>OX388023.1:32355675-34855675 GCA_947578705.1 Lacanobia wlatinum
ATGCAAGATCAATATATCCAAACAAAAAATGATCTGGATAAACTGATTAAAATAATGACGGTGATAGAAGAAAAAGTCAATCTTCAATTGGCTCACAATACCCAACCTCAGGCATCACCCACCGTCGTTCCACCATCGAATGAGGCGTCGACTAGCCCTTACTCTTCATTTGCTGAAGCCGTTGGTCAAAATAAAACCAATAAATCTAAAAAAAAGAATAATACGGATCACCAACCGACCGCCAAAATCCATAATGTAAACAGGGGTAGGGCCACGAAACCTACTACTACGGTACTTCGAACACAGGCGAGTTATACTAGCGCCCCAGACGCTTTTGAACAGTCGGAACAGGAAGAAGAAACTGGCTGGACTACTGTACAATTTAAAAAACCTAACCGTTTGTCCAAAAATGTTACTATTGGAAGAAATACAGAAATAAAAGGAATAGTGGCTATGGAAAGAATGAAATATCTACATGTATGGCGCTTACATCCGGTAACCACAGTAGAAGCTATGACTGATTACGTAAAAAACCTGTGTGGATCAGAAGCGCCTATAAAAATTGAGAGGATTAAACATAAAACAGCACGGGATTACTCATCTTTTGTTATAGGTGTATCTGAAAAACACTATACCTTGTTAAATAATGCGGAAGTATGGCCACTGAACGCCGAATTTAATGAATGGATTTGGTTTCGTAAACAACCCAACAGCCTGCTCCATAAGTAATAGTGTAATTGAAATATATTACCAAAATGTTAGGGGTCTTCGAACTAAGCTAGACAACTTCAGAAATAACTTAATGTCATCCGCCTCGGACTTATTTGCTATTACTGAGTCTGGCTGCAGTGAGTCCATACAAGACGCGGAAATTATTCCACTCGGATATAATATATTACGATGTGATCGAGCGGACGGTCGAAAGCAAGGCGGCGCGCTTCTCGTGGCCACACACCGGTTCGAGCTGCGACAACTACCTATCTTGGACGCATCGATAGACACTTGTGTGTTCGAAATGGTTTGTGCAACGGTACATTTAAATAAACGTTTTCTGTTTGTGTGTTGTGTTATCTACATTCCGCCAGGTAGTTCGGAAAATGATTACATGTTGTTATTTAGAGTAATAGAAAAATTATGTGATAGGTATGGAGAAGTTATTGTGATTGGTGATTTTAATTTGTATTCTTGTTCTGCAAATATTACTAATTATTTTGAATGTTTTTTGTCATATTGCGAGTTTACTCAAAGTAACACAGTACCCAACCATTTAGGTCGTCAGTTGGATTTGGTTCTGGTTGCGGGCATTCGCGGAGGAGTGACGGTGGTAGCGGCGGATGACGCGCTGGTGCCGGTCGACGTTCACCACCCGCCGCTGGCGGTTAGCGTGCGTCCTGGCCCCGCCCCGCCGACGTCACCCGCCGACGCCCGCGATTCTGGTGCACGCCATATTAGACCACAATGGAATTGGAATAAGGCTGATTTTCAATTGTTATATTCTAGAATAATTTCCATTGACTGGAGTATAATGTATGGAATGCATGATTTGGAAGAGATGTTGAACTTCTTTTATGATAACATTAATTATACTATACATGGGTGCGTACCCCGGAAAAGGCTTAGTAGTGGAAATTCGCGATACGTATACCCAGTATGGTACACGAGAGATATAATAACATATATACAAACTAAAGCCAGACTTCACAAAAAATTCAAAAAAACTAGGTCGGATAGTGATTATCAAAAATTTGCGGAGTGTAGAACTCGTATAAAAAAATTAATAGAAATTGCGCACATAGAACATAAAAATAAAATTCAGTGTCAATTTGTAAAGGATCCAAAATCGTTTTGGCAGTATATTAGGTCTAAACGAAAAACACTTAGTCAGCACAGTATCGTAAAAGACGGTCAACATCTAACGGATGATGAGTGTGCTGGGCAGTTCGCAGACTTTTTTGAGTCTGTGTACAACAAGGAGCCACCCCAACTGGACGCGTGCGCGGCGATGGCGGAGGTCGGCGCGACCAGTGCACGGGTACATATTGAGTCGCTGAGTCTTTCAGAGGTTCAGCAGGCGCTTGGGAATCTCAAGCCAAAACGTTCGTCTGGCCCAGACGGTATACCAGCGTTTCTGTTCCGAGACTGTGGGAGAGTACTGGCGGAACCATTACTTCACATTTTTAATGCATGTTTAGAACAAGCCACGTTCCCTCATAAGTGGAAGATCACGCGCGTTATTCCGGTCCCTAAGGGAAAACCAAGTCCGGATGTCTGTAACTATAGACCGGTGGCTGTACTCTCGACGCCTGCTAAAGTACTGGAGTCGGCTATTCAGCGCTCCGTTCAGAGACAAGTGCACGCGCGTCTATCAGATGCGCAACATGGGTTCCGACCGGGACGCAGCACTGCCACAAACCTACTCAACTTTATGGTACAGGTAGTACCGGCAGTAGACTCGGGGGTACAGGTAGACGCTGCGTACTTCGATTTTAAAAAGGCGTTCGATACGGTGGATAATGACGTCTTATTAAGGAAGCTCGCTAAAATTGGATGCACATTGCCTCTGCTACAGTTCTTCGCTAGCTATATGAAGGATCGCCAACAATATGTAGACTACAATGGCTGTGAATCTCAACCGTATTACACGAGGTCGGGCGTGAGCCAGGGCAGCAATGTTGGGCCTCTCGAGTTTATAATAATGATAAATGACTTACCGCAAGTCGTCAGACATGGGACTTGTTTATTGTTTGCGGATGACCTGAAATTGCTGCTCGAGGTTGGGGATCACTCAGATTGTGAACGCCTGCAGGATGACATCAACAGAGTAGTCGAGTGGAGCAATGACAACAAACTGTATTTTAATGTTCCTAAATGTTCGGTAATGTCTTTCACTCGCGCGCGAACTCCTTTGAATTATCAATACAAGGTTGAGGATGTGCCGATGCAACGAGTGTCTCAGGTACGGGACTTAGGGGTAGTCTTCTCTCAGGAACTAACCTTCCGTGAGCATATCAATAAGATATGTAAGAAGGCATACAGAAACCTAGGATTCGTACTCAGGCAGTCTCAGGGGTTCACCAACATCACGACACTCAAGGTATTATATGATGCATTAGTTAGAAGTCATCTCGAACATAGTGCATTCATATGGGCTCCTCATGAGGCAAAATATAGTGGTATGTTGGAACGTATACAAAATAAGTTCACTAGACACTTGTATTACAAGCTGTATGGGGTATATCCATTTTACCCATTGATGTACCCTACACTATTTGTTCTAGGTATGGTAGGGTATAACACTTTAAGAGTACGACGGGAATTTTCGCTCGTAGCTTATGTAGTGAAGCTACTTCGTGGCGTGGCGCATAACCCAGGAGTGCTGCGGCACCTAGAGCTTTGCGTGCCAGACCGGTACGTGTGGAGGCGGCGACGCCCGCCCCTGCTTGCTGCGCCTGCTACCAGAACCAATCTGCTGGCGAGAACTCCTCTCACCAGAGCCATAAGGGTGGTGAATGAGGTTCACGAGAGGGTTGATGTACTGTGGTGCAACTTTAGTGAATTCGCAAAAGTTGCATTATATATATTAAGTTATAGTGATTAATATTAAGAATAAAGTTTATTATTTTATAAGATGTAGACGTAAGGTTTAGTTTGTAAGGCCACTCTATCGCATTGGATCGCTGATCTGTAATGATAGTTTAGGCAAGATTTGAATAAATAAATAAATAAATAAATAAATAAATGTTTTGTCGCAGAGAAGATGGCTATCATTTCGCCCACTACAATGTAGACCCCCAGACAGGCTCCCCAAATTACAACAAAAGAACGTCCGCAATGCTGTTCTACAGCTTTTTGATCCAGCTTCGAGTACAGTTCGCGTCAGCGTAGTTTGCCCCTCCGAAGTTAGGTTTTAGTGACAACCGCGCAGGTGCAATCGCGTAAAAAATTGTTACCTACGTTCCTAGAATATTTTTTTGTTTATACGTATTATATTATAAACAAGCAACAAAGACTCTAGTAACAATAACAATATCAAAAAGTAACACCACAAACACATACACCACAAAAACACACAAAAAACAAATCAACTAGTAAGAAATAGCCAAAATAATTTAAAAACAATAACAACGTGTAACACTTTTCGCATCAACAGTCGTATAGCATTGAGCAAGCGGGTCAAACGTATGCATCGAATGTATACAAGTGAGTGAGATGCCATTACACCCGCCATGTTGCGCGAAAACGCGCATGCGCGACCTACTCGCGCATGCGCTGTCCTATGTTTTTTGTCAAATTGACATACTGCGCAATCGATTGCGACGTACTTCGAGGAGGTAAACTTGCGTGACGGGAACTGTAAACAACGACTCTTTTCTCCACCATTTCCGTACACTCCTTAGTCAGTTTCTGATATATATGTACGCCAAAATTGAGACAGAACGTTTGGTGTTTATTAGGACCAACTAAGAAAAGCTGCGAGCTGAGAACTACGTCCATCTGAGGGATGCCATTCAACATGATGCAAATGCCCAAGACGTTGGAAGGATGGTATTCTCCCCTCCACCTTCACAGAAGGTCCGCGGTACATGCATGAGAGAACACAAGACGCGTTTTGTTACGTGCGAAAGTTTGGTCGCCCGGACCTTATCATCACCATCACTACCAAACCTAAGTGGTCTGAAATCACATCTGAACTCCTTGCAGGACAGGCGTCGTACGTCAGAAATGACTTGATCTCTCGCGTGTTCCGTCTAAAGTTGAAGTGCCTCATGGAAATCCTCACAAAGGCAAAAATGTTTGGTGCAGTCCGATGCCACATGTACTCTGTGGAATGGCAAAAACGAGGCTTACCACACGCTCACCTGCTTTTGTGGCTGGAAGATAAGATCAGGCCCAACCAGATTGATCAAGTCATAAGTGCTGAACTCCCGGATCCCGATGTCGATCCTATTCTGCATCAGATCGTGAAACGTCACATTGTTCATGGCCCCTGTGGTGCGTTAAATTCAAGTTCCCCGTGCATGCAAGATGGACGATGCACAAAAAGATTCCCGAAGAAATTTACCAACGTGACCATTACTGGTGAGGACGGATATCCCTCATACCGGCGCCAATCGCCTGCAGAGGGCGGATATTTCACTGAGCTGAGCGTGCGCGGTCAGGCGCTACAGGTCGGATGAATTGATCCGCACTCACCAGTACTGTCCACGACCTTCCAGACGCACATCAACGTCGAATCGTGCACCAGCGTCGAGGGGATTAATGCATAAGTGCAGATGTATGCAAATACGTCAGCAAAGGGAGCGATCAGGCGACGTTTGCTTTTACAGAGCACTGATCGGGACGTGGTGACCAAGTACCAGTCTGGTCGCTACATCAGCATGTCCGAAGCGGTTTAGCGGATACTGGCGTTCTCTATCCATGACCGGCATCCTACGGTCATGCATTTAGACGTCCACTTAGAGAACGGCCAGCGCATATACTTTGACCCTGACAACGTAGCTGAGCGCTTAGGAAATCCGCGCCAAACAACGCTCTTGGCATTTTTCAGGCTCTGTGAAGTCGACCAGTTTGCGAAGTCCCTTGCGTATGACGAGGTGCCGTTGTATTATACCTTCGACAAGCAAAGAGGTGTATTTAACCGACGTCGGCATAGACGCGTTGTGGAATGTTTTCCGGGAATCTTGAAGGACACCGCACTGGGTAGGGTTTATACCGTGCACCTAAATAATGGCAAATGCTATTATCTTCGTTTGTTGCTTCACGCGGTGCGGGACCCAACGTCTTTTACCTGTCTGAGGACAGTTGATAACGTGGAGTATCCCACATACCGCGCAGCCTGCGTACCTTTGCACGTCACCTTCTTGACGGTTACCAAAACTGGGATGACACACTCGCAGAGACCAGCGTCAGCGACAGTCCCAGTCGCTTGCGACATCTGTTTGCCGTCATCTTGGTGGTTTGAGGAGTCGCAAATCCGGTTTCGTTGTGAGAGAAGTATTGCCATCATCTGTCTGAAGACTTTGTACGAGTTTTGAGGCATGCTACTGAAGGTGAAGTCGAAGAAACTAATAAACGCGTGTTGAACACCTGTCTCAGTTCACTTCAAGACGTGGTCATTTCAATCAGCGGCAATTCACTGGTCTATTCACCTCAGAGCTAAGGCAAATTTTTGACACCGTCCTGGAAAGCGCTCCTGGTGGAACAGGGAAAACATTTATTACCACGCATTCTTGCTGATGGCAAAACAGCGCATGCCATGTTCAAAATTCCCATCGATTTAGAGAGCACCGAAACGCTTGTTTGTGGAGTGTCACGTAACAGTGATGAGGGACACGTGCTCAAGGATTGCTCTCTGATCGTATGGAATGAGTGTACGATGGCTAATAGGAAAGCAGTTCAGGCCGCGGAACAGAACCCTGCAGGATATCCGCAGGACCGAACACTTGATGGGTGGTGTCACAGTTCTGTTCAGTGGCGATTTCCGGCAAACGCTTCCCGTGGTGACGCGGGGATCTAGGGCTGACGAGGTGAATGCTGCGTTGAAATGATCTTCATTATGGTCTCGAGTTCATAGACTGCGCTTGACCATTAATATGAGAACTCAGCTCGGCGGCAATTCACGTGCTCAAGAATTCTCAAATGTTCTTCTAAGTCTCTTGGTAGAGTGGTACCCAGCTTAGATGAACTCATTCGCTGTGTGTACGGGGACATCAGCCGAATACCGAACCAACAGAATTCTTGGGTGTATGAACGGGCCATTTTAACGCCCAAAAATGATCAAGCTGCAGCCATCAACGAAAACATTCTCTCGGAAATTGAGGGAAATGAAGTGGTCACGAAGTGGACACCTCTATAAACACTGTAGTCGATCAAGATGACGCCACACATTATCCCGTAAAATTTCTCAACTCTCTCACATCAAGTGGACTTCCAGTGCACACCATTAAACTGAAGGTTGGTGGCCCAATTATGCTTCTTCGAAACCTAAGTATCTCCTCCGAAGCTGTGTAACGGAACCCGACTTAAAGTCATCTCACTGCAGAGAAATACAATCGAGGCGGAAATTGTGGCGTCGGCGAGGCAGTGTTTATACCGCGTATTCCTTTCATTCCTCGCAATTACCCCTTCAAATTTAAACGCGTGCAGTTCCCTGTGAGCGTATGCTTCGCGATGACTATAAACAAGTCACAGGGGCAGACACTGAAGGCTGCAGCTGTCGACCTCAGTACAAGCTGCTTTTCACACGGACAACTGTACGTGGCTTGCTCCCGCGTCACCAATCCTGACTCTGTATATTTTCGCTGCTGAGAGCAAAACTACGAACGTAGTTTATAAAGCATATTTCTAACTATTTTATTTTGTTACTGTTTTCACACTTTTTTATCGTGTTATGTAGGAGGAAGATGTAGTTTTAATCAGTAGGATTCTGATATAACCCTCTCATTTGCCCTATGAGAGGTACTTATGAATATTTCTACACTATAATTAAATTATACTGCTGCGCTCATTATTTTGAAAAGTTGCTTAGGGACTTATTATGGTGCAGTGTGACAAAAGGCACAAACGGTGATGCAGGGATAGTATTTTTGCTGCTTTCAGCGTTCACGTGGACAACGTCGCGGGCAGCAGCTAGTAGATAATAAAAAAAACTGGCCAAGTGCGAGTCGGACTCGCGTGCAAAGGGTTCCGAAAGAATTTAATTTTTTTAACATGTAATTTTAACACTACAGACTTCTAATAGGTTTTCCTGTATTCTTTAGGTAAAGATCTATTATCTCCATTTTTTTCAAAATTTTAGGCTCAGTAGTTACGGAAATAAGGGGGGGGCGAATGGTCATTTTTCGTCTAATTTCTTGAATAACTTCAAAACCATTTATTTTAAAATTATGAAAAAAATATAATTAATACCCTCACAGTAAGCCCTTTCATTTGATATGTCACACGATATTGTTCAAAAATCTTTTTTTTTTAATTTTCTAGTTTGGCCCCCAAAAGTGACCCCCATACTAAAAATTTAATGATTTACGTAACGCGTCCGTGTTTGGGTCATAGAAGTCCATATGTGTACCAAATTTCAACAGAATCGGTCCAGTGGATCCGGAGAAAACTGGCTGTGACAGACAGACAGACAGACACCCGAGTGATCCTATAAGGGTTCCTTTTTTTTCGGAACCCTAATTAAATGGGGTTTCCCTACAAGAAACGTGTTTTTTGCCTTATGGTACGGAACCCGGAATCAATAACAATAAAAAAATGACATTGTATTCTATTAATAATAACTAAATAATATACTATTATAATAATAAAAAAATGAATTAAAAAATAGACAGCATTCATATAAAAATAAATATAAAATCAAAACATACTAATATGTACTTCTGCAGAAAATGCAAGCGAATAAACAGTCAATCGATGATGACTACAACTAAATATTGGCTTATGGTTTGTACACTACATAATTTGGGACTTTTTGCATCCGAGCTAGGCGGTAGCCTGTATCTCGGATTGCATTTCATCTCCTTATACAAAATGTGCACCTTTAGTAGCCATCAATAAAGAATTTATCCAATAAGATTGCCATGTCATGAGTAGGTACGTGGAAGATAAAAATGAGATCAAATGTTATATATTTGGAGTTTAGTGTCTGTGTATGTGTGTGTGTGGTCGCTTGTTTAAATAAACGTGAGGGTGTATTGTGTCTAGTCGTTATCAATCTATTTAGGTATGTCTAAAATCGCTTCTGTTTCATCATAAGAGAGTTTTTGAAGGTAGTCCTGAATTCTCTTTTTACAGTGTAACTTTGTTAGTGGATATATTTCTATAATTGCATTGATTCTGTCGTATAAATATGGACCAAGGAAAATGAAGAATCTTCTAATGAAGGATGTTTTGGTAACGTGTTTCCGTTTACACACTGCATGTTTTCTTCGTTTGAGAAGAGTATTTGTGTCGTAAGTAAGATGACCATGTTGCTTAAGCAGTATACTCAGAATAAAAAGTTGGCGAACTGTAAGAACTTTGCATAGTTGATAAAGCTGCTCTGTAGGAAAAAGAATGGGCCTCAAAGTCATAGTTTTTAAAATAGCTCGTTGAGCTATCTCTACTTTTTTCAGAGTGGTTTTCGGGGCGCCTTTCCAAGACGAGATGCAGTAGGTTATTACCGACTGGCACAGCGCAAAGTAGACTTGCTTAATCAATTTGGCATCAGCAGCATGTCTAAGTTTTCTGAAAACATAAATTAGTTTTCGTACCCGAGCACTTAGCTGTTTAATGTGTTCCCTGAAACTAAGGTTGCTGTCGATAATAATGCCCAGGTACCTGATGGTGTTGATACGCTCTAGAGTTCTGCACGAGCAGTTTACTTTATCCAAGCATTCATGCGAAATGATGCGACAATCCTCAATGCCTACGTCGAGGTAACGTGTACTAAACGTTAAATATTTAGTTTTTTCGACATTTAAGGTCAGGATACTGACCCTTAGCCATTTTTTCACAACATTGAATCCATCTTGGGCAGCATGGAAAACCATCCCAAGTATGGCGGAGAAAAGAAGTGCGGTGTCATCCGCATAGGAGATCAGTTCGCCTCGAGGTAGCTGGAGGTTAGTGAGGTCATTAATATAAACGAGAAATAGAGTCGGGCCCAAAACACTACCCTGCGGCACTCCATACTCGACGGTATGGTCACTGCTCGTGTGTTGACCCACTCTAACACACTGTTTTCGCTCATTCAGATAGCTCCGAAAAAGATTCAGTTGCGTGCCCCTGATTCCCAACCTCTCAAGTTTGTCTATCAATATAGGGACCGAAATAGTATCAAAAGCTTTGCTTAGATCGAGGAAAATTGACAAGCATTTCCTTCCTGCATCTAGGTAGGTGGATATATAATTAGTAAGCATATGCACTGCTTCTTCAGTAGATCTTCCTCGCCGAAAACCAAACTGTTTGTCAGATAGTAAGTGGTGCCTTTCTAGAAAACCCACCAGCCTAATATTAACAGCTTTCTCCAGTATTTTTGACAAAGCGGGCAGAATTGATATTGGTCTATAGTTAGTCAAGGTCTTTGTGTCTCCACCTTTGTGTATAGGACGCAAAACTGACTGACTTTTTTTAGACACTTAAGGAAGATGCCGGTTTCGAAGCAGGCATTGAAGATGTGTGTGAGGGGCGGAACTAGAACTGTTTTGTTGTCTTTTAGTAAACGGTTTGAGATTTTGTCCCAGCCTACTGCAGAGTCCATTTTGAGTCCCACGATAAGCCGTTCTATTTCCCCCTCAGTCACGCTAGTCATTACAAATGAGTTGGGCTGAGAGGATCCGGTACTAAGGAGTGGATCACCATCACGAGACAAAAGCGTTGGACTGTGATGCGTATTGATACATGCATCTGCAAGCAGTAAAACAACTAATATGTAATTTAATCTAAAAATAAATATGTTGGCAATAATAGTAATAATACGTTTAAAATATTTAATAAAAGGATATGTTGAACAGGAAATAATAAACTTTTATTTTACAAGAAAAGTGTTTTAAAGCACTCTTCCTCTCTCCTAATTATTTAAAGTTTTGCTGTGCCCGACAGGGTCCATATTTTTTTTTCTATTTATTCCTTTTACCACCTGTATGTTTACATTATGGATTGCAATTAACAATTTGAGATTTGAGAACCCTACGTGTGCGAGTTCGACTCGCATTAGGCCGGTTTTATCTATCTGACGGACCAATAACATTTTTATCAGGAACTTGTAAAACAAACAAAACACATGTGTATGAATATTTTTTTATTAATTTCACAAAAGTATTCATTAAAAGCCACAGTTTGAAGGCTTTTAAGCTGTCAAAGCGATGACCGTATATAACATTATCTTCCCGATCGTTTATATTCAACAGTGAGCTAGAAAACAGGAAGTCACAAGCTATCTAGTAAACTACATAAACGTTTATTTTTATAGAAAATATTGACATATACTTCATCCGATAAAAGGCCGTGAAGCTTGCATTGTCACATTATTGCGCGATAAGAGCGATCCACACAAGAACGGTCGGACAGAGCCCCAAAGACTCGCCCAACGTCCTGCGAAAAACCCCGCCCTTAAATATTTATATATTTTTGTATAAATAATGACTTTCACTTAGTATTACAGTGTGAATAACACTATCTTTACGTATTACAGAACAGCTCAGTGTATCATTATATTTATATAAGTGTGAAGCGACACTGATTTTCTAATATTTGAAATATATTTTGAAGCTATTTTGTGATTCTAAGTCGAATGCCTTAATCTATTTAGAGAATATGACCTTTGAATACGCCAATGTAACTGAAGGTCTTACGCCGTCAGTGGCAAGTTCAAATGTTTGAATCATCGTTAACGAGCAGTTCCATGCTCATGACGTCATGAAGTCGACCACGTATTCAGAGGTAATTTTCTCTCTATTACTTACCATTAAGTTACCTATATTTGTCGAAGTGTTACAGACACAAAAACACTTTTAATTAATAATACATTTCGAGTAACTTTGGAACTCATTTCACCTCCCATAGTTGAACTACCGTTCTTTCCGAAGATTTTCTTTGACTGTGAGTAAAATTCAACTATGGCAAAGTCAAATTTAATTCGAAAATCTGTTTCATGGGTCCCAATTCCCTTTTTTCATTACGACTCTCCTTATGAAAACTCTAATCTACATAAGCCGCCGACGGCAATACGTCAGCCATTTTGTTTTATATTTTTATGCATGTAAAATGGCCGAATTTAGGATTTGTTTAATCTAGTTTAAATACGAGCGGATTTGAATATTACGTATAAATATATAATATTAGTGAAAGCTCAATGTGTTTCGAACACCCTTGTAACGATGAGGTTAGCGATTTGCATGGGTTTAAATTATCATTTTTGATGGAAATTTTGACCTTCACTCAATATTTAAAGTCTAGTTTCAAGATATACTTCGACAATTTAAGTCCTTCATTTTGACTATGAGAGTCCATTGTCAAATTATCTTTTAGACTCAACTAGTCGACTTTAAATTTGAGCTTTCAAATGCAGAACTAAAGGAATAATTTTACGCCCAAAAAGCTTAAGATTATATAAATATTATAAATACTCAATGAGGTGATCATACAAAAAATATTCATCTTTAGCAATCGAAATCCTCAATATCTTAAAGCTTAAGCAAAAATAAACTCTTTATTTATACTCATAGGGTCCTATATTCGTTATAATTATACTACGAACCAAAGTTTTTTTTTTTTTGGAAACCATTGATGCCTTACTTTCTAGGTACATACCGTGCTCAACACCAATACTTTCCATACACACTGCATTTTACATCTATTATAGTCAGCATACGTTTGACTATCCATAGCGTGCTGCTACCAGGTCAGCCCTGACCAGAAACTGTCTCAAAACACTATCAATCCATTATCTACCTTATGTCTACTCCATTAAGTTTACAATTATTTACAAAGAACATCCAACATCCCAAACTAAACATTTACGAGTCTTACATTTAATTTTACACAAAAATCTATGTTAACATCAATAGTGTTCTGTGACGATATTGTGTCACAGATAGAATATAAATAGCGTTAAATTTACAAAAGCTTAACATACCTACTTCTATGGACTAGTAATTTATAAGGTAACCTTCAAGAGACCAAAAATTTGGTAAATCCTAACGGTAAATGTCAAACTAAATTGTCAAATTTGTTGAGACTCAACTTGTCGAGTCCAATTTGACAATTCAATTTGACAACACATCAATAATTATACCTATGACGTCAGCCCTAAACATTTTCTTTTTATATTTGGACATCAGCATTGTTCTATTCTAAAACGTTAACATACAAACTATTTAATTTTAACTAATGATTAAAAGTTAAACAACATTATTCTATGTTGTTTGTAGAACAAACGTATAGAAAATGCCATACATTTTAACCATTAGTTAAAGTTAAAAATTACAAGTAAAAGGTAACGTCTAACATCAAATCAAAGATAGGCTTTATACAACTCGAGGTAATATATAGGTTTATATTCTTTAACAGATTTCAAGCAAGGAAGGGGATGGATATCATGCTAACGATCATACACTGATATTTTAATTTAATTAATGTTTTAGTAATACAGTCTGAATAGGTTTTTTTTGTCGAACTTAGGGCGAAATTGCCTAGAAATGGAAGAAGCTAGCTTGCCTAATGTTGCGATAATTAATATCTGTCTTTAAGATGTAACACCAACTTACATAGTACTCTAACATTAATTAAATTAATTTAAAACTCCATTCAATTAATTATTTTTTACTCCATATCTTAGAAGTTGTAGGTATGCAGGTTGATACATGGTATTTTTTGACATGGTACACGATCTAAATCGTCCGTATTTATGTAGAGTTTACGAGAAACATGTAGGTATGCATATATTTTAACAGATTTATTTACAAGTTAGTTATTGAAACAATATAAAATAATAACAGAGATTAAAAAAGACCTTACTGTTTTGTTGATTACGTTTTCTTAAAATATTAACAAAATCATACCTGTGTACCTATTGCTATATTGCACGTATTAATGTTTATTTTTAATATTCCCACTAAATATGACAGCCTATTAGCGTAAAAAAACTAATAGATATGTTCATTAATGCAGTCGAGTTTGTTTAATGAAATGTCAAATTCAAGTCCTGAATGTCAAATTGAGACTCAGTTTGTTAAATTGTCATTCGACACAGACTTGGATGGTTGTTTGTCAATGTTTGGGTAAGCAAAACTATGATTGCTAGTTTTCTAGTCAATATTCTCAGTCAGCTTATTATGTTTTGTATCGTTTTAACGAGTATCTAGTTCATTAGATGGTTAATTTTTTTATTTATTTGCGTTACCAAAACGCCTAAGAAAATATGGCAACAATATGGCGTTCCGCGCTTTATTTTGTCATGACTGTACATTAGTCCCCATACGACGACTTAACACGGCATTTGTCAATCCTCCAAACATTTTCAGCAACGAACCCTGACTCTTATAACTCGGTCTCTAAAAGCTACAAAAACCAGTTGACTAATTATCAAACTCATGTCCGCATGACAGTCTAATCACAGCGGTAAACATGAGTTTGACAATTAGGTCAACCAATTATTGCATTGCTTGATTTTTCTGAAACCGAGCACTAACCAATATAGTCATAGGTTGTAATAGTTTAACCAAATCATATTCACTCTCCTAGAATCTTACCTAGTCTCTATTAGTGACCTAATAATCAAATCACTTTCCCTCGTACGGGGTCCGAGGTCATACGTACAGCAGAAGTAATGGTATTACTCAGTTAAAACGATACGTTAGCGGTGAGTGATGACGTCACGTAATGGCGGCAAGCTGCGGCGCTAGGGCGTGTCGGCGGCGCCACTGTCGCTCTGCGCGCGCGCCGCACAGCCGCACTCTTCCTCCGGCGGTAATGGCTCGTCTGGAAGACGCAGAAATAAATTATTACCAACGATAAAACATTGAGAAAGGCTAACAGTCTACTAGTAGGTACATTTCTGGAGGGCCTGATGGATTGAATCAAAGATACGTAGTATCCCAATGGTCACGAACCTACCTGACAACAGTATCAGACTGATGACGTGCTCCTATATATTATTATTTCGTAAGACTGACTCTTCAGTACAGTGGTACCCAACTTATAAGGTGCGTCGTGAATCTTCGTTCGTACAGAAAAGAAAGTATGGCCCCGAAGATTAACTAAAGAAAGCAAACTTACATTCAACCTTAGATCATTACTATAAGGTTCATAATACACTGCAGCTGTTAGTTCCGTCTTACTCGCAAGTCACAAGCATGTCACGCGGCGCGCGCTAACATGGCGGCAGCTGCCGACCAATAGCGGTACAGGTACAAGAAGCGCGTTGCGTGAAGCGTGCCGATTGGTCAATAGCATTTCCCGCGCTTTGAAAATTCATCTTCTGCGCAGGTACATCGGAGCCATATCAGTTGGGTACTACTGTACTTACGAGTAGGATTTTAAATGCTTTTTGCAATTCCCGGCGTAAGATAAAGTAGTATGTTACCTTCGGAGTGCGGCTCAGAGAGTGGGGTTCAGGAGCTCCTGCGGCCGGTAAGCGAGCCCACCAGCGACTTGAGCGGGGCCCCCAGCGAGCGGCGCGGCCCCTCCGCGCCCGCGCACCCCCCGCCGCCTAGATACTAAGTAGTATGTTACCTTCGGAGTGCGGCTCAGAGAGTGGGGTTCAGGAGCCCCTGCGGCCGGTGAGCGAGCCCACCAGCGACTTGAGCGCGGCGCCCAGCGAGCCGCGCGGCCCCCCCGCGCCCGTGCACCCCCCGCCGCCTAGATACTAAGTAGTATGTTACCTTCGGAGTGCGGCTCAGAGAGTGGGGTTCAGGAGCCCCTGCGGCCGGTGAGCGAGCCCACCAGCGACTTGAGTGCGGCGCCCAGCGAGCCGCGCACCCCCCGCCGCCTAGATACTAAGTAGTATGTTACCTTCGGAGTGCGGCTCAGAGAGTGGGGTTCAGGAGCCCCTGCGGCCGGTGAGCGAGCCCACCAGCGACTTGAGTGCGGCGCCCAGCGAGCCGCGCACCCCCCGCCGCCTAGATACTAAGTAGTATGTTACCTTCGGAGTGCGGCTCAGAGAGTGGGGTTCAGGAGCCCCTGCGGCCGGTGAGCGAGCCCACCAGCGACTTGAGCGCGGCGCCCAGCGAGCCGCGCGGCCCCTCCGCGCCCGCGCACCCCCCGCCGCCCGCGCCGCCCGCTGCGCCACCGTGCGCGTCCAGGCACTTCTGGTAGCGGAGCTGAAAGAGAGAGACCGAGAAAATTAGTTGAGAGGAAATGGGTGAAGCTGGTAGTATGCAGGTATGTAGTCAGTTAGATGATTGGGAAGCTTTAATACAATTTTCACTACACGTAGCCACCGCTCCGTGCCCTATGTCCTAGACCTATAGATCATCATCATCATACTCATTTCAGCCGTAAAATTTCCACAGGACATAGGCCACCCCTAAGAGTCGCCACATCGACCGGTTCTGGTGTGCCTCGAATCCAGCGGATATCTAAGAAGGAAAGAATATTATAGGAGTTGCAGCTCACCTTGCAAGCGGCCTCGATGGTCTTGCAGAGCGCGCCGGAGGAGGGCTCGGCGTGGAAGGCGTGCGCCACGAACAGGTCCTGCGCCGTGTGCACGATGAAGGCGCAGCGCCGCACGTCGCGCCCGATGCCCAGGAACGACAGGTAGCGCACGCGGCACTCCACGATGGGGGTCGTCTCCTGGAATGTGATCAGAATAAGTTAGATAAGGTCTTTCGAGAGGGTAGTTTCTTTTGTATCTTAATAACAGCCGTAGCGTTCGTTCTTCGTAGTTAAGCAAAGCTGGTCGAGGTCGGACCGTAGATTTGTGGTCATCTATTACTTAGCGAGACTCCTTTCCGTGTCTCAGAAAGCATATTAAGCCGTTGGTCTAGCCTGTCATTTTCAGTGACAGAGTTGTGAAGTTTCTTCAGGTTGTAAGATGTCATAAGCATGTGCCAACAATGTGGAGTACGCACCGCAAAGTTTTGCCTAATATTCTCACTGTTTGGTTCTCTGTCACCTATCCGCGCTAGGTGTTCAGCGCTGGTTTGCAGTTGGCACCCCTCGGTGACACGCGGACGTGTACGTGTAGAATATATTGTTTTAACCTAAAAGTTGTACTCACCCCCTCATCAGTAATAGTGATCATGGACGGCGCCACGGCGACGGCGACGGGGCGCCAGGCGGAGGGGGGGCGCGCGGCGGCGAGGCGCTCGAGCGCGTCGTTGAGCACGCGCATGCCCGTCGCGCGCGCCACCTCGGCGCTGCCCAGGTACAGCGCGCGCACTGTCTTGCGCGGCTCCTCCATCGGCGTGGGGAACGCGGCGCCCACTGGGGGAAGAAAGACAGGTTAGGACAAAGCGGTTTCAAGCCATAGTAACACAGTCTCATTAATAAAAACCTGTAAAACGCTTAAGTACCCGAAAAAATCAACGGGTTAGGTAATGAGGATCTTTAAACCTAAGCATTTGATCTTCTAGGATTGTGGAAATATTCAATTTAAATAACGCGGCCCCGGGAGTCTACACTTTAAAGCCCGAAGTCCGTAGTTTCGGCGCCGTAATGAAGGCCAAAACTACGGACTTCGGGGTTAGAGTGTAGACCCCTGGAAAGCAAAGGGAAATTGAATGAACACGCATGGGTTTTATGGGTAAGAAACTGACACTCCCTTCCACTCTGCACATAGCGAGACGAGTCATTTCATTAATTTTCTGCCCTTAAAAAATAATGAAGGGCGGCACGTACAGCAAAAGTACTTAAGTTTTTCCTGATAACTACAACCTGGAAGTCTTTAAGACAACAGTGAATAGGTTACCTCTGAGGCTGATTGTCTTCAGCATGGGGCATTGTACTCACTTGGCTGCTAATTTTCCACCCCAAAATGTCTCTTTGGCCAAATCAGTATCCAAGGATAGTCCATACTGATCGTTAGACGATCAATATGGACTATCCTCGGATACTACACCATTAGTCGTTTCCGCTCTACAGTTCTATGGTTCTTATAGAACTGTAGAGCGAAGTTAACCTAATTCATCAATACTAGTTCTCGTTCGAGGTGGCGCAAGAAAAGAGTGTCTAATTCATGGTGGCATTTGCCTAGTGGGACACTATCTATACTCTATACTATTAATCTATACTTAATATATAAAGCTGAAGAGTTTGTTTGTTTGCTTGAACGCGCTAATCTCAGGAACTACTGGTCCGATTTGAAAAATTCTTTCCGTGTTAGATAGCCCATGTATCGAGAAAGGCTATAGGCTATATATCATCACGCTAAGACTAATAGGAGCGAAGCAGACGAAGTTGCGCGGGTCAACTAGTAGGCTAATAAAAACGGTCTTCGTATCTTACCAGAAAGCGGTCTAGGCCGCCTAGTAGCCGGCAGATCAGTGGGACGCGGCGGTGGCTGCAAGGACCTCTCAATCATGATGCGCTTGCAGATGTCCCTCAAGGCATTAGCGATGCTCCTCGCAGGTGCCTCGCAACGGAACACGTGGCACATGTGCTTGCGCGTTGCACGGTCACGGGCGACGTAGGCAAAGTCCCTGGTTGAAGAGAAGAAGGTTTTAGGAGATGTTGGAAGATTTTGGGGGGAAGAGGCGTGCAGATGATTGGACCCTAGAACCATGTGAACGTAGGTTTTAGTGCTGTCTGTACAGTAGTGTGATTCTGTAAACATGTCACCGTGTAAGCTAAGCTGATGGCCTAGCATGAATGTTTTTGACGTATAGTAACGTAAAATTTTACCATAGCTCATTGATATATAGACAACCCAAGATGTACAGTCTCGAACAAATGCAACACTCGAAACTGTCGTCAAAAACTGACATGTATCAAGTGTCATGTGTGAGTTGTGTGTAGTTATACTATAAACAATTTTTTTTTGCAAATTCAACCTTACAGAGATCGCTTAAAGTTGTTTTTCAAAGCAGTGCATTATGGCGAGTGATGCGAGACTGTTTGAAACTAGCGCACAATTTTACATTGGGCGCTTGTTTTATGCGGACGTTTTTGAGATGCTGAGTGTGCATCTTGGGTTTTTATATATCAATGCCATAGCTACAATACTCGTTTCGCACATAATAAATATTTGAATTAGATACTATATTCATATTTTTGAATGATATAAATTGTGTTTGTCCCATTAATTAAATCAAAATACTATGGGGTTGTAGTTTTTCACATTCAAAATTCACTTACGCTAACGTTACCATACGTCAAAATATTCGTGCTTAGGCCCTCTGAAGTGAGCTGCCAATCTACACAAACAAGATGGAGTGAAATTTCACTTTATGCTCATTCCACCTAAAGCGCTTATTACACTACACGGTATTCAGGGCCCTAAGTCCCGATTTAGGTTGGTGTTACAAGAGTTAGGGGTCTAGTTGGCTCTCTAACTCCCTTACTACCGGGCAGTGTAGTAGCGTTTAGGGCGTTAGGGAACAGTGTTGACACCAGTTTAATAATTTCCCCGAAAATGGAAATCAATTTCCCCAATTTGGGGACAAAACATCTACTGATTCCCGACAAATTCGATATTTAGAATAATATCAGAAGAATAAAATCGATATTTAGAATCCCCGCATTTTCCCCACATATTGCCCATCCCCAATAAATCCCCAATCAACTTGAAATTCCCCACAGTTTGGGGAATTCCCCACACGGTGGCAACGCTTGTCACTTCTCAACTGAGTTAGGGCCGAATCGACTGGCTAGTGTAATAAGCGGCTCCCTAGTTAGGGGCCACGCCCACCCTTGTCACCGGGCCCTGAATACCGTGCAGTGTAATAAGCGCTTAAGTTTAGACGTTGACGGTGAGATGTTGACAGAATCGACCGGCAGTACTGTTCTGTAAAAATCTAGACGGTGAGATGTTGCCAGAATCGACCGGTAGTGCTGTTCTGTAAAAATCTCACCCTCAAAGCATAGGTAAAGGATCCATGCAATCGAGGCGGAATTGCAGTTCACTTCAAGCTCACTCAACCTCTCACGGTAAGAGGTTCCTTTACAGAATAAGCCGGCTGATTTTAACATTTTCTAGAAAAGAGTGAAGACTATTGTACCTTCGTACAGAGCCTCTCATTAAATGACCAGTTTGCTCCTGTTGTTAATATATTTTGGTTCAACGTTGTTTGTAATTGTTTTTGCCCAGAACGCGCGATGATTAACTAGTAAATACCTAATGCATCATCAGGATTTTTTTCGTAAATTTTCAGTTTTTCTGCAAGCCAGTTCTTCCAAGCAGTTTATGCGTGATAGAGATCCCCATAACTAAGATTAAGAACTACGTTGTATTATTGGGACTTAGGTATTCCAAATATATCAGAAAGTAACTTGCAGTTAATAAGTCCTTAACTTATTTATAGATAAAAATAAACAATAACGACTGCTGATACATGTTACAGCGTGAAATGACACCACCACAGAAAGTTAGATCATGTTGTGTGTTTCGAAGAAAAGCCAATATAGCACGTGAAGTAAAGCAAAATATTTACACAAAAACAAGAAAATCAACAAAGCTTTGGATAACGCCATAAAGGATCCTGCCCACAAATAAAAACCTTTTGAAATGGCTTTGAAGCTCTTCCAAATCTACTGTAGTAAAAAACGCTAATCAAAAACTAGAATTTCAAATGTTTTTAAAACCAATTCACAATCACACCTAATAATCTAATCGTTTAGAAGAAAAAAAACCTGTAATTTCGATTGTATTTACCTTTCACTATTCCGAGAATGCAGAGACAGAAAATTTTCAGGTTTAGTTGAATTTTTACGAGTTGGTGTATCAAGAGATAAGGTTTTGTACTCACCGTCCGTTGTCCCTGCCGACTCCCCAAACGCGTATAGTGTGGATCGGCTGTGTGTGCAGTGTGTTCAGGCTTTCTGGGTCGATCAGCTTTAGGGCTCCGTCATCTAGGTCCATGAAGAGATCCTTGCCCTATGAGTAGAAATACGGAAGCTTGATTAGAACCTAACTCAATGTTTGAGAAAAGCTCATAAATTTGCGCACATGAATCATTGAATGTCCTCGTTCACAGACACCAAAGTTAAATGCGTCTTTGATATTTTAGGTTATAGTATGCGGCGCAGAAATACTTTATACCTTTTATCACCATTTCGTTATTAATTAATTAAAGAAGTAATTTTAACGCAGGACTAAACTAATCCGCTTTGGGCCCACGTTGTAGATTAAGGCGGGTCTTACAGGGAGTAAACCTAGATAAGAGGTACGGGGAACAGAGTGGAAAAAATCCCACATACCTCCATTGAAAAGGGAGGATCCCGCGACCAGACGGGTGTTGTGACAGGTGGGCAACTGCCCGATGGTTACTGTCGGGCGGTTGTATCTCTATATGTTCAAATCGTGTGGAAAACTTTGGTAGCGTTATGTAGGATTCGTGTGACGTCCCTGAGATTTATATTTGAAGTGCATTTGTGGCGATATAGATTCCGCTACAGTTCTTTGTACTAATAGTCAGAACATGGTAGACTGCAATATTGTAACTGTTATAACATAACAGTTATAACATTTTACCCTAGTCAAGTCGAAGACACAACATTAAAGTTACTTACATCACCCCAACGGCCGACCTGGTCCAGCAGATCATTGCGGCCCAGGCTGAGGTCCACGATGCACTTGTTGACGGCCCGACTGGACCGCTCCGGGGTCAGGTCGGACTCGGAGATCTCCACCCAGCCCAGAGAGCGGACGAAGAACCGGACAGCGCGACCGTTGTCTGGTTCGGGACGAGCTGGGAAACTGCGGCGTCTGGGGAACGAAACATTGATATTATAGAGGCATAATTAAGAAATATTTTGGGTAGTAAAACTCCTCATTGGGTACTAAAACTTGAAAACATCTTCAAAATGTATTTATGTCTTATGGGTAAGTTAATCTCGATGAATTCTTGTACCTATTATTTCTTCTGCCTTGCGTTATGTGGTATAAATTAAGGTAAGTACTGTTATGAAAGAAACCTTCGTATGAGGTAGTCCGTGGCTACGTTGTACTAAGTAAAAGTTCTCGAATAAAATCAGGACCATCATCAGGACCTTCACAAGACCTTAAAAAAAGGAGTACTTAAAAACTGTTTTCAAATGTAAAAAGACTCGATAGGTTGGCAAAACTTCTGCCAGAGTTGCGGAATTTGTTCGAAAGGATCACCGCGACCCTGGAACGCAAAGGGCACTAGGAGGAACACGGATGGGTTTTAGTCAGTAAGAGTCTGACACTCCCTTCTGCTTCGCCCAGAGCAGGAGGAGTGATTTGATGATTTCCCATCGATAAAAAGAAAAAATAATAGTGTACCATTTAAAGTCAACGTGCAAAACTAACAGGTTTTAACACTGCACGCGTGGGCAGTCGGTAAGTGTGTCAGTGATATGCTAAAGCAAACGTGAGGGGTTAAAGTTCATCACGATGCCATTTAGCGAGGTTTTCTTTGGACAGGTTGGTCAACGAAACGTGGTATGTAATAGTAGGAAAAATCGGTCCCTTCTCTTAACGACATCCTAAAGGGTAGCGGTAACTTTGACCTCAAAGTAAGTGGAGTGGCTATTGCTAACTAAAATCCTAATATATCAAATTCTTCCGTGACTGATAGACAACGCACAGCCGAAACTACTGACTGTGATAAGCTGTTTAGCTGAAATTTGGCATGTGGGTTCCTTGGAGAGTAAAGGGTAGCACTAATAAGACGATTTACCGAAATTCCTAGGGGATCGGGGGAAAACGGGATATGCAAAATAAAATAAAAAATAGGTCTACGCAAAAACGCAGTGGCCTATGTTTCAGCAGTGGGAACATTCATATGAAGCCTATATTCAAGCATTTCTTTTAAAGTAGCCTATACTGTCAAACGCCTCCGCCAAATCGCTTTTCATATTCTTTTCCCACCCTATTTCTTTCTCCCTTTTCTCGAGCCAGCCCTTGCGGTAGGAATAGAATAGAATAGAATAGAAATACTCTTTATTATGTACACCATATAAGTACTCGTCACCTCTTTCTAGGCCGTCCTCAGCGGCGCCGTCAACCATCAGGCACGCCCTTAATGGAGCCTATTGCCCATCAGTCACTGTGCTATGCGGCTGACCTGACCCGTTTAATCCTATTTCAGCTTGGCGGCCTGACTTGCAGAGGAGCCATAAGACAAATAGTTAAATATATTAAGACCAAACTTACTTATAAGACATCTCCTCTTTCCGTTTCCTCTCGGCCTCCTGCCCATCATGGTCTAGGGCTCCACTGGTGGTACTCCTGGTGACCGAGCTGGTCATCATACTGCCCTCATACTTGCTGACTTCGGACAGGTTCGAGCAGTCCCTGACCATGGATATGCGGGACTCCTTGGCTTCTATCGGCGGCATTTTGGGGATCTCTCTCTGGATGGTCCCGCTCTTTATGTGCCAATAGTAGGGGCCGTCGTTATCTGGTGAAAATGGGGTTGATTAGTGGGTGGTTGGTTCAGAGAAAGGATAATACAGTATTGGTGTCAATTAAGATTGTATTTTGTATGCTCATCTTAGGCATATTCACCTATACACTGACGTTTAAAGAAACTGCATTAAACAGGGTACTGCTAGCTTCCATATTGTTTACTGATGAGTGGGAACCATGTTTACAAGGTTCCTACGTCGATAAAAGACTCTTCTGCGTTAAAAGTACATTCCTTTTTTTACCTTGTGTTTGATGCTGTGCCTTTGAACTTCAGTATAGTTTGATTATTAGCACGCTCGATTAATACGAAACAACACACTATCGTAGATGATGAATTCGCTGTATCATCACTTGTTTAACGTAAGGCAATCTAATTTGGATCAGGGGGACTACTAAAAAGGCCACTTTAGGAGAATCATATTAGAATCATAATATTAATCAAGCAAAAATCTGTCAAATTTCATTTTCATCTATATCGCTAACAAATTAGTTTCAAGGTTGATTGGGAAAATTTGACCTTTGTGTTGTGGCCTTTTTAGACCCGCAAAATTCTGGTTCTTTTAACATCCATATGTCACCCGTCTTACCTAGCGGAATAATAGTTAACTTAGCGGTAGTTATTATTTCATACAAAATGAACTTAAATACAACGTATCAAGTAAATGGTTGGGTGCTTGGTGTTCTTTGAAATTGAGGCGACAGTTTTAACTGTGTTGCTTATGAAAGTTTATATCGAGTATTAGTGGGCTGTTAAAGCTCGATGTAAAAGCATGTCTGATATTTGCCTGGGTTTGATATTTATATGGCTTCAATGATGAATTGACTAAACACAGCTTTGTACTAGATGCAGTTCGTTATCATGCAAGAAAATAGAGAACATGCAGGTGTTTTTATTTGCTAAATAAAATAGATAGTCTTATTAGCTCTAGGTAGTAAATATTATTTTAAATATCACCATCAGAGAAGAAGTTGTAATGCTTCCAAGTCGACAATTAGAAAGAGAAGTCGACATGGACTCTGATATCAAAGTTCATGACGCCCATTTAGCTGCCAAAAAACGGCTTTTTCGCGAGAGGTGCAGATAAATTGTATTTCGTTATATTTCTTTCTTTTATTTTAATATTTTATATTTATTTCTGTGTATTTTTCCATACACTGCTTAGAAAATAAATATTTTTTCTTCATGCATATTCCCTACAGAGCTTTAGTTACCAAACCATCCCTCATAGACCTACCTATCTACCCTCACGAGAAGTAAATCTAATACTCCAAATGAACATACATTTCCTACGTGTACCTTCGTGTTTCTCCCAGCCGGGGGGCAGTTGGGGCTCCTTTTTGGGCCGCAACTTAACGGGTATCGCATACAAGTCGTCGTTGGGCCCCTCTGCGGAGTGGGGCACTGGTGCAGAGTGACTCTTCTCCGAGTCCTCGCGGTCAGCCCGCTCTTTCTCTGGTGGGGGCGACTCCTCGCCGCCATTTTGCGGTGTGATTAGACCGCTTTTGTCACTGTGGAAGATAAGAGAAAATAGGTTAACAGAGCTTGACGATGAATGAAAAAAGGTTTATTTATCAGGTGCATGATTTGGTGGAAATACATAGTACTTGTTGGCACGACTGCTTACTACTTCCTAGCTTCTCACAATCTGTAACGACTACCAAAGATCTACAAATGGACCAACCGCTTAACGTGCTTTCCGAAGCACGTTAGAGTCTCGGTATGTTTGTAGCGGCATCAATACCGTCACAAGAAAAACCAACGGAGCAAATCAACATCGCAACAAATAGAACCGCGACGCCATCTTTCCAACTAGCAGCGAACTACTACGTCGAAATCCTGCATCGCGCAATCAGAGTTTACCGTGCGATTTGAACTTATACATCAGCCCAAATATCAACTATCGGGCAGTAGCCCGCCAGGCCACAACAACCACTCTGGTCGGAGGATCCTCCCTATTCGATGGAGGTTTGCGGGACCTTACTCTCTGTTTCGTAATACCTCTATATTTTAAGATGGTCACCCATCCACAAACTAACCTCGACAAGCGTTACTTAACCTCTTCTATCTCTCTTCGCATCTATCTATTAGAGCTTTAATGAATGCAAATTTTTATATTTAATATTTTGACATTTTGAATTTTAATACTTTTTAACATATTTTTTTCATTTGTATAATTTACTCTTTTTTTTGCAATAACTCTTATAACAAATTGTATTTTTAGTTATAATAGAAAGCTTTGTTAAAAACGTGTAATAAATGTTATTATTTCAAGGCAGCAAGCACTATAGTTCTGGTGAGCGCTATGTACGCCTTAATTGTCATGTGCATTAGAAATATTGTTATGGATCTTTTTTTTTTTTAATTATTGTGCAATGTATGTGATGTGGCTGTACTTAATATAAATAAATAAATAAATAAATAAATGCACATTATAAAATACACATTTAGATATTACGGTCCTAAGTTATGGTTTCTTACCAACAAGAGGCCATCACATAACTTGCCATAATATTATCGTTTTTAATAACGCTACTGAAAAGTAGTTCAAGTTCAAATTCGTATGCTAAGTTAACATTAACCTACTGTATAACAAACAGCTGTACAAATTATGTATGTGTATATTATGTACTTCTCGAACCTTATGCAGTAATAATGTTAATGTTCAAGATCATAATGTGTTTATTGTAATGAGTAAAGCCACGACTTGACATTGGCGGCTTCTGGAATCGGCTTGGATTGAGTGTGACTGATGGAAACTAAATTAAACAACGCAATGAGAGAGAAGGGATGATATCAGGATAAAAATATGAATATATTTAGCCCGTCAGTCTGATAAATGAAAAAATGGACAGGTATTTTTTGCATTATTATATCAATAAAAGTTAAAACGCATCAAAGTTTAGAGTGCCAATTCTTTTCATTTTTAACCCCCAAAAACGACGGAGTGTTATAAGTTTGACGTTGCTGTGTGTGTGTGTGTGGCATCGTAGCTCCCGAACGGATGAACCGATTTTTTTTCGTTCGAAAGGTGAATTAGTCGGGAGTGTTCTTAGCTATGTTTGATGAAAATCGGTCCAAGATGTCCGCCGCCACAAAATGGCGGATTACATATTCTTTCACGACTCCCTCGATATGGTTATCAAATGAAAGGGCTTGACTAGAAGAATAATGTACACTATATTGAAGAGGAGTTTAAAAAGCATGAAATAAAAATTTAATTCAAAAATAATTTCTATTGATCCTTTTAGTTTAATTTACATAGGTACGATTCTTTGGGCCAAGCGAATTGAACCTCCGGAGTAGGGCTTTGTCAAGTTTATAGATTTCCGTGTTTTGTGCTTAGACACTAACAATGATTGAATATACTAAACCAGTGGCGTAGCTTGTCTCACGTAGCTTGTCGTTACGGCGTTTGCACGTGCTAATGATTTTGTTGGCGGGTTTGGTTGGTAAGAGGCCCTGTATCAAACATTTGTGGGAGGCCCGTTTTTAAAGGTTTTTTTTTTAAACAAAATTGGTCCTATTAGTTAAGGACTGTCTTGCCAATCCACGAGACAGCGGGACTAAATGAATAACTTTGCGTCCACACGTCGGGGCCTTTGCAGTCCGGGGCCGCGACTCTTTGATACGGCTGCTAGCCCCTAGGTAGCTACGCCCCTGACACTCTTCTGCGCTTAAGTTGAGACTAGAATATTTGCTAATTATTCTAATCAGAACACCAAACGATGCATATTTTACGCTGATTTTCAATGTATTAAAAAAGACCAAAAAGTATGTATGGGCTGCATTGGAAAATGAAAATTTTCCTGTATGCCATAGTTCTGAAATGTAACAACCTTGGATTCTGAATTCAAATATAGACGTCTCAACTCTTTTGGATTCAGTCTTTGAATTCAAGCGTGATTTTTCAACTGTATTCTTTTTGATCAAAAACATGGATTTAATAAAACATTCGTTTTCCACAGTGTAGCACCCTCTTTAAGCCTTTAAAGTCATATCCTTCATCGTACAACTAGCTCGGCTAATGTGCTACATTGTTTATGAGTTAATAAAAACAAAACAAAGTGGTTTACGTGACTGACTGCTGCCGAGTGCGTCACTGCCTTTATAACTTAATGTGAATCACGGAGTTAGGGTGTGGGTACGGTAGTGAGAAAAGCGAGGAGCGTTACAGCGATTTCCTTAAGATCAAAAAAGAGAATGAGAGTGTCAGTGGTCAACCAGCTCGATGGGCAACCCGCCTACGCAATGGGTAGAGGCCGTGTACATGTTACCTATTAGCCTGGGTTGTAGAGATCAGATAGTCAGGCACTCCATGTAAAATATCAGTACTCAGTAGCCAGTTGCATTCGGTTAGATTTGAGAAAAGCTGGGCATCAGGCTAGTTTTTAGGGTTCCGTTCCCGAAGGTCATCCAACGGAGTTCTATTACTAAGACTTCGCTGTTCGTCCGACTGTCTGTCAGCGGGCTGTAGGTATATCAAGAACCGTAATAGGTAGACAGTTATAATTTTTACAGAGTGCGTATTTCTGTTGCCGCTATAACAACAAATGCGGGGGGCGCCCATACATGAAGTGTGTTTATTTCGGTTTATGGTACGAAACGGAACTCTTCGTGTCAGAGTCTGACTTGCGCTTGGCCGGTCACATCATGAGTTTCTGGTCAAAGGGAAAGTCCCCTATAATTAATAATAATTCGATCCGCCTCAAACAGTAGTAAGAATAGGACAAATCGAAAATCCCATACAGCTATGTATGGTATTTTCGATTTGTCCTATCGGAAAATATACAAACAATTGATCTCTTACCAAATCTTCTAGCCATGCAGCAGTCTTGGACTACGATATAACGACGAAAAGCTGTTTTAAAACGGCCACGTGTGTACGCTCATAGCGTCGGTAATCCGCTCTCGCTACATCTCATCACTCTACCCTCTACCTAACCGCAAGGCCGCCGGCGCAGTCGCGGGCACGAACAATTACCTGATCATATTTACCGACCGCGCAACAACTGTGTTTAATAAGAATTAGTGCTGTGTTCAAATCAACTGTGAGCCACTGTGATGTTGTACGTAGTAGTTAGTAACACGATACAGTGGTGGGAATGACACGATTTTGGGGAACGCGTAAAAACTTGACATTGACACACTACTATAGGTACATTCAGACTTATGACTGAGGTGCCCCAAGAAAGGATACATTGCTCACTTATGGAACTGTTACAAAATGTAACAGAATAAACGCAATACCTCTTAAGGGGTCATTGTACTCATCAATATGAACAACTTTTACTATGGGACCAATACCGAAATCGCGAAAAAAAAAGTAAAAGTTGGAAAAATAGTGAAAGTTGTTCATAATGATGAATTCAATGATCCCTTAAGAGGTGTTGTGTTTATTCTGTTACAGGTTGTATATTTCCTTGAACTGTCTTAGTAAATTCTTTAAGGACAGGTATTTTCATCAATGAACTACTAACAATTAACTTTTTACTGTAAATGTTGTTAAAATTCAAAAGTGACTTTTAATGACCTAATTTGATTTTGACATAAATTTCAGCTTGATGTCAAAGTCAAACTAATAGTCATTAGGCAGAAGGAGTATCAGCCTGTAATATTCCCACTCATGGAACACCACCCCTACTCACTTCAAGAGATACCAGGTTATAATCTACCATGCGAACCCAGTCTGGTTACTGGGATGACAAGGGCATATGCGATGCCAATATTATAACTCACCAATTTGATAGGCAACGCGATATACCTCACCGCGGCCCTGGAACGCAAAGGGCACTAGGAGGAACACGGATGGGTTTTAGTCAGTAAGAGTCTGACACTCCCTTCTGCTCCGCCCAGAGCGGAAAAAGCCATATGATGATTTCTCATCCTTAAAAAAAAACGCTTTGTACCCATTTCGTTAGACGTAGGTTCTCCTATTAAGACACTGTTTGTCTCACTAATTCGTAGAGTTCGAGCTAGTGGCAACGGAATCCTAAAGATGAGTGCGGATCGACCAGTATAGTGGTGGGAAGGCTCATCAGGCTACATGTCTTCTGATGAATGTTATATTCATACACGAATTATTTTTAGTCTATTTGTTATTTTATTTTTATTGTTTACATTTTGTTGTTAATTTAAATGACATTCTATTATTTATTTCAATTCAATTTAATTTATTATTGTATTTGCATTGGTCAATAAAGTTCATTTAATTTTGATTCGTAATAAATCTGGACGACCTACATAAATTACTATCTACCAACATTAGTCTTAAGATAATCAATGTGTTACTAACAAAATATGGACGTAAACTAGTCTGAAATTAACTTTTTTTTATTTTTTATTTACGCATAGGTAGTCACAAGACGAGAAAACTAAGACAAAATTTATGTTGGTAAAAATTCGACAAAAAATTCAAATAGCACTGACACATCTTTTTAAAAATATATAAAACCGCACTAACCCAAGATAATAATATCTTCTTTTTCTCGCAAGCATTTTAAATTAACTTCAAAACTTCCTCTAAGTATCGTTAATTTGTCGAACGTAAAACTGTGTTTTACACAAACGCAAAACACGGCCACTTCGTTTAACAATAAAATCAAAACTGTAAATACTAGCACGTTTTTAGGGTTCCTTAGGAACAGAAGAAAAAACCCTTGAGTAGAACAAGATCGATCAGGAACAGATTTAGGATTATGATAAATTCACACGTGCCCTTTGTGTATTTATCCTGATCCTAAAGACCTTCTGCAAAAGTTTTTAACATTATCTATTTTCAAATTTTCATTTAATGCTTTAGCTCTTTTTACAAAAATAAAAAAGTGGTAGAGTTTAAAATCTTCCATTAATCTCATAGACCGTTTAGGTAATAAGTTTAAGAAAAACTCAGCGGATGTTTTAAAATGATGGACATCTCACATATGGTGTCGGCCGGTGCCGTATGGTGCCGAAAAAGAATAACACCATCCCATCACTTCCCGTGGGTGTCGTAAGAGGCGACTAAGGGACTCACCAGAGAATGGGCAGCAGCGTTCTCTGCAAAACACAACACCATACATTGCGATTGCCAACCCACCTGCCAAGCGTGGCGATTATTGCAAACCCCCACTTTTGGGAGAAACCTTTGTCCAGCAGTGGACGTCTTTCGGCTGATATGATGATGATGACATCTTACATACATCCCAAAGACAAAATGTTTTAGTACTTTCATTGTGTGAATTCCTTGCCCTCTCTGTTACTCCTGATAGCAGCAACCTGGGGATCTTTAAGTCAAGAGTGAATAGGTTACATCTATTCTAGGGAAATGTGCTCCATCGCTTCCACCAGGTGAGGTAGTGTGTAAAATTTTTCCGTTACTGAGTGACTGACAAACAACGCACAGCCAAAACCACCGGTCGTAGAAAGCTGAAATTTGGCATGTACGTTCCTTGGGGAGTTTAGGGGAGCACTAAGAGGGTTTCCAGAAATTCCTACGGGAACAGGAAAAAACGGCATATGCGCGTACGAAGTCGCTGACTGATTGAGTGACTAAGTGGCTGAGAGACAACGCAAAGCCGAAACTAGTGGTCGTAGAAAGCTGAAATTTGGCATGTAGGTTCCTTGGGGAGTGTAGGGGAGCACCAAGAGAGGATTTCCCGAAATTCTTACGGGAACGGGGAAAACGGGATATGCGCGTACGAAGTTGCGGGCTAAAGCTAGTTTAATATATAAAATTTTCCGTTACTGATAAGTGACTGGCAGAGAACGCACAGCCGAAACTACTGGTCTTAGAAAGGTGAATTTTGGCATGTATGTTCCTTGGGGAGTGTAGGGAAACACTAAGAGAGGATTTCCAGAAAGTGCTATAACAACTGTATTATATTTATCACAGTAAGCATCTGTACCTATAGTCAACACCAGAGAGTATGTCCATCTTAGCTGTATACCAAGTGATTGAAGAAACAAAATTCATTTTAAAATCTTTGGAACCCTAACACACAATCCGACTCACTCTTGGCAGGTTTTTTCCATATAATGACTTTAATAAAAACGCAATTAATATCAAGTCGGACTAAGACGTAACCTGCACTTATAATTACCAATTAACTGGAATCGAGTTTTGGTTGTTATGCGCTGATGCAACACTCAGATAAAAACAGTACCCTCGTTCTGGGGCAGTCGGGTAAAAACAATGAAACTGGATTCTGGAATAACGTTTGTATTTTCTTCATTATTTTTTTAATCTTTATTTGTTATTTTGTTTCGTAATATAGTTTAATTTTTGCTATTAATTAATTATCTATTGTCATTTTAATAATTGAGTTGTGTATTATGTATATGGATTGTTCCGAAATAAATGAATTATTACTATTTGTTTTTTTTTATTTACTAGAACAAAGTCCATCCGTACTTGGTCGATATCCCGACTAGTCGTACCCAGCGCTTCTCCTCCACATTTATTTTGCGCACAGCTAAAGTGTGAAACTCTCTGCCAGCGTCTGTGTTCCCGAAACTACTGGTCGTAGAAAGCTGAAATTAGGTATGCAAGGTCCTTGGGGAGTGCAAAGGGAGCACCAAGATAGGATTTCCCGAAATACCTACGGGAACGTGAAAAACCGGGACATGCATTATGCGCGTACGAAGTCGCGTGCAAAAGCTAGTATTTTTATATAAAGCGACGCCCATCTGACCTCCGTAAACCCAGTTACTGATGTGTCATACGACAAAATAAGATACCAAGATACCGCCAAATAATTATCGTTGTCTAGACAAGAAAGAAGCCCGTAAATTAATTGCAACTATTGGCCAGAAAACAATTGGTCTCACCCATATCAAAACATACCTAATTAAACTTTTGTATGGCTTGGAAGCCATGACTTAGTATTCGCGAAGAATCAATATACAACGTGTAACAGAATAAACGCAATACCTCTTAAGGGATCATTGTACTCATTATTATGAACAACTTTCACTATGGGACCAACACTGAACTCGTGAAAAAAAAAACGACTCCCCCATACATTTATGTGCGCATAACTCGACAAAATGTACTGAACAATTGATTTTTTTTCGCGATTTCGGGATTGGTCCCGTAGTAAAAGTTGTTCGTAATGATGAGTACAATGACCCCTTAAGAGGTATTGCGTTTATTCTGTTACACGTTGTATATGTTACTGAATAATTGCAATCTCCGTCAGATTATAAAATATCTTGAGAGATTGTAAAACTCTCGACAAACAACTGAATATTTGGAATACTTTTTACGCATCAAAATTTGATAGTCTATAATCTCTCGAAGTCATTCCGAGAGATTGTGAACCGACATAAACTGACGACATGTTGGCGACGAATCAGTGTACGGTTTAACAATTTATCGGATTGTTGCCTAACCAAGTACTGGAACATAGGGCACAGGGAGCTTAGAGCACCCTGACTTGGATAGGTTAAGTTCGAATGGTATGACGGGAGCTAAGTTCGCTCGCTTCTTTCGCTCACTCTAGCACCCGTCGTGTCATTCATGTTAGTTTCCTTTAAACCCTGCAGACAGAAATGGATATAAGATGATATACAAGGCGAACCACTGTCATTTTCAAGCACGAACAGCCTACAGACTCCTGCTGAGAAAATCCAGACGAAAGAATCCAATGACACTGTCGCTGACTCAGGAATTGAACTTAGAACCTCATACGCTACAGTATCTAGCGTCTGTGACAGCTAGACTAATGGCGGTTGAATTCCTCTACTTTCTATCTTTAAAAAAACCAATGTCAGCTGAACTAAAAGCCGAAGACAGGCCCTTAGTCAAATGTGGCTAAATAAACAAAACTATAGATACATACAATACAGTCAGACGGACCTTTTTAAACCAAGACAAACGGCGATGCGCCACCCACACGCACAAAACGTTTTGGGAACACATTCATAGTGCGTACAGCTAAGGAGTGGAATTCCCTGCCAGAGTATGTGTTTCCTGATAGCTACAACCTGCGAGTCTTTAAGTCAAGAGTGAATAGGTTACTTCTAGGCAAGCGTGATAGTGGTAAAACGCGTGCCTATCAATAGTAAAAAAATACCATTTTCCAGTCTGTTTTGGGACGCACTCCAGTCTTAGGCTAGACAATAGACAGGCTGTAATTAGATATAGTCTGTCTCGACAGTTGTGCTCTCGCCCGTGACAGATAGATTTATAGACTGAGAAGGTCACGCAGGGAAAGCTTTTGAGAAACATAAAGTGCTAATAATTTAAAATAACAAATATATGATAGAGCTAATTTTATTTTAATATAATGTAAACTTATAAGAATTCAAATGTTTCTAATTATTTAAGTTATGTTAGTTAGAACTAGTTTTTCTTTTTAACATTTTTGTTTAAAAGAATTATGTCTATTGTTCGAATATTTGTATGCCAATGAATGACGAAACGTCAGATCGTAGTTCTCTATTTAATAAGACCTTAAATGTACTATGTTTCTATACAAATAAAATATTCTTATTCTTATAAATGTAGAAAAAAAACATACTTTGAGGGTGACTGACCCATATGTTGGAGACCAGCAGTGCGATTCTGTGAACATGTCGAAGTGAAGACTTGGATGAAGTGATTACGAGGTGAGCTGTCAATCCATGTAATCAAAATAGAGTGACAGCTCACATCGTGGCCACTTCACCGAAGCCTTCACTTTGACATTCTTACAGAATCGACCGGCTGGTGTGCTCTAATATACCTTCTTACATCAAAATCCGTGTCCGTGATAGCTCCTTATGCGAACGCGGCCTTGATGATGGTACCTTAGACCATATCATGTCCTTTGAATTCCCATTCCCTCGTATTGTACCAAATGCTTTCCAAAATTAAAATCTCTCGCCCTATTAACTTCCATTCCCTCTTGACCAATTTCTCTCCTAAACTTATCTAACTCCTATAAAAATTCTTAAATGATATATCGCTATGTTAAAATGTAGCGTGCATAATAATTATTAATTTGTTTTTCTTTCGCGTTTAAAAAACTGGCAAAGTGCGAGTCGGACTCGCGTGCAAAGGGTTCCAAACGATTTTTTTTTAACATGTTATTTTAACACAACAGACTTCTAACAGGTTTTCCTGTAATCTTTAGGTGAAAATCTCTCCTCTTTTTCTCTTTTTGAATTAATTTGTAATTATCTCCATTTGTTTTTCAAAATTTTAGGCTCAGTAGTTTCGGAGATAAGGATGACCTCAGTAGTTTCGGAGATAAGGATAAGGATGAGATAAGGAGGACGAAAAATGACCATTCAGACCAAGGGGGACCCTTGGTCTGAATGGTCATTTTTCGTCAAATTTTTTGAATAACTTCTAAACCATTTATTTTAAAATTATGAAAAAAATATAATTAAAACTCTCACAGTAAGCCCTTTCATTTGATATGCCACACGATATTGTTCAAAAACTTTATTTTTAATTTTCTAGTTTGACCCCCAAAAGTGACACCCATACTAAAAATTTAATGATTTACGTAATGCTGGGTGTTTGGGTTATAAAAGTCCACATGTGTACCAAATTGCAACAGAATCGGTTCAGTGGATCCGGAGAAACTGGCTGTGACAGACGAACAGACACCCGAGTGATCCTATAAGGGTTCCGTTTTTTTTTTCGGAACCCTAAAAAATAATTAAATATTCGTGTATATTTAAACAATCAGGATCCGTAAGTCCCTTTCGCGACAAAATCGCGTGCGCAATCGCGCAAGCGTTGGCTTGTCCCGAAAGGGATTTTTGGATGTGACGGTTGGGGCGTTTTGTCCCGAAGGGACACGGATGCTGAGTGGTTAAAAAAAAGAAGTATTGAAACTAAGCAAACATTGTATTGTTCTTACAGCTACTAACATTGTAGAACTACCACAAAGTGCAAAATTCGACGGCTCACCTCATTGCCCTGCCGTCACAACATGACACTGGCAGAATAGTCGTCATCGGCTCAGTTGCCAAAGAAGAAAAAAAAACAAAACAATACACCTGCACTTTTAAGGAATTTTGACGCTGCTATTAACGTCTAGGCCTACTGAGCCCAAATCATTAAAAGAATTCTCGAAGAGAGGAATCTATACTAATATTATAAAGAAGAAAGATTTGTTTGAACGGGAACTACGCGGGTGAAACCGCGTGACGTCCACTAGTAATAAATACATTTTGAAGAGACGGAAAGGGCAAGGATCAGGCCCGGAATGATCCTACTGACTGCTAAAGTTGAAAAGACTAATGTTGAGAGCATATTTTTGTTCAAAACAGAATGGATTTGAGATATCACTAAAGATAACGCATACACAAGGAATGCGAAACTTGACTCGGAATGGCATCTTAATATCACCGCGGGTAGCCGACGGATGCGAGACGCATAGGACCGGTTGTTGTGGCGACGCTTGGGGGAGGCCTATGTCCAGCAGTGGACGTCTTTTGGCTGTTATGATGATGATGATGAACATCACCGCTACAATTTTAAAGCAGAAGTGCCGTCATCAAACAGCAGTAGGATCGCAGCTTGTAAGAAGACTTCTTCTTATTATGTGCGCAGTAAGGTCTAACGACCCCACACACCCAAGTGTCAGAGTTTCTAAACCGCCTCAAGGGCCTCTGACATGGTTTATTTGACGACCGCCATTTGGTCGCCACCGGCTTATACGTGCCTTCCGAAGCACGGAATTATCCTTTTATCAGACAATCAGGTGATTCAAGCCTGCAATGTCTTAGCCAAACTGGAAACAACTATTTAAAGTATGCTTCCCGTGGGAATCGAACCCACGACCACCGGGTCACAAGGCAAACGCCTAAACCACTCGACCACAGAGGCAGTTTGTAAGAAGACTGAGGGATGTTATCTATAACCCTCTTAACTATAACCCTGGTCTGGCCTATTCTATGCAAAGATCTTAAATATAATTTAGCCAAAGGTTTTCTAAATACCTTGTTTTTGTTACAGGCGAAGCAGCCTCGTCTTCGACTCTGGAAAGAGCAAAAAAATCCGTTAATTTAATCAAAATTGAATTAGATTTTTTCATTAACAAAGCGCCCTAGATGTTAATAATGCTCTGAGAAAGAGTTGGCCCAGATTTAAATGGAACAAACGATTTTTTTATAATAACTGCTATTTTTGTTAATTACTGTTATAATGAAAATAAGGTATTGTTTGCTCTTATTAAAAATAAAATATACTTTAAATGAAATATTTCATTATTAAAATGTAACTCAATTTTAACTAAAGTATAAGTTTTAACAGCTGTTGTGTACCTAATAATCGTTAGTTTCGGACTTTCCACAAGTTCTTTCTTCCTAGGAGCCCCAGAGACACGTAAACGTAAAATGTACAAAACTCACTAACACTCGATTCACCTCAAAATTCCAAAAACACGCACCATTTCCGAGATGGCCACTAAAAAAAGATCGGCCAAGAACTTGGTCCCATTAAAGCATCCAATGGCCAATTCGAACCACCTAATTTAGGCAAGGGGAACGCGGATTGAGTGCTAACAGCCAAGTTTTGGCCAAGTCCCCCCCAAACACGCCAAGTTGGGGGAATATGGCTCGAGTTTAAAGTAGGAATATAAGTTTGAGTCGGAGTTTGTATTGCTGAATAATGTTTTGTTTTTGTATTGAAGAGTCGGTTTGCTTTCGTTTGTAATAAGGGTGGCTGGTGGATGACTGATTGCTTTTGCGGGGTGGTAACCCCCGATTGCAATTTATATTGTGTCTGTATTGGTTTTAGTTAGAATGGGGGAAAATTGAGATGGGGACTAACTTGGAGTAGATATGAAGCAATAAGATATAGTGCACCGATACCAAATAAATTGGGATAAAAACAAGCAAATAATGTGGATGAAAACGTGTGCCTATTCTGGTAGTAAGTTACATTCTCGGGACAGTTTTTTATTTAGTCTTACCTTATCACCAAATCCTAATATTGCCATCATTATTGAAAATGATGAACCATTCCTCATTTTAATCGTCTTTTTCTCTGATATTGTTGGTTACTTGACCAACAATTTTAATAAAATGTCGACTATCATTTGGATAATAATTGTCGGTTGGTATCTTCACATCTGCGCCAAGCCTTTATACCTACTTGTCCCAGACGGTCGGTCACTATCAGACTACCACGAACATATTAATCCAGAAACACAGACATCTAAACAAGAAACAACTTAGACTAAAGACATGTACACGACAATGTATCATGTCCATAAAAACAGACGACACGACATAAGTCGTGCTCTCGAGAATTTCAGCAAACGGTGTTATGTGCTATTTGCATATACTGTAGTGGAGAATGTACTAGGAGAACATGACTGCGTGAGTGTTATGGGGGACAGTTTACGAGCATAAGGTATGTGCAGTATATACTATAGCATTTGTCGTATATAGATGCAATATGGGGAATGATGTCTCCCATAAATCGGACAATGATCTTTCAGATAATGTTAAGATATTGCATATTATATGTAGTGTGTACTAGGAGAACATGACTGCATGAGAGTTATATAGTGGATAGTGTAGGAGTTAATGTTTTCGTATTTGGAGAATATACGTAGGTCCATGGGAGATGGTATCTCCCACAGATCGGACAATGAACTTAAAGGTAGAGACTAAAATGCTAAGAACACAGCATGTCATGTTGTCTGTATAGTACTAGGATAACATGACTGCAGAAGTGTTTATGTTTGTGTGGCCATTCGATGGTGTTCAAACGTAATCTTGGTAGAATATACTATAGCATCAAACGTAAACAGATGCATGGGGAATGGCGTCTCCCATAGATCGGACAATCATCTTTTAGGTAGACGTAATCGTAGTGACTCCAACGGTAAGACATTGCAATATAGTGAAGTACTAGGAGAACATGACTGCATGACTGTTATGGTAGATGGGTTACGAGTAGATTTTCTTTAGCACCCATCCACCATCTTTACTTTAGAAACATACATGGGGAATGGTGTCACCGATAGGAAACACTATGATTTTTTGGGTAATGTTGAAAACGACAAATGAAATAAAAAAAGAAAACTCATAATCACAGATGAAAAGAGAAAGGGAAAAAGCTCATCAAAAGAGCGTTTTGGCTATCTGTCAAATATAAAATATCTTTGTTTTATTCGTCTATCTTTTACTGCCATGTAATAGTAAAACTGATTCTTGAAGAAAGTGAATTCTATCATAAGAACTATGTGAGCTAACAGCATCACTAAGATTTAAAGTTACTGCAAGTATCAGTCATAGTTATTTTTGTCGATTGTTCACGAATTTTCAATTTGCCAACAATATGCCAATGAAAGACGAAATAAAATACCCAGTAACAGTCTGACAAAAGTCGCAAAGTGCTACGAAGGGACATTTAAATGTTAAAACTTGGAGTGAGCTCATTTTGCATGCAGACCGTCCAATGCAAGGGACAACAATGATACTTGACGTGGCACTAAGTATACAGAATATACCAGATTTTAGAGCTGCAATTTTGTGGAAATGACGGAGGATTTTAAAATGTTGATGTTGCTTTTGGGAGTTTTAAATTATTTGCTGGAGCAAGATATGACACAATTCAGGTAAGTGCTAAAGGACCGATGCATATCTAAATAGATTGATTGACAGATGATATGAAGGAAATGATGCTGTGAAAGGTACCAGAAGAGAATGGAAGAGAAAAAGAGTAGCCACTCCAAATAAATTAGGGTCAAGACAGGCTGAAGATGATGATGATGACAAGGTACACTAACTACGAAAGTGATAAATAAAGTCTAAGAGTATAAAGATAACTAAAAAGAGAACTGATAAATGATATTTATTTTGCAAATTAAGTAAGTATTTTACACATATTTTTTTTGTCATAGTAATCTAGATGAGGCCGGATGTTTCCTAGCTGACTACCCTGAGAAGAAACACCGAAACAAACTCAGAGGTCATAGTCTCTTTTGAAGTCCATACAATCGCCAATAACATATGAAAACCATGTAGGTTAACGTCTTAGGCGGCCTTTTGAGGAAAGCACCACACAGGTTTGAGTGGGCAGCTCAACTCAGAACTTTGAGTAGCACAACGAACCAAAGAATAATTATACCAAAGTAAAAACATTTGGGTGATCCGCATAGTATACTTAACTGTACTAAACTGTAAGATCAAAAAGGAATTTGTTCAAAAATTACTAAAGAAATACATACTGAGATGATAATCGGATAGTATTTTTAAGTTGTCTTATAATAGCCGCCACCACTATTTTTTCAACATACTCAAATTAATAATTTAATGTATCTCTAATGAATAATGTTTTACTCCATGTAACTTACATAGTGTACATAATAAATGGTGTTCTATTCTTTCATAACGGTGTTTCGAGAAAGAATTTTAATAAGCATTATACCAAATCATTCCATACGATCTGATACACATTACTGTCTGCACCCATTGTTGAAGCTTACCCTTGACGATTGCCGAACAATAAGATCACTTCTCTTGCGTTGCGTCATTCTTCTAAGTTTAGCTGCGAATTAGGCAACTTCTATTTTAATTGAATACCGCACTGACTTTGAAATTATAATTAATTGGAGTATGATGAAAAAAAGGTTCTTTTTGTCTGTGGCGTGTATTCTAGATGTTTGCTCTGCAGTGTCGTTTTAAAACTTAGAGCGTATCTACTCAAATCTGAATTCATGACGAAAAAACCAACGGAGCTAATCTACATAGCAACAAAAAGAAACGCGACGCCATCTATCCAACTAGCAGCGAGCTACTACATCGAAATCCTGCATCGCGCAAGCAGAGTTTACCGTGCGATTTGAACATATACATAAGCCCGCTTATCAACTATCGGGCAGTTGCCCGCCAGACACAAAAACCGTCTGCGCCCCAAGTCTGCCATTACAATAGTGTCAGAATGGTCTATCATTGATTTCATAATGGTTGTAATAGCAGACTTGGGGCCTTGGTCGGAGGATCCTCCCTTTTCAACAGAGGTTTGCGGGGTTTTACTCTCTGTACCGCATACCTCTATTTGTAAAAAATTAAAGTAGCCTTTAGCTTATTTCTTGGATAAGTTACATTTTGAACCTTTCATTTTGTATCAGAAGAAGCGTCTAAATATTTAATTTTTACTTTTTATTTTGCATCAATATGAAATTGAAGCAGTGTTTTCATTTGAACTCAAGAACTCGTGTTTTCATTGATGATTATTATCATTGGTATTGTCTGGATATAGCTAGGGTCTTCCTTATCTTTGATCTTACTACCTACAATAGTACTACCTACATATTACTTAAACAAAACGTTTATTGATGCCGCTACAAACATACCTAGCACCCCTAATAAGATATGTTACTAATAGACAACAATACAGTCAACAAAAACAACATCAAAAGCGAAAAACAGAATCATAGAGAAACAGGTATTCCATTAGATACAACCAGATGCATCGTACGTGACCCCACTCCAATCTCAAGCTGAAATATTGAAGTCGCACGACCCGACGACTTCAAAGACAAAAGACTTTTACTGCCATCGAGGCGTTGGCACCGACTTCAATCCGGACAAGTGGTTTTTTAGGAGTTGAAGATGAGGATTGCACACGAATGGAAGATGGCGTTCCTTTTGATAGGTTTGCAGTAAATGGATGATGTTTGAGTGACACAATGCTTTCGGAACTTTTAGCTTTGACTTACTAGAAAACTATACCAGTCAAAGTCAAAGTCAAAGATTTATTTGCAAATAAATATGGTTGTAAGCTTTCAGCTTTGTGTTGACATTGACACTGACATTGACATTTAAGTATGTACCTAGCAGTTCAGCCACAAGAGAGAGCCACCAGTGGGGAGAATGTAAAAACGTATTTTTTTCTTTGTTCCAATCGAATAGTTACAGATAATTACAAATGTGTTTTTATAACTTCTTTAAAACTCAGTTGTGTTTGTGAATTTGTTACAATTTAAAAGTGCAAAAGACAATTCAAGTTTTTATAATAAGAACAGTAAAGCATGAACATTTAATTGTCGATTCTCTGTTTTAGGTTAGTACCTACCTTATTATTTCATCGTGTTATTTGTTATGTAAAACTTATCTGTAATTAATAAATAAAACTCTGTTTTAGATGAATCAAATTGTGTTATGCTTCAACAAGAAGAACAGCTGGTCTTATAAATCGACAATTCATATACATGTGAAATACAAATTAATAATTGTGAACCTATACAATGGAGAAATTAAGATTTGAATTTATTATAAAAGCCAAATCGGATGATAATAAGACAAATATTTATGCCATAACCTCTATTACGGATACACAAAACCAAACTTTTATTGTGCCTAAAGAGTAGTGGGGTGTAGTGGGTGGTGGGAGTGGTGGGTGGGTGGTAGTGGGTTACAAAAGTTCTTGCAATAGTAGTCTAGCTTTTGTCCGCGACTTCGTAAGGGCATATCCCGTTTTCCCCGTTCCTGTAGGAATTACGGGAAATCCTCTCTTAGTGCTCCCCTACACTCCTCAAGGAACGTACATGCCAAATTTCAGCTTTCTACGACCAGTAGTTTCGGCTGTGCGTTGTCGGTCAGTCACTCAGTAACGGAAGAATTTTATATATATTGATTCATTTTGGGAAGTTTGATGTAGTCGTTTCTTTGATCTATATGCTGGTGTCTTTAAAAGCTCGTAAGTTTGAAAAGATCAATGTAAAACTCGAAAATAATATTTGTTTTGCCTAAACAAAACAGTTGTGTTGCCAATATGATTGACATTATCAACTTCCGCTACTGGTGACTGACACAATGTACAGCTGAAACTGGTCGTAGAGAGCTAAAATTTGGCAAGTAGGTTCCCTGGGTTGGTTGTTCCTTGGGCAAAAGCTAGTAGATTTTATAAAGATGAGCATGTCTAAAGACGGATAAGACTACCTTTTTTGTTTTCGGGGGAAACCATAAAAAGGCGCCTGGATATTTGAGTAAATATTTTATTCTATTTCTCTATAAAAAACTCTTAAAAGACCACTCCAAAATCCCCTCTGTGTAAAACTTAAATTGTACCTGTATGAATATCTACAACTACACATTCCTTGTATCATTCATCGCACCGTGAAAACTAGTTAATTAACAGACACAAATCTCTTCGTACATCGAAAGAAACAGAAAATTAAACAAACCCTATTTTTAGCCCAGATTCACAATAAAATCTCTACGCAAAGTTTACAAATACTAGTACCAGAGGAATCCTGGTTTAAGGCGAGGAGTGGGCGGCAACTATTTATATCTTGAACGAAACGACTTGACTAAGAAAACAGACATCTAGAATGGACCTCAAACGAGATCGCTGTAATTCGAGATAAGTAAGAAAGAAAGAAAGAAAGAAAAATGTTTATTTGGGACTCGCACAAGACACATAAAATTAAAAAAAAAAAATGTAAAAATAACAGTTATAAAATATATGTACACAGTTAAGCGGCATCCTTAAATTAATCTGTGCGAGGCCAAAAAGGTGTCTCAGATAAGTCAGTTTTATTAGCTCAGCTTCAAGCAATGTTGCATGTTCGAGCAAGGATATTGTATGTTCAAATGCAGTATAGAAAAAAATGGATGATATCATTGCGTGTTGTCGGAAAGTTAAAGATTTGGTTTTGTTCCGTTCATGGTCGAGGCCGTATGGCCAATAAGGTTTGGAGAGTTTATCATGATCATTCGTTTGAAGATTCTTATCGCCATGGTCTTGGGGACCATTGATAACTACGCCCTTCATGGTATCGATTTTAAGGACTGACATATGTTTTTCTTTAATAACTGGTGTTGTTAAAGAAGACAAAATTACTACTAAGATGATGACTTACAGAGAAGTGTACAACAAGACATTGCACCGACCCTAATTAAGGCTAGTGATGGGTCGTTGAAGGTTCTTCCGTCACCGAAACGTTAACTTTGAATTGCGTTTGTCAACTAGTTGATCAACTAGTTAATTTCGTCAACGAGTTAACGTGTTACGAACGTCAACTTGCATGAACGATAAACACCTAAACGCTTTTATTAACGTATGCTCTAGTAATGTTAATTTACGAACAATTTGATGCAGTTTGCGGGAGTTTTATTGTTAAAGAAATACAATTTAAGTACGTTGAAAATAACAAAACGTTGGGTTCATTTTCTCGTTTCGTCAAACGAGTTGAATTCATAAACGTCGTTGTCTCGTAACTCGTTGACGAATTCAACGAGTTGATTTGTTCACGGTCAACGTTAATCCCGTTGAAGAGACATCAACGTTGATTCAACTAGTTCGTTGATTCAACTAGTTCGTTGATTCAACTAGTTCGTTGATTCAACGCCCATCACTAATTAAGGCGGAGATGCCTGAGTGTAGCTGATTTTAAAATGAGAATCACGTCTAAACGGCTAGTTCTAATTTTTTGGAAAAATACATGTTACATTAGACAATTTTCTTAATGACTTGAAATATGAAAATTTTGAGTTTTATTCATTCAACATAGTGTAATTAATTTGTAAATTCATGTCTAACACAGACATAAAAACGACAATCGGACCAGAACTGCCAGACATATTTTAATGGAATTTACACTATCTCAAACATAATTTAATTGTCTACATTTTGATATACAGCTATTTTTTTAAAGTCTTAGAATAATAAAGTAAGTACAAAAACTACTGAATTTCGGGTCGCGCGGGTGTTAAGCGAGTGCGCGTTTTGTTCCCTCAAGGTCGCTGGCGTATGTCGTCGCCTTAAATTGGTCTTTACTTCAAATTAAGAGAGACTTTGAAGACGTGGACGAATTGTTATATACTTGTCGTCGCCTTAAATTGGGTTAAGTGAAAGAGAATAATTATGATATCGACTTCAGAAAGAAATCATAAGCCACACCTGGTGATTTGAGCGCTTTAGCTACTTGTTTCAATCAATCCCACTTTTTTTTTAAGGATGGGAAACATCTAATGACTCCTCCCGCTCTGGGTGAAGCAGAAGGAAGTGTCAGACTCTTACTGACTAAAACCAACCGTGTTCCTCATAATGCCCTGGGCCGCGGTGACTCTTTCGAACAAATTCCTCAACTCCGGCAGGCAATGACCCTAGCGGGTCCAATCCCAACTATGTTGGGTTTTAATTTCAATCTAACCAAATGCAGTTTACCAGTGTTTTACATCGAGCGAATGTATTTCTCCCACAAGCGTGAGCGAATGCCTCCCATAAGGTGGACCGATGACCTGGTGAAGGTCGCGGGTGCGAGACGCGCAGGACCGGTCGTTGTGGCGACGCTTGGGGGAGGCCTATGTCCAGCAGTGGACGTCTTTCGGCTGATATGATGATGATGATGATGATGATGAATGTCTTTTTGACCTCCACAACTCAGGTAACTTTAAAACACGAAACCCCTTGTAAAAACTACTGTCAGATTTCTCCAGCTATTCATCATATCATCATCATCATAACAGCCGAAAGACGTCTACTGCTGGAAAAAGGCCTCCCCAAAGAAGGGTTTGCGATAATCGCCACGCTTGGCAGGCGGGTTGGCGATCGCAGTGTATGGTGTTGCGTTTTACAGAGAACGCTGCTGCCCATTCTCTGGTGAGTCCCTTAGTCGCCTCTTACGACACGAGAAGTGATGGGATGGTATTATTCTTTTACGGCACCATACGGCACCGGTCGACACCATACGGCAAACCTCCTGCTACTCATATCATTGAAAACAAACTCCTGATCCGTGCAGCCGAACCTCGTAACGATAGATATTAGATAAGAAACTCCACACACCCAGTTTATTACCTTCGCAAGGTTAGAACACTTCCGTTGTAAACAATTTGTAAGTTGTTTGCGTTTCTGCAGTCGACGAGTGTTTTCTTTGTTACAATGTTGTTGAACGGAAAATTCGATAATAAAGTGGTGGACTTCAATAAATAAGTTAGGGCTTAAGATCCTGGTGCAAGCGTCTAGCCTGGTTGCTTTTGTGTTGGTGTAAGATTAGTCCAGATGTGTTTCTTTTTTGTTTTTAATTTTCCGAAAAAAAAGGAACCCTTATAGGATCACTCGTGTGTCTGTCTGTCTGTCCGTCTGTCACAGCCAGTTTTCTCGGGATCCACTGGACCGATTCTGTTGAAATTGGGTACACATATGGACTTCTATGACCCAAATACGGACGTGTTACGTAAATCATAAAATTTTTAGTATGGGGGTCACTTTAGGAGGCCAAACTAGAAAATTAAAAAAAAAAAGATTTTTGAACAATATCGTGTCACATATCAAATGAAAGGGCTTACTGTGAGGGTTTTAATTATATATTTTTTATCATTTTAAAATAAACGGTTTTGAAGTTATTCAAGAAATTACACGAAAAATGACCATTCCCCCCCTTATCTCCGAAACTACTGAGCCAAAAATTATGAAAAAAAAATGGAGATAATAGATCTTTACCTAAAGATTACTTATTAGAAGTCTGTAGTGTTAAAATTACATGTTTAAAAATTAAATTCGTTCGGAACCCTTTGCACGCGAGTCCGACTCGCACTTGGCCAGTTTTTTATCCAATACGATGTGTGAGAAGTTAGTAGCTAAAGATTAACAGCCGTACGGATCGATCATCATCCAGACGCACTGCATCTGACCATCCCTACCTTGTTGCTATTCCACCAATTCGCACTAAGCGCTTCCAAACGTCTTTTATAATGCGCACAGCAAAGGAGTGGAACTCTCTGCCTGCGTCTGTGTTGTCGAACGCTTACAACCCTAATCTCTTCAAAGTTAGAGTGAACAGGCTCCTTCTGGGTAAGCTCGCTCCATCGTAGAATTTGTCTTTGTCATCTAGAGTCAAGAGCAAACCCATCACAAAAAAAACTTGAAGGTTAAACAACGCTTGCCGATGTTAGTCTGTGGAGGGGTGACCAAAATCAAAATCAAAAGGCATTTATTCAAACTAGGCTGAAAATCAGCACTTTTTGAACGTCAAAATTACATGAAGACAGTCCCCCAAATCGCCCAGCCCGTCACCACTTCCTAGTGTTTTAGCTGGGAAGAAGAAGTGGCCAACAAACTCCCCAGCAACACAACTGTCTGTTAAGTTTAAAGACCATCTTAACATACCGAGTTTCCTCCGTTTCTCGGAAAGCACGTTAAGCCGTTGGTCCCGGCTGTCATTTGTAGATCTTTGGCAGTTGTTACGGATTGTCAGAAGCCAGTAAATCTGATCCCAGACTTGGCAAAAACTACCGTGTTACCTCATTGTTGCAGTTATAAGCATTACAGTAGTAAGTAAGCAGCTTCTTAATGAAACTTCAATATTCACCTTTTTCAATATTGAACTCACTGCATCATTTCGCAATGTCACTGAGATTTTGATGCCTAGTCTAACTTGGAATAAAACATCATCGAATGGACTTCTCAAAACTCATCTCGATGCAAATCCTTAATCCTTAGTAGCTACAGAATATTGTCTTCCTACAACTCTATAAAAAAGTATATTATTGCTGCCATTAGCCCCATTCTCCCACCATAACTCATAACTCAAGAAGTATTTTAATGCACACGAAAAGCTACATCCAACGCCATAATCCTTTAATTAGACTTACAGAAGCCACACCGCCCACCACATCCCACTCCATTTTCAATTCTATATTTTCCACAATAAGGTTGCTTGTCCCCAGCAGGATAAATGCAATTCCGTCCGCTAGGTGGCGCCACGTTCTCACGAATGCATTCTGATATTGAAGCTGGGACGTGATCGCAATAAAGTAGATGCTTCCCATAACTCGGAAGATTTGTTTTTGCTTTGTTTTTGTCTGATTTAAATTGAAAATGGTGGCGACTATCTCGAAGAAGCTATCAGGTAAATAAGGGATAAGGTTCACAAATCTAGCCAGGATGGCAATAAGACTGGCTGATCTCTTCATTACTGTTGTCAAGGAAGAATATTTTCTTATAGCTCGCATCAATATGAGAGAAGAAGTGATCACCATTCATCCTATGAAATTATAGAAATGTCATTACTTTATATTTTAAACTAGCTGACCCGCGCAACTTCGTTTGCGACATATTTTTCATTACTGCTCCGCTCCTATTGGTCTTAGCGTGATGATATATAGCCTATAGCCTTCCTCGATAAATGAGCTATCTAACACTGAAAGAATTGTTCAAATCGGACCATCTAGTTCCTGAGATTAGCGCGTTCAAGCAAACAAACAAACTCTTCAGCTTTATATATTAGTATAGATACTAATTTAACTAAATACAGTTAAAATGAAAATAATAACTCTTAACTATAATATGGCAACAAAAAATTCGTCTGCATTGCTGTCGACTGGAAGTGAGCCCAAAAGACTAGCGACACTGCCACATTGTATGGCAATCCTCTGACCGAGATAAAAGCCAGCCCTTGGGTCACAAGAAGTGTCAACTAAGCGTTTATCAAGTTCTTTAAATAACGCATGACCACTCGGACTCCACGGTCCAAGAGTCATACTCAGATTATCTTTATGTATCTTTCAAGTTCTTTTCAGGGTTTTGATGGGCCTCATCAAAAGGCTAACATTCACCCAAAGGGCAGTGGAAAAGGCTGTGCTCGAGGTTTCCTTGTGTTGTCAAATCAGGAATGAAGGCATTCGCAGTAGGACTAAGGTTACCGACATAGCTCGAAGAATCGCCGATCAGTTCTTCTTCTTATCGTGTGGGCAATAAGGCCTAACGACCTCACACACCCCAGTGTCAGAGTTTCTTAACCGCCTCAAGGGCCTCTGACATGGTTTATTTGATGACCGCCATTTGGCGGCCGGGGCCACCGGCTTATACGTGCCTTCCGAAGCACGAAATCATCTTTTTTATCAGACAATCAGGTGATTCAAGCCTGCAATGTCTTAGCCAAACTGAAAACAATTTTACAAAGTATATGCTTCCCGTGGGAATCCAACCCACGACCTCCGGGTCACAAGGCAAATGCCTAAAACACTCGACCACGGAGGCAGTTATAAGTATCAGTCCGTAGGGCACATTGCTTGTAGAACAGATCAGTTAGCTATCAAGGAAGATTTGAAGAAGAAAATGTGGTGCATCGACCCCAAGTATCACAAGACAAGGGCAGGAACACAATGATGATGATAATAAAATTTAAATAGATATAATAGAAAGACAAAGAAGACAGAAAACGAAAACAAAAAACTTTTTTTTGGTTTTCGTTTATTTTATTTTTATTTTTCTCTTTGAAGTAGTGACTACATTGACATTATTCCCATAATGAGTGGTCCACTATTTGCCGATACGGGGACGACGTCATCGTCCAAGTACGCCATAGTTAACATCATCATTTGTTTGTTTGCTTGAAAGCGCTAATCTCAGGAACTACTGGTTTGATTTGAAAAATTATTACAGTGTCACGCTAAGACCAATAGGAGCGGAGCAGACGAAGTTCCGTGGGTCAACTAGTATGCTCATAAAATAAAAACTACTAAGCCAAACTGAAGTAAATTTTTACGTGACCAAATGGCAAATACACCGCATCGAACTAAAAACGCTCACAGAAATCCGATCAGAAGTAATCGGTGTACATACATAAAAATACCAACCGAATTGAGAACTTTAACCATACTTTAACCCTTTTTGGAAGTTGGTTAAAAGATACATATATGTATACAACGTGTAACAGAATAAACGTAATACCTCTTAAGGGGTCATTGTACTCATTATTAATGACAACTTTTTCTATGAAAAACTATGAAACTTTTTCTACCAGAATGACTAAGTAAAGGGTCTTTCAAATAGGGCGTTCGACGTTGACAGTTTGTGGCGGCCATGTTGTTTTGGCGGCATCTGTCAAATGCGTTGTTATTTCTTCAGTTACTGATGCCAAATCATCATGGCAAGTTAGACGATTGAGCAGCACGTCCAAATGATAAAACTTTATTATTGAGGGTAGGGTTACCTCTTGCAGAGGTGACGTGAATTGGCCACCAAAGTCGTGTGATTTGACCCCGCTAGACTTTTTCTTGTGGGGTTTTCTCAAGTCGCAGGTCTATGCCAATAATCCGCAATCAACCGATGCCCTGAAAGTCAACATAACGCAGGCCATTGCTCAGATTCAGCCGGATCTATGCAGTAATTGAAAATTGGACCTCTCGGATCCGTGCCACCGTTCGAAGCCGCGGTGAACCTTTAAACGATGTCATATTTCATAAATAATGGCATAAATGGGCCTTTCAAATTAAAAAATAATTTCTTTAATATCTCACATACAGCTTGTTTTATTTAATTTCAACATCGACCCGTCCTTGTTGAAAGACCCTTTATAATTCTTATTTTAAACCCAAAAATACATTTTAGTTTTCCGCTGCAGCATTAATAGCAGCAAAACAGCAACAAACAGTGCGCTAAAGTTTTTAATACGTTTTTACGCGAGCCCGACGATGCGTCGTAAAAATCCCGTGTAACATCGTTGGTTCACTGGCAAAGTTTTCAGACTACAGTGCAGGATTTAGTTATGCTGTGGCGCTGGCATTAATAGGGAATATGCATGCGATTTTTTTATTTGCTAAATGAAATACTTATTAACTCTAATAAACAATTATGAAATTATTTTTTAAATACCTTCATCAGCGATGAAGTTATAAAGCTTCAAAGTTTACAATTAGAAAGAGAAGTCCGATATGAATTGTGACGTCAAAGTTCTTGGCGCCTATACAGCTGCCATAGAAAACAGCGTTTTCGCGAGAGGGACAGATACATTTGTTTAAAATAATTATATCTCGTTTGTTTTTCGAGCAATTTTGATTCTATTATCACTGTTAGTATTATATTTGTGTATATTTTTAGATAAGCTGTATAGATAATAAATATTTTTTTCGTGCATGTTCCCTATTGCTTTAAATAGAGTATGATATTCTTGCTACCTAGTAAAAGGGGAATATAGTTGGAATTGATTAATTTTGATGGGACTTTTGTGTGTTCTGTTCGTGGAATTGTTTTAATAATATGAAATATTGATATATACAGAGTGCATTTTTCAAGTAGACGTGTATGGCCAAATCCGAAACTATAAAGAATGGCGAAAGTTCGGTATTTATAATTACAGCAAAATAAAGTAATGAAAGGAGTCTTGGGTTCGATTTTGATGAAATTTTATATTAAATGAGCCAGAGCTTAAACTTCTGAGAAGTTCAATTAATATTACAAAGATTGCATTTAATTGGAATAAATTATAATTTTATCCCTACAAGCTGTCACTGCCAATCACACTTAATTATTTTCAGGCATTGATATATAAAAAAACCCAAGATACACACTCAGCATCTAAAACGTCCGCAAAAAACAAGCGCAATATGTATAACTGTGCCCAAGTTTCAAACAGTCTCGCATCGCTCGCCATACTGCACTGCTTTGTAAAAACAACTTTAAGCGATCCGTGTAAGGTTGAATTTCCAAAAAAATTGCGCATCACTCGCCATACTGAACTGCTTTGTAAAAACAACTTTAAGCGATCCGTGTAAGGTTGAATTTGCAAAAAAATATTGTTTATAGTATAACTACACACAACTCACACATGACACTTGATACATGTCAGTTTTGACGACAGTTTCGAGTGTTGCATTTGTTCGAGACTGTGCATCTTTGGCTTTTTTATATATCAATGTTTTCAGGCCTTTAGTTTTACAGCTACCTATAATAAAATAGTTAAAAGGTAGACCTATCCTCACAAACCTCGAAGACAATGATCTCCTCAGTGACCGTCAATATGGCTTTCGCCGGGGACGGTCAACTGGCGATCTTCTTGTGTATGTCACGCACTGCTGGGGCGAGGCCATCGAGAGACACGGCGAAGCACTTGCCGTGTCGCTCGACATCTCGAAGGCCTTTGACAGGGTTTGGCACGCAGGTCTACTGAGCAAGCTTCCTGCTTATGGCATCCCAGCTGGTTTTTGTAGCTGGATATCAGACTTCCTGAGTGAACGGTCGATCCGAGTAGTCGTTGACGGCTGCTCCTCTGACCTCATGGCTATTGATGCTGGAGTTCCTCAGGGGTCTGTTCTCTCTGCAACTCTTTTCCTGCTGCACATCAATGACCTACTTCAGCTTGGTCTTGTTGGGTACGCAGATGACAGTACGGTTTCAGAGAGATACTTGTCCAGCGCAACAACCAGCGGGGATGAAGTTCGTTCCTTGAGAGAGGCCATGGTGGAGCGGACAAATTTGACCTTAAGCCTTGTCTCCCAGTGGGGTGATGACAATGTGGTCACTTTTAACGCCACCAAAACACAGGCGTGTCTTTTTACCGCAAAAAGGAGTCGTTTTGACCAAACTCCTACTTTTCGGGGTACATCTGTTCCTGTGACTGACCGGCTCGAGCTCCTAGGCATGGAGTTGACATCCAGTCTCAACTTCGGCGCCACCATCGAGTACAAAGCCCAAACCGCGGCCAAAAAACTGGGCATCCTTAATAGGGTGAAGCGATACTTCAGGCCTGGACAGCTTTTAACCCTATATAAAGCGCAAGTCCGATCCTGCATGGAGTATTGTAGCCACCTTTGGGATGGCTCAGCTAAGTATCAGTTGGCCGCGCTTGACTCGGTGGAACGCAGAGCTAAGAGGCTCATCGGTGACGTAAAACTGGTGGATGCCAAGCTGCACAGCTTGGCTCATCGCCGTAAGGTTGCCTGCTTGTCGGTCTTCTACAGATTGTACTTCGGTGAGTGTGCCCAAGAACTCCACGACCTCATCCCACCGGCCCCCTTCTACCATCGGACATCCAGACGCACTGCATCTTACCATCCCTACCTTGTTGCTATTCCACCAACTCGCACTAAGCGTTTCCAAACGTCTTTTATAATGCGCACAGCAAAGGAGTGGAACTCTCTGCCTGCGTCCGTGTTTCCAAACGCTTACAACCCTAATCTCTTCAAAGTTAGAGTGAACAGGCTCCTTCTGGGTAAGCTCGCTCCATCGTAGACTTTGTCTCGGTCATCTCTGACCTAGACTGGAGTCAAGAGCAAACCCATTAGAAATAATAAAAATAAAAAAACAATAAATCGCTGTTAGCTTATAACTTGTGCCTTCTACTTCAGCTTTATTATCTACGTTGACAACGGACGTTGTTTTCTCCGCCTTGCGAGCTGTTACGAGTAGGTCCATAGAACTAGCGATTTTATTAAAACAATTTTGCGCTATGCCAAATTTCTTTTCTTTTCTGTCTATGTTTAAGTTAACCAACAAAACTCAGGTGGGTTGTAAAGTTATTTTCAAGTAGTCCTTTTATATCATCATTCTCTTGATCGTAACTCATTTTTTTCGGAGTAACCGCAAATAAATTGCATTACCAGCTAACCCCTCGTCCCCGCGCGCTTAAAACGGCCACATCATAAAATACCTTGCATCATTGTAATAATAGAGCCTAAAACCGCACGAGCGCACCTTCCCACATGTGGGACACTGGTACCTGAGGGGGTTGTAATAAGTAACATTGTATTTTGACACATTTTTTTTACAACAACAAAAACAACGAAACAACTTTCCATTTCTCTAAACATCCAAAGATAAATTGTTTATTAGACTAGACACACTTTTTATCTTGTAAAAACTGTTCTACATCATCCCTTGCACTATTCCTAGATCAGCACTGCTTCCTTTAACACAAAAGCCAAAATAGTTACTAAAAAAAATAGTTAAAGTTTAAAAGCTGGCTCTACAGAAATCTTTTCAAGACATTCGTTTTCAGTAGTTTGAGTGCATAGAAACAGCCGCAGTGCAGCGTTATTATCTTTCAGAACGGATGTTGCTCTGTTCGCTAGTTGCGTGTACCGTGGGGCCATAAAACTGGCGAGTTCAAAGGAACATGCAGTTGAGAATTATTTATGTGTTATGAAAACTGTATTTGCATATTAGTTTGCACTGCTGGGATAATAAAGTCGAAGGTGTTGTTTTTCACTACTTCTTAAAACATACAATTATGTCGACAATGAGGATAAATAAATGGATTGGCCAATTAGTACGTAATGTGACTGCTAGGGCGAATTTCACCAATGAAACTGAACGCGATCAGCATACAAACCACGTTTACGAGCTGTCAGTGTCGTTATTTTCTGTGGAATATTAACACTGACAGCTCTTGAACGCAGTTCAGATGTACTAATCACGTTCACTTTCATTGGTGAAATCCGCTCTTAGAGAAAAAATGTCGTCTTTAAAGATTTTTTTTTGGTCACACAAAGAACAATAAATATTTTGTTGATATTTATTATTATTTATTATTTAACAATTTATGTACACACATTAGATAGAAAGATAATTATTTAAAGTAAATATAGCTCCCGAAACGTCAATTCAGAATTTGAAGTTGAGTCTTCGTCAAACTCTAGTTTAATCTGAAAACGTATCAACTCCAGCACCACAGTACGGTTTAACACATTCTTAATTCCTAATTCTCAATTCAGAACCGGCCCTAAGTCTTAGCTAATTCTATTGGACATAACACAGACACTGCCATTAATGACGGTAACTTATAACATATTAAGCTAGCTCACTTGCACACTACAAAATTCATTAGTTGGTAAATCGCCGACAGCTTATTACTTGCGCCACACTGCAGTACTATTATCTACATTGGGAGCGGATGTTGCTCTGTTCGCTAGTTGCGTGTGCATCGTGTGGCCACTAGACAAGCGGTTTGTACAAGCAAAATATAATGGGAACAAAATGTCTGTTTGATTAATTTATTGAATGTAATTGTTCGCTGTTTTGTTGTCATGACATAGATGTTTATTGCTTTGACTGACTGAAGTAGGTAAGCACTGCTTGAAAAGCAAATTGTGTTGAGCCGGTTTTAAATGAAAAAAAAGAAATACAACAAAAACATTATCAAGAAGTGCTTGCTTTCATTATTGTTAGCCTAATAATTTATTGTTTCATTATTTTGAAGAACGCTGTTTAATAAGGTAGATAGTAGGTAACCAGTATTAAAATATTTAATGAAAACTATTTCAATTAATGTTTTTCGTATCTACCTTTGAGAGGCAATTAATTACAAACGAAGATTTTTTTGAATTATAATAAAAAGACAAACTTCTGTTTTAATAAAGAGCGGGGTAAATGTGGGTATACTTGTAATTTAAGTACAAATCTGCCTAACCCTTTGGGAAATTCGGGCGAGAAACCTGTCATGTTATACAGGAGTCAACATGATTGTTGTGTATTTTCATCAAAACCAAAAGTTTTTCGTTCCAATTTAAACCAGCACTAAATCTACCCCAACAAAAGATTAATCGACTAAAAACCAGAGCGTTCTTTCGTCCGAAAAACACATGAAGCCCTACTCTACTGTACACTATCACAGACTCACAGCTCAGCCCAGCCCCGAATGCACCGGATCGATGCAGCGACTGCGCACTGCGCGGGTCGATGCACCCGGCTCGTGACGTAACAACGCACGTCACGACTTAGGGCAGAAATGCCACTTGAAAACATGTGAGGATCAGAGCTGAGATTGATTTTGGTAGTAATGGAGTGGATTTATAGCTTTTAATATTAGAACATAATGTTGAATTTGTTAGCACGGGTAGCTAATAGTAAAGTTATGAAAGGGGTTATTTTTGGAAAATACAGTAATACCACTTGAAAACATGTGGGGATCAGAGTTGTGATTGATTTTGGCAGTTATGAAGCGAATCTCTTGCTTTTAAGAATAGAAAATAATGGTGAACTTGTTAGAATGAGACATAAACGTTACGATAAAAAAAAGCTTGATATAATGTTGATACTAATACAGTTATGAAAGGGGTTCTTTTTGAAAAATATAGAAATACCACTTGAAAACATGTGGGGATCAGAGTTGTGATTGATTTTGGCAGTAATGAAGCGGATGTCTTGCTTTTAAGAATAGAAAATAATGGTGTACTTGTTAGAATGAGACATAAACGTTACGATGAAAAAAAACTTGATATAATGTTGATACTAATACAGTTATGAAAGGGGTTATTTTTGGAAAATACCACTTGAAAACATGTGGGGATCAGAGCTGTCATTGATTTTGGTAGTAATGGAGCGGATTTCTTGCTTTTAAGATTAGAGAATAATGGTGATCTTGTTTAAAACTGAGACATAACAGTTAGGATGAGAATGTTGAGATGGATGTGTGGAGTAACGAGAATGGATAAAGTGAGAAATGAGTACATTGGAGGTAACTTAAAAGTGGTGCCAGTGACGGAAAAGTTGAAATGGATCCGCTTGTCTTGGTATGATCATGTTAAGAGGAGGGATGAAACGCATGTAACTAAAAGAGTTATAAATATAAATGTGGATGGATGGAGAGGGAGAGGGAAGCCAAAGAAAATGTAGATGGATTATACGAGAAGTGATATGAAAGAAAAAGGAGTTAGTGATAGCGTGACGGCTGACAGGACAGAATGGAAGAAAAAAACGTGTTGCGCCGACCCCGAGTAATAAGAGTAGGAAGATGTTGAAAGGTTAGCGAAATCATAAGTAGTTCCTTTCAGATACGACAGAAATACCACTTGAAAGTAGACGTAGACGGCATTTTAAAGAAGTTATACTTAGTTGATTTTGATTGATTTATAGAAAATTTGATACTAGTTGAGATTACAAAATTTTGGTAAGGTTGAAAAAAATGTCTGAAAGGTTGAAATGTGTCAAGACCAAAATGAATTCTTAGTTTGGGAGTGTTATAAATGACGCAGACACTGAGCTTGATTTTCAGCAAAAACGTTGTTTGATTGTTTTGATGCAATGAAAGGACTAACAGTAACGAAATTAGTTAGTCGTAAATTGTTATTGTGGGCATGGGTTAGTAGGTAGTATATACGAGCAGCGATGCCTCAATGAAGTGTTAAATGATTGATCACTCACATGGATAACAGATGAACTAAGTGATGGAAATGACTACCCGTGCAGTTTCACAACAAACATAGCGACATAAGTGACAAGATTTAATGCCTGAACATCTATTTTCGTGTACAAATCTCCGAACTATCAGCTCAGCGCACAACGGACCGAATGGGAGTCTAAGTGCGGAAAATGGAGTCCCTACTCTACTCGCGTATACAAATCATCAAAAAAGTAATTGATTGCACATACCATTTTAAGTCAAACCTGTTGATTGCCCTAATCCATCAAGGTTAGAAGTGGCACTTTTGTATCTTTGTATGCAGTATCAATAGCCGAATGTTGAGCTAGGTTTGGAATGAGGCATGCCTAATTGTTCCCCTTGCTCTGATGGAGTTATTACTACTTTGACGAGTTTACTCAAATCTGTATGCCGTTGTGTTTCTCTATCTTTGGAGTTTATTCTTGAGGGACTTGCTGGATGGCTAGTATCCACACGCATAGTGCTTGCTTGGTTGATTTGGCGTGGCTTTATTATAATATAAAATTCTCCATATCTCCATTAAGATTTGTTGGAATACTTTCTGCAAGGTACGGGTTATTTTGAACCGAATTTATTCTTAGCGATAATGCATTAAGGTATACGAATGATAAAGAACAGTATGACCTATTCAAAGTAAAAACATTAAGCGTAAAATTTTCGAGGCCATCAACCTCTTGTCTATACTCCAATCGTTTTATAATCTTCTACAACTCTGAAAGCATCTGTTGCTTTCCCTAAATTTCTATCAGCTATCATCTCTGTATTTCTACTCCCTTACTTTTCTATCCAAGTTCTTCAACTCAACAGACAAATATTTTGCTGAGGAGTTTGCTGCTCCACTTCTTCTTTTGTATAAAAATATATTTCTGTCACTCACCTCCTGTTATCCAGGTAGCTGTCGTACTCATCCGGCGTGTTCTTCTCGTCGTGCATGTCGTAAAGGTCGCTGTAGATCGCAGACTCCATCCTGGAGGGGTCCATGTGGTAGTTGGGGTTCTCATACGAGAGGAGACCATTCTCTGTGGACAAAAAGAGACCAGGTTAGTTCGTGGGGATGGCATAGCTAGCTAGCTGGATGACATGGGGATCCTTGAATAAGGTTTGAAAAAGAATTTGCTTGCCAAGGTTGGGGACCATCTTAACATACCGAGATTCCTCCGTGCTTCTGAAAGCACGTTAAGCCGTTGGTCCCGGCTGTCATTTGTAGATCTTTGGCAATCGTTACTGATTGTCAGAAGCCAGTAAATTCGACTCCAGTCTTGCCAAGAACTGCCGTATTACCCAGTTAATGGGTTGTGGAGGTAAAATACTGGTACATATTCAGCTGAATCTGGTTTGACTGGGAGCCGACCCCAATACTGTTGAGAAAAGGCTAGGCAGATGATATGATGTGCTAAACGTTATAAATATGTAATTTAATCTAAAACTAATTATGTGGGCAATAATAGAAATAATACGTTTAAAATATTTAGTAAAAGGATATGTGGAGCAGGAAATAATAAACATTTATTTTACAAGAAAAGTTATTTAAAGCGCTCTTCCTCTCTCCTAATTATTTAAAGTTTTGCTGTGCCCGACAGGGTCCATAATTTGTTTCTATTTATTCCTTTTACCACCTGTATGTGTACATTATGGATTGCAATTAACAATATGAGATTTGAGATTTGAACATGATGGTACGAAGGCGCAACGTATATAGACCTCCTACAAGGTGGACCGATGCCGATGGCTTAGTGAAGGTCGCGCGAATTCACTGGATCCGAGAAGCACATCTTGGGGGTCGGTAAGGTCTATGTGGCCGTCTTTAAGCTGAAATTGGAGAAACTGGGGGAGGGTTATGTCCAGAAGTGGACGTTTTTTGGCATAAAAAAACTTTAAATAGTGATCACGGTGGTCATGGTGATGGTGCACACGGAGAAGATTCCTTTCGCCTTCATGACAATTTTTTATATACAGCTTTAGAAAATATCTGCTCTCCTTTTTCCAAATAGTAATATGTTTACTCACAGTTAATCTAGCAAAAATGCAATCAACTTAAAAGTCTTTCGTAGATTACAGACGATTCACTCCACGACAATACAATTTATTTTATAAACCTTTGTCCCTGATCGAAAGATCTTCTATCAGCCATTATAATACGTTGACTGTCTACGTCTAGCTTGTGCAGCTTTATTTTGTAGATAAGCTATTTAGCTCAGCTGTCTCAGACAGCTTAAATCGTCTGGAAAATAAAACGACAATGCACGAAGATTATCTAAGTAATGTGGTGTTTGGGATAGGTCGATCAGTTATGTTTTAGGTAGTGGTTTACGTTATGTGAGGTTATTGTCAGAGTGCCGATTGAGGAGCTCGTGGCTAAATAATAATAGCCGCACAGGTCGATCGTCAAGGTTAAGCAACGCTTGCCGAGGTTGGTTTGTGGATGGGTGACCATCTTAACATACCGACTTTCCCCCGTGCCTCGGAAAGCACGTTAAGGTAGTTCTTTGGCAGTCGTTACGGATAGTCAGAAGCCAGAAAATCTAATACCAGTCTTGCCAAGGAGTGCCGTGTTACCCAGTTAATGGGTTGTGGAGGTCTGGTAGGCAGTTGCTCCACGTAATAAAACACTGGTATTCAGCTGAATCCGGTTTGACTGGAAGTCGACGCCAATATAGGTGGGGAAAAGGCTAGGCAGATGATGATTATCAGAGTGCCGATCATTGATATGAAAAAAACACAAGATGCACAGTCTCGAACAAATGCAACACTCGAAACTGTCGTCAAAAACTGACATGTATCAAATGTCATGTGTGTGTTATACTATAAACAATTTTTTTTTTGCAAATTCAACCTTACACGGATCGCTTAAAGTTGTTTTTACAAAGCAGTGCAGTTTGGCGAGTGATGGGCAATTTTTTTTTTTGCAAATTCAACCTTACACGGATCGCTTAAAGTTGTTTTTACAAAGCAGTGCAGTATGGCGAGCGATGCGAGACTGTTTGAAACTAGCGCTCAATTATACATTGTGCGTTTGTTTTTTGCGGACGTTTTTGAGGTGCTGAGTGTGTATCTTGGGTTTTTATTTATCAATGTCCAGGGATCATTTATTTTTAGGCAAAGACACGATTTATTGAGACCACTCTCAAAAAACCACCTTTTTAGTAGATTTTGCGTTTGTATAACTCGGCAAAATGTATAGAATATCAGACATTTAAAGAAATCGACCTTGACCTTTTATTTTTTTCTTATTCTAAAAAAACACGTGTCAGCCATCCCAAAAATACTCCACTAGTTTCGTTCCAGTTAGCCGAGGGTCGCACTTGGCTGGCCTCGTGGTAACAGAGCCGAAGCCGTAATAATAGCTGACGATCACCCCCTCCCCCCACATACTACACCAGGGGGGAGGATCACTTCATCAACATGTGTCCGAATGGATGTAGGTACAATGTAATTGCTGTCATTGTGGGGTGGTTATTATTTGTCTTTGATAGATTGAATTGAAAGAGTATTTCATACATGGGTTCTTTTCTTTATTCAATTAAACTATACTAAATATATATACATTGATGTATGTCAATGATTTCATAAAGTATTTTTTTCGGATCAACTTAAGAGGATATGCTGGTGGAAAGACTTTGTATGTAAAAAGTCATAATTCGAGGTTTGGCTCTCGACTTTTTTTTTCCTCCAAAATTGAACCGATTTAAGAGATATTTCACAAACTGAATAAGAATGATATATACTGTGTCTCTATGTTTTCTTTTTTTGATTAATAGTTGCCAAATTTGTACACTAGGGCTCTGTTGACAGCGATTTATCGGACAATGTTGAGCATTTTGTGAGGGTTCTAGTGCTTATACGGTTAATAAATTATCAAAAAGGAAAAAATAGGGACACAGTATATATCCTTTTTATTCAATTAGTGAAATATCTCTTAAATCGGTTGAATATTGGAGGAGACAACAGTCGAGAGCCAAACCTCGAATTACGACTTTTTACATACAAAGTCTCTCCGTTAGCATTTCCTCTTAATATCATACCTATATTCCTCAAATAGGGTTGTGCAGAGGTGTACTGAAACTACACCTTAATTTTTCCCTTTACAGGAGGCGTGCCATCCCTTGGTTGATATCAGCAAAACCAGACTGGAGCTGCTATTGAAAGCAGCTTGACATTTCAGGTGGAGGAACTACCAATCGGGGGTGCGAGTTTTATTGTATCCCGAGCCCCCGACTCATGGTAACGGTACGAACTGTGGAGTTTTAGTTGGTAGGAGTCCGATAGGTATAACACTCCGAGTTCCCAGATGGAGTGTATCCATTAGGATACCCCATATTAAAAAAACTGGCCAAGTGCGAGTCGGACTCGCGTGCAAAGGGTTCAGAACGAATTTAATTTTTTTAACATGTTATTTTAACACTACAGACTTCTAATAGGTTTTCCTGTAATCTTTAGGTAAAGATCTATTATCTCAATTTTTTTCAAAATTTTAGCCTCAGTAGTTTTGGAGATAAGGGGGGGGATGGTCATTTTTCGTCTAATTTCTTGAATAACTTCAAAACCATTTATTTTAAAATTATGGAAAAAATATAATTAAAACCCCCACAACTTATTTTTTAATTTTCTAGTTTGACCCCCAAAAGTGACCCCCATACTAAAAATTTAATAATTTACGTAACGCGTCCGTGTTTGGGTCATAGAAGTTCATATGTGTACCAAATTTCAACAGAATCTGTCCAGTGGATCCGGAGAAATCTGGCTGTGACAGACGGACAGACAGACAGACACCCGAGTGATTCTATAAGGGTTCCTTTTTTTTCGGAACCCTAAAAAAGGTGGAGAAACCACCAGCTAAGGCGCCACCTCCACGAGCAAGTGTCTCGCAGCGATATCATCGTCCTGCCACTTCATTCTATAATAACTGTATGAACGTGTCTCCACACGGCGATATTATCGCGACGATTCGACGATTTCGACGATTCCCAACAATATTGGTGTCGGTTACCAGGCAAACCGGATTCAGCTGAATACCAGTATTTTTCATGGTGCGGCTGATCTAACAGATCTCCACAGCCTAACTAACCAAAGCAAGAACACAGCTGAATAATGACAAATCGTTAAAATTGCTTAAAGCTCAAGTCACCTAAAAGTCATCCTAACTAAAACACCTAAATTGATTCCCCTCGTGACCTAGAAAAGCCTGGATTCTCTTTGAAATAGATTGTGAGCGCCCGCTTAGGTAAATGTCTGACCCATTTAGCTGGGATCTTGAAAACTATTAGCGAATCTAAACGTTTTAGTGACGGTACGAAACGGTAGCGAATCTTCCTAAAAGGCTTTTTAACATATAGACGCGAAGCGATTTTGTGACACGGTTTTGCACTATCTTTCCATAAAAGGTACAACACCGAACAATATACCTAGAACTTACAAGACAAAATTCATCAAATACAATCACTTCCTAGCTTTTGGGATTTGAAATAAACTTAGATTCAAATTGAGCCTCGGGCACCACGGCCTGTCGTGCAGTCGAAGTGCGGGTCGCATAGCACGGCACGCAAACATCAACGACATTATCCGACGCGCTCTTGTCGCCGTCGGCGTTCCAGCTATACTAGAACCCATTGGCCTGGCACGCGACGATGGCAAGCGACCGGACGGCATGTTTTTATTTCCTTAGAAGATGGGTAGTCCTTTAGTGCGGGACGCTACTTGTGTCGATACTCTTGTACCATCCCATCTTCCTAGCTCGTCGTGCTGTGCTGGTTTTGCCGCTGCGGCTGCTGAGAACCTCAAACGGCGGAAATATAGTAGCCTTGTTGGCAATTATATTTTTGAGCCATTTGGGGTTGAAACTCTTGGACCGTGGGGTCCGAGTGCTCACGTTTTATTTAAAGAACTAGCTAAACGTTTAGTTGACACTTCGCGTGACCCAAGGGCTGGCTTTTACCTCGGACATAGGATAAGCATTGCCATACAACGTGGCAATGCTGCCAGTCTTTTGGGCTTACTTCCAGTCGACAGCGATGCGGACGAATTTTTTGACGCCATATTATAGTTAGGAGTTTTATTTTGTATTGTAAGTGTAAATAGTATGTTATTTAAATAAAACTTAATTTTTTTTCCTTTAGTTACTATTTATTCTAAAAATTGAGTTAAAATGGTTCAAAACATGCACGAGGAATGTGAATAAGTGAACGCTTTAAATCACGTTCGATTCAGTATATCCTGAGAGCCTAGAGAATACACAGAGTGAAATTATATTAGCGACGATGACGATTTTTAAAACCCATATAAGACCAAATAATACACATGTAGTTTATTACTAGTTGACCCGCGCAATTTCGTCTACTCCGCTTCTATTACGGTCTTAGCGTGATGATATTATCACGCAGCATACACGCAGCGTGATGGTATAGCATATAGCCTTCCTCGATAAATGGGCTATCTAAAACGGAAAGAATTTTTCAAATCGGACCAGTAGTTCCTGAGATTAGCGCGTTCAAGCAAGCAAGCAAACAAACTCTTCAGCTTTATATATTAGTATAGATATAGAACTATAGATATTTAGACTGTTGTGTTCGCATCTCGAACGGTTCATGGGCTAAAGTAAGAACAATGTGGGTCCCAGAAAATGCCCGACGACATCGCGGGCATTCGCGGGAGACCCAGGCGAAGATGGCACATCTGCCCAAAGCCGGGAGGAATAATCATCAAATGACTCCTCCCGCTCTGGGTGAAGCAGAAGGGAGTGTCAGACTCTTACTGACTAAATCCGTGTTTCACCTAATGTTCTCTGTGTTCCAGGGCCGCAGCTCTTTCGAACAGATTCCTCAACATGACTTTTACCCTGCGGTAGGACATAGCTTAGAAATTTTAAAAGTTGGTAGGTAAGCACAAAATCTAAAACCCGACTACTGAAATATCACGCTCTAAAAAAGAAAAAATTAAAACATTAAAAAATTAAATAAAAAATTAATACCTACTAATGTTCAGAGGATAGAGGTGGTCGTACAGCGCTTTGCCCTAAAGAAGGCTCTAAAGCTTATGATCGATAACTCCTGCAAGAATTTTGTTAGGGTAGGTGGCAGCCAGAGTTGCGGAATTTGTTCGAAAGAGTCAGCGCGGCCGGAACGCAAAGGGCATTAGAAGGAACACGGAAGGGCTTTAGTCCGTAAGAGTCTGACACTCCCTTTCGCTACGCCCAGAGCGGGAGGAGTCATTTGATGATTTCCCATCCTTTAAAAAAAGGTAGAAGGCAAGGGATTTGAAGTGGGTTTAAAATAATGTAGAAGTCGCGTCGCTCCTGTGTATTGGGGCCTTAAGACGTTAGTGACGATAGAATCTTATCTAACCCTAACTTTATCGTTAGTAGTTGCCTGTTTAAGTTCGAGGCACTTTGGCCTAAGTGTGTAATGGGGAATGTGACTAGTCTTAAAGGTTTAGGCTACATCCACATTAAGGTTTATGTTCAATAAGTTTATTTTTATTCCTTCTAGAGCAATTATTTGCAAAAGATGGATAAAACCATAAACCTACAAGCTTAACACCGAATATTATGTATTTACATTATTTCATAGAACCCAATCAGACAATCACAGTCAAAACATTTTTTTCAAATAAACCATCAAGGTGCTTTTGAACGTCAAAATGTACAGTTCAAAAAAAATAAAATGTGTCCATTCGTAAAAGTAGATTCTTAAGGAGAAGAAAACATTTAGGAATTATACGTCAGACACATCTATACTAATATATAAAGCTGAAGAGTGTTTGTTTGTTTGTTTGCTTGAACGCGCTAATCTCAGGAACTGCTGGTCCGATTTGAAAAAATCATTCAGTGTTAGATAGCCCATTTATCGAGGAAGGCTATAGGCTATTATATCATCACGCTAAGACCAATAGGAGCGGAGCAGACGAAGTTGCGCGGGTCAACTAGTTTAAATAAATAAGTATTTGAACAAATTATCTGCTAGAATAGTTAAGCGGTTAACCCACTACATTTTCGATTTAAAACGCTTTTTCCCGACTATATTGGGGTCGGCTTCCAGTCAAACCGGATTCAGCTGAATACCAGTATTTTACGTGGAGCGGCTGCCTACCAGACCTCCACAACTGGGTAATACGGTACTTCTTGGTAAGACGTGTCAGATGTACTGGCTTCTGACAATCCTTAACGACTGTCAAAGATCTACAAATGACAGCCGAGACCAACAGCATAACGCGCTTTCTGAGGCACGGAGGAAACTCGGTATGTTAAGATGGTCACCCATCCACAGCCCAACTTTAGCTAGTGTTGCTTAACCTTAAAGATCGACCCGCGCGGTTGTTATTATTTAGCCACGAGCTCCTTCTGACGAATGAACACAAAACCAAATTATACAAAATCTGTTTAGCTATTCCACTTTAAATCCTATAACACCATAACATAAGCAGCTTAAACGTAACCACAAAACCACAGACAAATTGCAATCCCACTAACACGCCATAAAATCCTAACATTGCTATTAAATCCGCCAATCGCGTTAACAACGCTCGCCTGAACCAGGGATGTTAAGGAGCTAAGTAACCGTAATCGTAACTGTCGGATATCCGAATTTAAAATCTATCCGTAACCGAATCCGATATAAAGTTTCGGAGTTAATGAAAATGTGTGATAAAATTTGTTTGTATAGATATTTGCAGCTCTTTTAATAAATGCTCAACTAACTAAGGTTTTTGACAAGCTCGGATAGGGGCGGAGTCTAATTGAGACACATTATGTTTTTCTGCTTTCTTTTAGCATTACATTGTAATGTTTGAAATCTTATATCCGTCACCGAAATTAATATACCGTCCACACAAAACGGACTTTCATACAGATTTCTATAAATACAAATAAAAACAAAGTCTGTACAGATAAAATGATATATCTTGTGGCCCTACTAAAACGGATAATCCGAAACTTCATATCCGTAACCGTATCCGAAAATATTATTAGTATATCGTTATCCGTATTCAGCTCCGAAATTTCCTATACCATCCCTGGCCTGAACCCCCATCCCTAGATAATCCCTGAAACAGAGGGATGAGTGGATGACTATATCCCGTACAAGTTCCAATAGTGTAATAGTCATTGAAGATAACCCTTGCAGCGATATTACACGAACATTATGGTCTAATAGTTACATGACAGTATCGGGTCATTGGGGTGTGGTGTAAGTTACAAGTGATAGCGATTTGGCATAGAGGGCCTGAGGCTCTAGACAAAATACCATTCTTTCAGCAAATCCGATTGTCGAAATGCAAAAAATATTAGGAAAAGATTACGTGACATTTCGACAGCTTTTTTCAATCCTGTACATGTTTGACGTTTTGATAATCGCCTTCGCCAAGCCGCTGCCGTCAGAATGTCAAGGACATGCGCTATCAAATGGTCATGATCTTCTATCGGATACATTTTGCACTTCTACCAATCGTCATTGCTGAGAGAATTTATCTTTAGCGAAACAATATATTATGTTTACAGAAACAACCACGTTCGGCTATAGTATTATGGCCATGTACTAACTACCAAACCTTTAAAACTAGTTCGAACTTAATAAAAAATTGGTTGTCTGTAAAGTCCTGATCTCAAATCAAATTACGGACGACGAAAACGACGGACGGAATCAATTGACGGACGATAATTTTACGTGCTAACGTCATAAGAAAACAATTTAATTCTTAACAAACAAGCTGAACGCTTAAGCCGATCGTGCCTCTCTATCGCTTGTTCCGCGCTCTCGCTTGCACGCTCGGCTCAGGCGGAACGTGACACTTTTTCGTGCGTGTAGCCGGCGTTCATCGATTTATAAGACGTTATCACGTCATAAAACAGCCAAGTGCGAATCGAGGGAGTCAAAGTCGAGTTACTGATTGATTGATTTTAGTACTACTTGTGTGTTTGATTTAAACGCTGAAAAAATATGGATAGTTATAAAAAAGTGAGGCGGTATAAGTATTAATATTTCAGGATAATAATCATACTCGTGATCACGTGTTATAACTAATCTCATGAGGGTTATTGCAAGTTTATAATTATTTTAATATAAACTTTCAATAATGTACGTAATTATTTTATGAATGCATAATTTCTAGCGAAACGAAAAGGCTATTATTTAATTACCATCATATTCTAATTGTGAAGATTAATTAATTAATAAAATATATATAAAAAGAAAATACCCAACTCAGTCACTGACTCACTGATTCCTTAACTTATCAACATCCAGGCTAAACCCTTAAACCTAGATCGCTATAATTTTGCATAAAGATTCCTTATATGATGCTTATCAGGACTAAGGCAGCATATTTCTAAATTCTACTCCTAAGATAGAGGGTGAAAAGGGGTGGCAAAGTTTGTATGGGAAATATTTTGCTTAATTTAGATTCACTTTAAATTTGGCCTTGAAGCTCTTTAATTCATACTTTTAAACATGAAGATACTTGGCCAGTTTAAAAAGTAATAGCATCTTAACAGGTGGAAAGGTTCATGCGTGAGCAAAGCCGGGGCTCAAACTATTATATCATATATTATATCTAAAAATATATTACATATTGTAAACCGATTATATACAAGTTAACTACCGTTAACATACGATAAAGTTATATAACCGTAACAATCGATTATATTATTAACGTTTATAATGACTCGCGATGCGTGATATATTAATAGTTACGTAACACCGGAAGGAGTGTGAGGATAAATATTGAATAAATATTTGATTGAGATAACTTGGGTGAGGTCAATAACCGTTTCACCTAAAACTTGGACAGATTTTGTGTTTATTTGACAGGCTCACGTTTGACCACTATCTAACCTGGGCTAGTCTCGACATATTTACCGATCGCCTAGCGACGGAATTCGTTAAAGTCACCCATACATAGTCAATCTCGAACGCATTCCACGGTCAAAATCAATGGTATGATCCGTGGATCGCGTTCGAAATTTACTGTGGCCTTAGGATTTAAAGACCAAATTCGTCGAGACTGCAGGCCCTGAGGGCCAATTCTACTATTTTTAAGCAACATTCGCATATCAGTCGTAATCTGTCAAAAATGTATGAAAATTGAGGTCTTTTTTGACTTATTGCGACTGAGTTGGAATACGAAAATTGGTTAATTATTGAAAATTGGCACTCTGATTGTGAGTGATGATGAAGTCGACAATAGAGCATGTTTACCTTGAAGTAAGCTATTCGCTTTTGACTTAAAGACACACAGACGGGCGTAACTTAAATTTGGTATGCTACGGGTACAGTCTGAGTTGAGTTCGGATAACTAGGTTTTGTTTATTCTTTGTCTAGACTAGAGTTTATGAGTATTTAGGCGCGGGAATCCGCCTAGTATTTTGATAACGAAACGCTGGTGCTCGAATCACATTCGTGTAATATTTGAATAATTTGATCGTTATACAGTATCACTACATGTATTTCATAACATCGAATCATGGAGATTCTCGCTAATAATTTGAATAGTAAAATTGGTACAATATCTTGAAAAGTAAAACCTTGGCACCTCGCGTGGTCTTACCATAGACCCCCCTTTTAGGCACCATAGTGTTGCCGGTTTCAAAAGTGGTAACCAGAGACAATAGTAATTAAATGGCTCACCACAAGTTGTTCCTGTATAAAGTCATTTACAAGTTTGCTTCTTGTGGCATAGTTTATACATCTATACTTCTTTACTATCTATATCTATACTAATATTATAAAAAGGTAAAGTTTGTGAGGTTGAAGGGGGTAATCTCTAGATCTACTGAACCGATTTTGAAAATTATTTTACCAGTAGAAAGCCACGTTATTTGTGAGTGTCATAGGCTATATATTATCCGAATTATCGAAAAATAACGCCCAACGAAGTGGGCACGGGTCAGCTAGTACATTAATAAGGACATTAAGTAGGTATCAACACAAAATAGAACGCCCAAAATTGAAATTGTGTAATTATAAAGAAAATATTTTACAAAAGTAAAAAACGATACCTATTGAGATCAAAACAAATGTGTGCCAATCCATTAGACCTTTTTGGCACTGCTGCATGCCAAAAAGGTCTAATGGATTGGTTACATGTACATTTTTTTAAGTAATAGTTTTCAAAACAAGAGCTGAACATGCTTGACCATTACTCCAACCAAAAAAAAATACGAACAACTACGATTGCGTCTTTGAGCCAAACCGAATAAATCAAAAACATGTGAACTGTCTCCAATCGTTGTCACCAAAGAGTAACGCTAGAGGGATTACATGGAGCTCTGCCCACCCTTCTCTTGGGGTGGGCGGTAAAGCGTGCAGTGGATGGGGAGCTGTGCCTTTAAGCAGTAAACTAATTATGATATTGTTGCTGGAAATTGTATGTAAATGGTTGCATTTACATACAATTTCCAGCAACAAATTGTTGAATTTGCTGTTGTTATGATATGGTTTTTTCTTTAGGTTATTAGGTCATTCTATTTTATAAGTAATGCTAGTAATTGGTTTTTGATAAAAGTGCATTTTATATTTCATTTGGCAGAGTGGTTGTATGTATAGTCAATTGAGAAAAAGTAGTATAATACTTGCACTTCAAAAATCGCCCTTATTATATATTTAATATTATATTCGAATAAATTCGCGACATTCTTTTCAAAATAAAGTTACAGCGGCAAATCCGAAAAAATTAAAATTCAATTATAATTCAAAATTAAAAAAATCTAGTGATTTCTTTTAGCCATCACATTAAATCCTAGATTCCTACCAGCTAGTCTATTCTGTAAGAAACTACTTCGATATCGAGCTTCACCTGAGTGATAAAACTCACAAAGTGAGCTTTATTGCACACAACATAAAGGTCTTCATTTGAAACTCACCTCGAATTCTACTGTCGATATACGAAATTGTTGTTAGAGAATAGCACTACAGAACTCGCTACACCTCATAACTCACACCATAAAATAAAGGCGTGTGCCCACGAACGTAACGGTCGCGCCCGCTTCCGTCCAACAATGGCGCCGGCGACATAATTGATACTTTTTGGTAATATCACTGTTGTTCTGAAATAATGCGTGGCTCGTGAATGTGGGCCTTTAGTGTGGGAACGAAAGCTGAATGGATGTGATCGGGTTTGTACTGGGAATGGATTTTGGGGAGTGGTGATGGGGTAACATATGTTTGACAATGTGAAATGGTGGGCTATAAAAGAAATAAAGAAATGTGGGAGTACTTTGCGATCAAAATATTTTTTTTGCTTGAACGTGCTCATCTCAGGAACTCCTGGTTCAGTGGTTCAGTGTTAGATAGCCCATTTATCGAGGAAGGCTATATATTATCACGCTAAGACCAATAGGAGCGGAGCAGACGAAGTTGCGCGGGTCAACTAGTTGTACATTAACGCTCAAAGAATTTGGAGTGAATTAATGCAAGCATTATCTTTTTATTTCTTGTGTAAATTGTTACTCCAGTATCTCAGCTGGGCAGTGCCTCAGCTATTTTGTTGTGTGTTTTCATGTAATCATAGTTGTAAGTTTATTTATTGTTACTAACACTATATGAGTCTCATTGTTACTCGTAATAAAGAATTGATTTGATTTTGAATATAATAGGACAGTGATTTGTTTGAGGCAGTATGTCGAACTGAAGTTAACACGTCCATAAAGATCTACGCTTCGGAAAATGCAATAAACTTCGTTTTTCTGACTGACCAAGTTCTTGTCAATTCACTAGTGCCTGTAGATGGTTAAAGCATGTTCCACGCGTATGTAATCCAACGTCCCATCCAAGGTGACATTGGTGGAAGCTTGGTTTCCATCCGCGAATTGTGTTTGAATTTGGATTGCATCTGCCGTCTACACGGATGGCAACAAGCAAGGTCGCCTTGGATGGGACGCTGGATTACATCCGTGTGGAACATGTTTAAATTGACATCAATGGTTTGATTTGATTTGAGAAAGTCAAAATCAAATCAATATAAAAATATATTAAAACTCTTCCGTTACTGAGTGACTGACAGACAACGCATAGCTGAAACTACTGGTCATACAAAGCTGAAATTTGACATGTGGGTCTTTGGGGGAGCCCTAGGAGATGATTTCCCGAAATTGCTACGGGATCGAGGAAAAACGGGATATGGGCGAACGAAATCGTGGGCAAAAACTAGTCAACTGTTAAAGGTTACCTTAAGGTTATCTTCACATTTGCGTCTCAATAATATTTGATGATTGATTTTTAAAAGATAACCGATTAATCCAAAGAAATTATGTTTTTTAGGGTTCCGAAAAAAAAGGAATCCTTATAGGATCACTCGGGTGTCTGTCTGTCTGTCCGTCTGTCACAGCCAGTTTTCTCCGGATCCACTGGACCGATTCTGTTGAAATTTGGTACACATATGGACTTCTATGACTCAAACACGGACGCGTTACGAAAATTATTACATTTTTAGTATGGGAGTCACTTTTGGGGGTCAAACTAGAAAATTAAAAAAAAAGTTTTTTGAACAATATCGTGTGACATATCAAATGAAAGGGCTTACTGTGAGGGTTATAATAATATTTTTTTCATAATTTTAAAATAAATAGTTTTGAAATTATTCAAGAAATTAGACGAAATATGACCATTCCCCCCTTATCTCCGAAACTACTGAGCCTAAAATTTTGAAAAAAATTGGAAATAATAGATCTTTACCTAAAGATTACAGGAAAACCTATTAGAAGTCTATAGTGTTAAAATAAAATAATCATTCGGAACCCTTTGCACGCAAGTCCGACTCGCACTTGGCCAGTTTTTTCTAAATATTTGACTGAAGAGTTTGATGAAATTTGACTTAGTAGCTAAATAAACTGTGCTCATGCACAGTTTATTTTATAGCTACTACGACATTATTTCTAGACCATTTCAAACAATGCATTTTACAAAACAAAGCGTTCGTGTGTACGCCCATTATAGAGAGCTATGTCAAAGGAATGTGACATTTAGCGTACAACACGAGGCTTGAGCTGTGAACTTGATATGAATCATGGAAACATGACGCTGGTTGAGGAGACAGGTCAGTAGGATTCTGAAGAATTGCGGGTTCAAAGCTTTTTAAAAGGAAATGCTGGCGGCGAGACTTTGTATGTAAAAAGTCATAATTTAACTGTTTTCTCCTCCAATATTGAACCGATTTAAGAGATATTTCACAAACTGAATAAGAAGGATATTTACTGTGTCCTTATGTTTTCCTTTTTGATGATTTATTAACCGTATAAGCACTAGAACCCTCACAAAATGTTCAAAATTGTCCGATAAATCGCTGTCAACAGAGCCCTAGTGTACAAATTTGGCAGCTATTAATAAAAAAAGAAAACATAAAGACACGTATACATCCTTCTTATTCAGGACTTTTTACATACAAAGTCTCGCCGCCAGCATTTCCTCTTAAGACCTTAGGCCCGGACTCCACCAAAGCGGAGACGAGAAGAGTAGAGCGGAGACGTGTCTTCAAAAACCAATAGAATTTCGTTAGTCACACATTTCGTCTTCACTCAACTTAAGTGGATACCACTGAGCGGAGATGTATCGTATTTGTATGGCGTGATGGAAGCGGAAATGTGACCTGTTCCTCGTGGAGATTGAGCTGGGCCGCGGTACAAGGCGGAGATGTGATCTTTGCCTCGCAAGCTGACGATGGCGCGCAGCGGAGACCAGATGTGTGCGACGTGAAGTGTAGTCAGCGCACATCTCCACCCTAGCCAGAACACATCTCCGCTACAGTCTAGCCAGTACGCATCTCCGCACAGTTTCGGTGTATACACCCTAGCTGAAAAACATCTCTTCTCGATTCGGACATCTCCGCACATCTTTGCTTTGGCGGAGTCCGGGTCTAAGACTGTAAACAAATGACAATCTGTCAGCGGTAGCGTAGCAAAGGCGATTCTCAAAACGGCAAAAATGAATGGATTCCCATTCATTTTTCAGACCTGATGACAAATCCTATTGTCGAAATACTAATAATCCCGTGATCAATCCTATATTTTAGCATCTCGACATTTTATTTAGCCTTAATAGCATTTCGTCTAGCCTCTTGATGCGGAGGGCAATGCTTAGTAATTGGGTATAATTTTTACCCCGATACATGCCAATTACATGTGTATACACAAGAGAGCCCACGATTTGTTTCATTGGCACACAGACACAACAGTCTTGTACCTTGCGCCGTGGTTGGCAAGAATTCGTTCTTTTTGTAAAACTCCCCATAAGGAGGACTCTTAAGTCCTCTAAGTAACCTTATGGGGAGTATTATCTTTTCATTTTCCCTTGACGAAAGAACATTAATAGAAACAACACAAATTCCTGAAGTAAACCATTTGAAACTTACATAGCTTAATTGGTTTTGAAATACATACCATATCATAACATCACGTCTATATTTCTCGAAGGTTTAGGCAGAGACCTTACCTTACGTTTAGTACACATGGACTTTGTACTGCTTAAGTCCCATAACTAACATGGCAAGCTAAGCTGCTTAAGGCGGAGATATCTGATAGTACCTGATTTTAAAGTGAGAATCACGTCTAAACGGCTAGTCGTAGTTTTTTGGAAAAAATATGTGTTATAAAATAGTCTAATGGACTATTTTCTTAAGAAATTGATATATGAAAATTTTCAGTTTTATTCGTTCAACATAGTGTAATTAATTTGTAAAGTTATGTCTAACACGGACCTAAAAACGACAACCGGACCAAAACCGCCGAGCGTATTTTAATGGAATTTACACTATCTCAACGACAATTTTACTATCTACATTGTGATATACGGTTATTTCTTTTTTAAAGTCTTATAATAATCATCATCTGCCTAGCCTTTTCCCAACTACATTGGGGTCGGCTTCCAGTCAAGCCGGATTTAGCTGAATACCAGTATTTTACGTGGAGCGGCTGCCTACCAGACCTTCACAATCCATTAACTGGGTAACACGGTACTTCATGGCAAGACTGGAGTCAGATTTACTGGCTTCTGACTATCCGTAACGACTGCCAAAGATCTATAAATGACAGCCGGGACCAACGGCTTAACGTGCTTTTCGAAGCACGGAGGAAACTCGGTATGTTAAGATGGTCACCCATCCACAGACCAACCTTGGCAAGCGTTGCTTAACCTTGAAGATCGACCCGTGCGGGTGTTATTATCTAGCCACGAGCTCATCCTCAAGTCTTATAATAATAAGGTAAGTAAAAAAAACACTGAATTTTGGTTCACGCGGGTGTTAAGCGAATGCGCTTTTAGTTCCCTCAAGGTCGCTAGCGTATGTCGTCGCCTTAAACCTCATCAAAAACTCACTCCATTCGCTTTTTCTCAGAACCATACAAAACCAAATAAAACAAAATAACGCCCATGATAGCCATCAATCGAATCAAATACCATTGAACGAGTAAATTATTCACATACGCTGGTAGCAAGACGGGGCGCCTGTATCGATTTTCAGGCGACCTTCAGACGGCCCGATTGCTCGCTTTTAAAACTTGAAGGAACCTAATTGAGGGTAGCTTGGTGACTGGTAGACGTACTTCGAGGGTTATTGAGCTGGTGGGGTCAAAAAAACATTTACTATCTCTACTATAATATGATGAAGCCGAAGAGTTTGTTTGTTTGTTTGTTTGAATGCGCTTATCTTAGGAATTCCTAGTTCGAATTGAAAAATGATTTCAGTGTTGGATAGCCCATTTATCGAGAAAGGCTATTGGCTATATGAAAAATAGAAAAAAAACTGGCCATGTGCGAGTCGGACTCGCGTGCAAAGGGTTCCGAACGAATTTTATTCTTTTAACATGTTATTTTAACACTATAGACTTCTTATAGGTTTTCCTGTAATCTATAGACAAACAGACAGACACGGCAGAGGACTTTGTTTTATAATATGTTAGTTAATGATTAAAAAACTGCGTATAAGGATAACATTGAACTGTTTTGGTAACTGTTTTAAATTTTGACAAAACTGTTATAGGAGAATAAGTTAAGATAAAAAATAAGCTATGTATAATAACATATTAGTAACGAGTAGTTTCGGTAGAACAATATTTTTGTGTTGCAGTTTTTGACATCTAATTATACTGAAACATATTTGGACCTTAATTAAGCAAAGTGGTCAATATTTTGATTAGTAGATACACATATTGATATGTAGAAGAAAAATCAACGGAGCAAATCTACATCGTAACAAAAAGAACCGAGACGCCATCTATCTAACTAGCAGCGAACTACTACGTCGAAATCCTGCATCGCACAAGCAGAGTTTACCATACGATTTGAACATATACATCAGCCAGAATAATAATATCAACTATCGGGCAGTCGCCCACACCGGACACAGCAACCGTCAGGCCGGAGGATTCTCCCTTTACAACGGAGGTTTGCGGGACTTTACTCTCTGTTCTGTATACCTCTAAACTGGTAACCCCGACGTGAATAGATAGAAAAAATAATAGGTATACAGAGTTTTGTACGTAGGTATGCAAAGGGATCCTGCCAGGGTTGCGGTATTTGTTCGAAAGAGTCACCGCGGCCCTGGAACGCAAAGGGCATTAGGAGGAATATGGATGGGTTTTAGTCAGTAAGAGTCTGATGCTCCCTTCTGCTCCACCCAGAGCGGGAGGAGTCATTTGATGATTTCCCATCCCTAAAAAAATCGGTGGTGACACACGGACAGACAGGCGAACAGACCGACGGAGAAGAGAGTGATCTTATAAGGGTTCCTTTGTTACCTTTTGAGGTACGGAACCCTAAAAAAAGGTACCTATGCAAAGAGATAATGTTTGTTACAAAATAATTAATTTAAGTGATTACAAAGTCACTTACAATACGTCGCAAGATTCTATCAATTAGCATTAAAATATTCCAGAATTACAATTTCAACTCAAGAAGATAATAATTTACGATTAGTACCTCACCTAATTTGTTTCCATATTGCCTATTCATCTTACAGAATGGGATGATGATTGTTCAATTACAGAAATTCTGTAATGCTGCACAAATGTGTTTGAAATAATTGAAGATCGTTTCAATTGATTGGACGTGAGAGAGAATGGTAGAAATATACGGTGCCATTTCAATAATAATCTACACTAATATTATAAAGAGGAAAGATTTGTTTGTTTGAAATGGCTCCGAAACTACTGGACCGATTTGAAAAATTCTTTCAGCAAATGCTACATTATCAGGGAGTAACATAGGCTATATTTTATCCCCGTACTCCCACGAGAACGGGAACTACACGGGTGAAACCGCGTGACGTCCGCTAGTAATAAACAAATCTCTTTGTTTTCCGTCTTACAAAAGCGGCCCACTCAATGGACACGATATAAACTACCTCTAGGCGCGATTATTTTTTTTATAATTTATTAAAATAGTAGGTACAATTCAATCAAATAATGCATTAGAGTTATGAAACATCCTGTTTATAATGTTTACGTATCAAAACATTGTCGCCGTTCTAGTCTGCGCCGTCCATGGAACACAAGGCTCGGACTGCGCTCTTTACAGGAATGTTCCAAACTACGTTATGCGTCATGATATTGAATAATATTTGATGTTTTTTTTAAATAATTCAAATGTCCATAAATATCATTTTTATTATTTATTTATTTAATACTTCATGCACACAAATGTACAGAGGCGGACTTAATGCCTTAAACATTTTCTACCAGTCAACTTTTGGGTGATGCAGAGACAATTTTATTAGTGGCAGGTGCAATTTTGAGCAAGAAAAGCGATTAATATATATTTAATAAATACAAAGATATAGATATCCATATAAACGAACTATACATACAATAGGTACTATAATATATATATACTCAATGAACAAACTTACATTATATGAAGTGAGTTGCTGTTGTAAGACGATTTAAATGGCACCCTCTGTATAAATTGAAAATCGTATTTTAAACCGAGAACTGAGTAATATAGTTACTGTGTCAATTATTGAGAATTTGCATGTGGCGAGTATAAAGTTGAAGATACATCGATAAATATAATGTTATCGGGTTGAAATGGAACTGAAATACACCAGTGTTGTAGTTCCATTTAAATCCGATAATTTCAAATACAAAACGTTTTTGGAATACATACATACTTTAATTGTGTATACAGCGAAGGAGTGGAATTTAAGGCTTGTATACATGCCAATGACCTTGTGCATATAAACGGAACTAAGTACTCCTCTACCCGTCACTCCGCTACCCGCATTTTTAATTTATTATAAAAAATAACACATATTTTAAAAAAGTAACAAAACCAAATTATCTTCGTTTGTATTGCAAAGCATAAGATATTGTATTTTAGACTTTTGTTAAAAAATGAAGCAGTAAAATGGTTTCATTTCAATGATTTGGAGATGATTTGGTGATTTTTTTTCTTATTATGTGATACCGATACATAAATTCTGGCTAAACCAAATTACGTATCATATCATGTAGATTACTACCTATTTTTTACAGATGTAATGTCTCAGTAAATGCCGACGAAAAGTTGCTTCATCTGCACGCTGTTTTTAAGCATTTCTCGAGAGAGCAGCCTTAAATCCGATAATTTCATATACAAAACTTTTCTGGAATACCTACTTTAATGGAATTACCTGTAGGAGCTTCGATCAGCAATAGCGACTGTCGGAGTCTGTCTTTAAGTCGACCCTGAATTGAATAGGGTACTTCTAGGAAAACATGCTCCATCGTTCACCACATCATTGCTTACCTGATGGTAGAGAGAGGTGAGATTCTTGTCAAACGAGAGCCTTTAAATAATAAAAAATACATAGAAAAATAAATCATTGATATTACAAAATGACCTTTTCGTTTGGACACTGCATGGTGGTGATTTCAAAGTGGCTTTCCCTAGTTAGATTTTTCAAAAATGCTATCGGAGAAGTCTTAAAAATCAATAGCGGTTACCTATTCTAGATACGACCTTTGAAAGTTCTATCAAACTACACAGGGTATTTGTATAACAAATTATTTCAAAAGCCTTTCAATAAAAAAAAAATATATTTAGAAAGAAATGATCGAAAACAAATTAGTATCAGACACTTCTAACCTAAATTGACACTTATCAACAACTTCAAGGCATGACCCCTATAATCGATTGGTACTTCAGCACCATCGAGAAACCGACGAACCGCTATCAATATTCCATGAATCCGCGAAAAGAGAGGGCATGAAGAAATAAAGTACCTCTTAAAAAGCAATCTGTTTGAACGGGCGGCCATTTTGGGGCATTACGCGGCAAAATTCGGCTTTTGACAGCAAACGTCATTACTTTACACTTATGTTCGAAGTTCGAAAGTGGCCAGTGTTCGTCTGTCATCGGTTTTAGTGATGTAACCTTTTTTGTTATGGTCAATAACCATTCATGACTGTACGCTTATTATTTAATGTTTATTTATTTAAGAGAGTCTTGTTCGAGATTTAAAGATAAATGTGTTTAAATTTTCAATAGTTCTGTTTTTGCATCGTTTGTTAATTTGGATAATATGTATTTACCCTATTTGCAATAATTGAACTGAAAATTGACTTTTTTTTGTATAGACAAGAATACTAATATCTACCATCATTACTTAAAATCAATATAATAAAACTAGCTTCTGCCAGCCGGCTCCGCCCGTCAAATTTGGAAATTAACACGAGGGAATGTACTCGCGGTACAAAAAGTATCGTCTCCTATTAGAGGATATGATCTATCCACGAGCTAAGTCTCACACAAATCCATTCCGCCATTAAGCCGTGTAGTAGAGAGGTTACCAACAGACGGACAGAGTCATTTTCTCAATAATATGGATTAATCATAGCCTATTAAACCTCAAAACTCAAGTACTACTTAAAAAAACAGGCTTTATATACCCACATGGATTGGCCTACAAAAATGCTACACAACTCTGCACTAAAATCTGTGAGTGAACAATAATTCACTCCTATTTCCCCCCCCCCCCTTAGGGTAGGATTTTTTTTTTTAATTTATATGGGACCACCCTCGAGGAGACCACCCTTTCCAATAAAAAAAGAATTATCAAATCGGACTACTTTGTAAAAAGTTATAGCGTATTCATACATAAAATATACGCGTCGACTTGAGAACCTCCTCCGTTTTTTCGTCGGTTAAAAAATGGATTCCACAAAACGCAAAAGGCCAAATGCATGAAGACTCATTTATGGCACAGACTGAATTCCTTCATATATCTGCCTTATGTGTCAGATGAATCACCCAGGCCGAATGAATAGCTTTCATACTGCATGAATAAGGCCAATCTCCTTGTAATCAGACACAGTAGGACCTTAGAATGGGATTGGTGATTCATTGTGATGAATTATGTGACGTAGCTTTATGGAATGTTTTCGTTTTTGTTGTTTTCCACTCAGATGGTAAAAATGTGATGGAAGTTTTGTTGAAGAATTAGGTCACAATAATCAGGCTATTTCCATTGATATATAAAAATCCAAGATATACACTCAGCATCTCAAAGAGCCCGCATAAAACAAGCGCACAATTTAAAATTGTGCGCTAGTTTCAAACAGTCTCGCATCGCTCGCCATACTGCACTGCTTTGTAAAAACAACTTTAAGCGATCCGTGTTAGGTTGAATTTGCAAAAAAATTGTTTATGGTATAACTACACACAACTCACACATGACACTTAATTCATGTCAGTTTTTGACGACAGTTTCGAGTGTTGCATTTGTTCGAGACTTTGCATCTTGGGTTTTTTATATATTTCAGGCTTTTTCATAAAAAATAACCATAAGTTTAGTTTAAATACCTACTGATGATTAGCTGATTCTAAATCCAAATTCTGTATAGAAAATTATTTCTCTCAATCATTTACTTTTAAAAAACCGGTCAAATGCGAGTCTCTCACACGAAGAGTTCCGTACCGTAAACCGAAAAAAAACACGTTTCTTGTATGCCTCGAACCTCTTTATTTTTTTATTTAATTTAATTTTTATTATTTAGTGTTATAGCGGCAGTAGAAATACACAGTCTGTGAAAATTTCAACTGTCTACCTATTACGGTTCTTGAGATACAGCCCGCTGACAAACAGACGGACGGACGGAGTCTTAGTAATAAGGTTCCGTTGGTTACCCTTCGGCGACTAACGCAGAAGGCCTACAACGCCTTCCGGGTGCTGCTGGGGCTTCCACGGTTCTGTAGCGCGTGGGGCATGTTTGCTGAGGCAAGCATAGATAGTTTTGAGGCTATCATGCGCAAAAGGGCGGCCTCCTTGATGCGTAGGATACGTGGGAGTCCCAACAACATCCTAAGCGTTATTGCTGAAAGACCGGACTGCCCTTTCCTGGCGCACTGGTCCCGTAGGCATGCCTGCTGGCCCGGTGCAGAGGGAAAGTTTATGAATTAAACTTTTTTGATTCATTTATTTTGTTTAAGGTTACTAACACAGTTGTAAGTTTTTCTGTTACTAACTCATTATGGATTTTTAATTATTTCCGAAATAAATGATTACTATTATTATTAAAAACCGGCCAAGTGCGAGTCGGACTCGCACACGAAGGGTTCCGTATCATTAACTTTAACTTTTATTATCTGTTGTTATAGCGGCAGTACAAATACACACTACGTGAAAATTTGAACTGTTTACCTATTACGTTTTATGAAATACAGTCCAATGACAGACAGACGGACGGACGGAGTCTTAGTAATAAGGTGCCGTTGGTTACCCTTCCACAACAACCTCAAAAAAGGGGAACGAATATAACCTTCGACATTTTGTCACACAGTTGTGGACTCTAAAAAACAAAACAAAAGTTTTCCCTGTACATTTAACCCAAACGTACTAAAACTTCAGCGAATCCACACGCTCCTACCAAAGATCGTAACTCTACGTTAAGTAAACATGTGTCTAAAGATAGATAGTAACACTGCCATCACTAGATCAATATTAAAGAACTCAGCGTGTAACATTAGTTAACACTTTCTCGATAAAGAAGTTATGAAAGTTGGTGAAAATAACAATAACTGTGTACTTTTAACGTAAGAGCATCTATCTATTTACAGGTCATACAGTTTTGGATGAAGTTACGACTAAAATGGCTGATGCTGTCATCATCATCAGCCAATATCCGTCCACTGCTGAACGTAAGCCTCCCCCAAAGAGCGCCAACCATACCGGTCCGCTGCCGGCCACCCTCTTTAAACCATGGATCCATCGTGCCGCAGGGCATCCAATGCAATGCGTGCAATGGAGAGAGCAATGCTCGGGGTTTCTCTGGTGGATATAATTCGCAACGAAGTCATTCGCCAGAGAACTAAAGTCACCGACATTGCGCGTAGAATCAGCATGCTGAAGTGGGCCGGCCATTACTGCAGATGGACGGTCGATGGAGCAGACATGTGTTGGAGTGGAGACCGCGTATGGGCAATGCTATAGACCGATAAAAATTGGGCATATGTATAAGTTTTTGAAGTATGGCTACGTCATAATATAATGAACTGTACAATTAACAAATGACATAGGTACACTACAAGAAGTTGTATTGTGGTGTGTTGTGTTGTGGCCGTAAAGATATATATATAACAACAATTAAATACTGTTGACTTAAACTAAAAAGATGTTTCATTTCCGAAAGATTTACATCATAATTATAATGTGAATGAGCCATCAATTTTACTTTGATTAACTAGATCAACGCCTTGGTTGTTTTTAGTACTCAATGTTGTTGTAAAAATTAAACAGTAAAAATACCAAAACATTTACCATCACCTTGACACTGCAGACCTCCTGAAAAAATGCAAAAAAAAAATATAAAGCTTGGTACTCACTTCCCCGTTTATGCAGTCCCATGATATCCGAGTTTACTTTCATCAGACAGCAAGACACATCACTAACTTTCTATCACTTTCGATCCATCACTATTCACAATCCGTAGTCTGTTAGTTCACCAGTCACCATTGAGAGTAAAGCTGAGGACACACAGGATAGAATTACGTAAAAATTACGCGACAAGAATACATTTGTGCGTAATTTTAAGCAATTTTTGTAGAATTAAGTAAAATTACGAGGTCTGAATTTTGAGATGTTTGAGCAAGTTTTAATATGTAACAGCGTGGGTTACCTAGGTAGAATACTATAGTGTTTGGTGCTTACGTGAAGATTTTACGGAATTTAGTTTTCGAAATTGCTGGGCGACTATTTATAAAACTATAACGTGAAATTGTCTATCCTATTTATTATTTAAATAGAAAAAAAAAACAAAAAGTAAAATGGCTAATTATTGCCATGCAGGAAAAATTACGGTATAATAAACTTATTTATTCTTTTAAAATACCTCAACTTAATAATAAACCAAAATAAAAGTATTTGAAAATTTTAAATCAAACGAACGTGAAAAGTAATAAATTTACCATTCATGAACTAGATAAGAATTTATTAACTTTGTAGGTTATAAAAATAGTTCATACGTGTAATTTTCTATAACGCAACCGTTATATCGGTTATTTTAATCTACTTTTTTCCATTAAAATATGAGCAAATAAAATATATTTTAATGTCGTTACGTTTGTTAAAAAATAGTTTAGATAAAAATCGTCTATTGTAGTATCTACCTCTACAACCCCAACACTTGAGGCAAGCAGTGCCAAAAATAATGACAAAATAAAAAAAATCCAACAAAAAATATATATTGTTAAATATTAAAAATAATGGCGCAACAATTCGTTAATCCCACGTTTTCACTTACAACAAACTCACACGGATTTAGCGAAACAACAATAATTAAGTATTGTTTATAATAACTAAGAAACTTGTTTATTATATTCGCAGACATAAACTGCTATTATTTAATAAGGAAATTACTTGAAATGTGTAACAGTCCAAATATTATATAATTTTTAACCGAATTACAAAGTGCGAGTCAGGCTCTCACACTAAGGGTTCCGTAATATAAATAAACCGATAAAAACACGTTTCTTTTGTAGGAGCCCCTTTTAATTCTTATTATTTGTTATAACGACAAAAGAAATACACAATCTGTGAAAATTTTAACTGTGTGCCTATTACGGTTCTTGAGATACCTGCTGATAGACGGACGGACGGTCAGCGGTGGCTTAGTAAGCTTAGGCTAAAAAACCGGCCAAGTACGAGTCGGACTCGCACATGAAGGGTTCCGTACCATAAAACTTATTTTTTATTATTTTTTGTTATAGCGGCAACATAAATACACAATCTGTCAAAATTTCAACTGTCTACCTATTACGGTTCTTGAGATACAGCCCACTGACAGACAGACGGACCGACAGACGGACGGATGGACGGACGGACGGATAGCGGAAGCTTAGTAATAGGGTTGGTTACCCTTTGGGTACAGAAGCCTAAAAAAGAGGTTCTACATAATTATCTATTCTATAAAAATCGCAACTTGGAAACTTATGTGCAGTAAGCTTGAAGTTTCGATCTATTCTGTGGCCTTAGAGCAAGTTTTTTAACGTTCTCGATCGCGTGGACCACCTGGATAAGCGCCGTCTGGTGACAATAACGGAAAACCTTTTTTGACGTGATAACGTCTTATAAATCGATGAACGCCGGCTGCACGCACGAAAAAATGACACGTTCCGAGAGCGAGAGCGCGATACAAGCGATAGAGAAGCATGATCTGCCTAAGCGTTCGGCTTGTCTGTTATGAATTCGTAAAATTATCGTCCGTAAACCAACTTTACAGACAACAATTTTTTTTCATACAATTTAACATAAGCAAAAGTTTACATTAACGCGATCGAGTACGTTAAAAACTCGTACTAAGGCCACTGTAGATGTCTCACCGTGACAACTGAGATGAAGTAAATTCGTAGTCAGCAGTCAAAAACGTGAACTGACATTAGAAGGAATTTCAGTTCACGTCAAGTTCAGTTCACCAAGCTTTACGGTGAGATTTTTGCACTGCTGTATTCATCCCGAAAGATAACCAACGGAACCATATTACTAAGCCTCCGCTGTCCGTTCGTCCGTCTGTCTGTCAGCGGGCTGTATCTCAAGAACCGTAATAGATAGACAGTTGAAATTTTCACAGATTGTGTATTTCTATTGCTGCTATAACAATAAAGGTTTAAAATTAAGGTTTATGGTACGGAACCCTTCGTGTGCGAATCCGACTCGCACTTGGCCGGTGTTTGTTTAATTGTGAACACTAGGCTTTACAATGAAAGTATAAGAATATTTTTAGGTGCACTTCTTTACAAGTAGTTATCTTTTTTTAACACTTTGTGCTAAACGCTGGGACTTGTAAAGTATTGTTGAAGCGATGTAGTATAACAACAAAGAAAGCGGAAAAGGAAATATCTTGTTCCTCTACTAAGTGAAGTGACAAAATGATGAAATAATGAAATTAACGGATGAAATTATCTACTTGGCCCCAATTACCAACTGGGTATCCGACTTGTAACTAGATTATTATCAAGTACCAATCTAATCATTAACTCAGTTTGATCTTGTTCGTCTTCGGTCTTGGGACTGTTGAGACCGACTACTGAATTGAGAATTAAAGAACATGTCAACATTTTAATGCCAAAGTTTTCAATCTAAAGTAGAGTTTGACAAATACTCAACTTCACATAACTACGACAAAAACTACCGCAAGGTGTTGAAGGAACACAGTAATGTTACTGTGTTCCTTTAACACCTTTCGAGGGGAAACTACATAATCTACCTCGACGAGTTAAGAAAGCTGAATTTACTAAACAAGTAATTTATTTTCAAGAAGAAATCTACCATTCGTAATTTTCTTTGTTCCCGCAACGAGATCTTAGAGTCCAAGTTCCTAATATACTTCCCAGGATTTAAATAAAGCCAATTGTGTTGCATGAAGTTATCCTAATATAGAAAATTCTTCCGTTGCTGACTGATTGAGTGAATGACTGACAGACAACGCACAGCCGAAAATACTGGTTGTAGAAAGCTGAAATTTGACATGTAGTCTCCTTGGGGAGTGTAGGGGAGCATTAAGGATTTTCCGAAATTCCTACGGGGACGGGAAAAAACGGAATATGCGCGGACGAAGTCGCGGGCAAAACCTAGTATTAAATAAATTATAGAACTGTCCTGATGTGTAGACAAGGTGCCATTCTAATAAGAAATTGATAACGTGACATTTCGACAGCTTTTGTCATTCCATATTTTTGACGCTTTGACAATCGCCTTCGCCACGCTTAACGCGGACATAGCTAGAGCCTATTGTTGCTCAATACTAGTTGGATGGAAGAGTAAGTAGTTATTCTGTGACAGTCAAGTCCAAAATGTATTATAATAATAATAATCTCAATCTCGGGAGCCTTGACCACCGGTAGCTTGGACCCTATTCCCGATACCGGTGGGATACTATTTTTTATATTTTTAAATGCTTTATTTTCATTTTCATTGAAATGTTTAAAAATGTAAATTAGTATGTAAGATTAATGAATAAAGAGGATAAAAAATTATAAATAATTTATTCTAAAAAGTACGAAAACTTTACTAGAAACAAACATTTCCATATATTTTAGTGAGGTGAATCAAATGTACAGAAGCATTTAATTTTTAGACAACGACTCCCAAACTAGGGGGGACCTTAAAACTTAGGTTAATTTAGGTAAACCGAAAATTTGATTCAGCCTAGGGTAACTTAGGAACAGTCACATTAGGTGCATGCTCGTATCTTGAGTAGTCCACGGTACCCAAGATACGGCGGTATGGGATTGAGATGCCAACGAAACCTCAATTAGTGGTCAATTTCATACATTTTGACGTTTCCGACAATGGTTTTCGCTGACACAATGTCACTTTATCTAGAATTAAATTATCAACATAAAACACGTACAAAGTAACTAACAACGTAATTACAACACAATAGAAGTAGCAACAAACGCCTGAGAACGAATAACCACCAGCGAAGTCTAATTACAGAACCAATGAAAGTGGTACATTTAGCGAATTTTTTGTTCACACGCTAAGAGGCCTCACTTTCGTTCAACGCGTGATTTTTGTTAATTAGGAAAATGTGACGTGTGCACGTTAATTATGGCTTAATTAGGTGCTTAGAGAAAATTCTTTACGTATTTAGAATTTATTGTTGTACTTCACTTCACCTAACTACGATTAGTTGTTGTTAAGTGAAGTGAATTCTAGGTTGTTTTGTAATGTGTGGTCAGCGGTCATAAGTTGATGATCTTTAAATGGAGTAGGGTCAGCTAGGTTGTGTTTAGCTGTAAGTGAATAAATGCAATAAGACGCATATTTTACAATTTCAATTTATAACATAGTAAGGTAAAGAATTCTTTTAAAGAAATTGGTACAATACGCGCCACGAAAGATGAGACTTGACGAGCGTCAGTAGTGGGAAGCTTGCGCAGGTACAGTCGTGTTAAAATAGTTACCCATAATTTGTATATCTGTTCAGGGATTTTTCGATGACATTTCGATTAAAACTCTTAACAATATTATAATATTTATTACGAAATAATAAAGTTTAAGTGTCATCTTTCGTGGCGCGTATTGTAATGTTCGATGTTCCGATATTATTTATGTTTTTTTTTATAAGTAAGTACTGTTATTAATGAATTTGTATATCCGTTAATTAATGGATAGGTTCATAGGAAAAATTTTAACGCACTGTATCGTCTTAATTTTCGCTTACGTGACAAAAAGCAAAAATTTAAATTTGGCATTTAGGTTCTACGGGGAGTGTAAGGAAGCACTAAGAGAGGATTTCCCGAAATTCCTACGGAAACGGGAAAAGCGCATACGAAGTCGCGGGTAATAGCTAGTAAAGTATATTTTATTGATATACGGTGCCAATTAAGTCGTCTTACAACCGTAGAACACTTCATCTATCCAACGTCTACTACACTTTCATTAAAAAAAATGATATATTTATGAACATTTTAATTATTATTAAAAATTAAATATTATTCGTTATCATGACGCATGACTTAGTTTGAAAAATCCCAGGAGCGAGCGCAGTCCGAGCCTTGTGTTCTAAGGACGGCGCGAAATGGAACGGCGACATTTTTTTGATACGAACACATTATTAACAGGATGTTTCATAATTCTAATGCATTGTTTATTTTTTATGTAGTATTTACTTAATGGATTATTTAAAAAAATAATCGCGCCTAGGGGTAGTTTATGTCGGGTACATTTAGTGGGCCGCCTTTGTAAGACAACTAAAAAATGTCACCGTGTGTATCTAACTTGTTAACAAATCTAAAATCGTCTGTTTCGAAAGATCACGTCTCCACGCTGATTGAGAAACTCCTCAACATTATGTCTAGTTAGAAAGCATTGGACAGATGACACAGCGCGGCGCTTGCGACGCAACCTGCGCGTGCGTCGTGGAAAATTGACAGATTATAATGATTACTGTGAACGTGTGATTGCTAGTGATAGGTTTGAAAATTGAGTAATCTGTGTGTGTGCGAAGTATGGAGATCTAGGTATAGATGATTCGGGACCATAAAATTTGATATCGCGTTCTTATATTTTTCATATTAACTATTACACATTATCAGTGGCCAGGTATGTAGACGAATTTATCGACACTATGGCGTCGATAAATTCGTCTACATTACTTCTATATTATTTTTAGTTAGTAAAGAGTTTTTTTATTTAAGTATTAGTTTAGTAGTATTATTATTATTGTTATTTAAGTATTAGTGTAGTATTAGTTTTAGTTTTATTAGTTCTTTGCAACAGTAAATGCATGTCGTTTGCCCAAAAATAAATCATAAATTCGTTACACCAGTAACTATGTATAAGTTTTAAAAGGATGAGCTTGTGGCTAAATAATAACAGCCGCACGGGTCAGTCTTCAAGGTTAAGCAATGCTTGCCAAGCTTTGTCTGTGGATGGGTGACCATCTTAACATACCGAGTTTCCACCGTACCTCGGAATGCACGTTAAGCCGTTGGTCCCGACTGCCATTTGTAGATCTTTGGCAGTCGTTACTGATTGTCAGAAGCCAGTAAATCTGACTCCAGTCTTGCCAAGAACTACCGTGTTACCCAGTTTATGAGTTGTGGAGGTCTGGTAGGCGTTTCACATTATCTATGTATACTAATATATAATGCTGAAGAATTTGTTTGTTTGCTTGAACGCGCTAATCTCGGGAACTACTGGTCCGATTTAAAAAAATCTTTCAGTGTTAGATAGCCCATTTATCGAGTAAGGCTATAGGCTATATATCATCACGCTCAGACCAATAGGAGCAGAGCAGACGAAGTTGCGCGGGTCAACTGGTCGTATAATAAGTACGTTTTCCCCCATGAGTACATCTCTAACGCCCAAACTATAGCTATAATGTTATATTTCCTTTTATACCAATTGTGTTTACATTACGTCCGAGGTAACGCAATATAATAACGATATTATTTTTAAGGTTATTTTAGTACATAACCTTATATAACGTTGTTTATAAATATCGGCAGTGACCTGTGGAAGGTAAACATTGTAGTATGAGATTTAAATAAGAATAGGTTCGACCTTTTCGCGTGTTTTGTTTTGACGTTTCGCACCCAAGCTTAAATGTTTCCGTCTCATGTAATAGGGCGGTCTGTTGCTTAATGTGGACTCCGGGCAGGTACTTACAAAAATACGAAAATGGCAACTAAAAGTGAAGTGTCTCTGGATAAGGTTATTTGCTGAGATGTTACTTTGCCTGCTTCCTGGCTTCGATGCAAAATTGACAATAATGTGAATTTTACACTAAATCGACAACATCATGCCTTGCATTAATGTGAATTTGCACTAAATCGACAACATCATGCCTTGCATTAATGTGAATTTGCACTAAATCGACAACATCATGCCTTGCATTAATGTGAATTTGCACTAAACCGACAACATCATTCCTAGCATTAATGTAAATTTGCACTAAATCGACAACATCATGCCTTGCATTAATGTGAATTTGCACTAAATTGACAACATTATGTCTGTGAATTTGCACTAAATCGACAACATCATACCTTGCATTAATGTGAATTTGCACTAAATTGACAACATTATGTCTGTGAATTTGCACTAAATCGACAACATCATGCCTTGCATTAATGTGAATTTGCACTAAACCGACAACATCATTCCTAGCATTAATGTGAATTTGCACTAAATCGACAACATCATGCCTTGCATTAATGTGAATCTGCACTAAATTGACAACATCATGCCTTGCATTATTGTGAATTTGCACTAAATCGACAACATGATGCCTTGCTTTAATGTGAATTTGTAAAATTTACTATAACTACTTGAATACTCTTAACTAATTAAAATTGTCACTGGTCATGTGCCCAAAAGACTGGCGGCATTGCCACGTTGTATAGCAGAAAAGGTTGACCAAGCCATAGTAATAGATAGCCCTTGGTTCATACGAAGTGTAAGTGTTTTGTTTCAAATGTGTGTTTGGACAAATCTTGAAGGTGAAATATCTTTACCGTGGTGATAGGTATTCACGGGCCCAACGATCCGAGGCTTCCCCAACGATCCCCGCAGGTATTTAACTTAAAAATAAAACTCAATGAATGTTTATAAAGAGAAAACTAGGCAATAAAAACTGGCTATCACGGTAATAAATAATATCGAGAAACTGAAAGATAGATAATAATTCCCGTTAAATACTGCCAGAGATATCATGAAGAGTTCAACAGTGAATTTCCTCATAAATTGAATAAAAGATTCAATTACAATTTCAATGAAGTGACTAGATACTAAAAATACAGAAAGGATAATAATACAAGCGTTTTAAAAGGATAGAGGTCACGGACGATTCAAGGTGATTTTGTTATACCTGACAGTTTTTTTTTTTCTTAAAAACTAAGGTCTTATACTATCTGTGACATTATTGAGTTCGGTCACGCGTGAGGCGTTTTTCTAATGTGATTTTATTTGACAGTTTAAAATAAGATTTTTGAGTAGAAAAAGTAATGATTTATTTTCACTACGACAGAACGATGTTTGTAACCTTTATGTAATGGATCGTGACTTTGATTATATCATGTATCTACTGTTATATTTATTTAGATTTTTCTGTCTGGAAATATTTACTAGATTTTGTGCGTCGGTATTAGTTTTGTCTTATCGCAGAATTGAATTTTAATGACACAATGGAGTACAGTGATTATTTTTACAGGAGTTAGAAACCAACGCCCGATTTTTTAAGGCATACATTTTTGTATACATGCCAATGACCTTGTTTTTTTTTATGGTTTTGACTCTAGTCTAGGTCAGAGATGACAGAGACTTTGTCTCTGTCATATAAAGTCCTTGTGCTTATAAACGGAGCTAACTACTCCTCTACGCGCCACTCCGCTAAATATAATAAATTAATAATGCGGGTAGCGGAGTGGCGCGTAGAGGAGTAGTTAGCTCCGTTTGTATGCACAAGGTCATTGGCATGTATACAAGCCTTAAAGAAGGCCATGTTTTTATAATTAACGAATTCTAAATGCAGAATCCAATACTAAATCTGCCTGCTATTTAGGAAAATGTACAAAAATTTGCAAAACAATTTTACAGTTGAAGTATATACCTATTTCGGTAATGGTTGTTAACTGGGTTGGCAACAAGTAATTTCCAAGAGCAGTATTTTTAACTTTAAACTCTCAGCCTTTGTGCCAAATACGGTTTTCAGAAGCATTTTGGCACAAAAGCGTAGTTATAATAAAATAAAAACTGAAAAGTTCTATTAAGCCATGTTTTATTTTGATTTGATCAACATTATGGTACAACACTAGAAAGTGATGACAGACCTGCTTTTTAGGGACCGTATTTATGTCAATTTTGACGTTCAAAAAAGCTGATTCTCAGCCTTATTAGAATAAATGATTTTCGATTTTGATTTAACTACTCAGGATCTATGTCCCTTTTGGCACAAAACGCCAAGACCGTCAGGGGGGCTACTCTCTAACGAAATCCGTAGTTTCGATTATAGTACTCTGTGGTTTCGGGCTTAGTTGCGGGCGGGCGTATTCTACTCCGTATCACCTACAGACTTCCGATTAGTCCCGAACCCGAACTGAGAATGAATGACAACACGATTTCACAGTAACTGTCAAATCGTGTTATCATTAGTTCTCAGTGGTTAGGTGATACGGAGTAGAAAATGCCCGCCCGTAACTAAGCCCGAAACTACGGATTTCGTTAGAGAGTAGCCCCCCAGAATCCGTAAGTCTTCTTCGGGACAAGCCGCCGCTAACGCGATTGCGCACGCGATTTTGTCCCGAAAGGGACTACGGATCCTGATAAACAAAAACTATCATGACCGAAATGTTTCGTTTATAAACTTGCTGTCCCGCCCATTTTCATGAATGCTCTTCTCCTATTGGTCGTAACGTGATTTTATACAGCATAGTCTTCCTCGATAAATGGGTTATCCAACACTAAAAGAATTTTTCAATTTGAACCAGTAGTTTCTGAGATTAGCACGTTCAACCAAACAAAGAAACTCTTCACTTTTATAATACTAGCTTCTGCCAGCGGCTTCGCCCGCGTGGTCCCTAGGGAACATACTCACGGGATAAAAAGTAGCCTATGTCCTTTCTCAGGCTCTAGACTATCTCTGTACCAAATTTCATTTGAATCGGTTCAGTAGTTTTGGCGTGAAAGCGCGACAGACAGACTTACTTTCGTATTTATAATATTATAGTAAGGAACTAAGGATTAAGTATAGATTGGAAACACAAGTATATAGTATAAAATCTCTTTTTCATAAAAAAAAACTTGTGTTACCTACCTACAGTTCACCTCTGAGCGGAATGAAAATGAATCAGTTATTTAAATCCACCGCGATTTAATTTACCTAATTGCAGACTTGTCATTTAAACTGACATTAAAGTCATATCAAAGTTCCAGTAACTTAGTGAAGACAATAATTGTATTATTTAATTGGAGTCTGACTTTGGGATGAACTTGTCTGGATTGTTTTAGAAAAAAAAAAGTTCAATTGACGACAGGTTAAACCAACTTCATTTTGAATCGTAAACTAATCTAAATTTACAAATAAACTGTTGTGAATTAGAAACTCGTCTCACCGCCGGCGATCAGCGAGAAGCAAATAAAGCTTGAAACGAGTTGGCGAGCAGCGAGTAACGAGTGAAAAGTTTCGATAGTTTTGACGCTCGGCTTTCAGCGAGTGCTTTTATGTGACGGGCGATTACTTGCAATACTCGCTCCAGCCCACACTGTAGGTAGAAATTACCGCTGGTTGGTGAGTTCTGACCGCCAAGCGAGCATCGCCGAACGAGTGTCGCTGAACGAGTTCAATCTTTGATAGCTCTTGTCGCCGCGATCAACTAGTGGTAAGCTCGTCGGCAGTGTGAACAGCCAGCTTTCGACTGTAAATGTTTCTGTCTCTTTTACTCACACGAGATCTATATTTTTTATCCCTTTTCTCAGCGAGAAAATAGTCGATAGCTAATCGCTTCCTCGCCGGCGGCGGTGAGACAAATGTCTTGCAAAAACTCGTCAAAGGCTAGATCGTTTTGAACAGTATTTTATTTTTTGTTCTATTCGCCTCAAAACTGGGGTGAGTTAGATAAAAAACCGACCAAGTCCATTTGGGACTCTCACACAAAGGGTTCCGTACCAAAAACCGAAAAAAAAAACACATTTCTTGTATGCCCCCCCCCCCCCCCCCTATGGAGCCCTTTTACAAGTAATTTCATTTTTATTATTTTTTGTTGTTATAGCGACAATAGAAATACACCCTCTGTAAAAATTTAAAATGTCTATGTCTATGTGTGTTCTTAAGATACAGCCCGACAGATGGAAGGACGCACAGTGGAGGCTTAGGGTTCCGTTGGTTATCGTTCGGGTACGGAACCCTAAAAATGGAAAAAGACTTTACGAGCTTCAAAACTTGAAGCTTCTGCTTTTTTAATCGATCAATTCCCCGACGTTAAGGCGTTGGTATAGCGAGGCTCAAAGTCCTATTCCGAAGCACGCTTAGCTTTTACTGCTTAGCACATAGGAGGATTGAAAGCCTGTCTAAGAGGCTTTTGTCACGGCGAGCCAGGTAAACCTTTCTTCACATTCCTTCAAATTCTGAATATATATCTACAAGACAGGATAGTCAAACAACTTGGCCGGCTTTTAGGGACTTAAGCTCACTTTCTCATAAGTTAGATATACCTACTTAACTTTAATAGTAATATAAAAAACCGGCCGTTGAGTGCGAGTGGGAAATACACACGAAGGATTCCGTACCATATAACACGTTATTTGTTTGGGAGCCACCGTTAATTTTAAATTGAATTTCCTTTTATTATTTATATAGGCGGCAATAGAAATACGCGCTCTGTGAAAATTTCAACTATCTACCTATTATGGTTCTTGAGATATAGCCCACTGATAGACGGACGGACAGACCGCGGAGGCTTAGCAATAGGGTGTCGTTGTTTATCCTTCCGATACGGAACCCTTTAAAAAAATAGATGCGATGCCTAAACCTGTGTTACTCGTATACTAATATTTTAAAAAACCTGTTATTTCATTAAAAAAAAAACTTTTTTTTTTCGACAGTCTCGCCTCAAAATAGGCATTTCATAAACTAGCCGTTGCCAATATCTAAAATTAATTTCCATTCAAGTCAAAACAGAGGACCACACAAGTTTGTTATGTCATACCTTAATAGATTATTAAAAAACTAGTTTACTTCTTATTAATAAAAATGGCCTTGCCAATAAAATTATTAATTTCTACTTTATGCAAATTGTTCTTGACCTCTCACAGATGGTGATCTAAAATAAGCATATGTAGGAATAATTATTTTATTGATGGTAAGTCATCAATCTAGTTTTTATTTTTATTGATTAAGGCTGCTCTCTCGAGAAATGCTTAAAAACAGCGTGCAGAAGAAGCAACTTTTCGTCGGCATTTACTGAGAAATTACATCTGAAAAAATAGGTAGTAATCTACATGATATGATTCGTAATTTGGTTTAGCCAGAATTTATGTATCGGTATCACATAATAAGAAAAAAATCACCTCCAAATCGTTGAGATGAAACCATTTTACTCCTTCATTTTTTAACAAAAGTCTAAAAAAAAATATCAACTGCTTTGCAATACAAACAAAAATAATTTGGTTTTGTTACTTTTTTGAAATATGTATTATTTTTTTTATAATAAATTAAAAATGCGGGTAGCGGAGTGACGCGTAGAGGAGTAGTTAGCTCCGTTTATATGTACAAGGTCATTGGCATGTATACGAGCCTTAATCTATAAAATTAAGTTATTCTCATCAATTTTACGTCTCATCTTCACCGAAATTCAATTATACTTTTCGGAGTTCGTTTGATTGCTTCCTTATTGAATGTCCGGCAGTTTAATAACTCAATTTACATTTTTTTCTGACATTTTAAAAGCTATATACGTCACCAATTTTTTTTTGGGATATTTCTTGATGTTTTTTTTTAATTATTGGTAGGCTGGTTCTTGACCCACTATCTCACCTGTTGGTAAGCGATGATGTGGTCGAAGATGGAGCACGTTTGTCTACAAGTAACCTATTCACTCTTGACTTGAAAACACCCCCAAAAAATTCATGTAAAACAAAAGAAAATGTACCTAACAGTACAAATGAGCTCTTTTTTATAGTTTTCGTAAATAACTCTCCTTCTTTCTTGTTAACCGACTTCAAAAACCTGCCAAGTGCGAGTTGGGTTCGAACAAGAAGGGTTCCGTACCTTGGGAACCCTAAAATAAAGGAGGGGTTCCGCAACTCGGTTGTATTATTTTTATTTAAAAAAAATTAAAGTGAATTAAAAAATAGGGAGCCCACTGAGCTCCCTATTTTGAAATTAAATTAACAGCTTAATATTACCAGCTGCTAATAAATCTCGTTCAAAATATATATATATATATCTACATTTATTTCTAGTCTAGATGTATCAGATAATTCAATCAATGTCCTCGAGGGAAGCCAATCACTGTCAATCTAATCTAATTAGACGCACAAAATGTCTCAAGATAAATATATAATATACTAGCTTTATCTGCGGTTTTACTCTCGTGACATATACGACAGAAACCAGATATTTTTCAGGACAACTAACTGACCCGCGCAACTTCGTCTGCGTCACTATTGTCATTACTGCTCCGCTCCTATTGATCTAAGCGTGATGATATATAGCCTATAGCCTTCCTCGATAAATAGTCTGTCAAAAACTGAAAAAAAAAATCAAATGGGACCAGTAGTTCCTGAGACTAGCGCGTTCAATCAAACAAACTCTTCAGCTTTATATATTAGTATAAATATTAATAACTAGCTTTTGCACGCGACTGTTTACGCACATATACCGGTTTTCCTGTTCCCGTATAGCCTATAGGCTTCCTCATGAATGTGGCTGTCATACAAAAAAATTTTCCAAATCCCACTGGTAGATTCGAAACATTCAAAGAAGCAAACAAATTCGTCAGCTTTATTATATTAGTATAGTATAGATATGTGACCGGAAAATTGCAAACGTCGTAGATTTGTAAAATATCGCGTGAAATTGTAAAATAATTTTGCCTAATAAGCCACGGACATATTGGAAACTATTGAATTTGGGTGGGATTTATTGTATACAAAAAGATTTTTTCATAATATGTCGAGAAATCATAATTTAATAAAGATTTATTACAATATTACGGAGTCTGCAATTTTCCGGTGATAGATAAAGATCTTTTGGACAATCTGTTAAAGTCACCTTGACCCACACTGAATGATTTTGCATCTTCTTAATAATAAATTTTAATTTAAATGTTTCCGAGGTCACGTGCCATCAAATTGATAAACGGCGACATATAATTTGCAACAAGTTTGGCTGCAAAAATATATTGAGAAATAGTGACAAATCAGAGATCTTTATCATTTCATATTAAAACGTTTTATAAAAGCGAAAGTAAGATGTTGGTTGGTATGTTTGTTACATCGTAACTGCGAAACAGCTGATCCGATAATAATGACTTCTTAAAACAATAAATTAACGGATTTAGGACTGTTCTTCGTTTCACGAAAATGAAAAAGCGTTGAATACAGACATGGTATAAATGATGTTTAAATTATTTTACGTTGGCCAAACCAAGCCATGTACATTGTACATATAGGTATGTACATTGTATGTGTATTCAGAATCCGGCCTTAAGTAGGCTTAAGGCCGGATTCTGAATATAAAATCACTAGCTTTTACCCGCGACTTCGTTGCACAATCACATCCTTTTTTTCCCGTTCCCGGAGGAATTTCAGGAAATTCTCCCCAAGGAACCTACATGCCAAATTTCAGATTTCTACGACCAGCAGTTTCGGCTGTGCGTTGTCTGTCAGTCACTTACTCAGTATTTTTAAATATTAGGATTTTGAGTATTTGCAAAACTCACTTTAGCCTGGAAACCAGTCATTTTTTTTAGGTTGGGAAATAATCAAATGATTCCTCCCGCTCTGGGTGAAGCAGAAGGGAGTGTCAAACTCTTACTGACTAAAACCCATCCGTGTTCCTCCTAATGCCCTTTGCGTTCCAGAGCCGCGGTGACTCTTTGAAACAGATTCCGCAACCCCGGCAGAAACCAGTCATACTTTGGCATTAATGGGTTAAAAAGGTTTTGATTCGTTCTGAACTCCAAATTCTCAGTTCAGAAATCAGCCCAAGCCAAGCCAAGTGCCAACTTGGCGAAGTATTTAATAAAATATGTAGATCTGTTCATTTATATCTTATGAGGTCATTCTCACCACATCCAAGAACTAGATGTTCCGTCCGTTAGAAGCAGTACGAGTACAGTTTGATAGTTTTAATTTTACGACAAACTCACTGGCAGGTTGTTAGTCTAGAATTCCAGATTTAAAAATATTCGAGTAAATTCGTTCTTAGTGTTAATAGCTGTTTTATGATTGCCTATAAAGATTTTGCTGTTTTTACGCACATACATGGGGTTTTGGATCGGCTAAATTATTAATTCAGTGGAAAAGAAACTATATATACAGGGAAATTGAAAAAATACCCAAAACCTCTTAATCGTGTATTCGTATCATGACCCTGAACAACATTTGTTCTACGACTTTGACCTCAATTGAACAATGTAGCCAAAAACAATTTGTTTTCATTTATTTGAAGTCTGTTTATTTCGCGTATACTACGCGCGCGCGCACTTTGTCCCGGGCGGGGGCTTTCGTCGGCCGCCTCATAAAGAATATGCAAAATTTAGACTATGTTTTTTTTGTGTATGGAAAAAAAAAGTTTCGAATTTTGAAAAGTCGTAGAACAAATGTTGTTCAGGGTCATGATACGAAGTCAGGATTAAGAGGTTTCGGGTGTTTTTTTTTCAATTACCCTGTATACACTTAAAATAAAAACTCAAAAAAATGGCGTCAAAAACATTCGTCCGCATCGCTGTCGACTAGAAGTGAGCCCAAAAGACTGGCGGCATTGCCACGTTGTATGGCAACGCTTATTCTCTGTCCGAGGTAAAAGCTGGTCCTTGGGTCACGCGAAGTGTCAACTAAGAAAATACATATTTATTTTAAGGAAAAGTATTTTTATTTTAAACTAGCTTCTGCCTGCGGCGTTGTCCGCGTGTAAGTCGGAAATAAATTATCCTAAGAAGCTTAAAGTCACTCAAAGGGCAATGGAGAGGGCAATGCTTGGAGTTTCCTTGCGTGATCGAATCAGGAATGATGTTATCCGCAAGAAAACCAAGGTTACCGACATAGCCCGAAGGATCGCCATCGGGCAGGGCACATTGCTCGCAGAACAGATGGTCGATGGGGCCGAAAAGTTGTGGAGTGGCGACCGCGTACCGGAAGACGCAACGTTGGAAGGCCTCCCACAAGGTGGACCGATGATCTGGTGAAGATCGCAGGTAGCCGATGGATGCAAAACGCGCAAGACCGGTCGTTGTGGCGACGCTTAGGGAAGGCCTATGTCCAGCAGTGGACGTTTTTCGGCTGATATGATGATGATGATGAAGGGAACATATTCCCGGGATGAAAGTATCCCATGTCCTGTTCCAAGACATGGTCTACCTGCCAACTTGCATCAAGACCCGATAAGCTGTAAAGACGTGTAGAAGTAACAGACAGATAGACAGGGTTACTTTTGTTTTTATGTTATTTAGTATGGATGTGTGTATAGGTATGCTTTCTTAATAAAATCTCATTTTAATCTAGGCCTCATATTTAACTAGTTAGATAGTCTCGCTTTTGCGTGTTTAGGGTTCCGAACAAAAAACGGAACCTTAATAACTCGGGTGTCTGTCTGTCTTGCACAGCCAGTTTTCTCCGGATCCACCGGACTGATTCTGTTGAAATTTGGTACCCATGGACTTCTGTGACCCAAAAAACGGACGCGTTACGTAAATTATCAAATTTTTAGTATGGGGGTCACTTTTGGGGGTCAAACTAGAAAATTAAAAATGAAAAGTTTTTTGAACAATACCGTATGACATATCAAATGAAAGGGCTTACTGTGAGAGTTTTAATTATATTTTTTTCATAATTTTAAAATAAATGGTTTTGAAGTTATTCAAGAAATTAGACGAAAAATGACCATTCCCCCTCTTATCTCCGAAACTACTGAGTTTAACATTTTGAAAAAAAATGGAGATAATAGATCTTTACCTAAAGATTACAGGAGAACCTATAAAAAGTCTATAGTATCAATATAACATGTTAAAAAAATAAAACCTTTGCACGCGAGTCCGACTCGCACTTGGCCAGTTTTTATACCTCATTACCATAATTGTATTTTAATTTGTATCATTTTATGGTAATCATCATCATCCTTTTCCCAACTATATTGGGGTCGGCTTCCAGTCAAACCGGATTCAGCTGAATACCAGTGTTTTACGTGGAGCGGCTGTCTACCAGACCTCCACAACCCATTAACTGGGTAACACGGTACTCCTTGGCAAGACTGGAGTCAGACTTTCTGGTATTTTCTATTGTCATTTTATGGTAATATCTCGTCAATATAGACAATCAATAGGTATTCTCATTCAGATTTTATGTGAGGTATATTGGTATTTGTAACGAAGATATTAAAAGTAATAATATGGCTTTAATAATATCAATGTGTTTGGTAATAAAAGCAGTGAATAAGTTAATAAAATTATCATTTATTTGCATTAATGAACTTAGAACTGTTTGCTTTATCATGGAATTGAACTAGCTGACCCGCGCAACTTCGTCTGCGTCACTATTGTCATTACTGCTCCGCTCCTATTGGTCTAAGCGTGATGATATATAGTCTATAGCCTTCCTCGATAAATGGGCTATCTAACACTGAAAGAATGTTTCAAATCGGACCAGTAGTTCCTGAGATTAGCGCGTTCAAGCAAACAAACAAACTCTTCAGCTTTATATATTAGTATAGACTAGCTGACCCGCGCAACTTCGTCTGCGTCACCATTTTCATTACTGCTCCGCTCCTATTGGTCTTAGCGTGACGATATATAGCCTTCCTCGATAAATGGGCTATCTAACACTGAAAGAATGTTTCAAATCGGACCAGTAGTTCCTGAGATTAGCGCGTTCAAGCAAACAAACAAACACTTCAGCTTTATATATTAGTATAGACTAGCTGACCCGCGCAACTTCGTCTGCGTCACAATTTTCATTACTGCTCCGCTCCTATTGGTCTTAGCTTGATGACATATAGCCTATAGCCTTCTGCGATAAATGGGCTGTCTAACACTGAAAGAATTTTTCAAATCGGACCAGGAGTTCCTGAGATTAGCGCGTTCAAGCAAACAAACAAACAAACTCTTCAGCTTTATATATTAAGTATAGATCTAAAAACAATGTAAAAACTGTCAGTCACTTCAAGTTCATACAGTTAACAGTAATGATAATGACCCATCCATCAATATTATCCATTGTTCCATTAATTAACCGACAGGTTTAATCATTTCTTTTATTAACAACCAAAGGTTGACAATACACCATGTTTTCTTTGGTGAAAATAAACTTGATGTTCACTTGTTTTCACGAGTTATTTTTTTATTTGTGATTGGTTTGCTCTTGACTCTAGTCTAGGTCAGAGATGACAGAGACAAAGTCTACGATGGAGCGAGCTTACCCAGAAGGAGCCTGTTCACTCTAACTTTAAAGAGATTAGGGTTGTAAGCGTTTGGAAACACAGACGCAGGCAGAGAATTCCACTCCTTTGCTGTGCGCATTATAAAAGACGTTTGGAAACGCTTAGTGCGAATTGGTGGAATAGTAACAAGGTAGGGATGGTAAGATGCAGTGCGTCTGGATGTCCGATGGTAGAAGGGGGCCGGTGGAATGAGGTCGTGGAGTTCTTGGGCACACTCACCGAAGTACAATCTGTAGAAGACCGACAAGCAGGCAACCTTACGGCGATGAGACAAGCCATGTAACTTGGAATCCACCAGTTTTTCGTCACCGATGAGCCTCTTAGCTCTGCGTTCTACCTAGTCAAGCGCGGCAAGCTGATACTTAGCTGAGCCATCCCAAAGGTGGCTACAATACTCCATGCAGGATCGGACTTGCGCTTTATATAGAGTTAAAAGCTGTTCAGGCTTGAAGTATCACTTCACCCTATTTAGGATGCCCAGCTTTTTGGCAGCAGTTTGGATATGGAATCGGTTTTAGTGAAAATATTGAATGGCCAGTGCGTTTGTTTATCTATAGGTACGACCTGTGTGTGTTACCCGACTGTCTCAAAAGAGAGGGTATTGTTTTTGTTTCCTGTTTATTGGAAAACTATCCGACGCTCAACTTGGTGAGGTCAGCGCCTGTTCTTTTCGAAATCCTGTAGCGGCATCAATGCTGCCACAAGAAAAACCAACGAAACAAAATCTACATCGCAACAAAAAGAACCGCATTTATTGGGCAGTTGCCCACCGGACACAAAAATCGTCTGGTCGGAGGATCCTCCCTTTTCAATCGAGGTTTATGGGACTTTACTCTCTGTTCCGCATACCTCTATAATCCTAATCTCAAATATACCTCTATAACCATAAACGCGAAAGTGATTGTGTTGGTTTGTTATGCTTTTACGCCTAAATCGCTGAACCGATTTTGATGAATTTCGCTACAGAGATAGATGGCTACAGGTTAACTGACAGCTACAATTAAGAGGAAATACTGGCGGATACTTTGTATGTAAATAGTCATAATTCGAGGTTTGGCTCTCGCTTGTTTTCTCCTCCAATATTGGATCGATTTAAAAGATATTTCACAAACTGAATAAGAAGGATGTACTTAAACTGCGTCGCTATGTTTTTCTTTTTTCATCAATAGTTGCCAAATTTGTACACTAGGGCTCAATTGACAGCGATTTATCGGACAATTTTGAGCATTTTTAGGGTTCCGAAAAAAAAAGGAACCCTTATAGGATCACTCGGGTGTCTGTCTGTCTGTCACAGCCAGTTTTCTCCGGATCCACTGGACCGATTCTGCTGAAATTGGGTGCAAATATGGACTTCTGTGAACCAAACACGGACGCGTTACACGGGGTTACTTTTGAGGGTCAAGCTAGAAAATTAAAGAGAAAAATTTTTGAACCATATCGTGTGACATATCAAATGAAAGGGCTTACTGTGATGGTTGTAATTATATTTTTTTCATAATTTTAAAATAAATGGTTTTGAAGTTATTCAAGAAATTAGACGAAAAATGAACATTCCCCCCCTTACCTCCGAAACTACTGAACCTAAAATTTTGAAAAATATGGAGATAATAGATCTTTACCTAAAGATTACAAGAAAACCTTTTAAAAGTCTGTAGTGTTAAAATAACATATTAAAACAATTAAATGCGTTCGGAACCCTTTGAACGCGAGTCCGACTCGCACTTGGCCAGTTTTTTGAGGGTTCTAGTGCTTATACGGTTAATATATTATCAAAAACGAAAACATAGGGACACATTACATATCCTTCTTATTCAGTTTATGAAATATCTTTTAAATCGGTCCAATATTGGAGGAGAAAACAGTCGAGAGCCAAACCTCGAATTATGACATTTTACATACAAAGTCTCGCCGCCCATGTTTCTTCTTAACCGGGCAGTCTTTAAGGCGGAGATACCTGAAAGTAGCTGATTTTTAAATGAGAATCACGTCTAAATGGCAAATCGTATTTTTTTTTGGAAAAAATATATATTACATTAGACTATTTTCTTAATAATATGACATATAAAAAAAATCAGTTTTACTCGTTCAACATAGTGTAATTCATTTGTAAAGTTGTGTCTAACACGGACACAAAAACGTCAATCAGGCCCAAACCGCCGGGCGTATTTTAATGGAATTTACACTATCTAAAAGACAATTTAAGTATCTACATTTTGATATACGGCTATTTTTTTAAAGTTTTACAGTCACAAAGTAAGAACAAAAATCTTCTGAATTTTGGGTCACGAGTGCGCTTTTTGTTCCCTCAAAGTCGCTGGCGTATGTCAAGAGTGTATAGGTTACTCCTAGTCAAGAGCTTTTCATCGTCAACCACATCATCGCTTACTAGGTGACATAGTGGTCAAACGTGAGCATACTATAAGACTTGTGCGCCACCGATACATAGTGGACATCCCACCCACACGCACAAAACGTTTTGAGAACACATTCATAGTGCGTACAGCTAAGGAGTGGAATTCCCTGCCAGAGTCTGTGTTTCTTGATAGCTACCTGGGAGGTTTTAAGTCAAGAGTGAATAGGTTACTTCTAGGCAAGCGTGCTCCATCTTCGACCACATCATCACTTACCATAAGATGATATAGAGTACAAACGTTAGCCTACTAATAAAAAATAAAAAAATCCGACCAAGTGCGAGTCGGACTCGCCCACTGAGGGTTCCGTACATAACTACAAATTACTTTAAATAAAGACTATGTTTTTATGATTTAATTACAAATGTATATTCTCAGACTTTTCCCTACACTTGTAGTATAAGACGGTATTACTTGCCAAATTTCATAGTTCTAGGTCAACGGGAAATACCCTATACATTTTGATTCCCATAGTGTCGAAATATACGTTTTTTGCGGCATAAACGACCGTATCTTTTTTTTTACGTTAACTTAGAAGTTTCGTTTTTTCACAGCTGTAAGGGCCCATAGATATGAGTATATGATTTTAATAATTTCAACTCGATACCTCCATGCGTTCCCGAGATAAACGGTCTTGACAGACAGACAGACGGACAACAAAGTGATCCTATATGGGTTCCGTTTTTGTTCGGAACCCTAAAACAAAATAACAATTAACCGATATAGCTAAAGTAGAACACAAAACACGAACAAAAACGAAAGCTTTTTTTAAGTCGAAGGAAATCTCAAAACCAACTTTCTTTAGTAAAACACCATATTCTTCCGCCTAAATATACTTCATGATATTATACTAACGTCTCGGACTAAGCTATAAAATGAACTAAATAGGACAAGCGGGTCATCGACCCCGCACATGAGTCAGCATGTTCCGTATATAGCATAGTTGTGTACTGTATCAATTTGGCTCCGTAAGGGGTGGAATTCATAAAACAAATATGGGAATTGTTGTTCGCGATGTAGATGGGAAATAAGGGTTTTTCGAGACGGAAATTGTTTGTTTCAGGACTTGTTTTGACGGGGTTTTTCAGTTAACTGAATGTTTTCGGTAGATAGACTACTAAAAACATTAATATTGTTTAATATTCAATACAATGTGTATGTGTGTGTGTGTGTGGTGTGCGTGTAAATAATTACTCTATACATTTCTGAGTGCACTAGCTTTTACCCGCGACTTCGTACGCGTATCATCATCATCATCATATCAGCCGAAAGACGTCTACTGCTGGACATAGGCCTCCCCCAAAAGGGAGGGGGGGCTTGCTATAATCGCCACGCTTGGCAGGCGAGTTGGCAATCGCAGTGTATGATGTTGATTTTTACATATAACGCTGCTGCCCATTCTCCAGCGAGTCCCTTAGTCGCCTCTTACGACACCCACGGGAAGTGATGGGATAGTATAATTCTTTTACGGCACCATACGGTACCGGCCAACACCGTACGCGTATATCCCGTAGGAATCGGGAAATCCCCTCTTAGTGCTTCCCTACAGTCCTCAAGGAACCTACATGCCAAATTTTAGCTTGCTACGACCATAGTTGGCTGTGCGTTGTCGATCGTTGAATTGTTGTCACATGTCTGTGGGAGACTTTATGTGGTCAAATTATTTGTCTTTAGCATTTTAATGATAGATATAAAAACAAGAATAATAGCTTTGAGCTATTGTCTTTGGATTTTTTTCTTCCATGACCTTTTCACCGGTTTCATTCAACTGGTTTGATCATCACAAGATTTGGGTGTGCCCATTGATTGATCAATAAATTAGGAGTTTGCAAAAACTGCTCATTTGGATTTGTAATGTGACCTTTTATAATGATTTATTGATGATGATGATATATTTTTAGATACTACCTCTATGTAGTAACCCATTAAAACTAGTTTTTTATTAGAGCTCCGTACCCAAAGGGAAACCAACGGAACCCTAATACTAAGCCTCCGCTGTCCGTCCGTCTGTCAGCGGGCTGTATCTCAAGAACCGTAATAGGTAGACAGTTGAAATTTTCACAGAGCGTGTATTTCTATTGCCGCGGCTATAAAAACAAATAGGTAATAAAAATTAAATTAAAAATTTAAGGATAAAAATGAAAAAAAACACCGGTAGCACTCCGGGAGTGCCGGCAGAAGTGAAAACTTTAGTATTAACGTTGTGTTTAATTATAAGTACAAAAATACTATCATTTATGAGGTAGAATACAATGTTTATTTATTGCGCTATCGTACACAAATATGACAATTTACATGTTATTATTCATAATATTATATCGTTATTTATTTATATATTACATTAATTTTTATCTCTTAGAAAAATCAACTTTCATCCATAATTTCGTAATTCCGTAATTTCGTATCCTTGGATACGAAATTAGCGTGGCACGCTGTACATAAACACAGACGGACATTCGCGCAAGCGCCCTGTGCCGCCTAAGCGGAGCAGCACACTCAGGCACGGTAGAAAGAGTGGGAGATACTAGTTCCTCTCCCTTCCCCTCGATCTTACGCTTTTTCAATCAGCATCACGTGACCCTGACGCGAGTCCGTCTTACGCTTTTTCGATCAGCATCACGTGACCCTGACGCGAGTCCGTCTTACGCTTTTTCGATCAGGTCACGTGTCCTGACGCGAGTTTAAGATTTTATACCCATTACAGAAAAAGTGCTCAACGCCGCTAAAGAAGTTTTCACTTCAAAAAAAAACAGCGAGCCCCAAACAAGAAACGTGTTTTTTTTTCATGGAACGGAACCAGGGCCGTGTGCGAGTCCTACTAGCACTTGGTCGATCTTTTTCATCTAAACCAAGTAATTTTTAATCAAGAACTTAGTTAATTATGGATAACCAGAAAGTTTATTTCATGAATAAGACAAATACTTAATGAATAGAAAGGCTGAAAACTGATAATTGTGCCGCAACTTTTTTTTTACATTGATAGACACACGTTTGACCACTACCTCACCTGATGGTAAGCTATGATGTGGTCGAGGATGGAGCACGCTTGCCTAGAAGTAACCTATTCACTCTTGACTTAAGACCCTATTAATTTAATTAACCTTTTTTCCAGTCTCGGTTTTAACAACACTCCTTTTTGTAAAGGATACACCTACGCGTACGAAGTCGCGGGCAAAAGATAACTTTTGCTCGCGATTTCGTTCGCGCATATTCCCTTTTTATTCCCGTGAATTTCCCGAAGGAACTTACATGCCAAAGTTTAGCTCTCTACGACCAGTAGTTTTGGCTGTGCGTTGTCTGTCAGTCACTTAATCAGTCAGTAACGGAAGAATTTTATATATATTGATTGTCTGTTTCATACATTAAAGCCTTTACTTCAAAGATACACTTTTACTTCGCCATAGACAAAGAAAGAAAGAAAAATGTTTATTCGGAACTCGCACAAAACAGACGTAAAATTAATTAAAACTAAAAGTAGTCTATTACTTAATCCTTACTAATATTATAAATGCGAAAGTAACTCTGTCTGTCTGTCTGTCTGTCTGTCGTGCTTTCACGCCAAAACTACTGAACCGATTTAAATGAAATTTGGTACACAGATAGTCTAGAGCCTGAGAAAGGACATAGGCTACTTTTCATCCCGGGAATATGTTCCCTGGGGATCACGCGGGCGAAGCCACTGGCAGAAGCTAGTCACTAATAAATTAGTCTGTGCGAGGCCAAAAAGGTCCCTATCTCAGCATAGGCTGCGAAATTTAAAAATAAATAACACAGCGCTGGTTTTATGATAGGGCCTGTGATGCCACGGACGCTGTTACGTAACACATACTAAATATAATAAATACAGATACAATAAATAAATGATGAAAAAATTCAATACATAAAATACACACAGTCACAAGTCACAACTGCCTCTATGACTGAATGGCTGACACTATTAGTCCATTGTCACACATTAACTATTCTACCTACCCCCAAACGCCAACAAAGCGATGTATTGCGTGCACCATCCGATCTATAATCGAAACGTTTAGTGAGGGCAACGCACTTTTCGAATCCAGGTCGGTATTACCCGATCCATCATGAACGGACCAAATGGTTTCGAGAGTGTAACGTGTGATCAATCATGGTACCTCCCTTTGTAATGTAGGTTAAGTGAGGTTATTTTGAATTTCAATTGTTAGTTTTGGGTCAGTGTTTCTTTGGGTGATTGAAGTTATAAGGGGTAGTAACTAGTAGTGGAAAATGTTTTATTTATGTTATGTGGGGCTGCAGGCCAGTCACCGTAGACAGATTATTACGTCGCAGGAAATTGGACCATCCTGATTTTTTGAAAACAAGTCTATTTACAACAATTTCTGTTACACGACCAATAAGAACAACTCAAAAAAATATTAATTAAAAAACGGTGTTTTTGGTTTTGTTTCTTTGTTTTTTAACACCGACTTCCGAAATTAAGGTTATTTTATTCTTTGTAGTGTTTTGTTTGGAAGACGGTTATATTTTTTTGTAAAAAGTTCTTTATTTTTCACTTTTATGTGGTGATACTTGGACGACGTCTTCGTCAACGCAGAAGTGGAAATAAGCAAATATGCTCATAAAATAAAAACTACTGAATCAAACTGAATCAAATTTTTGTGGGACCAAATGGCAACTATATTGCATCGAACTAAAAAATAATCACGGAAATTGGATCAGAAACTACGGAGTAATCCGTGTACATACTTAAAAATAAAATACCCGAATTGAGAACCTCCTCCTTTTTTGGAAGTCCGTTAAAAATATTACCCTCTGTCTGGGGCTCAGTCGGTACAGAAACTAGAAAGTTCCCTGCAATTTTTTATTTATTCAACTTACACACACTATCTTTACAGGATGACCCTAATACAATAGTGGTTTGCAAAAACACCCAAAAAATTGAAAAACCGGCCAAATGAGACTCGGAGTCGCAGACGAAGGGTTCATAAACAAAAACATAAACCTTAATTTTTATTATTTGTTATAGCGGCAATAGATATAAACAATCTGTGAAAATTATCATCAACTGTCTACCTATAACAGTTCTCGAGATACAGCTCGCTGACAGACCAACGGACGGACAGCGGAGGCTTAGTAATATTGTTCCGTTGGTTACCCTTTGGGCACATCATCATCATATCAGCCGAAAGACGTCCACTGCTGGACATAGGCCTCCCCCAAGCGTCGCCACAACGACCGGTCCTGTGCGTCTCGCATCCATCGGCTACCCGCGACCTTCACCAGGTCATCGGTCCACCTTGTGGGAGGCCTTCCAACGTTACGTCTTCCGGTACGCGGTCGCCACTCCAGAACTTTTCGGCCCCATCGACCATCTGTTCTGCGAGCAATGTGCCCTGCCCACTGCCACTTTAGTTTGGCGATCCTTCGGGCTATGTCGGTAACCATGGTTCTCTTGCGGATATCATCATTCCTGATTCGATCACGCAAGGAAACTCCAAGCATTGCCCTCTCCATTGCCCTTTGAGTGACTTTGAGCCTTCTGATTTGGTACGGAAGCATTAAAATTAACTTACGGCTAACACTGTCACATGGCCCACTGTCACTGTCGGACCACACGTTGGTTGAGCCACATGTTGGAGTGCCCAAGTGCCCATTCACCTGTACTTTGGAGGATTCAATGAAATTAACGTAACCACCTATTGAGCCTAAAAGATCTAGGGAGTTATCCATCGATTCGATAAGAAGTCACCTAACACTTAAAAATCTAAACTTTAAAAATAGAAAACATCTCTAAACCCTGTTAAAATTACACAAATAGGTAATAAAATACATTGAATCTCATAAAATCTGTCTAAAACTAAATGAAAACTGATCGTGGGTAAGACCAGGGTTAACGACGAGCCCTCTTAATCTCAGTTTAAACTGGGATTACCCTAATTAATTGGATAGATTTACTACGGAACCCGCGACGTGGTTCACATATTTTATAAATAATGTCATTGTTTGGAAAAATATGGTAGTGTTGTTACGAAATGTATGTTAATGAGTAGGTTATTCACGGTTTTGTTTATTAATGGGTCGGTTATACACCAGTTGGTTTATGAACGAGTGATATTGATAAGTTTATTAAACAGGATGTTTTGTGTGCTCTTCAACCCGCGTTCGATCCGCCTTCGACCAGCACCCTAACCGTCTAATTCATAAAATCGCAATTTATTCATAATCGTATGTTATTCCAGATTCATTGTTCGTAATTAGGTACATGCAAAAATCGTCTGCTCGAAGTTTTTATAACACGCTTTGAAAACGGTGGTAATGTCAAAATGGATGCATATGCGGGCGAATATATAAGTTTGTAATACATGGAATATTAGGCTGCAGGTCAGGGGTTGAATTTATTTTTAGAAGTCTGTTTTTTTTAATACCTATTTGAGAAATATAAAGTAGTGAATATGAAGTATCTGCCGCAGTGGTTTAGGCTGTATATTGCCTGTTAGTCGATCATCGATTGCTCATTTAGAACTGAAAGAATGAAACAATATTCTGTTTGGTCCTGGTCAATGCCCTTCCCTCAGGGAGCGTACAATTTTTTTTTTCTCAAGATCCGCTTAGATAAAGCCAGTCCTTTTCCTTAGTGTCAAAAAATGTCGTTATTTATGTCGTAAGCATTACGTACCTTATGAATAAATTGTAAGTAATCCCTCCAAATGTTATTTGTTGACACAGTGATACAGAAATAACTGTGAAGCCTAATTTACGTCGGTCATACACGAATGTAACATTGTAACGAAATAGTGGCCAGTGATTGTCCAGCCGTGACCATGAACATGGTCGGCCAATGTAGTTTAAGAGATATTTTTTTATCTGTGTGTCGATTTTATTTAAAAAAAGCATTAAAACTTTTATAATTACGAGTAATATTTGCTATCGCAACTTATTGAATATTGAGTTCGAAATTTAAATTAAGTACCTAAACGAATGCGGCGCGAATAAATTCTTACTTAAATGGAGATTGTATGGTGATTGTATGGCATCATGAAAGTAATTATTTTAACGATTTTTAAGAGACAAAGTGTATATTGTAATATATTAGATTTTGAGATAACTTAGCCCTAATCGTTTTAGTTATTAATAAATGTAAGAAGTAACAAATATAAAACATTAATATCAATCGAGAAATAAATACTTAAAACCATAATAGCGTGCAATCGTATCGAATCGAATAACACTTTCTTTGTCAAATTCAAATAAGTATCAATTATCATAAACATGAATATCAAATACCGTGTAAGCGGACGCTTTATTGCCATTTTTGTAGATACAATCTCCAATTAAAAATTCTAGAATGCCTATGGAATAAATTAGGTTTCTTTTTTGATCTGAATTAAAAAAAAAAGAAACTGGATTTACAAAATGGCTACCGTGTGCCACTTGCATAATATTAAAAACAAAAACAAAAAGTGCACTGCCTTGCCTTGAATTTAAAAAGTGAAGCTTGTTGTTTATTCGTTTTCTTTTAGAGAATTTTATGGTTAATCCATTAACACGGCCAGTGTTAAATTTAAACGGTATTTAAAAATAGGTTTAAAAAAGGTGTTATGGTCTCTATCGAGTTTCACCACGATCTTTGAATATTTGTTTTATTTCAAATGAAGAGTATCTACCTATTTTATTGTTTGTCAAGGTTAGTGCTGTCAAACTTTATTTTTATGATAACAAAATAAACAAAAAAGGTTAATTGAAAATAAAAACATTGAGTAAAACATGTTTTGTAGAAATAATATAAGACAAGTAACGATCCCTAGGCAATACAAGTCAAGTAGGGTAGCCAAGCCTAGGCTAAGATAGTACGTTATATAAAACCTTACCGAATAAAAGCCGGTTTCTCAATTGTTTGGCATTGATATCATAATAAGACGAATATAATAACCGGTGATCCTCTAATTATGCTAAACAATACACAAAACAAAAACTATGCTTCAAGGAGACTCAACTCATCTGTTAAGCATCAATTAAAAGGTTATTAAGTATTGAAATACTAATTAATTCACTGAAAGGAAACAAAGATCTTGGAAGAAAACCATTATGTTCATTTTTATTTCTTTGAACAAAAATCGAGTTCAAATTAAGAACCGTAAATGAAAATGCACTGTTGTCAAATTAAACAGACATGTAAATTGAAAAAAAAAATGTTTTACAACGCATTAAACGTTATTAAACTCTCAGGTAAAATTAACTGCACGAAAAACAAATTTCCTTCGAGCTCCTATCCTAATAAATCCTCAGCCCACACGCTATTACACATTATAAATTAAACGGCTATTAACTTTATAAAAAACCTCATCAATTTAACTTAAAATAAAGAATAATATTCCCGCTAAAAACCTTTAAAAATCCAAATGTCACTTTGTTTTTTTTCCGACGCACTACACAGTTCACTTTATTTTTCACGGGCAAAGGCACAGCGCGCGTTCAACCTCGTATACGGCCGGTTGTAGACTGAACGGTGGGGGGTGGCGCCCTGCTGTTAGACCGTGTACACACGATCCAGTTTTATTGAACAGAAACATGCTATTGAAGGAAAATATCGGATTTTTATTACAGAAAGGATTGATTGTTTTACATAAAATTTTAAAGAAAAGGATTTTTCTTTGGGAATGTAATATGACGAAAACATTTATTTTAGTGTAATATTGGCATTGTTGACACCATTTTCTTACAGGGTCTGGATATATTTCAGTAATCCTTTGACCTTTTCAGCTGAACTAGCCTTCAAGAGTTACATGAAATTAGTTTAGTTAGTAAGTACATAGGAACTGTTCTATATAAGGTTTATTTTGTTTAACATCAAAAGGAAATACTTACTGTAAGACTTAAGTGGATAGATTAAAGCGTCTACTTCCCATTGCATAACTAACGCATAGTCACGTACGAAATTATTAGTGATTCTTCTAGGACTATTATGTAACTTCTGTGTTAGTATGTTACTATTTTGTTGCTATTACCTAAAAGATTGTGAGCAAAAACGTGCGTTTGAAATCACTGAAGGCCTAAAAGCAGAATCAGCACAAAAACAAACAGAAGAATAAATTGTACATGAAGGGAAACTAAACTAGAAGTATAATTGAAATATGTAAAGCTTTGTGAAAATTTCAATTACCTACACATTACGTTTCATGAAATATAGCCTGCTGACAAACATTCGCTAGGGTACGGAACTCTAATTAACTGCCTTAAAATCTTGAACTTATCTTCAGGTATCTTATTCTTGTATTGGTGCTACCTCTATTATTAAAATAAAACTCAGACCCGACCTTTACCAACATATTTTATGTCTTATGTAGTATCATCATCGCAGACTAGGGTCATCACTATTCTGTCATCTGCAGATTAGGGTCATCACTATCATCTACTAGTCTATTGCCTGAACCCTACACTGAGCTAAGCAAGCGACTGCACATGTATTTGGAGAGGTTTTAGTGTCATCAGGGTTATCACAACTCTAACTCTAACTAGTCTAAACTCCTATCATCTACAACTGTACAGCCTGAACTCTGCACTGACATATGCAATTAAGCAACTGGACAAGTATTTGGAGCGGTGGTAGTGTCATCAGAGTACATTAGGGTCATCACAACTCAGTCTAAACACCTATCATCTACAAGTCTATGGCCTGAACCCTAAACTGACCAATGCATGCGACTGCACATGTATTTGGAGCGGTTGTAGTGTCATCAGACTCAGAGTACATTAAGGTAATCACAACTCAGTCTCAACACCTTACATGTACAAATCTAGCCTGAACCCTACACTGACCTATGCAAGTGACTGCACATGTATTTGGAGCGGTTGTAGTGTCATCAGGGTACATTAGGGTCATCACAACCCAGTCTAAACTCCTATCATCTACAAGTCTATAGCCTGAACCCTGCACTGACCTATGCAAGCGACTGCACATGTATTTGGAGCGGTTGCATTCGCCGCCGATGGCCGACAGAGCGTGACGGTTACACAATCACAACAATGTTGCGTCAAGCATGTGTTTGTATGTACCATGCGTGATTTTGTTATATGTGTACCAGTACCTGGGTGATCTTTGTGGCGATATTGTTAATTTTTTTGTCGGTATAAGCTATGGAAAGAGAAAAATAGGTTTGCTCTAAGGTTTGCTGAGAGAAACTTCAAAGTTGAATTAAGCTCGCTTTTGGTGAACGAGTACTATAGTAGAAGAGGAAGAATTCAATTGACAATTGTGTGGACTTATCGGCAGTTGTTTTTTTTTAATGTTTGTCTAATTTGTCTATGGCACTAATCAATGTGTGTTCTATTTATAACTTGGTTAAGTTGTAACAATATATGGAATTGGATAGATGAAGACATTGACAAGGCAAAAAAGTTGAGAAATCATCAGTCAACAAAGGAATTTATTTTGCTAGAAATATGGGCATTTTTATATTTTAAATACTAATCTAACTATATACACTTATAAAAAAAACTCCTAACTAAAATTTGTCAACAAAGTTGATAACGGTGTTAACTGCCAAGAGTGTAATGGACACACAGTTGATTGACATTTTTGAAAGCTAGAATTTGGAGTGTTTGGCTGTGTCTTTGGAATATGTGGCTCTATTTAAATGGTGACTCATTTGACTATGGCTCACTCTTTTTAAATTGGCTTCCATTCTAAACTAATGGATCGAATGCTTTTACCAAAGGATTTATGGCTATATGCGTAGAGCTAATTTGATAACTGATAACAGATGTTCTATTATTTATTTACCCCCAACAAAATATTTACGTACTAAAAACACAAAATATTTACGTAATAAGCAGTATCTTTGAGCTCTTTCTCTAAAAAATTTCTATTTAGGTATATTGTGTGTACATAAATAAATAAAAGAAATTTCAATTTTTGAAGATGCGTAATGAGTGTCAGTTTTTAAAACTTAAAACAGTTTTATTACCACATTCTATGATATTTCCTCCACTCGTCTCCACCTTGACTTTGCCTCCCTCAATCAAATTTATAGTTAAGCATTTTATTTATTTGATACTTTCCCGGCTCAAGTTTTTTTTTTCTGTTCCCATGGCGATTGAGTCGAACGAGTGAGAATATGGGTGACAGAATTCCAATGACTAATTTAAGTAAAATTTTCACGAGTCTCTCATAACGGATGTTTCTTTTAAAGCAATACCAATCAAAAGACTTATTATGAAACATAATATTATAGGTATTACATCGGAGTACATTTGTACCGAAAAACAGACAGCCGTTATTGGGTGACGCATGTATTCAAAGCTAATGGAAAATCAATGGCCGCCTTGGTATTGACAGCAACGTCAAACACATCATATCATATGGAATTACGTTATTTATTTACTTGTAGGATAGTTATTTTGCTTTTGTTTCTATGGATAAAGGAGACAATAGGTTCATATTTTTCGTCATATCAACAAGGTGGACCGATGACCTGGTGAGGGACGCAGTTAGCCGATGGATGTGAGACGCACAGGACCGGTTTGTTGTGGCAACACTTGGGGGAGGCCTATGTCCAGCAGTGGACGTCTTTTGGCTGGTATGATGATGGTTCTTCGATCGTGTGGATAATTCCTCAGACCTCTACTATGAATTTCCAGTGCCGTCATGATTACGTTGTGAAAAAGGGATAGTGCTATGCGTCTTGTATAGCTTCGTCTCCCTCTCACACCTGAATTATGACGGCTTTAAGACTTCATAGTATGGCAGTAGTAGGGTCCTAGTATTGCTTCGAAAGTAAATGTAAGTGCTTGTTATGAGGTGTACAATAAAGTATATAATAAATAAATAATAAATAATACTCAGCGGTTGAGCAACTTTCAAAGATTGACAAAAGGATTTTTTTTTATCTCTAGTTCCTTATTTATTTAATGGTTGATAAAGTCAATGACAAATTGATAACTGAATTATTTAATATTTGAAAGCAAAATACCTATGTCGTTAAAATGTAAGAGATATTTCTAGATCTCACTTTAGGTAGCGAGGATTAAAAAATGTTTTTGTATGTGTAATAGGCAATGTATCTATGTATAAATAGACTGCCTTAAAACCTCTGCGCCATGACTAATATTTTGATGATAACACCATGAATATTACAATTTATAAGTAAAATATAACCCCACTTCGCAGTCGAGTAATTTATGTTAAGTTTACTAACAAAACATCAAAGATACCGATCACATTTATCAAAATTGTATTATTCATCAATGGGCTTTAGAGTGTGACCGACTACAGCATTTAAGCAAATTTGTCATTACTTCACTACAAGCGTATGGAATAAGGTTTAGATTTCTTTGACATAACCACCAAAATTAAAAAAAAGAAAATTATGAATAAGAAAATGCAGTTCTATTTTCAAAAAAATTAAAAGATACAATATTAATTCGATTTTCAAAATTCGAATGTTAGACGCAGCTAGCACGGCATTTTATTTATATTTTACTTATATCATTTCATTTTGCTAATAATATTGCCAGCACATCAAGCCGAAGCTGTCAAATTTTCTCAATCAACCTTGAACCTAATGCTTTAGCGATTAAGATGAAAATGAAATTTGACAAATTATTGTATTTCGTATTTAAAATGTTCCAAGAAACGAATAGGAGAAAAATTCACAAGAATAGGTAAAGAAAATCAATCTGAGTCTGCATTAGATGCCATGAAAATGCTTTTTTCTCGAGTGTGACGATAGTGTTACTAAGATTTTAATAAATATTCGTGTATTTTCAAACTGAAAGAACTTGGAAATTTTGCAAATGAATCAAGCACAAACATGTATCCCACTTACTTCTCACAATTTTCACAGGTTTTATCTTCAACACGTAACTGAACAACCCCGAAAATATTAAAAACCGGCACATCACACTCTCATAACCCTAATTATCACTAATAACCTTATCTAGAACTAAAATAACGACCACTCACGCACACTCTATGAATGAACTGAATGCAACGTCACTGAAAATTCACCCTTAAAATTCGTGCAGAAAATGAGAAAATCCGAAGTTTTATCTCGAAGACTATTAGGTTGGGAATGACGTGGCAGTTTGGTGAGAGTTATGCCGTTTCGTTCTAAGTGGGGTGGTTGGAAAACCCGTAGTAGTGAGTCATAGTACTGAAAACTCGCCAGAGGGGGTGAATTGGGGGTGTAAAGGGGTGGCACCACGATGGCGCCTGAAAACCCATACATTTCTTATTAATCAGGTGTGAATAACGAAAAATGGGGATCGGGGGTGATTTTAACATGCTGTTTTTGTGTTATGGGAATTTTATTAATCTCTCTACCGTTTCAGGTACGGGGTACGATCAAGTGTATTTTAAATGGGGTAACACGATTGTTATTTAGGGATTGTGTTTTATGGTATTAGAAAGAAGAAAGAATAAAATTTATTTAGAACATTCATGAAACACGCATGGAACATAGAAATAAAAAATAAAAAGGTATGCCAGAAAATAGTGTGTCTCACGGCTGCACTAAAAAGGTCCATTTCAGCGATATGTCAAACTGACTAATGCTGTCTGACGCTGATTTTCAAATGAACCTTACAAAGGACGAGTGACGGTTCATTTTCATTTGTTATACATAGTTATTTTTATCGAAATAAAGTAGTATTACTTAAAAATAACAATAATGTTCTACAGGAAATGGTTTTAAGGTTAGAATTAAACGCATTATGATTGGTTTAAATTGTACTTAATGTATTTAGGGCACTTATTTATTTATTTTTTTAAGGAAAAATAAAAACAATCAATCCATTAGAACTTAGAACCGAACATTGGCGAGTGCTATTTTTAATGTGAAAAATTAAAAAAAAAACTGGCCAAGTGCGAGTAGGACTCGCGTGCAAAGGGTTCCGAACGTTTCGGAGATAAGGGGGGAATGGTCATTTTTCGTCAAATTTCTTGAATAACTTCAAAACCGTTTATTTTAAAATTATGAAAAAAATATAATTAAAATCCTTACAGCAAGCCCTTTCATTTGATATGTCACACGATATTGTTCAAAAAACTTTATTTGAAATTGTCTAGTTTGACCCCCTAAAGCGACCTCCATACTAAAAATTTAATAATTGACATAACGCGTCCGTGTTTGGGTCACAGAAGTCCATATGTGTACCAAATTTCAACAGAATCGGTCTAGTGGATCCGGAGAAAACTGGCTGTGACAGACGGACAGACAGACAGACACCCGAGTGATCCTATAAGGGTTCCGTTTTTTGTTCGGAACCCTATAAAAACCAGTCGTCCATACATATCAGTGACTGTTGTCACATAAGTTAAGGAAATGATCAAGCAAGTATAGCAGTAGCAGAGTGCAGTATGTCGCAGTTTGCAGTATAATGCAGTATACGATCATTACCGTCATAAACGTAACTAATCTGTAGGAAGAGACTCAGCGAATCAACGACTAAGCGGAACAGCTGCTCGAACTTTTATCAAGCGCAAGTTCGATCGTGTATGGAGTACTGCTCTCATCTTTGGGACCGACCTGCCAGATACCAGCTTGATGCCCTTGAGTCAATTGAGAAACGAGCCAAGAGGATCATCGGAGTTTGTGTTTCCTGATAGCTACAACCTGGGAGTCTTTAAGTCAAGAGTGAATAGGTTACTTCTAGGCAAGCGTGCTCCATCTCCGCCCACATCATCGCTTACCATCAGGTGAGATAGTGGTCAAACGCGTGCCTATTTAAAGTAAAAAAAAGCGAATGTACGGCCAACACATCCCTATGTCTATCTATTGTATTCTATTCTATTCTATCGTGGAGCCAAAGGTGACAACCTCTAACGTTGACCACTCATAATTCTAGAAGATTAGCTGCCTGTATGACTCTTTGCCTCTCTGATTCTCTTCACTTTACTGCCAGACAGGGAACACTTAAGAGGAAATGCTGGCGGCGAGACTTTGTATGTAAAAAGTCATAATTCGAGGTTTTGCTCTCGACTGTTTTCTCGTCCAAAATTGATCCGATTTGAGAGATATTTCATAAACTGAATAAGAAGGATATATACTGTGTCCCTATGTTTTCCTATTTGATGATTTATTAACCGTATAAGCACTAGAACCCTCACAAAATGCACAAAATTATCCGATAAATCGTTGTCAACAGAGCCCTTTTTTTTTTTTTTTTTTTTAAGGATGGGAAATCATCAAATGACACCTCCCGCTCTGGGTGAAGCAGAAGGGAGTGTCAGACTCTTACTGACTAAAACCCATCCGTGTTCCTCCCAATGCCCTTTGTGTACCAGGGCCGCGGCGACTCTTTCGAACAGATTCCGCGACAGTCAACAGAGCCCTAGTGTACAAATTTGGCAATATTTATCAAAATAGGAAAACATAGGGACACCGTATATATTCTTCTTATTCAGTTTGTGAAATATCTCTTAAATCGGTTCAATATTGGAGAAGAAAACAGTCGAGAGCCAAACCTCGAATTATGACTTTTTACATACAAAGTCTCGCCGCCAGCATTTCCTCTTAATTCAGTTCTTCAAGTCAATGGCAAGTATCAAATACTTACTTAACAACAATACGGAGTCGTGACCAGCAGTCATTGCGCAAGCTGACCGTCAAAACGCACTGCCCTAGATTGTGGTCAGTTGTTACTCTTGCTCTTAAGGTGAAGTTCAAAGAAATTATGAGAGAATTGTGCAGAATCAGTATTTAGTATTTCGTTTACATATTTATCTTGTTAATTTGAGTATTTATTATATATTAATAGTGTATGTATAGTTTGTGTATGTATATTATTGTTCATTTTAACTGTATTTGAATCGCTTTCAATTCTTCATATTGCACCTACCACTATTCTCTGCATCACCCAAAGGTTGACTGGTAGAGAATGCCCATGGCATTAAGTCCGCCTATGTACATTTGTGTGCTGAAGTGTTAAATAACTAAATAAATAAAAATCAGTACAATAGAAGAAAGAAAAGTGTTGAGCGTCATCGTCATTAAAGTGGCCAAATACAAATAGAAAGAATACCTCGGACACAAGGAACTAATTATCTAGAAGAAATTTATACTGCTAATATGTAGAAAAAGCCGATCAAGTGCGAGACGGAGTCTTACACGAAGAGTTCCGTACTAAAACACGTTTCTTGTATGGTTGCCCTCTATTTTTTACTAGTGGACGTCACGCGGTTTCACACGCGTAGTTCCCGTTCCCGTGGGAGTATGGGGATAATATATAGCCTATGTTACTCCCTGATAATATAGCTATCCAATGCTAAAAGATTTATCAAATCGGTCCAGTAGTTTCGGAGCCTATTCAATACAAACAAACAAATCTTTCTTCTTTATAATACTATCTAGTGTAGATTTTAGTAGCAATATAAATACACACTTTGTTTAAAAACTGTCTACCTACTTATTACGGTTCATGAGATAGAGCCTGCTGTCAGACGGACGGACAGGATTCCTTCTTTTTATAACTATTTCATTACTGGACTAATTAAAAAAAATTGCATCAACTTAATCAACCAAGTAACTATTTATTCTTCGCGGCGCCACCCGCACCAACATTTTATGCGTTGCGTCTCGCAGTTTTGTTGCTTGAGTTAGTGCAGTATCGATATCGGTACCATAAAACGTCGTCATTTCAAGTGTACAGGGATCCGGGACAATGGACTCGGATGAATAATATTGCTTTGTGCGTCTTTCTGCCTTTATCTAAAGGAGCAGGCAAGATCTTAAGGCTGCTTTCTCGAGAAATGCTTAAAAACAGCGTGCAGATGAAGCAACTTTTCGTCGGCATTTACTGAGATATTACATCTGAAAAAAATAGGTAGTAATCATGATATTATACGTAATTTGGTTTAGCCAGAATTTATGTATCGGTATCACATAATAAGAAAAAAAATCGCCAAATCACCTCCAAATCGTTGAGATGAAACCATTTTACTGCTTTATTTTTTAACAAAAGTCTAAAAAAAAATATCTACTGCTTTGCAATACAAACGAAAACAATTAGGCTTTGTTACTTTTTTAAAATATGTTTTTATAATAAATTAAAAATGCGGGTAGCGGAGTGGCGCGTAGAGGAGTAGTTAGCTCCGTTTGTATGCACAAGGTCATCGGCATGTATACAAGCCTTAATCAGATTTCTTTAGTACGCATGGATTACTTGGCTCAGTGCTACAAATGCCAACTACTGATTTCATTAGGCAATCATGTTACTTTCATTATTAATTTAAAAAGGTTTTTATTAATCATGTATGATGGATCTTTTGAGAATGTAAATTTGAGAACGCTATTTCTCTTGTACACTCATCGATTTTGAGCCTTTGTATTTTATTTTACGTTATGTTCTGTTTTTTTTTTTTTTTATTTGTGATGGGTTTGCTCTTGACTCTAGTCTAGGTCAGAGATGACAGAGACAAGGCTACGATGGAGCGAGCTTACCCAGAAGGAGCCTGTTCACTCTAACTTTGAAGAGATTAGGGTTGTAAGCGTTTGGAAACACAGACGCAGGCAGAGAGTTCCACTCCTTTGCTGTGCGCATTATAAAAGACGTTTGGAAACGCTTAGTGCGAATTGGTGGAATAGTAACAAGGTAGGGATGGTAAGATGCAGTGCGTCTGGATGCCCGATGGTAGAAGGGGGCCGGTAGAATGAGGTCGTGGAGTTCTTGGGCACACTCACCAGTTTTTGATAGAGTAACCATACTTTTTGCCGTTTCTTCAAATGAGAACCATACATTTAGCTTCTGATGCTGCATTATGGGCTCATAATTAATTATGCAAAAAAAGCATTGTGTTGTAAACTATTATCCCAAGCACATAATAATAAAAATTGATGATTGGTTGACAAATTCACGACTTGAAAACCACCAACTGGTGGAAAACCCTCACGCCCGTATTGTGAGAATTTCCATGGCAAAGCAGTGCTAATAACCAAAATACAGTTCACTTAAAAACCCATTCAACAATAGAGAAAGAAACATGTCTATTGTATCAACAATGGCATGGAGTCGTGACCCGTACCAACAATATGTTGTATTGCGCAACTCGACCGCCAAAATAACGCTGCTCCACATTTAAAGCGGAGATACCCGAGAGTAGCTGATTTTAAAATGAGAATCACGTCTAAACGGCTACTCGTAATTTTTTGGAAAAATTATATGTTACATTAGACTATTTTCTTAATAATTTGATATATGAAAATATTGAGTTTTATACGTTCAACATAGTGTAATTAATATGTCAAGTTATGTCTTACACGGACATAAAAATGACAATCGTACCAAAACCACCGGACGTATTTTAATGAAATTTACACTATCTCAAAGACAATTTAAGTATCTACATATTGATATACGGCTATATTTTTTAAGTCTTAGAATAATAAGGTAAGTGCAAAAAACTACTGAATTTTGGGTCGGAAATTTGGATTAAGCGATTACGCGTTCTGTTCCCTTAAGGTCGCTGGCATATGTATGTCGTCATCTTAAAGTAGTCTTTACTTCAAATTAAGAGAGACTTTGAAGAAGTGGACGAATTGTTAAAAATTATCCAGCCATAGCATTGATATATAAAAAGTCCAAGATACACACTCAGCATCTCAAAAACGTCCGCATAAAACAAGCGCACAATTTAAAATTGTGCACTAGTTTCAAGCAGTCTCGCATCGCTCGCCATACTGCACTGCTTTGTAAAAACAACTTTAAGCGATCCGTGTAAGGTTGAATTTGCAAAAAAAATGTTTATAGTACACACAACTCACACATGACACTTGATACATGTCAGTTTTTGACGACAGTTTCGAGTGTTGCATTTGTTCGAGACTGTGCATCTTGGGTTTTTTATATAACAATGAGCCATACATATATTTATGTCATTTTAAATTGAAAATGTCTGGGTAGGCACAAGGGTCCTTGATTTCAGCAATCATAACTAGAATTATAAATGCAAAAGTGAGTTTCTATGTTACCCTTTGACGCCAAAATCGCCAAAGTCTAGACTCAAGAGCAAACCCATCACAAATAAAAAAAATGATGTTGATTAATTCTGGCAGAGTAGCCGGCACGAGTCGTGGGCACAGATGAATGCAGCAGGGTGGTCTCGCCAATACGGCACGATACGGTGGACAAACGAAACGTTCAAGCCCAATAGTCATAATTCATAAATAATTTAATTCTTAACAATAAAGATTTTGTAGAAAAATAATAATTATAGTAGAAACAAACCAAATAAAAAATCTCACAAAAAATAAATGTCATAAATAATATTAAAAATGAATATAAAAAGATCAATAGCGTCACAAATATGCAATAATAAAGAGAATAATACAAACTCTAAACTATTCATGTCAAAATAAGAAAAAAAAATAATGTCAAAAATAAAATAAAAAACAATAGGAAGGGGGGTTATAGGAATAGAGTTTTTTTTTCGATGAGCATTGACTGACGAGCCAGTAACGTGAAGCGTCAGAGCTGTCGTCGTCAAACTGACCAATGAAGGGTGTGCTCACGACTGCACGTTATTGAATATCGATAGATAGGACCCTGGATTATAAGTGTTGTGTAAAGATCGCTTTTACAAACGTAATGTTTAGTTTCCAGAATTAAGCTACTCAGAGAATGAGTCAGGAAATTATTAGTCAAAATTGGAATGTTACCATGAACTTAAAATTTGAATTAAATTCCATGACGTCAGTAAAACTAAAGTAGATGCTGAAGTGAGTGAAGAGAAATAAGATGCAACTAATGGTAACTTCAGAACAAGAGGCAAGTGAGTAAATTATCGTTACCGACACATTTACACAGTGTCGAAATGAAGACAGAATTCACAAGGGACCTAGCGTGAGCATGAAAAAGAAAAACGAACTAAACCTAAAGCAAATAACAAAAAAGCTTTTCATTCCAAATATTTCGTGACCTTTGTTGACCTACCTGTGACGTACGAAGAGAAAGAGACAGAAGATTTTACGCAGACAGACAGTCTTGAAATTACAAAAGAAAATGTAGACAGCTCCGCAAGGGAGTAAAACGAAATTAAGTAAGCCTTGAAATCTGTATAAAAGAAAAAAGTTTCATAATAATTTGACCTTTTCACCTACTGATGACGTAAAAGAAAGACACGCGCAGTTACAAATAACCAGGAGTCCATATTGTGTAGGCGTAAGTCTATGAACTATGAATCAATGCACCGAGGCCGCGTGAGTAACAAAGCTGCACCAGTTAATAACATAGGGTGGACATGTGGGAGTGGTGTGATGATGACAGAAATAACTCATTTAATATGCATGAAAGAAAAAGGCAATCTCACCAATAAGATCTAGACAGGTCACACAAAGAACTTAAAAAACAAATAGCACCAATAAAGGTAAAGCATAAAAAGCTTATTTATAAACCCTTTAACCTTTATTGACCTCAGTGACGTACAAACCAAAAGACAAAAGCCCATACTCAGCGAAGACTGACTAAGTAAAAATTACAAACTACCAGTAGTACATAAAATGTAGGCGTTCAAAATCTATGAATCTCAAGGCTGGGTCAGGGAAAGAATGACAAATCTTTTAAACCCTGCTAACCTTTTAACTATTAATTTAACCCTACTACTGAAAATGGCACCAATAAAGATGAAGCATGGAAAAGCTTATTTACAAACCCTTCAACCTTTATCGACCCCAGCGACGCAGAAACTAAAAGACAAGAGACAATAAGCAGCGAAGAGTGACTAAGTAAAAATTACAAACTACCAGGAGTACATTAAATGTAGGCGTTCAGAATCTATGAATCTACAATGCACCAAGGCTGCGTCAGACGATAGCGGGGTAAGGGAGGGGAGTGGGCGCGGGCTGGCGCCATGATGTCTGCCGATAGGGCTGGGTCGCGTGACTCCACCGGACTATTTCGGGTAAAATACGAACAGGGCTGCCAGTTATTGGTATTTAGCCAGTTGATATAAATTTTCATAGATTTGGCATTCGAGGTAACAATGAGTAATACTTGATTCAATCGATCTGTTTATTAGCTTGCTTTGTTATGTTTTTGTTACGTTCTAAAGATGTTATGTAATTAGCTGTATGTACCTAATTATTGGAAGTGAAAGATTTCATGGTTGTATTCTCAGTGTTTATGTAAATTGGTTAGTCACGCAAAATCTTGGCATCACTAGAACCTAACTTACGTTTTATTACAGACAAAAAATATCTGGTTGGCTCTGACAGGTCCTAAAAGGATTGTTGATTCCAACAGTCGATTGGGAATGGCTTGTCTTGAACCAAGTGACGATCGTAATGAACGACCTGGTTGTGCCTACGCACGGGAGTAGTTATACCTGCCCCTGTACGCGTGGGAGGAGTCCGAGGATCCAAAAAGTAGAGTTAATTAATTATCCGTGACATTTGTCCAAAATTTGTTACTGATTTTTATTTTCGTCGTATGCTGAGGTGGTCCGGACCCTCTAGACACCGTCCATACGTCTATGTGCATATGTAAGATAATTTTAACGACTAAAATCAGCTAGGTTCTACAAAAGATAAGTTCACAGACAGCATAGAACTATACAAACATACCTGAGAATGGAACAGTCTTGTAGAGCTTAAAACAGCTAACCCTTATGATGTAGTCCTTTTTTGTCATTACCGTGTCGAGACTGGAGCCGTCAAAACACTGACGTCATAAAGTGCCGGGATTGGCCCGACCATTGACGCGACAGACGCCGAGAGACGACGGAAACTAACGAAGGAAGATAATGAAATGAATGTCCTAGTTTTTTGGCTCTAGCAATTTTGAGTCCTGTTGTATCAGCTAGATTAATCTTAGAACAAATTGGTTTGATGAGAATGAGTTTAATATCACTGAAAGGCAATCGGATAAACTACAGGGTTAGTAATGGATGAAGGTTAAATAAAAGTTCTTTTTATCGATCTACTAATACGAAGTACTAGGCTTTTTTTTTTAGGATGGGAAATCATCAAATGACTCTGAGTGAAGTAGGCCCTCCTACTTCACTCAGAGTAAGGAGTGTCAGACTTTTACTGACTAAAACCCAACCGTGTTCCTCCTAGTGCGTTCCAGGGCCACGGTGGCTCTTTCGAACAAAGTCTGCAGCCCCAGCAGGCACTGGCCCTGGTGGGCCCCGCCTTATGAAGTACTAGGCTGTCTCTCGGATTTTATTCGAAAATCACCGTGGCCCTGGAACGCGGATTTAGTCAGTAAAAGTCTGACACTCCTTTCCGATGCCCAAGCTGGAAGGATCCACTTGATGATTACCCAGCCTTAAAAAAAATAGGCTGTCGCTGTTATAGCCAGGTATCGTCAATATGACAAATGTCATAGGAGACGCCACAGATATATTAGAGCTTCTTTTTTATTATTGACTCGTGTTGGCCAAAATCTCACCTGGTGGAAAGCTGATGTGATCGAAGATCAAGCACGCTTGCCTAGAAGTACCAAACCTATTCAAAGCCCTAACGTTTTGAACCGAGTCATCGATATTTTCAATCTATATCTATACTTCTAAACTAATATATATAGATGAAGAGTTTCTTTTTTTGTTTGCTTGAACGCGCTAATCACGGGAACTACTGGTCCCATTTGAAAAATTATTTCAGTTTTATATAGCCCATTTATCGAGGAAGGCTATAGGCTATATATCATCAGGCTCAGACCAATAGAAGCGGAGCAGTAATGAAAAATGTGAAGCAGACGAAGTTGCGCGGGTCAGCTAGTACTTACTAATATATAAAGCTGATGAAGAGTTTGTTTGTTTGTTTGCTTGAACGCGCTAATCTCAGGAACTACTGGTCCGATTTGAAAAATTATTTCAGTGTTAGGTAGCCCATTTATCGAGGAAGGCTATATATCATCACGCTAAGGCCAATAGGAGCGGAGCAGACGAAGTTGCGCGGGTCAACTAGTATTATATAAATGGTTTTAGGTATTGTTTATTATTTATTAAACGTTAGCCTACCGATCCGCTTGTGTATAGCACTGCCTTGGTACATACTTAATCATCTGGCATATTAGGGCGCATTTGTCAAGCGGGCGTGGATGGCCAATTCCGAAACTAAAAGAAAAACAAAGAAAAATACTCAAAGAAGTCTACTGAAACGGCATTATTTCAAAAATCGCGGCTATGTGCGTCACTGTAAAACAATTTTGTTTCATTTTTCTGTCAACTCCATAAGCAGGTTCAAATAGGATCGCACCCCCATTGAACTGACGTCTTTCCCCTCAAAATATTTACATTTCTTGTCACCACAACGAAGGGTGGTGTGTCGTTGACACTAGATGCTGAAGATAAGCCCAACCTTCGCGAAAGTCAGCTGATAACATCAGGTCGCAGTCCACGCATGTTTGTTAGTAAACGTAGTTTCACATTGGTTTATTGAGGATTTGGTAGTCAAATGACCTGCAAATGGGGCGGGAACGGCTATCGCGTATGATAGTGAGGTGGCCGAAATATTCGATGGGGTTGATTTTTTGGAGATTATTTTTAGGACTGTCATTTGAAAAGTATTATTAAAGGTTGTTATACTAGACTGATTACGTCGCCCACTCGAGAATGAAGTAAAATTCTGTCTACGCATGGTCTACACTAAGTATTTTCATAAAATCCAAGACCAATTAAGAAAGAAAATGTCACGTGGTTTATTAAGAACTAGGTATCTACTTTTTCAGGTTTTAACAATTGCTTTCGCTGATAATGTAATAAATAAACTTCTAACAAAGCCTAAGTGAGTTCGCCCTTTTACATAAAAGAATGCGGATGACATTCTTTGTGGACATTCAATACCTTGAGAATTATCAATGCATTGTCGACTCCATATGCAAAACTGTACTATCCCACGTGTCTGAAATTTCACCTGCTCTCATGCCCATCAAACTGGACTAAAGCAAGTTGCTAGGCGGAAATAATAGATAGAGGGTTACTACATTTATTCAACGGGAAGACTGCATTCTCACATGCAAGCAAAAAATTCAATTAAACAGATATTAATTAAACAGATATATATATCATACCTGATGATATTCACAAGAGAACCAAGGTTATCGACAAAGCCCGAAGGATCGCCAAACTGAAGTGGCAGTGGGCAGGACATAGCTCGCAGAACAGATGGTTGATGGGGCCGAAAAGTTCTCGAGCGGTGACTGCGTACCGGAAGACGCAGCGTTGGGAGGCCTCCCGTAAGGTGGACCGATGACCTGGTGAGGGTCGCGAATAATCGATTGGTGCGAGACGCACAGGACCGGTTGTTGTGGCGACACTTGGGGAGGCCTATGTCCAGTAGTGTACGTCTTTCGGCTGATATGATGATGATGACGCCTAAAATCTGTCTGTCCAAAGAATAGAAATTTAACTATGCTACATTCTGACTATGCGTAACGAATGTCAAATAAGACGTTCTAATTCCATTTTTTTTATTTATTATGGGTTTGCTCTTGACTCTAGTCTAGGTCAGAGATGACCGAGACAAAGTCTACGATGGAGCAAACTTACCCAGAAGGAGCCTGTTCACTCTAACTTTGACTTTTACTTTACTATTGTTTTGTAGTTTGACCACTATCTCACCTGATGGTAAGCGATGATGCGGTCGAAGTTGGAGCACGCTTGCCTAAAGTAATGTATTCACTCTTGACTTAAAGACTCCCAGGTTGTAGCTATCAGGAAACTCAAACTCTGGCAGGGAATTCAACTCCTTAGCTGTACGCACAATGAATGTGTTCCCAAAACGTTTTGTACATGTGGGTGGGATGTTCATCATGTACTGACTGATTTAAGCATAATTATGTAAACAAGAGGAACAAATAGAGCAAATAGAATGAATATTATGCTTTCAAGACTAAAGTACTTTGATTAGACACCCTACGAACCCATCGAAGCAGCCGAAAATCAAATATTGACTTAATTTCTCCATTCTGTTAATAGAACCAACGTTAGGTGCTCATAATATAGCATCTCCTTGAGAGTACCCTTCAGTATCAAGTGTGTAATGTTTATTTGTCACTTACCTGTAAAAGCTTTTAGAAGCCTCTCGAGTTCTTTACCTTCGTTAAGGCTTGAATTTAATGTACTTCTAATTGATGATGGCTATGTAGACGGAATCGGATCGCATTGCAATTGTTGATAAAACAACGACAAAGAAATTGATGATCAGTGGTGAAACAAAAGAGAGATCTCATAACTCGTTACACGTTGATCTCACTCCAGGGTTTAAGCTTTTACAGATTTTACGATTTCATTGAAATTCAAAAGCAATCCTCAAAACCATGTTGACAAGACTCATGGGGTACAGTCTCCGAGTGGTTAGACTCACCTTAATGTTGACGTCCTCTGTCCAGCGCACTGGGCAATCAATCTCTCGAGCTGGTTGGTTGGTTGAATTAGCAAGTAAGTCACTTGCTGATTCATTAAACCAGCTCGTGTCAATGCAATAGAAGATATACTGCTTAAAGTGAAAAGTCCAAAGTCCTCAGAGCAGTCCTAACCGCGCCCCTCGCAGGGACCCGGCGTTGCGCTAGACACTCACCTATGAAGCTGGCCTCGTCCTGGCAGTCGTACAGCGCGTGCATGACGAGTGCGGCGAGGAGCGCGGGCCGCACCGCTGGCAGGTCCAGGGAGCCGGCACTGCGGTAGACACTTACCTATGAAACTGGCCTCGTCCTGGCGATCGTGCAGCGCGTGCATGACGAGCGCGGCGAGGAGCGCGGGCCGCGCCGCTGGCAGGCCCGGAGCCAGTCCTCGCAGGGACACCGGCGCTGCGCTCAGGATCGCGCCGCTCAGCATTCCCTAGCGCGCCACTCGGAGCATTCCTTGTGGCTGCACCTGCCGAAGAGAAAACAGATTAGAGAAATTAGCTCGAAATCTTTATTTTTGTCCGACCTGTAAGTGCTTGTTTACGGAGACGCGGGGCGTCGAGCGTAGCGTGCGGCGTTAAATTCAAACATATGGCGTTGTATGTGAGCGTTTACGCATGCGGCGTCGCAAGCCTAACGCCCCGCGTCTCCGTGAACGCGCACTAAGGCGTCGTCCTAATCTCTCATCTCTCTCTCTTCATCTTGTACGGCAAAACCGAACGTGCCGTCGTGCCGACAGAGGACGCTATCCCGTTTTCCGTTCAAATGAACGCGACAATCACGTATTCGTGCGATGATCGCTTCCTGTTAGGGCGACGTCTATATCAAGCAATAGACCTGCAATTTGCTAGGCGATGAGCGGAGAGTTAATTCAATGGTTCACTAACGCTTCAGACTTTTACTTTTCTGTTTTCGGGAATGTGTAATAAATTCACATGGAATGCCTCTGTACATCCATTTCGTTGAAATCCCCTATCAATTTCACAAACGCGTTCTCTACGAACTTCAACAAAATAATGTTGTACAGCAAAGTATTTTCAGCGTTCTATCTCGCCCAAAGGGAAGCAAAACAACATATTTTAAACTTTATGTTTCCTCCATTGCGAAAATATTGGATATAAACAGACTTTAACGGGTCTTTTACTACTAAAATATCTTAAAAAGCCATTTAATGCGTGGCTGTCGTTATAATCAGTGCTTGTAAACGTCAAAAGCTAATTATGATTGAGCTGTTCATTTTTTGGGACATGCAAATAGAAAAATGAGTGCGAAATCTGTTGGTGTATATCCTTTTGACCGAGTCACGTAAAGACAGGCTTGTATTCTTTTCAGAGATAGATAGAGATATCTAGGGTATCAATATTTAATTCGACATTTTAAAATCTCCTTGTGATGCGTCTGGCCCGGTGTTCAAACGCTGGATCACAATACTACGACGTGGCAAGGCCATCATGATACAAGTGTGAAAAAGAGATAGTGATATGCGTCTTGTATAGCTCCGTTTCTCTCACACCGGAATCATGATGGTTTTAAGATGTCATATTTAAGGCCTTTTTATGCGGTTGTGTTTATGCTCAATTTCTCAACTTACTAATATTATGTCTGTTATGCTTAGAGCGCTTTTAAATTTTCGCAAAATAATAATCCGCGCGCGGCACTTTGCGACAAATTTGTCGAAAATAAATGTCTCTAAATAGCACATTTTTTTCAGAAATCATCAGATCAACAAAAAATAAATTAGGTCCATATCAAATCAAATCAAATGAAATCGTATATTTCAAATAAACCATTTACAGGCACTTTTGAATTGTCAAAGTCGGTCAGTCAAAAACATGAAGCTATTTGCACGTTCCAAAGCGTAGATCTCTATGGAGAAGAACGTGCAAGAAACTCCACGGACACTCTTTTAAACCATGTGATGTATTGCAAAAATCTTGTTAACATTATCTTTGATTGCTTCTATATGTGAAGACAATGCAAAGAACAAGAAAATATATAAACTTCAATATGTAGGTAATTAAAATAAGCCAGTGGCAGGTAAGAGATGACCAGTCTCAACTGAACATGACACGTGCATCAGCCATTTTTTTTTTATAATCTGTCATAGGCTATATATTAACCCGGAAATACAGCCCAACGAAGTGCAAATTTAAATCCGTACAGTATCTATGTGTACTAACTACCTACTCGGGCGAGTTAATTTGATAGGTATATTTCTCGAACTATGTTAGTGCAAAGTACAGTACACAAAAACTTTCGTTACGCTCTTCCACCTGTCCGTCTGTCCGCTCATCCACCTGTCCGCCTGTTCATCTATCTGTACGTAAAGTAAGTAAAATATTTATAAATGATGGTACGGAACCCTCGATGCGCGAATCCGACTCGCTCTTGACCGGTTTTTTTTTAAGGATAGGAAATCATCAAATGATAGCTCCCGCTCTGGGTGGAGCAGAAGGGAGTGTCAGACTCTTTCTGACTAAAACCCATCCGTGTTCCTCCTAATGCCCTTTGCGTTCCATTGCCGCGGTGACTCTTTCGAAAAAATTCCGCAACTCTGGCAAGCACTGTCTCTAGCGGTTGTTTTTGACCACACGAAGGGTTCCGTACCATATACTGAAAACAAATTCTTGTATGGGAGCCCTTTTTAATTTTTAATTTAATTTAATTTAATTTTGATTGGTTGTTATAGTGGCAGTTGAAAAACACTGTGTAAGTTTCAACTAAGTATCAACTTATTACGGTTCTTGAGATACAGCCCGCTGACAGACAGACGGACGGACGCACGGACAGCGGAGGCTTAAGAATAGGGTTCCGTTGGTTACCCTTCGGGCACGGAACCCTGGAGAGTGATTAAAAAAAAACAATTCTAAACAAAAAGTCCATTTACCAGCCACAATCCGAAATGAAAACAAATCAATAGGGCGAGTGTCGCCGGACGGTTCCATCCATCAAACCATTGTCAGTGGCGGCCATTTTCTTTGTTTTGGTAGGATGCCCCATGGTAACGCGGTAGTGGAAAATTTTGATGTCCCATGTTATTTGTTGTTATTTATTGCGTACAATTTTCTTTTATCTTAATCGTCGATTATCTATTTGATATTGGATATTTTCCTTTAGATTTTCAAATATATTGGACGCGTATTTTTTCCATTTCAAATTGATAAAAAATGCATGTTTAATGATGATTATGTTTAATATTAGAGATGAGGCATATGAGTGTTCATATGCTTCATCTCTGCCTCCTCAGGAAAATCGATATTATATTTTCACGAAATGTCTCATGTCCAGTATCGGGGGTAAATCTATTCTAGCCTTCAAATTCGTCGCTACTGCCGCGCTGCTTTGTTAATCCATACAAATAATAAACGGAAAGTGCCGCGCGACGGCACCGCTGCAGCCGTGCTGCAGCCGCGCTGCGACAGCTTGTTATTATATGTAGTACGAGTATTAACAAAGCAGCGCAGCACTTAGCGACAAATTTGAAGGCAAACGACCAGATTCCGGTGAATGGTACTGATCTGATTGATTTAAAGGAATGAAGATCCTGGGTCATATTTTAATCAATTGTTTAATTATTTATTTATTTACTGCACTTTATTGTACATCAAAATATAGACACAAAGAAAACGTACGTAAAAAATATACAATCTATGCCTTATCGCATTCCGCGATCTCTTCCGGGCAACCTGTTATGAAAAGAGACAGCCTGGACTCAAAATGTTCTATTGTATATTTTCGTCTCTCTCTGTCTTGTAGCGACATCTATGTCACCACTTATAAACAAAAATTATTAAGACCAGACATCTCACAAATCCAAAAGCGCGCTATGTAAGTTCTCCACGTGATGTGAACATATACAAGAGCCCAAAAACAACCATTGGGGAGTTGCCCACCCGACTCAGCACCCGGTCAGAGAATCCTCAGAAATCCAATGAAGCTTACGAGGCTTTACAATCTATTCCGCTTACGTGTATAGTCTCCTACTAACTCTTAAAGATTTTATTCAACATAAGATAAGATTACTTAAGGGCCTAAGACACTGAAAACTAACCAGAACCCAAGAAAGCTTGCACAATCTCCCAACTTCGCCAGACAGCTCTGAACTTAGTACCTAAACTTATCCTAGGCTGACCTAGAAAGCCAAGAGTTCTCACTCATTGTCTCAAACAAAAGATCAAGAGAACGCCGCTCTAATTAGTGAGCTTGATGCTTGTATTGTAATCTAAGTCACAAAGAAAGGTAGACTGCTTGAAAAACAAGATTTTTGATAACATCTGGGAATTGATTTGAAGATTGCAACGTTTTGTTTTGTCCCACATACCACAGTGTCTCAAGACGAAAATCTATGACCAGTGCGTGTTGCCAGTGATGACATACGGAACTGAAACGTGGTCGCTTACAATGGGCCTCATCAGAAGGCTCAAAGTCACTCAAAGGGCAATGGAGAGGGCAATGCTTGGAGTTTCCTTGCGTGATCGAATCAGGAATGATGATATCCGCAAGAGAACCAAGGTTACTGACATAGCCCGAAGGATCGCCAAACTAAAGTGGCAGTGGGCAGGGCACATTGCTCGCAGAACAGATGGTCGATGGGGCCGAAAAGTTCTGGAGTGGCGACCGCGTACCGGAAGACGTAACGTTGGAAGGCCTCCCACAAGGTGGACCGATGACCTGGTGAAGGTCGCGGGTAGCCGATGGATGCGAGACGCACAGGACCGGTCGTTGTGGCGACGCTTGGGGGAGGCCTATGTCCAGCAGTGGAGGTCTTTCGGCTGATATGATGATGATAAACTTTTTGTGAGACGGATTTTTAGTTGCAGGTTGCTAATTTCAGAAATAACTTAACACATTTTCTTGGAAGATGGGTAGGCCTTTAGTGTGGGACGCTACTTGTGTCGATACTCTTGCGCCATCCCATCTTCCTAGCTCGTTGCGCTGTGCTGGTACTGCCGCTGCGACTGCTGAGAATCTAAAAACGCGGAAATATAGTAGCCTTGTAGGCAATTATATTTTTGAGCCGTTTGGGGTTGAAACTCTTGGACCGTGGGGTTCGAGTGCTCACGTTTTGTTTAAAGAACTACTACACGTTTAATTGACACTTCGCGTGACCCAAGGGCTGGCTTTTACCTCGGACATAGGATAAGCATTGCCATACAACGTGGCAGGGCCGCCAGTCTTTTGGGCTCACCCAGTCAACAGCGATGCGGACGAATTTTTTGACGCCATATTATAGTTAGGAGTTTTATTTTTTATTTTAAGTGTAAGTTTGTTACATAACACTACGGCTTTTTGATTTTGAGGTAGATAGCAGTATTTCGTACACGCTTTCGCTAGTTAGGCAGAATTTGCTCCTGTTATAACTATTAACCTGACCTGAAAGTTTCCTATATGAAAAATCTTACACAGCACCCAAGCCGGAACACAACAACGCAATCAAGCGGCCGAGATATTAGCTTGAAATTGTTTACTTCTATTAAAAGTTAAATATAAGAGATAACAAGATACAAGTTATATCTACAGCTGGTATTTATCGATTTTTCTATACTACACCCATCGATATATAAAAAACCCAAGATACACACTCAGCATCTCAAAAACGTTCGCAAAAAACAAGCGCACAATGTGTAATTGTGCGCTAGTTTCAAACAGTCTCGCATCGTTCGCCATACTGCACTGCTTTGTAAAAACAACTTTAAGCGATCCGTGTAAGGTTGAATTTGCAAAAAATATTGCGCATCACTCGCCATACTGCACTGCTTTGTAAAAACAACTTTAAGCGATCCGTGTAAGGTTGAATTTGCAAAAAAAAAAATTGTTTATAGTATAACTACACACAACTCACACATGACACTTGATACATGTCAGTTTTTGACGACAGTTTCGAGTGTTGCATTTGTTCGAGACTGTGCATCTTGGGTTTTTTATATATCAATGGTGCGGACCAGTCCTTTCGGTAGGAGTCGACCTCGTGTCGCCATCTTGGCTTTGGTCAGTCGCGATATCGTCGATTTTTAAAGAGACCTAATCGGTAGTTTTTCTTGCCCATTTCTCATCTGACTCGTGGTAGATATAACCGGCCCAATCCCATTTAAGCTAAGTAGTTTTCTAGGTAATGTCCATAATTCTTTAATTAACAGCCGAGACGGATCCCCAGGACATTGCGCTACATGGCTCACTGGCAAACCTTGAGCTTTGGACCTCTGCTGAAGTTTCAAAGACCAGGGCACCGGATGTTATTTTTCCATGTATTGTTTTATCATAATTATATAATTAACTAGCTTTTGCCCGTGACTTCGTACGCGCATATCCCGTTTTTTCCCGTATCCCGTTTTTTCCCGTTCCAAAAAACTATCCTATCTTTTAAGTTGGATCAAATAACAGATAGTTACAAAGTTTCATCAAAATCGGTTCAGTAGTTTAGGAGTCCATCGCGGACAAACAACGTGACACGTGATTTATATATATTAAGATTATTTATATTTTAAAATTTGGCATATTTTTGCTACAAAGAAGTGAAGTTAAATGTTATAACTCTTAAATCTTCAAAATTATTTGAAGTAAGGATTTTCTTTATGAAAAATACACAAAATTGTGTTGAGCCCGCTGCAAATAATATGTCGCTCAAGCTGCCGAAGTATTTTTAATTTCCGAGTGTTCCGTGTGGTAATAACGGGGAATCCACGCTAATCCTATTAGCTGGCCACCCCAGCTGAGGGAGGGTGAATAAATCAATGTACCGTCTATACCGGTGGGTAGTTGATCCTTTTTGTTTTTGGTTTCTATGCGGAGTTGTTTACAATTTTAAATCGACCGACCGATATCGAAAACCGGCAAAGTGCGAGTCGGACTCTCACACGAAGGGTTCCGTACCAGGGGGGCTACTCTTTACGCCCGAAGTCCGTAGTTTCGGGCTTAGTTGCGGTCGTATTCTACTCCGTATCACCTACGGACTTACGATTAGTCCCGAACCCGAACTAAGAATGAATGACAACACGATTTGACAGAAACTGTTAAATCGTGTTGTCATTAATTCTTAGTGGTTAGGTGATACGGAGTAGAATACGCCAGCAACTAAGCCCGAAACTAAGGACTTCGGGCTTAGAGAGTAGCCCCCCATAAACCGAAAAAAAAACAAGTTTATCGTATGGCAGCCCCCTTTAATTTTAATTATTTCTTGTTATAGCGGCAATAGAAATAGACAGACACACTGAAAATTTCAAGTGTCTACCTATAATGTTTCTTGAGATACAGCCTGCTGTCAGACGGATGGACAGCGGAGGCTTATTAATAAGGTTTCGTCAGTTACCATTTCAGTACGGACCCTAAAAAAATCCAGCCATACTTGCTTCAGCTGTATTAAGCAAAAAAAGGCAATCGTTCACACATACAGACAGACGGACGGACGGACAGACGGACTGACAGCGGAGAGTTCTGCTGAGGGCAAAGCATGAATATTTTTGAAGTATAGTAACGTAAGGTAAAATTTTACCACAGCTACGATACTCGTTTCGCAAATAATATTTATTTGAATTAGATACTTTATTCATATTTTTGAATGACATAAATTGAGTATGTTCCATAAAATTAAACCAGAATACTAAGGGGTTGTAGTTTCTCACATTCAAAATTCACTTAAGTTAAATCAAATCGTATATTTCAAATAAACCTTTTACAGGCACTTTTGAATTATCAAGGTCGGTCAGTCCAAAAAGATGAAGCTATTTGCACGTTCCAAAGCGTAAATCTCTATGGAGAAGAACGTGCAAGAAACTCCACGGACACTCTTTTAAAAATAATAAATTGTTATAAAATTTTGTTTACATCAAGTTGAAATTATACAAACATGTGAGAACGATATAAAAGACGAGCAGGATAAAAGCGTCCGGGAAAAAAGGAACTATTCAAAGAAATATTTAAAATAAACCATGGCAACTGAGAAATGACCAGTCCCAACTGACAGCGCCCGTTCACGAACATGACGCATGCGCTAGCACCATTCGGCTCAACCATTTTGAAGGGAGCCAAATGATCCAACGCATACGCCACCATCAGCCAGACTTTTGTGTGAGCATGACACTCCCAACCGCCAGGGTACATTCAAGTCAAAAACAGACCTAAAACTGATAGCTATAGCTTAAGTTTAAGGTACACGGTTAACATTACTATACGTCAAAATATTCGTGCTAGGCCCTCTGGTTACGCTTTACGTACGGAACCCTAAAAATGGGTATGAGTGGGGATTTTCTGGCTTTTGACTATCCGTAACGACTTTCATAGATCTAGAAATGGCAGCCGGGACCAACGGCTTATCGTGCCTTCTGAGTCACGGAGGAGTCTTGGTACGAGTATGTTAAGATGGTCCACAGACCAACCTCGAAAATCGAACCACGCGGCTGCGATTTAGCCACGACTTCCTCACGGCAGTACACCGTGGATAAGGCGTTTAATACAAAACATGTGGTGTAACGTACGTGGTCGCTCACAATGGGCCTCATCAGAAGGCTCAAAGTCACTCAAAGGGCAATGGAGAGGGCAATGCTTGGAGTTTCCTTGCGTGATCGAATCAGGAATGATGATATCCGCAAGAGAACCAAGGTTACCGACATAGTCCTAAGGATCGCTAAACTAAAGTGGCAGTGGGCAGGGCACATTGCTCGCAGAAAAGATGGTCGATGGGGCCGAAAAGTTCTGGAGTGGCGACCGCGTACCGGAAGATGCAACGTTGGAAGGCCTCCCACAAGGTGAACCGATGACCTGGTGAAGGTCGCGGGTAGCCGATGGATGCGAGACGCACAGGACCGGTCGTTGTCGACGCTTGGGGGAGGTCTATGTATGTCCAGCAGTGGACGTCTTTCGGCTGATATAATGATGATGACGATGACGTTAACTCTCTCCCTTCACACACTAAAAGTTTAAGTTATATTCAAAAACACGAAGGAAAATTTGTTTTTTATTGTATAAAGAACCCGTTGAAGTTTTATTATATTTTCTTGAAAACTTTTTTTTTTTTTTTATTTGTGATGGGTTTGCTCTTGACTCCAGTCTAGGTCAAAGATGACCGAGACAAAGTCTACGATGGAGCGAGCTTACCCAGAAGGAGCCTGTTCACTCTAACTTTGAAGAGATTAGGGTTGTAAGCGTTTGGAAACACGGACGCAGGCAGAGAGTTCCACTCCTTTGCTGTGCGCATTATAAAAGACGTTTGGAAACGCTTAGTGCGAGTTGGTGGAATAGCAACAAGGTAGGGATGGTAAGATGCAGTGTGTGTCAATAAACTCTTGTGTTATTCTCAACCAGCGGAGAAACCTTAAAGTAGTCGGGACGGAAAAGTTTGACGTGAACTATTTTCTTGTTATATTTCGAGAGAAACCGTTGAGTTTCATTCTTTAAAGAAATCTACATGAAGAAACGTTTTATATTTTGAAATGTAAAGGAACTTCTATCGGGTTAACACCTATTTTCTCTGATAACTGAACCATTGTGGCACCCCGCCGCTTTTTTTTTAAAGTTGCGGCGCCCGGTTTTACACGATTTGTTTCGTTTTCGCCTAATCTATATCTATATACTAATATATAAAGCTGTAGAGTTTGTTTATTTGTTTGCTTGAACGCGCTAATCTCAGGAACTACTGGTCCGATTTGAAAAAATCTTTCAGTGTTAGTTAGCCCATTTATGGAGGTAGGCTTATAGGCAATATATATCGCTAACACCAATAGGAGCGGAACAGTAATGAAAATTGTGACGCAGACGAAGTTGCGCGGGTCAGCTAGTACTAATATATAAAGCTGAAGAGTTTGTTTGTATGTATGTATGTTTGTTTGCTTGAACGCGCTAATCTCAGGAACTACTGGTCCGATTTGAAAAATTCTTTCAGTGTTAGTTAGCCCATTCATCGAGGAAGGCTATACGCTATATATTATCATGCTAAGACCAATAGGAGCGGAGCCGACGAAGTTGCACGGGTCAACTAGTTTTGCATATATGGTTAGAGAACACTTCAACAAACAAAACATTTTAGGATCATGGTGCCCTCATAGCGACTTTACCTTCAAATATCTCGACAACGTACCAGTTTAGGGCACCATGTTGGTACCTAAGATAAATTAAGTGTCTTTGCGTGTTGTTGCGTGTGCGACGCAACTTAAAAAAAAAATAGCGTCAGGGTGCTATGCCAGTTGCTATAGAAAAAGATCTACGAATGACAGCCGAGACGGTCTAAAGAAAGAAGAAAACTGTTAATAGTATAACATGTCTCCTAATTTACATTGTGAGTGCCAAAGAATGTAGAAACAAAACAAGCAGACTTAGAACTGAGACTCAGAAGGGTTCCGGTATGTGATGGATGGCGTCCCATCCACGGATTGACCACAACAATTATTGCTTAACGTTGGAACATCGACTTGTGCGACTGTTATTATTAAACCATGATATACAGTTTGACAAGAAACTTTTTACAAAAAAATATAACCGCCTTAATTTCGGAAGTCGATGTTTTTTGGTTTTGTTTCTTTGTTTTTTAACACCGACTTCCGACATTAAGACATTATTTTGTACTTTGTAGAGTTTTGTTTGGAAGTTGGTAATATTTTTTGGTTTTTTTTTTTTCACTTTTATGTGGTGATACTTCGACGATCATCGTCTACGCAGAAATTTAAATAAGCAAAAATGATCATAAAATAAAAACTACTAAACCAAACTGAATTAAATTTTTACGAGACCAAATGGCAAGTATTCATAGTGCGTACAGCTAAGGAGTGGAATTCCCTGCCAGAGTCTGTGTTTCCAGATAGCTACAACCTGGAAATCTATAAGACAAGAGTGAATAGGTTGCTTCTAGGCAAACGTGCTCCATCTTCGACCGCATCATCGCTTACCATCAGGTGAGATTGTGGTCAAACGTATGCCTATATATAGTAAAAAAAAAAATCGGATTAGAAACTTCGGAGTAACATAAAAAAATCGGTGTACATACATAAAAAACTCCTCTTTTTTGACAGTCGATTAAAATGTGCTAGTTTCGTAGCTTGACCAATTGGTGATCGTAATTAGTCTTTTGTTTCAGTAGTTAACAAATGTAAACTCTAAATAATGATATAGCCATTCATGTAATCATTGTTTAAAGTTCCCAAACAGTCTTTTGCGTAACTCAAACGAACCTGTTTGCTTACGTAACTGAACAAACAGACGAGTGGAAGTTCAAACAACCCTTTGTGCCCAAAACGCTTGAATTATTAAGTAATCCCGGATTTCTGGATTATTATGTTCTTATTTCCACATTGTAGGGGTAAGGAAAAATATCAAGTGTGTTGGAGACTCGACAAACAGTGCTAGTGGGAAGTATACCTCTGGGAAAATGCGAGGTGTTTTTAAACAAAATAATCTAGTAGTATTAATGTCTATAGATCTATATTCCACACACTCAAAGTAAGTTCAAATGTAGGTAGCAGAACGGTGACTTGAGAGGTAGGCTGTGGGCTTGAATTTTATAAAAAATAATTGGTTTACGGACGATAATTTTATGTGATAACGTCATAAGAACAAACAAGCCGAACGCTTAGGCCGATTGTGCCTCTCTATCGCTTGTATCACGCTCTCGCTTGCGGAACGTGACACTTTTTGTGCGCGCAGCCGGCGTTCAACGATTTTTAAGACGTTATCACGTCAAAAACGTACTTGTAACTAGCTATTACCCGCGACTTCTTACGCGCATATCCCTAACCAATACTAACCATATCCTTTTTTCTCCTGTCTTAGTGCTCCCCTACACTCCCCAAGGAACCTACAAGCCAAATTTCATCTTTCTACGACCAGTAGTTTCGGCTGTGCGTTGTCTGTCAGTCACTCAGTAACGGAAGGATTTTATATATTAGTATTGAAGTATTGGTTGAATTTACAGCGTAATAAGAATTACAACCTGGTTTTAATAAATTATCTGTAGAAAAACTGATGTCAAGGGAAAGATGACCGTATTTCTTATTATTGCATGATAGGGCTCTAATTTACCAACATTTAATAACGAGTTAAAGATGACTAAACAAATGGTACTTCGAAGGCAGATTTGAAGAAATACCGAGAAGCCCTAAAAGTACTCCTACATACCGCAAACCTATTTGGTGAATCTTTTGAGGGTTCAGGTGCTAAGTACTAACAACTACCTCCGTCTGTCGTGTCTGTCCAAATGTATGAATGTAAGCGAAGCAAAAGGAGTACGGACGATAGTAATCGTAGATATAGTTGACGGCACGAGTCGTGGGCACAGATGAATAGCAGCGGGGTGATCTCAACAATGTACGGTGGGCGAACGAAACTTGCAAGCGCAATCGTCGATGCCATGAGCATTAACAGAACAACTGTTTAGATAAGCAGTACTTAGGTTCAACACTTACTTACGTATTTCTCAAAACAAAACAATGTCAGAAGTAAAGAAGAAGACACGGCAATACTGTGCGGAATATATTAAATTCGGATTCAAAAAATCCCACAACCCATCGTCGCCGTTGTGCCTTCTATGTCTAAAAACATTTTCGAATGAAGCAATGAAGCCTGCCTTCAAGACTGCAAGATCATTTCAATAATATACATCTAGATAAGAAAGTCAAGTATGTAGCATATTTTCAAGACCTAGAGAAGAAGCATAATACTCAGCCAAGTGTAGTAAAACTATTTTTTGCGGCTGCTAAGCAAGATGACGACGGACTTCGAGCTTCGTACGATCTCTCTTTTAATTTGTTCTAAAAGGCAAACCACGCAACATCGAAGAAGAGTTAATTTTTCCAGCAATAAAGGAAGTAATAACTACTCTGCAAGCGCAATCGTCGATGGGCTTTAACAGAAGAACCAATAACGTGAAGCGTCAGAGCTGTCGTCGTGAAACCTACCAATAGAGGGTGAGCTCAAGACTACTACAAGAAGGAAAAATGTGAATACAGCTCCTGTAAGAAAATAAAAGAACATTTAGAAGGTACAAAGCTAAACGCGGCAACTACCTCTTACTACCTTGACTGATTGTGCTACTGAAGAATTTCCGATAAAACAAAAATAAACTCATACCCAACATGTATTTCAGTATTAAGAATAAATAAAATTGATGTGAAAGCAGTCGATTTCCGACTTACAGTTACGCACGTAACACTCGTCACGTTGCCTTCTGCTAAGGGAAGGAAAAATTCTCTCTTTATTGTGTTTCGACGTACGGACGTAGAAAATCTTAATCCGTTTTATATTGTGTCAATATTTATTAGGTTTAAGGAAAGAAATTGTAAGCCAGTACATGGAGAAGAACATCTGAAGTTGTTGGCAATACTGGGTTTCCTCCGTGCCTCGGAAAGCATGTTAAGGCGGAGATACCTGAAAGTAGCTGAATTTCCAATGAGAATCACGTCTAAACGGCTAGTCGTAATTTTTTGGAATAAATATATGTTGTACTAGTCTATTATCTTAATAATTTGATATATGAAAATGTTGAGTTTTATTCGTTCAACATAGTGATATTAATTTGTAAAGTTATATCTACCACGAACATAAAAACGACAAACGGACCAAAACCGCCGCGCGTATTTTAATGAAATGTACACTATCTCAAAGACAAGTTAATTATCTACATTTTGATATACGGTTATTTTTAACACTACTTAATTTTGGGTCGCGCGGGTGTTAAAAGAATGCGCGCCTTTAAGCTTGGTCTCGGCTGTCATTTCAACATCTTTGACAGTCGGTACGGTTACTCAAAAACCAGACAATCTGACAAACATTCTTGCCAAGGGGTACCGCATAACCCAGCTACTGGGTTGTGATGGCCAGTTGAACTGGAAGCATCCAGTTGGACTTGAAGCTGATCCCAAACATATTTTGGGAAAAGGCTAGGCAGATTGTGTTTTAGCTTTTAAGTGGGGTAAAGGTCACTTCAATTGTTTCGAGGTTGGCGGATTAATATCGGCGTACAAAAATCCTATAGGGAACAACTTTCTTTCCTGTTGGTCTTAATGTTAGTGGTTCTTGGTGAAACTAGTGATATTGTAACATAATTAAAGAATTTTTCTAGCATTCCCCAGAGCGCTGCTGACGTTTGTATCGCTGGAGATGAGCCCCATTCTCAAAATGTAAAGGATTGACATCCGCTGCCAAAAAGTTAATTACAAACATTGACAAGGCGATAGTTGGGGGACGTAATTTAATCACTACAGCTGTTAGAATTTTTGACCAAAGCCTCAGAAACATACAATAATAATTTAAAGTAATGCAAAATAACTAGATACCTACCTTAATATATAAGGTTATTATTTTTGCTTATTCGCAAGATGTTTTTCCTTGTTCAACGAAAATTGCCACCATATGTTCCACATTGGTGAATATTTCCGCCCACAACTAACTATTCTCACACCCAATAATTTATCACTCCACAAATTCACCGCTATTTATGTTATCGAGAGTTACGACGACCTAATTTCACCGGTAATCTTGCCCCCATAAAGCAAGGGTGGCCGCGGTTACCTTTACCGCATACGTCACTCAGACAAACTGTGCGGTCGCGCGGTCGAACTGCCCTACTATAGTGTAGCTTCGAGTTGGTGCTATCGGTGTTTACAGGACAGAAGCTGAGTTATAATGAAAGATTTAGGTGGGAGGGTTGAAAACGATTTCCGGAACAAATAAATAACATTGTAGGGGAAGTGAGAAAAGGTAATGTTTCAGGAATCGGGTGGTCAAGTAAGGAATAAGAAACCGCTTATGGGTGGCTAGTGTTCTATCGTTAGAAACAGATACACTTACATGGATGTTGATCATTTTAAGTGCTGAATTTGACAATTTAGGTGACTCTTGATTTGCACTGAGTTTTGCTACGTTACGGATTTTGACTGAAAAAATGGTTATGCTCACCTCTACTCGTATTTAGGAAAGGGAAAATGTAGGTAGATGCATTGCTGCGCTGCGTCAAAGTAAAAAAAAGTCAAGTGCGAGTCGGACTCTCACACGAAGGGTTCCGTACCATAAACCGAAAAAATAACACATTTCTTGTATAAAAGCTCCCTATAATTTTTAATTCAATTTTATTATTTGTTGTTATAGTGGCAATAGAAATACACACTTTGTGAAAATTTCAACTGTCTACCTATTACGGTTCTTGAGATACAGCTTGCCGACAGACAGACAGACGGACGGACGGACAGCGAAGGCTTAGTAATAGAGTTTGTTTGTTACGAACACCTCTTAACGTTAGCGCAGTCTCCCACAAGGTGGACCGATGACCTGGTGAAGGGCGCGGGTAGCCGATGGATGCGAGACGCACAGGACCGATCGTGGCGACGCTTGGGGGAGGCCTATGTCCAGCAGTGGACGTCTTTCGGCTGATATGATATGATGATGACACCTCTCAACTGAATTTGGTACATAGATAGATGGAACTCTGCAGATGGTTAAAAACCTAGGCTACTTCAACGGAACAAAGGCCCGGCAGCAGCTGGTAAAGAACAATAATAAGTCTAACCGAACAGTTGACCATGGATAGCAACATAACTTAACCTTCTTATTGTGTGGGCAGTAAGGTCTAACGACCCCACACACCCTAGTGTCAGAGTTTCTAAACCGCCTCTGACATTTACTCCTCTTATAACCGCCTCTGATATTGGTTTATTTGACGACCGCCATTTTCGGTCGGGACCACCGGCTTATATGTGCCTTCCGAAGCACGGAATTATCCTTTTATCAGCCAATCAGGTGATTCAAGCCTGCAGTGTCCTAGCGGAACTGAAAATATCTTAGTATGCTTCCCGTGGGGATCGATCGAACCCACGACCATCATGTCACAAGGTAAACGCCTAAACCACTCGACCACAGAGGCATTTAAAAAAAAAACTTATACGTGTAACAAAGATGACCCTACAAAAACTCTTGAAACTCCCTTCAGCACAAACAAAATTCTCTCCACTCAAATAAAATGGGAATCCATCGCTGATCGATATTTTGACTTACAAGTTACCTCTCGCAAGACCGTCTGAATTTTTAACGAAATTCTTCGACAAACTCCTATAAATTTGAATAAAGACAAAAATGATTATTGATGGACCCTCCTTATGTAAATTGGGGGGAATTGGCCGCGCCAAGATCTCCTTTTTAATTTATGGTCAAGTTCGAAGTAAAACTTTGCCTTCAATGTGGACGGGGTTATTAATTTAAGTTTTATAGTTGTATTAATAGGTGCAAGTTCGTTGTTTTATAGGTTTAGTATTTGAAGTTTTTGGCTGCTTCGTTTTTTGTATCGAACTTCGACTTGGTGTAAAATCGTGTGCTTTATAGTAAGTTCATTCTAATCATATTATTACATTTTATAGTCGACAATCTTTGTTCATTAACCGACTTCCAAAAAAGGAGGAGGTCCTCAATTCGGTGGGTATTTTTTTTATGTATGTACACCGATTACTCCGAGGTTTCTGATCCGATTTCTGTGATTTTTTTTAGTTCGATGCAGTATACTTACCGTTTGGATTCGGTTTGGTTCAGTCGTTTTTATTTTATGAGCATTTTTGCTTGTTTCAATTTCTGCGTTGACGAAGACGTAATCCAAGTATCACCACATAAAAGTGAAAAATAAAAACTTTTTACAAAAAAACATAACCGACGTCCAAACAAAGCACTGTTAAAAAACAAAGAAACAAAACCAAAAACACCGACTTCCGAAATTAAGATTATTTTATTCTTTGTAATATTTTGTTTGGAAGTCGGTTATATTTTTTTGTAAAAAGCTTTTTTTAAGGTTTCCGTACCAGAAGGGTAAGGGGAAGGATGATGACGTCACGTTGGAGTAGTTGCACAATGGCTGCGCTGACGTTCAATGTCGAGGGTCACCAGTTTTTAGAGGTATGCGGAACAGAGACTAAAGTCTCGCAAACCTCCATTTAAAAGGGAGGATCTTCCGACCGTCCGTTGTGCCTTGCGGGCTACTGCCCGATAGTTGATGTTCGGGCTGATGTATATGTTCAAATCGCACGGAAAACTCTGCTTGCGCGATGCAGGATTTCGACGTAGTTGTTCGCTGCTAGTTGGATAGATGGCGTCGCGGTTCTTTTACTTATTTATTTATTAATACTTCATGCACACAAATGTACAGAGGCGGACTTACTCTAATGCTTTTTGTTGCGATGTAGATTTGCTCCGTTGGTTTTTCTTGTGGCGGCATTGATGCCGCTACAGTATTATTACTTGATTACTGTCCGTCCGTCTGTCCGTCTGTCTGTCAGTGGGCTTTATCTCATGAACAGTAAAAGGTATCTAGACTGTTAAAATTTTCACGGAGTGTGTACTTTATTGCCGATATAACAAAAAAATAACGTAATGAAAGCAACGTGATTATTTCGGCTTCTAATACTGAATTTTTCGTGTGTGAGGGTAAGTAAGATCATCTTGTTTGTATTTCGAGACAAAGACAATTTTTGTCTTTGTAGTAATTAGACATTGATGTATAAAAAACTCAAGATACACACTCAGCATCTCAAAAACTTCCGAAAAAAAAAGCGCAATATGTATAATTGTGCGCAAGTTTCAAACAGTCTCTTTGTAAAAACAACTTTAAGCGATCCGTGTAAGGTTGAATTTGCAAAAAAAAATGCGCATCACTCGCCATACTGCACTGCTTTGTAAAAACAACTTTAAGCGATCCGTGTAAGGGTGAATTTGCAAAAAAATATTGTTTATAGTATAACTACACACAACTCACACATGACACTTGATACATGTCAGTTTTTGACGACAGTTTCGAGTGTTGCATTTATTCGAGACTGTGCATCTTGGGTTTTTTATATATCAATGTAATTAGAACGCTTTTTCCCTTTGGAATTTAGCTCCAATATTCACTCTACCATGGCCTCAATATCCCAAAGACCCGATCACAACATACTATACTACTAAATAGAATATGAGTCCATGGCCATTAGACCCGTACATAACCCACTCCCCCTAACCGGCCATACAAGTAATTATGAAACCTCTTGTACTCCTGCCACCCTGGTAGCAAGCTTCACATTCGAAAACAGAAAAAACTGGCCAAGTGCGAGTCGGACTTGCGTGCAAAGGGTTCCGAACGAATTTAATTTTTTTAACATGTTATTTTAACACTGCAGACTTCTAATAGGTTTTCCTGTAATCTTTAGGTAAAGATCTATTATGTCCATTTTTTTTTTAAATTTTAAGCACAGTAGTTGCGGAGATAATGGTAATTTTTCGTCTAATTTCTTGAATAACTTCAAAACCATTAATTTTAAAATTATGAAAAAAATATAATTAAAACCCTCACAGTAAGCCCTTTCATTTGATATGCCACACGATATTGTTCAAAAAACTTTTTTTTTTAAGTTTTCTAATTTGATCCACAAAAGTGACCTTCATACTAAAAATTTAATGGTTTACGTTACGCGTCCATGTTTAGGTCATAGAAGTCTATGTGTGTACCAAATTTCAACAGAATCGGTACTGTGGATCCGGAGAAAACTGGCTGTGACAGACGGACAGACAGACAGACAGTCAGACACCCGAGTGATCCTATAAGAGTTTCGTTTTTCTTTTTCGGTACCCTAAAATTGTCTTGTATAGACTTTAAAAGAGATTTTGACCTCTGAGTTTGTTTTGGGTGTTTCTTCTCTTGGTATTCAGCTAGGAAACACCGGCCTCATCTATACTAGTTTAAAATGACCAAAAAAGAATGACGTGTAAGGGACTACTCACACTTCTTCAGCTCTATTCAGCTTATGCCCATAGAAAACAATGATTTAGTATCGAGACGCGTACGCATACGTTCAGCTTTCCGCGTCCATTCAGCTTTTGCGGCAAACAACTATAAAATGAGGACAAATGTGTTATATAATGCGAGTGCTATAGATAGAGTTCAGCGCTGTTACTTCTAGTTTACTTAAGACGCTGTACGCGGCTGATAGAAGCAGAACTGTATGAGTGTGACCAAAATCGTTCAGCGAAACGCGAATGGAGCTGAATAAGTGTGAGTAGTCCCTAAAAGTATTATGTTTAAGGTATTTACAAAGTCAATATCATAAATTATTTACTTCCTAACCAGCCGTAAAAGTAATTAAGGAACCCTCTTGTCCCCTTCTGCCGCCCTGGTAGCAAGCGACGTATTCCGAAACAGAAAAATAATTAGAATGAGGTAGACAGACAGACTCCATAACGCCATTTTATAAAAAGAAGAATTTTATTATGAATAGATGATTTTAATTGGTTTGCAAATAGATGTTTGACGTTGGATTGGAAAAACTTTTTTACAAAAAATATAACCGACTTCCAAAAACAAAACACTTTAATTTATTTAAGTATAAAATAACTTTAATTTCGGAAGTCGGTGTTTTTGGTTATTTCGTTTTTTGACACCGACTTACGACGTTAAAGTTATTTTATACTTTGTAGTGTTTTGTTTTTGGAAGTCGGTTATATTTTTTGTAAAAAGTTTTTTATTTTTCACTTTTTAGTGGTACCTGCGTACCCATTCACAGCGTACCGGCGTGATAATATGTTATGATAATAAAACTTACTAAGTGCTTTCGGTGTAAAAGTCTCGTCAATACGAATGAAATAAGCTCAAACACTTGGTAGTTCCTACATACCGATGTGGAGTTCCCTTGACTCTCTGTCGTCTCCATCATCAGGTCTAATCCAAACCTTCATTCTTTTGTAGTATCACCCGATATACACACGAATGTCAAGTTTTTACCAGATGCGTGTCTATAATTTTCGAGAGTTGCCCTCGATTTCTCAGGGTTTCCATCATCAGATCCTGACGTGGTGGCAATGGGACCACTTCGGCAGCATACCCTTTCATATAAAAAAAAGATTCATCAAAATCGGTTCATAAACGACGAAGTTATCCGCGAACACACACTAAAAAAAAAATACGCGGTCGAATTGAGAACCTCCATCTTTTTCGAAGAAGTCGGGAATAAATGGTTGCTGTCTCCTCTATTTATGTAGACCTTGGGAAAAAGCATATGTATTGCCAAGGTAAGTCAAGTCAGTTTGGAGGACATCCACTCGACTCACGATTTTACGAAACCCAAAGAGCTGCTGCCTCCTGGTAGTGAATTACGGTGGTCTGTTTAGAAAGCTTTGAACCGTCTACGCACCCAGGTAGGCCGCTGCACACGCAACTTGGCGAAGTGCGTTTTCATAGACCCGTTGGATACTCAATGTGTGTGCGGTGCCGCTGTTCAGAATATGAGCCACATGTTAGAGTGCCCCAAGTACCCTTTGGGGATTTAATGGGCCCAAACGATCTAGGGAGTTGTAAATCGATTCGAAAAGAAGAAGACTCGAATCAGTCGCCATAATAACAAAAAAACCGGCCAAGTGCGAGTCAGACTCGCGCACCAAGAGTTCCGTACCACCATAGAAAATATGAAATGTTTTTAAATTAAATTTATCGGCAAGGCCTCTATTCGTCAGAGAATTTTAATACTGCGGTGTATATTGCAGTTTTAGATGAGTGCCATCTCTTGACCGCTAGTGGAACTAATGTTATGTTTGTTGATAATTTCTGAAAAAGTGTGCTATTTAGATACATCGTTTTATTTTTCCTGAAATCTTTACATAAACTTCTATGACATATAATAATTTCAGATTTTTCTCTATGTAAACTTCGGAGATAAGGGGGGAGAACTGGTAAAATTTTTCACATTTCTAAAAAATAAAGAAAAAATGTTTGAGTATGAGCAAATAGCGTTCTTTCATATGATGCACCACATGCCCTAGTAGGGGCTACTAAGAACCCCTGTCAGTTGCTGTTGCAAAAAACAAATATACGCTCATTCAACTATTCGCAAATAAGAAAGAAATAAAAATTATTTCTTATTTGCAAAATAGTTGAACAAACGTCATCTAAAACTATTCCGAATTTCAAGTTGATAGCATTAGTAGTTATTGAGATATCAAGCTGTGACAGACGGATAGACTTAGTCATACCATAAGGGTTCCTTTTAACCATTTTGGTAACAGCTGAAGAGTTTGTTTGTTTGTTTGTTTGCTTGAACGCGCTAATCTCAGGAACTACTGGTCCGATTTGAAAAATTCTTTCAGTGTTAGATAGTTCATTTATCGAGGAAGGCTATAGGCTATATATCATTACGCTAAGAGCAATAGGAGCGGAGCAATAAAAATTATAACGCAGACGAAGTTGCGCGGGTCAGCTAGTAATAATAATAAAAGTAATAATAAAAATGTAACTTTTATGTATAGAAAATAAATAATCGAAATAATAATAATGATAAACCTTTATTTCAGGCAAAATACCTAATACATACGTTTGTTAGTACTTATAAACTATGTTGGTATGTTAACAACTATGTCCTGTGATTATATTTATTGAAGCTTCATTTTTACCTACGTGTCGTCAGTACACCCACATACAGTAGTTAATATTCTATTGCTTTAAGTCTCGACTTTACAGTGATGTCCATTACAGCCGTATCATTACAATTATGGGGGACGGTGACTATCATTCAACTACCATTAAGTGAAGGTACCACTATTGATCCATGATGGTTTATAATTGGAGTCGGCATGGATCAGTGCTATGTTTCTGAGTGACGGAATATAATGGTATTTTTGTATACTATATCGACTATCTATTATTACATTTCGAGTAAAATGTGTCTGCATAGTGTCATTCTATTAGCGGTAATTAGGGTTCCATATCAAAATAGTAAAAAGGAACCCTTAGGCTCCATAGGTCCATTTCAGCGGAGTGAGGCAGCGGAGCGGAGAAACTTAAACAATCGAATTGCATAAAATCTCCGTACCACATGAGTCACTGAGCTGCCTCGCTCCGCTTTAATGGACAGGCACCCTTATGGTGCGGCTCAGTCTGTCCATCTGTAACAATACCCCCCCCCGTATCTCCGAAGTTTTCATAGAGCAAAATCTGAAATTATTCTATGTGATAGAAGTTTATGTAAAGATAACAGGGAAAATAAAATGATGTCTCTAAATAGCACACTTCTTCAAAATCAATCAACATAAATTACATTAGTTCCACTATCGGTCAAGAGATGGCGCTGACCTAAAACTGCAAAAACGTGATGGTACGGAACCTTGGTGCGTGAGTCCGACTCGCTCTTGACCGGTTTTTTTTCAGGTCTAATGTTAAGGTTTGACCACGTGACCTTTCAATCAATCAATCAAATTTCTTTATTAGGGCACCAAATCCCAATATTAAAATTGAATTAAAACAAACAATAATAAATATAAACTCATAATATTACAAATTACAATTCAATTCATTTTAATAGGTATAGGTAAGCTAATCCTTTGAGCCCGACAGATGCGTATACGCAATATTATAAAATATGTGAAAGTAAATCTGTATAATTATTATCTTTTCAAGTCTTAACGGCTGAACGGATTTCGCAGGAACTGCACAGTACAGAGAAGCTATGTTCTGGATTAGGTCAGATAATACTTTTTATCCCGAGATTAATTATGTTCTCTTTGGTTAATTGCCGATAGCAGAAGCTAGTTCCATATATTTTGGACTTCAATCGTGGACTTCGAAAATCAATATAGATAAAATTCTTTCGTAACTGACTGATTGTGTGACAGATAACGCACAGCCGAAACTACTGGTCGTAGATAGCTGAAATTTGGCTTGTAGGTTCCTTGCGGAGTATAGGGGAGCATTAAGAGAGGATTTACCGAAATTTCTACGGGAACAGGAAGAAACGAGGTCTGCACGAACGAAGTCGCGTGCAAAAGCTAGTCGTTATCTAATTCTCTTGCGTCGATCATCATCATCATCATCATATCAGCAGAAAGACGTCCACTGCTGGACATAGGCCTCCCCCAAGCGTCGCCACAACGACCGGTCCTGCGGATCTCGCATCCATCGGCTACCCGCGACCTTCACCAGGTCATCGGTCCACCTTGCGTCGATAAAATTAAGACACTCACATTCTTTCAGACTCAGGCAATCCTATATAAGACTTAGGTACCTATATTGTTTATATTTACTGAAGTTACATCTTTATTATTCTGTCTGCAATGCTTATTTGGCCTAGCCCACAGATTGAGGTTGCAATTGAATAGGGAACATCATTGATATATAAAAACACAAGATACAAAACGAAAACGTCCGCAAAAAACAAGCGCAATATGTATAATTGTGCGCTAGTTTCAAACAGTCTCGCATCGCTCGCCATACTGCACTGCTTTGTAAAAACAACTTTAAGCGATCCGTGTAAGGTTGAATTTGCAAATTAAATTGCGCATCACTCGCCATACTGCACTGCTTTGCAAAAACAACTTTAAGCGATCCGTGTAAGGTTGAATTTGCAAAAAAAAAAATGTTTATAGTATACATGTCAGTTTTTGACGAAAGTTTCATTAGTTTCGTTAGCATCTTAGGTTTTTTATATCAATGGGGAACATGCAATATTTCCAGTTTTGTTTTAATTTTAAAGAACTCCATCTAGAATAGACCACTACATAAATAAGAAATGAAAACGCTTTAATTTATTGCCAAAATTGCGTTTTTAAACAGACGGTTGAAATTTTCGAGCGAAAATGGACGATGACGTCACTCCTGTCTGCCACTGGTCCTAACTCAAAGACATAAGGTTGCCTTTTCGTTGTCATAACAGCAGTGACGTCAATAAATTCTGATTGTTGTTTTTAAATACGTTCCGTTTCACGTTACTTTAATTCATTATTTTTGTTAAAAATCGATATTAACTTACCATCCCTACCTTGTTACTATTCCACCAATTCGCACTAACCTTTTACAAACGCCTTTTATAATGCGCACAGCAAAGGAGTGGAACTCTCTGCCTGCGTCTGTGTTTCCAAACGCTTACAACCCTAATCTCTTCAAAGTTAGAGTGAACAGGCTCCTTCTGGGTAAGCTCGCTCCATCGTAGACTTTGTCTCTGTCATCTCTGACCTAGACTAGAGTCAAGAGCAAACACATCACAAGTAAAAAAAAAAAAAAACGTTGCAATGGCCTTTATTGAATACCCTTTTTATCATATTACTAGCTGACCCGCGCAACTTCGTCTGCGTCACAATTTTCATTACTGCTCCGTTCCTATTGGTCTTAGCGTGATGATATATATGAGTTTATTTACTCATTTGTTTTGATTTTTATTTTCCTTCTAACTTTGTTCACATGCGCGTAATAACAACTTTAATGCTATGATTAAGAACCTTACTCGACAGTGGCGCCAAGTAGTGAGTACAAAATCGGTAGCCCTCGTTGCAACTACTATCTGCGTGCAAACAGTAGTTGCAACATTATTACAGTATTGTATACTTCGCGCTGGAATAATGTTCTGTAAGGCGTCTGAGAGAGATACATACAGCGTCTTTATGTGGCTGCAGTAAAGGCAAATTTATTTTTTTTCGACTGGTCCTAGAATTTTCTATGTTCGTTTAAATGCATTGGGATTTCATTTCTTTTGACAAAAATCGTTATAGCAGTTGATAGTATGTATGTATCAAACGATATTTGACACAAGAAATAAAATCTAAATCCATCCAATGAGGGCTGTCGCTTTTGAACTCGCCGCTGTTGCAAATTTCGCTTTTGGTTGGCTTTTGACGCGAGTTTATTCACTCATTTGTTTTGATTTTTATTTTTTATTTCCCTTCTAAGTTTGTTCACATGCGCGTAATAACAACTTTAATGTTATGATTAAGAACCTTACTCGACAGTGGCGCCAACTGGTGAGTACAAAAACGGTAGCCCTCATTGGTTGAATATTCTCTTCATGAAAATTTCCAATAAAGGAGAATGGACATTTCTGTATGGGCTCCGGCCAGTACTATATCCAGTTGTAGGCTTGTAAATACTTTTTTGTATTATAATACCTTTTTATTATAAGAACACCTACTTATAAGAACCTTCGAAGGTACACGTGTATTTTTTGCGTCATCCTCTTTGAAGGGATCAGAAAAGAATCAACATAGGGCTCAGGGTCGTTTATTTATTTCTTTTATTTGTCCCCGACATACGCCTTGTTGATCTTTTTGCTATATTTCTTTGATCCCTTATCAAAATATTTTGTTTCTTTTTCGACCTTTTATTAGAAAAGTTCCTTGGTTTGTAAGAGCATTGCCCGGGGAAGAATCTATAACACCAATTCTGACGCTTACCAGCGTCGCTATAGTTCAGCTTGGAGACTACTTAGGTACTGTAAGGATACCTACATATACCGATAGGTACTAGAGGTAGGTATACTCAGAGTACCTATGGTAGGCACCAGATGTACTTGCAAATGCCTTCGTAAATACCCGAAAAATTAAATTATATTATGAACCGTTTTTAATTACTAGAGAACGTAAAGGATCACGATAGAAGTCGATACAGGACAGCTTTATGTTTTTGATATTAAGAAAGTCAATAAATGTATGTGAATCAGTGACCGTTATTGCACATTTATGTGGCGCCCACCATAACGTTGAAAATGAAGGTGCATAACAGACACTAGGATGTTCTGTCAAGGAATTCTAGCTGTGTTATTGAATTCTTAGATAGTTTGAAGGTGGCTGATATTGTCTCAGCATATTTGGTGCAAGGGTATATTAAAGTGCCGAGGGCAATCGTCAGAGCAACAAGTGAAAAACTAACACAAATTATTTTTTTGTTTCAGATCAGCAGAGGTGATGCGACCTTACCGCTCATTTTTCCCGTCGTACTAAGGTTAGGAAACCCAAGATTGCCCAAGAAAAGAGGAAGTTGACGGAAACCAACTGCAAAGAGAAGACTCAACTCAACTGTGTGATGAGATGAGATCATCCATCTATCCATCCATCCACATCACACATACACACCCGCACTCATCACACACACACACACACTCACTCACACACACACACACACACACACATCAATACACACACACACACACATACCCTTCCGACATCGAGCTTCACCTGAGTGACAAAGCTCACAAAGTGAGCTTTATTGCAAACAACATAAAGGTCTTATGTTTATACGAATTTGATGCTCACCTCGGATTCCGCTGTCAAGACACGAAAATGTTGTTACAGAATAGGGGTACTGGATATCAGTTTTTTACATAAACACATTCATAGTGCGTACAGCTAAGGAGTGGAATTCCCTGCCAGAGTCTGTGTTTCCTGATTGCTACAACCTGGGAGTCTTTAAGTCAAGAATGAATAGGTAACTTCTAGACAAGCGTGCTCCATCTTTGACCACATCATCGCTTACCATCTGGTGAGATAGTGGTCAAACGTGTGCTTATCAATAGTACAAACAAACGACTCATCGACAGCGGTCACCCATCCACGGACTGACCGAGGCAAGTATTGCTTAACCTTGAAGATCGACCCGTGTGACTGTTATTATTCAGCCACGAGCTCCTCTTAAAGACATGCTAATGATGTTTCAATGGCTCAGGTATGTTTCAGCCGGTCACCCATCCGCGGACTGACCGAGGCAAGTGTTGCTTAACCTTGAAGATCGACCCGTGCGACTGTTACTATTTAGCCACGAGTTCCTCTAAAAGACAAAATAATGTTAATGATGTTTCAATGGTTCGAAAGCAAGTCGTTGATGTTCGGGCAGCCATTCGGGTAACGTCGTAGAAAGTCAAACAACGCTTATTTGGCTTACAAAATCACGTGGGTTGGAAATAGGCCACTTTTCTACGCATGTAGGTGTTTTTTAGGGCAATCTTGGAATCACGACAAAAGAGGGGATGGTGCGTCATTTCTTTTGATTAAAAAATTTATCACAGTAATCATTATTTTGTCGAGTGTGGTGATTGAGTCAGAATCTCCAACCAATAATTTGAAGGGCTTCGGTTTGGTAACATATTTTGATAAAAACACAAAGATATAGCAAAAACCTCTATTACGCAGTAGAAAATAAGAAGTACTTTTTCATATTGAAAGGCTCTTTTATTTCTCTACCTATAAAAACGTTCACACAAATTGGTATTGTACCATAATGTCTTGCACTCAATCTTCTGAAACTCATTCCGTATTCTAATACGTTTCCCGTAGCAGGTCTTATTGCCCTACATTATCTATAAAAAGGTACATAAGTATACCTCCGTTTACTATTGGAAAACAGTCGTATAAATAATAAGAGTCTTATTTATTTGGAAGTTTAAGAGACTTGAGGGTAATGTGACAGCCCTTTTATGTAATCGGATTTCTGGAAAACAAATTGCATTGCTCACTTGAAGACGCGAATGCTCACCTTACAGCGAAAAGGTCATCTTAACAATATCTCACACGATTCTACTCGAAAAAACTATTTAAATGAGCGCTATAGACAAAAACGCTCAATCTCATTTAGTTTTTATTCGATTTATGAAAAATAAATGAAGTAAAAACACTTACCTTTGCCTTCCGAACACTTACACAATCTTGATTAAAGAAAAAAAATATTACGTAAGCACACGCTTGTTCGAATTGTCTTTGGATTCAAATATCAGACGTGGAATCACTTCAGAACTTCACACTTTATTTAAATGTCTGTATTGTTCATTACACGCGTACACGAGTGAATTTTTCGTTTTCGAAATATGAAATAAATGGAATAAAAATGGAGGATACGCTTTGTCGTATTGGGGTTAGTTGGTGGGTGCCTTACTGCGCATGCGTGGAATTCACCCCATCCCCTGCTTCTATTGCGTTCCGAAATACACGCATTTTAGGGGAGCATGTTTTGATAAAAGATAAAACTTGGATATCATTTCTGGGTACGGTATTGAAATATAAGATTTGGTTTCGTTCTAAAATATCCGATATTTTCAATCAGAATGGTGTTGAAAGAATGAATGTTTAAACAATTTAATTTGCTAACCTTTTGAGTAAAGATGGTAAATTTTTTAGCTCGCTTCGCTCACGCTAACATTTCACGATGAAAACTGTACCTATTCCATTCCAGAATGCTGCAATTATTGAGCTCGCTTCGCTTGCTCTTCAATGCAGTTTCCCCTATTCCAGTAAGAAAGCAGACCATTTTCTAGCTCGCTCTTCAATGAAATTATGTCTTACCCGAGTTAGGCTGTTCTAATTTCTCCTTCGGTCACGTTCTATATTACAATAGGGATGTGGCCTGAGTAAAAAATATTATTCTATTTAGTCCGTCAGTTAGATTATCGAAATATATTAGACACGTATCATTTGTTTTATCAAAATAATAAAAATTGACGAAGATAAAACGTATTAAAGATCAGGAGTGGGGGGGTGGGGCTTGTGACGTTTCATAGCGTTAAAAAGTGTACTGAAATAAAATTATATGGTGACTTATATGGTGTACATAATAAAGAGTATTCTATTCTATTCTATTCTATATGTGATGTAACACGAGTTTTTTAACGCACTGTATCGTATTTATTTTTTTGTTTACGTGAAAAAAAGAAAAGCCTATTAAACCTTGTGAGTCAGGAACTCAGGACCCCTGACTCTTCTAGCCAGCAGTTTCTTTCCTCTGGACTTTGACAAGCTAAACTTTGTTTATAAACCTACTAGCTGACCCGCGCAACTTCGTCTGCCTCACAATTTTCATTACTGCTCCGCTCCTATTGGTGTTAGTGCGTGATGATATATAGCTTACAGCCTTCCTCGATAAATGGGCTATCTAACACCGAATGAATTTTTCAAATCGGACCAGTAGTTACTGAGATTAGCGCTTTCAAGCAAACAAACAAACTTTTCAGCTTTAAACATATTAGTATACTAGCTGACCCGCGCAACGTCGTCTGCGTCACAATTTTCATTACTGCTCCGCTCCTATTGGTCTTAGCGTAATGATATATAGCCTATAGCCTTCCTCGACAAATGGGCTATATAACACTGAAAGAATTTTTCAAATCGGACCAGTAGTTCCTGAGATTAGCGCGTTCAAGCAAACAAACAAACAAACTCTTCAACTTTATATATTAGTATAGATATATAGATTTGTTGAATGCCACCTGCTTGTAACCGTGTGTACAAATTAGCGTAAGCTAATTTAAATAGGTGTCTATACTAATATTATAAAGAAGAAAGATTTGTTTGTTTGTTTGAATTGGATAGGCTCCGAAACTACTGGACCGATTTGAAAAATTCTTTTAGCATGGTATAGCTACATTATCAGGGAGTAACATAAGCTATATATTATCCCCGTACTCCCACGGGAACGGGAACTACGCGAAACCGCGTGACGTCCACTAGTCATTTAAATTAGCGTATCTTTGTACTCATGATGCCAAAGTCCTGTATATTTTTTGGACACAGGTAATACAAAGCACTCTGAGGTTTCTTTTTACTATCAACCTTAGTTCTATATTCTGTGTGAATAGAAGAATTTGTTTTTTTACTTTTTCTTCTGTTTTGTTAGGAACTTGAATCCGAACAGATGAAATACACAAATGTGAATTCGAGGTACTTAGTTACAGTACAGTAAGCAAATAAACCAATTTAAGCTAGCCTCTTATTCTATTGGAACTCCGTTCTAAGCTAGGCCAGCCGCTCATCACACTGAAATCAAGGATTCTCAAGCAGACGGACGCGACAATGCGACAAAGGGTATAATGTAGCATGGTAATGTTATAAGAATTTTATTTTATGAAATTTTTATCAATAGCCCAATATTTTTCACAAGTTATCTATACAAAAACCAATAAACGCGTTACCATATCTTCGTCTTACTGTCACATCGCAACTGTCTGTAGAAGCCTTAAAGTTCTATCTATCGAATATGCACAAACCACGAACATATTTTGCAGAGTTGTAAAGACGACCTAGATGTCACAGCGGTTGCTTGCAAGCGACATCTGTGCTCAGGGTCGCGGGATCGATCCTCGTGTTGGAGAATATTATAACCTGTTTAGTTTCTAGGAAACTGATATAGGTAAGTAATGTCAGCACGTGAATAACATTGAAGAATAGCATTGTACTGACTATCTTAGCAGTCGTGCAGTTTTTGTATTATTTATTTATTTATATTAAGTACAACCACATCACATACATTGCACAATAATAAAAAAAAAAGATCCATAACAATATTTCTAACGCACATGACAATTAAGGCGTACATAGCGCTCACCAGAACTATAGTGCTTGCTGCCTTGAAATAATAACATTTATTACAAATTTTTAACAAAGCTTTCTATTATTACTAAAAATACAATTTGTTATAAGAGTTATTGCAAAAAAAAAAGTAAATTATACAAATTAAAAAAATATGTTAAAAGTATTAAAATTAAAAATGTCAAAATATTAAATATAAAAATTAAAATCATAACATGTCAACGGAATGAAAATTAAAATAAAAATTAAAACAGAATTATAACATGTCAAACAATCATCATCATTCATTATCATTAATGTTCCGCTCCTATTGGTCGTAGCTTGATGTTACATAGCCTTCCTTGATAAGTCGCACCCTTAATAATATAAGGGCTCAAATCAAAATTTTTGTAAAGTTTGATTTTGAATGCTAAGGGCAAAAAACGATATTATCTATCGGCTACCGCTGACAGAGAGAGAAAAAGAACATTAATGACTCGGTAACTATATATGTGTCTCTCTCACACTCCCCCCGCTCGTCTTGTCATATTATTATTTATTTTTATTGATGACTACTTATAGTCTAGGTATCGAAGAATAAATCTGAAGGTAATCACATTTATAACTAAAGTACTAAGCATTTTATTAAAAAAATAAGCTCGAATGTAACAATTCAGAATCTTTAAACACGTATTCCGAAAAAACTACTTTTTTGTTTTAAGCCTTTATATTACTAATGGACTATCCAAAATTTTTTTTTTTTTATTAAATTCGAACTAGTAGTTCCTGAGATTAGCGCGTTCAATCAAACAAACTCTTCAGCTTTATAATATTACTAGCACTTCGCCCGCCACTTCGTCCGTGCTGCAATTTTCTTAAGGATCCCTATTTTTTTATTTATTTAAACTTTATGTACATTAGTGGTACATGGGCGGACTTAATGCAACAAGGCATTCTCTACCAGTCAACATTTGGGTTAAAAAGACTACACTGTGGTAGGTGTACAACAAAAAAATAAAAGTAAATGGAATGTTTTGGGGAAAATTATACAAATAATATATTTAATACTAATGAAATACATATAGAAACTAAAGTAATAAACTAATAAATATGATGTTTTATAATAATCCTTCTGATCAAGAGAACTCACAATAATCATGACGTAGACCAAGCTAAGAAAGACAGGCTTTTAAGTAGTGTTTTCGGACTTTACGCTTAAAAGAAAATTAAGACAAATTCCCGAGACTCTATCCATTGGTGCAAACAGCATGAAAATAGGTGCAGTAATTTTTGAGTTTATCGCGAACAGACAGACGCGGCGGAGGACTTTGTTTTACAATATGTAATGATAAATATAGATTTCATTTTGATTTCAGCTGATGGGGGAAGACATGATGTAGTCGACGATATAATGGTTCATATTTTGCGTGTCTATGCTGCCGGACAGGGACCACGTTTTAGATATTGTCGTCTCCTGATTATCATAAAGATAATGGGCATTTTATACAGGTGAGTATACATATAAGTCTCGTATAACTCAGTCTTTAAAACGTATAAAAGATCACACCTTAGATCCCTCCTTTAATGTAATTAGTTTTATCATTGTTTCATATTTAATTTTTGGGATAATATAGTGTGCTAGCTGACATGTGCCATTCATTTACTTAATTTAATGATCGATTTCTATCATAAAATGTTGAATAATAGTGTTATATAAATTCAAGCTCTTTAAACTTAACAGACAGTTGTGTTGCTGGGGAGTTTGTTGGCCACTTCTTCTTCCCAGCTGAAAAACTAGGAAGTGGTGAAGGGCTGGGCAATTTGGGGGACTGTCTTCATGTAAATTTTGACGTTCAAAAAGTGCTGATTTTCAGCCTAGTTTGAATAAATGCCTTTTGATTTTGATTTGATTTAAAAAAACCCATCCTCATAAATCCAGCTACTATTCCTACTCTTTCTCTGTCCATGCAGTTACATTGTGGAAATCACTTCCGCCTAGCTGTCATGACTTAAAATCCATTTCTCTTTTTAAGAATCGACTTAAAGAGCACTACCTATCCTTTCTACTGTGATAGTTATAAATATTTATTTATTATATCTATACTAGCTTCAGACAGCGGCTTCGCCCGCGTGGTCCCTAAGGAACATACTCCCGGGATAAAAAGTAGCGTATGTCCTTTCTCAGGCTCTAGACTATCTGTGTACCATATTTCATTTAAATCGGTTCTGTAGTTTTGGCGTGAAAGCGCGACAGACAGACAGAGTTACTTTCGCATTTATCTATACTAATATATAAAGCTGAAGAGTTTGTTTGTTTGTTTGTTTGCTTGAACGCGCTAATCTCAGGAACTACTGGTCCGATTTGAAAAATTCTTTCACTGTTGGATAGCCCATTTATCGAGGAAGGCTATAGGCTATACGGGAATGGGAAATTCCTACGGGAACGGGAAAAAAACGGGATATGCGCGTACGAAGTCGCGGGCAAAAGCTAGTAATAGTAATGTTATAAAGTAAGGATAATTATAGTATTTGGTATATATTTTATAAGTATATTTTAGTATTTTTATTTGTATTTTAGTTTTAAGGCTTTACATACTCCTCTTATCTTGTTCTTACACTATTGTCAAAATTTATTTTTCATTTCTCCTGTCGCAGGTCTGCTGGACCTCGGGAATTGCAGAGTGATTCCCGGCCACCGTAGGCGCAGGTCTGCGGACGGCGAGCGTTGGGTGGCTCGTCATCCGATCAGGACCACGCCCAGGTCGACGGCGCGCTGTGTTCCACGCGCACCTCAAAGAGATGTCAGCAAAGTAGACGGGGCCCGGTAGGGCCAGTGCCTGCCGGGGTTGCGGAATCTGTTCGAAAGAGTCGCCGCGGCCCTGGAACACAAAGGGCATTAGGAGGAGCACGGATGGGTTTTAGTCAGTAAGAGTCTGACACTCCCTTCTGCTTCACCCAGAGCGGGAGGGGTCATTTGATGATTTCCCATCCATAAAAAAAAAGGTCTGCTGGACCGCCAACTGCTGGTATGATGCTGTAAAATAATAATACCATCCCATCACTTCCCGTGGGTGTCGTAAGAGGCGACTAAGGGACCAGAGAATGGGCTACTGCCCATTGTGTTCTCTGCAAAAATCAACACCATACACTGCGATCGCCAACCGCCTGCCAAGCGTGGCGATTATGGCAAACCCCCCCTTTGGAGGAGGCCTATGTCCAGCAGTGGACGTCTTTCGGCTGATGTGATGATGATAATGAGGTCTGCTGGAAGAAATTACGTTAGAAATAAGCAGTTCCTTTGTACTCATAATTATAATGTTATTTATTACTGTTTTTCTGTGTGTAGGTACGTACATAAATAATAAAATAAATAAATAAACGAAATACTTGAAAAGGGTTAATTACCCATCATTATAACAACTTTTACATTGGAACCAAAAAAAATCAGCCGTTCAGTGCATTTCGTCGAGTGACGCACACAAAAATGTATGAGGCAGTCGATATTATTTTTTCAGTGTTGGTCCCATAGTAAAAGTTGTTCATAATTATAAGTACAAAGACCAACGAGCAACCCCGTTTTTAGGTATTGCGTTTATTCTATTGGTACACGTAACATAAACAAATAAAAAAACTGGCCGAGTGCGAGTCGGACTCGCGTGCAAAGGGATCCGAACAAATTTCATTTTTTAACGAGTTATTTTAACATGTTATTTTAACGAGTTATAGACTTCTTATAGGTAACCTTAATTTCGGAAGTCGGTGTTTTTGGTTTTGTTTCTTTGTTTTTTAACACCGACTTACGAAATTAAGGTTATTTTACTCTTTGTAGTGTTTTGTTTGGAAGTCGGTTATATTTTTTTGTAAAAAGTTTTTTATTTTTCACTTTTAAGTGGTGAAACATAGACGATGTCTTCGTCTACGCAGAAATTGAAATAAGCAAAAATGCTCATAAAATAAAAACTACTGAATCAAACTGAATCAAAAAGAATCACAGAAATCGGATCAGAAACCTCGGAATAATCGGTGTACATACATAAAAAAAATACCCACCGAATTGAGAACCTCCTCCTTTTTTGGAAGTCGGTTAAAAATAAGCCATTACTGCTGTTTTACACTAAGATTTGTTACTGCCGATCGGTTTTCAATGATATAGTAATATTAGGTGTAGGAAGCAACGACAAAAGTCCATACAAATTTCTGTCAGAGTTGATTCCGACCATTCATAAACTAAGAAACAACCAAATATTTTTATTAAATGTCTCTAATAATCCCTATTTGAATGTTAATTTGTTAAACCAAAATATGAAACTGTTTGTGCAAAATTTTCCTAATTGTAAGTTCATTGATACAACTGAGAATATATATAATCATAATAATTATTACTACACATCTAAAGAAATGATGTGTTATAAACTAAATATTGAAATTGATAATTTTAATCTTAAGAGAATTATGGACACAGCTTGTACTCTAAGACACACTCGCACCTTATTAAGCTCAAAACCAAAAATAAATAGTAGTATAACGTGCACTAACAAAAAAGGTACAATCCCATATTACTTTAAGGTACATAGAAAGAACCCGCATCAGCCATTAAATATTAATGAAGCTACTACAACTACACCGAACCCTAATGAAGCTAGCAAATCTACTTTTTTTCGATGTTAACCGTAAATGTACACTATTTCACCAAAATATAGCCGGTATTTTAAATAAAGCAGATTTATTAGAAATAACTTTACAAGAACTGCAAACAAAAGGTACAAATACTGATATTTTATGTTTCTCTGAAACTTTCATAAAAAGAGGATCTGAAAGTAACTTAATACTGAAATATTATAAGCTAGTCTCATCTTTCTCAAGACCTCACCAACGGCGAGGTGGAACTTGCATATTGGTGAATGTAAACCAATTCCTAACTTGGTTACGCCTTTATTATATGTTTTCGAATATTGTGCAATAGAAATTATCACTCTTAAAGTTTTTGTTATATGTATTTACCGTACTCCTGATTCCAATTTTAGTTCGTTTTTAAAAAACCTAGAGGAGATTTTAAGAAAAATAACAAAACGTGATAAAAATAACATAGTACTATGCGGGGACTGGAACATTGATGTGTTAAAGCGTAATAATAATTATAAAGAATTAGAATCTATCTTGCAGAACTATAACATCTTAAACCACATCGATAAACCGACAAGAAAAGCATCATGTATAGATCTCATTGCGAGCAACATTCCTAACACTCAGTCTCAAATACATACCCTTGCATTATCCGATCATGAGACCGGTCAGTCAATTTGTTTCCAACCGTCTGTAGATACTTCAAGGTGTAGAAAACAATTTTGGTTTCAGAAGAGAAGAGACTTAAGTCAAGACAACATAGAAAAGTTTATGTCATGCATATCGTCTCTCTCCTTTTCAGAAATATACGAATTAGATGATACTGAAATAGCATTCAATAACTTTCACGATACACTGTCCCTTTTTTATAATCTCTGTTTTCCCATCCTCAAAGTGAAAATGACAAACAAACCTGTTAAAAACAAATGGATAACAAAAGGAATAAAAAGATGTTGTATTAAGAAGCGAACAATGTACCTAAAATATAGACTATTAAATTCTAACAAAAATCAACACCGAAATAACTACCAAAATTACACTAGAATATTGAGACGATGTATATTGCATGCTCAGAAAATTGATAATACTCGTTATATACTTCAGTCGAATAATAAATGTAAAGCCGCCTGGGACGTTATAAAAAAAAATAGTACAGATATCGATACTAACTCTGAAATTACCTCGATAAAAATAGATCAGTGCACATTCACTGAAGCCGATATAATTGCCGACAAATTTAACGATTTCTTTATTGACATGACAAACAAGTCAAATATCCCCACTTATAAAACACACATTAGTTTTAAACATACCATCACTGACATACCCGATAGCATTTTCTTAACTCCAACTAATGAAGATGTTGTGTTTAAAGTTATTAATTCTTTAAATTCAACTAACTCAACCGGGTATGACGATATCAATACAAAAATTCTCAAACGTTGCTCTAAATATATATCTAAGCCACTCGCCCACATCGTTAATCTATCAATATTTCAAGGTTTATTCCCCACCAGACTAAAATTTTCTGTAGTCAAGCCATTATACAAAAAAGGAGATAAAAATGACATGAATAACTATCGGCCGATTACTCTAATACCCGTAATTTCTAAGATTTTTGAAAGAATTATGTACGATAAATTGCACTCCTTTATAATAAAACATTCAATTTTAAAAGAGGAACAATTCGGTTTCCGAAAAAATAAATCAACAACTCTTGCGTGTTTTTTTCTTGTGAAAATGATTACATCTAGTCTTAATGAGAAAAGGCCAATATCATCAATATTTCTCGACATGTCAAGGGCATTTGACTTCGTTGATCACAAACTGCTTCTATCCAAACTAAATCGTTATGGAATAAGGGAAAATGCATTACGCTGGATAGAAACTTATCTTAACAACCGCCAACAATGCGTAGAGATATCTAGACAAACATTAGCAGAAAAGAAAGTATATAGATCCGCCTATCGTCAAAACTCCTGTGGCGTCCCCCAGGGTAGTATATTAGGACCCTTTTTGTTTTTGCTGTACATAAATGATTTGCCCAACGTAACCCCATACTCATGTATCCTGTACGCCGACGACATAACCCTTAGTATCGAACTCAACGACACCAATATCACCAAATACGAAAATGAAATTAATGATACATTAAACAAAATAATTCAATGGCTAAAAGACAACATTTTACATGTCAATATTACTAAAAGTAAACTTATACAGTTCCAAGCTTATAATAGTAAGCGTCAACAATTAAAAATAAGATATGCAAATAATGCTATAGAAGAGGTTGAAAGTACTACTTTTTTGGGGATAACACTAGACAAATATTGCAATTGGAAAACACATATCGAAAAATTATGCTCTAAACTGCAAAAATTTGTATTTGTTTTATACAGAATAGGTCGTATAGTTGGTATTAATGCAGCGCTTAGTGCCTATCATGGCTACGTAGCATCGATTCTCCGCTACGGCATTATAATATGGGGCAATTCAGTCGAAATAATTAAAGCATTCCGAGCCTAAAAAAAATGTATTCGATCAATAATTAAAGCCCAACCATTAGAAAGCTGTGTCCCACTCTTCAAAAAACTAAAAATATTACCACTACCATCATTATACATATTCGAACTCTGTATCTTTGTACATAAAAACAAAGTTTTATTTCAAGTAAATAATGATGTTGTAATAAGAAATAGTCGAGATATATACAGATTACTTGTACCACAACAAAGAATTAAACTATTCTCCAATAATGTTTACTGTATGGCAATTCGTGTGTATAATAAATTACCTAATGTTTTTAAAAATCTTAACCACATGACATTTAAAAAGAAATTATTTAACTTCCTTTTACATAAGTGTTACTACTCAACAAATGATTTTTTTAATGAAAAATTTAATTCTAAATTTAAATTAGACGACGACTTACCTGAATGTTCCTAATAATTGAATATAATTTGATATAACATGCGTTACTGTGTTAAGTTATTTTTTATGTTTTGTTTGATCATACTTGAAATTGTATTTCGTAATTCTGACATTGTATTTAATAATCCTGACATTGTATTTAATAATCCTGACATTGTATTTAATAATCCTGACATTGTATTTAAAAAATCCTGACATTGTATCTGATAGTGATTAACGTATTCCTTATCCTTATAATTTGCTCTAATAACATACTTGATTATCATTCGAAATATTTGTACGCTGGAAACAGCAGAATATAATGGACGTCTTATGTAGCTATAACACCTTGTAACAACAATATTCTAACAAATAAATTTATTATTATTATTATTATTAAACAACAGCTTGCCCTTATTTATTAATTTATTTATGTACACACAATATACTTAAAAAGAAAATTTTGTACATAGAAAAGAGCACAAAGGTCCTTCGACAAAGGCCTCCTCCAAAGACTTCCACTTATCTCTGTCTCTCGCAATTCTGGTCCATTCTGGACCGACGACTTTTTTGTAATCACCTTCCCAGCGTTTCATTACTCTTTTATCAAAATTTACTTCTTTTACCAAAAATTCTCCCAAGAAACTCCGAAAATTAATGATAAATAAATAGAAAAACGCTACTGTTTCGTTCTAACATAAATCAATGATTTAAAATTAAGTTTTTTAGGGTTCCGAAAAAAAGGAACCCTTATAGGATCACTCGGGTGTCTGTCTGTCTATCTGTCCGTCTGTCACAGCCAGTTTTCTCCGGATCCACTAGACCGATTCTGTTGAAATTTGGTACACATATGGACTTCCATGATCCAAATACGGACGCGTTACGTAAATCATTATTTTTTTAGTATGGGGGTCACTTTTGGGGGCCAAACTAGAAATGAAAAAATTTTTGAACAATATCGTGTGACATATCAAATGAAAGGCCTTACTGTGAGGGTTTTAATTATATTTTTTTCATAATTTTAAAATAAATGGTTTTGAAGTTATTCAAGAAATTAGACGAAAAATGACGTTAAAATTGGCTAGTTCTGGGTTAAGTTCACCTTTGTTTGTAAGCTGTCCAATTATATCTGTTTTTGTGTGTGCAATAAAGATTAAGAAAAAGGCATATATGGGCATTTTGGACCAACTAAGGTCATCATCACCTGCCCAGCCTTTTCCCAACTATATTGGGGTCGGCTTCCAGTCAACCGGATTCAGCTGAATACCAGTATTTTACGTGGAGCGGCTGCCTACCAGACCTCCACAACCCATTAACTGGGTAACACGGTACTTCTTGGCAAGACTGGAATCAGACTTTACTGGCTTCTGACAATCCGTAACGACTGCCAAAGATCTACAAATGACAGCCGTGACCAATGGCTTAAAGTGACGAGGTACGGAGGAAACTCGGTATGTTAAGATGGTCACCCATCCACAATCCAACCTTGGCAAGCGTTGCTTAACCTTTAAGATTGACACGTGCGGCTGTTATTATTTAGAAGGACATGCATGTATAAAAATAAAACAACATCAAAACTATAGAATAAAATTTGTATTCCGTCATCAATACACGAATAGGGACCGGTTCAATACATTAATAGTGTTTGTTTAATAAAATAGAAACTATTTACTATATTAATTATGGTTGAAATAACGCTCAAAAATACATTGGCTTAACATCGGATAAACTATTCAATTAATACATCTCATTCGTTAACATTCGATATTTGCCGATAAGAATGTTCTAAGCTAATTAAAACTATATTTATTTATAATATTATATACTATGTGTAACACGATTTCTTACAGCAAACTCCCCAACGTCCTGGAATATTGAAAAATAAAAGTTTAGAATCACAAAACACAATATTTCTATAAAGTTGGAATGAGGGCTATCGCATTTGAATTCACCACTAGAGGCGCTAGTGCAGCGTGAGGTCGTCATTATGTCAAATTTCACTGTTGGTTGGCTTTTGACTCGAATTTATTTGCTTATTTCTTTCGATTTTTGTAAATATTTTACTAAAACATTCTGACTATAGCACAAGTTACGTTTCTACCGACCACAGCATTGAACTTTTTTTTTGTTGGAAATATGTATATTATCTCCTTTTTTCCATTGTGATAAGTCCACGTAACACTGCGACACTATTTATGTTGTATTAAATCGCACGTTTACGGCATCATACATAAATTTTCTTGTAACTTTGTTCACATGAGCGTGATAACAACTTTAATGTCATGATTAAGGACCTGACTCGACAGTGGCGCCAACTGGTGAGTACAAAACGGTAGCCCTCATTAGAATAATTACAACAGAAACAATAAAGGTAAGTAATTTAGGGTTTTTTTTCTAGCAGAGAAAATGGCAGAGACTACTACATTTTTTTTTACTTATAGCCTCACCATATCATTTTAGATCTCTTGTGTCACTCTTTCTCCCTCCCCTTCCTCCCAGTCAACCGTCATTTCATTCATTCCCTTTACATTCATATCGTTCCTAAAAAAACTACACCCTAGTTTTTGTTAACCTCCTCCCTCTCCATCCAACCACATTTACATTTATAGCTATAACATTATACAGCAGAAATATACACAGAATATTATACTGCTGTATAGTGCAACAAAAATGTATTAGGTACTTATTCCTATTGACATTTGGTCGACGCAACAATTTTGCTTCTATAAAACCCGTAACAGGAAAAACGCGATACCTCTTAAGGGGTCATTGTACTCATCATTATGAACAACTTTCACTATGGGACCAACACTGAAATCGTGAAAAAAAAAATCGACTCCCCCATACATTTCTGTGCGCAAAACTCGACAAAATGTACGGAACAGCTGATTTTTTTCGCGATTTCGGGATTGGTTCCATAGTAAAAGTTGTTCATAATTATGAGAACAATGACCCCTTAAGAGGTATTGCGTTTATTCTGTTATACGGTGTATACATAAATGTCTATCAATCGTTATTCTCACAATCTTACTATTGTTTCTTAGATTTTCCTCTACGCTTACTTCCTTTTTCATCTCATCATCATATCAGCCGAAAGACATCCACTGCTGGACATAGGCCTCCCCCAAAAGAGGGGGGTTGCCATAATCGCCACTCTTGGCAGGCGGGTTGGCGATCGCAGTGTATGGTGTTGCGTTTTACAGAGAACGCTGCTGCCCATTCTCTGGTGAGTCCCTTAGTCGCCTCTTACGACACCCACGGGAAGTGATGGGATGGTATTATTCTTTTACGGCACCATACGGCACCGGCCGACACCATACGGCACGGCTTTTTCATCTACATCATTCATACTGGAAAATTGTGACAATTTGTCATTCTTATTCCTCAGTTTCAAGCTTAGGCTATGACAGTTCCTCACCAAATTTAGATTTCCTCTTAAATACTCCTTTATTATTCTTTCCATTCGCATACTACCCACACATCTGTCTCTCACCGATCATACCTTCAAACATCCTTTCAATGATCTTAATTACAAATTCCTAACCTATTGTGAAATAATAATTCGATTGATATAAATAATAGAGTTACCTTGTACCTAGCACCAGTATTATTTGGTCATGCCCTGTTTCGCTCGCCTCTCCCACTCCGCCCTCATCTGCAGAATCCCTTTAAACTGGGGAGACGCATCGGCTTCCCCCGAAGGTTCCTTCTCTTTCCCACCTTCATCCTTCTCCAAATCTCCGTCCTTGTCTATCACAGCACTTTCTTTCCTATCCTTATCGACTGACAATCTGAACTTATCATCATTCTTCTGCCACGGCCTTTTCGTCAAAGTGTCGGCTTTATAAGCCATTGCTTCGCTCTTTGCTATGTTTTTAATGTCCTCTCTGTCATTTGATGGGTCAGGGAACGTTCTATTTCTAAGTCTTTTTTCGGGAGTTGAGTCTGATACTTCTTTCTTGTATTTGTTAACTTCGCTCCTGTAAACGGGAGCGCTGTCTCTCTTAGGGTTCGAAGATACATTGTTTATGCTCACGCTGTTAATGCTTACGCTTCTTTGATAATGTGGAGCTCCGAACTGACTCACACGAGCAGCAATGTCAACTAATCTCTTTTCTTCTTCTTTTATAACATCTTCGTTTTCTTTGTCACTGTCCCTAGATTTTATAGAAGCGTTAAATTCGTTTTTTAGTATTTTACTTCTTGTAGGCGGTACGTCGCCTTCTTCTTTCTCTTTGTTACTGTTGATTGCGGCTATTTCTTGGGCAATGCTATCGGCTTCAGAATCTTTCAGTTTTAAAGATCTTCGCGCGAATACTTTCATCAGTTCTGGTTCGTCATCGTTTTTCTTGTCACCTCGCAGCTCTTTAGACAGGATGCCAGGTTTTTTACGATAGACGACAGTTTCATCATGTCTGTCAGGAGTTTTGATGTCATTGCTGTCCGTGCTCTGAATGGAACTCTTGCTTCCGAAGCTCGAATGGGATTTCTGATCAATGGATATGTTGTCGTAGATTCTCTCCGTGCTACCATCGGTACTCATGGAGTTGGTTCGTGGCTTCTCTGGTCTATCCTGTAGTTCCACGCTCATTGCTTTTCTTTTGAAGAATGCTTTGGGCGTGGAAGGACTCTGTGGTATAATGGGAATGACAGACTTCCTTCCACTAAGTGGGGAGTTCTTGTCATCTGTTTGAGTATTCTCAATAATATTCTCAACGAATTTGTTGCTCTTGATAGATTCCCTTCTTACAGGGATATTCTGTGTCTTAGTTTCGGTGATTTGGAAACATTCTACGTCTTGTTCCTTCTCTACTTGCGGACTCTCAAGTTTCTTTGGCGTGATGTTAGCTGTCAAAACAATGTTTGTAGCAGGTTTAGCATCAACTTTGTTTAGCTGAATATTCAGAAACTCCGGCACTCCAGGTTTAGATCCAGATTTCTGTAATTTCTCATCACTTTTGTTAACTTTTGGTGCTTCCACTGTTTTGACTGGAGTTTGTTCTTTATTAATATGTGTAACTGATATAAAACTTTCAGTTTCTGGTTTCAATTCCCTTTGCACATTATGTTTGGCACTTAAAGCGCTCTCAACAGAAATAGTTTTCCGTCTATCTTCTATGGGCTTCTCTGGGCTACTCTTAATGCTATCTAAAGAACTAGACTTGAGTATTGGGGCAATAATGGGCTTAGGCGAACTAATAATATCATCAATTTTAGCCTCTATCTGAGAGATATCGCTATCGCGTTTATTATCCATCGTAATTTGAATGCTATTGGTGAAGAGTTTTCTGTCTTCGTTAGCATCAGTTTTGAGGCTATCCAAGTAACTGCTATCGGTACTCGGCAAGCTATCGTAGTTGGCTTCGGCACTGCCGTGCATCAAACCGTAGTTTCTGGCTGAAATTCTTTTGGAGAAGTCATTTCGTTCGCTCAGGTTCCTCCTGTAGTTGACTTCCCAGCTTTCTAGTAACGGTTCAGAAATGCCGACGATGGCCGGCAGACTAGGCATCTGGTTCTCTTGGGAGCTGATGGACGTCGTCTCGGACGCGTATCGGAAGCTGTGCGACTTGCCGATGCTGCTGCGAGTCTCCACGTACTCGTCTCCCAGAGACCTCATCGCAGAGGTCACGTAAGACTCCTCAGTTTTAGAAGCGTGGCGGGCTGATTCACGTTTGCATTCGATCAATTTCTCAGTAAAATCGGAAACGTGCTCAGACGACCGGTGTTTGATGTTGTCGGAACTCTGATGCCTAATCGTCTTGGGGGGTGACGTCGATGCCAGCATGCTCTGGTTGAAGTAGGGGATGTTTTTCGGCATGCTACCACTTGTGAATATGTTATAATCGTTATGAACAGTTTTAATGCGCATAGCTCTGATGGGAGGCTCGTCATCTGAGATCGCTGGAGACTCTTCCTGTGCTCTATTCAACAGCTCATTACTAATAAATGCCTTCGAGGAAAATGGATCAACCAGCCTTTGGACTGACGCAGGTCTTTTGGTCTTATCAAGGTGCAGGTTGAAGGATTCTCTCTTATCTTCAATTGCCTCTTTGGAAGAAGTCCGTTTTGTCCTTTCAATCTTTTCACAGAATTCTTCGCGTCTGCTGTAGCGACTTTTCATTTCTTGGTTCAACATTTTGTCGGTTTCTTCAGCGATTTTGAGATCAGTTATATTGTATTCTACGCCGGGGACTTTGGCAGCGCTGTAAACATCTTTGTACGCGCTGTCTTGGACGTAAGCGCCCTTGTTGTCCAACCTTTTGTGCTGTTGGTTGGCGAAGGCTTTCTGTCCGGCGGATTTGTGGGTTCTTTCTGCGGGTACCGGCTTGTACCCTTGTCCTTCATGAAAATTTCTCTCTGTATCAACAGGTTTATACTGCGCAGCAGATTTCTCAGTTTTGGACTTTTTAATCTCTTGCTGACCATCTCCGTCCGTCTGATCCTTTTTGGACTTCTTCCCGCTCTTTCTCAGAAGAAGTCTACTGAAGAACGACTCCTCTTTCTTTGACGACTTTATCGCTTCATTCTCTGACTTCTTGTCTGACTTAGATTTCTTCTCGAGGCAAGACTCATCGGCTTTCTTATCCATGCGGTACTTAGTCATCCTCTCTTCTGAGTGGTAAGTTTGGATGGTCTCCTCGTGGGTTCTTGATGAGCTCTCTCTTAGGGCCTGCCCTTGAGAGCTTGACTGGCTTCTCTTGATCGAGGACCTTGGGGTGTTGGACTCTGCTATGCTAAGCTTTGCAGGAGACTGGCCCACGAGATGGCCAAGAGCCAAACCAGGAGGTAAAGATGAGGATTTCAGCTTAGTATCGCTTGGAGTCTCCAGGACTCTTGTGAGTTCCCTGTTCACATGATGCTGGTGTTCCTTTACAATCATATGATGCTTCGTAGTGGTCGATGAAGAGAATGATTCTGAAACGAGAAGGTTTGAACGTCAGACATGATCAAAGGAAAGGTAGATTTAGCTGATTATAATAAGGTGTATAATTGTATACTTACCAGTAACGACTTCTGAATGTTTGTGGCTGACTTCAGGAGTGGTGCTTCGTATCATTTCTTCGTTGAGTTCGGGCGTTATCGGCAAGGCTGATGCGGCAATCTGGAATATTGTGGATGCCACAGTTCATATTTGATCAAATTCTAAATATGGACACATAGACGTTGTAAGTGATTTGATGACTTTGAGATAGAAGAACCCACTTAGCTGAAAGCTTTGTTAGATGAATACAAAGAAGTTTGTGTTAAAAATATAATGAAGCATGAAAATTAAGCAATAGAAAACAACAGAGGAGAGCAATGAAAAGTTTTAATGTCGCTGGAAAATATGAAATTTGAAAAAATGATTTTGATGAAATATTTAAGGGAGATGATCAATTCCCGGAAGATGTTAAAATAAGAAATCTGTGGGGTAATTTTCCTGAAGAAAGCTGATGATTTGATCATTTAGTGAAAGATGGAATAATATTGTTTACATATTAAAACTATTTTTAGATAATTTATGCCCAAATATCTTGCAACGTTTGTTAGTCTGATTAGGTTGACATTTTACATGTTTGATTCCGTCTGATGCCTGGTTGGCTCTAGATGAAGCAACTCAACGGTAAACAGTACGGGCGCGATTTTTTTTCATTATTTAATAAATGTGTTTATAATGTTATTTTATGTTTCAGCTAGCACAACAGAGTTTGTATTATAATTTTCTCCTTGTTTCGGGCGAATCAACAGTGTTACTAAGCGCCACCAACCATCAGTCACAGCAAGCTACATTCTACACAGCGAAGCAAAGCGACAGGACAGACGACACCTACATTAAAGTTCAATACTAACTGGGTTGGTTTTCTTGCGGCGAGGTGCGCCGTGCGTGCGGCGCGGTCGGACGGCCATCTTGTGCTTCGCGGCCGAGTGCGACAGTGGCGCCACGCCCGACGGTGGCTCGGATGTGTCTGGAATTTAGAGAAGGATGTTATTAGTTTTTGGGTAAGTATCATAATAATAGGTATTTGAACTCGGGGCGTCTTGTCATATACATGAGATATAACCAAAGAATTATGTAAGTGTATTTGTGTATATATTTGGAACGACAGAATTTTGTACTATTTCTGTTCCAAGCTGTACACAGATAGAGGTGTCTATGTTACAGGTGTAATCAGCAGTTCAGGCCCGCAGATACCGATTACTTGACATGCAATGCAAGGGAGAAACCCTAATAAAAATAAACTTTGGCACATAAGCTGAATTAAGAGTCAACTCAGCACTGGCAAAGTAACATATCGGTTGGATCTACCATGCTCTAGATAGATAAACGATACTCACTGTAGAAATCAAACTGGTCGCTCCTGGAGTGGTCATGCGAGTGGTGGTGGCCGCTGCTGCTGTCCTCGTCCATCTCCGAGGACCCCACGCTGAGGAGGGAGCCATCGCTGCAGGAGGACTGCGATATGCCTGCATGGTGCCGCTGGAAAGAGAGATAAGGAGTACGTTAGTATGTGAAGTGTTGAAGGGACGTTGGTAAGTTTTGTGGTGAAGAGCCAGGTGATTTGACTGGTGGTAAGGGGTTGGTTACAGTACTGGAGGGATTGTAGCTAGTGAAATGCCATCTTAGATACGAAGCTGGCATGTCTTATATGGCTGTAATTAAGTTGGCACCAGTTTACGTAAAACAGGAAAACTGCATTGTGAAGCTCTTTGCGAAAAGATTTTCTGCAGTAGAACCCTACAGACAGGCCTTCGTTACAAATAGCGTAAATCCATGTTGGGGTATACGTTGAATTTTACTGCAGCAAGATATTTGACTGAAAAACGGCCAGCTATCTGGCAATGTGAAGAGTTAACTATTTGCTTCCTATGGCAGGCGCCAGATAAATGTGCAACAGCGGTCATTGACCCACATACATTTATTGACTTTCTTAATATCAAAAATAGAATAAAGACACAAAGTTGCCCTGCACCGACTTCCATCGTGACCCTTTACGTTATCTAATAACCGAAAACGGTTCATAATTTATTGTCCGGGTAAATAGGAAGAGATATTAGGGAAAGGCAAGCATGCATTACTGCAAGTTTATCTGGCACGAAATTCGATGAACATTCGGACTTTATGTCCGTCTTGTTTCAAACCCAGACGGCTAAAACTTCACGCAACTAGGAGAAAGACGTACTTGACAATCTTTCTCTAATATCTATTATAAATCAGTTGATCCTACAGGGAGTACCAAAAATACTGTTCCGATAGGCCGTTGTAAACCGTCACGTCCTTCGAGGATAATATTAATATCAGGAAATGTCTGACACGTTTTTAAATTCGATAACTTATCAGCAGAAATTTTAGGTACTATCATTCGGCAATTATGCATCTACTTTTAGCAATAATGTTGCTTCAATCCAAGGTCACACGTTTTTTGTTTAAAACTAAGGATTTATTTATTGAGTTGGTACTGAAGTCCATTCATTTATTTACTTACAGTACCTATTTACAATTATATTCAATGCTTCTCTCGTTAAATCCAAATTCGTACCCTTAAAGATGTTCGTTGTTTTTCGAACTTTCCGCAGGGAAGCATGCGGTGCGGGCGGGGGGTTCGTTTTATTTCTGATGTAGCTCCTTAAGCTACTTAAAGTAATAAAATACACGTTTTGTGAGTTATGTACAATATATTAAGACATTGAAAAATGTATTAATTCCCAGATTTGTTTCAGAAGTCGATTGAGTATTGAATGAGCTAAAAACTAACACCGTGCTCAAACAAAATATTTGCTTAACACTATGACGTAAATAGTTTAAAACTAGTGGACGTCACGCGGTTTCACCCGCGTAATTCCCGTTCCCGTGGAAGTACGGGGATAAAATATAGCCTATGTTACTCCCTGATAATGTAGCTATCCATGGCTGAAAGAATTTTTCAAATCGGTCCTGGAGTTTCGGAGCCTATTCATTTCAAACAAACAAACAAATCTTTCCTCTTTATAATATTAGTTTAAAATAAAAAAAAATACATGAATCCAGTCACAAATCCACCAAATTACTAATGCTACATAACATAATCACAGTATTGTTCCAAATAACGACTATTTATCCACCATACTCTTTAGAAATCGAGCTATCAGTACAGATAATCTTTTTGAAATAAATCACAAGCCGGATGCTCGCTGCATTAGCATGTAAAGCTATTCAGGCTGCCAGGTCCACCACACGTAATGTTACCGAATGTTTTATAAAACACTAATTATAAATATTATATGGTTTATATTTGGTTTATTGAAAGATTAATGGCCGAGATTAGCAGTGAAGGAAATGGTTTGTAGTAGATAAATCAAAAGTTGTTACAGCTTAATTAATTAAATTAAATTAATAGAATATTAGTCTGATTGCTGTAGTGGAGAAGTCTGTTAGTTCTTTATTTTTAACCGACTTCTAAAAAAAGAGGAGGTTCTCAATACCGCGGGGATTTTTTTATGTATGTACACCGACTACTCCGATTTCTGTGATTCTTTTTTAGTTCGATGCAGTATACTTGCCATTTAGTCCCGTAAAAATTTGAATCAGTTTGGTTCATTAGTTTTTATTTTATGAGCATTTTTGCTTATTTCAATTTCTGCGTTGACGAAGACGTCGTCCAAGTCAATCACCACTTAAAAGTGAAAAACAAAAAAAAAACTTTTTGCAAAAAAATATAACCGACTTACAAACAAAACACTACAAAGATTATTTTATTCTTTGTAGTGCTTGTTTCGAAGTCGGTTATATTTTTTTGTAAAAAGTTTTTTTATAGGCACTAAATTTTGACCGCGACTGTATAGCCTAAAGCCGGTGTGTCATGAATGTGACTATCATATACAAATTGACACATTATTGACCTTCGGGCAATATGGCACTGAATTTCATTATAACCCGTCGGGCAATAATGTCTTACTTAACGTGAGTTTGTACGACATAAAATCTGTCGTTTTCGTGCAGGTGGTGTGAAAATAAATAAATCAGTAAATAACAGCGGAGAAGCAAGATAATTCCGTAAATAAGTTTGTTTGGACTGTTTTAGACCTGCGTCACTACCTACGATCAATCTTCGAGTCATCTGCACTTATCATCAAGACATCACTTCACTTTAATCAGCCTATCGCCCATCACAGTAACTATGATGCTATAGGCGTGATCATCACTTATGATACATAGATTAGAACTAGGGATTCTGACCGAAGCATTACCTGAGAGTCTCACAGTTTTTTGACGACCATATTTTTTAGGGTTCCCAAAAAAATAAAAACGGAACCATTATAGGATCACTCGGGTGTCTGTCTGTCTGTCCGTCTGTCACAGCCAGTTTTCTCCAGATCCACTGGACCGATTCTGTTGAAATTTGGTACACATATGGACTTCTATGACCCAAACACGGACGCGTTACGTAAATTATTATTTTTTTAGTATGGGGTTCACTTTTGGGGGTCAAACTAGAAAATTTCAAAAAAAAAATTTTGAACAATATCGTGTGACATATCAAATAAAATGACTCCTCACTCCAACACAGAAATTGAAATAAGCAAAAATGCTCATAAAATAAAAACTACTGAACCAAACTGAATCAAATTTTTACGGGACCAAATGGCAAGTATACTGCATCGTAGTTCGATGCAGTATACTTGCCATTTGGTCCCAAAAAGAATCACAGAAATCGGATCAGAAACCGGAGTAATCGGTGTACATACATGAAAAAAAAAACACGCGCCGAATTGATAATCTCCTCCTTTTTTGTAAGTCGGTTCAACATTAGGCATTTCTCATGAATCCAAGAATAACGTTCCTGTGAAATCTTCAAAACACTTGATTTTATAACATATGAAACCTCAAATATTAACCTTAATGTTGGCACTAATAGTCCTTCTCCTCGGGGGTCTCTTCACCGACACTTCTTCCGCCTTAGTGATGTACAACATCATCGTCACTATCGATATCACCAACGTTATCGATACGCTCACTTATCGACACTCACACATCACTTTGTATGTCTTCATTTGTTAAACACACATTTACAGTTAATAACACATTATGATTAACACTATTTATGATGAAAATTATTGCACACTGTAAATGACGTCATTGTTTAGTTTGAATCGTATTTTTGCTATTGTTTTTTTTTTGTGAGAATTTGGGCTCTTGAGGATGATCTATTTTTTAAACTTTACGTTATGAAATTGTAAACGGTTGTATTTTTAAACTACTAGGTTTTTGCAGTGGATTTTTATGACCCTTATGTTATGACATACTTAGATAAAATACACTTTAAATATGGTACACGAACATTGTCACACAACCGATGTAGTTACGACGATTTCACTAACTTTTTAGTTGTTAAAAAAATACCAAAAAAAATACCGTTATTTTTTTTCTATCATGTCAAAAAAATGGCAACCAAGTCGTCATTTTTTGCAAAAAAAAAAAGATTTTTTTTAAACCGAAAATTAAAATGGCGGATTATTTGAGAAAACAAAACCTACCTCTTCTGTCACAGTCTCCATCGACAGATCTGTATAGAAAGTACATACAGTGCAGTAGTTCAATATCGCTATTATCAGATATTCATAATACGTTATCTTATCATAGACAATCGATGTGTTATGATCATCGCAGTTAGTGTCATTTTGTGCTATCTGCGACTTATCAGCTGATAGTTATGATATGTTTTGTATCAATTTCGTTTTTCGATAGGCAAATTGTTGATACGTTACACGCATTTAAACTGGTTAATAGTGAACGTGGATTATATTATTTAAAGAATTGAAATCGAAAATGATCGAATTCAGGCAGCATCTGAGAAACAATGAGGCGTCGTACTAACTGGCCAACGATCGTTCGACTTAACAATTCAATTTCGTCGCACGACGAGAAACACACACATTTCTTTAGTGTCCTAATTTAAGCTGGCAAATCATCGCACGAGTACAGCAGGCCTAAAAAGGCCACTTTAGTAGAATCACTATATCTACACTAATATTATAAAGAGGAAAGATTTGTTTGTTTGAAATGAATAGGCTTCGAAACTACTAGACCGATTTGAATAATTCTTTCAGCAATGGATAGCTACATTATCAGGGAGTAACATAGGCTATATTTTATTCCCGTACTCCCACGGGAACGGGAACTACGCGGGTGAAACCGCGTCACGTCCACTAGTTAATTATACAACAATCTGTGAAATTTCATTTTCATCTTTATCGCTTAAATATATTAAATTTTCCCAATTAATCTTGAACCTAATGCTTTAGCATTAGGTTCAAAATTAATTGGGAAAATTTGTCAGTTTCGGGAAGCTTGATGTGCTGGTTGTTTTTACTAAAAGTGGCCTTTTTAGACCCGCTAGTATCATTTTCGTCGCGCGACGAATTCGCATCGTTAATTCTTACGATCATAGCCAATTAGGACGAAGCCTCAATGTTAAATGTAGGAAAATTAGAGGTGTTCCGTGTTTCTGACAGTTTGAAAACCCAACCCACAAAAATTTCCGAACAAGTCAGTTTTTAAACAATCAGCCTAACCTTCTGGCATAGTCGGGTACAAAAGTTCAATCGTAAGACAAGAAGTTGGTGATCGTAAGTCGACCGTGCAATGTAGTTAAGGGTGCTATTACAAAATCGAGCGCTTGGCTCAGACTAAAGCTACAGACCGCGTTTCCTGAGATTTATAGTGATTGTAGCGCTGTATACAATAATTGTTTAAAAATATTGTTTGACATTTAAATAGACATTTTTTTTTCAAGCAAGGTAACATAGTAACCTTATTTAATTTTTGTTTGAAATTGGATTATATTTTCATAGAAAAAAAAAATATAATTTCGGACAAAAAATTATCAGTAAGTCTTTGTTTTACGGAATTATTTTTGGTGTATTACTGTATGAAACATAATAAATTGAATAAAGCACTCCAAAGTAGAAGATATAGTTATACCCTAAACATTTTTATTAATGATTAAATTATTATATCTTCGATGTAACAAAGCATCAAAAGATGCCTTAAGTAAAATTTTATGAAACATCCTTTGCAGAGACAACGTTTTTACTAATTTACGTAAACAAATTGAAATATTTATTTAAAGCACTCCCAAGAAAAAGTATCAAACTTTCTTGGTCATATATTTTTTTAAATTTGTGGCTATATATAAACCATAATCACAGATCAAAACTCGAGTCAAACGGTCAAATCCAAGAAAAAATGTAATAGCCCTCTTAATGTATTTTTTGAAAAATTTACAATAAAAAATATTTATATTCTTTTCTATTCTAGCAAGTACTTTCCTTTCGAGCTCCAGAACTAGCCGTTAGCTCAATATTTTATCGTCATTACCGATGAAACTGATAAAAAAGTGAAGTGCACGCGCACACAATGATAAGAGAGTACCGCACGTAATATGAATATCAATGCCAATGTCGGAGATAACGACCGGCTGATATGAATATTATAATTTTTGGATTATTAGTTCCTTGGACTTAAGGATGACCTTGCAAAAGTAATTGAAAAAAAAAATGATTGAAAATTCTTTGTATTTATCGGCTTAAATGCTTATTCGGTCAATGTTTTGTTTATGATGAAAGAATATTGGTGAAAAAAAAAACAGCAATTTCCTATATTAGCAGGTATATATAGGAAAATAAAATACGGTATGACGTCTCAAAACTTTCATGCTTTCGTTGTGGGAGGGAGACGGAGCACAACGTAATCATGATGGCATTGGCACGTCATGGTAGGCCCCTGATCAAAATACTCGAGATACTTTTGCTTGACACTGTATGATTGTAGAATTCTTTCCTAACCGACTATTTCCCTAGAACTCGAAGAACTGTAGTGTAGACTTCAATAGGGTGTTTACAGGGTTGAATATTTACCCTTATTTAATTAAGTTTAATCCTTAATTTCAGGCATCTATGGCCCATAAATAAAATACATAAACATAAAACAATAACAGCTATAAATAAATTAATACATATTACAGTACTGATTAAAACTATAAACTACTGCACACAAAATGACGGCGTCGTGTTTCGCTGACTGGTGTCGCGCAGCTGACCGCGGTTACGTCGATACATGTCACCCTTCGGCCAAAACTCTGCTTTGAGGAACATCTCGAGATGGTGAGTTGGAACCCTCACCACAAACGTCTTGAAATTTGTGTTGTGGCGCGACTTCAACTACTCGACCTTCAAAGTCCAGTTGGTCTTCACTCTCATGTAGTCCACGATCTCCTCAACCTTCGTGGAGTGATGTAGCCGGGACACATACAGCAGCGTCGTGGTTTACGGTAGCCGATTCAACCTGTTTCTTGAACTTATGCATGACTTTTCAAAAATACACTTTTTTTAAAACTCATCTATGTTCTACTTATCTCGTTATCAACGAACGTGTTCGGAGACAGATAGCCCATTTCCATTCATACCTAAAACAACTAATTAAATTATAAACATTGCGAAATGGCTAAACAAAAAGATAATTTTATCGACCTTATTAAGACACGTGCAGATCAAAATAAACGGATTACTACAACGAACTGACAACAATAATTAAGTCAACAAGTTTTTGCCAGCAACTTGGTTCGCACAAATCCCGTATTTTTCCATTCCCGTAGGAACTTCGGGAAATCCTCTCTTTGTGCTCCCCTACACTCCCCAAGGAACCCACATGCCAAATTTCAGCTTTCTACGACCAGTAGTTTCGGTTGTGAGTTGTCTGTCCGTCACTAGTAACGGAAGAATTTTATATATATTGAGTATTTTGAAGAAAAATGCGAAAGTCGAATGGATGATGTTTGTAAATCAATCACGCTTGAACGGCTGAACGAATCTCGATGATATTTAGCACAGAGATTTTGGCAATGGAGATGGCAATCCTACCATAGTCCACTATAATCCACCAGGATTATAATGGATTCTGGTAGGATGGCCAAACTAAAGTGGCTGTGGGCAGGGCACATTGCTCGCAGAACACATTGTCGATGGGGCCGAAAAGTTCTGGAGTGGCGACCGCGTACCGGAAGATGCAACGTTGGAAGGTGGACCGATGACCTGGTGAAGGTCGCGGGTAGCCGATGGATGCGAGACGCGCAGGACCGGTCGTTGTGGCGACGCTTGGGGGAAGCCTATGTTCAGCAGTGGACGTCTTTCGGCTGATATAATGATCATGATGATGATGATGAGATTATGGTCTGGAATAGCACATAGGCATATTCCCGATGTTGACGCTGCCGAAGCCGCTGGAAGAAGTTAGCAAAAGATATTTTTATCGACCTTATAATGTGACACCATTGATATATAAAAAACTCAAGATACACACTCAGCATCTCAAAAACGTCCGCAAAAAATAAGCGCAATATGTATAACTACACACAACTCACACATGACACTTGATACATGTCAGTTTTTCACGACAGTTTCGAGTGTTGCATTTGTTCGAGACTGTGCATCTTGGGTTTTTTTATATATCAATGTGTGACACGTACAAACCAAAATAAAAGCCTTACTTAGCTAATTAACTAAAACAACAGTAACTAAGTCAAATGGAATTATTCGTAATTAAATTAGGCATGTATTACTTTTGTGTAGTAAGTTGTGTAAAAAGGTTCAGTTGTGTGTTATTGAATGAAACTGTATTTTAGAGGTTAATTTATGTACACTTCAGGCCAAATTAATGTAGGTATCACTTTTTCGTACATAATTATTTCAATTGTATACAAATAAGTAGGTACTGCAATTTTCCCCATTATCAGTTTTTGTTTTAATGGAAAACTACTCAGCAGATTTCATACATAAGTGTTCCCCCTTTTCATCCCCTTAAGGGATGAATTTCCAAAAAATCCCTTCTTACTACTCACCAAAATCATTAAAGGCCGCCTTGTGCAAAATTTCATTTTAATAGTCCCAGTAGTTTCAGCTGTGCGTATCACAGTCAGTTACCCTTTATATTATTTTAGCTTTTTCGTACGCGCATATCCTGTTTTTTTCCGTTCCCGTAGGAATTTCGGGAAATCCTCTCTTAGTGCTCCCCTAAGGAGTGTAAGGAAGCTACATGCCAAATTTCAGCTTTCTACGGTCAGCAGTTTCAGCTGTGCGCTGTCTGTCAGTCACTCAATCAGTCAGTAACGGAAGAATTTTATATATTAGGATAGCCTTCCTCATGAATCATCATCATATCAGCTGGAAGACGTCCAGTGCTGGACATAGGCCTCCCCCAAAGGGGGGGGAGTTTGCCATAATCGCCACGCTTGGCAGGCGGGTTGGCGATCGCAGTGTATGGTGTTGAGTTTCACAGAGAACGCTGCTGCCCATTCTCTGGCAAGTCCCTTAGTCGCCTCTTACGACACCCACGGGAAGTGATGGGATGGTATTATTCTTTTACAGAACCATACGGCAGCGGCCGACACCATGCGGCCTCATGAATGTGGCTATCATATACAAAATTAGTTTTCCAAACCCGACTGGTAGTTCCAGAGATTAGCGCGTTCATACAAACAAACGAACTCTTCAGCTTTATTACATTACACTTTATTAAATACATAGCAAAACATTGTCGATAATGATTATAGTATTTTTTTTATATTTCAACTTGTACTAAGACAACGGTGCTTTACTTGCATGCATTTGCACGCGAAGCCAACTCTAGATATGTCAGACAATCCTAATAACTGCACGTGAACGAACCGTGTGTGAATGAGTTCGACCACAGGCGCAGGCGCAGCGAAAGTACCGCGTGGCGCGTTGTGTGTGTTCAGACAGTGCGGACTGCGGGTGGTTGCAACATTACGCGCGCTGACGCAACCACCGCGCCTCTGCGAAAACTACGTTAAAATAAAATAGATAATCCATACTAATATATTATAAGCGAAAGTAAAGTCTGAGACCTGTCTGTCTGTCTGTTACCTCTCACGTCTTAACGGCTCAACGGATTTTGATGAAACTTGGCACAGACGTTTACCATGTGTTGGATTAGGTTGCTTTTTATCCCGGAATTATGTTTTCTTGGCATAATTTTTTACCTTTAGGCGCGGAGCGAGGCAGCGGAGCGGAGAAATGGAGTAATATTAACCAATCATGTCAGTGACTCACGTGGTGCGGAGATTTTATGCAATTCCATTGGTTAAAATTTCTCAGTGTTTCCGCTCCGCTGCCTCGCTCCGCTGTAATGGACAGGCGCGGGCGGAGCCAATGGCAGAAGCTAGTTTTACTAAATTATTAATAAAATCTATAACACTATACTAGAATTATGTGATTTTATTCCATGTTCTCTGATCAATTCGAAGTAATTTCGGAATCCCGTGGGAAAACGTGATTTTTTTGTCAGTTGACGCCCCTCAACATAAGTCGGACCATTTAGGTTCAAATACTTGGAAAACCATAACTACTTTTGAAAAAAAAAAATAGCAAAACTACCCTCTACTGAGGTTTTAAGAAGGCAGACTTAGATATACGAAATTAGCTACGTTAGCTTCGCTGACGTAACATACGCTCAACGGGTATGTCTACCGTATCGTATGACAGCAAACATTACTATCGACAGTAAACAAATCGATCGAGATGACATAAGGGAACATATTAAATATGATATAGTAGGTAGGTACTGTAGACGTTCCAGGTTGGGGCTTCTGAAACGTCTGGGGATCGATATGCATAAAAATACTTTTGGCGATTTAAGAGATCATTATATTAAGCGGGTGCTCTCAAGAAAAACTTTTACAGGTCTGTCAGAAAAACAAATCAATCATCGTATGTCAATATTTGAACCTATTCTAAATTCCTAATTCTTCTAAAGCTTTTTTTATGATTAAATTGACTGAGGTCCCCGGAAGGTGAGCCATCCAAGGAGGTTGTGCCACAGTATATAGCTCGTAAATTATAGCGTTAATTGCTGAAAAAAGTCTGAAATGATTAAGAACGAACTTTGTGATTTTTATGGCCATTGGGTGGTCAAAGGTAAACTGTAGGAATTATAAAAAAATATAGACAACACCAAAATGTATGAAAAGTAAAAGAATATAAAAAAACCGGGTGCAAGTCGGACTCGCCCACCGAAGGTTACGTACAAGTTTGTAGCTACAAATTACTTTAAATAAAGACTTTTTGTATGATTTAATTACAAATGTATAGTTTTCAAAATTTTCCCTAAATAAGTAGTATAAGACGGTACTATTTGCCAAATTTCATAGTTCTAGGTCAACGGGAAATACCCTATACATTTTGATTCCCTTGAGAGTGTCGAAATATACGCTTTTTGCGAATCTTTTTTTTAACGTTAACTTAGAAGTTTTATTTTTTTACAGCATCAAAAGGATGTAGACTTAAGTATATGGTTTTAATTCAACTCGATACCTCCACGCGTTACCGAGATAAACGGTCTTAACAGACGGACGGACAACAAAGTGATCCTATAAGGGTTCTGAATTTTCTAAAACTCAACTACTCTCAATATCATATCCATAAATCACACCAAAACATTACACATCGCACCACAAAAAACGGACCCACTCTCATTATTACCTAAATTTATGTCACAACACCTAACCGTGCCGCTCTGCCGATTACCGTGTCGTTCTACCGCTGTGTGTGCCGGTGGCCAATGGGAAGCGGAAGAGGGGTGAGCTATCTCATCGAGCCGGATGTCATCTGTCTGCCGCTCGTAATTATGTAGTTTGTGAACAGTGATGGCGGGTTTGAATACAATAATGTGTGGGCTATTAAATCTGCCTTATTACCTACAGGTACTTTTAAAAACACTGTCTGTCATAGCGTATGTTTCATTCGTTTATTAGGCGACTGAAATATTTGCTGGGAATTTGTCATAGGCTCGTTTGACCACTATCTCACCTGGATGGTAAGGGATGTGGTCGAAGATGGAGCACGCTTGTTTAGAAGTAACCTATTCATTCTTTACTGAAACACCTTCAGTTTGGAGCTATCAGGAAACACAGGCACTGGCAGGGAATTCTACTCCTAAGCTTTCTCATAATGAAAAAACATAGGTACTGATCACCTTTATTAAAAAAGTGTTACTCTTACACTACCCCTCTTCACGTCTTTTTTTTTAAGACCAGTTTTTCCTACCTACATTTATTTTGCTGATGCCCGCGGCTTGTGGATGTTGGTTATCGCGACCAAAAGTAATCATTAAATTTTGATCCCGTTCCGACACCTCTAACAAATATCATTAGCCAATGTATACAAAAACTCGACAATTTATGTACTAAAACCTTCCTCGAGAACCACTGTATCCATTGGTGAAGTAATTTTTAGCAAACAGCATGAAAATCAGAGCAGTAGTTTTTGAGTTTTTCGGGGACAGAAAAACAGACGCGGCAGAGGACTTTGTTTTATATTATGTAGTGATATGATGTAATTAGTTCTCAAAAAATAGCTTAAAAACGTTTTGGGCATTTAATACTGATATCAATATGTATTGACGTCAAATCAATAAATAGACGTAGGCACTTAATTGAAGTACTTCAAGTTTATCAAATAAAACCTGGATTGTTTCATTGGCACTATTTAATTGATAGCACGCAAATCTATAATTGTTTAACACCTGGTTCTAGAAAAGCTTGACATAATGATTAGTCAAGATACTAGATTTTGTACTTTATCAGCAAGCTCTAAAGAACAAAGTACCTTATCAGTAATCAGTCATGTGCGTATTTGCATACAAAAGTCGTTTAGATAAAATAGGTACATCCGCTGTGCCAATCCCCACAATTAAATGATACGCAGTGTAAAATGTTGTGGGAAAAACAAAAATCGCGTTGGTGAAAAATTGCGAAAGTCTAATTTAAAATGGTAGAATGGATCTAAACGTAAAATTATTGATCGAAGATCTAAACATTATTTTGTAACAACTCGCCTGTATAATAGCCGGCCTTTCGCCGCCGCTGGAGTCGCGAGCACAGATGAACAGCAGCGGGGTGATCTCGCTAATGTACGGTGGGCGAACGAAATTTTCAAGCGCAATAGTCGATGTGTGTTGACATGGCATTGACTGACGAATTTTTACGAGATTATTTTTTCTATTTTATTTTCAAGAGTGAATCGGTTACTTTTAAGCAAACTTGTGATCAAACGTGTGCCTATCAGAAGTTAAAAATTTTTTATTGTCAATGGGTCTTTCTCTATGTCATCGTAAACAATGACATCAGAGTTTTAACGATATTCTTCACTAAACATTTAAGGACAATAAATGGTATAAGTAACAGATAGTCAGAAGCCAGAAATCTGACACCAGGCTTGCTGAGAAATAGTGTGTTACCCAGTTACTGAGTTGTGGAGGTCTGGTAGGCAGCCGCTCCATGCAAAACACTGGTATTCAGCTGAATCCGGCTTGACTAGAAGCCGACCCCAATATAGTTGGGAAAAGGCTAGGCAGATGATGAAATGGTATAAGTAACATGAACAACTTACTGAACATTCAAAATGTATGTATCACGAAAAGCAATATTTGCAAAAAGAACCAGTTTTCTGCAAGAAAACTCACTTTACGCCACTGAAAGGCGTTTTTCAACATTTCAAGTGGAAAAAGAAGTTATCATCGTCATCATATCAGTCTGCAGATATTAACTGCTTGACATAAACCTCCCCGCGCGTGAGGCCACAACTGCCGGTCCTGCGCGTCTCGCATTCTTCGGCTTCCCGCGACCCTTACCAGGTCATCGGTCCACCTTGTTGGGAGGCCTTCCGACGCTGCGTTTTCGAGTAAGCGGTCGCCACTCCAGAACTTTTCGGCCCCATCGACCATCTGTTCTGCGAGCAATGACCAATGTGTAAAAGAAGTAACGTACCTACACGTGAAAAGCCACGTTTGCTTGAAGTGTTTACTTGAACAGGGAAGTCCTGAAAACAGCAGGTTTACTATAAGAGCTAAGTGCGTGTTGCACTTACCATCAAGTGCTTGAGAGTACTACTACCAGTACTTATGTACATTTAGATAACCAGCAATACAACCTACTTAAAACGCATGGAAAACTGTTGAGTAACACTATGAGATTTGGTTGGTTTTTAAACTCATGAAAAACTTATAAGCATAATCATAAATTAGCCTATAGTGTTCCGAGTTTCCGAGTGCTGGCTTTTTTTATATGACCCGGAGAGGGCTCAGCACAATCTAGTACATGCAGGTTTGCAGTAGTGCGCCAACCTTTTTTTAAGGATGGGAAATCATCAAATGACTCCTCCCGCTCTGGGTGAAGCAGAAGGGAGTGTCAGACTCTTACTGACTAAAACCGATCCGTGTTCCTCCTAATGCCCTTTGCGTTCCAGGGCCGCGGTGACTCTTTCGGACAAGTTCCGCTACCCTGAGAGAGAAGTGAGGTACCTGGGTTGAACCCACGACCTACAACTCGGCAGTGGGGGCTGCTACCACTGGGTTTTCACTATCAGCCACTTGTTCTTAAAAACCTATTTTTATTAATGTAGGGTTGCAAAGATCCGAACTGGTCTATTAAGCACGGACCAAGATTTATTCTACCTATTTACTCAAATCTTGTGACACTAGAAAATAAAATTATGTGGGAAAGGGAGAGGGGCGACAAAATCTAGTTAATTCAGGCTCTAATCGTAAAACTGAAATGATTTTGCAAATGAGGTTTCGACAAGTAAACTTTCAAGACTATCATAAATACAAGGAAATTACCACCAGTGAAAACATTTAAGGGTGCTATTACAAAATCGAGCGCTTGACTCGGACTAAAGCTACAGACCACGTTTCCCGAGATTTATAGTGATTGTAGCGCTGTATACAACATCATCATCATCTTCCTGCCCTCATCCCATTTTACTTGGGATCGGCGCAACACGTTTTTTTCTTCCATTCTGTTCTATCAGTCGTCACTCTATCACTAAGTCCCTTTTCTTTCATATCGCTCCTCACACAATCCATCCATCTTTTTTTTGGCCTTCCTCTCCCTCTCCTTCCATCCACATTCATGTTCATAACTCTTCTAGTAACATGCGTTTCATCCCTCCTCTTCACATGACCATACCAAGACAAGCGATTCCTAACTTTTCCGTCACTGGCGCCACTTTTAAACTACCTCTAATGTACTCATTTCTCACTTTATCCATTCTCGTTACTCCACACAACCATCTCAACATTCTCATCTCCGCTACATGCAATCTATTTTCATCCGTCTTTTTGGCAGCCCAACATTCTGATCCATACATTACTGTATACAACAATTGCTTAAAAATATTGTTTTACATTTAAATAGACAATTTTTTTTTTCAAGCAAGGTAACATAGTAATCTTAGTTATTAGTTACTTTTTGTTTGAATTTGGATTATATTTTCAGAGAAAAAAATAAATAAATTTGGACGAAAAATTATCAGTAACTCTCTGTTTTACAGAATTACTTTTGGTGTATTACTGCATGAAACATAATAAATTGAACAAAGCACTCCAAAGTAGAACATAGAGTTGTACCATAAACATTTTTATAAATGGTTAAATTATTATATCTTCGATGTATCAAAGCATCAAAAGATGCCTAAAGAAAAATTTTATGAAACATCCTTTGCAGAGACAATGTATTTACTAATTTACGTAAACAAATTGAAATATTTATTTAAAGCACTCCCAAGAAAAAGAATCAAACTTCCTTGGCCATATATACTTTTTTAATTTGTGGCTATATATATAAACCATAATCACACATGAAAACTCGAGTCAAGCGCTCAAATCCAAGAAAAAGTGTAATAGCCCTCTTAACCAGTAGTCAACTTCAAGTAACATAGTCAGCTTTTCTCTTCTAGATAAACCATCAGAACTAACTAGCATATTGACTTTTAACCGATACTTAGTTTAAAACGCCCATCAGTTATATTATTACTAAACTGTGAAAACAATTGAACCATGGAAAGTGCATAGAAAGCGTTCACAAGAATTACTCAAGCATAACCAATGTACTATGACCCGTGGAATCTAAACAAATGTAGTATAGCACGGTTCAGCGTTAATTTGATGATGTAAGCCCATTTTATGTAGGTCCCTTGATGAAGAAGATATGTATGAATTGGGGGCTTTAAATAAATCGGTGGTTCTTTGTAGGAGAATTACTCTGCCATGCCTTTTTTCAACTACGTAGGGGTCTGCTTTCAGTTTAACCGGAGACACCTGAATACCAGTATTTTCGCGTATCTGCGTACCTTCACAACCTAGTAGTTGGTGTTCAGCATTAAGGAAAATATAATATTGGCTAAATTATGTCCAGTTGATTTCACCCAAAATGGGCGTTTTTTTGTTTTAGTAAAAAAAAAAAATTAAATCTATATATACTAATTTATAAAGCTGAAGAGTTTGTTTGTTTGCTTGAACGCGCTAATCTCAGGAACTCCTGGTCCGATTTGAAAAATTCTTTCAGAGTTAGATAGCCCATTTATCGAGGAAGGCTATAGGCTATATATCATCACGCTACGACCAATAGGAGCGGAGCAGACGAAGTTGCGCGAGTCAACTAGTAACAAACTATATACACTTAAAACAGAAAATAAATGGGAGTCACTATTCAAAAATCACACAAAGAATTTTAGTTCAAAAAACATTGGTGCCCAATAAAAATAATCAATTGTTTCATCAGAAAAAGCCCTTGAATTAATCAGAACTATGGCACTAATCGATTATCGCGGATATACAGTAAGAAACAGTTTCCCTTCGTTATAAAAACAGTATTATTTGCTAACCGGAAAATTCATTGAACTACGCAATTACTATAAAAACCTGTTAAGATTGATAGTTGGTCTGAATTATCGTTCGATACTTTCATTGTAATTCAGTTTATTTAAGGCTTGAATACATGCCAATGACCTTGTGCATATAAACGGAGCTGACTACTCCTCTACGCGCCACTCCGCTACCCGCATTTTTTATTTATTATAAAAAAATAACACATATTTTAAAAGAGTAACATAACCGAATTATTTTCGTTTGTATTGCAAAGCAGTAGATATTTGTTTTACTTTTGTTAAAAATGAAAGAGTAAAATGGTTTCATCTCAACGATTTGGAGGTGATTCAGATGTAATTTCTCAGTAAATGCCGACGAAAAGTTGCTTCATCTGCACGCTGTTTTTAAGCATTTCTCGAGAGAGTAGCTTTATGGCTTTATTGCATGCCGTATGGTGTCGGCCGGTGCCTTATGGTGCCGTAAAAGAATAATACCATCCCATCACTTCCCGTGGGTGTCGTAAGAGGCGACTAAGGGATTCACCAGAGAATGGGCAGCAGCGTTCTCTGTAAAACACAACACCCGCCTGCAAAGCGTGGCGATTATGGAAGACCCCCCTTTGGGGGAGGCCTATGTCCAGCAGTGGACGTCTTTCGGCTGATATGATGATGATGACGACATTATTATTTAGATGCAATAGTTTTGGGCATTCAAAGTCAAGCACCTATTTCATCTTCTGTAGTAAAGCCTACTACATACAAACGTGACGACAAAAATGCGACATCAACCCGTGAAATACGTTAGTGCATGTTCTTGGGCAGCTCTTTCAGCGACAAAGCAATAACGATTTGGAAAATTATAATGAAAAGAAAACTAGAGTCACGCCTAATACACGAAATACGCATTAGGTACCAAAAATGTACAGAAAAAAAATAAAACAAACCCTTTTTACAAAAAAAAAAAAATATAACCTACTTCCAAACAGAATCGGTATTTTTGGTTTTGTATATTTTTTTGTAAAAAGTTTTTATTTTTTTTTCATTCAAATTTAAGTCGTCTTCGTCTACGCAGAAATTGTAAGCGAAAATGCTCATAAAATAAAAACTGCTTAGCCAAACTGCTTAAAATTTTTACGGGACCAAATTGCAAATATACCGCATCGAACTAAAAGAATTACACAAATCGGATCAGAAAACTCGGATTAATCGGTGTACATACCTATATAAAAAAGAATCATCAACTCGGCTTGATATTGCGAATCACCTGCTAAATAGAGTCACAGCACTGGGTCTTCGCGAAATACAAGATTATTACTTTATCGAGAAACGAAATAGCTGTCTTGTTGACCCTATTTTGAAATCAATTCGGTAATTAACCGTAAAACGTGCCAAACAGACATACTTTCGTAATAACACGATTACCGGTATCAGATTAGATAATGCATAAAACAATTAGTGAGATCTTATGCTAATATTATTAGCTAAATAAATAATATTTCACGTATAAACACATAAGCAAACCAAGCTTTTAAAATTATCTTTCTACTACCTAGCTTCGGCAATGGCATCGCCCGAGCGAATGTCGGATATCATCCTAAGAAATATGCTCCTACGATACAAAGTATCCATATCCTATTCCTGGTGTATATCCGAGTGCTAAATTTTACCTATATGCATTCCGCCATTATAACGTCAAGAAGAAGGGTCCAGGAGGTAACAGACAGACAGACGGACAGAGTAACTTTCGCATATGTACTCGTTTAATATTAGTAAGGCACTTGTCTCATCGCGAGGAAGCGATTAGCTATCGACTATTTGCTCGCTGATGAAAGGGATAAAAGATATAGATCTCGTGTGAGTTAAAGAGACAGACATTTAGTCGATAGCTGGCTGTTCACACTGCCGGCGAGCCGGCTCTTACCACTAGTTGGTCGCAGCGACAAGAGCTATCAAAGATTGTACTCGCTCAGTGACACTCACTCGGCGATGCTCGCTTGGCGGTCAGAACTCACCAACCAGCGGTAATTTCTACCTATAGTGCGGACCGGAGCGAGTGGCGCGAGTAATCGCCCGTCGCACAAAAGCACTCGCTGACAGCCAAGCGACAAAACTATCGACACTATTCACTCGCTACTCGCTGCTCGCCAACTCGTTTCGAGTTTGAAGCTTTACTCGCGGTGAGACAAGTGTTTAAGGAATCGGAAAACGTACTTACTACTTATAGCAAGCTATATAAATTGCTGACTGCCATAGGCCACTTTAAATCCTGAAAATACGCACGGTTCCTGTGGTATAGGTTCCAGGAGCGAAGACGGGGGCAAAAGCTAGTTTTAAAATAAATCAGGACTTTCCTGAAGCCGTATTTACAGCGTAAACACCATTTTCATTTGCCAGCCAATGAATATTGGAACAGTTTGAAATTGCGAACGGATTGGGTTTTCAAGCGCTCGACGTTTCGCTTTGAACGGATGTACTACCGACAGAATAGTGATGCGCTTTCCAATGTTACAACACATTTTCTGCGATGCGAAAATTTTCGTAATATCGTAATCGATTTTGACGTCCATGTTACATATTGATGACCGTTACCGATGGCCGTTGGCGTAGAAGACTTCTCGAGAGGAGACCGCGAATCGGCAAACGTAAGGTCGGACGTCTTCAGGCTAGGAGGAGCGACGATCTTCACCGGGTGGCTGGTAGCAGATGGATGAGAGTTGCCGGAAATCGAGTCAAATGGCGTGCACTAGGAGAGGCCTATATCCAGCAGTGGACTGCTATAGGCTGATGATGGTGATGTTACACATCTGTTAGCTCCTTAGTTTATAATCTGTAATAGCCGCACGGTTCGATTTTTGAATTTAAGCAACGGTTCTCGAAGTCGGTCTGTAGATCGGTTACTATTCATTACATACCGAACTCCCTCCTTGCCTCTGCAAACGTGTTAATCCTTTGGTCCCGGTTATCATTTATAGATCTTTGACAGTCGTTCTGAACAGTCAGAAGCCAGAAATGCTGGCACAGTTCTTTTCAAAGAGTGTCGTGTTACCCAGTGACTGGGAGGTCAGATAGGCAGTCGGTCCATGTAAAATACTGGTATTCAGCTGCACAGTTTTGACTGGAAGCCGACTCCAATAGCTGAGATAACAAGAATAAAGTTTTAAAAATTGTTAGAATTATGTACAAAAATTACTCTTCTACAGATTTAGTATAGGTACTTATCTAGTATTACTCACTTTCGCTTCTTTGTTAACAATTTAAACATATTAATTTACTTAGACAATACAAGATAAGAACATATTTGTAACGTACTTGTTAAAACCTTTCTTTTCATACCAAATAAGTCATGATTATCTCAATTTAATTTTTTTCAGGGTCGAAAGTTTACGTGTAAATTCTCACATATTAAATTTAGTGAAAATTTACATAGCCTATGTCACCTGGAGGTTTTTTACGAATCTTTTGACACCCCATTCATCAAAATCGTTTCGGTATTTCAAGCGGTATGGTGGAACATACTTACATACATAGACAGCTAAAATCATAACCCTTCCTTTTGGCTTTGCCGTAGTCGGGTAAAAAAGGCTACATTGATGTTCGGTGATGCGAAAATCATAAAAGATTTCGCAATAAAATCTGACGTTAATGTTATACATTATAAACTAGTACTTTTACGGATCAAAATCGTGTATTGTGTAAGTTCGTTTTGTCGATTCTCTCGAGCGTGACTGTACGTTGAAAAGTACTCTAAATGTCAGGAAATGTTACCGTAAAAAAGGTTGTCGATTTTCACGCGAATTATTGCGAAAAGTATTTCATAATGAAGTTAGAATATGCAAATAGTTTTATTGCATTTGTAGTTATGCACCTTTCTAAATAGAGCATAAGAAATAGTATAAAAGAAATTGCTTAATTATTACTAAACAATGGTAGTAATCCTTACTAATATTTTAAATGCGAAAATAACTCAGTCTGTCTGTCTGTCTGTCTGTCTCGCTTTCACGCCATAACTACTGAACCGGTTTAAATGAAATTTGGTGCAGAGATAGTCTAGAGCCTGAGAAAGGACTTAGGCTACTTTTTATCCCGGGAGAATGCTCCCTAGGGACCACGCGGGCGAAGCCGCTGGCAGAAGCTAGTCAAAAATAATTAGGCTAGACATCTATCTAATCGTAACCAGATAAATTAATTACGCAATTTGATTATCTTGTTCAAGATAAACAAACACACAGACATCTGGTTCCGATAAAAGTTAGTAAACATTGCAAGACAAACATGCATCATAAAAAAAAAACAAGAAGGCAATGAAATTGGGGTTTGACGAAATAAAAAAAAAAACAGTGGTGTTTAATATTTGATTTACTTACCCCCACTGTATTTTTTTACTAACTTTCCTAACGGAAATGCCCCACAGAGTTGTAATTTTAACGTATGTCGGGGATAAAAGACTTAAAATTCATGGTTTATCAATTTTTTTTTATTTGTGATGGGTTTGCTCTTGACTCTAGTCTAGGTCAGAGATGACAAAGTCTACGATGGAGCGAGGACCCAGAAGGAGCATGTTCACTCTAAATTTGAAGAGATTAGGGTTGTAAGCGTTTGGAAACACATTTTTACATTAATTTATTTATTCTATTAGTTTTTTTCCACAGCGATTCGAGTTTTGCCGCCAATGTAAAAGTTGTAGAGAACAAAAAAACCTTCCCAACGACATATTGCTTAACGTTATTGATCATTAGGCTGGGCTCCATAGATTCTTGCCGGTCTTCCTTTATGTATTCATTATGCAAAACATGACGAACTTGCGAAGAAAGGTTCCGAGATGGCAGTGCTAGGCCCGTAGCTATTCCTCCCCCCTATCTCGCGGTTTCGTTCATGGATCCGCCAGAGATCAACTGAATTTCATAATAACAAATGGTCACGGGCTACAGTCTGCAGACAAAAAATGGCAGTGCCAAGTCTACATCCGTGACTAACAAAACGACTACTCAGTCTAATTACAAATAACCTCAGAATGATTATAGGGACAATCACGGGCCATTGCCGCCTAAACAAACGTCTCTTTAACATAGGCGCCACAGACAGCCCACGCTGCAGGGGCTGCTTTGTCGCCGAAGAATCAGCCGCCCACGTCATCCTGGAATGCGAGGCCGTGGCTACCCAACGTCAACAAATCCTCGGAACGGTGAGGTCGCTCCGCGAAGCCTGTGAAGCTCCCAGGAAACTTCTGTGCTTCTGGGCGGAGCTAAGCTGGCTAACTTAGCCAGGATAACCACGCACAACGGACCGAATGAGGGTCTAAGTGCGGAGAATGGAGTCCCTACTCTACTCTGTGTATTCATTAAAACAATACTAGTAAAAAAACTGTAAAAGGGCTGACTTAAAGCCTTAGGTACGAATTTTCTACACGACGACCTTAGGGTGGCGCAGAGACAAAACATGGCAGGTGCAATGAAAAGACAAACAGAGAAAAAGAACTACGGATGTGTCAATCCTTAATTCTCCTCCTCTTCGTGTCATATTCCGCATTGCTGATGGTCGTGAATCCCCCAATGAGGGGGCAAATTCTGCTTTACAATGTCTCTCCACCAGTGTCTGTCATTGTCATCATAGAGCGCATGTTGACTGCTGAACGGATTTGATCGGAACATCTAAAGGTGGATACAGACATTGCGAGACATGCGCAGCGCACGGGCGTTTATCGCATGCTTTGCAATGTGTGGACGTTCATATTCGTGGTGAGGCATAGCTACCCAGGCAAATTTACATCGAAACCTTTATAGGGCTGCGACCTCTCGGCCGTCTGCCGTCTATTGTAAAACTAGCTGACCCGCGCAACTTCGTCTGCGTCACATTTATCATTACTGCTCCGCTTCTTTTGGTCTAAGCGTGATGATATATAACCCATAGCCTTCCTCGATAAATAGGTTATCTAACACTGAAAGAATTTTTCAAATCGGACTAGTTGTGCCTGAGATTAGCGCGTTCAAGCAAACAAACTCTTCAGCTTTATATATTAGTAAGTATAGATACTGGTATGCCTCTATTGTAGCAAGTTCCCGTTCCCCTAGCTACCCATAAAAGCAACGGAACGTCATCAAAATCATAACATAACATTTTTTAAAGGAATTCACAATATTTTAATAAGTTATCGGCAGGAAGCGTAGGCGTCGAGTTCATAGCGGGTATTACGGATCTCCGCATCAAAAAACAATACAAGTGGGTCAATGACTTCGATGTTTCGTAGTTTTAATATAAAAATAATGACGATGTATAAAATATAATTATTATCAGTAATCAGGGTACTTATTAGGGTTCTGCGTAATTATATGTCAAACTGGGTACATCCGTTTGTCAGTGGGTTTTGTTTCAGGGGAATTAGAATCGGGGAAAAGCCCGATGTTCAAACTAAACAGCATTATTAATCCTTACTTCCTTACTAAAATTATAAATGTGAAAGTAACTCTTGTCTGTCTGTCGCGCTTTCACGCCAAAACTACTGAACCGATATAAATGAAATTTGATACACGGATAGTCTTAACTCTAAAAGTCACCAAAATATAAGAAGTCCGATTTGACAGCTGAGTAGAGAGGGATAGAAGATTGCTTTACCACGAAGTGCGAAAGAAATTTATTTTTATGTCTCTTTCATACTTACTAGTAAAGCAATGTTGTATCCTGCTTTCAAAACGGGCCTTTTATTTTTTGACAACTACAGAGCCTGAGAAAGGACATAAGCTACTTTTTACCCCGGAGTATGTTCCCTTGGGACCACGCGGGTGAAGCAGAAGCTAGTTAATAATAACTTCTGAACCGACTGCCTACCTGGTGTTCACAACCCAGTACCCAACTGGGAAATGCTGTAGCCCTTGGCAAGACTTCAAGATTCTTTCTTCTGACTATCCATAACTACTGATCAAAGATCTATTAATGACAGCCAAGACCTACGGCTTAACGTGCTTTCTGAAACGGAGGATTCTCGCTCGGATCATTGCTTACCATCAGGTGAGATAGTGGTCAAACGCATGCCTATAAATAGTAAAAAAAAAATGTATCCGATCCATCCCACGGATCGAGCTTTGAGGGATTAGGTCTAAAAATGCATAAACCCTTCGATATTTTCAAGATGCAACAAGTAAAAACACACACACAAGAAGAAGAAGAAGGCAGAAGAAGTTGGCAGTAGTATCGTCACAGCGCTAATTTTCTTTTTAATTTTTTTTTCTCTCATTATTTTTTTGCATAAACTGTTTAAGTATATTTGTGTATTAGTTTATTAATTTGAGTATATATTATATTATTGTATGTATAATTTATATATATTTATCTTTGTATTCATTTTAATCGCGTTTCTGTTTTTTTTTATCCACATTGCATCTACCACTATTATTCTCTTCATCACCCAAAGGTTGACTGGTAGAAAATGCCTAAGGCATTAAGTCCGCCTCTGTACATCTATGTGCGTAAAGTATTAAATAAGTAAATAATAATAAAAGCGAAAATATAATTTCATACACCAGCAACGAAAATCCAATCTCTGCCCTAAAAAAGAATCTACAACATAATCCTTATTGCACGCGACGTAACACACGTTTTTCAGCCAATCAGCACACATAACGCGATAGTATCGACACGCCACTGAAGGAACCCGGCGATTAGACACGCTGCCTACCGCGCCGCGTGAACGTGCTGGCATTGGCTGAATGCAAGGCCCGCTTGTGTAACCGCGGCTTTATTTGGGTTCCTTGGATTAGTTTCATTTTACTTTTAGGGTTTTGTCGGATCTGTCAGGGTTGCGGAATTTGTTCGAAAGAGTCACCGCGGCCCTGGAACGCAAAGGGCATTAGGAGGAACACGGATGGGTTTAAGTCAGTAAGAGTCTGACACTCCCTTCTGCTTCGCCCAGAGCGGGAGGAGTCATTTGAAGATTTCCCATCCATAAAAAAGGGTTTTGCCGGATGTGGCTTGGATTTCTTAATTATATTAAGCGCACTTAAATTGTTGTGGTTTGTTGAATGAATTGTAAATCACAGCTACCCATCACTGTCTTTTCTCAATCAACCTTGAAACTAATGCGTTGGCGGTAAAGATGAAAATAAAATTTGACAGATTGTTGTGTGATTAATATAATGATTCTAATATGATTTTACTAAAGTGGCCTTTTTAGATTCCTCACACTAGTTTTGCGATAGTTTTTGTTCGACTCCCCGTCGAACCAAAAATATAGTGTTAAGAGGAAATGCTGGCGGCGAGACTTTGTATGTAAAAAGTCATAATTCGAGGTTTGGCTCTCGACTGTTTTCTCCTCCAATATTGGACCGATATAAGAGATATTTCACAAACTGAATAAGAAGAATTTATACTGTCTCTATGTTTTCCTTTTTTGATTAATAGTTGCTTTGTACACTAGGGTTCTGTTGACAGCGATTTATCGGACAATTTTGAGCATTTTGTGAGAGTTCTAGTACTTATACGGTTAATAAATCATCAAAAAGGAAAACATTGGGACACCGTATATATTCTTCTTATTCAGTTTGTAAAATATCTCTGAAATCGGTCCGATATTGGAGGAGAAAACAGTCGAGAGCCAAACCTCGAATTATGACTTTTTACATACAATGTCTCGCCGACAGCATTTCCTCTGAAAAGTGTAAAACGGCATTTGCATTTCCAACGTTTTGAAAATAAACAATGGCCCTAGACAGAGCCTGCTCAAATATTCTACAAGGGTGGTGTTCAGATCATTTTTTTAATTAGAGAAGTTAAGAAAACATAGGTAAATTTTATATTTTAAATACTAATCTAACTATATAGGAATGTTTTAATCTTATTTCTTTGAGTAGAGGGTTGTTTTTGGCGAAAACCTCAACTCTTTATAATAGCATGAAAAAAGTGTTAATTTCAAAAACTTTACCCAGAGAAAGTGACGATGCTAGTCTTATTTTCCAGGTTTTAAATTTAAATTACTGATTAGGTTGCAAACGATGATTCAGCTAATCTTTTAATTGATGCGTCTCAATTAAAATCAAGCGATATTTCCTACGGAACCTCTATTCAAATTAAGCGTGCTCTATTCTAATTAATGCTGGCAACACTTCAACTAAATCGTTTAAGACAATGGCGGCAATTAGTTTCATTCGTTTCGAAATTTAATTCGCTTAGTAAATAAAGGCGGGGTCAGGGTCATTTGACAGATTTCTTTTATTTAAATCTCAACGAATATAATAAAGAGGTAAAATTGTTTGTTTGTAGAGGTAACCTCTGGCAGTACAGCTAGTCTATTCTGTAAATAAATATTTCGATATCGAGCTTCACCTGAGTGATAAAACTCACAAAGTGAGCTGTATTGCAAACAACATAAAGGTCTTATATCGATATTATATCGAAGTACGCGTGCCGAGCAGCACTCGCACGAAAAGCACAGGCTGTGTGCGTGCGAAGACGACGACCGACGCTCACTTCGGATTCCGCTGACGAGATACGAAAATGTTGTTACAGAATAGCACTACTGGTCTGATAATAATTAATTTCTTGGACTGTGATAGAAAACTAATTCATTATGATATCTCTGAACCACCCTTAGTTGGCTTGTAGAGAATGTCTAAAGCATTAAGTCTGTCGTTGTACCTTTGTGTATGAAGTTTTCAATAAATAAATAAAATTACTGAAAGTTACATATAGGCTACTTTCAATCCGGAAAAAAAGTATAAATACAAATACAAAATATCTACTTATCTATTAAAAAAACTGTGAAGCTGGTTTTTTTTTTCGAAGAAATACTGAGCGTCCCTTCTGTACTCAATGGTTTTGCAAAACGACTTTTGATTATATCAATTAAACGGAATATAGTCTACCAAAAGTCTGTAAACGTATATTTTGTATTTTTGCCGATTTCCTGTTGAAATGAAACAGGCGAATAGTTTGTGACGTATTCGCCTAAATAGGTCTGAGGTATGATTGCATATTATCTACACTAATATTATAAAGAGGAAAGATTTGTTTGTTTGTTTGAATTGAATAGGCTCCGAAACTAACGGACCGATTTGAAAAAATTCTTTAAGCATTGGATAGCTACATTATCAGGAAGTAACATAGGCTATATATTATCTCCATACTCCCACGGGAACGGGAACTACGCGGGTGAAACCACGTGACGTCCACTAGTTGTTAATATTTTAATTGAATCACAATGACAAAATAAGTAATTCTCGAATTGAAAACTTGATTCGTAATGATATTACGATTAAGTTCTTCATTCCAATATTTAATTTGATTACAATTACCTAAATTACCCAGGTCATCGGTCCACATTGTGGGAGGCCTTCCGGCCACCTGTTCTGCGAGCAATGTGCCCTACCCACTGCCACTTAAGTTTGGCGATCCTTCGGGCTATGTCGATAGGTCGCGGGTAGCCGATGCGATGTGAGTCGTTGTGGCGACGCTTGGGGGAGGCCTATGTCCAGCAGTGGACCTCTTTCGGCTGATATGATGATAATGACATAAATTACAATGTACATAACAATCTAAATTGCATAGAAAACAATACCATAAATTATGGCTGAAGTACTGATAACCCTCACCGTGTAGCTGTCAGGGATAACTTAGTTTTTTTTTATTTCAGATGGGTCTTGACTCTAGTCTAGGACAGAGGTAACAGAAACAGAGTCGACGGTGGATGAGCTAAACCCAGAAGAAGCCTGTTCACTCTAATTTTGATGAGATTAAGGTTGAATATTGAATGCTTAGCTCAAACTGCAAGAAAACTTCTTTACCACAGCAAAAGAGCGAGCTGACAATTTGAAACCAGAGTTTTACTCCCTACATGGGAAGCATTTAACAGCCACGCATAAAATACAAGTACCTATACATCTTAAGAGTTCAATACAAACAAGAAATCATTACAATACAGAACTACCCACAGTTACTCTTGACGCCATGTTTCACTATTCGCAGTCACTATTGTGATCGTTCAATGCATATCGTGTAGTACTTGGTGTACTCACACGTTTTTATTACATATGTAGGTATAGGTACACCGTTAATCATGGGCAAACTGTCAAGTTTAGCTGTAAATGAGCTGGTTTGGATGGAGACTGCGGTGTATCGAATAGAGGCATCAACGATGCATTGGTGGTTACGATGTTAAATAGGATATATTCGCAAGTTGATCTGATTCGTATTGATGTAGCTGGAAATGATTTTGCGGTTAAAGCAGCTAGCCCGCATACGGGCCAACAGAGAGCTGGCCCGTATGCGGGGTAGCAACAATGGAATTCTGGGGGGCTACTCTCTAAGCCCGAAGTCCGTAGTTTCGGGCTTAGTTGCGGCCGTACAGATACCGTAACACTTACGGATTTACGATTAGTCCCGAACCCGAACTCAGAATGAATGACAACACGATATGACAATAGCAATCAAATCGTGTTGTCATTAATTCTTAGTGGTTAGGTTTTTTTTTGTACTTTATTAGTAAGAACAAAATTCTTAACAATTGATTACGATCTAGACTAAAAGACTTATAAGCAATTTAACTCTAACTTATTATGTCACGTGATAGATTATGTTAAAATTAAGAATAGTGTCCATTTGCTCTTTTACGGAAGTCTGTAGCACTTTCTTAGAGTCTGATATAATTTATAAAACACTATGTTCATGTGTTATATTTATAGCACAACATTGTTACTATTATTTATTCACTTTGTACACTACACTACACTAATTCAATAGGTTTAGTTCTTTTTAGCCTATGCACTAAGTCGGTGGCGGTTCCTTCATACAAGCCCAAAAGCCCGGCATGCCTTACTAAAATGCTCGATAGAGAATCAATATCAAACCCGAACTATTTAAAAGTTCGCGCGCTTAATTCTTATCAAAATAACACAAAGTACGCTACCTATGCCACATTACTACATAACTACACATCGCGATTGTTCGCGCGCAGAGTTTCGCATTTGCAGCGTCTACATATAGCTATCTCGCTTACACGTACCGGCTTTTACCGGGCTTTCAAATACTATCTCCGTCACTTTCGCACTTATAGCGATGTGCCGTATAACGAGTTCTAAACCTTGTGCGCCTACAAATCGATCAGTATTGAAAATTAAGCCGTGCTTGCGTATGAAGTTGGACGCGTATGCGTGACCTTGTCACCTTGCCAACTCTGCAGTGTTGCCGTTTTAGCGACGTTGTGAGATCTTGGAGATTTTTAACGAGTTTGGGGACTTTTTTTAAGATTTAGCAACAATAAAAACTAGCGACTTTTTAAAATAACGAAATTAAATACTCAAGCAATATCTTAAAAATAAAAAAATTGCGACATCTAGCTAGATTTTTCATATACCTGGTGACTTTTTTTGCCTAAATGACAACACTGCAACTCTGCGTAAGTAGTTCTTGACACCGGAGTGCAACTCACTTCAGTTTTATTTGCTTGAGAGTTGAAAAGTTATGTTGTTAAAGTTTTTTGTGTGTATTCTTAGATTTTCTCAGTGATACAATTGTTTTGGTGACTTACCTACAACAATGGAGGTAATTGTACCTTGTGAGGATTTAAAATGCGTTCAAGTTTTGATTGGCGAAGATAAGGTAAAATCTTTAAACTTTGCTCAGAAAAAACAGTTAATTTCTTCATTAAAACCGACGCCTAATCTGTGTTTTTCTAGACTAGTAAATCGCATAAACGAAATTTAATAGATCAGTGTATAAAACTAGTTGGATTGTTGGCTGTTCGCACACTAATAAGTTGTGTTCGTGGCCTATTTTTTTCGAATGAAGATTCCGTTTGGAATACATCTGGTTATAATGATTTAAATAACATATCTGGCGCCATTAAAAGGCACGCAAATTCCCATAAACACCTGTGTGCAATGGTTTCTTTCGGTAATTTTGGTAAACAACGAATTGAGACATCTATATCAGTTTATGAGAAAATTGCGATGATACATACGAAGGTACCTACAGACTCAGTCGAAAACTGAACTTTCTTTTTTTGAAATCGGTTAAAATTTTATTGGGCTTGCCTTATTTTGAAACCCTAGGCACGCCACTGCACTAAGTCTGTGTTGTCTAGCAGCTGAATTGCCTCAACATTCACGTGTCGATGAAGTCTGTGTTCGTGATCTTCAGCAAATTTTTGGATAATTGTGGTGACGAATTCCATTTTAAGGTCACGGTGAAGGTCGTCATTTCTAATGTACCAGGGTGCATTGACAGCATCCCTGAGTACTTTATTTTGGAATTGTTAAATTATTTTGATGTTACTTTGTTTAGTACAGCCCCAAAGTTGGATATCATACGTCCAAATTGGCATCAGAATATGCTTGTATATGGTTAGGTGATACGGAGTAGAATACGCCCGAAACTACGGACTCCGGGCTTAGAGAGTAGCCCCCCTGAACGCAATAGCTGTACGTTTCGATTATCCCTTCCAAAATCATTGGGTCATGACTTGTGTTGGTGTGGCGAGTCATAGCAAATAAGAATGTACTGTACTGACTAGGTTAAGTTTTCTATGGGTCTATGTCACCCGAAATAAAGTTATTTTATAATAATGGTCTACCAGTAGTTAAAAAGTGAAATGTTGTCATACATTTGATCATCGAGGTAAATCAACGCTTGCTGAGGTAGTTTGTGGAGAGGTGACCATCTATTTATACGTACTAGCTTTTGCCCGCGACTTCATACGCGCATATCTAATTTGGGTAGTATTTAAACGCAAATCAAGAACTATCCTTTTTCTATGCAATAAGATTCCGAATTCCCATCAAAATTACTGATTGCACATCAAAATATTCAACTCAAAATATCACTAAACACACTACAATTTATTTTCGCAGCGTACAGCGATTTTTCCTAAAGCAAAATTTTTCATCAATGCACAGCTAATAATCTTAATGCACGACAAAACTGTACTGCGACTCACCATAGTTCTGGGTGGTTTAAAAAGAATCCGAGTCGGGGTAGTCTGAGTCGGGGTGTTGTCCATAAATATGGAAAATTTGCTGTGCAGTCAGTATTTATGCTATGTATGTAGTATTTTTGTACAAAAATAAATTTAACTGTATTGCATTATGAGGAAAAAAGTAATGTCATATTGATGTATGATTTCGAATTATCTGCAGTTTGAGTTATGTTAAACATTTAGTTTATTTGTAGTGAAGTAAGTTCTTTGATGTAAAAAAGAATATAAATGATGAGTATGTATTGATAGGCGATTATTTATTTGACATGCAATTTATAATATCCCATCTAATTTTTGCCCGTTCCCTTAGGAATTTCGGGAAATCCTCTCTTAGTGCTCCCCTACGGGGTGTAGGGAAGCTACATTCCAAATTTCAGTTTACTACAGAAGTTTTGTCTGTCAGTCACTCAGTCACTCAGTAACGGAAGAATTTTTTATATTGTACGTACATAATGTACGTATATATCGAGACTCTTTCGTGTCTTGGAAAGGATGTGCAGCCATTGGTCAAGGCTGTAATTTGAACATCTTTGGCAGTCGTTATGGTTAGTCAGAATCTAGAGAAGTCTGACACCAGTACAGTCAAGGGGTAAAGTTTTACCCAGGTGCAGTGTTGTGGAGGCAGTGCCGTAGGAGGCTCCATGTAAAATACTGGTATTCAGCTGCAAACTATTGGATTGGTAGCCGACCCCAGCTTAGTTGGGCAAAGGCAAAGCAGATTGATTCTCCTTTTTTGTTAAAGATGGGAAATCATCAAATGCCTCCTCTCGCTCTGGGCGCAGCAGAAGGGAGTGTCAGACTCTTACTAACTGAAACCCATCCATATTCTTCCTAATGTCCTTTGCGTTCCAGGGACGCGGTGACACTTTTGAACAAATTCCGCAACCAGATTCCACCTAACCTTATTTCACTGATGCACCATTCCTTATTTCACTGATGCACCATTCCTTATTTCATTGATGCAAAGCGATACGTATGGAAGACAAGAAACACCACTAAGAAAATTAAACTTTATGTCAATTGGATCAAAGTTCTTGTCAGAGTGACGGTTGTCGTGTACTGTCTTCATTCTGAAAGATTCCTTGTGTCATTGAGTTAATGTTTAATTTTCAGTTGTTTAGAACATTTTGAACAGTCTATTCGTCCCGAAATTATTGATGCTGGCTGTATACAAGGCTGCCATGAAAACTACAGGACTGTATAAAGTTAGGGTTCTGTTCACTCTCGACTGAAATGGCTAGCAGTAAATGTTGATATCGCATAACTCACCAGAATATTATCGCCGGTTGAGTAAACTCGATATACTTGAAACAGTTCGATTTGCTTTTATTGTGGAACAAAAATAATGTGTTATCGGAAACGTGATTTTCAAGAAAATCTAAACTCGGGGTTTTTGTATTGAGTATTTTGTGTAAAGAAAATGTCGAACCATACTTTAATTTAAAACTCCGAGTTTGGAATACATTGAACGTCAAATTAATAATTTAGAAATTGGGAGTTAGTATTATAAAGGGTCAATTTTTCAGTTGTTGAAAATGACGAGATGAACTCGACTCTTACCGAAAGGACTGGCCTGACTTAGCTCTTATTTACACTATACGGTATTCAGGGCCCGGTGGCAAGGGTGGGCGCGGCCCCTAACTAGGGAGCCGCTTGTTACACTAGCCGGTCAATTCGGCCCTAACGCAGTTGTGAAGTGACCAGGGTTGCCAACGTATGGGGAATTCCCCGAACTGCGGGTAATCTCAAGTTGATTGGGGATTTATTGGGAGTTGGCAAGATGTAGGGAAAATGCGGGGATTCTTTAGGGACCCTAACTCCCTAACTCTTATTACACTACCCTAAATACCCTACCCTACTTAGAGCCCTGAATACCGTGTAGTGTAATAAGCACTATAGCGAAGGACAGAGTTGTGTGGAAAAAAAGGAGAGAGAGGCATACGCCCAGCAGTTGAACAAAATAGGTTAGATAGATAGAAGTTGTTTCCAGGGATCAGGTACCTGTCAATCGAAGACGGGATTTATACAAAAAAAAAAACAGCAGTTCCCTACACTTCGCTGAGTTATTATGCAAGCAAAAATGTACTAAAAATCTGATTTATTTTTAGTGTGTTTTTATCCCCACGTTTTGCAATACACACATCAAAAAGGGATTACATTATAGTGACTAGTCTTCATGATGAAATAACTCTAATAGGGAGCATGCAGAAACTATAGGTGGCAGCACAGAAGCGTCAATATCAAGTATTCTGACCCTTAAAACTTCGAATATGCGACACCAGATGGCATAATCAACGCCTCGCACGGTCCCTATAACGACTTGTGTAACAAAATACTTGTTTAGTTTATATAGCAAGAGTTCAGCTTTCTCTGACGAAGGATATATAAAATGGCCGACTTGTCCGGGATGTGGCATATTAACAGTGCTGGGATTGAGAAATAGTGAGACTGCCGTAGTACCTATGTGTGTAGTACGTGAGACTATGAGGAACTGGTTGGTTTGAAAGGCTCTTCTATGATGGAATTATGAAGATATTTTCAATATGCTCCAAGTATAGATAGTTCTTGAGGTTTTAGGGGTAATTTACATACTTATAGTTGAACGTCTGCATTTGCTTCTCAGACGCAATCTGTCAAACACCTCTAATTTCTCCTTATTTTGAAAAATTGGCATTGATTTTCGCTGAGATGTTATTGTGATTTTTATAAATACGACAATTGTCCTCCTAAGAAATTGTTTTAGATCGAGTACCTACGTTAAAAAACTCTAACCAGGCGGCCAATTCAGAATTCTACAAATGTTCAAACAACGTTCGCATTCCCATCTTAGTCGTAATCTGTCAAATTGTAGGGAAATTAGAGATATTTTGACCGATAACGACTTGTTGACAATGTTTCTTAGAAAAAAAAACAATTGGCTCTGTAGGCCCTCTGATATACCAAAGAAATAAAAATCTATTGCACTCTAACCACAAACAATGACAAAACTTCATTTATTATTTTAATGTTCCTCTTTAAGGCAAGAGAAAACTGCATGAAAAACGATAACGTATCATTGTTCGATGCTATTAGCATACATAATGATTTCATACATTAAAACTGTAACTGTCACTGTTAATAGTTGGCAGTTAAACTTAACTGCCTGTTACATAACAGTTACAGGTGAATTATGTCAAAGAATAATTAATAACGATCGATTTTAACTGTAGATCACTTTATGTACGGAAATGGAATGGTACCTGCTTTCGATTATGACATTCAATTTTTTTTAGTTTTTTTTTTATTATAGAGACGTTAACAGTTTCTAGCGTTTGTTGTCTATGACTTGTTTAAATGGTTTTTAGTTGTCCATGCTAAAAATGACAGTAGGTTTTTTTTGTGTATAAATGACACTTGATTATCACGTTTCTGTTCCTTATTAAATAAAAAGATAGCAAAATTAATATGATTCATTTATGTCTTTAATCATTTTTTTTTATTATTTTGACCAACTATTATTAATATTATTTTAACTATATACCTTTCAAATTATTGTTTACACTTAATATAGGTGCCAAATATTTAAATAAACTTGCATTAAGTTAGGAAATCCAAATTAGTGTTGATATTATCGAATTTAGTGATGGGAACGAATGAGTGCGTAATTAGCAATTTTACTTATCTTTACATCTCATAATATAGGTTGAATCTAATTATTAGAAAAAAGTTTTATAAGGCTCAATTATAATTAGGTACCTAGAGAAACTCCTTTAATCTGGAAAATGAACGTCATTTTCAATGAGTTGTGTACGATATAAGTTTCGTTAATCATTGGATAAAATTTTCTTAAAAAACTTTCTTAATTATAGTATAAAGTTGTTGTAAATCTTTTCAACTGTCATGTGTTTTGTACAATATGCATTTCTATTCTATGCGTCTTTGTTTGTTTTTTTTTATGTGACATTTTCCTTCACTGTTACTTTTCTTTTTCAGTGAGAGTAGAATTTAAACTGGGCAGTAAAATGGCTATAAAAACAGTCATTCAAATAATGTGATGATGTCGATTTCAAAAAATGATGTGGTTTTAAAGCTGAAGAAAATTTATTGTGAGCTGCCGATAAATTGTTGAAATTTTGACCCGAAAAATCTTTAACATTCATAATATTACTATCACCATCGATTTTTTCTTTGTACATAAGTCATAATTTTTCTAAGCTTTCGTCATGCATTAAAATGTGCCTATTAATCAGCAAAATGTTTTACGGTAAATTAATTTCAATTTATAGGATATTAATAAAGCTAGATTAAATAATTAGCGCGCTTAATTAACAGAAAATGTCAAATAAATCTTTTTACTTTCGATTGTCATCTTTTCTGCGTATCTTTTTGCAATTTAGCGTTTTCTATTGTACGTGTGAGTTTCGCTTTATGTTCTAACCTAGGTGTGTGAATTTCTATTACGTTATGTGTTATATTTAACTTGGTTGCGTGGTCTGATATTTAAACTATAATAATTAGACATAATAGCTCTCTATTTAGTTATGTTTGTTTGTCTGAAATGATAACAACGTAGTAAAAAACTTGCTATCGATTTTCATTATTATTTCAAGAGTCCCAAAATCTCACAAAACGTAATTTTACAACTTGCACTTGATGATTTAAGTATTAATATGTCACTTCAATGATCTTACCAATCAAACTTACATAAACGTAGTAATAATTAAAATAAAATAATAAAAACACTTAAAACTTTTATCGATACACTTAAATAAACTTCATTAAATAAAAACCACCATCATTTATCTAAAATAAATAAAAACTATTTTGTAAAGTCACTATTAATAAAAAAGTACTCCACACACAAAACGTCAAAAATCCAAAAATTAAAAAGAAAATTCTCCCGCGAAAAATGAAACGTCAAAAAATCACAGACAAAAATTAATTTCTTTTTTTTATCGCGCGCGCAACGCTGTTTAGCTTCGCGTCGAGACTGGCGCGTTTGTTCGTAGATAGGGGAAGCCTTAAATGGTAGTGTCGGTGTGACGTACAGATTAGAAGAGCTTTGTATCGGAACATTGGCAGAGTGGCAGTACGTACATGGTTATACTGTTGGAGTATGTGGGTGTAGACTGTACCTTACTGGGTGAAGAGATGATGGGTAGTGACGAAATTTTTTCAAGGGTAATTGACACGTTCTGTTTTGGTAGATTTATTTTAATGCTTAAAATATGCTGGAGGTTTTACTCCAATAGTAATTTACACATTTTACGGACAATTTGTAAATGATAGAGCCTGGTACATAATATACAGATGAGGATGACGCGTTTCACCACAATTGATGCTTGCGTTTCATCACAATCTCACCTGAAGGAAAGCAACGATAAGGTAGACGATGCGTGGAGGACGATTTCCTTTAAGTAACCTATTCACTCTTGACTTACAGATCCCCAGGTTAAAGTTATCAGGAAACACAGAATATCGCGGTATCGGTTCGTCCTAGAAAATAATTTAAAAAAAGGGAAAAATAAAAAACAAAAAATTATAACCGACTTCCAAACAAAACACTACAAATAATAAAATAACCTTAATTTCGGAAGTCGGTGTTTTTGGATTTGTTTCTTTGTTTTTTAGGCCTATGTCCAGCAGTGGACGTCTTGGGCTGTTATGACTGACTTACTTGGACGACGTCTTCGTCAACGCAGAAATTGAAATAAGCAAAAATGCTCATAAAATAAAAACTTCTGAACCAAACTGAATCAAATCAAATTTTATGGGACCAAATGGCAAGTATACTGCATCGAACTAAATAAGAATCACAGAAATCGAATCAGAAACCTCGGAGTAATCGGTGTACATACATAAAAAATAAAATTAAAAAAAAACCCACCGAATTGAGAACCTCCTCCTTTTTTGGAAGTCGGTTAAAAAGAGTAAAACCCTAAAAAAGTAGTTAAAGCTATAATGGTGACAATATCAGACTAATGGGACCTCAGGCTCTACACATGTTTCATTATGCAAGCGTGATGAAGGCGATTGAGATCAAAACGTTAAAAATGTATTGGAATTGACAATCGCTGTCGAAATTTCACGTGATCTATCCCTTATATTTGGCATTTCGACAATCGAATTCACTAATACAATGACATGTGTCCAGAATCTGATGCCTGAATTTTCGCGACACATTTCTTTTTCCCGATCGACACACCACCCAATACCTACTTGCGCAAACTTGCCAACCCATGCAGAATCCCAAGAGAACCACTATGAAAGTCGTGTGGGGTACACGACTTTCATAGTGGTGGTGGCGTGTGAAAGCCATACAAAGCTGAATATTTAATGCGACCGTGACGGTCAGGGTTCTGACTGACGTCACACGTCAAAGTACTATTGATTAGTTTTTTTTATCCTATTAGGTTGAGGCTGAGTTTTTGTTTTGTTGGGAATCGTAACTCTAGAAATAAAACTTCAAAACTACTACCGTAATGGATACAAGAATTATTTTATCGCTAGCAGGAAACGATCGAGACTTTAAAAAATCGTGGTAATTCTCTACAATGTCAGATCAAATTAACATAAGTACTCATATACTGAAATAGCTTTCAATATCCTGTATATTGACAAATTTTATTAAATTAATTGTTTACAAAATTGAAATCAGAAATATAACCCAATATTCTGAGAAATTATTTACCTAAATATTGAAAAACCATAAACCCGAAGAAAAATGACGTAATACCATTTTGTATGTTTGCGAAATATGGCAGAGATTTGGATACGTGACAATTTTATTATTTCTTATAATGTACGTATTGTTTTCGCCAAGCGACAATAAATAACAGTTACACACGGACGGGTCCATAAGCCTAGAAACATTAGAAAATTATAACCCGGGCACAGCAAACCCACAATTATTAACTTGAAAGTTTTCAAAACAAAACAATGTCAAAAGTGCACCGCCATTCAAATGTCACATTCGTTATTTAAAAACAAACAAATGAACCATAGACGATAGTGCGTGTACCGTTGCAACGGTACCTTTACAATGGGGGACCATAAAGCTAACCGTAGATGTCACTAGATACGCCTAGTTGTCTAGGTCTTGTACTTGGCTACGGTTTTTATTACCGTGGTTTGTTTGTTCCAAGAAATTCCTGAGAAATTCGCTTTATGTGAGATAGGGAAAAATTCTCAAGAATTCCGTATAAACAATTGAAAACAAGACATTATCATCTTCGCGACAATCAATGTAAAAAATTGACAAAATGTAGAAAATTAAAGGTGTTCTTGACACATTACAATTTAGATGCGAATGCGATCGTGCATTTAGAAATGTAGGTACACATACACATAGACAACAAACTATGCATGCTAATACACTTATATAATAAATGCAAACGTTTGCGAGGCTGAAAGGATGCATGCTTTCACGTCAGAATGCCCAAAAGGATCTTCATGAAATTTAGCACTAATTAGTAGATTATAGTCAGGAATAACACACGGGAGTATGTTCCCTAAGGATCACGTGGGCGAAGCCGCTGGCAGAGGCTAGTTATTTATTTAAGGGCCATTAGGGACTTATTAATTTATAGATAGGTACAGCGGTAATGTGAAATTTTCAATAACATAGCTGATTAATTAGACCCTGGCTTTTCTACTGATTCCTTTTTAAAACAATCAGAGCTGAAAATATCTAAGTCCCTATGACAATAGGTGAAATTCCTCTTATCTTTGCTTCAGCTGCAATTTGTCAATACCAGCACAACGGAAAACACTTTCTACCTGTAAACAATTTCATTGAAAACCGCTTTTCTCTTTTCACTTCAGTTTTCGCGCCATGTGAGCGGATAACAGTGACAGTTGACAGTCAAGTGACAGTTGTCTGACACTTTACGCTCTAACTCATTCTATTTATTGTAGTTTTAGTCATTTCTACTGAAGTCAGTCAGTTTTTCCGATATTGTGAAAAACTGAAATTTGACTACTAAAAACAGGGGCAGCGGAAAACCTTACATAATCTGGATGATAAATTTCCAAAGGGAGATGAAAAGCCTCGGTATCAATCAATGTTGAGGACGCGAGTTATACAACGTGTAATAGAATAAACGCAATACCTCTTAAGGGGTCATTGTATTCATCATTATGAGCAACTTTTACTACGGCACCAACCCCGAACCCGCGAAAAAAAATCAGCTGTTCAGTACATTTTGTCGAGATACGCTCACATAAATGTATGGGGGAGTCGATTTTTTTCGTGATTTCAGTGTTGGTTCCATAGTGAAAGTTGTTCATAATGATGAGTTCAATGACCCCTTAAGAGGTATTGCGTTTATTCTGTTACGGGTTGTAGAATCACATGGCGCCGACTGATCTGCCGACTGATGGTGGTGAGAAAAGGAAGATATTCGACAATGGCATCTCATAATAACCTGAAATCGTCGTTAAAATGACCGACCGTCTTTATAGACAGGGTTTGTCTGTCAACGGTACCCTCAATAAAACAACCCCGCATTCGACTGTCTAAAAACCTCTAATTTCCCTACACTATGACTAGTTTTTAACATAGTGTAGTTTTTTAGTAGTTTTATTATAGTTTTTCAAAGTAGAGATTGGGGGTCTTGAGGTTGAATATGCCCATGAGTACATATATCTTGGCCAAATAGTCTCACTCCAGACGAGACAAGATAAAGAAGTTGCTCGACGCACCGAAAATGCCTGGAAGAGCTATTGGTCGATGAAACACCTAATGAAAGGACCACTTCCACTCTGCCTTAAAAGGAAACTCATGGACATGTGCGTCCTCCCCACCCTCACGTATGGAGTGCAGACGTGGTCATTAACGCAACGTCAAAATTCCGCTCTCGGGCCAGCGAGCAATGGAACGAAGTATCCTCGGAGTCAGGATAACAGACCGTATAAGGAACAATATACTTCGTTCCAAAACTCAAATCGCAGATGTAGGCAACACAGCTGCCAAATTGAAGTGGAACTGGGCAGGCCATATCTGCCGCATGCCACAGGAGAACTGTACAAAAATAACGACGGGATTGGGTCCCGAACATCAGGAACCGGAGATGGCGGGACGAGCTAAGCTAAGAGGCTCATCGGTGACGAAAAACTGGTGGATACCAAGCTACATAGCTTGGCTCATCGCCGTAAGGTTGCCTGCTTGGCTGTCTTCTACAGATTGTACTTCGGTGAGTGTGCCCAAGAACTCCACAACCTCATTCCACCGGCCCCCTTCTACCATCGGACATCCAGACGCACTGCATCATACCATCCCTACCTAGTTACTATTCCACCAATTCGCACTAAGCGTTTCCAAACGTCTTTTATAATGCGCACAGCAAAGGAGTGGAACTCTCTGCCTGCGTCTGTGTTTCCAAACGCTTACAACCCTAATCTCTTCAAAGTTAGAGTGAACAGGCTCCTTCTGGGTAAGCTCGCTCCATCGTAGACTTTGTCTCTGTCATCTCTGACCTAGACTAGAGTCAAGAGCAAACCCATCACAAATAAAAAAAAAAAAAAAGCTGGACTCCTACCTTGGGGATTGGACTCGGATTGCTCAAGAGAGACTGGAGTGGAAAGAAGCAAGGGAGGCCTTTGCCCTGCAGTGGGACACCACGGGCTCATAATAATAATTATAGTTTTTGCTAAGATGATATTGCAACTTATTTTTGAGTAAGAAAATTGGTCTTTAGGGATAATTGCATCAATTTTGCGAAATAGACAAATGCCAGTCGCTGCATTAGCAATTCTTCGCGATGTTCAATTGGACTGGGTAGCTAGGTTAGGTACCTATTATTGGGGACAAGGCTCGTCTGCTACAATCTCCCTCGGGACTCAACGCTCAAGGGGCACATTACACCAACAGAAGGCTCATGTAACCACAGCACTAGTTATCGACCTCGGCTCCACTTTCACCATTGCGCTCGACCATGCTGCAACGCTCAATCAACTGCGCTGATTTATAACATTTTATCGCACACGATTAATGGGTTATTTGTGTTGTTGCGGGTAATGAGAGCGGTCGGTTAATGGGAGCGATGGTGTTTGAACGGAAAGTATGCTCATTTGCGCGATTGTAAGTATTCGGTCGCATCCGTCAACCGTGAAGAAACTTCGCCTGGTGTGCACTCGCCGTTAGTGCCATCCGTTAAGTCACGAGGGACGGTTGTGTTTTTCATTTCAGGCTTTTAAATAACTACCGATTGCTAGCGTCAAGGTAAGCATGAAGTTATATCTCATTATTTTAAGAAAAACTTTGCCCCACACTAGGAATTTCTCCTATATTGTGGGTGCGTTCACAAACATACAAACTCACATACATAAACAGCCAGACCCGGAACAACTATCTGTATGCCATACTAATACTTGTACCTGCGGGAATCGAACCCGCGTCATGCAGCGCAGCAGCCGATCGCTCAACCACTGCGCCAACCGTGTTTATGTTCATTACATCCCTAGATTCATTTACTAACAACTCCAATTGGTTAAATTTTGATTGGAAGTAGAGTTATATATTAATGTTATTACTTTTCAAAGTGGTGGTCAGTGAGGAATGGTAGCCATGAGAAGAAGAAGAGAAGTGGGGAGATGTGTTACCGATGCAGAAGTTGCGGAAACTGGGCCCATGAATAATGTTCTGGTATGATAGCCTAGATTTTTATGTTTGTGCCTTTTGTATGGATCCGTAAAAATTTGGACTTTTTTGATTTTTAATAATTTTATCTTTCTTTCGTTGTTTTGTTTGAAAAATACCTTTTTTTATTTTTTATAACAAGTTGTTCTTTGTATTAATAAGAAAGATCTCATTTAGAGTATGATAAGTTAAATTTTTAGGAAAGAGTAAATATAATGGCTCCCATTTCTCATATTAGCTCTCATTACCCGTATGCGTCGGGTAATGGGAGCGATTGACTTTGTAAAATCGTTATTCTATCTTAATACATGACTGTAACTGATTATAACTTTGATTAAAATATACTTTAATAATTAAGATAAGAGTTCCTAATTAAAAATTATAATAATGTTAACAAATGTAGTTACAACTTTTTCCCTTAGTAGGCTCCCATTACCCTGTTCTCCCGAAGGGTACTTTTGAGGTTGAGCAGAGGCTCTATACAGGGTTGTTTGTATAACACCAACAACCTCTTAGGCAGTGAAAGTACACAGTTGGTGTTTTACAAATTACCCTGTATAAGTGATATTCTCTAAGCGGTTGCGTGGCGAAGGCACAGGCAGGCAAGTAATAGTCAGACGCTGTCGAAATGTTACGTGAACAATCTTCTAAATATATAAAATTCTTCAGTTACTGGCTGATTGAGTGACTGACAGACAACGCACAGCCGAAACTACTGGTCGTAGAAAGCTGAAATTTGGCATGTGGGTTCCTTGGGGAGTGTAGGGGAGCACAAAGTGAGGATTTCCCGATCGAAAACAATTTCCAACATTCAAAAGTAGCTAGGAAATCAATAATTGTGTACGATTTATCTTTCGTAACACAGGTAGACCGTGTGCCTTGTTTTATCACTGCGATAGTTTAGTTTGTTATCTCGTTGTAAAACAATAATAGGTGTTAGAAGATTAAACGATCCAATATAGTGCCTACCCATCGAGTAAGTACTTTTCGATTGCAAAGTCAGTTCCGTAGCGAAGGTTTTCGCCGCCCGGGGCTGGCTCGAATTGCCCCATTATTCTTATTATTTAAATCTATACTTCTATATAAAGCTGAAGAGTTTGTTTGTTTGCTTGAACGCGCTAATCACAGGTCCGATTTGAACAATTATTTCAGTGTTAGATAGCCCATTTATCGAGGAATGCTATAGGCTATGTATCATCACGCTAATACCAATAGGAGCAGAGCAGTAATGAAAATTGTAACGCAGACGAAGTTGCGCGGGTCAGCTAGTATCTATACTAATATATAAAGCTGAAGAGTTTGTTTGTTTGCTTGAACGCGCTAATCTGTGGAACTACTGGTCCGATTTGAAAAATTTTTTCAGTGTTCGATAGCCCATTTATCGAGGAAGGCTATAGGCTATATATCATCACGCTAAGACCAATAGGAGCGGAGCAGACGAAGCTGCGCCGGTCAACTAGTTTTAAATATTTTATTCAACGGACCTAATGTACATCGTACAAGTTATTGAAATTCAAGATAATCTACCACTGCTTCGGAAGGAACATACAACTATGAGAAGAATTGGCCCAAGTCAAAGTCAAAGTCAAATGATTTATTTCAACTAGACCAATAAAGGCACTTTTGAACGTCAAATTAAAATAAAATAAAATATTATAGTGACTCTAGTCGTCCGTTCGCAAAAGGTAGATTCTTATGGAGAAGAACGGAAACCTACAGGAAGATTTTCATCGTTTTATTTCTTTTACTGCTAATTTTCGATTTCCATTTATTTTGTTTACTATTAATAGGCATACGTTTGACCACTATCTCACCTGACGGTAAGCGATGATGTGGTCGAAGATGGAGCACGTTTGCCGAGAAGCAACCTATTCACTTTTGTCTTTAAGACTCCCAGGTTGTAGCTATCTGGAAACACATATTCTGGCAGGGAATTCCACTCCTTAGCTGTACGCACTATGAATGTGTTCCCATAACGTTGAAATATTCGTGGCGCTTGTCGCCGCCCCCTGTCGTATGCTGCCCCGGGATCTTTCTCCCCCCCCTGCACGCCAGTGTGTAAAGTATAGCTATTTAGGTGTCGATAAGTGTAGTTAGAAAAGTATACTAGGTAGGTATATACTCTAAGTACTACTTATTACGCGTTGTCTGACGTCATTAAGTATCTGAAGGGGCACTTCAAAGAAAGAGTAAGTAGGTAGGTACCTATCTAGATATATAACGAGAAAGTAGCTTAATAGGTATATACTGTAAGAGTTACTAATATAATAAATGGGAATTTACCCGGTGCTGGTGGAACAGGTGGTAGGTATACGAACATAAAATAATATTATATTCATCTTTTATATTTATAAACACTTATATAAATATATATTATACACACGCACATACACACACACACACACACCATCGCACTGATTACACGTTGACAATTTTTTCTGATCAGGATGTGATGGGGGCCTGTAGCTCTGAAATACAGGCCTTGGCTTAGTTCAGACTCAGTCCAGATCTCCCACAAATTACAATTTTTTTGCCAAACTTTCTGTCAACCTAAATATTGAAATTTTTGAGGAAAAAATTAAATATCATTATTAATAGTAGAATAGAATAACTAGGTACTTAGATAGAATTTGAACCGACTTACCCATGGATCTAAATAAAAGCATGATAGTCCTACCCTACCTAGTCTACATCAACTGGCCCAGTGCGAGTCGGACTTGCAGGCAAAGGGAAAAATAGAGACACAGTATACATCCTTCTTATTCAGTTTGTGAAATATCTCTTATATCGGTCCAATATTGGAGGAGAAAACAGTCGAGAGCCAAACCTCGAATTATGACTTTTTACATACTAAGTCTCGCCGCCAGCATTTCCTCTTAAGGTTTATGGTACGGAATCCTTCGTGTTTTTTTTTTAATATAAACTTCTTTTACAAAGTTATCATTAGTACTTTTAATTAGGAAAGAAAATACCCCTTTCCTGTAAAAAGTGTAAACTGTCGCGATGTTTTTCCTGAAAAAGTGCGATTTGTCGCAATCATATTGTGAGACATTTCCCTTGCATAAATGATTACCTACTTACCTATTATTTTTGCACAGCTAAGCAGCCTAATACTTCGCTATCTTTAATTCATTTTATTTTTATTCAATAATCGCTTAGTTTACGTAAAAGATGATTATGCAAATGCTTCAATCGTAATCCTATTAGGTATACCTTTGTTTTATAATAACAGCGACCTTCGGAGATTAGTCACATATTTCCTCTAACTAATAAAATAACAAGAAATCGGTGGTAAGGAATTAGAAGCCTAGGCAGCTAGGGTAATGTGCCATTCTGACGAAAATAAACTTGATGACTATTAATTGATTAACTTAGTTATATTTTTTATTTGATTAGTGATCACTGAGACACTGATAATCGTAGTATATTTTTATAAAATGTACTAAATTAAATCACCGATTAAATGTGACGCACATAATGTGTTAAGTAGCGACATCTATATTACAGTTCTGAAACTATTACATTTACAGTGTTTGTTGTAATTGCTAGATGTCGCTATCATCGCGTCTACTTAGCAATTCAATATAAATGAAATAACTTTATTAGTAACGACTACGGAGTAAAAGACGAGCAACTGCTAAAGAAATTGTGAATACTAAATTAACGATTTGTTAAGAATTTCAGATGCTTAACAAAAATTTCCCACAACAAAACGTTTCAAGTAGTTCACACCGTCACTAACAGATGGCGCTGTTATCAAATGTACAGCAACAAAATCATCATTGCCTTACCTTTTCAACCTTGTCAGTAGGTGGTGATGCCGGTGGGCTTTGCGGTAATCCCAGGTCCTCGTCATCATCACTGCCGTCACCTCGCCCCCGCCGCCTTACTGCCGCCACTAGCTCTGCCTGGCGACAAAATAAGGAACTATTAATATAAGAACCTCGTTGGTCATAATATAGTTTTCGTAAAGTGTGTCTGTTGATTTCATTGTCTATGGTGTCCGGATTCGAGTTTTTGGTTTGGTAATGTTGTAGAGTTTTTCTTAGTATTCTCAGTACCTAATATTTAATTTGAAGCCAAAAAATAGCTTAAAAACATCAGCTGACAAATACCGGTACTTATTTAATTTAAATTTTGCTGTTCTGACTTCTGCAATACCTAGATGTAGTTACAAAAATACCACACTGGTTATAGGCGGGACAGGATTGATGAATAAGGTAGTGCATAGCTGTTAAATTGACTGGACTGAACATTGTATAACAGGATAATTTACTTTATTTAGTTAGGTAGATTTGTCAGTCTAGTAGGAAAAAGGTGCACGGAAAATCTGGTGCAAACAGTTATTTTTGTTACCTATTGTTCGCGCTTTTAGTTTAAATTATTGCTGTGTCGGACCTTATATGGTTAGCCAGAAAACTGACGCCCTTTGAAAATAATTATTTTGGCTATTTCTGTCAATCCTTAGCTTCACCTGGAATGACTATTCACTTCACGCTCATTCCACCGAGCGAAGGGAGCTCGAAATACATACTTCGCCTCGGATTAGCTAAGTTCTGTTTTACTATATATATATTCCGCTTGTCTTATATATATATATATTTATTTCTTCATGTTTTCGTATGTATTATTGAAAGCCAGGGAGGGATGAGTGCACCCCCTTGCGCCCCCTTCCCGGCGCCCATGCTGTCAGGTGCAAGGGAATGGGCGACTGGGTCAAAATCACACACGAATTCTCAGTGAGGGTCGGTGGATGTCACATGTCTGAATTTGAGCTTCAAGGATACTCACGATGTGTTCCTTCACAGTTTTGAAAATTGTGGTAATGAAATACCAAACAAGAGTTGCTACCATTCGAGGCACAAAAGGGGGGACTGGGGGCCAGTTCTAGAAACGTTGTAGCAAGCTAGGGCTGCCATCAGCTAAATTGCCGATGCCGTACAAAGACTAATAACCCGGGCATTTCATTGAAATTGAACATTCTCCTCGGACACGCCGAAAAAAAAATTTGCATAAAATCAAAATATTTTTTTATTATTAATAACTAGCTTCTGCCATCGGCTTCGCCTGCTTAGTCCCTAGGGAACATACTCCCGGGATAAAAAGTAGCCTATGTCCTTTCTCAGGCTCTAGAATATCTGTGTAGTAAACATTTAAATCGGTTCTGTAGTTTTGGCGTGAAAGCGCGACAGACAGACAGAGTTACTTTCGCATTTATAATACTAGCTTCTGCCAGCGGCTTCGCCCGCGTAATCCCTAGGGAACATACTCCCGGGATAAAAGTAGCCTATGTCCTTTCTCAGGCTCTAGACTATCTGAGTACCAAATTTCATTTAAATCGGTTCAGTAGTTTTGGCGTGAAAGCGCGACAGACAGACAGACAGACAGATGGACAGACAGAGTTACTTTCGCATTTATAATATTAGTAAGGAAGTAAGGATAGTAAGGATAAGGATTTATTACAGCTTCTTTGCGATATAAACTACAGCGTCGGCTATTTTGCAGCACTGGAGTTAGCTTGCATTTGTATGCGGCTTGTGTTCGTAACGATTGTATTTTTAACTAAAATTTGTTTTAATTCATTGGTTATCTTTCAATCGATGGAGATTCCTCGAGAAAAAGAGTCCCCGGATGCTTCCCGGGCGGTCTCCAAACTAGGACAAATGTGGAGGAATGGCAGCCTTAAAGCAAGACTCATCTCATTCGTAATCTATCAAACATGTAGAAGGGAAATTGAGGTGTTTCAGACAGATTGCAACTGAGCTGCGAACGCGAACGTTGCATCAAAATTTGTAAAATCGGTCATCTGCTACTCAACAACCAATTCGACACTTCATAGCTTAATTCCAGTCAAAACTAAATTTGCAACGAGACAATATACAAAACAAAACAATCGTCACACATATATAATATTCTTAATATAGAAAATAACATATATTGTATGACATACCTAGACTGTAAAAAAACACTCACTTAATGGCTGACAAACAAGAGTTACGACGTTCAAATAATTAGAAACATACAAAGACCCACTCACCCACACCATCACACACACATACACATCATCACACACAAACACCCAATGCGCGAACTGAACTTTATTTTAAATATTTTTTATTCTTTTTACTTAGTTTAAAATTGTCACTAGTTTTAAAATTTATGTACCACGACTGTAAACTAGAGGAGCGGAACTACCTTGCACGCATTTTTTTTTTTTGCTTAAAAGGTATTTCCTAATATTGTATTGTTACTTACATAAGTTGATGAAATAAACATTTTATTTTTTTATTTTATAGCTCATCTCAAACAATAAATAATAAAAATTGATTGTTAGAAATAACAAAACCATTACCTATATTAATCATAAATGCGCATTACAGTGCAAAATTCCGCCATGTTTTTGACCCATAAACACGATAGTTAGGAGCGGACAGTGATAAAGATAACGGGATACAGCTTCCTTTGCATATCAATGTGGTACAGATACTTGGTATGTGGTACAATGTTGTGTTATATCATAAGGTACGGCTCCTAGCCGTCCGTGCAGAACAAATTGTTGTTAGACAAGTCCTGATGCCAGAATGGACTTATGGTATTCAGCTGTGGGGCTGCACCAAACAGACCAATGTATTAATCATTCAACGATTCCAGAACAAAGTACTACGGGAAATTGTAAATGCACATACAGGTACATACGAAATGATGACCTCCATCGGGACCTAAAAGTTGAGGTCATCGAAAAATTTGCAGAAGCTCACGAACAGAGACTTCATCAGCATGTGGACATAGTGAGAAGACTAAAAAGAACAAAACCGTTCGAGTTAGTGTTTAGTGTGAGTGATAGTGAATCTATACTTTGTTAGATAGCCCATTTATCGAGGAAGGCTATAGGCTATATATCATCACGCTAAGACCTATAGGAGCGGAGCAGACGAAGTTGCGCAAGTCAACTAGTAGTGTTATATAGCACAAGTGTTACCAAATAATCTCAAGAACGAAGTGTATTGGCCTTCATAGAGACAATAAGAAAAGTGCCATTAGGGGATTTTTTATATATCAATGCATTAGACACATTCTTAGTAAAGACAATATAACAGTTTAGGTTTTAATAAAGTTACTAATCTATATATCTATACTTTTTTAAATATATAAAGCTGAAGAGTTTGTTTGTTTGCTTGAACGCACTAATCTCAGAAACTCCTGATTCGATTTGAAAAAATCTTTCAATGTTAGATAGCCCATTTATCGAGGAAGGCTATAGGATATATCATCACGGAGCATAAATGAAAAATGTGACGCAGACGCAGTTGCGCGAGCCAGCTAGTTAGTCTATATTATATATATTACTAGACCAGATTGTAATAAGATTAGGGTTAATTCTTTGATGAACACTATAAAGCAAGAAAATAAATAAATGGATAATAATAAGGTACGGCTTTGTTCGAGTCATCATCATCAACATTTCAGCGAATGAACGTCCACTGCTGGACATAGGCCTCCCCCAAATGTCGTCATATCGACAAGTCCTGCCGATCTGTTCCGACAAAGTCTGACCGTGTTAATTGAGGTACAGTGAGCGTGAAGTGATCTTGTTTGTATATTTTTTAAGGATGGGAAGTCATCATCTTCTTCCGCTCTGGGCGAAGCGGAGTTAGTGTCAGACTCTTACTGACTTCAACCCATCCGTGTTCCTCCTCTTGCCATGCCATTTCTGTTCCAGGGAGGCTACTCTTTAAGCCCGAAGTCCGTAGTTTCGGCCTTAGTTGCGGGCGTTTTCTGCTCCGTATCACCTAAGTTATTAGGATGAATGACAACCTGATTTGCCAGTTACTGTCAAATCGTGTTGTCATTCGTGTTGTGGTTCGGGACTAATTGCAAGTCCGTAGGTGACATACGGAGAAGAGAGACAAACTAAGGCCGAAAAACGGACTTCGGGCTTAGAGAGTAGCTCCCCCGGGCCGCGGTGACTCTTTCGAACAAATTCAGCAACATCTTGTTTATATTGACAGCTCACTTCATGTTCTCTTCACTAAAGTTGATCACCTTGTGGGAGGCCTTCCAACTGCGTCTTCACCAGGTCATCGGCCCACCTTGTGGGAGGCCTTTCAACTGCGTCTTCACCAGGTCATCGGTCCACCTTGTGGGAGGCCTTCCAACTGCGTCTTCACCAGGTTATCTGTCCACCTGGTGGAAGTCCTTCCAACTGCGTCTTCACTAGATCATCGGTCCACCTTGTGGAAGGCCTGCCAACTGCGTTTTCACTAGGTCATCGGTCCACCTTATGGGAGGCCTGCCAACTGCGTCTTCACTAGGTCATCGGTCTACCTTGTGGGAGGCCTTCCAACTGCGTTTTCAGGTACGTGGCGTAGACGAAGTCTAAGTCCGTCTTAGCGTGATGATATATACCTATATACTATAGCCTTCCTCGATAAATGGGCTATCTAACACTGAAATAATTTTTCAAATTTGACCAGTAGTTCCAGATATTAACGCGTTCAAACAAACAAACTCTTCAGCTTTATATATTAGTATATAGATACAGATAGATTCTTCCGTCACTGTGTGGAGTGACTGACAGACAACGCACAGCCGAAACTACTGGTCGTAGAAAGCTCTATTTTGGCATGTAGGTTCCTTGAAGAGTGTAGGGGAGCAGGGAGGAAATTTCCCGAAATTCCTACGGGAACGGGAAGAAACGGGATATGCGCGTACGAAGTCGCAGGCAAAAGCTAGTTTCCATATATTTTTTGACAGATTGCTTAAAATTTATTAGAATTGGCCCACGGATACTTAATCCTCTGAGTGCAAAGTTTTTCTAATCGCTTGTCAAATATATTTTAATTCCTCATTTATTGAGGAACCGTGTCAGTAGTATTTGATCGGCAAATAATCTGAAAATAGTCTTAATTGTTCTACGATCGATTTGACAAAGAAATTCAATTTAAATGAATCATTTATTTACTTCCATGGAAAAAGAAAGGATAAATAAATTGTAAATGATGACAAAGACAATTCCTAATAAAGGTTTTTCAGTATGATTCAATTGAAGTAGGTAAAAATAAGTACACAATTGAACAAACCCATAATCGTGCTAGTTTTCCGTCTGTGATCCAAGTGAATTTTCTTTTCCATCCTTGACTCATACCCACTGGTAACTTTAGCACTTATTTTTGGCACTTTTTCACTAACTTAGCATTGCTCTCACTATTAAAAAAAAAAACAATTATATTAAATTCCACATTGGCACTAAGTTTTTTACTTGTTCTAAAACGCCTGTTGTATTTTTTTAATCTGTGAATAGTTTATTTATTTTTTTCGTAAAATTGACACTTGTTTAAAATTCGAACACTTTCGCTCCAAATTAAAAAGTTTTCGCCGTCCGTCGTTAAGTTTTCTGGTATTGCTAAATTTTTGTTCATAAATACGTCTATTCGCTTCAAAGACTTGTGTTAAACTAATTGTAAAATAAGTGATATGAAACAAACAGAACATTAGTCATATTTAGTGGTAAAGTCGTACAATACGACAGATAACAACGGGAAGTCGAATTAATGTTATTTTACCGGGAATCCATTAGGCCATCTTCAAGCTTTTGTTCTATTATAAGCCGGTTGAATAAGTCAATAGTTTGCTAATGTTTTAGCACTCATAAGTCATAGATAATAATTTCACATTAGCTTTCAATTCCGTGGGAATTTGTTTATTTTTTTGTAAAGCGATAACGGAAGACCGGTTTTTTTTTTGTTTTCCTTAATGAGGCGGTAAATATAATTTTAGCATGTTGTTCATGTATTTCTTGGAATTAATTATGTATCGTCTGTGGCCGATGACAATGTTTTTATTTTACCTGCTCATCCATGTTGTATTTTTTGATAAAACTTCAGGCAACTTAAAGGTACAAAGGTAGACTTAATGCCTCTGGTATCTACCAGGCAACCAAGGGTGATGAAGAGATAACACGGCAGGTGCATAGTTGGTTTTATGGTTAAATAGCACCTAGGTACATGAAAAAATTAATAAAAAAGATTTTAATAGAAAGAAATAATAGTTATGAGTCAAATAAAACGGTGAACTTAAAATTTCTAGTTCCAACTTCCTCCATAGTTTTATTTTATCTTTGTGTTCCATTCGTTGTACTAGGCGACCATAGCCTGTTAGGTAGCTAATGAATCAGCTCCATATGTAGTAGTTCTGATTTTAAATTCAACTAAACACATTGAACTTAATTAACTAAAACTTCCTAGATCTAACTTACTCCATAGTTGTTATCTCTCCGTTCCATTCGTTGTACTAGGCTACCATACCCTGCTAGGTAGCTACATAGTGGCAATGAATAAGCTCTATACGTAGTAGTTCCGATTTTAAAATATTCAACTAAACACATTGAACTTAATTAACTAAAATTCCTAGATCTCACTTTCTCCACAGTTGTTATGTCTGCGTACTATTCGAGGTACTAGGTAACCATAGCCTACTAGGTAGCTACATAGTGGAAATGAATCAGCTTCATAGGAGGTAGTTCTGATTTTAAAACATTCAACTAAACACATTGAACTTAATTAACTAAAATTCCTAGATCTAACTTCCTCCATAGTTGTTATCTCTGCGTTCAATTCGATGTACTAGGCAACCATAGCCTGCTAGTTAGCTACATACATAGTGGTTATGAATCAGTTCCATACGAGGTAGTTCTGATTGTTTTAAATAGTTCTGTGCGTTATGCCAATGATTCATTTTACTTATTTTTAATTACCGATATTTACAAGACTGCAATGTCATCATGTAGGTAATTATGTAATTACGAAAAATATGAAATATGTGAAAAGTAGTAAATATTAAAGCAGATGAAATAATATTGTCCCAAAAGCTTTGGAGTTATGAAGTTTTTAAGTATTTTTGAAAAAAATCTGCTCTCGATAAAATACGGCTCGCTAATTGTAAGAAATTTTCACTGTTCTCGAAGTTAAAATGATACTTTCATGATGGCTCATAGACAAATGAATATAAGTTTGAATACATCTAAAATTTGTCTGTGTTTCCTGATACAACCATGGGGTATTTATGTCAAGAGTGAATAAACAACTTCTAGACAAGCTTACTTCAATGTCGACTACATCATCGCTTACCATGGTTGAGATTATTGGTCATACATGAGCATATCAATATTTTTTTTAAGTACACAAATGTGAAAATTAAGTTTCAAAGTTTATGTTATAATAACTTGAAACTTTTGTTGTTTAGACCTAAAATTGTTCTGCTTAGTGTTTCTATCAATAAGCACCAGGTCACCAGGACATGACAGAGATTGCATAAATCATGTTCGTATAATAGCCGAGTGTGATATTTTGTAACTGTTATAACAATGGATAGGTATTAACGAACTGTATCATTGTTTGGTACTCACACATTTGAATTAAATGTGCAAATGATACGCCTGTATTGTCCTCTTAGGAGTTGTTATGATTTCGTTATGCATAGAGTTTAGGATTTCATATAAAAAAGTACTGGCTAAATAATAACAGCATCAGGGGTTGAGGGGTTTGAATCCGGTTTGACTGGAAGCCGACAGCGCCGTAAATAGGCTTTTCTGCGCCCAATGCGAGCTTCTATAACTGCGTTTTTTTTAATTATATATTATAGGTACCCTAGCTAGAGCAATCCTACGTCTAGGATAAATGAATTTTAAAAAGAACTACAACTGATGTGGGTAAACAAGCAGATGAGCTTTTTGGGTAGACCCTTCGCCTTTTATACCACCTACTATGTCTCACTCAATAAAACTCAAACGCAAGTTCTCTACTACAAATGCGTTGCCCACCCTGATGCTTAAGATTTAATTTTTGGGTCACTTTGGTTTTCATACTTCTATAATAAAATAACACCATGCAAAGCTTCAGGAAACTGTAAGTTAATTTCATTTTAAGTACTTGGTATGGTAGAGTTTGAATAAGGAAGGTAGCTCGTATGTACAGTTGTTTTATCTCACGAGTGCGGGCGAGCCATAGTTGTGTAGGTAAATGTACGTGCACATTGTCTTAGTGTGCGTAAGCTGAACTGTTCGCTCTCAAGCTTACGCACACTAAGACAATGTGCACGTACATTTACCTAAACAACTATGGCTCGCCCGCGCTCGTGAGATAAAACAACTGTACGTATGTGTTGGAGGAATCGAGCACTAGGGGCGCAGCGGGAACTTATTAGGAGCAAACCAAAAAAATAATAGTCCTGCTTGGTCTGGCCATTCTTGCGCCCCCCAGAGTCTACGCCCTGTGCCTGGACACCGGTGGTACCACTTGATTTGTTCGTACGAGTCACCGCAGCCCTTGAACTCAAAAGGCTTTTGGAGGAACACGAATGGGTCTTAGTCAGTACGAGTCTGACACTCGCTTCCACTCCGCCCAGAGCGGTAGAGCGTTAAAATCAAATGACGAGGGTCATTTGATTTTAACGGACTTCCAAAAAAGGAGGAGGTTCTGGTTGGTATTTTTTATGTATGTTCACCGTTTACTCCGAGGTTTCTGATCCTATTTCTGTGATTGTTTCTGATTTCTTCCATTTGGTCCCGAAAAAAAATTATTCAGTTTGGCTCTGTAGTTTTTTTTATTATGAGCATTTTTGCTTATGTCCACTTCTGAGTAGACTATGACGTCGTCCAAGCATCACCACTTAAGAGTGAAAAATAAAAAACTTTTTTACAAAAATACATAGGTAACAGACTTCCAAACAAAACACTACAAAGTATAAAATAACTTTAATTTCGGAAGTCAGTCTTAAAAACAAAGAAACAAAACCAAAAACACCGACTTCCGAAATTTAAGTTATTTTTTGTTTGGAAGTCGGTTACTTATGTTTTTGTAAAAAAGTTTTTTTTTTCACTTTTAAGCAAAAAAGTTTTTAAAGAAAAGGGTTTTAGGGTTCCGAACAAAAAACTGTCTGTCTGTCTGTCCGTCTGTCACAGCCAGTTTTATCCGGATCCACTGGACTGATTCTGTTGAAATTTGGTACACATATGGACTTCTGTGACCCAAACACAGACGCGTTACGTAAATCATTATTTTTTTAGTATGAGGGTCACTTTTGGGGTCAAACTAGAAAATTTCAAAATAAAGTTTTTTGAACAATATCGTAAGACATTTCAAATGAAAGGGCTTACTGTAAGGGTTTTAAATATATTTTTTTAATCATTTTAAAATAAATGGTTTTGAAGTTATTCAAGAAATTAGACGAATAATGACCCCCCTTATCTCCGAAACTACTGAGCCTAAAATTTTGAAAAAATATGGAAAAAATTGATCTTTACCTATAGATTACAGTAAAACCTATAAGAAGTCTATAGTGTTAAAATAACACGTTACAAAATGAAATTTGTTCGGAACCCTTTGCACGCGAGTCCGACTCGCACTTGGCCAGTTTTTTTCGAGGTTAAGTAACGCTTGCCCAGGTCGGTTCGTCGACGGGTACCCGGCGTCCATCCACGGACGGAGCTTAGTACATCTTATCGAGTAATGCACTTAAATGTATGAGATAGTTGGAGTTTTGTTTTCGCGTTTTCAGGGTTGGTTTCCTCAAAAGGCCACCTCAGACGTTAACCTACATGTTATTCATATGTTATTGGCGATTGTATGGACTTCAAAAGAGACTATGACCTCTGAGTTTGTTTCGGAGTAGTCAGCTAGGAAACATCCGGCCTCATCTAGATTAATATGACAAAAAAAAATTGACGTGTCAAAGAGTTACTTGTAACTTATTTGCAAAATAAATATCATTTATGGTCCCATCGTAAAATTTGTTCAAAATGATGAGACTTTTTTTTAGGGTTCTGTACCTGACGGGTAACCAACGGAACCCTATTACTTAGCCTCCGCTGTCCGTCCGTCCGTAGTGCGTCCATCCATCCGTCTATCCGTCTGTCTGTCAGCGGGCTGTATCTCAAGAACCGTAATAGGTATACAGTTGAAATTTTCACAGAGTGTGTATTTCTATTGCTGCTATAGCAGCAAATACTTATTAAAAATATAAGAAAGCTTCATACAAGAAACGTGTATTTTTCATTTTATGGTACGCAACCGTTCGTGTGAAGAATCATTGATATATAAAAAAACCCAAGATACACACTCAGCATCTCAAAAACGTCCGCAAAAAATACAATATAATTATGCGCAAGTTTGAAACAGTCTCGCATCGCTCGCCATACTGCACTGCTTTGTAAAATCAACTTTAAGCGATCCGTGTAAGGTTGAATTTGCAAAAAAATTGCGCATCACTCGCTATACTGATCTGCTTTGTAAAAACAACTTTAAGCGATCCGTGTAAGGTAGAATTTGCAAAAAAAAATTGTTTATAGTATAACTACACACAACTCACAATTGACACTTGATACATGTCAGTTTTTGATGACAGTTTCGAGTGTTGCATTTGTTCGAGACTGTGCATCTTGGGCTTTTTATATATCAATGGTGAGAGTACAACTTGCACTTGGGCGGTTTTTCCAACTCGCTTTGCTATACAACGTCATTGTACTCATCATTATGAACAACTTTCACTATGGGACCAATCCCGAAATCGCGAAAAAAAAATCAGCTGTTCAGTACATTTTGTCGAGTTGTGCGCACATAAATGTATGGGGTAGTCGATTTTTTTTCGCGATTTCAGTGTTGGTCCCATAGTGAAAGTTGTTCATAATGATGAGTTCAATGACCCCTTAAGAGGTATTGCGTTTATTCTGTTACAGGTTGTATTTTACTGCCTATTATAAAAGTTGTGCGTACTTGAATCACTGCTGACCTCACAACGGGACGGCGCTACGGTAATGACACATATTTCGCGCTAACGTGGAATAATAGCAGAGTATCGGGTGATGATAGACAATGCCGGCGCAACCGCAGGTAGACCTTGTGTTCAACTGGAGCGAGTTGGTCTAATGGTCACTTTACTTTAGCTTAGGTTTGTTGAACCTTAGTTTGTATTTTTTTCCAAGAATTTTTGATTCAAGTCAGCAAATATTGTAATTAAAGGTTCATGTTTCATCTTATAAAAGTAGTAGGAAAACCGCCCTATCTATATCTATACTTAATATATAAAGCTGAAGAGTTTGTTTGTTTGTTTGCTTGAACGCGCTAATCTCAGGAACTACTGGACCGATTTGAAAAATTCTTTCAGTGTTAGATAGCCCATTTATCGAGGAAGGCTATATGCTATATATCATCACGCTAAGACCAATAGGAGCGGAGCAGTAATGAAAATTGTGACGCAGACGAGGTTGCACGGGTCATCTAGTACTAATATATAAAGCTGAAGAGTTTGTTTGTTTGTTTGCTTGAACGCGCTAATCTAAGGAACTCCTGGTCCGATTTGAAAAATTCTTTCAGTGTTAGATAGCCCATTTATCGAGGAAGGCTATAGGCTATATATCATCACGCCAAGACCAATAGGAGCGGAGCAGAAATGAAAATTGTGACGCAGACGAGGTTGCACGGGTCATCTAGTACTAATATATAAAGCTGAAGTTTGTTTGTTTGCTTGAACGCGCTTATGTCAGGAACTACTGTTCCGATTTGATAAATTACAAAATAATGTAAACAAGCCAGACGCCTAAAGCACTCGACCACGGAGGCAGTTGGTAGCATTTTTCCAATATCTTACGGAGAAAAACTTGACAATTCAAAAGTGTCTGTAAATGGTTTATTTGAAATATACGATTTGATTTGATTTGAAAAATGAGTTTGCAATGCTGTCTGCAGTTATCCGGTGACAAATATAATTCTTGGAGCTTTGTAGTTGTAGGTTTTATAAAAACATTTTGCGAAAGGAATGTAGCAGATTAAAAAACTTGTTTTACACCCACGAACGCGATTCTTAATAACTTCGTCATATTATATACTAGGAGTCCATAAAAATATGATAATCGTGTAATCTATAGATACTAATATTATAAAGCTGAAGAGTTTGTTTTTTTGTTTGGTTAAACGCGTCTCAGGAACTACTGGTTCGAATTGCAAAAATATTTTAACGTTGGATAGCATATTTATCGAGGAAGGCTATAACATCACGCTAAAATCGATAGTAGCGGAGCATGAATGGAAAATGTGATGCAGACAAAGGTGCGCAGATCAGCTAGTTTAGGTATAATATTTGTCTTCTGGGTAAGCTCGCTCCATCGTAGACTTAGTCTCTGTCATCTCTGACCTAGACTAGTGTCAAGAGCAAACCCATCATAAATAAAAAAAAAACAAAGAAATATCACGTTAGTTTTGGCTCCATAATAACTTTAAGGTCAAATATGCTGTAGTCAGAATAACTGTTACGCAAACAGAATATCCCACATAGCATTCGCTTTCATTTTAACAATTCAATTGTTTTCAGCTGTCAACGGAGCTGATCTGTCAAAATGAATGAGATTGCGAATGTAAGTGAATGAAGCAAATTCAAATGTAGGGTAAATAATGGTCAAATATCTAGGTACTAATGACAGCCGGGACCAACAGCTTAATGTGCTTTCCGAGGCACAGAGGAATCTTTTTGTTTTACTATTGATAGGCACGCGTTTGACCACTATCTCACTTGATGGTAAGCGATGATGTGGTCGAAGATGGAGCACGCTTGCCTAGAAGTAACCTATTCACTCTTGACTTAAAGACTCCCAGGTTGTAGCTATCAGGAAACACAGACTCCGGCACAGAATTCCACTCCTTAGCTGTACGCATCGGCCATCAGCCATCGGCTGATCTATGGACTGACCTCGGCAGGCATTGCTTAACCTAGCAGATCAACCTGTTCCTCTTTATTTTATTTTTTTGAGATGGTTTTGCTCTTTACTGTAGTCTAGGTCAGAAATGACAGAGACAAAGTCTACGATGGAGCGAGCTTACCCAGAAGGAGCCTGTGCACTCTAACTTTGAAGAGATCTAAGGATAGATGCGTTCGGAAAAACAGACGCAGGCAGATAGTTCCACTCCTTTGCTACATTATAAAATACGTTTGGATACGCTTAGTGCGAATTGGTGGAATAGCAACAAGGTAGGGATGGTAAGTTGCAGTGCGTCTGGATGTCCGACGGTAGAAGGGGGCCGGTGGGATGAGGTCGTGGAGTTCTTGGGCACAGTCATCGAAGTACAATTTGTAGAAGACCGAAAAGCAGGCAACCATGAGCTCGTCATGTACATTCATATAGTAAAAATACGTTTTTGTAATATTCAGAGTCGTACAGCTGTTTCTCATAAAACAAAACATGCCAATAAAAAGTTAATAATCGTTTGAATACATGTAAAACTTACAAAACCGCAGAGGTAACGTAAAATCTGCGATAAACATAAAAATATTAAATAATTCGCGCCAGTTCACAGGTCGTATCCTCTTGTCTTGTGGCCCAAAGGATAAGTTAATAGCGAGACTTCTCAAATGAAAGAGTGGTAATTAAGAAAACACAGTTGATGGCAAAGTATTTCAGTTAATTCAATAACACGTTGTTCAGCAAGAGAATTTTATAAAAACATATGAATAAATGAATTATGGAAAAACAAACTGCAAATATTATTGTCATGTTAATGAAATTAAAATGTCAGCCTTTTGCGTTCTTGGTAACTGCAATGTTTACGATGACGAATTGAGGATCAAGTAACTCAATGTTTTAACCCTTTCATTAATCGTATCATCAATCTTGGAATCATCAGTCAGAATTGGAAGGAACAGGCACCAAAACCGTGACCGTTGGAAGAAATAAAGGGAGGCTGTTGCCCAGAAGTGGGGCAGTCTATTGTAGTCCAATGCTGGACACCAGCTTCTCGAATTTGACCAAAGAGCATACTACTACTCGTTACCTAACTCGTAACTACTATTCGTTGCAAAAACTTCGCTAAACTTAGCTTCAGAGCGTCCCACACCTTTGCTGACTCACGGTTTTCAACGTAACAAACTAAACCCGCTATAATCTTGTGCCTTGTGCGGTAACATCACAAAAGCGAGTGGAATTTCACTTTCGAAATAATGGAACAATAACACAATAGTGAGCTCGGAGACTCCGCAGTTTTAGTTATGAAGGACATTGTGCTACTTCGACATTTCGAGTATTTCCTACATGTGTGCAAGGCTAAATAATAACTGCCTCACGGGACGATCTTTGAGGTTAAGCAACTCTTGCCGAGCTCGGCCAATGCATGGGGACCATACATAACATACCGATACTCAGGAAGTCCTGTCATTTGTAGATATTTAGAAGCCAGATATTTTTTTATTCGCTGCGAGATCCAAGACACTTGAAGCGTTTGGTCCCCACTGTTGATTCTGGCTTTCAGGAGTTGCAGTGGTTGGGAATGTGTGGCGGGCTTGTCCCAAAGCCAAATCTGACACCAGTCTTGCCAAGGAGTACCGTGTTACCCAGTTAATGAGTTGTGGAGGTCTGACATGTGACACTGGTTTTGAACTGAATCCGGTCTGACTGGTAGCCAACCCCAATACACGTGTGCAGTATTTATTTGGTCAGAACTGGTAAGGAAATGACCTTATTTTGGATTGGTAAATGTACGTAAATCTGGAAAATAATGTAAGGTTAAGTTAAAAACATTTTATAAGAGTGTGAATAGGTTAATTCTAGGCAAGCGTGCTCCATCTTCGACCACATCAGCGCATTGAATTATGTTTTGGAATAATTTATTTGTGTATTTAAGTCTGGATTTATGTCCGGTCTATGGCTATAGACTCGCGGAATGCCTATAACGTGGAAATCAAACATGTAACTAGCAAAATGAAGATGTTCTTGAGGTACACCTCTGCTTAACAGATCGGACCCGTTAGGGCACCCCGTGTGGGGGCCGGACCTAGTCTTAGGGCGTCGCTGGGCAGCTAGGGACAAGCTGGATCGAACCAGGATTATTATTATTTTGGGGCGAGTGTAAGACTCAGCGGCGCGGACTGGCTCAAGCTCAAGGGTCGGAGCGGAAAACGCAAATAAGCCGTCGTCGTGTTCATTTGTACCTGTATACCTGATTGCGTCGTCGCGCCACGATCGCTCTAGAATGACCCCTATTTCTTCAAGGAATATAGGAACGAATCAAATTCAATTTATTTTATGGCACTTATGAAATAAAAATATAGTTGATTTTAACAAAGGAGAACAGTGTAGACCAGAAATTAAAGCACCAAATATGTACCTACAAAACAAAAACGTGAATCAAAATAGAAAATAATCCATGAGATGTTATAGATACCTATAATGATATAATTTAAGTCTGATGTATTTCAAAACTTGTACATTTTAAGACTTAGTTAAATCTATCGTAGTTTACATAATTACTTTTTGAGTAGACTTAACTAAAATGAAGGTTTAATAACAGTATTCACTAAAAGTGTTTTATCATCATACTTTTATTAGAATACTGTAATTAATTCTTCAGTTTTAGAGAGTTGTCTAGTGAATATATTACAAAGAAGATCGTTAGACTAAGTATATTATGTAAGGTTTGTTTTATTTGCTTCACAATAATTGCTAGTTTTGATTGCTGGAGAATAATAACCGTTTATTAGTTCGCTTATCGGTATTGAAGAGCTTTGACAGCCACTTGCGCTAAATACCACACTTGCAATTGAATATTTTTTAAGCATTTGAAATCCTCAAATGGCTCCACCCGCTCTGGGCGGAGGTAATGGGAGTGACAGATTCATACTGACTAAAATCTGTCCGTGTTCCTCCTAGTGCCCTTTGCGTTCCAGCTCTCTAAGCCCGAAGTCCGTGGTTTCGGGCTTAGTTGCGGGCGTATTCTACTCCGTATCACCTACGGACTTACGATTAGTCCCGAACCTGAACTAAGAATGAATGACAACACGATTACACAGTAACTGTCAAATCGTGTTGTCATTAATTCTTAGTGGTTAGTCGATACGGAGTAGAATACGCCCGCAACTAAGCCCGAAACTACGGACTCCGGGCTTAGAGTGTAGCCCCGTAGGGCCGCGGTGACTCTTTCGACCAAACTCCTGGCAGATGTGAGACTTATTTAAAAATGTTACTAAAATAATTAAAATCGAAGGAAATAGAGAGAAGTTACACGCTTTTAAAGTTATTATTCTAATACTTTCAGTCATTACGACGTTTTGTCAATTGCATCCTCTAATCCTTATATTACAAATGCGAAAGTAACTCTGTCTGTCTGTCGCGCTTTCATGCCAAAACTACTGAACTGATTTAAATGAAATTTGATACGGAGATAGTCTAGAGCCTGAGAAAGGACATAGGCTACTTTTTATCCCAGGAGTATGTTCCCTAGGGACCACGCGGGCGAAGTCGCTGGCAGAAGCTAGTATCTTATATGTATAAAACAAAGCCGGGTTAGTAACACTATTTATAACTCATTTATATCAAATAGCAAAATAACTTTTAAAATATTGGAAAAATTAAAGAAATAAAAAATATGTACAAAAATTAAAAAATATATATTAGTATATTAATTGGTATTGTATTTTATATTATTATGTATAATTAGTATTAGTTGAACGCTTGTACACTGACAGCCCTAACTCTATCTCCTTTCGTTTAGTCCATCCAAAGGTTGTCTGTAAGAGATTGCCTTGTGCGATAAGACCGCCCATTATGCACTTGTTTTATAGAATATTTATCCTGTTTTAAATATAAAGTGTATAATAAAGTATATAATAAATACTAAATAATAAAAAAAACATTTTCAAATACAACGCAATTCTGACACATGACAGAAACAAAACACGGTAAAAATTAATTCTGAAGCGGTACGAAGTTCACCGAGACCACTATTCCTGTATAAATAAACAATTAATTGTAACACAAAAGCCTTAATGAACTCATCTTTCTAATTCAATTAAGCAAAGACAGATTGTCAGCGATCGCTCAGGAAGACAAGAGCGAATATACAAAATTAATAATTAAGAAGGTAGGTGCTTGATCGTATTAATTACTTACAGAAGACTTAATTTTTCGAAAGGTAAATTGCTCTGAATCTTTATGAATATAATAACGGAAATTATTATTATGTGGAGGTATGTTATTTTAGTATTAAAAACAAAATATTTATGAGCGTTTTCCTTATTTAGATTCAGAGAGTACCTAGGAAGACCGAAGATTCGGTCATACAATAGTTTTGTAGTTTATCATTACAACGTAGAAAAAAAAACAAAAGACATTTTATTCAAACTAGGCTGAAAATCAGCACTCTTTGAACGTCAAAATTTACATAAAGACAGTCCCCCAAATCGCCGCGCCCGTCACCACATCCTAGTCTAAGTACTCTTATTTATGTTAGTGCGTCAAATATTAACTTAAATTGGAGTAAGGACGCCATATACTTGATTTGTTTTCAGTCTGGATCCAAGAAAAATGGCGTCCACCACACATGAATGTAAGAAAAAACATAATAACACCAGAACAAGATATAAAACCAGGCATTGTTCTGAACACAACAAAAATTATTGACTTTAATTTTTAACGATAAGACCGACATTTGTTACACCCTATTAACTCTACGGCTGCTAATTATAATTTGTTATTATGGTGTACTAACGAGTTTACTATCTATCTAATAAACAGTCAGTAAACATTAACTGAACAATAAATATGGCGGTTTGACATATCTCTACTCTTACTACTAAGTACTATTTATAAATTGAAAATTTTGGCCGATCCGTTCCGGCGTGATTGAGAGAAAAACATCCATTGTTTTTCACTCAATCACGCCGGAACGCATCGGCTGAACGGATCGGGATGTTTGGTGCAGAGATAGATAATTGTATATAGTCCCGGGAGTATTTTCCTTGGGATAATTACCGACATTCACGTGGGTGAAACCGTCGAATGCCGTATGGTGTCGGCCGGTGCCGTGTGGTGCCGTAAAATAATAATACCATCCCATCACTTCCCGTGGGTGTCTTAAGAGGCGACTAAGGGGCTCACCAGAGAATGGGCAGCAGCGTTCTCTGTAAAACGCAACACCATACACTGCGATCGCCAACCCGCCTGCCAATCGTGGCGGTTATGGCAAACCCCCCCTTTTGGGGGAGACCTATGTCCAGCAGTGGACGTCTTTCGGCTGTTATGATGATGATGATGATGACGTGGGCGAAACTAAAGAGCTAATTTCCTGTATGTATAGAATCAGCCCGAGTTACTTCGCGTAGTAAGATCTGTTTGGCAGTCATGGAAACTGACCAGATGAATTAAACTCAAAATCTTCGGGTCTAATGTCAAATCCGTGCAGCTCTACGGGTGTGACAAAGGAAATCTCACGCCAAATCCAGGTCTCCACCGATGTCTTCGTCGCATACTCGGAATTTACTGACCCGAGACCATCTCTAGCTGTTAGAGTAATGCCACGAGAGCCCGATTGACCGCCAGATCAAGCGCCGTAAGTGGAGGTGCATTGGTCGCACGCTTCGGAGGGATCCCGATCACATTCCCAAACAGCCTATGGACTGGAATCCTCAAGGGAAAAGGAAACGTAGCAGTCCCCATCAAACCTGGTGACGCACCGTGTTGGCAGAAGCGACGAGCATCGGAATGACGTGGAGCGAGGTGAAGAATACTCTTGATTATGTACACCATTTACAGAAAAGATAGATGAGAAACATTACATAGGGTGACACAATGGGCGGCCTTATCGCTAAAAGCGATCTTTTCAAGACAACCTTTGGATGGATTCTAAAGAGAAAAAGGAGATACAGTACTGTAGGTAGTCTTAGGTGTACTATTAATACAAACATCAATACATACTAAATAGATAAATTTATACAATGAAAATTATGAAACAATAGCAGAGAAATCTAGTAAAAAACGCTTTAAAGAGAGAGATAGTGGTTCTTGACCAAAGTTTTAAAAATTGAAAAAGAGTGAGCACGCCTTATCGACACAGGCAAGGCATTCCATAACCTCACCGCTTGAATCGTGAAATAATTGTCATAGAAGGTGGTGGAATGCATCGACATTTCAAGCTCAAGACCTTTCGTGATGGAAGACTACTGTGGACGCCCTCTGCCCCAGCTAGGGGACATAGGATCTTAAGTCAAGAAGTAAGTCATAAGTCGGCCATTTTTAATCCTCAGTTAAAACTTAACAGACGATTGAAAAACCTGCCTTAAGAAAAAATATTAGTCTGTTCAACGAAAAGAAAAAGTTCCATAGAGAACATTTTATTTAAATATTTTAGTGATGCGTGGGTGCCCATCGAAGAGGTTATTATCTTCTGCACGCCTCTTATTACAAAAGCTATGGACCGTGCGCCATTAAATTAATCGACGGGGAAAAAGGTAGCACATACATTTATATCTACTAATCTACTTATATACGTACTAGCTTCTGTTGCGGCTTTGTCTGTATTAAAAGTACTTCATAAAAGATAGCTCGATCTCTGCGACAGCTGTCAGTAATATCACGCCTATGAAGTCCTAAATTTCATAATAGTACAGACAGTACCTATCAATGTCATACTTTATGGACCTAATTAGTGATGGGCGATGAATCATCATGACCACAGACTATAAACTATCGATATTTTAAATAAAATTAGTAGATTGGGAGCGGGACGTCCGATTTGATAATATTTGCGAACAAGAGTTTGTAATTAATTTACAAGATTTTCCTAACGATTCAGAAACTGATTCAGATATGGATTTGGGGTGTACTCCTTTAAGAGAATAAATGTATTTTATATTAAAATATTCGTTTAATTTAGTAACATTTGTAATTAAATTAAACCCAATTATATGTTACATTAGCATCGGTAATAGTAGGAAACGTCGATAATTTCTATCGATATTTTTTTCTATCCTGACAACCCTAGGAATGTCAGTTTGACATATGTCACAGAGATCAAGCTATCTTTTATGAAGTATAACTACCGAGATGAACAGTGTTCTATACACTAGTCTAACAGGGAACGGTATCCTATGTCTTAATAGGTCATTGTCTATCCGTTTGCCAAGTGTCGTCAAAACCTGCTAAGCGGTTTAAACGTGACAACAAATAGATAGACAGACACATCTTAATTATTGCAATCTTACGGAATTTGCAATTTTCCGGTGATATATATTGTAATACATAGATGTCACCCGAAAATGGCAAACTTCGTAAGATTATAAAATGACTTGAAAGATTATAAACTTTCGTTAAATTGTCAACTGAACATTTGGAATGCTTTTTTATGCATCAAAATTTGATACCTAATTTATAATTTCTCGAATTCATTCCGACAAATTGTGAACTGAAATAAAATGGCGACCAGTCAGAGCACAAGTCTTCAAGAAACTAGGCTCTTATTGGTTTGTTTAGATGTGACGTTACATGTACGCCATTTACGATTTATCGAAAGTTTACTATCTCTCAAGTTATTTTATAATCTTACGGAGTTTACAATTTTCCGGTTAATGTATAGATATTAGCATTTTATCGGTATCGCCCGTGTTTTAGTCTGAAATTATCATAAGGAAACAGTCCCAGATAAAAAGTATCCAACGCCCTTCTCCAAGGTCCAATCTATATCTTTACCAAAATTCATGAAAATTGGTTCGGCGATTTAGACGTGAAAACGTAAGAAAAAAAAAACAGACAGATAGACCTGCTTTCGTATGTATAATATAAGACGTTTGAACGTTAAAATTTCCTTCATATCTATCTAGAGATCTTCAAGGAGCACGCGAGGTGAACTGGGGTATACGATATTGTATGATCATGGTAGATATTTTATGATTTGTTTATGCGGTAAATTGAGTGAGCAAGTATCTTGAAGTTATACGCATTTATATTTAAAACGAGAAAGCAACAACTGTCAAAAACACCACTAATTTAACTACATTTTGACAACTTGTATTTGACGTTAATCGTCGCTGAGATGCTGAATGAACGCTTTTTAAGTTTGAGAATTGACCTTCTAGTGATGGTACAGCTAGTCTATTCTGTAAATAACTATTTCGATATCGAGCTTCACCTGAGTGACAAAGCTCACAAAGTGAGCTTTTTTATTACACACTAGTGGACGTCACGCGGTTTCACCCGCGTAATTCCCGTTCCCGTGGGAGTACGGGGATAAAATATAGCCTATGTTACTCCCTGATAATGTAGCTATCCAATGCTGAAAGAATTTTTCAAATCGGTCCAGTAGTTTCGGAGCCTATTCATTTCAAACAAACAAACAAATCTTTCCTCTTTATAATATTAGTATAGACAACATAAAGGTCTTATGTTTATACGAATTTGATACTCACCTCGGATTCAATATGAAAATATTGTTACTGGTGTTTTAGGCAGTTTGCGACTTAATATTTTTTTTTATGTTGGGCAATCATCAAACGACTCTTGCTCTGGGCGGAGCGGATGGGAGTGTCAGATCTTACTGACTTAAATCCACCCGTGTTCTTTAGGGGGGCTACTCTCTAAGCTCGAAGTCCGTAGTCTGGAGTTTCGGGCTTAGTTGCGGGCGTATTCTACTCCGTATCACCTACGGAACCCGAACTAAAAATGAAAGACAACACGATTTCACAGTAACTGTCAAATCGTATTGCCAATCATTCTTAGTGGTGATATGGAGATACGCCCTCAACTAAGCCCGAAACTACGGACTTCGGGCTTAGAGAGTAGCCCCCCCAGGGCCGCGGTAACTCTTTCGAACAAATTCCGCAACTCTGGCAGGATATAACATCAGCCTGAAGATCAGTTACCATATTTTTTTAGAAGAAAAAGGATTTTGACTTACTTAGATTCGGATTATTTTAAACATAATACCCGGCTGACTCACGAATTTACATAACAGCAAACTCGAATCACGAAGTTATTAACGTTACATAAAACATTCTAGTATTCTATTCAGTTCATAAAATATAACATTAAATAAATAAACTGGTATATAAATAGGTAGGTAGGTAGGTATGTGCATCTTATACAAACATGTACAGGAAAACAATGATGATGTCACTCATTATAGTTATTAATATTGTATGTTGATATACATTCAGGTAGGTAACCTAACAAGGAAAAATATTGTTTCAAAATAAGGACTAAAAATAGTTTTGTAACATTGTGTTGCAGTAACTAAACGTCTCAAAGGCTCCTATGCTGTTTCTATAATTTTAAATGACATTCGTCGGTCATTTATGATGCAACAAAACGCAATGAAATAAGTTAACCTGTAAAAACCAAATTTTGTTGCATAAAATGAATGCGAAGACATAATTAATGTGTGGAATACGTAGATACTTAATTATTTTCTAACTTCTAGATGAACCAACTAGACTAAGGGCGCAGTTTCTGAATTAAGTAAGTGTTAGTTTTGAACTTGTCAAATTCTACTATAATGCCAATGCTCGAAAGGTTTTTGAGAACTTAAAATTCTTAATTCGGAAGGCAGAGGTAAATCACCTTCGCATTCCGAAGATTTAGACAGTAAAATCTGCATAGTTATTTCAAGTAAATATCAAGGCAGCTTGACTATTACACCTAGTAGCAAAAGCTTATATTTTTTATAGACAAAGAAATTAAAAATAATTACCAAAAAGACTTTAGTTGCCAACAGCCAGGCCATGTTCCAAATAGTCCGAATCGCCTCCGATATTCGCGCCATTTTGTTACGTCACCCACCACTTCAAATATCCGAAATTCCAAATTTGAAAACTTTTGTGCACATTCAACTTTTTTTTGAGTGACTAGAACTGAATCGTTAGTTTTTCTTTTCTTTCTTTTGTTACGGAATTTATGAACATGAATATTTAATGAGAAAACAAATAATTAGGCTTATGTTTTGTGAACAACATAGTGAAAATTTTGTTTGAAAAGAATACACCTCACACCAGAGTGAGCAAAAAACATAATTGCTTCATCATTACATTCTCTATGACTTAACATAATCGTGGAAGCCACTCGCACTCATGTTTTGAATACATTTTAAGTTCAAAAGTTGATTACACTTGCGAGCCGTAATTCCATACCTTTTAAGTTGTGAAGAGGCCTAAAAAGCCCTTTGACCCTCAAGAGCTTTTATGCTTAGAATTTAATATAAGCACAATTCCCGGGGCCAAGCACTAAGTAATTAAAAAGTAACTCAACAAACAAAATTACCAATTCAAATTCACTTTCCGTAACTCAAGAATGAGGACAACAAATTCCAAATTTGAAAATCCGCGCGAAAATTTTTGACAGCTTTTTTTTAATTAAAAAAAGAGGTAAAATGTTGCACAGTGTTGCACGACAGAAAGAATCAAAACCACTGGAAGTAATTGTAAGACGTATAGTTTACTCTGTGAAGAGAATTTTGGAAAGTAGAAGCATCAAGCGAAACGGTACTGAGCATTGAAATTAATGTATCGTCGCTTGCGCCGCGTGCACAGTGGCGAATAGCCGTGAAATGGTGGCATTTTTCTGTAATGTAATTTTTTAGATGCAACAATTAGATATTGTATCAGGTGATTATAATTCTGTAAATTGTTTGTCTGTAATTTGTTGATTGGGTGAAATTATTTGGATGAGCGGTTTTTAATGCTGAGCCGTAAAACCGGCTCTACAAAACTACATAACCATCACTGAACCGAACAGTGGCGTAGCTAGTCCCAAAGGGGCTCTGTATCAAACATTGTTGGGGGGCCTGTTTTTAGGGCTAATTTTTTTTAAACAAAATAGGTCCTACTAGCTAAGGATTGTCTTGGCAGGCCACGAAGGACACATCCGGGCCCCGTATCTTTGATACGGCAGTAGCTACGCCCCTGGAGCCGAATACAATTAGTATTTCTTAATGTACTATGATACCTTTAAACAAAGTGAAACAAAAAACTTAAAAAATGGCTTGGAATCGCGAAAAAACGGTCAAAAAAGGAGGAGGTTCTCAATACCATTCGTATTTTTTTATGTATGTACACCGATTACTCCGAGGTTTCTGATCCGATTTCTGTAATTCTTTTTGGTCCCGTAAAAAAATAATTCAGTTTGGCACAGAAGTTTTTATTTTATGAGCATTTTTTTGCTTCTTTCAATTTCTACGTAGACGAAGACGCCGTCCAAGTATCACAACTTCTTCTTCTTATCGTGTGGGTAGTAAGGTCTAAACGACCCCACATTCAGAGTGTCAGAGTTTCTAAACCGCCTCAAGGGCCTCTGACATGGTTCATTTGACGAACGCCATTTGACGGCCGGGACCACCATACGTGCCTTCCGAAGCACGGAATCATCTTTTTATCAGACAATCAGGTGATTCAAGCCTGCAATGTCCTAGCCAAACTGGAAACAACTTTACAAAGTATGCTTCCCGTGGGAATCGAACCCACGATCACCGGGTCACAAGCCAAACGTCTAAACCACTCGAAAAATAAAAAACATTTTTCCAAAAAAAATGTAACCGACTTCCACACAAAACACTGCAAAGTATAAAATAACCTTATTTTCTTAAGTCGATGTTTTTGTTTTTTTTTCTTTGTTTTTAACACCGAAAGTCGTTTTTACTTTTTTTTGTAAAAAAGTTTTTACAGGTAGGTAGGGATTGTTTTTTTTACACCCTGGATAAGTTAGGGATGCACTACACAACTTTCAAAATTCCGCATCCTTTAAAATCGTTTCCTTAATTCAGGATAGCGAGAATATCACCCAGCCACCACCCGACAATGTGTCCCGCACCTAATATGTTTAACCGTTGTTAAATTAGCAGTACGTATAGCTAAATATTTGAGAGCACTAGCAATGCGTGGGGACAGTGACGTCCGCGTCTCGTTAGTAGGATACTAATGGTATTCGTGAGTTGCGGTCTAGCAACCAGGTTGAGGAGATGATGCATCTTCCGTGGAGACGTGGAGGAAAGTAGTGGAAAAATTGAATAGTTATGGAATCATCTCTAGTTCGTCAATCTGTCTGTGACGTGTAATTTTAATTTTTATTTGGACGCTTACAATGTTTTTTTGCAATTCCAGGTATTTTTTTGTTGTTAAAGAGAAGAAAATTTGTTTTCGATAATTTTTAAAACCATGACCACTGTATTCATTTCAGTAATTGTATTCAAAGGTTCCTAAGCTCTATCCACCAGTAGCTTTATAAAAAATCATAACGCTGTTAAATATTTTTGAAAAAAAAAATGTATAAAATTTAAAAAGGTAGATATTACTTTATTAACATAAGCAGTTTTGGGAATTCTAAATTTAAAAACAATCAGTTTCAACATGGAAACTAAAATGAGCAAATACATAAAACTTACAACAAACTAAAACATAGCATAATAAAATTCGTCCTCAACGCCCTGTTTCTTAACCTCTCTGGTTGGTAAATAAATCCAAGAAAAATAAACCAATAAAAAAAATAAAAATAAAAAGTAAACCAATTTTACTAGCACAACACTTATCCGATATGCCTTCATCATCTGCCTAGCCTTTTCCCAACTATATTGAGCTCGGCTTCCAGTCAAACTGGATTCAGCTGAATACCAGTATTTTATGTGGAGCGGCTGCCTACCAGACCTCCACAACCCATTAACTGGGTAACACAGTAGTTCTTGGCAAGACTGGAGTCAGATTTACGGCTTCTGACAATCCTAACGAATGCCAAATATCTACAAATGACAGCCGGGACCAAAGCTTAACCTACTTTCCGAGGTGGGATGGTCACCCACCCATCCACAGACCAACCTTGGCAAGCGTTGCTTATAACCTTGAAAATCGATCCATGCGACTGTTATTCTTTAGCCACGAGCTATCCGATATGCCTTCAATACAACGTGTTACAGAATAAACACAAAACCTATTAAGGGGTCATTGTACTCACCATTATGAACAACTTTTACTATGGGACCAAACCCGAAATCGCGAAAAAAAAAACAGCTGTTCAGTACATTTTGTCGACTTATGCGCATATAAATGTATGGGGGAGTCGAATTTTTTCGCGATTTTGGTGTTGTTTGTTGTTTTAGGTTTTCTTGTAATAGGTAAAGACCTATCTGTATTTTTTTCTAAATTTTAGGCCCAAAACTTTCGGAGATAAGGCGTATATAGTCAATTTTCATCTATTTTCTTTAATAACTTCGAACAGAATATTTTAACATTATGAAAAAAATATAATTAAAACATATATTCTTAAAATCTGTTAGGTACTTCATTTCCCAGATTAAGGACTTGCTGAGTTTGTATTCAACACAGTTATGAGTTAACTTTTAACATATAGTCCATAATCTGTACAAAATATCAATAGGCCTATAAACCATAGACATAATGACATGTTTAAATGTATCTTATTTGCATATTTTAAATGTCTAGACGTTTATATACGTAACACTCAATTTCCTACGCTATTTATGTAGTTACATATAAATACATACTTTGTTTTAAAACCAGTTTCAAGACTCTTTTAACATTTCTTGTTATCGTTTTTTTTTTACGAGAATTCCTATGTCTATAGTCAGAATTTTTAGATCAACGAAATTCTTGGAATTGTTTTTAGAATCCGCACCTACTTGTGTTTCTGTTAAGACAAATGTACCTATCATATTATGGAATACGCATGCGATTTTTTTATTTGAAAAATGAAATACTTATTAACTCTAATAAACAATTATGAAATTATTTTTTAAATACCTTCATCAGCGATGAAGTTATAAAGCTTCAAAGTTTACAATCAGAAAGAGAAGTCCGAGTCCGATGAATTGTGACGTCAAAGTTCTTGGCGCCTATACAGCTGCCATAGAAAACAGCGTTTTCGCGAGAGGGACAGATACATTTGTTAAAAATAATTATATTTCGTTTGTTTTTCGAGCAATTTTGATTCTATTTTCACTGTTAGTATATTATTTGTGTATATTTTTAGATAAACTGTATATATAATAATTTTCTTTTTCGTGCATATTCCCTATTATGTGTATGTATGTGTGGCTTTTGTTGGTAAATAACGTTTATTTCACTATGTTTTTTACACTATTGATAGGCACACGTTTAACCACTATCTCACCTGATGGTAAGCGATGATGCGGTCGAAGATGGAGCACGCTTGCCTAGAAGTAACCTATTCACTCTTGACTTAAAGACGCCCAGGTTGTAGCTATCAAGAATTCCAATCCTTAGCTGCACGCACAATAAATGTGTACCCAAACCGTTTTGTGACCAAAGTGAATACATTTAATACAATATCTTAAGAACTACGGACGTAACTTCTGAACTTTTGATTAGATGATACATTTGTACATAAAATTGGTCTCAAGCTGAGAACAAGATTACATTTAATCGTTGTTCTTGATGTATCAATAGACACACCCATATTTTATTTAGGCTTTATTGAACACCTTAAAATAAAATGTTATAGGTTTTGGAATAACGAAAAGAAAGAAAGAAGACGTAGGGGTAAAGGGTATTTTTTTATGGATGGGAAATCATCAAATGACTCCTCCCGCTCTGGGCGGAGCAGAAGGAAGTGTCAGACTCTTACTGACTAAAACCCATCTGTATTCCTCCTAATGTCCTTTGCGTTCCAGGGCCGCGGTGACTCTTTCGAACAATTCCGCAACCCTGATCTGCCTTGCTTTTCCCCAACTACGTTTGGATCGACTTCAAGTCCAATGAGATGCTTAGTTCTCAAACTTCAATGTTTCCACAGAATGTGAAATGAAACTGACACACATGGCGCCAATAATCCAGGTATTTATAAACCAAGAGGAAAGAACAGGAAACAGCTTTAAAACAAATAAAAAAACTGAATCAGCTGCTGATATTGGCACACAAATTAATATTACGATGCTAAATATAAGCTTTAGTTTTGTTATTACATAAAAGGCTGTTTATTTTTTGGCCTGGTTGCACGTAAAACTGGAGTTTATAGTTTTTTAACGTTCTAGGGGGCCATTTAAGCTGATTATGAGTACATAATATTTATTAAGTCTAGCCTGAACCGACCTACTGCTGAGAAAATTATTCCGTTCATTCGATATTTAAGTGTTAAAAATTAACTGTGCCTATATCGTTCAAAACTACATGTTGCCACAATTTCGTAAACTTGTGTTCGGTTATAATATATTTTTTTGCACGGTTTGCCTTTAATTTGACTATACTTAAAAGTATCCTTAGTTACTGCTTACAATATCAGCTATCTGCCAGTGAAATTCCCGTCAGAATCCGTCCAGCCGTAGATTAGTCGGTATATACAAACAGAAGAAAAAAAAAAAAATCCGTGGTTTTGTCATAAAATCCGATTATTTTTCTTGGCGGACCAAGTCTCAGGTAGCAGGTCTTTTTTTTGGGACAAGCCCGCCACACGTTCCCAACCACTGCAACTCCTGAAAACCAGAATCAACAGTGGCGACCACCAGAAAAACGCCGAGCCAATGAAGCCCGACGAGTCCCGGAGAAACGATTCAACTGTCTTGAATCCTGCAACGAATTTAATCAGAAAAATACAGCAGAGGAGTAGGAAAAAAAATATAATTTCCACTTCCCTCCTTTCCAAGCAGGAGACAGAATAGAGCTAGGCCAATAGGCATCAAGGGACATATACAACTGCAGCTAGTCTAAAATATTTGTGTGAATTTAAAGCAATGCAAACAAAAGACACAAGTTTATCGCTGCTACCCACGGCCCACCTACTCAGCACACACCCTGGTACGACGCAAATGAGTCAACTACGTCAACTTAGGAATGTCTACTTTTATATGTAGTTTATTTTGCTAACTTCTGTGTTCTCGAGTGTTAATTCCTGTGTTATGTTACAAGGAAATACAGACTGTTGAGTAAAACACATAATTCGAGGTTTGGCTCTCGCCTGTTTCGTCCTCTAATATTGGACCGATTTAAAAGATATTTCATGAACTGAATAAGAAGGATATATACTACGCCCCTATGTTTCTCTTTTTGATTATATATTATCCGTACTGTATTAATGCCAAAAGCGCCTCAGATCAGCATAATCCCAGATGGCAACACAAGGTTATACCACCTGACGCTGAATCTACATCGCAAAAAAAGAACCGCAACGCCATCTATCCAACCAGCAGCGAACTATTACATCGAAATCCTGCATCGCGCACTCAGAGTTTATCATGCGATTTGAACATATACATCAGCCCGAATATCAACTATCGGGCAGTTGCTCGCCAGGATAAACAACCGCCTGGTCGGAGGATCCTCCCTTTTCCGTGGAGGTTTGCGGGACTTTACTCTGTACCGCATCCCTCCAAACCTTTATTCTCATACATATAAATCCAATTAATATTTAAGTTATGATGAGGTAGGTATCTACAATTCTGTTTTCTCCGAAATATGTACAGTAACGTAATCGTTAAAAATATTTGCATTACCTACAATCACTCTGTCGGTCTCAATTTTTTGTCTAAGTTTTTATAGAAAAAAAACACGTCAGGTTGTCTATGGTTTGTGCAAGTACATCGCGTGTCATAGACATGTGCAGTATTCTGAAAAACATACGAAATACATATTTATGTATTTCTTCATTTCTATAATAGCAATTATTAATTGTATTTTTGATTAGCTGGTACTTACTATGTATAAAACTATAAAAGGAATTGGTATTCATAGATTTTTTTGTATAGTTTGAGATGCCAGATTTTCTGACTTAGTGTTTAATTAAGTTTATAAATATTAATTGGAGTTTCTTTCAGTCTTCTTTCTAGGCGTTAGGCAAAAATAACTGAAATTATTTAGCTTTGCTTTCACGTTTCGCAAAAACTATTAATTAAGTCTGAAATTCTATATTCACTAATGATTTACTTTGGAGTTTCGGTCTGGTACTAATATTAACAAAAACACATGAGTGTTTGTTTACTTTCTCCCGATTTTTAAATTGAGAAGTCTTTCAAAATAGTATTTCAGCTTTTCAAAGCTATCAAATTCTATTTATTTAGACTTAAGGCAAATAGGTAATACCTTTGTATAACCTATTGGTGTCTTAGGCAATCTCTAGGTGCCATTCAACCTAGGGTCATTATCATCATCATCATCATCATTTTAACCGAAAGACGTCCACTGCTGGACATAGGCCTCCCCAAAGTGGTCTCCACAACAACCGGTCCTGTGCGTCTTGCATCCATCGGCTACCCACGACCCTCACCAGGTCATCGATCCACCTAGTGGAATACCGCGCCAACGCTGCGTCTTCCAAACCAAGGATAGTGAAGACATAACATGGTTGGTGCATTAAAGTTACTCCAAAAAATATTTTTAATCCAGAAACCGGTCCTTAGCATACTCAAAGCAAATATCGGGTACTTAACATCAATTTCGAACAAAAACAAAAGCATGACGTAAGAACAAAAATTCGAAAAACAAACGAATACTAAAAAACATTGGTATAAAACTTTATCGATCAGTAGCCGTATGAGTCAGTCTGACCGAACCGAACCCAGTTTCCATATTTGAAAGGCAGACGTATAACATTAAAACTGGCTAATTAGCTTGAAATTAGTGTTCCTATTTTAAACTTTTAGCTGTCAAGGGTGGCGAGACAAAAGGTGACGTCACTTATATGTTTTTTTTTGTTTATTTATAAATTGTATTTGTGTTTATTTTTAATATATTAATACGGTCCGTTTGACCACAATCCCATCTGACGGAAAGCAAAGATTTGCTTGACGATGGAGCACGTTTGACTTCAGGACGCCCAGGTTGTAGCTATCAGGAAACTGCACTTCCATTCATTAAAAAAAGTAAAATATAGACTATTTTAAGTAACATATCCAACTTAACGGGTTAAGAATATTCTTGGCGACTAAGCCAAGTGATTCACCAAGGCCAGAGCTTAATAAAGCACAGGTCAATGTCAGACAGATATAAAAGTATGACCATCAAATGATCATTAAAAAAGATTCTCAACGGACTGAGATATAACTTGTATCACCTAGATCTAAACTTGTACCATACCGGCAAAATTTGCCAACTTAAAGCTAACTTATCAACACCAGAAAACTTATAACATCACGAAATTATTTTTAGTATATAAACGCACTTTTTTCACACATAAAATTTTTGAACACCAAACACAACACACATGGTAGATATACTTTTTAAATTTTCAAATATCGAAGCTCTATCTGCTCTATACGCCGGTCGTGTTCGCGAGTTCGGTTCAGACTGGGTGATTCATCCCATTCGATGGAAGAAAAAAAAACTATAAGTTGAATTAGGAGCGCAACACACGCGCGGAACACAACTGTGACTGTGTTCGAGAGAGCAGAACTGAGCAACGGAACTCGATCTTGTATAGGATTTCGCGTTACTACATCGAAGTGTGTGTAAGATTTTGCAGAAGGTTTGTTGGTTTTATGTGGTTTATGAAATAGTGGAAAATTTTACTACTGTGATTCAGTTTTCGGACACGAAGCTTAACGTAGTTTCCGTGTCTCGGGATGTACATTAAGCGGTTGGTCTCGGCTGTAATTTGCAGATATTTGACAGTCGTTACGGTAAGTCAAAAGCACAAAAGTCTGACATTTTGTCTGTCATGGGGTAACGTGTTACTCAGATTGTCAGTCGCTTAGTGTAAAGATACTGGTATTAGGCTGCATCGGGTTAGGCGTTAAGTTAAGCCGACCCTATCATTGGCGGTACAAGCATTGACACGATGAACACTATTAACTTACAATCTTACTATATCTGGTAGTATTATAGGAACTTCAAAATCATTTTATTAGACACCGTAGATGAAGTAACTTATTGCGCAGAACAGTTTTGTGCATTGTGGTTTGGCAAAGGCCCAAAGAGATTCATCCAGGAAAGGAGATGAAACATAAAATTGGAATGGAATCGTCGCCAAAACTAGACCTCGACAAAATTTAACTCAAGGTGACGTGTATAAGAGTGATGCCTTTTTGCTTTTGTTCAGATATCGTATGGCTCCCATAAAGTTCTCGTAAGGTCACAATTTCTGCCAATTAATGAGTTCAGTATGAGTAGCATAAAAAAACCCGCGCGGTGTGAGAGGGAGACGGAGTTATACAAGACGTATAACACTATCCCTTTTTTCAGCTTAATCATGATGGCATTAGCACATCATAATACCCCCTGACATAATTATAAGAAATGACCTAAGCTGAACGCTAAGCTTAAACTGACTTAGCTTAGCCCTTGCACTGCCGTTTTGCTTTTCTTTTTCCCAAGTAAAACACTGGTTACACTTATAAGGTGTAAATAGTAGAGTATTCTATTCTATTCTATGCTTATTTGGCTCAGTAGTTTTTATTTTATGAGCATTTTTGCTTATTTCAATTTCAGCGTAGACGAAGACGTCGTCTAAGTATCACCACTTAAAAGCGAAAAATAAATACATTTTTACAAAAAAATATAACCGACTTCCAAACAAAACACTACAAAGTATAAAATAACCTTAATTTCTGAAGTCGGTGTTAAAAACAAAGAAACAAAATCAAAAACACCAACTTCCGAAATTAAGGTTATTTTATACTTTGTAGTGTTTTTTTTGGAAGTCGGTTATTTGAATAAATGGCTTTTGATTTGATTTGCACGGAGTGCTACTTCTGTCATGTATCTGTTTTTTATTATTATGGTTGAATTATCACGGCTACGTGATGTTGTTATGTGGTATTAATAAATGTATTAATTAATCGCGTCTGGGCGTGTCCAGCTTTCAGTATTACGAGACTTTTGTTTGCTTTTGTTCTGAGGCTTTAGACAAGTAACATTCTCACAGATTTTTGACATTTTGACAGAAGTCTTCGTAACGCTACTGCTGACAGAATGTCTAGAACAGCGGGTCTAAAAACGCCACTTTAGCAGAATCCGAAAGCAAACCACGCTAACCGTCACTGTCAAATTTTCCCAATCAACCTTGAACCTAATGCGTTAGCGATAAAGATGAAAATGAAATTTTACAGATTGTTGTGTGGTTAATATTATGGTGGTATGACATTTCTTCATCAAAAACTGCATTGTTATTGGTCTATGCGCTACTAGCGCCACTTTGACAGTTGTCGGCCTCATTGGCAGTAAGATCTCTCTGAGTGCCCGAAAGCTGAACACAAAAATTTCCAGAGGCGTGTTGTCCCGTACCTGGCTAGAATAACAACTCTTTATAAAAAGCCTTCTTATTTTAAGCACAAAATCTTCGGTCTGATCACCTTGACCTAAAATATAGGCCAGTATTGTGTCCCTTGCTCTGAGTCAGCTACAAGGTCACCTCTTACGTTGAACCCATGTAGACATTTTGTAAGGTTTATTTTTATATAAAGGCTGGCTAGGAGATTATCGATGAGTCAGGTGTATTTTGGTGGATAAGTCGTGTAATAATTCCCTGCTGCTAGGTCATTGGTGCTACATAAAAATTCTGCATCCTGGACAGTTGGCCACCAAGAATAGCAACTTTAATGAAAGCTGATTTTTAATTTCGGACGGATAGACTTTGTATGTAAAAAGTCGTAATTCAAGGTTGGGCTCTCGCTTGATTCCTCCTCCGATATTGGACCGATTTAAAAGATATTTCACAAACTGAATAAGAAGGATGTATACTGTGTCCATTGATATATAAAAAACCCAAGATGCACAATCTCGAACAAATGCAACACTCGAAACTGTCGTCAAAAACTGACATGTATCAAATATCATGTGTGAGTTGTGTGTAGTTATACTATAAACATTTTTTTTGCAAATTCGACCTTACACGGATCGCTTAAAGTTGTTTTTACAAAGCAGTGCAGTATGGCGAGCGATGCGAGATTGTTTGAAACTTGCGCATTATGCGCTTGTTTTTTGCGAACGTTTTTGAGATGCTGAGTGTGTATCTTGGGTTTTTAGGGTTCCGAAAAAAAAGGAACCCTTATAGGATCACTCGGGTGTCTGTCTGTCTGTCTGTCTGTCCGTCTGTCACAGCCAGTTTTCTCCGGATCCACTGGACTGATTCTGTTGAAATTTGGTACACACATGGACTTCTATGACCCACACACGGGCGCGTTACGTAAATTATTGAATTTTTAGTATGGGGGTCACTTTTGGGAGTCAAACTAGAAAATTAAAAAAAAATGTTTTTTGAACAATATCGTGTGACATATCAAATGAAAGGGCTTACTGTGAGGGTTTTAATTATATTTTTTTCATAATTTTAAAATAAATGGTTTTGAAGTTATTATATATTCAAGAAATTAGACGAAAAATGACCATTCCCCCCCCATTATCTCCGAAACTACTAAGCCTAAAATTAAAAAAAAATGGAGATAATAGATCTTTACCTAAAGATTACAGGAAAACTTATAAGAAGTCTGTAGTGTTAAAATGACATGTTAAAAAAATTAATTCGTTCGGAACCCTTTGCACGCGAGTCCGACTCGCACTTGACCAGTTTTTTTTATATATCAATGACTGTGTCCTTATGTTTTCCTTTTTAATGATATATTAACCGTATAAGCACTAGAACCCTCAATTTGAAAGGGAAAAATTCTACGCAGTAATTTTCCTTCAGAAATCGTTGGGGGAGCTCACCCGGTAGACTACATTTCGGTTTTCAGGATTCCAACCCTGTTGCGTCATCCGCCTTCTTGAATTTGAGGGTGATTTTTTGGGTATTGAATAACTCGATTATTTTCACTTTTACACGAAAAATGGTCAATTATGGTCCTTTCAAATTTTTCCTTAGAATCGATATTTTTCGATATAGATCCGAAAAGAGTGGTTGAATTTTGTTTATTGAATACCTAACTCTTTTATTTTCATTTTTACTTGAAAAATAGTTAGCTATTACAAAACCTATTTGAATTTAAACTTCCAAAAAAAAATATAAAGTAAAAAAAGTTGTTGAGGACCAAAATTGTAGGAATAATTCCAAAAAACTATTATTTCAAACACGTTACTCCAAAACAAGCATTGTCTATTGCCAACAAGCAAAAAACGCACTTTGATCAAAACATCTGCAACTCATTGAAGAGCGCATAATGACCGGGCATTTCATGTAGTTGTGTAAGAGTTTATACAATAATGTCGTACTATTCATGTAGGTACTTTCTATTTGAACAGATACAGCTAAAATACATGACAGTTTTTATGTAGTCATCCGAAAAAAGAATGAAATCGTAAACGTCACGATTGCCGTTCAAAATATCTCTGCTGTCAAGTCATTATTGGTTAGTTTTAGCCGGTGATTTTTTAATTGGCACACGTGTGCCACTGGGCGTCAACTGAAATTGACGCATAATGGCATCCCACATGCCATACCAAATCACGCGGTTTAAACATCTTTCTTTAAAAACTGGCCAAGTGCGAGTCGGACTCGCGTGCAAAGGGTTCCGACCGAATTTAATTTTTTTAACGTGTTATTTCAACACTATAGACTTCTTATAGGTTTTCCTGTAATCTATAAGTAAAGATCTATTATCTCCATTTTTTTTTTTCTAAATTTTCGGCTCAGTGGTTTCGGAGATAACGGGGGGAATGGTCATTTTTCGTCTAATTACTTGAATAACTTCAAAACCATACATTTTAAAATTATGAAAAAAATATATTTAAAACCCGTAAGTAAGCCCTTTCATTTGATATGTCACACTATATTGTTCAAAAAACTTTTTTTTTCATTTTCTAGTTTGATCCCCAAAAGTGACCCCCATACGAAAAATTTTATGATTTACGTAACGTACTTGTTTGGGTCACAGGTGTCCATATATGTACCAAATTTCAACAGAATCGGTCCAGTGGATCCGGAGAAAACTGGCTGTCACAGACGGACAGACAGACAGACACAGACACCTGAGTGATCTTATAAGGGTTCCGTTTTTTGTTCGGAACCCTAAAAAACGCAGTGTTTAATATCCTATGGCCCCCGATCGACCAAAAAACATGGCGACCGTCGATTTTTTTAATAAATTATTGAATTGTCATTACGTCGTGACGGCTATTGCGACCGGGTGCTCACAGAGCAAGTGAGCTCCATCTTCGACTTCGACCACGTTGTCACTTACATTATCATTTATCTTAGTGGTCAAACGAGAGTGATAGACTCTCGTTTGACCACTAAGATAAATTCATCATTATCATCATATCAGCCGAAATACGAATGCTGGACATAGGCCTCCCCCAAGTGTCGCCTCAACAACCGGTCCTGTGCGTCTCGCATCCATCGGCTACCCGCCACCCTCACCAGGTCGGTCAACCTTGTGGGAAGCCTTCCGAAGCTGCGTCTTCCGGTACGCGATCGCCATTCCAGAACTTTTCAGCCCCATCGAACAATCAGCCTATCATTAAAATCTATACTTAATATATAAAGCTAAAGAGTTTGTTTGTTTGCTTGAACGCGCTAATCTCAGGATCTACTGGTCCGATTTGAAAAATTCTTTCAGGGTTCATCATCATCATCATCATATCAGCCGAAAGACGTCCACCGCTGGACATAGGCCTCCCCAAAAGGGGGGTTTGCCAAAATCGCCACGTTTGGCGGTGTGCGGCACTTTCAGTGTTAGATAGCCCATTTATCGAAGAAGGCTATAGGCTATATATCATCACGCTAAGACCAATAGGAGCGGAGCAGAGGAAGTTGCGTGGGTCAACTAGTCAATAAATATAGAATGGAATGTTGAAGTGGCGACCAGAAGGGCAGTGCTTTAAATAATTTTGTAACAATTTTTTGTGGAAGAAGTCATTTTTAGGTTTCCGTATCCGAAGGATAACCAACGGGAATACTAAGCCTCTTCTGTCCGTCTGTCTGTAAGCGGGCTGTATCTCAAGGTCAGGTAGAGAATTGAAATTTTCACAGAGTGTGTATTTCTATTGCCGCTATAACAACAAGTATTAAAAATTTAATTAAAGGGGATTCCCAGGTTCAGGGGGTTTTTCGGTTTATGGTACGAAACCCTAAGTGTGAGCGTTCGACCTTAGGCATTCTTCAAAAGTAAGGGTAGTTGCTTTCAAACCATTTTTAAAAGAAAAGTTGCTAGTATTTCCCATATGGTTTAGGAATGGTGACCTACATCCACATTTTTCCAATTTAAAATCCCTTGTTACAAGCGGAAATCTAGACCAATCGGAAGAAAATACAACCATCGTCCGTAAAACAAACTCATTATCTTGAGACCCACATTATGAGAGTAAAGAAACCACGGCTCCTTCCGCCGCGACACAATGGCGGACTGCATTTGTGTCCTAAACATTGATTCGTTTATTATTACACACGACATCTCGTTATGTGAACAAGCCTGGCCAAGTTTTTACGTACTGGGTAAACTGTGGAAGGAAATTTCGTGGTTATTTTTTAGGGCTCCGTACCCGAAGGTCAGGGGGCCTACTCTCTAAGCCCGAAGTCCGTAATTTCGGGTTTAGTTGCGGGCTTTTTCCACTCCCTATCACCTACGGACTTACGATTAGTGCCGAACCCGAACTAAGAATGAATGACAACATGATTTGACAGTAACTGTTAAATGGTTTTGTCATTCATTCTTAGTGGTTAAGTGATACGGAGCAGAAAACGCCCTCAACTAAGCCCGAAACTACGGACTTCGGGCTTAGAGAGTAGCCCCCCAGGGCCGGACTGGGACCCGAAACCGGCCCGGGCATTTTAGAGGCGGTCGGCCCTCCTCTCTCAAGAGTGACGAAAACTACTCAGTGCCGAAAGCCTGTGGCGAATTAAAGTAACCCCTATTTTTTTTTTAATAGCAAAAGAAATTCGACCGCTAATCGGCCACACCGGCCCACCATCGGGCATTTGCCCGAATTGCCCAATGGCTATTCCGGGCCTGCCGAAGGGTATCAAACGAAACCCTATTACTAAGGCTCCACTGTCCGTCCGTTCGTCTGTCTGTCTGTCATCGGGCTGTATCTCAAGAACCGTAATAGGTAGACAGTTGCCGCTATAACAACAAATAATAAACATTAAATTAAATTAAAAATTATAGGGGGCAGTCAGAAATGAATATATTAAAGGTAGTTTAAAAGTGGCGCCAGTGACGGAAAAGTTAAAAGGGAATCGCCTGTCTTGGTATGTTCATGTGAAGAGGAGAGATGAAACGCATGTAACTAAAAGAGTAATGAATATAAATGTGGATGGATGGAGAGGGAGAGGAAGGCCGAAGAAAAGATGTATGGATTGTGTGAGGAGCGATATGAAAGAGAAGGGAGTTAGTGATAGATTGACGGCAGATAGGGCAGAATGGAAGAAAAAACGTGTTGCGCCGACCCCAAGTAACGTGGGATAAGGGCAGGAAGATGATGAAAAATTAAAGGGCGCTCCCATACAAGAAACGGTTTTTTTTCGGTTTATGACACGGTATCCGTCGTGTAAGAGTCCGACTCGCACTTGACCGGTTTTTTAATGGCTATGAATACGCTCGATCTGATCACTATCTAATCTGATGGTACAAGATCTTGTTGTCTGCTGGGTAGCACACTTAACACCCTTTGGTGAACTGGTTATCAGAGTTCCGGGAGTTATTTTAACATTCGATATTATAAGTAGCTACATTTAGCTGCCCAGCTTAAATGGGACTGGGCTGGACATGTCTGCCGCATGCCCATCGAGCGGTGTGCCCACAAAACACAAAATTGGGTGCCCTGAAATCGCGGAAGGTGGCAGATCACGGAGGAGATGGCGAGCTGATTTGGATGTCTTCCTTGGGAATTGGAAAGAAGAGGCTCAGAACCGTGAACAGTGGAAAAATGGAGGGAGCCATTTGCTCAACGTTGGGGCAATTCGGGCAAGATATAATAAAACAACGTGTAACAGAATAAATGCAAAACCTCTTAAGGGGTCATTGTACTCATTATTATGAACAACTTTCACTATGGGACCAACACTGAAATCGCGAAAAAAAAATTTACTATCCCATATAGTATATACGTGCGCATAACTCGACAAAATGTACTGTACGGCTGATTATTTTTTCGCGATTTCGGGATTGGTCCCATAGTAAAAGTTGTTCATAATGATGAGTAAAATTACCCCTTAAGATGTATTGCGTTTATTCTGTGACACTTAGTATAATAATAAACATTTAGCTGCATTAGGCTTATTGATTCCTGTACTCAATTAGCACAATTTAGTTTAATCAAAATCTAAAGTCGTTTATTCAAATTAGGCTTAATAGGTACCAGCACTTTTTGAACGAAAACGTTTTCATAAAGACAGTCCCCCAAAACGCCCGCCCGTGACCACTTCCTAGTGTTATAGCTGGAAAGGAGAAGTGGCGCAAAAATCTCCACAACAATACATCTGTCGAATCAATACCAGTATTTAAGAGGAAATGCTGGCGGCGAGACTTCGTATGTAAAAAGTCATAATTCGAGGTTTGGCTCTCGACTGTTTTTCCTCCAATATTGGACCGATATAAGAGATATTTCACAAACTGAATAAGAAGGATATATTCTGTGTCCCTATGTATCCTTTTTGATGATATACTAACCGTATAAGCACTACAACTCTCACAAAATGCTCAAAATTGTCCGATAAATCGCTGTCAACAGAGCCCTAGTGTACAAATTTGGCAACTATTAATCAAAAAAGGAAAACATAGAGACACCGTATACATCCTTCTTATTCAGTTTGTGAAATATCTCTTATATCGGTCCAACATTGGAGGAGAAAACAGTCGAGAGCCAGACCTCGAATTATGACTTTTTACATACAAAATCTCGCCGCCCGCATTTTCTCTTAAATACTGGTATTTAATTCGACAGATTTGTTGTTGTGGAGTTTGTTGTGCCACTTCTTACCAACGTGAAGCGTCTGCCTAGCTTACATACACATTTCAGTTACTGGGTAACCCGATACATCAAGGTCTGGTTAGTTGTCATCTTTTAGGTTTAAAGTATTTCAACACTCAATATTATAAGAAGATAACCGTAGTGACGCCTAAGAAGTACTTAAATAGGCTTATGTTACCGCGTCAGAAGTCGCGCCTTACACATAATCTTATTTGTAACGACACGCAACATGTGTTATTTCTATTGGAAAATCAATGTTTTCTTTTAGCAGCGTCTTCCGCAGTAGCTAGCGGCTTTAGGGCCGGGCGACGCGGGCAGACGCTCGGGGCGCCCGGCAACTGGAGGGCGCCGGGACCTGAACCGCTTAATTTGAATAGCTATTTCTTTCGATAAACTTAAAAAAAATTTACTAAATTCTATTATCTTTCATGAACTTTTCTCGTAGGAGTCAGTGAGTTTCAGCATTTATCTACTACTAGTGGACGTCACGCGGTTTCACCCGCGTAGTTCGCGTTCCCGTGGGAGTACGGGGATAATATATATTTATAGCCTATGTTACTCCCTGATAATGTAGCTATCCAATGCTAAAGGAATTTTTCAAATCGGTCCAGTAATTTCGGAGCCTATTCAATTCAAACAAACAAACAAATCATTCTTCTTTATAATATTAGTGTAGACAACTTGACATTTTGTTGCTTGTCTTGTTGCTACACTAACTTTTTTACTTACGTTTTACGTTATACTGGGCAACAGACGAGAAATGGCAAATCTCTTATTATTATTTATTAATTAATATACTTTCGTAATATCATGACTTTCTTGTATAATTGTAAGTTCTTGCCCTCTCTCTAAACGCGGAAAATATGACATACCAAAGGCCTACCTAGAAATATTGAATTAAAATGTCATCATCATCATCATCGTCATTATATCAGCCGAAAGACGTCCACTACTGGACATAGGCCTCCCCCAAGCGTCGCCACAACGACCGGTCCTGTGCGTCTCGCATCCATTGGTAAAATATAAAAAAGTAATTACCTTTTCTCGCCATGAAAATAAATTATTTTAAGTGCAATGAAATATAAAAGGGCGCCTAATGCATGGTTCGCCCGAGGCGCTTAGATGGTAAAGGCCGACTCTGGTCTTCCGGTTACTCAAAGATACTTCAAATCACAATACTCCTCTACTCAATTAGAGCGGTGACTTCTCACGATATTTCACATAAACTTGAATTAGAAATTAACGAACCGATTTTAATAAAGCACATGCAAGATATCGGGTATTTCTTTAAATAACTCTTAGAGAAAGGGCTTTCTCGTCCATTGATATATAAAAAACCCAAGATGCACAGTCTCGAACAAATGCAACACTCGAAACTGTCGTCAAAAACTGACATGTATCAAGTGTCATGTGTGAGTTGTGTGTAGTTATACTATAAACATTTTTTTGCAAATTCAACCTTACACGGATCGCTTAAAGTTGTTTTTACAAAGCATTGCAGTATGGCGAACGATGCGAGACTGATTGAAACTAGCGCACAATTTTAAACTGTGCACAAGTTTAAAATGTGCGATTGTTTTATGCGGACGTTTTTGAGATGCCGAGCCTGTATCTTGGGTTTTTATATATCAATGTTCTCGTCACATTAAAATAGGTTCACATATTTCCAAAAAAAAAAGACATCAGTTAGCATGAAATACCGTCAGGGGTAAAACGCTCTTAAGATTGATTTTATGTTAATCATAAACTCTAAAGCTACTTGAATTTTTAAAACAGATTTAATCATCGGTGGTGAATCAGGCTTTAGAAATCAGAGGTTACAAGGTCACGCGTAGAAAGTTAAATATCTGCTAATTTGGCAGTTCCTCTCTACCAAAAGCTGAAGATGCTTAGCGGAAGATTCTTCCTTCTTTCGAAGAGGGAAGGAAGTCATTCTCAACCTCAGCACCGAGCTAAGTGTATGAGGGAACACCGAAGCGGCATTAATCAGTACGAGTACCTAAGACAGACCCCTCCCATGACCCCAAAGCGAGACTTCCATGAGGATTTCCACCTTTCTTAAGTTAAGGGTGCTATTACAAAATCGAGCGCTTGGCCCGGACTAAAGCTACAGACCGCGTTTCTCGAGATTTATACAACAATAGGCTAGTTTCCACCATTAATAAATTGCAAATCTATTTAGTCCGTCAGTTAGAGTATTGTAAAATAATGGACACGTATTTTTTGTTTTTGTAAATCAATGAATATTGACAAAGATAAAATGCATCAAAAATCAGGAGAGGGGCCTGGTGACGTCACGTCGCTAGTAAAATTGTACTATCGTAGTGACGTCACGCGAGTTTTCAACGTACTGTATCTTCGTCATTTTTTGTTTACTTGAAAAAAGAAAAAATACGTGTCCAATATTTTTTGGAAATCTATCTGACGGACTAATTCTTTTTTTTTCAGTCCAATACCCTATAAAAAAATTCTTGCATTTAAATAAACTATTTTTTTTTTCAAGCAAGGTAACATCGTAACCTTAGTTATTAGTTACTTTTTATTTGAATTTGGATTACATTTTCATAGAAAAAAAATATATAATTTCGGACGAAAAAGTATCAGTAACTCTCTGATTTACGGAATTATTTTTGGTGTATTACTGTATGAAACATAATAAAATTATTAAAGCACTCCAAAATAGAAGATACAATTGTACCATAAACATTTTATTAATGATTAAATTATTATATCTTCGATGTAACAAAGCATCAAAATATGCCTAAAGTAAAATTTTATGAAACATCTTTTGCAGAAACAAGGTTTTTACTAATTTACGTAAACAAATAGAAATATTTATTTAAAGCACTCCCAAGAAAAAGAATCAGACGTTCTTGGCCATATATTTCTTTTTTAATTTGTGCCTTTATATAAACCATAATCACACATCAAAATTCGAGTCAAACGCTCAAAACCAAGAAAAAAATAATAGCCCTTTTAAACACCAGCGATGTTGAAATATTAGGCTCACTTTGTGTCCAGTGTAGGTGTAATTTTCCAGTATAACTATGACGGGTACTCACCCGGTGCGATGAGGCGACATGGCCCAAGCCGTGCGCAGGAGTGGGTCGCTCGTCGCTCGACTCGTCGCCCGACCTCTCGCCAGTGAACACAGAGTCGTGGGACACTGACAGTCCGCTTCCATAGGCGCCCTCCCTTTAGAAACAAATAAATTCAATTAATAAACAAAATCACTACTAAATGTGTGTATCTATCTCCATCTTCGTACTCTAAGGGAAAGTTGTTTGATCCGTAGTTACTCATTGGTTAAAAATTTTGCATACTTACATACAACATAAACATTTTGCTTGACCAATGATCAAATAAATTACTCTTAGTTATAAGTTATTAATTTATAACTGAAAACTGGTCGAAAAAAAGCATTTTAATGTGCCGAAAATTTTTAACCAATGGGTAACTAAGTTAAAAAAAAACTGGTTCTAAAACACATCTCGCCAAAATGTCATGTGGTGTTTACGAGTATAACACTCGTAAACAACTTAATTATTAGACACGGTTCGTAGAACTTTAATACGAAGCAAAACAGTAACTTAGAAGTTCCGCAAGCAAATCATAGATGGCGCTACTCGTTCTGTAAATAACAGCCAAAGTTTAAGTTATGTTATGAATCTCTTGTTGATAATTTCAGAAAAGGTTTCAGTTAAAATTATTGCTATTCTAGGTTCAACCCCAAAGGCTCTAGAAAAGTGACATTCTGTCAGCGGTAGCGTGGCGAAGGCGATTGTCAAACCGTCAAAAATGTATGACATTGACAAACGTTATAGAAATAACACTTGATCAATCCCCTTATTTCGAACGTAGAGCTAAGAGGCTCATCGGTGACGTAAAACTGGTGGATGCAAAGCTACATAGCTTAGCTCATCGCCGCAAGGTTGCCAGCTTGACGGTCTTCTACAGATTGTACTTCGGTGAGTGTGCCCAAGAACTCATCCCACCCGCTCCCTTCTACCATCGGACATCCAGACGCACTGCATCTTACCATCCCTACCTTGTTGCTATTCCACCAATTCGCACTAAGCGTTTCCAGACGTCTTTTACAATGCGCACAGCAAAGGAGTGGAACTCTCTGCCTGCGTCTGTGTTTCCAAACGCTTACTACCCTAATCTCTTCAAAATTAGAGTGAACAGGCTCCTTCTGGGTAAGCTCGCTCCATCGTAGACTTTGTCTCAGTCAACTCTGACCTAGACTAGAGTCAAGAGCAAGCCAATCAAAAAAAAATATCAAATAGAATGTCACTTTGTCTAGAAGCTCGAGAGTGCCAATTCTGCTTAAGTCACCAAAATCTAAGAAGTTCGATTTGACAGCTGAGTACAGAGGGATAGAAGATTCCTTTACCACTACGTGCGAAAGAGATTTATTTTTATGTCTCTTTCATACTTACTAGTAAAGCAATGTTGTATCCTGCTGTCAAAACGGACTTCTTAGATTTTGGTGACTTTCATTTCTTTTTTGATAGTTAGCGACAGACTGCGAATGCGAACGTCGTTTGGAGCTTAGTAGAATTTGCCCTCAGATCACCACAGCCCCAAAAATAAGCCCCCCACTTACTTCCTCCTAGCATGTCGGTCAGCGTCCAGCAGTTCTGAGGTGGAGCTGCTCTTGGGGTCGGGAGAGGCGTCCGTGCGCGCTCCACTGCCGCGACGCTTGAACATGCGCCGCAGGCCCCGGAGAAACCGCCCTGTGCGACCTTCGCCTGAAACATGGACGCCTGGTATTAGAATAGATAGTAAATCATAGTTGCATTTTAAACTCAGCATTTCTTTTTGTGGCTAATCCATTGATATATAAAAAACTCAAGATACACACTCAGCATCTCAAAAACGTCCGCAAAAAACAAGCGCAATATGTATAATTGTGCGCTAGTTTCAAACAGTCTCGCATCGCTCGCTATACTGCACTGCTTTGTAAAAACAACTTTAAGCGATCCGTGTAAGGCTGAATTTGCAAAAAAAATTGTTTATAGTATAACTACACACAACTCACACATGACACTTGATACATGTCAGTTTTTGAGTTTCGAGTGTTGCATTTGTTCGAGACTGTGCATCTTGGGTTTTTTATATATCAATGGGCTAATCTAATGGACCAGATCCTGGCAATGACCACGGTTGACGAAAAATGACCATATAATAAATCAAATCTTTGATTGAAGTTAACTTAATGACGCCATCTGCATCAGAATTGAGACATTTTTAACCGACTTCAAAAAAAAGGAGGGGGTTTTCAATTCGACTGTTTTTTTTTGTATTTATGTTACGCGATCATTCCGCCAATTGTGATTCGATTTTGATGATTCTTTTTTGTTTGGTTGATTGTACTTCAGAGGTGGTCCCATATAAATGCATTAACATCGGTTTAGTAGTTTGGCTTTTATTTATAATCAAAATAGCTGGAATTCGTTTACTTGGATGACGTATCTTGTCATAGAAGTAAACGAAATTGCGTATTTTGTTTTTCTGCAACTTTCCAGTGGTTAGGTGTGGGGTACCACTAAAAAGTTAAATATGAAAAACGTTTTTACAATATATATATATTTTTTTTTGTAAAAATGTTTTTATTATTATTTATTTAAGGTCTGTCTTGAACAATCTCGGGACCCAGAGGTCCCGGTCCTTTGGTAGGCGTACGAGGGGCCGAAGCCAACTCGCAGAGGCCCCGTTAGACATTTCTAATGGAATGGGGCACCAACCGACGATTATCCCTATATGCACTATCAAAGTATACCTAAGGACAATCCCCGGTAGGTGCAAAACTATTGCATAATATGGAAACAAAAGGTGGACAGGCTATGGGTTTGGGTGGTTTAGTGGATTAATTAACGTATACTATGAAAGAACTATTGGCCCCTGCCTGACCACTGAAAATATACACGGCTTTAATTATTATTATTTATTTTTATTATTATGGATTACCTCGCGTTTCACCACAATCTCACCTGAACTTCTTGATGAGTGAAACTTTTAAGACGTGTTTATGCAGTTGGTTTTTTGATAAAAGTTAATTTATCGGGAAGACCAATCGCTAATTTAGGGGGAAGACCAATGGCCTAATAAACGTACCACCCTAATCAAATTTTATACCACAGCTATATTTAAAGTTGATCGCCCATACCCCACCGCCTCGTAATCATTTCCTTACTTACTTTTTATGACACTAACAAAAATCTTTAGGGGTTGTTCCCCAAACAAGAAATTATACGATAGATTTACGATTTCAGATGGTTCATTAAATCAGGGGGTCAACGTGCAAAGTTTTATTATTCTATTGTTGCAAATGGGGGAAACCACCCTTCGTCAATTGTCGCGGATTTGTCAGCTACAGCAATCAATACATCAAACAATTTGAAGTGGCGGCACATGGCACGGTTTTGCGAAGTTATTCTAGGGTGAATTTGTAAAAATCATGCAGGGTGTTTTCAGTTCTAGAAAGTTAAATGTTTGGAGGTAGCGGTACAGAGAGTAAAGTCCCGCATACCCCCATTGAAAAGGGAGGATCCTCCGACCAGACAGTTGTTGTGTCTGGCGGGCAACTGCCCGATAGTTAATCTTCGGGCTGATGTATATGTTCATATCGCACGGTAAACTGTGCTTGCGCGATGCAGGATTTCAATGTAGTAGTTTGCTGCTAGTTGGATAGATGGCGTCGCGGTTCTTTTTGTTGCGATGTAGATTTGCTCCTTTGGTTTTTTCTTGTGGCGGCATTGATGCCGCTATAAATGGACAACAGACTACTAGTTTAGCTTTCCCAATTCGGAGTACTGAGCATACACGTAGCAAAATAATAACACATTTTATCCAAAAATCTCTATTAAACTTATGACATCCTGGTACTCGCTCAGGTTGTTAAGGTCGATGATATGGCGTTCTATTAGGCTGCACAACTGTCCAGCAAGTCTCAAGTTACTACTAGCTGCGGCATCACGGCAAGAGGCAAGTATCTTAGAATGATATGTTATCCTAGTACTAATCATGGTGGTATGCGGTTGATAGACACACGATAATGGTGTGTCTATCAATCGAGCTATAAAGATAGTTTCCGATCCTTATTGGGCCATCAGAACGGATATTGGAAGCATTCAACTATGATTTACTATCTCTGAGTATCTCATGATGCCCTGGTACCCACCATGGATACTAGTTACTGATACCCAAATGGTTGTGTGTACAGGTGATAAGCGGTCGGTATGGCTGCTCCAGCTCTCGTGTATACACGACGTGAGTCTATTAGGTAACTGTCTTTTGTAAGTTATGTGAGCCTGGTACTCTACTCACCATGGTTGTGTGTGTCGGTGATGGGCGGTCGGTATGGCGGCTCCAGCGAGCCCTCGCGCACACACGACATGAGGCCCCCGCCGCCGCCGCCCGACATTCGAGCCTGCTCCTGTAACATACAAATAACATACATTAGGAAGGTAAGATTGACCCTACATACCAGCCTTCAGTGAACGGGCATCTTCTGGGCACGCTCGTTCCATGGTAGAACTCAATCTGCCGATTACCATCACGTGACATGAAGGCCAAGAGTCGTTCAGGAGTAAAAAAGACTTGGTTGAAACTCGCAGGTACCAGGGAAGCATGACCCAGAAGGGAGCGTATATGTGTACTAAGCAGTCAGTGGAATAAAGTTGTCAGTGATAATGTTGATAGTAGAGGAAGGTACATATGTACTAAAAGGTCGTTAATATCTTTATCTTTACTATTGAAATATTAGGAATGTCAATGATCAATAAAATCATAGGTCACTCGTTTAATAGCTTAGTTAGTAAATAAAATAATAGAAGCTTAGTATTCCTACAGACAAAATAAAGGAAGGGGAAAGCAGAAATTAAAATTTCGTGGGATTATAAACTTTAATCCTGTTCTCGCGGCTTCCTTAATCAACATGTTAATTTGGGGCGTCCCTAATTTGCTTATTTATGATGATTTAATTAACATAGGATGTTATTTAGGACCCCGGATCCAGAAATTACCGCTAGTGTTTAATTACAACGTTATAAATCTCGGCTGACAGGAAAAAAACCGGCCAAGTACGAGTCGGATTAGCTCACCGAGAGTTCCGTACAAATTTGTAGGTACATATTACTTTCATCATCATAACAGCCGAAAGACGTCCACTGCTGGACATAGGCCTCCCCTAAAGGGGGTTAAGGCCATAATCGCCATGCTTGGCAGGCGGGTTGGCGATCGCAGTGTATGGTGTTGCGTTTTACAGAGAACGCTGCCGCCCATTCTCTGGTGAGTACCTTAGTCGCCTCTTACGACACCCACGGGAAGTGATGGGATGGTATTCTTTTACGGCACCATACGGCACTGGCCGACACCATACGGCAAAGTACTCTATACATTTTGATTCCCTTGAGAGTGTCGAAATATACGTTTTTTGCGGCATAAACGTCTGTATCTTTTTTTTTACGTTAACTCAGAACTTTGATTTTTTCACATCTTCAAGGTACTGTAGACCTGAGTATACATATGGTTTTAATTTCAACTCGATACCTCTACGCGTTCCCGAGATAAAGGATCTTGACAGACAGACGGACGGACAACAGTGATCTTATAAGGGTTCCGGTTTTTCCTTTTGAGTTACGGAACCCTAAAAAGTACGCTTGTCTGTACTATTATCCCCAAAGCGTTGCACAGCCAGAAGAGTCCCATGCAGCAAGGGAACAGCTTATTCTAATTTATCGGGCATAAGTCCACAAATCATCTTTCAACTGATACCTGATGGAACAGCCCTGTGGTAGTAACACTTCTCACAATCTTCAGAATCAAACTATGACCGTTTTAGTCGTCATTATTTCAACCAATGCTACCTATAAAGTCCCCGCCACCAGAAGCTATACATTTTGTAAACAAACATTCAATTGGTTGTTCCATGAGTCAAACGCGTTCCAGCACCACAATACATTAGACGACAAATAAAATATAACCCAACTAAGTGAAGTTGCTCGTAGTTTCGTATTGCACGTACGTTACTTTGAGTTGATTGAATTTGGGATTTTTATTGTAGAAAATTTACAGTTTCTCGTGACGGAGACTATGAAAAGTGAATGATTATGATATGAATGGAAAATTCCCACGGCGTTCACCAGGTCACCGATCCACCTTGGTCATCGGCCCTCAGCACTCCTTTGTACAGCTCTCATTACATTAAATTCTCTTCCAAAAACTAAACACTGACTTTTTTTACTATTAATAGGCATACGTTTGACCACTATCTCGCCTGATGATAAGCGATGATGTAGTCGAAGATGGAGCACGCTTGCCTAGAAGTAACCTATTCACTCTTGTCTTAAAGACTCCCAGGTTGTAGCTATCAGGAAACACAGACTCTGGCAGAGAATTCCACTCCTTACCTGTACGCACTATGAACGTGTTCCCAAAACGTTTAGTGCGTGTGGGTGGGATGTCCACCATGTACCGGTGGCGCATCGCCGTTCGTCTTGTGGTCCGATGATGGAACGGGCTTGGCGGAATTAAACCATGCAATTCCGTCGCACACTCCCCAAAATGCAACCGATAGAAAACCGACAGGTCAGCAACTCGGCGTCGATCCTCATGCTTTGGAGCTTCGAGTCATTACCGATGATCCTCTTGGCTCGTTTCTCAATTGACTCAAGGCCAAAACGTTTTCTCAAAAGGAAAGGCTGATAAAGAAGAAATAATTGACGTGTCAGTCTTAATTTTCAGAAGATACGGGTCTAACAGAGGCTTGGAGCTTGTAAAGCAATTTGCTAAGGGAGTAAAGGGCATCAACGTCAAATCGTTCATATCAATCACGACTTTTACAGGTACTCTCGAAGGAAGACTGTCCGTGGGAAAATTAAGTTTTTCGTGTGGAAGTGAAGGGGTAAGAAAATTCGTAGAAGGGTCTGAGTGACTGACGGACTTTTTGCCTATGGTTGCCGCCAGATAAATGTGGAATAAAGGCCATTGAATCATATACTTTTATTGACTTTCTTTATATCTATACTAATATACAAAGCTGAAGAGTTTGTTTGTTTGTTTGCTTGAACGCGCTAGTCTCAGGTATTACTGGTCCAATTAGAAAAAATATTTCAGTGTTAGATAGCCCATTTATCGAGGAAGGCTATAGGCTATATATCATCACGCTAAGACTGATTGGAGCAGAGCATTAATGAAAACTGGCCAAGTGCGAGTCGGACTCGCGAGCAAAGGGTTCCGAACCAATTTCATTTTTGTAACATGTTATTTTAACACTTTATAGGTTTTCCTGTTATCTGTTGGTAAAGAACTATTATTTGCATTTTTTTTAATGTATTCCTGAAATTAGCGCATTCAACCAAACAAACTCTTCAGCTTAACAAAATACTAATTAACTACATAAGCAGCTTACAATGTGATAAACTTTAATCTCTGCCTTCTCTGAATTACCTGAACACACTCCTCATTAATTTACCACATCAAAGCCAAATAACATCCCCAAATATAACATGATTATTACAAGATATTCAATAGCTACATCGCTGTTCACGAGATAATTATTGTGTTTGAGCTTATCACTACACAAACCCCCGCAGGGTTTACCCGTAATTACTCTAAACCCTTGCGGAATTAAATGTTTAATATCGCAGTTTGTGTAGTCATTATTTATCCTTTATCACTTACAATTACAATCACAGAGAGCTCTTAGTTCCATCATCATCATATCAGCCGAAAGACGTCCACTGCTGGACATAGGCCTCCCCCAATGTCGCCACAACGATCGGTCCTGTGCGTCTCGCATCCATCGGCTACCCGCGACCTTCACCAGGTCATCGTTCCACCTTAGGGCGGCCTTCCAACGTCTTAGTTTCAGCAGTGGGTAAAATATAGGCTGATTTTGTTAGGTTCGTAGCGGGGCTGACAAACTAGGGAGCGCTGATCAGACGTAAGTATCCCGTAAGCCCTTGATAAGATTGGCTATATCCATACTGTGACGCTGCAGGCTAGAACCTCTGCAGCGTCAGGGATCGAGAGTAAAGAAAATACTGATTGGATCTTGAGCTCATGCTCCAAAGAATGCTTTTACAAATCTTCTGAATAAAAACAAATCATCTCTTCACTTCATTATTTGAACCTATTCTAAATTATAAACTATCTTTTTAATAAAGTCCTCCAAGGCTTTTCTCAACAAGTCAATGCATCCATGGAGGGTGATGCATCCATGGAGGATGTATCACAATACCTATGTAAAACAATGACAAGTAGATTTCTAGTATATCCAAGTCAATTTCTTAACCCCGATCGAATACTAGAAATCCCTGTACTCGGATACTGGGTTCTCTATAGAAATTATGTCCTGTACAGACTGTACATAGCTCACCTCAAACGTTACTCCACATCCTCTTAAACACAAGATTGAGATCAATAAACAAAATGGCGAAATAAACGTAAATAGAATGTACCGTGCGTCCATCTCGAGCAAACGTCAAATAAACCTTCATTACGGCGCAATAAATCGAGGGGGAAATATTGCCCGGTATAAGCAAACACTCCCTGAAGTGACGTTACTTAGTACACACAATATAGGCCTGGAATGCGCACCTATATGTGTCCAGATATGTACGAATGTACACACGGGTTGAAGGCTTCGATTGACGCAATATGGATCGGGTTTTTGTGTTTTATTAGTTCATCCTGAAGGCCAAAGGTCAATGTTTGTCAAAAAGTAATGGAACACAGTTTCTAAGCGTAAAACCGCTGCTGGGCAGTAGACTCTTTACGGTGGATGTCTCAGAATGGATAGCGCCTAGGCTAGGCAAAAAAAGGGGCAACAAAAGCCGCTCCCTTGGAGGGGTTGATTTGAGATGGCTCAGGAAAAAGACGTGAAAGAACATGGGGAAGGAGTTTGCCTAGCAATGGGAATCAAACAATGCAAAAGGCCTAACCTTCCCTCCTTCCTCTTGCTCTACTACCGTTTTGTAAATGAGTCTTATCTCATCGTCTCCTGGGTCTGAATACAATGTCGTTTAAGGCTGCTCTCTCGAGAAATGCTTAAAAACAGCAACTTATTAAGTTCAAAGAAGCAACTTTTCATCATCTACATGATATGATACGTAGTTTGGTTTAGACAGAATTTATGTATCGGTATCACATAATAAGAAAAAAAAATCACCAAATTACCTCCAAATCGTTGAGATGAAACCATTTTACTCCTTCATTTTTTAAAAAAAGTAAAACAAAAAAAAAATATCTACTACTTTGCAATACAAACGAAAATAATTTGGTTTTGTTACTTTTTTTAAAATATGTGTTATGTATTTTTTTTTATAAAAAAATTAAATGCGGGTAGTGGAGTGGCGCGTAGAGGAGTAGTTAGCTCCGTTTATATGCACAAGGTCGTTGGCATGTATACAAGCCTTAATGCTTTCTAAATTTGGTTACAGGATTTTTTGCAAAGCAAGAAACGGAAAACTTAGTATGGGGCTGAGTAATTATGTCTATTGCTTCTATTTTGTTGGTAGTTTTTTCTACAACAGGATAATCTATACTAATATAATAAGCTGAAAAGTTTGTTTGTTTGTTTGCTTGCTTGCTTGAACGCGCTAATCTCAGGAACCACTGGTTCGATTTAAGAAATTCTTTCAGTGTTAGACAGCCCATTTATCGAGGAAGGCTATAGGCTATATATCATCACTCTAATGAAAATTGTGACGCACACGAAGTTGCGCGGGTCAGCTAGTCAAGAATACGAGCTATTTATATATATCTCCTAGGTTTCCTATCAAAATTAATAGTGCTATCATTATCGTTATTATTCGTAAGTAGTAAAATATCTTTGCTTGTATTTTTACGACTCTTTTGCTGAACATCAACAAGCCACGTGTTATGTTGTTGTATAACACATTGCCATGTGTTCATAACTGACATTAACTCTATAAATATATCTTCGCGTAATAATAATCGTATTGTCTTAGTACTAGTTTTACTACTGCGTATAGAAGACAAACTAACGCTTTAGATGCGATCAAATCGCTATTAGTCTATACAGATTGTACTTCGGTGAGTGTGCCTAAGAACTCCACGACCTCATCCCACCGGCCCCCTTCTACCATTGGAAATCCAGACGCACTGCATCTTACCATCCCTACCTTGTTGCTATTCGACCAATTCGCACTAAGCGTTTCCAAATGTCTTTTATAATGCGCACAGCAAAGGAGTGGAACTCTCTGTCTGCGTCTGTGTTTCCAAACGCTTACAACCCCAATCTCTTCAAAGTTAGAGTGAACAGGCTCCTTCTGGGTAAGCTCGCTCCATCGTAGACTTTGTCTCTGTCATCTCTGACCTAGAGTAGAGTCAAGAGCAAACCCATCACAAATAAAAAAAGAACTTCAGGGTGTATATTATCAGCATCACCACTTCATCTATCACAAGCTTAATATTATTAACCATTTATATTAATGTTAATATTTAAACCGTGGTATTGTAGCCAGCACGAGTCATGAGCACAGATCATTGGCGTATCTAAGGCTTTTTTCCAGGGGGGCCCCAACCTTAGATGCGACGCCCAATAAGAAAAATCGTTGCTTTTATTGGGCGTCGCAACTCAGGTTGGGGGCCCCCTGGAGAAAAGCCTTAGATACGCCAATGATCTGTGCTCATGCCTCGTGCCGACTACTGTACTCGGCAACTGGGCTTACCCCAGTTGTAAATGTCCTTTGGTGTTGATGCCTAATGGCCTAGCTCTGTTCTGTCCCCTGAGTGATAAGAAGGAAAGGAGAAATTATGTTTTTCCGCTGTTCTTCGAAATAAATAGCTGTTTACATTCCTTCTTCTCCACACACCCTAGTGTCAGAGTTTCTAAACCGCCTCAAGGGCCTCTGACATGGTTTAATTCAACGACCACCATTTGGCGACCGGAACCACCGACTTATACGTGCCTTCCGAAGCACGGAATCATCGTTTTGTCAGATAATCAGATGATTCAAGCCTGCAATATCCTAGCCAAACTGGAAAATAACTTCACAAAGTATACTTTCCAGTGGGAATCAAACCCACGACGACCGGGTCACAAGGCAAACGCCAAAACCACTCGACCACGGAAGCAGTTACGATGACAATATTCCCTACGCCATCGCCACACTCGACCGCAGAGTAGAAGATAATCAAATAACTACCAATTAAAATAACTCCCGTTCAAGTTATTCAACACTATTACAAACTTCAACGGAATCCCTCCCAAACACTATTAAAATTAACTAAATCGCAAACTCGGATGAGTAGGTAAAAGATTCAAAGTTTCTTGACCTCAATCCTAATATAATCTTACTCTATATCTACAAGTCTTCTACAATTTGAAGATTAGTTTGCCCTATTTTGTATTGAACCCATCTTGTAACCCTTTCAAATGGTCCTGAATTGGTGTATTAGAAGGATTGCTTTGTAGTATACTAGGGTGGTCCCTAGTCGGTAGTCCCAGCTTTGTGTGGGTGGGTCCAAACTATATAAGGTACCGTTATAATAGACTAGCTGCATCCCCAACTTCGTCTGTGTCACAATTTTCATTACTGCTCCGCTCCTTCTGTTCTCAGCGCTTAGTGTGATATATAGCCTTCCTCGCTTAATGGGCTATCTAACACTGAAAGAATTTTTCAAATCGGACCAGTAGTTCCTGAGATTAGCGCGTTCAAGCAAGCAAACAAACAAACTCTTCAGCTTTACATATTAGTAGTATAGATATAGATGGATAAATTCAGGGGCGTAGCTACCAAATCAGTCGTATCAAAGATACGGGGCCCCGGTCTACGAGGGCCTCGACGTGTGGAGGGAAAGCTCCTACATTTAGTCCCGCCGTCACCTTCGTGGCGTGCCGAGACACTTCTGAGCTAGTAGGGTCTATTTTGTTTAAAAAAATAAGTACCCCTAAAAACGGGGTCCCCAAAATGTTTGATGCCCTTTTGAGACTATGTAGCTACGCCACTGGACAAATTTTAACACAGCGTTCAGTACGTCTGAAAGATATCCAAGCAAAAAAACACTAATTAAAGTAATTTTATTGTGACTAAACATAATAAATTGCCGGCACACTAGAATAACACATCCCCAAGGGTGTCTATTCATTTGAGCGGAGCGAGCAGCGGCGCGGAAAAACGAGAAATATTAACCAATCATGTCAGGCAAAATGTCAGCGACTCACGTGGTACGGAGATTCTATGCAATTCCATTGGTTAACATTTCTCCGTTTCTCCGCTCCGCTGTCTCGCTCCGCGCAAATGGACAGGCAACCAAATATGGGTGCAATTTATATTTACAACCCTACCTCATTTATTGTTCTCTCTATTAGTGAAAACCGTATCAAAATCCATTAATCTCTTTTGCATTGTGTAATTTCAATCATTAATTATTTTATAACGATTGTAACTATAATTTTGTAAAAGTGTGAGCATGGAGTTTCTTGCTCGTTCTTCTCCATAGGATCTACTCTTTGGAACGTGCAACTGCCGCGCTGGAGACAGGGTCGGCGGTTGCCCACCACGTCAGGATCTGATGATGGAAACCCTGAGAAATCGAGGGCAACTCTCGAAAATTGTAGGCACGCATCTGATAGAAACTTGATATTCGTGTGTATATCGGGTGATACTACAAAACAATGAAGGTTTGGATCACACCTGATGATGGAGACGACAGAGAGTCAAGGGAACTCCACATCGGTATGTAGGAACTACCAAGTGTTTGGGCTTATTTCATTCGTATTGACGAGACCTTTACACCGAAAGCACTTAGTAAGTTTTATTTTCATAACATAACATCACGCCGGTACACTCTGAATGGGTACGCAGGTACCACTAAAAAATCAAAAATAAAAAACTTTTTACAAAAAAATATAACCGACTTCCAAACAAAACACTAAAAAGTATAAAATAAGTAACCTTAATTTCGGAAGTCGGTGTTAAAAAACAAAGAAACAAAACCAAAAACACCGAGTGTTTTGTTTGGAAGTCGGTTATATTTTTTTGTAAAAAGTTTTTTTTGTTGCGATGTAGATTTGCTCCGTTGGTTTTTCTTGTGGTATTTGTATTTACTTATGCCTTATTCTCCTAGTTATTATCCTTCAATTTCACTAATTGACGTGGCGATAACCTGTCCAAAGTAATTTAATAGCGACTTTGAAGAGTGTCTGCTCTTAAATTCTCCTGTTGATCCGGACCGGTCTCGCCTAAACCTTTTTATTTTCTGGGATCACTTGAAAATTGATTACTTATCAAATTGGTCGCCCGTCAATCTTAAGCGAACACGTGTAAACTTTTTACCCGACTGCGACAGAAGGAGGGTTATGTTTTTCGAGAGTATGTACGTATGTATAACTAGCTTCTGCCAGCGGCTTCGCCCGCGTGGTCCCTAGGGAACATTCTCCCGGGATAAAAAGTAGCCTATGTCCTTTCTCAGGTTCTAGACTACCTTTGTACAAAATTTCATTTAAATCGGTTCAGTAGGTTTAGGCGTGAAACTGAGACAGACAGAGTTACTTTCGAATTTATAATATTAGTAAGGATTGTATGGCACGCTCTGCGGCCTGAACGGCTCGATGCATTTTACTTTGAAAGGTGTCATTAGATTCGGCTAGATTGTGAGAGTGGCAGTCTGATGCAGTTCAATCACTGATCTGATGCAGTTCAATCACTGATCTGATGCAGTTCAATCACTGATCCGATGCCACCAACACTACTTGAAAAGCGACTTGTTTCGAACTTTTTAGTAGTTTTTAGCGGTCGGGTTGTTTGACAAAGTATTTTTTTTATTTCCTACATTTTTATATATCGTGGGATCAACATCTTCAGAACAAGCGGGGAAAATTTCTGAAAAAGCTTTGATCTTTTCTCTCTCGCCCTAAATCCCTAATTAATTCGTTGTGTCATTTTTAACAGTACTAAACCGCAGGGAGTTTTGTCTCTGCCAGGGTTGAAGAGTTTTTTCGAAAGAGTCACCGCGGCCCTGGAACGCAAAGCGCAGGAGGATCACGGATAAGTTTTAGTCAGTAAGAGTCTGACACTCCCTTCTGCAGTCTGCTGCACCCAGAGCGGGAGGAGTCATTTGTCCCTGGTGCGTAGGGTGCGGGGCGGCCGCAACAGTATCCTGAGCGCTTTAGCTGAACGTTTTGACAGTCAGTACGTGAACCACTGTTGCATGGTTCACGTACGCACCAATGTTGACATATTATTTTTATCTAATCTAATCTTGATATCTATTGAAATTAAAAAAAAATAAATGAAATTTAATCTATACTTCTATACTAATATAATATATAAAGCTGAAGAGTTTGTTTGTTTGTTTGCTTGAACGCGTTAATCTCAGGAACTACTGGTCCGATTTGAAAAATTATTTCAGTGTTGGATAGCCCATTTATCGAGGAAGGTTATTAGCTATATATCATCACGCTAAGACCAATAGGAGCGGATCAGTAATGAAAATTGTGACGCAGACGAAGTTACGCGGGTCAGCTAGTGTCTACACTAATATTATAAAGAGGAAAGATTTGTTTGTTTGTTTGAAATGAATAGGCTCCGAAACTACTGGACCGATTTAAAAAATTCTTTCAGCAATGGATAGCTGCATTATCAGGGAGTAACATAGGCTATATTTTATCCCCGTACTCCCACAGGAACGGGAACTACGCGGGTGAAACCGCGTGACTTCCACTAGTATCTAATAAAATTGTGGTTAATGTATCTAATTTTAAATTCATAATTAATGTGAAATAGTTGCTATTGTCATTTGATTTAAATTATTGTATTGGTTTTATATGGATTTGATAGCCTGAAATATTTTTTTTATTTAATGATTTCCCATCCTTAAAGATGGGAGTAGTTGTCTCCATAAAAACCTTTAAGTACACTTGGTAAAGCTGCGTTAGTAAGAAAAATCACTTCAGCTATGCGAGCTAACTTAAATCCTGGTTTACAACTAAAAACGTTTATTAGACACAAAAGTAAAAAAAGTCATCATAAAATACATCTGTTACTAACTGCCGAACTAGGCCAGTGCCTGTATTTTGATCGTTAGATATTCAGCTGTGGGGGAAAACATGTAGTTTTGCACAACTGGGACAAGCTTGTAAAAACCCCCAAGCTCTAGTAATATTCCCACTCTTCATTAAACCCTACAATATAAACTCAAACCCCAAGTCAGATATTAATAAACAATAGCATTATTTGGTATATTACAATCATCACGTTATCACGATCCAACCGGTACTAGGAAAACCTCGCGACAGTCACTATCGCTCGCCGCTACGTTCCCTCCCCCAGTTTCATAGTACAAGGTCGGGAACACGGGACATTGTATGCCCCTCTGCCAAGGTCAAGGTTGCCAGCCCGATCGATACGGATGCTGTGGTGAACAAGGATGGAGGTATACCTAATGCGTGAGTGCGAAGGAGAGGGCGCATTAGAGTAAGAGATACGAGTATAGTGTTTTCCTATTACGACACGGTGTAAGGATGTCCTTGTGTGTGGAAAATTTAATTGGTTAAAGGTCATTGCTTGCTGATAAATGACTGAAGAAGAATGGAGAAGATTAATAGTTTTTTTTTGAGTTTGTATTCCAGTGGAGTAGGTTTAGACTTCTTATTAGTAGCTTGGGAAATGTAAAATGCTTACTGAATTATTTAGTTATGTAAATTTTTTTTTTTGTTTGTTATTCTGCTGTGAAGGCCGAAACTTTACGGTGTTTTGACGAAGAGTTTTTCCATTAGTCTCTTGAGAGAACTTCTAATTACATGAACAAAGATATAGAGCGTTAAATTCGTGTCAGACCCTTCTTTTTGCCAAAGTTCGGCAGGTTTAGACAACAGTTGAATTTGGTAAATACTCAACTTGAAATTCTTAATTCAAAAATCGGCTCATGTCTTTATTAACGGTTTTTTAGGGTTCCGTACCCAAAGGCTAACCAACGGAACCCTATTACTAAGCCTCCGCTGTCCGTTCATCGTCCATCGGTCCGTCCGTCTGTCTGTCAGCGGGCTGTATCTCAAGAACCGTAATAGGTAGACAGTTGAAATTTTCACATATTGTGTATTACTATTGCCGCTATAACAACAAATAATAAAAATTAAGGTTTATGGTACGGAACCCTTTGTGTGAGAGTCCGACTCGCACTTGGCCGTTTTTTTTTTTACTTATGGTCAATTCTACTACCTCATTTTTAAGCAACATTCGCATTTCAATTGCTATCTGCCAAAATTGTAGAATTGCCTCTTCATTTTCTATTGCTGTTATTGCCGTATGGTGTCGGCCGGTGCCGTATGGTGCCGTAAAAGAATACCATCCCATCACTTCCCGTGGGTGTCGTAAGAGGCGACTAAGGGACTCACCAGAGAATGGGCAGCAGCGTTCTCTGTAAAACGCAACATCATACACTGCGATCGCCAACCCGCCTGCCAAGCGTGGCGATTATGGCAAACCCCCCATTCTTGGGGGAGGCCTATGTCCAGCAGTGGACGTCTTTCGGTTGATATGATGATGATGATGATTATTGACTTTGTGTGATCACAAAAACAAAAACTGGCCAAGTGCGAGTCGGACTCGCATGCAAAGGGTTCCGGACAATTTAATTTTTTAACATGTTATTTTAACACTACAGACTTCTTATAGGTTTTCCTGTAATCTTTAGGTATAGAACTATTATCTGCATTTTTTTTTCAAAATTTTAGGCTCAGTAATTTCGGAGATAAGGGGGGAATGGTCATTTTTGGTCTAATTTCTTAAATAACTTCAAAACTACTAATTTTAAAATTATGAAAACATAAATAGTTAAATTCCTCACAGTAAGCCCTTTCATTTGATATGCCACACGATACAGTTTGAAAAACATTTTTTTTTTTAATTTTCTAGTTTGACCCCAAAAGTGATACTAAAAATGTATTTATTGACGTAACACGTCCGTGTTTGGTTCACAAAAGTCCAACAGAATCGGTCCTGTAGATCCGGAGAAAATTGGCTGTGACAGACAGACACCCGAGTGATCCTATAAGGGTTCCGTTTTTTACGTATGTTCGGCAACCTAAAAAAGTCTAAACCATCAAGAATATTGCAAGCGAAGTAGAGGTAAGTATTCATTACCCGTGGAGTTGTGAGGGTCTAAAAACGCCACTTTAGCAGAATCAGAAAGCACATCACGCTACCTGTCACTGTCAAATTTTCCCAATCAACCTTGAACCCAATGCGTTAGCGATAAAGATGAAATTTGACAGATTGTTGTGTGATTAATATTATAATTCTGCTAAAGTGGTCATTTTAGAGCCGCTGTTCTTAGAATTCTGTTTATCCTTTGAGCCTTTTTATGACAACAGTCTATCTAGGTAAGGTGAAACTTCATGTCTAGACTACAATTTTTTAAGAGTATAACCAGCTCAAAGAAACCACATACTTTTTATAGGTTTGGTCCTGTAATCTATGTATGTAACACAATATTTTTTATCTCTTCTGTATTTATGTTGGAAACCCTCACAATCAGTCCTTTCATTAGATTGTAACATATCGTAACGGTACAGTGATTGATTGAAGTGTGTGCTAATTGTTTCAGGGGGCTACTCTCTAAGCCCGAAGTCCTTAGTTCCGGGCTTAGTTGCGGGCGTATTATATTCCGTATCACCTAACTACTGCATGTATAAGTCTGTGGTCCCGGCCGCAAAATGGCGGTCGTCAAATAAACCATGTCAGAGGCCCTTGAGGCGGTTTAGAAACTCTGACACAAGGGTGTGTGGGGTCGTTAGACCTTAATGCCCACACGATAAGAAGAAGGCCTAACTACTAAGAATTAATGACAATACGATTTGTCAGTTACTGACAAATCGTGTTGTCATTTATTAATAGTTCGGGTTCGGGACTAATCGTTAGACCGTAAGTGATATGGAGTAGAATACGCCCGCAACTAAGCCCGAAACTACTGACTTCGGGCTTAGATAGTAGCCTCCCTGCTGTGACAGACGTACTGACGTACTGACACTAGTGATCAAATATAAAGGTTTCCGTATTTCATTCGGAGGTACGGAACCCCAAACACGGTCATAGACCCCTGTGCAAGTTTATAATAGGATTATAAATCTACGACCCTGAGGGTTTAATCTCCAGCGTACATAAATTATTGTACGGAACATTTTGAGGCAAAAACATGTGAGCTGTGTATCATTTCATAGCCTACCTAAAATCCAAAATGGCAACCATGGCCTGCCAGCAACAATGAGTATTTTAAAAAAGGTATTTTTACTAAGAATGAATGCCAATTCCGTGACATTTTTTTTATCTATATACTTTTATAGTTAACTAGCTTACCCGCGCAACTTTGTCTGCGTCACAATTTTCATTATTGCTCCACTCCTATTGGTCTTAGCGTGACGCCTTCCTCGATAAATGGGCTATCCAACACTAAAAGAATTTTTCAAATCGGACCAGTAGTTCCTGAGATTAGCGCGTTCAAGCAAACAAACAAACAAACTCTTCAGATTTATATATCTGTACTAATATACATATAAAGATGAAGAGTTTGTTTGTTTAATAAACGCAGACTTCGGCACATACATTTTTCCTCCTCGGAAAGTTTGTTATAACCGGTGAGAAGAACTTAAGGGATACCAATAGTAGTATTTGTAGAACGCCACACACAAAATTATAGCCAGTTTCTACTAATAACCTAATCAATAATTAATTGTTCACACTGTGAACAAATTCAATACAATCATCCATCGCACTATAATTTACAAACTCTCCATTCAACCTCAAAAATTTGACACTGTGTTTTTCCGTGTTGCTTCTAAACACCTACGGTTAAACACGGTGTATCTCTGTGTTATCAGTTGAAATACGTTCAGGGGTATGGGGCATGTCGTCAAGCGGTCATTTATTAGGGCAGGCTTAACCATATGATGTGGGAGAAAAACCGGGTGATTGATGACAGTGTTATGCGACGGCGCTGTTTTTTTATTAAGGGTGGGTAGAGTTGTGTTTCAGTGCACATAGGTAAGTGCAAGTCCTGGTGTAATTCAGAATTTAGACGGGTTTTTATTAATGGTGTTATAAGTAAGTAAGTAAATAGCAGAGATAAAATATGCTTCCCGGATATAAAAAAAAATATTTTATACATTATATTAAGTCTGTCAGTAAGACTATTAATACGTAGTTATTTATGATAATAGTGCGGTAAGTTTGTCGTTCGACTTAGCTTACCATAGTCACGAGTTTGTAAATACCAATATCCGCACGTGTATCATACAACGTTTTACAACACATTTGCGAGAAAACAGTACAATAAGTAATGACTGAGACAAACTTCTTGTTTTTAGATATCAGTCGGAAAATTGTAACAGGCTTTGCAGTATATAAATGGCACGAATCTGCAAATTCAAAATTAGAACTACATGCATCGTCGTCTCATCTTGGCTCATTTTCTTTTTAGTATATAAATTGAGACAAACTTATTGAGCGAGAGCGCTTCCAAGGAGTTTCGATCATTCAGCTTATTAACTGTTATCTTTTACTATTTTGAAGGTATTCTTTTTTTGAAACTGAACTTCATTTTGAAGTTCAGTTTTACTTGAAATGAATAAACATTAGTTTTTGGATATTCCATTTTTAATTTTGTTGAATTTAAAGTACTCACCTACTTAAAATGAATGAGCTTTAGTTTTATGTGGCGGTCATTTTTAATCTGTAGTATTCGCGATTCTCCCGCCGTGGAAAGTTGAATATAATTTTGTTAATAATTAATTGAGTATTATTGAAACATATAAGGAAGCATTGGAAAGTACTGCGCTTTATTTCACCTCCTAGCTTCTGAACTTTTCTTATTCTCGTAGTGCAAAACTTCTCGGTGGAATTCTTGTATATTTTTTTAGGAAATTAAAAAAAAAGAATCGTAAAACATACGCACGGCATGTAAGTACCTATTTTACCGCACGTTCCATTGTATGGTTCGTAATTTTTAACTTTCGAATAATGTATACAGGCTTCGTAAAAGCATTTTTTGAGCAAGTGTGTTGTAAAAAATATTACACGATAAGCCGTGGTCCCGGCTGTCATTTGGAAATCTTTAAAAGTCTAGTCGCCTTTTAACCGACGAAAAAACGGAGGAGGTTCTCAAGTCGACGCGTATATTTTTTTTTAAATTGTGTATGAACACGCATAACTTTTTACGCAGTGCTCCGATTTTGATAATTCTTTTTTTTATTTCAAAGAATATGCCTCGAGGGTGGTCTAATATAAATTTGAAAAAAAAAATCCAGCCCTAAGGGGAGGAAAACAGGGAATTATTGATTGTTCACTCACTGATTGTATGACCATGCATAACTTTTACAGAGTAGTCCGATTTTGATAATTCTTTTTTTAATTGGATAGGGGTATACCTCGAAAGTAGTGTCATATAAATTTGTAAAAAAATCCTACTCTAAGGTTGGGAATTTAGGGGTGATTTTTTGTTCATTCACTAATTTTAATGCGGAATATAGCAACAAAAAATTATAAAATAAAAACTTTTAACAAAAAAATTAAACCTCCGAAAAAAATAAAAAGCAAGAAATAATAAACCTTTTTCCAAAAAATAAATTTAATTTCGGAAGTCGGTGTTTTTGATTGTTTCTTTGTATTTAACACCGACTTCCGATTTTTTTTGCCAAAGAGTTTTGTATTATACGTACATAATAAAGAGTATTCTATTCTATTCTGTTATACGTTAGCTACTGGGTTATGGACGCCAGATGGGTAGTTGCTAAAACTATTGGTACCTGCACACCTGCATTGGTTTAGATTGGGAGCCAATCCCAAACATAGCTCGGAATAGGCTAGATGGATCTCGAAATGTTTTCAGAGGTTGATGAAAAAAATTTGTACGTATGTGAGTACTGTGTCCCCTTACTAGCAAACTTATTAATTTACCTCTGCTGGCATTTCTTTATTGTACCTACTAGTAGTATATAAGTGTTGTTTTGGGAGCATCGTCCTCACATATAATCAATTGATTAATGTATGCAAATATTGTAAAGCTTATTTTGAAAAGAGTAACTATGGAGTTTCTTGTCCGTTCTTCTCCATAAGAATCTACCTTTTGCAAACGGACGACTAGAGTCACTATATTTTATTTTCATTTGACGTTCAAAAGTGCCTGTATTGGTCTATTTGAAATAAATCATTTGACTTTGACTTTGTAAACATCTCGTTTCCCCCCAAAAAAATTTCCCACATTTCCGCAACATTACCCTTTTGTCACAACCCCTTTCCCAACCACATCACGACACATAACCATATAAAACTTCATACTACCCACATTAAAAACCACGTCGACTACGTGGTCTTACCCGAAAGTTTCGCGTACAATTATATCGTTGGCAAGTTGCTTCATACCCTGAGAACTGGGTTGGCGACCATAATGTTGTAATATTATTGTTGTGGTCATACTGTATGAGCGTGTATTATGCTTATGTTGGTAATTTGGGACTAGTGATTTTGGAAAAAAACCAGCCAAGTGCGAGTCGGACTCGCGTGCAAAGGGTTCCGAACGAATTTTGTTTTTCTTTTTAACATGTTATTTTAACACTATAGACTTCTTCTAGGTTTAGTAAAGATATATATTATCTCCATTTTTTTCAAAATTTTAGGCACAGTATTTTCGGAGATAAGGGGCGGAATGGTCATTTTTCGTCTAATTTCTTGAATAACTTCAAAACCATTTATTTTAAAATTATGAATAAAATATAATTTAAGCCCTTACAGCTAGTAAGCCCTTTCATTTGATATGCCGCACAATATTGTTTAAAAACTGTTATTTGAAATTTTCTAGTTTGACCCCCAAAAGTAACCCCCATACTAAAAATGTAATAATTTACGTAACGTTTCCGTGTTTGGGTCACAGAAATCCATATGAGTGCCAAATTTCAACGGAATCGGTCCAGTGGATCCGGAGAAAACTGGCTGTGACAGATGGACAGACAGACAGACACCCGAGTGATCCTATAAGGGTTCCGTTTTTCGTTCGGAACCCTAAAAAAGGGAAACCGACCACGGGAGTGTTGGACCACATACAGAAAAGGGTTCCGTAGCTTGGATAAGTACCTATTTAGGCATGCAAAATATGTGATAATTAGCTTTTGCCCGCGGCTTCGCGTAAATATAGATTTTCGCTCATACATATTTCAGGTTCAGCTATTTAGGCGTCAAAGCCTAACAAACTCACTTTTGCTTTTAAGATATTACTTTGGATTATCAAAATGAGTTTGTATGTTCCCGAATAAGCGAGACGACGAAAAACAAAGTTATTTATTCAAAGTCAAAGTCAGTTGTTTCAATTAGGATATTAAACGGGACTTTTGAACTTCATCATTTACATTTAAAATAATATAGTGACTCTACTGTCCATTTGGTAAGGAAGATTCTTATATAGAAGAACAGGCTAGTTACTCTTCTTTCAAATAAATGTTTTACAATCTGGTATACAAACATTTAGTTTAATATATGTGAGGACCATGTACCTAGAGTATGCAGAAGTAGACTTATTCATTTTCTCAATAAGTACATGGTACTCACATATTTACAAATATTGGAACGATTAATATTAAAATATTGATCTATGTTAGTAAAAGTGTCACTTTGAAACATTGTAATTATTTCACTTACTTGATCTATATCACGCTTATAGGCACAGTTACATCAATTAATGTACGGAGACTGCTCTAATGATTTTTGAACGAAATTATGAGGGATCCGCTTTTGCTATATAGCTGCGGAACCCTAAAAATGGAGAAAGGGAAAATTCCGAAATTGGCGTTCTTTTGTCAGCTTTAAATGGAGATTTGAAAGGGTTTCAATTGTTGTACGAACTGAATTAAATTTGAGTTTTAGTCCATCATCATTGCATCACTCTTTTGAGCTTTTATTCTACTTTCGTCGTACATTAAATAAATTATTATATAACTGGTGAAATGTAATGTGCAATAGGTACACCTCTGTAGGTACTTTAGTGCGTATAGGTGTGATGATGTCTGAAATCATACAATTTTTTACCGTTGCATAAGTATTCTTACAAGAGTTTTATAAAAAAGTTTTTAATTCGCTTTCGTTTTTATTCCATTATTTGTCATTAAAGAGCGGGACTTCCTAGCACAGGTAATCTTTTACTTAAAAGGAGGTCCCTATGTAAGAGTTTACGAGTTTGTTTTTTTCGTCAAAATTCTTAACGAAATTTTTAGACCCAGAAGTATTTCGTATGCTTATCATCATCTTCATCATCATATCAGCCGCGAGACGTCCACTGCTGGACATAGGCCTCCCCCAAAAGTCGCCACAATACTTATAACTTTTAATAAAAACTTTTTTACAAAAAATATATTCGACTTCCAAAAACAAAACACTACAAAGTATAAAACTAAATATATCTAGTTTTATACTTTGTAATGTTTTGTTTTTGGAAGTCGAACACACAATTAAAAAGAAATATATATACGCAGTCGAATTGAAAACCTCCTCCTTTTTTTAAAGTCGGTTAAAAATCGGGTCTTAATTGTGAGTTTGCATGAAATTTTGAGAGGACTAAACATTCTTCAGAGACTAAAAACATTTTTAAATCTCTTAAAATATTGACGAATATTCTTTAGGGGCTTAAACTAAGTACCAAAGAAACCCCCTTAATAGGTTTTCCGAATTAAAATCAATATCCTTCGTCAGATTGGCCTTCAAAACTTACAAGGCTGTAATTCTGCCAGGGTTGTAGAATTTGTTCGAAAGAGTCACCGCGGCCCTGGAACGCAAAGGGCATTAGGAGGAACACGGATGGGTTTTAGTCAGTAAGAGTCTGACACTCTCTCCGCTCCGCTCAGCGGTAGGACTCATTTGATGATTTCTCATCCAAAAAGAGGCTTTTTTTATTTGTGATGGGTTTGCTCTTGACTCTAGTCTAGGTCAGAGATGACAGAGACAAAGTCTACGATGGAGCGAGCTTACCCAGAAGGAGCCTGTGCACTCTAACTTTGAAGAGATTAGGGTTGTAAGCGTTTGGAAACACAGACGCAGCCAGAGAGTTCCACTCCTTTGCTCTACGCATTATAAAAGACGGTTAAATATTTTATTTTAAGGCTCAGGTGGCCCGATGTCTTTACAGCTAAACTCTGCTAAACTAGATAATATATCGGTCCTTCGTGGGGACCCATTAAAAATCTTTGTGGAAATGAAATTGCTTTCTGTCAAATACTTAATTAAATGGGTAATTTATTTTAGTTGTGGGCTCGTTTTCGTTGGGAAACCTCTGAATTTAGAGCTGAATGGAATTCCTTTTAATTGATTGTCGTTGCCATGGTGATGACTGATGAGTTTGAGGTCCAATTAGTGGTTGAGGGTTTGAAAATGATACAATTTCAACATTTCGATCTTCAGATTCCTATGTTAAGTAGGTTTTATTGGAAACAATTAAGTTATGATCAATAGATGTTTTGCTAAATAATAGCAGCCGCACGGGTTGGTTAACAAGGTCAAGCAACGCTTGCCGAGGTTGATGTGTGGATGGGTTGCTTGTGGATCTTAACATACCGAGTTTCCTCCGTGCCTCGGAAAGTACGTTAAGCCGTTCGTTGGTCCCGGCTGTCATTTTTAGATCTTTGGTAGTTGTTACGGATAGTCAGATTCTAAATTTGATACCAGTCTTGATAAATGATAATGATAAATGATATTTATTTTGCAAATAGGTTACAAGTAACTCTTTTACACGTCATTTTTTTTTTGACATATTTATCTAGATGAGGCCGGATGTTTCCTAGCTGACTACCCTGAGAAGAAACACCGAAACAAACTCAGAGGTCACAGTCTCTTTTGAAGTCCATACAATTGCCAATAACATATGAAAAACATGTAGGTTAAGGTCTGAGGTGGCCTTTTGAGGAAAGCACCACGCAGGTTTGAGTGGGCTTGTCCAGACAGTGCAAGCATTTGTCAGTTATCGTGCAGCTCAACTCAAAACTTTGAGGAGCTCAACGAACCGACGAACAATACCAAAGTAAGGACATTTGGGTAAGCCACATAATATACTCAAACTGCCAGACAGCCATGAAATCAATCCTTAAAATAACGACCTACATAGTCCTCACACTTACAATACATCATTTCTTTAAGAACCATGCAGATTAGTGTCTGAGATGGTCTTTAGAAGAAAGAACCACACAGATTTGTGTGAACCTGTCCAGTCAGTGCAAGCCTTTGTCAGTAGTCGTGTAGCTCAACTCAGATCCACATAGGAGCTCTTGCCAAGGAGTACCGTGTTACCCAGTTAATGGGTTGTGAAGGTCTGGTATGCAGCAGCTCTACGTAAAATACTGGTATCCAGCTGAATCCGGTTTGACTGGAAGCCGACCCCAATATAGCTGGAAAAAGGCTAGGAAGATGATGAATAGATGTCTTACTAATGATCATCAACAAAATATACCAAAAAAATCAGTAAACTAATTGTGATTTTCAGAAGTTTTTTATATAATAAAAATCACCCAAATCCTGCTTTTTCTGACAACTGAAGTGGTTTTTGTTGCGACTGTGTTCATCCACACCATTTAGAGGATTAACAATCGTATTAATTTCTGTAATAATTATTTACTTAGGTTATTTCATACAAAAACCTTTGGAAAATTTTAAAGACAGTGTTGTTAAATTGTCATTTACTCAGTTGTACGAACGGCATTGCTAGGACGCGGCCCCATTTTCATTTTGTGTGTGTGTGCAAATATAGTCTGTGGTCTGTTGCCACAGGTGTCAGCAGTTGGTCAATCGTATGTATCTGGAATGTGGAGGAAAGACGTAGAGCTAAGTTGTATTGTGTCGAATTGACGTAGTAATATTTGTTTGTTTTGGTAAGAACCTATTTAAGGCACTTGTCTCACCGCCGGCGATCAGCGAGTAGCGAGTGAAAAGTTTCTATAGTTTGGACGCTCGGCTTTCAGCGAGTGCTTTTGTGCGACGGGCTTTTACTCGCAATACTCGCTCCGGCCCGCACTATAGGTAGAAATTACCGCTGTTTGGTGAGTTCTGACCGCCAAGCGACCATCGCCGAGCGAGTGTCGCTGAGCGAGTACAATCTTTGATAGCTCTTATCGCTGGGATCGACAAGAGATAAGAACCGCTCGCCGGCAGTGTGAACAGCCAGCTATCGACTATGAATGTATGTGTATCTTTTACTCACACGAGATCTATATCTTTTGTCACTTTCCTCAGCGAGAAAATAATCGATAGCTACTGGCTTCCTCGCCAGCGGTGAGACAAGTGCCTAAAGACGACGTACAATTTCTATTAAGGTTTTCTGAAATTACGTATACCAGCACTAAGGCGGCCAAGGCACCTGTGAAAACGCTTATGTTTTCTGAGTTTACTTAAATTGACGCCAATAGCATGTTTACGTCATTAGTTCTGATTTCAATGTAGAAGCCTCTCTCAAAGTGGTGCCATCTGGTGGCGTGAATTTTCCCGGCAACGCACATTAAAGCACATTGCGGATCAAGGGACACAGCGAGTCCCGAGGTAACGATGCAGCGGATGAACTCGCCAGAAGGGGTTCGAGTATGGCAGCGGTGGGACCCGAACCCATCGTGCCTCTGCCTTTCAGGTACCTACGCAATCTGGTAAGGAAATGCACCGTTGAAAAACATCACAAGCTATGGGTTGCCCATGGTGAGTGTAGGCAGGCTAAAGAGGCACTTCCCTCTATAGATGGCCGATTCACTGAACAAGCCCTAAGACTGACTAAACAACAGTTGCGTACAGTCACAGCCGTAACAACTGGCCACGGGTCTTTTAATAAACACCTCTATGCTATAAGTCACTGACAGCCCGCTATGCAGAGCCTGCATGGAGGAGAATGAGACAGCAGCACACCTGCTTCTAAGCTGCCCGGTAGTCCAAATCGCGTCCAAATGCCCAACCGCGTACCTACTGGAAGACGCAGCGTTAGAACTAATTGGAAGTGGTTGCTAGATTCGAGAAGCACAATACCAGATGTAGATACGCTTCGGGGAGGCCTATATTCAGTAGTGGACATCTTCCGACTGAAATGATCTTGATGAGGAGCCCCCATTAATTATCAAGATCATTGGCATTCTGGCATCCTTGTTCCACCCTCTTCTTTACTCTTTCTCCTTGTATACCATGTTTTTGGTCAAGTCTAGTTTACATCACCCACACGCACAAAACGTTTTGGGAACACATTCATAGTGCGTACAGAAGGAGTGGAATTCCCTGCCGGAGTCTGTGTTTCCTGATAGCTACAACCTAGGAGCCTTAAAGTCAAGAGTGAATGGGTTACTTCTAGGCAAACGTGCTCCATCTTCGACCACATCATCGCTTACCATCAGGTGAGATGGTGGCCATAATCGCCACGCTTGGCAGGCAGGTTGGCGATCGCAGTGTATGGTGTTGCATTTTACAGAGAACGTGAAGTTTCTATTACATGAGACTTAAACAGAAAATTACTGACGAAATGTGTGCATTAGAAACCTCTGCATATCCCTTGGGAATCCCAGGTGTGATGTTAACGAAAAGCGAATTCTATTACTAAAAGGGGTTTTGCTAAAGAGTCTTTTAAAGGCTCATTTAGTGAGGGTCCCTTAATAGGAGATTTTAGGAATTTGCAAATGGGTCCTGAGGTGCTATTGCAGGAAATGAGATAAACAGAGCATATTTGGGTTAATGTAGGTAGGATTATGAGGTCCTGGTCCTGTTTCCAGAGTCGGGAATAAGATTTTCATCTGTCTGGCGGCTCTGAGATCCTGGAATATCATTGTTCATTCATCAAACAATTCATCCATCTTTCCGTTGGCCATTAAAGATTCAACTACTAAATTCCTAAACGGTGTCAAATAAGTGTTTTCGCATCAAAACCAGAAAATATTTTTCCGTGGCGATAATATCATTGGAACAACTCAAGACATCATTTTGAATTTCAAATTGTTTACGAAATTATTCGGTTTCGCTCACTCTAGAAAACTCTTAAATTAATGATCTTCGAATAAAATTGTTTAAGAATACATTATACATAGAAGGCCAGGTAAGTGTTATCCAGCGTTATTTGGAAGCAAAATGAGTTGAGTACCTGCTTTCGACTTAGCAATATAGATCCAATCTTTGAAACCGAACGCAGCGTAATTTTGGCGACTTACTGTGAGCTAGCAAATTATGCTAGGTTAACGCTCAATAGTTTTCCACGACTGAAAGTTAAAACACTCAATGATAGAACAGCTTTCTGTCATCGGTGGAGGAGACAAAGTTAAGACTCGTCGCCGCAAGCTTGCCTGCTTGTCGGTCTTCTACAGATTGTACTTCGGTGAGCGTCCCCAAGAACTCCACGACCTCATCCCACCGGCCCCCTTCTACCATCAGACATCCAGAAGCACTGCAACTTACCATCCCTACCTTGTTGCTATTCCACCAATTCGCACTAATCGTTTCCAAACGGCTTTTATAATGCGCACAGCAAAGGAGTAGGACTCTCTGCCTGCGTCTGTGTTTCCGAACGCTTACAACCCTAATCTCTTCAAAGTTAGAGGGAACAGGCTCCTTCTGGGTAAGCTGGCTCCATCGTAGACTTGGTCTCTGTCAAGTGACTGAGTCAAGAGCAAACACACCATAAAAAAAAGAGTTAAAAATGTGGCTGAAACAGACAGGATACGAGAGGACTGGGTGTCATGCTTTCAAAGGTCTATAAGGTTACAGTGGACCGAAACAAATTGTTTGATGATGACCAACCCTAGGGAAAAAGCAATTTACTAAGCGAAAACGAAATTCAGACTGAGGAGCTCGTGGCTAAATAATAACAGCCACACAGGTCGATCTTCAAGGTAAAGCAACGCTTGCCGAGGTTAGTCTGTGGATGGATGACCATCTTAACATACCGAGTTTCCTTCGTGTCTCGAAAAGCACGTTAAGCTGTTGGTCCCGGCTTTCATTTGTAGATTTTTGGCAGTCGTTACGGATAGTCAGAAGCCAGAAAAATCTGACATCAGGCTTGCCAAGGAGTACCGTGTTACCCAGTTAATGGGTGGTGGAGGTCTGGTAGGCAGCCGCTACACGTAAAATACTGGTATTCAGATGAGTCCAGTTTGACTGGAAGCCGAACCCAAAATAGTTGGGATAAGGCTAGGCAGATAATGAAAACGAAATTCAGACTATTTGCTAGAAGAATAAGAGTAAAAAGAATAGGGAGAGTGGAAGAAGAAGACGCTAGTTAGCTGAGTACTAGTTACATGGGACAGAGGCAGGAAGGCGAAAAAAATCCAGACACCCACTGCTGGTTACTGCTGACAAACATAGTATTGATTTTAAAATTGTAAGGATATTTCTCAAGTCCTTGTGTTTCTTAAGACATATTCTAAAGTACTTTGAGAATATTAAGATGCAGTTTAGCAATGCCTTCGACGGGTGTGGGTGTTTTAGATAAAGCAGAATGTATTTTGATTCGACAAGATAATTTAACAGCCCACACTGCTTCTTAAAATCAGTTGAGATACGTTGTTATTGTTTGTCTAAAAGGTTTGCTCGTACTTACTAGCGAAACTTCGTAATCGTTGCTCATCAACCTGTGAAGTTTCGCTTAGTAAAATTTAATTTGACCCTCAGTTCATTATCATCATCATGTCAGCCTATAGACGTCCACTGTTGGACATAGGCCTCCCTTAAAAGAGGGGGTTTGCCATATTCGCTCGCTTGGCAGGCGGGTTGGCGATCGCAGTATATGGTGTTGCGTTTTACAGAGAACGCTGCTGCCCATTCTCTGGTGAGTCCCTTAGTCGCCTCTTACGACACCCACGGGAAGTGATGGGATGGTATTATTCTTTTACGGCACCATACAGCACCGGCCGACAAAATACGGCGATAACCCATAGCACTGTTCAGAGCTACTTTTCATATATGTACCTTACAGAAACCAGTAGCAGGGTTTCTAATAAGATTTTATTTGAGACCCTGAAATTGGCTGTACAAAAAGTAAGCCTCATTGAGGTCTGTTGCAAGAAAAATAAATCTTTGAGTTATTACCGAAGCTGTCCATCCAACCGCCTGTTTTTCTTTTACGGATAAGAAAGACTTAATCAGACCAAACCGAGTTAATTTTCTTTATAACATTTAAATGATTTGCCTTCGTAATTTCTTAAGTCTCTTGAATTTTTTGATTAAATCTATATACTAATATACAAAACTGAAGAGTTTGTTTATTTGTTTGAACGCTCTAATTTCAGGAACTACTGGTCCGAATTGAAAAATTCTTTCAGTGTTAGATAGCCCATTTATCGAGGAAGGCTAGGCTATATATCATCACTCTAAGACCAATAGGAGCGGAGCAGACGAAGTGGGCAGGGCACATTGCTCGATGAACAAATGGTCAATGGGGCCGAAAAGTTCTGGAGTGGCGACCGCGTACTGGAAGACGCAACGTTGGAAGGCCTCCCACTTGGTGGACCGATGACCTGGTGAAGGTCGCGGGTAGCCAATGGATGCGAGACGCACAGGACCGGTCGTTGTGGCGACGCTTGGGGGAGGCCTGCAGTGGACGTCTTTCGGCTGATATGATGATGATGATGATGAGACGAAGTGGCGCGGGTCAACTAGTCCTAATAATAAAATTCTTCCGTTACTGACCGAGTGACTGACAGACAACACAGCCGAAACTACTGATCGTAGAAAGCTAGATATTGGCATGTAGGTTTCTTAGGGAGTGCAGGGGAGCACTAAGAGAGGATTTCCCGAAATTTCTACGGATACGGGAAAAAACGGTATATGTGCGTATAAAATCGCGGGCAAAAGCTAGTAAATATACCTAAGTCAATTCTTGAAACTATGAAGGAAAACAATCTTAACTGAAGTATTAATAAATTATTTGTATTTGTATTTTTATCTTAAGAAAACCTGCAACCTGAGCTGGGCCCGTTTGACTTGATATCTCTCTGAAAGAAGGCCTTCTTCCCAGCAATGCGAATATTACAGGCTGATTATGCTTTTTATAATATATCCACATACACAGATTACCATACTTCTGCCCTTATCCCATTTATATGAGATCGGCCCAGCATACCTGCGTCTTCCATACATCTCGTTGTCCCATCATTTTGATAGTCACCTCCATCCATCGTTACTTCTTCGTCATAAAGCGCTTCAAGCCATCATCCATCACTATGCGACAAAGGCTGGTTTTTTAGTCACGCCGCTAGACGCGCTGCTGGGCAGCGCTGTTAACAGCACGCGCTTGAACAGCGGTGCACTGTGAAACGACATTAGTACCGCGCGTTCCACTGCTGTGAGACAGTCGTGTACCGATGTAATTCATTTTGTAAAAAGATAGTCATGCGTCTCAACAGCGTCACACTAAAACGCATACTGGCCGTAGTAGCGCACGAGCGGCGCGCGTTTACTAAAGGGTGCTGCTTAAGCGCGCGACTTTGAAAAGCAACTACTACCCCATACATCTGCGAACGCGCGCGCTCCAATGGCGCTGCCGAAATGCGTAACAATAAGACCAGCCTTAAACTTCTCTCGCAACCCTCCAGCGCTACTTCCGCTTGATGTCACCTTCACCTCTACCCTTTACATTTATGTAGGTTAGGTCGTGAACTCACCCGTTGGTTTCAGGGGTTTGTTTCAGTAACTGTTGCCATGGTTACCAATCGCCCCGACAAGACCTGGAACAAAAGAGGGGTAATTATTAGCGTTGTTTGTGTAAGTTTTTTTTTCTTCATGAAAATTGGAGGGAATTATACCATTACGTGTTGGAACTTTTATGTAAGTAGTTAGGTTATGTTGCGTGAATAATAAACGTTGTTATACAGTGATATTGTAATTATTGGAAAAAACAATAGTAAACATTTTTGGTCAAGAAAGAGTATAAATAATGATCATAAATTTGGACCGTCTCTCATTAGTGTCGTTCAGATTCTGAAAGGTGTAAGTGGTTGGACTGGTTGAGCATAGAGGTCAGGAACGTATGTTGGGCAATGGGGTTAGGAGCGTAGGTTGGGTACAGAGGTTAGGAACGTAGGTTGGGCTTCCCTATGTCCAGCCTACGTTGCTGCCCTATAACCTATGTTGCTGATCCCTGTCAGGAACTTAGGTTGGGCATATCCTGGGGCTCCACACTGGCACTGTGTTTGGTAATTCGCCAAAAGCTAGTTTTTGGGACAACCTGGCCATACTATTCATGACCACTGCAACTCCTAAAAGCCAAAATTAACTGTGGCGACCACCAGAAAAGCCCCGAGTAAATGAAGCTCAACGAGTCCCGGAGAAACGATTCAACAGTCTTGATTCCCGCAATGGCATTAATCAGAAAACAAAAGAGAAGGAGTAAGCAATCAGTTTATGCTGGCACGTAAGAAAAAAAGGTAACCATTAGAAAAAAATAACACCATGTCCACAATACACCAGGGAGAAGTAAAACCGTCCTCATCAATAAATCATTCCAAAACCAAATAAAATACAAAACCTTTCCTAAATACGAGTGGTCCTTCTAAAGAGTCAAGGACGGGGACCCTTACCTTGTGCATAATCGGATCCTGCCATAATTGCTGCTTGAATTTTTAATATAACCTAAAACACTAATACATTGTTTGTTACTAGCTCCAAAAAGGAGAAGGTTCATAATTTGGCTGTATATTTTTGTTGGGTGACGGTCGTCTGGCGGCGAGATGGGCGTACGACATTGTTGCCATCGCGAGAATAACCTGGATGATGCTGGCATGGCTGGCATGGCTGGCTGATTTTGGGGTTTGGCCTATGAGAAAAGAGGCCGGTGCTCAACAGTGGGCAGAGTCGGGTTATGGATGATAATGATGATGTTCGACAATAATTATGAAATCGATAAAAATGAATACTCCGGAAGAGTTGACAGATTCATATTAGTACACCCATTCATCACCCCTTAGTGATGGGGGCGATAAGTCAATGGTTTTAGGTCGCGTTTCCACCTGCAAGCAACTTGCGTGCTACCAACGTACATAACGTGATGAATCGCTCCATCTTACCCCGTATTGTTATTAAACTTGCATGCAAGTTGTGGTCATGGAAGGTGACAACGCGGCCTTGGGTCTATTGCAATTAACTGAGCCAAAACCTAGACTTTGGTTTACTACTGCTGAGAAATTCCTGATGGAAAGACCCAAAAATACTTGCCTTTTTCAATGTTACCTCATAGCCACAGCCTGGGGGTCTATCAAGAATTTATTACTTCAGGACGAGCCTCTTCTTCGACCACATCATCGCATACCATCAGGTGAAGCATAGTGATCAAACGCGAGCCTATCAAGGCACTTGAAGAAAAAATCGGGACAGCACACCAACCTACGCTCATGAGTCGCAGTTTGCAGCTACTGAACCAATCAGACAGTCAGACATTTTTAATGAAAGCAGTTTAAAAAGTATCATTACGTTTGCTCCCCTTGTGGTTGAAGAGATCGTTAATTGAGATGCTGAAGTGGCTTTAGACTCAGACGTTTCCGTTTTAAGACCAATCTCCTTGATTTGTACTCCCTCCATTTGTATTATCTTATTGTTTTTGCAATCTGTTGTCAAGTCTATCTCATCATCATATCAGCCGAAAGACGTCCACAGCTGGACATAGGCCTTCCCCAAAGGGGGGGGGGGGGGTTGCCATAATCGCCACGCTGGCAGGCGGGTTGGCGATCGCAGTGTATGGTGTTGAGTTTTACAGAGAACGCAGCTGCTCATTCTCTGGTGAGTCCTTTCGTCGCCTCTTACGACACCCACGGGAAGTGATGGGAAGGTATTATTCTTAAACGGCACCATATCGGCCGACACCATACGGCATAAGTCTAACTCAGCTTGGTCTAGAAGAGCTTTGACAATATTTTTATCTTTGAAACAACGAGTAGTCTGTTATGTTTAGCACCTGCTTGTCCTTGTAGTTTTGTTATTTTGTTTAGTCTAGTTTCTACCACTTCTTTCAGTTTTGGCGAAATCTGTCTTATGCGACCCACAATTTTCTTCATGGTCTACCACGACTACATCAGTCAGTTGTAGTCGTGACTGGGGGGTCACTCTCTAAGCCCGAAGTTCGTTGTTTCGGGCTTAGTTGCGGGCGTATTCTACTCTGTATCACCTGCGGATTTATGATTAGTCCCGAACCCGAACTAAGAATGAATTACAACACGATTTGACAGTAACTGTCAAATCGTGTTGTCATTAATTATTTGTGGTTAAGTCTTCTTCTTCTTATCGTGTGGGCAGTAAGGTCTAACGACACACACTTTAGCGTCAGAGTTTCTAAACCGCCTCAAGGGCCTCTGACATGGTTTATTTGACGACCGCTATTTGGCGGCCGGGACCACGGGCTTATATGTGCCTTCCGAAGCATGGAATCATCTTTTTATCAGACAATCAACAAGCCAAACTGTAAAACAACTTTACAAAGCATGCTTCCCGTGGCAATCGAACCCACGACCACGGGGTCACAAGGCAGACGCCTAAACCACTCGACCACGGAGGCAGTGGTTAGGTGATACGGAGTAGAATACGCCCGCAACTAAGCCCGAAAGTACGGGCTTAGAGAGTAGCACCCCTGAACAGTAAAGCAGCACGGAGCTGGTTTCTGAGTCTCATTAGCTCTCAGTTTATCCAGCATGGGGACTTGTCCTTCCCAATCCGATTTAAGTAGGGCCGCCTTTTGAGTCACATCAAGTCTCCCCAAAGTCACATCTTGTAGACTATGATCATAGAAAAACACATAGAAACCAAATCGTGGTGGCATCATTTTTAGGGTTCCGTATCCAAAAGAACCCTATTACTAAGCCTCTGCTGTCCGTCCGTCCGTCCGTCTGTCTATCAGCGGGCTGTATCTCAAAAACGGTAATAGGTTCACAGATGAAATTATCACAGATTGTGTATTTCTATTGCCGCTATAACAAAAATTAAAGTTTATGGTCAGTTTTTTGCTACCTTTTTAAGGATTTTGATGGTTCTGTTCTTTCTGTTTATTTATTTTAAATACCTGTGTCATTTATATTGCCAACATTCAGCCGTTTAGCCAGTAGATAAATAAAATGCCAATATTTCCCATAGTAAACAATATCTTGAAAAAACACAAATACCTAATAACTTATCTTCCAAGAATTTCTAACTTAAGCAAACAAAAACTAAACTAGAAGTAGAACTAAATCGCTAACAATAAATAATAAAAAATAAACATATCGAAACAATACAAGTTGCAATAAGTTGCGTGACGGAACCCACGGTATGGCATACTACTTTTTTACTCAAGCCATTGAACTATTTACCACAATACAAACGCACATACCATCACTCTTATCTTTAATACAATAAGTCACATTTTATCTTGATTAAAACGTAATTGTTAGTTTGTCGATCTATAACAAAAGTTGTATTGTCAATGCAGTTGGAATCAATCTTATTGCGTTTGTCTAAGAATGATTTTTGCTTGTTTTAAAGTTGTTAAGTTGGCATAAACTCGTCTTGCTGTAAGTTCAAGGTTTTGCAGCGTTTCCGGATGATTACTGTTGGCGGTTGCTTGCGGGGATAATTCACTTTTAATTGTTCGTGTTTAGCTGATGATGAGTGGTAGAAAGTAAGGCCCATTTGTATTTGTCAAGTTTTTGGCAGTTTTTCTAATGATTATAACGCCTTTGGCTGACAAGAAGCAATAAAGATGATACTAATCGCACAACTTTAGTTCTATTATCATCAATATCCACCTTACAAAATAAGCTTTGGTTAAAAAAGCTGTGACAGTGTGCCTGGTGGTAAGCTGTAGGTAACAACCTTCCTTTTGACACCATCAGAATACCAGCCATTTTAAAGAGATACTTAAATATTTTACTTGTTTGCTAAAAGCTGTTTTCTAGAACTGTTCATCTTATCACAAAAATTCTTTCACTTATACATAGAATGTTACACTAATGTAATAATCTAGGAGACGGTGGAACTTTGATATTCACCCAGGTGATAACCAGATGAGACATATTTTTCTATCAAATTTTGTTGATTTATAAACCTGCCTATGATAACTTGTCAATCTAAAATTGTTCAAGGCTATGTAGCGGCATCAATGCCGCCACAAGAAAAACCAACGGAGCAAATCTACATCGCAACAAAAAAACCGCGACGCCATCTATCCAACTAGCAGCGAACTACTACGTCGAAATCCTGCATCGCGCAAGCAGAGTTTACCGTGCGATTTGAACATGTACATCAGCCCGAATATCAACTATCGGGCAGTTGCCCGCCAAACACAACAACCGTGTGGTCGGAGGATCCTCCTTTTCAATGGAGGTGTGCGGGACTTTACTCTCTGTACTCCATACCCTCCAAAGCTATTTTTAATTAAATATATTTTAGTTAAAAATGTTTGATACTTCAGTGTTTTGATTGAAGTCGTTTTATACCAGAAAAACCACCAGGAGAGCAAAGCCCCAGGAAAACCTAGCCTGTAGTATGTCATAAAGATTGTCGCAGTAGAGACTAGTTCCCACACATTCTCCGCCGGACACAGTTCGTGAACCTCACTAAACAGCAATAAAAACATAAATTCCGTACAAAATCTCGGCGAGAGCAAATCTATCATGTTTTAAAATAGAACTGTCCAAGTTTAATATTTCTCGTGGAATGATTGCGATAAAAATAACACCACTAGGGATGTGCAATGGTCCGGGTTTCGGAACGCGGGAACCGATGCGCTTCTTCGCGGCTGATACGAAAATAGAAATTCTCACATTAGGTGTTTCATATTGAAGCAGCATGAATTTTACAGAGGTTTCATAAAGTAAAAGTAAAGAAAATACACAAAATAAAATTCATTCATCGTTCTGTGGGTTGTATTCTGTAGAAGTATTTAGCAGACTTAAAAAAATTGGGCTCCGAATGTCTCTTACATAGTAGTACTTAAAAATGTTTCGGACACAAGTCTTCCTTGATTTTAACCTGCAAAAATCTTAAAACCTAATCTAAACTAATTAATTCTTAATATTATAAAGCTGAAGAGTTTGTTTGAACGCGCTTATCTCAGGAACTGCTGGTTCGAATCAAAAAAATGTTTTAGTGTTGGTTAGCCCATTTACCGAGGAAGGCTATAGGCTATATTTAGCAATAGTGGATGTTACGCGGTTTTACCCGCGTAGTTCCCGTTCCCGTGGGAGTACGGGGATAATATATAGCCTATGTTACTCCTTGATAATGTAGCTATCCAATGCTAAAAGAATTTTCATATCGGTCCAGTAGTTTCGGAGCCTATTCAATTCAAACAAACAAACAAATCTTTCTTCTTTATAATATTAGTGTAGATTACGCTACGACCAACAGGAGTGGAGCATCAATGAAAAATGTGATGCATACGAAGTTGCGCGGGTCAGCTAGTATAGTGACAATATTCTTCATGAACCCAGCCCCTATCAAACGTCACGTTCAATTTTTCTCCTATATCAGTCCTATCCCGTGACTGACTTTACACACAACTCCGCATGGTGTACCAATGCTATCCGTATCGTAGTTTCTCTCATGAGGCAGCAAGACGATTTCCTCGCTAAAATAGGATTCGGATCCATTCCCAGGAGATATGATTTACAGAACAGCCACAAATGGGAAAACCGCGTCTTTCCCAGATGGTTATGCTTTAATAATGCAACATGTGGCTCGTTATAAGTGGCGAATTAATGTTGGATTATTCCATTATTGTTTCTTTTTCGTTTTTCTGTGTTTGTGCGGGAAAAGGAAAAAGCGTGTTTGTTTAAGGATTAATTAAATAAGAAACAAATGAGAGCTGAGAATAAACAGCTTCATATTGTTATTCTACAAAGATTAGTGAATGATAAGAAACAGGAAGCTCTTTGAAATATCTTGCAAAACCAAGTTACCAAGAGTTTTTACTCTGTCTGAATTAGAACATAACTGTGTTGGAATATTGCCCATTAAACACAGAAGTAATCATATAAAAAATGGTTCTTATAGAGGGCATCAGCTCAGCATAATCCTAGATGGCAACAACACAAGGTATACCACCAGACGCTGATTTCTAGCTGCAGCAACCGAGTGCTGTACGCTCGAAATAATTCCTTTGTAGCGACATCAATGCCGCCACAAGAAAAACCAACAAAGCAAATCAACATCGCAACAAAAAGAACCGCGACGCCATCTATCCAATTAGCAGCGAACTACTTCGTCGAAATCCTGCATCGCGCAAGCAAAGTTTACCGTACGATTTAAACATGTCATCAGCCCGAATATCAACTATCGGGCAGTTGCCCGCCAGACACAATAACCGTCTAGTCGGAGGATCCTCCCTTTACAATGGAGGTGTGCGGGACTTTACTCTCTGTACCGCATCCCTCTAAAGAACCTCCTGATGTAATCATCTGGTCTTGTGTTCTGGCCACAGAAACATTGTGACCAAACAGCTAAGGTTAAAGCTAAAGCCTTTTATATCCTTGGCTGAACACAACCTAGTGTCTGCGAATTCCAGAACATCATCATTCTCTTGCCCTTAGGTACTCCAATTGATGTGGTGTCGACGCAACATTTCGTCTTCTTCCATACTTTATACGAGTCCGTAACCAAAGGGTAATCAACGGACTAAGACTCCGGTGACCGTCCATCCGTCTGTCTGTCAGCGAGTTGTATCCCAAGAACTGTAATAGGTAGACAGTTGAATAACAACAAATAATAAAAATTTAATTAAAAATCCGGCCAAGTGCGAGTTGGACTCGCACATGAAGGGTTCCGTACCATAAACCTTTTTTTTATTATTTGTTGTTATAGCGGCAATAGAAATACACATTCTGTGCAAATTTCAATTCTCTTCCTATTACGGTTCTTGAGATACAGCCCGCTGTCAGACAGACGGATGGACGGACGGACAGCGGAGGCTTAGTAAAAGGGTTCCGTTGGTTACCCTTCTGGTACGGAACCCTAAAAATTAAAGGAGTCCCTTATAATTTTTAGGGTTCCGTACCAAAACATACAAGAAACGTGTTTAACGGTTTTGAATGGTACGGAAAACTTCGTGTGAGAGACTGACTCGCACTTGGCCAGTTTTATAAGTCATTATTATTATCAGTACTCATTCCCTTCTCTAACAGCAACTACAGGCAAATCTAATGATAAACACACTACCAAAAGCTTTCATTCTTTATCCGTTTCTAGGGTTGCGTACCCAAAAGATAACCAACGGAACCCTATTACTAAGACTCCGCTGTCGTTCCATTTTAAACCGACTCATCATTGTGAAAGTGACCTTACAAATTCGTGAGTGAGCGTATCTCCAACTGTTCTGAGGTCACGAAGAAACAATTATATCCCACAATGGATTGCGACATCACTATTATGAGTTTTTGTAATTTTGGGAACATGTCTGAGAATCAGAACAAGGTATTAATACTAATTGATTTCTGAGATTTTGATAGTGTGATAAAAAATGATTCATTTGGGGAGTAGAATTGTGAATTTAAAGAAAATGAATGTATCATCATCATATCAGCCGAAAGACGTCCACTGCTGGACATAGGCCTCCCCCAAGCGTCGCCACAACGACCGGTCCTGTGCGTCTCGCATCCATCAGCTACCCGCGACCTTCACCAGGTCATCGGTCCACCTTGTGGGAGGCCTTCCAACAATGAATGTATGGCCATGATTTTTTTTTTTTTTAGGATAGGAATAGTATTCCTACCTAACGCAGTAGGAGCGAAGCAGAAGAAGCAGTAATGCTAGCGAAGGAGGAAGCCGAACATGTGAGAGAGAGGGAAAGCTCACGCCCCAGCCGCCGCAATAGAAGAAGACGCCCCGGGCGTCGGGAGTCGCAGGGCGATTCCCGGCCACCGTAGGCGCGGGCCTGCAGACGGCAAGCATTGGGTGGCTCGCTGTCCGATCAGAACCAGGCCCGGGTCTACGGCGCGTTGCTGTCCACGCGCGCCTCAAGGAGATGTCAGCATAGAAGAAGGGGTCCGCTAAGGTCAGTGCCTGCCAGGGTTGCGGAATATGTTCGAAAGGGTCACCGCGGCCCTGGAACGCAAAGGGCACTAGGAGGAACACGGATGGGTTTTAGTCAGTAAGGGTCTGACACTCCGTTCTGCTTCGCCCAGAGCTAGTCATTTGATGATTTCCCATCGATAAAAAAAAGGTGCGAAGGAGGATTGGTCTTTGCTCAATTTGGGTATACAGAGAACCCTGTTCATTGGTAAGAAGAAAGGAATACAAGTTCGCCACACATTCCCAACCACTGCAACTCCTGAAAGCCAGAATCAACAGTGGCGACCACCAGAAAAACGCCGAGCCAATGAAGCCCGACGAGTCCCGGAGAAACGATTTAACTGTCTTGGATCCTGCAACGAAATGAATCAGAAAAATACAGCGGAGGAGAAAGAAGAGTGGCTGTTTAATGACTACACCTGAGAATTGATCTAAATCAATCTTCACAGACTAAATAGGCGGATAGAGAAAAGGCGAGGTACCTCCCTAACTTGGATATCCTATCCGACGTAAATCACGAAAAGTCAAAACTTTAAAACGTACTCTAGTCTACCGACTAGAGAAAATGAGAAAGATGATGATGGAGAAAGGCCCAAGAGTTACCACTCTTGGGCCTTTCTCCATACAAGTGCATTCCACAGTTTTCTTCGTGGATAATGCTGATAGAGCAATGACTTTTTTTTTCAAAAAATCTAGATCGAATTAATACGTGCCTCTATCATTTTCTTTTTTCCAAAACATAATTACTTGAAGAATTATCACAATCCAAAAACCCGAAAAAGCAGCCCGTTCTTACCGCCATGTTCAGACGACTATCAGACAAATTTGATAAGTTTTTAACAAAATACAAAATAATAGAAGATAGTCTTCCTCTAAATTTTGATACATAATTTATATAAATCAGTCCAATTTTGAAAAAGAAAACAGCGGAATACAAAACGTCTTTTGGTCAAGGTTTTTATAGGTAAAATCAGCCTCTGCTGCAGTTGTCTGGTTCACACTTTACTTGATAGGACGTAGCGCGACGGCATCGGCAATAGTTTATTCAAATACCTATTTTTCAAATTCCTCGGGACTAGAGTCGCCTCTTTAGATGTCTCGACGTCCCGGCACAGACACGTCTGGCGAAGAATGATAAGGACGGCCGGCTGATACCAAATAATGGTATTAGACTAAGCAAAGAGAGAGACAGAGAGAGATCACATAACACAGATACAAAATCAAAACCAAACTCCAATCAGATCAGTTCAGGTTTTCCCAACAACCATGATTATCAACAATTCTCCATGCAAATCAGCTCAAATTCCATCACGATCCCAAATAATTGTCCGCATATAATTCCGAGTCGGTACCGTTCAAGAGAAATGAGGACGAGGAAATAATTCAATGTATTTTAAAATTACGATCGAGTCGTGTTCGGAAAAGTGTAGTTATGTGATGTTTATCGTTGATCGATTATGTCAGTCTTTCTTTTAAAATCTGTTGTTTCTTGGAATTATTTTTGGTAATAATTTTACTTTTCGATTGTTTCTTTAATTTTACAGTTTCAAGGTCCATACGTGATTGACAACTGCTACAGAAATATCCCGAGCACAATTATCACTTTGGCTAGGCTCAAAGTCTAAAATTGCTTCGATGGTTCCCTAACTAAAGATCGTTTTGAATCAACTCTTTTAGACCATCCATCATCAGCCTATAGCACTACACTGCTGCACATAGGCCTCTGCTAGTGCACGAAATTCGACTCGATTTCCGGCAACTCTCATCCAGCTGCTACCAGCCACCCAAGAAGAGTGCCATACCTAGTGGCATTTTTTTTATAACGTTCTGTTTATTTAACTATTGAAGAAGTTATATCCTCGTAAGCACTCGTCCTACCTACCCACAGTTTTCCCATTCCCATTGCCTGCCCATTGTGTCACCCTATGTTATGTTTTCTTCACCTGTCTTTACTATAACTTATATGGTGTAAGTACATATAAAGAATATTCTATTCTATTCACAGACAGCTTCCCATCATCGTAATTTCTTCACTGGTAACACATCATATAACATCAAAAATAAATCTACTTTCTGAAACACCTTGATCTACATCCTAGATACCTGCTTACCCTGCAGCGAGAACCAATCCAATCACTCCCAGCGGCAGATATTCGGGAAATGGCGCCGATCCCCGACGATTCAATTTCCTTATTGTGATGCCATCCGAATATGAATATATTACACGTACGCCAGGTCTTCAGACATCAATATACTCTTAGGACAAGTTATGGCTGATATGGAGAGAACTTTGTTTTAAGGGGAGAGATAAAATGGGATGTTAGTAGTAGATAGTAGCTAAATAATAACGATCAAGCCTATCGCCAAGGTTAAACAACGGTTGTTGTTGTTAGTCTGTGGATGGGTGAACATCTTAACATACTGAGATTCTTCTGGAAAAGGGCAAGGATAAAATGGGATTTAAGAAGTTCCAAAATTTTTAACCAATCACAGCAGTCTTAAAGAGTAGGAAAAGAACAAAGAAAGTATGGATGGTGTGGTAGACGATATCTCTAGGAAGGAGGTCTCATAACATGACTAATAGATAAGTATGGAAAAAGAAATCAAATAGCTCTAGTAAATTGTGAAAAGGTCAAGAATGATGATGCTACATATGGTCTTGTTAGTAGTTGATAAATGCGAGAACAATAAAAATTAAGTAGCGAACCTTCTTGGAAATGAGCCTCATCTTTAGATAAAGTAAACAAAATTTGGCTTAAATGTTTTATGTCTTTGTCGGCTTTAGTAGATTCAATTTAGCTACAAATGATAAAACCTAGTGCTTCTTTGACATTTTCCGGAGGCTTCGCTAAGTTGTCTGGCTAAATGTATATAATTTCCGGATCATTCTGCTTCAGGCATGTTTTATTATAAATGTGAATACAGACTCTAGCATTCACCGCCCCAGAGATAGTCTAGATTTTCCTTAAATTTCAATTTATTTGGCACATGTAATTTCGTTATAACTACTTTCCATACTGTTCAATAAATAGATGTCATTACTTCAGTATTATTTATCATATCTACTTTTACTAAAAATGTAGGAATTTTTATTTGTTATTTTTCAAAAGAGTAAATATATTTCGTTCGATTCAACCAGGATTTTAATCTGATTTCGTTTCCGTGCCTTGTGTTAATAAAGACACAATGATTAAGTTCGTTTATTTCTTATTCTTAATATATCCTTTTTGCTTCTTTAATATTTTATTATCTCAATTACGTTCAGCTTTTTCCACAATTTATCGAGTTCTGAGACCTAATGTTGTGTTTACACATTGTCTAGTCTATTATGTTTTCCTCTAATGTCTGCAATTTCCTTTCTTGTAACATTCCCTTAAATTTATTGCCTGTAAGTTCTCTTATTATTTCAGTTTAGTGTGTAACTTTAGGACAATTTATAGTTTCCTTTAAATCTCGTGTGGTCGCAAATAAAATGTATTTTGTTAGATGAATGGGAGTTTTTAGTATTATTTTTAAATATGTTTGTTTTTGAAGTTAGCTAAATCTAGGTAAGTAACACCACTCGATAGTATGTTAATTACAAATGTGCAGCTGCTCTAGTATGACTAAGTTAGGCAAGTTATATCATGATAAGAATCAGTGTAAAGTCACGATTGCCCAACTTTAACTGGGTAAAGATTTTCACAAAGTAAATCCATCGGCAATAGGAAGGGCTAAAAGGACCAAACAGTAGAGCTAAACTTACAATTTCTAGAAGTTAAAAAGAAAAGTATCGAATAGTTAAACTTTGAAATGGAAAAAAATCATAACAGCGGTTTCCAAAGGGAAGTACTGATGCAGAAATACAAGTACACTGCAAATAACATTAACAGGTCCCAGGTGGCAGGAAACAAGCCTATAATCATACAACTCTACTTTCTCCAGCGTGCAAACTGTCAATGTTTCTAAACATCGTATTTCCTCTACTAAGTATAGAATCCACTGCACGAATTCCTAAGCATGCTACAAATAGATAGAACCCTCCTTACCAAGTCCACTCCCATATCCACCACTGTCGATCGAAACGATGTGTGCTTCAAACATTGCTGACTTTACATTAACTCTTCAAGTAGCAAGCTCTGTTTGAACGGGTAATGTAATACGGATTGAATTAGGTCGGAGCGGTGCAGTTTTGAAGAATGACGCAGCCAAAACTTAGATAGGTTTTGTGCTAGCTTTTCTTTGACTTTGCTAAGTAATTTAGTTCGGAAGTTTTGAAGCGATATGAGCTCAGCAATGTATGACTAACGATTGAATGGCTTCCACATTTTATGGCTGTAAAATTTTATCACGCGCAAAATTAATTATCTACGGGTAAAAGAAAACCCTTGCAGCAATCAGGAGAATTATCAAGATTGAGTCGGTATTTACGTATTAAGAGCATTAGTACTGGAACTTTTAAAATAATGCTGGACAAATGTACAAGAGCAAGCGTCTAAGAAAATATGATACTGGTTTCAAATTGAATCTGTAAGGTAGTTAAGTTACTGGTGATCTAAAAACTACTAATGTATGTTTTATAATCATCAAAGAAAGATTGCTTGTAGCCACCCATAGTGTTATTAATTATTATTCGTAATGTTTTCTTCATCTTTATTTTCTGAAATTTATATAGTGTGAATAATAAAGAGTATTTTATTCTATTCGTTTTAGTTAGTAGGTTTAGTATTTTATTGTTGCAGTTATGTCAAGTGGTTTTACTTAATCTTGATCAGCCTAATAAAAACTCCTTTAGCGTTTACATTCAGTCCATCAAATCCTAACCCAAAAGCACTTGAAAGCATGCATCATTCTTGCACACGCATACATTCCAAAGCATTTAGTTTATAGCCTAGTCCATCAGTTGGTACTGCCTGCATTGCATCTTAATCTCGAACACTATCCAGTTGGCGATCAACGTTTATTTATAAAGGATCTGCCTGTTTGTCTGTTTCAACTGGAGTTATATTAACATCTGCAGGGTGAGTCAGATCTGTATTGAAATTGTATTTGATATTTATTGTTTAGGTGTTCTCCTTGTTTATTACAGTTGCTACTGTTGGACTTAAATGGTCGTTTGTATTGGAGTCGTGGGTACTACGACTGTGTGGTTTTGTGAGTTTGCGTGTAGTGATAAGTTGTTTGAGCTTATCAATCTACTACTTCTCTTAATCAATTCTGATCAATGAACTGTTGTCTAATTGCGCTTCTTTCATTTAGATGGTAGTAATTAAAATAAAATTATTGCTTCATAGATTATGCTAGTTAGTACTCGTAGTTAATTTTAGTGAACAATCGATGAAAAAGCAAGTGCAATTTAAGAAAGGTCGTAAACACACTTATTACTTAAATATTGGCAACAAACTAACTGATTTCAGTATTATCAGTTCGCTTGTTCATGGAACAAGGAAAATTCTTCTGTAAAACCTGTTGCTATTTGAATTATGCCATTATAGTCTTCTTTTAATCCATATACGGCAGTTCTTTGCTGCAAGTTTCTATGATTTTTTCACATTAAAATAGTTTTTCACTCTTTTATACACCAAACGGAAATCAATGAATGAACTCAGGAAATTATAATATCCTGAATGTCATTTCTCGTCATAAAACAAACGATATTGAACGTCATTAAAATGGGAATAAAAAAGAGAATCCCTCGGAGGCGCCTGAAACGTCCGGCAATAAGAATTCCTAAGCCGAGGCAGGAATGCCTAGGAACGTATATTTGCCGACTTCATAATAAAGTCTGCAGGCTGAGTTTTTTATTTCTTCAGCCATTTATATCTTTCTAAGAGCGATTCTGGCTTCGGAACCGGTGGATTAAGTAACGATTGGCTGGATGTTGCTGGTTTTGATGGATATCTTTAGAGGGCCAATTTAAATGCAACGTACGCATTCGCATCTTACGCTCAAACTATTAAAAATCCCTTTAATTTGGGTATCATTTAAGCTATCACCAATTTAATTAGTTTTGTGTTTCTTAAATAATAGGGTTTGTCCTCCAAATAGTAGATCTGTCACCAAAATGTAGTCACCAAACAATATAAAATCAATTCCACAATAAATCACCTAAAATCATGGAGATATAGGGTCTAGTACCAAATAAATGTTTTTGTATGTATTATAATAGGTTTGTCCTAATAAGTATTTAAGCAAACTAATTTAAAGAGATCACCAATAAATCATAATATTATGTCACTAGAAAATTTCATAAAGTTCCAAAAAAATTTAGGGTTGTTATCATCATCGTTTCAACCTTTTGGTTGAAACGATGGTGGAGTCTAGCATAATGTTATAAACGCATATGGTTTATAAAAAAATAACCACGAAGGGGATGGCGGGGTCTATTCGCTCGCTTCGCTCGCTCACTCGACCCCGCCATCCCCTTCTAACCTAACCTGTCCGAGTCGGGGTGTCCCAAGTTCAGAGCTTGCTTTGGTCGCTCTTGCATAACTCCGACTTATGCCAAAACATATTAGACTAAACGAAAGCGCGCCAATTTGTCTCCGCCCCTTTGATCATTTTTTCATTAAAATTATAAATTGATGTATTAAATTGGTAACGAATACTATTAATTTAATATCTGAACGAAATAAAATGTTACTACTGTATTGGTGACAAAATATCAAATAAAAAGGAGTCGCAGTCAGGGATCGATAATCGATTTATTTGGTGACAGATCTACCATTCTGAGCACAGAGCTATTATTTAAGTAACAAAACTGTTATTATAAGAACGAAGATTATATTCATGTAATGCAATATAATTTTATTGGTTATCGATCTCTTATTTTACACATATATTAACATTAATTTGATAATTCATACCTGGGAACAATTTTTGTTTATCTGAGAACGAAAATATTTCGTGGCGATAGATCTATTTATTAGGTGATACAACTTGATGACAAATATAAATTTTGGTGATAGAAAATATAGTTCCCCTTTAATTTCTCAACATTTTGAAAGATTGCAACTGAGAAGAGAACGTTGCTCTAAATTAGTATTATTTTTTTTGGCATGGGGTATCATCAAATTACGTCTTCCGCTCTGGGCGGAGTAGAATGGAGTATCAGACTCTTACTGACTAAAACCCAGCCGTGTTCCTCCTAATGCCCTTAACGTTCCAGGGTCACGGTGGCACTTACGAACAAACCCCGCAATACTAGCCCGATGGTTATTGTTCTTTTTTTTATTTGTGATGGGTTTGCTCTTGACTAGTCTACGTCAGAGATGACAGAGACAAAGTCTACGATGGAGCGAGCTTACCCAGAAGGAACCTGTTCACTCTAACTTTGAAGAGATTAGGGTTGTAAGCGTTTGGAAATACACAGGCAGAGAGTTTTACTCTTTTGCTGTGCGCATTATAAAAGACGTTTGGAAACGCTTAGTGCGAATTGGTGGAATAGCAATAAGGTAGGGATGGTAAGGTGCAGTGCATCTGGATGTCCGATGGTTGAACGGGGCCGGTGGGATGAGGTCGTGGAGTTCTTGGGCACACTCACCGAAGTACAATCTGTCGAAGACCGACAAGCAGGCAACCTTACGGCGAGCAGGCATCCACCAGTTTTACGTTACCGATGAGCCTCTTAGCTCTGCGTTTCACCGAGTCATGCGCGGCAAGCTGATACTTAGCTGAGCCATCCCAAAGGTGGCTACAATACTCCATTGTCCAGTATTGTCGAAGATATTTTGCTAAATCCAACAGCCATTGAAGCAATGTACGGTCATTGTTTACCAGCAGAACACACAACATGCAAGTAAACGGTTCACCGCCACGTGGTACAAAAGTCGGCGCACCACTCATTAAAACGAGCCAGTTTTCACTCGGTCATCACACCGCCAGCTCATTACTAAGACTGCGAGCGTGACGAGTGACGCCGCGACATTACGCTAGCGTGACAAATTATGACAAAGTTCTTATTAATAAAACTGTTGATTAGTGAGGCTCCTTTGGAGGAGTTCGTGCGAAAACTAGATGTCGCCAAGTTGTTCTGTTTTGTGCCGGATTGATTTAGTCGAGGAGTAGACTACATTCTTGCTTTATGTACAAGGAAACTAAGCCAGCGCGATGGGCTACCAATTCGATCATAATCCTTACTAATATTATAAATGCGAAAGTAACTCTGTCCGTCTGTATGTCGCGCTTTCACGCCAAAACTACAGAACCGATTTAAATGAAATTTGGTACACAGATAGTCTAGAGCCTGAGAAAGGACAAAGGCTACTTTTATCCCGGGAGTATGTTCCCTAGGGACCACGCGGGCGAAGTCGCTGGCAGAAGCTAGTAAGAAATAATAATAATATTTTGTTAAAGCCGTGTATATTTTAAGTGGTCAGGCAGGGGCCAATAGTTCTTTCATAATATACGATAGTGAATGCACTAAACTACCCAAACCCATAGCCTGTCACCTTTTGTTTCCATATTATGCAATAGTTCTGTACCTACCGGGGATTATCCTTGGGTGTACTTTGACAGTGCATACAGGGATAATCGTCGGTTGGTGCCCCATTCCATTACAAATGTCTAACGGGGCCTCTGCGAGTTGGCTTCGGCCCCTCGTACGCCTACCTAAGGACCGGGACCTCAGGGTCCCGAGATTGTTCAAGACATACCTTAAATAATAATAATACTCCAAGAAATACATGTCGCCAAAATGTATGTCATATAGTAACGTTAAAATTTTATTTTGTCTTGAGCCCAACAATATAGAAAACTGCCAATATCCCAGCAATCAAGTCAACACGGTACTCCTTGCCAAGACTGATGTCAGATTTTCTGACTTCTGAGTATCCGTTTTGACGACTCGACTGTACAAATGACAGCCGGTCCAATGACGTAAAGTGCTTTTCAAAGCACGGAGCAGCCCCTGAATATAATAGACGGTTACCCATCTACGGACTGACCTCGGCAAGCGTTGCTTAACCTCGAAGATAGAACTGTTGACGTAACATAAAAAACGTAATTCACAATTCATCTTATAGTTTCTCTTGGTCATCACTCTACAATTATGTCGTCCAAGCTCCGTGACGCGAAGTGCTTGTACCGAATCATGCGCGCCTGCGCATGATTCGCAGGTTTTTGTCACATGTAATCTATTGTCATTTTCGTAATAGCTTATTAGTATTGATATTTTTTGTTGTTGTAAATACGCGTATTACAGTCCGTTGGTGCGTTCGTAACTTATTAGCAATTGTTATGAGAATGGAGTTATTGGAAACAGAGCGGCTACTCTCTAAGCCCGAAGTCCGTAGTTTCGGGCTTAGTTGCGGGCGTATTCTGCTGCGTATCAACTAACTACTAATAATTAATGACAACACAATTTGACAGTTACTGTCAAATCGTGTTGTCATTCATTTTAAGTTCGGGTTCGGGACTAATCGTGAGTCCGTAGGTGACACGGAGTAGAATACGCCCGCAACTAAGCCTAGAGAGTAACCTCCTAGATAATGAGTCCATTTTTTTAGTCTTGAAAGATTTTACTGTCCACTAGCTTATGCCCGCGACTTCGCCCGCGTGAAAAGTATTTTCATGTTCGTTTTTGCACGGATCCCTAATCTTTTCTCTAAAATAAAATAAAAGTTAAAAGTTACTCTTCATAATATTAGCTATCTGCCAATGGAAGTCCCGTCAAAATCGATATAGCCATTTCTAAGACTAACCGGAATAAACTGACAGAGAGACCAAACATTTAAAAATTACTTTGTTTTTTGCTATAGGGACCGTGCAGACACAATAGGTGGCAGCAGAGAAATGTCACTGTCAAGTATATAACAAGCATAAAACTCGAAATAGCTACGCTAGATGGCACAGCCTACTTCGCGCACGTTCCCCTAAACTGAGCGTGCAGGAACCGCAGGTGGCAGCACAGAAGCGTCAATGTTAAGTATTCTGACCCTTAAAACTTCAAATATGTGACATTAGATGGCATAGTCAACGCTATGCACGGTCCCTATAGTATCGTGTAACATTTTTATATGCCTTTACTAAAAAGCGTATAAGTTAATTACTTAGAAATGTGAACTATCAACATCAAAACACATTAACGATACACACAAGGTTCCATGACATAATAAGCTCCTAATATCACCAAAAATAAATCTAAAGAAACGAGAATTTCTTTTGTAAGGTTCTTCAATGAAATCGAATAACGTAAAGATTTCCCAATTTCACGAAGAAATGGCCCAAAAATCTTTATCACTTCCCTGAAAATGAGGTTATGTAAAACACGTTCGTTCTGGCGATGTATCGTTGTATAACGTCGTTCAGGTTCACGCGCCGCCTACCGTGTATATTGCAGGCTGGTAACCCTGAAACTGGGGAAGGCTGGGACTTTCATTAACCTAGTTTTCGCGCTGTTTTCTGTGTTACTAGATTTACTATGTTAGGGAATTTGGTTGTATACTTATCCTAATATACAACCTGTAACCCGGAATCGACTCCCCCATACATTTATGTGTGCTGACTCGACAAAATGTACTGAACAGCTGATATATTTTTTTTGCGATTTCGGGATTGGTCCCATAGTAAAAGATGTTCATAATTACAATTAAGAGGTATTATTACGCTTATTCTGTTACACGTATAAAATTCTTCTGTTGCTGACTGATTGAGTGACTGACAGACAACGAACAGCCGAAACTACTGGTCGTGAAAAGCTGAACATGTAGGTTCCTTGGCGAGTGTAGGGGAGCACTAAGAGAGGAATCCCGAAATTCCCACGGGAACGGGAAAAAACGTGATATACGCGTACGAAGTCGCGAGTAAAAGCTAGTTTGGTAATATAGCTGAGCTTCGCTACGTCTTATATTCAAAGTAGCACTGAAATTAACGAAATGATGACTAAATAAATAATAAAAGTTTGGGATGATTGCGCCTAAATAGTCTATCGTTCCCCAACCAAGTAAGGTTGACGACATAGCCCGAAGGATCGCCAAACTGAAGTGGCAGTGGACAGGGCACATTGCTCGCAGAACAGACAGTCGATGGGGCCAAAAAGTTCTGGAGTGGCGACCGCGTACCGGAAGACGTAGCTTTTGAAGACCTCCCACAAGGGGGACCGATAACTTGGTAAGGGTCGCGGCTAGTAGATGAATGCGATACGCACAGGACCGGTTGCTGTGGCGACTTGTTGGAGGATCCATGACTGTGGTCCAGCAGTGGACGTTTTTCGGCTGATATGATGATGTCTATCGTCAAATATTACAACCCTCATCTCTTTAAAGTCAGAGTGCACAGGCTCCTTCTGGGTAAGCTCGCTCCATCGTAGACTTTGTCTCTGTCATCTCTGACCTAGACTAGAGTCAAAAGCAAACGCATCTCAAATAATAAAAAAGAGTGTTATCAAAGAACAGCTGTGATGGATAAAGACTAAATAAACTGTTAAACTTCACATATTATTTCTGCATTAAAACTTAAGCTAAAATCAAGTTTTTGAGCTACAATCGAGACGTCATTAGAGATTCCTTTACCTCTTACTATCCTTGAAAAATTTACGGCTGGCTACGCATTGGGAGGCCGTACGCGCTTTTTATGGTGAATTCCTACTAATAGCTTAAAGTACGGTCCACGGGGCGACCTCTAATAAAAAATACAATAATCTAGCAAGCTAGAAGCATCAATTAAATTCATATTTTTCGAGTTAGTCCTAATAATGTTTTAATAGTAGGTACACTTCACCATCATCTGCATAACCTATTTTATTTATTTATTTTATTTTTTTATTTTACTTTATTCAGAAAACCAACAGCGATACTTATGAATTATTACAGAAAATAGAAGTCAGCTTTGTAAGGCTAATAATAGGTTTCCCTGATTAACATAATGTGTGTAAACCATGCGAACGGACTTCAGACAATATGTATATAATAAATTTAAATTTAAAGATTGTAAGTTAGATTAAATATACATGGAAAAATCTGCTAATCAATTAATGAATTGATCGTGATGAATGCTTGTTGATGATGATGAACAGAGCGTAGTTGTAGTTTGCGTTACTTGCTATGCGTTTTTCAGAACAATATTTTTAACCTGAGCTTTAAAACTAGGTTTTGTACAATTAAATAAGTCAACCTGAGAGAAATAAGCGTTGTAGGTTCGAGCAATACGAGTTAATACACAATTTTTAGCGTAGTTAGTTCCATGCCGAGGCACATGTAACAATGGTGTATGACGAGTGCGTCGCAGGGGAGCGCTAAATTTGATCTGTGCAACCAAATCTGGGCAGTCCAGCCTACCATTAAGAATGTCGTAAAGTAAACTCATATCCAACACTTTACGTCGTTCATCGAGTGTAAGCAGAGAGCTATTCCCAGCTATATTGGGGTTGTCTTCCAGTCAAACCAGTTTAAGCTGAATACCAGTATTTTACGTGGAACCATTCCCAATGTGACCTCCACAACCCAGCAACTAGGTAACACGGTACTTCTTGGCAAGACTGGTGTCAGATTTACTGGCTTCTGACAATCCGTAACGACTGCCAAAGACCTAAAAATGACAGCCAGAACCAACGGCTTAGCGTACTTTCCGAAGCACGGATACCATAACCATCACACACGAACCATATACTCTGTGGCATTGGCTAGTCTAAATAATATGTACTCCAACAACGTGACCCACAGCTCAGCTACCCTATGGCATTGCATAGAATGCCCGCTTATTAAGCCGATATTATTGACTGATATTCATGCTAGTACATACCATAACAAATTATCAAGCGTCAAGAGCTCTAAAACACCTAGTAAGCCAACAATGTTACCCTCAGCTCCGCCACTCTATGGCACCGCATCGAATGCTTACTTATTTTGTCCACCATTAATAGATAATCATACATATCCTAACAAAATACTCCCAGCACCATCTCTCAATCACCCAGTACTCCAACAACGTTACCCTCAGCTCCGCCACTCTATGGCTCCGCATCGAATGCCCGCTTTCTCTCACGGTCGGCTGCTAGGTAGCTGTCACAGCTGAGCGCGCATCGCAGCACGCTTAGACAGGCTCTTGGAGTTTAAATAACACGCCTGTTATAGCTAAGGTCAAGTTTATTACGGATTTTTGTTGCGTTTTTTTTTGGTTTTTGCACCTGGTTGTTTCTGGGTTTAATTTGGAGGCCGGTCACTCGCTGCTTTTTCAAAGCAATCTCCTTAATAAGAGAGGATCTAAAATACTCTAGTATAATGTGTAGACCATTTATCTTAAAGTCGCTTGTTAAGGGCTGCATTTTATCGTATTTGTGGCTTCTATAAAAGTAGATATTCAACTGTAACATAACATTAAACTTGTATTTCCAGAAGTTGAGAAAAGTCAAGGATCCCCGGCTGACACCAAGAGGCTTCTGCCTCTTGATCTCAGCCGAGGACAAATTTCAGATGGAATACCCAATAACACTTCTTGACTCGTGAATCAAACCATAGTCTTGCTGCTGGATGCTCAGCAGTAGCGATTGTTCGAGTCGAAGATAATACCAACGACGCAAGGTTTATTTATAAGTTACGTTATTATTTTATCTCACATATATGGGATGTAATACATGAGCATAACCAGAATTACTGCCTTTTAAAATATAGCTTGTACAAAAATAAATGCCAATGTAGGTATAGGGCTCCAAAGACAATGATTAAAGCCAACCTAGGCTAACAACCTGTAAATAGTCTAGCTCTAATTAAAATACACTATTTGCATTTGATTCCAAAATTAATACTTTAAAAAAAAAGGATTGACCATTTTACAAGCTAAGCTAGTTTTTCTTAAATCAATAACAACCATAATAATTATTAAAAAAAAACTTGAAGTATTTGCATTGCAGTCTGTGTTTGTCCAGAACAAACGATGGTCTGAATAAATTGCATACAGCTTTAAGTGCCTTGTCCACTGTCAGCGGGTTCAGTCAGACAGACATCGATAAAATTCCACGCAAGGAATTCCAATATCAACATAGCGAACCCAGGACCTTAAGATCAACAACCTTAGAGCCTCCGAGGCTCTGGCCAAGTGATAGGTATTCAGTCAGCGGTAGCGTAGCGAAAGCAATTGTCAAAACGTCAAAAACGTATGACATTGACAAACGCTGTCGAAATGTCACATGATCAATCCCTTGGATTTTGGAATTTCTACAATCGTATTCGTTTATAGAATGACACTTTGTCTATACTAGAAAGGTTTAGGTAGTTAAATAAAGATAAACAATCTTGATGTCTTTTTTTTTCTTTTTTATTCAAGAACTCAGTTTAAAAACCAATGTAAATACAACAATAACGATTACTAAATCAATTGAACCATTAGTTTAAGCAATAGTTTATTTGTCTAATATGTGTTTGTGTAAAAAGTCGCATCAAGATTGTTTACCTTTATTTAACTACCTACCACTGTGAATGTTCAGTCAGACTTCGATAAAATTCCACGCATGCAATTCCAATATCCACATAGCAAACCCAGGATCTTAAGATCAACAACCTTAGAGCCTCAGAGGCTCTGGCCAAGTGATATTCTGTCAGCGGTAGCGTGGCGAAAGCAATTTTCAAAACGTCAAAAAAGTATGACATTGACAAACGCTGTCGAAATTTCACGTGCTTTATCCCTAGTATTTTGAAACTAGCTGACCCGCGCAACTTCATAAGCGTCACATTTTTCCAACCACATAATCCAACACTAAAAGAATTTTTAAGGTTCCGAACAAAAAACAGAACCCTTATAGGATCACTCGGGTGTCTGTCTGTCTGTCTGTCCGTCTGTCACAGCCAGTTTTCTCCGGATCCACTGGACCGATTCTGTTGAAATTTGGTTCACATATGGACTTCTATGACCCTAACACGGAAACGTTACGTAAATCATTAAATTTTTAGTATGAGGGTCACTTTTGGGGGTCAAACTAGAAAATAAAAAAAAAAGATTTTTGAACAATATTTTTTGACATATCAAATATAAGGGCTTACTCTGAGGGTTTTAATTATATTTTTTTCTTAATTTTAAAATAAATAGTTTTGAAATTATTCAAGAAATTAGACGAAAAATTACCATTTCACCCCTTATCTCCGAAACTACTGAGCCTAAAATTTTGAAAAAAGTGGAGAGTTGTTCCTGTTGGCAAGTAGCCAACAGGGAACAGGAGGACAGGGGGTATCGGGAACAGGGTCCAAGCTACCGGCGGTGGTCAGGGTTCTAGAGAGAGGAACCTCCTAACTATGCAAGCCGTGTCCAGAAGTACCGTTTTCTGAATCAAGCCCTTGATCCAGCTGCCTAACAAGAGCCTTCTAAGGTGTTGATCGAGGCTCGTAGCTGTTATGCCATAAATTAATATTATTATAGGCTTGGTACTTGGCAGAAAAAGTGTTCCTAAACCTCAAGCTCATTGCAACGTTTAAGTTTTCAGGGAAGAAATAACAAGACAAGATAAAAGCATGACTCACAGAGATTTCTGCACACGATTCCTCGTTACTCAGTTATTTTGTTCCGAGAATTTGACAGCATTGTCTTCTCTTATCACATCACTTGTATGCATAGCTTAAGTCTGTACATATTTACATTAGATACTTTACAGCTTGTTTATGTATTTAGTGGCGTTCGAAGGCCAACTTTGTAGGAGGAGATAAGAAGTCAGTTTTGTTGAAGAAGAAAGAACAAACTAGCTTTTGCCCGCCACTTCGTATGCGCATATTCCGTTTTTTTCCCATCAGGGAAATCGACTCTTTGCTCCCCTACCCTCCCAAAGGAACCTCAATGCCAAATTTCAGCTTAATGCGACCAGTAGTTTCGGCTGTGCGTTGTCTGTCAGTCACTCAGACACTAATAAAGAAAAATTTTATATATAAGGATAACATGGTATCCTCAGATTAATGACCAGACTCTGTGAAGCAAACCAATTTATTAACCGAATTCCAAAAAGGAGGGTTATCTCAATTCGGTTGGTACAAAGTTGGATGCCCAGCACTTTTGGCACGTCAACAATTCTTTTGAAATCACACTATCATATAACTGGATATTCCTCGCTTTTCCCTTTTCCTCGATTTCTGAATTTAAATTAGTATTTGTTTAACTTCTTTTTTACTTTTGATAGGCACGCATTTGATCACTATCTTGCACACAAGACAGTCTCTGGCAGGGATTTTCACTCCTTAGCTTTTTTTTTACTATTTATAGGCTCGCGTTTGACCACTATCTCACCTGATGGTAAGCGATGATGTGGTGGAAGATGGAGCACGCTTGCCTAGAAGTAACCTATTCACTCTTGACTTAAATACTCCCAGGTTATAGCTATCAGGAAACACAGACTCCGGCAGGGAATTCCATTCCTTAGCTGCACGCACTATGAATGTGTTCCCAAAACGTTTTTTGCGCATGGGTGGGATGTCCACCATGTACCGGTGGCGCATCGCCGTTCGTCTTGTGGTCCTATGATGGAACGGGCTTGGCGGAATCAAATTATGCAATTCCGTCGCACATTCCTCAAAATGCAACCGGTAGAAAACCGATAGGCTAGCAACTCGTCGTCGATGCTCAAGACTTAGCTGTACGCACTATAAACTCAAATGGTCTATTTCTGAATATAAACTTTGGAGTTCTGACTGTATAAAACATAACTTTATTGATAAATTTAAAAGGTGTTCAGAAGTGAAGTTTATCAAATCTTAACTCAGAAATCGGGAGAAAAATTACTTAAGCCAAAAAAGTGTAACAACGTCAAATGTTTTATTCAATAACTGGTCACAAGTACCAACATCACCTACAAATACCAGCCTCCGATAGCAGATACGACAGTGAATCATCCTTCGAGACTCCTGCGCATACAGTGCGCTCTGTTCTGAGAAACTACACTAATTGTATTCACTTATCGCTTTACAAACATACCGAGCTTACGTCACGGCGAGTGATGTCACGAGGCAGATGTTGGAGACAACAAAGGTTATGTTGGGGGATTAAAAAAGTGTTGACTAGACTACAAGTATGTATAAAATGCGGTGTCGTCGTACAATAGTCTTAAAACCTATGTCCCTAATTTGCAAATCTCTCTAACGCATTGAGAAAAACAAACCACACAACCAACTGAGCGATAATTGAATAGGACATTTATCGCCATATTTACATATATCATTGCATCTGTTATTTATTCAATATTGCGAAATTAATAAAACATCGCAAAATTGCGGTTTAAGCTCGTCTTTTTACATAAGCAAGCGTATGTTGTGCGCATTGAAGAATGTGAAATCTAGCTAATGTGTTTAGTCTAGAACTAACCTATGAAAATACGTGGTCTTTGCTGTCGTGTTATAACTTAATGCTCAGTCAGCTGCTATCAAATATTATTTATTCTTTCTTCAAATAAAATAATCTTTCACAATTATCATTTTCATAACATTACAGTTGCCGAGCGCCAAAACAAAAAGAAAAAGAAAATATAAAGTATTTTAGTGTTCTGGTTTACTGGCAGAAGAGTAAATACAATCTCACTAAAGTATCAATAAATTCCAGACATTTTCGTACAGGCAGCGGATAAATCTCAGCTGAAATTCTTTGCAAGTATTCTGCGAAATGACGCTAATTTTCTTCAGTTATTTCTATTATCTGTTCACTATGTTAGTAACTTAGCTAATGCTTAGTCGAGTGATGATCGTTAGTCGCATTTTGTTTTAGATTTAGACCAGTTTTGATAAGCTATACTCGCAAGAACAAATTCTTATCCTCCACATCCTTTTGTGAATCGTCCTTGAATTCCTTTTTAACAAACTAGGTATGTCTAGAAAATTATAACTAGTACTATTATAGTCAACTGTTATAAGTTATGAGAATGTGGTTGAAACATGTTTTCTGCAATAGCAAAAGCAAAAAAAAATAAACAAAGAAAGAAAATCTATGTTTTTTCCAGAAAAGACGCACATAATTCCAAACTCTTTAGAAAAAAAAAATAACTTAACTAAAAACTTAATAGAAACATAAAAACTTTATCACAGCCAAGCCATGACAGGGACGGGCATTAGCTAAGTAGAACAATCATTGTCATCATGCTAATACACTTACATTTATTTATTTAGAAAAAAGAATACTAAGACTAGCCCAAGCGCCATTGTGTTCATTCAGCTCGATGAATGATGACGACATCTATAAATAAAGCGTAAGCTAATAATGTACGCGCTTCTAACATTGCACACAGTTCAAATGCAATAAAGATTCCCATGCACCGTGCGCTCGAGGACAAACCAGTCGGCAGTCGTATGCAAGTAATTGTCGTGCACGAACAGATAACGAACTTCCTCGTACATAATGGCGTGGCACATATTTTTTGCTTCTATCTGCACATTTTATCTGTGTTAGCAAAGTTTCACCGTGTTTACTTTTCTACTATGTTTATCTGCTATTATTTTAGTGAGAGTTGCGCGTTTTTAAAATGAAAACAATGCTTCGTGTAATTTAATTGTCTGTATTATCGGTATTGCATAATTTAATAGTAAGAGCAAAAAGTGATGCTTGTTGATATTTTTTTTTTCATAATCAACAAATGAATAACCTTAAGCCATTTCCACATCGTTCTGTGGGAGACAGCTAGCAGCTTGAAGTGGGCCTATTTTGCGTAGCGGTGATACACGAAATGTTATTGTTTTAAAATTAAGTCTCTTTATTTTTGTTCCTACATTGGATGTTTGCGTCTTCCGGTACCTACGCGGTCGCCACTCCAAAACAGCTGTTGCAGCGACACTTGGGGGAGGCCTATAGCCAGCAGTGGACGTCTTTCGGCTGCTATGATTATAAAGATGCTTGTGTGTGTCAAATAAACATGTATTCTTTCTTTTAGCCTACCCGGATGCAGCTGAATACCAGTGTTTTACAAGAAAAAAATGGCCAAGTGCGAGTCGGACTCGCGTGCAAAGGGTTCCAAACCAATTGCATTTTTTAACACTACAGATTTCTTATAGGTTTTGCTGTAATCTTTAGGTATAGAACTATTACATGCTTTTTTTTTCAAAATTTTAGGCACTTTCATTTCGGAGATAAGGAAGGGAATGGTCATTTTTTTAAATCTAATATCTTGAATAACTTCAAACTGTTTATTTTAAAATTATGAAAAAAAATATAATTAAAACCCTCACAGTAAGCTCTTTCATTTGATCTGTCTTACAATACAGTTTGAAAAACAAAAAAAAAATACGTTACGCGTCCGTGTTTGGGTCACAGAAGTCCATGTGTATACCAAATTTCAACAGGAATGGTTCAGTAGATCCGGAGAAAACTGGCGGTGAAAGACGGACAGACAGACAGACACCTGAGTGATCCTAAAAGGGTTCTGTTTTTCACTGATTTTCGGAACCCTAAAAACTACTTATCTGACCTACAACCCAAACCAAATAAAATCCCATCCAAAACTCCACTACTACTTACAAATACTTACTGTAAAACTTACCACTATGTAAACAACCCCATAACACTAAATTCAAGACAAAAACATCGTCCAGTACTCGTAGCACTATTATGAATGCGACGCCTTACAAGTGCGGATGACTCACTCAATGAACTTGTCCGCCGTCGCAAGTTCAACGATTGTCGCAGAGGAGGTCGCTCTATCGATTGTTTGTACGTGCCGTGAATAGACGGCTTTAATTACAAGTTCTTATGAATGTAATGTAACTTTTTATATTTATAGTCACTATACTCTTTATTTAAATAACAAACTATATGCACTTAGAATAGAAAATAAAACTCCTAACTATAATATGGCGTCAAAAATTCGTCCACACTGCTGTCCACTGGAAGTGAGCCTAAAAGACTGGCGGCATTGCCAAGTTGTATGGCAATGCTTAACCTCTGTCCGTGGTAAAAGCCAGCCCTTGGGTCACGCGAAGTGTCAGCTAAACGTTTAGCTAGTTTTTTAAATAAAACGTGAGCACTCGGACCCCAACTTAATATAGTTACTTAATTATACTTATTCATTTCTAGAGAGGTTAAGCTAGTTTAGTCTTTATTTCGTACTCAAATAGTGTCTAAATGGGGCCGTTATTCAAGGTCGTTCAATTACTGGATGTTGAGACTCAAATTAAGTATGAACCTCATTTATTTATTTACATGCACATAAATTAGACTTAATGCCTTCCACATTCTCTACCAGTCCACCAAGGGTTAAAACAATCTAGTTACTAAAATAGGTAAAATACCGATACTAAATTAGGTATAACACAGAGTTTTGATTAATATCTATACTTATCTATATACTAATATATAAAGCTGAAGAGTTTGTTTGTTTTCTTACTTGAACGCGCTAATCTCAGGAACTACTGGTCCGATTTGGAAAATTCTTTCTGTGTTAGATAGCCCATTTATCGAGGAAGGCTATAGGTTATATATCATCACGCTAGTACCAATTGGAGCAGTGCAGACGAACTTGCGCGGGTCAACTAGTATATTATTACTAGCTTTTGCCCGCGACTTCGTACGCGCATATCCTGTATTTTCCCGTTCCCGTAGGAATATCCCATTCCCGTATAGCCTATAGCCTTCCTCGACAAATGGGCTATCTAACACTGAAAGAATTTTTCAAATCGGACCAGTAGTTCCTGAGATTAGCTCGTTCAAGCCAACAAACAAACAAAATAATAAACTCTTCAGCTTTATACATTAGTATAGATTTCTCGAAATATTATGATAAAATCGTTTTTTAAACAATAAATTATGAAAAAATAGTTCACAATTTCACGCGCTATTTTACAATATTACGGCGTTTGCAATTTTCTGGTGACAAATATAAAACACTTCCATTACTGGTGACTGAGTAAGTGACTGACAAACAACGCAGAGCCGAATCTACTGGCCGTAGAAAGCTGAAATATGGCGTATAGGTTCCTTAGAATATATTAGAAATAATGAGTACCTACTGTATGTAAATATTGACCCTCGAACTCAATACTCTACTCAATACATTTTTTGCGTTACTGGGTGGTCTTCAGCTAAGAAGAACCCACTTCATAAGCTATTCTCAAAAGTATCATGAGAGCCCACTCAGAGATAAAACTCTCGCCTAAGAAGTGGCTATATCGCGGCCTTTTGGGGGCTATTTAGAGAAACTTGAAGGGTAGCAACGTGTATCTGTAAAACTTTGAGATGAGGTACTGAGAGGAATGAAACTTTGGCACCTTAATCTAGAATAAAAAAAAAATATTTTCAGTAAAATAATCATGTATATCAGAATGGTACACTGGACATTTGGTCAGACACTGGTTATTTGGACAGAAGGTACCAAATAACTGCAGTCAATTTAGACAAATCTGAAAAGTACACCCAACTTTTCAGATTTATTTATTTATTTAATACTTTACGCACATAGATGTACAGAGGCGGACTTAATGCCTTAGGCATTTTCTACCAGTCAACCTTTGGGTGATGAAGAGAATAATAGTGGTAGGTGCAATGTGGATAAAAAAAAAACCAGAAACGCGATTAAAATGAATACAAAGATAAATATATATAAACTATACATACAATATAACATATACTCAAATTAATAAACTAATACAGAAATATACTTAAACAGTTTATGCAAACAAATAATGAGAGAAAAAAAAAAATAAAAAGAAAATTAGCGCTGTGACGATACTACTGCCAACTTCTTACGAATGTGCTCTCGAACCTTAACTTTGAAAGTTAATCGGTTGGTTGCCATCCTGATTTCCTGGGGAAGCGCATTCCACAGAGAAATGGATTGTATAAAAAAAGAATTGTGAATGAAATCAGTACGGTGAGATGGACAGTGAAGAAGAAGATTATTGGATGAGCGTAGATTTCTATTGTGGTTGGCGCAAATGTATTGGACCTCTCCCGAACATCTGTGTGATACAGTGCACTTAGCTACAAATATCGATTAGCAGTACACCCGCGGTTCTGAAATCAAGATGGCGGGAGTATCTAATTTTTAAAATATCATTGTACGGGTGCAGGTACACATATTTTCAGGAGAGGTACGTTAAGGTACATAGAAGGTACAAAATAACTGCAGTAAATTTAGGCAAATCTAAAAAGTACACCCGCCATCTGAAATACGTAAAAAATCGACTACAATCTGCTCGATTTTTAAACATACATTACACCAGTGTTCACTGAAATAGGAGTTGGAATCCCTGCCGGAGTCTGTGTTTCCTGATAGTAACAACCTGGGAGTCTTTAGGTCAAGAGCGAATAGGCTTCTTTAGGCAAGCCTGCTCCATCGTCGATCTTATGAGATTGTGGCTAAACGAGAGTCTATCTATAATAAAAAACTAAACACAAAATCAGAATCGGTTCATCCGTTCGGGAGCTACGATGCCACAGACAGACATACACACACACAGACACGTCAAACTTATAACACCCCGTCGTTTTTGCGTCGGGGGTTAAAAAGTCCCATTTACCTGACTCGAGGATCGAACCCGAAACCTCACGAACAACAGCCAAGCTTGCCACAACAAGAACAATGAGGCTTATATCTGTGATTACTTTCTCGATGTTGATTTTAAAAAATTGACATTTATTTTCTTTTTAATATGTATATTTAATATGTATGTATCTATTTTAGTATATTGTATTGCTTTTTTTCTAAAAATTTGTTAACTTTATATTTGCACCAAGTGCAACCCCATTTCATGTCCAGGCTATCCCTATCCATTCCAGGTTGCCTGAAAGAGATCGCGGAATGCGATAAGGCCGCCAATTGTATATTTTTTTAGTTTAAGGTTTCCTTAATGTGTTTTAATTTTGGTGTACAATAAAGTATATATAAATAAAAATAAATAAATAAAATATATATTTTCAGCTCTCTTTTGCCACGAAAACACCAAGCTAACTAAGATAACCTAAGTGCTACTAATAATTCAATCTCACATCAGTCATAAGTACACAACGTTGTGTACTTTTTCAATGGCTAACAGTAAACAAACTGTAAACAGTTTCCCATCGTTAAGGCACACAACATGACACGGGCGACTTGTTGCGACATAGCTCCCGATATGGCGGGGACGTGGAGTAGGAAATAAAGTGGAGTGCTAAGCTTGTGTCGTTTGGTTGTGCGTCTGGCGTTATTCTGCTAAATATGTGAACACAGTTGAAAGAAATGCATATTGTAAGACCAGAATCTTCTTTACAGAAAAACTACAGTAGGTAAATTTACTGTAAACAATTTCCCATCGTTAAGGCACACTATCATGACTCAGGCGACTTGCTGCGACAGAGCTCCCGATATGGGAGAGACGTGGAGTAGAAAAGAACATGGAGTGCTGAGCTGGTGTGTTTTGGTAGTGCGTCATTCTTCTAAATATGTGAATACAGTTGACAGAAATGCATATTGTAAGACAAGAGTCTTCTTTATAGAACTACAGTAAACTTACTGTTAACAATTTCCCATCGTTAAAGCACACTATCATGACACGGGCGACTTGTTGCGACAGAACTCCACGTTTCCCCATAGAAGTTTGTTAACAGAACATAAAAAGACTTAGGAAGATACACAGCGATGAGCAAAGAAAGAAGAAGAACTTATGTTCGCCAGGCATGACGCAAAACCAAATGAGTAACCCATATAAGCCCTAGCGCTCAGCATAATACTGGGACCCATGTGCGGAACTGAGCCACAGCGTTGGTTTTCAGCAATAGCCGGCGTTGACTTGAATGAAGCCAAAGAGAATAAGCTCTGGAGCATTGACCTATGACCTACCCCAAGATAATATTCTGCATGAGCATTCCATGTCTCTACCACTCCATGTGACCGCCCGATACGGCCTGTTCCAGCCTGTCTTGTTACACCCACAGCTCAACTTGTTTGATGGACGTGCGTCCTAGAATTCGTTATTAAATTTCGTGTTGTCTATGTAAATTTTAAAGTTACTTGAGCAGCTTTGTACTCACGATTATTGCTGGCTTTGAGGGTTTGTTGAGAAATTGTGTCTAAAGTTAAACGGGTTTGGCGGATTTTCAATTAATATTTTGTTTGACAGTGTTGTAAGGTCGTGTCTGGGGTGTCGGCTGTGGACGTCGGCCATGGACTGATTGAGCCAGGGGCGTAGCTACCGCCGTATCAAAGACACGGGGCCCCCGACTACCAGAGCCTCGACGTGTATCCCGACGATAAGCTCCTACATTTAGTCCTGCCGTCACCTTCGTGGTCTGCCGAGACACTTCTGAGCTAGTAGGGCCTATTTTGATTAAAAAAAAAACAATAAATACCCCTAAAAACTGGGGCCCCCAAAAATGCTTGATACATCCGTGAGACTAGCTACGCCAATGGAGGAAGAGCATACTTTGTAAAGTTGTTTTCCAGTTTGGCTAGGACATTGCAGGCTTGAATCACCTGATTGTCTGATAAAAAGATGATACCGTGCTTCGGAAGGCACGCCGGTGGTCCCGGCCGTCAAATGGTGGTCGTCAAACAAACCATGTCAGATGCCCTTGAGGCGATTTAGAAACCCTGACACTAGGGTGTGTGGGGTCGTTTAGACCTTACTGCCCACACGATAAGAAGAACATTTAATAATTCGAGTTTATATCGACAAGTTAAACACGAAGATTATATTCTCTTGTTCTCCATACGTCATCAACGAAATATCATTTAAAATTCACGGCTTCATTTAATTACCGTTCACCAAAACATTAATATTCATTAACCTCTTAAACCAAAATAACTTTGCGTCGGCGAAATATGATATTTGCCTTCCGTTTAGCGTAAATTGTCTACAATGTTCTGTGTTCTCAAATTACAATTTGAATTGTTAGTAACCAGCACTTCGACCGCGACTTCGTATGCGCAGATTTAGAGTAGGCGCCAGATGAATGTGCTATAACGGTCACTGACCCACACATTTATTGACTTTCTTAAGAGGAAATGCTGGCGGCGAGACTTTGTATGTAAAAAGTCATAATTCGAGGTTTGGCTCTCAACTGTTTTCTCCTCCAATATTGGACTGATTTAAGAGATATTTCACAAACTGAATACGAAGAATATATACTGGACTAGCTTCTGCCAGCGGTTTCACCCGCGTGTTCCCTAGGGAACATACTCCCGGGATAAAAAGCCTATGTCCTTTCTCAGGCTCTAGACTATCTCTGTGTCCAAATTTCATTTAAATCGGTTCAGTAGTTTCAGCGTGAAAGCGCGACAAACAGACAGACAGAGTTACTTTCGCATTTATAATATTAGTAAGGATTAAAATTAAAATGATTAATTGCTAGCTTCTGCCAGCGGCTTCGCCCGCGTGGTCCCTAGGGAACATACTCCCTGGATAAAAAGTAGCCTATATCCTTTCTCAGGCTCTAGACTATCTCTGTACCAAATTTCATTTAAATCGTTTCAGTAGTTTTGGCGTGAAAGCGAGACAGACAGACAGAGTTACTTTCGCATTTATAATTTTAATAAGGATTATTATTAAATTATTAATTATTATATTATAATAAGGATAGCAAGGATAAAGGAAAACATAGAGACACAGTTTACATCCTTCTTATTCAGTTTGTGAAATATCTCTTAAATCAGCCCAATATTGGAGGAAAAAACAGTGGAGAGCCAAACCTCAAATTATGACTTTTTACATACAAAGTCTCGCCGCTAGCATTTCCTCTTAATATCAAAACAGAAATAAAAACATTAAGCTGTCCTGAATCAAATTCTACCGTGGTCCTTCACGTTCTCTAGTAATGAAAAATGGTTAAATAATTATTGTTCGGGTATCTACGAAGGGATATTAGGAAAGGTCAATGTTGGTAAGTACTTTATTGCAAGTTTATCTGGCACCTACCATAGTACAAACGATTTTCCCGTTTTCACCCCTTTAAGGGTGCCTGTGCATCACAGTGGAGCGAGGCAGCAAAGCGGCATACGAAGAAATATTAACCAAATCATGTCTGGACTCACGTGGTGCGGAGATTTTATGCAATTCCATTGGTTAAAATTTCTCCTTTTCTCAGCTCCGCTGCCTCGCTCCGCTGTAAGGGTGCCTGTCCATTACAGCGGAGAGTGAATGTTATTTATTAGAAAATAGAGAACGAGATGATTTTGCGATACCAATCAGAATTTCAAATCAAATTTAGGTCTGATTGAGAAACATGGTTCTTGAATTAAATCCGGGAATAATTACGAAAATTGGAGCGCCATTTATATACGTACATTGACATTTGCGACAGTTTAATTGAAAATATTGAACCTTGGAATCGAGTAATTTATGCATGCCTGCAAAAATATATAGAAGAGCCTACATAGTTGTTTATTATTTTGTATTGATTGCATTTTTATTGCAATTGGTAGTTTAGTAAGTATTTGATTGTATATCTTCATAGTTACATTCGATTAGCGAAAACGACGGTCATGATGTTACTTTGTGTAGAGCTCTAGGTAGGCGAATGTCTTGGAACATAATCCGTTTTTAGGGTTCCCTACCCAAAGGTTAAGCAACGGAACCCTATTGCTAAGCCTCCGCAGTCCATGTCCATCCTTTCGTCTGCCCGTTAAGGCTTGTATTCATGCCAATGACCTTGTGCATATAAACGGAGCTAACTACTCCTCTACGTGCCACTCTGCTACCCGCATTTAATTTTTTTTATATTAAAAAATAATACATGTTTTTAAAAAGTAACAAAGCCAAATCATTTTCATGTGTATTGCAAAGCAGTAAATATTTTCTTTATACTGTTTTGATAAAAAATGAAGGAGTAAAATGGTTTAATCTCAACGATTTGGAGGTGATTTGGTGGATTTTTTTCTTGTTATGTGATACCGATAGACAATTTCTGGCTAAACCAAATTACGAATCATATCATGCAGATTACTAACTATTTTTTTCGATGTTATTTCTTTGTCAGTGCCGACGAAAAGCTGCTTCATCTGCACGCTATTTTAAGCTTTTTTCGAGAGAGCAGCCTTAAAAATTAAAGAGGGCTTCAAGAAACATGTTTTTTCAGTTTATGGTGGTACGGAACCCTTCTTGTGAGAGTTCGACTCGCACTTGGTCGGTTTTTTTTCTACATAAAGAAAGAAAGAAAGAGAGAAAGAAAAGAAAGAAAGAAAGAAAGAGAGAAAGAAAACAAAGAAAGATAGAAAGAGAGAAAGAAAAGAAAGAAGGAAAGAAAAATCTAATTCATTTGGCACACACGAATACACACAATGTAGGTAGGTAAAATAAAAGAAAACTTACATGAATGATGTTCATGCTGTAACTCCTGAAAGCCAGCGTCAACAGAGTCAACCATCCGAAGAGCACCGAAAGGATCCGACCGTCTTGGGTTCCTCAGCGAAATTTATCAGGAAAAAAACAGCGAAGGACTTAAACGTAATTTGGATGTTTGTTTATCAATCACGCCCACCGGAAGGCTTTTAAGATCAACACATAAACAGAATTACTTTTCATCCCGGAAAACTTAATTCTTGTCACAGACCCAGCTTCTAGTATTACAAATTGTACGAAGAATCGATAAAAAATTCCAAGAAAATTCTTGTATAGTCAACGACAAAAGTCGATTAACACTGCTTCTTTTACGCATCATCTAAATTGACATAAAATTAACCAATATCTGCTTTTTTGGCATTTTATTCAGTAGCAAAAGGGTAAAAATTTTCAAAATGCTGCTTCTTTTCCGATTAGTTTATTAGTAACCAAATATTTAAATTAAAATATAAAGGGCATAGAACCATTGTGACATAGAACCCGCCATTTTGTTTTTTTTTTTATATTGCGGCGCACGATATAACATGCACATATGGGTAGAGGACAATTCAATAGACAAAAATAGGAACATGGTGCCTTAAAGTGTCACGTTGCTGAGATATTTCGAGGTAAATTCTCCATGTGACAATATGACTATCATTAAAAATGACTTAATGGAATAAAACAAGAACACGTGGAACCCACTTTATTAAGAACTTCGCAAAATAATAGTGTTTAATTTAAATAAATGGTTAAATCAAGCTGAGAACTATTATTACAATGCAATTGTATAGTAGTAATAGTACAATTTTCATTGTTCTCACTTGGTGACTTTAACTTCAAATATCTCGGCAACGAGACACTTTAGGGCACCATGTTGTTAACATTTTTTGTATGTTTGAGTATCCTGTACCCATATATGAATGCGGGAACGTGCGCCGCAACATTGAAAAAAAAATCAAAACGGTAAAATGGTAAGCTATGCCAATTCCCATACAAAAAAGTTCAAACCCATTAGATAACCAAAGCGTTAATAAAGTGTTGTTGCTGACTGTACCTAACATCGAAAAACACGGATCTAATTCCGAACAGCCGGTTACGTTTCGACATGTGTCACCAGCGGTGGATAACCGGGTTTCTGTGGTTGGCGTGCTGCCAATCGAACGGTTGTGCACGTTGCATCAAATGTAGTGTTGTTATGTTGGTAACCGACCGGCTCGCGTGACGTAAGCTAAAGCTGTGATTTTTGAGAACACGGTGTTTAATTTTTATTTTGTTGTTCTGAAAAGATGTTGCAAGGTTTATTTAGAGGCATATCTCAGCTGCTCGAGTGCTCCAATTCCTCCTAATGCCGTTCCTGTTCAAGGGCTGCGTTTACTATTTCGAATAATTCCGCAACTCATTTTTCAAATGACTTCTTCCGCTCTGGGTGGAGCAGAAGGGATTGTCAGAGTCTTGTTGACTAAAACCCATCCGTGTTCCTTCTTATCCCGTTCGTGTTGAAGGGCTGCATTAACTCTTTCGAATAATTCCGCAACTCATTTTTCAAATAACTCCTCTCGCTCTGGGTGGAGCTGAAGGGAGTGTCAGACTCTTACTGACTAAAACCCATCCGTGTTCCTCCTAATGCCATTCGTGTTCAACGCCCGCGTTTATTCTTTCGAATAATTCTGCAACCCATTTTTGAAATAACTCCTCCCGCTCTGGGTGGAGCAGAAGGGAGTGTCAGACTCTTACTGACTAAAACCCATCCGTGTTCCATCAAATGCTCTTCGTTTTCAGGGGCCATATTTACTCTTTCGAACAATTCCACAACTCTGGCAGACCTGGGCTCTAACAACAGTAAAACATTAATGCACCATTGATACGACAATAAAAAATATCACAGGTGATTCCCTAGTTGCAGGAAACACGACAGCAAAGCATCGTTTGCTGAGTTCAATTCCTGAGGTAAGGAAGGGGGTTTGAGTTGGGTTTAAGGACAAATAAATTCTTAGCAGCATCCCAAAGCATTTGTGCTTAGGTTTTTTTTTGAGATGGCTTTGCTCTTGACTCTAGTCTAGGTATGACAGAGATAAAGTCGACGATGGAGCGAGCTTACCTAGGAGCCTGTTCACTCTGACTTTGAAGAGATTAGGATTGTAAGCGTTCGGAAACACGGACGCAGGCAGAGAGTTCCACTCATTTGCTATACGCATTATAAAAGACGTTTGGAAACGCTTAGTGCGAATTGATGGAATAGCAACAAGCTAGGGATGATAAGATGCAGTGCGTCTGGATGTCAGATGGTAGAAGGGGGCCGGTGGGATGAGGTCGTGGATTTCTTAGACACACTCACAGAAGTACAATTTGCAGAAAACCGACAAGCAGGCAACCTTGCGGCGATGAGCCAAACTCTGAAGTTGATTGGTCAAGTGACCTATTATAACATGGGACTCAAACATATCCAGCTACCAAGTCAATCTACTCAAGCAAACTGACAAAACCAAGACCCCAGAACACAGAACAAGTAACAAACTAACATACAACATACTAACAAGTGTCTGGGTTCAGTCAGGTCACGCGATACGGCTATCTGACCGCAGAACTAAACTAAGATGTAGGAACACGTGCGTGGCTACAAGCGCTGTCATTTACGGAATATTATTACTCACTTGTTGGACTGTTTGACTGCTTCTACAAATATTCCTATCCTGCTGACAAGAGACTTTGAGATAATCATCTTCCTACCCTTATCCCATGTTACTTGGGGTCGGCGCAACACGTTTTTGTCTTCCATTCATTCTTCCATTCCAGTTTTTGGTATCCACACTTAATTTTAAAGGAATAAATTCTAGGGGGCATAGCTTTTCGCGAGTTCAGAATCGCGATTTTTTTGATACTGCCACAAAAGTTACTAAGAGTGACATCAATATTTATACAAAATTCTTCCGTTACTGAGTGATTGAGTGAATGACGGACAACGCATATCAGAAACTCTAGACCGGTCGCAGAAAGCTGAAATTGGCATATATGAAGGTTCCTTGAGGAGTGTAGGGGAGCACTAATACAGAAATTCCTACTAGGAGAACAGAATAAAGCGGCCAAGTGCGAGTCGGACTCGCCCATGAAGGGTTCCGTAGCAGCAAGTAACATAATATAATATAAAAGTTCTTGTAGTTCGTTGTAACTTTATAATTATTATTTACTTAGGCACCTATTACAGATTTATTATTAGAAAATAATGGTTCACGGTTTATGCATAAGGTTTATGTTTAAGAAATTAAATGTTTTTTTTTTTATATTTGAGTTGATGAATGAAAGGTAAATTACGGTTTACGATTTATGACGTATTAAAAAAAACTGGCCAAGTGCGAGTCGGACTCGCGTGCAAAGGGTTCCGAACGAATTTTTTTTTAACATGTTATTTTAACACTTCAGACTTCTAATAGGTTTTCCTGTAATCTTTAGGTAAAGATCTATTAACTCCATTTTTTTCAAAATTTTAGGCTCGGTAGTTTCGGAGATAAGGGTGGGGAATGGTCATTTTTCGTCTAATTTCTTGAATAACTTCAAAACCATTTATTTTAAAAGTATGAAGAAAATATAATTAAAACACTCATAGTAAGCCCTTTCATTTGATATGTCACACGATATTGTTAAAAAAACTTTTTTTTTTAATTTTCTACTTTGACCCCCAAAGGTGACCCCCATACTAAAAATTTAATCATTTACGTAACACGTCCATGTTTGGGTCATAGAAGTCCATATGTGCACCAAATTTCAACAGAATCGGTTCAGTGGATCCGGAGAAAACTGGCTGTGACAGACGGCCAGACAGACAGACAGACAGACAGACAGACAGACACACGAGTGATCCTATAAGGGTTCCTTTATTTTCGGAACCCTAAAAACTACTTACTAGATCTCGTTCAAACCAATTTTCGGTGGAAGTTTGCATGGTAATGTACATCATATATTTGTTTTAGTTTTATCATTCTCTTATTTTAGAAGTTACAGGGGACACATTTTACCACTTTGGAAGTGTCTCTTGCGCAAACTATTCAGTTTAGAAAAAAAAAATATTAGAAACCTCAACATCATTTTTGAAGATCTACCCATAGATACCCAACACGAATGGGTTTGATGAAAAAAAAAATTTGTGTTTCAATTCTAAGTATGGGGAACCCCCAAAATTTAATATATATATTTTTATTTTTGTGTGAAAGTCTTAATGCGGTTCACAGAATACATCTACTTCCCAATTTTCAACAGTATAGTTCTTATAATTTCGGAAAAAAGTGGCTGTGAGTGCTGTGACACGGACGGACAGACAGACAGACAAGACGAATCCTAAAAATAACATATACGAGTACCTACGAAGTCGCGGTCATGATAATACCTAAAGGATGTTTATAAGATGTGCACTCCGCTTTCTGAATTCGCGAAAGTGTATCCATATTGGTCGAATTATAACTTTCAACATAAACTTACTCCTACATAAGACATTTACAAGAGAAGCTCCTTTATCACGTAGATTACAAGTCGCCCAGATACTTGTAATCTACAAGTTTCTTTTATTAAGGAATCTGTTTACCAACTGCTAAAATAAGAACAGCCTTCCACAGTCCATAATCTAATAATCTTTGCCACCTAATTTCACAATTAGCTCATTAACATAAGACGTAATTCCCCAACCCCAGGAAGACTTAGCACCTACACATTTAGTACTCACCGACTTGTATAACCGAAATCCTGTTCTGCTGAAATACGCAAAATTTCGCTAACACAGACCGCGGAACGATTAGAGACGTCATTGCTAAATATTTGTAGCCTCGAATTAAGGCTTGTATTCATGCCAATGACCTTGTGCATATAAACGTTGCTAACTACCCCTCTACGCGCCACTCCGCTACCCGCATTTTTTATTTTTTATGATGAAAATAACACATGTTTTTAAAAAGTATAGCAAAGCAGTAAATAGTTTTTAGATGCCTGGACTAGACGTCTGGGTGCACGTCATTTCAGATTTCAGAGCACAAGTTTCGGTTGTCATAGACGTTGAATTGTCCGGGCCGACAAATATGGAAACTATGACACTTACTGATATACTTAGTTTATATCCAACTAGCTGACCCATGCCCACTTCGTTGGGCGGAATTTTTTGGGTTAATATATATCCTATGACACTCATAAATAACGTGGCTTTCTATTAGTAAAAGAATTTTCAAAATCGGTTGAATAGATCCAGAGATTACCCCCTACAACCTCACAAACCCACAACATCACAAACTTTACTTCTTATATATAATATTAGTACAGATACGTATCGAGACTGGAGACGTCAAGCTGTAAGTCACGACTGTCATTTGTAGATCTTTGACAGTCGTTAAGAGTGATCAAAAGTCTAATACTGGTCGTCCGGCCCTGGTTCAATCCATGGACTGGAGCGAGGAGACATGGGAAGCGGTCACCTCCTTCTGCGAAGCAGTAGTGCTAGCGAAGGAGGAGGCCGAACGTATGAGAGAGACGGAAACCTCACGCCCCAGCCGCCGCAACAGAAGCAGACGCCTCGGGCGTCGGGCGGCGAGCGTTGGGTGGTCCGATCAGAACCAGGCCCGGGTCGACGGCGCGCTGTGTTCCACGCGCGCCACAAAGAGATGTCAGCATAGAAGGGGGCTAGGGCCAGTGCCTGCCAGGGTTGCAGAATTTGTTCGAAAGTCACCGCGGCCCTGAAACGCAAAGGGCACTAGGAGGAACACGGATGGGTTTTAGTCAGTAAGAGTCTGACACTCCCTCCTGCTTCGCCCAGAGCGGGAGGAGTCACTTGACAATTTCCCATCCTTAAAACAAAAAGTGAAATACTGGTGCTCGGCTGCATCCGATTATACACAAAGCCGACCCAAACAAAATTGGGAAAAGGCTCGGTAGATTGTCGCAGGCAGTGGCCGCGAAGGCTCCTCCGTACTCTGTGGCGGTCATAATTGAATTTAGTGCGATCAGTTTAGTGAGCCAAACATTGGATTATGTTTATATTAGCGTTACAAGGTCTTTATTGCGTCATTAGAGGGATATAATGATCATGGTTCATTTACATTGACGATTTGGGGGGTATTATGGGAGAGAGCTGGTGGATTAGCCCCAGTTTGCAATTAAAGAGGGTGAGGTTGATGTTTTCATGTTGTATTACGTAATAACAGAACCGCCTGTTTAGGACAGGCTTTCAGGTGTTTCCTGGCATTGCGCGTGCCCACCAGTCGCAATCCAAGAAGATAAAGAGTAGAGTGGAGCGAAAGACGCGGAGCTGGAAGGCCCCCCACAAGATGGATCCATGACCTGGTGAAGGCTCTCGAGATGCAGAGAATCTGTCGACACTTGGGAAGACATATCCAGCAGCGAACGACTGTCAGCTGAAATGATGATCATGAGGAATAATTAACGAAAGACGACAAAAAACTAGTGGCAGAAGTTACTTGGGGAAACTTGGTTGTATTCCGGATTGTCATACCTTTCTTGTACAGTCCAACTATCTATATCAACGATACTGTACCCACAGATTAATCAATCAATCCATTAATCAATCCTAATATTATATGAAATTCTTCCGTGACTGTGTGATTGAGTGACTAACAGACAGCGCACAGCCGAAACTACAGGTCGTAGAAAGCTGATATTTGACATGTAGGTTCCTTGGGGAGTGTAGGGGCGCACTAAGAGAGGAATTCCCGAAATTGCGACGGGATTGGGTAAAAACGGGATGTGCGCGTACAAAGTCGCAGGTAAAAGCAAGTTTTATATAAAGGAGGATTGTGCGTGTAACTACTTTTCGTGTGTAGTACAATGAAGGATATTATACTATCTATCTATCCACATGTGTCGTAGAGTCAGTGTATTTCCTAGTATTATAGGTATCTGCAATGCGTTAGCATAAGCAGATGCTCTTTATTATAGACTCGTGAGTCTAATCACGTGTAGATGTAAATAAACAAATATGTACATTTGCAACAACATGCTAATGATGGAGGGAAACAACATTTGCACATGTAAAATAAAATTATTGTGAAGAAATTTACTTGTATTACGCGTAAGATTCTTAGCGTTAATGGTGGTTGGAATTTATGAATAAACTAGCTTTTCCCCGCGTCTTCGTACGCACAAATCCCGTTTTTTGCCGTACCCGTAGGAATTTTCGAAAATCATCTCTTGGTGCTCCCCTACACTCCCCAAGGAACCTACATGCCAAACAGCTTTCTATTACGACCTGTAGTTTCGGCTGTGCGCTGTCTGCCAGTCACTCAATCACACAGTCACGGAAGAATTTCATATAACACTAGCTTTTGCTCGCGACTTCGTACGCGCATATCCCTTTTTTCCCGTTCCCGTAGGAATTTTGGGAAATCTTCTGTTAATGCTCCCTTACACTCCCGAAAGAACCTACATGCCAAATTTCAGCTCTCTATGAATAGTAATTTCGGCTGTGCGTTGTCTGTCAGTCACTCAGTCAATCAGTAACGGAAGAGTTAGCGCGTTCAAGCAAACAAACAAACAAACTCTTCAGCTTTATATATTAAGTATACATAGAAGTATAGATATAGATGGGACCTTTGATCATTTCTTTACAATGTTTGATAGACGGCCCATTTATTAATATTGTGCTATTTTAAAATCTTCCTCTTATTTACTAACGATAAAACCTTTTTGTATTTTTTCTCCTTCGACAACACATCGCCATCACTGTGAAAGGCTTATCTCGTTCCAAGTGAGTTGTCACAGAGTAAAAACAATTGCTTATCATGCTACTAAGCAATATTTGTACTCTGTGGCTACCGGGGAAGCGCTTCCGACCGACACGCTTTCTTCAGACGCATAGCTAAATTATTACGTGTGCGGTTATGTAAACATAAATTTGTATATGTGTTTGTTTGTTTGAAAGTTTTATTGGATTTTTTATTGCGAAAATCTTAGTAAGGTCTTTTGATTCTGGGTTTATGCCCGTTGTCCATAGAATTTAAGTGTTAAAAGAAGATGTAGGTATTAGTTACCATCCCCTTAATGCTGCCCTCTCGAGAAATGCTTAAAAACCGCGTGCAGATGAAGCAACTTTTCGTCGGCATTTACTGAGAAATTATATCTGAAAAAATAGGTAGTAATCTACATGATATGATATGTAATTTGTTTAGCCAGAATGTATCTATCGGTATCACATAATAAGAAAAAAAATCACCAAACCACCTCCAAATCATTGAGATGAAACCATTTTACTCCTTCATTTTTTAACATGAGTCTAAAAAAAAAATTTACTGCTTGGCAATACAAACGAAAATAATTTGGTTTTGTTACTTTTTTAAAATATGTGTTATTTTTTTATAATAAATTAAAATTGCGGGTAGCGGAGCGGCGCGTAGAGGAGTAGTTAGCTCCGTTTATATGCACAAGGTCATTGGCATATATACAAGCCTTATTATAAGGCTTACATCCTTTGAATCCCAAGAGAACACAGTTTGTTATGTACCGTGTTCAATTTTCTAGAAAAGGTGTAGGATTCTGAATTTCTGACTGGCTGGCAAATAAAATCTTTTTCTTTCACTTACACACATCATCATCATCATAATAACAGCCGAAAGACGTCCACTGCTGGACATAGGCCTCCCCCAAATGGGCGGGGTTTCATATAGTTTAATTTTAACTTTAATTTATTATCTATTGACATTTTAATTATTGAATTGTATTTTAACGTTGTAATGTGTATATGGATTATTCCGAATTAAATAAATTATTATTATTATAATTATAATCGCCACGCTTGGCAGGCGGGTTGGCAATCGCAGTGTATGGTGTTGCGTTATACAGAGAACGTTGCTGTCCATTCTCTGGTGAGTCCCTTAGTCGCCTCTTATGACACCCACGGGAAGTGATGGGATTATTCTTTTACGGCTTTATCACCATCCCACTGTATGATACTTTAGAAATAAACTTTACATTTATTTCAGCCCTTCAAGCGGTGGCGGCTTTACAACTGAACCGAAATCATATGTTCAGCCTGACCAACCTCTCCCCATTTCAAATATTTCTAAACTCCATGATAGCAAATCTACGAGCAGGTAAGTAGCACTACTTTTACAGTACAAATGCAACAAACCAGCAGAGCTCCCCACACCTCGACAACAAAGCGATCAGATGATTCACGATCAGACGCGCTTCCTGCCGACCTTGACTGATCGTCTGCATGTCACGTTCCTGCCTGATTGGCTGATGACGAGTGTGTAGTTTATTGTTTAAGGAGTGAATTAGGAATATGATCTTGTATGTTGATATCAGAAGGCGTTGATGCAAATTGAGTATGATGATTTTAGGAGTGTTAAACCGTAGCGAAGTTTTATGGTGATCCTCTAGACAAAATGACTTTCAATTGGCGATAGCGATTTTCGAAATGCTAAAATGATTGAAACTGACTACGTGAGATTTCGGTACTGCAAGTCGATTAAATACATTTTTGACTTTTTATTAACAACGTTATCGCTGATACTTTGTCTTTTAAATAAAAAGTATCTATTCTATTCTATATTTTTATATGGCAAAGCCGATTTCGACGATTCTATCAATGCCTAAAGTAGATTGGAGAAATAAAAAGTACCATTAGAAAAATAGAATCAATAGCTGATAGGCTGTTAAGATGGTGTCTTATTCTGCTTACACATAATATTAAGTCTAATGCAACGACCACACTATCGTAATATGGCAATAATTACGGTCATAATTGGTGCTGTTTCAGTTGGTTTTATTAACCGACTTCCAAAAAAGGAGGAGGTTCTCAACTCGGTGAGTATTTTTTAAATTTTTTTACACCGATTACTCCGAGGTTTCTGATCCGATTTTTGTGATTTTTTTTAGTTCGGTGCGGTATACTTGCCATTTGCCCCGTAAAAAATTGATACAGTTTGGTTCAGTAGTTTTTATTTTATGAGCATTTTTGCTTATTTCAATTTCTGCGGAGACGAAGATGTCATCCAAGTATCACCACTTAAAAGTGAAAAATAAAAAACTTTTTACAAAAAAATATAACCGACGTTGATGTTAAAAACAAAGAAACAAAATCAAAAACACCGACTTCCGAAATTAAGGTTATTTTATACTTTGTAGTGTTTTGTTTGGAAGTCGGTTATATTTTTTTGTAAATAGTTTTTTTTTTTAATTATGGCCATAATTATTGCCCTATTACTGTAGTGTGACCGTAGCATTACGAGTATGTCTTAACTTGACATCCAAACATGTCTTTCTAAAACCAATAACTCTGAAACTAAATTTCAGTCCAAGGACACTTATTTTTAACGCGATCACCAACTAAGCTGCCAGTGACGTACATCCCTAATCCCAAACGAACAAGTCAGCCACAAACCAGTACATAAAATTAGTACAGAAATACAAACCCAACCATATCGCATTACATTTAATTTCCTGAAAGGTAAGTTTGAAATAGATTTTCCTGCCCATTATGAAATATAATAGTAATAAGTCGCAAGCTACACAGGGTATTACGGCTTCTTGATCAGGAGGCAAAGCCGCTGTAAGCCGGCTAGGCGATGTCACTTCGTAAGCCGCTTCCATTTTTATTTTGGGGCTATAAAAACTGCGGGTAGATGAGGAATCTATACTAATATTAGAAAGAGGTAAAGTTTGTGAGGTAGTAGAGGGTTTTTTTTAAATTTGAGATGGGTTTGCTCTTGACTCTAGGTCAGAGATGACAGAGACAAAGTCTACGATGGAGCGATCTTACCCAGAAGGAGCCTGTTCACTCTAACTTTGAAGAGATTAGGGTTGTAAGCGTTTGGAAACACAGACGCAGGCAGAGTTCCACTCCTTTGTTGTGCGCATTATAAAAGACGTTTGGAAACGCTTAGTGCGAGTTGGTGGAATAGCAACAAGGTGGTGGTAAGATGCAGTGCGTCTGGATGTCCGACGGTAGAAGGGGGCCGGTGGGATTAGGTCGTGGAGTTCTTGGGCACACTCACCGAAGTAAAATCTGTAGAAGACCGACAAGCAGGCAACCTTACGCCGATGAACCAAGCTATGAAGCTTGGCATCCACCAGTTTTACGTCACCGATGAGCTTCTTAGCACTGCGTTCCACCGAGTCAAGCGCGGGAAGTTGATACTTAGCTGAGCCATCCAAAAGGTGGCTGGAATACTCCATGCAGGATCGGACTTGCGCTTTGTATAGGGTTAAAAGCTGTCCAGGCCTGAAGTATCGCTTCACCCTATTTAGGATGCCCAGCTTTTTGGCCGCGGTTTGGGCTTTGTACTCGATGGTGGCGCCGAAGTTGAGGGTAATTAATCTCTGGATCTACTGAACCGATTTTGAAAATTCTTTTACCAATAGAAAGCCACGTTATTTGTGAGTGTCATAGGTGTTAACTGGGTAACATGTTACCCAGTTAATGGGTTGTGGAGGTCTGGTAGGCAGCCGCTCCACGTAAAATATTGGTATTCAGCTAAATCCGGCTTGACTGGAAGCCGAACCCAATGTAGATGGGAAAAGGCTAGGCAGATGATGAATCATTCTGCATTTACGTTCTAAATTAGTTTTTGAACGAGCTATCCATATAGATAGCTCGTTCATTCATATGGATCTAGATTTTGTTACTCGATTAGTAGGTAGATTTGGTAAATCCAATTTTGTTACTACAATATGGTCATGTTTATTACCATTTTGTGTGGGTATATTATGTTTGCAAAATTGACAACATAATAGTAAATTAATTTATTTCAGATTCCAGCGAAATAACATTATAGAATATACAGAACATTTTCAGTACATTCGGTACCTACTTCATATGTTATTTGTAATTAAATGTCGCTGTTGACTAAATTCCAATTTGCTAGTTGTAACTCAGTTTAAGTTGGACGCTGACTAATAAATACGTAGTCACGGCAAATTGAGTGACACACGACCTACGCGTCAGTGTTTCATTAGTTTTCCAGCCACCACAATCAGAAGAACTGGGTTTTAGGGTCTTATTTACATAATACTAAACATCCGTGCTCCGAATCCTGAAACTATAATATACTGATTTAAGAAGAAATATTTGCAGTCAGCTTGATATTTTAAGAATTTTATACACAAATGGATATACGTACGTTCTAATGAGAGCGGTTAGAAAACTGAAAAGCAAAAAATAATGAATCTTTTCCAAAAAATAACTTTAGGTAATTTCGGAAGTCGGTGTTTTTTATTGTTTCTTCGTATCTACTAATTAATACATGCTTAATTTTTTATTACTTTTAAAATAGCTACCTATCTTACTTTAGCAATTAACTGTTATATAATCCTACTTAAACTGTTACTTGTTGTATAATATAAATACTTAAAAAAAAACAGGCTTTATATTTTTTGTAGGCATGGGTAGGCCTACAAAAAATGCTACACAACTCTGCACTAAAATCTGTGAGTGAACAATAAATCAACCAAATTTTCGCCCCTCAGGGTCGGTTTTTTTTTGCAAATTTATATGGGACCACTTTCGAGGTATATCCTATACAATAATAAGAGAATTATGAAAATCGGACTACTCTGTAAAAAGTTATGCGTGTTTATACATAAAAAAAATATATACTTACGCTTCGACTTGAGAACCTCCTCCGTTTTTTCGTCGGTTAAAAAACGATCGTCAAGAAGAATAATTACCTGGGTACCTATATATTCTATCAACAACAACTATCTACTTACTACTTGTTTGAAATACTACGTAAAACTAGCTATGTCAGTCGTAATCCTATATTTTGGACATTGTCTTACGATATCTCTGATAGAATTTCAATAATTCTAGGACTCTTTAATAATATTAAGATCTATTGTGATCTCTCTCTATCACTCAGAGGTTTGCTGGTAGAAAACTCAATTTTAAGTTAAGCTCGCCTTTGTAGATGAACGTTTTAATCAATGTAAATTATTATAAGTTGTTTTGGTGTACAATAACGAATTAAGAAAAGTAAGTTAAATAATAAAACAGTTAGCAGTAGCCTCAAAACCTTGATTTTTAATCTATACTTCTATACTTATACAACCTGTTACAGATTAAACGTAATACCTCTTAAGGGGTCATTGAACTCATCATTATGAACAACTTTCACTATGGGACCAACACTGAAATCGGGAAAAAATCAATTCCCCCATACATTTATGTACGCATATCTCGACAAAATGTACTGAACAGCAGATTTTTTTTTTCGCGATTTCGGCATTGGTCCCGTAGTAAAAGTTGTTCATAATGATGAGTACGATGACCCCTTAAGAGGTATTGCGTTAATTCTGTTACACGTTGTATTAGAAGAGGTAACGTTCGTAAGTTTGTGAGGTTGTAGGAGGTAATCTCTGGATCTACTGAACCGATTTTGAAAATTCTTTTACCAATAGAAAGTTACGTTATTTGTGAGTGTCATATTAACCCGAAAAAACTGGCCAAGTGCGAGTCGGACTCGCGTGCAAAGGGTTCCGAACGAATTTAATTTTTTTAACATGTTATTTTAACACTACAGACTTCTGATAGGTTTTCCTGTAATCTTTAGGTAAAGATCTATTATCTCCACTTTTTTCAAAAATTTTGGCTCAGTAGTTTCGGAGATAAGGGGGGGGGAATGGTCATTTTTCGGCTAATTTCTTGAATAACTTCAAAACCATTTATTTTAAAATTATGAAAAAAATATAATTAAAACCCTTACAGTAAGCCCTTTGATTTGATATGTCACACGATATTGTTAAAAAAACTTTTTTTTTTAATTTTCTAGTTTGACCCCCAAAAGTGACCCCCATACTAAAAATTTAATAAATTATGTAATGCGTCCGTATTTGGGTCATAGAAGTCCATATGTGTACCAAATTTCAACAGAATCGGTCCAGTGGATCCGGAGAAAACTGGCTGTGACAGACGGACAGACAGACAGACAGACAGACAGACACCCGAGTGATCCTATAAGGGTTCCTTTTTTTTCGGAACCCTAAAAATACCGCCCAACGAAGGAAACACGGGTCAGCTAGTGTTCAATAAAAAATACCATGTTTATTTATTTATTTATATATGTTTTATTGTATACCAAATTTAAAAATATGTACAGAAAATCATCATGTTCGAAGTCATCATCACGTTCCTCTCTTTAACAATATTGCTCCTAATAGCCAAAACATCGCTGATAATCGCTACTCTCCTAGCCCCTCGTGTCAGACGCCTTGACACCCAGTTGATCTCGGTTTAATTGCATCCGAGCCACCGATAAAAATCAAGGGGACACTGTTGACGACGAATATTCATTCACTAAACACTGGCTGGTGGTAACTTTTTAAAAGGATTCTCCTGTTCGTTGAGTTTTGAATTTTTGCAATCGCTTTTTGTTTTTTTTTCGGGAAATATTACTGAGGAAGATTTTTCAGGGTGCTTTTATTTTATGTTAAGAGGTTTAACAGTAGAAAAACTAAAAAAAAATGTCAGAATATTAAAGAACAGATCTGTTCTGTAAACATTTCACCGTAAAAACTTAAATGAAGTGAGCTTGATGCAAAAACATATGACGTATTACGATTAATAACATATTGTAATTTGTATTTTTAATTTAAATTGTTTTTTTTTCTATTTTAATTGATTTGAAATTTTAATTACATTTTTTGTGGTAGTAAAATCGTATTAAAATAAAAATATATATAAAAAATGGTCCCAGGGACGCAACTGATTAAAACTTAATTTCTATGTGTCTTGCGGTTTTTTTATCGTTACTGAGCGATTGAACTCTATGGTAGATAATATTTTTCAACTGTGGAACACGTCAGAAAAAAAAAATGCTTGTCAACATTACGACGCTCAAAAGCGAAACTCAAAGGTCACGGTCCCAGAGGAGTCTAGGAGGAAGGACACACGGTAAAGGAAGAGAAGAGGAAATAGGAACACGCATTTTCAAACAACATCAAAAGAAACGGTTGTGTATTCCTTGATTCTCAAAATCAATTTTCATTAACCGGCTTCCAAAAAAGGAGGAGGTTCTCAATTCGGTGGGTTCTTTTTTTATGTATGTACACCGATCACTCCGAGGTTTTTGATCCGATTTCATGATTCTTTTTAGTTTGATGATGCGGAATACTTGCCATTTGGCCGTAAAAATTTAATTCAGTTTGGTTCGGTAGTTTTTATTTTATGCTTGTTTCAATTTCTGCGTAGACGAAGACATCGTCCAAGTTTCACCGCTTATAATGAAAAATAATAAACACTTTTTTTACAAAAAATCGACTTCCAAACAAAACACTACAAAGTATAAAATAACCTCAATTTCGGAAGTCGGTGTTTTTAGTTCTGTTTCTTTGTCTTTTAACTATTTTTTTGTAAGAAAGTTTTTCACAAAAATAATCTAGTTTCGGTTAGGAATCGTCAGTCGATTCTGTTAAGGACATCAATTTCGTACATAGTATCAGCTTACTTAAAATGTCGGGGAACGGGAAATGCATACTCCCGTTCCCTGACATTTTAAGCTTATGTCACCTACCTGGAGTTACACCTGCCAACCAAACGTGTCGAGTATCGGGAAATGTACCCAGAAGATATCTCACAATCCAATACACAAATAGCTTGTCATTGTTCGATTTTAATATGGTAAGAGCACTGCCTGTACAATATATTTTGTCCTTGATGGTATTACATTTGGTGATATTCTCTTTGGAAACTTGACGTGTAAAAGTGTTTGTAGAAGCTAACTAACAGTTATGAATTTAATCCTACTTAATATTATAAATACCAGAGAATGGGCAGCAGCGTTTTCTGTAAAACGCAACACCATACACTGCGATCGCCAACCCGCCTGCCAAGCGTGGCGATTATGGCAAACCCCCCCTTTTGGGGGACGCCTATGTCCAGCAGTGGACGTCTTTCGGCTGATAGGATTGCATTATAAATGCGAAAGTTTGTGACGATGCATGAATGGATGGATGTTTGTTACTCTTTCACGTCAGAACGCCTGAAAGGATCTTCATGAAATTTGGCACAGAGGTAGATTATAGTCTGGAATAACACATAGGCAAATTTTTATCCCGGGAGTATGTTCCCTAGGGATCACGCGGACGAAGCCGCTGGCAGAAGCTAGTTTATCATTATTTAACATTTAAAGCCTGACCAAAACCCCAACTAATAAATTTTAAGATCTCATAACTGTTGCCATCGTTTAAGGCTCCCCCAGACGAAACAATGGAACACTTTTTCGCGACATAGCCGTTCCTAAGAAAGTGAGCGTAAATGATAAAAAATAAATATCATTTATCATTATCATTTATCATTAATACCAAGTGTATTGCTGACCCTAGATTAGATCAACTAAAGAGTATTAATGTATTCTAGGTTGTAACGAATTAAACATAAATACTTAAGTACTCAAAGAAAACGGAAGGTTGGTTCAAAAACAACTTATGACTTAAAATTATTCATGAAAATGAACCCATTAAAGGCACACTTTACACTTACAAAATTTTCATGAACAACACGTTCATGAAATTTTGCCGCACAATCTACCAATAGCTATAAGTATTACGGCGCTTAATCAACCAATCATGATTGAAGGACGTCGTCCCCGCCGGCCTATACCCACATCTTATTAACGATGGCGGGAATCTATTTGGGAATAATCGACGCCGTGATGCCCGTATTTATGAGAAAATTGAGACGCAAAACGAATTCGGGTTGGTGATTTTGTTTAAAAAATTGGTTGGGCGTGGGACGTTTTATACATTGGTAAACACCGCTAATCCTGTGGATTGTTATATTTTGTAGAAGTCACAAGTAAATAGAGAGAGAGAGAAAATACTAATTTCACGCGGCTCTTGCAAAACAATGGCAATACCTAGTTTGTTATAATGATACCTTTTTAGCACTCCCATCGAATGCTTGCGATCAAGAACACTTTAATGAGCGTCTGATTCCTCACATCAAGGCTATTTCTTCAGTCCTTCAGCTTAGTATTTAACTCAAATTACCTGAAACAAAAAAACACTTCAATTAGCACAGAGAACACATTTTTAATTCAACAGATATTAAGGAAAATGGCCGTCTTAGGGCCCGTTCCCACTATGACGGACCGTCGCGTCGGTGTAAACTGAATTCGGACGTGCGCGTTCACACTTAGGGCGAATTTCACCAATGAAACATACAAACCACGTTTACGAGCTGTCAGTGTGGTTATTTTCTGTTGACACTGACAGCTCTTGAACGCAGTTCAGATGAACTGATCGCGTTCAGTTTCATTGGTGAAATCCGCTCTTAGAGGAACCGTCATAAATTTTACTAACACTGGCATATCGACCACCGGACCACCGGTTACCTTCTGTTTTCCCGGTACATCTAAAGAGTTAGATGTACCGGGAAAACAGACGGTCCGACATAGTAGGAACGGGCTCTTAGTACTTCAGCAGGAAAACTTAAGGCGATTATAAGATTACGTAAGATGGGCAGCTGCTTTCATTTATACGTTAGTCACTTGAGCTGGACGTAGAGATTATGGCTATATTTTGTTAGGACGTTGTATGAGCTAAGTTGGGCTTAAGTTAAGTAGAGAACGTGTTGACGAAATTTAAAAAAAAAAAATGCAGAACGTAATGAAGAACAATGTAAGCGACAACGCGATTTCATAGTTGTTATTTTTTTTTTTCAAGGAATTTATAAAATAAAAAAAAAATATAAGGAATGGAAGCCGTTGATTTTGAACAAATTTTGTATAAGAACATCATGATCCAACCAGATGGTGTTGCTCATAAGGATCTAAGTCTTGGAAGTAGATAATGATACAACAAGCCTGCGGAGAACGTTGAATTTAAAAAAAAAAAAAACTGGTTCATATTTTAAAATTGGTAATATTTTTGATTCACACATTAAAGAATATTGGGTTTTCAAACATTCAATGGTGCAGTTGTAGTTTTCGTCCAAATAAGGCCTGAGACTCCACTGATTATTTTTCAATATTCTTCATAATTTCAGATTTGAACATCCACGCCCACTTGGAAATTTCACCCTGTAGGTACCATAACGTAGTCAAAATATCCACAAAATATAAATAAACATAACTAGTAGTAAAAGTGCAGTTTGTGCACGCATGCTAATGGCTGAGTTTCGCGGCACGTTAGTGTAATTGGCGCAGTCGGAGCCGCGCTAACGACAGCCACACGACACACTGGCGCGGTGCTCAGGTTTAATAGCGACGTGCTGTAGTCGCTGCTTTGGCTGTTTTAATCTTGTTCTTGAGTAGTGTTTGAGACTAGGATACCAAAAACTTGTCAAACTCCAGGTCTGACTGGTGTCTAGGACACCTGTGACCTCACGTCACAATCAAGAATGTTGTCAATGTCTACCGCCTAGACAAAGTTTCCACACACCCTCAGAAAAGTGAAATAAGATGTGACAGAAATTTTGAGTCTTTTTCATTCTAATGGTGTTACCAGTTTTGACCTAAGTTTCCAGGCCAGATTTTCACAGAATACTATATCTGTAGTCAAAATTTTCCTCCACAAATATAAATAAAAGCAACTAGTAGTAAAACTGCAGTTTGTGCGAGCATGTTAATGGCTGAGTTTCGCGGCACGTTAGTGTAACTGGCGCAGTCGGAGCCGCGCTAATGACAGCCACACGACACTCTGGCGCGGTGCTCAGGTTTAATAGTGACGTACTGTAGTCGCTGCTTTGGCCGTCTTAGTCTTGTTCTTGAGTCGTTATTTGGCGGAGAATTGGGCTGGTGTACAGGGTATACTAGCCAGGTTACCAGAACTCCAAATTGTTCGAAGATAAGTCAAGTATAAAATCCGGAATAACCGAACAATATCGATACTTAACCTGAAGTGGTGAATGGTGATTACAGAAGGCTTCTTGGAAACGAAAAAGTAGTCAAACTAGAGTCTAGGGTCTTACTGATAACCATGTAGCCACACATCACCATCAAAATCTTGCTTTCTTTTTGGTTTACTCGCACCAGAATCAAGTTTTTTAGACAGGGTAAACAACTCCTCAGGATACAGGATCTCTAAAATTTTTCGCGCACTGATTTATAGAAATTTCCTAACGCCCTTTTTTCACATCAAACGAAAAGGGCATTAGGAGGAACACGGATGGGTTTTAGTCAGTAAGAGTCTGACACTCCCTCCTGCTCCGCCCAGAGCGGGAGGACTCATTTGATGATTTCCCATCCATAAAAAAAAGCTTTCATAATAACTAGTTTTTATGTCACTTAACAATTGGCAAGGAAAACACCACAAGTCAGCATCCTATTTCGCACCCACAGTAGTCTAGTCGTGCGGTATCACGACTCGCTAAGTGCATCGCGTCATAGCATTGACACTTACATTCAAGCACTTAGTAACGTTTAGTCGTAATAGGTAGGATGCCTGTCTTGTAGTCTTATTACAAGTTAACTTCGTGACTTGAAATCTATACTAATATTAAAAAGCTGAAGAGTTTGTTTGGTTGAACGCGCTAACCTCAGGAACTAATGGTTCGATTTCAAAAATTATTTTTGTGTTAGGTAGCCCATTTATCGAGAAAGGCTATAGGTATAGGCTATATAACATCACGCTACGACTTACAAATGTGACGCAGACGAAGTTGCGCGGATCAACCAATGACGACGGAATTGCATGATTAATTCCGCCAAGCCCGATCCATCATCGGACCACAAGACGAACGGCGGGCGATGCGCCACCGGTACATGGTGGACATCCCACTCACTTGCACTCAACGATTTGGGAACACATTCATAATGCGTACAGCTAAGGAGTGGAATTCCCTGCCAGAGTCTGTGTTTCCAGATAGCTGGGTAATTCTTCTGGACACGTTTTTTAAGCGGCATCACCTTAAAAGAATAGAAATCGAAAAGTCAGCAAGCCACTTTTTTTTTCAGGCATACCTTTAATCCTCTTTTATTTGGGTTATTAATTATTATTCAATTATCTATATATTTAATATCATAAAAAAAATAAAACACCCCCATTCTTTGATTTTCGTGGAGTGTCCCTAACCCCGATCTAGTCACTTAGTAAATTATATATTTTAAACTAAACGTTACATGCTTCCCAAAAAAAAAACATTAAGTCCTAAGAAGTTGACAATGCTATGAAAAATTAGATCATAGTTGTAAAAGAATTAAATTATTTAAAAAAAATAGAAATGTAACTGTCCCGGGGTAGTTACTGATTTGCGTGGATCATTATAAATTCACTTGCACATCCCTAACTTCGCGGCCTGATGTTGTGTCATCCTAATTCACGTTACAACTAGTCGCGCTCCGACTGCCGGGTTGAGTGCGTGTGTGATGACGCGTCGAGTTTCCGAAAAATTAAGGTAAGAACCTCGTTTCGTGGGTATGGTTTCTCAAAACTTTGATTTGCGTGGTACAATTTTCTCCGGTGTCTGTGAATTTGTTTATTAAATAAAATATTGTAGCGAACAAATGTAAGGTAGCGTCACTTATATTCAAAACACAGTATATTTGCTTAAAAGGTTTTTATATATTTTTAGAATAAAGGATTTATTTTGATTTCCGTGGTCGTGATTTGCATGGTTTACGTGGTAGTTTTGACCCACGTAAATCAATTTTTGGCCATGCAAATGAAATAACTTTTAGTTTTGTATGATAATATTTTTTATTACTTTAGTTAAATGTAAATTCGTTTAAATCAAGCTTAAAATGACACAGCTGATGGGTGTTTCTGATTTTATAAGTACCTAATAATAAAAAAAATAGTGTCAGATTAGCTAAAATTGTAATGAATTATTTTTTAGACCAAAATACCATTAAGAAGAGAGGAAAAATTAGAAAGTAAGAAGGTGACTGAAAGAAGAAGAGAGAGGCTTAAAAATAATGAAGAGTTCAAGGCTAAAAACCTGGCGAGATATTATAAAAGGAAAGCTGAAAGAAAAATATAATAAATAATATATACTGCGAAATGATGCACTTGCAATATGGGAGCACCTTACCGGATATAAGAGTTGAAACGAAAGCGACAAAAAATAATTGTGAAAAAAAAAACGATTTATGTGTTAGTTACTTACTTATTAACTTATTTTTAACTTATTTGAGAAAGATAAATTTAAAAAAATCATTTTCGTGGGGTGTTTTGTGATTTGCGTGGCCTCCAATATTTTAACCTCGATTATCTCTGTAAGTATATTGCTCTCTGAGGTGCCTCTTCTACAGAAAATATTACTTTTACGTGTATTTTAAGAAACAGATGTCGATTTTAAAAAAATATTAAATTTAAAAACTGCCACGCAAATCACCAAAGAATGCCTTGCTCGAAGAAGCACCCAGCTACAACCTGGGAGTCTTTAAGACAAGAGTGAATAGGTTGCTTCTAGGCAATCGTAGGTACTCTATCTTCGACCGCATCATCGCTAACCATCAGGTGAGATAGTGGTCAAATGTATGCCTATCTATAGTAAAAAAAAAAATAGTATGTTAATTATGAAATTGCGGTGGTTATAGTTTTGGGAAAGTATTTTAATGTCGAAATTGGTACATCTTGTTGAGGATCTAGCATTCATCAATATTATTTACAGCCCCTGAATTTCCGGTGTGGAATTTGTAATAAGTTGTTGTAAGGAGATTGTATTGAACCACTCGAGAACGAACTTACAGTATATTGCATTAGAGGTATAAATCACAACATCATAGGTAAGTATATAATTGGTTCGAATTCAAAACTAATTGGAAAAATCTGTAATAAATACGTAAGTGGAACCGTAAACATCCGTAAAACGTTCTACTTACAAAATATCGTTTTTAATCAACTGCAATTTCAGTATTCGATATTTTCGACAACATGTTTTTAGAGTTGGACATTTGGCGTTGAAACACTAGGCCCATGGGGTCCGAGTGCGCATCGAGTCTTTCGGGACATTAGCAAACAACTTGTCGACTGTTCACGTGACCAGACGGCTGGGCTTTTTTCGGCCAAAGAATCAGCATTGCCATTCAACGCGGCAATGCTGCCAGTGTTCTGGCCACTTTTGCCATTGACAGCGATGTGGATTATTTTTTTGATACCCAATGATTTATTTTGTTTTTATATGCGTTTGTAGATAATTTCGTGTTAATTAGTGCATGTAGTTAGTTAAGTATTTATTAAAGCAGCTGTATTTATAAATTAAAAATACAATTGACATTTAACTAATAAGTATTTAACTTTTATATGGTAGAATTCCCAACATATGTAGGTATATACCTACATTTTCAGACTGGTTTATTAATACAAACACCGATTTTGAATCGTAAAATAAACGAGGACTTTACACTAGCGACCCGGAAACAGAAGACAGACTTTATGGCTGACATTCCTAAAACATATACATAGGTATTATTCGCGTATACACTGGCATTTACTTAGCATTTTGTGCAACGCGTGTGTTCTTATGTAAAATAAGTTTATGGTATTATGTTGGCATTCCTGGAGAGGAAGAATTATGTGGCTTAGTGATTACGCGACGTCTTTTGGCATAATAAATGATGTGATAGATACATTTATGACGTACAAAGTAAGTTTTCAGTTTCACGCGAGCGTAGTTACGAACGGGATTGAAATATCCGTCTTTCAAGTTTCATCGAAATTCGTTCAGCCGTTTTGAGTCGTGATTTATAAACAAACTTCTGAACATACAGATTTTCACATTTTTCTATAATCTATACTAATATATAACGCTGAAGAGTTTGTTTGTTTGCTTGAACGCGCTAGTCTCAGGAACTACTGGTCCGATTTGAAGAATTCTTTCATTGTTCGATAGGCCATTTATCGAGGAATGCTATAAGCTGTATATCATCACGCTAAGACCAATAGGAGTAGAGCAGACGAAGTTGCGCGGGTCAACTAGTGATAATATAAACAGGATATGAAATGCTAAACTATAAATTATCCTTTTTGTACACGCTCTTGTACAAATCTTCAACATTCTTACAGTTTCTGAAGGTAAATTTAAATTGTATTTGAAACTACATCCATAAATATGTCTGCAGAAGCAATTCTACATGGCAATCCCGATTTATGACAGTTATAATAAGTCGATGAACGATTTATTTGCTCCGTAGAGCATTTTACGACGAAATAAATAATATGAATTTACCCTTTACAATGAAATTTCAGGGGAGCTTCATCTATTGTAATTAATTATTATAACGCAGGTGTATCTTACATTACAGCTAGTCTATTCTGTAAATAACCATATCGATATCGAGCTTCACCTGAGTGACAATGCTCACAAAGTGAACTTTATCACACACAACATAAAGGTCTTATGTTTATACGAATTTGATACTCACCTCGGACTCCGCTGTCGAGACACGAAAATGTTCTTATAGGTTAGCACTACAGTAGTCACAAGTGTGACAGCTGAGTTCGGTCATGGGTTCAATTCACTGCTCTGGAAGTATTTTATGGTGTACTTTTCAGATTATTATGAAGTTTTAAGATTTTGCTCGTAGGTAGCCTTCATTAGTACCTGTTCAATGTATATTGTCAGAGCTTTCACTGTGGAGAAGACATTAACATGTACTTCTGTGTTACTCTGTTGCATGTGCTAGTTAAAAGGAGCTACATCTGCCAACAAACTGCTTTGCAGTTTGGCAGAAGTAATAATATACTTGTAAAATGCAATTTCGTGATTAAACACTTTATCATTATTTTTTCTCTACCAAGGTAGTGGAAGTTGTTCGAAAGAGTCACCACGGCCCTGGAACGCAGAGGGCATTTTTTTTTGGGACAAGCCCGCCACACATTCTCAGCCACTGTAACTCCTAAAAGCCAGAATCAACAGTGGCGACCACCAGAAAAATGCCGAGCCAATGAAGCCCGACGAGTCCCGGAGAAACGATTCAACTGTCTTGGATCCTGCAACGGATTTAATCAGATAAGTACAGCGGAGGAGTAGGAAAAAAATATGTATAATTTCCACTTCTCTCCTCTCCTCCATCAAGCAGGAGACAGAACAGAGCTAGGCCAATAGGCACCAAGGGACATTCTACCAGGGTAGTGGAAGTTGTTCGAAAGAGTCACCGCGGCCCTGGAACGCAAAGGGCATTCGGAAGAACACGGATGGGGTTTACAGTAAAAGTCTGACACTCCCTTCTGCTCCGCCCAGAGCGGGAGGAGTCATTTGATAATTTCCCATCCCAATATATAAAATTCCTCCGTTACTGAGTGAATGACAGACAACGCACAGCCGAAACTACTGGCCGTAGAAAGATGAAATTTGGCTTGTAGGTTCCTTAGAGAGTAAAGGGGAGCACTAAGATTTCCCGTAATTCCTATGAGAACGGGAAAAAACGGGATTGGTGCGTACGAAGTCGCAGGCAAAAGCCAGTATTATTGTGTTTCCCGATAGCTACAACCTGGGAGTCTTAAAGTCAAGAGTGAATAGGTTACTTCTAGGCAAACGTGCTCCATCTTCGACCGCATCATCGCTTACCATCAGGTGAGATAGTGGCCAAACGCGTGCCTATCAATATAAAATACATATACATATCTATACTAATATATGTATAAAGCTGAAGAGTTTGTTTGTTTGTTTGTTTGCTTGAACGCGCTCTCTCTCAGGAACTACTGGTCCGATTTGAAAAATTCTTTCAGTGTTAGATAGCCCATTTATCGAGGAAGGCTATCATATCATCACGCTAAGCCCAATAGGAGCGGAGCAGTAACGAAAATTGTGACGCAGACGAAGTTGCGCGGGTCAGCTAGTATATTATATTCAGCTAGGGAACATTATACCGCGTGATATTATGTAATTTGCGATACTAATTGAATCAAGACTTTCCTTTAATTGATAGCTAACAAATGACAGGCGCCATATTTTACTCAAACATTAACTTATTGCGTGGATAATTAAGATTTATCAAATGGTTTTTACTGGCTTGTCAGTAACACAATTAGCGAGAAATCGGTAATTATTTATATTTTCATGTGTCTGAGCATCGTCGCACTTTTTGTGGTATTTTCGAGATAAGAAAGTGAACGAAGTAAATAAAAAAGTGGTACATTATCTGCGTGGACTTCAGATCGGGATAAAAGTATTCTTTATTTTTATTCAGGTTATAAACTACAACGCATAAAAGAATAAACGTAATGACTCTTAAGGGGTAATTGTACTCATCATTATGAACAACTTTTACTATGGGATCAACACGGAAATCGCGAAAAAATATCGACTGCTTCATACATTTTTGTGCGCCTAACTCGATAAAATATTCTGAACAGCTGATTTTTTTCGCGATTTCGGGGTTGGTGCCCATTTTAAAGTTGTTCATAATGTTGAGTACAATGACCCCTTAAAATATCAAACATAAGTACATCCCTCCTCATAAACTTTCACATTTATACCAGTACGATTGTACTTACTTAGATTGCCGTCTTCAAGACGGCAATTGGTATCTCCTTCAACGTCATCTTTAGGTATAATTTTATACAAATGTGTCGAAATATCGTCCCCATAACGGTAAATTATGGCATCATTAATTCTCCCTAACGGCTTTTCCAAAGAAAAAATACTTGAAGAATTTTCAACGCTCTCCTTTTCGAGAGTGGTAGGTACATACATAAGTGCACTGGTACTTGACTTATACCGAAAATACATACTAACACATTAAAAAATATTCATTAAAATTCGGGCAGGAAAATTAATTGATTAACATCTTAGGCTGAAAAGCCACTAACACTTTATCAAAAGAATACGGACTATTTTACTAACTGTATGGTGTTATCCAGTAAAACAGTCCTTATTCTTTTAGTTACATTTTAATCTTCATGACAGTTCAATTGACTAGATTTCTTCCAAAATTAAGAAAACAATGTAACATGACTTTTAATCTATTCTTTAATAAGTCTTTCAAGATTTTACTTTTTCGCGTCAAAGAATTTGTCGCAAAGAAATAGTCGCAACTATTCTACTTCTAGGAACCTATCCCTGTATCACTCGATAAAATGACAACTTACAAAATACCATAAGATTTCATCTTTTATTTCCATTTATTATATTTGTTGCCTGTCTCGCTATGGACTAGTTGTCGAAAGCGCTACTGCTGGCCATATGATATCCCGGGTTTGATTACCGGATCGGGTAAGTTATTGGGTTTTTCATCTTTCATTTCTCTGTAGCAGCCCGGAGTCTCGATTTGTTCCTGATTGTTGGCTATTGTCCTATCCCTATTTCTTAGGATTTTTAAGAAAATGGCGAAATATAAATCCTACAATAGGTACATCTCTGCCAAACCTTTCGGGGAATACCGATTATTTTATGACTAGTTGACCCGCGCAACTTCGTCTGCACCGCCCCTGGTTTTAGCGTGATGATAGCCTATAGCCTTCCTCGATAAATGGGCTATCTAACACTGAAAGAGTTTTTCAAATCGAACGAGCAGTTCCTGAGATTAGCGCATTCAAGCAAACAAACAAACTCTTCAGCTTTATATATTACTAGCTGACCCGCCCAACTTCGTCTGCGTCACAATTTTCATTACTGCTCCGCTCCTATTGGTCTTAGCGTGATGATATATAGCCTATAGCCTTCCTCGATAAATGGGCTATCTAACACTGAAAGAATTTTTCAAATCGGACAAAGAGTTGCTGAGATTAGCGCGTTCAAGCAAACAAACTCTTCAGCTTTAAGATGAATAGATATAACTATTGTTTGGTTCCTGAGAGAATACCTTTATTGAAAAGCGAAACATTCGTCATATTTCATACTTATTTTAATAATAGCAACAGTCGTAAATAACGTTATCTATCAGCTGACAGCTATCATCTTCGGGTCTTCGATTGCACGCAAAATGTGAAATGAACAGTTTCATAATGTGAACTTACATACTGTGTGTGTGCTGTAGGGATGTTACGGAGCTCCGATTCCGATTCCGATTAGTCGGAACTTCCGATTGTTTTTGAACCTCCGATTCCGATACCTGTTCCGAAACTTTTCAATCGGAGGTAATCGGAGGTCGATGCCTTGCGGCGGGCGGCGGCATACGACCGCGGTCAACGCGTCTAAAAACCTGTTTATACTTGTCGCACAGTGATAGCCCCTCGTAACGTGCTTTCTGTCGCTTACTCATTCATTTGTTATTGTTTCGCATTGGGGATCAGGTCATTTGTTTTTGTTTGTATTTATGAGTGAACACGTTAACAGAATCTAGAGTTTAACAGCTGTATTTGTGTTTTTAATAGTGTGACAAGAGGCAAATTCGTTGAACAAATTTTTAATTTTATAAGTAGCATTGTCAGCATACTTACAAGGACGCTAGCAGGTCAACCTACACGAATCTGTCAAATTTTGCCAAACGAACGTGAACCTTCCAAATTTGTGATAAAGTTGAAAATCTTTTGCAGAAATTTGACCGATTGTGGTAGCTTAAAATGCTGGCGTTTTTACAACGTATAATTATTTTATTAATTATTGACTGATTTTTTTCAACGCCTCGTCAGCCGTTCTATTGTTTGTATTTGAAATTAAAAGGACTGATTAGCAATGTATGTATTATTTTATTTCATTAATTATATTAACCCTACTTTCGCACTCATTCTCTTCTAAAGCATCCGCCTCCGATTCCGAATCCGATTCCGATTCCTGTTCCGATTCCGATATATCAAATCCACAACCTCCGATTCCGATTCCGATATCATCACATCCGTTACATCCCTAGTGTGCTGTGTGTGTGTATGTGTGCTACTTCATCTATTTTATTCTGTAACTTATATGGAGTAAATAACAAAGAGTGTTCTATTCTATTCTATCGTTTTCCCGCGGCTTTATTTAAGTCGGTTACATTTGAATCAACAATTCTTAATTTCGTAGATGAAAATGTACCATACTGACTTTTGTTTATCTAAATTGAGCCGATTTTAATCTCATGCATTCACTATATACATTGATTAAAAAAAATCAGCCTTGGGTGTAATAATCAAGAGATACTCATAATTCTATGCGTGAAGACATACATTTATCAAGTCTTATTATTAGTTACACATTGCGAAAACTGCACGTATAATTAATCATTTCTGACGGTCACAAATTCCATCAATTAATTTATTAATTAGTGTTAAAGTCATTCCAATTAAAACAAATTGAATGAAATAAATCGTCATGATTGAAAAGATTAATCCTCAATTATTTTACGAGTATTACTCAGTGAAGATTGTTGCTGAGTTATGAAAGCCGTACTAGTCGATCTTCAACGTTAAGCAAGGTACACCGTGGATGGGGTACCTTGCTTAACGTTGTATCCTTTACATACGACGACTATTCCGTGCCTCGGAAAGCACGTAAAGCCGTTGGTCTCAACTGTCGTTTCTAGATCTTTGATAGTCATTATGGGTAGTCTGAAGCCAGAAAACTAACACCAGTCTTACCAAAAGGAGAGGAGCTCGTGGCTATATAATAACAGCCGCACGGGTCGAACCTCAAGGTCAAGCAATGCTTGCCAAGTGTTGGTCTGTAGATGGGTGACCACCTTAACATACCGAGTTTCTTCCGTGCCTCAGAAAGCACGTTAAGCCGTTGGTCCCGGCTACCATTTGTAGATCTTTGGCAGTCGTTACGGATTGTCAGAAGCCAGTAAAATCTGACTCCAGTCCTGCCAAGAAATACCGTGTTACCCAGTTAATGGGTTGTGGAGGTCTGGTAGGCAGGAGTCCGCTCCATGTAAAATACTGGTATTCAAATGAATCCGGTTTGACTGGAAGCCGACCCCAATATAGTTGGGTAAAGGCTAGGGAGATGATTAGTCTTACCAAAGGGACTCAACACCAGCCTGTGGCCATTTACTAGCCGATGGAGGTCAGATAGACAGCACCATGTAAAATACTGGCACTCAGCTGCATGTAGTCGTCTTCTAGTTTAGACTAGAAGACGACCCCAACATAGTTGGGAAACCGTAGGCGCGGACCTGCGGACGGCGAGCATTGGGTGGCTCGCCGTCCGATCAGAACCAGGCCAGCCGCGCCAGGCGCGCCTCAAAGAGCTGTCAGCATAAAAGACGGAGCCCGCTAGCGTCAGTGCCTGCCGGAGTTGCGAATTTGTTCGAAAGAGTCACCGCGGCTCTGGAACGCAAAGGGCATTAGGGGTAACGCGGATGAGTTTTAGTCAAGAGTCTGACACTCCCTTCTACTTTACCCAGAGCGAGATTTGGTGATTTTCCATCCTTTAAAAAAACCGGCCAAGCGCTTCGCACTCGCGTGCAAAGGGTTCCGAACAAATTTAGTTTTTTTAACATGTTATTTTAACACTACAGACTTCTAATAGGTTTTCCTGTAAAGATCTATTATCTACATTTTTTTTTTCAAAATTTTAGGCTCTGTAGTTTCGGAGATAAGGGGGGAATGGTAATTTTTTGTCAAATTTCTTAAATAACTTCAAAACCATTTATTTTAAAATTATGAAAAAAGTATAAGTAAAACCCTTACAGTAAGTCCTTTCATTTGATATGTCACACGATATTGTTCAAAAAACTTTTTCATACAAGTTCCGTTTTTTTTTTTCGGAACCCTAAGAACATAGGCTTGGCTGATTGATTGCGGGACAAACGTCTCACTAAAGTCCTTCTAGGGGACTTGTATGTTATATTAAAGTTTATTGTTTTATTTGTAAGTACCTTGTTATACCTTTTACACACGGTGTCTACATATCTTTTATACAACTCTCCTTTTGCAGGTATGCTGCAAGAGATTTCTTTTGAAATAAGCATTACCTTTGTACCTATTTTTCTGTTTCCTTCTTTTTATACTACTATTTAATGAGTTTACATAAATTGTTAAAAAATAAAAAAATAAAAAAAAACCCACCGAATTGATAACCTCCTCCTTTTTTGGAAGTCGGTTAAAAATAGACAGTTTACTTTTATTAACGAGTGATTTAGACATAGCCCCCTCGCCTCGCTTCTCCGGGCGAAATATTTCTCTTTATAATGACAATGCCTTGAGTCGGACGGGCGGACGGGAGTAGACTTCTTAGTTCAAGAACTGCGCTCATTTGTACGAGAGCTTAACTTGTGGCGAGTTTTGGGATAAAGCCAACTGTTTATGGACCAATAGGGATTATCAATTACTGTTTATTACTACGACAAATGTTAAGAATTTGCCTTAAATAAATAATCGTGTGCGTTGGAATTGCACAATTTAATTTCGTCAATGAACTACAAGACTTATGATGGTCTATATGATGGACGTCCTACCCAACAGGCACTAGTTTCATCCCGTCTAGTCATACCCAGTGTTTCTCCTCCACATTTATTACGCGCACAGCTAAAGTGTGGAACTCTCTGCCAGCGTATGTGTTCCCGTACACATATAGCCCGTCTGCCGTCAAAGCAAGAGTGAACAGGCATCTCCTGGGCACGCTCACTCCATCATAGACCTCATCCGTCGCTTGCCATCAGGCGTGATTGTGGTCATTAGCAAGCCAAACTTCAAAAAAAAAATAAGAGGTGGAATTCCCTGCTGTACTCTGTATTTCTTGATAGCAGAAACCTGAAGGTTTTTAAGACAAGAATGAATAGGTTACTTCTAGGCAAACATGCTCCATCTTCGACCGCATCATCGCTTACCATTATGTGAGATAATGGTCAAACGTGTGCCTATCAATAAAATGAAAGCATGCCAGAATCCTCATGATGGTTATTATCAGTAATAAATAAAGACTTGTCTATAAAACTGATTAATTCTAAATAACTATGTGTGACTTAATTAAGTATTATTATTGTCATTAATAAGTATGAGCAGCTAAGTGATAATTTTATCATTGGAGAAAAAAGGTAAACTTTCAACATCGCAAATGATAAGAGGATAGTATAGTGCTAAAATATGATAAAATAGCTTTTGCCCGTGACTTAGTACGTGCATATCCCGTTTTTCCCGTTCCCGCAAGAACTTCGGGAAATCCTTTCTTAGTGCTCCGCTACATTCCCCAAGGAACCTACATGCCAAACAGCGCTCTACGACCAGTAGTTACGGCTGTGCGTTGTCCGTCAGTCACTCACTCACTCACACAGTAACGGAAGAATTTTATATATATTGATAAGGTTACTTACAGTACATAAATATAAAATGTAATTGATAATTTCATGTAGCTTTCTTCGTGATTTTATAAACACTCATCAATATTATTATCAATTCAGTTCAAATTCAAAACTAATATTATAAATAATTATTATAATATTTAAAGATCTTTCTAAACGCTTAGTTGACACTTCGCGTGACTCAAGGGCTGGCTTTTACCTCGCACAGAGGATAAGCATTGCCATACAACGTGGCAATGCCGCCAGTCTTTTGGGCTCACTTCCAGTGGACAGAGATGCGGGCGAATTTTTTGACGCCTTACTTTAGTTAGGATTTTTTTTTATTTTAAGTGTATATATTTTGTTTTATTTTAAGTTTCTTTCTTGTTGTATTAGGGGCTTTAAAGATAGAATAAATACCTTATATTATAAATCTAAGTTAAATTTTAAAGAGACTAATTGGTTGATTGTATATATATGTTCCTAAAGATTAATCTCTGAAAGAGCAGTAGTGCTATTCTCTAACAACAATTTCGTATCTCGACAGTAGAATCCGAGGTGAGTTTCAAATGAAGACCTTTATGTTGTGTGCAATAAAGCTCACTTTGTGAGTTTTATCCAGGGACCGGCCGGGTACTCGTTGAAAGGGTTTTTGAACGGGTTTTTTTAAGCGCTTCAAAAATAAACCCTATGATACGTGTTACACTCTCGAACGGGTGTTGTGTAACCCCTTCCGAACGGCTTACCCTTTCAATACCCTGTAACTCTGTAACAGGGTAAGCCATTCGAACCCAACACATCGTAATATGCACTCTTCGAAATCGACATTAGTTTGAAAATTGCATAACCACGACCGCATGTGACATCTTGTCGCCCGGCGCGCGCCATTGTTGCATGTACCGAGCGACTTGTAAACATGGAATAATAATCATTGTCCGTATGATCTTACAGTTCAATTTTCCTTGTCGCACAGGCTAAACATTGTAGGTAATGTTTCTTTTTCGTGTCTATTCTTGTTTATTCTTATCATTCGTCATTTAATTCGGAACACGGACGGAACTACGGAAGTAACTTAAATAAATTTAGCAGTGTTTTTGTTTACCTAAGTGTATGTTGTCATCATCATTTCAGCCAATATCCGTCCACTGCTGAATGTAAGCCTCCCCAAAGAGCTATCCCGGTCTTGAGCAGTCTGCATCCATCCGCTGCCAGCCACCTTCTTTAAATCATCGATCCATCGTGCCGCAGGGCGTCCCACGCTACGTTTGCCCATATGCGGTCTCCACTCTAACACATGTCTGCTCCATCGACCGTCTGTCCGTCTGCAGACATGGCCGGCCCACTTCCACTTCAGCATGCTGATCCTACGCGCAATGTCAGTAACATTAGTTCTCTGGCGAATAACATCGTTGCGAATTCTATCCACCAGAGAAACATTGCATTGCTATCTCTATTTGTGAACCAGGCCTATGGCGAGTGTTGTCCACGTTTCGGCTCCGTAAGCTATTACGGGTAGGACGCACTGGTTATAGACCCAGTATTAAGGGATTGTGGGATCGACGATTCAAAGATATCACGCAGCTTCCCGAATGCCGCCCAGCCCAAGCGAATTCTTCTTTTCTGGTCGCCTCCTTCTCAAAGTTGTGCCGCCCAGTTGTATAATTTGGCCTAGATATTTATGTATTCTTCTGCAAAGATTCCGCCTTGATTTCAATGTCATACGCAAATCGGAGGTGTGAGATATACTGACCGTTGATATTTATGCCCCATCCTTTCCAATCAAGCATCTTGAAAACGTCCTCCAACGCGTTCGTCAACAGTTTCGGAGAGATGACGTCTCTCTGTCTTACACCTCGACGCAATTGGATTGGTTTTGTGCTCTGTTCTTGTACTTGGACGGTAATTGTTGCGGCCTTGTACAGACATCTCATCACCTCTACGTAGTGATAGTCGATAAGACATCTCTGCATGGACTCCAGGACAGCCCAGGTCTCGAAGGTGTCGAAGGCTTTCTTGTAGTCCAACATACGCTAGGCATAGAGGCTGATTATATTCCTCGGTCTTTTTAATTATTTGCCTGAATTGTAGTGTGATCTAGTGAGATATGAGTATATGGTCTACGTTGCTGTAGCCTTTTCGAAACCCGGCCTGCTCCGACGGTTGGAAGTCATCGTTCTTTTGGGCGAGACGATTCGAGATAACTCTCGAAAACAGCTTGTAGACGTGGCTCAGGAGTGAAATGGGGCGGTAGTTCTTGTGGAGCGTGTTATCGCTCTTCTTGAAGAATAATAGCACCACGCTGCTGTGCCGTTCCTCCGGTGTTATGCCAGTGTGGCTGACGGAATTGAAGAGCTTTACAAGCTCTGTCAAGACAGGTGTTCCTCCTGCCTTGAGCAGCTTTGTGGTTATCCCGTCATCCCCTGGAGCTTTGTTGTTATGAAGTTGTCCGAGAGCTATCCTAATCTCACCCATGTGAATGTGGGGTAGCTCGTCTTTGAGATGGCGTGTAAGCCTGGCCCATGGATAATCCGCGCCGTGGGCCTGAGGTGTTTTTGAGCACACAAGTCTCCGTAGAACTTTTCGACTTCAGCGAGTATCTCTGGCTTCGAGGTGACGGTGGTGCCCTGTGACGTTTTGAATTTCGGCAGGTGACAACGGGAGGTATGGGGCTTGGCGAATACCTTCGAGCCCTTGTTCCGCGCTATGGCTTGCTCGATGTCTCGGGTATTTGGACTCCGAGTGTCGCGTCTGATTAGCTTCTTGATCTCCCTGTTAAGTAACTGACGCTCAGACGGTGTGGCATTCGGGAGTTCTCGTCGTTTCCTCATCAATTCCAGAGTCTCGCTAGTGAGTACTGATTTACGTCTATAACTCATTGGTCGAAAGTGTTTATTACCCACCTCGCGGATGATACGTAAGCAGGCTTTCGGTGGCATCGTTAATGTCCTCAGTGGTTTCCAACATGGCAAATCGGTTCTGTAGGTCCAACTGGAAGCTTTCGCAACCAGCTTCGACCTGGGGCAGCGTTGGTCTGACGGTCGACCTCGTTAGGCGCACTCTTTCGATTTTAACATTAATATTCAGAATGCCTTTAACCAGTCGGTGATCACTTCCGGTGATGACCCTGTTGATCACAAAGACATCTCTTAATATATGGCGCTTATCAGACATAACGAAGTCGATCTCATTCTTTGTCACGTTATCGGGGTTTCGCCAGTTCCACTTCCTTTGAGGATTCTTCTGGAAAAAAGAGTTAATCAGAAAAAGCCCCTGAGTCTCAAGGAAGTTTACCAGCATTCACCCCCTGTGATTTCTGCGCCCATAGCCAAATGGACCTACTCTCGACTCACCACTCTCTTGTACTCCCACTTTAGCGTTGAAGTCACCCAAGACAACAGTGTAGAATGTTTTGGTACGAGACATAGCTTTCACTATGTCTTCGTAGGTGGCCTCAACTTCTTCGTCAGGGTGTGCGGATGTTGGGGCATACACTTGAATAATCTTTAAAGAGTACTTTTCTGATATCTTAAGTAAAAGGTATCAAGCCCTTGCCGACACATTGCCGCATTCCACAATGTTACCCCTGAGTGACTTGTGGACCATAAACCCAACGCCACCTTGGGATGGTTGGTGTCCTTCTTGGAAATAGAGCAAGTGGCCACTATAGAGGGTTATCATCTTCTCCCCGTCTTTGGATCTCCGATAGTCCCACGATGTGCTAGTTAATACGACTTAACTCTACTTCCAATTCAGCGAAGTGCTCGTTCAGCCGCAGAGAGCGTCCGTTGTACGTCGCCAGGTCAATTTTCGGGATTGGTACCCTGTCATAGCCAGGGGATTCTTAGCACCTGCCACCGCACCGTTACCGTGGCCGGTACCATGGCCAGGAATAGTGCAGCTACCGAGAACTGGGGGCCGTGAATCTGGGATTCTGGGTTGCTTCTCATAGTGAGGATTTGCCATAGTCACCACGCTTGGCAGGCGGGTTGGTGACCGCAGTTCCTGGAATGCTTTCTCTTATAGTGTTGCTGCCCACTGTAGCATGGTTCATGGATATACCGCCATGTTTCGGTTACCGGAGCCAAAAAACGGATGCGTTGTTGTCATTCCGGCTAACATCCCTTAGTCGCCTCATACGACACCCACGTGAGGAGATGGGTTGGTCTATTCTTTTTACTTGCCGGATACTACACGGCAAAGTGTATGTTGTAGTACTTCTATATTAAGCAAGGAATTTAGAGAGGTATTCTATCTGTGACAATGTCACAGCCGAGGCGAGGTGCTGTTCACCGATATTATGTATACGATGCATCAATTGACACAAGCAAATGTAATGCCATAACATAACTTGTAAAAAACCAAGTCTTGCAACTCAGTTCTTCTACCATAAAAAGTTGTGAGATCCATGTAATATCAAGTCGGTCAATTTATTCAGTCCCTGCTTAAGGATCCTTCTGCCTTAAGTTATTACTTAATTAGCTAACCTAACAACTTCTCATATCAATGTTAATTTTTTTTATGTTTTAAATAAAAAGATTGACTTGGCAATCCCACTATATGTATACTTGTGAGATACATTGTGTTTTCATGCCAAGTCAATCTATGTAGTGTGTGTGTGTTTAGTGTTTTTTTTTTGTGTGTTATACTTAGTTAACTCTATTTAAATCAGCTATGATTCGTCATCATTCATTCACCATTATTGACAATTTAATGTGATTTCACTCTAGTGACAAAATAAGTGAAAGACTGATTAGTGTAACAAATTTTAATAAATCTTATTAAACAAATCATATTTTAAAAAAATAATCGAGCCTTGAGGTAGTTTTTGTCGGGTAGGTACATTAAGTGGACTGCCTTTGTAAGACGACTAAAATGGCACCGTGTTTATGCACGTTAAATCATGCGCCGCTACTTTGAAAAAAGAAAACTAAATGGCAGCGAGGGTGCTATGCCAGCTCCCATAGAAAAACTAACCAAGTGTGAGTCGGACTCGCGTGCAATCGTGTGACATATCAAATGAAAGGGCTTACTGCGAGGGTTTTAATTATATTTTTTTCATAATTTTAAAATAAATGGTTTTGAAGTTATTCAAGAAATTAGACGAAAAATTACCATTCCCCCACTTATTTCCGAAACTACAGAGCCCAAAATTAAAAAAAATGGAGAATTGGAGATAATAGATTTTTGTCTATAGATTACAGAAAAACCTATAAAAAGTCTATAGTGTTAAAATGACATGTTACAAAAATGAAATTCGTACGGAACCCTTTGCACGCGAGTCTGACTCGCACTTGGCGAGTTTTTATTAAAATAAAAACATTGCGCGCGCGTCGCGTCGGTCGCCACTTTTTTTCACAACCGCCAGAGTTTGCATCGAACCAAATATGCTATACCTACGAGTACACAGTTTAAAGTTTAAAACTATTCATACATATCATAGCCGCCTGTGCTAGTAATCGTACTCGGGAATTCGTCTTGATTCTCTGTAAAAAGCGGCTGACTATATTCTTGAAATCGTACATTATCATCATCAGTATCGCTAGCGTCAGCTGAAACACAATCAATCCTTTTGGTAATAATAATAAAAATATATGTTACTAAATAAATAAAAAAGGAGGTACTTAAAAGGCTAAGTAATTCAGTTGTAGGTAACTTGTAACTTAACATAATAAATAACAATAATTTTAAATAACAAATTTAAATTACACATCACAATATTAACATTAAGGTACCAAACTCAGTACTTTAAATAATAATCACTAACCTGTGTTACTGATCCTAATTATTAGCTAGCTTATCTGTCGACTTTCATCACTTGTTGTCAAATTCGTAATCAACTCAATAAAAATAGTACGGCAATGAGGCGCCGCTCGGGTGCAAGTATCCCGCACCTACATGCAGCTCAAGTGTATTAGGTAATTCAGGGTAACCCGAATAAAAGCTTTTCGTAAAGGTAACCTCTTCAAAGGCTTAAGCCATTGAAGGGCTTAACCCCTTCACGTGCTTACCATAATAAAGGTGGTAACCGTTTCGCTGGGTTTCGGAGATGTAACTCGATCAAAAAGTAACACTGCGATATGAGTTACCTCATGTACGGCTTACCCTATCAAAAGGCTTAACTCTTAAGCGGGGTTGTCCGGTCCCTGGACTTATCACTCAGGTGAAGCTCTATATCGAAATAGTTTCTTACAGAATAGACTAGCTGATCTGATTAATTTTTCACTGATAAAAAGATCCCCTGAATAAAATCCGCAACGACAAAGTCGCAAAAAAAAAATCTTTACTCGAATACCGCTGATTCATTCTTCTCCACGTCAAAAACTATTGCGCTTTTTTTTACTAGCTTCTGCCATCGGGTTCGCCCGCGTGGTCCCTAGGGAACATATTTCCAGTATAAAAGTAGCCTATATCCTTTCTCAGGCTCTAGACTATCACTGTGCAAAATTTCATTGAAATCGGTTCAGTGGTTTTGGCGTGAAAGCGAGACAGACAGACAGACAGATAGACAGACAGAGTTACTTTCGCATTTATAATATTAGTAAGGAAGTAAGGATTAGTAATTAGTAAAATTAGTAAATTAGTAAATATTAGTAATTAGTAATATTAGTAATTAGTAAATTAGTAAGGATTAGTAAGGATTGATATTTAGATCAGGACAAATATCCCATAGGGTTTGTTAGTAAATACTTAAACTATGTTAGTATAATACACAGAAACAGATACAGACACAATACAAAACATTACAACACAATACAAACATTACACAACTAGTCAACTACCATAGTCTGGGCGCACTTGGCAACGACACATGTGCAGCGCACAGGTCCATCAAGTGGCCCTCAGTCTTGCTAGCAAAAATGCAACGGAATCTTTTAAATTAGGCATAAGACAGTACCTTGTATTAATTTACTGTCCATTACCAAATCCTTCACTTGGAAATAATCACCTAAGCGCCATAAACTAGCACATACATCACAAAACGACAAAAATTACATCACTATTCCAGGCGCATTTCATTCCAACTGAAGAGATGACTTCAAACTTCAAACGCATTTCAAAAGATCTCCGCATCTCCTTCTTCATCAAGGGAACTTTATCCTTGATTTTAAAGGGGTAAGGTTTAATCTCTCCTGGCAAGATTAAATGAGTCAACGGAGGGTAGGTAGCAATCCTTATCCTTCACCATGGAAACTTTATCTTTGTTTTTAAAGAGGTAAGGTTTAATCTTCCTTGGCGGGGTAAAATGAGCGGATGGAGGGTAGGTAACGAAATCAGGTTAAGTGTACTTGCTACAGGTGGCATGGCCTTTTACATTTTGCGCTTGTTACTTGATGGGACTTAACTTGGGGAAAAAACTGAAGGCAAAGATCTAGGTCTCCTTGCCAAGTTTTATCCTTTGCGCGAAGAATTCTGAGCACTATCCACAGCACTTGGGTTTTATTGGATAAAATGTGGCGTATTTTTTGAAGAAGGTTTTTAAGTTAATTAGGATTTGTTGAAAAATTGGTGAAAAGATGAATGGAGAGTTAGAAGTTGGGGAAAATTAATATTGAAAAATAGAAAAAAGGAGGTAGTTTTAACTCTAAAAGACACAATGTGCTCGTAACTTTACTTTGACATTATGGAAAAGAAAAAGTAAGTCCCTCCAGTTTGAGGTGACGCCTGCTTTATTCAAGGGTAATATTGAAAAATGTAACAAAGCGAGTATTCTTCTAAATTTTAAAAGAAGAACACTTTTTAACCGACTTCCAAAAATGGAGAACGTTCTCAATTCGGTGGGTATTTTTTTTTTTGTATGTACACCGATTACTCCGAGGTTTTTGATCCGATTTGTGTGATTCTAGTTAGATTTTGCTAGATTTTTAGTTCGATGCGGTGTACTTGCCATTTGGTCCCGTAAAAATTTGATTCAGTTTGGTTCAGCAGTTTTTGTTTTATGAGCATTTTTGTTTAATTCAATTTCTGCGTAGACGAAGACTTCGTCCAAGTACCACCACTTAAAAGTGAAAAATAAAAACTTTTTACAATAATATAGGTATTACCGACTTCCAAACAAAACACTACAAAGTATAAAATAACCTTAATTTCGGAAGTCGGTGTTAAAAAACAAAGAAACAACAAACCAAAAACACCGACTTCCGAAATTAAGGTTATTTTATACTTTGTAGTGTTTTGTTTGGAAGTCGGTCATATTTTTTTGTAAAAAGTTTTTTAAGCTATAACGTTCATTTACGAGACCGACAGAACCCAAGTTTTTTTCCCATATTATCAAAGAAACATTCATTCTTGGAAACATTCCCCTTGCTCCATATTCATGACTCCTTACTTAGAACTCTGCCTGCCCCACAAAGGAATACATAGCTAGCTACATGTGCTCCCCAAGAGCTGACGTAAGCGACTGGCAATGCAAATCTTATGACGTCACCCATAGAATATGCAGCGCATCATAAATTTATAGTGAAATTCTTGCATTGCGGAAGATATGAAAAAATATCCTGGTTTGTTATTAGAATATATGAAGTATTGAGTAATTATTTAACAATATATTCACATAAAGGAATGAAAGAAATTGAAAATAAAAATATGGCATAATCACCACACAATCTATTAAAAAAAGCTGGACAGACTTCTTATAGATTTTCCTGTAATTTATAGGTACAGATCTATTTTTTCAATTTTTTTCAAAATTTTAGGATCAGTTGTTTCGGAGATAAGGGGGGAATGGTCATTTTTCGTCTAATTTCTTGAATAACTTCAAAACTATTTCTTTTTTCAATTATACAGTAGGCCCTTTCATTTGATATGTCACACAATATTGTTCAAAAAACTTTTTTTTTTAATTTTCTTGTTTGACCCCCAAAAGTGATTCCCATACAAAAATTTAATGATTTACGTAACGCGTGCGTGTTTGGGTCATAGAAGTCCATATGTGTACCAAATTTCAACAGAATCGGTCCAGTGGATCCGGAGATAACTGGCTGTGACAGACGGACAGACTGTTGACAGTCCGTTTTTTTTTCTGAACCCTAAAAAAGTAATACAAAAATTGTTTTCATCACTATGCGAATACGATGAAAATGCGATAGCTCTTTAAAAATATCATCCCCTTTTGGTGCAAAACATTATGTCAGCGTTCGACTACGGAAATGCAAAACGTTTAAGAAACTTGCCTTCCAAATGACTACTTGAACCCATAAACAGACGTAACATCGGCCATATTTCGAAAGAACCAACAAAACGTCAATAATTGAATCCACTCGAACATTCCGCCCGTACCAGTGATATAATAACGTTTTTTGCGTTTTTTACTCGGCCGTCAAGCTTTCTGAGACAGTTTTTCTGCTGAAGATAACAATCAAAAAACTATATAATCAATGAAGTAAAACACTGCGTGTAAGAATCTTTGCGTCTCGCTTCGCGTAACAAAATGTTGAGAGTTCAAGGCAATGGTGATACGCGAGAGGGGATGGAGATACGGGAATACTTGACTAAAAGAAGCCGTAAGGTTGCCTGCTTATCGGTCTTCTACAGATTGTACTTCGGTGAGTGTGCTCAAGAACTCCACGACCTCATCCCACCGGCCCCCTTCTACCATCGGACATCCAGACGCACTGCATCTTACCATCCCTACCTTGTTGCTATTCGACCAATTCGCACTAAGCGCTTCCAAACGTCTTTTATAATGCGCACAGCAAAGGAGTGGAACTCTCTGCCTGCGTCTGTGTTTCCAAACGCTTACAACCCTAATCTCTTCAAAGTTAGAGTGCACAGGCTCCTTCTGGGTAAGCTCGCTCCATCGTAGACTTTGTCTCTGTCATCTCTAACCTAGACTAGAGTCAAGAGCAAACCATCGCAAATAAAAAAAAGAGATAGGTATATATTTTTTTTTTGGGATGCGATGTCATCAAATGACTCCTCTCGATCTGGGCGGAGTGGAAGGGAGTGTCAGACTCTTACTGACTAAAACCCACTCGTGGCAGACCAAGAGAGAGACGGATAGTGATTTCGCAGAAGCAAAACATCGAGTCGAATGGCGGGCACTAGTAGAGGCCAATGTCCAGCAGTGGACTGCTATAGACTGATGATGATGATGAAACATTTAATTAATTAATGAAAATGTACTTAAAACCTGTACTTAATATTTTACTGAAAAAATCTAATATGTGCGTCAGATAGATTTGTAAAAAAAATAAATAAAAAAAAAAACAGAGCGTTGAAAACCTGCGTGATGTCACGCGTACACATTTTACTAAAACGCGACGTCAACAGCCCTGCTCTAGAACTTTGATGCGCTTTATCTTTACAAGTTTTTAGGGTTCCGAAAAAAAAAACGGACCCTTATAGGTTCACTCGGGTGTCTGTCTGTCTGTCTGTCCGTCTGTCACAGCCAGTTTTCTCCGGATCCACTGGACCGATTCTGTTGAACTTTGGTATACATATGGACTTCTGTAACCCAAACACGGACGCGTTACGCAAATTTTTATTTTTTTTGGTATGGGGGTCACTTTTGGGGGCCAAACTAGAAAATTTCTTAAAAAAGTTTTTTGAACAATATCGTGTAACATATCAAATGAAAGGTCTTACTGTGAGGGTCTTAAATATATTTTTTTCATTATTTTAAAATAACTGATTTTGAAGTTATTAAAGAAACTAGACGAAAAGTGACCATTCCCCCCCCTTATCTCCGAAACATACTGAGCCTAAAATTTTGAAAAAAATGGGGATAATAGATCTTTGCCTATAGATTACAGGAAAACCTATAAGAAGTCCATATTGTTAAAATAACATGTTAAAAAATAAAATTCGTTCGGAACCGTTTGCACGCGAGTCCGACTCGCACTTGGCCAGTTTTTTTATCGATTTGAAATGGCAAAAAATACGTGACCAATATTTTTGGCAATACAACAGACGGACTTAATATAATTAATATTTTTCTATCTATTAAAATACCTTATTCCACCACCCTGGTAGACCAAGAGAGAGATGGATAATGATGTCACAGAAGGTTAACATTTTATGAAAGTGTACTTCATTGCTAAGTGTTGATCGAGTCTGAATGTTTGGATTATGCAATGTGATATTGTTTTAAGTGGAGTCGTTTTGTATTTTGGGAAGTGGAGTGTTTTTTGTTCGGGGGTTTGAGCATGTCAAGTGTAAACTCGAACGGATTAAAAGAACGGAAAGAAACTTAATAGTTGTATTTGGTTTAATAATGTGTTTGACAATTTAATAACAAATTTTAAATTTTGAATGACTTTTAACTTAATTTTGTATGTCACAAAGGCCGAACATGACTGATCTTTTTTGTTTATGAACAACTTGCATTTCTTTTATGTATACTCATGTTTCTACAAATAAATGTCTTGTATTGTCTTGTCTTGGTTCGTCATTATTATTTGAAAAAAAAGATCTCTGTTCTCTTCGACATTTTTGTTTACGTGACCAAAGAAATCATAGCAATAGTTTTTGGGATTAATCTGATTTCATTTTTTTTTATTTGTGATGGGTTTGCTCTTGACTCTTGTCTAGGTCAGAGATGACAGAGACAGTCTTTTTTTTTAAGTATGGGAAATCATCAAATGACTCCTCCCGCTCTGGGTGAAGCAGAAGGGAGTGTCAGACTCTTACTGACTAAAACCCATCCGTGCTCCTCCCAATGCCCTTTGTCTTCCAGGGCAGCGGTTACTCTTTCGAACAGATTCCGCAACAGGCAAGAGGCAAAGTCTAAGATGGAGCGAGTTTACCCATATATTATAATATTTTATTTATACATACCTATTATTTTTGAATGGAAGATTACTAAAGATAAATCTTTAATATTCTACAAAGTTATTAGGTACAGAATCTTCTTGGAAGAGAAATGTTGTTTTTGGTATACTTGTAATGAGGGAACCGTATTTACGAATTTGCTGTTATCCTTCTCGAAATCCGGGTTGGTAATATAGAAATAGAATAGCATGTTTGTGATTCTATTAACAGTAGAATTATAAAAAATACGTAATATCTGTTTGTTACGGGAGGAGCTCGTAGAATAACAGCCGCACGGGTCGATCTTCAAGGTTAAGCAACGATTGTAAAGGTTGGTCTGTAGATGGGTGACCATCTTAACATACCGAGTTTCCTCCGTGCCTCAGAAAGCACGTTAAGCCGTTGGTCCTAGCTGTCATTTGTAGATCTTTGGCAGCCGTTACGGATTTTCAGAAAATCTGACTCCAGTCCAGCCAAGAAGTACCGTGTTACCCAGTTAATGGGTTGTGGAGGTCTGGTAGGCAGCCGCTCCACGTAAAATACTGGTATCAGCTGAATCCGGTTTGACTGGGAGCCGACCCCAATATAGTTGGGAAAAAGCTAGGCAGTTGATGTTATGGTAATTTTTAGAAATACTGATCTGATTTGCACCCTAATGAAAACCTTTATTCAGGAAATCAACGGTTCTTGTGGATTTTAACAGGAGGAAAAAGTAGTCTAAGATTTAAAACAAAAAGCTACTCATTACACCTAACCAGACTGAGAAACACAATTACACAAATGCACTCAAAACAATTAAACCACCACAATTACAACTCATTCATTACAATCACAAAATAATGTACCAAAAAAATCAGTCCCCAAAACAAAATTCTTCAACTCAAAACAAAAGAACTTTGCATCTTATTTAACGGTACTTGCTGAGGTTTCCGACTGACGTCACGAGCGGTGAAGTGAGGAGGGGGCGGAGGGGTCAAGAGTCAACGCTTACGGAGTTAGGAGCAATTAAAATTGAGTTAGAAGATGGGACAGATGTAGTGGCAGAGATTGTTGACAGTCGCTTATACATATAGTGAGATGAATGGGCTTACTGGGAATTAAGATAACACATAACATAACATTACATGTTTTAGTGTTAATATACAACGTATAACAGAATAAACGCAATACCTCTTAAGGGATCATTGTACTCATTACTATGAACAACTCTTACTATGGGATCAACCCCGAAATCAGCTGTTCAGTATATTTTGTCGAGATATGCGCACAGAAATGTATGGGGGAGTCGATGTTTTTTCGCGATTTTAGTGTTGGTCCCATAGTGAAAGTTGTTCATAATGATGAGTTCAATGACCCCTTAAGAGGTATTAAGTTTATTCTGTTACAGGTTATATATTCCGTAGTGCTTGGCAACTGGGCTTAACCCAGTTGTATATGTCCCTTGGTGCCTATTGGCCTAGCTCTATTCTGTCTCTTGCTTGATAAGGAGGGAAGTGGAAATTAAACATTTTTAGGGTTCCGATTCTGTTGAAATATGGTACACATATGGACTTCTGTGACTCAAACACGGACGCGTTACGTAAATCATTAAATTTTTTGTATGGGCGTCACTTTTGAGGGTCAAACTAGAAAATTTAAAAAAAAGTTTTTTGTAGAATTTCATGTGACATATCAAATGAAAGGGCTTACTGTGAGGCTTTTAATTATATTTTTTTCATAATTTTAAAATAGATGGTTTTGAAGTTATTCAAGAAATTAGACGAAAAATGACCCCCTTATCTCCGAAATTTCAGAGCCTAAAATTTTGACAAAAAATGGAGATAATAGATCTTTACCTAAAGATAAAAGGAAAACCTATTAGAAGTCTGTAGTGTTACAATAACATGTTAAAAAAAAAAAATTCGTTCGAAACCCTTTGCACGTGAGTCCGACTCGCACTTGGCCAGTTTTTTTACTACCCCTCCGCTGTACTTTTCTGATTAATGTAGTTGTGGGATCTAAGACAGTTAAATCGTTTCTCCTTGACTCGTCGGGTTTCATTGGCTCGGCGTTTTTCTGGTGGTCGCCACTGTTGATTCTGTCTTTCAGGAGGTGCAGTGGTTGAGAATGTGTGGCGGGCTTGTCCCAAAAAAAAAATAACATTAGATATGAATTTGTGATGTTCTCTCAAACGGAGGAGGCATACCAAAAACCGGGTAAATTTCAAATTTTATCCCAAGGGTACGAAACCCTAAAAAGTAGCTCATAACTGCCTCCAGGGTCCCATCAGTTTCTGTACCAAAATTCATCATCGGTTCAGCGATGGAACTGAAGGCATAAAAACTCACATTCGCATTTATAATATTGGTTAGGATAAACTTCAAGTTTAACCACATGCCTAGCCTTTTCCCAACTATATTGGGGTCGGCTTCCAGTCAAACCGGATTCAGCTGAATATCAGTATCTTACGTGGAGCGGCTGCCTACCAGACCTCCACAACCTATTAACACGGTAGTTCTTAGCAAGACTGGAGTCAGATTTATTGGCTTCTGAAAATCCGTAACAACTGCCAAAGATCTACAAATGACAGCCGGGACCAACGGCTTAACGTGCTTTCCAAGGCACGGAGGAAACTCTGTCTATGATCACCCATCCACAGACCAACCTTGGCAAGCGTTGCTTAACCATGAGATCGACCTACGCGGCTGTTATTCTTTAGCCACGAGCTAAAGCTTAACCACATGTCACTGCACATGGCGTCGTATTAAAAATACATGCACGAATGAAAAGATAATAAAACCTGAAGTTTCATTAACATTGACAAAGAAGAAAAGGATTACATTGAAACCGAAGTAATCAACATCGGAATGGAAGAAAGACGAGTCCAAATGAAAACGTCCCGGACAACGGAGATTGAAACGAAAGATCTCTACAATTCGTGTACTTAGCAGTATTTGAGGAACAAAAGATTTTATTGTTGGTTTCTGCGAATAACTTGACGAGTTGTGGTAATTAAATATCGGTATTATTAAGCTTGGCAGCGTTTCTTAATGAGTATGATTTCTTGAGATACTGTTTTATAAGGAACTGACTTTATTTCTAAGTAAATAATAAATGGCTTTTAATGGACTGGACACTAAAGTGGGTAATATTTATAAACAATGGTTGATGGGGCCGAAAAGTTCCGCGTACCGGAAGACGCAGCGTTGGAAGGCCTCCCACAAGGTGGACCGATGACCTGGTGAAGGTCGCGGGTAGCCGATGGATGCGAGACGCACAGGACCGGTCGTTGTGAAGACACTTGGCTCCCCCAAGTGTCTTCACAACGACCGGTCCTGTGCGTGCCTATGTCCAGCAAGTGGACGTCTTTCGGTTGATATAATTATGATGATAAATGGACTGGGACATGCCATTTTCGCAGTTGTGTGTCATGCTGAATGAAACTTTCTTCCTTTCCTTGTATCCAGTTCTGACATTAGCAAGTAACAGTATTCTTCGAAATCTCATTCCTCTAAGCATTTATAGGTAGGTAGATAGTAGATCTTTAAACGGTAGTCGTGCAATTTGCTATGAGGACTTGACTGTTATGTAAGTAAGTAACCTTAGGGCCCGTCTCCACAAACGAGCGAGAGAATCGCGACGACATTATCGTCATGCCACGTTATTCTATAATAACTCTATGTGCCTCACACGGCGATATTATCGCGGCGATCTGACGAGTGAAAAAACCTCCACTCGCCGCGATTCTCCCACTTGTGGAGTCGGCCCCTTAGGAACATAAATGTTGGTAAGTTCTAAAGCTCTATAGGCTATTTCTCCAATTTCATCGATCACGTAAGCTTTTCTCTGAGCCCTACTGGCTTTTACTCCAATTTCATCGCTCTTAGAACGAAACTAGATACTGAAAGCCCTGGGAAACTGGAGACTAGTATTACTGAGAACCCTTCGTTTACCGAGAAAAGGAAGATCCCTAAATATGGCTTACGTGACTGAGTATATGAATTAAAGCACAAAGAAGATTGGTTATATAAGCCACATGTGGGGTCACGAACGACAACTACAGCGGAGCTGAAGCAATCGCCTTGACCGAAATCGGTTGGATCACATCTTCGTCATCGATTTTCTTTTTTTAGGGTTTCGAACAAAATACGGAACCCTTATAGGAGCACTCGGGTGTCTTTCTGTCTGTCTGTCTGCCTGTCTGTATGTATGTCTGTCTATCCATCTGTCACAGCGAGTTTTCTCCGGATCCACTGGAAGCGAGTCCGACTCGCACTTGGCCAGTTTTTTTATTTGTGATGGGTTTGCTCTTAACTCTAGTAGATCAGAGATGACAGAGACAAAGTCTACGAAAAAATGTCTCCTTCTGGGTAAGCTCGCTCCAGCGAGCTTACCCAGAAGGAGACATTTTTGAGAAGATTTTGACGGATCAGCCGGTCCATTCTGTAAATATCGTGTTTATGGCGTTTACTGTTCAAAATCTCACAATGACAATATAGGTGAAGTTAAAATTGAGTGAGTTATAATTCGCCAACGATGATGCTCGAGGATTGACTGCTCAACTACTACTTTCATGGTTTCAATAGAACAACGGAACAGAAGCTTTAATTTTGGAAGCCACATTCAAGAAACGTATTTCTTTAAAATTTTCCAATTTAGATTAAGATAAGAGATAGATAAAACATTAAAACACAAACTTAACTTGGCGAAATGGGGTTTCATAGAACCGTTGGCTACTCAATGTGAGGGCGGTGTCCCTGTGCCCATACACCTATTTAGGGATTAAATTAATGCCAACGATGATGCTGAAATTAACGTAGCCACTAACTGGGTCCAAACGATGTAGGGAGTTATCCATCGAGTTGAAAAGAAGAAAAATAAACATTTATTCTTTCAACATTTCATCTCCTAACCAAAAGTATCACTAAAAAAAACAATACGGTATTTTCGCAACCGAAGCTCAGCGTCACAAGTCGTTAGCGGTTGTGCATCAGTGACTCAATAACCTAAAAACTGGCAACATTAATGTGCAGACAAAGGAAGATCGTTAGTGTGTGACACCGAAGTGTGGCAACACTGTTGCGACATTGTCGTAGGGTTAGCAAGCTTGTTTGTATCCTTTCTTCAAATTGGGTAATATTTCGTGAGTGCCAGATTTATGGATACGATACTTGAGTAACAGGATGTTAGGTATAAAATCTGGTTGGTATTGAAGTGTGTCACGTTGAGAAAAAGTGGTATGAAATTGTAGATGATTATCTAAAAGCACAGGAATCAATACTCGTTTTTTCGAAAAGAGGATGGGTTTGCCCTACTGTGGAAAAATAAAGCACAAGTCAGCAACTATGAAGTTTCTTGCCGGTTCTTCTGTAAAAGAACCAAGCAACTACAACCGAGCAATGAGCTTTATACGTTCGCTAGTTGACCCGCGCAACTTCGTCTGCTCCGCTCCTGTTGGTCTTGGCGTGATGATATATAGCTTATAGCCTTCCTCGATAAATGGGCTATCGAACACTGAAAGAATTTTTCAAATCGGACCAGTAGTTCCTGAGATTAGCGCGTTCAAGCAAACAAACAAACTCTTCAGCTTTATATATTAGTATAGATTAGTGAGAAATAACATATTTTGAAATCGAATTTGACCAGACTTCCAAAGTTACAAGAAGAAAAAAAACTAAGCTTGAGCAAAATTCACTTAGGTACGCAAGAAAGAGGAGCAAGACAATGCTAAATCTTTAGATTGATACCTTGCCATTCAATGTTGAATGAAAAGCTAATGAATTGAGAGGCATTCTAAAACCAATCTATACTTCTATACTAATATATAAATCTGAAGAGTTTGTTTGTTTGTTTGCTTGAATGCGCTAATCTCAGGAACTACCGGTTCGATTTGAAAAATACTTTCAGTGTTAGATAGCCCATTTATCGAGGAAGGCTATAGGCTATATATCATCACGCCAAGACAAATAGGAGCGGAGCAGACGAAATTGCGCGAGTTCAGAGTTAAAATGCTGACAATAAAGAAGCATATCAAAACATAGCATCAAGCTTGTTGATATAGAAAGGCTTCTTACCGGCCCTAAACAGGTGACACGTATCCGGGTGCCTGACGTGCTCTGACCTACTCCACTTGGGCACAATGACCAATTTATTGACCGTAACAATCAATGGAACTAATTCGTGTAGTCTATTATGTGAATGAGCATTATATGTCGAGGACCGTTGATGTGTCGTTTGGCTCGTTCGGTTTTGGCGCTATTTTGGTGCAAGGAAAATTCTTCCAGTCTTTTTGTTAAAAGTATCTTAACTTTTGGTCTTATTATTTCTTCTCTTTAGAAGTTTAATCAGTGTCTGATGATGATGTTAAGTAGCACTGTTAATAAATATGTGATCACTAGTTGACTCGCGCAACTTCATCTGCTCCACTCATATTGGTCTCAGCGTGATGATAGCCTATAGCCTTCCTCGATAAATGGGCTATCTAACACTGAAAGAATTTTTCAAACCAGACCAGTAGTTCCTGAGATTAGCGCGTTCAAGCAACAAACAAACAAACAAACTCTTCAGCTTTATTATTAGTATAGATTAGTATTAGTATAGATTAGTATTAGTATAGATTAGAGTTAGTATAGATTAGTATAGATATTGACAGATCTCGGGATCGGGAATACTTTCACTGTGCATACAGCTAAGGAATGGAATTTCCTTCCGCAGTCTGTGATGCTTGATAGCTACAACCTGGGGTTCTTTATGCGAAGAGTGAGTAGGTTACTTCTAGGCAAGCGTGCTCTATCGTCAAAAACATCACCCCTTACCAACAGGTGAGAATGTGGTTAAACGTGAGTCTAGCAATAATAAAAAACCGGTCAAGAGCGAGTTGGACTCGCGCACCAAAGGTTCCTTAACATCATAAAATTTTCATCGGCGAGGCCTATATTCGTCAGAGAATTTTAATACTGCGGTGTATATTGGATTAATAAAATCTATCGTGACAGTCTTACTCATATCATAGACGACCCCATTCTATATCATAAAGTTCAAAAACCCATGGACACAAATAAGTGCTCAAGCGGATTGCTTTGGCTTGAGTTGATCCAGACAAGGCAGACGCGGATGCAAGATCATGGTGCGCGACAGTAGAGAAAGTGCTATATCGCCTTAAGTATCAAGTCAAGCAGCATTGCACGTTCCAGATGTGACCATTAATAATACTCCGTTGTCCAGAGTAACAAAATGTAAGTACCTGGGTCACTGGCTCACTCATGACCTGAATGATGACCTGGACATAGAAAGGGAACGCAGGGCGATGGCTGTCCGAGGTAATATGCTGATCCGCAGATTTGCACGTTGTACGACGCAATTCAAAATAATCCTTTTCAGAGCATACTGCCAGTCTTTTTATACGTGCAGTCTGTGGGTCAGATATACGCTGAGGGCATACAATGCCTTGCGTGTCCAGTATAACAATGTATTCAGGATGCTGTTGGGTCTACCACGTTTTTGTAGCGCTTCTGGGATGTTCACCGAGGCCAGGGTTGATGGTTTTCATGCCATTATACGGAAAAGGTGCGCTTCTGTTCTCAGTAGAGTACGTGCTAGCTCCCACAGCATCCTGAATGTATTGTGTGATAAGTGGGACAGCCCTATGCTGGCTCACTGGATACGGCTGCACACGTAGGTATCAGTTGTTTTAATTTTGTATGTTTTGTACTAACATTAGGTTAAAACTTTTACTAACAAGCTATGGATTTTATCTGCAATAAATCTTTATTATTGTTGCAGTTGGCAGCGAAGTCCTTCGTATGCTGTGCCTGTGGAAAGCCAGGATATATCGCAGCCCGATGGACGAGTGCAAGCAGCGACAGATAAGTGGATAAAACAAAATACTTCAAATCGCCGGCGCACCCAGCAATTAATACCAACACTAATCATCATATTATTAAAGACCTGACAGAGGTAAGCCTCTGAAACTAGTAGTCTCTGGAACGTAATAAAGAGCAATTAAGTGGCCGCCGGGGACATCAATCGATGCAGACATCAGTATTCACATCGTGTGCGCCAAGTCGATGGATATTTCAAACATTATGTTTGTAACTCATTGGAGAACAAGGTTTGGGATGCAGCGGTTATGAATTTTACAAACTGCATTTTTTATGGATGCAATCTTTGCTTGACATAATTATATCGTACCTATGTTTGAACAACCCCGAGATAAGCTTGTCGTAGTGCTTTGAGATGTATCTCTAGTTTCTAATAATTCAGTCTGTACTGTTTTTGGCTGTCCTATAAATTGAGATGAAATTAAAAAAATGATTTTAACATTTGTTTCATTCGCATTTACTACGTCTTGTATGGCGAATCGCCAAAGGGCCATTTTCACCAATTCAAACTGATCGCGATCAGTACATCTGAACTGCGTTCAAGAGCTGTCAGTGTCAATATTTCACAGAAAGTAACGACACTGACAGCTCGTAAACGTGGTTTGTATGCTGATCGCGATCAGTTTCGTTCGTGAAATTCGCCCTTACTCTCTATTTCTGGTAGATTCATTGTTGACCATTCAAAAGTCATTTATTCAAATTAGGCTGAGTACCAGCTCTTTTTGAACGTCAACCTTTACAAATAGACAGTCCCCCAAAACGCCCGCCCGTCACCACTTCCTAGTGTTTTAGCTGTGGAGAAGAAGTGGCCAACAAACTCCCAGCAACACATTTGTCTGTTGAGTTAGAAGAACTGGCATTTATACAATAGTATGCAAACTTTATTATTAAAGCTATATTCATTTGACTACTGTAACAGTTGACGCAACGACTGGTCATACTAACTTTACTAAAATTCTTGTTCCATTATCAAGAATCTAGATCTAAGAGCTGACTGTCTTTGGTTCAACTTTTACGAAAATCAACAACCTCAAGTCTTCTAAAAGCTACATTGTGTCTAAAATTCATTATTATATTTTACCAACTTACAAAACATTTAAAGAAAAAAAAACTTTTCATTTTTTACACTATTAATTCCGCTGTCAGTTCCTAACTTTTACCTTTTTAGTTTTTACACTTCAAATGCAAATGCACCTCCAAGCGCTCCATCACCAAGGCTCGCATATATTTGGAAGTACGGAACATCTAGCCAGACCATTTCCTATGCCATATCTATTAACCTTGAGACTTCTACTCGAAATACAGGTATTAGTTTTTAATTAGCAAACAGGTTTTATTTGAAGCAGTTCATTTACATATGAGTATGGATGGGTCGTGTGAACTTGGGTTTAAAATAGATGGTGGTAGTGAATGAATACTGGCGATTTGTATTGTGCCTCTAATATTGTTTTAATAAGCGGTTGATATAAGGGTGTATGAGAAGATAGTGTTGATCTTATCAAACTTGTTTGTTTTCTTAGGTTCATTTTGTTTTCATTGATATTTTACAAGTAACAATTCACGTTAGGGTCATCATATCAGCCGAAAGACGTCCGCTGCGGGACATGGGCCTCCCCCAATAGAGGGGTGTTTGCCATAATCGCCACGCTTGGCAGGCGGGTTGGCGATCGCAGTGTATGGTGTTGCGTTTTACAGAGAACGCTGCTGCCCATTCTCTGGTAAATCCCTTAAACACCTCATACGACACCCACGGGAAGTGATGGGATGGTATTATTCTTTTACGGCATCATACGGCACCGGCCGACAGGTGCCGGGTATTCGGCGGTATATAGGATTCGGCGCTGGGTAACCTCAGCGCCGCATGGTGTATATATGGCCTACAAATCAATGTGTTTAAAAAGTTACTCAAACCAGTATTGTAAATTTTTCGTCTGAAGGTCCTCTTGAGGCGAGAAGCACAAGAACAGTCCATTTGGACATGGTTTAATGAATCAGGGAAACTCATGACAATCTAATGCATACGAAAAACGCAATCGATACGATGATTTCTGGGGTAGTGATTATGAGAATGATAACTGATGCACTTTACAGTTAATTAACTTAAACTGCCATATGCCTTTGAATGGGGTTTAGATATAAGCTGTCCACATTATCGTGGCAGCAAAAGCCTATGCCGACGGATTTGAGCCAGCGAACAGGCGGTGTTGCATTGTGCTGAAAGCTTAGACCCCGGACAGAGTGAGAAGCTTACGCGGGGACGCAATTTATCAGACAAGTGAAAACGCTATTTGAGTCCAGGTACTTGTCTCATCGCCGGCGATCAGCGAGTACCTAGCGAGTAAAGCTTCAAACTCGAATCGAGTTGACGAGCAGCGAGTAGAGAGTGAAAAGTTTCGATAGTTTTGACGCCTCGGTTTTCAGCGAGTACTTTTGTGCGACGGGCTTTTATTCGCAATACTCGCTCCGGCCCGAACTATAGGTAGAAATTACCGCTGTTTGGTGACTTCTGACCGCCAAGTGAGCATCGCCGAGCTAGTGTCGCTGAGCGAGTACAATCTTTGATAGCTCTTGTCTCTGCAATCAACTAGAGGTAAGAGCCGCTCGCCGGCAGTGTGAACAGCCAGCTATCGACAATGAATGTATGTGTCTCTTTTACTCACACGAGATCTATATCTTTTGTCCTTTTCCTCAGCGAGCAAATAGTCGATAGCTACTCGCTTTCTTGCCGGCGCGGCGGTGAGACAAGTGCCTAGTGAAGAGACTATAGCGAGCGCCTAGCGCGTCGTGATGGAGCTGGCCTAGCTAGCAAGCGATCGTCTCCTGATGTAACACGATTAATGGCATCAATACCGAGTGGAAGTCTCCCAATCACAGCTCACAGTCACGACGTGAGTGCTTATTTTTGATCCGCCTTTTTTATCTCAATGTATTTTGCTATTTTTGACTTTGCTTATCAAGTATCCTTCTATAATTAAGAATATTACCTACTATAATTAAGAATACATGGCTAATAATATTATGATTTATAACAATGGACGTCTGCTGTGCTGCTCTGGCAATTATAGTTTTCTTTTATTTCATTGGAGCATAGCATCTACTGCCCGCTATATCACTTCGCGTTACTCTGTGGCCACCTATCCGCGCCCGCACCTGCCATAGGCACCGTACGTATTAGCGGGGCCACTCTAGTTATGGCCTTATGTGCAGCTTTGTACGCCAGGACGGCTCGGGAGCTTTGGAGCCGACCTAGTCTGATAGCCAGGCTATTATTCAGAATTTCGGACTGCGAAGCCGAATAAACTGCAGCTAGCAATTTCAACGTATGCTGTAGAATATGATTTTAATACTTTTGACAACTATATACAACGTGTAACAGAATAAAACTCTATACCTCTTAAGGGGTCATTGTACTTATCAATATGAACAACTTTTACTACGAGACCAATACCAAAATCTCAAAAAAAAAACAGCTGTTCAGTACATTTTGTAGAGTTATGCGCACATAAATGTATGGGGAAGTCGATTTTTTTGATGAGTTCAATGACCCCTTAAGAGGTATTGAGCTTGTTCTGTTGTGTGTGTTGTCTTTGTTGTTGAGTTATTCTGTTCTGTGTTAAGTTTAATATTATTCAAAATTAAGTTTATTTTCTAAAATGTGTAGTGCTTCCTTAAAGACTTGCCTTCTTTACCAGTATATTTTTCTAATGTTGGTGTACATAGTGTTGCTAGTTTTCAGCTGAATCCGGTTTGACTGGAAGCCGACCCCAATATATATAATTGGGGAAAGGTTAGGTAGATGATGATTATGTTGATGTTGTTGTTGTGTTTGTTGAGTGTTGTTGCACGGATAACCATTCAAACAACTAAAGGACAAGTTACACTAATTTTCAACTTGAAAAGTCAAAATTATGCGATTATGGCAACCCCCCACCCCTCAACTTGAGGGAAGCCTATGTCCAGCAGTGGACGTCTTTCGGCTGATATGATGATGATAATGTAAGTTAGGATGTACTAGCTGCAGTTTATTAGTAAAGTCTACGTATGGTGTCGGCCGGTGCCGTGTGGTGCCGTAAAAGAATAATACCATCCCATCACTTCCCGTGGGTGTCGTAAGAGGCGACTAAGGGACTCACCAGAGAATGGGCAGCAGCGTTCTCTGTTAAACTCAACACCATACACTGCGATCGCCAACCCGCCTGCCAAGCGTGGCGATTATGGCAACCCCCCCCCCCCTCTCAACTTGAGGGAAGCCTGTGTCCAGCAGTGGACGTCTTTCGGCTGATAAGATGATGATAATATAACTTAGGATGTACTAGCTGCAGTTTATTAGTAAAGTCTACGTATGGTGTCGGCCGGTGCCATGTGGTGCCGTAAAAGAATAATACCATCCCATCACTTCCCGTGGGTGTCGTAAGAGGCGACTAAGGGACTCACCAGAGAATGCGCAGCAGCGTTCTCTGTAAAAATCAACATTATACACTGCGATCGCCAACCCGCCTGCCAAGCGTGGCGATTATGGCAACGCCCCACCCCCTTTTGGGGGAGGCCTATGTCCAGCAGTGGACGTCTTTCGGCTGATATGATGATGATGATGACTTGGTACGCGCATATCCCGGTGTTTTCCGCTCCCGTAGGAATTTCAGGAAGACCTCTCTTAATAGTACCCCCTACACTCTCCAAGGAACCTTCATACCTAAGTTCAACACTGCCGACAAGCTGTACAGCAGTTTGGCAGAAGATATGTGTATTTTTTTTCAAAGTTACTTTTCTGGAATAAATAAATAAAAAAAAGCTTCCTATGACCAGTAGTTTCGGCTGTGCGTTGTCTGTCAGTCTGTCAGTCATTGAATCAGGCACCAATAACGGAAGAATTTTATAAGGATAACAATCTAGTGAAGATAATAAAGTGAAAGTTTGTGACAGTGAACTAAAAAAATCTCAGAACTCAAAGCATTTTTTTTTTTTTAATTTACAGGCACTTTTGAATCGTCAAAGTCGATCAGTCAGAGAGAGAAGATATGAAGCTAGTAACATGTTCCAAAGCGCAGATATTTGTGGACAGCAAAAGTGAAACTGTTTATTTTTTATTATCTGATTATGTAGGTCAATTCGTTTTTTTTATATACTTTTCTATCAGTTTCAGTGTCATAGTGTGCTAGTTAGAAAGTGATATTTTTTTTTCATGTCTTCATTTCTTTCAATTCTTAAAACGTAACAGACAGATGTGTTGCTAGGGAGTTTGTGGGCCGCTTCTTCTCCACAGCTAAAATACTAGGAAGTGGTGACGGGCGGGCGTTTTGGGGGACTGTCTTTTGTAAACTTGACGTTCAAAATGTGCTGGCTCTCAGCCTAATTTGAATAAAATACTACTAATATTTCTACTACTTCTTCTTTTTTTTTTCTACTAATACTTTTGATTTTGCGAGACTCTCGCCAGACACTCTTTTAAGTCAACAAATAATTATAAAGTTTTGCAATGCAACTGTTCGAATAATAAATACGCGCTGCCCCAAGACAGTCTATCAACAACATACCCAAAGTTATAAATAACCCCAATCACCAGATTCTTCAACAAACTGACGATGACGGTCCTAAATAAAACTATATTAATGAATAGCTGTCATCCCTTCAGTTCTTCGGGTCGGGTGAATGAACTCAGCTATATCGGGATTGTCTTGGACTGCAGTTCAATCTCGGGATAGTGTCGCCACGATTTTGAGGGACAGGATTAGAAGTGTGGAGATGTAGGTAGCGGGGACCGGTAATGGTTGTCCAAAGATCGCAGGGCGTGGAAGATTTGGATATTATATTCAGTTATTTCTAGGAAAGCGTGCACCGTTATCGACCACAACGTTGCTTACCATCTGCTGATCAAATGCGATCGATGAGCGTAACAATTAACAGAATACATGCGAATGGTTAGGGCAATAATTAAGGGCGCTATTACAAAATCTAGCGCTTGGCGCGAACTAAAGCTACAGACTGCGTTTCTCGAGATTTATAGTGATTGTAGCGCTGTATACAACGATTGTTTCAAATATTATTTTACATTTAAACTAGACTTTTGTATTACTGTATGAAACATAATAAATTGAATAAAGCACTCCAAAGTAGAAGATACAGTTGTACCATAAACATTTTTATTAATGACTAGCTGACCCGCGCGGCTTCGCTCCCGTCAGATTCAGATTCAGATTCAGATTCAATTTATTTGCTAAAACATGTGTAGATAATATACATGGACAATCATAATACATGCTTATTACAGGTGTTACATAAATTCTTTGGCTCAACATGTTTGACCATGGCTGGTGTACAAATCACATGATGCAAATTAAAAAATAGATAAAATACAGATTAGATTAATAACAATAAATACATCAACAATTAACATTAAAATTAAATTTGAAATTAGGTAAATAGTCAAGATAAATAAACAAATTTAGTCATTACAGCGATTTGTCATTTAGAAAGTCATTGATACTATAATAAGCTTTTTCTGTCAGTATTTTTTTAAAAGTTTTCTTAAATTGGTCTGTATTTAATTTCTTAATATGGTTAGGGATATTATTATAAATTATTGGCGCCATGCATACAACGCTTTTACGCAGCAGCGCTGTCTTAGCTGGCTGAACACGAATTTTGCTATTATCCCGGCGATTACGCATTATAATGTCCGATAACCGAGGAAACAAATGGGGGTTTTTTCTGACAAACAGGGAAATGTCCAAAATATAAAGTGAAGGAAGTGTGAGGATTTTATATTTTGTAAAGAGTGGCTTACAGCTCTCGGTACTGAGGATGCCGAACATGGAACGTATGCATCGTTTTTGCATTTTAAATACCATATCTTTATTTGTTGAGTTTCCCCAAAAGATAATGCCATATCTGAGGACAGATTCAACAAGTCCATAATAAGCCGAGAGTAACACATCGGTGCTTATAGTTGGCGCGAGTTGGTACAAAGCATATGCTTGACTACTGATTTTTTTACATAGTTCGTCAACGTGTTCTTTCCAATTAAGTTTACTGTCTATAATTACGCCTAGAAAACGGGCATTAGTTACTTCATTTATGGTGTAATTATCATGACTCAAATTTATATTTAATGGATTATGCAATCTTTGTCCAAAGTGCATTATATTTGTTTTTGATAAATTTATTTTTAAATTATTATTATAAAGCCAAGAAATAATAGATGTCAGTGAATTATTTATGTCAGATTTATAATTGCCAATGTCCTTACATGCAATTGAAACTGTACTGTCATCAGCAAATAATGTCATAGGTTGAGTCGTTACCTTTGGCAAGTCGTTAATATAAATAATAAACAATGGAGGCCCTAGCACACTGCCTTGAGGAACACCGTACGTGACGTATTTCTTTACGGATCTGAAAGTTTCTTCTTTTTTTATTTTACGATTCACTCTTGTTATTTCTGTTATCTGTTGTCGATTCGTTAAATAGGATCGAATTAAATCTAAAATATTGCCTCTGATGCCATATGCGTCAAGTTTACTGATTAGTATATTATGATCTACATAATCAAATGCCTGTGACATATCGCAATAAATAGCACAAACTGGAATTGTTTTGTCAACGTGGCAGATAACATTTTGAATGAATTCATAAATGGCCATATTTGTCGTTTTATTTTGTCGAAAGCCCTTTTGTTCATTGCACAAAATTTTATTTTTTTCAAGATATGAATTAAGTTCAACATACAGAAATTTTTCAAAAATTTTGGAAAATACTGATAAGAGTGCAATAGGTCTATAATTCACCATTAACTGCTTACTTCCTTTTTTGAATAAAGGTTTTATAACTGATAATTTAAGATCTTGAGGAAATACTCCTTTTGAAATCGACAGATTCATAATATGACTCAGGTGATGGCATATATCCTCATTTACTGCCTTAACTATTTTAGTAGAGACACCGTCGTATCCTACACTGTTGGTATTTTTAAGGTTTTTTATAATTTTATTAATCTGGTAGGGTGAACATGGTGCAAGAAACATTGAGTTTAATCGATGATTAATTAACGACGTCACTTTTTTCCCGGAATCTGGAAGGGGTTTGACTTTTTCAATAAAATAATTATTAAATGAGTTCGCTATTTCTGTGGGATTATTAAGGACGTTGTTATCATCACTTTTTATGTTATCAATAGATTCTTTTGGGGTGTTAAGTCTCGTTTTGTTTATAATCCGCCACGCTGTTTTGGTTTTATTACGTGACGTTATTATTTTATAGTTATTTTGCGCTCGTTTTGTTAGTTTTATAATTTTTTTAAATAACTGACAATAATTCATGTACTTTAATTTATTATCTTTTGTTGAGTTAAATCTGAATTTCCATAACAAATCCTTTTTCTTTTGACTGCAAATTTTTATACCCCGTGATACCCACTTTGGTTTATGATTAGCTTGTATGAAAAATTTGGATTGTGGAAAACAAAGGTTGTAAAAGAGTCTAAAATCAGCTATAAAGTGTTGATAAGCCGTGTTTGGGTCATCAGTGAGGTAAATATCTGAGAAAGATAAGCTCTTAATACACAATTTAAATTTATCAATGTTTTCTATGCTGTAATCACGTTTTAATGTATGCCAATAATGCAATGTCGGTTTTTTTTTAACCGGAACTTTAATCAATTGTGCGCTATGGTCCGACAGACCCAATTCCAAAATTTCAGATTTACAACCCTTTTTTAAGTTATGTGCAAAATTATCAATACAAGTTTGACTGGCAAATCTAGTCGGTTCATGTAAGGTCAGTTTTAAATTATAATTTAGCAGTAAACATTCAAACTGTAATGCTACATTATTGCGGTTAAGAACATCTATATTAAAATCACCAGCTATTATAATATTTTTACAGTTCAATTTGGCTATACATGTCAGAAGTTTTTCCAGTTTTTGAAAGAACAAATACAAGTTATTTTGTTTAGGTACCCTATATATACAAACAATAATAATTTTATAGTCAAGAAGTTCAACTGCACAACCTTCGAGTATACATTCAACACAAAATTTGCGAATTTCTGGAATTTCCCTGAATTTATGACCTTTTTTAAGTAAGATACATGATCCTCCTCTTTTACTATTTATTCTACTGTATGACGAAGCCAAACTGTAATCTGGTATATATAAATTTGACTCAAATCCTGCCAACATAAAGTGTTCAGTAATACATATGACGTCCACAATTTTGTTAATGTCAGCGAGTTCTTCTAAGTTAACACATAATGCATCAGATTTGTTAATTAAACCTGCAATATTCTGATGTAAGATATACATATATTTCTCAGAGAAAAAACTGGTTTTCAGTTTCTTTTACGTTGATTTCAGGAGATTTTGTAATAATGTAAGGTTCCGTATGTATTCCACTATTATTTGGTATTATGTCAAACTGACCAAGTGAGCACAAATCTATCACAATATTATTCATAATGCCGTCGTATATACATTTCATTCCCTGTTTTTTTATTTTTCCTGTTATGTTCGAAAACATGTCTAGTGTTAGCTCTCTGTTACTGTCAAATAGGTAGGCGTAGTCATTTTTGTGTAGGTCAAGATAAAGCATATTATTAAACATGTCCACTTTAAAATTGTAAATAGGTGCTCCTGTTATAAATGTAGGTAAACAGATAACGTTATTTGTGTGGGCCACCTTCTGTAACGATTCTCTTATCATATTTATCATTTTTATGTAATTTGTCTCAGATTTTATGTCATTTTCTCCCATGAAAATGAGACAGTAGTCATTAGCGGTAAAGTCTTTCAATTTATTTTCTATGTTGTCTAAGAGTTCCTTTATATTTCCGTTCGGTATAAAATAATGGCAAAAATCGAAGAAATCTGAGAAAATGTCTTTAATCAAGGACAAATGCCCTGCGGGTTTGGTGCCACTACTTAGAATGCATAATTTGTTCTTTTGGTTACTTCTTGCAATAATATTTGCCAGCTCTGTTTTACTATGTTGAGGTTTGTTACTACTGACGGATATAGATGAGTGTAGTTTTTTAAAATTGATTGCTGTCTGCGTATGGGCGTGGGAAGAGGTTTGAGTCCCTTTGTCAAGCAAGATCGTCGTGATTTGGGGGTTGTAATCAACAAATGGTTTAGCTGGATCATTGCCTAGATTTTCGTTTGGAGATTTCGTCTCAGTTTTGTTATGAACGAGTATTTTGGTTTCTTGAGCTGATTTCGGTGTCCTGTTTTTTTTCTCTGGTGTTAAGCACAATTTCACCGTCAACTGGCTATTCTACCTACCGACCCTAACCACCCTAACCTACCTACCTACTCTACCTACTTACCTGTCCTACCTACCATAGCTACCCTACCTTACTTACCCTACCTACCTACCCTACCTACCTACCTACCTACCTACCTACCTACCCTACCTACCTACCTACCTACCTACCTACCTTACCTACCTACTCTACCTACCCTACTTACCCTACCTACCTACTCTTTTTATGCTTACCTTATTGTGCTATTCCGGACGAAGACTAATCCAAAAACACAAAAACTATGAAAATCGAGCCGTTCTCGAGTTAGAAAAGTGTTCGAACAAACCCGACTTTGTTTTAAATATATTAAGAAGATTAAGAATTTTGCTATATTGTGAAAGATTCGACCTTTTTCTAGAAGAAAGTTTTTATATTAGCAAGACAGAAATAAAACGCATAAACTGAAGGAAGACGGACAGCGGTGGCTAATTAATAAAAAGGGTTCCGTAAGCAAACTTGGTACGGAACCCTAAAAATCGACTGGGTTCACACGAATCAAAATCGTACGCGAAGGCTTAAATAATAGGGTCCCATTAGTAACTTTGGCACGGAACCCTATAATTTGCCTTGGCTCGCAAATCGAACCGTTTGATACTTAGCACGATTTAAAAACTTAGTTGCGGGCAACCTGGGAGTCTTTAAGACAAAAGTGAATAGGTTGCTTCTAGGCAAACGTGCTCCATCTTCGACCGCATCATCGCTTACCATCAGGTGAGATAGTGGTCAAACGTAAGACTATCTATTGTAAAAATAAAAATATTCCACTCCGTATCACCTAACCAATGAGAACTAATGATAACACGATTTGACAGTTACTGTGAAATCGTATTGTCATTCATTCTGAGTTCGGGTTCGGGACTAATCGTAAGTCTGTAGGTGATACGGAGTAGAATACGTCCGCAACTAAGCCCGAAACTACGGACATCGGACTTAGAGAGTAGCCCCCCAAAATCGATCGATCCCGTCACCGTGACCACCTTTGGTACGGTACCTTATTATAAAAAACCAAACTACTAACCTAAACTAAACCTAAACCTAACTACTAACCAAAAAAACTGGCCAAGTGCGAGTCGGCCTCGCGTGCAAAGGGTTCCGAACGAATTAAATTTTTTTAACATGTTATTTTAACACTATAGACTTCTTATAGGTTTTCCTGTAATCTTTAGGTAAAGATCTATTATCTCCATTTTTTTCAAAATTTTAGGCTCCGTAGTTTCGGAGATAAGGGGGGGGAATGTTCATTTTTCGTCTAATTTCTTGAATAACTTCTAAATCATTTATTTTAAAATTATGAAAAAAATATAATTAAACCCTTCACAGTAAGCCCTTTCATTTGATATGTCACACGATATTGTTCAAAAAACTTTTTTTTAAATTTTCTAGTTTGACCCCAAAAGTGACCCCCATACTAAAAATTTAATAATTTACGTAACGCGTCCGTGTTTGGGTCATAGAAGTCCATATGTGCACCAAATTTCAACAGAATCGGTTCAGTGGATCCGGAGAAAACTGGCTGTGACAGACGGACAGACAGACAGACACCCGAGTGAACGACGGAACCCTAAAAATGGACTCTGTCTGAAATATAAGATTTTTATTTATTATTATTAGCCTTGTTTCGCAAATCGAACCGTTCGTTGCTTCGCTCTAAACGGAATCAATCGCGGAGGCTTAGCAGTAGGGTCCCGTCAGCACAGCACCTTTGGTACGGAACCCTACAGGCCAGGGGGGCTACTCTCTAACGAAATCCGTAGTTTCGGGCTAAGTTGCGGGCGGGCATTTTCTACTTCGTATCACCTAACCACTGAGAACTAATGATAACACGATTTGCCAGTTACTGTGAAATCTTGTCAATTTGTCATTCATTCTCAGTTCGGGTTCGGGACTAATCGTACGTCTGTAGGTGATATGGAGTAGAATACGCCCGCCCGCAACTAAGCCCGAAACTACGGATTTCGTTAGAGAGTAGCCCCCCTGATCCGCAAGTCGAACCGTCCAGAACTTCGCAAAACTAAATCAGTTTAAGACTCTACGATAAAAATGCACTTTAAACGAAACCAGCACAACTCAGAGATTTAACAAATTATGGTCCCTAACAGTTTAAGACCTTTCAAAGACCAAACCGAAATTCCTTCGAAACACGACTGTGTTTAGAAATTGTGTGAGCTCATTCTCCAGCGGAAAAACTTAACACCGCAATTCAGAAAAACGCGTCATCAGTGCAACGCCATCTATCGACCTTGTAAACTGACAAAATATTTGGCATCGGAAGACGTTAAATAAGAAGCCCGTATGTAACTGTAAATAACGATAAGGTATTAAAATGTTTACTTTTATTTTGCTACGTCTACGTATTAAAAGTTTCACAAATGACTCAATCAATGTGTTTTGGTGTAACATTCATGCTTTCATGCATTTTTTGGTTCCTCAATAGATGGCGCTCTGACTAATCAGAATACATAAGGAAGTTTCTTACTAAACTAAAAATTCAATATATTTTGATTTTGTGGATCGATTGTATCGATCAATAACGAAAAGGTATAAAATGATCACTCTTATTTTGCCACGTATTAAAGTTTCACAAATAACTCAACAATTTTGAATGCTTTCGTGCATTTTATTTTCCTCAATAGATGGCGCTCTGACTCATCAGAATACATTAGGAAGTTTCTTCCTAAACTTAAAAATTCAATATCTTTTGATTTTGTAGGTCGATTTTGATGAAATAAACGCTAAATGTTACTCGGGTTATCCCTTTATATTTTTAAGTACTCAGATTTGCAATCTAATCTGTGGTTTATGCGTGATGCTCCCACAAACGCACAGACAAACAGACAAACAGACAAACAGACAAAAATTTCAAAAATTGCATTTTTGTGTTTTATACCTTTTTCCTGAGTTTTCTGTGTAATTTTCATGCAAAAATATTCAATGTACAGACACGGTTAGTCTACGATTTTATTATATGTATAGATTAAATTATTATATCTTCGATGTAACAAAGCATCAAAAGACGCCTAAAGTAAAATTTTGTGAAACAACCTTTGCGTAAACAAATTGAAACATTTATTTAAAGCTCTCCCAAGAAAAAGAATCAAACTTTCTTGGCCATATTTTTTTTTTTAATTTGTGTATAATCACACATCAAAACGAGTCAAACGCTCAAATCCAAGAAAAAATGTAATAGCCCTCTTAAATGGGTTTTCCAAGTTTTACAATTGCACTTCTTTGTAATAAACTAACACGTGAAAATGCACTTTTACCTTATACCTAACCAGGTAAACATCATTGTAGATAGCACGGCAATAAAGTTGCAGTTTATCATTTCTTATGATAGTCCTCTACTCTTAGTGCAGATTAAGAAATGGTGTACTTGGTATGGAGATATAACATTTTTTATCAGCATAAGAATATGCCGAAGATAGTCAAGCCAGACGCTTCACTGCAAAAGATGCTGTGAAAGAGAAGATCCATACTGACACATGCAAAAACCCATTTTTTTACTATTCATAGGCACGCGTTTGACCACTATCTCACCTGATGATAAGCGATGATGTGGTCGAAGATGGAGCACGCTTGCCTAGAAGTAACCTATAATAATAATTAAACATTTATTTTCAGGTTACAATGATCCATAGACACATACCTAACTTATTCACTCTTGACTTAAAGACTCCCAGGTTGTAGCTATCGGGAAACACAGACTCCGGCAGGGAATTCCACTCCTTAGCTGTTTTTGTGCGTGTAGGTGGGATGTCCACCATGTACCGGTGGCCATTTGTTTATTTCAACCCTTTTTACAATCCCACACTATTTCCCCACAACAAACATTCATGGCCATCACAGAACATTGACAGTGATCCGGGGGTTAGACAGATAAATCCTTACTCTAAACAATTTACGACAGTTCTCCGTCGTATCGTGTCGGAGTGTCGTATCGGATTCGTCGTAAGGTTTTATAATGTCGTCTTTATTACCCTGTGCTGGGTTTAAAGGGACTCGGGGAGGATTGGTGTCTATTGGATTGGGGAGACACATGTTTGGGTTACTGGTGATATAGTGTTTTAGTAACTACATTAGTTTAGATTTGGATTTTGACTTCGAGTTTAAAGGATCTTGTCTGATTGATTGGTTTATGCACTTTAGCTAATGCTGCCCACTGTCACTTCAGTTTAGCGATCCTTCGGGCTTTGTCGGTTACCCTGATACTCTTGCGGATATCCTGATTCGATCACGCAAGGAAACTCTTAGCATTGGAGGACGCACAGGACCGGTTGTTGACGCGACACTTGGACGAGGCCTATGTCCAGCAGTGGACGTCTTTCGGCTGATATAATGATGATGATGATGATGACATGCTGACTTTCTTGACTTATTACTGAAATAGGTTTTGATCATAGATATAATGTTTTTGACATTAATCAAGCACAGAACATGAAGATTTAAAATGTCCAAAACTGTCAGAGAAAAAAAAGGATATTATATCGTAAAACACATTGTCGTAACCCAATTAAATTACTGATAGGCTACCAAAGTGCTTATGGAAACTAATATTTCGTGAACAAGGTAAAGTCTGAATTCACACACACAGTCAAATCCATTAAACTTGACAACAGTAAATCTTATCTGTCATTTTCAAAACGACACTTAACGAAGTGTTTATGGAAACTATTATTTCGTGTACAAGGGGAAGTCTGAAGTCACTCCCCACACAGTCGCATCCATAAACTTGACAACAATAAATCTTATGTATCACTTTCAAAACGCGGCCGTGTTACAAAGTTACAGAACCCTACATAGTTAAGTTATCAACATGGTGACAAGTGACTTCGGCTATTAATAAACTTCCAACTCTTCATAGCTCTTGTCCTGCTAGAAGGGGTCGCAGAATTTGTTCGAAAGAGTCACCGCGGCCCTGGAACGCAAAGGGCATTAGGAGGAACACGGATGGGTTTTAGTCAGTAAGAGTCTGACACTCCCTTCTGCTCCGCCCAGAGCGGGAGGAGTCATTTGATGATTTTCACTAAAAAAGGGGGTGTTAAGTTAAGCTACATCCACATTTAGCCAATTATGTTTAATTTTCATGTTACTAAAGAGGCCTTTAGGTTTTAATCGAGCACATAGCCAGACTTCTACAAAGAAAGTCCTGAAGGAAAAAAACTGGCCAAGTGCGAGTCGGACTCGCGTGCAAAGGGTTCCGAACTAATATTTTTTTTTTAACATGTTATTTTAGCATGTTATTTTAACACTACAGACTTCTTATAGGTTTTCCTGTAATCTTTAGGTAAAGATCTATTATCTCCATTTTTTTCAAAATTTTAGGCTCTGTAGTTTCGGAGATAAGGGGGGGGGAATGGTCATTTTTCGTCTAATTTCTTGAATAACTTCAATTTATTTATTTTAAAATTATGAAAAAAATATATAATTAAAACTCTCACAGTAAGCCCTTTCATTTGATATGTCACACGATATTGTTCAAAAAACTTTGTTTTTTTTAATTTTCTAGTTTGACCCCCAAAAGTGACACCCATACAAAAAATTTAATAATTTACGTTACGCGTCCGTGTTTGGGTCACAGAAGTCCATATGTGTACCATATTTCAACAGAATCGGTCCAGTGGATCCGGAGAAAACTGGCTGTGACAGACGGACGGACAGACAGACAGACAGTCAGACACCCGAGTGATCCTATAAGGGTTCCTTTTTTTTTTCAAAAAAAATCAGTAACACCTTACCTGACCTATTTTTTCAAAGATGGGAATCATCAAATGAGCCGAAGGGAGTATCAGACTCTTACTGACTAAAACCCATTCGTGTTCCTCCTGAATGCCCTTTGCGTTCCAGGGTCGGTCACTTTTTCGAACCAATTCCGCAGCCCTGGCAAGCACTGGCTCTAGCAGGCTCCTTTAATTATGCTGAGGGGGGTTAAGCTACATCGACAATTCCCCAGTAATGTTAAACTGTTATGTTAAAGGGGACGAGCCTACTATTACAATCAACCATACTGTATACATCCAGACTACGGGCTGCAACAGAGAAATTCCTGCGAAAACCTCAATAACACATTGCCCGACCCAGGAATCGAACTGACGTCAGGGCCATGAGGCTCAGCAGTAACATTTGCAACCACGAGCCCAACGAGACAAGATTCAAAGCATTTATTTCAAACTAGTGGACGTCACGCAGTTTCACCCGCGTATTTCCCGTTCCCGTGGGAGTACGGGGATAATATAGCCTATGTTACTCCCTGATAATGTAGCTATCCAATGTCAAAAGAATTTTTCAAATCGGTCCAGTGGTTTCGGAGCCTATTCAATTCAAACAAACAAACAAATCTTTCTTTTTTATAATATTAGTATAGATATAGATAAACCATTTACAGGCACTTTTTATTTGCAAGTCAAAAACATGAAGCTATTTGCACGTTCCAAAGCGTAGATCTCTATGGAGAAGAACGTGCAAGAAACTCCACGGACACTCTTTTAAATGATGTTATGTATTACAATAATCTTGGTTAAATTATCCTTGTTGTTTCCATATGTAAGGACAAAGCACAGTAAAAATAGAAAGTATAAAACAATTCAAAATATAAGGATTAAAATAAGCCAGTGGCAGTTTAGAGAAGACAAGTCTCAACTGACAGCGCCCGTTCACGAACTTGACAATCATCCAGCTATTACTTATAAAACAAGCCAGAACTTACAGAACTTTTCATAGTGAACTTATAGACAGGTCACTAAACATTTAACAACTCTCAACAACATTGGAAATCAAACACTGAAGTTTACAGTCTTCTAAACTTAGTTCCTTCAGTTCAAGACTCTGAAAATAGACAGACAAAACAACCAATTGCAGTTATACTGAAAACTGAAACGAGACAAGTAACGATCTGAAGGTACTTCAGACTTGTCTGTAACTTCAGCTGAAGGAATCAGGCTATGTTTATTTTTACGTGAGACTATTTTCAGGATGGCTGAGGTTCTTACAGCAATCTTATTTGTGAGACAGGAATAGATTATTCCGGCTCGGGTATTGTTTTTAGGGTTCCGTACCCAACGGAACCCTATTACTAAGCCTCCGATGTCTGTCCGTCTGTCCGTCCGTCCATCCGTCCGTCTGTCTGTCAGCGGGCTGTATCTCAAGAACCGTAATAGGTAGATAGTTGAAATTTTCACAGATTGTATGTATCTTTTGCCGTTTTAACAACAAATAATAAAAGTTAAGGTTTGTGGTACGGAACTCTTCGTGTGCTCGCACTTGGCCGGTTTTTTTTATTATGCAAGGCAAGATACTTGGTGCATTTTTTTTTTTCAAAATGTTCGCGTTATGTGTGCAATACTTTATTTCTAAATTCATAAGATACATTTTGTATTGTACAAGTGACGCACAAAATATGGGCCAAAATTTATAAAGCTAAAAGTTCAACAATTCACAATTGATGATCAATTAATTTGTTGAACATAATTGTGTGGCATTTACCAATTAAAATTAATTGTTCATTATTAAGCAATTAGCTTTGAACGCTTTTGTTTTAATACTCACTGATGGCAATTATTAATAAAATTTATTTTGAATACAATAATTAATTTTAGGTATAGCTTAATAATAATACAGAGCAAAAGTAAAATAAATCTAGGGCATAATTCTATCCTAAAATAATATTCCAGTTGTCCAAACACAGATCAATACAGGGTGTTTCTAAAATGAATAAGAATTGAAGGGTGATGTTCAGAATAAGATACACAATAAAGAAACAACTACAAAAGATGAAATGACTTGTACCAAAAAAGTCCGACCGTAAAAAACTACTAAAATGTTCCAAACAAATCATTTTTCATCGAATCTGTAATTGAACTGAACTATATTTTTTTTTTACTTTTCATAGGCACGCGTTTGACCACTATCTCACCTGATGGTAACTGATGATATACTCAACGATGGAGCACGCTTGCCTAAAAGTAACCTATTCACTCTTGACTTAAAGACTCCCAGGTTGTAGCTATCAGGAAACACAGACTCCGGCAGGGAATTTCGCTCCTTAGCTGTACGTACTATTAATGAAATCAGCAATCAGTTAGTCAGTCTTCACGTTACAAAAGGGCTGGAATTTTCTTCGGCCGACGATCCAGCATTGCCATTCAACGTGGCAATGCTGCCAGTGTTTTAGGCACTTTTCCCGGTGTCAGCGATGCGGACGATTTTTTTATGCCCAATGGATTCTTTTGTTTTTATAATTATGCGTTTGTACTCGTACATTATTTCACGAATTTATTAGTCTTATGTACAGGCATTGCACACGCTCAGTAAACACGTTATTACAAGTACATGACATTGTTTACACCGATGTAGTAGTAAACAGATCGCGGATCTAGGCTAGCCATGTTTACTGAACTGATTAATGGGACCAATTTAACGCCCCAGCAAACACGGACTCGGTTAATACGCTAGGTGCCAAAAGTCGGATTAGGTATCCGTTAAGAGTGCTTAGTTTATTTTGATGCAGATTTTATGAGACAACTTTTTAAATAGATAGACGTAGATATGAATGGTGTCTTTTATTGACAATCAATCATCGTCAATCATCAATCAATATATATAAAATTCTTCCGTAACTGATTGAGTGCCTGACAGACAACGCACTGCTGAAACTACTGGTCGTAGAAAGCTGAAATTTGGCTTGTAGATTCCTTGGGGTGTGTTGGGGAGCACTAAGAGAGGATTTCTAGAAATTCCTACGGGAACGGGAAAAAACGGGATATGCGCGTACCTAGTCGCGGGCAAAAGAAGTATAAAAATATGAACGATAGATGCTTATCAAGATGCAGTAATACTCATATAAACAATTTCGTAAACTTTAACTATAAGGGGGACACGTCAAACCAACCATCCATCGATGTCTTCTTCTTCTTCTCATCGTGTAGGCAGTAAGGTCTAACGACCCCACACACCCTAGTGTCAAAGTTTCTAAACTGCCTCAAGGGCCTCTGACATGGTTTATTTGACGACCACCATTTGGCGGCCGGGACCACCGGCTTCCTTCCGAAGCACAGAATCATCTTTTTATCAGACAATCAGGTGATTCAAGCCTGCAATGTCCTAGCCAAACTTGAAACAACTTTACAAAGTATGCTTCCCGTGGGAATCGAACCCACGACCACTGGGTCACAAGGCAAACGCCTAAACCACTCGACCACGGAGGCAGTTTTCGATGTCTTTAAAAACATGGAAGGTGTGAATTTAAAACGAATGAACATCAAAGACCCACATACATTCCCTCAGGGTGGATGTCGTGATAGTAGCGAACACTGTAGGGGTGCGAAAAGTATGAAACTTGCACAAGTTTTAAAGTCAAAATACAAGTTGTCTATACTTTATGCCCCTAGAGAAATAAAACTTGGAAGTCGAGAGAATATATGAATAAGTTAGTTTTAACTTTATAATAAACTACAGCATCAGCAACTTTTAACTTTTAAGTTTAGTTTCATAATAGAGGTGGGTATGAAAAGCTGGTTATGTTTCATATATTCCATCTTTCTCTTTGTGCAGTATTCCCATTGCTGCAAGATTTCCTACCATGATAAGTTTTTATGTTGCTTGTCATGTTTCTTCACTTTCAGGAAACAGAAAGGTACAGAAAGTGGGCAGTCCGCACACACTTATGCTCTATAACATCTCCTGTTTACTGGAATAATCACCGTTGCGGCAAATGGGAAAATTTTACCACAATATTTTACAGTTCATTTTTATCTGTAACTACTCGTATTATTGTAGGTAACAATAGGGAATATGCGTGAAAAAGATATTTATTATCGATACAGATAATATAAAAGTATACAAAAATATAATACTAACAGTGAAAATAGAATCAAAATTGCTCTAAAAGCAAACGAGATATAATTTATTTTAAACAAATATATCTGTCCCTCTCGCGAAAACGCTGTTTTATACTTATATGGCAGCTGTATAAGAGTCATGGACTTTGACGTCAAAGTTCATATCGAACTTCCCTTTCTAATTGTAATCTTTGAAGCTTTATAACTTCATCGCTGATTGTTTACTAGAGCTGGTAATTAGGTCTAGTAAAAAATCATGATATTTCATTTTGCAAATAAATAAATTTTCACACACGTTCCCTATTCGGAAGTCTTTATTTAAGCGAATCGTGGGCAAAGGGATCGCAAAGGACTCACACAAAAACGTTACACAATTAGTCCGCAGGAAAGCATGGCCCGTAAGGGTGCTTGTCCATTACAGCGGAGCGAGGCAGCGGAGCGGAGGAACGGAGAAATTTTAACCAATGGAATCGCATAAAATCTCCGCACCACGTGACTCACTGACATTTTGACTGACGTGATTGGTTAATATTTCTCCGTTTCTCCGCTCCGTTGCCTCGCTCCGCGCAAATGGACAGGCACCTTTACAGCGGATCGGAGAAAGGGAGAAATTTTACCCAATGGTATTGCATAAAATCTCCTGCACCACGTAAGTCACTGACATTTTCACTGATAATATTTCTCCGCTTCTCCGCTCCGCTGCCTTGCTCTGCTGTAATGGACAGACACCCTTAGGCAAGCCTAAACTCAGTATTGAATACGAAACAAGGTTGGAAACGATGCAGATAATGACTCGATTTAAATATGCATTCTTTTATTTTTACCAAAAATAACAGTTGTACTTCAAATAACACGGTCGAATGTTCATCATGAACTAGATAGCTACCCAAATGTGGTGCCTCTTCAATAAATAAACATTAACGGAAGACATTTCCGATTGCCTTGGCATTCGCTAAATGTTACTTTTAAATGCTAATTACTGTATTTAATGTAGATATAGCTAAATGGTGAGAACTTTGGATGGTTTATTTACGTGATTACGAACTTAAACTGGTTAACATCGCGTTACAGGTTCGGAATATTTTAGTGTAACTAATCTGCTCTAGCAACTAAGCTCAAAGTATCTAATAAAACCGGATTTTGGATTCAAATCTACCGTATACATGCGTAAGTGGTCAGGGGCGTTTTTAGCCTAGGGCCAAGGGGGCCATGGCCCGGGGCGGCAGGCTACGAGGGGCGGCAGAGCTACCCCTCGCGGCCTTCATTGGGCGCCAGGCCACGGCCCAAACGACTCCCCCCCCCCCCCTATATACGCTTGTGCTTAAACAGCTTAGCTGTTCTGAATATAGAAGCGGAGTTGGCAAACGCCATAAGTTACGGCAGCGTTGACGATATTGTTAACCAAATTGTACCCAGAAAAAAAAAATAGAATGTTTACCAATTACAGTGAGTAAATGGTTCATATTTAGGATTTTTTGTTTTCATTTATTATTTCACACCACATACCAGGATTTTTTTTTCTTAAATGAATAGGGCGGCAAAGCTAACTGGCCCGGGGCGCCAAATCTTTAAATACGCCTCTATAAGTAGTGAAATATGGGTATAAGTACACCTCAGCCTAATCTTTCGGGGAAGGTTTGATGTTGTAATGATGACGTTATGAAATAACAGACAAGAGAAGTCTTCCTGAAAGTAACAGGTTGTCAGTCTAGTTCTGGACACTATAAGGCACTTGTCTCACCGCCGGCGATCAGCGAGTAGCGAGGAAAGCTTCAAACTCAAAACGAGTTGGCGAGCAGCGAGTAGCGAGTGAAAAGTTTCGATAGTTTTGACGCTCGGCTTTCAGCGAGTGCTTTTGTGCGACGGGCTTTTACTCGCAATACTGGCTCCGGCCCGCACTATAGGTAGAAATTACCGCTGTTTGGTGAGTTCTGACCGCCAAGCGAGTATCACCGAGCGAGTGTCGCTGAGCGAGTACAATGTTTAATAGCTCTTGTCGCTACGATCAACTAGAAGTAAGAGCCGCTCGCCGGCAGTGTGAACAGCTTTCGACTATTAATGATGTGTTTTTTTACTTACACGAGATCTATTGTCCCTTTCCTCAGCGAGCAAATGGTCGATAGCTACTCGCTTCCTCGCCGGCGGCGGTGAAACAAGTGCCTAATAACTTCAAAGAAACATTTTAATAACACACACACAAACTTTTTGAGAATGCTTTCATTGTACGTATAGCTAAGGAGTGGAATTCCCTGCTGGAGTCTAGGTCCTTAAGTCAAACGTGAACAGGTTGCTTCAAGGCAAGCGAGCTTCATAGTTGACCACATGATTGCTCGCTTGACCACTATATCATCTGATGGCTTACCATCAGGTGAGATAGTGATCAAACTAAATATCAGTGAAACATAAGAAATATGCACTTAAAAAAAATTTAAGATAATGTCATTGTCACCACAGTATTGCAACTTATTCAGCCTTGTTTGATGATTTTGAAATCACTAAACAAAATGTCAAAAAATACAATAAACATTTTTGCGCGTTATAAAAATGCATCATCTATGCAATATGCATGACAACTATAAAGATGGAAGGCTATCAATTTAGAAATTTGTGAAATCGTTAATATTTGGTTGAAAAATAATTATAAGTCCTGGTTCAGATGGTCACGCGTAATCGCGTGAGTGAGCGTTCAGATGCTCTAGACAAGTGTCATTCTGTCAGCTGGGAGCGCGGCGAGGGCGTTTGACAAAACTTCAAAAATGTATGGGATTGACAAACGCTGTCAAAATCATCATCTGCATAACCTTTTCCCAGCTATATTGGGGTCGGCTTCCAGTCAAACCGGATTCAGCTGATACCAGTATTTTACGTAGAGCGGCTGCCAATCAGACCTCCACAACCCATTATCTGGGTGACACGATACTTCTTGGCAAGACTGGGGTCAACGCTGTCGAAATATCACCTGTATAATGCCTAATTTCTTGGCATTTCGACAAGCGCCATTGCTCATAGAATGACACTGTCTAAAGCCTCAGGACAGAAATGAATCAGCGCGCGGCAAACCATGCAACAGCTGTGTCAAGTTGAATTAACGCTTAGGTGCCTTTTGCGGTCTAATGTCCGTTTTTACTGGCACTACGCCAGATAAATGGCTAAATATTATTGTAGTTTGTTTTTTTTTAATCTCAGAGCTTTGATACGGGGTTTAATTTCAGCAGACATTTAGGTGTCGTTTAGCAATACTGAACATAACATGGTCTGCAAGTTAAAACAAGAGTCAAGTGCAATGCTTACTGCGCTTTAAGCTTTAAATACGCTGGCTTACTACTTGATTTCTTACAACTCAAAAACTCAATGAGTGTTAAAAAACGGAAAACCATCAAGCCGTAAAAATACATTCAACATCCCCAAATGCACTCATCATCTGCCTAGCCTTTTCCCAACTACATTGGGGTCGGCTTCCAGTCAAGCCGGATTTAGCTGACAGTATTTTACATGGAGCGGCTGCCTCCCCAAATGCACTAACGGATGCTTAATGTCTTTCAGTGTATAGGATTTTTTTTTTATTTGAGATGGGTTTGCTCCTTACTCTAGCCTCTCTTGTCAAAGAGACAAAGTCGACAATGGAGCAATATTACCCTGAAGAAGCCTGTTCAATCCAACTTTGAAGAGATTAGGGTTGTGTGCGTTCGGAGACACAGACGCAGGCAAAGAGGTCCACGCCTTTGCTGTGCGCATTATAAAAGACGTTTCTATGTTACAGTGTAGTTTTCTTAATAAAATTAACAAAAATCTCCACCGAAATCGAGCAAAAGTCGCGTCGTCTGAACAGCACCTTAGTTGCATTCTGTTAAACTGCAAAAACCAACGCCAATCCATCTCTAATGGGTCGCCTGACCTTAATGATGCACGGACATTGCCTCACACGAGGAATATTGCTAACTACGTGTTTCAATAGTTGTTTAATTTGGCATGCTTGACTTTAGCTAGCATTTAAGACTTTTTGAAAGAGGAAGGAAGTATTTAAGTGACGTTGATGGGTGATAAAAAGTCTATTAAGCTGCTGTTGGTGTCGAAAGAGGTGATTTAAAGACATTAGAACAAGACAGCACTGTAGATGGCGAGTGTAATGTAGCGTAACCTTAACTGCTTAAGTGAATGGTCACCAAGAGAGTTGAGAGGTGTAGGCATATCAACATCGAGAGAAAAAAGAGAAGATCAAGAGGAAAAAGAGAGTTAGAGTACATAAAACAGGTGTCATTTGTGATAAACTGAATTTTTAGAGTTCCGAAAAAAAAACGGAACCCTAATAGGATCACTCGGGTGTCTGTCTGTCTGTCCGTCTGTCACAGCCAGTTTTCTCCGGATCCACTGGACCGATTCTGTTGAAATTTGGTACACATATGGACTTCTATGACCCAAACACGGACGCGTTACGTAAATTATTAAATTTTTAGTATGGGGGTCACTTTTGGGGGTCAAACTAGAAAATTAAAAAAAAAGTTTTTTGAACAACATCGTGTATCATATCAAATCAAAGAGATTACTGTGAGGGTTTAAATTATTATTTTTTTCATAATTTTAAAATGGTTTAGAAGTTATTCAAGAAAATAGACGAAAAATGACCATTCGCGCGGCTCTGTCGCGAGCCTCGGCAGCGGTGCCATACATTTTCATAATTTGACTATTGTCGCGAGCGATCGACGACAGTCGTAGCCCTCGCTACTGGGTAGTAAAGGCTCGGTAGATTGACTAATTGAATTTCATATTAGTCACGCCAAGTTAAATACTGGTATTCAACTGCATAAAGAGGCGGACCTCGTGGCTAAAAAATAACAGCCGCTAGGGTCGATCTTTAAGGTTAAGCAGCATTTGCCTCGGTTGGTCTGTGGATGGGTAACCATCTTAATATATCGAGTTCCATTCGTGCCTCGGAAAACAAGTTAAACCGTTGGTCCCGGCTGTCATTTGTAGATCTTTGGCAGTAGTTACGGATTGTCAGAAGCCAGTAAATCTGACTCCAGGCTTGCCAAGAACTACCGTGTTACTCAGTTAATGGGTTGTGGAGGTCTGGTAGGCAGCCGTTCCACGTAAAATAATGGTATTCAGCTGAATGAGATTATAATGGTATTTAACTGCCTCCGTGGTCGAGTGGTTTAGGCGTTTGCCTTGTGACCCGGTGGTCGTGGGTTCGATTCCCACGGGAAGCATACTTTGTGAAGTTGTTTCCAGTTTGGCTAGGACATTGCAGGCTTGAATCATCTGATTCCGTGCTTCGGAAGGCACGTATTATAAGCCGGTGGTCCCGGCCGCCAAATGGCGGTCGTCAAATAAACCATGTCAGAGACTCTTTAGGCGATTTAGAAACTCTGACACTAGGGTGTGTGGGGTCGTTAGATCTTACTGCCCACACGATAAGAAGAAGCTGAATGAGAAAAGGCTAGGCAGATGATGATTCAGCTGCATAAAGACTGGAAGCTGAAGTTTTGTGTATATCAATGGCTGACTCCAATATATTTGGGGAAAGGCTTGGAAAATTATCATAAAAACTGTCCTATTCGCCATAATCGACATAAGGCTAAAGATATGTAAGTAGCAAAAACTCAGCAACACTGTCCGTTTTGTTACTAATTCCTGACATTAATTTGGAAGGTCTATAACGAGCCTTCATTAATTTCTGAGCCTCTCACTTAAAGACGCAGATCCTCATTATTATATTTTAGTATGGAAGAGATGACAGGCATCTCGTTAACTTAAGACTTTCATTAACTTTCGTCGAAGAATCTTAATCTTACTGTTGAGTGACGGTTTTGATAGAAATATTATTTTATGTCGGTGAATTTGATGATTTTTGTAAAGGATCTGTGGTTCTGTCTAAGCTAAATTGTAAAGAACCATTCTGCCCTTAAAACAAGAGCAACCAGGCATCTTCTGGGCAGGCTCGTGACACGGAGTAGAATACGTCCGCAACTAAGCCCGAAACTACGGCATTCGGGCTTAGAGAGTAGCCCCCCAGTTATTCCTGCTCCGTTACATCCCCCCTTTTACATGCTACAACGCAATAACTGGGTAAAACGATACTCCTTGCCAAGTCAGATTCTGTGGTGACAGATTTCTTGGCTTCTGATCACCCGTAACGACTGACGAAGATGTACAAATGACAGCGGGAACCAACAGCTTAGCATGCTTTCCAAGGCATTGAGGAATCTATCAAGATTCCTCTATTTCTGGATTCTATGGTCACTCATTCACAAACCGACTTGGGCTTGTTAAACCTTGAAGAACTGCCTCGATACAAACACATTCTTAAGGCGGAGGTACCTGAGAGTAGCTGATTTTAAAATGAGAATAAACGGCTACTCGTAATTTTTTGGAAAAAATACATGTTATATTAGACTATCTTCTTAATAATTTGATACATGAAAATTTTGCGTTTTATTCGTTCAACATAGTGTAATTAATTTGTAAAGTTGAAGTTATGTCTAACACGGTCATAAAAACGACAATTAGACCAAAACCACAGGGCGTATTTTAATGGAATTTACACTATCTCAAAGACAATTTAACTATCTTACATTTTGATATACAGTTATTTTTTTTTTCAAAGCCTTACCTTATAATAAGGTAAGTACAAAAACTACTGAATTTTGGGTCGCGCGGGTGTTAAGCAAATGCGCGTTTTGTTCCCTCAAGGTGGCGTATGTCGTCGCTTTAAACTACTATTTATACCATTAGTCCATTATTAACTTGCAACGTTGCGAATCCAACTCGATCCTTACCTGCAAACAAATGAAAACAAACATTAGTTATATTGCAATTAAAAACATATTAATGCACATCAATTACTTTAGTTATGTAATCAAGTTAGTTGATAGCGCAATATCTAATGACTAGAATGTATGAATGTACGCCTACTGACTACCTTGACGGGTGAATGCAGGTGCCAATGCACACAATTCAGTTTTCCAACATCATACTGCAATTAGTAGGTATGATGTTGGAAAACTGAATAGGGAATATGCATGCAATTTTTTTATTTGAAGAATGATATAGTTATTAACTCTAATAAACAATTATGAAATTATTTTTTAAATACCTTCATCAGCGGTGAAGTTATAAAGCTTCAAAGTTTACAATTAGAAAGAGAAGTCCGATATGAATTGTGACGTCAAAGTTCTTGGCGCCTATACAGCTGCCATAGAAAACGGCGTTTTCGCGAGAGGGACAGATATATTTGTTTAAAATAATTATATTTCGTTTGTTTTTCGAGCAATTTTCACTGTTAGTTTTATATTTGTGTATATTTTTAGATAAACTGTATAGATAATAAATATTTTTTTCGTGCATATTCCCTATTGTGTGGATAAGAACATGTATTTGTATGGTGATGCGAACGTTGAAAACACATACAACAATAGGTGTGTGTGTTACAAATAATACAACTCTTTTCCTGTTTTGAAATCAATAAACCACACTTGGGAGTTGAAAATCGCGTACTTTACTGGTTACAACTTCAGGTGATTCTAATACGACGAGGAAATCTGGGGAAGCCCAGATTAACTTGTGATATCTCTAAAGTAAATACTCATTTTACACATAGACAGTAAGATACGATTAATAAATCAGTGACATTGCAAGGCAACAGTCAGTAGTGGCACCAACCACCGCTTTCGGTGAGTCGTGATGATGACAATTTGATTAATTCACCTTTTATTGAAAGATGTTAGCAGCTGACTTTAGTACCTTCTGTTTTCAAGTTAATTTGTAAAGTATTAAATGTTTTCCGAACAAGTTGATCGCACATATAAAGATTAGCTTATAAATATATGTACTAGCTAGCCCACGTAACTTCGTCTGCATCACATTTTTTATTAATGATCCGCTTCTACTGGTCGTAGCGTGATTTTATATAGCCTATAGCCTTCCTCGATAAATGGGATATCCGACACTAAAATTTTTTTTCAATTCGAACCAGTAGTTCCTGAGATTAGCGCGTTTTTATAATACTACAGTATAGATAGCTGAAAATTAATGTACGAATACAATTGTTTAAAAGAACTTTCAGATTATAGCTTGTTCAATTTACTCCTTTAAATACAGGTTAATTAACAAGCACAATACAGCTAAACGCTAGACAATATCGAAGTTCATTAGTGTCGAACGTTCCAGTACTAGTAGTCTCCCCACCGTCTGGACCCTAGGTCCACTCAATCAATGCAACCTTGTATCAATTGATCATAGTGGGCCACATGTCAAACGTGGTAGTTGTTAGTGGACATGATGACGTGACTGAATGACTTTTTTTTTAGGATGGTTGATAGTGAATCAAAGTCTGTAGACGAACGGGACTCGGACAAAATTTAACATTTGTTAGAGTAAAATGAATTTGGTGATGATGCGATGGTTCTGACAGGTTTTGAGGATGTGATATGATTTATCTTTTTCCAAAGCTTTTTTTTAAGGATGGGAAATCATCAAATGACTCCTCCCGCTCTGGGTGAAGCAGGAGGAAGTGTCAGACTCTTACTGACTAAAACCCATCCGTGTTCCTCCTAATGCCCTTTGCGTTCTGAGGCCGCGGAACTCATTCGAACAAATTCCTGTACCCTGGCAGGCACTGGCCCTAGCGACCCCGTCTACTATGCTGATATCTCTTTGAGGCTTTGAAGGAGCTAAGGCCCAGTGTCTCGCCATCACAAACTTATTGTGATAAATTTTCACACAAGTGTTCTATTTTCTCATCTAGATTTGATTGTTTGAATGAGTTTTTAACAGCCAATGGTATCACTTACGTTTAATTTGGGCCGGGGCGATATTTAAAAAAAAACGGGGTTTAGCCGTTGTGTAAATGCAATTAGCATGGAATTAGTCGCTTATCGCAGATACTTCATTAAACTAAGCTTATATTCGGTCAGGAATAATTTGACTGTGTATGGGTTTTCGGTTTTCATCGAGCTAAATGAATACAGATCACATGAAGATTATATAACATCACTGAATTTGATTGTAGTAGTGTCGTAACGTCCTATTCCGTCAAAAACTAAATTAAAAAGTGAAACTAATTAACATTCCTGTTTCAAGAATTAGCAGTGGAAACATTCCTTGGATGCACTTGCCAGATTCTCCTGTTTTGCATATTTTCATCTACAGCTGCAAAGCATACTTTCAGATTCTTAGTGCGAAACTATTCTTATTAAAACTTTAATCTTATATTAGAACTTGCCTTTTCAAGAAACATGGCTTCTTACTTTTACATATCGTTTAAAATTTGTCCAACAGGTTTACTTTCTTTGTCTGCGTACAGTTTACTATGATTCCGTATTACCTCCAAATTGTTTTTCCACAACTTCTTTACTTATCCACACTGCCCAAATTATTTTCCACTCTTTTGTTTTTCTATAATGATCCAATTTTTTGTACAACCTCTAACCCTTGAATTGTGTCCTGCGCTTTACCCTGAGCTACCAATACCTTATTCTCCTCATAATAATCTACATCTAACACTATTAACAACTAATCAACAACCGCACTAACATAATAATCTGCGACGTGATTTGCATACAATAGCACACGTGTCCAACATTGATACTACAAACACGTACGAAGCCCTTATTGAGCATGTGTCGGATCATGTAGGTGTTAAGCTTAGGTTGCTTTTAAATAATAAGGTTCAAAAGAATGTGATAAGTACTTCGAAGATGCAGGTACTGATAATGATAGATTGGAGAAGAATATAGAAATAAGCGCGAATGTTGACGAAGGACAAAAGAAGAAAGAAGTTGAACAAGAACATCTAAACCTACGTAATACATATAAGAGGTAAAAATGCTAAAGTGAGTCTAATTGCTGCTCGTCTAATTGTTGATTCGATTTTGATCAATTTTGGTACAAATATGGATAGAGACCTGGAGACGATTATAGGCTACTATTTATATAGACGAAAATGTATAATATCGCAAGAGAAGCCGCTATCATAAGCTAGTGAATCAATATATATAAAATTATTCCGTTAGTGAGTGACTGACAGACAACGCACATCCGACACTTCTGGTCGTAGAAAACTGAAATTTCGTGTTTCTACGAGAACGGGAAAAATAGAGATGCGTGTACGAGTCGCGGGCAAAGTCTAGTTAAGTATATCATAAAAAAAACAGTACAAGACAGAATGATTGTGATGCCTTCGAGAACTTTGCAGCAAAATTAGTATTTTTACAAAAATATCGCCATTTAAAAGGTACACGTCATGCACTTTAGCAATAACTTTAAAAAACTTCAGACATAACAGCAATTTAACTAAAACATTACCAAAAAAAAACGACACAACACATAATATTAGTCATTCCAAAATAGTCAACGATTATCACATGTTTCCTTCACAACAGAGCAAGGTTAAAAACGCAATAACTCGTACAAACGAAGGACACTGTGTACACGGTGCCATTCGTCACTACTTGCGCTACAGTGCAGATTATTGTTCGTAAACAAATTGTATCAATTTGAAGCGTGCTCGAAACAAAGGTGGTTTTAACAATGAAGGCAAATGACAATGGTACTGATCTCTGAGTTTTCTTGGAACAAAGCTGACACTTCAGATCGGAATTACATAACGTAGAATTTCTGATTGTCTTTGTAGGTACCTAAATACCAACTAGGCACGCGTGCTCCAACTTCGACCTCATCATCGCTTACTTATATAGAGATAGAGGTCAAACGTGTACTTATCAATACTAAAAATAATAAATACATTAGGTTTTTTCTAAGACCTGTATTTTTTCTAAAGAAGCAACAATTAAAACTTCATCATCAACATATCAGCTGAAAGACATCCACTGCTGGACATAGGCCTCGTCCAAGCGTCAACAATAACAATTCAAACTTTGTTAGCAAAGAATAATTGTTAATCCTTGATAATGTTGTTAACGGTTTCCTATACATTAGTGAACATTGCAAGCAAAAAAATTGCACCTATGTAAAACACGAACAAACAAAGTGACCTACTAAAAGACACTGCTTACAAAAGCACTTACTAAAACTTAAGCACTTAACATTATAAAAGAAAAACGTCAACTGAAGTAAAAAACAATTTTGAAGAGCCTTTCAAAACTTTAAGACCCTTGTTTTAAAATGCTCTTAAAAGCGTTTACGAAAACCGTCAGCTATAATATCGGAGAACAAGCTGAAGTTGGTGCAAGGAAATAGAAAAGTGACGTGAATTTCCTATGACATTTTAAACGAGTTTTAGATTGAAGATTGTATTTCTTACGTACTAGATTCTACCCGTGATTTTGCCCGCTTCGTGAAAGTCGAAAATATTTCCAAAGGAACATACTGCCGGGAGAGGACAAAGGAGAGGACAATACTCGGAGTTTCCTTGCGTGATCGAATCAGGAATGATGATATCCGCTAGAGAATCAAGGTTACCGACATAGCCCGAAGGATTGCCAGAATTAAGTGGCAGTGCTCACAGAACATATGGTCGATGGAGCCGAAAAGTTCAGGAGTGGCGACCGCTTACTGGAAGACGCAACGCTGGAAGGCCTCCCACAAGGTGAATCTGGTGAGGGTCGCGGGTAGCCGATGGATGCGAGACGCACAGGACCAGTTGTTGTGGCGATACTTAGAGGAGGCGTATGTTCAGCAGTGGTCGTCTTACGGCTGAGATGATGATGATGATGACGATGATACTGCCGGGATGAAAAGTATCCTTTGAACTATTCCAGGACAACAATGACCGTGCTGACCCGTGCCCACTTAGTTGGGCAGTATTTTTCAGGATAATATATAGCCTATGACACTCACAAATAACGTGGCTTTCTATTGGTAAAATAATTTTCAAAATCGGTTTAGTAGATCCAGATATTACCCCTTTCAACCTCACAAACTTTACCTCTCTATAATATTATATCATTGGTATAGATAATATAATAGGATTTATTACGACTACATTTAAAATAGATAGGAAAAAAATTAGATAGAAGACATAAGGAAATGGGAATTGCTAATCTTAGGGCTGTAACTGCTTTGATCGCCATATTTCCGTATAAAACTAGCGGTTTATGAGGTCTTTTTACAGTTAACAAGACAAATTTATAGCATAATGAGACTTCTCTTAATCACAAATATCGGGTGGAAGACCAATTACGGAGTAGATTAGATAAACTCTCACATCTTGCTGCCAGCGCTTGCCAAATCTGATTTGTGTTTATCATCAATTTACAGGGGAGACAATAATCTGTTTTATATAATGATTAATTGACTAATTCATAATTTAAAAATGCCGTATGAACTGAGATACAAGTGAAAATGATAAAAAGTACTGTTAATGTACTTGATTTTAACGGATATTTAGTAACAAGAAAATATCATAGAAATGCACATATCAGATTTGGCAAGTGCACCGACGACATTTAGTGGCGACTTTTTAAGTTCTAAACATCGTACAATTAAAGATGGAGGATAACAAGAACGATTTCTTATGCTATTTCATTGAAATTCGTGATAAGAGATACCTATATATTTATTAAAAATTCATGCAACACACAGGAGAACTTAATGCCTTAGGTATTCTCTACCAGCCAAATAAAAGAGAAACATGGCAGGTGCTTAAAAATACGAGAAAAAAAGTAAATCAGCTTAAAAAAACACCTTGTAAACTTCGAATTGAAAAAAATATTTAAATTAGATGAGGATGTCTAAGAAGGCAAATGACAATGGTACTGATCTCTGAGTTTTCTTGGAACAAAGCTGACACTTTAGATCGGAATTACATAACGTAGAATTTCTGATTGTCTTTGTAGGTACCTAAATAGGCACGCGTCCTCCAACTTCGACCTCATCATCGCTTACTTATATAGAGATAGAGGTCAAACGTGTGCCTATCAATACTAAAAATATAAGGTTTTTTCTAAGATCTGTATTTTTTTAAAGAAGCAACAATTATTATTAGAAAAAAAGTAAATCAGCTTAAAAAAACACCTTGTAAACGTCGAATTAAAAAAAGATTTCAATTCGATGAGGATTTCTAAGCAGCCTAACAAACAAGATACGCAAACACTAAGAAAGTTGAACATCTCATAGAAGTTATAAATCTCATCGTAAATTCATGCATGACTCACATAACTATAATTAAACACAAGCTAAACAGTAATTCCGGCCCCACTAAAAAGACAGTAGTCAACGATTGCAATGATTTACAACCCGAGCTAATATATGCCGTGACTGATGATCGTGGTGAGTGACACAAGAACGTCGTAACTCACGGAACAGACTGTCCATTTGAAACACGGAACTCTTGGAGTAATGTCGTTTCAATATTAAGTAGAAATGGTAGAATCGCTTTTCGTAACGGATAGTCAGAAGCCAGTAAATCTGACTCCAGTCTTGCCATGAAGTACTGTGTTACCCAGTTAATGGGTTGTGGAGGTCTTGTAGGCAGCCGCCCCTAGTAAAATACTGGTATTCAGCTAAATCCTTGATGATGATGTCAGAATCCCTTTCCTACAATTTTTGTTTTTTATTCAAGTTGAAAATGAAGATACTGATACGTAATGAAGTTATGACTCTGAAGTTGGAAATATTGAATGAACACGAGTTGGTTACAATGACAACATAAGTACCTGTCGCAAAAACATATTGGATAAATGAAATGACAAGACAGAAAGTAAACACTGAAGATGGAACAAAACGGTATTCAGCTGCAATCTGGAATATACTATACGAAGCAGACAAATGTAAAAAAGTACAAGAAAAGATTTTAATAAGCAGAAAACACAGTTGCAAATCTTACAACCGATCATAAATTGTAAAACATGTATAAGAGTTTTCCATAAATCTGGCACGATAACCCGTTACTTTTGGTTCTGTCACCACAATCAGCACTTTTATAGTAGATCGTTAGCGATATATACGACTGTTTTATGTTCCAGTGCCGATATGCGGTAGTTTGCCGAAGCTTGTAAAACATTGTGTTAGAGGTGATTTAGTGACGCATTTGGTATGTTTTGTTGTTGATGTAGTTGGTTATTATGTTTTTTAACGTTAAGGGATATTGAAGGTTAGCCAAGGTTCTGCATTTGTTTTTGTCTTCGATAAGTAGCAACACCATATAGATTATATTAATAACGTAGGCTCCTTCTTTCGCTTCATATTCAGGGTGTATTAGAATATCTTCTATACCTTCATTGGGGATCCTTGTCTTTTTTCTACAGAGCGTGATTTTGAGCGGCGTTATCGTTGATTATCTTACACCGGCTCGTCATCAACCCTGAACGAATTCAATTCCATTCATATATGCAAACAAGTAACTCTAGAAGCTTACACAACAAACCTCAAGTTATATCATCTGCATCGCAGTCTCCACTCAATTTGCACAAATAAACGTTTATAAAGCGCATTCGTTTAATCCACAGTACAGTAAAAATCATGTATAGAACAAACGACTGTGACGTAACGTGTACATTGTCGGGCGAATGCACTCGCCTTAATGAGAGTTCACGTCGCTAGTGGGTTAGGGTTGACGACTTAGCAAAAAGGATTACAATCCCTTTTGACGAAATGATTTGAGTTGAAAATTTGAAAATGGAGATGTAGAATTTAAAAGAAACGTAAACACCTTTTGTAACAACAAAACAAAAATAAAAAAAGTATTCTTCATCTGTCTCTTCGTCTTTGAAGCAGTTGGAAATAAACGAATGTTACGATTGTACTGCGATAGTTGTTGCGTTCTGTAACAACATTTTCGTGTCTCGACAGCGGAATCCGAGGTGAGCATCAAATTCGTATAAACATAAGACCTTTATGTTGTGTGTTATAAAGCTCACTTTGTGAGCTTTGTCACTCAGGTGAAGCTCGATATCGAAATATGTAGTTATTTACAGAATAGACTAGCAGCTCACATCAAGCTAGAACAATCTGTCAAATTTCTTTAATTAATTTTCAACTTTATCGCCAAACCGTTAGGTTCAAGGTTGAATGGGAAAATTTTAGAGTTTCACCCGAAACTCTAAAATTTTCCTTGAAGTGCGTCTGTACAACACTTCACTTAAAAACTTCTTTTGTTTTAGTACGCTCTCCAATTAATTGAGGTTGTCAATCAATCACGAATATTTCTTTTTTTCCCTTGCGAAGTACTAACATATTTTTGGATACAGCATTGACGTCCTTTCTATGTATTGTGTGCTTTAAGTTTGTGCAAAAAAAAAAATTGTCTGTAAATTCGGTTCGATGTCCACGGAAAGCAAACTTTGTAAAGTTGTTACCAGTTTGGCTAGGACATTGCAGGCTTGAATCACCTGACTGTCTGATAAAATGATGATTCCGTGCCTTACGTATAAGCCGGTGGTCCCGGCCGCCAAATGGCGGTCGTCAAATAAACCATATCAGAAGCCCTTGAGGCGGTTTAGAAATTCTGATACTAGGGTGTGTGGGGTCGTTAGACCTTACTGCCCACACGATAAGATTTTATAAGTCTTCTAATCCCCTTTCCCTTCCGTGCCAGCCCTGTCTAGGGAGAGATCGTTGCACCACAGCATTGCACTATCCTCAGTGAAACGGATCTTAAGTGGACCGTACCAGATATTTATTGCAAATTGTTTTACGTACTCAATATGTTATAGTCGAAGTTGTAACACTTTAAATTGAATAGGAATTTGTTGAAGGATTTACGTGAAGAGATCGAGAGATTAGCAGGTTCTAGGCTGGCTATCCATTAAAACTTGGAGAAGAGGAGCGGAGCGGAGCTGTATAAATAGAATTGCATAAAATATCTGCTTCGCTTCAGTGGCCAGGGATTGAGATTCGACAGGTTCTAGGCTGACTATCCATAGAAGCTTAGTCGGAGCGGAGCTGGAATTGCATAAAATATCTGCTCCGCTACAGTGGACAGGGATTTGGAAACTATCTAAAAAAAATATACAAAAGCGGGAAGCGTAGTGGGGAAGCGGAGCGGGGAAGCGGAGCAGGGAAGCGGGAAAAAGCTGCCGACCGAGTTCACGCGATGAGTAATTTGAGTCGGCACTCAAATTACTCGTCGCGTGAACTCGGACTAGCTACGCACAGTCCACAACTCCGCTCCGCACTGCCTCGTTCCGCATCTATGGACAGATATAGTCCGCCACTCTGCTCCATATTACTCCGTCCCTCCGGTCCGCTGCCTCGCTCCGCGTCAATGGACAGGCAGCCTTTGGCTTGGGTATGTTGAAAGTATTTCAACCGTCTTTCGATGAAGTTGGGCTTCACACAGCCTGTTATCAAAAGTAATAGGAAATTCGTACTAGATTTGATACTAGTAAAGATGACCGATGGATGCGAGACGCGCAGGACCGGTCGTTGTGGCGACGCTTGGGGGTGGCCTATGGCCAGCAGTGGACGTCTTTCGGCTGATATGATGATGATGAATGATGAAAGAAAAGCAGATTATTACTCACATAAAATTGGAAAACTTTCGTGAAAAAAGGTAGATTAGAATAAAAACATGCTAGACAACGGAGCTACTGAAATTTTGATAATATTGGAATACTTTAGAGACGTCGAACCATCGACCCATGTTTGCAAATGAATAAAATGATTGATTGATTAATATTTTAATCACCTTTTATCCTATTAACTATATACACTCATTAACACGAAATTATATATAAAAACAAAATAAATCATTGGGCATCAAAAAAAAATTGATTAATTGATTGACAATGAAAATGAAAACGACATTCAGAGCACATCAGTTGCCTCATACTGTTGCCTACATTGTGTGATTCCGTGTGTGCCAAATAAAGTAGTTTTCTTTCTTTATTGCAGAGATCATGGCAGTTGTCGTTCAAATGACCATTCCTGTATTTTATGACAAGAGAAAATCCAAACAATGACTCCAATAATCCAATCCAAATACATAAAATTCTTCCGTTACTGACTGAGTGACTGACAGACAATGCACAGCCAAAACTACTGGTCGTAGAATGCTGAAGTTTGGCATATAGGTTCATTGGGGAGTGTAGGGGAGCACTAAGAGAGTATTTCCCGAAACTCCTACGAGAAAAGGGATATGCGCGTTCGAAGTTGCAGGGGAAAGCTAGTTTGAATCTATTCTAGAAAGGCATCATCAAAATCATTTAAAGTTAACCATCCACTCAAAATAAGAAAAAGCAGCACCACAATAATATACCAAAAACGGCTTATAAGAAACTATTTACGCGGCCCTGGAACGCGAAGAGAATTTGAAGGAACACGGAAACCTCCCGCTCCTTACTGACTTCGTATGAATGGCTTCCCATTTGATGATTTCCCATCCAAAAATAAAGTAGTACAGTGGTACCCAACCGATAAGGCGCGTCGTGAATCTTCGTTCGCACAGAAAAGAAGGTATGATCCCAGAGATTAACGAAAGAAAGCAAACTTACAATCAACCTTAGATCACTACTATAAGTTTCATAATACACCGCAGCTATTAGTACCGTCTCACTCGCAAGTCACGTGCATGCCACGCGGCGCGCGCTAACATGGCGGCAGCTGCCGACCAATAGCGGTACAGGAAAAAAAAGCGCGTGGCGTGGAGCGTGCCGATTGATCAATAGCATTTTCCGCGCTTTGAAAATTCATCTTCTGCGCAGGTACATCGGTAAGCCATACCAATTGGGTACTAATATACCCAATGTTGAGACTGTAATCACAGACAACTCTCTCCACACGAAACCATCAGCCGTGACGTCATCGAGCATTATCAATAAATCTAGCAATTGCAACAGACGCGACGGTTGCGCGAGCGCATCTTTACGACGCATTGTCTACAGAATTGGTAATTGCTTGCGTGAAATTGACCGATCGAGTATCTTGTGGTAAGTAAGTTATGTCATGATTGAAAATTTGGATACGTAGGTGTATTTGGATAGACTTTGTACTGTGATTTTTGTAAAATAGAATGGTGGGAAATGAAAAGATTGGTTTTTGAATCTTAGTAGAAGCATTGATATTCAAAACGATGATGCAATTTCAAAAGTATTCCGGATATAAAGTATCTATTTACAAGAAATTAATTTTACATAGCCGTATTGTGTACTAAGCTTTATTTGAAAACAAAGATTATTATAAATTTTTATTCTTATTATCTTTGACATATCTCGTGCCCTTTAGATCCCAGAACTTTGGAAGGCGTACGAGATCTAGAAAGATGGTGAAGATTGTGACGGTAGCTAAAAAGAAAACAACATGGAACACTGAAATAAGAACAAGAGGCTGATGACACTACCAGAGACTGGAATAAATTCAACTGGTTTGGCATTAAGTAAGAACCCATTGTATAACTTGTCGGTGTCTCACGAACTCAATATCAAAATCACAAACAGTCTGACATCAATCACGTTTGACGTGTCTGTCTGTATTTACATTGCATCGGTAGTCATTGCCCTTTCGACGCTGCCCTTTGAAGGTGAGCTCACCCCTTCAGTACAAAAGATCACTATATATATTATCTATACCCCAACGGTGTTATATGTTATTATGATTTATCTATGTTCTATACCCTTAAGGTATTGGGTATATGTGTAGTGAATTTATGACTCACGTGTAAAAAATAAAGAATTGGTGATGGTGGTTTTGATAGTGTCCTTTCCCTCAATAGTTTTTGGTGACGTACAACTTGGAGGATATCTTTTAGCATAGGTATCACATTCGGTGCCCAGAACTCAGCATATGGGTCGTCATATGGGTCGACGACGCGGATGCCAGTTGTGCACACGAACAAATTATGTTTCGACCCATATGCTGAGTGATGGGCACCGATGGGCACTAAAAGTGATATTCTATTCCATGCTTTTCTTGCTGTTCTAATGACTGTTCATAATTCTGGTAGAAAGCATAAGTTTTTATTTGTAATCTCTTACGACCATTTATTCTAAAAGAAACTTATGAAAATTCGAATTTATCAATACTCTTAACTCTCACGTTCTTGAGTAGAGACCGCTAATTGGCAATCGTTTGGTGGGGCACTAAATAGGATGGGGGACCTCTAAATAGGAATAGCAACGATCATCGTAAGATGGTTGGTGTCTAAGAATTGCCGGGAATCGAGATAAATGGTGGGCACTAAGGACTATCAGAACTCATCTTTGATGTTAACATGAACATGAAAATACAAGCGTTTCACAGGTATCTGGAGCAAAAATCTTACTTTGAAACCTAGTTCCGGGCCAGGGCTCCAGATTGGTGTAGGCTGATGATAATGATAATGATGAATTAGAACGTAACTGTGAACGTCTTATTAAGCTATGTTCGTTCAACTCGTATTTAAAACCTCGCATCGTTAGGCTCAACTTAAGCAACGTCTAAAGTAAAGACTATATAAAATAGTTGCAATCTATTGTTGATTATCTCGGCATCTGCCTGGCGTACCGTAAAGGGGCCTACGCTATTGCATCCGCGGTTCAGACGCGTTACCACACTATTGTTTAACACGCACTTGTTGCGATAGATTTGAAGTAATCCTTTTGAATTTGAGGAAAAATCGGTTTTGTTCTTTTTTGTCTCTCTTTTTGTTGTTCTTTTTAAAACTTTGACTGCAGCATTTTGGTAGCTTTAGATAAGACCTGCTTGGGTTGCGGAATTTGTTCGAAAGAATAACCGCACCCCTGGGCTTATTCTACTCCGTATCTTCATTCTTGGTTCCGGTATTCTACACGTACGGGTGATACGGAGTAGAATACGCCCGCAACTAAGCCCGAAACTTCGGGCTTAGAGAGTAGCCCCCTGAAACGCTTTGTGCATTAGGAGTAACACAGTTAAAAGTAAGAGTGAACAGGCTCCTTCTGGGTAGGCTCGCTCCATCGTCGACTTTGTCTCTGTCATCTCGGACCTAGACTAAAGTCAACAGCAAACCCATCACAAAAAAAAAGAAAAATAGAGAGATGTGATTTAGTCACTAAGTCTGACACTTCCTTTTGCTCCGCCCAGAGCGGGAGGAGTCATTTGATGATTTCTCATCCTTAAAAAAAGCATTAGATAAGATGGGCAGGAACGTTTTTTCTATACAAGACCGAGATCAGAATTTCCGATTTCAGACTTTGTAGATATTGCAAGGACCCTTAGATTAAATGGAATACAGTCTAGAGAAACAGAGCTATACAGGACGAATGGAATTTCCACTTTTTAAATCGGAATCATGATGGAAATCACAAATCATAGCAGCAGAGCTGAACTACATGAAATCGTTCCTTCTGTACCTCTAGACAAAGTAAAAAAGAACTAAAACAAAATTCAAACTATTTATTTCAACATGCGTTATCAAAATTTTACTTACATTCAAATAACGGTCAATCTTTTTGAGATAAGATTATGTGTGCTATCGATTTAAATGTAAGTAAGAAGAATTTTGACGTGTGGGTCCACTACCTGACAGCTGTGTGAGGTAGTGGACCCACACGTCAAACTTCTATCAGCGATGACTACATGACATTTGGGATTTAGATGTTAATTCTATACATTTAGGACGTTGGACCATTGTTGTAGCTGTTAGAATGACCCTTTGTTTAGCACCGCCAGGCTTCTTCCTCTGTTCAAGAAGACGTCTTCGCCCTTATGCGTATCAAAAAGTTAAGCGGTCAAACGTATGCCTATCAATAGTAAAAAAAAACTTTTTTACAAAAACATACAACTAACTTCCAAATAAAAATAACTTGTTTCTTCGTATTTTAAGACCGACTTCCGAATTTAAAGTTATTTTATACTTTGTTGTGTTTTTTAATTTGGAAGTCGGTTGTATTTTTTTGTTAAAAAGTTTTTTTATTTTTCACTTTTTAGTGGTACCCCACACCGGCCACACCTAACAACACCACTGGAAAGTCGCAGGAAAACAAAATACGCGACTTCGTTTAGTTGGATGACAAACAAATACGTCATACTAAACCGATTTTTTTTTAAATTATATAGGACGAATCGACACGTATGTCCTTTCACATAAAACAAGAATTTTTCAAATCGGTTCACAAATAAAGGAATTATGAGGTAACAAAAATTTAAAAAAATTACAACCGAATTGAGAACCCCCTCCTTTTTTGAAGTCGGTTGAAAAAGGACCTTCCAGAAGAAAATGGTTTTGCATTAAAAGAACCCCAGTTGAAAGTTATATTGAAACTGAAACAATCAGCAACAATGATTTCAACAGCAGGCATTCTTTCAGCATTGCGTTTACCCATTGATCGTCACGCTTTTTTCTCAAACTGAATGAAGTGAATTCCAAAGCAAGTATGTGCGTCAGTATCGCTGAATGCTATACGTATTACGATTGTTTCTAGTGTATATATGTATGTACGGTTAGATGTTATTGGTATATTGCTTGTAATGCCGATCAATAGCTGTAGGGACAGGTGTCATAGGGAATTTCTTCGAAACAGTCACTCTGGATCGCAAAGGGCGGAACACGGATGGGTTTTAGTCAATAAGAAACTGACACACCGTCTCGTTCCGTTATTTGATGATACCCATCCAAAAAAAAGGGGGCAACGGTGTCTGGTTCCGACTTGGTTCTAGGCTAATCCCATTTGGACCATCTTCGCCTTACGCATGAATCGCTAAATCAATAAAAGACAGGGATATATGGGCTACTAGTTTCGCGAAAATCTATATTAATGCGAGTGAAGCTACGGGCAACATCTAATAGTTAATTATTTTTTTCAATTCGAACAAGAAACTCTTTTGTTTTAACCCTTGAAGGCCGTTTCCACGAGCGAGAGAATCGCCGCGAGTTGACGTTTTTTCACTCGTCGAATCGCCGCGATAATATCGCCCTGTGGAGACAAGTTCATAGAGGTGTTATAGAAATACGTGGCACGGACGAATATATCGCCGCGATTCTCTCGCTCGTGGAGACGGCCCCTTGGAGTTTAGACAGGCTCAAGCTACACGTATTTCATTGATAATATCTCAAATTCGAATCAGCCGATGCATTGGTAGATTACGTACCAACGTGGAAACCGTAATTAAATAGCGACTGGTGTCAACAAAACACTGTTTGTTTGACAACTTTAAATTAAACTCGACTCTAATTCAATAAACTTTATCAGTCCATAAACAATCACAGTTCACACCCAGCCAGCGTAACTCAATTGTCGTCAAAATTTAATGCAAATTTGACCTTATTTCCGTACCAATCCATATTCTACTTTAAAATCAGTCAATAAGGTTGAAAATCCCTTCTACAGTAATCAGAACTGAATTCGTAGTAACCGAATCATGAGAGCTAGCGATTTAATTCAACAGTTTCGAAACGCATGCGACTCCATTCATTTGAATAGGGATTTATGTGTGTGCAGCCAACGCCACTTGACCTGTGGCAAAATTGGGAACTAACGTCAATTGCACTGTATTTGAGAATTGTCTTTGCAAGTACCGCCATCGTGATGTGTCTAGTTATGCTGGAAGGTCGTGTTGAAATATGTGTGGGTAGTTTTGATGGCACTTTGTTTGTGGTTAGAATAAAAGGTAAACATAATTTATGTCAGCTGATTATGCCCACGCGTGTTATCGTAGCGATGAAGTATTTTGAGAAAACCTAGGATCAATGGCTTTTGAAAGAACTTGCGAACAAATATTGGAATAATGGCTGGCCATATAAGGGTCAAAGAACTCATAGATGCTAGATTAACAAACCCAGGTTCTTTCCGATTCGTCAAGCAATATAATAGTAAAAAACTTGTAGTGATTTCAATTGATTGAAATATCGAAAGATCTAAGCTAATAATTTCATATATGCGTTTATTTTTTCATTCTAGATACAGAGGCTTACGTTTACCCACTATTTCACCTAATGACAAGCTATGATGTGGTCGACGACATTTTCCTTGAAATAAGAGGGGAGTCGCGAGGAATTTGAAAAATAGGTATTGGAAGAAACTATTGCCGATGACGTCGCGCTGCTCCCTATCAAGTAAAGTGCGAAGTGGCAACTGCATCAGAGGCTGATTTTACCTATAAAAACCTTGACCAAAAGACGTTTTGAATTCCGTTGTTTTCTTCTTTAAAACTGGACTGATCTATAAAAATTATATATCAAAATTTAGAGGAAGACTATATCTATGCTTCAATTATTTTCTATTTTGTTAAAAACTTATCAAATTTGTCTGATAGTCATCTGAACATGGCGATAAAAACGGGCTGTTTTTTCGGGTTTTTGGATTGTCATAATTCTTAAAGTGATTATGTTTTGGAAAAAAGAAAATGATAGAGGCACGTATTAACTAGATCTAGATTTTTTGGAAAAAAATCATTGCTCTAGCAGCATTATCCACGAAGCGTGGAATGCGTTTGTATGGAGTAAGGCCCAAGAGTTACCGACTAGAGTCCCCTCTTAAGGATCTCAGGTTATAGCTATCAGAAAATATGATTACAACAGGTTATTCCAGTCACAAGGTAGACCGATGACCTGGTGAGGGTCGCCGGTAGCCGATGGATGCGAGACGCACAGGACCGGTCGTTGTGGCGACACTTGGGGGAGGCATATGTCCAGTAGTGGACGTCTTTCGGCTGATATGATGATTCCAGGTGTACGCACAATGAAATCTATGCCTTATAATAAAACTAGTTGACCCGCGCAACTTCGTCTGCTCCGCTCCTATTGGTCTTAGCGTGATGATATATAGCCTATAGCCTTCATCGATAAATGGGCTATCTAACACTGAAAGTATTTTTCAAATCGGACCAGTAGTTGACCTGAGATTAGCGCGTTCAAGCAAACAAACAAACTCTTCAGCTTTATATGTATAGATATTATTACAGAAACTGACAGTTTCATTATCATCATGGTTGTTCAACGGACAGACTTTCTGCCCAACTTCAACATAAGCTCGAAACTTCATACTACACCAGTAACATATAAAAACACACAGTGTAACTTTATTCCGCTTCTGATTGCGAACAAACAAAGTTTCAAGCGTTATCCGACCCATATGCAAGATTGGTAGGATTGCAATTACTCGGAATTTTCAAAGCAATCAGAGCGGATAAATTGTGATTGTGACTGCATGCCCGTAACTGCATAATAGGAAGAGGAGAATTAGTAAAACTACTGCGATTTTTACTATCGTTACGGCATCATTTCATTTATTTAATTCAATTACATTTTACATTGTCTAAATGTGTTACAAAAAAAAAAACAGAAAAGCAGTTAAGTAAACACTTAAAAAAGATGAAATCGATGAACTTAAACATTCTCTCAATTAAATTAATATAAAACACAAACATAATAACATTAAAAAAAAAACAATAATGAAAATAATTAAAAATGTCAACACAGAAATAAAACCCTTAACAATTTAAATTAAATTGCCAAAAAGAGCCAAAAATCATTACGTAAAATCAATTAAAACACTAATTCATGTCAAACATAATTCATTAAAACGTCGAAAATAAGTACATATATTGAAAAAAAAAAACAAGTCACATAAAACAATAAAATAATCAACAATGTCCCATAATAATTCGGCAGTGGGATTCTATAATTCTGTAAATATCAGTGTAAGCTTAGGTGAAGTGAATATGAAGTGAGCTGTCAATCCAAGATGGAATGACAGTTCACTTCAAATCCACTGCACTTAAGTTTATAGGGTAATGCGTCGAAAGAATAGACCTGCTGAACTAGTGATAAAAGAAGATGTTTCAAAATGGGCCAGGTCTATGTACACTACCTCATAAAAAAGAGAAAAATCCGCAGAATTCTGAAAAAATACAGTTTATTCATTTAAATGTTTATTGTTTTGGTAGTTAATTGATGTTTATAAATTTATTTTATCGATTTTCAACATGGCGTCGCACCGATTTCGTTACTCTGTGCTTAAAAACAATGTCAGTAAACCATAGATTATAGAAAGATAACTGTCAGCTGTCATACAATGTCACTTCAGTCACTTTCGTCTCGTTGCAGATAAATAAAAATGTCAGAGATAAATGTCAAACGTAACTGGAATGTGAAGTTTTTTTATTTAATAATTATTTTACTCAAGACTTAACTTAGTTTCAAGGACATATATTATTATCTACATAATCCAAATGTATCCTAAGACCACAAGGGAATACCTATATTTTAAAGTGAAAACAAACATTAAAACCGGGATGTCCAAATTATATTTACCTTAATATAAAATAATTTCCATATTGTCCACCGTCCCAGGTGCTAACTCAGTTTATATTTTAATAAAAACAAACACTTTCACTCCTTAAAAATACAGGTTATAAAGGAGTGAAACTTGTATGTATTTTGCATACAAATTAGTATCAAAAGCATTGATACACAAATCCGAATTTCGGGCTGCCGTTATAAAGCAACAATACCCTCTTTTTAGGATGGGAAATCATCAAAAGACTCCTCCCGCTCTGGGCGAAGCAGAAAAGCAACGATACCCTGGGACTGCATCTGAAAGGTTCAGCTTTTAAACGATGTCGTATTGCAAAACCTGGGCCCGACATGAATCCCGACCAAATTCTTTTTTTTTACTATTGATAGGCTCCTGTTTGGCCACTACCTCACCTAATGGTAAGCGATGATGTGATCGAAGATGGAGCATGCTTGCCTAGAAGTAACCTATTCACTATTCACGATTGAATGATTGATTTTAAAATACCGATATTTGATACTCTCTTATTCAAAGCCAGCGAATGTCATCGCTAGCAAAGGTCAAATTACTGAACTTTGAAGTAAACTTTTGCGTATTTCGAATTTTTTCGTCAGTTTCTAACGATCGGTACACATTACCGAAATCGCTATTATGTCGAGACCAATTTAACTAGATGTTAAATGTGTATAGGTATTTCATCGAATCTCAATTCTTTTTCTTTTCATATGTATTGAAAAACATAGACCCTATAATAATATTTTAGATTCATGTTATTATGTTCTACATTGTTATTATTCTTTTCTTTTATAGGGGAGTCCTAAGGGTCCTGAAATACAGACCAAGGCTAATTTAGGCTACCAAACATATATGTAAGTACATTGTTAATTGTAAATCAATATACGAGTATATACAATTCTACCATTACTGATGAGTGATTGACAGATAACGCACAGCCGAAACTACTGGTCGTAGAAAGCTGAATTTTGGCATGTAGGTTCCTTGGGGAGTGTAGGAGAGCACTAAGGGCACAATTCCTACGGGAACGAGAAAAAATGGGGTATACGCGTACGAAGTTGCGGGCAAAAGCTAGTCTATACTAATAAAGAAGTAGAGTTTGTGAGGTTGTAGGGGGTAATCTCTGGATCTACTGAACCTATTTTGAAAATTCTTTTACCAATAGAAAGCCACGTTATTTGTGAGTGTCATAGGCTATATATTAACCTAAAAATTTCGCCCAACGAAGTGGGCACGGATCAGCTAGTCTTCTATACTATAAAGAAGAAAGATTTGTTTGTTTGAATTGAATAGAATCCGAAACTACTGGACCGATTTGAAAAATTATTTTAGCATTGGATAGCTACATTATCAGGGAGTAACATAGGCTATATATTATCCCCGTACTCCCACGGGCACGGGAACTACGTGGAAACGCGGTGAAACCGCGTGACGTCCAGTAGTTGTTTATAAAATTCTTATGTAATGGAACTCATTTTATTTCTATCTAATTGAGTTTATTAGTCCAGCCTGGAGAGCTACATCAGTCGAGTGTCCTACGGCATAAGTATCCAATTGAAATGAATCATGCAACTAAATCAGGGATGTTATGGATATGATATTTCGGATCTAGATACGGATATAGGAATAAAATTATATCGGTTTCGGATACGGTTACGGATATGAAATTATTTCGGATTATCCGTTAGTTTCGGTTACGGATATTATATTGAAGTAAAATATAAACACAAATAGTATGTGATAATTTGGTTTTATTTATAGGTTTTATCTAGTCTAGTAGTATTTGGTATTATAATCAGTCATATAGGTAAGTAACGAAACTTGTCGTTTTATTTAGACTCCGCCCTTATACGAAACTATCCGAAACTTGTGAAACGGATACGGTTACGGATATATTTTTATTTCGGATATCCGATAGTTTCGGTTACGATTACGGAGCTCCATAACATCCTTGAACTAAATATAGCTCAGCTCATTGAAACAAAGGTCTTTATAGTCTTCAGTGTCAATTAAAATACCAATTAGTTGCTATAGTAATATTATAAGGCATTAAATCTTTATTCTTTGAGATCTATCATTCATACTACATCTGTTCTAAGAACCTTTTAGAGCTTACAAATTCCGTGTTTTTTAGAAAATATGAATCTGGGATGTTTTGAAAATATATTCTTTATATGCTTTCATCAAAAATCATTTATTTGCTTAAACAAGGTACAGAAGGTTGGTAAAATGTACAAAATTGTTCTTTTATTCTGAATTAATTAGTCTAGTTCGTTTTTTTTTTGTTATGGGTTTGCTCTTGACTCTACTCTAGGTCAGAGATGACAGAGACAAAGTCTACGATGGAGCGAGCTTACCCAGAAGGAGCCTGTGCACTCTAACTTTGAAGAGATTAGGGTTGTAAGCATTTGGAAACACAGACGCAGGCAGAGAGTTCCACTCCTTTGCTGTGCGCATTATAAAAGACGTTTGGAAACGCTTAGTGCGAATTGGTGGAATAGCAACAAGGTAGGGATGGTAAGATGCAGTGCGTCTGGATGTCCGATGGTAGAAGGGGGCCGGTGGGATGAGGTCGTGGAGTTCTTGGGCACACTCACCGAAGTACAATCTGTAGAAGACCGACAAGCAGGCAACCTTACGGCGATGAGCCAAGCTATGTAGCTTGGCATCAACCAGTTTTACGTCACCGATGAGCCTCTTAGCTCTGCGTTCCACCGAGTCAAGTTAGTATTAGTTTAGTCTCCTAGGGCCATCCTACGGCATAAGTATTCAATTGACATGAATCATTCGACTAAATATAGCTCAGCTCATTGAAACAGAAGTTTTTATAGTCTTCAGTGTCAATTAAAATACCAATTAGTTGCCATATAGGAATATAAAAGGCATTGAATCTTCATTCTTTGAGATCCTTCATACTACATCTGTTCTAAGAACCTTTTAGGAAAATACCTTGAAGATCTCACATAATCAGTGTTTCTTGGAAAATATGAATCGGGGATGTTTTGAAGATTATATTCTTTATGATGAATGCTTTTATCGTTTATTTCTAAAGAAAAAAAAATTAGTAAATAAGAAAATTTCATTTTTCTAGTGAAATTCGTATATATAAAATTAGACTTTATTAGCAAAATAAACAAACAATATTAGAGTATATTAGGATGGTACTTATACCATCATTTTCTCAAACAAATTTTTAATCTATACTTCTATACAGGGTGGGCAAAAAGTCGTGGATCAAACGAAACAGGGAGATAAAGGAGGTAATTTCCAACAAAAAATCTTTCTACAGTATGGCCATAACTTCATTGCACGAAAAGATATGAATTATTTAGTTTTTTCAATGAAACTACCGAGTTTTTTTACAATTTAATCAGTAAAAAAATTAAGTTGATTAAAAAAATAAAACCAAAAGTTTTTGTATTATGACTCGATAATGTATCAATACCAAAAAAAATGTATTGCAGCTCTTGGTATCAAACTTAACGAGCAACGAATTTTTTTCCGTAAATTTTGAAGCGTTACAAAAAATTACTTCTCACTTTAAGAGCACCATTTGAAAAAAAAAATGTATTACGGAAAAGTGACCCTGTATTAAAAAAACTTGCTGGTTTAATGCTGATTCAAATGAGGTACAAAACTTTACTCTTTGATCTTTAGTTTTGGTAACAGAATAAACGCAATACCTCTTAAGGGGTCATTGTACTCATCATTATGAACAACTTTTATTATGGGACCAATCCCGAAATCGCGAACACAGGTTACAGGTTGTATAAAGCTGAAGAGTTTGTTTGTTTGCTTGAACTCGCTAATCTCAGGAACTACTGGTCCGACTTGAAAAAAAAAATTTTTCAGTGTTAGATAGCCCATTTATCGAGGAAGGCTATAGGCTATATATCATCTCGCTAAGACTAATAGGAGCGGAGCAGACGAAGTTGCACTGGTCAACTAGTAGGTAATAATTTTAATAGGTAGTTAATATTTTTACGACACAGTGAAATAAACAGAGCATTTGTCCTAAAAAAATAAATTTACAAGCAATAAAAACCGGCCAAGTGCGAGTCCAACTCGCACACGATAGGTTCCGTACCATAAACTGAAAAAAAAAACACTTTTCTTGTATGGGAACCCCTTTAATTTTTAATATTTCCTGTTTCCTGTTTTGTTATTTCCTGTAATTTACGGTGCCTACGTAATATTACGGTTCTTGAGATACAGCCCGCTGACAGACAGACGGACGGACGAACGGACAGCGGAGCCTTAGTTATAGGGTTCTGTTGATTACCCTTTGGTTATGGAACCCTAAAAACTACCTACCTATATTTTATTGACGTATCACCTTAACCTTGCCTTTGATTCAAAAATCCTGTTTGATTTTCCATCCTTTTATCCATTGAGGACTCGTTTTATAAACCTAAAGTTCAGAGTTCACATCAGAGGGTCCGGGTCCTATATTTGTTCGCCATGAATAAAACACAGCAAGTCCTTTTACGGGCCTTCACGAATTTAGCAATATTTGGAAAATGGCGCCGTAGGTATTATTTATATCTTTTATCGGCGAAATGTCAGGAGGTTATCGTCAAGTGGTCTCGGGGATATTTTTGCTAAGACAGAAGTGTTTAAGAAAATATTCCACACACGTGTCAATAACAATAAAATAAAATAGTAAAAGAAGTTTTAGAAAGACCATGGTTGGCACAGGCCCTGTAATGAAAGCATCAAATGATTCCATCAGCTACAACCTGGGAGTCTTGAAGACAAGAGGAAAGGGTTCCTTCTAGGCAAACGTGTTCTATCTTCGACCGCATCATCGCTTACTATCAGATGAGATAGTGGTCAAACGTATGCCTATCTAGAGTAAAAAAAAAATCCTCCCGCTCAGGGCGGTGCAGAAAGGAGTGTCAGACTCTTGACTAAAACCCATCCGTGTTCCTCCTAATGCCCTTTGCGTTCCAGGGCCGCGGAGACTCTTTCGAACAAATTTCGCAACCCGAGCAAATAGACCTACACCCATATTCTAAATCTTTATGATGGAAACTTCCTCTGCTCCATTGGTTTAGGTGCTTATACCAAGTCAGTAACGACCTCGACGCTACTCCGTCGCCATGGCCACGAAAGACCTAGAGGGTCTTTAGTCTCGTCTTAATGTCATTAAAAAAAAACCAGCTAAAACTGTCAATTTGATTATTCGGATCTGAGCCGAGTTGGGGACATTACTTGGAAAACCTATTATGTAGTGGTCAGTCACCATGACACCAGGAAGAATTGTTTTAAGCTACGCGCGACAATTTGTTTACATGATTTTTAATTCGTTTTGTATGGAATCGCCGCAGACTTGTAGCAAGTGGTGTCCACTCGTGACTCAGTGTCCGCGACACGCAACCCCGGTGGCGGCTAATCGTGACTCAGTGTCCGCGACATGTCGTCGGTGTCTGCCGATGTTGTTATACATCACATGATTTAAAAGAGTGTCCGTGGAGTTTCTTGCACGTTCTTGTCCATAGAGATCTACGCTTTGGAACGTGCAAATAGCTTTTTATTTTTTACTATTTATAGGCTCGCGTTTGACCACTATCTCACCTGATGGTAAGCGATGATGTGGTCGAAGATGGAGCACGCTTGCCTAGAAGTAACCTATTCACTCTTGACTTAAATACTCCCAGGTTGTAGCTATCAGGAAACACAGACTCTGGCAGGGAAGTCCACTCCTTAGCTGCACGCACTATGAATGTGTTCCCAAAACGTTTTGTGCGCGTGGGTGGGATGTCCATGTACCGGTGGCGCATCGCCGTTCGTCTTATGGTCCGATGATGGAACGGGCTTGGCGGAATTAAATTATGCAATTCCGTCGCACATTCTCCAAAATGCAACCGGTAGAAAACCGACAGGCTAGCAACTCGTCGTCGATGCTCAAGACTTTGGAGCTTCGTCGTGACGAGCCTATCATCGCCGATGATCCTCTTGGCTCGTTTCTCAATTGACTCAAGGGCATCAAGCTGGTATCTGGCAGATCCGTCCCAAAGATGAGAGCAGTAGTCCATACATGATCGAACTTGCGCTTGATAGAGTTTGAGCAGCTGTTCCGGCGTAAAGTACCGTCTCTCCTTTGCTAAGATCCAACTACTTTGCAGCCACTTGAGCTTTTGCCTCTATGAAAGGGCCAAGCTTCATACTTTTAACTTACCGACCTTGACAATTCAAAAGTGCCTGTGAATGGTTTATTTGAAATATATGCTCTGAGTTTGAGAGTTTGAGTTTATTGGCAGATCCCGATCACCTTCGTTTGCGCGGTACCAAAGAACGTGGCGCGCGACAGCCACCGACAGCTGCTGTGGTCGGTGGCCCGTGTGCGCGGAGCCTTAGTCGAGGACGTTTCGTTTGACTGAGGAAAGCTGAGACGAGTGGAGGCAATGAATTTAAACTTCTTCTTCTCGTGAGGGCAGTAAGGTCTAACGACCCCACCCTAGTGTCAGAGTTTCTAAACCGCCTCAAGGGCCTTTGACATGGTTTATTTGACGACCGCCATTTGGCGGCCGGGACCACCGGCTTATACGTGCTTTCCGAAGCACGGAATCATCTTGTTATCAGACAATCAGATGATTCAAGCCTGCAATGTCCTAGCCAAACTGGAAAACAACAAATTTAAACTGAAACCCTTCTTGCTGACTAGTCGAACTTTTAACCTAGGCCTGTTCTCAAAGAGTGACGAGACCTAGGTCACAGCCGTGGCAACATTAGATACAGGTTGATTATGTTCCTAAGTTATTATTTCCTTAAAGATCTTACCGACATGAAAATATAATGATATTGTACAAGAATCTCGACGAACTAAAGAATATAACACAATTTATGATCACAATAGTACGAGAATGAGTTGTTTTCGTGTGAACCAGTACCGTTTGAAAAGAAACAAACTTAGTAGCTCATAATTATTTACTTCAACTATGACTCATCTGTTGGTTTTACGGTAAATAATTTATCCGTTAATCATTTTCATGCTTAAGTTAATTAACTCTTTAAATAAACAAAGAGTTATCAGGCAATCGATCGTCGTTTGCCTAGCTTTTAACCAGGGTTCACAACCGTCCGGTTTTAGACCGGACTGTTGGGTTTTAGAAGGAATTGTTCAGGAAGGGTCAGGTCGCTAACTTCCGATCGGATGCAATTTTTCCGGTCAGATAAAATTGTGGACGCGACATTGCCAAGTCGCTGGCGACGGCGGCGTAGGTAGTTGGAGGTAGAACAGATGCAGGAATTTTACTTGTCAAAAATGTTAAAAGCGAGAGCAAGTACAATTTTAAGAAAAAATTCCATTTTTTATTTTATTTGTGATGTGTTTGCTCTTGATTCTAGTCTAGGTCAAAGATGACAGAGACAAAGTCTACGATGGAGCGAGCTTACCCAGAAGGAGCCTGTTCACTCTAACTTTGAGGAGATTACGGTTGTAAGCGTTTGGAAACACGGATGCAGGCAGTGAGTTCCACTCCTTTGCTGTGCGCATTATAAAAGACGTTTGGAAACGCTTAGTGCGAATTGGTGGAAAAGCAACAAGGTAGGGATGGTAAGATGCAGTGCAGTGCTATATGTTTTTTTACCTAGCTGTTAAGTTGATACATCTGTATTTTCGTTAATAAACCTCTTTGATTGATAGTTGACGTGTTTTTGACGTGATAACGTATAAATCGATGAACGCCGGCTGCACGCACGAATTGTGTCACGTTCCGCAAGCGAGAGCGCGGAACAAGCGAGAGAGACACGATCGGCCTAAGCGTTCGGCTTGTTTTTAAGAATTCAATTGTTTTCTTATGATGTACGATTATCGTCCGTAAACCGACTTTACAGGCAACCAATTTTTGGAACGAAGTTCCTTATCGCGCGTTGCGAAAGGGGGCTAGACGGAAAAAAATTAAGACTAAAAGTTGTAACGACACTTTTTGCTATAGTTGTAAGCCGTGCGGCGTGCACGTGTTTCTCTGTCTGTCTGTCTCCCTCTCTCTCATAGAAAGCAAGCCAGTTATTTTGTCAAGCCAATTATGACTAAAATTGAGCCTACTGATTAAGTTTATATTACATTGTATTTGTTAATAATAAAAAAATATTATTGTAACTTAAAAAAATAAAATTAATAATTTTTAATTAATTCTTTTTTTTTTATTATTATTTTATTTCCACTAATTAATCGAAAGGAATTTCGTTCCACACCTCTCAATTTTTTTTTCTATATTGGTCAAGAATAACCAGAATAAAGTTGTTTTTTCATGGCGGCTGGAAAAGTTGGCAACCCTGCCTTTAACCAATGTTGGGTTCGCCTTCCAGTCTAAGCGGATACAGCTGAATACCAGTATTTTACATGGAGGGACTGCCTATCTGACCCCTTATTTATTTATTTATATATACTTTATTGTACACCAAATTTAAAATACATTAAGGAAACCTTAAACTAAAAAATTTACAATTGCCGGCCTTATCGCATTCCGCGATCTCTTCTAGGCAACCTGGAAATTACCTTACTACATAGGAAACACGATAAGCTTGGGCAACTCTGGCTGTCAGACTTTCTGGCTTCTGCCTACCCGTAACAACTGCCAAAGGTCCATAAATGACAGCCAGGACCAGCAGCTTAACGAGGACACGGAGGAAGGGCCTCGGAATATGTATACCTAATGGATCATCAATTCATCACCCATCTACTGACTGACTTCGGCAAGCATTGCTTTACGTTAAATATCTGCCCGTGAGGCTGTTATTATTTAAGCTCCTGATAAGCATCGCAAATAAACAATCCAAAATGTCATATTTGATCTGTTCACATTTGTATACAAACTAGCTTTTACTCACGACATTGTACGCGCATATATCCCATTTTTTCTCGTTCCCGTTGAAATTTCGGGTAATCCTATCTTAATGCTCCCTACACTCCCTAATGAACCTACATGCCAAATTTCAGCTCTCTATGACCAGTAGTTTCGGCTGTGCGTTGTCTGTCAGTCTCTAACTCACTCAGTAACGGAAGAATTTTATATATTAGGAGGATTCTTGAATAAAACATGATTTACGTGGCTATAAAAATACCAACCATAAGGCATTTCCCATTGTACCACAAACTGTGAAGCGTGCATTAAAACTATTAAAATAATTTACGGCTCAAAGTCAAGGGCTAAGATAAGGGGCTAACATTTAAGCCAATATTAGCCCCCTTATCTCTTGTAGCCACACATTCATCAGTGACAATATTACTGCTTATGTGGGATGAATATGAGGTAAGTGGATCATGGTTCAATTTAGCCTTACTTTTAAGCGCACGCGATGTTTCATATTATTTATTATTTTTTTGAGACAGTTCTCTGCCTACTTTCGGTTACGCTATGGAATGTTTTCTTCACGTATCTTTTCTGTAACTTGTATGGTGTTATACTAATGTAACAAAGTTGAAGAGTTTGTTTGTTTTACCCAGGCAAATCTCTGTAAACTATTCGGATTTGGAATGTTCTTTTAGCCACATTCATGAGGATGGCTTTAGCCAGGAAAAACGGATACGCGCGTACCAAGTCGCGGGCAAAATATAGTTCTATTATATCGCGAATAAATAGTAGGTCCACATGATACAGACTTTTGTTTGTACAGACTTTGAACTGAGAATAAAAAAATATCACTCCGATATTTGTCTTTATTGCTTTGCTGCACAGACAATATACACTTCTATAGTAGAAGTGTTTGAAAGCCTGTCTCGTGTGGACCCATCATTTAAGAGATCTACCTACGTATATTTTAAGCTAAAGACGATAGCCACAAAAATAGATGCTGGTCGTGTTGCAACACTAGACATCTAAATCTGCAGTCAGACGCCTTCTTCTTTCCCTATTGAGCTATTGCCCTAGATAAGTCTATGCTAAGCTAATATATCTCTGCTTTCATGAAAATATTGAAGACAGTGAAGTTTCAAAACCTACAAAACTGCAGAAAATCACCCACTATTTCTCCAATGTCACAACAAAATCCAATTTCACATTGCAAATGAGCGACACTGAGCCTTGAACGGCTAGTGTCCATAACTTGGTCGTAAAACCGAATGAGTCACACCACGGGATGTATTCTTAGAACCAATGGAAGCCATGTATGACGCACGAACTTCCCGGGAAAGCCTTGGATAAGATACCGGGATTGTGGCGGGAATCAAGAGCTGTCGTTTTATTTTTGAAAGTGTGATTCATTGGGGATCTGTTGCTGCGTGGAAAGATGTAGGTGTTTCCTTGTGATAGAAGTAAGGAGTGAATACAGGAGTTTTGTAAAAATAAGGACACAGAATAAGTTAGTGAGCCTCAATTTCTGAAAATGGAGAACATAGCTTTAAGCCAATGAAACTTAGGAGAAGTTTGAGATGGGTTTGCTCTTGAGTCTTGACCATAGAAATATAAAAAATATATCTTGACTATAGTCTAGGTCAGAGGTGACAGAAACAAAGTCGACGATGTAGTGAGCTCACCCAGAAGACGCCTGTTCACTCTAACTTTGAAGAGATAAGGGTTGAAAGCGTTCGGAAACACAGACGTAGGTAGAGAGTACCACTCTTTTGCTGTGCGCATTATAATAAATGTTTGGAAATGCTTAGTGCGAATTTAAAAGTTTAAGGTGATGTAAGTAATGATAAATGAGGAGATATTCAACAGATTTCCTCTTGTTCTCCCATGACTGAATAGACATATAGCAGTGGAATAAGCAGTAGTGGTGGCATTAGTCAAAAGCCTTGACTCAAGTATAACAATCGAGTTCTAAATTGAGTTAGTCATCTCATCGGTATTGAAGCGTGTAGAAAAAAAACCGAATGCCGATGTGACATTTATCTCCATTTGAGGATTGACAACGACAGTAAAAACGTTAATTCCACACTTTACATTGATGACTTGCTAAAAAGTAAAAATGCACAACATTCCACACACGATTCCCTCAAAGTAGCAATCACTTAAACCTGACAAGCTGACAACTAACAAACAGATGCTCAGTTGTTTTTATCTTTCATCTAGAAAAGGAAATAAATTCCTCAGCCATATGAGTTTTATAGATATATAAACTCTTGCAGTTGTGAGACATTGCAATGAATGGCTGCAGAATATCCAGTGCACGTAAACATGCATTCATCTGGGTGTCACATGCAACGAAGTTATGGTTAGTGTACAAATCTAGGCGACGAGTTTCAGGTAAATAATATGGCAGTTCTTTTCTAAATGTTAGTGTGCGTTTTCAAGGAATTAGTTACGTAAGCAGAATTGGTAGGTTCTTTTATTCTTGTAGCTGTATGCAAGAGATGCATGATGTACAGATGTAATTTGTTTTTATTATGCAATATTGTTTTATCAAACGTCTTGTACTTTCACAAAACTATAGTTTTTTTTAAAGTGAATAATGTTTGTCACAATCATTAACATTTTGAAATAGTTATGCTGGACAATGAACCTAATTATTCCGGCCGATACAAATGTGTACCAATTTGTACTACCTACCGATACCGGAGCCTGACAGGTAAGCGATAAAAATGCAGACGGTGAATTGAAGCGACAGCAAAAGGTTTTGGGGCATGTACTAAATGTAAGCCGTTGAATATATATTTTTTTTTTCTAATTATTCTCGAGTCAGCTGCAATTTGAAACTATAGTATCAAATGGCGAAGATGGGATTTGTTTGCGATAAGAATATTATTTTTTCATCTTTCATGACTTTTAAATTGCCCTACTGTCTGTTCTCGGTACTCTGGCCTAGTGATGCGTCAACATCAAATTAATCTGAGTCAGCTATCACCTACAATGATGCGATACAAAACAGTGGCGCTAGTGGACCGTGTCCGAACCAATGACCGAGTTAGTGTGGGGAAACTCGGTTAATTTCTAATGGGCAATGTAGTATGTTGTATTGACGATATGATATCGTTATGTCATTCGGTGTTGTTAGTAACAATAGTGGTATTATTGTAGTAGGCAGGGAATGTTTATATTATAATTTACTTCATTAATAAAAGCGGTATCTGTGATATTTGAAATGCTGCCCAATTTTAAGCAAACGGACTCCGTAGATGCAAAACAAATACATACGTTCCAAAATAATTTAAACAATCCTATCTAATATTATAAATGCGAAAGTGAATTTGTTTGTTTGTTACGCTTTTACACCTAAATTGCTTAATCGATGTAGATGAATGAGGAACAGAGTCAAAGATGGATCCTGGAAACAGGGGGGCTACTCTCTAACGAAATCCGTAGTTTGGAGCTTAGTTGCGGGCGGGCGTATTCTACTCCGTATCACCTACAGACTTACGATTAGTCCCGAACCCGAACTGAGAAAGAAAGACAACACGATTTCACAGTAACTGTCAAATCGTGTTATCATTAGTTCTCAGTGGTTAGGTGATACGGAGTAGAAAATGCCCGCCCGCAACTAAGCCCGAAACTACGGATTTCGTTAGAGAGTAGCCCCCCAGATACAAGCAGTTGTTTGCGCAATTCGAAGCTATGGGCTAAAGCAGTATCATAATAAAACTTTCTTTTAGTTGTAACATTTTCTAAGTACCCATATTTCACAAAATTTCATCAAATTCCAAAAAGTGATAAACGCGTGAATTTCCTCACGTCTAGCAACATCTAGTTAGCGTGATACACACGCTTACTTCACGATCACGAAACTACTTGCAAAGTTATTGTGTCTCAGACAGTAGATATATCAGGCTAGGTGAAAATTAGCTAGTTTTATGTGATACGAGGAATTTTGATTAGATTTTATATGCAGACGGTGTGAAGTAGATTCATGACGTTCTTGCTCTAGTTACCGACACGTATTGGTAACGTTTACTGGTAACGCGTCGCTTCAATTATGCTTTAAACTTGTAAGCGTGTTTTAGGTGTTTGTTGTTCTGCAAGAAAAATAGCAACAGAACTGCAGGTGGTCGGGATTATCCAGCGGCTTATTTAATACTAGCTTCTGCCAGCAGCTTCGCCCGCGTGGTCCCTAGGGAACATACTCCCGGGATAAAAAGTGGCCTATGTCCTTTCTCAGGCTCTAGACTATCTGTGTACCAAATTTCATTTAAATCGGTTCAGTAGTTTTGACGTGAAAGCGCGGCAGACAGACAGACACAGTTACTTTCGCATTTATAATATTAGTATGGATTATAATAAACTACCTTTTACCTGCGACTTCGTACGCGCATATCCTATTTTTCCCGTTCCCGTAGGAATTTCGGGAATTATATTAACCTCCCTCTTGAATCACTCGGTCCATTGATGAAAACTACATTGAAAAAATAAAATATACTGTAAAAATATGGAAGTTCGGATGGATTTTAATCCATCACACTTCAATAGCTGGACAAAAATTGCTGATTTGGTACATGGATACACAATGGCCTGGATAAGTCTATTGAATCATTTATGTTCCGGACTTCGGTTCCCGTGGGGTGACAAACAACAGGCACGCGGGTGAGATTGGCTTAGACTAGTTTATATAACAGACAACGCCTTAACAGTGATAACATTCACTCAACACGAAGAAGGAGATTCTTCTTCTTCTTATCGTGTGGGTAGTAAGGTCTAACGACCCCACACACCCTAGTGTCAGAGTTTCTAAACCGCCTCAAGGGCCTCTGACATGGTTTATTTGACGACCGCCATTTGGCGGCCGGGACCACCGGCTTATAAGTGCCTTCCGAAGCACGGAATCATCTTTTTATCAGACAATCAGGTGATTCAAGCCTGCAATGTCCTAACCAAACTGGAAACCACTTTACAAAGTATACTTCCCGTGGGAATCGAACCCACGACCACCGGGTAACAAGGCAAACGCCTTGAAACGACGGAGGAGATTAATAATATTGTTATTTTGTCAAAATGTTGTACAGCTAAGCGCCACAGGAAAACGTCTACCTCTTCTAATTTTATTCGCACTGTACTCCCACCTGATATTTGTGACTTAAGATAATAAACATTGGGTACTTACTCAACGGATATGCGTACAAAGGAAGCATATTGCTACGCATATAACCTTTAGTATTTTTCTGATACGTGTATCTAAATATGGACTCTTTGGCCATGTGCGTCACCCTGATACTTGAATGATCAGGCTTACCTTTTGATTTGATAAAAAATTTATTAAGATTCAGAACATCTATTGAAGCGTTTCCAACGAGCCATCAAATGGAAACTATTAAAAAAATAAAGAGGAGAACGGAACAGAACGAAAGGACAATTCAAAGTAAGTATGACTTGTTTTGTTAATTTTATAGTCAAATAGCTTCTGCCAGCGGCTTCGCCCGCGTGATCCCCAGGGAACATATTTCCGGGATGAAAAGTAGCCTATGTCCTTTCTCAGGCTCTATACTATCTGTGCACCAAATTTCATTTAAATCGGTTCAGTAGTTTTAGCGTGAAAGCGAGACAGACAGACAGACAGAGTTACTTTCGCATTTATAATATTAGTAAGGATATTTCAAATGAATGGGTTACATCTAGGTAAGCGTGCTTCATTGTCAACCTCATCATCGCTTTTCATCAGATGATGTCGTCGTTTCAATAACATAACTACGCACATAAACAAAGATACAATGCGAAATAAACCCCAATATTCTCTCACGTAGCCACATTTTACGAATCAAAGAGGATGAAACTTCAAATAACCCTGATCCGACATTACAGAAAGATTTGCGGTTCGTCCGGTCCGGATCTGATCAACACGGCGAAAAATGGCGACCATTATGATTTGACACGAACCTTCGCGCTGTATAATTGAGAGATTTGAAGATGGATTGGTCAGAGAGTATGGAATCGCCCACGAAGGCTACGACCACGTCTAGAGAATAGAATGTATATTATTTTTATTTGAGACGTGTCTGCTCTTGACTCTAGTCTAGGTCAGAGGTGATAGAGACAAAGTCGACGATGGAAATGAGATTACCCAGAAAAAGCCTGTGCACTCTAACTTCGAAGAGATTAGAGCTGTATGCATTTGGGAACACAAATTACTATAGGTACTAAACAAAATACTCGTTATTGCACTGACGATGGATGACTTACAAAGAAAACTACCTAAGCCTCTGTTACCGCATCATTGCTTAACAATAATGAGATAACAGTGAAATGAGCTATTAAAAAAACTATGACACATCTAGAGCACCCGTTTGTCTATGACGGCATAGACAAAATCAAGCGCGCTTGTGCCATAGCCATTGTGACATGCAGTCAAGGTTGTATTCTTGAACGTAAACAAGCAACAAGTCGTTGTTCTTGATCTTGGTTGGCTGCTGTCCACAATAGCTGTAGAAAAGAATATGCAAACCATAAAGTCTTAACACATGTTGGTATTCCTGCATAATATCACGGAGTGTTATAGTCCTAGTAGCCAATATAGAAGACACAGTTTGGTGGTATTTTATAACGTAGTGGGGGATGCCCTGTGGTACGGTGGATCGATGATTGAAATAAGGTTGCTGGCAGCGGATGGATGCGGACTGCTCAAGCCGTGATGGTTGGCGCTCTTTGTCTGATATGATGACTACCTGGGTGCTTGATAGCTTGAGTTAAAGTCAAGTCTTTTATTTTTGTTTTCTTTTTAATTAGACCTTTAAAAAATACTTTTGCACGTCAACAGTTACAGTTAAAAACAAAATTATAAGATTCCAGTTGTCCGTTTGCATTGGTAGACTCTTATGCAGAAAGAACGGACAAAAGTAAAAGACAGAATTGAAGCAACGTTATTAAAGAATCGGTGTTTTTGGTTTTGGTTCTTTGTTTTTTAACACCGACTTCCGAAATGAAGGTTATTTTATACTTTGTACAGTTTTGTTTGGAAGTCGGTTAAATTTTTTTTGTAAAAAGTTTTTTATTTTTCGCTTTTAAGGAGTGATACTTGGACGACATCTTCATCTACGCAGAAATTGAAATAAGCAAAAATGCTCATAAAATAAAAACTACCGAACCAAGCTGAATTAAATTTTTACGGGACCAAATGGCGAGTATACCGCATCGAACTAAAAAAGAATCATAGAAATCGGATCAGAAACCTCGGTGTAAACGTAACATACACACAAAAAATACCCACCGAATTGAGAACCTCCTCCTTTTTTGGAAACGGTTAGAACCAAAATGAAGGATTCCAGTTGTCCTTTTGCAATGGTAGACTCTTGTGCAGAAAGAACGGACAAGAGTAATTGTATAGGGTCAGAAGATCACAGGAAAACTAAAAGAAAGAAGCGATGGAAAAGATATAAAACGAAGACAATAAAATAAACCAGTAGGTTCTTGTTGGTTCTTTCAATGCCAAGCACTTGGCTTGGGGTTCCCGTTATACCGAAGCGCGGGGCAGGATGGTGGAGGACTGGGCTCTGGAGACAGGCCTGGTCGTCCTAAACCGGGGTTCTGTCCCCACGTGTGTGCGGATGCAGGGGGAGTCCGTGGTGGACATCTCGTTCGCCAGCCCTGCTCTGTCACCGCGCGTCATTGACTGGCGCGTATTAGAGGAGGTGGAGACCTACTCCGCCCAGACCTCAACCGCGCCAGTCCGACAGGCCCCAAGTGGTCCGCGGTGGGCGCTGAAGCAGCTGGACCGGGAGCTCCTCCTGGAAGCCTCAATCGTGCAAGCCTGGGTGTCACCACCGGACAGGCCTACTGACATAAACGACGAGGCGGAGTGGTTCCGGGAGGCCATGTCCAATATTTGTGACGTGGCAATGCCCCGGGTTAAGCCAGGACGCGCCCGCCGCCAGGTGTACTGGTGGTCGCAAGAGTTGGCGACGCTGCGTGAGGCGTGCGTTGCCGCACGGCGCCGGTACACCAGGCATCGCAGGCTGCGCATCCGCCCTCCGGATGCGCCGGCTAGAGAGGCGGAGCTGTACGAGGAGTACAGAGCGGCGAAGACCACCCTCCGAGCGGCGATCCTGCGGGCCAAGGATGTGGCTCGCAAGGAGATGCTGGAGTCTCTGAACGGGGACCCGTGGGGAAGACCCTACAAGATGGTGCGGAATAAGCTCCGCACCTGGGCCCCCCCGTTGACGCAGAGTCTCCGGCCCCAGCTGGTAGAGGACGTGGTGAGCGCTCTGTTCCCCTCGCGAGGGGAGCATACTCCCCCGCCTATGGCTCCGCCACCTGCGGCGCCCGATGTGGACCACATTGAGGACGACGATGACGACGCTCCTGAGGTGACTGAGGTAGACCTGAGAGTGGCGGTTAACAGGCTGATGGCCAAAAATACCGCCCCAGGACCCGACGGCTTACCTGGAAAAGCCTGGGTCCTGGCCTCGGAGGCTCTCGGGCCTCGACTAAGAGGGCTCCTAAGCGCATGCTTTGAGAGGGGCCAGTTCCCACTTCGTTGGAAGACGGGGAAACTGGTCCTAATTAAGAAGCCAGGGCGCCCTGCGGACTCTCCGTCCGCATACCGGCCCATCGTGCTGCTCGATGAGGTGGGCAAGCTCTTTGAACGAGTAATTGCAAACCGCCTCGTCGAGCACCTAGTGAGGGTGGGGCCGGATCTGGCGGAGAACCAGTTCGGTTTTCGCACGGGCCGCTCGACGGTGGACGCCATCATGCGCGTGAGAGCCCTCTCGACGGGGGACGCGGTTACACGGGGCGGAGTCGTCTTGGCGGTGTCTCTAGACATCGCCAACGCCTTCAACACCCTGCCATGGAGTTGCATCAGGGAGGCACTCCGGTATCACCGGATGCCGACCTACCTCCGTCGCGTAGTCGAGGCTTACTTGACGGACAGAGCCGTCATCTACCCCGGTCACCTGGGAGAGTGGAACCGGCGAGAGATGTCGTGCGGTGTTCCACAGGGTTCGGTTCTGGGGCCGCTCCTGTGGGACATCGGTTACGATTGGGTGCTGCGCGCCGACCTCCCTAGTGGCGTCAGCATTGTCTGCTATGCTGACGACACGCTGGTCCTGGCGCAGGGGGGGTCGCACCAGGCGGCGGCCGACGCTATGACACGCGGAGTTGCGATAGTTGTTGAGAGGATCCGGCAGTTGGGTCTCGAGGTGGCCCTACACAAGTCCGAAGCCATGTGCTTTCATGGATCTCGGAACAGGCCACCATCGGGATCCCAAATAACGGTAGGAGGGGTTCACATCGGTCGACGATGACGTACCTGGGTCTCGTCCTTGACAGCCGGTGGAATTTCGTCGAGCATTTCCGACGTTTGGCTCCCAGATTGGGGCGGGCCGGGGCTGCCTTCAAGCGGCTTCTGCCTAATCTAGGGGGTCCAAACGCCTCCTGCCGGAGGCTTTACGCAGGGGTCGTGCGGTCCATGGCCCTTTATGGGGCGCCGGTGTGGGCGCCTACTTTGAGGAAGCGACCTGCCCGTTACCTCAACGCGTCCCAGAGGGTCATGGCTATCCGGCTGGCCCGGGGATACCGCACGATCTCTGGCGAGGCGGCGAGCCTCCTTGCCGGACTGCCACCATGGGATCTGGAGGCGAGAGCCCTCGCGCTCATTTACGAATGGCGCGTGGAGGCGCAACGCCGGGGCGAGACTCCTTTGCCGCGGCAAATCGCGGCGCAGCGGACGGAGCTCCGGCAGGATCTCATGGCGGTATGGAGACAGCGACTGTCGCAACCCAGCGCTGGGCACGCCACAATCCTGGCGATAAGTCCCCTCTTTGAGGAGTGGCTAGAGCGGCGCCACGGCGTCCTCACCTTCCGCTTGACGCAGGTACTCACCGGACACGGTTGTTTCGGGAGGTACCTGTTTCGGATTCGGCGGGAGGATACGCCCGGTTGTCAACACTGTGAGGATCGCCCGGAGGACACAGTGGAGCATACGGTAGAGGTCTGCAATGCTTGGGCGGAGCACCGCCGTGTCCTCGTCGAGGCGATCGGCGGCGGCGACCTCTCGCGTCCGGCTCTGATTCAATCTATGGTCCGGAGCGAGGAGGCATGGGGTGCGGTCACCTCTTTCTGCGAAGCAGTATTGCTAGCAAAGGAGGAGGCCGAACGCGTGAGAGAGAGGGAAACCTCACGCCCCAGCCGCCGCAACAGGAGAAGACGCCCCGGGCGTCGGGAGTCGCAGGGCGATTCTCGGCCACCGTAGGCGCGGGCCTGCGGACGACGAGCATTGGGTGGCTCGCCGTCCGATCAGAACCAGGCCCGAGTCGACGGCGCGCTGTGTTCCACGCGCGCCTCAAAGAGCTGTCAGCATAGAAGACGGGGCCCGCTAGGGCCAGTGCCTGCCGGGGTTGCGGAATCTGTTTGAAAGAGTCACCGCGGCTCTGGAACGCAAAGGGCATTAGGAGGAACACGGATGGGTTTTAGTCAGTAAGAGTCTGACACTCCCTTCTGCTTCACCCAGAGCGGGAGGAGTCATTTGATGATTTCCCATCCTTAAAAAAAAAAAAAAAAAAGGTTCTTGTTTTACCCATACCAACTTCCGCATCACACTCGAAAAGCAATGCCTTCTACAAATTACGTTCCACAAGTTAAATAATACATCGTCACGGAAATTCATAAATAAATAAAAATAAATGCGAAACAATCCGTCTGTCTATTGGTAACAGTTATATAAAAACAATGTTGATTGTAATAATAAAATATAACTTATTCGTTGATTGAGTTTAACGAACTGTGAAGGATGGTTTGATAAGCAATAGACAATCTATTTAGGATTATGAAACTTTGTGAAATATAGATGTGGTTGACAAAACTGTAAAAGCGATGGTTAAAAACATTGTTCAGAAATGTATTAAAGATCGAGGGATTATTTTTGTCACAGAAAAAAAATACATTAATAGCAATTACGATTTAAACAAGCTCGTTTAAATCGTTGCCTTTAACGGGTAGGTTTTGAATATCTAGTTGATAGTATGTCTATACCTACCTATATTATGTTTTCTGCTTTTACTTCATTACTAGTTGACCCGCGCAACTTCGTCTGCTCCGCTCCTGCGTCCTGCTGGTCTTAGCGTGATGATATCAATAAATGGGCTATCTAACACTAAAATAATTTTTCAAATCAGACCAGCAGTTCCTGAGATTAGCGCGTTTAAGCAAACAAACAAACTTTTCAGCTTTATATATTAGTACAGATTAGTAGATCTTCCATTACTGAATGAGTGACTGACAGACAACGCACAGTCGAAACTACTGGTCGTAGAAAGCTGAAATTTGGCATGTTGGGAAATGAAGAGAGGATTTCCCAAAATTTCTACGGGAACGGGAAACTATGGAACATACGCTTACGAAGTCGCGGGTAAAAGCTTGTTTATTATCTAATATATAAAAATCTCGTGTCACGGTGTTTGTTACCGAACTCCTCCGAAACGACTTACCGATTTTCATGAAATATTGTGTTTATTTTCGGTAGGTATGAGAATAGGTAGTAGGGTATTATTTGGCCGAGTCACTTAGTAAAAACATAAATTATACACCTGTGTATATATTATAGTACCTGCCGTACTGTCTCTCCTTCCATCTTTTAAAGATATCCAAAGGTTATGTCACCATTTTTTAATAATAAAGATTATTCTATTCTATGTCTAGAGACTGACTCAATAGTAACGTAATATGGATAAGGCTCGCTACTTACCAGAAATAAAGACATGCCTGCCATAGGTCACATAAAACCCTGACAACTAAATTATTTTTCCAGAACACCAAAGACAAAAAGTACAGACAAGAAAAGATTCCTATATAATTTTCAAATTAAAATGAGACACATTTTTTCATGAACACAACTGTCATCTGGCTTATCTTTATCTAAATAGAAATAAAGTAAACTCAACTGTGCACATTAGCATAGTGCACACAAAATTATCACGTGCCCGATATGAATATGTGCATGTCTGAGGACACTCTGACTCAAACTGAATATTTAAAAATAATGTGACAACTATTGGTAAGAATGAGTGAGACTAAGGCTATGATTTGGGTTTTGCTTTTGACATGGAATAACCTAAAAATGGAATCAATAAAATAGATCTGCTGGTAGTGTTACTAAATAAGCAGTAACGTTGGCAACAGTCCGTTTTGATGGCTTTAATTTTTGTTCTTCGAGTTCATCTTTCGCTTGATTTCTTTTATTCTTTATTGTACACACAAAAACATACAAATACAGACATTACCTGAGAGCAGCGGCAGCTTTTATTTTTACAGGCAAGCCAAAAAATATTTAAGTTTTGGAAATCACTGGGAAATGTGGTCTCAGAACTTACAGAATCTGTATCATTGTCATTTAAGTAGATTACAGAGGTAATTAATAAACAGAACTGATGATAGCAAGTGCCAGAAATAGTCACATTCTTATTTTTTTCTACCACATTACAAAACGGCTTCTTATATGGCGGAAATGTAGCACATGTATATCGCCAACTACAGAAGAAAGATCATACATGTATGTATGTTGTATGACACTAACCAAAACACATCATACATTATGGAACTACTTTCTTCGCCGGAAAAAACATGTCCGCCAAATAGGACAACAAAACACTGGTAGGTAAAGATTATCAGTAGACCATTACTGCCGTAAACGGTAGTCGTTACCGAAGTGTAGTTTATACTAATTGACGACACAATCGGACACGGCTTGGGTTTAGGAAGGTTACACATCTGCGATTTTGTGGCGTTGTTTGGTGGCGGCAGTACGTTAGTGCTCTGATCAAAATTGTATGAAAAGTTTTGTCCGCGATCGCGTACGCGCATATGCCGTTTTCTCCCGTTCTAGTAAGAATTTCGGGTAATCCTCTCTTTGACTCACGACAATGTTCAGCTTTCTACGACCAGTAGTTTCGTCTGTGCATTGTCTGTCAGTAACGGAAAAAAATATATAATTACGATTGTATCAGCAGATTTTTAAATGGTGTATAATTTTTATCACCATGAAGACCCCGTTTGATCGCGGATAAGCGTAACTACTAAATGGTGACACATAAATTATTCTTCATTCTTAATCTGCCATTCAATATGGCAATGTTGTCAGCGTTTTGAGGACTTCTTCCACTGAATTTTTTAACGCACTTTCCGCCTTTTGTTTGGCTTGTAAATATTCTAACTCTTCATTAGTTTCACTTATTCTTCGACCGGAATTCTCATCAAACTCCATGAAAGGTCTCTCCTAATATAATTTTGTTGAAGTTAATTTAAGTCAGTTTCCTTGATCTGTCCTACTCCTCAAACTACCCAACTTGCTCAAACTACCAAACCAAAACACAACTAAACCGCGCCAATACCCCATAATGTACAAACATCTTAAACTAAATAACGACTGATTGGAACAACAATTTGGTGGAACATCGATTGGACAGTGGCTTACAATGGTTATCTACTGCCCACACAAGTAATTCATGTTAGTTTAAAGTAATGGCGCTGTTAGTTATTAGTGTGCGTTGCTTTACAAAATGGCGTCTGTTCTATGGTTGTCAAAGAAATGTAGGGTGTTTCTGGTATTAGGATACTGTTACAAGTTAGCAGTGTGCTGTCTGTGATGTTTTTCAAATGAGGATACGGTGTTCTGTTACTTAAAACTCTGTTTTTTTATATTTTTTATTTGTGGTGGGTCTGCTCTTCTCTCTAGGTCAGAGATGACAGAGACAAAGTCTACGATGATGCGAGCTTACCCAGAAGGAGCCTGTTCACTCTAACTAAAGAACTTCAATGGCTCCATTCTAAGTGAAAATTCAAAATGTAACGAATGCTGTCATGACCACGTGACATTCCGGCAGAGTCGATGTGACATTATGGACTTTTTGACATTTAGTATCGTTAATGAAATGTCACAAGAGGATATCAAAATCGAAAGCTGTTACTAAAATGTCAGTGCCTGACGTCCATGCTTTTAAAGAAGAAAATGCTAAATCAAGTTTGATTTTCGAACTGTTACTTTCATTTATTATTTTAAGACCGAATAATACGATCGGTCTCCAATCGTTTTTCAGTTATATATAGGTACCTATATTACCTTTGACAGCAAACTTATTCCTATGACAATAAAGATCACTTGATACAAATTTGAAGGTAAATTCTCTATGAAAAGACTACGTCTGACCACAATCTCCATGTCCAAATTGGACCTCTTTTCTCAGCACTTGTTTATCTACCTTTTTTCCTCGAATCAACAAACATATCAACGAAAATGGCGTATGAGAAGCCTCTATTTATCGACAAGTAAATGTGAATACTGAGCTGAATACACGAAAAGCACTTTGGAGGGACCGCAAATAAATTGTGAGCCTAGTCTATGGATAGACATGTTTGGAGCTAGATGGATTCTGAGAAGGGTCTCAATTTGCTTCGTTTTTTCGTAAAAACATGAGAGTATTTGATGGGTCCATCTATTTAAATCTCTGCCACTTATGTCAAAGGTTAAGGCTTAGAATAATAACGCATTATTATTCCGCGTCCAAAGCTACGTTAACGTGCGCGATCTAAGTTTGTTGGTATTTCTGTCAATCAATTGAACAAGTGAACTGGTATTTAACTATTAGGCTATCTTCTGGATTTTCTGACTTTTGTAACTACCCCGAAATTTTGTTCTTTCAAATTCAGATTTCCCTTTGTTCTGAGTTTTTCAATTGTAGTTTTATAGGTTTATTCCAGAAATCCCCACTAATTGAATAAATATAGCCTAGTGAGGATTTTTTGAAAAATAAGTAACAATCCCCATATGTCTAAATTATAAAACAAATCAATATCATTATAACAATCCCACTGTTGAGGATTTGTCGGTGGGGATTTCTGGTATAATCGTTTTAAGCTTACCTAGATACCTATTATGGCTCCATTTATAAACTGGCCTGACGATAAAATTACAATAACAAATTAATGAAAATTATATTTTAAAATTTTCCATGAAGCAGCCTTGCAAAATTAAACAACAATCTGTGTAACTCTTCAAAATGCCAGACAGTGCGACCTTCACGTTGAAAAGTTAATTAATTATAATTATCATGGTAACTGGGTCATTTCATAACATATTACAAGTTTTGAACAACAATACGTACTTGGTTACAACATTGAGAACATTAATAAAATACCTAGAACATGTTGAACAAAGAAGGAGTCTGAAGGAGCGTTGAAAGACAACTCCAATACCGAGATAATAAAAGAATATAAACAAATATCGTTCGGGCTCAGAATATCCCTTTCCCAAAATGTCCTTTGGGTTCAAAAAGTCCCTTTCCCGAAATGTCCCGTCCCCATAATGTCCATTTCCCAGAATGTCCCTTTCCCGAAACGTCCATTTCCCAAAATGGCCCCTTCCCGAAATGTCCTTTTCTCAAAATGTCCCTTTCCCGAAATGACACGTTCTCAAAATGCCCCTTTCCTACGACAGCTAATACTGAGAAGACCTAATTGAGATTGGCACAAACCAAGGAAGAAATGGCAAAGGTTTATGAAGGTATGTCCTGCAATTATTGGTAAATACATTTATTTTAGAGATATCTACCTATGACCGTTATTTACCGAGGCAAGGATACACTAACATGTACTGGACCAAGTGTTCCCACTTCAATATCAAACTACCTACAGGTACCGGTAAGTATCAGCAACCCACACCAAACCTGTGCTCTAAATTTCCCACTCTTAGATATTACTCGTATTTTTGACGACCAATCGACCTAAATAGTTCATTATGAGAATCTGGAGCCTATAGTCCGAATTCGAGCACATACAAGTACCAGGTACCTAAGTTCTGAGACAGAAGTAATTTTATTTCGCTTGTAAATCAATGCTAAAAATCTAGTATTTTCGCCTGCATTATAATAACTGAACAGAGGGCTTAGCATGAATTTTTTGACGTATAGTAAACGTTAACGTAAGTAAATATTGAATGCAAAAATACTGCAACCCCATGGTATTTTGGTTTAATTTTATGCGACAGCTTGTATCATAAAAACATATGAATTTAGTATCCAATTTAAATAAATATTACGTGCGAAACGAGTATTTTAGCTATAGTTAAAGTTTTTGTTAAAAATATTCGTGCTAAGCCCTCACAGTTTATTTACTTCCAGATGAAAACTTCTCTTGCGATCTTTGTAACTATAACGATTTTAATGATCTTAAGGCTCAATTTAGGTAGTGTTTATTCCATTTCTCACTATATTGCGGAATGCAATATTAAATATTTAATAGAGGATTAAGGCTTTCCCATTCCCTCTCCTAGAGAGGAGGCCTGAGTCCCAACAGTGGGAACATTATAAGGCCGACTATGCTATGCTAAGGCTTGTATTCATGCCAATGACCTTGTGCGTATAAACGGAGCTAATAGGGAATATGCATGCGATTTTTTTATTTGCAAAATGAAATACTTATTAACTCTAATAAACAATTATGAAATTATTTTTTAAATACCTTCATCAGCGATGAAGTTATAAAGCTTTAAAGTTTACAATTAGAATGAGAAGTCCGATATGAATTGTGACGTCAAAGTTCTTGGCGCCTATACAGCTGCCATAGAAAACAGCGTTTTCGCGAGAGGGACAGATACATTTGTTTAAAATAATTATATCTAGTTTGTTTTTCGAGCAATTTTGATTCTATTTTCACTGTTAGTATTATATTTGTGTATATTTTTAGATAAACTGTATAGATAATAAATATTTTTTTCATGCATATTCCCTATTACCCCTCTACGCGCCACTCCGCTACCCGCATTTTAAATTTTTTATAATGAAAATAATACATGTTTCAAAAAGTAACAAAACCAAATCATTTTCGATTGTATTGCAAAGTAGTAAATATATATTTTTACACACTTTTTTTTAAAAAAAATGAAGGAGTAAAACGGTTTCATCTCAACGATTTGGAGGTGATTTGGTGTTTTTTTTTTTCTTATTATGTGATACCGATAAGCAAATTCTGGCTAAACCAAATTACGAATCATATCATGTAGATTACAATTTTTTTTAGAAGTAAATTTTCAGCTAGTGCCGCCGAAAGCTACTTCATCTGCACGCTGTTTTATGCTTTTTTCAAGAGAGCCGCCTAAAGTAACAAGCAGTAGATACCTAGTACAGTATGGCTTTCTGCTGTAGTTAGATCCCTACTCCAAAGAATAACTGCAACAAGACTGCTCTAACAAAAGACAATGCTTACAAGTGCCCACACACACACACACACACACAAACACAAACACACACACACACACAGCACACAGAGGGTGCACATGCTTAAATTCTATCAATATTTACACAAATTACAATCACATTGACACATTGTCTAAATCACTTCCAGCTATTGAAATAACAATAAAACATAAACCGAGGGACTCCTTTCCCGTCGTTGACAAAGCTTCGAACAATTGCATCCTCGGCGCCATAACTTTGCATAATACTCAACGAATGTAAATATGAATCAGTATTAGTACTAAAACAATAGGGTTCAATCAAAACAGCAGATGTTAGGTTAGTATGATGTTGTTATAACATTCGACGTCCGTTGTTAGTTTAGTGGCGTAAATGGTGTTAATTTATGTTGTTAGGACTTTTGACCTGAGCTCCTGATCTTTAAAGACCAGTCCTACTTCATTCTACATCGGTCTCCTAAGAAGCAGGCAGTGGTGTTTCAAAACTAATTGTTTGAGTATGTCCTTGCTAAAAGCGGTCACCGAATATCTTTTACCATAAGACCTTCTTCTTTTTTTCATAAGACCTTTATTGTACTTAATACCTGTGTTCACAAATAAAGATTGATTGATTGTATGGATGATTAAGTCTTAAATAGCCTTTTAAAATTGAGAAGGTAAGTTTTGAAGAGTTCCTTTATAAACAAAACGGGTTTCATAAAGCCTGTCCAACTTATTTGGTCTTGTCAATTAGTTTCGGCCTTCCCCATTTTCGATAATCTTGAACAAACCTTTATTAAAAGTAATGATAGCTGTTTTAGCCTCAGTCAACTTACAAACTATTTCACGCCATTTAATACCAGCCTGTACCTGTCCTTTCTTCTCATACATATATAGAAGGTTCAAGGATTAATTTATCAAGCCTTTTTTTTGTAGATGGGAAATCACTCCCGCCCTTTTTTATTGATGGGAAATCTTCAAATGACTCCTCTCGCTCTGGTCGAAGCAGAAAGGAGTGTCAGACTCTTACTGACTAAAACCCATCCGTGTTCCTCCTAGTGCTCTTTGCGTACCAGGGCCGCGGTGACTCTTTCGAACAAACTACGCAACCCTGGCAGGCACTGGTCCTAGCGGACCACTTATTCTATGCTGACATCTCTTTGAGGCGCGCGTGGAACACAACGCGCCGTCGACCCGAGCCTGGTTCAGCGAGCCACCTAATGCTCGCCGTCCGCAGGCCCACGCCTAAGATGGCCGGGAATCGCCCTGCGACTCCTGACGCCCGGGGCGTCTTCTTCTATTGCGGGGGCTGAGGCGTAAGGTTTCCCTCTCTCTCACACGTTCGGCCTCCTCCTTCGCTAGCATTACTGCTTCGCAGAAGGATCACACCCGCCTTGGAGGAGCTCTGAAGCGGGAGGGAGTATCAGACTCTTACTGACTAAAACCCACCTGCGTTTCTTTAAATGCCCTGCGCATTCCAGAGCCGCGGTAGCTCTTTCGAACGATTCCGCAACCCTGACCTATCTTCGCCTTAACAAACCATAAGAAATCTGAAATACCGTTGCACATAAAATAAATCTCACAGCAAAGACGTTTCAGAAAGAAATCAAGATAAACGACACCGATAAATCTAGACACGTTACTTTTCCAGCTAATTGACTTTTTATCCACTAACACATTAGACTAGTTTAATAAATTATTCATTAACATACTAACGCATTTAAAATGGTAATTTTGCTGTATAAACATTATGAAGAGATGTCCATTATGAGCGTTCTATGCATCTCTCTTGTTTATTTTATCATCTTGAAGGAGATAATCATCAACTGGCACACTTGCAAGGATTGGTAATTAAAAGTGCCTTAAAATTTGTGAGTGCGTTTTCAGAGAATTACAGTTAACTTCATACTTTCTTTATCCAATAAAAATATTTGGGACTCGCCAGGTAAGGATCTCTTAAGTAATGTACAGCAGTCCCTACATAGAGGCAAATAATATTCCTATCCTTTTATTAAACCCATTTCTTGACTTTTAGAAAACAAATAAAGTGAAAATTCCCATCTAGGGATTACTTACATCCTACAAAGCCAAACTACCCACATGTAACTTAGAAAAAACTTTCTACTACCCGCCAAATATCGATATGAAAACGTTCCGAATACTTCGTAGTTTATCCTGAAACTTTTATCCAAAGTATTCCATGATTTATTCACAGACCTTTTTGTAATATCGAAATACAAAGGGTATATTTGAAAACTACTTTATGAAGACTTTTAATAACTATCGGGTATATAAATTGTTTATACGAAGGGGAATAAAATGGAGGGTGCTAAACGGAAAGAGGGTTGAGTACTAGCGTGTTTATGTAAATGTAAGGTTTAGTTAGGTCTCAGGTTGAGAAATATTGCGCTCGTGATTTTTATCCAGATAGGTGTTACAGCCTAGGTTTTATAAAGGTATGTATGAAAGGTCATTGATCAAGGGTCATCAGCCTAAGTTTTAGCGAACTGTGGTTTTGCTTTTAGTTTGAAATGAAGGTCTAGAACAGATAGGTACACTAATTTGGTTTCACTCCGGATATGGGTGCCGATAGCACTACTTTTAGGGGGTTCATCTTCAGGACATCTCATCCCATCAGGTCTTATACAATATATAGACTAAGAACTAAATAAGAAGATAGCACACCTCGCCTCGGATATACTAGGAATAATGTTGTATGTGTGTGGACAGAATCCGAAATACCACGCTGCGTTCCGAAACGGGAGTAATGGACGTGGGTAAGAAGGCTGCCAGGCTCAAGTGGGATTGGGCGGGTCACGTTAGCCGTATGCACAGTGACCGTTGGGCAAAAATCTCCACACAATGGGTGCCCGAAGATGGACGGCGCCGCCCAGGCTGGCCCAGAAAGAGGTGGCGAGACGAGCTGGACGCGTACCATGAGGGCTGGTACGAAGTGGCGCGGGAAAAAATTACTTGGAAGGATTTGAGGGAGGCTTTTGTCCAGCAGTGGGACAGTACAGCCTTAAACAAAATGTTCTGCGAGCCACATTATTGGAAGTCAGGAAAGTGTGTGTGGTGAGGATGAAAGAATCTTTATTTTTAAAAACATTGAAATAATCAGTCAATAGAAAGTAAAGATCCTGCCGTGCTCAACTCAGTAGGAAGCAAACCCCTAATTGCTCATGTAAGGAACAATTAAAAGGAAGTGCCAAAGAGTACCTACAGCTGCAAACTTCCTTCGATGCCTCTAATTAAACATTAATCAGCGCTACGTTCAGCTAATTAGCACCATGAAATCAACACGTCTACACAGGAAGACGGCGTAACGTAAACTAACTGCGGATATTATAGAAATATGTGGTAAATATAAACTTGGGTATGTTCGCTTCGGAGGAAATTGGTGCCTTGAACAGGCTGTACTGGGTAGTGAGACCTTGCAGAAGACCGTGCTGGGAAGGTGAATTATGCGTTATTTTAAAAGCATTAGCACATGAGTAAAATTGACAGCGTAGTCTGCAATAAAAGATGTAGCGCCTCCTCCACAAAAGTCAATAATGAACAGTTGATGTTGTCCATTAGAGTGACGAAGTGACGGTAGGTACTTGAAAAAACACAACTTTTTCAACTTTTTGAATCGTTATATATCTAAAAAACGGTGACTCTTAGGAGAAAAAGTGAAAAGATAATTTTATAGATAATTGCATGGTCTACAATTTTAGTCGAACCTTTGGCTGAAAAACGTAAAAAAGCCCATATTTGCGAACTTTGACGTTAAATATATTTATTTTTTGGCAACTGACGGCTCGATGGGGACTTTTCGCATTTCAATTTTTAAAATAGTGTTCCGAACATTCGTACAAATTTTCAGCTCTATGTGGATTTTTGTACCCTTGCATGTCTCTTGTCTAATTTGACCGGGCTTTTACCACAAAGTTCTCGTATTCCTGTGCTGGCGCGGGAGACTAGGACTGCTTTAATTATGGTTCCTCTTTTTGGGGAAATTAAATGGAAGAACTTATAAATGCTTAGCTTTTTTTGTGATGGGTTTCATCTTGATTCTAGTCTAGGTCAGAGATGACAGAGACAAAGTCTACGATGGAGTGATCTTACCCAGAAGGAGCCTGTTCACTCTAACTTTAAAGAGATTAGGGTTGTAAGCGTTTAGAAACACAGCTTTTTCTTTGCAGCCAAGTTTTAAGTCTACGCAGATGTTTCCCAACACATTCTTGCTCAATTTCCTACAACAGATTTAGCAGTATTCGCCATATTTACTCGATTTTCGACGATGCGGTCGACAGTAATCGAGCTTGAAAGCACGTAGAGCCGTTAGTGCGACAGTCACATTTTAAGACAGTAAATTGTTATTCACTGAAGTGAATTTGTCTCTGTGTATAGATAGAACACGAATACTGAAAAAGAAAAATAACTAAGCGATAAAACCAAGCATTGAGTATTTGAGTCTTAGTTTGTAAGTAAGGGTTGCAGAATTTGTTCGAAAGAGTCACCGCGGCCCTGGAACGCAAAGGGCATTAGGAGGAACACGGATGGGTTTTAGTCAGTAAGAGTCTGACACTCCCTTCTGCTTCACCCAGAGCGAGAGGAGTCATTTATGGTTTCCCATCCAAATATGCAAAAAAGGAGTAGTACTCAAGATAGACAGATAGGAAACACCAGGCTCACCAATTAGTTGTCAACTTATTTCTCTCATGGTAAAAGGTGCTGATAAATAGCAGTAGGTATAGATAAGATGAGCTCATAACACATTATGATGTTAATGAGCAAAACCGCATACTAGGCCAGTCCTATTCTTGTTACAATTCGCATCTTCACGCGAAAAAGCAGTTATAAATCAATCGATATACTACAAAACACCTACCTACCCAGTTCTGCATGATTCAATCCCAACATTAGCATGTGAAGATCGGTATCGAACTAAATAATACAGCGCACACTCGATACGAACGCGACGCAACATCACGACATGTTTAGAATCGATAATCACTTATTTGTACGTCATTTCACTTTAACTTTCTAAAATGTACATAGAATGCAATTTGAGGATCGTTCTGATGGAGAAGAATGCCACATCAATGGTGATTGCTTGGAATATTAGGCGCCATGGTAGATTTTTTGAGATATACTAAGGGTTCCCAAACTACATATTTCAATCCGTGGCGCACTTACACCGTTTAGTATTATGTCCCGGTGCTCTAACTTGCCAAAATTGGTTACCTCTTTTTTTTTCTTTTTTTACAAGTCGCTTTTCAAGCAGTTGGTGCAGTTGGTGGCATCAGATCAATGATTGAACTGCTTTAGACTGCTTGAAAAGTAACTTGTTTCGAACTTTTTAGTCATTTTTAGCGGTCGGGTTTTTTTTACATTTTAGTTAGTCACATTTTTGGAACCGTCTCCTCGAGCCCTTTATCTTGATACCCCACTCGAAAAAACAGCATCTTGCAGAGCTCTTCTTTGATTTCTACTCTTTGGGGATCCCTGCCTTATACTCTCAGGACATGTATTTCTAAAGCGTGACTGTTCATTGAGACGTGTTCTTTAAAACGTGTTTCTTTAATTAGCCACGATTTTGACAAAAAAAAACTGCCAATTGGGCTGTTTTAGAGGTTTCTCTTTTAATCTGCTTCAAGACTAAAGCCTTGAAAATCATTTTCGTGGTCAATTACGTTGGAAATAACCTCTCAGTAGTACAGCCCATTTTAAGAAACGCACTCAATTACCAGTCATTCAGTACTATTTGACGGATAAAGCCAGGTCTCAGGTACCTACCTAGGTCCACGGAGTAAATCTTTTCCCATCTATGGGAAAGCATTGTTAGACACAATTTTATTCCAGTCTCATTATTTAGTAATCTTGATATAACCAGTTGGATATCTTAAGAGAGATAATAAACGGGTTTTATCTGCTTTTCTTTTGTTTTCAGATCATCAGCGCGGGATTCAAATAAGAACAATATAAGTTGTTGAAGTTTATAAATATAAAACTTGATTTATAATGGAGACAAGGCATGAAGGAAAACTTTGAAACGGTATTTTCCTACGCTATGAGTTGTTTATATTTTACTAGTTGACCCGCGCAACTTCGTCTGCGTCACAATTTTCATAACTGCTCCGCTCCTATTAGTCTTAGCGTGATGATATATAGCCTATAGCCTTCCTCGATAAATAGACTATCTTATACTGAAAAAAATTTTCAAATCGGACCAGTAGTTCCTGAGATTAGCGCGTTCAAGCAAACAAACAAACTCTTCAGCTTTATATATTAGTATAGATACATATTTAATGCAATTATTATATGTATAATGATCAATGACCGTACAATAAATTTACCTAAGTACTTGTGGGCACAAATTACTGCAGTTATTTATTTTTATCATTCCTTCAGGTATAGAAAAAATACTTACAAACAAAAAGAAAAAGAAAGACACACTTATATGGTGTACATAATAAAGAGTATTCTATTCTATTCTAAAGAGAGAAAAAAAGAAAAGAGAGAAAGATAAAGAGAAAAGAAAGAAAATAAAAGAAAAGAACAAAAAAAGAAAGAAAAAAAAGAAGTGAAAGAAAGAAAGAGTATTCTATTCTCTTTTATCCTACATAGCTGAACTGTGATATAATGGCGAGTTGGTAGAAATAAGAACAGCTAGTAACTGATGGGCGCCCATTACACGGTAGGTTGTCAGTTTAACCACAGTCAACGTTGTGACTGACGGATAACCCATCGTGTAATGCAGCGACTGACGGTTGCATGAATTGATTGACGAAAATCTGAATATTTCATTAGTCAGAACTTTTAAAAGGAAATGCTGGCAGCGAGACTTTGTATGTAAAAAGTCATAATTCGAGGTTTGGCTCTCGACTGTTTTCTCCTCCAATATTGAACCGATTTAAGAGATATTTCACAAACTGAATAAGAAGGATATATACTGCGTCCCTATGTCTTCCTTTTTGATAATTTATTAACCGTATAAGCACTGGAACAATATGCTCAAAATTGTCCGATAAATCGCTGTCAACAGAGCCCTAGTGTACAAATATGGCAACTATTATTCAAAAAAGGAGACACAGTATACATACAAAGTCTCGCCGCCAGCATTTCCTCTTAAGTTAATGGGTCTGATTTTATATGTTTATGGAATGGGTGATATAGTTTAGTCCTTGTTCTTTTTTGGAATCCCGTTAACCAGTCAATAATATATCGTCGCGTATTTGAGAAAGAGTAATGTCGATTGAATCCCATCACTCACCATCAATCATGACTTTGGAATTGAGTGACGTTTGGACGAGCGTGTGATGGGCGCCATAATATAGGTTTCCTCAGAAAACACAAGACTACCCTCCTCATTATCAAACAAAAATAAATAATATTTGAGGTCGGCGCAATATGAACTTACATTTAACTCGGCACATTTTGAAAAAAAAAACGCGTTTTTTATTTTTATAATTAACTAGCTTCTGTCAGCGGCTTCGCCCGCGTGAACATACTCCCGGGATAAAAAGTAGCCTATGTCCTTTTTCAGGCTCTAGACTATCTGTGTACCAAATTTCCTTAAATCGGTTCAGCTAGTCTATTCTGTAAATAAATATTTCGATATCGAGCTTCACCTGAGTGAAACTCACAAAGTGAGCTGTATTGAGCACTACTGTAGTTTTGGCGTGAAAGCGCGACAGACAGACAGACAGATTTACTTTCGCATTTATAATATTAGTAAGGAAGGATTGTCCCCGAAGTTACATATTAGTGTTTGGCTCACAGGAGATGATACGTACCAAATTTCAACTGAACCGGGCCAGTAGATTCAGAGAAAATTGACTGTGACTTAAGGATAAATAGCCACAAGATTGTTCTATAGATAGAGATTCCGTTTTTCCACACTGACTTTCTGAATCCCTTAAAACGACTTAAACATTTGATAAACGCTAAGCACAGTTAACTCAACACAATTACTTAGGTAGTTAAGTACAGCAAATACCGAGTGCTTTGCAAAAGGATCTTTGTTTGATCAAGCGGTTAGGAATGCCATACTTGTGGCGTAGCTACCTACTTCGTCGTTTATGAATCGAAACCATTGTTCTGAACCAACATCTGTTGTAATACGTAAATGTATTGCCAACACTTCTACATAGAATGGAAGTAGTTCGTGCATGGGTAGGCGAAGAAAATTTACGTGAAAATGTTTTTTATTTTTCATTTTTAATTGGTAATACTTGGACGACGTCTTCGTCAAGGGAGAAATTGAAATAAGCAAAAATGCTCATAAAACAAAAAGTACGGAACCAAACTGAATCAAATTTTTGCGGGACCAAATGGCAAGTATACCCCATCGAACTAAAAAAGAACCACAGAAATCGGATCAGAAACCTCGGAGTAATCGGTGTAGGTACATACCTCCTCCTTTTTTGGAAGTCGGTTAAAAATATTTTGCACCGACTTAGGTACATTTCGAGGATTTCGTAAAGGGAATAATATACTTATAAAAAAAAATTAATGTCATTTTTAGGCCCGGGTTTGATCATTATATCAGTTGACAGTAAGCGATGGAGTAACGTATGCTTGCCTAAAAGTAATCTTATTACTCTTGAATTTCTTATAGAACCGAAATTTCAGCAGGGAATTCCACCAAGAGCAAGTGTGAACAATGCAAAGGCATTCCATATTCAGAAAAGCATTATTGAGATAAGATTTAATGCAATATCATCATCTTCCTGCCCTCATCCCATGTTACTTGGGGTCGGCGCAACACGTTTTTTTCTTCCATTCTGTCCTGTCAGCCGTCACGCTATCACAAACTCCCTGTTCTTTTATATCGCTCCTCACACAAGAATTAAAGCAATAATAACACCTAAATCGTTACACAGCTGTTTGAAAACATAAGAAAACACCATAAATCTTTACTATGTAGGTGTTTTACGCTCAAATATAAAATGGCTAACAAAGAAAACATCAGCTCTTTCCACGAACCTATCTAGCTACGTTTATCTAAGCTTGCTGCTACTGTTCTTAGTAAGTCTGTAGGCAAAGGTTGACGAGGAAATGGACTGGTTAATAGTGCAAATCTTTCCGAGATATAGAACTAGGACATTTCATTTGCTGGTCCCTATTTATTTACTAGCTGACCCGCGCAACTTCGTCTGCGTCACATTTTTCATTACTGCTCCGTTCTTATTGGTCTTAGCGTGATGATATATAGCCTATAGCCTTCCTCGATAAATGGGCTATCTAACACTGAAAGAATTTTTCAAATCGGACCAGCGGTTCCCGAGATTAGCGCGTTCAAGCAAACAAACAAACAAACAAACTCTTCAGCTTTATATATTAGTATAGATATAGATTTATGCTCGTAAAGTAAGGAGTAAATAATCGTTTTGTTTGTTTGTTTGCTTGAACGCGCTAATCTCAGGAACTACTGGTCCGATTTGAAAAATTCTTTCAGTGTTAGTTAGCCCATTTATCGAGGAAGGCTATATATCATCACGCTAACAACAATAGGAGCGGCGCAGACGAAGTTGCGCCGGTCAACTAGTTTAACTATAAGAACTTTATGAAAGCTTTTGCTATAAACACCATGACTACCAACCCAAACATGGACAGCCTAGTTTGCATATGCTCCTATCAACTTGAGACGCTTAGCTCCGTAAGTCTTTTAGTTGTAAAAACCAACAGCCCAAACCGGTTTCCATACAAAAGTGACAAACACACCGTTACCTAGAACCATAACAAAACGTAACAACAAAATAAAACTTTCAAGTGTCATCGGAATGCTTGGTTTAAATTCTGCTCACTCGGTAAGCGCGAATACTCCAAGATGGCTAATTTATCTTGCACAGGTATTTGTAACTACGAGTACATTCTCATAAATGGCGATCCAAACTACACAAAATAACACGTTGCGCTGCCTCGTACGTGATGATACGATTAAAGTAACACACGCGTCAATAGCATTGAAAGGAGTCGACTGGGCGAACTTTCACCGCACAAACAAGTGCTATAGTATCCTCATACGCTATCAACGACAATATCGTATTACAAAAAAGAACCAGCATCCTGTTCTCGAAATAAACCCTTCACTCCATCCACTATTATTCTTCCATCCATTTTGTTATAGACAATATTTTTCTTTTCGTTCAAAAATAGAACGTGTTAAAGAGTTCGAACCTTTTTGTTTGAACTGTTAGAACAACATTGAGTCGAAACTAAACAAATGAAGCTAGGAGATGGGCCAAGGCCGAAACAAATAAATATTTGGAGTGAAACGAAGGCTGAATAATGTAATGAGCTTCGGGAAAAGGAGACTGAACTCACTGAACGAATTTTAATGGAGTAACTACTGAGAGATAGACTATATTACAACGGGTTGGGATTTGATAGTTTTTTACTATTGTTAGGCACACGTTTGACCACTATCTCACCTGATAGTACGCGATGATGTGGTCGAAGATGGATCACGCTTGCCGAGAAGTAACCTATTCACTCTTGACTTGAAGACTCCTAGGTTGTAGCTATCAGGAAGCACAGTCTCTGGCATGGAATTCCACTCCTTTACTGTACTCACAAAGAATGATACGATTGAGAGATTGTTTAGTAACAGAAACAAGATTGCATTGGATTAGATTACTTCAGGGCTGAAGAAAATGGCGTTATAAAGCTTGATAAATATATTGAAAACCCTTAATCAACCACCAAAATAAAGTGGAAAAAATGTTTAATAAACATCCCGCCAGATGTATGAAAAAGAGGATTAAATAAAGCCAGTTTTCCGAGTATGAATAATAAGCCTGTTAAAAGTTAGTCAGAATTTCGTGCCAAATTGTAGGATTCAAATCCAACGTTCACACTTGTATTTGACACACGTTCTGAAAGCTGGGTTCCTAAATTTCAAATAGAAAGTTTAAATTGAATTGTCGCTCACACTGAAACGAGTGGTTCGCCACATTTAAATAAGTTATTAACAATAACAATCTAGTATTCTGAGGTGATGTTGGACACCTGGCGTACAATTTATTTTCGATTTCGGATCAAAACATATATTTCCCGAAGTTCGATTCAGAACTTCAAGCCGTAAATTATGCACCTTGTGCTGTCATTTATTCGTTTGAAACTGTTCTTGCGATCTCATTGGAAAGTTTATTTCTAGCGTTTGATTACAGGCAGGTTATGGTTCTAGTTCTGTAATCGTATTTCTATTTTATGCGCGGTTGATTCTGTCGCGCCCCGTTAGCACTATTATCGTATGTTTAGAAACGGCTTGGAAGGAATTTAATACATGTGTTGGGATAAAAAATAAGCGTCGAACGAACACTTAGCGTGTCTCGCAGGTGGCTTGGATCAACAAAAACTATTTGTCGAAGAATTTTTTGGTGCTCCCTAACTTTTTAACTACTTACGCTTCAATGTACTCAACACTCTTTATGAGCATATTTTTGTGCTATACCTACATTCAAAATATCAAGTTATATGAAGTTGTGTAGATAAGTTAAAAAAAACGCTTGTTTATCCAATCTTTCTATTAGATTCAAATTCTTGACTGTCATATTCCGGCGAAAAATAACTCGCGAGGATGACGCGTTTTCTAATTACAATTTGGCTACGAAAACCTGAATGAATGATTATTATTAATTGCTGATCAATAAAAATGCTATTAAAAAGCAATTACCCATCTTATTGTATCTTTCGATAGCATCTGGCCATCACAATGTATAAAACTCTGTTGGTGGTAGTGCGGTCGGAACTTCGGACTAATTACGCACCAACTGGTCATGCAAGTGTGAAAATAACTATGTTATTGCAAAACCACTAAAGAAATTTACATAACACACAATGTATCACAAGCTGTTACTATTCTTTCCGCGGGAATACGATCGTATCTTTTGTAATTTCCTGTTTGTCTAGTTCTAATTGAGCTTCAAAAATCGGTAGCCATTTTGCCCGCTAAATTCTACAGCGAAAGGTTCTTAGAGATGCTTATCCAATTTCTTTTTCTTTTGCCAGTAATGACTTCAATAATAAAGGGTGCCAATTTCGTTTGCTTATCTATCGGTAAGAGAAAGTTGCTAACCTTGTTCGCCAGATTATAATCTTCGAAATTGTTGAACCGATTTAGATCACTGTTACGTTTCGCTATCTTTTCATTTTACAAAAGAAGAAGTTCTTATTAATAAGTTAATTTAACGCCGAGGTTTTTTATCAAAAAGAAAGAAAAAAGTTAATTAGGTGGATCAGGTTTTCCGAGTAAGTTACTTCAATTAAAAGCAGCCCGAAGAAGTTGTTCCCTCTTTTCTGTTTTTTGCAGACGAGTCAAGTCATCTGTTACTCAACGTGTTTTTCTATCGAAACCAGTTGAAACCATCGATTTATTATTCAATGTCAGTCGAGACCTGACGTTTTTTTCAGTGAGCCGCTGGTGTAGGAGAACCGGCTCGACGGGAGCGCGAGTCAACAGGTAGGGTATAGGGCACTGACCTACAGTGTTGCGCTGCATGAATGGCATCGAAGTCGTTCAGCTGGCTGCCAGTCTTAATGAACTATCGATTTTTGAAAACAGAACCAATTACTACCATTGAGGTTCAAATTCACATTGAAAAAAGGACTGGCTGGAATAATGGGAGACGTTCCATTGCTATTCGAAATAAAAACTTGTTGGGAATTGTGTTTACGAAGTCGTCTGTTCGTTCAAGTAGAGAATTTTTAATCTTGCATGCATTGTGATGTTTATGAATAATAACTACGCTCATTAGCAGCATGTAGACTAAGTAAACCAACTGATAGCAAGTCAAATAACGGCACTTATCTAATTCAAAAGTGAAAGAAATACTATTTTGAATGCAACCATAATAAAAAAAAAACTCTCGTTGTAAAGATAACTGTAGTTTGAAGAGTAACTAAGTAGGTAATTCATGCCGCTCACCTCGCAAACTGCAGGCGAAACGTGTCGTTTCGAGCCAGTTGCACGCCAGTGTCCTTTTGAACTTAACAAAGGTATACTTTCACCGACGTCAGCCCCCAAGATTCAACTATACCATATACGGCCCTCTCAACGAATATTGCAACTTTGCTTACGCGCTTTTTATCGAACAAAACAGTAAAGTACAATTGAAACGGTAAATTGCGATCGCATTAAAAAACCGTAGACGCACTTCACAAACACTCGTCAAGATTGACCACTTTTATTTCACCGCACTGCTGATTCTGGAGAAAAAAGTGTTGTATCATGGGCCCGTTTAAAAAAGTTGGGAAACTTTTCGACTATTTTCGTTGATCGAACGTGGTAGCACGTCCGTCGTGGGGCGATGCCGCCGCGCGAATGGCGGCCGGCGCGGCTCGGTGGCGAGAACAAAACGAGTCGAGAGAAGCGGAGCGTGCGCCGCGACGGAAGATACATTGACACCACGAGGGTGAAAGAGATAACCACTCAGAACCGTTTGCCAACCCCCCCAGCCCCGCGCGCTAAATTTAAGGGGAAGTAAAACACCTGCCTATAAAACATTATTTTATTGAACATTATCGACCCAGATGTTTTGCAAAGTTTGTTTATTACAAAGAATTTTATTGACTTAAATGGAAGTTATCAGAGTCAATGTGACTTCACAAGGACTTCTTTACAAAGTTTTTATTTGCAGGAGTGTCATTCTTCAGTCTTATAAAATTTGTAAGTTTGAAGAAGAAAAAAGGATTATCAAACAATAATATTGTAAATAATGTATTCACATAGAGGGAATAATTATAATATAAAGAATAAATCATGATTAATTATATACAAAACGATACATGTAAAAATATAAAATATTACTTATAATTAATCTGACAATAACAGCATAAATTAAAACAATAAATGCTCAGAAAATCCAATTTTATGTAAAATTATTAATTTCAGTAAATATAATATGTATTGTATAAAACATGTCTACTTAACTTATCAGATATCACCAATCTTAGTTCATAGTGGAGGAAAATAATTATAGTCAATAAAAGTAGAAAGTACAATAAATACTAATTAAGATTCAATTTACATTTCATCGCCTTAGAGTGAAAACTTCGGGAATGCATTTTTTCTCAAATTTATTTTATTGTATTTCTAGGAAGAAAACCTTGCAACACTCATCCTGATCTGACTAATTTGTTCATTACATACTCATAGCGCCATCTATGACAGTAAATAAGAACCTTGCAAATACTCGCATCTGACAGTTTGGCCAGGCATAAACCTTGCAACGAAGGTGTTGTTTTATACATTTTGGACAATCTTATAGTATAAAACAGTTTTGGATATAAAAGTGGGTTCAATTTCCATATTCATTAATAAAAGACTCCATACAAAAATTTTACAGCACGCAGTTATTTCTTCCTCCTGAAAAGTTACTTTTTTTACACTTACGAGGTTTTCACTCTAAGGTGTCAATATTGGTGAAACAACACTCAAAAAAATCTCTATATACAATACGAAATTAGGTAAACAATACTTATCTCTAATATTCATTTGCTATCATGGTCTCACTAGTTCAACAGGAACACTTAAATCTGGTGTGACTAACAATGGATTTGTCTGCGGACGAGTCTTAGCATCATAAGCATGTTTTTGTGCAACCGCGGTGGGTGCAACTTTCTTAACAAAGTTTTTTCTTATAGCTAAAACTATACTACTCAAAAACCCTATCACAACATAAATGCCACCGATGATTGAAAACAGTCTCAACATAAATTGAAGTAGATTCTCCCTTTCTTGGTACACTTTGACTTTTAACGCAGCCATGTCATATTTGAAGAACACACCGGGCACTCCGTGAGATCCTTTAACATGACTGATCGGTCTTTCGAGCTCTTTGACTGAGTACTGGAAAGTTTTTATTGATTCAAACGCAGTATCTACATCAGTTGGTACAACTTCTATAAAGTATTGGTACAGCATGTTTTCTTCATTGGTGATTTTAAGATCACCTTCAAGAGGGTATATTATTCCATTGGCTGGACTGCCGAAGCTGAGACGGTGTATTCTGTGACTGAAGTTTTGGGGAGTGTCGTCAAACAACATGTTTAAGTGTATGTGTCCTCTTGGTAAGTGTAAACTTTTTCCAGCTGTGACATGGAAGTTTCCAGCAACTTTGTTTAGTGTGAGCACACCGTGAAGCCTGCATGCGTCTGGACGACGGTTAGGCTTTGTTTTTCTCGCTGGTATTGTTGCACGAACAGACCCATGCCCTTTTTTCCACATCAACTGCCAAACAGAATGGTACTCTTCTCTGAGGTAAGAATTTAGATATTTTACAGCATCAAAAGCGTCTTGTTGTTCTTGTGAAAGCTCGAACCATGTGTCCTCCTCTTGTAACTCGCCAAAACCGAACACGCTTTGTGAAGTGGAATCCAGGATATCAGCCCCAATGTTCGAACAGGGCATAGCAACAGTCATATCTATGTTAATTCGGAGCTTTTCGTCCATATCAACATCCGGCATGAACTTGAACACTAAATTACTGTCTAGATAGTAAGAAACTTCGCTGTATATCAGCCACATAATAATAAGAAATGCGATAACGGAAAATGTGCCGCCTACCGGTGTGCTGTCCACGTACTCTTCCGGCACTTTGGGGAAGGCGTCCAGCTCCTTCACTCTGTCAATCACTTTCTTTTTGCCTCTATATCTTAACATTTTTAATTAAAAATAACCGTATTTAACTTTTACTCCACAGGCGACGTGTTTTTGACTTTTTGTGATCTTTAATATTTTGCTTTCACTTGACAAATGCCAAGCTGACACTTGAAAAAATCGAGTTTGACAGCAAAGCAACGAATCACAGGTGTGCGTTCCATTATCTCATTCAACACAACATTCGCAACTTTCTTCGCAGGGACAAAATTATTACTCATCATCATTAGAATAATTTCAGAGTCAAACTTCTCCTACTGCTGAGCGTGTACCTTTCTTAGGCTGGCCGCATACGCACGTTTTCTTGATTCGGTTTCAGATTCGGAGACCTGAATACTTGCCATATATTGAACTAGGCGCACTCGTTTGTTTATTTTCCGAATGGGAAAAGCACCTAACGATCATTTCGAAAACAAGCCGTGTGTTTGAGTAGGAAGAACTGAATATCGAACAACTCACAGGATTCCGAATCTGAATTCCTAATCAGAAAACCCAATCAGGAAACCGTACGTATACGGAGGCTGGCCGCATACGTACGGCTAATTTCGTCTATCTATGGCCTGGGGGGCAGTTTTGAACACTACGTGACGTTGAATCGTTTGTAAAACCATTCACATTCACAAGTATAAAATTAAAATAACAAAATAAATTACTTACTTTTTCGTTATGCAAAAAGGAACTACATGCAGACAAAAAATCTACGTCTTTCCGTTCCCAATGTGCAACAGTAAAACGAGACCGATATTCTGAACGAAGCCATGTGTGTCATTTGACATTGACATTACTTGTTTTCTGTGTGTGTCATATTATCTGTCATTATTGCTTGCCGAGTTTCGCCCGCTGCGAAATACGGAATTTTCTATTTTTATCCACATCGGGAGACAATAAATACAAACATTTATGCAGTCCGACGACGAAGACACTTCGTTGCATTCATGCTTCGACTCGCTAAAAACCGCCGTCATGGGGTGCTGCTACAGTATTTGCCACAAAGACACTGATCCACAGGTAATATTTACGCTATTTTTGCGTGTTAATTTGTAAATTAGCGTGTGTGTATGTTAGATATGAATGATAATCGCCTTTAGTATGTTTCGGGCGTAAAATATGGGTGGTTAAGGAACTGTTTGGTCATTTCCCGTTTCCTAGATTTGACACTGACATACAGTGTTATCTATATCGTCAAATTTCCAGATGACTGACATTTTATCCAATTAAATACATAAACAGTATGGTTTAGTCATTAATGTAGACCTTCTAGATAGCGAGGGTTTACAAATACCTCATTGTTTTAGGAAGTTGTGTATTTGTGTGGCTGGTCATTGTCTCTTATTGTTTATGAATCAAGTCCATTGTGCAGTGTCATTATACCTACAGCTTAATTATAAATGATTTAAAACCAACATAGTAGATTTAAAACAATCCAGTAAGACTTCAACTTCTTTTTGTGTCAATCCAATAACACTTAAAATATATTTTTAAAGCGGTTGCTCTTTGTTGTTTAAAATTACAAACAAGTTTTACATAAATATATGATTAACCTTGTTTTGCAACCAGTTTTTGCATTCGAAAAACTCTTTCTTATGGTTCAATGGACAATGTGTCATGTGTAATTTTGTTTACTACCTACACTAATGGAAAATTATGGACGAAGTACTAGCCTCTATTTTTTTTATAGACTTTCTCTAGTATTTTCCACATACTACAATCTATATATAATGCTGAAGAGTTTGTTTGTTGCTTGAACGCGCTAATCTCAGGAACTGTCTGATTTGAAAAATTATTCCAGTGTTAGATAGCCCATTTATCGAGGAAGGCTATAGGCTATATATCATCACGCTAAGACCAATAGGAGCAGAGCCGACGAAGTGACGCAGGTTAACTATTGTAATATAGGCTGTATCCTCCCACTTAGTAGGTAAAGCATTATGTTCTACCATAATAATACTGTTCATTTAAATAATGACTAATGTGGTCATGTTGTAATTTGCAATCAAAATATGAACGGTCTTTGCTTTGAAAAATACAAAACGAGTCAACTTCACTGGTATAGTTCAATGCTAACTTCATTGATAGTTTTGTGAAATTAGTTTGAGAATATTCCAATTCTTGCGTACCTAACCCGTCAGGCACTGAGGTATTGTCTTTCAATTGTTTTGCACACGCAAGACAATTGAAAGACAATACCATTTTGCCCCAATCGGACCTTACGGTCCTTGACTGCAAACAAACTGTCGTCTGTCTAGTTTTTTCCAAACAATATTGGGGTTGGCTTCCAGTCAATCTGGATTCAGCTAAATACCTATTAAGTTGTAGTACCTATTTAGATAGTGTTTACTAAACCAAACTATGATATTTATAAATGCAGATGTGTGTCGATTCTGATTTTAGATCTAAATTCTGAACAGGTTTTGATGAAATTTGGCCAAGTTATAATAAGTTAGCAAAGTTAAAAAACAAAGTAATCTCATAATGGTTCCGTTTTTTTTTTTTATTTTGAGGCACGAAGCCCTAAAAATGTCCTAATATAGATTAAGCATAGATATAATAAACAAGTTTTTTGTAGGTGTTTTTTATATTTTATGAGATTAACATCAACTTGGTACTTTGGAACAAGTCTATTAGAGATGGGTCGTCGAAGGATTTATCGTGAACGAAACTAGACCGTCCAAGTCCGTTCATCGACGAGTCGATCAACTAGTTAATTTCGTCGACTAGCTCATGACGTAAACTTTGCGGCGACGCGACGGACGCGACGACGACACGCGCGACGTCTACACTCGACGGCTCGACAATTCAACATAGTTTGTCAGTTCACGTAGCGTAACGTCTCGTTACTTTTATTAAATGTGCTTTAGTACCTCAGAAACTTATCTTGAACTTATTTACCAGTTTAAAAAAAGCTTTACAGTTAATATTTGAACTTCCCTTCATACTTTACCAGGCTTGGATACTAACGTAAACAAGCTGGTACAAGCCGGTTTACTTCGCCCCATAGAAATATCAACTATTTACTCTTCTCAATTAGGGTTAGAGGCAAATTAATTATTTGCTTGTTGTTCGGTGTTGTTATTTTATCGGACGACTAGCTGACCCGCGCAACTTCGCCTGCGTCACAATTTTCATTACTGCTCCGCTCCTTTTGGTCTTAGCGTGATGATATATAGCCTATAGCCTTCCTCGATAAATGGGCTATCTTACACTGAAATAATTTTTCAAATCGGACCAGTAGTTCCTGAGATTAGCGCGTTGAAGCAAACAAACAAACTCTTCAGCTTTATATATTAGTATAGATAGATTAAACTTGTAGGTACTACCTGACTAAGTTCTCGTGTCGGTCGTCGCGTTAAAAGTCGACATGAACGTAGTGGAGTCTCAGTTTAGCCGTCTAGGAATTCAACTAATCCGTTGATTATCAGTGAACCATCGAATCGTTCATTGTACGTAGACGACCGAATTAACTAGTTCGTTCATTCAACGCCCATCTCTAAAGTCTATGTTTTGAAAATGCAGCTGTGGTATAAAACATAAGCACATAAATGTATGACTAACTATTATCTTTTCAATTTGCCATTCAATAAACAGGAAATTGATATTCAGATAACATACTAAAGACCAACAGCGGCCAAATAATGTAGGTCACAATAACATTGTACATATTGTGATTATCATCAATTCTCTCAACAGTATAAAACCACATTATTTTGCTCACTTTTTATGCATTTATTAAAAAAACTGGCCAAGTACGAGTCAGACTCGCGTGCAAAGGGTTCCGAAAAAATTTCATTGTTTTAATATGTTATTTTATCACTACAGACTTCATGTAGGTTTTCCGGTAATCTTTAGGAATAGAACTATTATCTGCATTTTTTTTCAACATTTTAGGCTCAATAGTTTCAGAGATAAGGGTGGGAGAATGGTCATTTTTGGTCTAATTTCTTTAATAACTTAACAAAATCACGAAACAAATATAATTGAAACCCTCACAGTAAACCCTTTCATTTGATATGTCACACGATACAGTTTGAAATACTTTTTTATGTTCTAGTTTGACCCACAAAAGTGACCCTCATACTTAAAATTGAATAATTTACAAAACGCGTCTGTGTTTGGGTCACTGAAGTGCATATGTGTACCAAATTTCAACAGAATCGGTCCTGTAGATCCGGAGAAAACTGGCTGTGACAGACGGACAGACACCCGAGTGATCCTATAAGGGTTCCGTACCCTAAAAATAGAAGTGAAATTGAATAAATTTCTGCGTGAATTTGGATTAAGTAATTGTTTGAGTTGACAATGTTTTAGATGCGAAAATATTCACTTTAATGTTACCGAGTGCTCACGTTTTATTTAAAGAACTAGCTAAACGTTTAACTGACACTTCGCGTGACCCAAGGGCTGGCTTTTACCTCGGACAGAGGATAAGCATTGCCATACAACGTGGCAATGCCGCCAGTCTTTTGGGCTCACTTCCAGTCGACAGCGATGCGGACGAATTTTTTAGTAGATTTTATTTTGTATTTTAAGTGTAAATAGTTTCTTATTTAAATAAAAATTGTTCTTTAGTGTTAATGAATTAATACTATTTCAATAAAATAACACATCCATATTAAATGTTATATTTGGATTCTTAATCAATCGGAAGAGTATCAGTTGAGTTTCCAGAGAAGACAGAAAAAGATTGAAGACAGAAAAATATCTTAATTTCGCGAACTTGAAAAAATCCAATATGGATATGGTTTTTGAGATCAAAATCGTTGCAAATCAGGTCTAAAATGTCCCATTTCAAGGTACATACTCAATTACCAGCCACATCTTACTTCTTACTAATATTATAAATGCGAAAGTAACTCTGTCTGTCTGTCTGTCTGTCGCGCTTTCACGCCAAAACTACTGAACCGATTTAAATGAAATTTGGTACACAGATAGTCTAGAGCCTGAGAAAGGACATAGACTACTTTTTATCCCGGGAATATGTTCCTTAGGGAGCACGCGGGCGAAGCCGCTGGCAGAAGCTAGTACAATATATTTGTGGCTTACTCATGCATATTATGAATAACACAGGTTTTTTTAATTGCTATAACTCAGAAATGGTGAATCTTAGGGGAAAAGTGTAAGAATCATTTATGTTGATAATTGCATGATCTACAATTTTTATCTCAGCTATTTTTATCATAAACTTATTCGTTTTGCAAAAAAAAGCAAACTCATTTTGCGAATTCGGATCTTTCAAAAAAATATTTGCGCACTTAGGTTTGATGGGGACTTTTCAAAATTTCATTATAATGGTGCACCTAACGTTCATGTAAATTTTCAGTATCTTGGATGTCTATTTAATTTATTTATTTAAGGGACAAGAAAACAGTTACATTTTGACTGGACTATGAATGTAATAAACAGTTCATATTTTATGCATTCAACATGAATCATGATACTGTAGTTGCCTCACACAATACTGGTGGGCTTGGTTTAGAATTACATATCTGTATGACTTGTGTTGCTGATTCCTGTTGTTATGAACTAAATATAGACTCTTTGGTTTGTTTATTGGGTAGTTGGGTACAGTTCGCATGACCGTTGATTACCCCTTCGAAGTTAGGCTTTAGTGACGACCGCGCAGGTGCAATCGCGTAAATAAGTGTTACGTTCCTAGAATATTTTTCGTTTATACTTATTATATTATAAACAAGTAACAAATACTACCAGTAACAATAACAATATCAAAAAGTAACACCACAAAAACACACAAAAAACAAATCAAATAGTAAGAAATAACCAAAATAATTAATTCAAAACAATAACAACGTGTAACACTTTTCGCATCAACAGTCGTATTGCATTGAGCAAGCGGTCACACGTATGCATCGAACGTATACGAGCGAGTGAGATGCCATTACACCCGCCATCTTACACGAAAACGCGCATGCGCGACCTACCCGCGCATGCGCTGTCTTATGTTTTTTGTCAAATTGACATCCTGCGCAGTCGATTGCGACGTACTTCGGTGAGGTAAACTTGCGTGACGGGAACTGTACTTGAAGAGGTAACAAACAAACAGGAATACAGACTTACTTTTGCACTTACAACATTAAGTATGGATGCGAAGTTCTGGCTACAACAGAGTTGTGTTCATATGCAATATTTTGTTACTACATAATATAGTGTTATCTAAATGTCTGGCCCTCCTAATGATGAAAAATACCAACGCATTTTCCTTATCAGACAAATGCCATAACTGCAGTAGTAGCAGGGAAAAAGTCCAAACAAAAACACAACTTACATATAAATGAGTTTTTAGGTTTCCGAACATCCGTAAAAAACGGAACCCTTATGGGATCACTCTGATGTCTGTCTTTTTATCTGTCTGTCTGTTTGTCTGTCTGCCACAGCCAGTTTTCTCCGGATCTACTAGACCGATTCTGTTGAAATTTGGTATACATATGGAATTCTTTGATCCAAACACGAACGAGTTACGTAAATAAATACATTTTAGCATGGGGGTCACTTTTGGGGGTCAAACTAGAAACTAAAAAAAAATGTTTTTCAAACCGTATCGTGTGACATATCAAATGAAAGGGCTCACTATGAGAGTTTTACTATATTTATTTCATAATTAAAAAAAAAAAATAGTTATGAGGTTATTCAAGAAATTACACCAAAAATGACCCTTAACTCCGAAATTACTGACCCTAAAACTTTGAAAAAAATACAGACAATAGTTCTATACCTAAAGATTACAGGAAAAACTATAAGAACTCTGTAGTGTTAAAACAACATGATAAAAAAATGAAATTGGTTCAGAACCCTTTGCACGCGAGACCGACTTGCACTTGGCCAGTTTTTTGTTGTAATTTTAAATACTATAATTATTCCATTTATTAAATTAAATACATATAAATTATTATTCCATTTATTCATTGTATTTACATATTTGTTACATTTTTAAATATTTCTATAAAAATAAAATAAAACATTTAAAAATATAAGAAATAGTAGCCCACCGGTATCGGGAACAGGGTCCAACCTACCGGTAGTCAGTGCTCCAGAGAGAGGAACCTCCTCACTATACGCGCCGTGTCCAGGAGTACTGCTTTCTTATTATTATTATTATATACTTTATTACTACTTTTTTATAAAAAATTGAGGACCAACAAAACCAAACAATATTTAATATGATTTTTTTATTAGTAAACTTGCTAATAAAATTAATGTCAATTGATTGCAACACTAACCCAATGACCTACTGATTCAATAATAAAAACAACACAATATCTTACTTTGTATTTATTACTTTATAATGCTCTAGTTGCAAAAATACTTGCAAAGTTGCAAGTAAAAATATCTCTTAAGAGAAAACTCTATTGGACCTTTCTCCATACAAACGCATTCCGCTGTTTTCTTCGTGGATAATTTTCTTAGATCAGTCCAGAGTTGAGGAAGAAAACAGTGGAATACAAAACGTCTTTTAGTCAAGGTTTTTATAGGTAAAATCAGCCTCTGCTGCAGTTGTCGCTTTCGCACTTTACTTGATAGAGCGCAGAGCGACAGTTTCGGTAATAATACGTATTTGAAGAAACCTTAAAATACCTATTTTTCAAATTCCTCGGGACTAGAATCCCCTCTTAAAAGTTCTAAACAATGTCACTGCCTGTCTCTTTATGTTTCTCCGCTTACTTCTAAATCGCGCAACGTATTTTGATACGGTTTTTACTAATATTATGAGCGACTAGCTTTTGCCCAGGACTTCGTACGCGTATATCCCTTTTTTCCTGTTCCCGTAGGAATTTGGGAAAATCTTTCGGCTGTACGCACAGCCGAAATTCTTTCGTTACTTAATGGTAACGAAAGAATTTTATTATATTGATAAACAAGCTTGGAGTTTCCTTGCGTGATCGAATCAGGAATGATGATATCCGCAAGAGAACCAAGGTTACCGACATAGCCCGAAGGATCGCCAAACTAAAGTGGCAGTGGGCAGGGCACATTGCTCGCAGAACAGATGGTCGAAGGGGCCGAAAAGTTCTGGAGTGGCGACCGCGTACCGGAAGACGTAACGTTGGCGCGGCCTCCCACAAGGTGGACCGATGACCTGGTGAAGGTCGCGGGTAGCCGATGGATGCGAGACGCACAGGACCGGTCGTTGTGGTGACGCTTGGGGGAGGTCTATGTGCAGCAGTGGACGTCTTTTGGCTGATATGATGATGATGATAAACAAGGGAGCATTGCGTATGTAATTCGCACCCGTGCGAAGCCGGGGTTTATCGCTGGTTACTGATAAAGGAAACAATTTATTTATAGCATTTACGAGCTTTGCTCTCGACTTCGTATGCACTTGTATCCCATTTTTTCCCGTTCCCGTTAGAATGTCGGCATATCCTCTACGACTAGTAGTTTCGGTTGTGTGTCTGTCAGTCACACACTTAATCAGTCAGTAACGGAAGAAGAATGACTTCTTCTTCCATAGTTCTCTAGTAGTCGTCGTGTTTCGAAGATCTGAAATAAATTGGGATAAGAGCAGAAGAATGACAATGTTGTGTAAAAAATCATAACAATTGCCTATAATACTCTATGATTTAAAACTCGGTCTCTCTGACTCTCAGAGGAGGCACAGGTCTAACTTAACTTTCTAACTGCAGGATCTGAGTGCGCCCAGTACAGTTATCGGTATGGCAAAGAATAGAGCAGTCCTGACCTTCTTCTCAACTATCATTCCAGGAGAATACAGTCAACGAGAGGACCCACCTCCTCGAAGTGACGGAACAGCAGCAGGAGACGCCGGTGCCGGCAGCCTCGGCGTCCACCCCGCCCCGCAAGCCTGACGAGCAGAGCGCGCTCAACAGGATACTGCACGAGACTGCCACGTGAGTGTCTAGCTATAGTTACAACAACAGCAGACTGTATCCACCCCGCCCCGCAAACCTGACGAGCAGAGCGCGCTCAACAGGATACTGCACGAGACTGCCACGTGAGTATTCTAGCTATACTTACAGCAACAGCGGACTGTCCACCCCGCCTCGCAAGCCTGACGAGCAGAGCGCGCTCAACAGGATACTGCACGAGACTGCCACGTGAGTGTCTAGCTATAGTTACAACAACAGCAGACTGTCCACCCCGCCTCGCAAGCCTGACGAGTAGAGCGCGCTCAACAGGATACTGCACGAGACTGCCACGTGAGTGTCTAGCTATAGTTACAATAACAGCAGACTTTGTCCACCCTGCCCGCAAGCCTGACGAGCAGAGCGCGCTCAATAGGATATTGCACGAGACTGCCACATGAGTGTCTAGATATAGTTACAACAACAGCAGACTGTGTCCACCCCGCCCCGCAAGCCTGACGAGCAGAGCGCGCTCAATAGGATACTGCACGAGACTGCCACGTGAGTGTCTAGCTATAGTTACAACAACAGGATACTGCACGAGACTGCCACGTGAGTGTCTAGCTATAGTTACAGCAACAGCAGACTGTCCACCCCGCCCCGCAAGCCTGACGAGCAGAGCGCGCTCAACAGGATACTGCACGAGACTGCCACGTGAGTGTCTAGCTGTAGTTACAATAACAGCAGACTGTGTCTACCCCGCCCCGCAAGCCTGACGAGCAGAGCGCGCTCAACAGGATATTGCACGAGACTGCCACGTGAGTGTCTAGATATAGTTACAACAACAGCAGACTGTGTCCACCCCGCCCCGCAAGCCTGACGAGCAGAGCGCGCTCAACAGGATACTGCACGAGACTGGCACGTGAGTAGCCTCTAGAACCCGCCGGAATCCGCTGGATGCGAGACGCACAGGACCGGTCGATTAGGCGACTCTTGGAGAAAGCCTATGTCCAGCAGTGGACGTCTTTCGGCTAAAATGATGATCATTTTTAGATAGTAACAATGTATGTCTATGCATATATAGTTCTTTTTATGATTTAACCTTCGAAAAAAAATTAAATATGTCACATGTTAACAGAAATTCAACGCGTATTTTTAGGTTATGGGCCCAAAGTGTATTAATAATTTTCTCATCACTGAAGCCTCCTTTTCCTCCATTCCAGCAACGTCATAGACGTAGGCGCTCTAGGCCCGTACGCGCTTGAAGCGAGCGCGTACTCGGAGCGTGTGCGCGTGTACAGCGCGCGCGTGGCCGGCCTGGGCACGGCGGGGGCGCCGGCGCCGCGTCTGCTGACTGACCTGCCGCATTCGGAGAGGGCTGCCTTGCTGGCCAAGCCGGCGTTACCGGCGGAGGATAAGGACTTAGTGAGTTGATCTTGATATTCATTATTGGGGCTGATTATTCCAACTCCTGATATCGTGCGTGGGGTTAATTTCGAATTCAAGTATCAGTTTATTTCATGGACAAAATGCATCAAGGATTAAAAAAAAAACCGGCCACAATTCCGCACCTTAAACCTTATTTTTTATTATTTGTTGTTAAAGCGACAATAGAAATACACAATCTGTGGAAATTTGAACTGTCTACCTATTACGATTCTTGAGATACAGCCCGCTGACAAACAGACGAACGGACGGACAGTGGAGGCTTAGTAATAGGGTTCCATTGCTTACCGTTTGGGTACCGGACCCTAAAAACCGGCCCTTAGTCTTTAGCACAATCTAGAATAATTCCAGCCCTAATGGGACAAACTATACTTTAATTTATGCAAGAAGTGCAACTTCACCCACTAAAATTAATTTGGGGCAGAATAAAGTATAAAAATGCGGCAAGTATACTTTTCCCCACTAATGGAGCAAGTGGGGAATACGTGTTACTGGTTCTTTCATTGGAAATTTCTTAGCTTTCGTGTGAATAAAAGAGACACATATATTCATAGTCGATAGCTGGCTGTTCACACTGCAGGCGAGCGGCTCTTACCTCTAGTTGATCGCAGCGACAAGAGCTATCAAAGATTGTACTCGCTCAGCGACACTCGCTCGGCGATGCTCGCTTGGCGGTCAGAACTCACCAAACAGCGGTAATTGTAGTGTATTGCGAGTAAAAGCCCGTCGCACAAAAGCACTCGCTGAAAGCCGAGCGTCAAAACTATCGGAACTTTTCACTCGCTACTCGCTGATCGCCGGCGGTGAGACAGGTGCCAAATTTGTCGCCGGGGGATGGCAATAGGTTCCTTCTGGGACTTAAATCTATGGGAGTTGGTAATAAGTGTCTTGAACTTGATCCTAGACGAGGCAGGCACAGGAACGTGGGAATTGGCAAAAAATTATAGAGTCCTATCGCAGTATTGTAGTAGGCGAAGTCGGACAGTGGATGATGTTGATGATGATCTTGAACTAATGTTTATAGCAGGATCTGTGACCAACATTATCTGACCCACTTGACTATAAGCGAATAATAGTCAAGTGAGTTAGTTAATGTTGGTAACAGACTGTACCTACATGATGTGAATACTCAGGAATATATAGAAAAACTAGTTGACTCTGCAAACCTTGTTTGCCATACAAAACAAAATACCCTACCACCTAATCTCATACCTACCGAATATACACACAAAATTTCATAAAAATCGGTCGAGCCGTGCCGGAGGAGTTTGGTAACAAACACCGTGACACGAGATTTTTATATAGAAAAAAATATAACCGACTTCCAAACAAAACGCTACAAAGAATAAAATTACCTTAATTTCGGAAGTCGGTATTTTTGATTTGGTTTTTTTGTCTTTTAACACCGACTTCCAAAATTAAGGTTATTTTATTCTTTGTAGTGTTTTGTTTGGAAGTCGGTTATATTTTTTTTGTAAAAAGTCGTTTTATTTTTCACTTTTAAGTGGTGATACTCGGACGACATCTTCATCAACGCAGTAATTGAAATAAGCAAAAATACTCATAAAATAAAAACTACTGAACCAAACTGAATCAAATTTTTATGGGACCAAATGGCAAGTATACTGCATCGAACTAAAAAGTCGCAGAATCACAGAAATCGAATCAGAAACCTGGGAGTAATCGGTGTACATACATAAAAAAAAATACCCGCCGAATTGAGAACCTCCTCCTTTTTTGGAAGTCGGTTAAAAATATGATGCTTTGCCACAATAAATACTGTTTTATTATCACCAAGTGTGACAAAGACCAGAATGACGACAGAAATATGTTTTTATAGCTACCAGTTATCTAAACACGCGTGACCTTCAAGGAACATTACAAAAAGGTGTATCATGTGTGTTAGCGAAGCCATAATGGCGATTGAGAAGCCCTAAATTGTCTTTTAATCCACATTGAGTGTGTCGTAATTTAATTCACTATTACTGATATATATTTAGACCTTACTTGACTTGTTCAGTCAATCATACTTCAAAAGAGGGTAAAGAAAATAAACTGCAGCGGCCAGCAAAAGAGGCATTGATGGATGAACGAGTAAATGTGGGCCGAGGCGAAGCCGAGGCACATATACGAAATACGTTATACGCAATATACGTAAGTTCATCAATGCCTAGTTTTGGCCAAGGCTTGTATAGTACTTTTCTCAAATAATGCGCGGAAATTAAAATACAATAACTTTTCAAAATCAATGATGAACAATGGACAACAATAATTTTTCCCGCGTGAAACAGATGAAAACTTAATGTTCTTTTTTTTTTTCAATAAACAGCTTTCTACTTGCTAGCCAGTTCGAAATTTAAATAAAACCTTTGGTAAGTTACCTCCTCGGTTGCCATGTTTCGGAGTAAAAGATCGTTCCATTTTTGAATTACACGACAGATATGAGTTTACGATGTAATTTATTTGGCCGCTAAACCACGTCAGATATGGATTTTCATACAACTAATGCCGGCCACTGCTCGCATGTATTTGGTCAGCACTGCAATTTCTATCAAACCCCGAAGGAGGTTGTCAAAATAATGCTCAAATTTTCAAGCATGTTTGAGAAAAACCTTATTCCTAAAAACCTATTTTAGTAATAGCTTTTGTCCGCGACTTCGTACGCGCATATCCCGTTCCCGTATAGCTTATAGCGTTCCTCATGAATGTGACTATCTTTTTTATAGCCTATGGCATCCCACTGCTGGGCAAAGTCCTCCCCCATATCCTTCCAGACACTCCTTTCTTGCGCCACCTCGAACCAACCTTCGTAGTGTGCATCAGTTATCATATACAAAAATAATTTTCCAGGTCCGACTGTTGCTTCCAGAGATAAGCGCGTTGAAATAAACAGACAAACTCATCAGCTTTATTATACACGGTACCATTTTAGTTGTCTCACAACGGTAGCCCACTTCATCTATCCAACGACTACTACACATCCATTTAGAAAAAAAAAAAATGTTTATGCACATTTTAATTATTAAAAAAATTAAAATATTATTCACTATCATGACGCATGACGTAATTTGAAACATCCAGGATCGAGCTCAGTCCAAGCCTTGTATTCCAAGGACTTCGCTGAATGGTTTCGGACATTGTTTTGATACGTAAACATTAATAACAGGGTGTTTCATAATTCTAATGCATTATTTATTTGTATTGTACCTATTCACTTAATGAAATGTATTAAAAATAATCGCGCCTAGAGGTAGTTTATGTCGAGTACATTAGGTGGACCGGCTTTGTTAGACGACTAAAATTGTAGTGTATTAAGTAATGATTCTAAAAAGTCTCATAAAATCTTGTTTCCGCATCTTAAGATGTGTGCAGGGTCAAAGGCAAAGAAAGGCGGTTTTTCGCTTCTTAATTCTGTAACCCTCTTATTTGACTAAACTATAGAAATGGAGTCAAATTGAACCTGATGTAGGTACTTCTTTCTCATTTTGTCAAGAATAAATTATTTTATGATGACTTATTGAATTTGCACTAACTTGGTATTCCATTGCATAACCAGACTAAAATTTGACCTCAAAATAGTGTGGAAAAGACAAGTGTTATGGTAGGCGCCATATAAATGTGCCAAAACGTCACTGATCCACACACATTGACTTTTTTAATTAATATAAAAAAACTGGCCAAGTGCGAGTCGGACTCGCGTGCAAAGGGTTCCGAACGAATTTTTTTTTTTAACATGTTATTTTAACACTACAGACTTCTTATAGGTTTTCCTGTAATCTTTAGGTAAAGATCTATTATCTCCATTTTTTTCAAAATTTTAGGCTCAGTAGTTTCGGAGATAAGGGGGGGGGGGAATGGTCATTTTTCGTCTAATTTCTTGAATACCTTCAAAACCATTTATTTTAAAATTATGAAAAAAATATAATTAAAACCCTCACAGTAAGCCCTTTCATTTGATACGTCACACGATTTTGTTCAAAAAACTTTTTTTTTTATTTTCTAGTTTGACCCCCAAAAGTGACACCCATACTAAAAATTTAATAATTTTCGTAACGCGTTCGTGTTTGGGTCACAGAAGTACATATGTGTACCAAATTTCAACAGAATCGGTCCAGTGGATCCGGAGAAAACTGGGTGTGACAGACGGACAGACAGACAGACAGACACCCGAGTGATCCTATAAGGGTTCCTTTTTCTTCGGAACCCTAAAAAACAGAAATAAAGACCTAAAGCTGTCCTGACTCGACTTTATCGTGATCCTTTACGTTCTCTAGTAATTAAAAACGGTTCATAATATATTGTTCCGGTATCTACGAAGGGATATTAGGGAAAGGTCAATGTACTTTATTGCAAGTTTATCTGGCACCTACCATAGGTTTAAATTGTTCCAAAATACGTACCCTCACGCCTTTTTTCCACGAGGGTAGGTAAGAATCTAGTTTTTAATTCCTTCAAAAACTTGAAACAAATCACAAAACCGCCGAACTAATCTTCGAAAACCCCCGATTCCAGATAACGAACGCTGTAAAGAAAGCAGCGGCCGCCATCTCGGAGCTCCGAGTGGAACATCACGAAGACCTGGTGGTGCCTTTCAGGGTCCCATAGCAGCGGCGGACCGCGTCGTACTGTGAGGATGTACGGCCTTACTGACGCGACACATGGCTGGGACATAGCAGTAAGAACTCAAACTAGATAGGAGAATATTACGACAAAGAAAGAGGAAAGAAAAAAAATCCTGTCAAAAATGTCAACATTACTGGCTAAAAGGGGCAGAAGTGATGTTATGTTAAAAAAATACTGGCGGTTGTTGCGCGTGTGTGGTGCGGTAGTTGCGCAACAGTCGCACGACTTTTTTGTGTGGATTTTTTTTGGGTGTGAGGTTTGTCGGCCTTTTTATTGGAAAGACTATTTAAAGTGTTCTTTAAATTTGTATGTAAATTGGTTTTTGCCTGTCACAAAGTTATGTTATTTGAAGAAAAAGGTAGATAAAATACTCTGTATTCTATGATTGACATATCGTTTGTCTGGTTTGGACGTCTGATTAGTGCTTTTCAAAATGTTTAGCAGAAGTATAGATGCAAGCTAAAAGACATCTAGATTTTTGCGTGTTTCTGTCTGCCTTTTTCTTCCGAAAATCAACTATCAATCAAAATTTAAACTTTCTAAGGTAAAGCTGAGATAATTAAATAAGTAAAATATACTCGAGTGTCGTGTAATATTGCAAGAAGAGACTAGTCCCGCCATTTTTATTGCAGTCAAGTAACTGCCAGACTTTGATATACTACTAAGATATAACTTATGCTTGCAGCTTACTTGCAGTTGAAACTGCAAGTTTTGACTGCAAGGCACTGCAATATAGAACTGCTAATTAATGTAGAAGTAAAAATATAATTATTTAACAGCTTTTTTTAATATTTTCCAATATCATTTGTGTGTGCCATGGCTGTAGCGTGTATGCCAAGGTCAGCGTTCAATTTTTGTGGCAATATTTATCTATGACTGTTAAATTATCTGTACGTTTAAATTTATTCAAAGAAATTGTAAATATGTGGTTCGCAGATTATTATTATGTATTATTTTTGCTGTTACCTTGTACATTGGATTCTAGAAGAAAAAGTGTTATTCATTTATACAACGATTTTATTATTCAATTCTAAATCGAAATATTTCTATGTATGTGTATAACTTTTTTAATATAGCAGGTCCCTAAAAATAAGGCTACTTACCGCCATGGGCTTATGTACGTATGTTTGTACATATATTCTAAAACTCGACCATTGTCATATCAATTATTGAAAAATATTCAATAGATTTAAGTTGTATGGTAACCAGTATTCATTCTGTGTGATAATTTCATTAGCCATGTTTCACTGTGTCTTAGAACGTTGGAAATAATCAAATAGAACACAGTTTATTTAGCTCATAAATGAACCTAAAACCAAGCTAATTATTTTATGAAAGCAAAGTGTCCAATTTGAGCGACAGATTGTTGCGCAACAGCCGCACCACAAACGCGCAACTAATTTTTTATGTAAATTACATTGAAAACTGGTGCCACGCAAAAGTTGTAGTAATCTATTCTTCAAACTGAAAGATTCACAACTTTGCAATTTTGGCATGTAACTCGAATTTATAATGCCCTTTCATACTGACGTTATATCGTCGCTTACTACCGAAGGGCGTCATCTGTCGGCGCGACAATGCGATAATCGCAAATTCGCACGAGGATCGCTTTATTTCACGACGACACTCATATCTGTCAAAAAAGGGGTTGTTTTTAAAGTTTTGAGAAATAGTGAAACATTGTCAGTCAGTATAGCACAATATTAATATCTTATTGTGTTAATAGTGTCCGCTTGATTCTAGACTAATTTCATGATATTATACCAAGACCTTGATGTTATTTAACAGATAATATAATTAATAATAACTATTAAATGTGGATTTAAGAAAATAATATCGATATCGATAAAAATTATTTGAATTAGCAGCAGTCATTTTTCAGTTTATTTTTATGTGTAAACTAAAATTTTGACTAACATCCTAAATCAGAACCAAAAATATATTAATTGTAAAATGTAGACTATAACGACTGTACCTTAATTAGGAAAACAAATCGATGTAAGAAACTTTAAAAGTCGTAAGAATACCATTTGGATTTTCGAACTTAAGCTCAGTGCCAACGGTTGAAAATCCAACTGTGCAATGTATGTCTCTTACGACATTTGAATTTATGGTCTTTGGCTTCCCTGAATAAGGCAGTCGACAAACCTGCGACTAGTCTTGCGATTAATCGCAAGTTTGCTGCGTCTATTTACTATCGTTTTGTAAATAACCAGGATAAGCCTAATGGAATCTGTGATGCAGATTTTTATATGTTATTAAAAGCAGGCTATTATGTGTGTGATAGATATCATAGACTGCTTTGATTTTACAAGTCTTACCCATTGATACATAAAAAACCCAAGATGCACAGTCTCGAAATAATGCAACACTCGAAACTGTCGTCAAAAACTGACATGTATCAAGTGTCATGTGTGAGTTGTGTGTAGTTATACTATAAACAATTTTTTTGCAAATTCAACCTTACACGGATCGCTTAAAGTTGTTTTTACAAAGCAGTGCAGTATGACGAGCGATGCGAGACTGTTTGAAACTAGCGCACAATTTTGAATTGTGCGCTTGTTTAATGCAGACGTTTTTGAGATGCTGAGTGTGCATCTTGGGTTTTTATATATTAATGGTCTTACCCAACTGTCTCAGAAAGAGGGTAATGTGTTTAAGAGAATATTTCATTCATAATAGGGATGATTCCTGAGTTAAAAAAAAAATCTATTAAGTCCATCAGATTATCAAAAAATATTGGAGACGTATTTTTTGCTTTATGAAATCAATAAAAATTGACGAAGATAAAACGCATCAAAGATCAGGAGTGGGGTCTGGTGACGTCACTACCAGGTAAAAAATATACTGATATGTGACGTCACAGAAGTTTTTAACGCACTGTATCGTCTTAATTTTTAGGGACCGTTTATCTCGGGAACGCGTGGAGGTATCGAGTCGAAATTAAAACTATATACTCAAGTCTATGGCCCCTTGCAGCTGTGAAAAAATCGAACTTCTAAGTTAAATTTAAAAAAATATACGGTCGTTTATGCCGCTAAAAACGTATATTTCGACACTCTCAAGGGAATTAAAACGTATAGGGTATTTCCCGTTGACCTAGAACTGTTAAATTTGGCAAGTAATATCGTCTTATACTACAAGTATAGGGAAAAGTCTGAAAACTCATCACCATCACATCAACCAAAAGACGTCCACTGCTGGACATAGGCCTCCCCCAAAAGGGGGGTGTTGCCATAATCGCCACCCTTGGCAGGCGGGTTGGCGATCGCAGTGTATGGTGTTGAGTTTTACAGAGAACGCTGCTGCCCATTCTCTGGTGAGTCCCTTAGTCGCCTCTTACGACACCCACGGGAAGTGATGGGATGGTATTATTCTTTTCGGCACCGGCCGACACCATACGGCAAATTTAAAGTAATTAATACCTACAAATTTGTACGAAACCCTCGGTGGGCGAGTCCGACTCGCACTTGGCCGGATTTTTTGTTTAATTTAAAAAAGAAAAATACGTGTCCAGTATTTTATGGAAATATATATGATGGACTTATTAGACTTTTTTAGTCATCTATCTACAGTTGTTTTATCTCACGAGCGCGGGCGAGCCGTAGTTGTGTAGGTAAATGTACGTGCACATTGTCTTAGTGTGCGTAAGCTTAACTGTTCGCTCTCAAGCTTACGCACACTAAGACAATATGCACGTACATATACGTACACAACTATGGCTCGCCCGCGCTCGTGAGATACAACAACTGTACCCCATTATGATTTTTAAGAAACTTTTATCACACTATATTTTACCTGTATTAGCTTTTTTATACAAACTGTAACAGAATAAACGCAATACCTCTTAAGGGGTCATTGTACTCATCATTATGACTAACTTTTACTATGGGACCAACACTGAAATAGCGAAAAAAAATCGACTCCCCCATACATTTATGTGCGCATAACTCTTCAAAATGTACTGAACAGCTGATTTTTTTTGCGATTTCGGGATTGGTCCCATAGTAAAAGTTATTCATAATGATGAGTACAATGACCCATTAAGAGGTATTGCGTTTATTATGTTACAGGTTGTATAAAAAACGATCATGGTTCAATTCAAAGCAGTCTAATTCATGTATAGATATTAAAACCTATCATTTTGAAACTAAAACAAGAGGACTGACTGAATGTAGTTAGTTTTATTGTAATGTATAGAAAACTTGGTGCGTGTTGGAATATCTAGAGGCAGAAAGCAAAACCTGATTTCCGATAGTTTACTAAATTTCTCATGATCATCATATCAGCCGAAAGACGTCCACTGCTGGACATAGGTCTCCCCCAAGTGTCGCCACAACGACCGGTCCTGCGCGTCTCGCATCCATCGGCTACCCGCGACCTTCACCAGGTCATCGGTCTACCTTGTGTCTCAGCCGCGCCAACGTTACGTCTTCCGGTACGCGGAACCCTAAATAGACTCATCTATGGTAGTCGCCAGATAAACTTGCAGTAAAGTTCATTGACCTTTCCCTAACATCCCTTCGTAGATACCCGAACAATAAATTATGAACCGTTTTTCATTACTAGAAAACGTAAAGGATCACGATAGAAGCCGATTCAGAACAGTTTTATGTCTTTATTTCTGTTTTTTATGTGAAGAACGTCAATAAACGTGGGTCAATGACCGTTATTGTACTTCTATCTGGTGTCTACCATACTCATCATCATCAACCCAACCTTATCCAAACTATGTTGAAGTCGACTTCCAGCCCAACAGGATGCACCTGATTACCATTATCGTCATTTTCAGCCAATATCCGTCCACTGCTAAACGTAAACCTCCCCTAAAGAGCGCCAACCATCCCGACCTTGAGCAGTCCGCATCCATCCGCTGCCAGCCACCTTCTTTAAATCACCGATCCATCGTGCCGCAGGGCGTCCCACACCACGTTTGCCCAAACGCGGTCTCCACTCTAACACATGTCTGCTCCATCGTCCGTCTGTCCGTCTGCAGTCATAGCCGGCCCACTTCCACTTCAGCATGCTGATTCTACGCGCAATGTCGGCGACTTTAGTTCTCTGGCAAATGACTTCAGAAACCCCGGGCATTGCTCTCCATAATACCAGTAAATACCCAGTACCAGTAGTAGTAGTAAGAGAATACCAGTATTGGAGCAAACATTTAGGATCTGTCCTCTAAAACCCAGTAACTGTGTTTCTCGGTTCTGCTTCACACCTAAAGATATTCTCACACGCTAATATTCGTGTATAGAATTTTTGCTACATATTCTAAAGAGCTTAAACTTTATTTAAATGTAACATCGATGCCATTTTTTTATACTTTTTTTAAAGAAGACGCGACATGTAAGCGTCTTGCGTTTTTGTAGCGATCGTACGCTAGTGTGAAACCACCCTAAGAAGTTATTTTAAGTTTTTATTTCGAGTGACTATGGACTGTGCGATTTTTAGTCGACAATAGGAAATATGCATGAAAAAAAGTATTTATCCTTACTCCTTACTAATATTATAAATGCGAAAGTAACTCTGTCTGTCTGTCGGTCTGTCTGTCTGTCGCGCTTTCACGCCAAAACTACTGAACCGATTTAAATTAAATTTGGTACACAGACAGTATAGAGCCTGAGAAAGGACATAGGCTACTTTTTGTCCCGGGAGTATGTTCCCTAGGGACCACGCGGGTGAAGCCGCTGGCAGAAGCTAGTAATCTATACATTTTATCTAAAAATATACAAAAATATAATACTAACAGTGAAAATAGAGTCAAAATTGCTCGAAAAACAAACGAGATATAATTATTTTAAACAAATACGCGAAAACGCTGTTTTATATGGCAACTGTATAGGCGTCATGGAGTTTGACGTCAAAGTTCATATCGGATTTCTCTTTCTAATTGCAATCTTTGAAGCTTTATAACTTCATTGTTGATGAAGGTATTTAAAAAAATAATTTCATGATTTGTTTTCTAGAGCTAATAAATCATTTTGTAAATAAAATAATCGCATGCATATTCCTTATTGATATAGCATTTGTTTACAACGTTGAGTGAGTAATGGATAGGTTACTTCTAGGCAAGCGTGCTCCATCTTATCAGTAATTGGATAGATGAAGTGGACTGCCGTTGTAAGAGACTAAAATACACTGTTTAAAATAAAAGCTTTTGGTTATAAATTCTATACTGCTGAGTCAAGATCCAACTGCGACTAAAAATCGCATTGTCTACAGTCAAGAGTGTTGCGTTCGCGTCGTGTTGACGACGACAGGATGAAAGAATTTAATTAAGAAATGCAAGATTATTATAATTATAGAATACCAATTATTTTGTTATGCACACCATTAATGTATAGTAATAAAAGTGATTATAAATTTCTATTTAAATGTTGTGTTTTTATTTAATTGTGGCATGTGCCTATTCAATAGATAATAGAAAGAATAATTCTATGGTCTATTCCCAGTTGTACCATTAGCCTTGTCCCAACACTCCATATGGAAGAGAGAAATTTCTTGTTCTTTGCATTGTCCTCACATTATCAAAGATAATGTTAACAAGATTTTTGTAATACATCACATGGTTTAAAAGAGTGTCCGTGGAGTTTCTTGCACGTTCTTCTCCATAGAGATCTACGCTTTGGAACGTGCAAATAGCTTCATGCTTTTGACTGACCAAGTTTGACAATTCAAAAGTGCCTGTAAATGGTTTATTTGAAATATACGATTTGATTTGATTATGATTAGACTGTTCCTAAAAATTACTCTAGGCTTAGAGTCAGTTCCCAGCAAGATAAAATGCCGTTCTACTCGATGCCGTATAGTGCCGTAAAAGAATAATACCATCCCATCACTTCCCGTGGGTGTCGTAAGAGGCGACTAAGGGACTCACCAGAGAATGGGCAGCAGCGTTCTCTGCAAAACTCAACACCATACACTGCGATCGCCAACCCGCCTGCCAAGCGTGGCGGTTATGGCAAACACCCCCCTTTGGGGGAGACCTATGTCCAGCAGTGGACGTCTTCATGATGATGATGATGAATACTCGATTCACATCAGCTACTGTCGTCGAAAGTCCCATCCACCCGTTCTGGAGATTAACCGTCGAAACAATCAGATGGAAAAATATAGGTTTTTTGTTAATGTGTAATACTTATACACATGCATTTAGTAAAAAGATGTTATTAACCTTTTGAACGCCACGGTCGGCTATAGCCGACAAATGAAATCGTGCCCAACACACCACCGTCGGCTATAGCCGACAAGATAACGACATTTTTTAAGTACAAAATATTATACTAAATCAAGTTTTCTGTGTTTCTTTTTCCTATTATTCAAAACTACATTAATTATATATTGTAAAATGGCAGAAAGATATATCCATTAGTTACATTTCACTACAAAAAAACCATCAAATCATCAAAAGTTGCTAATCGAAATCCGTAAAAAAGTGTTCCTCCACACGCCACAGTCGGCAAGACACAACAGCTAGTGATGGATAAGTAAGGTAATTTATATTTAAAATTTGTAAAATATTTAATTAAAAGAAGCTTACTATTACTTCGACAGATATTTTTTTTATGACAACTATTCGTATCTGAATATTCTGGATCGAGATCGAGTGCCAGAAGAGAAGCGTTCAGTAAAGTGAATAAACTGAACGTTTTATGAAAAGTGCGACAGCAGAAGTACTTAGATGACATAAGTTTGCCAAGCTATGAAGAGTCAAACTAATTATAAGTAAATTGAGTAATTTTTTGTTAAATACTACCTATATGATTATTACTTATTCTGTCCCACAACGTCTCATCCCTACTCGCATCCGAAGAAATTGTCAAATGTGCCAGCCACGCCAGAGTCGGCTCTTCCCGACAGGGCATGACGTCATAAACGAGATTAGTGATGTACCTTATCCTTATTTGGTTTATTCGTTTGTAGTTCTAATGTCTAATTTTAGGTTGTTTAGAACTTGGTAACCGCTTTTTAACGATAGTATGATACGAAATAGGGTCAAATGAAATAAAATAGTAATGTAATAAGTAATATTTTATTTCAAAATATGGGACGAAAAGCAATGATTAATTTGTTTTCGATAACTTATAGATCGGATGTTGGAATCCCTATTTTTTTTGTAGGTATCTGCGCTGAATTTGTGGCCTGGCGTGTGAGGTGCGCTGATGCGTTTTCGCTCTGGCGTTCAAAAGGTTAAAAAGAAAAAGAAAGAAAGAAACTACGTTTATTCCGCCAGAAATGACGCACACAATTAAAATAAAACCACTTACAAACTAAAAACTAAATTAATAAAACCCGCCGATGCGTGTACATTGTAACATTGTGTGTTACAATATTCACAATGTTACAATGTACACGCATCGGCGTTCTTCCCACGCCAAGCACAAATTCAGCGCAAATATCTAAACAAAAAACTACGGATTCCAACATGTTATTGACCACCAAATCATATAAAATTGCTTTCCGTTCCATATTTTTTAAATAAAATATTATTCATAACGTAATCACAGCAAAACTTGATTTAGTAGAGATTTTGTAGCCAAAGAAATATTAAAAAAAAACATATCTATGCTTATAGCCGACGGCGGCGTGTTGGGCACTTTTTCGTTCGTCGGCTATAGCCGACCGTGGCGCTCAAAAGGTTAATGTATCGTACTTACGCACATGCATTGACTAAAAAGACGTTATTTTGATATTACAAACAGACACGACAATTTTATTTGTAGATTCCGAAATCGCAAAGATATCGTGATTCAGTAGAAGATCAAAAATATACATCGCCATCTGTCGATACTGGGAAATAGGCAGAAACAACAAAACTGCTACAAACATACTCCTTTTGGTGTGGTCGATACAAAATATGACAATCTTTTAGTTACTAACGTGCCATAGACAAAGTCTATGTAACGTGCTAAATAAAAAAAATAAAACGTCAATTCCTATACAACTATACAAGAACAACTGTCACAAACAAATCATATCGAATATATTTATTTATAAGTTATTTTTACAATATAATTTACAAAATGTCGGTCTTCGACGGTGAAATAGAATACCGGTCGGTTTATATGGTAGATTTTGAGAAAAAGAACAAACCGTGAGTATTTAACCGACTTCAAAAAAAAAAAAGGTTTTCAGTTCGACCCGTATGTTTGTATGTTTGTCCGCGATTATCTCGAGTTTGAGTGAACCGATTTTGATGCGGTTTTCAGCAAAGTATTTTTTTCATTTGTCATTAAAATTATATGAGTAGCAACTGTTGTCCATAGAGTACAGTATAATTATATGTATACTAGATTCTGCCAGCGGCTTCGCCCGTGTGATCTACAGGGAACATATTCCCGGGATGAAAAGTAGTCCTTTCTCAGGCTCTAGACTACCTGCATACCAAATTTCATTTAAATCGGTTCAGTAGTTTTGGCGTGAAAGCGCGACAGACAAACAGAGTTGCTTTCGCAGTAAGAACTAGCTTCTGCCAGCGGCTTAGCCTGCGTTGTCCCAAGGGACCATAAATTCCCAAGATAAAAAGTAGCCTATGTCCTTTCTCAGGTTCTAGACTATCTGTGTACCAAATTTCATTAAAAATCGGTTCAGTAGTTTTGGCGTGAAAGCGCGACAGACAGACAGAGTTATTTTCGCATTTATAATATTAGTAAGGATCTGTTGTCGCACGGGCAGACGACAGTGCCTAGTGCCTACCTAGTGTACAACCTGAATGGGGTTTGGTACCATGCGTTGTTCCCGCGCGACTCTCACAGATGGAAGGTTCAGGAGAAGCTCACTCCTCCCTTTACCCGAGATGGGGTTTACAAGCGCTAACTGTCACTCCCGGTGTGATTGTGGAGAATGAGCACGTGTCCCCACACCTCAGCCAAAATTGTGTGGTATTAGTCAGTCTGACAGACCCCTCCATCTGCCCAAAGACAGAAGATTATCTTCATCATATCAGCCGAAAGACGTCCACTGCTGGACATAGGCCTCCCCCAAGCATCGCCACAACGACCGGTCCTGTGCGTCTCGCATCCATCGGCTACCTGCAACCTTCACCAGGTCATCGGTCCACCTTGCGGTTGTACGTGGTCGCCGCTCCAGAACTTTTCGGCCCCAATGACCATCAGTTCAGCGAGCAATGTGCCCTGCCCACTGCCACTTTAGTTTGGCGATCCTTCGGACTAGAAGATATCCATGAGGATTTCCACATGTAAAAAAAGGTAGGTACAAATCGTGGGGCTTGGCAGAAGAAAAGAGATGCCTATGATCCAGCAGTGGGCGAAGTCGGGCTGTAAATGATGATGTTATCGTATGCTATCATCCAATGTGAGGTATGAAGTACGTAGAGCCATCGGCCATGATGCTCTGGTCACTTTGCCGAAACGCCGATGTCTTGTACTTACGTGAAAGTTATCAGCCTGTCGGTTTTCTATCGATTACATTTCGAGGAGTGTGCGTCGGAATTGCACAATTCGATTAGTATGGCATAAAACTTGGCACAAGGTAGACTATGTCCGATCGATGACCTGACGGCCAGCACCATCACTGTTCTGCGGAAGCCGCAGAGGTGTCACCACTGCGTCGACTGTCGGGAGAATACGGCGCGGCATACCTACGCTGGCAGTGTGTGCCGCTCTCGCTGCCGGCCGTAATCCGTGCTATGGTCAACGGCGAGGAGTCCTGGGAGGCGGTGGTCTCCTTCTGCGAAACAGTTATCGCGCAGAAACGGAAAGGGAGAGGGAGATCTCGACCTCTCTCCCGGCCCGCAGCAGACGCACCGGGCTTCGGAGGAGGGCATACGCGGTCCTCTTTCAGCCCCCCTAACTGGGTCCAGGGGCGGCGGACTTGGGAATGTCCGTCGCCCCCCATTCATCCGGACCCGAGGTGGCGGCGCGTGGTGTTCCCGTGCGCCACTCTCTGACGTCGCGGGGGGAGTCAAACACCTCACTCCCCCCGATGACACGAGGTGGCCCGCAGAGGCGGGCCGGCCGGCACTAGCCGGGGATTACGGAAGTCGCATAAGTTCCCGCGATCTCCGGCGTACTTAGGTGAGAGATGGAACACCGGGGTGGTTTTAGTCAGTAAGAGACTGACAGACCCCTCCGCCCGCCCGAGGGCAGCGGACATCCATGAGGATTTCCCCCCGTTTAAAAAAAAAGGTAGACTATGTCCAAGGTTAAGACGCAGGATACTTTTTAACACGGAGGTATATTCCCGTGCGCCAATGTAACACTTTTCACGCGAGTGAAGCTGCGGTCTGAAACTATATATGATAATAAAAAAAAACCTTTCTCCACGTATATTTTTGTCCTCTGTTTACAGCAAGAGTCCTCGTCGCAAGCGCATAGACGATGACTGTCTTATAGTAGGTCTGAGCCGAGACACGCTGAAGGCCAAAGATGTTCTGCGGAAATACCCTGACAAGCTCTGTCCATTGACTCATGAATACTACAAGAATGCTGTCCAAAGGGTAAATTATCTAGGCCATAGGTATACTATAAAACCTACTTTGTCAGATCCCTTATACAAAAGGGTCGTTCAAGGATTAAGTAATTGTTAAAGCCCCCTTTTGTCAGCGATATACCTATGCGTATGTTTTAGTCTAACTCCTATGCTAACGAAAGGATGGGTATAGTTTGTGCAAACTTGATAATTTTGATGGAACCATATGATACCGCATCGCTAGTATTATACATATTACTAGCTGACTCGGCAAACGTTGTTTTACCATAAAAAAAAATACCCTACCACCTCTTCTCATACCTGCCGAATATACACACAAAATTTCATGAAAATCGGTCGAGCCGTTTCGGAGAAGTTTGGTAACAAACACCGTGACACGAGATTTTTATATATTAGAAGATTATCTGTGAAAGCGCATAAGAAATAATCTCAGCTATTTTGCCAAATCCCTGGCGACGGCGCGTGACGACCGCGTACCAGAAGGTGCAGCGCTATGGAAAGCACCTTGTGGGACAAGGTGGACCGATGATCTAGTGATGGCTGCGGGAAACCGCTGGGTGCGAGACGGGATGCAGGACCGGTCAATGTAGCGATCATCATCATATCCATCAAAAGACGTCCACTGCTGCATATAGACCTCCCCCAAGTATCGCCACAAAACCGGTCCTGTGCGTCTCGCATCCATCGGCTACCCAGGACCATCACCAGGTCATCGATCTGCGTCTTTCGGTACGCGGTCGCCACTCCAGACTTATGTGGCGATACTTGGGGGATTCCTATGTTCAGCAGCGGATGTATTTTGGCTGAAGAATAGAATAGAATAGAATACTCTTTATTATGTACACCATATTATAAGTTACAGAAAAGATAGATGAGAAACATTACATAGGGTGACACAATGGACGGCCTTATCGCTAAAAGCGATCTTTTCAAGACAACCTTTGGATGGATTCTAAAGAGAATAAGGAGATACAGTACTGTAGGTAGTCTTAGGTGTACTATTTATACAAACATCAATACATACTACATAGATAAATTTATACAATGATAATTATGAAACAATAGCAGATAACTCTAGTAACAAACGCTTTAAAGAGAGAGATAGTGGTTCTTGACCAAAGTTTTAAAAATTGACAAAGATTGAGCACGCCTTATCGACACAGGCAAGGCATTCCATAACCTCACCGCTTGAATCGTAAAAGAACAAGAAGAAGCGACATAATTTCGCACAAAATGGACCAATGTACTGGTGTGGACCGTAGGAGTCAGCTGGACCCGAGAAGCCCTGGACTCGTCGATGTGGCAACGCTTAAAGAAGGCTCAAATCCAGCAGTTATAATAAACGTATTTCGCCTAAAATTGTATGCTGTAGACTTCTTTGCTTACAGCGATAAGACCGCCCATTGTTACACTGAACTATTTTTCAAGGTCCTGTTGTTTACTATGATATACAATAAAGAGTATTTTTATTATGTTCTATTCTTCTTAACACACTTCCAATAGTTTGCAGAAGAATATCCGAAGATCACGAAGATGTACATGTCGAAGGACATCGATCCCACGCCCATTGAGAACGAGATCAAGGACTTGAAGAGGACGGAATATCTCACTAAGTACTGTTCTAGAGGTAACGCACCACCACCATCCCACCCATCACCACGCACCATCTCTTTTACTTTTTAAAGAAAACTCCACCCCACCCCCCCACCTCAAAAGAAAAAAACAGAACCCTTATAGGATCACTTTGTTGTCCGTCTGTCTGTCTGTCAAGACCGTTTATCTCGGGAATGCGAGAAGGTATATATCGAGTTGAAATTAAAACTATATACTCAGGTCTATGGCCCCTTGCAGCTGTGAAAAATCAAAGTTCTAAGTAAACGTAAAAAAAGATAAGGTCGTTTATGCCGCAAAAAACGAATATTTCGGCACTCTCCAGGGTATCAAAATTCATAGGGTATTTCCCGTTGACTTAGAACTTTGAAATTCGGCAAGTAATACCGGCTTATACTACAAGTATAGGGAAAAGTCTGAAAACTATACATTTGTAATTAAATCGTAAAAAAATATTCTTAATTTAAAGTAATTTGTAGCTACAAATTTGGCCGGTTTTTTTTAGATGGGTTACCATAAGCTTTGTATACTCGTAAAGCCTACGCCGAAATAGTTTTACGCAGATCTTCAAAATATTCAGGGTTAAGAGGTCCTGGCTGTCATTTGAAGATCCTTGACAGTTATTGCTACCAGAAAATCTGACGCCACTCTTGGCAAGTGGTATAGTCGTCTTCTTATCGTGTGGGCAGTAAGGTCTAACGATCCCACACACCCTAGTGTCAAGAGTTTCTTAACCGCCTCAAGGGCCTCTGACATGGTTTATTTGACGACCACCATTTGGCGGCCGGGACCACCGGCTTATACGCGCCTTCCAAAGGACGGAATCATCTTTTTATCAGACAATCAGGTGATTCAAGCCTGCAATGTCCTAGCCAAACTGGAAACAACTTTACAAAGTATGCGTTCCCGTGGGAATCTAACCCACGACCACCAGTGTTACCCAATTACTGGGTTGTAGAGGTGCCTCCGTGGTCGAGTGGTTTAGGCGTTTGCCTTGTGACCCGAGGGACTAAAAAGGTATATACCGTCAGGCAGGTACTCAGCAGCATCCGGTAGACCGGAAGCCGATCACAATATAGTTGGGAAAAGGCTAGGCTGATTGACTGGCCCAGCATGTCTTCATCCATATGTCAGCGAAGGTACAACTCTTTAGGTTACATCAGCCAGGATATTGGAACTTCAGTGGGCGTACTATGGGAAGTGTTGGTTATTGCGCAATAGGAACACCGTTTGCTATTAAATTAAATTATTATTCACAATCAAAGTCTCAATTACAATATTCTCACACAATAGGTACACTGAACAAGTATTCGGAACACGCGGCGGTTTCTAGACGTGTGCACATCTTCACTGTTCGACCGCCACTAGTAGACTGAGCTCAGCCTCTGTCGAGCACAACGTCCTAGACTCCGTCGAACGTCACTAGATGGCGTTGGCGTCCCTATTGATCAATTGACTGACTTATTTCCGACACATACATGATTATTGTATTTTCCCTAATATCTTATGACTAGCTGACTCGCGCAACTTCGTGTGCGTCACATTTTTTATTAATGCTCCGCGCATGCGTGATGTGATTATAGCGTATAAGCCTTCCTCGATAAATGGGCTATCCAACACTAAAATAATTTTCCAATTCGAACCAGTAGTTCATGAGATTAGCGCGTTCAACCAAAAAAACTCTTCAGCTTTATATATTGGTATAGATTTACTAGCTGACCCGTGGGCACTTCGTTGGGCGCTATTTTTTGTGTTAATATAATACGAGTAATATAGACTTTGACACTCACAAATAACGTGGCTTACTATTGGTAAAAGAATTTTAAAAATCGGTTCATTATTTTCAGAGATTACCCCCTACAACCTCACAAACTCACATACTTTACCTCTTTAAAATATTAGTATAGATTAGTATACAGGTTCCTCAATACTGGTCGGAATTTTTTTTTAAGTCCTTCGACACGATAAGAAGAAGAAGAAGCTTCGTATAATCCATCTACTAGTTTGTTAACCTTCCCACAGACCTTCCCTTCATGTCCGTGAATCTGGCACGTCGTGCGCGCGCGCTGCAGACCCTCCGCCTGCCTGACGACGTGGTCATCCCGGACACCACTCAGAAAGGCGCCTTTCGCCCTCCACGGCCGGAGAAGTACGCGGACCCTCCGTCAACCATGTCTATGAGGCCGAAATATGACGATTCTTTGACGAGTAAGTATTTTTTTTCGTAATAGGTGACGAAGGTATACCACTTGGTATTGATTTATTTGGAGAGCTGGTGCCGTACGAACCGGAGCCAAAGCAATGAGAACTTGTCAGCGTTTGGTCACCCTGGTTCTAATCACTTCGTACAAATAGTAAAAACTTCTTGTACCGAACAAAATACCCAATCATTGCGTCATCGAGTATGGTACTAAGGTGGGACCATTGTTTTAGCGACGGCGTCAGGTGATGTAAGTCCCATAATGTACTTTCTTCTAATGGTTGATGATATTTTTGAGATGTTTATAAGCTTAAGAAGGGACTCGAGTCGTCGTAACTCTTGGGTTTTTCACTATACAAACGCATTCCGCTGTTTTCTCCTTGGATAATGCTGCTTAAGCAATGATTTTTTTCCAAAAAATCTAGATCGAATTAATACGTGCCTATATAATTTTCTTTTTTTCCAAAACACAATTACTTAAAGAATTATGACAATCCAAAAACCCGAAAAAACAGCCCGTTTCTATCACCATGTTCAGACGACTGTCAGACAAATTTGATAAGTTTTTAACAAAATAGAAAATAATAGAAGCATAGATATAGTCTTCCTCTAAATTTTGATATATGATTTTTTTAGATCAGTCCAGTTTTGAAGAAGGAAACAGCGGAATACAAAACGTCTTTTAGTAGGTTTTTATAGGTAAAAATCAGCCCGAGCTGCAGTTGTCGCTTTCGCACTTTACTTGATAGAGCACAGTGCGACGCATCAGCAATAGTTTCTTCAAATACCTATTTTTTAAATTCCTCGGGACTAGAGTCCCCTTTTAAGTTAAGAGGCAACCGTTGGCCAGTGTGTCAGGGTTGTGGAATTTAATCGAAAGAGTCACCGCGGCCCTGGAACGCAAAGGTCTTTAGGAGGAACACGGATGGGTTTTAGTCAGTAAGAGGCTGACACTTCCTTCCGTTCCGCCCAGAGCAGAAGTAGTCATTTGATGATTTCCCATCCTTAAAAAAAATTAAAAAGGGTGCTCAATGGACTTAGAACAGGATCAGAAATAGAAAGTCACGAAGATAAGACTGAAGACGGGCATAAAACTGGCGTGATTGCGTAAAGACTCTGTTCTACCTGTCCTCTTACCAATAAATTATGGAATAATAGTGTAAAGAAACATCACGACAAAACATTTTTCTGTTTCGCAGAGGAGCTCCGCCGCATTCTGCGCGTAAACACAGGAGACACAACCTACGGCGTGTGTCACGGCCTGCTGGCCAAGGTCGTGCTGGAGAAAAACCCCTTCGGCAAACCGCGAAAGGAGCCAAGATATGGCCGCTGGAAGAACCCTTACATGTTCACTTATAGAATCTGAATGGTTTTGGTGATGAATAAAATTGTTTATTGAAGTGATATTATGTTATGTTATATTTTTATTAAAGTAGATTAGGTATAAGGCTGCTAACAAAATCGGTATGAAGAAAAACTAGTATTAGATGATTTTTTGGGTACCGAACATCCGTAAAAAACTGGCCAAGTGCGAGTCGGACTCGCGTGCAAAGGGTTCCGAACGAATTTTTTTTTTAACATGTTATTTTAACATTACAGACTTCTAATAGGTTTTCCTGTAATCTTTAGGTAAAGATCTATTATCTCCATTTTTTTTCAAAATTTTAGGCTCAGTAGTTTCGGAGATAAGGGTGGGGGAATGGTAATTTTTCGTCTAATTTCTTGAATAACTTCTAAATCATTTATTTTAAAATTATGAAAAAAATATAATTAAAACCTTCACAGTAAGCCCTTTCATTTGATATGTCACACGATATTGTTCAAACAACTTTTTTTTGACATTTTCTAGTTTGACCCCAAAAGTGACCCCCATACTAAAAATTTAATAATTTACGTAACGCGTCCGTGTTTGGGTCATAGAAGTCCATATGTGTACCAAATTTCAACAGAATCGGTCCAGTGGATCCGGAGGAAACTGGCTGTGACAGACGGACAGACAGACAGACAGACAGACAGACAGACACCCGAGTGATCCTATAAGGGTTCTTTTTTTTCGGAACCCTAAAAACGGAACCCTTATAGGATCACTCGGGTGCTGTCCGTTTGTCACAACCAGTTTTCTGCGGATCTACTAGACAGATTCTGTTGAAATTAAACACGGACGCGTTACGTAAATAAATATTTTTTTGGTATGGTGGTCACTTTTGGGGGTCAAACTAGAAATTAAAAACAAAAGTTTTTGACTGTGAGGGTTTTAATTATATCTTTTTCATGATTTAAAATCATTCAAAAAAATTAGACCAGTAATGACCATTCCTACCTAGAGGTCGCCTAGCTAGAGGTCGCCGCCGCCAATCGCCTTGACGAGGACACGACGGTGCTCCGTCCAAGCAGGGCAGACCTCCACCGTGTCCTCCGGGCGATCCTCACAGTGATGACAACCGGGCATGTCCTTCCGCCGAAACCAAAACGGGTACCTCCCGAAACATCCGTGTCCGGTTAGTACCTGCGTCGGCGAAAGATGAGGACGTCGTAGCGCCTCTCTAGCCACTCCTCAAAGAGGGGACTTATAGCCGCAATTGTCGCATGCTCAGCGCTAGGTTGCGACAGTCGCTGTCTCCGTGCCGCCATGATACCTTGCCGGAGCTCCGTTCGCCACAGCGAAGCGTAAACGTGAACCTCCAGATCCCATCTCTCGCCGGAGATCGTGCGATATCCCCCCATCAGCCGGGTGGTCATGACTATCTGGGACGCGTTGAGGTGAGGGGCTGGTCGCTTACTCAAAGTAAACGCCTCCATCGGGGTCCCATACAGGGCCCTGGACCGCACGGGCTGGGAGCCAAACATCGGAAATGCTTATTCCAAAGAGAACACGCTTTTCACTAAAACCTTCACGACACTCGCCGTGCAACAACGGCCAAATTAAAAACGAAAAATCGAGTCACCCCGTCAACTGTCATTTTGGCAACAAGTCTTTTAGTAAATTCTAAATTCCTGTGTAGAAAAAATATTAAAAATATATGCAAGCTTTTTAGGTCTAGTCATAAAATTTCCGGGGGGAACGAGATGAGATCGTAGAAGTCGGGTTCTACGATTTCTTTAGCACCATGGATCACTACCTGACAACTTACCGCAAGGACTACCTATGGCCGAATCTGCCAGGGTCTGACTCAGCGTCTCCGGCAGGTCCTGGCTCAGGTGGTGAAGGACGTTATGCTGAGTGAGAGCAATTCTGTTTCTTGTTAGAAGTATGGGAATCTAGTTGATACCTGCGACTTCGACCGCGTAGATGGGGGCTTTAAAGAACAAAGATTTTACCCCTTTAAGTTGTATTTTCCTACAATCCTTTTGGGCAAATATTTCTGCTATAAAATAAACCTATATTCTAAAGACTGCGGTAATAATAATTCACGACAAACGATCTTATAAGTACCTATCGATAGATAAATGGTTGATAAGTATTTTAGAACACTTTGCGCCGAAAATCATGAGGAATTTAGTTTTTTGTGTCTATATAGACTAGAGGTATGCGGAACAGGGTTAAGGTCACGAAAACCTCCATTGAAAAGGGAGGATCGTCCGACCAGACAGTTGTGTCCAGTGGGCAACTGCCCGATAGTTGATATTTGGACTGTTGTATGATGGCGCTACGCTACTGTTTGTTGCCGTACAACTTTCTCTTCGTTTGTTTTCTTGTGGTGGCCTGTCCAGTTGTGGATCTTTTAAGGCTCAAAACACAAATGTACCGCTTAACTAAGACGATGTCAGAGATAGCGAAACTTACAAGTGAAACTATTTTTGCTTGCTCGTCTAGTCAGTATAATTGTGGGGCACGGGGAGCGATGTATAATGTGCTGACTCCGCGTATCGACGTGGCGGAAACGGTTTCGCAAAGCAAATAAATTAGGGTGGTATGGCGATACTCATGGTTTAGCCAGTTTCACTCTAACTTCGGAACTCCATACAAAATACCCGGTGGGATATCGAGCAAAATCTTTCGTTATCGCTATAGATAGCGAATACCGCGTAAGTCTGGACAGGCCTTGCATGTTCTACAAGACACAAACACAGCAAAATCTTGAATGTCATTCTGAGGTCGATTACGCAAAATTCTTGGGGATAATAATTGATAAAAACTAACTGGAAATCTCATATTGATGAAATCATATTTTAGTTAGGATATTTTATTTTAAGTGTATATATTTAGTATAGTTTAATTATATGATAAACTGATTAAATATTTTTGAGTGAGAAGTTTAATATTCATTTATTCAAATGTCATACACAGAAGAAAATATTGATGAAATATGTAAAAAGATAGATAGAATTGTTTTCATTTTATATAGACTAACACGTGTGGCTAGTGTTAAGGTAGCACTATGTGCATATCATGGCTATGTCTCATCAATCTTGCACTATGGTATTGTAATATGAGGTAATTCGATGAACTTCAAAGAGTGTTTCGAGCTCAGAAAAAATGTGTACACACAATTTGTGGAGCGCACTCACTAGACAGTTTTGTTCCATTATTTAAAAAAACTTCAAATACTACCACTTCCAGCACTACATAGTTTTGAAATTTGTTTCTTTGTTCATCAAAACAGACATGAATTTGAACTGTATAATGATGTTGTATCCAGACCCAACCGGAAAGTGCATATGCTTAATGTTCTTAGGCGTAGAATTAAAATGTTTTCTCAAAATGCATACTGCGCGTCCATTACTGTCTACAACAAATTACAGTTCGCATCACCGTTGTTTACCCCTCCGAAGTTAGGTTTTAGTGACGACCGCGCAGGTGCAATCGCGCAAAAGTGTTACGTTCCTAGAATATTTTTTTGTCTACTTATACGTATTATATTATAAATAAGTAACAAAGTAACAATAAAATATCAAAAAGTAACACCACAAACACATACACCCCAAAAAAACAAACCAAATAGTAAGAAATAACCAAAATAATTACTTATAAACAATAACAACGTGTAACACTTTTCGCATCAACAGTCGTATTGCATTGAGCAAGCGGGTCACACGTATGCGTCGAACGTATACGAGCGAGTGAGATGCCATTACACCCGCTATCTTGCGCAAACACGCGCATGCGCGGCCTGACCGCGCATGCGCCGTATTATGTTTTTTGTCAAATTGACATTCTGCGCATTCGATTGCGACGTACTTCGGGGAGGTAAAGTTGCGTGACGGGAACTGTACCTGATGGCTTCAAAACTCTCAGCCTCAGAATATTTAAATGAGAATTGACTTTCTTTTAAGCAAATGTTATTATTCGACTGAAGATTTTATGAACGAATAACTTACCTAAATAATAATTGACATTAATAATATTTTATCTCCTTGACTTCATTGAATTTTTCAATGAAGTCAAGATATAATCTCATCCCCAACTATTATTTAATTTATTTTGTAATTATAATTATTAATAATTGTATGTAGTAATGTAATGATGACCCATAATTTTACCAACGTTTTTTTTTATTTGTACGCCGGAAACGGCAGAATATTATGGACGTAATACATACACATAACAGGTTTATACATTACTCTGACAAATAAATGCATTCTATTCTATTCTATTCTATTAATTCTATTCTATTCTTAATTTGTCAAATCTCACATTTTTAGTGTGCCGAAACTGTCAGGCCAGGAGCTAGCCTTCTATCAAGCATGCATGCAGCACACCCGGCCTCCAGACTGCCGCTGTCCCCAGTACTCTGGAGGGGAGATGCCGCAGCTGTTACCCGGGAAGGAAGGTGGATGGAGCCGGAATGAGGTAGATCAGCTTGCTCAATGTATATATCGGTAAATAGTGGCATAGAATTTGAAATGTAAAGGCTGCTTCCCGTAATTAGTTTATAAATTGGTCACACCCAAGTTCGATGATCTTTCCCATAGGGCATTTTTCAAGAGCGTAAGACCCTTAGATAATGCCCTGGGCGTCGGGAGTCGCAGGGCGATTCCTGGCCACTGTAGGTGCGTGAATGCGGACGGCGAGCATTGGGTGGCTCGCCGTCCGATCAGAACCAAGCCCAGGTCGACGGCGCGCTGTGTTCCACGCGCTCCTCAAAAAGCTGTCAGCATAGACGGGGCCCGCCAGGGCCAGTGCCTGCCGGGGTTGCGGAATTTGTTCTGAAGCTCTGGAACGCAAAGGGCATTAGGAGGAACACGGATGGGTTTTAGTCAGTAAGAGTCTGACACTCCCTTCTGCTTCACCCAGAGCGGGAGGAGTCATTTGATGATTTCCCATCCTTAAAAAAAGACCCTTAGATAATATACCTCTAGATCGAGCCGCCGCGTGGCCGAAAACACTTTGTTTGGCTAACATTTAAAAGTTCGCCGAGCAAAAATACGGCACGCTGTAAGGGACATAAGATACGATGCTTTGTCTCAACATACCTACTAATATCGTGTATATGCATCTCACTTCCACACTTCACACTGTAATCATGGCTACGTCTAGAGGTATATAGTCTAAGGTAAGACCATTGCCCTTAAGAGGGGACTCTAGTCGGTAACTCTTGGGCCTTTCTCCATACAAACGCATTCCGCTGTTTTTTCGTGAATAATGCTGCTAGAGCGATGATTTTTTTCCAAAAAATCTAGATCGAATTAGTACGTGCCTCTATCATTTTCTTTTTTCCAAAACATAATTACTTAAAGAATTATGACAATCCAAAAACCCAAAAAAACAGTCCGTTTTTACCGCCGTGTTCAGACGACTATCAGACAAATTTGATAAGTTCTCAACAAAATAGAAAATAAAAATTTAGAGGAAGACTATATCTATGTCTTCCTCTAAATTTTTATATATAATATTTATAGATCAGTCCAGTTTTGAAGAAGAAAACAGCGGAATACAAAACATCTTTTGGTCAAGGTTTTTATAGGTGAAATCAGCCTTTGCTGCAGTTGTCGCTTTCGCATTTTACTTGATAGGGCGCTGCACGACGGCATCGGCAATAGTTTCTTCAAGTACCTATTTTTCAAATTCCTGGGGACTAGAGTACCCTCTTAAGGCACTGATAAACCTGAGCCTTCACTTGTAACAATTCATGGAGCATTCGCCGTTTCGCCGAACAAGGTATTGAACCAATCGTCGGTACGATAAATTCGTCGAAAGGACCTGCAGGGGCGGTGAAAGAATCAATGCTGGATTTAAAGCTCAACTATTTTTTTTTATTCGCTCGCGTTTATCCCGTCCTGTCACAATAACATGTGTAAAATTTTGCTAAAAGCAAGTATAAGGCGCTATCCACACATTTCTGAGTCAGGGTTCTGTCAGGGTGTTGTTTTTGGTGATGTTTTTGAGGTGGCTCTGCTCTTAACTCTAGTCTAGGTCAAAAAGTGACAGAGACAAAGACGACGATGGAGTGGGCTTACCCCGTAGAAGTTTGTTCCCTTTCCTGTTCCTGACGGGACCCTGACCCGGGATTGTGTAGATAGCGCTTTACAAGTGAATGCTCAAGTTTATCATCGCCTTTAGGTCACTCTGCAACCGGGCGGGGTGTTTAACGTCGCTCGATGCACGGGAGCGACTGACGGCGGCGCGGGCGCTGACGTCAAAGGCGACGCAGTGGCTACGCTTTCACGAAGACTTGCCGCCGCTCGGCTTATGAAACTCCTTTGTTATCGACCGCGCTTGCCGCTTCCGCCTCTGCCACCGCCGCCACCGCCGGACTGTCTAGTCTGGTATTCTAATTAACTAATTTTATGGAAATCTTGAGGTAGGTATGTTTTGGAATAGTTTAGGAAGGGTATTTAGCTGAGCTTTCGATCACAGTCCAAAAATAGAAGCAAAAACCATTGTGGCATAATTGTTCTTGAAAAATTCGTCTGCTCGACAGTTTAAGCGTTTTTGAAACCAAGGTGAAAGGCAATACCATTAATTCATATTCATATCTTTATTTACATTCCATAATGTGTGATGATCTCACAATGGGCTTAAAGCTAAGGTACAATTAAGGACCCTGTAAACACAACAAAAAGTATAAAATTAATGTTGGAAATAAATTTTGTCTTACGCAATTCGTCGCTCACAATGGGCCTCATCAGAAGGCTCAAAGTCACTCAAAGGGCAATGCTTGGAGTTTACTTGCGTGATCGAATCAGGAATGATGATATCCGCAAGAGAACCAAGGTTACGGACATAGCCCGAAGGATCGCCAAACTAAAGTAGCAGTGGGCAGTGCACATTGCTCGCAGAACAGGTGGTCGATAGGGCCGAAAACTTCTGGAGTGGCGACCGCGTACCGGAAGACGCAACGTTGGAAGGCCTCCCACAAGGTGGACCGATGACCTGGTGAAGGTCGCGGGTAGCCGATGGATGCGAGACGCACAGGACCGGTCGTTGTGGCGACGCTTGGTGGAGGCCTATGTCCAGCAGTGGACGTCTTTCGGCTGATATGATGATGATGATCATTACGCAATTACTGTCAACTCCTTTGACTATCAATTTCTAAACCTTATCTGATTTAAAATATTAATAATGTGTCGGTGATTGACAACCGAAATCACAAGACACGGCTTGTTTCTTGAGATTAAGAGGAAATGCTGGCGGCGAGACTTGAAAATTCATGATTCGAGGTTTGGCCTCCAATATTGGACCGATTGAAGAGGTATTTTACAAAGTGAATAAGAATGATAAATATACTGTGTCCCTATGTTTTCCTTTTTGATGATTTATTAACAATATCAGCACTAGAACTCTCACAAAATGCTCAAAATTTACCGATAAATCGCTGTCAACAGAGCCCTAGTGTACAAATTTGGCAACTATTCATTAAAAAAGGAAAACATAGAGACATAGTATACATCCTTTTTATTAAGTTCGTGAATTATCTCTTAAATCGGACCAATATTGGAGGAGAAAACAGTCGAGAGCTTAACCTCGAATAATGACTTTTTACATACAAAGTCTCGCCGCCAGCATTTCCTCATAAAAACTCTTGCTAACATTCCAATATTTCAGATCATGGGACCGATGTTAGATCCGAAACTGTACCCGGTGCGGGTGGCTGCAGCACCAGAAACGCCGACGTCTCGTTATGACCAGCCCAACGCGTTCTTGGATAAGGTAACTAAGAATTTTATCTTCAGTAGAAAACAGCATTTCTTTATTTTACGTGACGCACATTATTCATACGTGAAATGTTTTTATATTTCATCGACGAGGACTACATTCGTTGAGAATTTTAACACGTCTGCAGTGTATATTGCAGCCTTAGATCAGCGACATCTCTTGCCTGCTAGTGGAACTAATGTAATGTTTGTTGATCTGATGACTTCTGAAAAACTGTGCTATTTCGAGACATCGTTTTATTTTTCCTGTAATGTTTACATAAACTTCTATAATCTACACTAATATTATAAAGAGGAAAGATTTGTTTGTTTGTTTGTTTGAATTGAATAGGCTCCGAAACTACTGGACCGATTTGAAAAATTCTTTTTGTATTGGATAGCTACATTATCAGGGAGTAACATATGTTATATGTTATCCCCGTACTCCCACGGGAACGGGAACTACGCGGGTGAAACCGCGTGACGTCCACTAGTATCAAATATTTTCAAATTTTTCTCTATTTGGTTAAAGTTTCGGAGATAATATTGGTCAAAATTTCAACATTTTTCGACATAAATCGAAAACCATGCGGCCTAACAAAGAAAAAAAAGAGATGTTTGATGAATGTGTAAACAGCGCTCTTTTATATGATACCCCACATGCCCTAGCAGCCCCACTTTGAATGTTTAAATATCCCTTTCAGTCGCTGTTCTGTATCTCCGAAGTTTGCGTAAAAAAAATCTGAAAATATTCTATGTGATAGAAGTTTATGTAAAAATTACAGGAAAAATAAAACGATGTTTGTAAGAAGCGTACTTTTTCAGAAATCATCAACAAACATTACATTAGTTCCACTAGCAGGCAAGAGATGTCGCTGATCTAAGACTGCAATATACACCGCAGTGTTCATATTCTCAACAACAAAGGCCTCGCTGATGAAAATTTAAAAACATTTCACGTTTTATATGATGGTACGGAACCCTCGATGCGCGAGTCCGACTCGCTCTTGACCGGTTTTTTTTTTAATTTGAAAACAATACGAAAATTGTTCAAGGAATTTAAAATAATCGGGAATCGCTCCACACTTGAGATAAAAAAAATTTGATTTGTTTTTCTGTTCTGTTTATCTAGTTACAATCGAAGTACCCGATGCTGTACAGCATCCTGCAGAACGAGGCGTCTCCGGAGCTGAAGCAGAGGATAGACAGGGACCGAAACAAGACCACATACCAGGTCGACTACTGCGAAGCAGGTATATTGCGCCAGATGTTTTTATTTTATTTTTGTTATTTGTGATGGGTTTGCTCCTGACTCTAGTCTAGGTCAGAGATGACAGAGACAAAGTCTACGATGGAGCGAGCTTACCCAGAAGGAGCGTGTTCACTTTAACTTTGAAGAGATTAGGGTTGTAAGCGTTTGGAAACACAGACGCAGGCAGAGAGTTCCACTCCTTTGCTGTGCGCATTATAAAAGACATAATAATGTTTAGTCATAATAATGAGGAGCTCGTATCTAAATAATAATAGCCACCACTTTTCGATCATCGAGGTTCGAGGATGGGCGACTGTGAGCATCCAGTACATACTGTGACTTCTCCGTGCTTAGGAATGTCGTTGGTCTCGGCTGTCAATTTTAAATCTTTGGCAATCTACGGATAGTCAATAGCTATCATAATCTAACACCAGTCTTACCGTACCGTATGCGGGTACTGTATTACCCGGGTACTGCCTCTTCATAACCCAGTTACTGGGTAATATGATACCCCATAATAATTATCAGATAGGCAGTTGCTCTATATAAAATAGTGGTATTTACTGGAAGTTTTAAAAGATTAAGTAATGCCCCATCAACCAGATGATTTTTTTTTTTAAGACTGGGCTGCTATATTAGCGAAATCTGTCAATGAAAATCAACATTTTGCTAGGCCCAGAAGTCATATCCAGGATCTTATGCTCAGGACTCTACTAGAATAAGGGTAGCAGCTGTTAAAAACCTATACCAGCACACACTAATATAGTCGATTTACATGAACGCAAATTGTATGCTGTGCTGCAGATGTTTTTTCACAATTTCGGGATCGATTCCATTGCAAAACATGTTTGTAATGGTTGCCTTTTTTCAGGTTTAAGGTTAACTAAAACTACTGTTGCTTCTAAAATTTACCACGGTTTTCCACCAGGTCCCGGCGCCAAGTTCGAGGGTCTCCAGCGTGCAGCAGACGAGAGCGGCACGGGCCCGTGCGCGCAGCCGATGCGCCTGCCGGGGGACCCGTGCCGCGTCGGGCCCAAGCCGAGGCAGAAGGCCGCGCCCAGAACCATCTCCAAGCAAGCTGGAGCCAATGCTGCCAGCGATCCCAGAGCGAAATGCGGTAACACTGATATTCTGCTGTAGTTGTTAAAAATGCCTTAACGGCCGGTCTGAGTGAAGATTCCCAAGAGCAAAGGTGCTCGGGAGAAGGATGTATGATCCAGTAAGATGCTGGTAGGGATCATGATCTTACTTCCGGGATTATCCTGATAGCCGTGGTATAGCTCTCCACTCCTCCAGCACCTCAGGATATGTTGCCCCCTTGGCGCTACGTCACTTTGTGCTAGCGACCGTTTTCGGGGACCTATTTATTGTATGTGCAAGTCACCCCCTGCCGTTTTACAAGCCGTGTTTATTGTCTCAAAAGTTAAGTTGCCATAAGTTCATGATCAAGAAGCAAAGCCGTTTGTCACGCGTAAATAGGTTACTTCCAGGCAAGCGTCTATTTTCAACCACATCATCGCTGAGCCTATCAATACAAAAAGTACATTCGGTGGAGTAGTAGGCCTAGTTACAATAGAATAATTAATTAATTATAATTATCATGACAGAAACAACCTCGGCGGTGCCACCTCTTGGCCGGACGGAGTACCAGGACGGGGTGTCGAAGCTGGGAGCCATCATCATGCGAGACAAGCTGCACCGGAGATAAATTACGTCACACAGAAGACTACGGATTACAGGAGAAATCATGGAATAAACTATTTGGACGATTTAGCCCTTGGTCTTATTATTATCTTTCTAATGGCACTTTTTGTTTAAATTAGCTTATGCGCCAGTTAGGCAAACCCCTTCCCCATTTTTTCCAGTTCTTTTGGGTATGTATCTCTGTCAAATTGGCCGAAGGCGGTTAAGCGGGGTTTTGGGGGCCGAGTTACCCGCGTCCTTAGGAGAATACCTAATGTTAGACCCTACACGTGGTCCCCGGGTAACTGGTGGTAGGCTTCGGCCGATGGCTTGTGGCCACCCACTGGGCAAAGACGTACCGCCAAGCCGCCTAGCCGCGTTCCGGTACGATGGCCAGTGTAGCCAATTTAGAGGAGTTGGGTCGAAATAGTTGTTCCAATGCAGGCAGACCAACCAGGCTTGCGCTGACATGGGTGTATCGGGAGACTAGTCGCAGAGGGTAGCGGGATCCGGGGCACGGTGGCGGCCAGCAGCGCTGACGCCGCTGACGATACTGCGCGGCGGACTCCTTTCACGAGGTGGTCTCTTGCCGAAAGGAGATGCAATGTAAACCTCTTTTCCATTCTTAAACATCCATCCATCATCATCCATCCACTCCTATAGGTATCATTGACTAAAGTCATACTAAAGTGCTTCGATCTGTTCATCTGACCTTTTGATATTAATCTTTACTGCGATATGGTCTTGGACAGAAGAACCAATTCAGAGCGTGATATGGTCAACTTTAAAGACACGCGTAGTGGCAAGGTATGATCTATTTTTTGTCGAAAAATTTACTTATACACCGCCAAAGCAAAGGTACCAGGAAAGTTATAAACCCCAATAAAAGACACTCCAAACTGATAAATATTAGTGTATGTACGTAAAGTCAAGTGTATCGTCACGTCGAGGGCCTCGCGCTGGAGATCAGCTCGCCGCGCTTGTACAGCGTGCCGGCGGGCGCTGACGCCGCTGACGACGCTGACGCCGCTGACGACACTGAGGCGGCGGACTCCTTGCGCGAGCTGGTCTCTTGCCGGGAGGAGCTGCGAGTGCGCACGGTGGTCTCGTCGTGTTGGCGCAGCATGACGGCGCGAGCGTCTGAAGTGTTGCGCTCTCTGGGGAGAGAAGAATGAGGGTTAGAAGAATTTTAAAGGTGGTAAGAGCGTAGACATAAGGAAATTCTCATCAGATTTTAGTTGATTTCCAAAATTTATATTTTCTAGGCCCTTGGAAAGATTTAAAAAGCTGGAAGTTCAGGTCGTAGTGATAGTTCTTTCGAACCACTAAAATTGCGTCTATCAATGATCCACATTCATGAGATTCATCATCATTTATAATTTGATCAAATTTTTTGAATAGCTTCAAACCATTTATTTTAAAATTACGAAAGAAATATATATTCAAAAACACCCACTATACGCCCTTTCATTTGATATGCACGCTACCTACAGTTGGAAAAACTTTTTAATCATCTAATTTACTTCCCAAAAAGTGACCCCGTTTTCAAAATTTGTATTTATTTTTCGTTACATGTCCGTGTGAAATTTTATTATGGCGACGCTTGGGGGAGGCTATGTCCAGCAGTGGACGTCTTTCGGCTGGTATGATGATGATGATGATGACATGTCTGTGTTTGGGTCGTAGAATTTTATATGTGTATCTTTCAATTTCTCCAAATACATTTAAACTATTTTAAACTAACCTGTTAACCTGGTAAACATGAAACTAACCTGCTTAGCGCCATAAGTCTGTCAAGATCAGGTGAGGGGCGCCTCAGCTCCGCGGCTGACGTCAGCGTCACGCGGAGGGGCGCGGGGGCGGGTGCGGACGTGCTGGAGGGGGCGGAGGGTGCAGGGGGCGGAGACGCGGGGGGCGACGACGTCGCGGACGCAGACGCCGGCGACGACGAGCCCACCGCCGAGTCGCGCTTGTTGGAGGACTTGTTCGAGGACTTGTTGGAGGACTCGGAGCCCGACGTGGAGCGGCGGCGCGGGCCGGCGCGCGGGCCCCGCCGCCCGCCGGCGCGGCTGAAGGCGGCCGGGATGTGCAGCGACGCGGTGATCACGCAGCTGTCGTCATCTGACCCGCCGAGCGTCTGCGGGACCAATAGAATGTAATATGTCAAATGATAGTTGCAATGCAAGATAATATCTTAAAGTCAGTCTTTGTCCATCGTTTTGATACGGGATAAATGGCAGCATACAGCCAATTTCCTTCTTAAAACACTTAAATCCCGGGTGGAGATCGAAGGTAAGCATCAATTCTTTAAACTTAACAGATTTTTTTACGCTATTTCCAGCTAAAACATTAGGAAGTGGTGACGGGCGGGCGTGAAAAACCTCTGACGTTCAAAAAGTGCTGGCTCCCAGCCTTATGCCTTTAGCCTTAGTGGCTTTTGATTTTGATTTTTACGGAAGTTTGTAAATTTTGCCTACTAGAAATTTTCTCAGGCATACGGCTATAACTGTTGCATATAGGAGTACTAGCAGAAAAATGTACAGCTATGAAAAATGGACCTTACCTCATTGTAGTCGCTGGCGGAGTCGTTAGAGTCATTGCTGTCGGTGCGTGCTGCGGGCGTGCTGCCGCCGCACACCACGCCGCTGCTGCCACACTCCTCACTGCTCCGAACCCTGGAAATACACCATTTAAAATTAAACAATGCTATGAAAACAGGAGAGGTCGAGGCCGAGGAATCAACCGGTCACTTCTTCCTGGAATGCGAAGATTTGGCTTCTCAATGTGCACAAATTTCCGAAACGATGAGTTCGCTCCGCGAAGTCTGTGAAGCCCCCAGGAAGCTTGTCTTAGTGCGAATCCAAAATTGAGCACGAGACTTCTTTGAGTATTTTTCGCTATGGTTCGAATTTGGCCATCCAAATCCACTTCAAAAATTCACCTGTATATCGGACACGGATTAGTTTGGCTTGCGCGATATAAGATTTGAGTGAAATCAAATCTACGCTGTACTTCAAATGTACCTCACATTTGAAGTACAGCGTAGATTTGATTTCAGAAAAAAATGTTTTTAAAACATATAATTGGTTTATCTTGTCTGTGCGCCGTCAGATTACAGTTTTGACTACGCATGCTAGTATATGTGGTGTCTGTCAAACTCTGTACCTTGTTACAATAGTCATGGCAGACGACAGGGAGCCAGAAGACGTGTCGGAGGCAGCCGTCTGGTCCCTGGTGCGTCTGCTGCGCGAGTAGCTCTTCTCACTGCGCCTGCCGAGGAAACAGGCAGGGGAATTAACTGGGTGCAGTTCGAAATGTGGAAAATTTTGGGATCCTTAGAAAAGTCTGGAGGTGGTCATGGGTAGGCTAGTTGAAATTTGAGTTTTCGTGAGTGTTGAACTAAATTTAAACCCCCAGAATATGGCAGACACGCTTTATGGGACGTCTTTGCCTTCGAGTTTGGAAGGAAAATGTCCTGGGCATGATTGTGGATTTACACAAAAACCAACAAAACAAAAAGAACTAGTCGGTGCATTTCTTAATCTATTTTAGCATCCGTTTATGAAGCAAAGTCTTCTTGCTTCAGGCAACCTGAAAAGTGTTTACCTGGGCATATTGCCGGGTCCTCCCGTGGCGGCTGCTCCATGCAAGAACTGTTCCCTTGACCACACTTGTCTCATGCTGTTCTCATTGTTCTCCGCGTTCGCTTCGGCGGCACACCTGGAGAAGGAGAGGTGGAGTGAGGGAGGGAACACACACTCTCAATCGTAATGTATTGTACAGATGCTCTTTTGGATCCCACGGTAGCTGTGGTCTTTTGATCCAGTTGTTTATTTACATAGGGTATGGTATATAGTTATTCATCAATGATATAGACACAAAAATCGGGGTTGGTCAAACGTTCATCGTCCGATAGTGTTTTTCGACTTCTTTTTTACAATAACACTAGAAAATGTTTTCTAGTATTTTGCCTTGATGTTATGGGGCAGTTACCAATATTAACATCATGTTTGTAGGATCTTTAGTATTATAAACACACAATATTAGTCCACATTTTGATTTTCACTTCAATAACACACGCAACAACTATAGTACTACCCACCATAAACATGCAAACGATACTTCGTAAGTCGAAATCCAGTTCAGCTGACGCCTGCCGAAGTCTGATGAATTTGAATTGACTAACCTGAAACCTTGGAATGCTGTCAGCCACCTTCGTTACTAGTGAATGGAAGATGATTCCACTGCCAGTAAGCACCATTTCATAGATCTTATGTCTTAGATGATCCCCTGAACCGTTTTTGGACCTTCAGTAAAGCTAGAGCAGTTTCCGTCTTAGATACTAGTCCCGTCTTGCTGGTAAGTAAGCAATTGGTACTTACTCAGCTCTCCTCAGCAGCAAGGAGTCGAGGTGTGCTGGCGCAGTGTGAGCCAGGTGGATATAGGCCTCATGCAGCAGTTCTGCTGGTAAGGTCCACAGCTCCCCTTGCTTCTCCACCAGCTGTCGGACCACGTTGATGACGTCAGCGCGCTCGGAGAGCTGTTCCACACTGGAAAGGCGTACGAAAAAATTGAGCTTCGTGTTAAGGAAGATACTGCTTGAAGCGGATTTGCGACATCATTTTCCACAAATAAGTAATTGGTACCGGCTAGAGAGAGATTCTTCGAGCTGCTCTGGGTAACGCAAATCACTAAAACTCCGGAATGAAATGAAGATCAGCTATCAACAGTTCCCATCATCTCTTAGTTTCTTCCCATTCGTGTTCTTCATTGCCGTAGGTCGTACTTATTCTGGAAAGCTTTGTTGGATTTACTGGCGAGCTGTTTCCACGCCACGTCTTCGACTCTTCCCAGAGCAGTAGTCACAATGAGTCCTGTTATCGCCTTGATCTAATCAGAACAGCGAGTCCTTTTCCGTTCACTTTTCCCTAGTATTCCCTATCACAGTATATAACAAAACTAGCTTTTGCCCGCGACTTCGTACGCGTGTATCCCGTTTTTCCCGTTCCCGTTGGAATTTCGGGAAATCCTCTGCTCCCCTACACTACTCAAAGAACCTACATGTCAAATTTCAGCGATCTACACTAGTAGTTTCGGCTGTGCATTGTCTGCCAGACATTCAGTCACTCAGTAACGGAAGAATTTTATAGATATTGATGATAACGTTCTAGTGCTGTAACGCACCAGTGTGAAGTCTTTTCCATACTCTCAACCACAAGCAGCATCCAATTCTACCTACCTAGCAGGCTCATTAGGTTTGTTCCTGTGCAGTATGTTGGGCGCGAAGATGGTGGCCAGGTTGGCGGCGTCCATCTTGTTGCCGGGCTCGTGGTGGTCGTCCTCGGAGTGCGCTGCCAGCTGCGCCAGGAACGACAGCAGCGCGTTCAGCGTGTCTCTGTGGGCTGCCGGCAGCAACTGCACGATTAGGCGTAAAGCTTCCCATTGGAAGCGCCGGTTGTGGATTTCTGGAAAGGAGTTTATAAACCATAACTCATAGGGTAAAAGAGGAGCTCATGACAAAAATTTAACAGCCGCACGAATCGATCATCGAGGTTAAGCAACATTTGCCGAGGTCTGTCTGTGGATGGTGACCAAATGACAATACATTCCAAGACTCCTCAGTGTTTTGGAAAGCACGTTAAGCCGTTCATCCCAGCTGTCATTTGTAGATCCTTGACAGTCGTAACGGGTAGTCAAAGGCCAGGAAATCTGACACCAGTCTTGGCAAGGGGTACCTATCGTATTACCCAGGTACTTGGTTGTGGAATTCAGAAAGGCATTATTGTAAAATTCTGGAACTCAACAGCAACTATTCCTTACATACCGAGATGTAATGAATGGTCACCCATCCAAAGACCAACCTTGGCAAGCGTTGCTTAACCTTGAAGATCAACCCTTGCGGCTGTTATTGTTTAGCCGGCAGAAGCTATTATTAACGCAGCGGGTCTCAAAAGGCCACTTTAGCAGAATCAGGAAGCACATCACGCTACCCGTCATTGTCAAATTTTCCCAATCAACGTTGAATCTAATGCGTTAGCGATAAAGATGAAAATGAAATTTGACAGATTGTTGTGTGATTAATATTATGATTCTAATATGATTCTACTAAAGTGGCCTTTTTAGAGCCGCAGAAATCATATCGTGGTGTTATATTGGTGTTTTGTAAGAGTATTTTATGCCTTGTAAATAAGCGTAAAAATACTCACTTTGCGTGTGCAAAAACGCGGGGTACAGGTCCCTGCAGAGCAGCGGGTCTGGCAGGTCACGCAGGAACTCTTTGAGGAGCGTGGCCACGTCGTGCGGACACACGGCGGAGTCCAGCGCCGCCTCCTGACTCCGCTCCCAATCCTCGCGCAACTGGAAATGGAGAAGAGGATTTGTTAGAGTTTGTTGTAGAAATTGATTATCGTAACTGAATCCAGAACACAGAACAGAACAGACCAGTGTGGTCTGTGTCCTGCCAAGTTCTTATACCCCATGTGGTGCTATGAATATGCATGATCTACACTAATATTATAAAGAGGAAAGATTTGTTTGTTTGTTTGTTTGTTTGAAATGAATAGGCTCCGAAACTACTGGACCGATTTAAAAAATTCTTTCAGCAATGGATAGCTACATTATCAGGGAGTAACATAGGCTATATTTTATCCCCGTACTCCCACGGGAACGGGAACTACGCGGGTGATACCGCGTGAAGTCCACTAGTTTTTAATAAATTTGTAAACTTCACCTAGATTAGCACACAATATGTGTACGCCTCCTGGCGCTCATAACGTAGCGCTCTTTTAACCAAACATAAGATCTGTATTTCTTTACCTATGTTAACAAATACTGAATACACGAACTTAGTATAACTTTATGGGTTTTTGGTCATTGAAATATAAAAAACCAAATCAAATCAAATCAAATCAAATCGTATATTTCAAATAAACCATTTACAGGCACTTTTGAATTGTCAAAGTCGGTCAGTCAAAAACATGAAGCTATTTGCACGTTCCAAAGCGTAGATCTCTATGGAGAAGAACGTGCAAGAAACTCCACGGACACTCTTTTAAACCATGTGATGTGTTACAAAAATCTTGTTAACATTAACATTGATTGCTTCTATATGTGAGGACAATGCAAAGAACAAGAAAAACATATAAACAATTCAAAATGCAGGTACAGATTAAAATAAGCCAGTGGCAGGTAAGAGATGACCAGTTTCAACTGACGGCGCCCGTTCACGAACATGACGCGTGCATCAGCACCATCTAACTCAACCATTTTGAAGGGAATCAAATGATCCAAAACACGCGCCACCATCAGCAAAACATTTGTGTGAGCATGACAAGCTCTCAACTGCCACGCTCGTTCATGTCAAACTAATTTAATAACGAAATCTATAATTACATATGTAAATGGCTCCATAGTGCTCACATTTACAAAAAATTGAAAATATGCTTCTACGTTATACAAAACTATGGTTTCAAGTAAATAAGAAAAGAAAAAAAAAAAGAAGGCTGCTTTATTGTGTATACTTTGCTAATACAATAATGCAAAGAAGTGATAAATAAATGATTGTATAGGAGAACAAAAAAAGGGTAAGCATTTCTTCCAATTATCGAAAACCTAACAAGTGGACCCATGCTGCTGTGGCTGTGGAGCAGGACCGGCATTTAGCCAAACATTTTTATCAAGGACATAATCTTCCAGTTTATAATATGCTTGTCTACATAATGTGCGTTTTATACATGTTTTAAATTTTCTCTCATTCAGTTCGAGAATATTAAGTGGTATTTTATTATAAAATTTAACACAGTACCCCATAAAAGAAGTGTGTACTTTAGCTAATCTGAATCGGGGTTGATCTAATTTGTTCCGATTTCTAGTATTAAAATTATGCCTATCACTAATTTTACTAAAAAGATGAAGATTTTTCCGAACATACATAATGTTTTCATATATGTATTGACAAGGTACCGTCATGATGTTAATATCCTTAAACAGTTCCCTTAGGGAATCGCGCCGGCGGAGATTGTAAATGGCTCTGATAGCTCTTTTCTGCAGAATAAATATAGACTCGATGTCTGCAGCACGTCCCCATAATAAGATACCGTAAGACATGATACTATGAAAGTAACTAAAATAGACCAGCCTCGCGGTATCTATATCAGTAAATTGACGGATTTTTCTGACAGCATATGCTGCTGAACTTAGCCGTCCCGCAAGAGATGTTAAATGAGGACCCCATTGAAGCCTTGAGTCAAGCGTGATCCCCAAGAAAACTGTGTCATCGACGAATTCAAGTTTCTCTTGGTTCAATACTATGTCACAATTAATACTTTTCACGTTCGGTAATGCAAATCTGATACACTTTGTTTTTTTCTCATTTAAAACTAAATTATTAGCAGTAAACCAATTTTGGACCTGCTGAAGGGCGTTATTTACATCGTCAAGACTTGTGGCACGCCTATCTATCTTAAAAATTAAGGACGTATCGTCTGCAAATAACACCATTTGAGTTTGATTTTTTAAAAGATGGGGAAGATCATTAATGTATACCAGAAAGAGGAACGGACCCAATATTGAGCCTTGTGGTACCCCCATTTTAACTTTCAGACCCCGTGAATTGACACCATTTATTTGAACTTGCTGCTGTCTGTCATTTAAATAAGACCTCACTAAACTGAGTGCAAGTTTACCCAGTCCGTAATGTTCTAGTTTTAGGAGCAAGGTTTCGTGATTTACACAATCAAATGCCTTGGAGAGGTCACAAAAAATTCCTATTGCATCTTGCGCCTCTTCCCACGCTGTATAAATGTGTTTTAACAACGTGACTCCAGCGTCAGTCGTACAACGACCTTTGGTAAAACCATACTGTTGTTCGTGTAAGATTTTATTGGTGTTAAAATGATTGAGCATTTGATTGAGCATTACTTTTTCAAACACTTTGCTGAAAACCGGCAATACAGATACAGGTCTATAATTATTAGTATCTTTATTATCTCCAGATTTAAAAAGTGGTATCACCCTACTATATTTCATTATATCCGGAAAGACCCCTTGGTCAACACATAAATTAAATATTAGTGCCAAGTATGGTGCTATGGTCTCAAATATGGACGTGCACACTTTGATAGACATTCCCCATATGTCTTCAGTCAATTTAATTTTGATTTGCCGGAAAGCTTTAATAACTGTCATAGGGTTGATATGTTTGAATTGGAATTCAACCGTACAACCTGGAATGTTTGCTCTTAATAAATCAAATGAGACCTCGGGTGAAGAATTTAAAGCTTCAGTTGTTTTTGATGGTATATCAGTGAAAAATTTTACAAATTCTTGAGCTACTTCTAAATTAGAGCTTATGGCACCATGCGCAGTCTCTAGTAAATAGTCAGTGTTTCGTACTTTATTTCTGTTAGTTTCATTATTGATAACTTTCCAAACTGTCTTTATTTTATTATCTGCCAATTTGATCTTGTTGCTTATGAACAGGGCTTTAGCTACTTTACAAGTATTTCTGAAAACCTTAGAATATTTGTTTACATACTTATTAAAGGATTCAGTGTTAATGAAAGACTTAAGGCCGTATAGATCATATAGTCTTTCCCTACTTATCCTAATGCCTTTAGTCGCCCAATCACTAAATATAAACTTAGGGAAAGTATCTTTGGACTTCTTTTCAAAAGTTGCATTGAATTCTTTTAGTACCACTGAAAAGAAACCATCATAAAATTTATTCGCATCCTCAATATTGTGGCCTAGAGCATTTAACTTATTTTGTAAGGTCCCATTAAATTTTGCTAGTTTGCCAGTTGTTATTGGCCTAAATTGTATTTGAACTTTTTGCAAGGCTGCTTTATACTTAAATGTTACCAGTTGACCACTGTGATCAGATTGAAGGTAATTAACTATAGCTTTATCTAAATAATCACAATCGCAGAATACATTATCAATACATGTTGCAGAAGTTGGAGTTATTCTAGTTGGTTCTGTAAAAACATTAGACAGATTGAACGATTTAAAAAGACTTAAAAATCTGCTGCTATTTGAATTATTTTCTAAAATATTAATATTAAAATCTCCACAAATAATCACGGATTTGTTACCTGCTGCAAGTTTCGCAAGGACATCTTCCATTGTTGTTTCAAATAACGTAAAGTTTTGAGGGTTAGGGGGTCTATACACGCACACTATAACATGCTTATCTAGCTCAACACAGGACAGTTCGATGCAATGTTCCACTGACAAGCTAACAATGTCATTACGTTGCTTAAATTTTAAACATTTTTTAACTAAGATGAGGGAACCACCGCGCGACTTAGATTTGCGGTTAAAACAACTGCCCACACTATAATTTTCATAACTAATTAGCATCTGGTAATCCTTCAACCAGTGCTCACTAAAACATACAATGTCATTCATTGTTTCAACCCAAGATACACACTCAGCATCTCAAAAACGTCCGCAAAAAACAGGCGCAGAATTCATAATTGTGCGCTAGTTTCAAACAGTCTCGCATAAAAACAACTTTAAGCGATCCGTGTAAGGTTGAATTTGCAAAAAGAATTTCGCATCACTCGCCATACTGCACTGCTTTGTAAAAACTAAGCGATAAGGTTGAATTTGCAAAAAAAATGTTTATAGTATAACTACATACAACTCACACATGACACTTGATACATGTCAGTTTTTGACGACAGTTTCGAGTGTTGAATTTGTTCGAGACTGTGCATCGTGGGTTTTTTATATTTCAATGGTTTTGGTGCTACATACAAGTGAAATTAGATAGTGTGTTGTTGTTGTTGAAGGAGCTCTTAAAGCCTTAAGATTACAAACTATATTTCCAATCGACACGGTTAGAAGTGGTGTACAGGATTTTCCACATTGGTTATAAATTTCTGTGGTAGCACTTAGTATCTACGGAATAGCAGAGATCAGTTTTTCTTAAGCAGAATACTACCACCATCAAATATTTAGTGATGACATACGGAACTGAAACGTGGTCGCTTACAATGGACCTCATCAGAAGGCTCAAAGTCACTCAAAGGGCAATGGAGAGGGCAATGCTTGGAGTTCCTTGCGTGATCGAATCAGGAATGATTATATCCACAAGAGAACCAAGGTTACCGACATAGCCCGAAGGATCGCCAAACTAAAGTGGCAATGGGCAGGGCACATTGCTCGCAGAACAGATGGTCGATGGGGCCGAAAAGTTCTGGAGTGGCGACCGCGTACCGGAAGACGCAACGTTGGAAGGCCTCCCACAAGGTGGACCGATGACCTGGTGAAGGTCGCGGGTAGCCGATGGATGCGAGACGCACAGGACCGGTCGTTGTGGCGGCGCTTGGGGGAGGCCTATGTCCAGCAGTGGACGTCTTTCGGCTGATATGATGATGATGATCAAATAGTTTCAACTGCAGTGCCCGCATCATTTGTCCATACATTACTTTCATACAAATCTATACTAACATATAAAGCTGAAGAGTTTGTTTGTTTGTTTGCTTGAATGCGCTAATCTTAGGAACTATTGGTCCGATTTGAAAAATTCTTTCAGTGTTAGATAGCCCATTTATCGAGGAAGACTATAAGCTATATATCATCACGCTAAGACCAATAGGAGCGGAGCAGTAATGAAAATTGTGACGCAGACGAAGTTGCGTGGGGTAGCTAGCAACATTTATATTTCTAAAAACCTGTGGAAAAAATACGGTCAGTCCAGAAACTACAACTACGTCAAACACAGCAGAAAATGCCCCACAACTACCTATCGCATACAATTGCACGCACCTCAAATAATTCCCCCAACTACAAAACAATTCTATCTTCGTCCCTCTACAATGTATTAACAATCAGTACGAAACATAATACTTAGCAGTTCTAATACAACTCCGTAATAATTGCGGTAACTAGGCCACGGAACCACTCCGCTATAACCAATACCTCCGTTTGAGAAAACATCTAATTCCGTCGATCAGTGTTGTGTTCTCACTGGGCATGTTGACTGTGGAGTGTAAACAAGGGACTCCGGGTGATTAAGTAGCTTTAATTCTGTCGTAGCTGAAGTGCTTAGTTTGTGTGGGCTGATTGCTGGAGTGACTGGGGGAAGCTATGGTGATAATTTCTATGCTTCTAATATTTTGTATCATCATTACCTGCGATGGCAACAGTATTGTCTGCCATCTCGCCGATGCTTAAGCAAGAATTGTATATTTAGTTTCTACTAATATTACATATCTAAATAAGGAGTGGAACTTTCTGCCTGCGTCTGTGTTTCCGAACGCTTACAACCCTAATCTCTTCAAAGTTAGAGTGACGAGGCTCCTTCTGGGTAAGCTCGCTCCATCGTAGACTTTGTCTCTGTCGTCTTTGACCTAGACTAGAGTCAAGAGCAAACCCAGCACAAATAAGAAAAAAGAATATCGTCAGTCCCCGCCGCCCCACATGTGGAGCGATGCCATTGTCTTACTATTTGTCTTTTAATTTGCGGGGCCTGACTGGTTTAACCGTAAACGAAAGACAATTTGGCTAAGGACAAACAAATATTGACAAAACTGGATAGTTCCAGACATAATATGACCATTTAAGGCCGTGTTTTATCAGCAATAAAAGTCCCCTAAAGTGCCACTGATGGGGCAAAAGCCTCCCCCAAATCCGTCCTAGAATTCATTTTCCGCGCCGTATCATATGCTGCTATGAGGGCTGCCTCACGGTAAGCATAAACTGGGTTAAATTATAAAATAATTCTCTAGTCTGAGTAGTCAGCTCTCAAAAGCTACCTTTTTTAGGGTTCCGAACAAAAAACGGAACCCTTATAGGATCACTCGGGTGTCTGTCTGTTCGTCTGTCACAGCCAGTTTTCTCCGGATCCACTGGACCGACTCTGCTGAAATTTGGTACACATTAAATTTTTAGTATGGGATAGACTAGGAAATTTAAAAAAAAAGTTTTTTGAACAATATCGTGTGATTGCTGAAATGCTTAGGCTTACTGTGAGGGTTTTAATTATATTTTTTTCATAATTTTAAAATAAATGGTCTTGGGAGTTATTCAAGAAATTAGACGCAAAATGATCATTCCCCTTCCTATTTCAGAAAATTTTGAAAAAAATGTAGATAATAGATCCTTACCTATAGATTACAGGAAAACCTATAAGAAGTCATAGTGTTAAAATAACCCTTTGCACGCGAGTCTGATTCGCACTTGGCCAGTTTTTTTTATTTGAGATGGGCTTGCTCTTGACTCTAGTCTAGGTCAGTGACGATGATGATGATCTGAGAAGCTAAATTTATCGTAATTAAGACAGGTGATACACCATACTCCCTTAAATGAGCATCACTGGAGGTGAGCACACCGAATCAAATTGCATCCACTTTTAGAACCAAAACCGAAGCCAGAATGTGGCGTTATCTTGCCAATCAAGTGTATGCTATTTCCTTAATTAAGATCTTTCGCTGATTAGCCATCGGACGCATCAGATACTATTATTGAGATGTTCGAAATAGACCGTGTTACCCTCTAAATGTGATAGCTCTATTAAAGGATCAGGCTATGTTTAGAAATCTGTAGAGTGCGTCTTGTCAACACATTGTGTCATCAGTCTCTTTAAATGTATTTTATTTTCCTATTTCCTTATCTTTATTCTTGTTGTAAGCTTTGTCTTCAACGTCCATGTTAAGATGGAATTATGAATATACTTTACTTAGTTATAGTCATTTTCCCACATTTTCCTTCTGCTACCTATTTATTCTTCACTAGCAATGAGCAGTTGCATTGCCAGTGTGAAAGTAAGCATATATATCAATATATCCCAAGGGAATGTACTCCTACTCCCAGGATAGAAAAGAATTCTATATCCTTTTCCAGTGTCCAATCTATCTCTGTACTAATATTCATCAAAATTGGTTTAACAGCAACGTAACAGACAGGAAGACAGTATTAGTATGGATAAAAGTTAAGAAGCATCGATTCGCATATACATGTTTTACAGGTAGATCTAAGTCTTTATCAATTTTCTGAAATTCGAAAAGTTTGAAATTCCAATATGAACTCCCTCTCTTCCCATCTCTTACCTGTCTCACTCTCTTCTTGGAGGCGGATACCCTGAACAGGCCGAGGGTGTGCATGCCGTGCCTCCTCAAGTGCGAGAGGCAGGCGGACACGATGCCCGGCACCTTGGGGCCTCCCAGACCGGCCTCCTCCAGGCCAGCCCAGCCCCATTCTCCTGAGTCACAGGATTCACTCTGGAATGGGAGAAAAGATTGGATTAATTTTGAAATCATAATATTCACAAAATCTCTTAAATAACTCTGTATTATTTGGGTACATAATAACAGCTGTACGTATGGCTCTGTACAACGTTTCCATAACCATTCATTTGGTGCTTCATCATCTTCCTGCACTTGTCCCATTGTAAACTCGGTTTATTCTCCCATTCTCTATGTTAATCACCATACTATCATTCACTCCCTTTTCTTTCATGCTATTCACAGAGTTCATTCATCTTTACTTTGGTTATCCTCTCACTCATCCATCAACTGCTACACTCTCACTCATCATTATTTTATTCACATGCTTAACTAGTAGTTTTATCAACCTCTCCAAATATGGTCAAACAAATCACTCTCTTGCCAATTTGAATATCTATCCGTCCGTAATTTCTGTTTTGCTTTATCGTGTGATTTGTTATCTTCTTCTTCATAGCGTGTCGATCGTAAATTAATTTAATTTAAACCTTTTATTGGCCCTATCACACCCATTTATTTAAATCCTTATTGAGTCAAGCTCAGAACTATCCGTCCCAAAACTATCTCGGTTCAGCTTTTCCAGATTTTCAATTCTACAATTTTCTAGCAACATAACCCAATCAATAAACTCAACCACCCATCCAATCACATTCCCTTACTTTTGTAAGTCAGCACTCCGTTCCCACAAGGTAAGCAATTTCATCGGATTTATTATAGACCTGGTTATTTCTGTTCAGGGTATATATACACGTTGCGCCGGCGCGTCATGCGATAATTTTATCACGACCTTAATGATCAAGATGTAAGGCCAGGTAACCGGATACTCATGACGACACAACTACACCTGACGTCATCAACGACCTATTGACACTGTAACACAAGGTTCTTTCTTAATTACAAGTTATTTTCAGACAGTTGAAAATAAACTAGGAAGCTTTTCCTGCATGTTTTATTTTTGTAGATTACGTGAAGAAATTACTCAATGTTCCGCTGAACAATGTTGGTCTTTGGCGAGTTTTTGCAAATCTTAAATTAAAATATTTCTGCGTATTATTAACTGTTGACATTGATGATCATCATAACATGTTAACGCGTGTTACTTTGTGTTTACATTTGATTTGAAATGTTTCTATAATGTCGCTCAAAATGTATGTGGAATTTGTGTTACATGTTATAATTTAGAATTAAGAAGTAGGATTGGGTTTTAATGGCTATTCAATTTGTCTTCAACTTCTTAAATTCGCAATCCATAAATAATTGGGATTGTGCTTGTTAATACTTAAAAGAAGATATCATTTAGCGGCATAACATTGCCCCTAACAATGCTGACAATTCAAGTAGTTCCAGCAACTTGAAGCATCGATTTTGGCATAGCAACAAAAGAAATAATAATATAGAATGCTGAAAAGTAATTTCCACAATACGACAACATCTGGCCATTTCATGACAGTATCATCACCGTAAACTATAAAACCTTGGAATCCTAGATCAAACATACTGATACTGAAAACGAGACGAATGAACATCCCACACGTTCTCGTATCGAAAACCACGGTCCATTAGAACAAAGCCTTTCCAGTAATAAATCTTGACATCAAAGACTAAATATATGCTACATAAATATAATAAGACGCGCTGTTTGTCACGAGCAATATAAACTAAAGACGCTTCGCGCATACTTCGGATGCCAAGCAATGGGAATAACGACTGGCATACTAAACCCTTACTGGTTGTGACTCAGTTAAGATAAGCATCGAAATAGAGTACAATCGACCCATCCCACACAAGATCTCCCGTCCTACGTTCCCAATAACTTGCGACTTCTTCCGGATTTAAATGAGGCAACCAAAAGAGCTGTCGAGTCGCTACCCACTGGTCAAACCAAATATGAGACATCGATTGTAAAAGAAGAAGAAAGTCAATAATGACATATTAGGAGAATAAGGATTCAAGAAAATATTAGAAACACAAATTAATATTATTAAAACGACAAAAAAAAATGACGTGTAAAAGTGTTATTTACAACCTACTTACAAAATAAATATCATTTCTAAATGACTCGGAATCAAAATCGACTAGAAAGATACCTCAAGAAGACTGAATAACATGGTGAGAACCGTCAATCCAAGACAAAATAGGTTGACACAAAAAATAGGAAGGAAGAGAGAAGAACTGAAAGCTGAAAAACTAAAAGCTCTAGACAAACTTAAATTCAAACTCAAAGCAAAAAATTCAACCATCAGAATACCATTTACAGACACTATTGAATTTTCAAGGAGTCGGTCAGGTTGAAGCCCGTTCCAAAACGCAGATCTCTTTGGAGAATAACATACAAAAACTCCACGACAACTTTAAATGTGAGATTTAAAGTAATTCCACCCATTAATTCTAAAAGTTACATTAATAAAACAAAACAAACCAAAGTTGATATTGAGCCAAAATAAGCTGCTGTTAAAACCACTATCATTAACCTATAACATAAACCGAAACTCAAACTGCAATAAATTGAAATTACCTCACAACAATGTTACAAACTGCTCCATTCCACAAATGCCAAGATATTAAGACACATCTCGCATATCCAACATATGTCTGTCATAAGGAATATCTTCAGTATTAACCACAAGAATCCATGCTATACATGTTTACTCGTCAATTCGACACATTCATCATTACATGGTCTATGATTGATATTACCTCTGATAAACAGATACGATTGACCGATTTACCAGTTAATTTCTGCTTCTTGGGGGTTCTATATTTTCGAACGTTATTATTAATTTTGCTAACTACGTTGCTGTTTATGCTTTCCTATCATTAGTAAAGCTACTTGCTCTACTACCTGCCTATTCTGCCCCACTCTTGGATGAAAGGCCTCCCTCCACTTCATCAATTTCATGAATTCTCTTACAGATGTCGAAACTAATTATTTCAGCATGCAATAATTGTAATATGTTCTACATAATGTAGATTGTCACATTGAGATTTCATGCTTTTTCATCCCGTCATCTTCTTCTGTGCCTGCTGCTCCCAGAGTCGGTATTTTTTTGTATTTTTGAACTAATGCTACCCAACATCAAACTTCAAAAACTTGCTGATGGCGTGAACCGTCAAAAGATTGAAGGCCCTGAAGCTAAGGTAAGGACACACTGTCAAAAAAAGTTTCGGTAATCTATACTTCTATACTAATATTATAAAGAAGAAAGATTTGTTTGTTTGTTTGTTTGAATTGAATAGGCTCCGAAACTACTGGACCGATTTGAAAAATTCTTTCAGCATTGGATAGCTACATTATCAGGGAGTAACATAGGCTATATATTATCCCCGTACTCCCACGGGAACGGGAACTACGCGGGTGAAACCGCGTGACGTCCACTAGTACACCAATAAAAAAGAACCCAAATTCTAGTACCAAATTCTTGCTAACTACCGTACAACTCGAAACGTTAATCTCCAAACCACACCCACACGAACCTAGACATGATGTTTATCCGTCACACAGACGTAAATCTTCAACAAGACGATGCTCTGTCATTACCAGGATTTATTGACTCGTTAGCTGTGATCTGCGTTGTCATAGCAACGCCTACGTTATCGCTGTCTGCGCAGCTGTCTGGCCCTATTTGTGAAGGATTAGTTGATACTAGGGTAGCTTCCGATTAGTTACGACTCTAATTGTTAGATTATTCTTCACGTGATTTGTGAATTCTGTTCAATTTATCAATTTGCAAGCTCGTTAACTCGTTGCCTTTTTGTTAGAGATAAGGCACACTTGCCTTTTTGTTTCTTATCTTTAACTCAATTTGTCGTTCTAGCTTCTTTAAATCTTTCTTCTAACCAGCTGTCTATTTCCTTGCCTTCGTCTATTCGTATACTTTCGTATTCCTTACGAAGAATCTGTCGTTTCTTAAATTTTGTGTAACATCCAGAAAGCCCAACGGGTAATTAGTACTTTCAAACACAAGGTTAATCCTAATCCTAATATTTATAATTCTTCCGTTACTGAGTGACTGACAGACAACGCACAGCCGAAATTACTGGTTATAGAAATCTGAAATTTGGCATGTGAGTTCCTTGGGGAATGTAGGGGAGCACTAAGAGGGAATTTCTTACGGGAACGGGAAAAACGGGTTATGCCCGTACGAAGTTGCGGGCAAAAGCTAGTCAATATATATATAAAATTCTTCCGTTACTGACTGTTTGTGTGCCTGAGTGACTAACATAAAACGCACAACTGAAACTACTGGTCGTAGAAATCTGAAATTTGGCATGTTGGTTCCTTGGCGAATTTAGGGTAATACTAAGAGAGGATTTCCCGAAATTCCAACGGGAACGGGAAAAATAGAACGAGATATGCGCGTACGAAGTTGCGGGTAAAAGCTAGTTAGTATTCAAAATGATTAAACCAAGATTCGATGTCTTAATGATATTATCTATTTGCGGCACATGTGTTTAAGAATTACAGGTAAATGTTGACACAGGTAAAAGCTGTTGCAATTATTGGCTTATTGGATTCAGACTCGTGCGCATTGTTCTACGGTAAACAATTTATCTTTTACTAATGAATCTACTTTCGATTGTGCCAAATGTTTTTGGGATTTTCTTTTTTTTACTATTGGCGTACGTGACCACAGTGGTCGCGGGCTCACGGCTTTGTTAGTCATCGCATACTTGCCTATTTATCGTTCTAAACATCATCATCATCATATCAGCCGAAAGGCGTCCACTGCTGGACATAGGCCTTTCTCATGTGTTGCTACAGCAACCGGTCTAGTTATTATTCTGATGACAATTTGAAATATTTAAATCTCAAAGTTTCGCTGTTTCCCCTTCGTAAGCAGCATTTAAAAAAGATACTTCTCGTGAATTATGTTTATCATTAAAGGAAAATATCGATATCATATTGATACCGCATGGGAAATTATTTCCAATCTTATAATTTGGCCTAAAATAGAACCGTGTTGGAGTAACTAATTTAAAAGTTGACAGAAGAAAATGGAAGAACAGAACGTGTTGCGCCAAACTCAAGTAACATGGAAGAAGAACAGGAAGATAATGATAACAGGTGAACTTATTTCTTAGTTCTCAACAGATATAAAGTGCCAAGCTATTTGGTAAAGTGGCAAGCTATTTGGTAAAGTGGCAAGCTATTTGGTAAAGTGGCAAGCTATTTGGTAAAGTGGCAAGCTATTTGGTAAAGGCTTATAGGCGACGAGACGTTGGTGGCTAAGTTTCACAGCCCGGCTCATCGGCGTAGTGTTGCTTGCCTGTCAGTTTGCTACAGATTGTACTTTGGTGACTGTGCGTAGGAACTCCACGACCTAATCCCACTATTGCCTGTTTACTACCGAAATAGCAGACGTACTACAGGGTACCATCCGTTCTTGGTCGATATTCCGACTATTCGTACTCAGCGCTTTTTTCCCCGATTTTTATTATGCGCACAACCAAAGTGTGGAATTCTCTGCCAGTGTCTGTGTTCTCTTTCACATATTATACACCGTCTGCACTCCTTCAAAGCAAGAGTAAATAGGTATCGTCTAGGCACGCTCGCTCAATCATAGATCTCATACAATAAATAAAATCTTCACTCAGGTGTTCACAAAATCAGCGTAAGTTCAAAGCCAAAACGCAGCTTCAAAATAAAATTAATAGTAAAACAATTGGTAATTTCTCACTATCCCAAAGCATAACAGTTCACTAGAAATACAAAGCAAGAAACGAACACAAAGCATTAAAGTGTCGGTCACGAATTTAAAGGCAACACAAAGTAATGGTAGTTAACCACATAGTTTCATGCCAGTTTTCTGCTAAACGTGGCAAATGCAGCTAATGCGGCGCGGAAAATTTTCTAGTTCACACAAATATTATTTGACTTTGGTATTTGCTTTATTGCATAGTTTTCTTTAAAGGAAATTTTACGGTCCTGGCTTGAGTATGAAGATAAGATTATTGCAATACATGGTTTCTTTTCAGACAAATTATGCAAAAATACAAATAAGAAAAATAACCTGCTGTTCCCTACATTTTACCAAGTTATGCGAGATAAAAGAAGAAGAGAAAAGTTGGTAGAATCATCACAGCGTTAATTCGTTGGATTCGTTCTCACTTAATAACGTTGTGAATTTTATTTATGTGTATGTATGTATCTATGTATTTATGGTTGTTTTTTTTTTCTGCCTCTGTTTTGTCCTTCCTATAATTTGCACCTGCCATATTTTCTTTTCTCTTTCTCTCTTTTTGCTGTGTATAAAGTTTTATTATTAAAACTTTATGTACACCTTAGTACACCTTATTTATTGGTACTGAACTGTAGATTTATTTATTTGCGAGTTGATTTTTGTATAAATTGTCTTTGATTGACAACTAAACATTTTTTGGATAGTCATTGAAAAGAAAAAATACCCTGTATCCTAATTCATAGAGCAAGTCCAAAGAATTCTGTTATAAAGACAGTGATGTCAGCGTCAGCTAAACAAAATGCTAAGAATTCATTCTTGGCAATTTGTTAGGAAATTATGGATACAATTATAACATTATGGTTATTCTAGCAGTTATTTGTAGCTTTTAACAATCAGCAAACTTATCCCAATGAAGTTCCTGGCTAAGATTCATCGGTATAATTTATAAATGTAGACTGGGTAAATACAAAATTGAATTGGTGGATTTTGAGTAGGTACAACTGAAATATAGTACAATACAAATATGAAGATGTGGTATAATCCTCAAAATCCAGTGCAAAGCAATCCTTAAACATTTTTATCTAAATTCTGCTACTCCTCCTTCCTCAAAGAGTGAGTAAACGGAGTTGCATGTCTGATAGCCCCAGGTGCAGGCCACGTCACGCGTTACGTGTCTTGGCGACCACTCTAGAACTATTTCTGAGCGCTCAAATGGCGAATGACGAACGGTAGCATTTACATTACCAGTCTATCATGACCTTCCTGACCCCTCCCTAGTCTAACACTCACTGGTTCTAAAAGGGGTTTCTCGGGAGATGTTATAGGTCCATGAATGTTTGACAGTTGAACCTAGATGCCACTGCAGTAGAAAATAGATGTCAATTGTAATATAGATTGATCGATTGATGAATCTTTTAATTCATCGATCAATTCTATTGTTAGTTTTCGTTTTCTATTTTTGGATCTGGTGTTTGGCTATCGAACTTTGTAGTTATGACTCATAGGAGCTGTTAAATTCTTACATCTGGATTTAGAGTTGCCGATAGACTGGAAAAATTGATGCTTTGAGCTAGTCATCGTATTAATTCTGTAACAATGGTCGATATACGTTAGCTTTCGTGTTGTAAGTTCATCTTTGTTCGTGTTACAGTCCATCATCGTATTTCTGCTTTTGTCCCATTGTACTTGGGGTCGATTGCTCAAGGCCGGGTGGGTTGGCGCTCTTTTTGGGGGAGGCTTACGTTCAGCAGTGGACGGCAATTGGCTGATATGATGATGATGACTTGGGGTCGACGCAACACGTTTTCATCTTCCATTGTTTTCCATCTAAGTTGATGGTATCATTCACTTCATTTTCTTTCAAATCATTCTTTGCGATCTAATCACGTTCCGAAAAACTAAATACATTAAAATCAGCCCTTTTGGGTTCCTTCATATCGCTCTATAAATGGTCAAAGAGATCCTGGAGAATTCTGGTCAGACTATTCAAGAACCTTTTCATTACCTACATGTACTTGTACTATGAGCAGAATTATTCTTTAAAATCTTCTTGCGTAAATTAAGGGACTACTAATGATACTGGGCGGGGTGGAACGAAAACCTGATCAAAATAGAGCTTCTGCAAGATGGAGGCACACGCAATTAAAAAGGCTGTTGGAGAGGTCTAGGCTTAAAAAGTCCGTATAAGTTGGAGACACGTAATATGTGATTACGATCAAGGAGGGAACGACAAAGATGCATGGCTACTCAAGCATAAGACTTACATCATCGCCCTTCTCGAGGGCTCCGAGGGAGGCGAGCGAAGCGCGGGAGCCGCCATGTTGCTGCCGTCGCAACGCTCGCTCACTCTCCACGCACTGCGCAAGAGGTACGCCGAATACACTGCCACCCGATGATTCTGTAAAGAAAGTAGACAGGGTGTTATGAAACAAAAAGAAAAAGTTTCTTGTTAGAAGGGCTAAAAAGGCCACTTTAGGAGAATCTTATTAGAATCATATTATTACATACACACACAACAATCTGTCAAATTTAATTTTCATCTTTATCGCTAACGCATTAGGTTCAAGGTTGATTGGGAAAATTGGACAGTGACGGGTAGCGTGGTTTGCTTTCTGATTCTGCTAAAGTGACCTTTTTAGACTCGCTAAGGAGGTAAAAAAAAAACAAAAGGAAGTAATTTTTTTACTCGTGATGGATTTGCTCTTGTCTAGGTCAGAGGTGACAGAGACAAAGTCATGTTTTAACGTTATTTTTCCTTGACCAAGCCAAGGCCATTTTCAAGCTTACGTAATGCTACAATTTGTCAAAAAAACACAATGTTGGAAAATTAGATAGGTATGTTTGTGTTTACGACTGCGATGCGAATGCGATCGCTCCTTAAAAATACGAAAATAGCCCCTTACTTAGACAACTGAGGGGCCATTTTCGTGTGTGAGTGCTGAGTGTGAGGGTGTGTGGCTGTTGGATTTTTATTTGGCATTAATACCAAATAAAAATCCAACAGCCAACCAGTCGTAAAGCAAAAACATTGTAATACAGAGGCACCGCAGATAACGCGATGCGAGGAGCCTTATAGGAAATCATCAAATGACTCCTCCCGCTCTGGGCGGAGCAGAAGGGAGTGTCAGACTCTTACTGACTAAAACCCGTGTTCCACCTAATGACCTTTGTGTTCCAGGGTCGCGGTGACTCTTTCGAACAAATTCCGCAACCATGCAATTAGCCCACATGCTATTCCGGGATGGCGAAAACAAAACTGTTATATTTCTCATCAGAAAGTAAACAAGTGTTGCAAACAACAAATTTAGTTAAGGAGAACTAAGCAGAAGCAGGGACATTATCATATTATTTTGGATCAAATTCCAACAATGAAACCAGACTTCCGCATCGTGGAAACCTAAGCCGGGCTTCCCCGAAAGGGTAGGCGATAGTGCATTGTCCTACACCCACCTCCCGTCTGTTTTGTTGACGGTATTCAGTTCGTGTCAGGAGGCGAGTCTATCACTAAGACAACATGGCGCTTATTGATATATTTTTTGTGTTTTACTCATGACTATGAGCAAAACACAAAAAAGAAATAAGTCAGACTTGACTCATTATTAACTTTGCAATGCATCAACAGTATTTAAAGTTTGAACGTAAATCTCAAGTCTTAGTGCCGAACGAATTTGACAAACTATATTTAACTAGCTTTTGCCCGCGACCCTAGCATATCCCGTTTCTTCCCGTTTCATGGGAATTTGGGAATTCCTCTCTAAGTGCTCCCCTATACTCTTCAAGGAAACTACATGATAAATTTCAGCTTCCTGGGACTGGAAGTTTCAGCTGTTCGTTGTCTGTCAGTCAGTCACTCACTCGCTCAGTCACTCAATCAGTCAGTAACGAAAGAATTTTATTTGATAAACCGTCGTTTATTTCATTATTTTATGGTAAAACCAACGCCATGCTGGTAGCAAACGATTCTGCTGCACATGAGACCTTTGATTCGATTCCTAAGTAGGGAAATATGTTATTGGTGTTTACATCTGGAATTTCTCAAGAGTAGCACGAAATTTTTGGTATGATATGGTGTTTAAGCATAACTGTCGAAATATGCGTGCTATGGATGGATAGGCGGATTTGCGCCTAACCCATTGGGGAATACGGACGTTATGCTAGATTCAAGAGTTTCCAAAAATTACCGAGACAAAACCGCTTCATATAGCTGAAGCTTGCAGAGACGCTCAAGATATACCGCGAATCACCAAGATGGTAAAATATTACCTATCCTCTTAACAGAACTCCTTGCTACCTTCCAGGATATCCACAGTCTATTCTCTGCTAGGAACTAAATGCCATGTTAATATTAGCCTGTCTATTTACACCGAGGTATTAATATGAACGAAACGTTTCACAAAGCTAAGCGCGGGCGCAGACGCGCGGGTAACAACTGCGACAAAGGTCGCGTCTATTCCGAGACCTGCTCGTAGTTGTGCAGCGTCCCGCAGCTCAGTACGTCGCTAATGCGGTAGCTATGCATTTTGGTGACGTCATCATCTTCATATTTTTGATCTAACTCTCTGAATCTTAAACACTCATAAGTAAACCTTATCGTCAAAAAATTTCCTCCGCATAGCTGTCGACTTGAAGTGTGTCAAAAACAGGGACGGCATTGCCACGTGGTATGGCAATGCTTATCTTCTGGAGGACTAAGGTAAAAGCCAGCCCTTGGGTCACGCCCAAGTGACATCTCAAGGACCGTAAGCCCCAATTGTATTGTCAGCCAAATGGTATTGTCTTTCCAAATGGTTCCTCGGTGCCTCACGGGGGGGGGGGGGACCGACCTTAACATTTAAGGTAAAACAAAAATTTTATCAGCCTAGGAACAGTCATCGCAGTTATCTTGTCCCGTGTAACGCGAGACGATATCGCAGCAGACTAAGGCGAAAATGTCGAAACGAGCTCGATCCCTACCGAAATCATTGGACCCTAATAACAAAGGACAGAGTTGAGTGAAAAAGGGGGAGGGAGGCCTTTGCCCAGTAGTGGGGCAAAATTGGCTAGATATAGATAAATCTCGTAGACCAGGTCAGGAGTACATTTGCACTACTCCTTAACTCTTTTAGAAGGTTTTAGGACCGTATTCTCCAAAGGTTTAGACAGAAGTGTACATGTATACAGTACAAAAACACACCGCCAGCGTTTGTTAGTCCAATGTAATAGAGAGGAGCCTATAGCCATCTATCGGTGATATAAACGGCAACGGGCTGCTACTGAGAAAATTTCAGGTGTATCATTCTTAGGAGACGCCACCAGGGACCCTTTTTTATTTTTTAAGGATGGGAAATCATCAAATGATTCCTCCCACTTTGGATGAAGCAGAAGGGAGTGTCAGACTCTTACTGACTAAAACCCATCCGTGTTCCTCCTTGTGCCCTGTGCGTCTCAGAGCTGTCTTCTATGCCGACAGCTCTTTGAGGCGCGCATGGAACACTGCGCGCCGTCGACCCGGGCCTGGTTTTGATCGGACGGTGAGCCACCCAATGCTCGCCGTCCACAGGCCCGCGCCTACGGTGGCCGGGAATCGACCTGCGACTCCCGACGCTCGGGGCGTCTTCTTCGGCTGGGGCGTGAGGTTTCCCTCTCGCTCACGTGTTCGGCCTCCTCCTTCGCTAGTATTACTGATTCGCAGAAAGATGCTACCGCTTCCCATACCTCCTCGCTCCGGACCATGAATTGAACCAGAGCCAGACGCGAGAGGTCGCCGCCGCCGAGCGCCTCGACGAGGACACGGCGGTGCTCCGCCCAAGCAGGGCACACCTCCACCGTATGCTCCACCATGTCCTCCGGGCGGTCCTCGCAGTGTTGACACCCGGGCGTATCCTCCCGCCGAATTCGAAACAAGTATCTCCCGAAACAACCATATCCGGTGAGTACCTGCGTCAAGCGGAAGGTGAGGACACCGTGGCGTCGCTCTAGCTACTCCTCAAAGAGGGGATTTATCGCCTAGGTTGTGGCGTGCCCAAGCCACCAGGGACCCTAGAATGACATCTTAAAACCATCAGGATTCCGGTTTGGGAGGGAGACGGAGCTATACAAGACCCAAAGCGCTATCTCTTTTTCACAACGGAATCACGATGGTAGTGGCCCGTCATAGTAAGGAGGCAGACCTTTCAGTCAGGATCAGAATAAGGTAATAGGAAAGGAATAAGAACAGAATCCGATCGCAATGTTAGTGAAGTAGGCTATGAGTAGAAATCCAAAGCTGTACAACTCTTTTCTCAGCTCTTTAACATTCATAAAGATTTGTACAAACAATTGTCAGCTGGTAACAGTCAGACTAGCCTAATTATAAAGCACAAACTAACACAAAAATCCTAGACAATACCCGCACATATGTTTTTCATCACAGTTTCTAACTTTTTGCGCCGATGATGGATGCGCCAAAGAATAGGTCAGCCACTACACTTCCCATCATATTTGCGTGATGACTAACTTTTTCTATTTAAAACAAAACAATAATAGAGAAGTTAGTCATTTTCCGTGGGCACGGAGAAGCTAGTGTTTACACACACCAAAGTGTATGAGCCTCAAACAAGTCATACAGTTGGTATTTTGATATAAAACATACAAAGTTATATTTTAAGGCGATCGTTACCATGCTGCCTGAATTATAGACAAATATACATACATCAGTTATGATTGATAAAGATGTGGGATGATAGTGGAAAACAGTGTATGTGTTTTTTTTATTTGATAGGTTGGCAAACAGATCGACAGTCCGAATGGTTGGTAGTGGTTACACCTGAAATACCAATTGTATTGTCGATGAATTGCTACACGAAGTGGCGAAATTGAAACGTCATATGTGCCATTAATTTTCCCGGCAGAAATGTATCTGGACGACTTTTTCAACAGGAAACTAACTACTAAGAATAGCGTACTTTCATTGTGTGTACAGCTAAGAAGTAAAGATCCCTGCCGGAGTCTGTGTTTTATGTTTTCTGATGTCTACAACCTGGGAGTAAATAGCGAACAGGTTACTTCTAGGCAAGCGTGTCCCATTGTCGAACATATCACCGCTTTCCACAAAGTGAGGATTGTGGTCAAACGCGTGTCTATTAATAATAGAAAAAAAAAGTGCTGAAGCTGTAGAAGGATATTTATGAGACCTAATATAAGCACCAGCAGTAGTGGGAAATACAGGTTAATTAATATGACCTAATTTCTTGAGATAGCAAGAATCAAATTGCTTTTCGGTCGTAGGTTCACAGACGCAAAATTTGGACACTCATGGCGTCTTTTAAGCAAAGACGGGAGCATATAAAGCGCTAGTTTTTTTCAGGAAATTCAAGAGCTAGAATGCAAATGATGGTACTGGTAAACGAGCGATGTGGATGTACTCGGACCTAATCTTTAAGCAGATCTCAGAGGCGTGATGGGTAGACAATATTGTTGCCATTCCCGGGAAAAACCTGGATGAGGCTAGCTCAGGAATGTGGAGAGTGGTACTAGAAAAGAAATGCCTAGCTTAGTAGTCAGCAAAGTCGGGCTTTGCATGGCGATGAAGAGGACTCCAAATTAAAAGCTTGTAAGCTTCTAAATTTAAAAGCACCAGTTAAAACTGTAAACGATGAAGACCACACACGAATAACTACTACTACAGTCCTACACTTTCACACATTGGCAGCAATTTTCCCATCACCCAAGGCCGAATTAACTAAACAAAACTATTTGCAGGTTCCCAAGAAAATAGCAATAAAAGTGCGGTTGGGCCTATCAAAAATGTGTGTGTATGTGGCTAGTCAAACAATATAGGCGAGCGTTGACGGACACTTCTCAAAAGCGAGTCTGCTTCTATTTTTAAGCTGTACTACGGAGAGTTGGCGCTTACGATATTTTAAAAATCATATTTCTTTTTTTTCCTCGTGTTCGATTTTTGTATCATCATAGATGAGTCAGTTTGTTTTTTTTTTCTAATCGATTGGCGTTCTATTGTTTGTGCTTTTTGTCGATTGCGTGATATTCTTTAGTAATTTGATATAAGCGTTTGCGTAGAACGTACAAAAGTTTACATATCTAAACGGTTTGGTTTTTTAGCAATTTCTATCTGTTTGCAATAATATAGATAACTTCTTGGTGTTATTCATAGGAAGGAGCTATAAAATGTTTTAGACTTCCTTTTTTTAAATATATCAACAGGTTTAGCGTAAATACCAAGCCAAACTATAATATGAACAATCGATTTGTCTTTTTTTTTTTGTTGGAAGTTGTGATAAATACTTCGCACTTGACCTAATTCCAGTTTCTGAGCGTTTCGAATATCTCTTTTTCTCATTACAATAGTATAAACGAGTACAGTATAGTACCTACATTCATAGTATTTTCTTGTTAGCTTTTTACAATGTTTCAATACAATAAAAATACCGTATGTTGACAATAAGAAAAAATATTCTTGTAGCAACGATGATAGTTTACACAAACTTCCTATAAAAACTGGGGCGTATCTGAACGTTGCAAAACATTGTCCAGACGCATCGCTCAGAAGACGGCATTGTTACTCCTTTATACACTAACGCCGAGCTATCAACGTTACGTTAATCAAGGTCATAATTACTTCACATTTTGTTGCGAAAATACTCAAATTTTGCAAATTAGTCAAAATTCTGACAGAACGCCTTCACAGGAGATTTTAACTTGTTTCTCACAACGGGAGAATCTGCGTGATAACATTGTACCTACCTACTTCATGTTCCCTACGTGCTCTTTCAATGTCTATCGTAGCTATCGGCCATGGGGCTCCTGTTTTTATCTGCAGAAAAAAAGGGTTTAAAGGAAATGAGTTTGGACTGCTCTCATCTTTGGGACGGAGCTGCCAGATACCAGCTTGATGCCCTTGAGTCAATTCAGAAACAAGCCAAGAGGATCATCGGCAATGATAAGCTCGTCGAGTCGAAGGTCCAAAGTCTTGAGCATCGACGCCGAGTTGCTAGCCTGTCGGTTTTCTACCGGTTGCATTTTGGGGAATGTGCGACGGAATTGCCTAATTTAATTCTGCCAAGCCCGTTCCATCATCGAACCAAAAGACGAACGGCGACGCACCACCGGTACATGGTGGACATCCCTCCCACCCATACGCACAATACGTTTTGGGAACACATTCATTTTGCGTACAGCCGAGAAGTGGAATTCCCTTACCAGAGTCTGTGTTTCCTGATAGCTACAACCTGGGAGTCGTTAAGTCAAGAGTGAATAGGTTACTTCTAGGCAAGCGTGCTCCATCTTCGACCACTTACCGACAGGTGAGAGTGGTCATACGCGTGCCTATTAATAGTAAAAAAATAACCAACGTGAATGGGATGGCAGGAGCTGAGTCCGCTAGCTTTGTTCACTCACTCTAATACCTGTCATCCCATAACAATCTAACCGTCAGGGTGCCCTAAGTTGAAAATAACCTAACCTTACCTAGGCCACATCATTACATGACCAATTCTACGATATACCCAACGACATCATGAATTCTACACTGTCTTTAAGGTCATCGGTAAATCTAGGTTTACATTATTATTTCAGGGTGTGTCGTGGCGCGAAATACACCAATAAAACGAATCTATTAAAACGAGTTTAATAACAGCTAATCAACTGCGCCAGAAGGCACCACGACGTGACACAACACAATAATGTAAACTAGACTTAATTATATACCCGGTTTTTAAAGGACGGGATGTCATCAAATGACTCATTTGATGATTTCCAAGGACTGTCAGACTCTTACTGATTAAAACCCATCCGTGTTCCACCTAATGTCCTTTGCATTCCAGGGCCGCGGTGGGGCCAGTACCTACCAGGGTTTCGAACAAATTCCGCAACCCTGGTAGGTACTGGCCCTAGCGGGCTTCCGTCTACTATGCTGACATCTCTTTCAGGCCTGCGTGGAACACAACGCGACGTTGACCCGTGCCTGGTTCTTATCGGACGGCGAGCCGGTTCGAGCTCGCGCCTACGGTGGCCGGGAATCGCCCTGCGACTTCCGAAGCCCGGGGCGTCTTCTTCTGTTGCAGCGACTGAGGCAGCGGGCGTGAGGTTAGCCTCTCACTCACGCGGCCCGCCCCCTCCTTCGCTAGCACGATTACTTCTCAGAAGTAGGTGACTGCTTCCTATGCCTCCTTTAGTATATGCTCTAAGGTGTCTTCACAATAAGACCTAATAACGTAACGAATGATCGGTCGAGTTTGGCAACTGCACAAAAATACACATTGAGAAGATCCGATATAAAGCTCAAAGTTTTTCTTTCTGTAACGTAACAGTTTACACTATTATAAACACAGGTGAAGTCTGTACTGACCTTGAATTACAAGCCGACAAAGTTAAGAAATTGGCCCACAAAATGGCGGTGTTTCGGTTTATTTTAGCTGGAAATGTAAATATTAAACAGGCGGTAATAACGTTGTTTACATAATAGTAGTGACCCCTGCGAATTAGTTTGCGTATCATGTTATTTGTTGTTCCTATTCGTGCTACAATCTAGATTTTGGGAACTTATTTTGATTGAATGGTGACGGGCGGGCTTTTTGGGGGACTGACATAAAGTAAGTCCTCCAAATGGCTCGCTTATATAATAGACCCGCTTCATAGACGTCTAAGGTACAACCTTATCGAGGTCTAATCCAAATGTGACTGTTCCTAGGCTAATAAAATTTTCTTTTTCCCTAGAATTAACCCAATTGTTAAGGTCGGTCCTGGCTAAAGTCCTTTTTTATGGATGAGAAATCATAAGTGTCAATCAGGAGTGTCTGACTAAACCTACCCGTGTTCCTGCAAATGTCCTTTGCGTTCCTGGGGCCACGGTACTCTTACAATTAATTCTGCAACGTCTATAAATTGCTAGCTTTCAGACTAATTTGAATAAATGTATTTTGATTGAAATAATCTCGCGTTCGATCGATTTGAGATAACTTACTGTTTTGGTCAATTGTGATCGAATTTACTAATAAGTCTTTACCATACAATCACCAGTCACCAAGACTAAATCTCATAATGATTTCGAAGTTTTTCACCTCTTAGATGTTTTCATAATCATAATTATTTATTTGCTTAAAATGTGGTAGGTTACATATGTTACAGTCATGATAAATTTAGTACATAGACACATTCCGTGACATGCAAATATTCAGTCAGTAAAAGTGTTTTAGTAACATATCAGAATAGTTAGGTACACACAATTACAGTATAGCCAAATTAGTTGGTAAAGATGTTTAGGTTACTAATTCGTGAATTTTATGGATTAATAAACAATATAATAAAAAAAATGCAAAATTATAACAATGTTTTGAACACATATCACACATCACAATTTTGATAACTTGATGATTCTAATTGATTAAATTATTACGCCAATGAAGTAGAATCCACCCACAGTGACTGTGGGTTTTGAAAGGATCCAGGAGAAACAAGACTTGTCAAGGAACCGATAACACTGGGGTGGTGGTTTTGTATTATATTCTATTGTTGTAGCTATAACACTAAGAAGTGGTATCGTAGTGACGGATGGGCGGCGTTTTGGAGGACTGTCTTGATGTAAGTGCTTATCCTACTTAATGTTATAAATGCGATTGTTTGTGACGATGGACGGATAGATGTTTGTTACTCTTTCACGTCAGAACGCCTGAAAGGATCTTCATGAAATTGGCATAGAGGTAGATTATAGTCTAGAATAATATATAGGCTACTTTTTATCCCAGGAGTATGTTCCCTAGGGATGACGCGGGCGAAGCCGCTGGCAGAAGCTAGTTTTCAGAATAATATGACAACACTGGCGTGACAAATTTGAGGCGTTCATGTCAGATTGGTCAGAGAGAACTGCACACCGAAAAGAGTGGAAGGCTTTGGGAGAGAACTTTGTCCAGCAGTGGGGCAATAGGGGTTGATTTTAAAAAAAGAACTTTTATTTTTGGTTCGGTTCTCTCATGTCTATTCGCATGCAAACCCTTAAAAGTCGTAATACATATATGTAACTAGTTGACCCGCGCAGCTTCGTCTGCTCCACTCCTATTGGTCTTAGCGTGATGATATATAGCCACTAGCCTTCCTCGATAAATGGGCTATCTAACACTGAAATAATTTTTCAAATCGGACCAGTAGTTCCTGAGATTAGCGCGTTCAAGCAAACAAACAAACAAACTCTTCAGCTTTATATATTAGTGTATAGATATCAGTAATGTTCCATAATAATTGAGCTGGATATTTTCCTTAAACATTAGAAAGCTTGCGTTATTTTTATCACGGTACAGCTATTCGCTCAGTATTCGCGGAATTCGCTCCGTCATAGCTAGGTAGGTAGGTACGTGTGGCTGATTCTGTACCGCGGTGTTGTGAGATCTTATGAATGTGAACACAAAAGTGAGTGTAGTCACTAAGGGCGGGTTTCTGAATTGAGTTTTTTGATTTTAGAACTTGTCAAACACTGATGCCAAAATATTGACAGGTTTTCAAGCTAAGATAGAGTTTGACCAATACTTCAAATGCTTAATTCAGAAATCAAATTCAAACTCAAAATTCTTTATTGCGAATGTGTCGGGTAGGTACAGGGGCCCTAGACAAAATGCAATTCTATTAGCGACTGCGATTGTCGAAATTCACACGTGACTTTTCGACAGCTTTTGTCAATCCCGTACATTTTTGACGTTTTGACAATCGCCTTCGCCACGCTACCGCTTCAAGAATGTCACTTGTCTAGAGCCTCAGGACAGATGTTAACAAAAATAGGAAGGTTCTTATAACTTAGTTGCCTGTTTAGGCATTGCAATTAAAATTGAAATTCATATTTTTTCATTCAATATTATAGACCCAAAGATATAATATAACAGGGTGATCCGTCGAGAGGGTTACTAACCCATGCCAACAAAATACTCTTTTTAGGGTTCCGTAAACAAAGGGTAACCAACGGAAACCTATTATTAAGCCTACGCTGTCCGTCCGTTCGTCCATCCGTCCGTCCGCCTGTCTGTCAGCGGGCTATATCTCATGAACCGTAATAGGTAAACAGTTGAAGTTTTCACAGAGTGTTCATTTCAAATAGGTAATAAAAATATGATGGTACGGAACCCTTCATGCGCGAGTCCGACTCACACTTGGCCGGTTTTTTTCTAAAAAACCAAAACCATGAACACGATTTTTTATTAAAAAAAATACATCGTGAAATTGTCTAACTTAGAGCTACAATGCAATACCTTAAGGCAGTGGTTCTTAACGTTTTAGTCATAAGGGATCATTTGATCAAATTTCCGTCTTCCCATGGACCTCCATCGGAGGTAATAGATAGTAGGTAGATTGTATACTCCAAGCATTGCCCTCTCCATCGCTCTTTGAGTGACTTTGAGCCTTCTGATGAGGCCCATTGTAAGCGACCACGTTTCAGTTCCGTATGTCATCACTAGCAACAACTGGAAAGTATGTTGTATTCTAATTCATTTCCTGTCTCAAAAACATCTTCTAAATTAGTATTCTATAGCATATCAATCACTTCTTTATTTCGAACCACCGGTTAAGAACCACTGCCTTAAAGTCTTAATTCAGCATTAACAACTGTTCAAGCTATGCTTTTGCCGAAATAAGAAAAAAAATAGTTTACCTACTTACATGATATTGATAATATCTTCACGATGTTTTTAAGGTTTTTTTTTGAGGAATGGGCTTGCTCTTGATCACAATCACGTCTGATGGAAAGCGATGGATGAGGTCTATGATGGAGCGAGCGTGCCCAGAAGATGCCTGTTCACTCTTGCTTTGAAGGCAAACGGGCTATATGTGGACGGGAACACAGACGCTGGCAGAGAATTCATTTGAGACTTAAAAGATCTCTCTCCAGTACAGCGTTTTGTATCTATTCCAAATTCATCATCTGCTTAGCCTTTTCACAACTATATTTGGGTCGGATTCCAGTCAAACCAGATTCAGCTGAATACCAGTATTTTACGTGGAGCGGCTACCTACCAGATCTCCACAACCATAAACTTGGTAACACGGTACTTCATGGCAAGACTGGAGTCAGATTTACTGGCTTCTGACAATCCGTAAAGACTGCCAAAGATCTACAAATGACAGCCGGGATCAACGGCTCAACGTGCTTTCGGAGATTCTCGGGATGTTAAGATAGTCACCCATCCACAAACCAACCTCGGCAAGCGTTGCTTAACCTTTAAGATCGCCTCTGCGGCTGTTATTCACACGTGTTTCTGCTTTTAAGAAGTCAGTAGATGGCGATCGATAGCGGTTTGATAGCATCGTTGATAAGGCGACGTGAAGCGGCGTGAGTTAGTCCCGACTCTTGGCACGCGTTCAGATTGTCGGAATATTTGACTAGTCTCTCTGCCCCCGCACTAACCATGTTTTAAGGAACTTTTTTCGTTAAAACGCTATTTAAATTACTGGGTTTAGGGATCCCCCCACCGCCGTATCTCCACGTTGTCGTCGTGGTGGGGCTTGTGTGTCTCAATGATCTTGGAGCTTTGCCGGTAGAGTTACCTGCTCATGCCGGAGAGGTCCAAGTGAGAGACCAGACCAAGAGAGATACCGGGAAGGGGTTGCTCCCGATCGATCGATGGCAGTCGATTGGCAGAGGACGTGACCATGCCGCTGCGGTGCAGGCGCACCAAAGCGGCGCATGTTTCTCTCCTTGAGGAGAGAACTTCCGGCGGGTTCACTGAGTCGGGTTGTCCGGACAGCGAACGGAGGCATGTTTAATGCCGCCGCCGGGGGCTTGGCTTAATCGCCTGGCCCAGAGGAAGGCTACCTCTAAGATAAAAAACCACCTAATCCTAAGCTTTGAAGCGCGGTGAGAGGATGAATGGCTGGAGGGAGTCCAGTCGCGAGCGCTTCCCCTGTAGAGCACCTGCCGCACTCTGCAGTATGTAGGCTTACCCAGGTAAATAGGCTCTGCCTGGGTGGACATTCTTTCCTTACTACTCGTGGGAACTACATGGATAACACACAAAAAACACAAGGAAGTAATGTTGCGGAGATACCGCTTGCCGGCGACGGCAACAAGAGCCGAGGAGGCTCCCGATCCTCGATAGAGGATCCAAATATGTCCGACCAGAACTTGCGCGGTCGCTCCAAATTTTGGAGAAAACGATCGCGCAACGAAATTTCTTCGGACCGGGTGGGGTCGGTGGTTCTCTCCTCAAGCGAGGAGAACCTGCCAGCTGCGAAAGTGGCGACAGCGAGGAGAGGCCGGGGTCGTGCGTTGGCGAGCGGATCTTCCGCTCCTCTGCCAGGGCGCGACGTTCGGGGTCGTTTCAAGCGGCCCGATATACCGGGAATCGACGGGGAGAGCGATCCTGGAGTCTCATCCGGGGTCTCCACTGAGGAGCCGGGAGGACTCTCCGTCTCTCTCGTAGACACAAGGGTGGGTGGCGCCTCCGATCAGGATCTGGAGCGTAAGGCCAGGTTTGCGGAGGTCGTTAAGGCCGCGATCCGCGATGTGGCCTTGAAGAGGACGCAGTCCTCCAAAAACACGGCCATAAGTGCGGCCTCGGCCTCCATTTTAGCGGCAGCGGAGGCTAACTGTTGCGGGCCTCCGTCGGACGAAATGTCCAAGCTGCGAGCGGAGGTCGTTCGCCTGGCGGCCACCACGGAACTTCTCCAAAAGGAGAATGAGAAGCTCCGAGCAGACCTGGCCGGGCTCCGAGGAGCCAGCTCAAAGGAGGCGCCTCAAGGGGGGCACAAGCACGGGCAGCCCGTGTCGGCGGAGGAAAAGGTCCTTAACCTAGTGCGGCAGGAGATGGCTGCATTCGCACATAGGTTCTCGGTCCTGGAGAGCATCGTCCTGCGCCCTCCGCTAGCGGCAAGCCAAAAGGCATCGGGCCAGCCTAAGGCGGCCTCATACGCGGCCGCCGTGGTTGCCAAACCGGGGTCGTCCGGTCAGGCCAACCGAGGGGCCGGGCCGGCAACCGCGAAACAAGCCAAGCCGAAGAAGAAAGGTGGGCCGGATTCACAGGCGGCGAGGGCTCAAGCGCCAGCACCGCAACCGGCACCCCCGCCTCCCAACTCTCTTGCGACCGAAGCCGGATGGCAAGTGGCCGGGGAGAAGAAGAAGGCGGGCAAGGCAGCCAGAGCGGCTAAAAAACGCCAGAGGAGGCGGCAGAGAAAAGCGCGAAGCGTCGCGGCTATGCTCCGCGCCCCGAAGACCGCAGCTGTAGTGATCACGCTACAGCCGGACGCGGAGAAGAGGGGCGTGACGTACGGCCACGTGCTCGCGAAGGCGAAGGAGGCGGTGAACCTCCAGGAGATCGGCATCACTGGGGGCATCCGGCTCAGAATGACTATGACTGGGGCCCGGATGCTGGAGATCCCCGGTGCAGCTAGTGGCCCGACCGCTGACGCTCTGGCCGAAAGGCTCAGAGCGTCCTTAAATGCGGACGAGGCCCGAGTGTCCAGGCCCACCAAGTGCGTCAACATGCGCATTCTAGGCCTGGACGACTCCGTCATGGAGGAGGAGGTGGTGGCCGCCGTTGTCAGGACTGGGGGGTGCCCTGCCGAGCAGGTGAAGGCAGGCACCATACGTCCTGACCACACGGGCATGCGAACCGTCGTGGTGAGCTGCCCCGTGACGGCGGCCAAGAAAATATCGGAGGGCCGAAGACTCCTGGTGGGCTGGGTATCTGCGCAGGTCAAACTGCTGGAACCCAGACCTCTGAGGTGCTTCCGCTGCCAAGTGGGCAACCACGTGGGAGTCCAGTGCACCTCGGAGGTGGACCGCAGCGATCTCTGTTTCCGCTGTGGTCAGCCCGGACACAAGGCCGGCTCGTGTAACGCCACGCCGCACTGCGTTGTATGTGCGGTAGCTGGCAAGCCGGCCGATCACTGGGCTGGGAGCAAAGCCTGCGCCCCACCCGCCAAGGCCGGGGGCAAAAAGAAGCCCTCCACCACCGCCGTCCCTACCGCCGCCGCCGCCACTGTTGTCGCCGCTGCCGCCATCACCACAGCCGTTACTGCCGCCGCCGTCGCTTCGGTAGCCGTGAATGAGCCCTCACAAGGGACTCAGGAGGAGGCTGAAATGGAGTGCCAATAACGGCTCCATTACGCCTCCTCCAGGCGAACATCAACCACTGCGCCGCCGCTCAGGACCTGTTGGTCCAGAGCATGGCACAGTGGTTGATTAACATTGCCGTGGTCGCTGAGCCCTACTTGGTGCCGCCCAGGGAGGACTGGGTGGAGGACCTGAATGGCTCAGTGGCCCTAATTTCGTCGGCCGCTGCCGGTACCCCATCCCTCGAAAACGTTAGGAGAGGACAGGGGTGCGTAGCAGCACGGTTCGGGGAGATTGTCGTGGTAGGAGTGTACTTCTCCCCGAACCGAACTCTCGCCGAGTTCCAAAACTCCCTTACGGAGTTGGGCGTCGTCGTCACCGGGTATCGTTCCCTCCCCGTGCTCGTTCTCGGGGACTTCAATGCCAAGCATTTGGCTTGGGGTTCCCGGTATACGGACACGCGGGGCAGGATGGTGGAGGACTGGGCTCTGGAGACAGGCCTAGTCGTCCTAAACCGGGGTTCTGTCCCCACGTGTGTGCGGATGCAGGGGGAGTCCGTGGTGGACATCTCGTTTGCCAGCCCTGCTCTGTCACCGCGTGTCATTGACTGGCGCGTATTAGAGGAGGTGGAGACCTATTCCGATCACCGGTATATCCGGTTTGACGTCTCCGCCCAGACCTCAACCGCGCCAGTCCGGCAGGCCCCGAGTGGTCCGCGGTGGGCGCTGAAGCAGCTAGACCGGGAGCTCCTCCTGGAAGCTTCGATCGTGCAGGCCTGGATGTCACCTCCGGACAGGCCTGCTGACATCAACGACGAGGCAGAGTGGTTCCGGGAGGCCATGTCCGATATTTGTGACGTGGCAATGCCCCGGGTTAAGCCGGGACGCGCCCGCCGCCAGGTGTACTGGTGGTCGCAAGAGCTGGCGACACTGCGTCAGGCATGCGTTGCTGCACGGCGCCGGTACACCAGGCACCGCAGGCTCCGCATCCGCCCTCCGGATGCGCAGGTCAGAGAGGCGGAGCTGTACGAGGAGTACAGAGTGGCGAAAACTGCCCTCCGAGCGGGGATCCTGCAGGCCAAAGATCTGGCTCGCAAGGAGATGCTGGAGTCTCTGAACGGGGACCCGTGGGGAAGACCTTACAAAATGGTGCGGAATAAGCTCCGCACCTGGGCCCCCCCATTGACGCAGAGTCTCCGGCCCCAGCTGGTGGAGGACGTGGTGAGCGCTCTGTTCCCCTCGCGAGGGGAGCATACTCCCCCGCCTATGGCTCCGCCGCCTGCGATGCCCGATGCGGACTACACCGATGACGACGATGACGATGCTCCTGAGGTGACTGAGGTAGACCTGAGAGTGGCGGTTAACAGGCTGAAGGCCAAAAATACCGCCCCAGGACCCGACGGCTTACCTGGAAAAGCCTGGGTCCTGGCCTTGGAGGCTCTTGAGCCTCGACTTAGAGGGCTCCTAAGCGCATGCATGGAGAGGGGCCAGTTCCCACTTCGTTGGAAGACGGGGAAACTGGTCCTCATCAAGAAGCCAGGGCGCCCTGCGGACTCTCCGTCCGCATATCGGCCCATCGTGCTGCTCGATGAGGTGGGCAAGCTCTTTGAAAGAGTAATTGCAAACCGCCTCGTCGAGCACCTAGTGAGGGTGGGGCCGGATCTGGCGGAGAACCAGTTCGGTTTCCGCACGGGCCGCTCGACGGTGGACGCCATCATGCGCGTGAGAGCCCTCTCGACGGGGGACGCGGTTTCTCGGGGCGGGGTCGTCTTGGCGGTGTCTCTAGACATTGCCAATGCCTTCAACACCCTGCCCTGGAGTTGCATCAGGGAGGCACTTCGGTATCACCGGATGCCGACCTACCTCCGTCGCGTAGTCGAGGCTTACTTGACGGACAGAGCCGTCATCTACCCCGGTCACCTGGGAGAGTGGAACCGGCGAGAGATGTCGTGCGGTGTTCCACAGGGTTCGGTTCTGGGGCCGCTCCTGTGGGACATCGGCTACGACTGGGTGCTGCGCGCCGACCTCCCTAGCGGCGTCAGCGTGGTCTGCTACGCTGACGACACGCTGGTCCTGGCGCAAGGGGGATCGCACCAGGCGGCGGCCGACGCTATGATACGCGGGGTTGCGATAGTCGTTGAGAGGATCCGGCAGCTGGGTCTCGAGGTGGCCCTGCACAAATCCGAAGCCATGTGTTTTCATGGTTCTCGGAACAGGCCACCATTGGGATCCCAAATAACGGTAGGAGGGGTTCACATCGGCGTCGGATCGACGATGACGTACCTGGGTCTCGTCCTTGACAGCCGGTGGAACTTCGTCGAGCATTTCCGACGTTTGGCTCCCAGACTGGGGCGAGCCGGGGCTGCCTTCAAGCGGCTTCTGCCTAATCTAGGGGGTCCAAACGCCTCCTGCCGGAGGCTTTATGCGGGGGTCGTGCGGTCCATGGCCCTTTATGGGGCACCGGTGTGGGCGCCTACTTTGAGGAAGCGACCTGCCCGTTACCTCAATGCGTCCCAGAGGGTCATGGCCATCCGGCTGGCCCGGGGATACCGCACGGTCTCTGGCGAGGCGGCGAGCCTCCTTGCCGGACTGCCGCCATGGGATCTAGAGGCGAGAGCCCTCGCGCTCATTTACGAATGGCGCGTGGAGGCGCTACGCCGGGGCGAGACTCCTCTGCCGCGGCAAATCGCAACACGGCGGACGGAGCTCCGGCGGGATCTCATGGCGGTATGGAGACAACGACTGTCGCAACCCAGCGCTGGGCACGCCACAATTGCGGCGATAAGTCCCCTCTTTGAGGAGTGGCTAGAGCGGCGCCACGGCGTCCTTACCTTCCGTTTGACGCAGGTACTCACCGGACACGGTTGTTTCGGGAGGTACCTGTTTCGAATACGGCGGGAGGATACGCCCGGATGTCAACACTGCGAGGATCGCCCGGAGGACACGGTGGAGCATACGGTGGAGGTCTGCCCTGCTTGGGCGGAACACCGCCGTGTCCTTGTCGAGGCGATCGGCGGTGGCGACCTGTCGCGGTCGGCCCTGTTTCAAGCCATGGTCCGGAGCGAGGAGACTTGGGAAGCGGTCACCTCCTTCTGCGAAGCAGTAATGCTTGCGAAGGAGGAAGCCGAACGCGTGAGGGAGAGGGAAGCCTCACGCCCCAGCCGCCGCAACAGAAGAAGACTCCCCGGGCGTCGGGAGTCGCAGGGCGATTCTCGGCCACCGTAGGCGCGGGCCTGCGGACGGCGAGCATTGGGTGACTCGCCGTCTGGTCATAACCAGGCCCGGGTCGACGGCGCGCTGTGTTCCACGCGCGCCTCAAAGAGCTGTCAGCATTAAAGACGGGGCCCGCTAGGGCCCAATGCCTGCCGGGGTTGCGGGATTTATTCGAAAGAGTCACCGCGGCCCTGGAACGCAAAGGGCATTAGGAGGAACACGGATGGGTTTTAGTCAGTAAGAGTCTGACACTCCCTTCTACTTCACCCAGAGCGGAAGGAGTCATTTGATGATTTCCCATCCTTAAAAAAAAAAAAAAAAAAAAAAAAAAAAAAAAAAAAAAAAAAAAAAAAAAAAAAAAAAAAAAGGGATCCACTATAAAAGCACTATTAAAATATCTAGTACGGTAGTTAATTATTGAAAATCTAGCCAGACACAAACAGTTGTGTCTAGGCCATTCCAATTTTAAATAATGATATCAGCAGTTCTTGGGAAACCCCCTCCTCTATAGTCTATAGCATAATGTATTTAAGAAAACACTTTTTGACCTGGACGTTCCCACTGGGATCATTGGTCCCAGAAGACGTAACTGACTAAAACTTTATTTCTATGCGTCTTGCGGTGGTAGATAATATTTTTCAACTGTGGACAGTGACAGAAAAAAAAATGCTTGTCAACATTACAACGCTCAAAGGTCATGGTCCCAGAGACAATCTAGGAGGGAACGGAAGAGAAAGCCAATCTGAAAAAATGCAGCTACATTTTTAAAGCCACTGAAAAACTCGTCGAAAAAACTTTCTCAATAAATAATATTTTCCACTGTGGAAACCTTAAAAACTTTAGCGGTCTTTGGCATATCTCCGCACTTTTACTTGGTACTAGCTGACCCGCGCAACTTCGTCTGCGTCATATTTTTCATTACTGTTCCGCTCCTATTGGTCTTAGCGTGATGATATATAGCTTATAGCCTTCCTCAATAAATGGGCTATCTAACACTGACAGAATTTTTCAAATCGGACCAGTAGTTCCTGAGATTAGCGCGTTCAAGCTAACAAACAAACTCTTCAGCTTTATATATTAGTATAGATATAGATAGATATAGATTTAATATTGTACAAGAAACAAAGGTTACCATAGTATGTAAATTCTGTCTTTATTAGATTTCTTTGTGCATTCAATCAAACCTAACTACTACGGAATCCTATTTTTCTTTTTCCAATGCTCTCTTACCAATCTCTTTTTAAGATAAATTCGCTTGGCGCGTCTCCTGACGTGCTAGGTAAACAATAGACGGAGAGGGTATTCGTCTAGCCTAATATTTCAATGATTCTAGTCTAGAAATATGGTGTAATTTGCCTAGTCATGCCACGTTAGTATTAATTTGTGTAATCAAACAATTTTGTGTGTTTATTATCGCTTGATTTTATCATGGAACCGTTGCAAAGCTGATATAATGAACATAGCGTATGTATTTCGCATATTCATCATCATCATATCAGCCGTAAGACGTCCACTGCTGGACATAGACCTCCCCAAAAGGGGGTGGTTTGCCATAATCGCCACGCTTGGCAGGCGGGTTGGCGATCGCAGTGTATGGTGTTGAGTTTTACAGAGAACGCTGCTGCCCATTCTCTGGTGAGTCCCTGTGACGCTTCATCAGTCCTAATAATACAAAATATTTATTTTGTATCGAAACGCTCACATGTTATCAGACACTTAGAAAAATCATAAATTTTACTTTTAATGGTAAGGGCCAACCTGTCACTTTTACTATTCCGAGAATTACAAAATATGTTATCAGCTTTAAAATTGCGTAGCTATTGGAGAGGCACTCAATATTGAATTTATGGTACGCGCACATGTGCTTGTAGAATGCAATATTTTACGTTAGTTGAAATGCGACCTTTTCTACGATTTCTAAGAGTCGATATTGGAATAGCCGCGAGCACGTCGCACTTATCAAAAACGTCTGGGTACCTGCTTATGAACGACCCTTACGAGAATGAAGATACAAGAAAAACAAAAGTGTTTTGGAAGTTTCGAGAAAGTAGCCTGATATCTTGGGACAACGATTTGGAAAAGGCGGGGATTCAAGCTTTGGCCACGCTAGTAAACAGACGTCTGTTTTAGGTTAACGGGTGTTAGGGTTGGTTAGGTCGGAAGCGATGTCTCCGTATAGGCTAAGAGACTCATTGAATGCCAAATGGCTAGTTGTGTTGTTGTAACCCATAGTTTAGCCAGTATTATTTATTAAGTTAAATATAAGTTAGATTAATTTAGTTTTAATATGTGTGGTGTGTGTGTGTTGGTGAACTAATGGGTGAGTGCTGTGTGTATTATCCTACCTTATAACCCTCTCTGACCTAAACGAGGTAACCGACATATGTGTTTGGTTCTAGGGAGTCGGAGAAGGCCTTCCTATAGAGTGTGCTTTAGACATAGCAACAGACTGTATACAACAATGACTTTAACCTGACTTTAGACAAACCTTACCAAGACACTGCACTAAGACACTGCTTATGGAAGGCTGAACCGAATAATACTCGCTACAAGTTAGGGCCTATTTGAACTATAATGTTTCCTTGCAATATCTAAGGTTATGTCATATCAACCAAACATTAGTAGAGGTTGCCTCTCCCTATGGACTGACTGAGTGCAGAATACTTTGCACTGTTCTTGATATTTGCACACTTCCATTGGGGTAGGCTTCACCAAGTACGGGTTGAAGTGAATTGATAGCCCTCCTAATGGACGATAGGGATTGTATCTCGCTAAATCACACCCGGCCCCCGAGGCCTCTCACTGATATAAAAAAATAATATTTAGCGACATACTTATATTATGAAGCCTAGATGGAACGCTCGTTGCCAGACGTGGTAGCGATTTGCTGCAGTACTCTAGTGTCTTCCAAAAATGGGTAGATTATGGAAGTGTGAAGCGACGAACCCAAAATCCGCTTCCGCAGATAACAAGAATCGGTGTAAAGAGTTATGCAAACGACTGACAACGCGGTACGCTTGTGCTAAGTTATATAATGCGTTAGTAAAGGGTTGATAGGCCGATGTAAGGGGCTAATTTATATAGCGCGCATCCAGTATTTCTGGAAACATGTCTCGCTCAATGACAGAGGCACTTCGCAGTCCTCTGCCTTAGGATTGTGTAAGACATGCTTGAGTGTAGGGAACGTGTACTGTTGTGACCGCAGTAGGTTCTCTCTAGACCTATGCACGTTAGGATCGACGGCACACGTCCGATGTACAGGCAGTTGTAAGACGGCCGTACATCACTGGGGTGGGACTCTAGATTATTGTAAAGAAATTCACTATCGCGCTTTGAAATTAACTATTTCACACAAGCGTTACGTGTCATTTTCCCTTTTGCAGTCCTCTTGTCTTCTTAACTTCATACATTGTAATCTCGTTATTGTTCCATAATTATTTATTGTTTTACGTATGTATACTAACCGTGAATTCCCAATATTAACTTCACCTTGCATCCCCTCCTTGTCCCGCAGCCTCAAAGGTCGGACAAGGCAGTAGTTTCTGGGAATTCATTTCTTACTATTGGCGGGAGGGTGTCCAGTCTGGGACGAGCCCTACGGGACCACGCGGCTGGCGGGGCGTGGTCCTCCTGCCTACAGGCAGGACCTAACTTAACAATAGGTTAATTTTAGGAAAAACGAAAATTTTATCAGCCTAGGGTAACTTAGGAACAGTCACATCCCTTAGTCGCCTCTTACGACACCCACGGGAAGTGATGGGTTGGTATTATTCTTTTACGGCACCATACGGCACCGGCCGACACCATATTGCCTATCTATCTATCTATCTAACCTTTTTAGGGTTCTGTACAACAAAGGGTAACCAACGGAACCCTATTACTAAGCCTCTGCTGTCCGTCCGTACGTCTGTCTGTCAGCGGGCTGTATCTCAAGAAGGTAGGTTGACAGTAGAAATTTCCACAGATTGTGTATTTTTTACCATAATTTTTATTATTTGTTGTTATAGCGACAAAAAATAATAAAAATTTAATATTTATGGTACGGAGCCATTCTTGTGTGTCTCCACTGCCGGCTGAAAGGGGATCTCTCGTTTCCACAAAACTTTGTCGTTTGCTAGTTTGAGCCACGCTTTTAGGTAGGAGTCGAGCTCGTCCCTTCATCTTCGCATTGGTCTTCTGCGATGCCTAAACAAGTTCTGAAGGAAATCTTGATTGCGAATATAGACGGATATTAGTAGCGTATGACCAAAGAAACCAGGGATGAAAAACTAGCTTTTACCCGTGACTACGTACGCACATATTTTTTCCCGAACCCGTAGGAATTTCGGAAAATCTTAGTGCACCCCTATGGAGTGTGAGGAAGCTACACACCAAATTTCAGCTTTCTACGACCAATAGTTTCGGCTGTGCATTGTCTGTCAGTTTACTTAGTCACTCGATCTCAGTCAGAACGGAAGAATTTAATATATTAAGATGATATATTTAAAAAGGAGCCTAGGTTACTGCTGAGATGAGTTTGGAAGAAGAATACATGTCATTAAGCCTTCAAGTTAAGAGGCACTAGACAAAGTGCCGATCGATTAGCGAATACAACTGTCGAAAAGACGACATCTGTAATCATGGGACATTTCGACAGCGTTTGTCAATCCCATACCTACATTTTTTTGACGTTTTCAAAATCGGCCCAACCTCGCTACCGTTGACAAAATGTCACTTGTCTAAAGCCTAGGGAGCCTGTCCATTGCGAGCGGAGCGGAAAAACGGAGAAATATTAATCAATCATGTCAGGAGGCGACTAAGGGACTCACCAGAGAATGGGCAGCAGCGTTCTCTGTAAAACGCAAAACCATACACTACGATCGCCAACCCGCCTGCCAAGCGTGGCGATTATGGTGCCCTTTGGGGAAGGCCTATGTCCAGCAGTGGACGTCTTTCGGCTGATATGATGATGTCAGTTAAATTGTCAGTGACTCACGTGGGACTCACGTGGTACGGAGATTTTATGCAATTCCATTGGTTAAAAATTGATGAACGCACCCTAAGGGCAAGGAAATGATGATGAACGAGGATTTATTTTTATTCTGAATTGGTCATATATGTATAAACACTTTAAAACCGTTTTTTGAAGTGAAAACTTCTTTAGCGGCGTTGAGCACTTTTTCTGTAATGGGTATAAAATCTTAAACTCGCGTCAGGACACGTGACCTGATCGAAAAAGCGTAAGACGGACTCGCGTCAGGGTCACGTGATGCTGATCGAAAAAGCGTAAGACGGACTCGCGTCAGGGTCACGTGATGCTGATCGAAAAAGCGTAAGATCGAGGGGAAGGGAGAGGAACTAGTATCTCCCACTCTTTCTACCGTGCCTGAGTGTGCTGCTCCGCTTAGGCGGCACAGGGCGCTTGCGCGAATGTCCGTCTGTGTTTATGTACAGCGTGCCACGCGTATCCAAGGATACGAAATTACGGAATTACGAAATTATGGATGAAAGTTGATTTTTCTAAGAGACAAAAATTTATGTAATATATAAATAAATAACGATATTATATTATGAATAATAACATGTAAATTGTCATATTTGTGTACGATAGCGCAATAAATAAACATTGTATTCTACCTCATAAATGATAGTATTTTTGTACTTATAATTAAACACAACGTTAATACTAAAGTTTTCACTTCTGCCGGCACTCCCGGAGTGCTACCGGTGTTTTTTTTAAGGATGGGAAATCATCAAATGGCTCCTCCCGCTCTGGGTGAAGCAGAAGGGAGTGTCAGACTCTTACTGACTAAAACCCATCCGTGTTCCTCCTAATGCCCTTTGTGTTCCAGGCCCCGGTGACTCTTTCGAACGGATTCCGCAACCCCAGCAGGCACTGGCCCTAGCGGGCCCGTTTTCTATGCTGACAGCTCTTTGAGGCGCGCGTGGAACACAGCGCGCTGTCGACCCGGGCCTGGTTCTGATCGGACGGCCAGCCACCCAATACTCGTCGTCCGCAGGCCCGCGCCTACGGTGGCCGGGAATCGCCCTACGACTCCCGATGCCCGGGGCGTCTTCTTCTGTCGCGGCGGCTGGGGCGTGAGGTTTCCCTCTCTCTCACGCGTTCGGCCTCCTCCATCGCTAGCATTACTGTTTCGCAGAAAGAGGTGACCGCTTCCCATGCCTCCTCGCTCTGGACCATAGGTTGAACCAGAGCCGGACGCGAGAGGTCGCCGCCACGATCGCCTCGACGAAAACTTTGAAACCTTACATATTTATTTGAAACAAACAGAAGTTCGGTTCTATCGAACATTTTTCTTACAAAAGTTTAATTGTTTGGTATGCTAAAACTTACATCTACCAATAAAAAAATCTTCTCAAGGCAGTTGTTACGTGTAAGAAGGCACGTAGCACATTGTTCTGCTACAATCACAAGTATTGAAATACCTTTCTTTGCAGCAAACGATTCCGACTGTTCTCGCTATAAACTTTTTGGATAAACAATGAACTGTTGAGGTGTAAATATTTGGAGATGAGCCGATTCTGCGAAGCCGGAGATATGGGAGGTATGCTGTGCCGTAGTGTTGCTAGTGGAAATTGGTTGAAAAGTTTGACCTTGACATAGTCTTTGGCATTAGGTTAATCCATATGTTCTTATTGATTGCCTCCACTCGGCTCAACATCGAATCAATCTCGACTTATCCTCCCTCAGCTAAATTTACAGTGATAGTTTGTAACTACTGACTTAATGTCTTTAGGAATAGAACCAAAATCGGTCAAGTGCGAGTCGTGTTACGTAAACCGAAAAAAACATGATTCTTGTACGGAAGCCCACTTTAATTTTTAATTTAATTTAATTTTTATTATTTGTTGATATAACGGCAATAAAAATACACACTCTGAAAATTTCAACAGTCTACCTATTACGGTTTTTGAGATACAGCCTACTGACAGACTGACGGACGGACAGAGGAGGCTTAGTAATAGGGTTCCGTTGGTTACCGTTCGGGTACAGAACCCTAATGATAAACGGATCAAGAAGTTATTTCTGTTTTACAAAATGAACACAATAGCTATTTTAAATAGCATATTTTTTCTTATGATGGAAGTTTTATACATTAAACCTGTAGCGCCAGCCATAAAAACTATATAAAATATATTCTAGCATATTAAAATCATTTACACGGTTCCAGAGGATTAATACATTCATTGCCTTCTTGACTTTTACGACTCTACGTCTAAAACATGGGTTTTCCCCAAGAAAAGATAAAATACGATCCGCTTTCATAGAAATGCAATAAAGTATTTGATTTTGAACGTGTTTTTTTCCTGTTTATCGAAGTAAATATGTAATACTAGCTTCTGCCAGCGGCTTCGCCCGCGTGGTCCCTAGGGAACATACTCCCGGGAAAAAAAGTAGCCTTTGTCCTTTCTCAGGCTCTAGACTAACTGTGTACCAAATTTCATTTAAATCGGTTCAGTAGTTTTGGCGTGAAAGCGCGACAGACAGACAGAGTTACTTTCGCATTTATAATATGAAGTAAGGAAGTAAGGATCTATGTTTCAAGTGTAGGTACAGATCAACGCCGGTTACCACTACGAATAGGATACATTTGCTCTTCAGTTGTCCTTATAACAATGTCCTCATAATCTTATTTTTTTGAGACATCATAAGCAGGCGTTCAGAAATTTGTTTTGGCATTATAGAAGCTCTCATTGCTTCTTCTTCATCGCTTTCTCACTGATAAGAATTGTGACTCAGTTTCAATTTTTCAACGCTTTCCCCCCATCTGTTACGATCGGAAATCGCTCCACGTATAATTTATGAGCCGTGTACATGATTCTTACAATGGAATATTGAGAGCCATATATGAAGCTAATCATTTTTTAGTATATGGCTGTCAATATTCCTGTTAGCAATTTTGATATTCACTTTTTTTTTATTAAGCCTATCTAATTTTTAATCTGGAAATTGTAATTTGTAATTTAAAAAAAAATCTAATACAATCAATCTAATATAATCTCTCTTTTAATAAATCTTTCTTCCATATGGGAATAATGTCTAAATAAATAAATTTTATTTATTTTGATTTATAATTTTGGTATGTAGCTAAACCCGGCTTGACTGAAAGCCGACCCTAATATAGTTGGGGATTTCCACAATCTGATAATGTTACGATCAGCAGCCTGGTGGATTACGGCGCTGACAGGCATCTCTAGCTGATCAGATATTTGGTCCAACCACCGTTTAGACTTCGGCCTCTAGGTCTTACACAACTTATAAAACAAATATTTGATGCCTAAGAAATAGTTCTTTCGGGATCTCACGAGCAGTTTGCCTATTTCTGTCAGGGAAATCTGTTATTATCTACTTCAAAAACTAAATATAGACTTAAAACAAAAAATCCTAACTATAACTGACATTCATTATTACACTTATCTGTAAACCACGTTTTTAGATATTAAATAATCGCGTTACTAAAACTGCACAACAAAAGATTCGCTAACAACTTAATTATAATGACTGACAAGCCGTAAATCTTAAGACGCGGTCTTAAATTCAGATCAAACCCAGTTTTACGAGACGCTGGTTTACATCTCAATTAAATAACTATACTATACGTATCGTTTGCGCAGGTATTTGTACAAAGAATTTCATTGTTCTAGGAAACTAAAAATGGGCCTCATCAGAAGGCTCAAAGTCACTCAAAGGGCAATGGAGAGGGCAATGCTTGGAGTTTCCTTGCGTGATTGAATCAGGAATGATGATATCCGCAAGAGAACCAAGGTTACAGACATAGCCCGAAGGATCGCCAAAGTAAAGTGGCAGTGGGCAAGGCACATTCCTCGCAGAACAGATGGTCGATGGGACCGAAAATTTCTGGAGTGGCCACCGCGTACCGGAAGACGCAACGTTGGAAGGCCTCCCACAAGGAAACCGATGACCTGGTGAAGGTCGCGGGTAGCCGATGGATGCGAGACGCACAGGACCGGTCGTTGTGGCGACGCTTGGGAGAGGCCTATGTCTAGCAGTGGACGTCTTTCGGCTGATATGATGATGATGATGATGATGAGGAAACTAAGATAAAAACCAGAGGAGTAGTAGGTATACTGAGTAACTATAGACCCAAATAATATGCCTTGACTTTACCCAACTTTTTTGTGGTGGGATTCCACTACAACATAGTTGAGGAGCTCGTGGCTATAGAATACTAGCCGCACGGATCGATCTTTAAGGTTAAGCAATGCTTACCAAGGTTGGTCTGTGGATGGGCGACCATCTTAACATACCGAGTTTCCTCCGAGCCTTGGAAAGCACGTTAAGCTGTTGGTTCCGGCTGTCATTTGTAGATCTTTGGCAGTCGTTACGGATTGTCAGAAGTTCTTTCGCGCTCTCGCTCTCGGAACGTGACACTTTTTCGTGCCGGCGTTCATCGATTTACAAGACGTTATCACAATGTCAAAAAAACTAGAAGAAACTGCAGTATTTCACAGCTAGGCCACTTTTTGTCGCTGTGATGTGGCATGGTTATGGTACGTGTGAAATTTCCCAAAATTAAAAAGAAATCTCATTATATCTGGCCACACACAGTTTCTCAATTAACACATTCAGCTGATTTATCTCTGTTTACCGAACGCTGATTATAAATAATTTAATCCGAAATATATCGCGGGATTTACGAGCGGGATTCGAAGAGATGTCGTGGCAGCTGCTCGGTACCTGCTACTACGCCAGATGAGAAAGTTGGGCGGCAAATTCGATTTTGTTACATCATTACATAATACATCCACGATCGTGACTCGTAGTAATCGGTAAAGACGACTACATCTTAGGATTTTCCTTATTTTACTCAATTTCGTTATAAACACCAAAACGCACAAAGACCAGTCAATAGGACCAGCCAATTCTACAAATGGTCAAACGTATGCCAATCGATAGTAAAAAAAAAATTGAGCAACGTTCACATTCGCTTCTTAGTCGCATCTGTCAAAAATGTATAGAAATTGAAGTTTTTTTTTTAAGATTGCGCCTAAGAAGCGAATGTGAACGTTGCTCAAAAATTAATAAAACTGGCTCTCAGATTAAAAATGACTACTTAATTAAATTTTACTGGGGTATTTTTAGTATAATGTATTTTATCTTAGTACCTAGTAATATTGGTGCCCATTGCTGAGTGAAGACTTCCCCAAAATCTTAAGTGGGTGATGGACGTAAGAGCAAGTACGCGTACTTAGGGTGACACACGAGTGAAAAAGGTCGTCGAGCTTTAGAAGCATTTTTTTTTAAATAGAAAGACTTCACCAGAACTGGAGACTGGCTTGCAAATTGTGAATGGAGTGGGACAGAATAGGCTAACTATATCAAAAAAAAAGAAATCTAAGCCACCCTGAACCCGCATAAACTAGGTCAAAAATCCATTTAATATTATTATAAAAACTTATCCTTCTTCTCATAGAGATGATTTTCACTTTCTTGAAAATTATATACTTCTATAAAAGTTATTTACATTCCTATTTCAAGATAAAGATAGTAAAATTCAAACATACGTACAAAGGATTGACCTTAAAAGTATGATGTAAAGATTACCTGTCTACGACATCTGCTACGCCGTAGGCGTCTACGGAATGCCTACGAAACAAGAGCGGGCTACATGAGTTTCGTAGCTTCGTAGCAGTTAGTTTAAACAACTATTCTATATTTGACTACAGTTGTTTACAAAAATAGTTTACAGTTACTAACTCAGAAATATTTTAATGTTTCAGTAGTAGAAGTTTTATTAGATAGAAACACTGATTTGGATAGGGTCTAAAATGATTATAAAAATGTCTGTATTTCAAGAAATAATCAAATGTAGTGAGTTTTGCTTCAGTGGTAAACTACACCCTTTTGGATCCCCAACCCTAATGATGTGCTAGAGCTAAATTTTAACCCAGTAATTGGGTCTGAACCCATCTTGCCGATCTCTAGTCGCAAATTAAATTCTTCATGCTACAACATCTGGTTTGAGAAAAAAATTGGCTGTCTGTAAATTCGGTTTACGAACGATAATTTTACGTGATAACGTCTTATGAAAACAATAGAATTCTTAACAAACAAGCCGAACGCTTAGGCCGATCGTGCCTCTCTATCGCTTGTTCCGCGCTCTCGCTTGCACGGTCGGCTCAGGCGGAACGTGACACTTTCGTGCGTGCAGCCGACGTTCATCGATTTATAAGACGATATCACGTCAAAAATATGCATTTGTGTGTTTTATAATAAGGTATGGCGTATGGTGTCGGCCGGTGCCGTATGGTGCCGTAAAAGGATAATACCCTCCCATCACTTCCCGTGGGTGTCGTAAGAGGCGACTAAGGGACTTGCCAGAGAATGGGCAGCAGCGTTCTTTGTAAAACGCAACACCATACACTGTGATTACCAACCCGCCTGCCAAGCGTGGCGATCATGGCAACACCCCCCCCCCCCCTTTGGGCAGGCCTATGTACGCAGTGGACATCTTTCGGCTGTTATGATGATAATAAGGTAAACAAACGGAAAAGATCAGATATTTCCCTACACCTACAATTTGAACTATCAATATTAGGGTATGACTCTGAGTCAAGAGATACAAATAGGTAGGTAGGTTGGTTATCAATACCTATTTTTGTATTTTACGATTGAGGAAAAATAAAAATAAGTTATTGTAGTTTTATTGGTTCGTTATTATTATTGCTATTTTTCTTCTCTTGTGTCGGCACGTGTGTATATTACAAGGTCACACGATGTTTAGTATTGCGAGCTGACTGATTGACTGACTCTGGCTGCTAAGTGTACGCCGTTAGCTCTTAGGGCGGTTTTTAAGTATCTGTAGTGTTTAAATAGACTTATGATAGACGACAGATACCCGTGCAATAACGGTCAATGACCCACATACATTTATTGACTTTCTTAATATCCAAAACAGAAATAATGCAGAAAGCTGTCCTGAATCGAATCGTTCTCTAGTACTGAAATTCGGTTAATACCTTATTGTTCGATAGTTATCTACGAAGTAGGGCAAGTTCAATGTACTTTATTGTACGTTTATCTAGCTCCTACCATAAACAGATTTACAAGACACGAATAATAGTCAAGGGAATATGTTGTGCGAACTTTTGTTCCGCTGGCACAGAACGTCACCTGCTACGATCTTTAAACAACATCTCATAACGTGGCTTTCTATTGGTAAAAGAATTGTCAAAATCGGTTCAGTAGATCCAGTGATTGCCCGCTTTTTTTTATCGATGGAAAATCATCAAATGACTACTCCCGCTGTGGGCGAAGCAGAAGGGAGTGTCAGACTCTTACTGAATAAAACCCATCCGTGTTCCTCCTAGTGCCCTTTGCGTTCCAGGGCCGCGGTGACTCTTTCAAACAAATTCCACAACCCTGGCAGGCACTGGCCCTAGCGGACCCCTTCTTCTATGCTGACATCTCTTTGAGGCGCGCGTGGAACACAACGCGCCGTCGACCCGGGTCTGGTTCTGATCGGACAGCGAGCCACCCAATGCTCGCCGTCATCCCGGGCCTGCGCCCGCGCCGACGGTGGCCGGGAATCATCCTGGTATCAAGCAGCTGGAGCGTGAGGTTTTCCTCTCTCACACTTTCGGCCTCCTGCTTCGCTAGCATTACTGCTTCGCAGAAGGAGGCGACCGCTTCCCATACCTCCAGAGATTACCCCCTACAATCTCACAAACTTTACCTTTTTATAATATTAGCCCAGAGCGCGCCCAGAGCGGGAGGAAACATTTGATGATTTCCCATCCATAAAAAAATATAGATAAACTTATGCGGTAGTTGTGAAAAGAATTACTCCTTTTAGGTATAGCTTTTAATCACGTTTTATAACATGGTGGAAAAATGATTGCCATCGATTCTGTTACTGACCCTGAACAAACTAGTCTCAGGTTTATTATAAACTTAAAATGAGCTTATAGATATGACAGTGCTGAAGTAGATTCAGGACTCACCCTTATCCTTGTCGGCGTCCTTGGCGCGGCTCTGGTCGAAGAAGCCGGTGGTGAGCGCCTTCCGTTTCAGCAGGTAGGCGCGCCGCTTGGGCTTTGGTGCCGCTACCGCATTCTCTGGAGAACAGTTAACAATATGAGGCTTTTGGAAATGTGACTTCAATGCGACAAGTGACACGGACACGTTGCAACATGGCTGGTGCAGTGGTTGAGCAATTTTTTGCTGAGCTGCCTGTCGCGTGTTCGATTCCCGCTCGGAACAAATATTAGTTTGGCCTACAGATAGTTGTTCCAGGTCTGGCTGTTTGTGTATGTGATGTTTATAAACGCACCCACGATACATGAGACATTTTTAGAGAGGGCAACATTAAAAAAATATATATAATAATTCAAAGAGTCTGCTAGATATCGCTGTCAGCGATAAGACCGCCATTCGTCATGTCGTTCTTCCAGTCAAACCGGATTCAGCTGAATACCAGTATTTTACGTGGAGCGGCTGTCTGCCAGACCTCCACAACCCATTAACTGGGTAACACGGTAGTTCTTGGTAAGACTGGAGTCAGATTTAGAACAAAAATAAACCAGCCAAGTGCGAAGACTCGTCAACCGAGGGTTCCGTTCAAATCTGTGGCTACAAATTACTTTAAATAAAGACTATATTTTGTATGATTTAATTACAAATGTATATTTTTCAGACTTCTCCATGTACTTGTAGTTTAAGACGGTATTACTTGCCAAATTTAATAGTTCTAGGTCAACGGGAAATACCCTATACATTTTGAGTCCCTTGAGAGTGTCGAAATATACGTTTTTTGCGGCATAAACGACCGTATCTTTTTTTTACGTTAACTTAGAAGTTTGATTTTTTCCAGCTGCAAGGGGCCATAGATAGAACTCGAACCTCCACGCGTTCCCGAGATAACAATCTTGACAGACAGACGGACGAACAACAAATTGATCCTATAAGAGTTCCGTTTTAACTTTTGAGGTACGGAACCCTAAAAAAGAATATTTAAAAAAATATGACATCGATACAAGAAGCCATTTTCATGGCTGATGACAATAGCATAGCATCGCTATTCAACTTCACCAAGAATGGAAACATTTCATCCCACCACCATGATTTATCTCAGCCACAATATCTCACGTCGTAGACTCAATTATTTAAGATGATGGAGTGCCGCATTAGTTCCAATTGTTACCCGACGCTATCGTACCGCATTATTTTCGTCTTGGCCATCTTCTCTGCGCCGTAATAATAATAGACTGATAATAATAGCCACTAATCAGCTGATCCTTTTACGTCAATATTGATAAAATATTTTTGAATACCATGTGGAGACTAGACTGTTTCTGTCTTTGTCTGTCTGTGTATTTGGACTTATCTCAAAAGTGTTTGGTGTACTTTGGACAGTTTTGATTATGTTTCACTGAAGGAATGTTTCATTGCAATTATAAGACCTGTATGCTGGTACTCATGTTTCTATCTATCTATCTATCAATAGAGAAAATGGTGTTTCTTGATGAAGTTGATATATTTTGAGGCTGTAATTTATATATCATTGAAGATAAGCTGATGGTTAGCAATGATGTGGCGACTATGGAGCACGCTTGCTAAGAAGTAACCTATTCAGTCTTGATTTAAATACCCTCAGGTTGCAGCTATCAGGAAACTCAGAATCCGGCAGAGAATTCCACTCCTTAGCTGTACGCACAGTGTAATTATTCGTATCGTTTTGTGTGCACAGGAGGGACCGATAGTCCCGATAGTCGTGTCAAACGGAACAGAGAGCCACGAGCCTCGACCAACACCCAAAGAGGCTCTTGTTTGGCAGCTGGATCAAGAACTTGATTCAGAAGGCAGTACTTCTGGACACGACTGGAATCGAATGTTAAGAGGTTCCTCTTTATAGAGCTCTAATCTGTTTTTTTTTTATGAATGATGGATAAATTATTATTATTATTATTTCGTATATTTATTTTTATATACATATATTTTACATTTTTAAATATATCTTTAAAAAAAAACTTTTAAAAAAATAAAAAAATAGCAGTCCGCCGGTGTCGGGAGCAGGGTCCAAGCTACCGGTGGTTAGGGCTCCAGAGAAAGGAACCTCCTCACAATACGAGCCGTATCGAGGAGTACTGGGTTCTGTATCAGGCCCTATATTCTGTATTATTATGATCAAAATCTTCTATGAACTAGATAGAACTGTAGTAGCTTGAACCTTATTCCCGATATAGGTGGGCTACAATTTTTTTTAAATTATTGTTATTGAAATATTTTAAATTCTAATTTATATGTATATTTAAATGATAAAACGTTATGATTATGATACTAATACAGCTATTTATATCAATTCTTACTGACACTCAGAGGCCGAGAGTCTGCCAACTCGTCTATCAAAATATGTTAAATAAAAGATAAAAATAATACCAAAGGGTGTTTCCCAATATTACATGAGCACGGTTGGACTCCGACAGTAGCTGATTAAAATGGAAAATACAGATAAAACTGTCTCGTTGGTCTAGTAGTCATAAATCACGACTGCTGAACGTGAGGGACTGGGTTAGATTACAGCGGACAAAGTATGATGGGTTTTTTTCCACAAGGAATTTCTCAGTCGTAGTCTGTAGCATGGAATTGGGCGGGCCACATCTACAGGATGCACGACGACAGATGGGCCAAGATCGCCACGCAGTGGGTGCCCGAAGACGGACGTCGCAACCGAGGCAGGCCTAAAAAACGCTGGCGTGACGATTTGGACTCATTTCTGACGGATTGGCCGGAGAAGGCACCAGATAAAGTTGTCTGGAAAAATATGGGGGAGGCCAGCAGTGGGATAACATGGCTAACAGAAAAAAAAAAGAAAAGTCTGGAGTATGGTTTGTGTTTGGTTCGGTCGGAGTGGTAACACCCCGCGCCTCGAAAAGCATGAAAAGGTGATGATCCTGCGCCTGATCTCTCCCTGAGAGTGTCGGCTTGCCGTCCCATAGGAGTAAGTTCTTCTTTGAGTTTGGCCACCGTGACCTTAATTGGGTCCGGAAGATTACAGATTACACCGTAATCCTTCACCAGAATAGTTTATATTTTTTTCTAATGATTATGCTAGATTCATTCGAAATTTTCTTTGTAACTACCCCAGAGAAGAAATTACGAACCCTAGTGTTCAACCACTCAATTCATTTATTTATTCAAATATGGTAGGTTCCAATATATAGCATGCAATAGTAGGTACATTTCGTCAATTTATGTAATCAATTAAATATGTCTGTGCTTTGTTGTACTCTTTTAAAGCCATTATCAAATATTACAACAGTAATGAAGATGACATTTAAAATACTAACAATCTTACTCATCACCAGCTCATCCAAAAATACTCCTCACAAATAACAGAACTATGAAACAAACAAGTTTGCAACTAGAGTCGTGTACCCGACACTAACGTGTACCGTGAACCCGACACTTGTTGTGATAGAACTGCAGGTCACAGCCCCCGCACTATGCCAATAGCTGAAGTACTAGGAGAGTAGGTATTTGTCAACATATCTATAGGTATCTGCTTGTGGTAGGTATATTCTTTTCTTTCTTAAAAAAAACGTTGCCCCACACTAGGAATTTCTCCTGTATCGTGGGTGCGTTCACAAACACACAAACAGCCAGACCCGGAACAACTATCTGTAGGCTATACAAATATTTGTTCCGTGCGGGAATCGAACCCGCGACACGCAGCGCATCAGCCGATTGCTCAACCACTGCGCCAACCGTGTCGTCATTATTACATGGTTGAGAAGGGTTTTGTTGAAACAAACATGTTACGAAAACAAACGAGTACGAGTCTATCATCATCATATCAGCCGAAAGACGTCGACTGCTGGACATAGCCCTCCCCCAAATTGGGGGGGGGGGTTAATAATAGTTTGATGATACACATATGATTGTAAACAAGAGCAGATGTACAAAAAAAATAACATGGAATATCTACTGAAATCTACACAGATCATGTAACCCTGTCTCCTAAACTAGGTAGTCCTGTATCTTAGGAGACAGTGTTCGGCCATACAGCGCGAGTCATGTAGCTGTGGCTGCAGTGGTATTTAGCGCAAGGGAGGATAAATCATGAATTTGTGTGGCGGTATGTAAATGCAGTGTACGACTAAACGCCGACAGACACTACGCCGACAGACTAAACACCAACAAGACTTTACTTCGACGGGACTCTTCGCCGACAGGACACTTCGCCGACAAGACTCTTCGCCGACAGGGCTCATCAGCGACGCAACGATAATGCTTTTCTTGTAATTATATAATTCATAAAAAATAAAGATCTTGCATTGTTTATGTATCGGTATCAAGTGTACTACGTGAGCTCGACAAATGGATGTGCAATTAACGCTTATTCGACAAAACTGTACTGCGACTCACCATAGTTCGAATGCACGCTTGTGCGACACACTGAAGATCGACAACACCCTGACTCAGAGTACCCCGACTCGAATAGGTTAGGTTAGAAATGTGTTATCATGTAAATGTGTTCGAGTGTGAGTGTGTGGGTGAGAACAAATACAAATAGAAATACAATAGATCGTGTATTGAGTGTGAATCGGGTAGTGGAATGATTTGATATTATTCTATGAATGTAAGTAAGGACTTCGTAAATAATTTTTGTCTACCCCGATAGGAAAGACTTTTTGTATGTAGTAGCGAGTCGCCCCGGGTTTCGCTCGTATCCTCGTATATAGCTCGTTTTATTAGTGAAAACTGTATCAAAATCTGTTGCCTGTTCTAAACGACGCAACAGATTTTTGATTGCATTCCAGTGTTAAGCTAAATTCCCTGACCAAAAATGAAACTAACAGGAGAATGTTAAACGTTTTAACGATTCGATATAATGAAATCTGTACCCTGTAGAACTTCTTTTGCTCAAAAATTCAACAGGTTCTAGACCCAAGACTATTCAAAATCTGTAGCCTATTCTAAACGGGGCAAAAAACTTTGATATGGTTTTACGGGTAAAAGAAGTAAGCGTACAAACAGGCAGGCAGACAGACTTTGTTTTAAACGGTTAGAAATGTATAGATGATAATTTCAGGATCATCGGTAATGGTAGGCTTTACAAAGAGTAAAGTCCCGCAAACATCCATTGAAAAGAGAGTATCCTCCGACCAGACGGTTGTTGTGTCCGGTGTGGGCAACTGCCCGATGGTTGATGTATATGTTCAAATCGCACGGTAAACTCTGAATGCGCGACGTAGTAGTTCGCTGCTAGTTGGATAGATGGTCCTTTTTGTTGCGATGTAGATTTGCTTCGTTGGTTTTTCCTGTGGCGGCGGCATTGGTGCCACTACAGGCTCGTCGAGTCGAAGCTCCAGTCTTGACCATTGACGCCGAGTTGCTGGCCTGTCGGTTTTCTATCGGTTGCATTTTGGGGAATGTGCGACGGAATTGCATAAATTAATTTCGCCAAGCCCATTCCACCATCGGACCGTAAGACGAACTGTGATGCGCCGCTGGTACATGGTGGATATCCCAACCACACGCACAAAACGTTTTGAGAACATATTCATAGTGCGTACAGCTAAGGAGTGGAATTCCCTGCCAGAGTCTGTGTTTCCTGTCTTCCCTTTTCCTGTCTTCGGTGAGTCTTGAAGTCAAGAGTGAATTGGTTACTTCTAGGCAAGCGTGCTCCATCTTCAACCACATCATCGCTTACCATCAGGTAAGATAGTGGTCAAACGAGTGCATAACAACAGTAAAAAAAATATATATATATTCCACTGCGTACGATTGTAAAATATTTGGAAGAGGTGTGAACAAGTAACATTTACGCAATAAATTAAACTGTGTCAGACAATGATTCATGAATATCTCAACAGATTGAAAATGCTACCACAACTGAGCCAGTAGTGGAGTCATAAAATAACACGTGTGCACAACAACGGATGAGAGGAATTCTAACCACGCCACAAATGTGGTCCATTAAAATATTACGCACTAGTGCTAGTCAGACCACGTTTATGTCATACAGGGTGCGTTAAAAACAAAATCGAAACATAAATGCTGTCTGAAACTCTTACTCTTTTTTAACCCCCGAGGCAAAAACGACGGGATGTTAAAAGTTTGACGAGTCTGTGTGTGTGTCTGTCTGTGGCGTCGTAGCTCCCGAATGGATGAACCGATTTCGATTTTGTTTGTTTTTAATTCGAAGGTGAATTAGTAAGGAGTATTCTTAGCTATGTTTGATGAAAATCGGTCCAAGATGGCCGCCGCTACAAAATGGCGGATTACATATTTTTTCACGACTCGCTCAATATGGGTATCAAATGAAAGGGCTTAGCTAGTAGAATACTATGCACTATGACAAATTTCAAAGACAAGATGGCCGCCACAACAAAATGGCGAATTACATTTTTTTACAACTCCCTCAACATGGGTATCAAATAAATGGGCTTGACTAGTAGAATAATGTGCACTATATTGAAGGAGAGTTTAAAAATCAATCGTCCTCGCGTCGGGAGACCGCTAATAATTTTTATACTTAATAAATACAAAAGTTTGCGGTCGTCCGAGGCGAAGAAGCTTGCCCCAAAAAATCGTACTTACATTAAACGAAACGGATCAATAGAAATTATTTTTTTAGTTTTTTTTTTTTTTTTTTTTGTCGGGGGCTTTTTAAATTTTAAATTTAATTAACACAAAGTTTCAAGACGATACAAGTAACACGATAACAGTTGAAGAGAAGACGATTCCAGCAGCAGCTACATAACATCACAACTTTTCTTACACTCAATAAAACTGAAATCTAGTATCAAAAACACGCAAACCACACATACGATTCCACCATTTTATTGCAATCTAAAATAGAACTAGGTTAATAGGTAGTAGTAACTAACCACCCCAACTATAACCCTTGTACTAAAATACCCAGATATTACAAGTAAAGTAGTTAAATACATAAATAAATTTCTGTCACACGGTTGCGGAATTGTTCGAGAGAGTCACCGCGGCCCTGGAACGCAAAGGGCATTAGGAGGAACACGGATGGGTTTTAGTCAGGAAGAGTCTGACACTCCCTTCTGCTCCGCCCAGAGCGGGAGGAGTCATTTGTTGATTAAGCATCCAAAACAAATCCTGACTCATCATCTGCCTAGCCTTATCCTAACTATATTGAGGTCGGCTTCCAGTCAAACCGGATTTAGCTGCCTACCAGACCTCCACAACCCATTAACTGGGTAACACGGTACTTCATGGCAAAACTGTAGTCAGATTAACTGGCTTCTGACTATCCGTAACGACTGCCAAGGATCTACAAATGACAGCCGGTGCTTTCCGAGGCACGGCGGAAACTCAGTATGTTAAAATGATCACCCATCCACAGAGCCACCTTGGCAAGCGTTGCTTAACTTTAAAGATCCGTACGGCCGTACTACTTAACCACGAGCTGCTCAAAAAAAAAATCCTGACTATAACCCTAATATTAAATACCGTGATATTTCTGTCGTACAATAATGCAGTACAAAGTTAGTATTAGTTGAACGCTTGTACACTGATAGCCCTAACTCTAACTTCTTTCGTTTAGTCCATCCAAAGGTTGTCTGTAAGAGATTGCCTTGTGCGATAAGACCGCCCATTGTACACTTGTTTTAAAGAATTTTAACTCTGTTTTAAATATGAGTTGTACAATAAAGTATATAATAAATAAATAAATACAAAATGATTCACTAAAGAGTCGCGAGTGTCCAAGTGTGAGACAATGCAGTTTGCTCCGAGCCTCGCATACCGGGAATATTTGTGGCTATTTATAAAAACGCATTAGTTGGACATCATGTGATTACCTGTGGGCACGTGGTTCGTTTGTTTGTGTTTAATATAGGTGAACTTTACGTCAGACTGATGTTAAATAGTAGGTACCTATGTAAATATGCTGGCGGAGAGACTCTGTATGTAAAAAGTCATAATTCGAGGTTTGGCTCTCGACTGTTTTCTCCTCCAATATAGAAACGATTTGAAAGATATTTCACGAACTGAATAAAGAGGATATATACTGTGTCCCTATGTTTTCCTTTTTGATGATTTATTAACTGTATAACCACTAGAACTCTCACAAAATGCTCAAAATTGTCCGATAAATCGTTGTCAACAGAGCCCTAGTGTACAAATTTGGTAACTATTAATCAAAAAAAGGAAAACATAGAGACACAGTGTACATCCTTCTTATTCAGTTTGTGAAATATCTCTTATATCGGTCCAATATTGGAGGAGAAAACAGTCGAGAGCCAAACCTCGAATTATGACTTTTTACATACAAAGTCTCGCCGCCAGCATTTCTCTTAAGGCCTCGTCCTGATAGGAAGCGTTGATTGCGCCAATACGCGGTCGACGCAATCAGCAGGTCTATTCCATGTTAACTTAGGTAAAGTGAATTTTCTCTTCATCTCAGAAGTTTTTCAGTGACCACAATAATTTCTAGCTAATCTCCTGGCATACCAACGTATAATAACATGGCTGCCTACCTGCCTATCCGCAGACGCGAGCATAGCGTGTCGTGTGAACTGACAAGGTGGGCAGGGAACTAAATAAGCGGAACGGATGGCGCCTTGTTGTAGACGAGGACTAGGGTTGAACTGTTAAACAAATGAATAAGTAGAATTGTGGATTCTTTTCTAGTTGTGTAACTAGATTACTCGCATAAACTTTTAGTAGCAGCTCAGTGTCTGAGTGCAATTAACTGCAATAAGCGTAGTCCTTATAACATGGACCTGTTATTTATAATAAAATACCTCCTAGTTTTATAAGGAATATTCTTTTCATATTTTTCATATTTTTAGATCTAAGGTAACTGCACTATTTTAACAAAATTTTATTACACCGTGAAAGACTTTTGAAATGATGCAAATTTATGAAAATGACTATTATAATTACTTAGGACATATTATTGCGAATTTTTAATTTATACACTTGATAGTGAATTTGTTAATGACTGTAATATTTTTTTTTTTGACTTTTGTTTGTTTTTATTTATTATTATAATTATTTCTATTAGCATTGTTGACATTTTCTATTTATTTTATTATTTTACCTAATGATTTGCATGCCGTAAGGTAAAATGTAGCTGATCTTATGTGTTTGTGTAAGTTATCTTATATTGTACCTACATTTTGAGCAAATAAACATCTGATTCTGATTCATAGAACCGTAGGTAGGTAAACAAAATAGCGTCGCTTAGCAAACAACACCGCTCAAGTCGAAAATTGACGCGGATCGAACCAACAACTGTGCCGTATGGTGCCGTAAAAGAATAATACCATCCCATCACTTCCCGTGGGTGTCGTAAGAGGCGACTAAGACACTCACCAGAGAATGGGCAGCAGCGTTCTCCGTAAAACGCAACACCATACACTGCGATCGCCAACACGCCTGCCAAGCGTGGCGATCATGGCAAACCTTTGGGGGAGGCCTATGTCCAGCAGTGGACGTTTTTCGGCTGATATGATGATGAACTGACAATATTACACTTTAGAGTTTAGACAACCAAGCACCGAACATGGAAAAGCTGCCACAGCGCACCAGTACATTGGTTACAATCGTCCCATAGCAAAAAAAACTCCGTTCGTTCAACTCGGTTTAGCCAATACTGGAGGCTGAAAAATTGGAGAACTGAGGCTATTGCAAAAGTCAATGTTGAATGAAAGATAAACAAATTGCTACCGTTTCACAAGCACCTACACACGTATTACGACAGTATGCTTAAATATTCTTGTATCAGTCTGCAAAACATTGAAGAGTAATGTGTATTTTAGCACTAAAATTAACGTAAATAATTAAGAAGACTTGGCAACCCTACTCGCGTCACCGGCGCCCGCGCGTATGCCTGCTCATACCTACTCTTAATAAAGATTTATTTGACAACAAAGCGAAAACGACAGTTAAACACCCTGAGTGATAATATATTTTAAAGCAAAACTCCTCAAACTGATCGTAAACACTTTAGTTTTAAACGAAAATATTATTTTGCCACTAGTTTTGTTACGTATTCTTGGATATGTTAACACGAACGAAGAGACAAGCCACAACCGTAAGATGTGGTGCAAGAATAGGTTCTAGGAGAACTGACACTAAATAAATTGACAGTAGCGGGAGAAAGAAGAAGATTTTTAGGTACATTAACAGTTAGGGAACTCAGAAGGAACTGAGGAGCTCGTGGCTAAATAATAACAGCCGCACGGGTCGATCTTCCACGTTAAGCATGCTTGACCAGGTCGGTCTGTGGATGGGTGACCATCTTAACATACCGAGACTACTCCGTGCCTCGGAAAGCACGTTAAGCCGTTGGTCCCGGCTGTCATTTGTAGATCTTTGGCAGTCGTTACGTATTGTCTGAAGCCAGCATATCTAACTCCAGTCTTGTAAGAAGTACCGTGTTATCCAGTTAATGGGTTGTGGAGGTTGTGGAGGTCTGGTAGGCAAGCATTCCACGTAAAATACTGTATTCAGCTGAATCCGGTTTTACTGGAAGCCATCATCATTTGCCTAGACTTTTCCCAACTATATTGGGGTCGATTTTACTGAAAGCCGACCCCATTATAGTTGGAAAAAGGCAGATGATTCAAGGAACTCAGAAGCCCATAAATCTGACAAAGTAGTCACCAGTCGTACGAAGGAGTATCATATTACCCATTCAATGGGATATGTGGTCAGATTGATAGTCGTTTCATTTATTCTGGGCCGCTGTTATCAAGCTGTATCTGGGTAAATTGGAAGTCAACGTCAACATACTTGGGAATAGACTAAGCCAACGTAGATAATGGCGACGGCCAGGCGTCCTGGGACGCGGTGGTCTCCTTCTGCGAAACAGTTATCGCGCAGAAGGAGGCTGCGGCAGGCTCTCTCCCGGCCCGTAGCAGGCGCATCGGGTTTCGGATGATACGCTGCCCTCTCTCGGCCCCCCTAACTGGGTCCAGGGGTGGTGGAATTGGGGATGAACGTCGCCCCCCATTCATCCGGACCCGAGGTGGTGGCGCGTGGTGTTCCCCTGAGCCTCTCTTTGACGTCGCGGGGGGAGTCAAACACCTCACTCTCCCCACTGACTCGAGGTGGCCCGCAGAGGCGAGCCAGCCAATTGCGGAAATCGCATTAGTTCCTGCGATCCCCGGCTTAGGTGAGAGATGGAACACCGGGGTGGTTTTAGTCAGTAAGAGTCTGATAGACGCCCTTCGCCCGCCCTAGGGCGGAGCACATCCATAAGGATTACCCCGTAAAAAAAAAGAAGGGGTTTCACCCCGGAATGACGATAAGTAGCTGTATACTTATAGAGGTATTTTTTTTGCGACAAGCCTGCCACACATTTCCTACCACTACAACTCCTGAAAGCCAGAATCAATAGAGGCGACCATCAGAAAAACGCCAAGCCAATGAAGCCTGACGAGTCCCGGAGAAACGATTCAACTGTCTTGGATCCCGCAATGAAATGAATCAGAAAAGTACAGCGGAGGAGTAGGAAAAAATAGAGGCATGCGGAACAGGGTGTAAAGTCCCACAAACCTCCATTGAAAAGGGAGGATCCCCCGGCAGACTGTTGTTGTGTCTGGTGGGCAACTGCCCGATAGTTGATATTTGGACTGTTGTATATATTCAAATCGCACGGAAAACTCTGTTACCACGATGCACGATTTCGTTCAGTAGTTCGCTGCTGGCGGGATATTTGTCACTGCGTTACTTTTAGTTATGCCGCTACATAAGTACTTACTTGTACAAACGTTTATTTTACTATCCTAAGACTTATCTTAAAACTCCCATAAAATCTCATGAGCCTTCAGATATTCAAGGTTAGAAAATCTCGCGCTCTATCTCAGAAGGGATAAGCGTATGATAGCATTTTTGGGAGATTTTTAGAAAATTGTATCCTCTACAATTCTTTATCAATAGATGTTAATATGAACGTACGTTTCTACACACTTTAAAGTAAATAAATAAGTCCAAGAAAAATCTTGTTGTATGTAATATGAGACTTATTTTAACGTAATGTTTTGTAGGTCTATAAATTACGCTGTCATATTTAGTATACATCAAAATGTCTAGTAGTAAAATCATGAAAAAATTCACACAGCGTTTTCCCCGAACCATCTCAATGTATGAAAATTCGCAGAAGCTTTCTAAAACGTCGAGGACAGCCAATGTAATACGTAGAATCAGGTGTTGTTTCATGGAAATGGTTTTTTATGTCATAAAGGTGGTGATATTTAAATGTCGTTTTTACCAATTGTATGGCTTTTTATTTTTCATAAAAAATGAATTGAAACTTGATTTAAAAACTCCCAGGTTGTAACTATCAGCAAACACAGACTCTGGCAGCGAATTCTAAGGGAACTCAAATTTCTGGGAATTCTGGCAGGGAATTAATATTCACATCGCACATTTTTCTAACATGATGATGATTTCTTAAAAAGTCAGAGACAAAAGATATAATAATTGTTAAATATTATCTCAACTTCCAAAGTAATATTGTAACGAAAAATATTGAATTTGTATGTGTTTGTAGGACGTAATCTCTGAATAAATATATCCGATTACGAAAATTATTTCACAGACAGAAATCTACACTATTGCCCGATATTTTTTTCTACAGAAGAGAAACCACGGAAAACTCTAGTAACAAAAACACTACAAAGTATAAAATAACCTTAATTTCGGAAGACGGTGTTTTTGGTTTTGTTTCTTTGTTTTTTAACACCGACTTCCGAAATTAAGGTTATTTTATTCTTTGTAGTGTTTTGTTTGGAAGTCGGTTATATTTTTTTGTAAAAAGTTTTTTTGTTTTTCACGTTTAAGTGGTGATACTTGTTGGACGACGTGTACGTCTACGCAGAAATCGAAATAAGCAAATATGCTCATAAAATAAAAACTACTGAACCAAATTGTACCAAATTTTTACGGGACCAAATGTCAAGTATACCGCATCGAATTAAAAAAGAATCACAGAAACCTCGAAGTCGGTTAAAAATGAAAGCGTTTTACAAACCACAAGTCAACACTCTCAGACCGACTCATACATCACAACAAATAAAATAAATAAAACACGCCCAAACAATAAAATTAAAAAAAAATAAACACGCCCAGGTACCAAACTAGTGATGTAACACAAAATTAATTTAACTAATATTAATCAAAGATATTTTTGTAACCGCCTCGCGTAAGAAATAATTAATGCGGCTGGAGATTATTTACAACATTGTATATAAAATAGTGCTCTTCTACCCACTGAATGGCATCAAAACTAATTATGGACGAGCGTGGTCTTTTGATGCGACCACGAATAAATGTTGTAGCGACAATTTGCAGTTTAAAATGATAATTAGTTATATTTATTTTTGACTAGGTTTTCAGTGGTTTCATCATCACCATCATCATATCAGCCGTAAGACGTCCACTGCTGCACATAGGCCTCCCCCAAAAGGGGGGGTTTGCCATAATCGCCACGCTTAGCAGGCGGGTTGGCGATCGCAGTGTATGGTGTTGAGTTTTACAGAGAACGCTGCTGCCCATTCTCTGGTGAGTCCCTTAGTCGCCACTTACTTACTCTTACGACACCCACGGGAAGTGATGGGATGGTATTATTCTTTTACGGCACCATACGGCACCGGCCGACACCATACGGCTCCTACGGTTTCATCCAAGTGTAATCCATAAATTGCCTTATGGGAACGTGCTACCAGGATAAAAATTCTTATGTATTTGGAGTACTGAAAGACCACGACCACATGGTCTTCGAGTTTCCCAAATATCATTCAAATTTGTTCAGCCGGTGTGGCGTGATTGATTAACAAACGTATTAAAAGGAAATGCGGAGGAGAAACTTCGTATGTAAAAAGTCATTCGAGGTTTGGCTCTCGCCTATTTCCTCCTCCAACATTAGACCGATTTAAAAGATATTTCACAAACTGAATAACAAGGATGTATTCTGTGTCCATATTTTTTCTTTTTTTATTAATAGTTGCCAAATTTGTATACTAACTAGGGCTCTGTTGTCAGCGGTTTATCGGATAATTTTGAGCATTTTTTAAGGGTTTTAGTGCGTATACAGATAATATATCGTCAAAAAGGAAAACATAGGGACACAGTATATATATCCTTCTTATTAAGTTTATGAAATATATTTTAAATCGAACAAATATTGGAGATGGAAACAGTCGAGAGCCAAAACCTCGAATTATGACTTTTTACATACAAAGTCTCTCCGCCCGGGTTTCGTCTTAATTAGTTCCACACACCCAACAAATCTATGTATACAAATTTCATATTCACTAATATCATCATCATCATATTAGCCGAAAGACGTCCACTGCTGGACATAGGCCTCCCCAAGTGTCGCCACAACAATCGCTCCTGTGCATCTCGCATCCATTGGCTACCAGTGGCCCGTGCGCGACCCTCACCAGTGTCACTACCTGGTGCAGCCCGTGACGTGGATGCGACCTGCATGTTGGTGGGCACTACGTCGTGTATGCGGTCCGCTAATTGGGCCACTTCCTCTCATGATACTTTTCGACTGCGAAGCGATTATTGTTTGCGTACTACTGGGCAACCGGCTGGCCCAGATGGTCCGTAAAAATTCTTCGGGTACGTTCGGTCCCGCCAGGTGACGCAAGTGCCGCAGAAACTGCGATGGTTTCCGATCGCCCAGCTCCTCTTGTGTGAGGAGCTGATGTACTTTCTTCTCCTGTGACGCCGATAATCTCTTAACCAGCTCTGTCTTCTGGCGGGTCTGTGATAATGTCCTCGACTTCTGACGCGTAGATTGGGTCGAGACTTCCGATATCGTGATGGTACTTGGTCGCCGTGGTGCGCTAACTAAACCACTAATAATAAACTATGTTTTAACCGACTGTTTGTTAAAGTATAACAATTCCATAATTCCTTAATAAAGAACATTTATGAACACACACACAAATATGTGTGGAATCCGCCACACTAGGTTTTCGGTTCACCTTGTGGAACACCTTCCAACGCTGCTAATATAAATAATACTAATTTCTATATTTTCACACAAGCCTTTCCCGATTATCGCTCTTTCCATTAGTGAAAAACGTATCAAAATCCAATGCGTGGTTTAGAAGAAGTAATCGAAGAAACAGACAGAGGCAAATAGCGACTTTGTTTTTTATTATTTAGAGATAGTCGTGCTATTTAGAAGAGCGTCCGTGGAGTTTCTTGCACGTTCTTCTCCATAGAGATCTACGCTTTGGAACGTGCAAATAGCTTCATGTTTTTGACTGACCGACCTTGACAGTTCAAATTGCCTGTAAATGGTTTATTTGAAATATATGCTTTGAGTTTGACAAGTTGAAAGTAGTAGGTATACAGGTAGTTTATAATTTTGATATTAAGTTTCGTTAGTTTTTTAAACGAAGGATTTTTTAAGTGCCACATAAATTAAAGTTCAAATGATGCTTATAACACAGTGCGTTGAATTAGCAAGTGATAAAAACCGCTGAAATTAATTTAATTTAACTGAACCTTTATGCGATTTCAAGGTGCAAATTACCACTTTAGTCTGTTATTAATTTTAGCAGTTGCTGATTTATATTATAGCATATAATACATTACGATTATGTAAATAAAAAGCAGTCCTTTGATCTCGATAATTAATAACAGTCGCTTACGTGGATCACGCCCACTTTATGGGTTTTTCTAAAGTTAGGTACGACCATAGAATATAGTTAAATGCTCTGTTGTCACGGGAATATTTTTAGTGGTCACTACAATTTTTTTCTGATTGTTTTTTCTTTGGCCAGAGCAATGCCGTCAGTCTATTGGGTACATTACCAGCTGACAGCGTTGAGGACGAATTTTTTATATAATTTTTAGTTTATTTTATTTGTTACTTTTATGTAGAGGTAGTATTATTGTTAAATAATAAAAAATACCCATCTTTTTCTAAAAATAAATCATGTATAGCGGCATCAATGCCACCACAAGAAAAACCAACGGAGCAAATCTACATCGCAACAAAAAGAACCGCGACGCCATCTATCCAACTAGCAGCGAACTGCTACGTTGAAATCCTGCATCGCGCAAGCAGAGTTTACCGAGCGATTTGGACATTTACATCAGCCCGAAGATTAACTATCGGGCAGTAGCCCGCCAGAGGATCCTCCCTTTACAACGGAGGTTTGCGGGACTTTACTCTCTGTTCCGTATACCTCCAAACATGTACCTAACTTTACCTAGATAAGCTCTTGATGTACCTAGGTTAGTTATGAGTCTTACAATTTTGAGGAAATTTGATTTTGAGGTTGGACTGTCTTAAGAGGAGGGCAGGAAAAGAAACCGTAGATAGACATATGAAAGATGACATGGAAGATAAATGGTGACTAATGAGATGACGACTAATAGAGAAGTACCTAAGAAGAAGGCATGGTGCACTTAGCCGAAATGAATTGTTATATAGGCAAGATAATGATGATGATGATGATCGTGCTATAGAAGCATGCGGAAAATAGGGTGTGAAGTCCCCCATACGTCTGTTGATAAGCGAGGATCTACGAACCAGACGAGTGTTTAGACTGGTGGGCAACTGCGTAGTAGTAGCTGTACATGTTCAAATCGCATATTCAATCGCATATAATATTGAATGCGTGATAGATGATTTGTGTGACGGTATAGATGCCACCACAGTATACTCTTATAATTTACTTCATCGTTCATAAAATTAAAGGGCCGCACGGGTCGATATTCAAGGTTAAGTAACGCTTGCCAAGGTTGGTCTGTGGATGGGTGACCATCTTAACATAACGAGTTTCCTCCGTGTTTCGGAAAGCACGTTAAGCCGTTGGTCCCGGCTGTCATTTGTTGATTTTTGGCAGTCGTTACGGATAGTCAGAAGCCAGTAAATCTGACTCCAGTCTTGCCATGAAGTACCGTGTTACCCAGTTAATGGGTTGTGGAGGTCTGGTAGGCAGCCGCTCCATGTAAAATACTGGTATTCAGCTAAATCCGGCTTGACTGGAAGCCGACCCCAATGTAGTTGGGAAAAGGCTAGGCAGATGATGTTCATAAAATTAAAGGGTTATTTTTAAGTTTATTGTTAGCCCAATAACGTAACTGATCCACCACATTTCTGGTTCCAAAATACACATTTTTCTCTCACTACCCACCACGGCAATTAATATCGTTAATTGTATTTAGATCTTTGTCTACAGACGCCTTTGAAGTAAACCTTGAAGGTTACTCGATTTACGTGTCAACAACACTACGGACCCATTATTTAGTGATGGGAACACCGAAGAATCGTCTGAGCGAGATAAAGAATTACGAAATCGGTGTGCAAGAAAGAGAGGGAATGTTTTGTTGATGTCAAAAGTGTCACTAAATAATCTACCTGTGTAATAAAGTGATCGTTGCTGTCGAAAGACGTCGTTTGTCTGTCTGTCACAGGGCTGTAACTTGCGAACGATTGAAGGCAGATGTCTAATGTTCCTGTTAGTTCGAAATGGAACAAAATAGTGTTATTTGCAAACATCTCGTTCAATAAAGGGTGAATTGGTGATTTGTTCGTGATTCGTTTTGTTTGACTGGTTTGTGATGTTTAGTAGATAATGAGACAGCTATATGGCTGGCTCTGTCAAAGGGTTTCGTAAGACGATGGACGAGCTACCGATAAAATTACAGAATTTTGCCTATTTGCTATTTTAAAAGCTGTTGGAAATCATCAAATTACTCCTCCCGCTCTGGGTGAAGCAGAAGGGAGTGTCAGACTCTTACTGACTAAAACCCATCCGTGTTCCTCCTAGTGCCCTTTGCGTTCCAGGGTTGCGGTGACTTTTTCGAACAAAGTCCGCAGCGTTTTTGAGGTCTGGCGAAATAATTGGTGCACTAGATAAAGAGAAAAAATAATAATTTCTCTATAGGTATTTCTCATCTAATCTTTTCGCCAAAGAGGCAAAGATTAGATGTTATTGAGAAAGAACTCGAAAAATCGCGGGAATACGCGATCGTCGCGCCGAAAAAGGCAATCAAATTCAAGCGATGATCGCTTATTCGCGCGATGATAGGACGACGCCTTAAAATAACAACGAATTCAATTGTGTGTGCCAGTTTAAGGGGTATTTGCTTTACAATTTTGATCTTCTTCTTCTTATCGTATACGCAGTAAGGTCTAACGACCCCACACACCCTAGTGTCAAGGTTTCTACACCGCCTCAAGGGCCTCTGACATGGTTTATTTGACGACCGCCATTTAGCGGCGGGACCACCGGCTTATACGTGCCTTCCGAAGCACGGAATCATCTTTTTATCAGACAATCAGGTGAATCAAGCCTGCAATGTTCTAGCCAAACTGGAAACATATTTAGAAAGTATACTTCCCGTGAGAATCGAACCCACGACCACCGGGTCACAAGGCAAACGCCTAAACCATAAGCATTCTAGGAACATGATCGTTTTCACTATGTGTGATTCCTATAAAAATAGATCAATCAGACATCTCTACGCACCATCTCTAAATTATTGTTTAAATTATTCCCCGACGATGTGGCCCATTTGAAACCTTTGAGTCTAATAGTATATAACTCTTACGTAAATAAACATACATAACTAACACTAAATTGTCCGGAAAGACGTTTTCGTAGAAATAGAAAGTAAATCAAGAACCTTTATTTACGAAAATTACGTGTTTTCTATGTTTTAGAAAATGCTTCTTAACTAATTTTCTACACTAATATTATAAAGAAGAAAAATTTGTTTGTTTGTTTGAATTTAATAGGCTCCGAAACTACTGGACCGATTTGAAAAATTCTTTTAGCGTTGGATAGGTACATTATCAGGGAGTAACATAGGCTATATATTATCCCCGTACTCCCACGGGAACGGAAACTACGCGAGTGAAACCGCGTGACGTCCACTAGTATTTCATATACTGCTGAAGTACATATATACTTCGCTAGTAAGTCTTTCGCCAGGATTAAATTCAACTATGTAGCATATAGTTTGAACCTAGACCTATTACTAACATTCCTTTTTTTAAGGATAGGAAATCATCAAATGTCTCCTTGAGTGACTTGAGTATCTCTTACTGACGAAAACCCATCCGTGTTCCACCTAATGCCCTTTGAGTTCCAGGGCCGCGGTGACCTTTTTTTCTACTATAGATAGGCATACGTTTGACCACTATCTCACCTGATGGTAAGCGATGATGCGGTCGAAGATGGAGCACGTTTGCCTTGAAGCAACCTATTCACTCTTGCTTTAAAGACTCCCAGGTTGTAGCTATCTGGAAACACAGACTCTGGCAGGGAATTCCACTCCTTAGCTGTACGCACTATGAATGTGTTCCCATAACGTTTTGTGCGTATGGGTAAGATGTCTACCATGTACCGGTGGCGCATCGCCGTTCTTCTTGCGGTATTTGGGAGATCCATCCCAAAGATGAGAGCAGTACTCCATACACTATCGAACTTGCGCTTGGTAGAGCTTGAGCAGCTGTTCCGGCGTGACGTACCGTCTCATCTTTGCTAGGACCCCCAACTTTCTGGCAGCTACTTGAGCCTATTCGAACAAATTCCGCAATCTTGCCAGGCACAGGCCCAATCAATTTTTCGCGAAACACCTCGTATTTCTGAGAAAACATTAATTACGGGATGAATGGGAACGGGCCACAGAATTTTCGTCGATTCATGAAAAGTTTAGAGCTATGTACGTATTTTCTGGGTTTAATTGAACATTTACTAACTATTTAAAACAATTAATCTGCCTTATCCTAATCTATATACTAATATATAAAGCTGAAGAGCTTGTTTGTTACATTACTGCTCCGCTCCTATTGGTCTTAGCGTGATGATATATAACCTATAGCCTTCCTCGATAAATGGGCTATCTAACACTGAGAGAATTTTTCAAATCGGACCAGCAGTTCCTGAAATTAGCGCGTTCAAGCAAGCAAGCAAGCAAACAAACAAACAAACTCTTCAGCTTTATACATTAGTATAGATTTTTCCGTTAGTGACCGATTGAGTGACTGAGAGACAACGCACAGCCAAAACTACTGGTCTTAGAAAGCTGAAATTTGGCATGTAGCTTCCTTGGGGAGTGTAGGGGAGCACTAAGAGAGGATTTCCCGAAATTCCTACGAGAACAGGAAAAAGCGGGATATGCATGTACGAAGCGCGGGCAACAGCTAGTCTACTATATTTGAGTTGGTTTTCAATCTAACATGTGGCTGCCAATCTGACCTCAACAACCCAGTACCTAACTACCCATCACGATACCTACCCAAAGCAAAGACTGGTGTCAGATTTTCTGGCTTCTGGCTATCCGTTACGACTGTCAAAAATTTACAAATGACAGCCGGACCAATGGCGTAACGTGCTTTCAGAGTCACATAGGAATCTTGGTAAGTAATGGATGTTCATCCAGCCACGGAGCTACCTCGGCGAGAGGCGCTTAACCTGGCTGCTCGATTTATTACACCTGTTTAAAAAAGTGACAATTTCTTCTTCTTATCGTGTGGGCAATAAGGTCTAACGACCCCTCACATCCCATTGTCAGAATTTGTAAACCACCTCAAGGGCCTCTGACATGTCAACTAAGAAGTTTGAAGTGTCAACTAGCCTATTGTCACAAGCAGTCAAATTCGTCATAATTCCAACGTCTACAGAATCCACTACAATATCACTGAGCGCTTACGTCGACCTTTCAGTTACTCCGTTGTATAAAAATAATGATTTATCCCCGCCGTCATCTGGGCATCTTATTTATAGATTTATTGACTGCTTATCATTCCGGCGAGATATTCTCGTTGCCATGGCAACGGCTCTTTGTCTTGCACGTGGTTCTGTGGGCAGTCAAGGACGTACTAAAAGTACACAGGAACTCTGTCTCTGTGAGTACGTATGTGCGCTTCTTACTCGTAAACCACTAATCCGATTTACGTGATGTTGTTTCAGTTCATAAAAGGTTTGGTTTTAGAGATTTTTCTCTGTATTTCAATACAAAAAAAAAATTAAAGAAAAAGGTTTGTTTCAAATAGATTATTATCAGGCACTTTCGAGTGAATTTTCTAGGTCTAAAGCTAGTTCTGCTACGCTAGCGACAAGAGCAGCAAGTATATTCTGCAGCAAATAACTCACTGATCCCATCTCCAGCGCGGTACTTAACCCAAACACGGACGCGGAACTTTTTTATTCTTTTTTTTTTAATGCAAAACTACTAACTCAAACACTGAGTAGCGGACACAGCTTCCTCAAATCGGTAGTCTTGCTGTCAGGAAACCCAGCTGACGACCGCTGTAAAATATGGCAGGAGAATTTTCCTCCACCCATAAATAATTCACCACCAAGCGAACATCTTCCCGCAAGATCTAACCTTCCGTGGTCCACTTGGAAATCCCGGAACCGCCTCAAAACGCAAGTAGGAAGGTGTAATTCGAACCTCGCAAAGTGGAGTTACCGTGACGGATGAACTGCAGGATGTGGATATGGAGCCGAGTCACAAACCATGCTCCACCTCCTATCTTGCTCTCTGTGCCCCAAAACATGCAGCCGAAGTGACCAGTGAGATGTGCTGCCACCAACGGAGCTGTGCAATGTTTTGGGCCACCCAATATACTGACGTGCCAGCTACATGAAGAAGAAGAAGATTGGAACCTCTTCGACCCAATCCAAGATTCCAGCTCCACAGGTCAATACTCAGATTATCGTCACTAAAGAAGACTCTTCATTACATCGTAACAACAAAAATACCACACTGCCCCACATTGTCTCGCAACAAAACTTACTGACTCACATTCCCGACTTAAACAACCCACATTTCTAACTTCACATGAACATTCCTTCAGTGACACACGGACGTACAGATAATGCGCAAGATTCCTAAACTAAATATAGCTTAACCTGGTTGTAAGTGATCTCGGATTGGCAGCAATACGTGTGCATACGTAATGCTTGCGTTTGCGCAGTGACGAGAGACGGACGATGGTTTGGAGGTATGTACTGTGGATGAACGAATGTGAGCATCTGATTGGTGGATTTGAAATGTGCAGCTGAATGATGTGGTGTTTCGTTTTGATGTAACTGTGTTTTGATTTTCGAGGTACATATCTGAAATTCGTTTGGGATTGAAATTCATTCGAAAAACAATGCCGTCAAAGTTGTGGTTTACCCATCAATGTACAACATTAAATGATATTTATGTGATGCTGATTTCGATGTAAAAGGCGGAGTTCTGGTGTCCTTCAGTATATCAGGACTCTGCCTAGACTGGTGCCTGAGCTAAGCTGCAAGCCTGTGTATCAACACAGCTTAGCACAGGCACGAGTCTTCCACAATGATAAATTATAATCATAACATTTTAATTGATGTACCTATTGCATAGTATTGTGGTGAGAAAATAAACATATTTATTATTATTATTTATTTATTATTGTAGTCATTTTTAAGTCACAAAAATAAGAGTTACTTCCAGGCAAGCGTGCTGTCAGTCGACCATCTGCCTGCTACAAATGGTCGATGGGTCCGAAAAGTTCTGGAGTGGCAACTGCCTGACGGAAGACGCAGCGTTAGAAGGCCTCCCACAAGGTAGACATCGGTCGGGTACCCGCGACCCTCATTAGGTCATCGGACCTGATGAGGGTCGCGGGTACCTGATGGATGCGAGATGCACAGGACAGGTTGTTGTGGCGACACGCGCGGGAAGGCCTAAGTCCGGCAGTGGACGTCTTTCGGCTGATATCTGTCCTACACATCATCACATACCATCAGGTGAGAACGTGGCCAAATAAAAGTCGTCAGGTATTGAATTCTTTAGAACGACCAAATGAGAAAGTTGAATTGGAAAAATAGTCGGTATATCATACTTCCAAAAAATCTTCTTGCGGTGTTGAGTATTTTTGGGATAATCATGAATGACGGACGGCCTTAAGGCCAGACAAAGTGATGTTCTAGCGACTGTCGAGAAGCCAATATGTAAGGAATGACTACACATTGGTTTTTAGGGTTCCGTATCTCAAAAGGAAAAAACGGAACCCTTATAGGATCACTTTGTTGTCCGTCCGTCTGTCTGTCAATACCCTTTCTCTCGGGAGAACGCGTGAAGGTATCGAGCTGAAATTAAAACCATATACTCAGGTTTACAGTCCCTTGAAGCTGTGAAAAATCAAACTTCTAAGTAAACGTAAAAAAAGACACGACCGTTTATGCCGCAAAAAAACGTATATTTCGACATTCTCCAGGAAATCAATCTTTTTAGGGTATTTTCCGTTGACCTAGAACTATGAAATTTGGCAAATAATACAGTCTTATACTACTAGTACAAGGAAAAATCTGAAAACTATACATTTGTAGTTAAATCATAAAAATATATAGTCTTTGAGAATTCCTTTCCCAATTTTGTCGAAGAAAAAATTCAAAATTTCCATGCCATCACCATAATTCGTTACTGCTGTTTCGGTCCTAAACTGACATATTTCCTTCGTGCTTCCCATTTGTGGAAGCACCCTCACCTTTTAGAAAAAATGGACCAAATTATCAAGCATACACTATCTTCAATTTTAAATGTGGCAATAAACGACTGAGCTTGGGCTCAAGCTACTCTTCCCATTCGTATGGGAGTTCTCGGCGTCCGCAAAATTACAAGTATTAGTTTACCGGCTCTTATATCCTCGGTTCATGGCACTGATAAATTAATCAGGAATATCCTAGCTTCCACACTGACTGATTTTGATGTGCCGTCCTTCACCGAGGCTGTGAATGCCTGGAAACTCGCTTGCCCGAATGTAAATCTACCCGACAACCCATCATACCAGAGACAGTGGGATGAGCCGCTCTGCAGAGAAGTTCAGAGGAACCTCATAGCCACTTCTGCTTCTACTGCGGAGCGTGCGCGCCTGCTGGCTGTGAGTGAGTGAGAGTCGGGCCTCTGGCTTCACGCACTACCGTCGTCGAACATTGGCACCTTGTTCACCTTGCTTGCCATACAGCGTGGCAATGCAGCCAGTCTTTTGAGCTCACTTCCAGTGGACAGCGATGCGGACAAATTTTTTGGCGCCTTATTTTAGTTAGGATTTTTTTTATTTTAAGTGTATATATTTTGTTTTATTTTAAGTTTCTTTCTTTTTCATTTAATTAAAGTCTTTATTTAAATTAATATGTACCTACATATTTGTACGGAACCCTTGGTGGAGTCCGACTCGCACTTGTCCAGTTTTTTGAGAATCGTTTAAATTTCCCTTGATCTAGAGTCAATTTATCAATGCTGAATCCAAGTAAAGTGCAGGAATTTAGGACACCTATTACGCTAGACGGCAGTGTTCTAGTAACAAAGATATTCTACCACTCTAATATGAAAATACCACAGAGACAGAAAGCATCCAGGTAATTAATCTAAAAATAAAACATATTAAAATAGAAACATAAATAACGAGTTGTGTACGAAACGGCGGACGGCCAAGATTTCGCAACAGCAATTATACAGAATAATTTATATTGTACACGCACGAACAATGAAATCCTATAAATACTAATCTAGAAATTATTTTAGGATTACGTATCGAGTAATCATAATCACGAGAGACAATTGCACACATTTCATGAAGAGATGCAATTAGAATGACGTCTATTGGGAAAATTTAAATAGAAACTAGTGACGATTGTGATGTAAAAATCACAATAGACTCGCCACACAAACGTGGACGAGTCACTTGTCTCACCGCCGGCGATCAGCGAGTAGCAAGTAAAGCTTGAAACTCGAAACAGTTGGCGATCAGCTAGTAGCGAGTGAAAAGTTTCGATAGTTTTGACGCTCGGCTTTCACTCGCTCCAGCCCGCACTATAGGTAGAAATAACCGTTGTTTGGTGAGTTCCACCAAGCGAGCATCGCCGAGCGAGTGACGCTGAGCGAGCACAATCTCTGATAGCTCTTATCGCTGCGATCAACTTGAGGTAAGAGCCGCTCGCCGGCAGTGTGACACAGCCAGCTATCGACTATGAATGTATGCGTCTCTTTTACTCACACGAGATCTATATCTTTTGTCCCTTTCCACAGCGATCAAATAGTCGATAGCTACTCGCTTCCTCGACGGCGGTAAGACAAGTGCCTAAGATAAGTAAATAGAAAACTAAAGTAGGATTTTGACAGAACTCGAAAGAATACGAGCTCCATAACCGCGTGCTTATGGGCAAGGTAAAGAACGCCAACCAACAAAAAATAAACCTGACTACAGTTGGATAAAAACCAGTCAAGTACGATTCAGGCTCTCTCACGAAGGCTTCCGTACCATAGACCGAAAAAACACGTTTCTTGTATAGCCCCCTTTAATTTGTAAAATAATTTAATTTTTATTATTTGTTGTTATAGCGGCAATAGAAATACAAACTCTAACTATTTCAACTCTCTACCTATTATACTTCTTAAGATACAGCCCGCTGACAGACAGACGGACGGAAGGACGGACGGACAACGGAGGTTTACTACGGGTTCCGTTAGTTACCCTTTGGTTGCGGAACCCTAAAAACACGTTGCTTGTATAGGAGACAGTTGAAATTTTCATAGTGTTGACAGATTGCCACTATGACAACAAAAAAAAAATATTCTCAATAGAAATTTAAAAAAAAAAACTATTTTCAGGCCACAGTCCATAATTTTGTTAGTATTTTGGTGTGCTTAAGTAGGTTAGTAATGTTAGTTTCTATAAAAGATTTATTTATTTAAATATGACTGTCCCCCACCCAGTGTCCCTGAAAGGGACAGTCCGGTCTGGCAGCTATCATTTTCAGGATGCTGTTGTCACTACCGTGCAAGCGTTGTAGTAAGGAGGCCGCTTTCTTTCGCATCTGTGCGAGCCTCCGCAGTCCCAACAGCATCCTAAAATCATTATTAAATTGAACACGCAGGACGTTGTAGGCTCGGCGCGTGTACGATACCCACAGGCCACTCGTGTAAAAGGATTGACAGAACGCCTTAAAAAGGGTTACTTTGACGTACTGTAGTACAACGAGCGAACCTGCGGGAAAGCATATTGCTCCTCACCGACAAAGCCCTGCGCTCCCTCTCTATATCTAAGTCATCACTTAGGTCGCTCGTGACAATATGGCCTAGGTACCTAAAACTGTTCACAACTTTTAGTGCTACGCCGTTGAGACATATGGGAAGAACACTGCGCGGCTGCTGCTTAGGTGCCTTAAATACAAGAATCTCACTCTTCTTCGAGTTGTATTAAAGCCATGCTCCTCTGCATATGCCTCGCAGCAACCTCTTCAACCCATCCAATCATCGAGGGACTGAGAAGCATCATGTCATCTGCATAATTTTATTGTTGGCGCTCGTTCCGTCATTGTGGCAACCGACATATACACATTGTGAAAATTTCAACAATCTACCTATTACGATTCTTGAGATACAGCCCGCTGACAGACAGACGGACGGACGGACAGTGGAGGCTTAGTAATATGGTTTCGTTGGTTACAGTTTGAGTACGGAACTCTAAAAACCTCCTCAGTCCACGCACCACCTAATACTTATTGTGACAATACTCGACAGTGATTTAAATCCCACCTACACCGACATTCCTAATCAAAAATAATCTAACAAAGACACATGTGATTGTTTGTAAGAGGTAATCTCCCAGAGCTGCCAAGTACTGTGGGGAACACAAGTTTCACTGAGTTTACGAAAAACTTGAAGAATGGGCTAAGCTTTCCAGGGCCCCAAGTCTGCTATTACAATAGTGTCATAATGGTTGTTTTGACAAGATTCTATGCCATTTCAATGGAGTGTCAGTGGTTGACCACTGGATATAAAAGCGTCATCATGTTATTTCCATCAATGATAGACCATTCTGACACTATTGTAATAGCAGACTTGGGGCCCAGGGGGGCTACTCTCTAAGCCCGAAGTCCGTAGTTTCGAGCTTAGTTGCGGGCGTATTCTACTCCGTGTCACCTACGGACTTACGATTAGTCCTGAACCCGAACTAAGAATGAATGACAACACGATTTCACAGTAGGTAACTGTTAATTTGTGTTGTCATAAAATCTTAGTGGTTGAAGAGAATACAGGCAGAAAATTGTGAAACGCTCGTACGGCCAGTAGTTGTCATTTTCTAGAATTCAGACTGAGTAACATCAGAGGTTTAGGCGTTTTTGCAAAGTTACGCAACGCTTGCCATCGTCAGTCCGTGGATCGGTGACCATTATAAAATTCCGTTCCAGTTCCATGGAACGCACGTTTTGCTGTTGGTCCTAGCTGTCTTTAGTCGATCTTTGACATTTAGGTACTGGTATCCAGAAGCTAAGAAATCTGTCATCCAAGGGGTATCGTGTTACCCAGTTTCTGGATTACGGAGGTCAAATGGGTAGTTGATCCATGTAAAATACTACCTGCATCTAGTTACGGCGGAGATACCTGAGAGTAGCTGATAATAAAATGAGAATCACATCTAAACGGCTTGTCGTAATTTTTGTAAAAAAATATATGTAACATTAGACTATTTTTTTCAGGGAGCAGTGGTGGCCGAGTCGTAATGGCTTCGACTTACAAGTTGTAGGTCGCGGGTTCAAACCCAGCCAGGTACATTACTTTGTGTAATTTATTTCGTCACCACTGCTCTCAAAACGGTGAAGGAAAACATCGTGAGGAAACCGGCATGTCCTAGAACCAAAAATTCGAAGACATGTGACATTCACCAATCCGCATTGGGCCCGCGTGGTGGATTACGGCCCATTCCCTCTCCTAGAGAGGAGGCCTGAGTCCCAACAGTGAGAACATTATAAGGCCGACTATGCTAGACTATTTTTTTAATAAATAGATATTTGAAAATTTTGAGTTTTATTCGTCCAACACAGTGTAATTAATTTGTGAAATTATGTCTAACACGGACATAAAAACGACAATCGGACCAAAACCGCCGAGCGTATTTTAATGGAATTTATACTATCCCAAAGACAATTTAACTATCTACATTTTGATATATGGCAATTTTTTTTAGTCTTACAATAACAAGTTAAGCACAAAAAACTGCTGAATTTTGGGTCGCTCGGGTGTCAAACGAGTGCGCGTTTTATTCCCTCAAGGTCGCTGGCGTATGTCGTTGCTTTAAACCACAACATAGTTGGGAAAATGCTACAGGCTAGAATTGTCATCTACAGAAAAGAGACAGGTATTGGCCGCAGAGACGCTCTGTCTCTTTCTACAGAGCGGTAATTTTTTTGTGTATTCTCTATGTCTAGCGTTAAAGGTATAATAGGTATAGGGCTTTCTTAATGATCAGGAAAAGAATTTTAATTGCCATCTTTGGTTGTCTGCCAAATGATGTCGGGTCAAGGTTACGCTTAATTGAAGTTTTCTTGCTGTGTACACGAAAATTGATGCATTTTCTTGAGTTAACTTTGTCAATTTTCGTAAATTAATGCTGAATATTTGGGCTCGTCTAATGCAAAAGCTTTATCACAAATTAAGCTATTAAAATCACAATTCCTTTAGGAAGATGTGGCCTCTAAATTATATCACGTTGTATGAAAAGGTGTTCAGAAACGTAAAAATTAAAAATGTGTAAGCCATCTGCATCTTTTAATATGACATAACTCTACAGTGGTAGGTACACAAATAGTTTTAATAATAAAGATATTTTCAACCACAGAATAACGAGGTATTATCCATGTCTGTTATCGAACACCAAATGAACTAAAAAAAATATTCAAACAAATTGTGAAAAGTCGTCACCCGTCACAACAACTTAAAATACCATTTCTCCCTTCGAAAACCCAATACTAAAATACTTTACACCTCATTAGATCTATCGCGATTCTCGATTGTCATCGTCAAAGAAACAAAATGGCGGAATAAATAAAGCTATTTAATTTCGATGTAAGCGTACACATGTGTGTCAGCGCGCGATAGAATGTCGCGCGTGACGTCAGAGCGCGTCACGTTTGCGTAATGGCGGCCGCGCAGGCGGCTACCACGTATTTGTGGACTAGAGATAGATGCAGAAGTTCCACTTTGAAAGCTTGTTGAATAAAAGCGAATCCATGACAATGTTCTTTTACATTGCGACAAAAACACTATACTTAACCTACGACAGTCATCTTTTGAGTAGATTTGCCGGTTAAAAAGTTTTAGAATCCCTTTGATCAGCTGAGTGTCCACCTAACACGGCAAAAACCTCTTTCGAGCCGTAGTTAATTACTCTAATTCAAGGTTTTCACTTGCATCCAGCTAGCATTACATTACATAGCAGGTATACCGATGAGTAGTTTGATCATGCCGCGCAATATAATTAAACTGGCATGCGAGTTGCAGGTTGAAACGCGCCCTTAGAGATCTACGCTTTGGCAAGTGCAACAAACTACATTTTTCTTAACTTTATTTTTTTGGTTAAGTTGAAACACATAAATATTGTGATTCTGAGGTTTCTTTTTCTTTTTAGGGTTCCGAACAAAAAACGGAACCCTTATAGGATCACTCGGGTGTCTGTCTGTCTGTCTGTCCGTCTGTCACAGCCAGTTTTCTCCGGATCCACTGGACTGATGCTGTTGAAATTTGGTACACATATGGGCTTCTGTGACCCGAACACGGTTGCGTTATGTAAATGATTAAATTTGTAGTATGGGGGTCACTTTTGGGGGTCAAACTAGAAAATTTAAAAAAAAAAATTTTTTTAATATAGTGTGACATATCAAATGAAAGAGCTTACTGTGAGGGTTTAAACTATAATTTTTTTTTTATAATTTTAAATTATTGGTTTTGAAGTTATTCAAGAAATTTGACGAAAAATTACCATTCCCCCCCCCCCTTATCTCCGAAACTACTTAGCCTGAAATTTCGAAAAAAATGTAGATACCTTTGCCTATAGAGAGAGACAGGAAAACCTATAAGAAGTCTATAGTTTAAAAACAACATATGAAAAAAATAAAATTCGTGCGGAACCCTTTGCACGCGAGTCCGACTCGCACTTGGCCAGTTGTTTTTCGTTTATAGGGTTTTTTACGCATAGCGTATGCCAGTCGTCGTATCCTCAACATTATATTACTATCACAAGATGTGAGCCATGAATTGGAACAAACTCTTTTGCATCGTCGCCATTTGGGTGGGATAGAATTATGTGGAACATGCCTACATTAGTTCTGTTCAAATTCAAGGACCCTACTAAATTATTTCTACTAAACTCATACTGGACACATTCCATCAATAAATGTTGTAGGTCCTCGACAACTCCACATTCCTCACAATTGGGTGAAGCGATTTTCTTCATCATGAAGGCAAATTTGTTGCATGAAATGTGTCCAGATCTGAGTCTAAGAGCAGTAACCATCAATTTTCTACTAAGATGCACGCGAAAAGGTTCACACTCAAAAAAAAATCAAAATCTAAAGAAATTTATTCAAACTAGGTTGAAAATAAGAACTTTTATAACGTCAAAATTTACATGAAGACAGTCCCCCAAATCGCCCAGCCCGTCACCACTTCCTAGTGTTTAGCTGGGAAGAAGAAGTGACCAACAAACTCCCCAGCAACACAACTATCTGTTAAGTTTAAAGAACTTGAATTTAAATAACATTACTGTTCAACATTTTTTATGACAAATATATAACATTAAATTAAATTTAATGGCACATGTCAGCCAGCACACTATGTTATCCCAACAACTAAATATGAAACAATAAACCCATACTTATACCATAAACCCTTCTCTAATGACCGTTTGTTAAAATATCTATTATCTACGTATTTCAAATCCCTTCCTAGCATATGTAGAATTTGCCACTTAACCTTCTGCCCCTTACCTACTCGATATACGTTTTTGTTAGCCGGCCATTTTGAGAATAGCACATGTCTTGTATGTGTCAGATATTAATAGGCGGGACTGGGTCACCTGTAGCGGCTCTGCAATATTTACAGGTGCCTTCCTCGTCATACTTGCACGTCGAAGAGACGGTAGAGAGAATTCTACGTACCTTTAGATGTTCGTGTGTATGGAATGGGAGTAGAGAATTTGTAGTTCGGGTTCTTTAGGTTTAAGGGTGCCTGACCATTTGCGCGGAGCGAGGCAGCGGAGTGGAGAGACGGAGAAATATTTAGAGGAAATGCTGGCGGCAAGACTTTGTATGTAAAAAGTCGTAATTCGAGGTTTGTTCTCGACTGTTTTCTCCTCCAATATTGGACCGATATAAGAGACTAGTAGACGTCACGCGGTTTCACCCGGGCAGTTCCCGTTCCCGTGGGAATACGGGGATAAAATATAGCCTATGTTACTCCCTGATAATGTAGCTATCCAATGTTAAAAGAATTTTTCAAATCGGTCCAGTAGTTTCGGAGCCTATTCAATTCAAACAAACAAACAAACAAACAAATCTTTCCTCTTTATAATATTAGTGTAGATATTTCACAAACTGAATAAGAAGGATGTATACTGTGTATATTTTCATTTTTTGATTAACAGTTGCCAAATTTGTACACTATCACTGACAGCGATTTATCGGACAATTTTGAGCATTTTGTGTGAGTTCTAGTGCTTACACTGTTAATAAATCATCAGGATGAGGTTTGCCTAGGGCGCTGGCAACATTTGATCCGCCGCTGCACACGGCTATGAACCAATGTGTTCACACTAAAAGGACACCTTTCGTTTGACCAGTGGCTCTAGAATAGTGACATTCTAGCAGGGTTAGCGTGACGAAGTCGATTTTCAAAACGTCAAAATTGTTTGGAATAGGGTATTTTACTGAAGAAAACGAATTAGTCCGTCAGATCGATTTCCAAAAAATAATGGATATTTTTCTTTTTTCACGTAAACATAAAATGACGCAGATACAGTACGTTGAAAACACGCGTGACGTCACTACGATAGTACAATTTTACTAGCGACGTGACGTCACCAGCCCCCTCTCCCGAGATTTGATGCATTTTATCTTTGTCAATATTCATTGATTTACAAAAACAAAAAATACGTGTCCATTATTTTTCAATACTCTAACTGACGGACTAAATATATTTGCAATTTATTGATGGTGGAAACTAGCCTATTGACAAACGCTGTCGGAATGTAGCGTGATCAATACCTTGTATTTTCGCTTACAGAATGCCACTTTGTCTAGACCCTCAGATTATTCGATTTTCACGAAATCTACTTTTCTCCAAACCCTTTCAGACTTTCTTCGACTAAACCCGTAATCTATATAACACTTATAATAATCGCGGCGATGCGTGTAGACAGTCGCGCGGACAACAAACAAACGACTGGCAGTCGACCAAGTTTCACAACAGTCGCCACGCCACACTCCCACTGTTCACTCGCTGAACAGTTAATCTTAACTCATATCCCGGAATGTTAGGAGGAGAATACAATATCGCAACGAGAACTATCTCGAACTAAAAGCTTTCATCCTTACTATATATTTTAATATTATTCATGCGAAAGTAACTCTGTCTGTCTGTCTGTTTGTCGCGCTTTCACGCCAAAACTACTGAAGCGATGTAAATGAAATTTGGTACTCAGGTAGTCTAGAGCCTGAGAAAGGACATAAGCTACTTTTTATCCTGGGAGTATGTTCTCTAGGGACCACGCGGGCGAAGCCGCTGGCAGAAGCTAGTTTCAAATAAATCATTTAATGGCACTTTTGAATCGTCAAGGTCAGTCAAAGACATGAAGCTAGTTGCGTCGATCTCTATGGAGAAGAACGTGCAATAAACTATAATTAACTAGCGTATTTTGTTCCACTATATATAAATGCTCCCCCGCTCCTTTTCACACCACTCTGTTCTTTACTAGTTCGGGGCAGTATTCTCTGAAGGAGTCGAGCTCATCCCACAATCTTCTCGATGGCTGTCATTTGTAGATCTTTAGCAGTCGTTACGGGTAGGCAGAAGGCACAAAATCTGGCAGCAGTCTTACCAAAGGGTATGTAGTGGCATCGATACCGCTATAAAACTAACGTAGCTAAATCTATACCGCAACAAAAAATCACGCAGCGACATTTATACCGCTAGCAACTAGTTAGTTGCCAGCAACTATTTAGTTTAGAAGTCTGACATAGTTACGTTAAAAAAATCCTGCATCGCGGTATCTGAGTTTACCATGCTATTTGAACATATACAATTATACATACAACAGTCCGAATATCAACTATCGGGCAGTTACCCATCAGACACAACACCCATCTGGTCGGAGGATCCTCCCTTTTCAATGGAGGTTTGCGGGACCTGACACCCTGTTCCACATTACCTTTAGGTATCGTGATAACCAGTTGCTGGGTTTGTTTAGGTCTTTGACATGTAGCAAATATCTTTCAAACCTCCATAATTCGATTACAATTGGGTAACACGATAGCCCTTAGTAAGACTAAACTAATTTTATAAATATTTATAATAGACTGATCTGTTGCACAAGACCACAAACACTTATGAAGGATGTTTGTGAATTCATCCCTTAAATAGTTAAATCAGACAAATAGGGAATGATGAAATTCCATAGAGCGCACGGCCTTTCAATAGTTTCGCAGTCAGTGTGCCTAAATCCTAACTCACAAACCCATCAACATCTTAACAGCCAACTAGAAACTATTACTCAGCTTCTAAACACCTCAAACTCCCATCTGTCACCTCATAAACACAGGTGTAAAGGGATTCACTGAAAAACCACTCTCTAACGACCCTTTGAACTTCGGGCATGTTTTGAAGATCGCCCAATTAATAAATAAGATTTTATATGACAGGTAAGAATTAGTTTCAGTTGGCTTCGGTATGGTTTCATAATTTTTCTTTACGATGTGTTTAATGCGGGACATTATTTTAATAAAAATAATGTGGGTTTATAAACATTAGTGATAGTTATGGAAGTATAAACGTGATTTGTACGTGATGATATTGGTTTGAGGGTGAATTAAACGCCCTTAAGTAGATCGCTACAGCAGTGGAACGGGTACGTAAATGTTCCCTGGAATACAATCTACATATTATATATAACAACACCGTTTTTGATGACTAGGTAAACTAGAATGCAGTAGAGCAATTGGTTTCGCCACCACCGGCAACGATGCTAAGATTTGATCAAGACTAACTAAAGAATAGGGTATTTTACAAAAAAAATGTAATTAGTCCGTCACTATGATGGTACAATTTTACCAAGCCACATGACGTCACGCGTGTCTTCAACGCGCTGTATCGTCTTCATTTTTTGTTTACGTGAAAAAAGAAAAAATACGTGTCCAATATTTTTTGAAAATCTATCTGACGGACTAATTAGATTTTTTTTGTAAAATACCCTATTGTTGTAAATGTTCCCTGGAATATAATCTACATATTATATATAACAACACCGTTTTTTATGACCTGGGTAAAAATTAACTAGAATGTAGTAAAGCAATTGGTTTCGACACCGCCCGCAACGATGCTAAGATTTGGTCAACACTAAGTAAGGAATTTTTGACGCAGAAAGCTGTAGTAAATTCTTACGAGGTAAAATACGGGATATCACCTATCATGCCTTCTCTGAAAGATTTTATTTTGATTAAGATTTGACTAGGTACAATAATTAAATAATTCTTGTTGTTATACCAAGTATACTAAACCCCTAAAGGTTAAGTTTAGTGGACTCAATCAAATTGTCAGTTACAGCGTGTTAGTTATAAAATTCACCAAAGGTTTTTTTTTTTCATTATCATGACGGCCGAGCCCTCCGGATTAGAGAAAGTTTCACTTGAAAAAAACACAGAATCTTGATTTAAACTTATAATTTAAGACTCACCCTCCGGTATTTTGATGGCAGTTCCAAGGTTGATCTGCTGCAAACGCGCGAGGGCGGCCTGCTGCAGCGCCTTCCGTTCCACCTCGCTGAGGGTCAGCAGCGAGGTGTCCGTCAAGCGCACGCACCGGCCACTGCCGTCTGCCCAGCAACAGCTGCCCTGCACATAACGCGTGACGTCATCATACCACACACAGGGGATCTTGCTGCATTTGGACCAGCTGACAGAAAAATGCAACGCAAGCACAAAAAGAAAGATTAAGGAACAGTGCAAAAGAATTAATATTGGTACCACACACACTGGTAAGACATTGAAAAGATTACTTTGAATTATACTCGAAGATAAAGAGAAAAGTTCAGTAGCGAAGTTCTAACTACATCAGCATGCAGGACTGACATTTGAGATTTATAGTAGGTTAAAGCGTATGAGTCAACTTCAGTTTGGGGAAATATTTATTAGCGGCCAATTACGGATGTGCAAGCATTGCACATAAAATGTCATACCTAAACGTTTACTGCTGAAAATTAACCATCAATGAATGGCCACCGACAAATTTTCATAACCTTCATGCTTGGCAAACAGCTTGAACAGATTTTGTTAATTGAATTTTTCAGGGAAGTAGACACTGTGACATAAACAATCATTTTCTTGCAGGCTTGCGTTTATCACAGTAAAAAAAGTTTAAATCAGGAAAAACATGCAGGCGTAGAACTAGAAGATCAATTACACTCACAAAGACTTGTGAAGAATTCTCAAGGTCAACCTAAGCTTCCTACTATCACAAATCAACCACAATAAATATAAAAAGTAACAAATAGGAGTAAAGAACCCGTAAAGTGCTATCTCAATGAATATACCACGTTAATGTCACAGATATACGCAGTAAATTACCAACAGGTGTCCGTATAGCCGTACACATGACGTTTTTATTGATACCCACGCCTTTATATCAAGAAGTGTTTACGATATCTGTATAGTTTTTAAGAGTTGCTGTGGTGGGATAACTGTCTTACTTGGCAGTTTACAACCAAACTAGCAATATGGTGGTGAAAACATGCAAGATGATATGACTGAAAACTATAATGGTCTTCTTTGATCTGGTACACTTGAACAATAATAATGAAACTCATGTAACTAGAAGAGTAAAGAACATGGAATGTGGATGGATGGAGAGGGAGAGGATGGCCAAAGAAAAGATGGATGGATTGTGTGAGGAGCGATATGAAAGAAAAGGGAGTTAGTGTAAGAGCGACGGCTGACAGAACAGAATGGAAGAAAAAAACGTGTTGCGCCGACCCTAAGTTACATGGGACAAGGGCATGAAGATGATGACTTGAATAATAACAACAAGGAAAGCTACGTCTAGCCGTCTTTCTGGTAAAATTACGTATTCTTGACGAATCACGCCTGATGGAAAGCGATAGATGAGATCTATGATGGAGCGACCGTACCCAGAAAATGCCTGTTCACTCTTGCTTTGAAGGTAGACGGGTCATAAGTGGAAGGGAACAAGCTCAACCTCAAGGCACGAAACAATAGCTATGGAAAATTGACAAACGAAAACTTAGTAAACAAAATTCACAAAACATTTAGTGACTCATTCGTTGCGCTAAATTATTTATATAAAAGAAGGAAATCTTATAATTTTACACAAGGAAGTTGACGAATAGAAGCATTTTTCCTCCGCCTAGTTATAGGTCATTAAAATGAATACAAAATAGAAATAAACAATATGTTCAATGCAGCAGATGTTAAAAACAGTCCAATGTGGGTCACTAGTCAAATTTAGCAACACAAACCGAATAAAAACAGGAAAAAGCAAATAAATATAAGACACAAAAAATCACACGTTTTCAAGGCAAAACAAAGAGAATTTAGCATTAACATCCCACTTTCAAACCAAGGTGACAATTAGGAGGAAACATAAAAATACTATAAACACAAGAAAACAAGTGTATAAATATAATCTGTTAGTGTATGCTGTACATCTCACAAATTAAAATAAAGAAATTTAGATTAATAATTATGAAAATGACGACATTTCATATTCGAAATGAAATATAATTAACTATACCTACCACACAGACTGTGTAGGTTTATGTTACCGACTTTTCTCGTGTTACATAAATATGTTGTGCTTTAAATAAATGAAATTAATTTAAGAAGTCTCAAGCTCGCGCAAAATAAAACTCATAGGACGAAGATTGTGCAAATTAAAAAAGAAATAGTGCATGATAATATTGATGAAACAGTGATATAATAAACCAATTTAAACGAATAATAAAAGACGCAAAAAAGAAAATACATTTAATGAAAATTTGAAGCTTGCAGGCAAGTGGCTAATTCATTTACATTTGTAGCTCATGCATGACCAAAGAAGCGATGGGATTTTGTTAGTGATGATATGGCTATAGAGGGGATAAAAACTGAAATTAAGGCTGCCAAAGACGATAAGAAAGAAAAAAATAGTTAAAACAAATATAGTAATAAAAAGAAAATACTGTATGAGAAGTGACATTACTGAAAAAAATGATAACTCCACAGATATTAAAGCATTTGCAGCGACCCCGAATTACAGGAGACAAGGTCACACAAAAGAAGAATAGCAACAACAAATTACTTCTTTACACCCAACCCAATATAACAGTGATAAACGACAAGTTTATCCGTCCGTCTGTCACTGGCTCAATATTAAAGAAGCTGATAGTGAGTCAGGCAGCGCTAATAAATGTGTTGTGTCTCATATACGCCTACGATACTCTTTGATAGTCCGCTTTTAAACGAGCAGCGGGCTTGGACGCGGCATCTGTATATATTTTTTGTTATATTATGTAATATGAATGTTGAGATAGGTGTGAAAGACGGTCTGTATATCAAGATTGTAGTGCATCTAGATTTAAGAGGAGAAGTGTTGATGGATGAAGTGAGTCTGACTTGCAACGAAATGCAGAGTTGAAATTAGAATTTGGTTTTTATGTACACGATTTTGGCATTGAGGTTTCAGGAAAACTACAACAAAGTTTTCATGCTACTACCGAGTATTGCAATTCATCTTGATATATCCAATAACTGCTGATTGAAAATAAAAATGACAGGTATTTTATAAGGATGGTTCCTTGTGAAATATAAAATACCTGACATTATATAACGACTAACTAGCTTCTGCCAGCAGCTTCGCCCGCGTGGTCCCTAGGGAACATACTCCCGGGATAAAAAGTAGTCTATGTCCTTTCTCAGGCTCTAGACTATCTGTGCACCAAACATTTAAATCGGTTCAGTAGTTTTGGCGTGAAAGCGCGACAGACAGACAGAGAGACAGGCAGGCAGACAGAGTTATTTATTTTCACATTTATAATAAGGATTAGAAAGGAAGTAAGGTTCTAAAAAAAATATAAGGGTTCAATTATAATTGTTGAAATAATTAATTGCTGTGTAATCATTTCAAGAAAAATTAACATGACGTTTCATCTGGGTAGTGTGACTGACGCTGTGTCTGACGCACAAAATAAACTAATGAATTATCTTGATCATTTTTATTTTATTTTAATCAACTACACATTAAGACCAACTAGATGAAGGTCAATGTTCTGTAATGATCATTTTACTACTAATAGTTTAAACAGATGAGTAACCGCAGGCTGTGCTTGATTAAACGTCAAACGACGGAGACGAAATAAGTGCTACAGAAATATGACTGATTGATGGCAAAAATAACTCAAATGACTAATAGAAATTCAGAAATAAACAGAAAAACTAATGCACCATGTGATTCAGTACCAGGGAAGCATAAAAAGTGACAGGTGGGTTTTTTTAACTTGCCTGACATCGGATCTACGATGACTTAGCCTGTATTAAATTCGCTCAGCCAAAGTATATAAATAGTGAAGCAAAAGGTTTTCGGTATAAATGTATTGGGATAAATATAAAAGGTTATTTCTGTATGTGTAAATATATTCGGGTATATTTAGAATGACACGAGTTATCTGAATTTCAAGCGTTTCAACACAGGTGCATCGGCATCTCTCATCGGTTTGTAACCCCAATATAAATGTTCGAATTTATATGAAAGCGTGAACGAAAACAAAATGAATGTACAATAACGTCAAAAATAAAGTTAAACATAACAAAACAGCATAAATGTATCACTGATAACAGCGTCAAAGGTAAAAGATTACAGAGTGAGCCGATAGTGACAAAGAAAATCTCGACAGCCAAAGCGACGGTCCACGTATCGTACTCGTTTGAATTCATCTTAAAAGATTTGATAGAGACGATCGTGATGATTAAAGAATCAAAAGAAGCCTGCTTCTAGAAGTAGGTATAAGATTAAAACAAGCAAACATGTTTATTTGGCACTCATGGATACACAATGTAGGAACAAATATTGTGTGCTTCACGGCTTCACCAAATAGTAGTCCAGGTTGACACAAAAGCGTCACTGAAACTCTTGTTCATAAGGAAATTGCAAATCCAGAAGATAAAATCAAGAATAGAATCTTGAAACTCTCATCAAAGTAGACATTCCGACTGATGCTAATGAAAAACCAAAAGCATCTACTCATACTCTCAAAGCATACAACAACACACTTGAAGAACTCAAGCCTACGCGTCTCGTTGAAACGGAACGTCGTCGGGACTGGAGAGTGCATTACAGACGCAATTTATGATCCTCCAAGAATTATTAGTGTAGTAGGCAAGTAATGTGGAATGCGGCTTTGTAAGTCATGTGATACTACAAAGATAGGCTGCCAGGGATTTAATGGAAGTGGTGTTAAAAGAAGAATTTCTGTTCGAAAGTTAGGACCAGTGGTAAAAGGTGTCAAGTTTTAACTTTTTTATAAGTAGAAAATGTCTGATTGATAATCTTAGCAAAGGGTATCGTGTACCCTGTAGCTGGGTTTGAACCTGCATTCGTTTTGGAAGCAGACAATTGAAGATCGAAAATTTTTTCTTTAGGTTAGTAAGACCCATACAAAAAAAAACATTAAATAACACAACTTGTTTTTTTAAGACAGTCTTCTTTCAATGGGAAAAGTTTAAGTGAATTTTTGAAACACAATATTGAAAATTCCAGATGCTCTTAAATGCATTCATAACTAATAGGCGCCAGGAATTCTATAACAATTTGGAAATACTGCAGGAAGGCCGGAAGCAATAAATCGCGAAGAGTCAACACTCGTGTGTACCTGTAACTCGGTACTAATTCATTCGGTGCATAGTTGCAGAGAACACAACGTTTTGATTTACAACGCTGGAAATATGACGTAAATGGAGACTGGAGAAATGTTTAAGTGGAAGGCTCAGTTCATTGCAGCTATTAGTGATCCCTAAAACAAGCTATCGTTTTTTTAAAACGGAGCCCTAGATTACAAGCAATTTTTTAAAGAAGCGTATACAATAAAAATGATAAGAACTACTAAATTGTGTCTGACTACATCATCTGATGCAAATAATGAGGGATGTATATCTCTACTACTGTCTCATATTGTTCTCAAATAGCCATAGTTGAAAATAAGCAAAAAGTCGTCAGGAAAAATTTGACAATAAATATTTTAGCGGAGGATTGAATGGCTTGGCGGAGAAGACAAATCTTCAAAGGATTATTAAAAAAATATATGGATAAAAAGTGGGTGACTGCTGCATGGAGGAAGAAGATACGTATATGGAGTCATCCGAAAACAAATTGCCAAAAGGACAAGAATATGATGATGCCACATATTTTACCTACTAGTATAATTTAGAACAAAACGAACAAATTAAAAAGATTTTTTAGTCGCCAGAGTGTGCAAGTTATTCTAATTGGTAACTTTTAATGCAAAGTTACTAATTAGAACAACATAGTAACTTTGCATTTATTATTTAGAAGACATAATGCATTCTTTAAAAGTGCAATTCGTGTATTAAAATTCGGCATGAAACCAATTCTCAAACATACACTGTAATTGCAAACGAAACATTATTAAAAATGAATGGAAAATCCCAGCATGTTGCCTCTCCGGGAATTCCCGGAATAATGCAAACATTATACAAAATACAGGTGTACAAACATCAACATATTTGAAGCACGAATATATACGAAAAAACTCGAACAAACAGTACTCGAACAAACGATACATGCAGTTGAATATGCTTCTTAAACAGGAGTAGATATCGAAGCAGTGCCTTTTTTGGAAATGTTGTAAACATACAAGAAGCTCTTATCAGGAAACGATGATTACATCACAATGCTAAGGAAGAACGAAGATTTACAGTCAAAGATAATGCAGATGATGTTGTATTTACCATCAAAGATAATTTTACCATACTGGTTTACAAAAAAAAGTCAGCATACTCTTTTAAGCCAGACCTGAGACTGATAAACAACCCGTTGACGGACATGAGGTGACAAAGGCACATATCTTGGTTTAGGTATGACATTGTTTACAATTTGTTTGTTTACAGAACACAAACACGATGACGTAAGCTTCAACATACTCATAAGCCACACAACACAGAGATAGAAATGTGATACACAACATAGACTATAACGAAACACATAACACAGTACACAAAGCAGAATATAATATTATACACAACACAAGCTAAAGTGCTTTAAACAACACAGATTATAATAGGCTACAAAACACATACTACATTGCAATACACACCACAGAATATAAAGCGCCACATTACACAGACTATAATGCGACTGACCTGAGGCGTCCATGTGGCGGCGACGCGCGACGAGCTCCGGCTCCTCGTGCGCCACAGCTTCTTGCTGACACTCTGCACCACGCTGCTCGAAGACCGCGACTTCTGCATGCCACCTGCAGGAGGAGCCACGGTCGGAGCACTTCTACCAAGCAACGTCGACAAGAACGAATGCGACTGAGTAGGTGACGCCGGCGACGGCGACGTCGGCGTCGACACAACTGACGCGAAACGCAACTCCCGATACGTCAAAATCCAACCCTCTTCTGTCTGACAGCCTTTGTGAGGACCATCGTCGTCTACGTCACTCGGCATCCGAGGTTTAATGTTTCGCAAATTCTTATCGTAATTGATGCGCTTGAAGCGGTCCGCTTTGTCGGCGTCCACACTCTTCTTGCGTGCCATCCTCAGGTACCGCTTAATGGTGTCGCTGACTGACTGCGACACGTCGTCGTGGTCGACGCTGGAGCGCCGGCGAGCTGGCTTGGGTCGCTCGGGCGCCGGGCCCGTCGGGCTCGTCGGCATCGACTGCAGCTCCAGCTTTTCCCGGTACGCACGCTCCAGCTCCTGCAACACTTCCTCTGGAATAGCATGCGTCTGCGTTCCACAATCCACGTACTTATCCTCCAGCGACTCGTGAAACACCTCAATAAGTGGCGGTGGGGACAGCGGTGGCGATCTAAAACCGTCCTCTTCATCTTTAAAACGCGTAACACCAACAGTTCGACACCGCGGAACACTTCTAGAGTTAGAGCTAAGCGCACTGACGAATCCACTAGGTCCATAGCCTCCGGAGCCACTACCACCGCTACCACCACTACCGCCACTCCTACCGCCTCTGTAGGGCTTGGTTTTACGGAGGTCATGATACAGTCTTTTCAATAAATTCCTATCGGTTAACAGGTCCTGCACTATATTGTCCCTGTTCGGCGATCGTACATAGTACCTGCCGAGGTTCTCCAGCAGGGTCCTCTCCCGAGATGGATTAGAGTCGGCGTCGGCCGGGATCCGCTCCGACTGCTGCTTAAGATACTTCCTTAAAGATCGAACTAGCTCTTCCGTATCCGAATGCCTCGTCGGACCGGAATCATCTTCTACTTTCAGGTACGTGCGCAATAAATCAACTAGACAGCTCTCGTCCTCCTCGGGCACGGTGCAGCTGACGTCGCCGAATGCGGCCGAGCGCGCCTGAGCCGCGCCGCGACCCGATGACGCTGCGTTGAACTTTGAGGTGGAGGCGACCGGACTCGGCGTGGCGAAGAAATCACGCCGAAGCTTGGCAATGTCGAAGCGGCCGCCCGAGGTGTGGCCGATGAAGAGGTCGGTGGGCCTCGACGGGGGCTGCGGCGCGTCGTCGACGGGCGAGCGTGCGCGCACCGAGCCGCCGCGCGCGCGCTTCTTACGGCGCGGGCGGGGCAGGGCGCCCGGGTACGAGCTCTTGCGCCACAGCAGGAAGCGCGGCTCCTTGGCGCACACCTCCTGGAAGTAGGCCTCGAGGCGCGGCACATCCTCGGGCCGGTTCTGCGCGCCGTCCGGGATAAGCCGGCGGCCGGCGTCGGACATGTACTTCCATGTCTTGCGCGTGAGCAGCCAGCGCTCGCGCGGCTTGTCGCGGCGGCGCGCCACCTTCGTCATGGGGTCGGCCGCGGGCTCGAGGCGCGAGCGGCGGCGGCGCTCCATGGCCGCGGTCGCATGGGGTCAGGCGGGCTCGCTGCGCGGCATGGCCGACCTCGGCCCGCGCACCTGCTTGCGCGAAACTGAACACTGCTCCGCACGGTGCGGTATATTATGCGCCGAAATAGCCGTCCGGTTATAGAGCGGCCGTGAACTGGATAGGGTGCGCTCGCGCACGACGGACCGGCGCGGGCGGCGGCTCGGCACGGGACTGCCGCCCGCCCGTAAACAAACCTCGCCCGCCCACGCACCCCCGCCGCCCGCCCCGCGCGCCTTGACCTATGTGGTGACATGCCCTAGCATCCGTGATTGACGATGGTCATGGCTCTCAGTGCCGATGCGCTTCATTCATGGATGCACTCGTGGACATCCCAGGCTCCATAAATTTCGAATTGCGAAGTCAGTTGGTTGCAGTCAGCTGGACACATTATCCAATTTAAAATATCCTTAATATCAGCTTATTTCCTTTAGTGTATACAAATATTTAAAAAAACACCGTCTAGAATTCTAGATCATATGTAGATCAAAGTGTAAAGCAGCGGCTTCAGTATTATCTTTATTTATTTGTTAGCACCTGTGAGCTTCACCCACCTGTTCTTGTTTTTGTAACCGTCTGTGAGTGCTTTCATTTCTGATTCTAGTATTCAAACAGTGCTAATCTTGAACTCAAAGAAATATAGGCAAGGAGACTGGGTTATCAAGGTAAATGATTCGTATGTTATATTAAATGACAAACATATATTTGAAATAAATATGATAAGTGTTTATGCCAAGTTTTAATAATAACTATCTAGGAACAATCGTTTAACCAAAACACGAGCGAAACAGATGAAAATGACTGTTGTAAGTGAAGAAATTTCTTGGAAAAGTCCTGGACACATGAAAATTGAAGAACCAAAGGTCTTTGAAGAAAAATCAATAGCTGTAACCGCTAGGCAGAATGAAGTAGACACTATGAAAATCAAAATTGAAAAGCAAGTGTTATTAAGTGAAGGTCATACTTTTATATTTCTGGAATCAGCTACGAGTAATTTGCAGATGTATTCTCTCAAATGAGCCAAACAAGATATTCACAGCTACTAATTAAAGTAACGAGGCAGTGACCGTACTAATTATAATTAATTTCAGTGCGGTCATCGAATCATTTGGGAAATTTGCACAAATGTGCGAATTTATAAACTAACATATCCTCATTCCAACTATTCATGCTGCGGAGGGCTGATGACTAACCCAATATAACGTGGGAAAATAAAACGGATTATTATCATGTATTTAGTTTGCGTCCTGCTTAGCAAAATGTATAATCCTGATTGGGGGCCTGATGATCTGATTTACAAATTTTGCAAAACCTGATTTAACCACCAGAGCACAAAAATATTAATAAAATTTATATCTTTAGACGTATGTGAATAATATTCTGCAATTTTTAGAGAGAAAATAAATGATTCAGTTGCATTGATATATAAAAAACCCAAGATGCACAGTCTCGAACAAATGCAACACTCAAAACTGTCGTCAAAAACTGACATGTATCAAGTGTCATGTGTGAGTTGTGTGTAGTTATACTATAAAAAATTATTTTGCAATATTCAACCTTACACGGATCGCTTAAAGTTGTTTTTACAAAGCAGTGCAGTATGGCGAGCGATGCGAGACTGTTTGAAACTAGAGCACAATTATACATTGTGCGCTTGTTTTTTGCGGACGTTTTTGATATGCTGATCTTGGTTTTTTATATATCAATGTTCAGTTGTATCAGAGTGTTGAGCAACGACTCAATGATGTTTTTTCTAGCTACAGCCATTGTCACAGGTGTCAGATTCAATTTGATAAAGAGATTACTGATTGGAACTAGTTCGGATGAACAGTCACAGAATGCTGCAATCTTTTCTATTGTTTCATAAATCTTTTTTTTAACACTCATAATATGAGTAAAATGAAAGGTGTTTGCTCGAAAACACCAAATAAAAAAATGCCGGAGAAATATATAGCAAGAGGGAAATAGAACGGTGCGTATATATGAGAATTTAATAGTAAAATAAAATGAAGAGGTAAGATCACTAAGAAGGAAACTGTCATCTCTGACCTAGACTAGAGTCAAGAGCAAACCCATCACATCCTAACCCCCACAAATTCATGAATCTGGCTTTTCCTTGGGGAAAGGAGGACTTATATGTACTGAAAGGTCGTTGGATGAAATAGCTTTAGCTCTCAAATAAAATATCTGAGAAATGTTCTCTTAATTAATCAATTTGTGATGACCAAATCAAAATCAAATCAAATCAAATCGTATATTTCAAATAAACCATTTACAGGCACTTTTGAATTGTCAACGTCGGTCAGTAAAAAACATGAAGCTATTTGCACGTTCCAAAGCGTAGATCTCTATGGAGAAGAACGTGCAAGAAACTCCACGGACACTCTTTTAAACCATGTGATGTGTTACAAAAATCTTGTTAACCTTAAATAAATTAATGAGTTTTATAAATTTATAGATAAAAAATAACACGTCAATATAAACTAGATGAAGGCGGTGTTACCTAGCTGAGTGATTGCTACATTAATCGATTTAAATAATAATATGACAGTTATATAATAATCTTTAAAGACTTTTCAGCAAGGAGTAAAAAGAAAAGCAGTTATTGCTTTTGAAAGAAGCCAACCAGTTAATACGTATAAGATTTGGGACATTGACGAAAAATCTGGATAATTCTAGACAGTCTTAGGCATTGCAAAATTAGCAGACAATATGTTAAGAGTCAAGTCATCGTCAGGTCGTCAGTCCGTCTGGCTTGAAGTCTACATCACAATTATTACCCCATTCATTGAGAATTCTTAAGCCTACACTCTAAAACAAATTCTTCAGTATCAGTGGCCTACAATTCTAAATTCTTTTCCCGTTGCAGTACCACCGCTGCCAACTAAATTACTTTTCTATTACAAAAACTATACGCCTACTAGACCATCTAATCCCAAAACATCAACGGACTCAAAACTTTCCCACCGCTGAGCGTCAAAACAGATAGAAAAAACGTTTTATTGCCTCAGTGAAATCAATAAAAATTCAACGTAGAGTGTTGGTAGCGTAGAATCGTCTCGGTATTGCATCGCCAGCGCCACATTCTGCACAGCCGCGGTATACATAACTTCCTAGGCCACTTATAAAACGCTCTGATTTAAAAATAAACCTACGACATAATACAAACAAAATAATTTGGAAGCTCTTCTCAACCACTACTCGCGCCATCTAGTGAGCGCGGCGTAAACGAGGAAAATTGAAAGCTTGCCAAATTACACCCGAATAAATCCAGGTTTGCATCGGGATTTTCTTATGCTTCGAGTTCAGGCATTGACCGCTAGATGTCGGTACTATGAAATCAATTTTGAATAAGACAATATATTTAAACCTATGCATTTATTTATATTGCACTATTTATATGAATTAGACACTAAGAATATATCTTACGCAATAAAATGTATTTTAGTAAGTTCGCTACGTTCCAACAAAATTAATGTTCTTATTATGACAGAGCAAAATGCAGATCTGACGTAGTTATTGATACATTTGTGGCTCTAAAGCTACTTTTATCCTACAAATTCGTGCAAACGTAATATCGATCGTTAGGTGAATTAACGAACCGATAACAATTGGTTTGTAATGAAGTTTTGGCATGCTCCCGCGCATTGTATCACGCGTTCCAATTTTTGCGATTCCATAATTGATATTGCATTGTGATGGTCTACAATGGCAATGGTGGCCTGCCAACATACCGGGGAACGTTTCGAGGAACCATTTGCGTCACTAGTTCGGAAACAATGAAAGAAAACGTAAACGATTATATCAATGTTTTGAGGTCAAATCTATAAATGATTGAAACCGTGTAGCAGCAGGAACAATAAAAATACTTCAAACACCGCTTTTTAAACGTAAACATTTCTATGTTTCTAAAATTAGTTAAATTGACAGCGATAGACGAAAACAGAGAAGTTGATATAATTAACGTAAAGTATGCCACTGATAATGAAGAAAACTAAAATTAGAATAGCAAACGTTGGAATAAAATCAAAAACAAAATCTTAACAACGAAGAAATTTTCAATCTTTTGAGTCATAGTTTATTGGACATGAACGAAAATAGGCCAGAGATAATGACGACGATTATAGAAAAAGAGAAATCCCTGAAGTTCAATTTTCCAATGTCTAAGATTAATTTGCAGACGTTTTATCAAATGCCATGGGACTGACCAAAAAATAAAGACTAAGCGGTGTCTTGGACTCAATAAAATTAAGGAGACACAGGGGAGCCAGTTCTTAAAATAAAATCAGTTTGATGACGAAGTAAACAGTGAAAAGCATTTATTTATATTTGTTGAGGAAAACAGACAAACAGTTGTTGATACGATCAACGCGAAATAGGCCACTGATGATGACGATAGCCGCTTTACTCAGAAAAGTCCATAAATCAAGCCGTGTTTCAGTTTCAGACTAGGCTACAATATTTGTGTATCTCGTCGAATTATGCCACATGCTGGCAAAACTGCCATTGAAATATTATTTAATCTATTATATCACACAACATCATAATGATGTGGAAGCGGATGAATAAATAGGAATAGTAATGTTTTCAAACAGAATTTTGTTGGTCATTGATGACGGTATTTTTGTTAAACTATCTTCTGGCAGCGGTTTCGCCCCCGACAAAGACTAGAATTATCCCAAAGAAACATTCTCCAGGGAAGAAAGTATATAAAAATGGTGATCAAGCATCTTTTCTAGTAGCCAAACTAGTTAATAGTGAATTATAAGATGAAAAGGTGACCTATCAGCAGTTTTGCCTTTTAGACGTGACTTATTTCTCAAGTGGACTACGCCTGCGTCAGAAGATGATATCCAACAGATGCGTGGTCACATAAATTACACGCATCATGAATGAAAGATTTATTACCGACATATATATGAAATCTTAATCTCGTCAAATGAACTCAAAGTAAAAGGGTTTCAACTCTCAAACAGTACAAAATTCCACTTTTCCGATTCAGACACGGAACATTAAGAATAATCAAATGAAATAAAACTCCTCAAAGAGGCTGAAACAGAGAAGTATATTTAGAAAGAGAGAGATATATTTGCAAACGAAAAAGATAAATGATTCTGGCGCAATTATTTTGTCGAGAAGGAATATTTTTTTAGTGAATTTCGTCTCGCGGTAGACGACCCGACGGGGTCTAATGAACTTTTGGATTCATTTCTTGTGCATCCACAACAATTTGGGCCATTTTAACAATTTTGTAGGTACCTGAGGGTCAATCCTACTCATTTTTAAGTAACGTTGGCATTCACAGTTCACTTGCAATCTGTCAAAAACAACAATTTCCCTATATTTCTTACAGATTGCGACTGCGATACAAATGCGAACATTGCTTCAAATGAGTAGAATTGGCTGTGATTTCTAACTGCTAAATTACCTCAGAGAATAAAACCTCTCTTCGAGCGAGTCAGGTTGTATATATCATCAGGGACGCAGGATGAGGGACACACCGAACTGGGAAGTTTTTCAGTAAAGATATGCTGAGCAGTGAATGATTCTAGACTTCTATGATGGGGACAACGATGATCCTCTCATCTGCTATTGTAGTGATGAATAATTTAAGGCCGATGTCATTGTATACGATGGCTAGTTTCAAAGAAGAAGTAATGAAAGAAGTACTTTACGATTTTACTAATTGAAATATTTTTTCCAACAAAAACTGAAACCAAATGAATACATTTTAATTTTTATAATAATTCTGATAAGAAAACATCTGTAGAAACGTGAAGGTTATGTTCCTCTTGATAAATAACTACTCAACATTATTAATCAATTATGCAAGCAAATCCGACGATAGGAACACAACTTACTGCAATATTGAGTGTAAAATTTTGTACCAGCCACCATCATATTCTACATCTTTTTCATTAACTCAAGGAATCAAAAATCGATCAACCGTTGCCTTAATAATGAGCACCGTAGCAAATGAATTGCGGAAACACTTCAAAATCACGATATACGGATCAGTAAATCTTGCATCACTTAACCCATCATAAATGTCTTCATTTTTCCCGTTCATTATTTTGTAGTATTTCTGTTCAAGTTAGTCACTTTCTTCGAGACAGTCTGCGTCAGTCGATGTTCTTTTTGCAAATATTGTGTTTCTTTTGCTTGTGTAGCAGATGTATTACTTTGAACTCTTTTATCTTTTTCTTAATTAGCTTCGCAAAGCTTCGTTAGATTCTCTCTTCTGTCATCTTTAGTATTCCCAAGAATGACTTAGGTATTTAGGTGTTGAAATTCGCCAACAGCTTCTATGTACAGTACAGTAGGTATCAATAAGCCTCAGTCTATCACTCATTTGCTTCTTTCTAGACAAACGAGCTCCATCGTCGCTTTCCATCAGGAGTGTGTCAGCAAATTAGCTCTTTAATCCCTTGCTATTTACTTCTTTATCTCTAACCTTATCAGCACCATTCTTGTTATTGTTATCTCTACGCATTGTAAAAACAATGACTCATGCCAATAGAGCTTCCAAAATGTAGAACAAATTAGTTATTTCTAATTTGTCATAATTTTAAACTTCAATTAACGTTCGGAGCACTCACAATATTTCCACTGTTTTGACACCAAGGTCTGATCCATCACGGATTGAGGTCATCGATGATATACGATTGTAGGTTACTCCCAAAATGCGCATATTAATGTGTCTGTCATATCATATCGACAGATTACCGTTGTATTTTGACGTTTGTTAACGTTACAGCGAAAATAGTGCGCCGGCGCCGATGTAACCGGCATTCCAAATACAAAATTGAAATGATCGCCAGTATTTCTGAGTTAGTCGCATTCGTTCGTTCTAGGCCGTACGTTTGACATTGAACTTAAACTAAAATTAAAAAATAAAAACATTTGAAGACACTGAGAATAGAAATCATTACTTTTTAGAGGACAAGGATGAATGTTTCCTGTTTCTTAGCTTCGATAGCAGATTTAGTGTGTTCTAAATTCGTTTGTGCAAATAAACGTATGCATTGCAAGACATTTTCGCAAAAAGGTGTTATTTATGCGTTCTTTTACATGTCCTGAAGTGAAACCAGGCTCAAAGCGTGTTTTATTTTATTTTTAAAGCTGCTACGTTTTTCTTTAATGTGTTTTCTCTAGACTCAATAGATGTGTCATGCCGTACTATATTATGACACATTGTATAGGATGACATAATCATACTAGTTTAGTTAAATAAATGTTTCGCTTTAAGAGGGATGAACTCTAAAACGATTTATGCGACTGACATGATTTCGTTTTCATTATTTTATGTTTTTTTTATAAACTAAAGAGCTTTTCTGACCTGTTTTACATTCGAAGATTTTTACACTGTTCTTAGATCTAAGAATTAAACTTCTGTTAAAATTGATTCAAGAAAATTTACGTAAGAAAACAATTTAAACTCTCGGGTAATATTTTTGTGATCCTGCAAAGTAACATTTTAGAGGAAACAATAAATTATTTCGATAGTAAAATACAAATGTCTGGAAGCATTTAGTGCGACTGGAACAATAAAAATAAATTAAACAAAAAAACTAATTTTCGGTGCACTTAGTTTTGTAGAATTATGATAAAAGCACCTGTTGTTATCGTCTCCAATGTTTCATTTTTTTTATTTATTACGTTATGAAAAAACCATTCGGTTTAGAAAATCATTTGGTGGTTTTTAGTATTCCGTTCCTGATGATTAACCAATGAACCCTAATACTAAGCCTCCGCTGTTTGCCGTCCTTAAATCCGTCTGTCTGTCAGCGGGCTGTATCTGAAGAACCGTAACAGGTAGACAGTTGAAATTTTCGTGTAGTTTGTGTATTTCTATTGACGCTGTAACAACAAATAATAAAAAAATAAAAAATTAAAGGTACTTCGTAACGGTAATCCGAAACAACGTTTTTCCTAAACTTCTCCTACACCTAGTTTCGAAGGTTTATATTTGGTGAAATCTAACAGCAAGTTTAAATGTTTCTTAGACAACATAATATTTAAAAATGGTTGAGTAAAATAATAGTTTTTATTTTTATTTAAGACGGGTTCGCTCTTAACTCTAGTCTACATAATTCAGAGGTAACAGAGACAAAGTCGACGATGGAGTGAGTTTACCCCGAAAAAGTCTGGTCAACATGCTTTCCTAAATATTTTTCAATACGAGTAGTTTCTTCCTCTTCTGGGTTGTTTAAGAGGGGACTCTAGTCCCGAGGAATTTGAAAAATAGGTATTTGAAAAAACTATTGCCGATGCCGTCGCGCTGTGCCCTATCTAATAAAGTGCGAAAGCGACAACTGCAGCAGAGGCTGATTTTAACTATAAAAACCTTGACCAAAAGACGTTTTGTATTCCGCTGTTTTCTTCTTCAAAACTGGACTGATCTATAAAAATTATACATCAAAATTTAGAGGGAGACTATATCTATGCTTCTATTATTTTCTATTTTGTTAAAAACTTATCAAATTTGCCTGAAAGTCGTCTGAACATGAAAAACGGGCTGTTTTTTCGGGTTTTTGTATTGCCGTAATTCTTTAAATAATTATGTTTTGGAAAAAAGAAAATGATAGAGGTACGTATTAGTGATTTGTGTATGTATTATTCTTTATAGACATATATGTATGTGTAAATTTAAACATTGTACACCTTACGGGTATGTAACAGTGATACATGTTACAATAAGAATTTTAAGAACTGAATTTCCACCTGTGACAAGCAATAAATGAATCTGAATCTGAAATAATTCGATCTAGATTTTTTGGAAAAAAAAAACATTTCTCTAGCAGCGTTATCCACGAATAAAACAGCGGAATACGTTTGTATGGAGAAAGGCCCCAGAGTTACCGACTAGAGTCCCCTCTTAAACCTGATTTTTATTACCGCAATATTTAACACCTTTTATTTATTTTATGTCAATAATTTTATCAACTGCTTTATCTATCTTAACTTAGAAACATTCAACCTTTCCTAAAATTACTATTCAATAATTGTTTCTATATACTTTCTTTGGTTTTACCAAAAATGAGTGATGAATAAAAAGGCACACGACTAAGATGTGTTTTACAGTGCAATGAACAACTGCCTCTATTAATAAAAATATCGTAACACTCTACAGAGTTGTTTACGTTATTGTCAAAATTAAAGAAAGTAGTAAACACCATATTATTCTCACTTCTATACTCTAAAACATCACTCATCATTGAATATACTCGTACAACTAGAAACTTTAATTTTAAAAACTGATTCGATTCATAATGCAACAAATCGAATTATTACTTTTTGAGCTACGGTCGAACAACAATAATCCATTAGGATTATTGTTAAAAGATTATAATGATGACATTATAACCCTTTTACGTAGGGTTATAATTATGACATTATAACCCTTTAACTGTCGAAATACCCACAGTAATATTTGCAATAATTTGGGTAGATACATCAGATTTGACATATGAATCGAACAGTTTCAAAAACGTAAGTTTAATAAATATGTCAATGGTCTTACTAACCTGACATAAATGAGTTTAGTGACCACTTACATGAGCTACTATTATAGTTCACAGAATTCTCCACTTGTATGCCCATGGTGTCGTTCACACCATGCTTTTTCACTAACCTCGATGCACTTCATCCGATCACTTTACACTTTACATCTTACACTTTTGTAGCACTTTTTACACTTTTCACTTCACTTTTTGAGAACGTTTCATTGTTTTTGCATTCACATTGATCTTTGACTGTGGAAAGAGCATAGGTTTTAGTCATGATATTCCAGATTTGTCAAAATACAAAAATCGAACTTTTTGAACGTAAAAAAAGAACTGTCAAATTTAAAATTGGAAAGTCACGGAAAAATCAACATGAATGCAAGATTAAAGGCGCACATGAAAAACTGGAATGTTTAGTACGTCGCTGCGTTGCGAGCGAGTTGCGCGCGCGCACGTCCGACGCTGGCATGTCACTGCGCCCGAGTCTGAAACCAACACAAAAATCCCTTTATTTTCGTTGTGCGCGGAAACGGAATGCGGAAACTAATGGCTGATTTTGTTTTTGACAATCGTCATGCTTTTTGATGTCTAGGGGGTATATATTTTTAATGAAAACTTTTTTTTTCAGAATTGTTGCTCTTCAATTGTGCTCCGATTTGTGTTTTGTAAAGGTTTTTTACCTCTTAGAGTCGAAAATCCATGAAAAGTAAAAGCAGTGAAAAAGACCGCTTAGCGAAGGTATTGATATACTAATGATAAATTATATTTATTTAAAAAATATTACTGTTACGTCAATATCTGCTATTAATTTGTAACTAGATGAGGCCGGTGTTTCCTATCCCACTACCCTGAGAAGAAACGAGAGTTTGACCTGACTGAGCTTGTTTCAGACAAACTCAGTCAGGTCAAAATCTTTTTTAAGAGGGCTATTACAATTTTTCTTGGATTTGAGCTTTCGATACGAGTTTTGATGCGTGATTATGGTTTAGATATAGCCACAAATAAATAAAAAATACATGGCCAACAAAGTATGATTCTTCTTCTTGGGAGTGCTTTAAATAAATATTTCAATGTGTTTACATGAATCAGTAAAAACCTTGTCTCTGCAAAGGATATTTCATAAAAAATTACTTTAGGCATCTTTTGATGCTTTATCACATCGAATATGTAATAATTTTATCATTAATAAAAATGTTTATGGTACAACTGTGTCTTCTACTTTGGAATGCTTAATGCATTTTATTATGTTTCATACGGTAATACACCAAAAATAATTCCGTAAAACAAAGAGTAACTGATAATTTTTAATTCAAAATTAATTTTTTTATCTATGAAAATAAAACAAACAAAATGTAACTAATAACTAAGGTTACTATGTTACCTTACTTGAAAAAAAAATGTCTATTTAAATAGAGAATAATATTTTAAACAACTGTTGTATGCAGTGCTACAATCATTACAAATCTCGGGAAACACGGTCTGTAGCTTGGGTCCGCGCCAAGCGCTCTTTTTTTTGTAATAGCGCCCTTAAAGTCCGTGCAATCCATACCTACTAGTCGATTCATTAATGTACTATGAACTCCTTAGCTGCACGTCACTGGCAGACAAATAAGTCGTTGGAACTTTGGAAGCGTCCAACAATAATATAAATACTATTTGAATTATGAATACCTTGTATTACAGTACCATGTCGGCAAATGTCTGAGCCACCTCAGACCTTTGCCACCACCTTTTAAGGAAACTACCACAAAGATTTATGTGGACCTGTCCAGACGCTTGGTCGGGTTACATTGTTTCTCTAAGAATCAGCCATTTACTCGCAGAAGCAACACGGAAGCATAATGACAATTTCTTTTTTTTTTAAGTGTGTTAACAATTAATGGGACAAATGTGAACGATAAGTTTATATGTCGCCCTCTTAATGTTTTGACAAACGCGTTGAAATATCTGTGTCGAATACCTATAAATTTTACGAGAAAACTCACCATCACATTGTTTTAGACAATTGTAAAGTAATAGAAACGTAAAAAATAAAAATAATACGATCATTAATTTTTGAAGTTTTTGGTAAAAACTAGAAATAATGATAATGGAGTTCGCCATTTTGATATTTTTCAAAATCACGGCGCACAATATAACATGCATGTACGGGTAAAGGACATTTTAACCAACAAAAAATGTATGCAAACATGGTGCCTTAAAGTGTCACGTTGCCGAGATATTTGAAGGTAAAGTCACCATATGAGAACAAAGAAAATCATTAAAAATGACGTGCTTATATGCAGTAGATTGTATTCTAATAATATTTCTAGAATTGATTTAACCATTTGTATAAATTAAACACTAACCTTTAGCGAAGTTCTTAATAAAGTGGTTTTCACGTGTTTTATTTTTACTTTCTTCCAAATATTGATTAAATCAGGCTGGGAACTATTATTTGCATATAAGCACATAATTAAGTAATTTTTAATGATAGTCATGATGTCACATGGTGACTTTACCTCGAAATATCTAGGCAACGTGACACTTTAGGCCACCATGTTCCTAACATTTTTTGTTTGTTAAAGAGTCTTCTAGCCATATATGCATGTTAATCGTGTGCCACAACTTTGAAAAAAAATTGAAACAGCGGCGGGGCGGGCGGCAGCTATGCCACAATGGTTTCTTGCCCTTTGTCAAACATTTAATAGATTAGCTGAAGTACCTTCTAGGTGCGTCGTCCTCGCATACATATAAAAAGAAGTAATTAATTAATGTGTAACACAAAATAATAAACTTTTATTTGACAAGTTTCTTGTCCGTTCTTCTCCATAAAAATCTACCATTGAGAATGCACAACTCAAAGTCTCCAAGTCAAGTGCGTTTATGGTCTATAAACATTTTTGACACCGATTTTTTTGTTCGAAATTAATAAGTACGAGCGATATATAAAAACCCAAGATACAAACTCAGCATCTCAAAAACGTCCGCATATAAAAAGCGCACAATTTAAAATTATGCGCTAGTTTCAAACAGTCTCGCATCGCTCGCCATACTGCACTGCTTTGTTAAAACAACTTTAAGCGATCCGTGTAAGGTTAAATTAGCAAAAAAAATGTTTATAACTACACACAACTCACACATGACACTTGATACATGTCAGTTTTTGACGACAGTTTCGAGTGTTGCATTTGTTCGAGACCGCGCATCTTGGGGTTTTTATATATCAATGAGTACGAGTCACAGATTTTCCTAAAAACTATCCACGATTGCCTTTTTGTGTAAATATACCTTATTGGTAACTATATTTTCGAGCCGTTTGGAGTTGAAACCCTCGGGCCGTGGGGCCCTTGTAAGCCAAGAACTGGCTTTTACTTTGGGCAGAGATTAAGCATTGCCATTCAACGTAGCAATGCCACCAGTCTCTTGGGCACATTACCAGCTGACAGCGTTGAGGACGATTTTTTGATGCCATATTTTAGTTTGTTATTAGGTTAGTGTATTTATTAATTTTAGTTATTATTATTGTTAATTTACTACTTGATTAAAGTTTTTCTTTTGTGCATCTAAATACGTCTTGATCGAACAATATTTGCCGGGATTCTCATATTTTATTTCTGCTCTACAGTATTTTGTTCAATCCTACAACCCCCTCTTATCTTAAAGAACGTTTCAAGTTCCTTCATGACACACATAATAGATATCTAAGGTCATCGGAAAACTTGAAACTAGAGATGCCGATGCATTCCACCAGCTTCTATGACAAATCCTTTACCATTCAGGCCGTGCGGTTATGGAATGCCTTGCCGGTGTCGGTAAGGCGTGCTCGATCTTTGTCTACTTTTAAAATTATGGTAAAAAGTCATTATCTCTCTCCTTAATCGTCTTTACTTGGGTTCTTTGCTATATTGTTTATATGTATTTATGTATGTAATTATTGTATATATAAATAGTACACCTAATAAATAAAATAAAATAAATAATAAGACTACCTGCAGTACTGTCACTCCTCTCTTTAAAATCCATCCAAAGGTTGTCTTTAAAAGATCGCTTTTAGCGATAAGGCCGCCCATTGTGTCACATAGGGTGATGTAGGGTAATGTTTTCTTCATCTATTTTTTTTTTCTGTAACTTATATGGTGTACATAATAAAGAGTATTCTATTCTATTCTATTCTATTCTATTCTATTCTATTCTATTCTATTCTATTCTATTCTATTCTATTCTATTCTATTCTATTCTATTCTATTCTAATAAAAGTCCACGTATAAACTAAATAAACGTTATCCACTAATTCTGCGAAGCGCTATAATAAAACCAATGTATTTCTTGCAAATTGCACGCACCTATAAACTCCAGTATTTCAGTATTTTCTCCTCGGAGTTTAACGAGCTTAATCCTAACACTACAGTGTGGCAATCATAAAATTGCAACTGTTTTATGTCTCGATTACACAGAACTAGGTTTTACTCGCGGCTTTGCTTCCACGGGAACTGCCATGTTTCCGCGCTAAATTCTGCGATATTGTAGCTTTTTAACAGCTACAGAATTTTTGTATTAGCAAATACATAGGTACATCCAGGCATAACGGTTTTAACGTATGTTTAATACAACTCAATAAACTGCGCATTCAACAAACACCACCTGAAATTGTATTTGTTGTGCTGTGTTTAGAAATAAAGATCGATTGACGACTCCATGTTTGTTTAAAAATACTCAAATAGATCGCAATTAATGCATAAAAACCACCTGCATAGCCTAACATATTAAAAGTTGAGAACCTTCTTCGTTTTCACTAAGACTCAATGATTTCTTTATTTCTTCAAATAAATACACAACACACACGAACACACGCACGTGCACTCTTAAACGGGGTCGAAAAAAATCCTCCACATCGCTGGTCACTGGTAATGTGCCCAAAAAGGCTAGCAGCATTGCCACGTTGTATGGCAATGCTTATCCTTTGTTCTAGTTAAAAGCCAGCCATTGGGTCAATTACAAAATAACAGTAATAATAGTATTAATTTCAAATCGACCAGTTACAGGCACTTGAATAGTCAAGGTCTGTCAGTCAAATAAATGAAGCTGGTTCTGCCGCACTAGCGACAAGAGCACCAAGTTGTTTTGCAGCAAAACACTCACCGACCCTATCTCCAGCGCGGCAGTTGCACGTTCCAATGAGTAGATCCTATGGAGAAGAATGTGCAAGAAACTCCATGGACACTCTTTTAAATCAGTGTTTACAAAAACGGTCACGCGAAGTGTCAATGTTTATTTTTTCAAACTTTATGTACATACAGTCGTGATACATAATAATAATAATATACCTAAGCCTTTATTCAGACACAGACATTTTTTTTACAATAGTTATAATCTTAATCTAACGACTCACGCGAGTCGGTGACACCGACAACCCGTTCTGTTTGCCCAACTTTGGCAAAGGCCTCCTCCATATCTTTCCACTCTGTTCTATTTTGGGCTCTCCTAGTCCATGTTTTCCCTGCTATAATCTTTATTTCGTCTTCCCATCTTCGGAACTGTCTACCTCGATTTCTTTTCCCATTTCTTGGGTACCAAAATGCTAGTCTTCTGATAATTTTGCTATTTATACTGTCAGATTTCCTTATATTCAGCATGCTTCTTTCCATTACTGTCTGGCTGATTGCTGTTTCCAGTCTCTTGTATTGCGCTTTAGTGAGGACCCAAGTCTGGCAGCCATATGTTAGGACTGGGAGTATGCAGGTATTATAAAGTTTTGTTTTGACGGTCGTCTTAGTTTCTGTGTCTTACTTCTTTAAGCCCCCAGTAACATTTCCATGCCTTCCCACTTCTTGTGTCTATTTCCTTTGACATTATGTCAGTGATTGACATTTGTTGGCCCAAGTAGGTGTATTGTTTCACAAATTCAACTGGCTCTTTGTTTAAAATGATAGTGTCTAACTGTCTCTGATGTGTTTGTCATGGTTTTAGTTTTGGAAGTGTTCATTGTCAGAACTACCTTGCGACTTTCTTTATCCAGGTCTATGAGCATGCTTTTTAAATGTTCTTCGTAGTCTTGATACATAACAGAACTTAATGCAACAAGGTATTCTCTACCAGTCAACCTTTGAGTTAAAAAGACTGAGTCAATTATAACAAATGTAAGAGCGGATTCACCAATGAAACTAAACGCGATCACTACATCTTAACTGCGTTCAAGAGCTGCCAGTGTCAATATTCCACAGAAAATATTAACACTGGCAGCTCGTAAACGTGGTTTATATGCAGAACACGTTCAGTTTCATTGATGAAATCCGCCCTAAGTCTTCCTTGAATTCTCAAAACAACTGCTTACCATCCCAATCAATCAGGCCTCAACAACTGCTAACGATGACTAAACACTAAACATTGCACAATCGCTCACTCATCAGCCTTCCCAACTAAATTGGGGTCGACTTCTAATCAGACCAGATACTGCTGAATACCAGTATTTTACGTGGAGCGGTTGCCTGTCTGAGCTCCACATTCCAGTAACTGGGTAACACGGTACTTTTTGGAAAAAATTGTATTGTATTCAGTGAATTACTACGAACCACTTTTAAACGTTTGGTGAAAATGACACGATTTCCTAATATTAGCATAAGAATAAAGATGATGATTACTTTTTGGCGAGGAAAAGTGCGTAATCTACAAAAAAGTGGGTGTTATGTTAATGTATGGATAAATAAAGTTGATCCATACATTAAAATTTGTGTCAGACTTTCTAGCTTTTGACAATCGGTAACAACTGCCAAAGATCTACATATGACAGCAGAGACTAACGGCTTAGCGTGCTTTCCGAGGCACGGAGGAATCTTGGTAAATTAAGATGATCACCCATCCACAGACCGACCTTGGCAAGCGTTGCTTAACCTTGAAAATCGACCCGTGCGGCTGTTATTATTTAGCCACGAGTTCCTCCCGATAGCACAATCGCTCACTAAACCAAAGAAATCATCTCATTGACTGATTCGCAGTTCGAAGAAAAATGAAAATAGCCTTGTCCATCAACCAGGCTGTTAGGAAAGCAGAAGAGGTATATGTTCCCATGAAAAACGCATTCATCTTGTCTTAGAACTGTTTCAAAGTTCCGGCCCTAGTGATAAATCGGTTTCAATTTTTCTTTGACAACGAATTAGTAGGATTCGGAGTGGTTATTTGTTTCTTTCATGTTGGAGAGACAAGGTTTTATGTGTCGTGGGGATAACAGAGATATATTTAAATCGAATTAATAATGTTTTTAAAGGTCTAATCGATGCAGGAATAGAATTCAATGCAAAGAGGTTGGAGATTTCCTTGGATGATCTTTGGGTTGGAAAACTACTGGAATATGTTAATTTTGGATAGTAAACTGATACTATTCGGATAGCTCATGAACGAATAAGTCCCTGAAATAAAAATTTATAAACAACAAAACAGCCATATCGCTGGGAATAAAGCGTCGTAAAGTTCCAGCTATAAAATCTTGAAACATCTCTTGTTTATTCGTAATTTACTCGTTATAAATGTATCACACTAGACGTACCAATTACAGGATACACTTTCTTGTTTAATAAGCTTTCAAAATGGTATAATTTTAACCACTTTTGGCACGTGATAGAAAAAAAATAACAGTTGTTCCAGGCAAGGTAGTACTATGATCAAAGAGATAGCCCCTGAACGAGCTAGTTTCGTGAAGGGGAAGGGCACTCGTGAACAAATCCTGATAGTGCGCCAAATAATCGAGAAAGCCCGGGAATTCAACAAACCGATCTTCATATGGTTTCTTGACTTATCGATAGCATACGATTCTGTGAAATGGCCTAAACTCTGGAAAACCCTGCTGGAAATGGGTACCCCAAAACACCTCGTACATCTCTTAAGGTGCCTCTTTGAGAACAGGACTGCCTCCGTAAGAACAAATGAGATAATGTCAAGCAGCTTCCATCCTGCTGCAGGAGTACGACAGGGGTGTATTATCTCCCCTCTGCTGTTCAGCATCTACAAAGAGCTTATAATGAGAATCACCCTTGAAAACTGGACAGACGGTGTTGTGATTGGTGGTCTAAAGACATCTAATTTGCGGTATGCGGACGACATCATCTTGTTCACACACATCGAAAGCCTGCTCCATAAAATGGACACCGTCAGCATCGAGTTTGGACTCAAAATCAACCGGACAAAGACCAAAATGATGATTGTTGACCGCGTTTATAACAATTTACCGGAAGTTACTGAAATCGCGAACTGTGAAGTAGTACAATCATACCTATACTTGGGAGCGTTGATCACCAACAATGGAGGATGTGCTGATGAGATTAAACGACGCATGGCTATATCAAGATCCGCCATGGATAAGATGAGAAAGACCACATCATCACCATTGCCACTAAAACCCGGCTTGTGCGAGCGTTAGTGTTCCCGATTTTCCTATACGCTGCAGAGACGTGGACCCTGTGAAAAACTGAGAAGAAGAGTATAGATGCTCTGGAGATGTGGTGCTGGAGAAGAATGCTAGGAATAATGTGGACAGAGTTCCATACCAACCAATCTATTGTCCAAGAACTCGGCATCAAACAGCGTCTATCGTCTATAGTGCAATCTCGTATACTCACCTTCTACGGACACGTATCGCGTCGTAATGAGTCATCGATTGAGCGCCTGGTGGTTCAGGGACAGGTTGAGGGTATACGGGCCAAAGGCAGGTCACTCATGAGGTGGACGGACCAGATAAAATTGGCACTGGGTGTACCTCTCCAAGAATTTTCCAGAAAAGAAGCGATGCACGACAAGTGGCGAAGGATTGTGAGGCGTGCCACTCCCCTGGAGATACGACCACGACCACTCTGAAGAGTGTAACGCAAGAGAAGAGAAGAGAGTACCATGGTGGCACTTAGCAGTACACAGTTATGCTTTGATGCACGTCTTGCTTATTGCATATTTTCAGATAATAGCTGTTTAACTTACTGCGACGGGTTCTGGTCAATCAGATGAGGCAAAATCTGTCACCACCAGATGTTTTTACTTATGCTATCAGACGGTGAATCGCTGAAAAAAAACGACCAAGTGCGAGTCAAACTCTCAGACGAAGGGTTCCGCACCACAAACCGAAAAAAAAACAGGTTTCTTGTAGGGTAGCCCCCTTCAAATTGTTATGTTTATTTGTTACAGCAGCAATAGAAAATACACACTCTGTGAAAATTTCAACTACCCATAACGGTTCTTGAGATACAGCCCGCTGGCAGACAAACAGACAATAAAGGCTTAGTAATAGGGTTCCGTTGGCAAGCCTAAAAATGGTGATAAAACGGAAAATGTAAGGAAACTAAAGATATTCTGGACGGATTGAGATTGCGAGTGAATGTTTTTTCAAAATACGGGAACCATTACTCTATCATCGTTAAAATAAGCCAATTGTTAGTCTTTCATCAAAATGTGGAGTTTATAGCTAAACCTTAGATACTCGTGTTAAGAGTAGATACAAAATGCTGTAAACTATCGTGAAAATCATAAAATAGTAGATTTTGATGATGGTTTATGTTTCTCCACCCAATAAAATTTATTTTCAGTGAAACAATCAAATCTTTCAATGGAAACTTTAGAATCAATGGACAACACAGTGGGTGGAACATAGAAAAAGTTACATTAGGTATTCAAAACATTTAATATGAAGGAAAAATTGTTGAAAGTTATGACAGAAAATCATCTTAGCACGTTTTAAATTACTTTGTCTATCAACTAATAGATGAAGTCAGAAATAAAATGAAAATATTAAAAAAGTGTAGAAAAATAAATTTATTTATCGTTGAGACTTGCGCAGGCGTCGGTCATTGACGTTAAAATTATAGATGAAATTGCACTCAATTATGCAGTTTTTGAAGATCGTATTTTATACTTTTAATGTCACTGCATAGGGTTGCCTGGGCATCATCATTTCAGCTGTAAGACATCCACTATTGGGCATAGGTCTTCCACAAGCATTCCATAGGCCTTCGCTTTTTGTATCCAGAGGACTTCTGCGGTCCTACCAGGTAATAAACTTTCCTGGGTTACATGCTTCTAGATATTATCTATCTCACTCAAATCTCATTTGATAACTCAGTAATCCCTAATGAATTTCGGGATTCTACTGATGACTTTTAAGAGGACTTGATTAAAAATTGCCTGACTCACTAGTTTAGTGTTATAGGGTCAGTTTCCAGGCCAGGCAGTTTTGTTCATTAAGAATTTCGCAACTGCAGCCATTTTTTATGGATGGGAAATCATCAAATGACTCCTCCCGCTCTGGGCGGAGCAGAAGGGGCTGTCAGACTCTTAATGACTAAAACCCATCCGTGTTCCTCCTAATGCCCTTTGTGTTTCAGGGCCGCGGTGACTCTTTCGAACAAATTCTGTAACCCTGGCAGGCACTGGCCCTATCGGGCCGCGTCTTCTATGCTGACATCTCTTAGAGGCGCGCGTGGAACACAACGTGCCGTCGACCCGGACCTGGTTCTGATTGGACGGCGAGCCACCCAATGCTCGCCGTCCACAGGCCCGCGCTTACGTTGGCCGGGAATCGCTCGCAACAGCAGCCTGGAATATAGATTGGTGCCCGGTTGATGGCAACTGGCTCGCTCCTTATTATATAGGACGTAACACAACTAGTGGAATGTCGATGTACTAATACTCTCCGTCAAAACCTTCGGGGTTATCTATCTATCTATTAGGTTTGGTTTCCGCACTAAGTCCTGATGTTGGACCATTGTACGTGAGCCATGGTGGCCGTCACTCCAACCAGTCAACCTCCCTCCAGAAACAGATTAGTCCTCCCGTGTGCTCAGGACATTTGTGAGCGAATTCGGTGTCCGTATTGTTTGCCTCTATATTTCGGCGACGGCTATGCATTCAAGGAGCACGTGGGATACCGTTTTCTTCTCCTCCATGCATGCTCTGCACAAAGGACTGTCCGTTATACCTATCGTAAGGAAATGTTTGTCCAGTGAACAGTGCCCGGTGATGGTCCCCGCCATCATTCGTAGACTGCCTCTATCCAGTCGCAGAAGGCGCCTGGACCTGGACCTTGCGGGGTTAACAAGATATTGATGACGCTGCAGACAGTGTGATGGATTGTCATGTATTGTTATGTAATTAGAATCTTAATATAGAGCTTCCAAGAATAAATCCAAATAATTATGCCTGACCTCACTCTCATCAATTCTCAGATAGCTACTATCTCACATTCTAATCTCGAGATATCCATCAACAGCACCACAATAGACTGTCACATGCACTTTATTTGTGTCACTCCAACAGGTGTTCAACCCTACGAAAAATGAGAAAACATCCCACTCCAATCCATTTACTAAATACTTGTGTCATCTACAACCTGCCCAACATAACTTGACCTTTCATAACGGCGCCACTGGCAAAAACAACTGTCAAATTCAATACATTCTCATTTAGTTCGCTAGTTTGCCGTAGGTCAAGATAGAGTGGGCTATAAAATATAATAGAGATGTCATCAAGCACAGACATGCGCGATCCGATGTCAGAGTATTTATTATTTATTCGTCATATTTTGTCATTTTGACGTCATTGGCTACATAAAATTGTAGTGATATGATACCTAAATAGATACTGAAAACTACCACCCATCTAGTGGAAGATTTAAGACAGACTGATTGCGAATTTAGCAATTGCAATTCAAAAGCTACATTTTGCTGCACATTACTGGCTTTGCCCACATATTAATTTTGGAAAGTATCCTAACCTAAGGGAACATGATCGGTTGTTGCGGCGATGCTTGGGGGAGGCCTATGTCCAGCAGTTCAAAAAGATTTTTCACAAACTGAATAAGAAGGATGTATACTGTGTCGCTATGTTTTTCTTTTTTCATTAATAGTTGCCAAATTTTTACACTAGGGCTCTGTTTACAGCGATTTACCGGACAATTTTGAGCGTTTTTGTGGGTTCTACTTATGCTACGGTTAATATATCATCAAAAAAGAAAACATAAGGACACCGAATATATCCTTCTTGAAATTTCTCTTAAATCTGTCCAACATTGGAGGAGAAAACAGTCGAGAGCCAAACCTCGAATTATGATTTTTTATATACAGTCTCCCCGCCCATGTTTCCTTTTAAACTAGCGCAACATACTCTCAACCTTACACAATCAGCCTCTACCCACGTACTGCAACCCTAGTACTCACGCCACGCCACGACAATGACCAGATCACTGCAACCGCCAAAATCCTTATTACTGACGACCTAAAACGAACAGTTGGCTCGTCTCCCAGTCAGGTGTTTCTGTTAACTAGCTGAGTGGATTAATTGAGGACTAAAGATGCTATGTAGAGGCCGGGGTGTGACGTGGTTAGATGTGACGTCAAATGACGTGATATGAGTGCGTTGATGACAGTTATGTGTTTTTTTATATTTGTGATAGGTTTGCTCTTGACTCTAGTCTAGGTCAGAGATGACAGAGACAAAGTCTACGATGGAGCGAGCTTACCCAGAAGGAGCCTGTGCACTCTAACTTTGAAGAGATTAGGGTTGTAAGCGTTTGTAGACACAGACGCAGGCAGAGAGTTCCACTCCTTTGCTGTGCGCATTATATAGACGTTTGGAAACGCTTAGTGCGAATTGGTGGAATAGCAACAAGGTAGGGATGGTAAGTCATCACAGTCATGTCCGATGGTAGAAGGGGGCCGGTGGGATGAGGTCGTGGAGTTCTTGGGCACACTCACCGAAGTACAATCTGAAGAACCGACAAGCAGGCAACCTTACGGCGATGAGCCAAGCTATGTAGCTTGGCATCCACCAGTTTTACGTCACCGATGAGCCTCTTAGCTCTGCGTTCCACCGAGTCAAGCGCGGCAAGCTGATACTTAGCTGAGCCATCCCAATGGTGGCTACAACACTACATGCAGGATCGGACTTGTGCTTTTTTTTTTAAACATAGCTTAATTTTTCTTGCAATGTAGATAGATCTCATAAGCATGGCATGGATTTAGAAATATAGGGTAAAATTTTAATAACTGGTGAACGTTTACTGATAACGGTTTTTGAACCGGAAATAATATAAAAATAATGGTCGTCTGTAAAGTCGATTTACGTACGATAATTTTACGTGATAACGTCATAAGAAAACAAGTGAACGTGCGGAACGTGACCGTGACACTTTTTCGTGCATGCAGCCGGTGTTCATCGATTTATAAGACGTTATCACGTCAAAAAATCTCTAAACTCTTATCTCAAGTAACAATGTAGCCCAGTCAGGTGTTACTGCTAACGAGCTGAGTGGGTTAAATGACGACTAGGTAATAATGCCATGTAGAGGCCGAAGTCTTACGTGGTTAGCTGTGACGCCACATGACGTCACATTCTGAGTATGTTGAAGACGGTCACCCTGTCATATGTTTTTTAAACATTGCTTATTGCTTTTGCTTATGTCATGCTTTCAACATTGTTTATGCTTATTTCATGTTTTCGTATGTGATGAATATACATTAGGATTTTTCCTGAAATGTAGGTGCATTGACATGGCATAATCATATCCTTACTTTTAAAATTAAAAATTTGAAAGTAACTCTGTCTGTCTGTCTCTCGCGCTTTCACGCCAAAACTACTGAACCGATTTAAATGGAATTTGGTACACAGATAGTCTAGAGCCTGAGCAAGGGCATAGGCTACTTTTTATCCCGGGAGTATGTTCCCTAAATCCATTGTCTTATGGACCAGAATCGATGGAGACAGATTGTCCGCTTGAAGGGTTCCAGTGACCACGATCCTCAGTAATGAGGGACCTACTGAAGAAGAAAATGTTCCCTAGGAATCACGCGGGCGATGCCGCTGGCAGAAGCTAATAGATTATAAATACAAATGTAGGGTCAAGTAAAAATAATAAAATAAATGTTAACAGACATAACCTGAACCCATCGTGCCTCTGCCTTTCGGGTACATACGCAATCTGGTAAGGAAACGCACCGGAGAAAAACATCACAAGCTATGGGTTGACCATGGTGAGTGTAGGCAGGCCAAAGAGGCACTTCCCTCTATAGATGGCCGATTCACTAAACAAGCCCTAAGACTGACTAAACAACAGTTGCGTACAGTCACAGCCGTAGCAACTGGCCACGGGTCTTTTAATAAACACCTCTATGCTATAGGAGTCACTGACAGCGCGCTATGCAGAGCCTGCATGGAGGAGAATGAGACAGCAGCACACCTGCTTCTAAGCTGCCCGGTAGTCGCGGATTACAGGGCCAAGTACTTCGGTAACCCAGGTACCCTCAGTGAGATAGTTGGAAACACCAAGGCTTTGCTGGCCTTCCTTGGGGAGCTGGGGTGGATCGAATGACACATTTGTCCCACCTGCACGCAAAATACGCGCTTAGTCGTGGAGTTGCGGAAACCAGCCCGATTTACATACATTACATAACAGACATAATTAGTAAGTATCTGAAATCGAAACAACAAAATACCGGAATGTAATTCGGAATCGCGCAAAAATGGTTCCGAACGAATCATAATAAGTAAAAATCACTGTAATAAAAAAAAAATAATTTTCGTAAGTCTATACCGTGGTCGACCCTTGTACCGAATTTCACCCAAATCTGATCAGCTTGTGCCGGTTGAATTTTCAACAAATATATAGAGAATTTTACATTTCTAATACTAATAACTAAGATGATTCCGTGCTTCGGTAAGCACGTATAAGCCGGTGGTCCCGGCCGCCAAATGGCGGTCGTCAAATAAACCATGTCAGAGGCCCTTGAGGCGGTTTAGAAACTCTGACACTAGGGTGTATGGGGTCGTTAGTCCACACGATAAGAAGAAGAATAACATAATTAGATATGATAAAGGTCCAAACAATAACTATTAAGTAATCTGTAGTCCAAAACCTTTCATCTAAACAATACTGTGAAAACCAGCATCCAAATATTTTCAAAATCATGTTTGCAAACTCCGCGCACAATACCCCGCCACCTCAGTCAGTCAGTCAGTCATCAATCAGCCAGTCAATCAGCAGTGAACGTTACGTTATGCACTGCTGTGACAGCTGTGTGACGTGTGCTCACGTCATCAGGTCTGACTGACAGCTGACAAGGCAGTGATAGATACGTTTAGTACCACTGAACATACCTTTACGTCTACCATGAGTTTTAACAATCTATACTCGCTAGCGACTCTAGTTAGTTAACTAAAGTTTTACTTGCAACTTGCTTGCTTGTTAGTTAACAACTTAAACAAATAAATTAGAAACTTGTTTTTTAATAGTTTTCATACATTTTTTGAACTACAGGCGCTAGCGAGTATAGTTTGATAAAACTCATGGTAGACGTACTGATTGTTGTTGTGATACTAATGTAGTTATGATATTGTGTCGTCCAATGGTGCTTGATAAGTACCTTATAAAAACCGGCCAAGAGCGAGTCGGCCTCGAGTACCGAGGGTTCCGTACCATCATAATGTTTGTAAATGTTCATCGGCGAGGCCTATATTCGTCAGAGAATTTTAACACTGGTGGTGTAGAATATTGCAGTTTTGGATCAGCGCCATCTTGACCGCTAGTGGAACTAATGTAATTTATGTTGATGATTTCTGAAAAAGTGTGCTATTCAGAGACATCGTTTTATTTTTCCTGTAATCTTTCCACAAACTTCTATCACATAGAATAATTTCAGATTTTTCTATATGCAATCTTCAGAGTAAAGTCCCCCCCCCCCTTATCTCTGAAGTTTGCATAGCTAAAAACGGAACGGTATTGTGACAGACGGACAGACTGAATCGCACCATAAGGATTCCTTTTTACCATGTTGGTAGGGAACCCTATTAACCAGTCACGTGCGAGACGAACTAGAGCACAAAAGGTTCCGCATGAATCATATTTTTTAACATATTCTTATGTGTACAACTGTACCCGTATTCTGTAACAACATTTTCGTGTCTCGACAGCGCAATCCGAGGTGAGTATCAAATTCGTATTAGTATAAGACTTATGTTGTGTGTAATAAAGCGCACTTTGTGAGCTTTGTCACTCAGGTGAAGCTCGATATCGAAATAGTTATTTACAGAATAGACTAGCTAAACTGAATCAGTTCAGTCGACGCGGGGCAAATTGAATATGACAGACGGACAGGCAGAATAGTGACCGTTTTCAATTCGGTATTTTAATCTAAAAGGAAAAAATCGCTAGTGAAGACGTGTTTTAATAAATGATAAACAAAATGATATATTTAGACAATAAACTTAAATAAATCCATCACCTATTCATTAAGAATTTTATTCGAATTCTTAACAACATCTTCTAAAAACCCTATAAAATAATATCATGCCATGCAACAAATACTTTTCACTCAACCACAAAAGTATTTTATGTTTCCTGTTCTACCTCATGATTACAGCCAATACATTTTAAAGTATACATTTTAAAACACGCGAGTTCAAACAACGCCTACCAAAATAAAACATAAACACAATATAAACGTGCAAAAACATTCTTCTTTACGTTTCAAAAGAAAACTATGATCCCCTTCTTATATTATCTAATGTGGTAAAAAACTTTTTTTACAAAAAATATTACCGACTAGTGGACGTCACGCGGTTTCACCCGCGTAGTTCCCGTTCCCGTGAGAGTACGGGGATAATATATAGCCTATGTTACTCCCTGATAATGTAGCTGCTAAAAGAATTATTCAAATCGGTCCAGTAGTTTCGGAGCCTATTCAATTCAAACAAACAAACAAATCTTTCTTCTTTATAATATTAGTATAGACTTCCAAAAACAAAACACTGAAAAAAATAACTTTGTTTGTAGTCGGTGTTTTTGGTTTTTTGACTTCGACTTCCGAAATTAAAGATATTTTATACTTTGTAGTGTTTTGTTTTTGGAAGTCGGTTATAATTTTTGTAAAAAAAAAACACTTTTTAGTGGTACCTGCGTACCCATTCACGGCGTACCGTCGTGATGTTATGTTATGAACTGGGGCCTATTTAATAAAACTTACTTAGTGCTTTCGGTGTAAAGGTCTCGTCAATACGAATGAAATAAGCCCAAACACTTGGTAATTCCTACATACCGATGTGGAGTTCCCTTGACTCTCTGTCATCTCCATCATCAGGTCTGATCCAAACCTTCATTGTTTTGTAGTATCACCCGATATACACACGAATACCAAGTTTTTACCAGATGCGTGCCTACAATTTTCGAGAGTTGCCCTCGATTTCTCAGGGTTTCCATCGTTAAATCCTGACGTGGCATTGGGACCACCTCAGCAGCATACCCTTTTAAAAAAGATTCATTGAAATCGGTTCATAGACGACGAAGTTATCCGCGAACACACATAAAAAATATATATATACGGGTTGAAATGAGAAACTTCCTCCTTTTTTTGGAGTCGGTTAAAAATTGTATTAATTTTTATTTGAGGTGGGTTCGCTCTTGACTCTACTCTAAGTCAGAGATGACAAAGACTAAGTCGACGATAGAGCGAGTTTACCCAGAAGGAGCCTGTTCACTCTAATTTTAAAAGATAGTATGTTTGTAGATGGCAAGCTCTTGATGTGTCAATTCCATTATTATTTCGTTGTATGAAAGGATTAGTACTATTCATCTTGTATAACTATGTCTCAATTTAACAGGGGGATGATGCTGTCATTAACACGTTATTGTAGAGGAGTGGGAGCTAATTCTATTATAAAATCTTTACAAGACGATGCTTAATTACCCAGGCAGCAAAAAAAGTCCCATAAAAGACTACGCTGCATACCATAGGCTAAGAGCTAGACCACATTTTAGCCGAGAGAGGGAAGCTGTGGGAAAAGCTAGCTAACTTATAATGAAGAAAGATAGGTAACAAGACAAGGCTACGCACTTTTTCATCTTACAAATTGATACCGAAATATACCGGCGCAATCTTTAAAGAAGTTGGTATAAAGAAAACATACGAGTATTCGCAAATATATAAACTTCCGCGGCGCATAGTATATTGGATATACTTAGGTATGTATATTTAGTTATCTTCCCGACGTCACAAGTATCTAATTCGACTCAGACGCATCGTATGGTTAGGTAATAAAACAAGCGGAAAACCATAGAGGTTAAAAAATACTGCTAGATTATAATAATGTCGTCAGAAATTATGGATCTTCTTAATGTTGCTATTGCTTGCTTGTTGTTGCTGTTGTTGTTGTTGCTATGTTTTATTTTCCTTATGAATCTTTTCTATAACTTATATGGTGTACATAATAAAGAGTATTCTATTCTATTTTATTCTAAGTACCAAAAGTTTACCTGCTTGAGTGCGGGTGATTTCAAGATCAGCAGAATATCTTACAACTTAGTTGAAACTAGCTTTTGCCTGCGACTTTGTACGCGAACATCCCCATTTTTCCCACTTCCGTAGGAATTTCGGGAAATCCTCTATAAGTGCTTCCCCACACTCCCCACGGAACCTACATGCCAAACTTCATTTTTCTACGGCCAGGAGTTTCAGATGTGCATTGTCTGTCAGTCAGTCACTCAGTAACGGAAGCATTTTATATATATTGATTGATAAGCTCTCAATCCCAAGTCGACTCTAGAACACTGTGGAGATTGACAGCTCACTTCAAAGTCACTTCACCTAAGGATTCACTGTTAGTTTTTTACAGAATTGTCATGTATTGTATTTATCTGTTTTATATTCTTGACAATGACAACACACAACTTAACAGTAATACTCACAACAAAATAATTACAAATCTACATGACTCATACACTTCTCATCGAAAAACACTCAACACTCTATTAAAATTCCAATCAAATGACACTTATTTTTTCCCTAAAGCGTGTATGACGTAGCGATACGCCCCCGCTCCGTCTACCGCTGATAGTGCGACCCACGCCTTATAGTCATCGGTGTATATTTAAATCTCTCTCTATATACCGTTATTAGTGAACTCTTCCATATGGCCAGACGTAGAATTTTTGTTACTTCAGTAGTATCTAAAACGTGACTAAGATATTCGTTAGATGGACTAATGGGTGAGTCAATTTGGGAGTAAAATGCTGTTTTATTATTTTTTTAACCGCCTTAAAAAAGGAGGTTGTCAATTTTACCCGTATGTATACAATATTGTAAGAATTCCACTATTCCTCTTCTAAACACGTAGGTATAGCACTTTGAAAATAACTTTGATAATTTAATCTTATCACTAGTAAAATCGTCAAACGGCACGATACGTGCGCAGTGATTGAGTGATTGGCTGCCGCACTGAGTGTCGCGGATTCGATCCCCACACGGGACAAATATTTGTATGGCCTACAGATAGTTGTTCCGGGTCTGACTGTTTATGTATGCGAAATTTTACTTATTTTAATAATAATTTTTTTTAAAGGAATCGACATGTTGCCATGCCGCAAAAAAATTGTATGATATAAGCTATAACCCTTGATATAATACAACAAAAATGACCGATAAATGAATATGAAAATGGTTTTTGTTTTGGTGATACTGCTTAATTCCAGTGGTCAACAAGGATTTTGTCAATCTGTATTTTATCTATTTTTTAATTTGTATCATGTGATTTGTACACCAGCCATGGTCAAACATGTTGAGCCAAAGAATTTATGTAACACCTGTAATAAGCATGTATTATGATTGTCAATAGGTTACTTCTAGGCAAACGTGCTCCATCTTCGACCACATCATCGCTTACCATCAGGTGAGATAGTGGTCAAACGCGCGCCTATAAATTGCAAAAAAAAAACCACGTTTTTGCAAATAAATTGAATCTGAATCTGAAGGAACGTGCTTACTAATTTTGAATTACCTACCGACCCTTATCATAAAACCATATTTATTTTGCTTTGATTAGGTCAAGTTTTAAGGGATCCGTACCCAAAAGGTATCCAACGAAACCTTATTACTAAGCCTCCGCTGTCCGTCCGTCCGTCCGTTCGTCCGTCCGTCTGCCTGTCAGCGGGTTGTATCTCAAGAACCGTAATAGGTAGACAGTTGAAATTTTTACAGATTGTGTATTTCTATTGCTGCAATAACAACAAATAATAAAAATCAAGGTTTATGGTACGGAACCCTAGCCCGACCCTGGTGTTACAGCTACTACCAGTGACATCCCGCAGCTTGTAAATTCCGATGTTTTGTTTTTAAATAAAGTAGCTGTTTTTTTTTTTCATTTTACTGAGTTTTTTTATTCTTTTAAAATGTGGAAGAAGTGTCCAAAAGATTCTGACAAGTTTCTTTACATTTATGGTGAAATTATTTTTAAAATAAAAAAATACTGCATGATCAGTAAAAAAAAATGTGAGCTTTATTTTAGGATTTTTTAAATATAAAGGTATAGTTGAGTATTCTGACGTACCATCTGCTGCACAATCAATCCTATAACTTGATAATGCACCTGTATTAGAACCACCTATAAACTTCAGTTTTCGCCTCAAAGCTCAACTTCAAAATCATATTACAGGAAAACTGTATGTGTCTCAATAACTCTAATTTCAGTTCTATGATATTAAAACATGTTCTTAACATAAATAGTTAAAAACATTCTTGTGACACATAAAATTTGTTTTTTGTTGACCAGTGTTCTTTTTTTTACTATAGATAGGCATACGTTTGGCCGCTATCTCACCTGATGGTAAGCGATGATGCGGTCGAAGATGGAGCACGTTTGCCTAGAAGTAACCTATTCACTCTTGTCTGCGATACTTGTTACCAATGTCATTTATAATTTTTGTCTGTGTATGTTTTTCGTCCTTTGTGTCTTCTTCTATTCGTGTCAAGGGACTAATAACTCATAATAAATTTTGTCCGACCAATATTGATCAACCTGTACAGCTCTAACAACCAGAAATTATTTCGTCCTTGCTACGGCGCTACGAGCCACATACATGCTACGTGCTACGCGCTACGCCAAAGCCTACACTAAACCTACGACGGCGAATGTCGAACTGTTAGAAACCATTTTTACCCAACTACGACAAAATGAAACCCTTCCTGGGTTTGATTTTAGCTGTCTATGTATTTATGTGCGTATGTTCTACTCTAGCGCCTAAACCACTTAACTAATTTTGACGAATGAGGTATCAATAGATTCGTAAAAACGTTGCGGGTGACATAAGCTATATACATTTTCACTTTATTTAATACTAGTGGACGTCACGCGGTTTCACCCGCGTAGTTTCCGTTCCCGTGGGAGTACGGGGATAATATATAGCCTATGTTACTCCCTGATAATGTAGCTATCCAATGCTAAAAGAATTTTTCAAATCGGTCCAGTAGTTTCGGAGCCTATTCAATTCAAATAAACAAACAAACAAATCTTTCTTCTTTATAATATTAGTGTAGATAATATTACTAGCTGACTCAGCAAAAGTTGTTCTGAGACAAAAAAAATATCCTACGAAACTTCTCAGACCTACCGAAAATATATAAAAATGTCATTAAAATTTCGGAGGAGTTCGATAACACACACCGTGACACGAGCTTTTTATATTAGAAGATTAGATATTTGTAGGTTCGTGCTTTACCACTGTCTCACCCGAACTGTGGTCGATGATGATACATGCTTGGCTAGAAATAACCAATTCACTCTTGATTTCAAGAACTTCAGGTTGTAAGTATCAGGAAACACAGACTCCGATAGCGAATTCCATTCCGTAGCTGTAAGCGCAATGAAAATATTCCCAAGAAATCCTAGACTATCATGAAAAGACTAACCTGTACTAGCTAAGGACTAAGTTGTGTGGCAAAAGGAGAGTGAGGTTTTTGCCCAGCTGTGGGCAAAATAGGCAAGATACAAATAATTAATTTACCTCGGTAATATAAAAAAAACCGGACAAGTGCGAGTCGGACTCGCCCACTGAGGGTTCCGTACCAATTTGTAGCTACAAATTACTTTAAAATAAAGACTATATTTTTTATGATTTAAAATTCAAATGTGTAGTTTTCAGACTTTTTCCTACACTTGTAGTATATTACTTGCCAAATTTCATAGTTATAGGTCAATGGGAAATACCCTATGAATTTTGATTCCCTTGAGAGAGTCGAAATATACGTTTTTTGCGGCATAAACGGCCGTATCATTTTACGGCAACTTAGAAGTTATATGGTTAGTTTTAACTCGATACCTCCACCGTCTATCTGTCAAGACCGTTTCTCTCAGGAAGAGAAACGGTCTTGACAGATAGACGGACGGGCGACAAAGTGGTCCTATAAGGGTTCCGTTTTTACCTTTTGAGCTACGGAACCCTAAAAATAAAGGAGTTCAGAAGCAATACAATCTTTGAAAAATATGTATTTAGTTTTAAATCGCGAATATATTTTCAACGCAAATCACCTAACATACTTATAACGCTACTACGCAAAATAACTATTAATAGTTCAAAATGAAGCCGTAACACTTGTCTATTATTGATAATTAAATAATATTATTAAATGAATAAACGGAATAGTTGGCATGTTCTCCGACACAGGCGCCTGTGAACTTGGCGCTGTGATGATGCATCAGCTTACGTATGTGTGTGATCATCATGCTAGTCGTAATTATCAGACCATGTGATGCACGCCTACTTGTATCATGTAAACAGGTAGGTATTAGTAACTAGTATCATTGAGATGTGGGTGTTTTCCCTATATTAACCTACTAAAGGGCTATGTTCGGAGTTTCCTTGCATGATCGAATCAGAAATGAAGGTTATCTACAGGAGAACCAAGGTTACCTACATAGCAATGAGAAACTCTTAAAATGCAGTGAACAGGCTCATCGCGCTTAGAACAATTGGTCGACGTAACTGAAAGGTGCTGGACTAAGGATTGCGTACCGGTAAATGCAGCCTTGGAAGGCCGGCCACAAGGTGGACCGCTGATTGGCGAAGTGGCGCGAATACGCTGTATGCGAGACGTACAGGACCGGTTGCTGTGGTGACTCCTGGGGAGACCTATGTCCAGCAGTGGACGTGTTTTCGCTGAAATGATGATCGATCTTTTAAAGACTGGGCACGTGTTATTGGGGTCCGTTCTCAAACTTGTTGATGTTTCTTGTCATGATAGTCAGTTAGGACATACCGGCTTCATCTTGTTTATTTTTACAAAAAAACCGGCCAAGTGCGAGTCGGAGTCTCTTACCAAGGGTTCCGTACCATAAATCGGAAAAAACACGTTTCTTGTATGAATTGGCCCTTGAATTTTAATTTAATATTTATTATTTGTTTTTATATCGGCAATAGAAATACACACTTTGTGAAAATTTCAACTGTCTACTTATTACGGTTCTTAAGATACAGCCCGCTGACAGACAGACGGACGGACGGAAGAAGCGGTGGCTTAGTAATTGCGTTGCGTTGGTCACCCTTTGGGTGCGGAACCCTAAAAATCGACGTATAAAAGTGTTATTTTTAATCATCTTACAAAATGTCGTTAGTGTACCTAAACTTCGGTCATAAATCCTACTAGATGCTACCTATAAATCCCTGCAAACTTAACAAAGTTAACGCAATGTCCATAAGGTAACTAAAGTACTAATCAGCTTGGGCGCACACCGCTGACTCGCGCGCTGCGCACTCTCGACACGGTGGCGGATGTAATCGAAATATTCACCTGTACGTCTACCATGAGTTTTATCAATCTATACTCGCTAGCCACTATAGTTAAAAAAAGCTTTTCAATTTTCGAGAGTTGCCCTCGATTTCTCAGGGTTTCCATCATCAGATCCTGACGTGGTGGCGATGGGACCACCTCGGCAGCATACCCTTTCATATAAAATTTTTTTATCGAAATCGGTTTATAAACGACGAAGTTATCCGCGAACACACTTAAGAAAAAATAAAATATACGCGGTCGAATTGAGAACCTCCTCCTTTTTTTGAAGTCGGTTAAAAAAACAAGCTTCTTATTTATTTTTTTAGTTGTTAACTAAAGTTTAACTTGCAACTTGCTTGTTTGTTAGTTTACAACTTAAACAAATAAATTAGAAACTTGTTTTTTTTTAAGTTTTCACTCATTTTCAACTACAGTCGCTAGAGAGTATAGATTGATAAAACTCATGGTAGACGTATAGTAAACTGAGTGTGTTCACAAGGGCTACGTACTGTGTACCATGCAAGGTATAGTTAAGTATTTATTTTAAGTTACTTTGTCGCATTAGATTTATTATCTGTAATGGCAAAGGAACCGTGTGTGTGATAAATAAATAAATAAGAAATCCCAGTCGGTACTACTCGTAGCATCATTCTACCAACCGCTTGCCAGAATTTGTTGGCACGGAAAGGAGTGTTGGCCGAAAATATTTTTTCTCGCACACACGCTATCACACTTGTACACGATATAAAATGTTGCTCGAATATGTGTCAACAGTTATCAGGTTATCATATTATAAGCTTAAGGAGGAGACAATGTTGCTTATTTTATTAGTAAATTGGCAGAAGCTGTGTGGTGTTTAAGAAAATGGCGCCGAGACTGTTTCTGACGATGGAAACCCCAAACTTAGTATTGTTTTTTTAATTATTTGAGCTGCATTCAATGTAGGAAGTGACTTAAACTATCCTTACTTCCTTACTAATATTATAAATGCAAAAGTAACTCTGTCTGTCTGTCGTGCTTTCACACCAAAACTACTGATCCGATTTAAATGAAATTTGGTACACAGATAGTCTAGAGCCTGAGAAAGGACACAGGCTACTTTTTATCCCGGGAGTATGTACCCTAGGAACCACGCGGGGGAAGCCGCTGGCAGAAGCTAGTTCAATATAATTTTCATGACATCAGTAAGCATTTAATGGACACATGACCGCAAGGTTGGCAGTGTTTAAGAACTTTACCCATTTCAGACGATTTGTTTGGTACCCATTAATGGTTTGTTCTTTTATCTCTTGTGCATTTTTCTTACTAGTTTATGGATTTGCTACATTATTGATTGGGCTATATTTATCTGTATATCAACAAAATTCTGTTTAGGCGGAAATTCTTAGCACCTAAACCTTAAACCAAATTTCTCATTTACTAATTTTCCATAAAAACATAGCATTTTCCTAATTAACACAGAAAACAATCCATCGAATTGAGAACTTATACATTATTGAAATCGATTCAAACAGATGCTAGAAATTTCTAAGAAGAGCAGAATACACTGCATGCATATTATGAGGGGACTCTAGTCGGTAACTCTTGGGCGTTTCTCCATACAAACGCATTCCGCTGTTTTCTTGGATAATGCTGCTAGAGCAATGATTTTTTTCCAAAACATCTAGATCAAATTAATACGTGCCTCTATAATTTTCTTTTTTCCAAAACATAATTACTTAAAGAAGTATGACAATCCAAAAACCCGAAAAAACAGCCCGTTTTTACCACCATGTTCAGACGACTTTCAGACTAATTTGATAAGTTTTTAACAAAATAGAAAATAATAGAAGCGTAGATATAGTCTTCCTCTAAATTTTGATATATAACTTTTATAGATCAGTCCAGTTTTGAAGAAAAAAATAGTTGAATACAAAACGTCTTTTAGTCAAGGTTTTTATAGGTAAAATCAGCCTTAGCTGCAGTTGTCACTTTCGCACTTTACTTGATAGGACGCATGCGCAATACTTTCTTCAAATACCTATTTTTCAAATTCCTCGGGACTAGAGTCCCCTCTTGTATGCTTTACATTTTGTAAAAACCCTTATCAAGTGCTTCCTCCTACACCTCCGCATAGATTGTCAACATTTTATCCTACTCCACATATTATATGTAAGTATATTCTTCCAAAATGGCGCCAAGAAGTCAATTTAAATATACAAACATATAATGTTCGTATATTTAAATATGCATGGCGTGCTGACGCCGATTCTCCCCTTTTATCTTAGCAAGCCATAAATAACGCACTTTGAACTTGTCATGGCGGATCATATTCTGTGACAGCTTCAATTAGCTATAATTAGCTTGTATGAAGTGGGGATGGCTATATTAACTCCAAGTTTTTTTTTACTCTTGATAGGCACGCGTTTGACCACTTTTTCTCGCAGGTTTACTCCTGTGGAACTCAGGACCTTAGGGCACTTGTCTCACCGCTGGCGATCAGCGAGTAGCAAGTAAAGCTTCAAACTCGAAACGAGTTGGCGATCAGCGAGTAGCGAGTGAAAAGTTTCGATAGTTTTGACGCTCGGCTTCCAGCGAGTACTTTTGTATGACAGGCTTTTACTCGCAATACTCGTTCGAACCGCACCATAGGTAGAAATTACCGCTGTTTGGTGAGTTCCGACCGCCAAGCGAGCATCGCCGAGCGAGTGTCGCTGAGCGAAACAATCTTTGATAGCTCTTGTCGCTGCGATTAACTAGAGGTAAGAGCCGCTCGCCGGCAGTGTGAACCACCTATCGACTATGAATGTATGGGTCTCTTTTACTCACACGAGATCTATATCTTTTGACCCTTTCCTCAGCGAGCAAATTGTCGATAGCTACTCGCTCCCTCGCCGGCGGTGATACAAGTGCCTTATTATACAGCAATCATGCATTTTTCTGCGATAACGTAGTCTCTTGACGGTTTTCTATCAGGAAAAGAATTTTAGAATCTAATTGAATCAGCTCCCTAACTATGACGCGCCAATGTCATCATGATTCCGCTGTGAAAAGGGGATAGTGCTATTCGACCTACGTCATGGGCGGTTTGGTCTACCTAAGATAGTTTCACTTATTAAAATGTTAATCTATACTATATACTAATATTATATAGCTAAAGAGTTTGTTTGTTTGGTTGAACGCGCTAATCTCAGGAACTACTGGTTCGAATCGAAAAATTCTCAAAAAATCCTATTTATCGAGAAAGGCTATCCTTATTATATAAAATTCTTCCGTTGCTGACTGATTGAGTGACTGACAGACAATGCACAGCCGAAACTACTGGTCGTAGAGAGCTGAAATTTGGCACGTAGGTTCATTGGGGAGTGTAGGGGAGCACTACGAGAGGATTTCCCGAAAATCGTACGGGAACGGGTAAAAACGGGTTATGCGCGTACGAAGTCGCGGGAAAAATCTAGTAGGCCATGTAACATCACGCTACGACCAATAGGAGCGGATCATTGCCCCTTCTGGGGCACTAGGTTCAAGTACAAGCGCGTGTGCCCGGGGCTCCAGAGGGCTACAAATACTTAAATTAATTTTTAAATGTACCTAACATAGTTTTTAAGTCTTACTACTAACTAAGGATGTGGATGCCAAGCTGCACAGCTTGGCTCATCGCCGTAAGGTTGCCTGCTTGTCGGTCTTCTACAGATTGTACTTCGGTGAGTGTGCCCAAGAACTCCACGACCTCATCCCACCGGCCCCCTTCTACCATCGGACATCCAGACGATCTTACCATCCCTACCTTGTTGCTGTTCCACCAATTCGCACTTAGCGTTTCCAAACGTCTTTTATAATGCGCACAGCAAAGGAGTGGAACTCTCTGCCTGCGTCTGTGTTTCCAAATGCTTACAACCCTAATCTCTTCAAAGTTAGAGTGAACAGGCTCCTTCTGGGTAAGCTCGCTCCATCGTAGAGTTTGTCTCTGTCATCTCTGACCGAGACTAGAGTCAAGAGCAAACCCATCACAAATAAAAAAAATAAAATAAAAATATTATGGACCAATTATGTCTGAAGTAAAAAGATTTTTTTTATTAATCAAAATTATGACGCAGACGAAGTTGCGCGGGCCAGCTATTTTAATAATAAAATGTTAAGATTTGGCTTATTTACCTTTTGTTTAGATTCGTTTAGTTGAGCTTTAGTTTAGATCATGGGAATAGCTGGTTACGTCATATTCTTTAGTTAAATATTTTTAGCAACTGTACGAACTATAACGTGGTTTTTTATAGGTGTCGTTAAACTATGGCAGTTTGCTATTTTTAGTTCAACAATGAAGATTCACAGTTCAGTTTTTGCATAGATGTTAGTTTTGTATAATACAATAGCCAAGATCATAATTTCATATACTTATTTAGTTATGAAAATAAGTCATATTGTTTTCGAACTTCAAAGTTAAAGTAAATAGTGGCCTTGAAATTTTATGTTGTACACAGAAATAGCAGCATGAAACTTATGTTTCTAAAGACCAAATAAGCAAACTTGTTTAGTGGAGATATAAATAATAATAATAATTATAACCCCACCGTCGTATCTCTACGTTGACGTCGTGGTGGGGCTTGCGTGCCCCAATGAACCTTAGGTACTCATACTTAGGGTGAGGGGCCACACAAAGAGAGATACAATGCGCAAGGCAGTTTTGTGGCGAACTGTTGGGCAGTAGCGACCCCACGGACCTGATCTCCCGGGAGAAGTCTTGTTCTTCATCTCCGGCTTGCCTTTATTGGCTGGCTGGAGTGAACACTGACGAAGAACAGAGCTCCCACCTCTTTCTTGCCTTAATCGGCCGGTCTGAGTGGAGATTCGCAAGAGCAAACGTGCTCGGGAGAAGGATGTATAATCCAGTAAGATGCTGGTAGGGATCTTGACCGTACTTCCGGGATTGTCCTGATAGCCGTGGTATACCTCTCCACTCCTCTAGCACCTCAGGATATGTTGCCTCCTTGGAGCCACGTCACTATGTGCTAGCGACCGTTTTCGGGGGCCCATTTATTGAGTGCGCAAGTCACCCCCTGCCATTTTAAAGTCGTGTATATTTTCAGTGGTCAGGCAGGGGCCAATAGTTCTTTCATAGTATACGTTAATTAATCCACTAAACCACCCAAACCCATAGGCTGTCCACCTTTTGTTTCCATATTATGCAATAGTTTTGCACCTACCGGGGATTGTCCTTAGGTATACTTTAATAGTGCATATAGGGATAAACGTCGGTTGGTGCCCCATTCCATTAGAAATGTCTAACGGGGCCTCTGCGAGTTGGCTTCGGCCCCTCGTACGCCTACCAAAGGACCGGGACCTCAGGGTCTCGAGATTGTTCACGACATACCTTAAATAATAATAATAATATATATATTACCAGCTGAACAGGCAACCGTTGTTTTGCCATAAAAAATACCCTACCACCTATTCTTATACCTACCGAATATACACACAAAATTTCATGAAGATCGGTCAAGCCGTTTCGAAGGAGTTCGATAACAAACACCGTGACACGAGATTTTTATATATTAGAAGATAAATATTTGTATATAGATAATACCTTTTTTTTATGGATGGGAAGTCATCAAATGACTCCTCCCGCTCTGGGCGGAGCGGAAGGGAGTGTCAGACTCTTACTGACTAAAACCCATCCATGTTCCTCCTAATGCCCTTTGTGTTCCAGGCCCGCGGTGACTATAAATAATACCTACTAGCACTTCGCCCGCGGTTTCGTCTGCGCAGATATAATACAAACGATTTCCACCATCTACTTCACCCCTTTACAGGGGGAGTTTCCTAAAATCCTTTCTTAGCTGACTTCTCCTATACATAATCTTCCTCCGTGCCAAATTTCATCTGCATAAGTCTAGTAGTTCGAAAACTAATTCTGAATTCACTCACTGATTATTCAAATCTTTTTTTTAATCGAGATTTAGTGAAAAATCGGTGATTGAATTCATCCTTACTATCCTTACTAATATTATATGCGAAAGTAACTCTGTCTCTCTGTCTGTCTGTCGCGCTTTCACGCCAAAATTACTGAACCGATTTAAATTAAATTTGGTACAGAGATAGTCTAGAGCCTTTTATCCCGGGAATCAGTTCCCTAGGGACCACGCGGGTGAAGCCGCTGGCAGAAGCTAGTATTATATAGATTACCTATAATAATAATAATAATAATAAAAATTTATTTCGGAAATCATCCATATGGTGTTAGTATTAGGACTTACAAACTATGTTAGTATCACAACAAATTCTTTTTATAAATCTAATTTAAATATTTTTCCTGAGCACCGGGCCCGCAGCTATGTCTACGGGACCAGTGCATCAGAAAAGGGCAGTCTGGCTTCTCCACAATAACTTTCAGGATGCTATTGGAGCTTCCACGTATCCTATGCATTAGGGATGCCGTTCTTTTGCGCATGACAGCTTCAAAACTATCGATGCCTGCCTCGGCAAACATGCCCGACGCACTACAGAACCGCGGAAGCCCCAACAACACCCGAAAAGCATTATTGTACTGAACCCGGAGGGCGTTGTAGGCCCTCTGCGTGTACCTGACCCACAGGCTGCAGGTGTAAAACGTCTGGCAGTAAGCCTTAAACAACGTAATTTTCACGTCTCTAGTACACCTTGCAAACCTACGGGCCAGCATATTACATCGAACCGACAACGCCCTTCGTTCTCTCTCTATATCCTCGTCATCAAACATGTTCTCGGTCAAAATGTGCCCAAGGTATTTAAAACATGACACTCTTTTAAGGGCCACCCCATATAAGTAAACGGGAGGCACTGTCGTAGGTTTTCTGGAACCTACACGAAACACCATAACCTCACTTTTCCTGACATTATACAGGAGACCATGAGCCATGGCGTATCGTTCACACACTCCAAGTAACTGCCTGAGAGCATCAATAGAGGGACTCAGCAGCACCATGTCGTCAGCATAGCTTATAGTGTTGATAATTTTTCCATCAATAGAGCATCCGACACCAGCACAACCAAGCTCCTCAATCAGCTGATTGATATAAAGACTGAAGAGCGCCGGGGAAGTCAATCCTCCCTGCCTAACACCACACTCCAGTCGATACTCCCCAGACAATGCTCCCGACCATCTGACCTGGTTAAGCTGGTGGTCGTACCAATACTCGAGTAGGTTAACTAGCTCATGAGGCATGGCTTTCTCCCGCAATTTAGACCATAGTATCCTGTAGTTAACCAGGTCAAATGCCCTGGAGAGGTCCAGAAAAGCAGCATACACTGGAGTGTTTCTATCAGTGTAGTACCTCACCGTGTGCTTGAGCGCCAAAATAGCAGTTTCCGTGGATAACCCAGCTCTAAAACCAAACTGTGAATCGTGGGGATTGAGCTGTTCAGCCATTCTACGCTCAAGCACACCGTCAAGAACCTTAGCCGCTATGGTGGCCAAAGAGATAGGCCTATAGTTGTCTTTATCCGACGCATCCCCAGTCTTATTTTTAGCAATAGGCACCACTATCGTCCTCATCAGCTCCGTAGGTAGATAGGAGTGTCTCACACACAAGTTGAACAGCATGGACAAGGCCCTAGCTATAGCTACTCATGGCACAGGTAACATGAAAAGCCCCATATTTAAACCATTACTTGGCACCAAAATCAAGAAAAAGATCATCAAGAATCTCAATTTCATATCCTATTACAAACACCTACGATGACGTATGCTGACGTTTATCATGACAACTGACATCACACAGCTAATGTCAGTCACCTGTCATTTGTCAGTTTTTATTAGGAAAGCTATGACATTACCCATGGACATTGAAAGATGGACTGAGCTTCTATACAGGTATGAAGTATTTGATACCACCGGGATGATATCAGGCGCCGGGTCCAACACCTATACATGATTTCCGAAGCTGGGCGGGGGGTATCACGCCGCCGACTTCAAAACTCCAGTTGCTACTGTGAATTTGGTTGTGACATCGACAACAGACGATCAAATACAGATAACCAAACACAGACGCGTCCACCGCGAACACAATATGGCAAGAAAAATATAAAGTACGAAGGCGTGCGGCGTGATGACCTGGCGTAGGTCGCGGGTAGCCGATAGATGCGAGACGCGCAGTACCGGGCGCTGTGGCGACGCTTGGGGGAGGCCTATGTCCAGTAGTGGACGTCTTTTCTACACTAATATTATAAAGAGGAAAGATTTATTTGTTTGCTTGAAATGAATAGGCTCCGAAACTACTGGACCGATTTGAAAAATTATTTCAGCAATGGATAGCTACATTATCAGGGAGTAGCATGGGCTATATTTTATTCCCGTACTCACACGGGAACGAAAACTACGCGGGTGAAACCGCGTGACGTCCACTAGTCGGCTAATATGATGATGATTATGAAGGCGTCCAGCTTTATAATACATAATCTGCCAGCAGATATTAGGAACACACCTTCTTTTAACATATCAGAGCTAAACTCAAGCAGTACGTTACTAACAACACAAAACTTCTACGTTCACGATATAAGTCACAATATCAATGTCGAAATCGTACCTACCTAAATCAAGAAAACAAAACTGTTAGCTACTGGACTACACTAACCTTAGTTATGTATTTATTCGCTAAGTGAACAATGTATGTTCTTTTAGAATAAATAAAGAATCTTTAAATGCAAAAATAGAATTTGGCCGACACGGGAATCGAATCCAGGACCTCACAATCAGCAGTCGCGGTTTACGTTGTGATACCTAAACCAACGCGTCAATTTAAATAAATAATATACATGGATAAAGCGAACGTACAGCCAGTAATTTTCTTTTCCTAGAATTCAGACTGGGCCACGCATATCCTTGCCGTGTTACTATTGTCACAACGATCTACAGAAAATAAATAAATATTAGCCACACAGTAATTTTGTCTCTATTTAGGGTTCCGAACAAAAAACGAAACCCATAAAGGATCACTCGGGTGTCTGTCTGTCCGTCTGTCACAGCCAGTTTTCTCCGGATACACTGAACCGATTCTGTTGAAATTTGGTACACATATGGACTTCTGTGACCCAAACACGGCCGCGTTACGTAAATTATTATATTTTAAGCAAGAAAATTAAAAAAAAAGTTTTTTGGGCAATATCGTGTGACATATCAAATGAGAGGGCTTACTGTGAGGGTTTTAATTATATAATTTCATAATTTTAAAATAAATGGTTTTGAAGTTATTCAAGAAATTAGACGAAAAATGACCATTCCCCCCTTATCTCCGAAACTATAAAGCCTAAAATCTATACTATCTATACTATACTATTTTTAATATATAAAGCTGAAGAGTTAGTTTGCTTTAACGCGCTAATCTCAAGAACTACTGGTCCGATTTGAAAAATTCTTTCAGTGTTAGATAGCCCATTTATCGAGAAAAGCTATAGGCTATATATCATCACGCTAAGACCAATAGCAACGGAGCAGTAATGAAAATTGTGACGCAGACGAAGTTGTTTTGAATAAAATGGAGATAATTGATCTTTACCTATAGATTACAGGAAAACCTATAAGAATTCTATGGACGTTATATATATTAAAATAAAATAACATGTTAAAAAAATTAAATTCGTTTTGCACGCGAGTCCGACTCGCACTTGGCCAGTTTTTTAGGCTTTCGTACCCGAAGGGTAACCAACGGATCCCTATTTCTAAGCCTCCACTGCCCATGCTGTCCCTCCGTCCGTCCGTCTGTCTGTCAGCGGGCTGTATCTCTAGAACCGTAATGGGTAGACAGTTGAAATTTTCACAAAGTGTGTATTTTTATTGCCTCTATAACAACAAACAGTAAAAAGTAAATTAAATATAAATAAAAAGGGGGCTCTCGATTCGGTTTATGGTACGGAACCTTTGTATTCTGACTCGCCCTTGGCTGGTTTTTAGGGTTCCGTACCCAAAGGGTTGCCAACAGAACCCTATTACTAAGCCTCCGCTGTCCGTCCGTCCGTCCGTCTGTCTGTCAGCGGGCTGTATCTCAAGAACCGTAATAGGTAGACAGTTGAAATTTTCACAGATTGTGTATTACTATTGCCGCTATGACACCAATAATAAAAATAAACGTTTATGGTACGGAACCCTTTGTGTGCGAGTCCGACTCGCACTTGACCGGTGTTTTTTACATAGTGGTCAATTTTGTAAGGTTATCGCTCAGTCCATTCCTCTATATGTATGATATCACCTTCGGAATATTTCCACATAGATTGAGGTAAATTCTTGGCATTGACTGCTAAAAGAAAACATACTGATTTCTGTCTACTACACCGCATAGATTAGATTTGATGGCTAGATTCCGGTCCGAATTTGTTTCGAGAAAATGGCTTTTCAATGTTTTTGACCGATAAAATTTATTTATTTATTTATTTTGTTTTAAAGAAGGCTTACAGACTAACAAACCAATGACATACAAAATTTAATATTAAAAAATTGCTACTAACAAGCCTCCACATATAGTTTAGTCGATAAAAAGAAAATACATAGAAGTTAATATAATTAAAGTAGTACATAGATAAGTTAACTATCCTTGAAAAATGTATGTGCCAATAGCCGTCTTAAGGTCGCCACACTGGTGCAGAACAAGTCGACGTTGAGGTCCCTAGGAAGCCTATTGAAACTAAGTGCACTTCGTATTGAAAAAACATTCCGCCTATAATAAGTCATTGCTAATGGTACATTTAATACAGGCCGCTGACGCAATCCCATCAGATTTGTGCGTAATGACAGATTAGCAACGAGTTCAGGACAGTCAACGTGGCCATTTGCTATACCCAGAAGTAGACTCACGTCCCCAATATAACGTCTCATCTCCAAAGGAAGGAAGTGGTACCGCTTGCAACGGTGCTCGTAGTCAACTGAGTATTGCTGAGCCCTATAATCCAGATAACGTAGGAATTTTCTTTGGACGCCTTCAATACGGGATTTATAAGTCTCATACGGGTTCCAAACCTGAGACGCGTATTCTAAATGGCTGCGCACATATTTCGTCTTAGCGAAACGGTTTTCCTGGGAATTACGCTTGACCCAAGGCTACAATGGGGCCCTCATATAACATCTCTGTCTGGACGGCTAAGTTCAGCAGCTTATGCTGTTAGGAAAATCCGCCAATTAACGGATGTCGATACCGCGAGACTGGTCTATTTTAGTTACTTTCACAGTATCATGTCTTACGGTATTTTATTAAGGGGACGGGCTGCAGACAATGAGTCTATTTTTACTCTGCACAAAAGAGCCATCAAAGCGATATACAATTCTCCGCCGGCGCGATTCTCTAAGGGAACTGTTTAAGAATATTAACATCATGACGGTACCTTGTCAATACATTTACGAACACATCATGTATGTAAGAAAGAATTTACATCTTTTTAGTAAAAGCGGCGACAGACATAATTATGGTACTAGAAATAGGGACCAAATAGTTCAACCAGGTTTCAGACTGGCTAAAGTTGCCTCATCTTTTATGGGGTACTGTTTAAAATTTTATAATAAGATACCTCCCCATATATTAGAACTTAATGAGACAAAATTTAAATCTTGTATTAAACGCACACTATGCAGGCAAGCATATTATAAGTTGGGGGATTATATTGAAGACTAGCTGACCCGCGCAACTTCGTCTGCGTCACAATTTTCATCTATACTATAACTCCTACTCTACTCCAACCCTACTCCTACCCTACTCCTACCCTACTCCTACCCTACTCCTACCCTACTCCTACCCTACTCCTACCCTACTCCTACCCTACTCCTACCCTACTCCTACCCTACTCCTACCCTACTCCTACCCTACTCCTACCCTACTCCTACCCTACTCCTACCCTACTCCTACCCTACTCCTACCCTACTCCTACCCTACTCCTACCCTACTCCTACCCTACTCCTACCCTACTCCTACCCTACTCCTACCCTACTCCTACCCTACTCCTACCCTACTCCTACCCTACTCCTACCCTACTCCTACCCTACTCCTACCCTACTCCTACCCTACTCCTACCCTACTCCTACCCTACTCCTACCCTACTCCTACCCTACTCCTACCCTACTCCTACCCTACTCCTACCCTACTCCTACCCTACTCCTACCCTACTCCTACCCTACTCCTACCCTACTCCTACCCTACTCCTACCCTACTCCTACCCTACTCCTACCCTACTCCTACCCTACTCCTACCCTACTCCTACCCTACTCCTACCCAACTCCTACCCTACTCCTACCCTACTCCTACCCTACTCCTACCCTACTCCTACCCTACTCCTACCCTACTCCTACCCTACTCCTACCCTACTCCTACCCTACTCCTACCCTACTCCTACCCTACTCCTACCCTACTCCTACCCTACTCCTACCCTACTCCTACCCTACTCCTACCCTACTCCTACCCAACTCCTACCCAACTCCTACCCTACTCCTACCCTACTCCTACCCTACTCCTACCCTACTCCTACCCTACTCCTACCCTACTCCTACCCTACTCCTACCCTACTCCTACCCTACTCCTACCCTACTCCTACCCTACTCCTACCCTACTCCTACCCTACTCCTACCCTACTCCTACCCTACTCCTACCCTACTCCTACCCTACTCCTACCCTACTCCTACCCTACTCCTACCCTACTCCTACCCTACTCCTACCCTACTCCTACCCTACTCCTACCCTACTCCTACCCTACTCCTACCCTACTCCTACCCTACATACCTACATTGTTTAAATAACAGTAACTGCTTGTAATTCAATATGAACTTTATACAATAGCAATAAAGCTCGTTTTAGTTAGAAAACGTTTGTATGGGAAAAAGAAAAGGGCTGTTTTTAGGGGTTTTCCGGCAAATATTCGAATTTTTCTCGCCGTAAAAACCATCTTTGAACTTCAACGAACATTTTAAAAAAAGAATTGGCCAAATTGGTCCAGGCGTTGTTGAGTTATGCGCTTACCAACACATTTTGCGATTCATTTTTATATTATAAGATAAAAATGCTTGGCTGAATGCTGGTCCTGCTCCACAGCCACTAGGGCGCACAAAATAATCTGTTAGCATTTGGGAACATTGTTGGACCGGCTGAAGATTGTAAAAAAACAATATTTGCATTGTATAGACTCAATTTATTTTGCAATGTATAATTTCATCCATTTTAACGGCACATGTATGAGTACTGTGTACATTAAACTTAAGCTATAGCTATAAGTTTTAGGTTTGTTTTTGACTTGAATGTACCCTGGCGGTTGGGAGTGTCATGCTCACACAAAAGTCTGGCTGATGGTGGCGTATGCGTTGGATCATTTGGCTCCCTTCAAAATGGTTGAGCCGAATGGTGCTAGCGCATGCGTCATGTTCGTGAACGGGCGCTGTCAGTTGGGACTGGTCATTTCTCAGTTGCTATGGTTTATTTCATCAAATATTTCTTTGAATTGTTCCTTTTTTCCCGGACGCTTTTATCCTGCTCGTCTTTTACATCGTTCTCACATATTTGTATAATTTCAACTTGATGTGAACAAAACTTTGTAACAATTTATTATATTTAAAAGAGTGTCCGTGGAGTTTCTTGCACGTTCTTCTGCATAGAGATCTACGCTTTGGAACGTGCAAATAGCTTCATCTTTTTGGACTGACCGACCTTGACAATTTAAAAGTGCCTGTAAATGGTTTATTTGAAATAAACGATTTGATTTGATTTGAGTAGAAATGGCTATGAAGTAAAAAAGTCCATTAATTATCCGCAAAAAAATATTAAATGTTTTCCAAAATAAACAAAACTAACAACAAAAAGTATTTTAAACAGAGCGTGTGACGCAAATTAGTTTAAATTATTAATGCGATGGCGTGCGCGCGCGCAGATGATTCGCACTTCATATGAATATTTATAGTGACTCATTCATGGTCTACACATCACGTGTGTCATATTAAGGGTCGTAGTCATCATTACCACGTTTTATATTCACACCTTCAGTGCTGAGAGGGGTTTGGGGCTGAATTATTGACTGTATAGTTTCTTTTGATCAGGACGGAGATCGTTTTACTATTGACTAGCTTTTGCCAGCGGGTTCGCTTCGCTTCGTTAATAATTTATCAATATATATAGATTCTTCCGTTACTGACTGATTGAGTGACTGACAGACAACGCACAGCTGAAACTACTGGTAGTAGAAAGATGAAATTTGGCATGTAGGTTCCTTGGCGATTATGGGGGAGCGTCAAGATTTCCCGAAATTCCTAAGGGAACGGGAAAAAATAGGACATGCGCGTACAAAGTCTTTTTTTTTTTTTTTTACTATTTATAGGCTCGCGTTTGACCACTATCTCACCTGATGGTAAGCGATGATTTGGTCGAAGATGGAGCACGCTTGCCTAGAAGTAACCTATTCACTCTTGACTTAAATACTCCCAGGTTATAGCTATCAGGAAACACAGACTCCGGCAGGGAATTCCACTCCTTAGCTGCACGCACTATGAATGTGTTCCCAAAACGTTTTGTGCGCGTGGGTGGGATGTCCACCATGTACCGGTGGCGCATCGCCGTTCGTCTTGTGGTCCGATGATGGAACGGGCTGGGCGGAATCAAATTATGCAATTCCGTCGCACATTCCCCAAAATGCAACCGGTAGAAAACCGACAGGCTAGCAACTCGTCGTCGATGCTCAAGACTTTGGAGCTTCGTCGCGACGAGCCTATCATCGCCGATGATCCTCTTGGCTCGTTTCTCAATTGACTCAAGGGCATCAAGCTGGTATCTGGCAGATCCGTCCCAAAGATGAGAGCAGTACTCCATACATGATCGAACTTGCGCTTGATAGAGTTTGAGCAGCTGTTCCGGCGTAAAGTACCGTTTCACCTTCGTCACCTTTGTCACCTTTGCTAAGATCCCCAACTTCTTTGCAGCCACTTGAGCTTTTGCCTCTATGAAAGGGCCAAAATTGAGGGTAGATGTTAATGTAACCCCAAGAAGCTCAAGTTGGTCGGTTATCGGCACGGTTGCACCTCGGAAAGATGGAGCTGGGTGGAATTGGCTCCGTTTAGCGGAAAATAGACACGCTTGGGTCTTAGCAGCATTGAACTTGACTAGATTGGCTTCGCTCCATTCTGAGACAGCCTGTAAGGACACGTTCAAGCGCTCAACCATAGCCTCCCGGAGAGACCGGATCTGCGACCCACCAGCTCGTGCGTCGGACACGTATCTCTCAGCAACAGTGCTGTCGTCTGCATACCCAAAGGTACCGGGTTTAAGCAGATCATTAATATGCAGCAAGAACAGTGTTGCCGAAAGCACCGACCCCTGAGGAACCCCGGCATTAATATCCAGTAGTCCAGACGAGCAGCCATCAATGACCACTCGTATAGACCGATCCCTCAGGAAATCCGCGATCCAATCACACAATCCGGCGGGCAGACCGAAGGAAGGAAGCTTACTAATAAGGCTATCGTGCCAGACCCTGTCGAAGGCCTTCGAGATGTCAAGGGAGACCGCTAGTGCCTCCCCGTGCTTCTCTATGGCCTCACTCCAGATGTGAATAGCATACGCAAGAAGATCCCCAGTCGCGTCCTAAGTCGCGGGCAAATACTAGTTATTCTTCTATTTTTACTATTTATTTGCCTCGGTTTCGCTCGGGCTCGCACTAAACTTTCATTGTGCGTACAACTAAGGATTTGTATTCTCTTCAGGAGTATTGATAGAATCAGTGTTCTATCGTCCCTGGAACAATAAAAGGCTCATTATAATATACTAGCTTCTGTCAGCGGCTTCGCCCGCGTGGTCCCCAGGGAACATACTCCCGGGATAAAAAGTAGGCTATGTCCTTTCTCAGGCTCTAGACTATCTGTGTAGCAAATTTCATTTAAATCGGTTCAGTAATTATGGCGTGAAAGCGCGACAGACAGACAGAGTTACTTTCGCATTTATAATATTAATATATATAACTAGTGGACGTCACGCGGTTTCACCCGCGTAGTTCCCGTTCCCGTGGGAGTACGGGGAGAATATATAGCCTATGTTACTCCGTGATAATGTAGCTATCCAATGCTAAAAGAATTTTTCAAATCGGTCCATTAGTTTCGGAGCCTATTCAATTCAAACAAACAAACAAATCTTTCCTCTTTATAATATTAGTGTAGATATATACTAGCTAACCCGCGCAACTTCGTCTGCGTCACAATTTTCAATACTGCTCAGCTCCTATTAGTCTTAGCGTGATGATATATAGCCTATAGCCTTCCTCGATAAATGGTCTATCTAACACTGAAATAATTTTTCAAATCGGACTAATAGTTCTTGAGATTAGCGCGTTCAAGCAAACAAACAAACAAACAAACTCTTCAGCTTTATATATTAGTATAGATAGATAATAATAATAATAGTAAGGATAAGACTACATCTGAAAGACCTAAATCTCTCCACCACCGTTTACTGTTTAGTGGAGAGATTCCCGAGAAACCATTCTAAATCAATTTCAAATTTAATTGGCCGTTCGTCCAGCAGTTGGCAATATTCTGTCAAATTCAGGGAAGACGGAACTAATATAAATAACGGTCTTATCGACTGATATACGAGATATGAAGCACAGACGTTATTTACTAAGTACTGACAAATTGACGTACATTTAGTTCTACAATATACTACTACAATATATTCGTATTAGTTACATCGTTAACTGCCTCCGTGGTCGAGTAGTTTAGGCGTTTGCCTTGTGACCCGGTGGTCGTGGGTTCGATTCCCACGGGAAGCATACTTTGTAAAGTCGTTTTCCAGTTTGGCTAGGACATTGCAGGCTTGAATCACCTGATTGTCTGATGAAAAGACGATTCCATGCTTCGGAAAGCACGTATAAGCCGGTGGTCCTGGCTGCCAAATGGCGGTCGTCAAATAAACCATGTCAGAGGACCTTAAGGCGGTTTAGATACTCTGAGACTAGGGTGTGCTTGCCGTATGGTGTCGGCCGGTGCCGTATGGTGCCGTAAAAGAATAATACCATCCCATCACTTCCCGTGGGTGTCGTAAGAGGCGACTTAGGGACTCACCAGAGAATGGGCAGCAGCGTTCTCTGTAAAACGCAACACCACACACTGCGATCGCCAACCCGCCTGCCAAGCGTGGCGATTATGACAAACCCCCCTTCTGGGGGAGGCCTATGTCCAGTAGTGGACGTCTTTCGGCTGTTATGATGAGGGTGTGTGGTGTTGTTAGACTAACTGCCCACACGAGAAGAAGAAGTTACATCGTTCGTAAAATTTAAGGGTTCTAAGAAAAGTATTTGTTCAATTTGTAAAGAGGCCGTGAATCTCATAAATCCAGTTTTCATCTAGCATCAGTAGATACCATCAGTTGGGATTCACCGCCACACGATTTTATGGAACCCAAAGAGCAGTTGCCTCCAGGGTAGTGAATTGCGACGGCCTGTTTGGAAAGCTTTGAACCGTTTACGCACCCAGGTAGGCCGCTGCAAACACAACTTGGCGAAATGGGGTGTCATAGACCCGTTTAATGCTTAATGTGAGTGCAGTGCCCCTGTTCAGAATATGAGCCACATGTTAGAGTGCCCATACACCTGTATCATCGGTGGCATTCATCAAATCCCCCCTGGATTTGATGAATGCTACCGATGCTGCAATTAACGTAGCCACCTACTGGGCCTAAACGATCTAGGGAGTTATCCCTCGATTCGAAAAGAAGATCAGTTGGGATAGTGGTAATAATAAATAAATACAAAAGTCCTTTATTCAGTCACTTCAATGTTTTTAAAGTTATTAGGGTTCCGAAAAAAAAACGGAACCCTTATAGGATCACTCGGGTGTCTGTCTGTCCGTCTGTCACAGCCAGTTTTCTCCGGATCCTCTGGACCGATTCTGTTGAAATTTGGTACACATATGGACTTCTATGACCCAAACACGGACGCGTTACGTAAATTATTAAATTTTTAGTATTGGTGTCACTTTTGGGGGTCAAACTAGAAAATTTAAAAAAAAGTTTTTTGAACAATATCGTGTGACATATCAAATGTAAGGGCTTACTGTGAGGGTTTTAATTATATTTTTTTATAATATTAAAATAAATGGTTTTGAAGTTATTCAAGAAATTAGACAAAAAATGACCATTCCCCCCCTTATCTCCGAAACTACTAAGCAACTAACTACATTTAGAAAAAAATGGACATAATAGATCTTTTCCTAAAGATGACAGGAAAACCTATTAGAAGTCTGTTGTGTTAAAATAGCATGTTAAAAAAATTCGGAACCCTTTGCACGTCCGACTCGCACTTGGCCAGTTTTTTTTTCTTAGTACAGACTACAGGGTAATCTTCCAGGGTTGCGGAATTGTTCGAAAGAGTCACCGCGGCCCTGGAACGCAAAGGGCATTAGGAAGAAAACGGGAGGTTTAGTCAGTAAGAGTCTGACACTCCCTTCTGCTCCGCATAGAGCGGGAGGAGTCATAGGATGATTGCCCATCCAAAAACAAAATTTACGAAACGAACTTATGTTTTAGATATTACTAGTTGCCGCCTGCGACTTCGTGCCCGCATATCCCGTTTTTTCCGTTTCCTTAAGAATTTAGGGAATTCCTCTCTTAGTACTCGCCTACACTCCCCTACATGCCAAATTTCATCTTTCTACGACCAGTAGTTTCGGCTGTGCGTTCTCTGTCAGTCACTCATCAGTCAGTAACGGAACTATTTTATATATTAGGATTTATTTATTGGTTGTACCTAACCTACCAGCATATTTTCTTTTACCTAATTGCATTAAGCCTACCTATCTACCACTACTGTACATAAAGAATAAATGTAACATTTTTATGGGTTTGCCCTTGACTCTATGTCTAGGTCAGAGATGACAAAGACAAAAGTCTACGATGGAGCGAGCTTACCCAGAAGGAGCCATTACATTACATGTTGTACATTTCCATAACAAACCACACTGCATTTCAGGAATCCCCGATACATATCTTCAATACAAAGTACAGGCCTTTCCCACAATCCTTTTGTCAAGTTCAGCTACTAAGTCAAGGCAGTGAGTCATTAATTTATTTCTGATTGCAATCTTTAATTAATCCCTTCAGAGCCCGCTCGAGTTGCAGGAGAAAGGAAACAAAACCGCACAGGAAACGGGATGGCCAATAAAACGGTAGCTCGACTTGTTTCACGTTATTTTAGAGCTTAAAACAAAGATATGTTGGGGTTATTTATTACTTTTCTTGGAAATCTGTTGATGTGTGAACACACAATAAAATTGGTGTTTTGTGTTGTTCAATAAACATTAACTTCAATTTGTTTTGAAGAAAGGGAAGCCATTTTTTATTTATTAAGGTATGGGCTTACTCTTGACCTCAATCACGCCACACCTGATGGAAAGCTATGGATGAGGTCTATGATGGGGCGAGCGTGCTCAGAAAATGCTTTTGTCTCTTCCTATGAAGGCAGAGGGTGATAAAAATCATATTTTATTTTATTTCTTAAGAAAACTTACAGTTAGGATACAGATCGTTAACAGTTAGTGAAAGATGGCCAATCAAAAGTTTTCACTGAAAATAATAGGGTAGCAGTAAGAAACAGTAGACAGGCAAGAGAAAGTAAGAAATAGTTAGCACTAGGAGATTAAATTAAAAATATTTTTTAGTGAACTTCAAAGAAGTCGATACCTATTATTAGTTACCATTACGTTTTTTTTGGTAACGGGGTGCAAATCCTCATGGATGTCTTCCGCACTGGGGTGGACGAGGGTCTATCAGACTCCTACTCACTAGAACCACCTCATGTTCTCTCGTGCACACTAGGACCGAGGCCCACGGGAGCACTACGACTAGCAACGACTATATTTGAATACAAAATTCGAGACAATTAACAAATGATTTAACAAAAAAAAAATTGTATCATTAATCCAAACTTTATATTCCATTGCAACAAATATTTAAGCCTATATAAAACTACTTTGAAAACAAAACGCTCAAGTCGATAAAGGAGTTAATCTTAATCCTAATATATGAAATTCATCCGTTACTGAGTGACTGACAGACAACGCAAAATTTAGATTTTCCGAAATTTCCACGGGAACGCGAAAAAACACAGAATATGCGAGTACGAAGTCGCGGGCAAAAGCTAGTTCAATTATGAAACTTTTTTTTACTATTGATAGACACACGTTTGACCACTATCTCACCTGATCATCATCATCATATCAGCCGAAAGACGTCCACTGCTGGACATAGGCCTCCCCCAAGCGTCGCCACAACGACCGGTCCTGTGCGTCTCGCATCCATCGGCTACCCGCGACCTTCACCAGGTCATCGGTCCACCTTGTGGGAGGCCTTCCAACGTTACGTCTTCCGGTACGCGGTCGCCACTCCAGAACTTTTCGGTATCACCTGATGGTAAGCGATGATGTGGTCGAAAATGGAGCACGCTTGTCTAGATGTAACCTATTCAAGACTCCCAGGTTGTACAAATTACTACAGTCACACTTATTATTACTGCTGCTGACCCCCGCAATTTCGTCTGCGTCACATTTTTCATTAACTACTGGTCATAGCGTAATGTTATAGCCTATATCCTTCCTCGACAAATGGGCTATCCAACACTAAAAGTTCCTGAGATTAGTGCGTTCAACCAACTCTTCAGTTTCATAATAGTAGGTACATAGCATAGATTTTATCTGTGCCACAGCATTCTAAATCTGCTTCATTAAACACAAAAGCCATTAAAACCATTCCACTAGAATCGGAACAAGCCACCATCATTTCCGTTAAAAACATGTAACCTTGACCTTGGAGCCCTGAAACCATTAATTTACGATGATCGGGCAATTACCATTGAGCCGTCATAACAACGAATATGATGGACGTGTTGGGCCAGTAGGTCGGCGAGGACGCGGCTGACGCTGTAGCGAACAAGGTTAAGTGCCATGGGAAAATGAACTATTTGGGGAAATGGCCAATTGTCATCAATTTTTAGGGTTCCCTACCTAAAAGGTAACCAACGGAATCTTATATCTAAGCCTCCGCTATTCGTCCGTACGTACGTTCGACCGTCTGTCTGTCAGCGAGCTGTATCTCAAGAACCGTAATAGGTAGACAGCTGAAAATTTCACAGAGTGTGTAGTTCTAATGCCGCTATAACAACAAATAATAAAAATTAAAGCGTGCCCCATACAAGAAACGTGTTATTTTAGTTTTATGTCACAGAACCCTTCGTGTGAGAGTCTTACTCGGACTTGGCCGGTTTTTAACGCTAAAGTGCCTAGAAAATAACCTTTACATCGAAATATCTCGGTAACGTGACACTTTAGGGCACCATTGTTCAAAACATTTTTTATTTGCTAAAGTGTCTTCTACCCATAAATGCATGTTAGATCGTGCGCCGCAACTTAGAAAACAAATCAAAATGGCGACGGGGGCTCTATGCCACGATGGTTCTATGCCCTTTGACAAGAAGTAAACGTGGTCTTAAAGCAACATGACAAAAATATTTTTTTTTTCGGAACTGCGACCCTCACACACAAAAAGGCGAATCCGACACGATCTTAGCCGGTTTTATCTCTTTCTTCGAAATGGTCAATTGCGTGAGGGTATCGCTTAGTCATAGCCCGAAGGATCGCCAAACTAAAGTGGCAGTGGGCAGGGCACATTGCAGAACAGATGGTCGATGGGGCCGAAAAGTTCTGGAGTGGCGACCGCGTACCGGAAGACGTAACGTTGGAAAGCCTCCCACAAGGTGGACCGATGACCTGGTGAAGGTCGCGGGTAGCCGATGGATGCGAGACGCACAGGACCGGTCGTTGTGGTGAGCAGTGGACGTCTTTCGGCTGATATGATGATGATGATGATGATGATGATGATCGCTCAGTCCATTCTCCATACATAACCCATACCTCGTATTTATGTGAGTTCTTATTTATTTTACAAAACGATCCAAGGTTTCACAATGTTTGATGTTACGCTTCAAGATGGATGTTTATTTTCGAGTAATATATAAACTAAATGTGAATGTTATAACTAAACATAATTATATTTGTGTTAATTAAATGATATTTGGCATGTTGTTTTAATTTTAACTGTAAATAATATAGCAAGGAAACATAGCTAGCTTCCATAGCAAAACCTGTCAAAAAATACATAAGTGTACCTTATATCTATACTAATATATAAAGCTGAAGAGTTTGTTTGTTTGTTTGCTTGAACGCGCTAATCTCAGGAACTACTGGTCCGATTTGAAAAATTATTTCAGTGTTAGATAGCCCATTTATCGAGGAAATAAAATATCATCACGCTAAGATCAATAGGAGCGGAGCAGTAATGAAAATTGTGACGCAGACGAAGTTGCGCGTGTCAGCTAGTACTAATATAACAACACGGTTGGCGCAGTGGTTGAGTAATTGTCTGCTGCGCTGCGTATCGCGAGTTCGATTCCCACACGGAACAAATATTTGTATGACCTATAGATAGTTGTTCCGGGTCTGGCTGTTTGTATATGTAAGTTTGTATGTTTGTGAATGCACCCAACGATACAGGAGAAATTCCTAGTGTGGGGAAACATTAAAAAAGAAATATAAAGAGGTAAAGTTTGTGAGGTTGTAGGGGGTAATCTCTGGATCTACTGAACTGATTTTGAAAATTATTTTACCAATAGAAAGCCACGTTATTTGTGTGTGGTAGAGGTTATATATTAACCCGAAAAATACCGCCGAACGAAGGGGGCGCGGGTCGGCTAGTTGTTTATATTATTATTGTAATTAATTTATTTCCGTGCTGATATAAAAAATCCAGCCAAGTACGTGTCGAGCCACTTAGAGTGTAGGGTTCCGTAGTTACCCGTCTCGTAAACCATGTCAAAACATAGTAATTTTTTAATATAACATTACAAAGTTACGAATGCACTTAGATTTCAGTAATTTTCTATGGAATTAGAACATTTTTACTCATTAAGGTTACATTTTATTAGTTGGTCGACTATTAAGAGCCGAAGTAAATAATTTCGTGGCGTGATTTAGCATCCCTCTCCACGAGCGCACGACACATTTCCTCGTACTTCCGCATCGAAAGTTCAAAAAATCGAATATAGCGACACCCCGTCAACTAATTCAAACCGCCAAATGATTCAGGGTTACTCGCAAGCAAATTATATTAACACTAGTGGACGTCACGCGGTTTCACCCGCGTAGTTCCCGTTCCCGTGGGAGTACGGGGATAATATATAGCCTATATTACTCCCTGATAATGTAGCTATCCAATACTAAAAGAATTTTTCAAATCGGTCCAGTAGTTTCGGAGCCTATTCAATTCAAACAAACAAACAAATCTTTCCTCTTTATAATATAAGTGTAGATATATCGATACTCTTATTAACAACCTTTTTAAAGATAGAATAAAATAAATATTCAAAGTAGACAAATAGTAAAGTTATTCGTGTTATATCATCATCTGCCTTGCCTTATCCCAACTATATTCTGGTCGGCTTCCAGTCAAACCCGATTAAGCTGAATACGTATTTTACGTAGAGCGGCTGCCTACCAGACCTCCACGTCCACAACCCATTAACTGGGTAACACGGAACTTCTTGGCAAGCCAGGTGTCAAGTTTATTGGCTTCTGACTGCCAAAGATCTACAAATGACAGCCAGGACCAACGGCTTAACGTGCTTTCCGAGGCATGGAATGGTGAAGGCGGTAACGTTAACGCCATCGAGTAATTTAAAAAAAACTGGCCAAGTACGAGTCGGACTCTCACACGAAATGTTCCGTGCCATAAACCTTAATTTTTATTATTTGTTGTTATAGCGGCAATAGAAATACACAATCTGTGAAAATTTTAACTGTCTACCTATTGCGGCTCTTGAGATACAGTCCTCTGATAGACAGACTGACGGACGTACGGTCTGATGGACGGACGGACCGACAGCAGAGGTTTAGCCTTATTACCCTTTGGGTTTAACTGCGTCCGTGGTCGAGTGGTTTAGGCGTTTGCCTTGTGACCCGGTGGTCGCGGGTTCGATTCCCACGGGAAGCATACTTTGTAAAGTTGTTTCCAGTTTGGCTAGGACATTGCAGGCTTGAATCACCTGAGTGTCTGACAAAAAGATGATTCCGTGCTTCGGACGGCACGTGTAAGCCGGTGGTCCCGGCCGCCAAATGGCGGTCGTCAAATAAACCATATCTGAGGCCCTTGGGGCGGTTTAGAAGTCTGACAGACACTAGGGTGTGGTGGGGTCGTTTAGACCTTACTGCCCACACGATAAGAAGAACTCTTTGGGTACGAAATCCTAAAAATGCATGTAGCCCGCAGACGTATAAACGTAAGGATTTTTTAAGCAGGTGGCGTTATCTTTCTGCCTTTCTCCATGGGAAAATCACGTGAATTTATATTATCTGTACGAAAAACTAAAAAGAAAAATGTTAATAATTCTCTTTTAATATGAACCACGTTTGTCTAGTCATCGTCCGATGACTGTGAACTATTTATAGAACGGATACATTTTTTACAGCGGCGCGAACATCGCGGTGATACGATGAAAACCCGGCGCGGTGAGAACTGCTTATCCCTTCCGGTCGTCGGTACAGGTGATGAGCTTGTGACAGTGAATGTGTCACTTTTATGGGGTGATAGTCTTTTGATATTTTGTAAAAAGTTGATGAAGGAAAACTTCGTGGGATAAACTGGCCTTGGGATTAGTTACTGTGATTCAACACTTTTCTTTTATTTTTTTATTTTACCTATTACTTCGTCGTAGCGTGCGGATGGTCTTTTGGCCCAAACTTCACTATACCTACTGAGTATAATAATAATAACCACACCGCCGTATATCTATATTGACGTCGTGGTGGGGCTTGCGCGCCCCAATGAACCTTAGGTACTCATACTTAGGTTGAGGGGCCAGACAAAGAGAGATAAAATCCGCAAGGCAGTTTTGTGGCGAACTGTTGGGCAGTAGCGACCCCACGGACCTGATCTCCCGGGAGAAGTCTTGTTCTTCATCTCCGGCTTGCCTTTACTGGCTGGCCGGAGTGAACACTGACGAGAAACAGAGCTCCCACCGATTTCTTGCCTTAATCGCCCGGTTTGAGTGGAGATTCGCAAGAGCAAACGTGCTCGGGAGAAGGATGTATAATCCAGTAAGATGCTAGTAGGGATCTTGACCGTATTTCCGGGATTGTCCTGATAGCCGTGGTGTACCTCTCCACTCCTCAGGATATGTTGCCTCCTTGGTGTTACGTCATTTTGTGCTAGCGACCGTTTTCGGGGGCCCATTTATTGAGAGTGCAAGTCACCCCCTGCCATTTTAAAGCCGTGTATAGTTTCAGTGGTCAGGCAGGGGCCAATAGTTATTTCATAGTATACGGTAATGAATCCACTAAACCACCCAAACCCATAGCCTGCCTGTCACCTTTTGTCTCCATATTATGCAATAGTTCTGCACCTATCGGGGATTGTCCTTGGGTATACTTTGTTTTTGCATACGGGGATAATCGCCGGTTGGTGCCCCATTCTATTAGAAATGTCGAACGGGTCCTCTGCGAGTTGGCTTCGGCCCCTCATACGCCTACCAAAGGACCGGGACCTCAGGGTCTCGAGATTGTTCAAGTCAAGATAAATAATAATAAACGTTTATTTAAGATAACTATGATCCAGTTTACTGGGTGTGTGTTTTATGGCTATGTGTTTGTTTATTATGTAGATCAGTCAGGTGACGCTATCTTAACTGAACCCGATATAAGTACTGCCATATACTACTACTCTGAGAGTACTATCGTCAAGAACTCTCTAGATGTTTAGAAATTCAATGGTACATTATGAATAAAGAGGCAAACACCCATTCGAGTTTTATGACAGACATGGCCGTCAAGCCATAGGCAGTTTTTATTTGTATATAGAAGTAATTTAAAGACTATCGGATGTAGACAGCTAAAAAAGGCTTCAGCAAAAACACAATAAGCATGCGCGGTAGCCAATTACCGAACATGTTAAGCGAATTGCAGATTGGGATAATAAATCGTGTTATTTTTAAGATTCAGAATATTACTGGCCATACCATTAACTAATCTAATGGAAATATAACCGTAGTATGTAACTATTTAAATTTACCTTGAAATCGCAACAGAAACTGTCCACAAAAACCACCGTACCCACATTCTCTATTCTCACCTACTTCCAACTTCCTGGTACTCCCCCTGACCCCATTCCTGGCGTGCCAGCTGAACTGCCCCATAAACAGATCATTAGACACTGTCTCCTGCTGCCCGCATTATGAACGACGAGCTGCTCTTGTACGACATTCAACTAATATCATCTTGTCATAACCGAGATATTGTGGGAATTCATTTTTTTTTTGGCTCCGGTTTTATAAATGAGTAGAAATTTTCGTGGTTGTGTTAAGGTGAAGAATGAAAAAACAATAGCATTATTTTTTTGGTGTGGATAGAACAGATCATCTTAAGAATGTCCTGTCTTACTCACAACATCTATACTTATACTTTTTTCTAAACTTATCAATACTTATAAAGCTGAAGAGTTTGTTTGTTTGGTTGATCACGCTAATCTCAGGAACTATTGGTTCGAATTGAAAAAAATATATATTAGTGTTGGAAAACCCATTTATCGGAGAAGGCTGTGTGCTATATAACATCACGCTACGACCAATAGGAGTGGACCATTAATGAAAAATGTGATGCAGACGAAGTTGCGCGGTTCAGCTAGTAGCTTGATGAAGTTGGTATAGAATAGAGTAGAGTAGAGTAGAGTAGAGAAGAGTAGAGTAGAGTAGAGTAGAATGGAATAGAAAATATTTATTCGACACCGACAAAACACACAGCAACAAACACATTATAGAAAACAGAAGAACAATAATACAAAACGAAAACGATACAGAGAAATTGTGCTGAGTGTGCCCTTATCGAACGGGGCCGTCTCCACGAGCGAGAGAATCGCGGCGATATTGTCGTCCGTGCCACGTATTTCTATAACAACTCTATGAACGTGTCTCCACACGGCGATATTATCGCGGCGATTCGATGTATGAAAAAACGTCAACTCGCCGCGATTCTCTCGCTTGTGGAGTCGGTCCCAAAGGGTTACCATCTCAGCACTTGTTGGCACCCCGCAGTGTCACACGGACGCGGGTAAAAATAAAATAGACAAATACTGCAGTGTTTATACTAAGTATGTAATAAAAAATATTTTTTTTTAGTTTGAGAGAGTAAATAAATATTGCAAAATAATGTTTTTTGTGCATGCTACATTATCTGAGAAAATTTTAAAATACCTTCGAACCTACATTAAAAAAAAATGACGCGGTGAGGATTCATTCACCTGATTGGTTCCCCTTAAACGACCTGAAGAAAAAAAACTTGTTATAATTTAAACCAAACCCAGTTGTAATCAACTGCAACAGACCAAATCTAATACTCAAAAAAAGTTTTCAAATTCAAGTCTCAATATTATGTCCGTGACAGTCAAAGTCAAAAACTTGTGTTTGTGCGTGTATTTTTTTGACAGTTTGCGACAGCAATGCGAGTGCAAACGCACCTTAAAATCACAAGATTTTCGCCTCGGCTTATTCTGATGTGTCAGAATGATGATAGAAAAATCTCCGGAAAAACTCCTCCATCTAAACACTTCTAAAAATCCTACCACGAATCATTCATCATTGGAGCCTTCATCATCATCATCATAACAGCCAAAAGACGTCCACTGCTGTATAGGCCTCCCCCAGAAAGGGGAGGTTTGCCATAATCGCCACGCTTGGCAGGCGGGTTGGCGATCGCAGTGTATGGTGTTGAGTTTTACAAAGAACGCTGCTGCCCATTCTCTGGCGAGTCCTTAGTCGCCTCTTACGACACCCACGGGAAGTGATGGGATGGTATTATTATTTTACGGCGCCATACGGCTTGGAGCTTTACCTTCTACATATAACCCTCACGACCTAGTTATACCAAGAACCCATACGCCCAACAGCATATAACTAAGACTAGAAATAAAAATGCCGATCACGCATCAATCAAAGTGGCGCCTCCGATCAGACGCACCGACACACAGACATACACAAGACCGCATCACTCCCGACGCAACGCACCCATCGCTCAAGTTTTGTGTAAACGTTCTATAACGTTAAAAGCTTCTGAATCAGAACTTTGCGTACGTGACAGCTTGCATGTACTGCGGAGGTAATGGAAGAGAAAGACTCTTTATTGTATACCAAAGAACAACTTTAGATTTTTAAGACTGAAGGGTGTAAAAATGGGCGGTCTGATCGCCAAAAGCGGGCTTTTTAACCGACTTTCAAAACAGGAGGAGGTTCTCAACTCGGTGGGTATTTTTTTTTTTATGTATGTACACCGATTACTCCGAGGTTTCTGATCCGATTTCTGTGATTCTTTTTTAGTTCGATGCAGTATACTTGCCATTTGGTCCCGGCATTTTTGATTATTTCAATTTCTGCGTTGACGAAGACGTTGTCCAAGTATCGCCAATTAAAAGTGAAAAATTAAAATTAAAATTACAAAAAAATATAACGGACTTCCTAACAAAACACTTCTTCAAAACAAATCTTAATTTCGGAAGTCGGTGTTAAAAAACAAAGAAACAAAACCAAAAACACCGACTTCCGAAATTAAGGTTATTTATTTTTTGTAGTTTGTAGTATTTTGTTTGGAAGTCGGTTATATTTTTTTGTAAAAAGTTTTTTATACAGATAATCTTCGGATGGACTTTCTATGCCATTGTAGCGGCATTAATGCCGCCACAAGAAAAACTAAAGCGAAATTTGTACCACAACAAAAAGAATCGCAGCGCCATCTACCCCGCCTCATCCTTTGCGCGAAGCACTGAACGAACTTCTGCATCAAGTTATCAGAGTTTTCCGAGCAATGGGGCCGTCGACAACTGTCAAAGTGGCGCTATTAGCGCTAAGACCAATAACAAAGCAGTTTTTGATGAAAAGATGGGTAAATACTTGAATAAATTATTACTTTCAGTTTGATTAGATCGTCAAAAACTATTTTCATTATTTGTACGATCCCAAACCTACCTGCATTACATAGCTACACATAACCTATAATGTAAGATAATGCGAATTCGATTGTATAAACCTTAAAAGAAATCTGACTGCCTATAATACACAAACAAACGAATAAATTAATCTTAAAGACTGGAATCACAGACTTATGGTGTTTATCTCACTTTGACAAGGGTTCGAGTAGTGGTGGCGCTATCTGAGATCAGCTTTTACTTGCCAACCCCATTTAAACATATACAAAAGTCCGAATATGAACTAACGGACGGTTGCTCACCGGACACAATTTTTGCGATCGGGCTTTTTTACCCGACTACGCCAGGAGGAGGGTTTTGTTAAATGTAAGTCATTGTTTTTAAAGAGATAATAATATAGGACTTGAAAAAGACGAAGGAAATACACAAACACACACACATACCTACGCAGAAATAACAGTACAGTGGGCAAAATTGAGTAAGGGGTAATGGAGGTCGATGTAAATTTTCTAAGAGCTATAAAGTATGCTATTTGTAAGAAATAGAAGTCATAAAATGGTTGGATTGGAGATAAAACGCGACCAAATGACGTTACGGGGAAAACCCTAGTGAAGCAATGCATGTTTATATTAAGAAAAAGTAATAAAACTCAAGAAAAATTGGTGAGTTTCACTGGCGACTGGCATATTTACAAAGTCGTCGCCGTGCTATTGATGACCAAAGAAATGAGAAAGTTATTTTTTGGACGGTGCCACTTGCATTTCAACACGCTAAGGTTGATTACTGCTTAACCGGACTATCCTGTGGTGACCTAAAATGAAGGCCCCCAGCTTGGGCTAATGTGGAAGGAATGTTATGAAAGAAAGGGAGTCAGCGATAGTTCGACGTTTGGAAGGGGAGAAAGAAAATTTTAAAGATTTGCGCCGACCCCTGGTAACATGGGCTAAGGGCACGAAGATTGTTATGAAGACAATGTTGTTCTCACAGGGCAGTTCACCCGTAATTATTTTAACCTAAACAGTATTATATTCTGTACAGTGGTACCCAACTGATAAGGCGCGTCGTTAATCTTCGTTCGCACAGAAAAGAAAGTATGGTCCCGAAGATTAACGAAAGAAAGCAAACTTATAATCAACCTTATATCACTACTATAAGGTTCATAATACACTGCAGCTTTTAGTTCCGTCTCACTCGCAAGTCAGGTGCATGCCACGCGACGCGCGCTAACATGTCGGCAGCTGCCAACCAATAGCGGTACAGGAAAAAGAAGCGCGGTGCGTGGAGCGTGCCGATTGGTCAATAGCATTTACCGCGCTTTGAAAATTCATCTTCTGCGCAGGTACATCGGTAAGCCATATCAGTTGGGTAATACTGTAACAACATTTTCATGTCTCGACAGCGGAATCCGAGGTGAGTGTCAAATTCGTATAAACATAAGACCTTTATGTTGTGTGTAATAAAGCTCACTTTGTGAGCTTTGTCACTCAGGTGAAGCTCGATATCGAAATGGTTAATTACAGAATAGACTAGCTGGTATCGATCATAGTTTTCCAACGTTCTTTATGTTTACTCTTCTTAGGCCCATTCGTCAGGAACGAGTACAAATCTTCGCGACAGCGTTTCTTTGGCCTCAGGTACTCTCAGCGTGACCATCCCGGCCCATCGCTCTTGCTGCATCCTGTAGTGTGACCCGTCCAGTCCCACTTTATTCTCGCAGACTCATCACTAACATCGGCGGTACCTGTCTTGGAACTTGGAATTATGGTGTTGCGAATTAAATCCGAGAGATTAAAATTTAAAATGCTACGCTACTTTTTGCAAACCTAGAGTCTATATACGTATTTCAGTGAACTTAATGCGAGTTTTTAACGTACTCGATCGCGTTAACGTAAACTTTCGCGATGTAAATTGTATAGAAAAAAGGTTTACCGTTATTGTCACCAGTTATGCTACGGCTACACTATCGTAATATGGCAATAATTATAGCCATAAAAATGAAACAGAACCAACTGAAACAACACCAATTATGGCTATAATTATTGCCATATTACGATAGTGTGGCCGCAGCATTACAACGTTAAAAAAGTCGCTTAAACAGACCAATTTGAAATACAGTGTCATTAATTGATTCACACTTTTACAACAACAAAAACTAGAAATAGTAGGAAAATCCCCAGGAATTTTAGATGAGAGGGGCATAAATTATTCGAGAACATAAAAGTTTTAGACTTTGTTTTGAGTGGGAGTTGCAGTCAGGTGCAATGAAGCGCGTAGCGTAGACTTACGAGATATTTTGTTCATAGCATAGCATAGCATAGTCGGCCTTATAATGTTCCCACTGTTGGGACTCAGGCCTCCTCTCTAGGAGAGGGAATGGGCCGTAATCCACCACGCGGGCCCAATGCGGGTTGGTGAATGTCACGTGTCTTCGAATTTTTGGTTCTAGGACATGCCGGTTTCCTCACGATGTTTTCCTTCACCGTTTTGAGAGCGATTTTGTTCAATGAGAGAAATTCAACACATGAGCTTACCCATGACTATAAGAGTTGAGAAGATATTAACAAATTTAAAAGAATCCTAATAGATTTTATGGTTGAAAAGGCATACTATTCCATTGGTGAATTTTTATCAGACAATTTAAATAATAATTGGGTTCTTCTTTGTGTGAGTCACGCGTCCGATTTATTTAAAAACTGAATTCTGTGTAATGTTTTAATATTATATATTTTAATTTGAATAATAATTTAATGTATCCAAAATGTGTATGCCTATTAGGCTGAACATAGCGATCCTAACATTAGAATAAGATCTTATTATTGTACCTATGTTTTGCAATTAATAAATAATTTGAATTTGAACTCAGAGCCCCTGCATAACTATCAGCCCAAGTTTACATTTTTTTTTTACTGTATATAGGCATACGTTTGACCACAATCTCACCTGATGGAGCACGTTTGCCTAGAAGCAACCTATTCACTCTTGTCTTAAAGACTCCCAGGTTGTAGCTATCTGGAAACACAGACTCTGGCAGGGAATTCCACTCCTTAGCTGTACGCACTATGAATGTGTTCCCAAAACGTTTAGTGCGTGTCGGTGGGATGTCCGCCATGTACCGGTGGCGCATCGCCGTTCGTCTTGTGGTCCGATGATGGAACGAGCTTGGCGGAATTAAATCATGCAATTCCGTCGCACCGTCGCAACTCATGTCATTCAGAACATTACATGGATCGATTGCATAACTCTTCCATTACTGAGCGACTGAGTGACTCTCTTTAAGTCAAGATTGAACAGGTTACTTCTAGGCAAGCTTACCCTATGGTAACCACATCATCGCTGTCCATCAGGGGTGATTGTGGTCAAACACGAACCGATCAATCAATGTTTATAAAATTCTTCCGTTACCGACTGAGTGACTGAATGACTTACAGACAACGCACAGCCAAAACTATTGGTCGTAAAAAGCTACTTCTTATTCTTATCGCGTGGGCAGTAAGGTCTAACGACGCCACACACCCTAGTGTCAGAGTTTCTAAACCGCCTCAAGGGCCTCTGACATGGTGTATTTGACAACCGCCATTTAGCGGCCGGGACCACCGGCTTATACGTGCCTTCCGAAGCACGGAATCATCTTTTTATCAGACAATCAGGTGATTCAAGCCAGCAATGTCCTAGCCAAACTGGAAACAACTTTACAAAATATGCTTCCCATGGAAATCGAACCCACGACCACCGGGTCACAAGGCATACGCCTAAACCACTCCACCAAGGAATCAGTTTTAAGTAGAAAGTTGACAGAAGTGTAGGGGAGCACTATGCTGCGTGATACGCGTGTACGAAGTCGCTGGCAAAAGTCTTGTCTAACCTATAAAACCTAGTTTCTGGGTAACGTAATACCCCTTTGCAAGTTCGATTTTTTGGCTTCTGACCATCCGTAACGATTGTCAAAGAACTCCAATTGATAGCTGGGACCAACGGCTTCATATACTTGCCGAAGCATGGAGGAGTCATGCTCATCACCATGTCAGCCAATAGGCTAGTTTCCACCGTCAATAAATTGCAAATCTATTTAGTCCGTCAGTTAGAGTATTGAAAAGTAATGAACACATATTTTTTGTTTTCGTAAATCAATGAATATTGAAAAAGGTAAAACACGTCGAAACTCAGGAGTCCGCTCGTGACGTCAGAACGCACTAAAAATTATACCACGGTGAGATGTATTGAGAATTTTAAAAGCTTCGTATCTTCGTCAAATTTGGTTTACGTAACAAAAAAAAACCGGTCAAATATTTTTTGATAATCTAACTGACGGTCTTATTAGATTTTTTTAGTGGACAAGCCTATTGCTTTCCACTACTGAACTTAAGCCTCCCCAAGAAGTACCAACCATCCCGGTCTTAATCAGTCCGCATCCATCCACAGAAGTGTGTTGGTATGGGATGGTCACCCATTTACGGACTTAACTCGTCAAGTGACGCTTAACCTTGAAGATAGACCCATGCGACTGTTATTATTTATTCACAAGCTCTTCACGAACAAACAAAGCTATGAGTACAAGTGCTCATTAAAAATGCTCAACACGAGCATAAATAATTCTTGTCATTGCCGCTTTGTTGTATATTCACGGCGGCAATAAACCGGGCACCGGCTGGGATCGTAAACTGTGGTCACTGTGACGTCATATGACGTTTTGTACGGCCATGAGCTGGGTCCGTGACGCTAGAAGTTTTAGTAATGAAATATGTCTTGAAACCACATCATCAAACTGGAGCCAAAGCCTTGAACATGTTGGCCGAGTTGAGCTGATCTACTTACACAAAACGTTTTGAGAATACGTACGTAATTAAAGTTATCGCGGCTTGGAACAGTTACTAGATGACGTAGTTTTTTTTACAAGCTTTTTCATTGATATCTACACTAATATTATAAAGAGGAAAGATTTGTTTGTATGTTTGTTTGTTTGTTTGAATTGAATAGGCTCCGAAACTACTGGACCGATTTGAAATTTTTTTTTAGCATTGGATAGCTACATTATCAGGGAGTAACATAGGCTATATATTATCCCCGTATTCCCACGGGAACGGGAACTACGCGGGTGAAACCGCGTGACGTCCACTAGTAGGGTATAAATTAAAAAGCTTGCAAGTCTCATTGCCTAGAAGCTTACTTCTAGACAATGAGACTCACTCTTGACTCAGACCTCCAGGTTGTAGATTACAACAAAGAACACTGATTCTGCACTAATATTTTTTTTACTGTTGATAGGCACGCGTTTGACCACTATATCACCTGATGGTAAGCGATGATGTGGTCGAAGATATAGCACGCTTGCCTAGAAGTAACCTATTCACTCTTGACTTAAATACTGTCAGGTTGTAGCTATCAGGAAACAGAATCCGGCAGGGCGTTCCACTCCTTAGCTGTACACACTATGAATGTATTCCCAAAACGTGGCGCATCGCCGTTCGTCTTATGGTCCGATGATGGAACGGACTAGGCCGAATTAAATTTTGCAATTCCATCGCACATTCCCCAAAATGCAACCGGTAGAAAACCGACAGGCCAGCAACTCGGCATCGATGCTCAAGACTTAGGAGATTCGAATCGACGAGCCTATCATTGCCGATGATCCTATTGGCTCGTTTCTCAATTGACTCAAAGGCATCGAGTCGGTATCTGGCAGATCCGTCCCAAAGATGAGAGCAGTACTCCATACACGATCGAACTTGCGCTTGATAGAGTTTGAGAAGCAAGTACCGTCTCACTTTTGCTAGGATTCCAACCTTTTTTGCAGCCACTTGAGCTTATAGAGTGGTCCTTCCGGAAATTAACTGCCTCCTTGGTCGAGTGGTTTAGGCGTTTGCCTTGTGACCCGGTGGTCGTGGGTTCGATTCCCACGGGAAGCATACTTTGTAAAGTTGTATCCAGTTTGGCTTGGACATTGCAGGCTTGAATCACCTGACTGTCTGATAAAAAGATAATTCCGTGCTTCGGAAAGCACGTATAAACCGGTGATCCCGGCCGCCAAATAGCGGTCGTCAAATAAACCATGTTAGAGGCCCTTGAAGCGGTTTAGGAACTCTGATACTAGGGTGTATGGGGTCGTTAGACCTTACTGCCCACACGATAAGAAGCAGAATAGAGGCTATATAATAAGGACCACTCTATGAAAGGTCTTACATATTAGGAGAAGCCAAATGATAAACAATCAATATAATTCTGCTGCGAGCCTTTTCCCAACCATGTTGTAGTCGTCTTCCAACATGACCGGTTGCAGCTGAATCCCAGTATTTTACATCAAGCGACTGCCTACCTGACCTCCACGACCCAATAGCTGAGTAACACGATAGCCCTTGGCAAGACTAGGGTAAGATGTTCTGGCTTCTGACTTCTCGAAATAGAATAGTCCGAGGGGTAAAAAACGGGGGACCCTTGCATAAATTCCCAAGAAGCTGAAAAATTACATGAACGTTAGGAATACCATTATAATGAAATTTTTCGCAAAAAAATCCAAAAAACCCATTTTTGCGAACTTTGACCTTGAATAAAATTTTCGCACACATGGGATCGATGGGGACTTTTCACAATTTCATTATAATGGCAACCCTAACGTTAATGTAAATTTGCAGCTTCTTGCGAATTTATGCAAGGGTACCCCTATTTTTGACCAGATTATAACAGTTGTGATCAACTTCTCAATGTGCTTGACCAACAAAAATGTTCCAACAGAAAACTTATATTCTGCTGAATAGCTGATTAATTGGGCCGGTTCAAAGTGGTGATGGATTAGATTTGTCAGCAGGCAGCCCACCATTTTTCTGTTCCAGTTCTCAATTAGAAATGAAGATGTGCTATTAATTTTCTATTGTGCAACATGTGACATACCCCGATGACAGGAGCTGACGTCATGGCTCTGTATTTCGTCACTTCCGCCATTTTTATGCGCAAGAGTTTAGTTTTAGAGCTTCGCAAGCTTGTCGTTAATTTATGGCAAGTCCGACCTCATAAAACTCTTTTAATTTCAGTGATGTCACTGGGGATATTAAAATGTTTAGCTGATGAAATAACCTGCATACCACAGGTTTAGGAGCGTGTTCTCTTGACAGACGGATGGGTCGTATAAAAAGTGTTAATTCAAATGTTTTTACAGGGCTTTGAGGAAAAGCTACCGGTTAGGGTGTTACCAATCGATCCATCGTGGATCGATGCCATCGATCGACGTTAATCGATCAGTGTGGTAGCTTTGGCTGATTGACGGATACCGGGCGATAAGAAATTTATCGACCGCCGATCTATGCCATTGATCGACGTTGATTGATTGGTGTGATAGTTTTGGCTGATCTAAGAAAGAAGTAGAAACTATCGATCGACGTCGACTTATTCATTCTACCATCGATCGATGGCATCGATTCAACGATCGATCGATTTGTGTAGTTGAAACAATCGATAGACATCGACTAATCCATTTTAATATAGATCGACGACTGATCGATTGGTGCGGTAACACCCTTAAAGATAACGGACTGATCAGAATTTACTTTTGGCTATAATCTTATTCTTCTGTATTTTATTTAGGGTTCATATTAGATCGACTTAAATAAACACGTATGTTAACCAGGGCTACTCTCTAACGAAATCCGTAGTTTCGGGCGGGCGTATTCTACTCCGTATCACCTACAGACTTACGATTAGTCCTCCAGTAGCCCCCCCTGGAGTGGCGACTGCGTACCGGAAGACGCAGCTTTGGAGGTCCTCCATAAGGTGGACCGATGACCCGGTGAGAGTCACGGGTAGCCGATGGATACGAGACGCGAGACGGATCGGTCAATGTGACGACACTTGGGGATGCCTATGTCCAACAGTGGACGTATTTCGCCAATGAACTTAATGATTATATATTTTGTTAATGCATCACCAAAACACAATTACGACAAAGATATTAAACTTCGAAATACATTCATCGATAAACAATAGCACTTTCGACACGTGCCAACCGATTGAACTATTATGTAACCAGCGATATTTTCATTTATCCACGTACCTACAATAATAATGCCATATCCTGTTATTACAGCAACGAAACTAAGCATTTATTTACAGGAGCACACAGGATTGACGACATACAACAATAAATTGCCGAAAATAGCCGAGGTTCGCCAAAAAACGGGCTATATTAAACATGGATTTGACCTATTGCATCTTTTTGTGACGTCAACAGGAAATGTTTTAGGTAAACAATTAAAACAAAGATTAGATGATACTGCTACTTATATCTACCTACAGTTAATAGTAGTTATTTAAGTATGCACACTAAAGAAATAAAGAATCCGAATTAAAGATTATTTTATTTTTTTAAATAAACATCTTAACAGTTTAGGTATCTTTTTCAGAAGCAGCCCTATCTACGATAGTTGCAGGGGCTTTGCCCAGGAAATCACATGTCTCTAATAACACCGACACACCTTCGTGTAAGACTGCCCTCTCGAGAAATGCTTAAAAACAGCGTGCAAATGAAGCAACTTTTCGTCGGCATTTACTGAGAAATTACATCTGAAAAAATAGGTAGTAATACGTTATTTGGTTTAGCCAGAATTTATGTATCGGTATTCGGTACATAATAAGAAAAAAATCACCAAATCACCTCCAAATCGTTGAGATAAAACCATTTTACTCCTTCATTTTTTAACAAAAGTCTAAAAAAAAATATCTACTGCTTTGCAATACAAACGAAAATTATTTGTTTCTGTTACTTTTTTTAAAATATGTGTTATTTTTTATAATAAATTAAAAATACGGGTAGCGGAGTGGCGCGTAGAGGAGTAGTTAGCTCCGTTTATATGCAAAAGGTCATTAGCATATATACAAGTCTTAAGGAGTCAAGTCTACGTATAAGGAGTCGAGCTCATTTCGCCATTTCCGTCTTGACATTTCGCGATGTCGTCTAGCGCTAAATTTTGGGGATCATACCCATTGAACTACCTATAAAACTTATAAGTAGGTATAATTGAAGCGACCACTGAAATTGCGCCTTGCTGTGGGTCCACCTATATTATGTATTATGTATTTATATATTATATTTTATATTATATATATTTAATGGGCTATTTGTCTGAAATAATAAATTGATTGATTGATTAAAAGACACAACAATAATAATAAAAAAAAATAGAGTAAATAAAAGTGGATTTGCACTTTTGATTACTAATCGTTTACGTACAATGTTTCTTCATCTACAATTCTAATGAAGAATTACTTTACGTAAACGGGATAAGAAACGTATTTAGTAGTAGAGTAGGGAGGCCAAGACTCTTGATTTAAATTTCACGTTAGGGTCATTAAATATATCCGCTTCGGGTACAGATATATTTATCTTAACAAACAAAGTTTAAGTACTGCTAATGCTTAAGGAATTTTAAATTAAGTTTATAATTTGTATGCATAATGGTTCTGCCACATTAAACGCAATTTTTAACCGATTTCCAAAAAAGGAGGAGGTTCTCAATTCGGTGGGTACTTTTTTTATGTATGTACACCGATTACTCCGCGGGTTCTCATCCGATTTCTGTGATTCTTTTTTAGTTCGGTGCAGTATACTTGCCATTTGGTCCCGTACAAATTTGATTCAGTTTGGTTCAGTAGTGTGACGTTGCATTTTGTTCGTTCGCGATTGCCTTTGACAAATCAACTATCATAATTAATCATAATATTTTATGTAATATAAATTTAATCAGTTACAGTTTTGATATGTGACTTGGGAATATTTAGTCGATTAATTTTCGAGTCTATGGTAAGCCAACACTACGTTAATCGGTTGTCAGAGATAAGAGGAGGTCGTTGGTCTTTGATTTTACGAGTGGTCGGACCGAGGAATGTCATTTCCGGTCCGGGGGCCGAGCCGAGAGGCCGGCCCCGGTGGCTGTTCGCATCCCAGGTGGGAGCTTGCATTGTGGAGGAGGCGAGTGTTTGACGCTTGAGGGTCTCGCAATGGCAAGAGCCCGTTGCTCGCAGCAGTTACTGACGAGATGGAGTAGCCAAGTTACTGACGTGGGCTCTGTTCCCGAATATCCCGAGGTAAGAGACCACGTGGTTGGCTTTTTGCTTTATCCTACTCATAGTTGAGTTCTTGTTCTGATTAGGGGGGATATTGTTACGGGTCTGGAGCTTTTAGCTAGCCTGAAGACGGTCGCTGACGGACGAGACGTCAATCTAGTGCGCTGACCGCATGGCAGGTCCATAGCAGCGGTGCCAAGACGGGTGCGGTGGCAGTGAGACCGACTCTTGAGGCAGTGGGTCCCACATATCACCACTTTGTCCGAGGAGCCGTTGCGAGGTACAGACGTCTTTCATTTCTTGGTTCCGGACCAGTGTCCAGTATCCCGTAGGTCTCTCTCCTTGAGGGAGTCAGCGCTTTAGGGCGTTGCCCAATGCCGAGGGAATTTGTTCCGCTAACTAGAGTTGTAGAGCTAACTAGAGCTAACTAGAGTACTAGAGTGAACTAGAATATATTTGACTAGCTCTGCTAGTTCATTATGGTTTAACGGTCTGTCAAATCACGTTACTCAACTATTGAGAGAGTGATTGATTTATTATGTTCACGTTCATACCAAGTGTTGAACGGTTGCTAGATGTTATTGTTGCTAGTAACTCTAAAGTTAGAGTTGACTGAGATTATTTTCTACACCCAGCTTGACTGGATTATTGTTTATTACGATTGAGCTACCAGTTGCTAGCGGTTCATCTCACGGATCTTCACAAACGACCCTGAGTTTTGTATACTTTTCTCATGCACATGTTCCCACTGTAGCACCACGGAACGGAGACGTGGATCGCTGCAGCTGGAACACCGTGCCTTAATTGGGGGTTAGGGACTAGTTTGTATGTCTACTAAACCAGTGTTTTAGCTGTAAGTACCTGCTTAGTGCTTATTCCTAAATAAACGGAAATTGTTTAAATGGTACCTACTTGTTTAATTACATTTTATTTCCCTAAATTTATATAGACTCTAAATTTACTATAGCACGGGTAGGAGTGTGTTCGAGCACACCCGTCGGGTTACAATAGTTTTTATTTAATGAGCATATTTGCTTATTTCAATTTCTGCGTAGACGAAGACGTCGTCCAAGTATCACCACTTAAAAGTGACAAATACAAAACTTTTTACAAATAAATGTAACCGAAGTCGATTATATTTTTTGTAAAAAAATAATTCCTAAATAAAACTGACCTTAGACTTACAACTGATTTGTTGGTTGGTTTTGAGATATTGAAGCCACGAAGATGAACGTTCTAGGTAATAAATATTTCTTTGCGTTGATAAACACTTCACCGCTACTCTTAAATCTTCATATATTGCTCCAGTAATAACGTATTTCTATTATTACATTATACATTATTACGTGTCTGAACAGACAACTTGTAATTACCTCAATACCACATATTACACAGGTGTGAGAATATATATACCTAGTACAGTGGGCAGATCTGTTTTATTTAATTTGCCGGAATCAATAAGCAAAACAATTTCAGATACGTTTTAACTACTATTCAAACTTATGGTTTTAGCTCAAGAATAAATGGTGGCTGTCATTCCTCAGATAAATGTTAATATTGATTATTGTAAAATCCGGTTCAAATTAGGTAAGTTAATTTCCTAACTCGTCGTGCTGTATTGGTGCTGCCGCTGCGGCTGCTGAGAACCTCAATCGGCGGAAATATAGACCCAATTGGCAATTATATTTTCGAGCCATTTGGAGTTGAAACCCTTGGAGCATGGGGTCCAAGTGGTCAGTCAAGTCAAGAGCTGGCTCAACAATAATAAAAATCTATTCGTCATTCAATATTTTGCAAAGCAATGATCAACTGAATTTGTAGCGTCAGGAAATCAGAGGTAAAAGAACTTCTAAAAAAACCATTCCATTACTGACATACATCAAGGCCAGCTATAGCTTCGTCTGAAAACCCCCACAATTCTGGAAACGCTTCTTAGCTAACAAGTTCCACGCAATATTTATTTGTGGAACCTTCAATAGGAGTTACAATTCGCAGTTTTCAAGTGTAATTGCGTCAGACTGATCTTAGAGCTTGTCCAGATAAAATGTCTTATTCGCAGAGTGTGAGTAGCCAATTGTGCGCGAATATTGCAGAAATCCCACAAGGTGGACCGATGACCTGGTGAAGGTCGCGGGTAGCCGATGGATGCGAGACGCACAGGACCGGTCGTTGTGGCGACGCTTGGGGGAGGCCTATGTCCAGCAGTGGACGTCTTTCGGCTGATATGATGATGGTGATGATGATTGCAGAAATATTGGATTGTATAATATTACAAAGAGGTAAAATCATCTGTTCGCATGTTGATTGTAGGAATATATTTCACTGATATAAAGCTATCACTGAAATAATGGTTGCGCCTAAATACCACTATTTATGCGGGAAATAAAATTGGTAACGGAATTCCCTCGACGCAGGGTGCTGGTTCCAAATATAGTGGGCGGTATGGGAAACACGAGGTTTGAAAAAGTCATCATCATATCAGCCGAAAGTCGTCCACTGCTAGACATAGGCCTACCCCAAGCGTCGTCACAACGACCGGTCCTGTGCGTCTCGCATCCATCGGCTACCCGCGACCTTCACCAGGTATGTAGGTATAATGTCCGTGTCTGCAAATGTTCCCTCTAAAAGATCGCTTTATAACGGCTCATTGCTACAACCTTCAATTTTTAAGCTCCTTATGTAATTTTTTTTTCTGTTTCTTCCTCTTACGTACTAATTACAGAATATCGGTATAATACTCATCTAATGTACTGTTTTGCTGTTATTTCCGACCAGTATTTATAGAAACTGCTAACTATAGTGAGATCGACGCGGAAGTTTTATATAATCTTGTGTTTGAAGCGCTGATGCGCTCAAGGTTGAATCTTTTTAATCTGTGAACCCGTAAAATTGACCGCGAAATTGTTTTTTCACAGGCGACTTTTTAACGATCGTCGCAGAATAAGCCATAATTATATTCTTTTATTGTGTAAACACGGTATCATGCCAGGAGGATAGTTTTCAGCACCTGAAAGTTGATATCTAATAAGACTTTCTGACATTCTATTTTTTTTTGTTTGATCTTGACTCTAGTCTACATAGGTCAGAGACTAAGTCGACGATGGAGCAAGCTTAGCCAGAAGGAGCCTGTGCACTCTAACTTTGAAGAAATTAGGGTTTTATGTGTGGAACAGACGCTGGCAGAGAGTTCCACTCCTTTGCTGTGCGCATAAGAAAAGACGTTTGGAAACGCTTAGTGCGAATTGGTAAAGCAGCAAGGTAGGGATGCAGTACGCCTGGATGTCCGATGGTAGGAGGGGGCCGGTAGGATGAGGTCGTGGAGTTCTTGGGCACACTCACCGAAGTACAATCTGTAGAAGACCGCCAAGCAGGCAACCTTACGGCGATGAGCCAAGCTGTGTAGCTTGGCATCCACCAGTTTTACGTCAATGATGAGCCTCTTAGCTCTGCGTTCCACCGAGTCAAGCGCGGCAAGCTGATACTTAGCTAGATGAGAAACATTACATAGGGTGACACAATGGGCAGCCTTACCGCTGAAAGCGATCTTTTCAAGACAACCTTTGGATGGATTCTAAAGAGAAGATACAGTACTGTAGGTAGTCTTAGGTGTACTATTTATACAAACATCAATACATACTAAATAGATAAAATTATACAATGATAATTATGAAACAGTAGCAGAGAACTATAGTTAAAAACGCTTTAAAGAGAGAGATAGCGGTTCGATGGTGGCGCCGAAGTTGGGACTGGATGTCAACTCCATGCCTAGGAGCTCGAGCCACATTCACCGAAGTCTCTGTACAGAAACTTGTAAAAATTTTGCTAAACAGCATACGTTCACTGTACGTACAGCTAGGAGTGGAATTCCCTGCTGGAGACTGTGTTTCCTGATATCTACAACCTGATTTACCTACTCTAGAAGTCAAGAGTGAATAGGTTACTTCTAGGCAAGCGTGCTCCATCGTGGATCACATCATTCCTTTTGAACAGGTGAGATTGTGGTCGAATGTGAACTACCTATCTATACTAATATATAAAGCTGAAGAGTTTGTTTGTTTACTTGAACGCGCTAATCTCAAGAACTACTGGTTCGATTTGAAAAATTCTTTGAGTGTTAGATAGCCCATTTATCGAGGAAGGCTATAGGCTATATATCTTCATGCTAATACCAATAGGAGTAGCAGACGAAGTTGCGCGTGTCAACTAGTCAATTATAAAAAAAACCGGTCAAATGCGAGTCGGACTCTCACAAGTAGGGTCTTCCCTTCAATTTTTAATATAATTTTATTATTTATGGTTATATCGGCAAGAACTGTCTACCTATTACAGTTCTTGAGATACAGCCCGCTGATAGACAGACGACAGCGGAAGCTTAGTAATACGGTTCCGTGGTTACAAATCGGGTACGGTACTCTAAAAAAATTAACATCTGGAATTTCTCAGCAGTAACTCAGTCTGAATTTGTGTTGAATTTATATCATTGGCATTTTTTCGAAAGATTCACCGCGGCCCTGGAATGCAAAGGGCACTAGGAGGAACACGGATGGGTTTTAGTCAGTAAGAGTCTGACACTCCTTTCCACTCCCCCTAGAGCACAGAGTCATTGATGATTTCACATAGTTAAATAAAAACTCGTGAAATATAGTCGCACAATGAAGGCCTCTGCCTAACCCTCTGGGAAATAAAGGCGAGATGCTTAGTTAAGAGAAAGTAGGTACTGTCGTTTGCCGTATAGTGTCGGCCAGTGCTGTAAAAGAATAATACCATCCCATCACTTCCCATGGCTGTCGTAAGAGGCGACTAAGGGACTCGCCAGAGAATGGGCAGCAGCGTTCTTTGTAAAACTCAACACCATACACTGCGATTGCCAACCCGCCTGCCAAGCGTGGCGATTATGGCAAACCCATAGGGGAGGCCTGTGTCCAGCTGTGGGCGTCTTTCGGCTGATACAATAAGGTAATGTACAGCTACCAAAATTGTTTCTCTGGTTAGAGAAAGTAAACAACCGTGTTTTCTCGGAGCTTTCAACCGCAACAAACGTACAACTCTTTGTGAAATATTCTTCGAACCATGACTTCGTGATATATCACGCCTATAGCAGACGTTCTCTAACAAATTCGCGCGGGAACTAATATAAATAACAACCACAATATCATTTACTTCATCGATAACACAAACACAGTGTGTTCTAAAAGAAGCTCAGCAATCAGGTGTTGTTGTGTTTCAATTTTACAGACGTTCTCAAATATTTTATGGCGAACTGAAAGTTTATATACAAACAACCACACCTCACAGCATATATGCCTTTCCTGCCCAGCCTGCACAACTATCTGCTCCTTCCACCTACTTATTTCACTCTTTAGCTGTCACTACGCACAATGAAAGTATTCCCAAAACGTTTTGTGCGTATCAATGGGATGTCCACCATGTACGCCGGGCGGCCCTGGAACGCAAAGAGCATTAGGAAGAACACGGATGGATTTGGAGAAAAATTTAATGATTTACGTAACGCTTCCGTGTTTGGATCATTGAAGCCCATATGTGTACCAAATTTCAACAGATCGGTCCAGTGGATCCGGAGAAAACTGGCTGTGACAGACAGACAGACACCCAAGTGATCCTATAAGGGTTCCGTTTTTTGTTCGGAACCCTTCCGAACAAGTTCCGGTAGCGCATCGCCGATCGTCTTGATCTTCTTGATCCCATGGAACGGACTTGGAGGAATGAAATTGTAAAATATTTGTGGTTATTTAAAAATGTTCGACTTCGTTTTCCGTTTTCGGTTCCTTCGTTCGTTTTTAGTTTTTGGATTTCGTTGATATTGACGCAGTAACTTAAAAGCCTCGAGATTCCACTAGAAGTGAGACACACAGGACTGGTCGAAGTGGCCTCTTAGGGGAGTCTTATGCCCAACAATGGACGTACTCTGGCTGAAATGATGATGAAGATTATGACGCACTAGCTGATCCATGCCCCCTTTCGTTGGACGGTATTTTTCGGGTTAATATTTATAGCCTTTAATACTCACAAATAACGTGGCATTCTATTGGTAAAAGAATTTTCAAAATCGGTTCAGTAGATCCAGAGATTACAACACAACCTCACAAACTCGCTAACTTTACCTCTTTATAATATTACTAGTGGACGTCACGCGGTTTCACCCGCGTAGTTCCCGTTCCCGTGGGAGTACGGGGATAATATATAGCCTATGTTACTCCCTGATAATGTAGCTATCCAATGCTAAAAGAATTTTTCAAATCGGTCCAGTAGTTTCGGAGCCTATTCAATTCAAACAAACAAACAAATCTTTCTTCTTTATACTATTATATATAATATAATATATATTATTATTATAGTATAGTATAGATTATAGATTAGATGTCAGCAATATTTTTAAAGCCATGTTATTGTCTGGCTGTAGACCGTACACAACACAATCTAATCGAGATACAACAGTCCACACTGAACGCCAGCCAATTGTCTGTTTTTATAAACTGATATAAAATAAATATAAAGTTCTTGCTATTACATGATTTACACATGTTCTGTCTCAATCGATTCAAGTTCTATTTCGTGACTAGTGCCATAAATAGCGTCATTATACCCGTGGGTGTGGCAAAGGGATTGGATCAAGATGGGCAGCGTTTATGTACTTACTCACAACATCAGTCAGTGTTACTCTGGGCTCTGTGACGCAGAAACTACTGCTGTGTAGGTAGCAGTGAACCCTTACTCATCATCTGCCTAGCCTTCCCAACTATATTGGGATCGGCTTCCAGTAAAACCGGATTCAGCTGAATATCAGTATTTTTAACCGACTTCCAAAAAAGGAGGAGGTTCTCAATTCGGTGGGTGTTTTTTATATGTATGTACACCGATTACTCCGAGGTTTCTGATCCGATTTCTATGATTCTTTTTGGTTCGATGCAGTATACTTGCCATCTGGTCCCATAAAAATATGATTCAGTTTGGTTCAGTAGTTTTTATTTTATGAGCATTTTTGTTTATTTCAATTTCTGCGTTGACGAAGAAGTCGTCCAAGTTTCACCACTTAAAAGTGAAAAATAAAAAACTTTTTACAAAAAAATATAACCGACTTCCAAACAAAACTCTACAAAGAATAAAATAACCTTAATTTCGGAAGTCGGTGTTAAAAAAACAAAGTAACACAAATCCAAAAACACCGCCTCCCGAATTTAAGGTTATTGTATTCTTTGTAGTGTTTTGCTTCGAAGTCGGTTATATTTTTTTGTAAAAAGTTTTTCCATCTATGTCTCCCATACTCCTCGATTCCTTTTCCCTACGTCGCCTGGTCTCCCAACATTTGTATACGACTTCCTGGTACGCGGTTCGTCTGCCGCCAACACTGAGTCACACAAACAGATCCGTATTAACACTAACACTACTACCCATTGAGAGATAGGGCTGCCGAACTGGACATAGACGGTTTTATTAGATATGTTTACCAGGAACACCGATGGAATGAAGAGCCCCTTACAATAAGTAATAACAGACGCATGGGTCGATCAAATAGGGAATAAGCATGTGATTTTTATTATTTGCAAAACAAAAATACTTTATTCACTCTAGTAAACAATCAAAAATTATTTTTTAAATACCTTCATCAACGATGAACTTGTATGTATGTATGTAAATCGGGCTGGTTTCCGCAACTCCACGACTAAGCGCGTATTTTGCGTGCAGGTGGGACAAATGTGTCATTCGATCCACCCCAGCTCCCCAAGGAAGGCCAGCAACGCCTTGGTGTTACCAACTATCTCACTGAGGGTACCTGGGTTACCGAAGTACCCGTGGCCCTGTAATCCGCGACTACCGGGCAGCTTAGAAACAGGTGTGCTGCTGTCTCATTCTCTTCCATGCAGGCTCTGCATAGCGGGCTGTCAGTGACTCCTATAGCATAGAGGTGTTTATTAAAAGACCCGTGGCCTGTTGTTACGGCTGTGACTGTACGCAACTGTTGTTTAGTCAGTCTTAGGGCTTGTTTTGAAAATCGGCCATCTATAGAGGGAAGTGCCTCTTTGGCCTGCCTACACTCACCATGGTCAACCCATAGCTTGTGATGCCTATCTCCGGTGCGTTTCCTTACCAGATTGCGTAGGTAACCGAAAGGCAGAGGTACGATGGGTTCGGGTCCCATCGCTGCAACAATGAACTTATACAGCTTCTATTACAATTAGAAAGTCCGATATGAAATTTGACGCCTATACAGCTGCCATATAAAACAGCGTTTTAGAGGGACAGACATTGATATTTAAAAAACCCAAGATACACACTCAGCATCTCAAAAACGTCCGCAAAAAACAAGCCCAATATGTATAATTGTGTGCAAGTTTCAAACAGTCTCGCATCGCTCGCCATACTGCACTGCTTTGTAAAAACAACTTTAAGCGATCCGTGTAAGGTTGAATTTGCAAAAAAAAATGTTTATAGTATAACTACACACAACTCCCACATGACACTTGATACATGTCAGTTTTTGACGACAGTTTTGAGTGTTGCATTTGTTCGAGATGCATCTTCGGTTTTTTTTATATATCAATGGGGACAGATATATTTGTTTAAAATAATCATATCTCGTTTGTTTTTCGAGCAATGTTGATTCTATTTTCACTGTTAGTATTATATTTTTGTATATTTTTAGATAAACTGTATAGATAATAAATATGTTTTTCATGCATATTCCCTATTATGAATATGGAGATAGGTATAATAAGCAGTCGCTGCATGTAAAGTAAAGAATATTAGTTTAGATTGGAATCCGACTGCAACATGGTTGGTACCTACCTACTGCTTGGCAGATGATGAGATAGACAAAAATATACAAATAGACCTGTTTTTTTAATGACGCTCAAATTACATTAAACATGTGATCTTAAATAATTCCTCTGACTTTATATTAAAATTGTAAGGCACAGAGTTCTAAAAAAATCAGCCTTATTTATATAAAAAAAAAATAACTGAGAAAAAAAAAAGAACTATACGATGAGAATACTGGTTGGCCGATTCTTAATTTGAATTTCAAATTTTGATTGGTAGAATATGCAGATCCGTATTTAAACTATTGTTAGTTTTTTTTTATCTATACTAATATTAAAAGCTGAAGAGTTTGTTTGTTTGTTTGCTTGAACGCGCTAATCTCAAGAAATACTGGTCCGATTTGATAAATTCTTTCAGTGTTAGATAGCCTATTTATTGAGGAAGGCTATAGGTATAGATATATCATCACGCTAAGACCAATAGAAGCGGAGCAGTAATGAAAATAGTGACGCAGGCGAAGTTGCGCGGGTCAGCTAGTAAGGCTATATATTCCTAATTCTACGGATTACGCGTTATTATTACAATAACACTATTGAAAACCCTATTCTCAGTTCACATTTAGCGATGCGAGTATCATTGATCAGCGGAACACTAGTACCTATTAGCGATATTTATAGATATCATACTATTCGCTACCGTTTGACACCCAAGGTGATACGCTCATAATATGGCAGCGATTTAGTTTAATATTCATGCGCTAGACAATTTCAATGAGTTGTTTTTATTTTGATGTTTACTTTATTTTATTACATTATTATTACTAGGTAAAATTCGTTTATTTATTTCGATAAGTGGACTATCTACCACTGAAAAAATTTTTAAAATCGGACCAGTAGTTCCTGAGATTAGCGCGTTGAAGCAAACAAACTCTTCAGCTTTATATATTAGTATATATAGATTGTAATTTTTCTCATTATTTCTTTTATAAAATTAGAATTGTAACTTGGTTATTGCAATAAAATGTAATATATCCACATTTGTGTTTATTTCTGTTGATGCATCATCTTATTCCTTCCTTACTAATATTATAAATGCGAAAGTAACTCTGTCTGTGTGTCGCGCTTTCACGCCAAAACTACTGAACCGACTTAAATGAAATGTTACACAGATAGTCTAGAGCCTGAGAAAGGACATAGGCTACTTTTTATCCCGGGAGTATGATCTAGATCAACCATTTTTTAGATTATCCAAAGTACGAACATCTTTCATGGGGTACTGTATTAAATGTTACAACAAAATTCCTTCTGAAATATTAGAATTAAATGAAAGAAAATTTAAAACGTGTGTAAAATACACACTTTGTGAACAAGCATATTACAAATTAGATGATTATATTCAAGATAAGAATGCTTGGAAACATGCTAGTCCTGCTCCATAGGACAATCTAGGGTGTAGTAGACATTGTGAAACTGATTGATATGTTTGTGTTTATTGTATTAATATTTACTATGTAAACAGGTGTATTTACTGATTTTTGTATTTAATTTAACTCACACACTGATCATCTAAATCAACAGTGGCAAAAATTTGTACGTATGTGAGTATTATGTTCCCTTACTAGCAAACTTATTAATTTTACCTCTGCTGGCATTTCTTTATTGTACCTATTAGTAGTATATAAGTGTTTTTTTGGGAGCATCGTCCTCACATATAATCAACTGATTAATGTATGCAAATATTGTAAAGCTTATTTTTTGAAAAGAGTAACTATGGAGTTTCTTGTCCGTTCCTCTCCATAAGAATCTACCTTTTGCGAACGGACGACTAGAGTCACTATAATATTTTATTTTATTTTAATTTGACGTTCAAAAGTGCCTTTATTGGTCTAGTTGAAATAAATCATTTGACTTTGACTTTGACTTTATGTTCCCTAGGAACCACGCGGGCGAAGCCGCTGGCAATAAAGAAATATAACATCGTCGCTGTAGGTGGTAATTATAATGGGAACCCATCATCATCGCCACCAGCGCGTCCAGCCAGCTGTTCATAGGCCTACTTATTCGATATTAATTTCCACCTCCAAGCGTTCCTGAAAAAAAGCGTCTTGGCTAACAAATGGGCGGATATACCTACAACAAAGTGACTTTGTAAGAGTTACTTCATTTTAAGGTACGGAACCCTAAAACACCTCGAAATAAGTGGCGAAGTGCCAATACCTCCTAACCATATATATCAATATATATTGATATATAAATATATATCAATGCTCCCAACTGACATTTTACGAGAAATTCACTTTTTTATCGTTTTAAATTTAAAGGCGTCATTCGCATGTTTTAATAAAATCTCCTAAGTGTATTTTTAGTTGCAACAGCATTAAATTGAAATGTGGAAAAAACTAATCCAACGTGTCTTTTTTATGGCATTACGGTCTATCTAATCGAATACCTACTACGCTATCATAAAATATACGGATTCCGCATTATATATATATATATATATATATATTTGTTGTATATAATGTGTAATTGTTAGTTCTTCCGAATAAATAAAATAAAATATATAAATCATGCATTATTATTATTCTAAATGAATAAATATTATACCTAATTTTCAACTCATCAAGAAATAAAACGGTTTTTTCAGTTTGTGTTTGATTTTGTCTGTTAGGTGGTATTGGCACTTCGCCGTCGATATACAGATTCGCTTATCCTTTTTCCTCCAAGACTGCACATTCACCACCAACACGCCATCATAAAATGAATAGCTTTCCAACGCTTGCACTGTTTGTTTTGAAAACAAAGTGGTTTACAAGCACGCCACATCGATCACAGTTTTATTAAAAGAACAACATTTCATATGAATTGAGATTTATACCTCTCAGCGGTAACGCCTCGGCTTACTTCAGACATTCAGGAGATTTTTGAACGATTCTTGGAAGCTGAACTAAGATTAGATCTAGATGGATCACGGATTCACGGCTTTAGGCACATAAATCTATCCCACTTTTCCTCGATTTCAATAAAGAAATAGGCCCATAGCACATAGAAGGCCATAATAAGTACATACCTAGAATAATTTGGAAACTGGGAAATATTTAAATTATTTATTGACATCTTTCTATTCTCCTAAGAAAAAAAAACAAATACCTTAAAATACAATATCCTAACTAAGATAAGGCGTCAAAAAATTCGTCCGCATCGCTGTCCACCGGAAGTGAGCCCAAAAGACTGGCGGCATTGCCACGTTGTATGGCAATGCTTATCCTCTGTCCGTGGTAAAAGCCAGCCCTTGGGTTACGCGAAGTGTCAACTAAGCGTTTAGAAAGATCTTTAAATAAGGCATGAGCACTCGGACCCCACGGTCCAAGAGTTTCAACCCCAAACGGCTCAAAAATATAATTGCCAACAAGGTTATTATATTTCCGCCGCTTGAGGTTCTCAGCAAGAGTATCGACACAAGTAGCGTCCCACACTAAAGGCCTACCCATCTTCCATGGAAACAAAGACATACCGTCCGGTCGCTTGCCGTCGTCGCGTGCCAGGCCATTGGGTTCTAGTACGGCTGGAACGCCGACGGCGACAAGAGCGCGTCGGATAATGTCACCCGCAAAGCGACCCGCACTTCGACTGCAAGAGACACTGGTGCCCGAGGCTGTTGACAGCTTCGCCACAGTGACAACGATGAGGAGAACAACACGATGCGCCTAAGCGAAATAAATATTGAAATATTGGGTAAACACGGCTCCGATTCCTAAATTTGAAGTTCGCGCGGCACTTTGGAACAAATTTGAAGGCACCCTAAGCATTTGAAGTTGAGTGTACCCCTACATAAGCCTAAAAAACTTTTTTACAAAAAATATAACTGACTTCCAAAAACAAAACACTACAAAGTATAAAATAACTTTAATTTCGGAAGTCGGTGTCAAAAAACAAAATGACCAAAAACACCGACTTCCGAAATTAAAGTTATTTTATACTTAGTAGTGTTTTGTTTTTGGAAGTCGGTTATATTTAAAGTAATTCTTTTTTTTTATTTTTCACTTTTTAGAGGTACTTGCGTACCTACCCATTCACAGCGTACCGGCGTGATGTTATGTTATGAACTGGGGCCTATTTAATAAAACTTACTTAGTGCTTTCGGTGCAAAGGTCTCGTCAATACGAATGAAATAAGCCCAAACACTTGGTAGTTCCTACATACCGATGTGGAGTTCCCTTGACTCTCTGTCGTCTCCATCATCAGGTCTGATCCAAACCTTCATTATTTTGTAGTATCACCCGATAACACACGAATATCGAATTTTTACCAGATGCGTGCCTACAATTTTCGAGAGTTGCCCTCAATTTCACAGGGTTTCCATCATCAGATCCTGACGTGGTGACAATTGGACCACCTCGACAGCATACCCTTTCATACAAAAAAAGATTCATCCAAATCTAAAAAAGTTAGAATTTAAGTAAGGTTTGACATGCTACCGCCCTTAGTGTAAATCAAAAGTAATTACACAAAACAATAATAATAACAAATGGAGCCTTCCCTAGGTCCGTTTTGCTCAGTGATACAGACTTCGATGCAAATGCAACTGCAATCAACTTCAATATCTACTCAAAAACCCTTCATCATCATATCAGCCGAAAGACGTCCACTGCTGGACATAGGCCTCCCCCAAGCGTCGCCACAACGACCGGTCCTGTGCGTCTCGCATCCATCGGCTACCCGCGACCTTCACCAGGTTATCGGTCCACCTTGTGTGAGGCCTTCCAACGTTGCGTCTTCCGGTACGCGGTCGCCACTCCAGAACTTTTCGGCCCCACCATCTGTTCTGCGAGCAATGTGCCCTGCCCACTGCCACTTTAGTTTGGCGATCCTTCAAAACCCTTATTCGTAATTTTATTTAAAATCTCAGTAAATATATTAGGTAGTAGAACGACTACAAACTACCTATAAATGTAGTAAAATATACAAAGTATTAAGCAGAAAGAACTTAAGACAAAACCAACAACATTTTTTTTTTTTACTGTGTATAGGCATACGTTTGACCACAATCTCACCTGATGGTAAGCGATGATGTGGTCGAAGATGGAGCACGTTTGCCTAGAAGTAACCTATTCACTCTTGTCTTAAAGACTCCCAGGTTGTAGCTATCTGGAAACACAGACTCTGGCAGGGAATTCCACTCCTTAGCTGTAGCACTATGAATGTGTTCCCAAAACGTTTAGTGCGTGTGGGTGGGATGTCCACCATGTACCGGTGGCGCATCGCCGTTCGTCTTGTGTTCCGATGATGGAACGGGCTTGGCGGAATTAAATCATGCAATTCCGTCGCACACTCTCCAAAATGCAAGCGATAGAAAACCGACAGGCCAGCAACTCGGCAACATAATCAGAAAACAAAAAATCGAACCACATTCAAGTATTAGGTTTACGTTGAACACACGAAATAATGTTAAACACATAGCATAATGTTAAATACAACATAATGCTGAGCAGATAGTGCTCGAAGGTCACTCGTGCAATATTCTTGAAATGGGTTTACGATCGCTAATAAACGTTCGATGCAACAAACATTTGTGTGGGTGCAGTAACAGCGATGAAAACCCAAGGAATAGAAAACTAATGGAAAATATTAATTAGCAAAAAGATACGGTAAACTGACGGTTTTTTCTTGGTAAGTGGGTTTACCATCGTGGTCAATGGATTAGTCAGCTAGACTCTGCGTTACAGTGGTACCCAACTGATATGGCTTACCGATGTACCTGCGCAGAAGATAAATTTTCAAAGCGCGGGAAATGTACCTACTACTGTACCTCAAAAAAGAAAAAAACCGAAACCCTTATAAGATCACTTTGTTGTGTGTGTCCGTCCGTCTGTCTGTCAAGACTCTTTATCTCGGAAACGCGTGGAGGTATCGAATTGAAATTAAAATCATATTCTCAGGTCTACGATCCCTTGAAGCTGTGAAAAAATGAAAGTTCTAATTTAACGTAAAAAAAAGATACGGCCGTTTATGCCGCAAAAAACTGTGAAGTAGTATTCATGATATATAATCCTGTCTTCTATTATAATAAACTCAGTATTGTAACAGCATTCGTTGTATCATTTACTCACCTTTAATCCGCCCTCCGTACATGGCGACCGTGACAGTAAAATAAATGTTTACATTCCATTGACCAAAACGGCACAAGTGGTATCATAATGTATAGCATCGGAACCAATCTTCTGTCCGAACTCGGCACAATAACTGTTTTATTTTGTGAAAATTTTACAAGTTCTTTTCAAAATGGGAACTACTAATACAAAGGAAGAGGTTATAGTTCCACAAAACGCAGCAGGTGGAAGTAACGTAGCAGACATCAGGCAGCTGGCAGTGCACGCTAGCACAACCAATATCATCTTGATCGTGGTGCTCTTATTAGTATCGTTGGCGTTTTTGTACGGTGTCTTCAGAATATACAAAAATTGTCACAACCAATGGATTGAAAACGGAATCAGAAGGGATAGACTACGATATTCTATTTGGAAACGAAGAGCGGATGCGGACAACGAATTACGAATCAATGCGAGGAGCAACAGAAAGGACGGCGGAGACATCGTTTAAACCTTTAGTGTGTGGTAACGTATCAGTGCGCGAAAATTCTAAGTGTTTTGTACCAGTGCGCGAAAATTCAAAGCGTTCCGTACAAAACGTATACTTCGATACTCACAAGGGAATCAAAATGTATAGGGTATTTCCCATTAACCTAGAACTATGAAAGGCAATTAATACCGTCTTATACTACAAGTACAGGAAAAAGTCTGAAAACTATGCATTTGTAATTAAATCATAAAAATATAGTCTTTATATTTGTACGGAACCCTCGGTGGGCGAGTCCGACTCGCACTTGGCCGGTTTTTTTTTATAATAAACTATTTGTTTCCTATACCTAAAGTTTATTCCCCGCTACCACTGGCGCCGCACCACTCCAGCGAGCACACAACCACTCACTGCCATCATCCTTGACGTCATACCCTCATTTGCCAGGTCATTCGCTAATACGCAGCAGTACCCACTTTTTTTTTTTTTTTTTTTTTTTTTTTATGGATGGGAAATCATCAAATGACCCCTCCCGCTCTGGGTGAAGCAGAAGGGAGTGTCAGACTCTTACTGACTAAAACCCATCCGTGCTCCTCCTAATGCCCTTTGTGTTCCAGGGCCGCGGCGGCTCTTTCGAACAGATTCCGCAACCCCGGCAGGCACTGGCCCTACCGGTCCCCGTCTATTTTGCTGACATCTCTTTGAGGCGCGCGTGGAACACAGCGCGTCGTCGACCTGGGCGTGGTCCTGATCGGATGACGAGCCACCCAACGCTCGCCGTCCGCAGACCTGCGCCTACGGTGGCCGGGAATCACTCTGCGATTCCCGACGCCCGGGACGTCTTCTTCTGTTGCGGCGGCTGGGGCGTTCCCTCTCTCGCACGCGTTCAGCCTCCTCCTTCGCTAGCATCACTGCTTCGCAGAAGGAGGTGACCGCTTCCCATGCCTCCTCGCTCCGGACCATGGATTGAACCAGGGCCGGACGCGAGAGGTCGCCGCCGCCGATCGCCTCGACGAGGACACGACGGTGCTCCACCCAAGCAGGGCAGACCTCCACCGTATGCTCCACCGTGTCCTCCGGCCGATCCTCGCAATGTTGACACCCAGGCGTGTCCTCCCGCCGAATCCGAAACAGGTATCTGCCGAAACATCCATGTCCGGTGAGTACCTGCGTCAGGCGGAAGGTGAGGACGCCGTGGCGCCGCTCTAGCCACTCCTCAAAGAGGGGACTTATCGCCACAATTGTGGCGTGCCCAGCGCTGGGTTGCGACAGTCGCTGTCTCCATACCGCCATGAGATCCTGCCGGAGCTCCGTCCGCCATGCTGCAATTTGCCGCGGCATAGGAGTCTCGCCCCGGCGTAGCGCCTCCACGCGCCACTCATAAACGAGCGCGAGGGCTCTCGCTTCCAAATCCCATGGCGGCAGTCCGGCAAGGAGGCTCGCCGCCTCAGCGGAGACCGTGCGGTATCCCCGGGCCAGCCGGATGGCCATGACCCTCTGGGACGCGTTGAGGCATCGGGCTGGACGCCTCCTCAGAGTAAGCGCCCACACCGGCGCCCCATAAAGGGCCATAGACCGCATGACCCCCGCGTAAAGCCTCCGGCAGGAGGCGTTTGGACCCCCTAGATTGGGAAAAAAAAAAAAAAAAAAAAAAAAAAGCAGTACCCACTACTTCCCACCACGACCATCTCCACAAGTTTGTGTAAATCATTTCTTTGGTTTGCAACTTTGAAGTACCTAGTTTATTGTTCCTTGGAGATTCGTGGCTTGAAAACTTTTCTAGGATTTCTCGTTTGCAATCTAGTCTTAGGAGTAATTTAACTGTGCATACTGCTAACTAGTTCTAGGAGTTCCAAAAAAAAAACAAAAGTCGTTTATTCAAATTAGGCTAAGAGCCAGCAGTTTTTGAACAGTCAAGTTTTACAAAAGACAGTCCCCCAAAACGCCCGCCTGTCACCACTTCCTAGTGTTTTAGCTGTTGAGAAGAAATGGCCAACAAACTCCCCAGCAACACATCTGTTTGTTACGTTTTAAGAACTTGAATATACAATAATAGTATGCAAAGTAAGTTTGCATACTATTATTGTATATTCAAGTTCTTAAAACATATATACATGACAAGAAAAAAAAATTAACACTTGTTAGCTAGCACACGATGATACTGATACCGTTAGAAAGTATATAAAAACGATTTGACCTACATAGCCAGATATACACAAAAGAAAAACAATATTATATGAACACATATAACAAGTCATAAGCTAATTACTTAAAGAGAAAGAACATGATAAATACGTGTATGACAATGTCGTGCGCTAAACACAGCGACCAACTATTCTTATCGCCGAAATAATCATCCCTAACAGATAACAGATAGCTATAATCTGAGAGTCTTTCAGTCAAGCGTGCTCCATCGTCAACCCCATCTTCGATTAGGTTGCATATTAGAAAATGAAATTTTTTCTGAGCAAATTTCAAAAATACAATAAACGAAATAACAAAATTTAAATGACCAAATGTTTTATTTTGAATAATTTTAGAATCCCAATGTATGTGACATCAAATGAACGACTGATCAAAAGTTGCTAGATGTAATTTTAAAATATCCCCGACTCAGACTACCCCGACTCGGATAGGTTAGGTTAGAAGGCTAAGGCGGGAGCTCCGCTCCGCTTCGCTCCCGCCTTAGCCTTCGTGGTTATTTTTTTTTAAACCACCCACCAACCATATGGTGACTCATCAGTAATTCATTTTGACCTTTAAACGATTTGGTCAATAGTGTAATAAATAATATAAACATTGATATTCCAGACTTTGGTCAGCTGAACTTTTGATCAAATGACTTTGTTGATTTGTACGTTGTTCTTTTGAAATTTGCTCAGAAAAATTTTGATTTTCTAATATGCAACCTTCGATTACCATCTGGGATTGTGATCCATACGAGCCTGTCAATATTATAATAATGAAACAAAAATATCTTCGCCAGTCTTTCCAGCTCAAAAACCACTCGTCATGCCTTCTCTCTGCTTGCCACAAGCCTCACATTCCCATCATGGTGCGTCACATGACCGTTTAGAATACTACACCGTATGCAGGTACATATCCAACTCAGCAGTGTATATCGAGTCGTGTGTAAATATGTGGGCTGCATCTAATGCCCGCTGTTCAATTAGTGGCTTGCTCGTAGTTGGCGAGGCGCCCGACCCTCTGCTTAGCGTTGGGTTTACACGGACAGAGTTGATCGTGTCGCTAGCTAGTCCAGCTTGAACGAATATCTCGAACAACTCACTGTACTTGGTAGAGTTAGGAGGATAGACAAGAATAGGCCGTGAGTTTAGTCGTGCTACATATTACAACGGCTAGGGTCCGGAACTATGTCCGGATAAAGCTTTTAGTATTCATGTCCGGCCAAATTACACCGTGTCCGGCCTGTCCGGCTTTTCTTAGGTTTTTAACCGACTTCCAAAAAAGGAGGAGGTTCTCAATTCGGTGGGTATTTTTTTTATGTTTGTATACTGATTACTTCGAGGTTTCTGGTCCGATTTCTGTGATTCTTTTTAGTTCGATGCGGTATACTTGCCATTTGGCCCCATAAAAATTTGATTCAGTTTGGTTCAGTAGTTTTTATTTCCTAAGCATTTTTGCTTATTTCAATTTCTGCGTAGACGAAGACGTCGTCCAAGTATCACCACTTAAAAGTGAAAAATAAAAGACTTTTTACAAAAAAAATAAAACCGACTTCCAAAGAAATACTACAAAGTATAAAATAACCTTAATTTCGGAAGTCGGTGTTTTTGATTTTGTGTCTTTGTTTTTTAACACCGACTTCCGAAAGTCGGTTATATTTTTTAGTAAAAAGTTTTTTTTAATATTAATCAGATTTTCACTGAAAATTACATTCCGGTCCCGTAACACAATCCAGTTAACATAATCCAGTTCTTTTTTTATATCTTAAAAAGGTTTTACATGAACGTCAAAAAGCGACTAAATATTATTTTAAAGACACAAACTTGAATAGGGTAAGTTGTCCTTGTCCGGCCTTTTCACTATAGTTTACCTAATATTCCGCGCTGGTCTGTTCGGTTTTCCAGTTTTAGGACTTGGCATCCTAACAATGGCTGTTGATCATTCACCCCTCCATGGCGAAACTTGGCTCACAGATAGTTCATGACCTAGCCTAGGACACAAAATATTTTTGTCGCGGTAGCTCGACTCCTGTGACATAATTTTCGGCTTTTACGGAAGGAAACCGGCTGACAAAAGCCGTAAATAATTATAGGAATAAAAGTTAAGCTTAACTTTTATTCCTATAATTATTTACGGAATACTTAACTTTTAGATTTTTCTTTATTTAATGAACTTGAACTAATTGCCCTTTTGTTTTTTATTGAAGGAATTCTAATTTAAAAACGGTCAAGTTAATTTGACTTAAATGGTTGGTGGCAACTACTCAGAAAAACCATAACGAATTATAGCAAACTAAATACTTAATTTAGTTCTCAGCAGCCGCAGCGGCAGTACCAGCACAGCACGACGAGCTAGGGAGATGGGATGACGCAACAGCGCAAGAGTATCGACACAAGTAGCGTTCTACACTAAAGGCCTACCCATCTTCCATGGAAACAAAGACATACCGTCCGGTCGCTTGCCGTCGTCGCGTGCCAGGCCATTGGGTTCTAGTACGGCTAGAACGCCGACGGCGACAAGAGCGGTCGGATAATGTCGTTGATGTTTGCATGCCGCTCTATGCGATCCGCACTTCGAGTTCATGACAAGCCGTCGTGCCCGAGGCTGTTGGCAGCTTCGCCACAGAGACGAGCGATGAGGAGCACAACAGGATGCGCCTGAGAATTCTCAGGTCTTCGTGGATGACAGTTATCTTTATTTTCATCAGGTTATGGTTAGCGTTTCACACATTTACAGGTTTCTAATTGTAATCTAAAAAAAAATGCGTGGGTTTTACTAAGATCAGAGGTTAACCTGAACTTCTGATTTCAGTAAAATTCTTCGCACCCTGGCCAGAATAACTAACACTATACATCATGCATAAAGATCCGCGTTGCTACCAACTTGCCACTATCCTCAGCCTACGGCCATGTGTATCCGCCACTATGGCCATGTGCACCCGCCACTATGGCAGCGCATCGGCACCGCCGTGAGCCGTGTTTGGACTCCGTCAAACAAGAATAGCTCGCGATCTTTTTATAGCCAGTGTCGCGTTGGAACAAATATAGCAAGCGCATACATATATAGCGAGCACGGTATTATCTGCTCGGAGGAGTGACCTTCGCAGACGTACTGTTGCTGCAGTTTCTTGTTTGGCAGGGATTTAGTTCCGAGTTTTTTAGGCAAATGCTTTGACCTATCAAGTCTTGAATAATGAGATACATTTGTTATATTTTAGACAGCTGCAAACTCTACTTGACCAAATGGAGTTTCATATCCGTTTTATCCACCTCTCCACCTGCCTTTTCAAGGGCCTCATAAACGCCACTGACGCTACTATTAACGTGGCCACCGGGCCTAACCTTTTTTTATCGACGGAAAATCCTCATGGATTTCCTTCACCCTGAAGTGGCGGAGGTGTCTGTCAGACTCTTACTGACTAAAATCACCCCAGTGTTTTATCTCTCACCTACGCCGGAGATCGCGGGAACTTACGCGACTTCCGTTAACCCCGGCTGGTGCCGGCCCGCCTCTGCGGGCTACCTCGGGTCAGCGGGGGAGTGAGGCGTGTGACTCCCCCCCCGACGGCGCACGGGAACACCACGCGCCGCCACCTCGGGTCCGGATGAATGGGAGGCAACGGATATCCGCAAGTCCACCGCCCTTGGACCTAGTTAGGGGGGCCGGGAGAGGGTAGCTTATGCCGCCCTCCGACGCACCGGGCCTAACCTTGTCCCATGCTTGTTGATATCAGCTCCCAGTCTTAACGGATGCAGCTGACCACCAGAATCTTTAAATAAAGCGACTGTTTATCTGACCAGTAACTGGGTAACGCATACCACCTTCTGGGCATCTTCCTTCTGCAAAACCAACAGAGCAAATCTACATCGCAACAAAAAGAACCGCACCGCCATCTATCCAACTAGCAGCGAACTACTACGTCGAAATCATACATCGCGGTATCAGAGTTTACCGTGCGATTTGAACATACACATCAGCCCGAACATCAACTATCGGGCAGTTGCCCGCCAGACACAACAACCGTCCAGTCGGAGGATCCTCCCTTTTCAATGGAGGTTTGCGGGTCTTTACTCTCTGTACCGGATACCTCCATAGGCCTATATTATTTAAAAAGTGTTCCATTGCCTAGAAAAGATTATCTTGTGTTACTTTATCCCCTGGAGTGCAACACGTATCAATAGTTCAATTTTTTACGATGTGTAGCTAGGCTCCAACATGTGCCCGCACTTGACCCTGCGCAAGAAAAAAGGGGTAGATGGTTTTCTTTTATATATCAGAGACTAGTTGAATCGCGCAACTTCGTCTGCTCCGCTCCTATTGGTCTTAACATGATGATATATAGCCTATAGCCTTCCTCAATAAATGGGCTATCTTACACGGAAATAATTTTTCAAATCGGACCAGTATTTCCTGAGATTAGCGCGTTCAAGCAAACAAACAAACTCTTCAGCTTTATGTATTAAGTATAGACATCCCATTCCTAGTAACATTGTTTATATTCGTTACAACTTTCATCTCTTGAAAGATTGCTAATGAACAAAAACCCTGTTTTAAACTATTAAAATAATAAAAGACGGATATGTCAAAGGACTGACAGATATATTCAACGCCTATAGAGTTTTACCTAAACTCTACAGCACGAGAAAACGATAGTTTACGTCACATTACAGAGATACAATTGTCATCGCCGAACCGCGGTGTAACTGTGTAATGTTAGCCGCGTTTGGCACAACGTTGTCATGTCAAACGACGTATCAGATGTAACAATAGACCCCCCACGGAGTGCTGACAGACAATCAGCGGTAGGAAGCACAATTACTGAAACATAGAATGAAAAACAAACGCAGAAAAAAATCTAAAGTGGTATACTCTATAGTTGGCAAGTGCAAGTCAGATTACAATAGCATTTAAGTCAGTTTTGAAATTTGCAGTTGTCAATTTAGTCCCCGAGATCAAAAAACAGACTATAAGTCATTGATATATGTATAAAAAACCCAAGATACACACTCAGCATCTCAAAAACGTCCGCAAAAAACAAGCGCACAATGTATAATTGTGCGCTAGTTTCAAACAGTCTCGCATCGCTCGCCATACTGCACTGCTTTGTAAAAACAACTTTAAGCGATCCGTGTAAGGTAGAATTTGCAAAAAAAAATGCGCATCACTCGCCATACTGCACTATTTTGTAAAAACAACTTTAAGCGCTCCGTGTAAGGTTGAATTTGCAAAAAAAATGTTTATACTATAACTACACACAACTCACACAATGACACTTGATACATGTCAGTTTTTGACGACAGTTTCGAGTGTTGCATTTGTTCGAGACTGTGCATCTTGGGTTTTTTATATATCAATGCTATAAGTATACTCTTTTACTAACTAAGTCAAGATGATGGTCTGTCAGTGAGTGGTGTTATCAAATTGTTTTGCTAATTCATCACCTGCCTAGCCTTTTCCCAACTATATTGGGTCGGCTTCCAGTCACACCGGATTTAACTGAATACCAGTATTTTACGTGGAGTGGCATGCCAACCAAACCTTCCACAACCCATTAACTGGGTAACACGGTACCTCTTAGCAAGACTGGTGTTAGATTTTCTGGCTTCTGACATTTACTAACCAATACAGATGGTCAAAGATCTATAAATCACCGCCGGGACCAATTTAACGTGCTTTTTGAGGTACGGAGGGGCCAAGGAATGTAATGAATGGTCTCCCGACTACAGACTAACTTCGGCAAGCCTAGGTACGAGTAGTATAATCTATATTTAATATATAAAGCTGAAGAGTTTGTTTGTTTGCTTGAACGCGAACGCGGTCCGATTTGAAAAATTCTTTCAGTGTTAGATAGCCCATTTATCGAGGAAGGCTATAGACTATATATCATCACGCTAAGGCTACCAGAAGCGGGGCAGACGAAGTTGCGCGGGTCAACTAGTACTTATCTATACTAATATATAAAGCTGAAGAGTTTGTTTGTTTGCTTAAACGCGCTAATCTCAGGAACTACTGGTCCGATTTGAAAAATTGTTTCAGTGTTAGATAGCCCATTTATTGAGGAAGGCTATATATCACACTAAGACCAATAGGAGCGGAGCAGACGAAGTTGCGCGGGTCAACTAGTATAATATATATCTTTTATTTAAAAAACGGGCACACTTAAGAACACCGTTGCTAATTTGCTTGAACTAGGATGGTCTGACAGACCCCTCTGCCCGCCCCAGGGTGGAGGACATCCATGAGGATTTCCCCCTTAAAAAAGAAAAAAAAAGGATGAACCTGTGCTTCATGCTAGAAAGTGCTTATACATACATTTCAACTTAAAACAATAAATTAAGAATGAATCAATTTACTATTATAAATTTGTAGATGGTCGACACATATGTTTTATTTATTAACCAAGTCAGGAAGATAGGTAGCATGGCCATCAGTTAGTGGTGTTTCAGGCATTTAGATTCTAATGATAACAATTCATTATTATGCTGCCTTAATTGTTAGCCTGATAAGGTCTACTGTAATATTGTTACGCGCCAGAATTAATGTTGGGTACATGGCGGCATTTGCGTACTGCTAACGCCATCTAGTTTCAACCAACCAAACATTTACGTGCTGCCATCTAGTATCGAGTAGCAGATACTGGCATACTGCTGGCGCCATCTAGTATCCAGTAGCTGACATTTACGTGCTAGAACATTCTCGATGTTTTGACGGGACCTGTGTGTGCCCGAACTTTCCAGAGGTTTCCATACAGGAGGGTTCTGGAAATGACTGTCGGTATATAAAGGGCGGACATCCGGCGACGGCAGTCAGTATTGAATTGGCGATACAAACGATAACTTCGAGAGCGATCTTCGACTGCGAATTATAGTGAAGTGAAGTGTTCAGTAGTGCGATTGTGTTTTATAATTAGTGTGTTTTAAAGTGATAATTAGTGTTGTGGATTAAAGTGTCAGTTTTGGTTGTTTAATCGGCTGTTTTTATTGTAACGAACCCCAAGCTCGTAACAATTGGTGTCAGAATAGTGGATAATCATGCCGATTCTGCCAAAGGACGACACGGAGGGTATCCGTACCCGTAGTCAACGCCAGCAGGAGACGGACCAGAGGCGTTTTGGTGGTGCAACGCCGCAGACGTCGGCAGGTCAGCTACCGACCATGGAGGCCGGCCCGTCCACACTAGCTCCGGCATCACCACCACCAGACTTTGCTGCTCTGATGATGATGCTGCAGGAGCAGGCTCGCCGACAGGAGGAACAGGCCCGCCGGCAGGAGGAACAGGCCCGCCGACAGGAGGAACAGGCCCGTCGGTTGGAAGAACAGTTGCAGCACGACAAGGCGGAGCAGGCCCGACGACAGGAGGAGCAGGCCCGACGACAGGAGGAGCAGGCCCGACGACAGGAGGAACAGGCCCGTCGTTTGGAAGAGCAGCTCAAGCTTGACAAGGAGGAGCAGGCGCGCCGCCAGGAAGAACAGATGCTCCTCATGAAGGAACTTCACGCGTCCTTCAGGAAAGACATGAAGGAGGTGAAGGATAAGGTTGCTCAGCATGACAACCGCTTGTCAGACGCTGAAACCAGGATCAGCAAGTTTGATGACGTCATTGCTGATATGAAGAAGGAGTTGGGCAACCTTAAACTTGGAGATGGGATTGCTACTTCAGCAGCCACTACACCTTCGCCACGTGGGTTCAAAGTGCCGCCGTTCGATGGGACGTCTTCTTGGTCGGCCTACAAGATTCAGTTTGAGGCTGTCATGAAGGCGAACGGGTGGAGTAAAAATCAGGCCATGACTGCCCTCACCCTAGGCCTGCGCGACCAGGCCTTAACTGTCCTGGAAGCTCTCGGTAAGGAGGTGACTTACGAGCAGCTGCTTGAGGCGTTGGAAGCTAGGTATAGCGACGCCCATCTGGAGCACGTGTTTCGTGCGCAGTTAAGGGATCGCGTGCAACGCAGCGGTGAGAACCTGCAGCAGTGGGCCCTCGAAGTGGAGAAGCTGGTGCGAAAAGCATACCAGTCTGCACCAGCGCTCATTGAAGGGAACCTGGTGCAGGCATTCATCGACGGCATCCGCGACCTTGAGGTTAGGGCTGCAGTGAGGCTCGGGCACCACGGGACGCTTAAGGACGCCTTGGCCCATGCACTGGAGGTGGAAGCTGTGCGGCAAGATCATCGTTCCCACCGCGTCAGGGAGGTTGCAGCGGTTACAGTTCGCGATCGTGTTAAAGGATACAGCCCTAGGTGCTACGGCTGTGGTGAAAGGGGCCACCTTCGATCCAGTTGCCCTAAGCGAACTGCAGAAGGGGAAGGTAGCCGATCTCCAGAGGGCAGGGCGGCTAATAGCACCGCCCAGCAACAGCAGGGAAACGAGTAAAAGCCAGGACTGCGGGGCGGGTGCTGGCTGATGTTCAAGGAGCCCCAAGGATTTCGATCTCACAAACCCGTGACGGGAACAGCCTTATCATCAAGGGCGAGGTCAACGGGACACCATGTAAGCTGACGATAGACACTGGAGCTTCTCGCACGGTTGTCAGTTCCCAAATTATAAGTCGGCTCCTTGGGGACTCTGCATACAACCGAGAGCGTATAAATTTGGTAACAGCCACCGGTCAGCGCATACCCGTCCGAGGAGAAAGAGAGATGGAGTTGAAGCTAGGCAACAAAAGCTACCTGCATAATGTTGTTGTGGCCGATATAATGGACGATTGCATCCTGGGCTTAGACTTTATGAGGAAGAATCGTTGTGAGATCGACGTTAATCAAGGAGTTATGAAATGTGGACAAGAGGAACTTTTCATGGAAGGGGCTTTACCTGGAAATGTGTACAACCTAAAGAAGATTGTTCTTCCTCCGAGATCGGAAACGATTGTACCGGTTAGTCTTCCTTCGAATCCTGGGCAAACTCATCGTTGCGTACTCGTGGAAAGGGTAGACAATGACCTTCCATGGAAAGTGGCACGAACATTGGTCAGAGCCACCGACATCTCAGGAGTACGTGTGCTGAACCTTTGTGACAAGGAGCAGGTGATAGAAAAGGGCACACTGATGGGTACCTGCGAGGAAGTGGATTGGTTGCGTCGATGCCAATATCTATCAACTGGGACCCTCAGCAAGGATGCACAAACGAGAGTGACCACACTTTTAGAAGACTGTCGCAGCGCTCTGTCTCAAAATGAAATGGTCATGGCGAAGAGGATGTTACTTAAGTACACCGATGTTTTCTCTTCGAACGATGCTGACATTGGGAAGACTGGCTTAGTTCAACACAAAATAAACACAGGAGAAGAATTGCCTATCCGTCAACGGCCAAGGAGATTACCGGTAGCACGTGAAAAGGAAGTGGAAACCATGATCGAGGGAATGGTGAAGGATGGTGTTATAGAACCTTCATCCAGTCCATGGTGTTCACCGGTAGTGCTGGTAAGGAAGAAGGACGGCAGCATGCGGTTTTGTGTTGATTATCGTCGTCTGAACGACGTTACGAAGAAAGACAGCTATCCCTTGCCAAGAATTGATGACACGCTGGACATGCTTACTGGAGTAAAGTGGTTTAGCACACTAGATCTAAAAAGTGGCTACTGGCAAGTAGAAATTGACCCGAAAGACAAGGAGAAAACTGCATTTTCGACAGGAAAGGGTCTATGGCAATTTAAAGTTATGCCATTTGGATTGTGTAACGCTCCAGCAACGTTTGAAAGATTGATGGAACTGGTACTAACCGGGTTGATTGGTGATGCCTGCCTTGTCTACTTGGATGACATCATCATCGTAGGCCGTACGTTTGAAGAACATCTTCAAAACCTGGAACGCGTGCTCATGAAGATCCAGAGTGCCAACCTCAAGTTGAGTCCGAAAAAGTGTTCATTTTTCAAACGGCAAGTTAGCTTTTTGGGTTATGTTGTATCGGAAGAAGGTATCCGCACGGATCCAGAGAAAATCGCCGCTGTCAAGGATTGGCCAATTCCAAAAGACAAGACGCAGGTCAGAGCATTTTTAGGTTTGTGCTCCTATTATCGGCGTTTTGTCAAGAACTTTGCAGATATAGCCAAACCCCTGCACAAGCTAACTGAGGAAAAGCGACATTTCTGTTGGGATGAAAGTTGCGACATCGCTTTCCAGGAGCTAAAGGACCGTCTGTGCAAAACACCTATTTTGGGGTATCCTGATATCAGCAAGGAATTTATAGTTGACACAGACGCAAGTGATATCGGACTTGGCGGTGTGTTATCTCAGCGGAATGGCGATCAAGAGGTTGTGATTGCGTACTTCAGCAAGTCATTGTCGAAACCAGAGAGGAATTATTGTGTCACGAGACGGGAATTGCTTGCTGTGGTAAAGTCATTGCAACATTTTAGCAAATATCTACTGGGGCGGAAATTTCACCTACGAACTGACCATGCTGCGCTGAAATGGCTATTGCAGTTCAAAAATCCAGAAGGACAAGTTGCGAGATGGATTGAACTACTGCAGGAATACGACTTTGTGGTAGAACATCGCAGCGGAAAATCTCATGGCAACGCTGATGCACTGTCAAGAAGACCTTGCCCCGAAGACTGCAAGCATTGTACTAGGCAAGAGGGTAAAGAAGTCATACCTGTGAGGATGCTCAAGACAGACCTCAGCAACGAGTGGAAGGAAAGCCTACAACATGCTCAGCACGAAGATTCAGACATCAAGCCGATTCTGGAGTGGATGAAGGCCAGTGCTCCTAAGCCCACGTGGAGTGATGTCTCAGCGATGAGTTCGATCACAAAAAGTTATTGGGCCCAATGGGACAGCTTAGTGATTCAGGACAGAGTACTGTGCCGTAAATGGGAAAATGCTCGAGGAGACAGCTGTCATTTGCAAATGGTTGTCCCTAAAGCTAAAGTACCGGATGTTCTACAGCTGTACCATGATGGCTGTTCAGGAGGCCATATGGGAGTCAAACGGACTCTACTGAAGATACGGGAACGGTTTTATTGGGTCCATTGTCGTGCCGATGTCGAGGACTGGTGTCGCAAATGTACAAGTTGTGCGGCTGTAAAAGGACCTCAAACTCGTAGCAGAGGTGCATTGCAATTGTACAATGTTGGTGCACCATGGGAAAGGATAGCTCTGGATGTTGCGGGACCGTTTCCGGAAAGTGAAAGTGGTAACAAGTACTTCATGGTTGTAATGGATTACTTCACTAAGTGGCCGGAAGTCTTCGCTATTCCAAATCAAGAAGCTTCAACAGTTGCAGATAAACTGGTTCATGAAGTCTTCTGTCGTTTTGGAGTACCTTTGGAAATTCACAGCGATCAAGGAAGGAATTTCGAGTCACAAATATTCCAGGAAACTTGTAGAGTGATGGGTACTCATAAAACGAGAACAACTTCTTACCACCCACAATCGGATGGAATGGTGGAACGATTCAATCAGACATTGGAGAGATACCTGGCAAAAGTTGTGGAAAACCGGCAACACGATTGGGACAAGCATATACAACCATTTTTGCTGTCATACCGAAGTGCTGTTCACGAAAGCACATCGGTGACACCAGCTTTCGCAAACTTTGGTAGAGAACTACGGCTGCCTGCAGACTTAATCACCGGAATACCACCTGATGCCCCACGCAGTATAACCGATTATGCGAATGACTTGCGGAACAAAATGAATGACATTTATGAGCACGTCAGAGAATCGGGCCAGCAAATGTCTGAAAAAATGAAAACCCGTTATGACCGCAAAATGAACAATAAAGGGTTCGATGAAGGTTCTCTAGTGTGGTTGCACAATCCAGTTCGCAGTAAAGGGAAATCTCCTAAGCTTCAAGCTAAATGGGACGGGCCGTACCGGATTGTGACAAAAAGGTACAAGAAGTGCTCCTAAAATCGTCCACGTGGATCGACTGGCGCGTTATTATGGGGCCGATAACGCTCGGGACGAGCATGTCTTAGGAGGGGGCAGTGTTACGCGCCAGAATTAATGTTGGGTACATGGCGGCATTTGCGTACTGCTAACGCCATCTAGTTTCAACCAACCAAACATTTACGTGCTGCCATCTAGTATCGAGTAGCAGATACTGGCATACTGCTGGCGCCATCTAGTATCCAGTAGCTGACATTTACGTGCTAGAACATTCTCGATGTTTTGACGGGACCTGTGTGTGCCCGAACTTTCCAGAGGTTTCCATACAGGAGGGTTCTGGAAATGACTGTCGGTATATAAAGGGCGGACATCCGGCGACGGCAGTCAGTATTGAATTGGCGATACAAACGATAACTTCGAGAGCGATCTTCGACTGCGAATTATAGTGAAGTGAAGTGTTCAGTAGTGCGATTGTGTTTTATAATTAGTGTGTTTTAAAGTGATAATTAGTGTTGTGGATTAAAGTGTCAGTTTTGGTTGTTTAATCGGCTGTTTTTATTGTAACGAACCCCAAGCTCGTAACAATATTGATGCGTAACATTTGGACGCACAGGTTCTCAGTCTATTTTTGTCAATAAATGACCATGAAGAAATCAAACAACCTATAGTAGTAGAAATAAATCATCAAAATGTACTTCATCTCCAACAGCGCACATATTTTTCCACAGTCAATATAATCTACTGACGCGAGCTCATCGGTGCACCCCGTAAAGCGAAGAGGCTATAAACCAGGACCATTAATCGTATTTACATTGGAGACCTGGCACTGGCGAATCCAGGGGAGTGTGGCTAAGAGGCTCCAACCCCCCAAACAGACCAAGATATCTTTGGTAGTCTATAATCTAACGAAGTCATTGAGGAATTTACGAACAGTAATCCAAGGCCTCCTTGGTTATGCGTTAAGCAAATAAAAATGTGTTGTTTTTTAGTGTTTACTTTGATAAAACCTACCCTAAACGGGGTCAAGCCTCCCTCCAAACGACAGTCCTGGATCCACCACTGAGCCCTGAGCACAGTCCGCTATATAAATACGCGTACGACAGACTTCTCCGAAGCGTCAAGTGTAGACAGAAATAGAATGGCATCATGCGTCGGATGAGCAGCGATTGTGCAGTAAGTCAGCTGTGTGTGTGCTGTGTGCTGTGGGTGTAGGTGTGTGTGTGTGTGTGTGCTGATTGATGGGCTGTTAGTCATGCTAGCAGATGATAGAACAGGTTCAAATATTGCCTAGTTCAATCAAATGGGTCATGAGAGCGGGCAGGTTATGAAATCCTTTATTCTTCATTTATTTGGTAAGGCACACTAGCGGAGAAGAAGGATATCTTTTGGAGATATCCAAAATTTTTATCGTATTCCAAGTTTTTTGAAAGGAGAATTAATTCACTCAACTCGGTCACAATGACAAGGCAAAAAAATATCGAGTCAAGGATGTTTATGACAATAAATAACAAGTTATCTGTCTGTGTGAGCTAGCTGTCTTCTGTCAATTCAATTTAAAGAGGCTGACTCGAATTTGTACAGAGTACCTTGAGAAAATGTACGGATACGGATGTTAGTCCAGCTCCTTTTGACTCTCACAAGATGTCCTCAAAACTAGAAAACCAAATCAATTAAACGCAGTACCCAACTTCATTATTCGGTTAATTAGCGAACAAATCCATAAAGTTGCCAAAACTGCAGGCGTGCATAGTACCACAATGTGTCATAGAGTGTCGACAGATGCGACAGATCATAACATTCGCGTCGCGCGTGTGCCTACACACACGGTTGTAACGGCTCACGTATCCGCATACTGTGGAGTGGAGGCAGTAGGTCAGGTTCAAGGTTTGGGAGATGTTATGTAAGAGAACATATTGACAAAAGAAAAATTTTGTATGAATATTTTATAAATCATAATGCATCCAGAGAAGAATGGAATCTGAAAACGAGTATTATGGGATACGGGCTGGAAGATGATGATGATGCAACTACGAAAAGTGTATATTACATAAGTTCAAGCCAATAAGTGGGAATTTCAAGGAATAATCATCATCATTACAGCCGAAAGACCATAAATTGCATTTTTTTCCAATCTCGAATCTTTTATTGCAACCCATATCCAACCCATTACACATACAGATGGTAAATGTTAATGAATAGAAACAATTATGGGCCTTGTCGGGCGCAGCTAAATTTTTAATAATTAGGAATTAATAATTTTTGTGTTATCATCATCATCACCACCATCATATCAGCCGAAAGACGTCCACTGCTGGACATAGGTCTCTCCCAAGTGTCGTCACAACAACGGCCAGTTTTGGGTAATACGACGACGTGCATTAACAATGATGATTCAGGGATATGATGACACAGTCCAGTTGAAGCTCGCCAAATGTAGTTCACCCTCATTTCCCTAATATGCCGCAGAAGAATTTGTCACACCCTCACGTTTGTCTTTAGTCGCACCAGACGATTCGTCTGAACACTCTATTAAGTTTACAATGTTAGCGTATTAGTAACAGCTATAAAATCTTCCCACTACAAGTTCAAGCTCAATCGACTATAATCAAGCTGGTTTTCCATACATTACCGATTCAAAATAAGCCCATTCTTTGTAATCTTCCTGCACTTTTCCATTTTAATGATCGACCTCGCACTTTTCTTCTTACATTCTCCTCTCTCAACGATGACGCTATCATTCACTGCGTTTTCTAACATATCATTCCTCACAGACCGAGATATAAAACAATCAAAAGTCATTTATTCAAATTAGTGCAGAATTTTTTGAACGTCAAAGTTTTACATAAAGGCAGTCTCCAAAACGCACGCCCGTCACTACTTCCTAGTGTTTTAGCTGAAAAGAAGAATGGGCGCAATAAACTCCCCAGCAAACCCCCGTCCATACTTTCTTTGGCATCCCTCTGCATCTATCCACAATACACATGTACCTTTCTCTTTTCACCTGCATTTCATGACTCTTTTTGCAAACCAGTTACCCAAAAGAAAAAGTTAAGAAGACGCAACAAAGCTGTCCTACTCTTCTTCTCACTGGTGATGTTGTCGTAAGCTACGCGCGACGCGACGCTCAGTTGGCGAGCGAGCAAGGGCATTACTAACTAGCGGGGTAACGTTGTATTAGTAGATCTTTTGTTTGGCGACAAAGTTGCGTATTTATCATGGCTGGTTATATCATTCGTTAGTCACTGAACTTCGCTGGAGTGAGTAATTAAGACGTCACTGGGAACTTTCTCCATTATGTGGAGTTTTTCGCGTCACGTCTTTTTTCCAAACTTTGGCCTATACTGTAAGTCCTATTGGAAACTTCCTCCACTGTAATCGACTCAGTTTCTATGACAACGGAATAAAAATCTAGATTTATCATCATCGACAGCCCGACTTCGCTTACTACTGAGCATAGGCCTCTGTTTTCTTGTGCCAATTAATGGCAATAAATAACTTAAAACGCAGAGGAAGGTAAAAACTAAGAATTGGTGGTGAGCGGACGTTGGCGTTAAGGTATTTTAAAAAAGAAACTCTCTTTTAGGACCAATAAGCTGAAAAAGCGGCATTACATGGCGAAAAAGGCTAAAAATAATAAAAATGACGCAAGATGCACAATTTCACCAGATCCGCGCAAACGGTACCAGAATATGCATCCATTACGGCAAAGATTTATAGTAGAGAAAGAACGAACTTGAAATTGAAATGATTTACAATATCAAATGTGACAAAACTTACTTCCAACGTTAAATAATGAGACTCAGACTGAAAGCTAAAAGTGTCGTCTACTCATTGAAGATGATTCACCCCGTTACACACTAAAATAAAGAAATATATGTGTTGTATCTGTATTCTTTAAAGTTAGATTTAGCTTTTATTTCGTTAATCTTTTTCTTTTCGAGACGTTGGGGACCCTTATACAGTTTGTGCCATTACATGGCCACATTTATAGCGGTAGCAGCATCCATGGTATTCATTATGTCCTCAAGGGTGTAGGTAACTGGGTAAGGGCACTGGAACACTACAACAATGGGCCATATTTTGGACTAGGGCACCGCACTCATAGTAGGGGCCAACTGGGTCTGTAAAACCCCATTTTGCTAAGTTGTATTTACAGCGGCCTACTTCCTTCGTGGTTGAGTGGTTTAAGCGTTTGCCTTGTGATCCGGTGGTCGTGGGATCGATTCCCACGGGAAGCTTACTTTGTAAAGTTGTTTCCAGTTTGGCTAGGACATTGCAGGCTTGAATCACCTGATTGTCTGATAAAAAGATGATTCCGTGCTTCGGAAGGCTCGTATAAGAGGGTGGGCCCGTCCGCCAAATGGCGGTCGTCAAATAAACCATGTCAGAGGCGATTTAGAAACTCTGACAGTAAGGTGTGTGCCCACACGATAAGAAGAAGTGGCCTACCTGAGTGCACATGCACAACCGATTTAGGGCTATCCATATTAGCCATTGCAGTTTTGGAGGAATGCGGTACAGAGAATAAAGTCCCGCAAACCCCCATTGAAAGAGAGGATCCTCCTACCAGACAGTTTTTGTGCCTGGCGGGCTACTGCCCGATAGTTGATATTCGGGCTGATGTATATGTTCAAATCGCACGGTAAACTCTGCTTGCGCGATGCAGGATTTCAACCTAGTAGTTCGCTGCTAGTTGGATAGATGGCGTCGCGGTTCTTTTTGTTGCGATGTAGATTTGCTCCGTTGGTTTTTCTTGTGGCGGCATTGATGCCGCTACACAGTTAATGAAATTTAAGCCATGTCGCTCAGTATCTAACCATCTTTTCCTTAATTTTTACTTTAGTACACCTTAGACTACGTACAGAACTGTCTTTCCTATCTCTTTAAAATCCTCCAAAAAGTTGTCTTGAAAAAAACGCTTTTAACGATAAAACCGCCCATTGTGTTACCCTATATAATACACTCTTTTATATATCTTTTCTGTGATTTATATGGTGTACATAATAAAGAGTATTCTATTCTATTATATTTTGTTGAAGAATTTACAATGTAGTAGAGAAGAGAAGATTGTTAGAAAGATCGGGAAATAACTGTTCGCAGGCCCTGGATAGGTACCTTAGTCTGGCAAAACGGAGAGTAGTCTACCCATCGCAAATACATCCCCTATTCAAACCAAGCCATGATAGAGCGGTCCAGGTCCTGAGATAGTTACATTGACAGAAGGGGAAGTTGGAACGATGAAATGAAAGAAGAAGACCAACATTACAAATCTCATATTAACATCAAGTAGAAAAACCGATTCGTAATATGAAGCTGATATAAAATAGTTAATTGATGACAAATTAACACTAATTTCTATCATTTCCGGTTAAATTTCATATTTCTAACACTATAAAAGCTGGACCAAGTAGTTGTTCCTATTATACCCTCATAACTGATGATCTCAGCCCCATTTCTTACAGAAACACGGATTCATTCCAATTATACTTGTGTCAAACACACGACATTGACAACGCGGACATAGAGACATAATTATATACACCACTCCCACGCATAGTACGGCATGAAAAAATCATATTAAATGTAGATACGGGGATATGGCGTAAAATATATGTGGCTGGTGCTAATTGTGTACGGATTTAAATGAGGGAATTAGAAAAAAAATTTGAGATGGTTCTGGTCTTCTTTGACTTCGTTCTTTACCCTCTCTTTACATCCTTTGCCACTGCAGGCTAGTCCTTCCGGTAAGATGTAAGTTCATCTCTCAGATTGCAGTTTGATTTGTTTTTAGGGCTCCATACTACTAAGCCTCCGCCGTCTATCCGTCCCTCTGTCTGTCAGCGGGCTGTATCTCAAGAACCGTAATAGGTAGACATTGAAATTTTCACAGAGTGTGTATTACTATTGCAGCTATAACAACAATAAATATTCTTTTCATTAAAGGAAAAATTAATGTGGGCTCCCATACAAGAAACGTGCGTTTTTCGGTTTATGGTACGAAACCCTTCGTGTATGAGGCCGACTCGCACTTAGCCGGTTTTTATTCGATAGTGTAGAATTATAGTTTTAGCTGAAAAGTCCTTAAGGAAATCAAATACCATCTACCAGCCATATTGATGAGCCATACAAGAAAACATCTACCACTTTTCCGGACAGAACTCGAAACCGAAACACAGAACCAGTTGAGCGTTTCTAATATCAACGTACTGAGGGTAAAATTAGAACGTTTGCAAACACAAATACAAGTCGTACGTTGCCCCAACAGGTGCTAAATCATAGTAGTCTAAACCCACAGCTTTCAAACAAAGCTTATTGTTCAATTCGTTACATCCATTCTGACGTACCTACTTGGATTCGCGGTGGCAAACATAACTTGGCAAACGGGGTTTTATAATAATAATAATAACGAAGTATCTTGACTTGGCTCGCGAGGTTGTCGACATGTGGGATGTGAACACAGCAGTCATTGTGCCGATAGTCGTGACGGCCAATGGCATAATTGCCAAGAGCCTCGACCAACATCTCAAGAGGCTCTCGTTGGGCAGCTGGATCAAGCCCTTGATCCAGAAAGCAGTATTCCTGGACACGAGGCGTATAGTGAGGCATATAGAGGTTTCTCTCTCGGGAGCCCTGACCACCGGTAAATTGGACCTTGTTCCCGATAGCGATGGGCTACTATTTTTTATATTTTAAATGTTTTTTATTTTTTATAGAAATATTTAAAAATGTAAATTTTATATGTATTTAATTTAATAAATGGAATAATAATAATAATTAACATTTATTACAAGTAACAAGACTCATAGTGTTAGTAACAATGTACTTAAAAACTATGTTAGTAGAACACAAAACAAAACAACACAAAAACCAAAACAGCTTGCGACATCACTGCTGCAAGGTGACAGGCCCAGCTGAAACCCTGCAGCAGTGGTTCACAAATGCACAATCTAGCCTGCTTGCTATCATGGACAGGATGCTGTTGGCGCTGCCCCGCACCCTTCTGACCAGGGATGCGCACCGCGTCCGCATCACAGTATGAAAGCAGTCAACGTGAGCTTCAGCAAACATCCATCGGATACTCAATATGATTGCAGCCCTGTAGTGCTATTCTTTAAGTGTCTCAACAGCGGAATCCGAGGTGAGGTATCAAATTCGTATTTGATACCTCACCTCGGATTCACCTGTATAGTTTTACATTATTTACAGAATAGCACTGCTGTTCAGAACATGAGCCGGATTACGAATACTCTCATTGTGCGTACAGCTAAGGAGTGGGATGCCGGAGTCTTTGGTGCCTGATAGCTACAACCTGGGGATCTTTAAGTCAAAAATGAAAAGGTTACTTCTAGGCCAGCGTGCTCCCTCATCAACCACATCATTTTAGGGACATTTTTGTTTAATGAAAATGTCAGCCCCGTTGAGTCATAACTAGCAATACAACTCCACAATTAATATTAATCTAAACCATTCAATGGCATAAGCAAAAAGATCTCAATGACGCGTGTACGACCACATAATTGCTTTCCTTCAGGTAAGATTGTGCATTGTCCTCACATGCAGAAACAATAAGGATATGTTACTTAGAATTTTTTAAAACATAACATGATTTAAAAGAGTGCCCGTGGAGTTTCTTGCACGTTCTTCTCCATAGAGATCTACGCTTTGGAACGTGCAAATAGCTTCATGTTTTTGACCGAGCGACCTTGACATTTCAAAAGATCTTATAAATGGTTTATTTGAATTAAATGCTTTTGAATCTCTGAAACACACGCGTTTTTTAAAAAAAAAAAATATTCCCAAATGAATTCAGTATTTTTACTGTAGTTACGTAAACTGCCGAAAATTGTTATTCCATTCATATTCACAGTCCAAGACCGACCGGTGATGACGGTGATGATGATGATGTAACCTGTGCTAAACTACAAAGTAACTCAGCGAACACCTGTCCAACTCGGCTACTGCACTCAATTCGACCATTACATCTTCAAACAGTCGTTAGCCAGTTTATGACTCCAGCACAAACTAATAAACAGCTCGACTATAATTTCCAAACATCTGTCAAGTACTTGACGTACACCTGGCAACCCCTGAGAATCTGAGAACTAGAAGAACGTTCAAATTGAAGTCAAAATATCATCACGACTAGAGTCACAACAATATTTTATTTTCATTTGACGTTCAAAAGTGCCTTTAATGGTCTAGTTGAAATAAATCATTTGACTTTGACTTTGATATCCCAGCGACAAACATTGTCAAAAACAAGTTGTAAGGAAATTTGAATTGTTTTGTCAGTTTCTGACTGCGATGCCCGCGAACACTTTTCTTTTTACTTGAAATGGATTTAATCTTGACTCTAGTCTAGGTCAGAAGTGACACAGACTACCTAGAAGAAGCCTATTCACTCTAACTTTGAAAAGATTAGGGTTGTAAGCGTTCGGAAACACAGACGCAGGTAGAGAGAAATCTCTCCTCAAAATACGTCAATTGTCCATTGTGCAAAGAAAGGTATTCATAGAAATACTGACAATAAAGCATCAAGCATAACAAGGTACGCATGAATGCTAGTAAAGTATGACCATTAGTTACAAGCCTACAATCGCAAGGGCTACATCAACCAGTCTATTCTGTCAGTCAACGTATCACCGTGTAAACTTAGATGGAGTGAGCGTGTCGTGAACTGTCATTCCATTTTGTTTGTATGGTTTGGCAGCTCACTTCATGTTCCCTTCACCTAATCTTAAACGGTGAGACATTTACAGAATCGCACTGCTGGTAGATCGGACTTACTGGCTTTAACAGGGGAGACTAAGGGCGTCTCTAAAACGACCCTTGGGAAGACCGCAGCTCGTGGTGTTCACAATGAGAGAAAACTAGTTTCTCCAAAAGACAGCACAGTGAGAGCCGAGAAGGTTTTTCACAGAATTTAAAGAAAACCCTACTTTACCTGCTTAAAACAAGGACAACCGGATAGAAACAACTTTAACCGGAAATAATGCCGCCGATAAGAGCCTGTCCATGCTTCTATGAATATTTCAGCAATTAAAATTTTATAATTATATGCCTCAAAGTAGTTAAAGTCAAGAAGAAGCAGTAATGCTAGCGAAGGAGGAGGCCGGCCGCGTGAGGAAGAAGCAAACCTCACGCCCCAGCCACCACATCAGAAAAAGACGCCCCAGGTCGGGTGTCGCAGGGCGATTCTCAGCATGGGGGGCTCGCCGTCCGATCAGAACCAGGCCTGGGTCAACGGCGCGTTGTGTTCCACGCGCACCTTAAAGAGATGCCAGCATAGTAGACGAGGCCCACTAGGGCCAGTGCCTGCCAGGGTACCGGAATTGGTTCGAAAGAGTCATCCTAGCCCTGGAACGCAAAAGGTATTAGGAGGAACACGGATGGGTTTTAGACAGTAAGAGTCTGACACTCCCTTCTGCTCCACCCAGAGCGGGAGAAGTAATTTGGTCACCAAATCTCTCTCAAAGGTCTTTTTTTAAGGATGTAAAATCACCAAATTTTGGTGATTTCCCATCCTTAAAAAAAGACCTCTGGCAAAAGCAAGAAAACTCTAACGCTTTTCTTACTGCCTTCCTCTATCACTAGTGGAACGCAGTGATATGGAAACACCTAAGTAAGTACCTACTCATTGTAATCTTACCAACACATTGACATCCCGGCGTGCTCATTGACGTCATTATACCTAGGTAAAAACAGAACACCGGTTCCGTTATGCGACCGACACCATGTTTTGTAAACACGACCGGTCGGGTCACGGCGAACAATACCACGGGCCGTGCTTGTCTCTCTATTACCAACTAACTATAATATCGACTAGAGGAGAAATGTATTGTACCTAAATAATTGGTAGAACTTCGTCATCTGCCTAGTAACTTTGATGATAGATATTTCAGAGCGAAAGCACCAATTCGCACTAAGCGTTTCCAAACGTCTTTTATAATGCGCACAGCAAAGGAGTGGAACTCTCTGCCTGCGTCTGTGTTTCCAAACGCATACAACCCTAATCTCTTCAAAGTTAGAGTGAACAGGCTCCTTCTGGGTAAGCTCGCTCCATCGTAGACTTTGTCTCTGTCATCTTTGACCTTGACTAGAGTCAAGAGCAAACCCATATCAAATAAAAAAAAAAAAAGCTGACATACGGTTTAAGGAAATAAGCAGGTTTCAACAATCTATCCGATTGATGGTTAAATTAGTAATGGACGCAGCTGAATACAGTATATCTTCTTTTAGACTTTTAAATTCAAACAACAAACAACTTTTACTGTGGGACCAACACTGAGTGGTATAAGGCGTTTGCCTTGTGTCCCGGTGGTCGTGGGTTCGATTTCAACGGAAAAGCATACTTTGTAAAGTTGTTTTCCAGTTTGATTAGGACATTGCAGGCTTGAATCACCTGGTTGTCTGATAAAAAGATGATTCCGTGCTTCGGAAGGCACGTATAAGCCGGTGGTCCCGGCCGCCAAATGGCGGTCGTCAAATAAACCATGTCAGAGGCCTTTGAGGCGGTTTAGAAACTCTGACAGTAAGGTGTGTGTTGTCGTTAGACCTCACTGCCCACACGAGAAGAAGAAGACTGTAATCACGAAAAAGAATCGACTGCTCCATGCATTTATGTGCGCATAACTCGACACAATCTACTGAATAGTTGATTTTTTTCGCGTATTCGGGTTTGTTCCATAGTATTCTGTTACACCTTGTAACTGTACATATTATTATGTGTATGTATTTTTTTGAGTTTATACACATGATGATGTAAAGTGGTAGTGTAGTTTTTAAATACTACCTAATAAACATTGATGATGTTATACGAATATTTCACCGCACAAAAATAAACATTCACCAACAAATAATCAACAAAATATTAAAACAGATTCTAAAACTCATTACGCGCGCACTATGTTAACAAACACAAACAGTGTTGCACATAACATATCGATAATATTACATCGATTCTTGATTCGCTCGTAAAACCGGCGAATCGATGCGAGATCAAAGGGTGACGGAACGCAACGCCAGATGGCGGTGCTATCGCTGATGCGTTTGTGTAACCCACATACAGCCAACAATATTAAATTGTGTGATTTACTGGGTGAATCGTTTGTAGGAACGAGAATATTGGTTGAACAATCAGAAATTAGGGTAACCTTGGCTTATAATACTGCTGGACATAAGCCTTCCCCAAAAACTTACAACAACCGGTTCCCAGCTACTCTTCCAAACTACTTAAAGACACGGCAGACGGACTTAAATGTGTTAAAAAAACTGGGAATATCATTTTTGACTCATTAGGTGCATAATACAATTCGGAAGTCGATTTTTAAGTGAATCGTAGGCAAAGGTATGCATTTGCCGAAACACGTTACACAATTAGGCCACTGCTGTTGGTCTACTTTGGCAGGTGAGGACGCAGAGGCCTGTAGTGAATTTGTAACACCTTGACTGATTATTAAAATTCTTTGACATACGTACAAAAAGGTGCGTAATGTCTTCAATGACCCAGTACAGACTTCTGGCGAAGAAAGAAGAGTCTTCCCCAAATGATGGCACAAGACTAGGCCGAGAAAAAGCTTTCAAAGTACTGTCTTCGTTTCAACAATATTAAAATACCTAATAGAAACAAAGGATGGTAGTAATCCATTATTTCAACAAACTTAAATTACTCTCCGATGAGTCTGTTATGTTCACCATTTAAATCTGTATTTAATAGCATCATAATCAATTTAATGATAGCAGTAATGCACTGTTGAAAAGCATATGGTAGCCAACCTTCAATATAGATGAATAACCTCAGGTTTCTGAATAGAGAAATTGAAATTGAGAACTTATTGTCAAACTCTACTCTAGCACGAAACTTGACAAAATTTTGTCTTAAGGGTGCTTTTCCACCAGTGAGCGATGTCTTTGTTTGGAACCAATAAAATCTAGTAAGGCTAGGTAAATGAAACGATTCTATTGGTTCGTAGCGGGTTTTATCCCCTCATGTATCCCACTAAATTTCTGTTGGGTTGCTTAAGTTTCAACTGTCTAGAAGTAAGACGGTCGCGCGATCAGATGACTGTAATATTTAAAATTATTAGAGGGATTATCGATGATCCTGATCTGCATTCTGCACAATGAAATCTGCAATCTATTTGTCCCAGACAATTACTGTCGTGGCAGAAAACACCGGTTACTGGCTGTTCCAACTAGCACACTCCAAGTCACCTATTCCTCGGACAGTAGCCGCTATTAACGCTCTCCTGGACTCAGACACAAGTCTGATATGTTTGCGGATGAATGGAAGATGATACTATCAGAATGTTTGATTTTTTGTGAGAAGAATGCATGACTGGGTTAAACAAATTAGAAATAGTGTAATTGGCTTCGGCCGTTCTATTTAAATAAATTATTTAATTAACAAACGCATCAACAAACTTAAACGCAGCCTTACGCTTTGACAAGTCCTTAACTTCAAAATCTAAACTCAGAAACCACAGATCAAACTCTAGCGAAGAATCGTGGGCTCTACCGTCAATTAGACGCAACATTCTTTATATTTTTAACCAAAACCACAAATTAAAATTAGCATCAAATGTGTCTGTTTAGAATCACAAGATGTTACGAAAGAAACCCCAACAGATCGGTTCAATCAGCATTATGTTACTTCGACGCGTGTCCATCAATTCGGATGTATCAAAAAATTCTAGAATTCGCACACTCCAGCGCATCTTATTTTTAGATAATCAATGACAGATGACGAAAGAGTGAGCGAGATGGAGATACTGTCGTCTCGCTTTATAATGGACGTAATTTATAATAACTTCATTTTCTATTTTGTGTATTGGCAGCATGAACGCGCAGATTTTCAATAAAACGGAGACGTGTAAGTAATAGTATTAAGGCACGTTATTTGATTCCTTAATTGTTGTGTAGAAAACTTAGTTCTTCAGTCATCAACCAATGTTCCCAGAATGATGTCAACTTCGATGTACTTATAGTTTTTTTTTTTTTTGTTCGGTCAATAGATAATGTTACTATTGTGATTTTGATGTGATCGAACAAAAAATAAATCTTTATATAGTAGAAAATTCGTTGCAGAAAAACTCTTAAAAATAAATGGTACTACAAACTTGCGTACTTTCAGCAACTTTTTGATAAAAACTAAAAACGTAATTTATTTCTAGTAGTTTATTACAACACCGTAGATTCAAAAACAAATAACTAACACTCTCAATTTAAAAACAATATTTAAATGTTTTGACAGCATCAAAACTAGGGAAGCCCATCAAAAATCCGTACCTATCGATAATATTTTATTAAACATCGATTAAAGTGACGCGTTACCGATTTAAACATCGATTTTATCGCGTAAGGGATTAGAGGATAATAAAATATGTACTCACTAGCATTGCGAAGTAAATCACTCACTACACTATATCTTGAGATACAGGGCAATAAATTATTTGACGGACTTTATCTGTTCGCTTTTGATCTACAATATGTTTAGTTGTTAGAAGATCGGAACAACGATCTTTTCTATGTTTGTGTTACGCCGTGGCCGTAAAGGAATGGTTTTCTTTAACTTGTGGTATCTGTGAAACTTGATTTCCTGCTGCAGTGTCGATGGGCTTCGGTTGTGTGTCTATTTGTACGTTGTAGTGTAAGTACATGTATGACTGATGTATTCAGTGTAAGTTTATTTAACGATGTAATAGGGTTTGCAGTGTCTTAAATTAGTCACAGTTCAATATCCCGTAGTATTAATATACGTTTGGTATAGGCTTTACCAAATAAATACTTTTATTATTACATGGATGACCTGATAGTCGCACTCAGCAGCATGCGTGTCGGATGCAGTATTGATGGGGTTAGAATTAACAACATCAGCTATGCAGATGACATGGTGCTGCTGGGTCCGTCGGCGGGTGCAATCAGAGAGATGCTTCAGACGTGTGAGGCCTACGCTGCCGCACATGGATTCAAATATAATGTGAAAAAATGTGAATACGTGGTCTTTGAGGTCAGCGGCAAACGCCGTGGAGTAGGACCTGAGTTGCTGGTGAACGAGTCACCAATTAATAGGGCGTCAACTTTTAAATAACTAGGCCACTGTCTTGCCGCTCAGTGACGATGTAGACATTGAGAGGGAGCGCAGGGCTCTAGCGGTCCGTAGCAATATGTTGTCCCGTAGATTTGCACGGTGTACAGACCAAGTAAAAGTAACACTTTTCAAGGCTTATTGCCAAAGTTTGTACACGGGTAGTCTATGGGTCAATTATGTTAAGAGATCCCTGGATGTCCTGCGCGTCCAATATAACAATGCTTTCAGGATGTTGTTAAAGCTACCACGGTACTGTAGTGCGTCATAAATGTTTGCGCAAGCCCGTACCGACGGCTTCTTTGCAATTATACGCAAAAAAACCGCGTCGCTACTGAGGAGAGTGAGGGATAGTCGTAACAGCATCCTGAAAACTGTAGCCGAGAGCTTCGGCTCTTCGATTGTGCAGCAGTTTGTGCGGAGGTTGATTTTACTAACATTAGGCAATAAGTTATTTTTTGTATGTTTTACTAACACTATATATCTTAAATTAGATTTTGTCCGAATTTAATATCTTAAATTCGGACAAAATCTAATTTAAGATATATTATTATTATATTATTATTATCTACCTAAACATTTTTTTTTCTCAACCTATATTGTCCCACTGCCTTTTCCGACCAATCCGTCATGAACGCTTCCAAGTCGCCACGCCAGCGTTTCCTAGGCCTTCCTCGGCGACGACCCCCGTCCTCTGGCTCCCACTGCATAACGACTCTGGCCCATCTGTCTTGATCCATCCTATATATCCTACCTAGATAATACTTGTATTTAATACTTCAACTTTTCCTAAAGAAAGTCACCAACTTAACCAAATATTACCCAAGCGAGTTGTTATTCTATCATCTGCCGAGAATCGATCATCACATTAGGAATTTGAACAAATTCCCAATTTAATCATACATGTCTAGATTAAAAGTTTACTTTCTTTAAAACAACATTCTGAGTCACCTATCTCTGTTATAATGATGAACGTCATTAGAGTGTGCTATGCCTCTTTCTCTAAATATTTAGAAAGGCAGTCTATTGTATCCAAGAGTCCAAAAGACAAACATAGAAGTAAGTAAATAATGAAAGTACAATGGTTAGTTTTTTAAATACGAGACCGAAGTGACGACTTCACATGAAACAATCAAACATGTTCTTGTAGGAGACAAAAGGCGATTAGGAATTATGTTACTGTCAGGATAGTGTGCGTTTATTCAATAAGCTGACAAGAAACTGCAGAGAAGCCAACTGTGGGAAGAGAAATATCCACCACCTCATTTATTTATCCTCTCATCGGAAAATCTTACAGCAATTACACCAATAGAGCACACAAATCGAGTATCTGCTATTTTACAACATCCTGTATTCGATGTTGAGCAAAACACCCTGATTGCTCGACATCGAATGGACGGAGGGCATCTCATGACTTTACCAAACATTTCGACGAAACCAAAAAGCAGTCACCCCCAGGTCATGAGTTACAGGCCCAATGGGGCCTATATGGTAGCTCTGAATCATTTGTGTACCCGACTAAGCCGCTGTAAAAATAAGTTAGCGAAATGGTGGATCATCAGGAGAAGGGTTCAATTATTGAAGGTAACCACGGTCGAATATGGTATTATTCAAAAGCTGGTTTAGAAATAAATTCTGTTGCATGAAACTTATGGTTGTGGCTAATAAAGACAATAATTGTCATATGTAGGATCCGCATAAATGTTTATCGGTTTTGCATTGCAGTAGATTAATTATGGTAAAATTTCAATATAACCATTACGTTGAAAAAAACATTCATCGCGTGTTTTAATAACACAGAAAAGTTTATGAGGTCCCAAATAGATTGCTCAATGGCAGAACATAATTTGATATGTTATATCTTGTCCATAAATCAAATAAAAACTCGTAGACTTTTTAAACGTCACACAAACGTGTCATCAACTTGTTCACGACTCCAATAAAATCTGCATGCATCGCTCGCTTGGTCGCACAACTAATAAAACTTATAAATAAGTATTAAGGCTTAAGGTCTTTGCACCAACCGAGGTTGGTAAGCCAGATTTACGACTAGATTTAATTCTAATGCATTCACAAATAAACGAAAGATATTACCATGGCGTCCGCGCGAAATCTTCCGCGGATGTGGAAACCGGACACTAGTGCAAACAAATCAATCGTATCCAGTCACAGGACAGTATCGATATATCGATATAACTTGAGCATAATCACTTGTACAACACTGGCTGTTTTGAGTAAACCACTGCGGTATTCCAAACTGTTTCGAACGCGGAAAATCGATTTAAAAAAAATCAAATGTCACTCGCGGTCGCTTAGGCGGGAAAACTGGAGGGCGGTCCAGCCGGCGCACGCGCGGTTGCCACTGAAACTGGCCGCTGCGTGCCAACTGCTGCCAGCCTACGTCACCGCCAACATTTGGCAAACACGCCAACTTTCTGCAAACCATTTCGATATACCACGGATTGTTTACAGAGCGGCTCATGTTGGTGGTATTGTATTTTGTCGCGTAGCTGTCGCACAGTTACGCCAACGTTGTTTTGGCTCGAGTTAATGACACATAAAATCGTGTTATTTTGATTTTGGTCTTATAATACGGTTGATATCGATGCTAAACAAAGCTTATGAAGGTTCATGCAAAATTGGAGTGAGGACAATGGTCGGGAGGTGGCCGTCGCTCGCTAGACACTGCGACGTGGCTTGGCTTACATTTGTTGACACGCTTGTCGGCGGGTTCTGTGAAAATGTATCTAAAATAGTATCACAATAATTAGTATCGTTTGCTAGAGAATGGCTAATCATGAAACGGGATCGTAGACGATGAACCTAGTTTCTCAATGACGTCGAAGCTCTAGTTTGCGAGTTATTCAACTGACATGGGGATTAGTTTCAGTCATTCTGGTGGAGTCTTCTATTTTAATGACTTTATTTTCGAGTGAGATGATACAATCCCAGCTAATCGTAACTAATACTGTAAATACGAGTTTGTTCCACTTTCGTAGCCAAATTGGTTTGGTATAAAATCGATTTGATTTCTGTGGTATATTTTAATCTGGGTGAAGTCGTGAACAATAGCAAGTTTACATTAAAATGACAACGTAGGCGGAATGTCGTAGGCAATGTGTACGAACATATTACTAACGGGTTTGCCTCTGTTGACTCATTAAATGCGCAGGAGTGAGTCTATATGGAAAAAAAATACTTACACCTTGTCCACATTGGATATCTGTTTTTTTTTCAACGAAAAAAATAAATTTCTCACCTAAACTTTGGTTTTTTTTCTGCAGGTTTTGGTTAAATGAAATAAGTTAATAAAAATAATTTAAACACCGACTTATCCTTACTAATATTATATTATTAATGCGAAAGTAACTCTGTCTGTCTGTCGCGCTTTCACGCCAAAACAACTACTACTACTGAACCGTTTTAATTGAAATTTGGTACACAGATAGAGGCTGAGAAATGACATAGGCTACTTTTTATCCCGGGAGTATGTTCCCTAGGGACCACGTGGGCGAAGCCGCTGGTTTAAAATAAAATATGTCTACACTAATATTATAAAGAAGAAAGATTTGTTTGTTTGAATTGAATAGGCTCCGAAACTTCTGGACCGATTTGAAAAATTCTTTTAGCATTGGATAGCTACATTATCAGGGAGTAACATAGGGTACTCCCACGGGAACGGGAACTACGCGGGTGAAACCGCGTGACGTCCACTGTTACATTTTATTTAAAACAAATAAAATGTAACAATTCACCATATCAGCCGAATGATGTCCACTGCTGGATATAGACCTCCCCGCGCGTGTTGCCACAACAACCAGTTCTGTGCGTGTCGCATCCATAGGCTACCCGCGACCCTCACCAGGTCATCGGTCCACCTTGTAGGAGGCTTTCCAACGTTGCGTCTTTCGTAACAATTAATGAAACTATTTACCTAGTATTTATACAGGAATATTTGTAAAACGCCAACAACCTCTTAGGCGGTGAAAGTACACATGATTATAAACAACTTTTACTTTGAGAACAATCCCGAAAACTCGAAAAACGTATTAGGTGTTTCATACAAAATGCATTGTTTAGCCAATGAAAATGTATGACGTGCGTAACGTACGTGATATCGTCATTGAATACTAACCAAAAAATGGACTCTGTCTGAAATATAAGATTTTTTTTTTAATTTTTATTGTAGCGTAACCAGAAACCAGCCAGATTTGGCCCCACAAATCTGCGATAACGCGCAATATGGCCATCAACAGCTGAGCGGGTAACGAATTTTCCTTCCTATATAAAAAAAAACGAAAATAACATTACGACTCTCAAAATCCCCAAAAATTAACTTTGATCCTTCAAAATGATAACATTTACAAACCGCTTGATACGATACAACTGAGCTTGATACAAAACATTTGGGCGATATAAACAACAACAACACGCCGTGTCCTCGCTTCAGGACAGGGCCAATGGTGTCCTCGACCGAGGACAGGGCTGATGAGATCAACTTCATTTGAAGTCTCTCAATGTCGGTGTAATTTCGGAAGTTGAGATTAAAGAAGCGAGACAGTTATTACACATTTTGATGAGAAAAAAATGGTCTTTAACTGTTTGTTTGTTCAAGGTTTATGGCAGAAGTGTCTTAAGATTAAGATGTTTTATTTTCGCCAATCCAGGGAGCTACAAGAGCTCTGGCAAATTCTAAAGTTAGTTAAGGAAGCCTTTGAACGGCTTAAGTACCCGTAGTGTGCCAGCAGGTCCCTATTACTGTCCGTCCGTCCATCTCTCAGTGAGGTTTATCTCATCAACTGTAAAAGGATAGAAGCAAATCTCAACTCCGTAATTTGAGATAGAAAGAAAGAAAGAAAAGAAAGAAAATTGTGTTTATTGGCATAATACAAATAAAAACTCCTAAAAATTAAACAAAATAAATCATTAATGCGAAAAGGGCCTCAACTCAGCATAATGCCAGGTGGCAACACAAGGTATACCACCTGACGCTGATTTTCAGCTGCAGCCCACGAGTGCCATACACTCGATAACAAAGGTAAAAAAAGGTAAAAATTTATAAAATGACTAAATTAAAAAAAAAAATAAAAACACTAGCTGACCCGGCAAACGTTGTTTTGCCATATAAATTATTTCTAGCTGCCAGCTGCCCGGCGCTACTTCCATCGCGTGGTGTCCTACCCCCTACCCTACCCCTACCCTACCCCTACCCTACCCCTACCCTACCCCTACCCTACCCCTACCCTACCCCTACCCTACCCCTACCCTACCCCTACCCTACCCCTACCCTACCCCTACCCTACCCCTACCCTACCCCTACCCTACCCCTACCCTACCCCTACCCTACCCCTACCCTACCCCTACCCTACCCCTACCCTACCCCTACCCTACCCCTACCCTACCCCTACCCTACCCCTACCCTACCCCTACCCTACCCCTACCCTACCCCTACCCTACCCCTACCCTACCCCTACCCTACCCCTACCCTAACCCTACCCTACCCCTACCCTACCCCTACCCTACCCCTACCCTACCCCTACCCTACCCCTACCCTACCCCTACCCTACCCCTACCCTACCCCTACCCTACCCCTACCCTACCCCTACCCTACCCCTACCCTACCCCTACCCTACCCCTACCCTACCCCTACCCTACCCCTACCCTACCCCTACCCTACCCCTACCCTACCCCTACCCTACCCCTACCCTACCCCTACCCTACCCCTACCCTACCCCTACCCTACCCCTACCCTACCCCTACCCTACCCCTACCCTACCCCTACCCTACCCCTACTCCTACCCTACTCCTACCCTACTCCTACCCTACTCCTACCCTACTCCTACCCCTACCCTACCCCTACCCTACCCCTACCCTACCCCTACCCTACCCCTACCCTACCCCTACCCTACCCCTACCCTACCCCTACCCTACCCCTACCCTACCCCTACCCTACCCTACTCCTAACCTACTAAATCTAGATAATCCGAGTAATGTGGATATATGTATATTGTCGATTCAAAACCCTTAATTTAATACGTGCTTCAATTCGAGTGGACCCGAGTCTATCGTACCGAAGGGACGAACGTCAAATGTTTGACAGGAAAGTAGGTAGAACAGTTTATATGGGAAAATGAAATTGTTTTTGTTTTTACTATCTTCCTCACAATTTTTCCATATTTTCTCACCGTTTAAACCTTCCCTGGACTACGACAAACATTTCAAAACCAAAATCAGCCAAATCGGTCCAGCCGTTCTCGAGTTTTAGCGAGACTAACGAACAGCAATACATTTTTATTTATATAGATTAAAAATAAAAGTTCACAGAGTGTGTATTTCTACTATTGCACACTCCAAGTCACCTATTCCTCGGACAGTAGCCGCTATTAACGCTCTCCTGGACTCAGACACAAGTCTTGATATGTTTGCGGATGAATGGAAGATGATACTATCAGAATGTTTGATTTTTTGTGAGAAGAATGCATAACTGGGATAAATTAGATGTTAAATAGTGTAATTGGTTTCGGCCGTTCTATTTAAAATAATGATGGATGGAGGATGGAGAGGGAGAGTGAGGTCAAAGAAAAGATGGATGGATTATGTGTGGAGTGATATGAAAGACTAGTGGACGTCACGCGGTTTCACCCGCGTAGTTCCCGTTCCCGTGGGAGTACGGGGATAATATATAGCCTATGTTACTCCCTGATAATGTAGCTATCCAATGCTAAAAGAATTTTTCAAATCGGTCCAGTAGTTTCGGAGCCTATTCAATTCAAACAAACAAATCTTTCCTCTTTATAATATTAGTGTAGAAAAGGGAGTAAGTGATAGAGTGACGGCTGATAGGACAGAATGGAAGAAAAAAACGTGTTGCGCCGACCCCAAGTAACCTGCCCTGTTGTATCGACCTCCGGTCTCCGGAGGAGAGGGAGGTAGCGGCATCAATGCTGCCACAAGAAAAACCAATGGAGCTAATCAACATCGCAACAAAAAGAACCGGGACGTCATCTATCCAACTAGCAGCGAACTACTACGTTGAAATCCTGCATCGCGCAAGCAGAGTTTAGCATGCGATTTGAACAAATACATCAGCTCGAATATCAACTATCGCGCAGTTGCCCGCCAGGCACAACAACCGTCTAGTCGGAGGATCCTCCCTTTTCAACGGGGGTTTGCGGGACTTTACTCTCTATATCGCATACTTCTATAATGGGATAAGGGCAGGATGATGACGATGATAATTAAAACAAGACAAGATTCAGATTTCCTGGGCAGAGTCAAAGACCCAAATGATTCATGAGCATCAAATCCGGGTCAGATTTGAATTCAGGCTACATTCCCTGAAACGCAACTTTTAATTCAGTCACCCAACATCAAAATAACTTAAGCAGAAACAAGCTTCATCTAAAATCAAACATTAAAAATCTTCATTTAGAAATTCAAGAGAAATGACCTCAGAAAAGTTCAGACGATTCTTCGTTTGATATTTTTTACAACTTATTTCGTCGAATGTTGCTTACGTAATAAGCTTCCTAAAACTATGCGACATCATGTTCTTTGTCCCAATTGCTAAGAACACTCAATTTATCACTTCAACCATCTTATTTGGGATGATTTAAAGCCGCCACATTACATTTGCTCTTAAACATAGTTACAAATCTTAAGAGGATTCTCAAAAATGTTGAGTTGATTGAAATTTCTGGGAAGTCAATGATATAGAACAGAGCATGTTCAACGAAGTGAGAATCACCTCTTCCTCAGTAAATTGAGTTAGTAATGTTCTGATGAAATGATTTCAGTTTATGTTGGCTTTGTCTGATCTAGAAGCGATAGTGAAACATGCAATTTATTGCAATTTGCATTCACATTTATTTTGCTTGTTCTTTTCCCAAATAACAAGCGTTACAAATTAAATAATGAATTGAAAATTAATTAATTAATGCTGCCGCCTGCGTCACGGCCACGTTTTCAGATGGCAGCCGCAGTAGCGTAGCTAGCATGGGTGACACCCGGGGCGGATAATGTGGTGTCACCCCACAATTGAAATCCCCCCCCCCCCCATAATAATGAGTTGTGCCTTTGGCCATTCGTTCCGGTGACGGCAATCGCAAGCCATTTGTGCTGCAAGTTTTTGTTTTCAGAAATGTTCTTATAACAACAAACAATATTTCGAAAATGAGTGTGTTTTTTTTTTCATCATTATCTCAAATAAGCAACGCAAGTAAGCCCAAGAACTAAAAAAGGGCAGAACACAAGAGCGTGCGAAGCGAGCTCGAAAATTTTCACATTCCACCTCGGATAGGTTATATTTTCTTTTGATCATTCATACTTAAATAGAAATAACTTTATGGACTGACGCTAGAAAGCTCATTAACTAAGAGGGGCAGAACACAAGAGCGAGCGAAGCGAGATAGAAATTTTTGACAACCTTCCTCGGATAGTAACTTTATGGACTGATACTCATGAATTAAGAGGGAGCAGAACATAAGAGCGAGCGAAGCGAGCTCAACATTTTTTACATCCAACCTCGTATAGGTTTTGTTTTCTTTCGATCATTCATACTTAAAAGAAGTTACTTTATGGACTGATACAAGAAAGCTCATTAATTAAGAGAGGGCAGAACACAAGAGCGAGTGAAGCGAGGAACGGGAACGGTTTTATTTTCTTTTGATTATTTCATACAGAAACATAGTAATTTTGTTGAGTCATACAGAAACGCTCGAAAAAAAAGAGAGTGCAGTACGTAAGAGCGAGCGAAGCGAGCTCGAAATTTTTTACACCTCACCACCGACCGTTAAGGGGTGACACTCGACCGTGACAAAAAGTCAACGAACGAGTGTCACCCCTAAATACAATAACCTGAAGGACTAAAGAAATTTCTACACCTCATCTCGGAATGGTATTATGGTGGTTATTGTATTTTGAATACTTATACTGAAATTGAAGCTTTTGTTGTTAATTATATAGAAAAACTTACAAAGCTAGTGCACAAAATGCAAGAGCGTGCGAAGCGAGCTCAAAAATTGTTGTACCTTTTTCCCAACAGGTTTCATTGCATCAAACGTTTAGGGGTGCCACCCGATAGTGACAAAAACCGGTCAACGAGCAGTCGGGTGTCACCCCTAAACGGGCGTCAACCGGTGCGAGCCGCTCCCCCCGTCCCCCCTCACTACGCTACTGGGCAGCCGCGATGTGGACGTCTTATTAGTCATAAGTTTTCACAAAATGTATAACCGATATACTAAGGAATAACTGACCCAATATCGACAAGAAAACGACAGGGAGGTAAAATAATATAATGTGCCTACACAAGAATGTAGTACTTAAATCAACCTAACCCCTTTTTCCTAAGATTATCAGGGGGCCACTTTAGCAGAATCAGAAAGCACATCACGCTACCCGTCACTGTCCAAATTTTTCCAATCAACCTTGAACCTAATGCGTTAGCTGTAAAGATGAAAATGTTGTTGCGTGATTAATATTATGATTCTAACATGAATCTGCTAATGTGGCCTTTTTATTAGACCTTTTGTTATCCATCTCAGTCTCATTAAAATTGATCAACACCTAATGCGTTCATAGAACTGAGCATTGTGAACGAAAATTACGTGATCTTACTGCCAAGAAACTAATCATTAGATCGCCGCCAATGGATTCATTAGCAACTACCGGAGAATTGTAATAAATTCTCAATAGTAGAATTTCTTCTCCAAGTCAGTCCTAGAATTGTGGATTGACTTTCCTGTTGAGACATTGAGCAATATAGAGGAACTAGCTTCTGCCCGGAACTTCGTACGCGGATATCCCGCTTTTTCCCGTTTCCGCAGGAATTTTGGGAAATCTCTCTAAGTGCTCCCCCTCACGGAATGTAGGGAAGCTACATGCCAAATTGCAGCTTTCTACGACCAGTAGTTTCGGAGTCTGTGCGTTGTCTAAGTCACTATATGTAGGTATGTTAAGATGGTCACCCGTCCGCAGACCTACGTTGGCAAGCAAGCTTAAGGTGTATAGTAGGCTCAATAACCTTGAGCATCTGGGCCACACATCCATATCTGCGCCGCACACAGAAACATTTCCGTAGCGCACGCGCTACCTCAAAACTATTATCAAAGATTACGCGAGGACGCAGATATGCGCGCCAAGCCGGCTTTTTTGCCTAAGACTACAAGAGTATGGCGATTGCACGGCTGATTTTTAGTGTAGATAGATACATACGTTACGCATATTTTTATTCAATGGTCTCATTTTTTATACGAATGTGGTTAAACAGAAACAATATAGGTTAGAGAAAAACAATTTTGTAAAGCAGTTTCGACTTTTCTGCTTATGATCTATATGAAGATACTCGAAACTCAAGGTCAAACTGTTACCAGTGCACTGGTAACAGTTTGACCTTGAGTTTCGAGTATGCAGTGTATCTACTACTTTTTGTTTCTGCCTATACTACTTTACAGTCTCGTAAAAAGATTAAAAAAAAGTACATTCTAAAGTAAAGTAAGGTAAAGTAAAGTAAATGAAATAACTTAGAATAATATTCTAAGCGAAATAAATTTTAAGCCTATTTCATAGTTCAGCTCTGCTAAATAATTTTGTTGCAATTTCATTAACTCAAAAACTTCAGATTTGTTGAAAAAAACCGACCAAGTGACAGTGAAGACACACTGGAGAAATGTCTCTGAAAAGAATTACCGCTGTAAATCCTTATTTAACTACGGAACCCTGCAAATTACCTCCCTTTGCGTGCGCTGCGAAAATTATTGATGATAAAATGAAATAATTAACTCGAATTTTAGAGGACCCATCAATATCTACAAACAGAAAAGGCAGTGATACCAAATGCCCAACTATTATTGTATGTCACTTTTTTATTTAAAAATTAATAGATACGACAAAGCAAACCACGTCATTCGCACTTTGGTATCAGTTTTTATCATTATAAACCGTAATTTAATTAACTTATTTTTTTGAATTACTCAAATCGAACATTCAAAAGATATCATAATTTGATCAAAACAATACAATTTAGCCAACGGCCCCCACAGACGCGACTGACACGCCGCATAGACCGACCCAATAATGAAAATAAATGTTTGTTTATGAACTTGTATTTGTTTATGTTTGTGCTGATTAGCTGTACACCTACCACAATGTATTTCTTTTTAACCCAAAGGTTGACTAATAGAGAAGGCCTCGTTGCCTATGTACCACTATTGTTCATGAAGTTTAAATGAATAAATAGACTTATATTAATTTTTTATTTTTCTTTATTATTAGTAAGTTTGTTGGTAATAAAAGAAATTAAGAATTAACGTCGGCTACGTTTGAAAAAAAAGAGCAGGCAAAAATAACACCCGAGCGACGCCGATAGTATTTTGATAAAAGTTGCAGGATGAAACTGTACAATGCGCCCACGCGCTCAATCAAGCTGGCTCCTCTGCAAAGAGCTAGTCTATGAACGCACACTAATACAAAAGTTCGTAAATATTTACACTAACACATTCATACACACGTAGTCGGTCGATAGCGCGAGCGGAGCAACGAGCGACACAGCCTCCCCGTCTCAGTGCTAACGCACGACTGCCGCCTTCACCCAAACAGAGCTTTAAACTATGGGAGAATCAATATTGAACATTTTCTTTGCAAAATATTGATTGATTTACATACGTAATGTTCACTTTGTAGTACATTTTACCAGCAATTTTTCCATGTAGAAAAATTTTTAAACTTCGAAGCTGTTTGGAAGAAATATCCAAAAAATAGCATTTTGTTAAATATTTTTTTACAGCAAAACTATACGTCATACGAAAACAACAATTGTTCATATTGTTGTTTATGAATCTACCATATACATATATTTTTTTCTAATCTTTTAACCCAGCCGTTAATGGAGAATATCCTTTAGAAATTAGCCTTTTGACGGCTCTAAAGCAGAGGTAGGGCCTTAACCTTGAAGATCGCTCCGTGCAGCTGTTACTCTTTAGCCACAAGCTACTATTATATAACCTATTACTATCAAAGACAAAACTTACTCCATTTATCATCAGCATCTTGCCCTTTTCAAATGTATTTAGGATCGGCGAAATGTTTTACTCTGCGAAACTTCTCTACCAGCTTACGTCTCCTTTTCTTGTCCATTTATCATTTGACTCCATCTGGTTTATCTGCATTCGTTTAACATTTTAATTTATTTTTTCATTCTTTTTAAACTCCCCTTCAATATAGTGTACATTATTCGACTAGTCAAGCCCTTTCATTTGATACCCATATTGAGGAGTTGTAAAAAAAAAGTAATTAGCCATTTTGTGGTGGCGGCTATCTTGGATTTGGAAAATTTAAAAGTGTATTTTATTCTACTAGTCAAGCCCTTTCATTTGATACCCATACTGAGGGAGTTATGAAAAAATATGTAATCCACCATTTTGTGGCGGCGGCCATCTTGGACCGATTTTCATCAAACATAGCTAAGAACACTCCCGACTAGTTCATCTTTCAAAAAAAAAAAAAAAAATCAATATCGGTTCATCCGTTCGGAAGCTACGATACCACAGACAGACACACACACACAGACACAGAAACGTCAAACTTAAAACACTCGTCGTTTGTGCGTCGGGGTTTAATAAAATAGTTTAACAGAAACTGAATCATAGTCCTAGAAACATTAAGTGCTTTTTACGACGCCAAACCAACTAATCTTGGGTTTTCCAATCGCTTGTAACATCAATGGATTTTCCTGGAGTCCAGCAGTGCCAGTAATAAGATATCGACACAGCTACTCGAGTCTGACGGGATATTCAAGATGTTAAACTTCACTACATCCTGTCGGTGTCTTAAGGGATTATGCTCAACATGTTTTAAGAAAACTGAAGGTAACTTCTTAGTTTTAATTTAGTTTTTAGGGTTCCGAACAAAAAACGGAACCCTTATAGGATCACTCGGGTGTCGTTCTGTCTGTATGTATGTCTGTCTGTCTGTTCGTCTGTCACATCCAGTTTTCACCGGATCCACTAGACCGATTCTGTTGAAATTTGATACAAATATGGACTTTTGTGACCCAAACAAGGACGTGTTACCTAAATTATTAAATTGTTAGTATGGGGGTCACTTTTGGGGGTCAAACTAAAAATTTTAAAAAAATGTTTTTTGAATAATATCGTGTGACATATCAAATGAAAGGGCTTACTGTGACGGTTTTTTTACTATATATAGGCATACGTTTGACCACAATCTCACCTGATGGTAAGCGATGATGCGGTCGAAGATGGAGCACGTTTGCCTAGAAGCAACCTATTCACTCTTGTCTTAAAGACTCACAGGTTGTAGCTATCTAGAAACACAGACTCTGGCAGGGAATTCCACTCCTTAGCTGCTATTCGCACTATGAATGTGTTCCCAAAACGTTTAGTGCGTGTGGGTGGGATGTCCACCATATACCGGTGGTGCATCGCCGTTCGTCTTGTGGTCCGTTGTATGATGGAACGGGCTTGGCGGAATTAAATCATGCAATTCCGTCGCACACTCCCCAAAATGCAAGCGATAGAAAACCGACAGGCCAGCAACTCGGCGTCGATGCTCAAGGCTTTGGAGCTTCGACTCGACGAGCCTGTCATTACCGATGATCCTCTTAGCTCGTTTCTCAATTGACTCAAGGGCATCAAGCTGGTATTTGGCAGATCCGTCCCAAAGATGAGAGCAGTACTCCATACACGATCGAACTTGCGCTTGATAGAGCTTGAGCAGCTGTTCCGGCGTGAAGTACCGTTTCACCTTTGCTAGGACCCCCAACTTTCTGGCAGCCACTTGAGCCTTTGCCTCTATGAAAGGGCCAAAATTGAGGGTAGATGTTAACGTAACACCGAGAAGCTCAAGTCGGTCGGTTATCGGCACGGTTACACCACGAAAAGATGGAGCTGGGTGGAATTGGCTCCTTTTAGCGGAAAATAGACACGCTTGGGTCTTAGCAGCATTGAACTTGACCAGATTGGCATCGCCCCATTCTGAGACAGCCTGTAAGTACAAGTTCAAGCGCTCAACCATAGCCTCCCGGAGAGACCGGATCTGCGACCCACCAGCTCGTGCGTCGGACACGTATCTCTCAGCAACAGTGCTGTCGTCTGCATACCCAAAGGTACCGGGTTTTAGCAGATCATTAATATGCAGCAGGAACAATGTTGCCGAGAGCACCGACCCCTGAGGAACCCCGGCATTAATATCCAGTAGTCCAGACGAGCAGCCATCTATGACCACTCGGATAGACCGATCCCTCAGGAAATCTGCAATCCAATCACACAATCCGGCGGGCAGACCGAAGGAAGGAAGCTTACTAATAAGGCTATCGTGCCAGACCCTGTCGAAGGCCTTTGAGATATCGAGGGAGACCGCAAGTGCCTCCCCGTGCTTCTCTATGGCCTCACTCCAGATGTGAATGGCATACGCTAGAAGATCCCCAGCAGACCGATTTCGGCGGAACCCGTATTGTCGGTCGCTAACGATATCATTCGCTTCTAGGTATGCTAGGAGCTTATGATTCAGTACGCGTTCCATACTCTTACAGAGTATGGACGTTACCGAGATGGGTCTATAATTCGACGGGTCAGAACGACTACCCTTCTTGGGCACGGGCTGCACGTTAGCTTGCTTCCAAGCATTCGGTACTTTTCCAGTCTCAAACGAAAGGCGAAATAGGCGTGTCAAGATTGGAGACAACTCAGGCGCACAAGTCCTCAAAACAATCGCCGGTATCCCGTCGGGGCCACTAGCTTTATTCACGTCTAGGTTACGCTATACCTGAAGAACGTCCTTCTGATGAATGCGAATGTTCGACATACTCGACTCGCATCCATCTGGAGAAGTAGGGGGCCTCGCGCCACCAGGATCTAGACGCGACGAATCCGCAAACATAGAAGCAAACAAGTTTGCTTTCTCCTCAGCGGAGTGTGCCAGTGACCCATCGGGTCTCAGCAGTGGTGGTAGTGAGGGGCGGCAGAAGTTCGATTCGACCGACTTAGTCAGGGCTTACGGGCGACTTAGGGTTTACTGTGGGAAAACTATAAGAAGTCAGCAGTGTTAATATAACATGTTAAAAAAATGAAATTGGTTCGGAACCCTTAGCACGCGAATCCGACTCACCTTTGGCCAGTTTTTCAGGGTTCCGTAGTCAACAAGGAACCTTTAAAATTTCGCCATGTCTCTCTGTCTGTCTTACCGCGGTTTAGCACAAGGACGCTTAGCACTTTGGAATTTGGTATGGGTATACATAAGAATTCGCCGTATGATATCGGCCGGTGCCGTATGGTGCCGTAAAAGAATAACACCATCCCATCACAACCCGTGGGTGTCGTAAGAGGCGACTAAGGGACTCACCAGAGAATGGGCAGCAGCGTTCTCTGTAAAACGCAACACCATACACTGCGATCGCCAACCCGCCTGCCAAGCGTGGCGATTATGGCAAACCCCCCCTTCTGGGGGAGGCCTATGTCCAGCAGTGGACGTCTTTCGGCTGTTATGTTGATGATGATACATAAGAATCACTCCGACAAAGTGGTGAAAAAAATTTTTGAAAAAAAAAATTTGTGTACCTACACGTAAAGTGCCGATGATTTTTTTTACTGTCTATCCCGTGGCGTGGGATGTCGTTGGATAGGTCGTTTAAAAATATTGCGGGTATGCGAAAACCATTTTTCCATCCAAGGATCCGTTTGCGAAATATTAATTAAAGTGCTAATGTTAAAGCACCTCTGCCAGCTAAACGGTTGTTATTGGAGACGTGAAAAAAAGAATAGTAGTAGTATATAAAACTATCACAGCTAAGTAAGCTTTACAAGATAATGAGTAATAGTCGACCAAATTATAAAATGTAGCAATTGGGACGTGCAACTACGCAACCCTAAACTGCGCGTGGCCCAATATGCGCCTGGCCGGTTTTTTTTTTGTAATCGGGTCAATATGTTTCAGAGATCTTATGTATCAAATATTTAAAAACAATCAAAAATTTTACCTCTTCAATATTAGTTCCAAAAAGTAGTTTCATATTTCAACCATTACAAATCTACTGACGGGTAGCTGGATTCTGTGAGCCAGATATTAAAAGAAAATCAATAATAGCGTGACGTGATTGACAGAACGGAATTCAATAAGAAAGCGACTGGCGCAGACCCCAAGTATCTCACACAGGACGAGGGCAGGAAGACGGTGCGGATGTCTCATTATCATCATCATACTCAGCTCAAACTCAAACTCTTAGCTCTGCGTTCAACTCGGTGGAACGCAGAGCTAAGAGGCTCATCGGTGACGTAAAACTGGTGGATGCCAAGCTGCACAGCTTGGCTCTTCGCCGTAAGGTTGCCTGCTTGTCGGTCTTCTACAGATTGTACTTCGGTGAGTGTGCCCAAGAACTCCACGACCTCATCCCACCGGCCCCCTTCTACCATCGGACATACAGACGCACGGCATCTTACCATCCCTACCTTGTTGCTATTCCACCAGCTCGCACTAAGCGTTTCCAAACGTCTTTTATAATGCGCACAGCAAAGGAGTGGAACTCTCTGCCTGCGTCCGTGTTTCCAAACGCTTTCAACCCTAATCTCTTCAAAGTTAGAGTGCACAGGCTGCATCTGGGTAAGCTCGCTCCATCGTAGACTTTGTCTCGGTCATCTCTGACCTAGACTAGAGTCAAGAGCAAACCCATCACAAATTAAAAAAAAAAATTCGCTCAGGATAGGCCTCTTTTTTCCTGTGCCAATCCCTAAGTTCCTGTGCCAGCCTCATCCAGGTTCAACGCGCGATGGCAACAATGTCGTCTGATGATGTCCACTGACTGAAACTCGATCAGTTTCAATATTCCAATGTTTCCATTCCCAACGCAAGAAGCAAGCGGTACAGGGCTGTGTACCGCTTGTTTCCAAATTCTACCTTTGATAAACATTTTCCCTGAAATAAACATTTTGATCCGTTATAAATAAACATGCACGTCCCGTAATAGAATATTGAGGGTATTATTAGCTCCTTGTTCACGCTGCCGTGTGGGATTGCTCGTGATGAAACTTGGACGCTTGTGGAAACTGTTCAAGAGGGATAAAACAAGAGTCAGCTACTGGTGAGCTGCTCACTTATACGTCACGTCAGGAGAGCTGATCAGCGAATCATGACAAAACCATAGAAGCGTACTTTTTAAGATTTATTTATTGTCGTAACAATTACTTCCTATACTAACAGGCCAAAGAAAGATAACTATAAAGTTTTTTTCAAAAAATACAACCGACTTCCAAAAACAAAACACTACAAAGTATAAACTATAAATATAACTTTAATTTCGGAAGTCGGTGTTTTTGGTTATTTTTTCGTTTTTTGACACCGACTTCCGACTTTTTGTTTTTAATCACTTTTTAGTGGTACCTACCTGCGTACCCATCAACAGCGTACCGGCGTGATTTTATGTTAAGAACTGGTGTAAACAATAACAGACATGCGATTTCAGCAATCCCGATACATTTGCTATCATTTATTGAAGAGTTCCGTTGCCTACCTCCGAAGTTCTTCTTCAGATCTTCACCAAATTGAAACAGGACCAATCCAGGAAAATACTTTTCCAACAAAAAAAGAATCATCCAAATCGGCTGACAATTGGCGAAAATATAGCTGAACAAAAATTTTTCATGGGGTCTTATTATCATCTAATTTATACCTTCCATCATCAGCTCAGGTTCATGAAATGATGATTACCAAGTACAAACATCTGAATTCGTTAGAAAGTTTATGAAAAACACTGTATGTGCCTGTGAAATTTGCGGGTTTCCCTCGATTTTCATGGGATCCCATCATCAGATTCTGACTGGGTGACAATGGGACCAATCGGGAAGTATATCCTTTCAGATAAAACAACAATTTTTCAAATCGATTCATAAATGACGGAGTTATGAGGTAACAAACATAAAAAAATACAACCGAATTAAGAACATCCTCCTTTTTTAAAGTCAGTTTAAAAGATACTAAGAAAGATACATACGAGTACCACTTTCTATTACTGCTCCATCGTCTGGTAAACTGGTCTCGTGGATGCTAGTGTGACTGCTGAGTATAGGCTCCTAAGTTTGATTGACTAACTGCGTCCGCGATCGAGTGGTTTAGGCGTTTGCCTTGTGACCCGGTGCTCGTGGGTTCGATTCCCACAGGAAAGCATACTTTGTAAAGTTGTTTCCAGTTTGGCTAGGACATTGCCGGCTTGGATCGCCTGATTGTCTGATAAAAAGATGATTCCGTGCTTCGGAAGGCACGTATAAGCCGGTGGTCCCGGCCGCCAAATGGCGGTCGTCAAATAGAACATGTCAGAGGCCCTTGAGGTGGTATATAAATAAAGGCCTTGTTTTAAGGATGGGAAGTCATCAAATGACTCCTCCCGCTCTGGGCGGAGCTGAAAGGAGTGTCAAACTCTTACTGACTAAAACCCATCCGTGTTCCTCATAATGCCCTTCGCGTTCCAGGGCCGCGCTGACTCTTTCGAACTAATTCCGCAACCAAGAAAACAGAAACCTACTCTCAGCAGTGGGCAAAATCAAGCTGTGGATGATTAAGAAGATGATTCTAGTCTATCTACTGAAAGCAGGAAGCTGGCGTGGAAAGAAATAAAGAAAGAAATCATTTATTTGCATTAATAATTTGTAAAATGATATCACCGTTAAAGATGGTTGTTTCAAACACGAAGTTAAAGCAGAATTTTCGACCTCTTCATTAAATTTGACTACTTAGTAGATCGCTTATATCACATTTCAATTTCATCATCTTTTAATTATGTAATACCATTAATAACATTTCTGAAAGCTGGATAAAATTAATTATTATAATATTTCAGCGCAAGACTATCATCAGATTTCAGCGAGCTATTTCTAAACTCTTGCAACTGTCACAAAAAATATATTTCTAAAATAAAATAACTTCAAAGACTGTTTAATTCAGAACAAGTGTGCTTGGTAAAGTCATCATCTTCTGATGTTCTTTTATAGGTGATCTAAAACACTTATTAAATTTACTTTCATCTTCAAAAAATAGAAAACTTCTTGGATATAATCATATTCATGCATAGATACTTTTATTTCAATATTATTATCTACAATAACATATCAACGTTGTAACGACACTCGTAGGCGGTAAAGGTGATTGTAGACCAAAAACTACGGTCAGCTAGTTTTTTTTTTAAATTGTTATTCCATTTATTCGGAACCCTAAAACAACCTGAACTATCTAAACTTAGCTAAGCTCTGGGTCCACAACCACAGTTTAAATCAGCGCCATCTCTTGACCGATAGTCGAACAAATGCAAGTTTTGTTGAGGATTTCTGAAAAAGTGTGCTATTTAGAGAAATCATATTATTTTTCCTATAATCTTTACATAAACTTCTATCACTTGGTTATTTTTTTTACATTTTTAAGAACCCCTTTCAGCCACTGTCGCAAAAAAAAATACATTTATGTTTCGTTCTTATTTGCAAAATAATTGAACTAATGTCATCTTAAACTATTCCAAATTTCAAGTTCAAAGCATTAGTAGTTCTTCAGATATCCAGCTGTGACAGATCACTTAGTCACACCATAAGGGTTCTTTTTTACCATTTTGATACGAAACCCTAAAAACTAAGAAAAAGAACCGCCTTCAAAAGGGTCCACTTCAAAAAGTAAAAAAAAAAACACTAACACCGAATTCTTCGCCGTTCACTTATCTCGTTCGTTAAGTATGAAAAGAATGACTACCGTAAAACAGAGTGAATTGAAACGCACGGGTGAATAGAAACAAAACATTAGAGGGGATTATCACTTTATTTAAATTCTGCTTGCAGCATTTAATTTTTAAATGAGTATTAGTTTTAAAAGATTGATCATTTTTTATAAACCCATGATGTGGTGTTCAAGACCGTGAAATGAAGTGATTCAAGTGAAAATACTATTCAAAGTTTTGTTTCTATTCACCCCTGCGTTTCTATTAACCCCGTTTTACCGATACTTTACTTTTGATTTACTTGTTCACAATATGATCATTACTTTACTTTTGATTTTCTTGTTCACAATATGATAAAACTAAAAATCAAAAAACCCGACTGCAAAACAGTCAACTTATAAGCAATGCACTAAAAAGACCAAAACCGGCACACTTTTATGAACGAAAACTGTTTCCTAATTAAATTTAGACATATGGCCTATATACATTTTTGTAACCTCCAATTTCCTTTATTTTGATACTCGATAGGTTTGGGTAAAAAAATATTAACGACTTACAATATATCGCCAAAAATGCGCCATATTGGAAGGTACGAGGTAGTAAAGAAATTTACAACCAAACAAGCATACATCTATATCTATACTAATGTATAAAGCTGAAGAGTTTGTTTGTTTGCTTGAACGCGCTAATCTGGTCCGATTTGAAAAATTCTTTCCGTGTTGGATAGCCCATTTATCGAGGAAGGCTGTAGGCTATATAACATCACGCTACGACCAAAAGGAGCGGAGCAGTAATGAAAAATGTGACGCAGACGAAGTTGCGCGGGTCAGCTAGTTCAAGATACGCGCGAAAACATAACCCTTCCTTAGCAGTCGGGTAAAACTACGATAGTCTATTTATTTTAAACTAGCTTTTACCCGCGACTTCGTACGCGCATATCCCGTTTTTTCCCGTTCCCGTAGGAATTTCCCATTCCCGTATTCCCGCTCCGCTCCTATTGGTCTTAGCGTAATGATATATAGCCTATATAGCCTTCCTCGATAAATGGGCTATCCAACACTGAAAGAATTTTTCAAATCGGACCAGATTAGCGCGTTCAAGCAAACAAACAAACTCTTCAGCTTTATATATTAGTATAGATGAACTTGCTGTACCTACGTAGTAAGCGCACTGTCTCCGAAGTGACCCTGTAGCAATCCAATCAGAGTCGAGACATGTTTGTTAATCCTGTAAAGTTTTATTTAATGGATTTGCACCCTTTTCGTACTGACTGGTTCAATTATGGAACTTGCTAAGAAACACCTGCTTTTATGCTCATGAAATACTTTACACCTAAAGCAATGTTATTTTAACTTGGAAGAAATGGAGTCCTTAAGATCAGGTTTATTTGTACAACTAAACAATGCACATTTGGCTTGCGTCCGTATGAAGAGATCAAACATAATGCACTGTTAAATTCGGTTTGATGTGGTTTACGTACTTACAGCTTTTTACTGAAATCCATAAAATGGCTGTTAATGGAGTGCATTAAATAAATTTCTGAGGAATACCAAAATAATTGCCTTTTACAGATACCTTCCTACTGTTTCGCTTTTATGGGATATTCAAAATGAATTCAAGTATAAATGTTAGTTTCATCTAATATATAAAATTCTCGTGTCACAGTTTTCGTTGCCATACTCCTCCGAAACCCTCCTATTTGCAAAATAAATATCATTTATCATTTAAACGGCTTGACCGATTTTGATGAAATTTTTTGTGCTTCTCCGGTATCTATGAGAATCGGCCAACATCTATTTTTCATCCCCCTAAAGAGTAGGGTAAGAGTAGGGTAGGAGTAGGGTAGGAGTAGGGTAGGAGGAGGGTAGGAGTAGGGTAGGAGTAGGGTAGGAGTAGGGTAGGAGTAGGGTAGGAGTAGGGTAGGAGTAGGGTAGGAGTAGGGTAGGAGTAGGGTAGGAGTAGGGTAGGAGTAGGGTAGGAGTAGGGTAGGAGTAGGGTAGGAGTTATATTATAGATGAAAATTGTGACGCAGACGAAGTTGCGCGGGTCAGCTAGTCTAATATATAAAAATCTCGTGTTTCGTTCGACCGATTTTCATGAAATTTTATGTGTATATTCGGTAGGTATGAAAATAGGTGGTAAGCTATTTTTGTTTTTATTTGGCAAAACAACGTTTGCCCGATCAGGTAGTATTATATAAAACAATATAATATAGCTGTTCGTCATAGTAGATGTGGACATTGAGCAGACGCAGGTCTTATCCAGGATCAGGGTACGTCCTCTTCTCTTCTCTGGAAATTTCCTCACTGCCATGCACTGAGCGTTACCAAACGTCTATTATAATGCGCACAGCAAAGGAGTGGAGCTCTCTGCCTGCGTCTGTGTTTTCAAACGCTTACAACCCTAATCTCTTCAAAGTTAGAGTGAACAGGCTCCTTCTGGGTAAGCTCGCTCCATCGTAGACTTTGTCTCTGTCATCTCTGACTTAGACTAGAGTCAAGAGCAAACCCATCTCAAATTAAAAAAAAAAATGTCCCACCAATTTGTTGAACAGTGAGAGCTTGTGACCGGTGCACGAGATGATCTTTAAGCCATGTTTAGGCGTAATACATGGTCTAAAAGATCTATAGTAAAAAATATATTCATTCAAAAGACAACGACAAACCCTTTGGCATTGTTAGGGGCATAATAAATCATCTGGGGTTGGTACCTAAAAAAGTACAAATAAAGACAATTCATAACAAACAACACGACTAGAAAAACATCAAAAGCCATCTCAAAATAGAACCACGTTGTGTTGAGTTGAGTGTTGAGGGGTTCCTCAACACTACTCCCGAGTCCTGACTCAGACCTAATTAAAGACCACCGCGGTCCACGCCACAGCAAAAGAAACACCAAGTTCTCTAGCTAGGCCAATGACAGATAAGAGGAGCAAAACAAATGAACAGCGTGACGCGTCAAACAACGTGTGTCACGTATGTAGGAGCTGACAATGGAACTGCACTTGGCGAGCGGCCAGATAAATTAACTCAGCTGTGTCTGGAGTCTGGAGTGTAGGTACGGAGCTAGATACAAGATAAATTTAGGGACAAACCTTCAATGGTCAAAAAAGTGGAATAAAAAAACATTTTAAAATCTGCCCCAGGTATACCTCATTTTTGTGAAAACTGCATATAAAAACGAATTCAAATATTTTTTTATAATAAACTAGCTTTTACCCGCGACTTCGTACGCGCATAACTCGTTTTTCCCGTTCCCGTAAGAATTTCGGGAAATCCTTAGTGTTCCCCTACACTCACCAAGGAACCTACATGCGAAATTTCAGCGTTCTATAACTAGTATTTTCGGCGGTGCGTTGTCTGTCAGTCACTAATTAACAGATGAATTGTATATATTAGGATCACAAACTATACGAATTTATTACGAGGGCACAAATGGCTTGACTCAATTTAAAGTTTAAGTAAATCCAGGAATCCCAGGTTTTTATACAGTGTTACATTTCTTTCGATAATTAAATTTGTTTTTGAGTATTTCTATATTAGCTTAAAACAAAATAAGGAGAGAATTCGTCAAACATGGCAGAGAAGAAAATTACTAAAAAGCGAACTAATCTACTATATAAAAATAAGTCGGGTTTTCCTTCATGACGCTATAACTCCAGAACGCACGAACCGATTTTAATAATTCTTTTTTTGTTGGATTCGCCAAAATACAGGGAAGGTTTAAAAGCAAAAAAAATGGGTAGGTAGATAGGGTAGGTAGGTAGGGTAGGTAGGTAGGTAGGGTAGGTAGGTAGAGTAGGTAGGTAGGTAGGGTAGGTAGGTAGGTAGGGTAGGAGTAGGGTAGGAGTAGGGTAGGAGTAGGGTAGGAGTAGGGTAGGAGTAGGGTAGGAGTAGGGTAGGAGTAGGGTTGGAGTAGGGTAGGAGTTATATTATAGATGAAAATTGTGACGCAGACGAAGTTGCGCGGGTCAGCTAGTAACTAAATAGATATGCTTATGACACTTCTTTCTCGAAGGCTTCTCGAATCATTTAGGTACTATTTACTATTTATAGGCTCGCATTTGACCACTATCTCACCTGATGGTAAGCGATGATGGAGCACGGTTATGGAGGTAAGTGGTTATTAGCAATTATTACTAATTTAAAGTTCCCTGACTCCTCGACAATCCCCACAATACATGACCACGTGGTACACGCGTCCCTTTGTCAGATCTTTCGTTGTTTTCAAACAAATAACACAATTAACACTTAAAGTCTTCAGCATATCCTCCTTTTCACAAAACTCGTAACTCTTCGTTTATTAAGCGACGACTGATTGATTTCAGCACCTTTATTTATTTTCCTTTTGTATTTTTCGCAAAATCCGTTGTTAACAAATCTTGGCTTTTAACTTTTGATGTTTCACTCGTGAATCGTAAACGTCAATTTATCAGTGAGGGTCATTAAACTCAAAAACACATGAAATATCAAAGAAAATTAGTGAAACGTGATGATTTTTTTTTTACTACGTGTAAATGAGGTGTATTTCTCTGAAAATGGATCTTAAACATGCCTTTTGTAAGTACAGCATGAATGAGTACTATAATGAATTAATTATGTCTGGACAGGAAAATTCTCTGCTAAGCCATTTGCATCTGTTTGGGAAAACTCGATGTTGTAAAGTTTAAAATAATTTTAACAGCCCTTTATTTTCCGTGTGCTGGGTTTTACTTTAGTAATCCTTATAACAAAGAGTTTTGTTTAAGTAAATATCTTTTACTAAACATAAATTGCACCAAAAACTTAACACAGAGTCAGTTTTAATTCAAGTTCATCATCATCATATCAGCCGAAAGACGTCCACTGCTGGACATAGGCCTCCCCTAAGTGTCGCCACAACGACCGGTCCTGTGCGTCTTGCATCCATCTGCTACGCGCGCCTCACACCTGCTAGTCTATTCTATAAACAACTATTTCGATATCGAGCTTCACCTGAGTGACAAAACTCACAAAATGAGCTTTATTGCACACAACATAAAGGTCTTAATTTAAAACTCACCTCGGATTCCACTGTCGAGATACGAAAATGTTGTTACAGAACAGCACTACAGGTCATCGGTCCAACTTGTGGGAGGCTTTCCAACGCTGCGTCTTCCAGTTCAAATTCAAGCTACTCGAGGTTAAATACTAACTCACGCCTAAATCGCCGAATCGTTTTGTAGAATTTAGAAACAGCGAAAGATGGGACACGAGACCCTAGAAACGGTTATAGGCTACGTTAACACGAGGGAAGCCGCGGCTGAGGCACTTGTCTGACTGCCGGCGATCAGCGAGTAGCGAGTAAAGCTTGAAATTCAAGCTTTACTCGCTGGCGAGCAGCGGGTAGCGAGTGAATAGTTTCGATAGTTTTACCGCTCGAGTTTTTTGCGACGGGCGATTACTCGCAATACTCGCTCTAGCCCACACTATAGGTCAAAATGACCGCTGATTAGTGAGTTCTGACCGCCAAGCGAGTATCGCCGAGCGAGTGTTGCTGAGCTAGTACAATCTTTGATAGCTCTTGTCGTTGCGATGAACTAGTGGTACGAGCCGGATCGCCTGCAGTACGAACAGCCAGCTATTGACTATAAATGTGTCTCTTTTACTCACACGAGATCTATATTTTTTGTACCTTTCCTCAGCGAGCAAATAGTCGAAAGCTAATTGCTTCCTCGCCGGCTGCGAGTCAAGTGCCTAAAAACTAGTCAGTAGTAATATTTCATACATGGTCCCGAGCTAGAACTTATTCTGAGTTAATAATTGAGCGCTTGAACGTGTCCTTACAGGCTGTCTCTGAATGGGGCGATGCCAATCTGGTCAAGTTCAATGCTGCTAAGACCAAAGCGTGTCTATTATCCGCCAAAAGGAACCAATTCCACCCAGCTCCATCTTTGGGAGGTGCAACCGTGCCGATAACCGACCAACTTGAGCTTCTTGGAATTCCATTAACATCTACCCTCAATTTTGGTCCTTTCATAGCGACAAAAGCTCAAGTGGCTGCAAAGAAGTTGGGGATCCTAGCAAAGGTAAGACGGTACTTCACACCGGAACAGCTGCTGTAACTCTATCAGGCGCAAGTTCGATCGTGTATGAAGTACTGCTCTCATCTTTAAGACGGATCTGCTAGATACCAGCTTGATGCCCTTGAGTCAATTGAGAAACGAGCCAAGAGGATCATCGGCAATGATAGGCTCGTCGCGACGAAGCTCCAAAGTCTTGAGCATCGACGACGAGTTGCTAGCCTGTCGGTTTTCTACCGGTTGCATTTTGGGGAATGTGCGACGGAATTGCATAATTTAATTCCGCCAAGCCCGTTCCATCATCGGACCACAAGACGAATGGCGATACGCCACCGGTTCATGGTGGACATCCCACCCACACGCACAAAACGTTTTGAGAACACATTCATAGTGCGTACAGCTAAGCAGGGAATTCCCTGCCGAAGTCTGTGTTTCCTGATAGCTACATCCTGGGAGTCTTTAAGTCAAAAGTGAATAGGTTACTTCCACATCATCGCTTACCAACAGGTAAGATAGTGGTCAAACGCGTGCCTATCAATAGTAAAAAAAAAGATAACTCTGACTGGTGCAAGCGAATGGGCTTTTTTAATCCTCAAATAACTTTTAATTGAGGAATAAAAATGGGGTATATAAAAAAACAGCCTTTTTACTACCTGCAAAAATTGAGACACAAAAAAGGGCGCTTATCTGTTAGTTTTTCGTAGACAGCTTTCGATCGTAGCACTTTGCTACGGCAGACCTACGGACACGCTACGAATCGTAGAGCAGCGTAGCAAGTATAAGGTCTACGAAATAAAGGTTGAGCATGTCTGGCTACAAATAACGTTAACCTCTCAATACTTCATGCGCTCCTGGTACACAGACTGTCTAATAACGTATTAAAATGTTGATAATTCTGCTATAAATTCTTGAGTGTTTCATATTATGAAAATGTAAACACGATCATCAAAACTTCATACTGAAGAATACATTAGTACTTGTTTTATGTTTTGTATTTTTTCTGACTAGATTACATTTTTTTGTTTCAAATATAATTTGCCTGACACCTTTTACGATAGCCAGCTTGGGTCAAAAAACGATGTATGTAAGTTATAAAGATGACCTAAGGATGTTATAAAAAACACAAAGCTAAAGCCAAACACATAAAGCTGAAGAGTTTGTTTGTTTGTTTGCTTGAACGCGCTAATCTCAGGAAACCTAATCTAAGCTAATCAAAGGTCCGATTTGAAAAAATCTTTTAGTGTTACATAGCCCATTTATCGAGGAAAGCTATAGGCAATAGGAGCGGAGCAGTAATGAAAATTGTATCGCAGACGAAGTTGCGCGGGTCAGCTAGTATTTAATAAAGAATAAGCCGCTTTCGGGACGTATCTGCGTAGAAAATAAGGATATACTGTTAAATTAAACAAAAATGATTTGTACTGGCTTAAGATTTACTGTTAAAAACAAAGACAAACAATAAAAAACAAATATGAATTAAGAAAACATATAAGAGTTCAAAAAATCCATGCTTATTTGTTGGAAAAATCTAAAGCAGGCAGAAATTAGTACAATATTCGAATTAACTGAATATTTCGACATGTGTCCTTAAATAATAAATGAATGACGTTGTAAACCGACGAAGGTATGAAGGAACTATTTAGACTGTGAAGTTTTGGGTCTTTTGCTTCAGAAACAAAATTCTACTATTAGATATTTGATGTAAATCATAAAACTGACACGATAAAAAAACTTTTTACAAAAGAAAATATAACCGACTTCCAAACAAAACACTACAATGAATAAAATAACCTTAATTTAGGAAGTCGGTGTTTTTGGTTTTGTTTCTTTGTTTTTAACACCGACTTCCGAAATTAAGGTTATTTTATTATTTAAGTAGTGATACTTGGACGACGTGTTCGTAAAAATACCCACCGAATTGAGAACCTCTTCCTTTTTTGGAAGTCGGTTATAAATGCACTATTACGGCCAGTTCCAAACACCAGGCAACTGCCTCAAGTACCAGGGTTTTATAAACACACAAGGCCCTTTAGAAGGAGACTGACACGTATGACGTAATCACAGGGGGAAGGCCACTTTAAGAGAATCATAATATTAATCACACAAAAATCTGTCAAATTTAATTTTCATCTTTATCGCTAACGCGTTAGGTTGAAGGTTGATTTGCAAAATTTGACAGTGACGGGTAGCGTGATTTGCTTTCTGATTCTAGTAAAGTGACAGTTTTAGACCCGCTGGTGTCACACATCTGTGATTACGACATACGTATCAGTCGGAGACAACGCAACGCTCTACAAATCCGAACTTTTTCTAAAACCCAACGAGCGCACCTACAGTCCGTTCACAGTTCTTTTACATCTGACAGCAACCATTATATCAACGCAAATAAAGATCACTATGACGCAAAATCAGAGACAAAATTACCGTGAACGGACTGTATTCTTCTTTGTTCTAAGAAAAGAAGAAAAACGCCGCAAGCAGTACTTTAAAACAGCCTCTCTCCGTCATAGGGCGCTCCATCCAGTTCAGGCTGCCTCTCGCCTTCGGGAGGCAAGCCCCACTTGGGTCGACAGCCGTTGTGGGCGTGGTACCGCGGGATGCGGTCGTCGCGGATCATCTCGTACGCTAGCCGAGCTATGCCATTCTGGTAGTCGCTGATGCCGGTGTGATACAGTTGTGGTCGGACGTAGCCGCATACTGTGGATTGGAAAGGAATATTTTGTCAGTAAATGATAATAAGGTAAGGTAAAGAAAGCGACATGCAATAGAGAAGATGCAAATACAGAATTTATGAGAATCTTGTTAATAAAATGATAAAAAAGTATAAAATACCTGTATTTTATAGCTTTTTATAATTTTTTAAAACGTTACAATGGTTTTTATTTTAGTTAATATCGATTTTTAACAAAAATAATGAATTAAAGTAACGTGGAACGGAACGTTTCTGAAAACAACAATCAGCGTTTAGTTACGTCACTGCTGTTATTACAACGAAAAGGCAACCTTACCAAGGTCTTTGAGTTAGGACAGTTCTTGACCAGTGGCAGACAGGAGTGACGTCATCGTCCGTTATCGCGCGAAAATTTAAACTGTCGGTTTAAAAACGCGATTTTGGCAATACATTAAAGCGTTTTCATTTCTTATTTATGTGGTGGTCTATTCTAGATGGAGATCTCTAAAATTAAAGCAAAAATGGAAATATTGCATGTTCCCTATTGTATTTATTTGATGGAATCTTTGTAGAGATTTGGTTTGAAATACCGAATTAATCTACACATCCTTGAAAATGAGAGACTATCCACCTGCAGGAAGCATAAGACAGAGGCATGCACTGCAATACAAAGCTCTCACTCTCCTCAACAATGTCCACTAAAGCTAGACGGAGGTGAGACATCCCTTTCCATTAAAACACATCCCTCTGTTGCGCACATCTCGGCTTTGATGAAGTCTATCTGAGCCTCTTTTTTACTTTTTTTTAAGGATGGGAAATCATCAAGTTGTCTCCTCCCGCTCGGGGTGAAGCAGAAGGGAGTGCCAGACTCTTACTGACAAAACCCATCCGTGTTCCTCCTAATGCCCTTTGCGTTCCAGAGCTGCGGTGACTCTTTCGAAAAATTCCGCAACCCTGGCAGGAGTCTATCTGGGCCTAAGGCTGCATTTGCACCAGTGATGAGCGAGGATGCGTAGCTACAGATGGGTTTATTAAGAGCCAACAGAATCGCTTGCGCTCAGCGAGCTAGGTAAATTAAGCAATTTTATGGTCTCTGGTGGAAATGCAGTCTGATACTGAATCAAGATCATTCTATTAGAAACTATTGAGTTCCGAAGACTTGTTTCCTTGGAAGATGGGTAGGCCTTTAGCGTGGGACGCAACCTGTGTCGATACTCTTGCGCCATCCCATCTTCCTAGTTCATCGTGTTGTGCTGGCGCTGCCGCTGCGGCTGCGGAAAACCTCAAGCGGCGTAAATATAGTAACCTTATTGATAACGTGGACGTCACGCGGTTTCACCCGCGTAGTTCCCGTTCCCGTGGGAGTACGGGGATAAAATATAGCCTATGTTACTCCCTGATAATGTAGCTATCCATTGCTGAAAGAATTTTTCAAATCGGTCCCGTAGTTTCGGAGCCTATTCATTTCAAACAAACAAATCTTTCCTCTTTATAATATTAGTGTATGTATAACTATATTTTTGAGCCGTTTGGAGTTGAAACCCTCGGGTCGTGGGGCCCTTGTGCTCACTTCACTTCCCGTGACCCAAGAGCTGGCTTTTACTTTGGGCAGAGATTAAGCATCGTCATTCAACGTGGCAATGCCGCCAATTTCTTGGGCACATTACCAGCTGACAGCGTTGAGGACGATTTTTTTGATGCTATATTTTAGTTTGTTGTTAATTTTAGTTATTATTATTGTTAATTATTATTTGATTAAATCCTCGTTCCGAAGTTCACTACTCATATTTTGGGACCATTTCTCTTAAACCTATCTGATTACAGGGTGATTTTTTCATGTGTTTTAGTTTTCACCAAACAAACCAAAATCGGGCCCCAAAACTCCTTTGAGTATTTTTCGCTATTCCTCTCAGTTTCGATTATGCCCATCCACGCCCACATAAAAATTCACTCTGTATAGTAAGTCCCCAAGTTCCTAAAACAACGTGCCGGATGTAAGCTTTATAACTCCAATGGTGCACCCATATTTGTGTCGTGACATGACTTCATGAGCCTACGCATTACCCAGCTTGTTGACACGGCATAAACATACAATACATATTTTTGTATGTTGATGCCACTCGCTAAAATACAGTGGCGTGCAGATAATGAGGAACAAAGGGGAGACTCTTGTCTTATTCTGTAACCGAGCAATAACACCAAATAGAAACACGTTTATTTCTCATGCTGGAGGGAAATACATATTCAGAGGCACCAATAATGCGCAACCACTCCAGCGCTTCGGCCAAAGGTAGCTGCAGAGCTCCGTGTGGTTTAAATCTCACAGACCCCGCCTTGAACGGCAGAGGACATCATTGGGGATTTCCACACGTAAAAAAAAAGTATAAAATAACCTTAATTTCGGAAGTCGGTGTTAAAAAATAAAGAAACCAAAAACACCGACTTCGGAAATTAAGGTTATTTTATACTTTGTAGTATTTTGTTCGGAAGTCGGTTAAATTTTTTCGTAAAAAGTTTTTTATTTTTCACTTTTAAGTGGTGATACTTGGACGACATCTTCGTCTACGCAGAAATTTAAATAAGCAAAAATGCTCATAAAATAGAAACTACTAATTTTTACGGGACCAACTGGCAAGTATACCGCATCAAACTAAAAAAGAATCACAGAAATCGGATCAGAAACCTCGCAGTAATCGGTTTACATACCTTGTCCTTTTTTGGAAGTCGGTTAAAAAATAAAAACATTTTTCAGCCAGCACTTATTCATTTACTCATTTTTTACTGCAGCACGGTCTTATTAAGTCGAAATCAATGTGAGTGGGAGTCCATTACATTGATTTCGAGTTGATGCTGATAGACAAAGCTCCACAAATAAACTTCATAATTATACTTGCGAAGTTCTGGCTGCGTTACCTAAATATCAGAACCTTGAAACTCGAAGAAAGGAAGAGTTTTATCTTGCAACAACAAGTCCGTGAAACACGCACAGTACACAGGAATAACAATAAAAATGCTAAAATCAAAGTGTGTGAATCGGTGAACTACGTATTGTACAAATACTCAAGGTTACTTTTATACAAAATAGTTATCTACTTAGTAGGTACTTTCTAAATGCTACAATGTAATAATTCAAGCACGAGTCAGACCACTCTTATTATACCCAAACGAACACTTTCAGAATATCGTTAACAAAATGAAAACATCAAATAATTAGTAAAACAAACATTGCAAAAGGAAGTGCTGGAATTAGCCCCGTGTTGTTAACAAAAATATCAGTGCATGTTGTTTGTTCATATCAAATATATACTCACTTGCGTCAATGGTCCGTCCGTTTGCACAACAAAACAATTTGTTACACTTTGTATTGTGTGCATTCTTTGGAGATCAGATTAATTTTGGAGAAAATATCCTTTTATTTATATGAGCAAATCATTATCTTCATCATGAATTCAGCCGAAAGACGTAACGGACGGCTGGACATAGGCCTCCCTCAAGTGTTGCTACATCGATCGGTCCTGTGCGTCTAACATCCAGAAAATTCTCGCCGGCTTCACCAATGCACCATGAATCGATCGAGCAATATCAATCAGCAAATATAAAATTATTCCGTTACTGACTGATTGAGTGACTGAGTGAGTGAGTGACTGACAGATAACTATAATTAATTTATTTTGTTTTATTTATTTATCAATTTCGGACAACAATATAACCCATTTTGTTAGTAAAATATCTTATTGTTTGTTTTTTGTCCTTGTTTGTTTACTTTTAGCAGTAAACAAACAAGGACAAAAAACAAACCACAAAATAGGTGTCTAAGGCAGGATGTGCAGAGAACGATAAAGTGAGGAATAAGTTACCTGACCATTCTACCCACATAGTGCCTCATAAAAGGTGAGTAAGGACTCTCCACAACTGTTTTCAGGATGCTATTGTCACTGTCCCGCGTTCCACGCATCAGTGATGCGACTTTTTTTCGAATTACTGCCTGAAAGCCATCACTTCGGTTCCGAGCAAACATCTCCGATGGGCTACAGAAACGGGGCAGTTTCAACAAATATCGATAAAGTACAGCCGAAATTATTGGTCGTAGAAACCTGAAATTTAGCACGAAGCTTCCCTACACTCCATAGGGGAGCACAAAGAGAGGATTTCCCGAAATTCTTACGGGAACGGGAAAAAACGTGATACGCGCGTACGAAGTTGCGGGCAAAAGCTAGTAAAAATTATAATCCTACCGGCTGAATTTTGAACATCTCAACAGAGATGAGCCAATTATAGAGATATTATAGTGCTAGTGTGCAGACACAGGAGCACCCTCTGTTCCTTTGTGTCATATTCCGATGGGACGGAGTCCGTCACGACTGGGGCAGGGAATCTGGCGCAGAACCAAAGACTTTACATGCTTTCCGAGGCACGGGGGTGTCACACTAACTTCAAAACTGCGGGAGTTTCTTTTTGACGTGATAACGTCTTATAAATCGATGAACGCCGGCTGCACGCACGAAAAATACCTAAATAAAATAAATTCTTTATTGTCGCCAGTTAATTCATTCATCTTATTAATCTAACATAAATTTATCGTATCGTAAAGCGAGCGAGGAGCTCGTGGCTAGATAATAACAGTCGCACGGGTCGATCTTCAAGGTTAAGCAACGCTTGCCGAGGTTGGTCTGTGGATGGGTGACCATCTTAACTTACCGAGTTTCCTCCGTGCCTCGGAAAGCACGTTAAGCCGTTGGTCCCGGCTGTCATTTGTAGATCTTTGGCAGTCGTTACGGATAGTCAGAAGCCAGTAAATCTGACTCCAGTCTTGCCATGAAGTACCGTGTTACCCAGTTAATGGGTTGTGGAGGTCTGGTAGGCAGCCGCTCCATGTAAAATACTGGTATTCAGCTAAATTCGGCTTGACTGGAAGCCGACCCCAATATAGTTGTGAAAAGGCGAGGCAGATGATGATCGTAAAGCGATAGAGAGGCACGATCGGCCTAAGCGTTCGGTTTGTTTGTTAAGAATTCATTGAAATTGTTTTCTTTTGACGTTATCACGTAAAATTATCGTCCATAAACCGACTTTAAAGACGCCAATTTTTTTATAGAAGCCACTCGCAGTCCAACTCGCTAAGGCTGGATACTGCTCAACCGGACTTTCCTGTGGTGACCTCAAATGAATTTAAGACCCCCAGCCAGGGCTAAAAACTACTTACAAGCTAAATGACCGCTCGCTAAGGGCCCTGTGGGATACGGACCTCGGCTTAGCGGCGTCATTTTGGGAGGGCAAAGGAAAGGAGTGGAACTCTCTGCCTGCGTCTGTGTTTCCGAACGCTTACAACCCTAACCTCTTCAAAGTAAGAGTGAAAAGTCTCCTTCTGGGTAAGCTTGCTCCATCGTAGACTTTGTGTCTGTCATCTCTTACCTAGACTAGTCAAGAGCAAACCCATCACAAATAAAATAAAAAAAATAAAAAGGGCAGCAAGAGACAGGCTGGTTTTAAAGCTAATGGCTCAGCGGTGCGGGCTGGCTCGTTAGGCAAAATTCGGGAACCAGTTTGACAAGGGCATCGCGATGAGCGTCGACGGCGAGGCCGGAAAACGGAACAGTGTGGACTGCTACTAGCTGCGTCTCTCTCTCACAATGGAATCATAATGACATTGGTACGTCATTCATGATTCGCTGAAACCTGATCGGTTTTGTAACGGAACCCCGATATGAAAGCAATCCTTTACAAGCTAGTACATAATAAATACAAAACATAATTTAAATGCTTGTAATGCGACTTTTTAACGACTTCGAATCACGTCTGACATTGAAAGTTTGATATAAACTTCTTTGGTTAGGTAGTTAGGTAAGCTTTCTCACGACTTTTGTCTTTTCCTATTTAGAATGCAAACAGGACTTTAAGTATTTAAGTTTTTTAATCATTAAAACTTAGTAAATAAGTTACAAAATACGTTTTAGGCTACATCAACAATATTATTCCTATATTCTACAATAATAGTACAATCGTCTATTAATTACAAACCAATTCTTACAACATAATTATGGAATCTACATTTACTTTAGTTATACTTTGTCTAACATACAATTATAATTTCTACTGATACCTAATCTATGATTTTTTAATACTCAACTAGTCAACATTATTTAGTTACAAACAACGATAGGTACTCTGTTATGCCAAGTACAGACAAAACGAGAGAGCGAACGAACTAGTGGAAATCACCAATGGATCCCACTCTCGCTGGTTTTAATCAATCTCAAACGCTCATTGCCGTTCGTTCGCCATCGTTCATCATCACTTCAGCCGAAACTCGTCAACTGTTAGGATATAGGCCTCGCCACATCTCCCAGAAATCAGAAAGCACATCACGCTACCCGTCACTGTCTTTCCCAATCAACCTTGAACCTAAAGCGTCAGCTATAAAGATGAAAATTAAATTTGACAGATTGTTGTGTGATTAAGATTATTATTATGAAGAATCATAGTATTAAACACACAACAATCAGTCGAACGATTCTCTTAAAGTGGCGTTTTTAGCCCCCCAGGTACTCAAATTGTCATATACGCATAATGCCAGGATAAGGATGCCTAGAAAAAGATTTCTGAGTACCGAGGGAATACGCATGCTATTCTTTCATTTGCAAAATAAAATACTTATTAACTCTAATAAACAATTATGAAATTATTTTTTAAATACCTTCATCAGCGATGAAGTTATAAAGCTTCAAAGTTTACAATTAGAAAGAGAAGTCCGATATGAATTGTGACGTCAAAGTTCTTGGCGACTATACAGCTGCCATAGAAAACAGCGTTTTCGCGAGAGGGACAGATACATTTGTTTAAAATAATTATATCTCGTTTGTTTTTCGAGCAATTTTGATTCTATTTTCACTGTTAGTATGATATTTGTGTATATTTTTAGAAAAACTATAGATAATAAATATTTTTATCGTGCATATTCCCTATTGGCTAACTTTCAAGTGGTATACAAACATAGGTTTAAAAATAAAAACGAAAAGTACAATTAAATCTGATCCGTTTGTGACTTTTTGCGTATCTGGTTTTCTGACAAGATGGGTGTCTGGCATTTTACGTATCTGGAGGGCTACTCTCTAACGAAATCCGTAGTTTCGGGCTTAGTTGCGGGCGGGCATTTTCTACTTTGTATCACCTAACCACTGAGAACTAATGATAACACGATTTGACAATTACTGTGAAATCGTGTTGTCATTCATTCTCAGTTCGGGTTCGGGACTAATCGTAAGTCTGTAGGTGATACGGAGTAGAATACGCCCGCAACTAAGCCCGAAACTACGGATTTCGTTAGAGAGTGGCCCCCCTGACATAGAGCTTATAAATCGACGTTTAAATGGGTGACATTTTGTACTAATCCGTTCTTAAAAGGAATAAATTTGACTAACTCCTCAACGACGTCGGCAGCGGCTGCAGCGTGGGCTCGTCCCAGTCCATCTCGTACAGGTCCCTCGCCATCTTCATGAGCTCCGTGTCCTTCATAGCCAGCTTCGCGGGCTGCGGTATCACCACCTCTTCCTCTTTCTTCTCGACCAGCTCCGAACAGGGGCGCAGCTTCTTCACGCGGGGAAAGAAAGGACGGTTGCCATAGTCTGGTGGAGAAGAGGAAATATTGAGTTAGTGGCTGTAGGGGAAAGGAACTATCCCTTTTTTTTAAGATGGGAAATCAGCAAATGACTCTTCCTGCTCTGGGCGGAGCAGAAGGGAGTGTCAGACTCTTACTAAAATCCATCCATGTTCCTCCCTACCCTTTGCGGCCCAGGGCCGCGTATCTCTTTCGAACAAATTCCAACTTGTGCTGCCATGCATGAGAAGTTTTATGCTTTGTTCCGTTTTTAAAGGGTTGAGTGCCAGTGTGCTGAGATAAACATTTTTATCATTCGGCTCCGTCAGCTGGGACCGGTCATCTCTCAACTGCCAGTTTAATATAATTATTTGTTCTTTGAATTGATTGTTTTTTACTCCTGACGTTTTTATCGTGCACGTCTTTCTAGGTCGTTCTCACATCCTACTGTACATATTACATACTAGCTTTTGCCCGCGACTTCGTACGCGCATATCCCGTTTTTTCCCGTTGCCGTAGGAATTTCCCATTCCCGTATAACAGAGAGCCTTCCTCGACAAATAGGCTATCTAACACTGAAAGAATTTTTCGAATCGGACCAATAGTTCCTAAGATTAGCGCGTTCAAGCAAACAAACAAACAAACAAACTCTTCAGCTTTATGTATTAGTATAGATAACATGTATACATACATATAATCCCACAAAATTATAAATGCGAAAGTTTGTGAGGATGGATGTTTGTTACTCTTTCACGTCAGAACGCCTGAAAGGATCTTCATGAAAGGCAATATAGTCTTTTTATCCCGGGAGCATATTCCCTAGGGATCACGCGGGCGAAGCCACTGGCAGAAGCTAGTATATGAATAATTCCAACACGAATAAAAGAATTTCTCGATTTCTGTGTTAGTCCAATAGTGAAAATTGTTCATAATGATTAATACAATGACCCCATACCTTCAGTATGATGAGCACAGTATGAGTTATAATAGGTGGAGCGTCCTCGGAGACTCCGCATCGTCTCCTTGATGAACTTCTGGATCTCCTCATCGGTCCACTCTTTCTGTGTGTGATAAATAGAATACGTCATTAAAACCAGGAACAGGAATGTTAAAAGTAGAACTCCGTCGGACCATCTTCAGGTAACAAAATTAGGGTTCGGTGCAGTTTAAGGGAAAACTCAAGACTTAATTGGATCAACAACAAGTACGAACAAAGAAGGTGATAGACTATAGTCTGAGACTTACGTCTTGTGACCCAACTTTTGGATCCAGCCATTTTCCTTCGAATTTCGCCCATCTTAGTTCTGGACGACACCTGAAGAGATTTAATAATAAGTAGGTACCTATATTATAACGCATACAACCCTAATCTCTTCAAAGTAACAGTGAACAGGCTTCTTCTGGATAAGCTCGCTCCATCGTCAACTTTTTCTACTAGAGTCAAGAGCAAACCCATCTACACTAATATTATAAAGAGGAAAGATTTGTTTGAATTGAAAAGGCTCCGTAACTTCTAGACCGATTTGAAAAATTCTTTTAGCATTGGATAGCTACATTATCAGGGAGTAACATAGGCTATATATATATTATCCCCGTACTCCCACGGGAACAGGAACTACGCGGGTGAAACCGCGTGACGTCCACTAGTCTCAAATAAAATAAAAGTAAGGATTGTACTCAATCAATCAATCAATGCATTTATTTCAAATACGCCACAGGCACTTTTGAAATTTCAAAATCGGTCAGTCAAAAACATGAAGCTAGTTGCACGTTCCAAAGCGTAGATCTCTATGGAGAAGAACGTGTAAGAAACTCCACGGACACTCTTTTAAATCAGTAAATGTTTGTTTTACTGTGTAGTTACTACTACTAACTGTACGTCTACCATGAGTTTTATCAATCTATACTCGCTAGCGACTGTAGTTAAAAAAATGTACGAAAACTTAAAAAAAGACAAGTTTCTAATTATTTGTTTAAGTTGTTAACTAACAAGCAAGCAAGTTGTAAGTAAAACTTTAGTTAACAACTAAAATAATAAATTAGAAATTTCTATTTTAAAAGTTTTCAGAGATTTTAAGTTGTTGTTGTTGTTGTGTGTTTTTTTTAAGTTGTTTATAATCATGTGTACTTTCACTGCCTAAGAGGTTGGTGTTTTATAAATAACCCTGTATAATCCGAATCTCGGAGACGGCTCCAACGATTTTTATGAAATTTAGTATGCAGGGGGTTTCAGGAGCGATAAATCGATCTAGCTAGTTTTTATTTTTAGAAAACATCGTGAAAAAAAATCGAGCAAAGCTCTGTCATCCAGGTACTAAATTACTATCTTGCCTAAGTACGGTCAGCAAAAAAGTCAAATCTTCTCTTTTACGGTAATAGCGTGTGCATTTAAGGTTGGTCTATACTAGACGAGCCGAGCACGAACTGAGCGCAAGCCAAGCCGCTCTCCTCGCGGTGTCAAATGTGGACGTACAGTGAGCCTAAAACTATCACTCTCCTCGATGCGATGCAAATCCCTTTGTGTTCGTCAAAAAACCGACAATAGGCGAAGCACAGTCGAGCACGAGCCAAACACTCGAAGCGCGCTCGTTCGAGGCTCGTAACTCGGTCCACACTACACGAATTTTGGCTCGGCTCGTGCTCTGCTCGTGCTCGGCTCGTCTAGCGTTTTAGACCCTTAGAATTTTAGACACCAAGGAGCATTACACATAATAAAAGCTTGTGAATGGCAAATGGCATGGCTAGTTTGATAAGGACATTGTTCGATGGGTTAGGTAAAACACGGTATTATAGTGGGGACAGCCCCACTACCGTGTTTTACCGTACACTTAGACAGTTAAGTGTCAAGATAAATCCTTAAGTAAGTGTAAATGGTATAAATACCTAAACTAAATATCTAAAATATCCTTCTCTGGGTAGGTAAGTAAACATAGACGACTCTTAGTGTAAAAAGTTTATAAAACTTACATTTTTGTTTTCTTGATGGGATGCTGGCGGTACTCATCGAAATATTCCGTTAAAAACGACATGATTCACTCTTTAATTTAAATGGTTAGCAAAATATTCGCTTAAATTATATCGAAAATAGTTCACAAATTGCAGATGTCAATAAAAATGAATTTAAAAAATTAATCCGAACATAGACATTTTTAATGAAGGTTTTACAAAAAAGTATTTGATGTTAGTCCTCCTGCGGTATGTCGTAGGTTTTCTAATCAACTGAACATAAGCTTGTAATTTTTCTTCGTAAGTTTCTTTCATAATAAGGTTAAAGTTATTGCGGTTTTGCATGTTCAGCGCGACTTTTTTATGGGGTCGCCAACGGTTTGACGTTGATTCAAAGTAACTTTTACAAACAATAAAATTATTTTCGTTTTCAACTTTTATGTTTAAATATAGTGAACATAAATAAACGTTAACCTTAATCATTTGAAATGCGAAAGAAAAACAACATTAAAAATTGTTTAGCATAATTTATTATTCTGGATATTGTGAATTATGGTCGTTATAAAACGCTCAATTACTCAGCTGACATTAAATGAATTCGTATACCTTAACAACTGTTGTCCTTTCAGGATATGACATGACAGAGTCACACAGACTGAGTCCCAAGCTCCAAGTGATATTAGGTACCAACCATTCAACCCTCGTTCACGCATGGACAGCAAATAAAACCGGGCAAGTGCGAGTCGCTCAGTAGAGCTTCCGAAAGAGTGGGAAACCAAGATCATGGTAAATACCCATGTAGCACCCACTCCCATCAAGATCGGAAACTCTACACTCGAAGTTGTAGACGAGTACGTCTACCTAGGACAAACGGTCCAGCTAGGTAGGGCCAACTTCGAGAAAGAGGTCAACCGTCGAACCCGACTCGGCTGGGCAGCGTTCGGGAAGTTGCGCGGTATCTTCTCGTCCCACATACCACAGTGTCTCGAGACGAAGTCTATGATCAGTGCTAGTTGCCAGTGGTGACATACGGAACTGAAACGTGGTCGCTCACAATGGGCCTCATCAGAAGGCTCAAAGTCACTCAAAGAGGGCAATGGAGAGGGCAATGCTTGAAGCTTCCTTGCGTGATCGAATCAGGAATGTTATATCCGCAAGAGAACCAAGATTACCGACATAGCCCGAAGGATCGCCAAACTAAAGTGGCAGTGGGCAGGGCACATTGCAGAACAGATGGTCGATGGGGCCGAAAAGTTCTGAAGTGGCGACCGCGTACTGGAAGACGCAACGTTGGAAGGCCTCCCACAAGGTGGACCGATCGTCCCTGGTGAAGGGTTCCGTAGCATAAACCGGAAAAAATTGAATTTGATTTTTCCGTTTGCCCTACAGAGGACACACACAAGACATGCTGGAAAAGACTAAATATCCCCGTGGACGTTCTTTCAAAATAAGACATTTGTCTGTTTTCATGAAAACTTAAAATAACGCCAAAATATTAGATGTAGATACCATGTGGTAATAAAAGTCGAAGAGGTACGGCCTTTCTTTTCCTACGTCACTTCCTTTCCTTATCAAGAGTTTTGGAAGATAACTTAATCTAAAAATAAATCTAAACGCTTAGTTGACACTTCGCGTGACCCAAGGGCTGGCTTTTACCTCGGACAGAGGATAAGCATTGCCATACAACGTGGCAATGCCGCCAGTCTTTTGGGCTCACTTCCGGTGGACAGCGATGCGGACGAATTTTTTGACGCCTTATCTTAGTTAGGATATTTTATTTTAAGTGTATATATATTTAGTACTTTAATGCTGTACCTAGTTAATATAAGAAACAATAAAATTTAAAATAAATTAGACTTAAGCTTAGAAATAAATGTCATAACCTGCGTATGAGCATGCTTCTCTTGATGTCACCTATAAAGATGACGCAGACACTGTCACTACGCCACTGCGTGATCGCCGCAGCATCAAAGATGGCGGACCTGTGTGACGCGCGCGAAACATGCGTAACCGCAGCGAGTGATGCGCGATCTATAACCGGCTAGCCGGCGAGGCGCCTGCTCGCGACCTCTGTGCGCCTGGTAACCTCATTACTGTTCTATCAGTAACTAATATGCTATTTATGTTTTCAGCAATTTTGTGCTGTGGTCATTTTCCCATAACACGGGTTCCTACTAAGCACTTACAATCTAATTAGTAGGATTATGATTATGAAAGTCTTAGATAATCATAATCATTTATCAATCAATCAATCAATCATTTATTTATTTGCAAACATGGGTAATAGTTACATAGTTGTTATTTTATACACACATAGTAAAGTCCTCCATATTCTACCGTGGCATGGCATGCAAATAATATTCAATTTCAAAATTAAAATCAAAGTTAAATCATTTCAGACAAAAGACGTCCATTGTTGGTCATAGGCCATCATGATCGCTACATCACCTGCATCAGCGGTTACAGTACTGCTACTATTCAGGCAAAAAAGGGAAGGGAAAGAAAATTACGGCATAATAGTGGTGGCCATGAATGGACACTTCTTTCAGACACACCATGGAGTTTTTTTTTTTCTATGGCTTCGCACGGTTTGTGCATTTAGCCAATGTCACGTTTGGTTTACTTGATTTGAAGATAATAAAGTTAGGGAAACGAAATAATAAATAATACTATATTATTTTATCGGAATTTGGAATAGGACGGACATATAAGATCAGGTTTTTTTTTAATGTATGATGAACAAAATACAATGACGAATAATTATAACTTAATATTATTGAAGGTGATGAATGAGCTATACATTTATATACAGGAAAACTATTTGTACAAAGTAAAGAAAGTATTGAGGTAGGAAAAGGAATATCAAGGGATAAGAGGTGGTTCAAGTTCTCCCAGTAGAGGGATGATGAACAAAGTAGGTTAGGGCCAAAAATAGGTAAAGGTACCACAAATAAATACCCTACAAAGCATTCTTGCATGCATGTGGTCAGCGGCGGCCTTCGTGAGGGGGGGGGGGGCTGTTCTTTTTGTTTTGTTTATATGAATCGAAAGTAGGTATCTATTCATAATTAGCTTTGCAGCTTTTCCTAAAACTAAAATTCTGAATAAAATCACAATGTGCTACGAAATTGCAAATCTGAATATCGATCTTGTGTCATGGAATTCTTCAAATTCAATGGCGCTTATCTTATTACTATTGATATCATTAAATAATTTACTGTTAAATAATTTCATTTCATAATCGTTTCAACGTGGAACGTTTTTGAATTCCAGTTGCGCGAGGCCCCTGCAAGAGCGGGGGCCCCGGGCGGCTGCCATATGTTCACCACCCCTTTAGTCCGCCCTCTAAGAGTCCGCCATTGCATGTGGTTATTATTACGTCCCAACGGCATGTCAGACCACCATCAACACCAACCAAAAGTCGTTACGGTACCTAAGCTTCTTGCAGTTTTGTGCTAGTTCATCATCATCATCATCATATCAGCCGAAAAACGTCCACTGCTGGACATAGACCTCCCCCAAAGGGAGGCCATAATCGCCACGCTTGGCAGGCGGGTTGGCGATCGCAGTGTATGGTGTTGAGTTTTACAGAGAACTTTGTTGCCCATTCTCTGGTGAGCCCTTAGTCGCCTCTTACGACACGGAAGTGATGGGATGGTATTATTCTTTTACGGCACCGGCCGACACCAGACGGCAAATTGTGCTAGTTACTAACACGTTTTATCTGATATAGAAGATTACCTATTCTTCTCCCGATAAAAAAAGTACCTTCTAAACCCAGCCTCAAGTTGCGACTCCCTACCCCACCGCGACCTTTCATCGGCTCACGATTTTTATGCTCGCTCGCGACTTCGGATGGCGTGACCAGCCGGCTTAAATCATGAGATTGCGCTATTCTTAGACGTACACTTTGTCGTAAAGTCGTATCTGCAAACCGAAGCAAATGAAGGTCAGCATCGATCAAAATAATGTATGTTCCGTTCAATTTGTCGGGTGTCGTGTCGAGCGAGGGATCGTGTTTGTAAGTGAGATGGTGATGTGTGTTTTTGGATATCGTAACATCATTCCTGTATCTCTGAAGGGATATTATTATTGCTCATTGCACTCGGGTTTTAGGCTTGTTCCACCCGTACCACCACCACGACACAACTACAACACGTGGGCGGGCGCTAATTTGTATGAAAATGAATGGTACCTACTATTAAATTCACACGGCCCACATTCTGCCGTCATTATCGACCGCGTGTGTGATACCGGCCACATCGCAGCCACGTCGCAACCACAATGCAACCACCAGCGACACAGCGAACTAGCAGCCGACCACATCGCAAACACATCCATATTTTGTAGTTACCACAACGCAACCTCGAAAATCGGCATCGACACTTTTCACACCTAACCACAGCTTGACCACCTTTTGTCGACGGTGTGGTGTAGTTGTGGTGCGTGTTAAACAAGCCTTACATGTCAGCAAGATACCTGTCAAAAGACAAGCGGAGATGTTTGCAGCCAATTAGAAAGGAATCAAATTAAATACAAATCGACCTCTCAACGTTTCAATATAATGTTATTATCAGAACTATTTGAGGTGTAACCTTTGGGTGTACCTAACACTGGTATGGCCACCATCAGGGATTTAAATTTTGATAACATAAAAAAAATGTCGCTAATTCATCGGTGGCCGATCTGGGAAGCGCCTACCCCAGTTTGGCCCATTTGAATCTCAAAAGCTAAGGCACCTAGCGAATATCTGTTTTCTCCCAAATTTAGTCACTAAATAGTTGCAATTTTCTGCCAAGTCACAGTTTTATTCGGGTCCTAGTTTAGAAGATAATTATAATGGGTTCAATTTTTAGGTTAAGTCCAAGAGCTAGATCGAAGAGTTCGACTGAGAATTTGTCGCTCTCTGACATTTCTAAAGACTTTATATCGATAAAACTAGAAGTATATTGCACATATTAATAGATTTTCTTTTCTTGGCAATTTTTCGTAAACTCTTCGATCTAGCTCTTGGACTATACCACATTGAGAGCAGTGTTGCATGTTTCGTCAAATAAATGCAGAGCAAACTATCTTTTATGGTGTATAGTGTATGTGTGGTATCTTCTGGGCTTTTTTGAGCTTGGCAGGTCATTCTACTACCTAGCTAGCCTATTTTGAGCTTGGCAAGTCATTACACTATCCAATTAGCCTATTTTAAGCTTGGCGGGTCATTCTACTATCTAGCTAGCCTATTTTGAGCTTGGCAGGTCATTCTACCATCTAGCTAGCCTTTTTTGAGCTTGGCAAGTCATTCTACTATCTAGCTAGCCCTTTTTGAGCTTGGCAGGTCATTCTACTATCTAGTTAGCCTTTTTTGAGCTTGCCAGGTCAGTCTTTTATCTAGCTAGCCTTTTTTTGCACTTGGCAGGTCATTCTACTATCAAGCTAGCCTTTTTTAAGCTTGGAAGGTCATTCTACTATCTAGCTAGCCTTTTTTGATCTTGGCAGGTCATTCTTCTATCTAGTTAGCCTTTTTTGAGCTTGGCAGGTCAGTCTTTTATCTAGCTAGCCTTTTTTGAGCTTGGCAGGTCATTCTACTATCTAGCTAGCCATTTTTGAACTTGGCAGGTTATTCTACTATCAAGTTAGCCTTTTTTGAGCTTGGCAGGTCATTCTACCATCTATCTAGCCTTTTTTGAGCTTGGCAAGTCATTCTACTATCTAACTAGCCTTTTTTGAGCTTGGCAGGTCATTCTACTATCTAGCTAGCCTTTTTTGAGCTTAGCAGGTCATTCTACATCTAGTTAACACTTTTTAAACATGGTAGGTCATTCTACTATGTAGTTAGCCTGTTTTGAGCTTGGCAGGTCATTCTACTATCTAGCTAGACTTTTTTGAACTTGGCAGCTCATTCTACTTTATAGCTAGCGTTTTTTGAGCTTGGCAGGTCAGTCTTTTATCTAGCTAGCCTTTTTTGAGCTTGGCAGGTCATTCTACCATCTAGCTAGCCTTTTTTGAGCTTGGCAAGTCATTCTACTATCTAGCTAGCCTTTTTTGAGCTTGGCAGGTCATTCCACTATGTAGTTAGCCTTTTTGAGCTTGGCAGGTCATTCTACTATCTAGTTAGCCTGTTTTGACTTTGAGCTTGGCAGGTCATTCTACTATCTAGTTACCCTTTTTAGAGCTTGGCAGGTCATTCTACTATCTAGCTAGCCTTTTTTGAGCTTGGCAGGTCAGTCTTTTATCTAGCTAGCCTTTTTTGAGCTTGGCAGGTCATTCCACTATGTAGTTAGCCTTTTTGAGCTTGGCAGGTCATTCTACTATCTAGTTAGCCTGTTTTGAGCTTGGCAGCTCATTCTACTATCTAGTTAGCCTTTTTAGAGCTTGGCAGGTCATTCTACTATTTAGCTAGCCTATTTTGTCCCCTTGATAGGCAAAGGCCTCCCTCTTCATGCTCTGCTCGTTCCGGCCAGGTCATTGTAGTGGCTATCTTAAAAATACAGGAGTATGTAAATAATCAAAGTAATAATATATTAATATTAGTTTATTTACTTATCATAGGATGACAATAATTTGAGAAATACGTAACATAACCAACATTCACCACTTCGGAACAACTCAACATTAAACTCTGCATGTGGCCACCATTTACACTACGATAATATTAAAATGATTCTCATTTCATTCATTTACGTCTAACTACATTATTTATATAAAACCAAGGAGAACTTTGGAAGAACGCTCTCTAACAAATCAAGGTAAAATTCATGAATCTTGATGATTTTTATTGTATATAAAAAGGAAGGTTTTCCTTCGCAAAGTTATAAATACATAAAATATTTCGATTTCCTTTCTCACAACTAAAATAAAATAAGAACGTACTAGTGTAAAACGTTTATTCAAGAACAGACGTTGCATTGTGACTAAACTAATAAATTGTCTTATATTAACATTTCCACAGTTAAATCAATTGAATGTTTCTTCGCGGGACACTTCTGTGAAGCAAACATTACCACTAACAAAGAACAAATATTTGAAGTTACATAAAACTTATTCTCAGTAATTACAACAATCAGATTTATAAAATTGCTAATGTATTCTTAAAACTGGCTAATACAACAATTAAGTTTAAAATACATATTGGGTTGTGTCAGCACCGAGCTATCAACAATAAATACAATGTGAAAATGTAATACATTTTGCTGATACTCGCTCTGGTGACATTTTATCTATTACTATATTGATTAAAACATTTGCACATAAGGTTTTATGAGTAGTTGCGCAGTTCAGAGAGAATAGCTGCCTCTTAATTCGCTCAAACCTTGACCATAATATCGATGCGTTTCAGCGATGCATCGATACGTATACGTGTCTTGTACCTAATGTACTTTAGTCATGCGTCCATAGTAAGACAGCTACGATCTCTAAACCGTTATAAAATACTAATATTAACAAGCGCTGATTCAAAACAACGCTGTAAAGTCCGACACATGTCAAATGACTGCGACTCTACGCCTCGGGCACACGATTCTCACATTTACAATCTCAGTTTCATAGTCCATATTCGCACACAGAACTAATGAGAATTCTTGTGATAAGTCAAGTATGTAGATTGATAGTCTGATAAAAATATATTTGAACATCGATAAAGAGAGAAGAGATTGGTCATTCGATATTTTATACACAAAATGATCAGTAATAAAAGTATTTATTTTCATTGCCACATTTTAGAGCCGAGATTTTGAAATCAATTTCTATAAAAACACAAGATTATTTGATGACAATTTAATCAACAAAATCATTCAACGAACATACCCTGTGATTTTCCTTGATTTTAAATGCACAAATCACGCTAAGATTAACTGATATTTTTAACCCAACTAAAATCCCCAAACATGGTTTGATGAACTATGAATAAAAAAATATTTACTAGTTCGTCGAATGGAGTAACTTTTGCGGTACATAAATAATGTATATTAAGCCATATTTATTGCCTCTTAAGGACTTCAAAATAACGATTACTTTTAAATACAGTCTCACTGTTTTGCAAAAGGATTCATAGCCTTTAACTTCTTACATTATGCTATTAATTTTGGCTACTTCGTCACAAAGATATCGCAAGTCATCTTAATTTTTATGTTACCTAATTTATAAGTCCCTCTCACAGAGAGGCGACCTCAGCGGGACCAGCAGCGGAAACATTTACAGGTTTAATTCCGTAAAAGTCACTCCAAGTCAACATACAAAATCGGAAGAATTTACAAGTTATTCTGTTGCCTCATTTAGAATATTAGCATAATAGGTATCGCTAGAAGTGGTGGCGACATCGGTGTCCGTCGTGAACGGGATGTCGCCTTCGCTCAGAGTGAAGTTGATATCACCATCGTTAGTAGCGATCACATAAACTGTTTCATTGTCCTGATCTAGATTACTAACCGTGGTGAAATTAAGTTCACCGTTATTGGTAAGTATAGCAGCATTACCATCTGCATTAGGTATAACGTTATTGTTGGAAGTGGTAGCGATATCGGCATGGCTGAAAGTGGCCGCCACGTCGCCGCCGGTGGACGTGGACGCGTCGACGCAGTCGTGGGAGCTGGACGCCACACCACTATAGTTCGTCACGGTGGAGGTGGTGGCCTGGGCGCCAACGTCGGAGGTGGTGGCCTGGGCGCCAACGTCGGAGGTGGTGGCCTGGGCGCCAACGTCGGAGCTGTCGGGCGGGAAGGCTCCCCCGGGGGTGTGGCATCAGAACCTCGCGCGGATGTAGACGGCGGCCACGTCGTGGTTGGCGTAGCCGAGCCGCTTGGCGTGCTTGAAGATCTCGTTGGTGGTGGCGGTGAGCGGCAGCGACTGCTCCAGCGTGTCGCCGAGCCCGAGCGCGAGCTTCAGATCCTTCTGCATGTGCATCAGGGGCTGATGCGTAGAGTACGAGGATTCAATCATTGCTGGAATGAGAAAAAAAGTTCGATTAACGTTTTGTTGTCATAGAGAACAAAAAGGGTGATATTTACTTCTTTTTTTCCATAAAAAAAATATCCCAAAAATCAAAAATACTGTTTTCAGAACAAAACAATTACCTATTTAAAAATATAATTATTTTAGCAACAATGCGATATCGTGACGCATCGCTATTAATTGAAAAACAAAGCTTTTTTATGAACCTCGACGACAGAGCCCCGCTGCAAGGGGCTCCTATTTCTGTCTGCAGGGTTTAAAGTAACCTAACATGGACGGCGTGACGTGAACTAAATTGTGTCGCTTCGCTCGCTCAGTGTAGCTCCCATCATGCCATTCGAACCTAACCTATAGATGTGTCGGGATACCCTAAGCTCCCTGTGCGCTATATTCCGCTACTTGACTAGGCAAGTCATTAAACGATATTGAAGCTTGGTTCAATATCGTTGGTTCAGTATCGCCCCTGGTTAATTCGATGTCCGATTTCATATGGGAAAAACATTTAATTTACGCAAATAAATTGACAGGTGATAAGTTTTTTGATGTGCATTTAATAACACGTCGAAAAAAAACTGGCCGAGTGCGAGTCAGAATGGCGTGCAAAAGGTTCCGAACGAATCTCATTTTTGTAAAAGGTTCAACACTCATTTGTGGGGCTCGATATCCGTTTTTATAATAAGCTGCCTTTTTACTCTTTTAAAGCTAAAGTTAAATCTAACCTTTGTTCGAAGGCATACTATTCAATCAAGAATTATTTAGACGATAATAATAGTTGGTTGCAGTCTTGAACACAAGACATACTTCGTTTTAATGTTCCTTCATAGTTAGCATAAGACAGTTTCTATGAGTTCATAATATATTTGTTGACTTATATGTCCATAGAGGTCAACTATTGTTTTTTTTTTATTGATATACTTTGTTTACAATGTTTTTTTATTGTATTGCAACATGTGATTAACTAGTGACTTAGACAATTGTTTGATATTATTCTATCCTGAGCAACCGGCAGCAAGTTCGTCATGCTCCCTTAGATTTCACTGCTTGCGGTAGCGTCGGAGGTCGGGTTACCTCTTTTCCTCAAATATGGCGAGAGAGGTGATGGCTGATCTTTGCGTTATGCTCGTGAAAGGGTGCTGCTTGTGGTGAATGGTCGTCTTGTTAGCCATGGTTTGTTTTTTTTTATGTTACAATGATTAACTGCTTTTTGTTTAATTTGGTGACCCTAGTTTATCACTTGTGGCGTCGAGTCACAGATATATTGTTAGATTCTACCCCTGCACCTGTAGGCGGGCACGCCCTTTATGTCTGAAGGCATACCTATTAAGTTTGGTTTACATTGTTTTTATGCTTGAGTTATTTATTTATTAATTCATTGAGTTGTCTGATTATGATGGCGTAATGGAGTGCTAACTTACAATTGGCAAATGATTTAGTTTTTAGGTTGTACGTGTTACCTAAAGTCTATTATTTTCTTTGTTATAAAGCTTTGCAAACTATTGTTTAAATGCGAGTTCTTCTAACTCAACAGACAGATGTGTTGCTGGGGAGTTTGTTGGCCACTTCTTCTCCACAGCTAAAACACTAGGAAGTGGTGACGGGCGGTTTGGGGGACTGTCTATTTGTAAACGTTGACGTTCAAAAAGTACTGGTAGTCAGCCTAATTTCAATAAATTACTTTTGATTTGATTTGAGAGACTTAGATTTAGCTGGATTTAAGAAGCATTTTAAAGAATTTTTATGTAATAAATGCTATTATAATTTGAATGACTTCCTAAATGACACTGACATATTAATTTAATTCAATTATTATTTATATTATGCTGTTGTTTCAATATCAAAATAAAATGTTCACTTAGGACTTCGGAGAAACAAATTGTTAATTTAAGTACAGGATAGGTATGATTCCTGAGTAAAAAAAAAATTATTATATTAGTCCGTCAATTACATTATCGAAAAATATTGGATACGTATTTTATGTCACGTTTAAGTAAAAGTGTACAAAATGTGTGACGTCGCTCGAAATTTCAGCGGCAGGATTTCATTTTTTGCTAATGTTATATAAGAAAGAATAAGGGCTGATTTTTCAATCCTTGGATAAAATTTATCCGTCCAATAAAGTATTACTCAATAATATAAAATTGTCACCTGTAAAATAACAAAAGAGGACAATTAGAAAACATTTTTGAAATGGTTGTTCAAGACGATATTCGACAGATAAGTTTTATCTAAGTATTGAAAAATCGGGCCTAAGTGTCTTATATTTTTGGCAATTTAACAGACAAGAGTAAATAGGTTTTATTAAGAATATCTGTACTAGGTATAACACATTAAACGTAATACCTTTTTAGGCGTTCTCTTAGGAAAGGTGAATACAAACTCTTCAGTATGCTGTTTAGTACATTTTGTCGACTTGTGTTCACATGAATGTATGGGGGAGTCGATTTAATACAAGTAAGATGACATTATATTAGAAGAAGGGTGATTTTATATTAGAAGTGAGGTGATTTTGTGTAAGAAGTGAGGTCATTTTAGATTAGAAGTGAGGTGATTTTATGAAAGAAGTGAGGTCATTTTAGATTAGAAGTGAGGTGTTTTTATATTAGAAGTAAGGTGATTTTATATAAGAAGTATGGTGATTTTAATAAGAAGTGAGGTCATTTTATATTGGAAGTGAGGTGATTTTATATTAGAAGTGAGGTGAAATATGTAAGAAGTGAGGTCATTTTATATTAGAAGTGAGGTGATCTATACACACCGCGTCCTTTGAGGATGAGGTGCGGCGAGGCGAGCGGCGTGAGGGCGAGCACGTCCAGCAGGTCTGCCTGGTTGAGCCCCGCGCGGTCGGCCAGCGCCAGCCCCTCCGCCAGCGCCGCCAGCGACACGCCGCCCACCACCTGCAGCACGGAGTTCATCTTCGATGCGTTGCCGATGTCGCCTGGAACATACACCAGTGTTGAAAACGATTTTGTTGAAGGACCAACTTTTATTTATTTTACAGTGGCTGTTCAGGGAGAGGTTTGGTAAGGACAAAGCCACACGATGCGTAAACAGGGCGGTACTCCTGTGTCATCCTACATACAAATCACGGTACTAAGCTACACGACGCGTTGGGCCGCACCGCGAGCGCGCCGGATGTTGCGACGCGGCGAAGCCGAAATGACAACATACGACACCCGCACTATTGATAGTGTATCGAACGTAAGCAACTATGTCTACAATTTTATTTAACACTAGTTTTTTCCGACGGCTACGTGCCATACCCCGTTTTTTCCAGTTCCCATAGGAATTTCGTGCTCCTCTACGGAATACAGGGAAGCTACATGGCAAATTTCAGCTTTCTACGACCAGTAGTTTCGGCTGTGCGTTACCTGTCAGTCACTCGCACAGTCAGTAACGGAAGAATTTTATTTATTAGGATTATCCTTTGTCACGATGAATACGGGTGATATTGATTTCCTTATATCTGCAGTTAAGTAAAATACCAGCATTATGGGACTGAAGTGACCCTACACACTTAGTCATTGAACGTTGCACTGCATTACCGCCCGTGTGTCATCAGGTGAGACGCCGCAGCGCACCGTTGACGCATCGTGTGACCTTACCACTCGACTTTTTCACAAAGATTGGCCACAAATATAATAAAAATAAGTGAAACAACAAAGGCATAAACACAGTGTGTTCCTATTGATTAAAGATTTCGGGCTAATGTTACTTCCCCGTTGCATTTAATTTTAGAGTCGACAACGGAGAGGGTATTGTTCTTCGAAAAATCATAATTCGATGTATTCCTGTAAAAAGACTCTAATAATTATTTGGTTAGTAAATGAGTGCTTCTACATGAATGTGTGATTATTTTAGTAATTGGTGATTTCGCAATAAGTGCAGTTTTCTCTTGGGTGCTGTAAAAGCGACTAAAATAGTAAAGATTGAGGGCAGTCAGGATTGAATCGTGAATTGTAATCATTTTTTTTATTTAAAAATTTATTTAGCTAGGCGTTGTAGAAATATTGTAAAACCGATTAAAATATTAATAAAACAAAAATACAACTTCTACAAAATTTTGATAATCACAGTTTTTGAGTTTATGGTTGGGTCTCTAAATCGTTACGCATATCTAAAACAGTATGATAGCCTAGCAGCATCACTGTTGGTGGTAATGATGGGTTAGTGCAGTCTCTAATTTATTATCTAAGCGTGGTGATTATGACCATTGAGAAACTGACTAATAGGGACCGTGCACGGCGTTGACTATGCCATCTAGTGTCGCATATTCGAAACTTTAAGGGTCAGAATACTTGACATTGACGCTTCTGTGCTGCCACCTGCGGTTCCTGCACGCTCAATTTAGGGGAACGTGCGCTAAGTAAACTGCCATCTATAGCGTCGCGATTTCGAATTTTATATTTGAAACACACTTGACAGTGACATTTCTGTGCTGCCACCTATAGTTTCTGCACGCTCCCTATACGGTATAAAATGCGATGAATATGTACTGAAACCATCACCCGAATGGCCCAAGAATTAGTAATGAAGTGCATGTGCTAGTTAATATTTTAAAAACTTATTTCTAAAAAGGACGCTCAGATTAAGACGTTGACAGTTAACCAAATATAAAATTGGATGTAAAAACAGAAAGTAAAATATAAAAGTACAAAATAATAAAACTGGATAAGCCCGCGGTGTCATCTTATTAACTCTGAATCAAAAATAAATAAACAATTGAAACTACAATCATAAATCGAAATTTAAAGGTAGAATGACGGACTTCAGGCACTTGTCTCACCGCCGGCGATCAGCGAGTAGCAAGTAAAGCTTGAAACTCGAAACAGTTGGCGATCAGCGAGTAGCGAGTGAAAAGTTTCGATAGTTTTGACGCTCGGCTTAGCGAGTGCTTTTGTGCGGCAGGCGATTAACTCGCAATACTCGCTCCGGCCCGCACTATAGGTAGAAATTACCGCTGTTTGGTGAGTTCTGACCGCCAAGCGAACACCGCCGAGCGAGTGTCGTTGAGCGAGTAAAATCTTTAATAGCTCTTGTCGCTGCGATTAACTATAAGTAAGAGCCGCTCGCCGGCAGTGTGAACAGCCAGCTTTCGACTATGAATGTATGTGTCTCTTTCACTCACACGAGATCGATATCTTTTGTCCCTTTCCTCAGCGAGCAAATAGTCGATAGCTAATCGCCTCCTCGCCGGCGGTGAGACAAGTGCCTAATGCCTTATGCGAGACAATCAAGGCTAGTGATTTTTCTAAACTGGACCTGAGGCACATAATGTTGTTTATTGTTTTTATATTACGTTTCCTCATATTTGTACATACTTTGTGTGCCAAACTAACATGTTTCTTTTCGTTCACCACATAGTCATCGTTTAACCTACAAAACCAATTCAAGGGATTTGACGGCAACTGAAAAGCAAAGACAGCAATTGAAACAAGTGTATCCAGTTCGTATCGGGTCGGGCCTACCGCACCGCGGGCCACAGAACAACATAAATGTCAACGTCCAAGGTTCTGTTGTCCGCAACCGGAGCAGCTGACTACTACCAAGGTAAAACGAGTTCTTGCTCATCGCCTTGAAGCACGACTGGCAGTCGTCGAACAGCGAGCGGTCGCCGGCCGCCAGGATGATCAGCGTGCCTTCCTCCGCTTGTGTCTTCGAGCCTTGGATCTGGAAATAAAAAGGGAAACGTTAGTATAAATGTGACTATGAAGTTTAAACACGTCATCGAGCAATAACGTGCTAGCTAAAATCACAATTCTGTAGCGCCAGAGCCCGTAGTAGTGGTAATTCTGGAATTATGCACGCTTTGGGTACTCCCTACGAACTTGATGGAATCCCGCGACGTGTACCACAAAAGGTACTTCCTACGAATTTAAAAAACACTACTTTTGCCCGCTACTTCGTAGTGGTACCCAACTGATAAGGCGCGTCGTAAATCTTCGTTCGCACAGAAAAAAAAGTATGGCCCCGAAGATTAACGAAAGAAAGCTAACTTACAATCAACCTTATATCACTAGTATAATGTTCATAACACACTGCAGCTGTTAGTTCCGTCTCACTCGCGCGTCACGTGCATGCCGCGCGCGCTAACATGGCGGCAGCTGCCGACCAATAGCGGTACAGGAAAAAGAAGCGCGGTGTGTGGAGCATGCCGATTGGTCAATAGCATTTCCCGCGCTTTGAAAATTCATCTTCTGCGGTAAGCCATATCAGTTGGGTACTAGTGTACGCACATATCCCGTTTTTTCCCGTTCCCGTAGAAATATCGAGAAAGAGGTCCCCTACACTCCTCAAGGAACCTACATGCCAAATTTCATCTTTCTACGACCAGTGGCCCTACTATGCCAATGCGATCATGATTAATCTGTGAAAATGGGATAGTGTTATGCGTCTTGTATAACTCCGTCTCCCTCCCACACCGTAATAAGGATCGTTTTAAGACGTCACAGTAGGTACCCACACTCACATCAGTCAGTAACGGAAGAATTTTGTATTTTAGGATATTGATTATGATTACTAACGTTCGTCCATTGTGTGTCACTGCAGGGTGCTAACTGAAAACCAGCGCTGGGTGTCTGACGCTCAGCAAATAAATTCTGAGATGGCAACCCTATCGGTATAGGTACTTAATTAGTCTTTGTCGCTCTGCATTTGTTGTTGTGCCGAATAAATGTTTTCTATTCCATTCCATTTCATTTCATTCCATTCCATTGCATTCCATTCTATCCTATTCTATTCTAGACTAACACTGAACTGTAAGAGTAACGTGTGTTTCTACAAGACCTAGCATTTATCATCAAAATAAAGAAGCTTTGTCTACGTAATCACATCCATCGTCAAAATTAGTTTTTTAATTAATTTCAGAGTCAAAAGGAGTATTTATGTAAGGTAGGTGACAGTTCTATATTTTGTGCCTACCCCCAATGGTACTTATTACTAGAAACAGTAAAACAGCACTCAATTTGGAGGGAATGTCATCAGACGATATATATTAGAGAGATTACTGCTCCTATTAGAGCTTTTAATTATTTCTGCAGTATAAGAAAAATGCGAAAGTTATAACCAGAATCAAATTCAATTAATTGTTACGATAAAAGTTTCATGACTGCAGTAAAACTTAATGAAAAGACATCAACCGAGCTACGTTTGGAGTGTAATAAAAATGCGCTCTTATGACATACAGTTCTTCTGCTGCTGAATTCAGACAGCAAAATAATGGCAAAATATAACGTTATCTATGTACTTAAGGAACTCAGTAAAATATCTACTTTAATTCCAGACACAAATACACAGCTTTTTATCTATGTCATCGTTCCTTGCAAACAATGTTTTCTTTTTGATTTGATGATCCAGCTGTTTTTATCAATTTGTAAAACAGAAAATTTGTATCATCATTCGGTCTTCTGCACCATATGAAACTGGGTCCTTCAAAGATATTTCATTAAGAAGATATCTCTGTCTCTGTAACTGGGGGGCTACTCTCTAACGAAATCCGTAGTTTCGGGCTTAGTTGCGGGCGGGCATTTTCTACTCCGTATCACATAACCACTGAGAACTAATGATAACACGATTTGATAGTTACTGTGAATTCGTGTTGTCATTCATTCTCAGTTCGGGTTCGGGACTAATCGTAAGTCTGTAGGTGATACGGAGTAGAATACGCCCGCCCGAAACTAAGCCCGAAACTACGGATTTCGTTAGAGAGTAGCCCCCCTGGCTTAGATGTAATCAGGTAACTTGATTGATGAGTACGATCAAAAGTTGTCCGTAAATTCAAGACACAAGTTTCACAATTTGTTTCCTATGTCACGGGAAAGGGGTTTGAACCTCCTGGCGATGATCGCCAACAGACTGGATTGCTTTATATCCGGCAATACTGCAGCAGACATATTGTTACCGTGCGAGTGTTCGTTTTGTCTGTGCTTGTTAGCCTATCTGTGTTCTTTTATGTAAATGACATAAAATAAACCAATTTTATTTTGACGTGATAACATCTTATAAATCGATGAACGCCGGCTGCACGCACGAAAAAGTGTCACGTTCCGCATGAGCAGAGCGTGCAAGCGAGAGCGCGGAACAAGCGATAGAGAGGCACGATCGGCTAAGCGTTCGGCTTTTTTGTTAAGAATTCAATTGTTTTCTTATGACGTTTTTTTTCTATGGGAGCGGAAAAATGGCGAAGGGTACCTATAGCATAGGTACCCGTCGCCATTTTTCGCCTCTAAACAGTTTAACATATTCTTGTCTCACCTGTGCTTCCAAATATCGTCCGCCCTTCCCGCTAATAGCCTCGACGATATCGTGTGACGTATCTGAGTCAATGGACGTCATCTCGACGTAGCCTTTCGACTCCAGGGACGGGCAGTGCAGTACTCCGCAGTTGCCGAACACCATCTGGATAGAGACAACAAGATTAATTATTTATGTATTTAAATTTCCGGAGACACTGTAGACGGACAGACGGTCGATGGAGTAGACATGTGTTAGAGTGGAGACCGCGTATGGGCAAACGTAGTGTCGGACGCCCTGCGGCACGATGGATCGGTGATTTAAAGAAGGTGGCTGGCAGCGGATGGATGCGGACTAAGGACTGGGATGGTTGGCGCTCTTTGGGGGAGTAAATTGGCAGAAATTATGTCACCGAAAAATAGCAGACACCGTAAGATTGTAAAAAAATGTCGCGTCAAATTGTAAACAACTTTTTCTCAATAAGGCACGTATACACTGGAAACTATTGAGTTTGGATGGGATTTATTGTATTCAAAATGATATGATCACAATATTACGAGAAAATTTGTTCTAAAAAATATTTATTACAATCTTACGGAGTTAGCAATTATTCAGTGACATGTACAACACAACAATGGTCAGTGGATGGGTGACCATCTTAACATACAAAGTTTCCTCCGTGCCACGGAAAGCACGTTAAGCCGTTGGTCCCGGCTGTCATTTATAGATTTGGCAGTCGTTACGGATAGTCAGAAGCCAGTAAATCTGACTCCAGTCTTGCCATGAAGTACCGTGTTACCCAGTTAAGTTGTGGAGGTCTGGTAGGCAGCCGCTCCACGTAAAATACTGTTATTTAGCTGAATCCGGTTTGACTGGGAGCCGACCCCAATGTAGTTGGGAAAAGGCTAGGCAGATGATGGTGATGTACAACACAACAACAGAATCAGTCTTGTCAAGGAGTACCGTGTTACCCCGTTGCTTGGCTATGGAGCTCAGATACGCAGTCGTTCCATGTAAAAAACCGGTCAAGAGCGAGTCGGACTCGCGCACCGAGGGTTCCGTACCATCATATAAAACGTGAAATGTTTTAGACTTTCATTGGCGAGGCTTATATTCGTCAGAGTTTTAACATGTTGCAGTTTTACATCAGCGCCATGTCCTGATTAATAGTGGAACTAATGTAATTTTTGTTGATGATTTTCTGAAGAAAAAGTGTGCTATTTGAGACATCTTTTTATTTTTCCTGTAATCTTTACATAAACTTCTATCACATAGAATAATTTCAAATTTTTCTTTATGCAAACTTTGGAGATAAAGCCCCCCTTATCTCGAAAGGTAAAATTTTTACATTTTTCATCAAAAGATGGAAACTATGCGGCCTAAGAAAAAGAAAAATGTTTAAAATTGTGCAAATAGCGCTCTTTCATATAATACCCCACATGCCCTAGTAGCCCCACTTTTAATTCATAATACTTAACCCTTTTCAGTCGCTGTTGCAAAAAAATATAAACGCAGTTTTATTTCTTTCTTATTTGCAAAATAGTTGAACAAACGTCATCTAAAACTGTTCCAAATTTCAAGTTGAAAGCATTAGTAGTTCTTGAGATATCAAGCTGTGACAGACGGACAGACTGGGTCATACCGGGTTCCATTTTGGTATGGAACCCCAAAAATCAAACACCCAAGCCGGCAATGATGACCTTTAATAACATAACATCACGCATGTAACCGCTGAAAGAGTGCACCCACATTCTGTCTGCCGCCATGTTGTAGCCATTTACCCTCTAATCTCCCCAAGTTATCGGCAATTTTTGCTCCGCCATTCCTGTACGCTCGTTAACCTTTCCACTGATGTGGGTAGAGAGTGGGTGCATCATACAGTGCTATGGACCGCAAAACCGTAGCTACGGAGACAATGGGATGTAAGGTATTTTAATACGAGAACTGCGCCATTGTAGTGTTGCTGACAATGGAGATACTTTGCGCATTGTGGCACGGCTGAGTTAGATACTTATGTGTTTATCCCGTTATCAGTACTTTCAATCCGATGAAGTTTATTTATTTCATCATCTTCCAGCCCTTATCTCATGTTACTTGGGGTCGGCCATCAAACTATCACTAACCCCCTTTTCTTTCATATCGCTCCTCACACAATCCATCCATCTTTTCTTTGGCCTTCCTTTCCCTCTCCATCCATCCACATTTATATTCATAACTCTTCTAGTAACATGCGTTTCATCTCTCCTCATCACATGACCATACCAAGACAAGCGATTCCTAACTTTTCCGTCACTGGTGCCACACTTTTAAACTGCCTCTAATGTACTCATTTCTCACTTTATCCATTCTCGTTACTCCACACATCCATCTCAACATTCTCATCTCCGCTACATGCAATCTAATTTCATCCGTCTTTTTTACAGCCCTACATTCTAATCCGTACATTACGACATGCCTTGTCACGGTCTTGTAGATTTATTTATTATAAATTAAAACTCAATGCGCTAGTAAAAACACTGTTCAAAGAAGGCCTTAGGCAATTTCTACCAGTCGATCTTAGGGTGATGCAGAGACAACATGGTAGGAGCAACTAAGGAAAAACAACAGATAGTGATCAAACGTATGCAATACGCGCGCGCGCGTATGCTTGTATTATCATTATTATTAAATAGTAAAAAAATAAAAAATATACTGAGAGAAAAAAAATACAATCATAAATACATAGGTGCATACGAAGTTGTTTAAAAATTTTATTTATTTAAATGAAAAAGTATTTAAAACATGCTTCCTGAAGTTTCTTTCTTGGCTTATAAAATCGGTTTAGGTAAATCGGGGTGAATAGGAACAAAACTTTGAATTTTATTTTCACTTGCATGCCACATTATTGGTTTCTTTATCAATCTTTTAAAACTAATATTGATTTAAAAATTGAAGTCCTTAAATGCTGCAAGCAATAATTAAATGAAGTGAAATTGCCCTTCAATCAAAGTTTTGTTTCTATTCACCCCTGCGTTTTTATTTACCCCGTTGTACTAGTTGCGAAACAGCTGATCAGCTTTAATATCAAACTCAACAAACAATTTAATAGGTCTTCAGACTTTTATTTACTTTGATTAATATTGACTCCTTACCTTCTTGTTGGGTTGGGTGGATCAGGTTTAATTTTATCCCTAGTACATATATAGTAATACCTAAAGGTCGTTGCGATCCTTGGTTGAGTACTTTTAAGATTCTAGGGAATAATAAGTTAGTAACAAGCTCAGCTAAGACCAACAGGTTGTCAAAGACGGACTATTCCTCGCCCAAACTTCACAGTTACAAAAATTTCGTCCACGTATTTGAGCAATGTCTTCCGGTTCAGTTCCTGTGCATCCCTCCATGAAAATAATCCAGAGCTTGGACCTTTGTCCAAGTATTGTAAATAAAAATAAAAAAATAGCCTTTATTTCTTACTACTACACGAACCCAACATAAGATTGATCTAGTTAATAATATTGTATTTTTAGTTTTGTTTTATAATTTTGCTTTACATTATACCCTCTATATTCGTGACAATCTAAGAAGTCAGATTTGACAGCTAAGTAGAGGGATAGAAGGCCGCTTTACCACTAAGTGCGGAAGAAATTTATTGTCATGTCTCTTTCATACTTACTAGTAAAGCAAGGTACGACTTCATAGGTGAAGGCTCACGCCAAAATACAGGTACAAGAGATTCTTATAAGGACACAAGCTCATAACTTAGACATACAACGTGTAACAGAATAGACGCAATACCTCTTAAGGGGTCATTGTACTCAAAATTATGAACAACTTTTACTATGGGACCAAACCCGAAATCGCGAAAAAAAAAATCATCTGTTCAGTACATTGTGTCGAGTCATGCGCATAGAAATGTATGAGGGAGTCGATGTTTTTTTTTCGCGATTTCAGTGTTGGTCCCTTAGTGAAAGTTGTTCATAATGATGAGTTCAATGACCCCTTAAGAGGTATTGCGTTTATTCTGTTATAGGTTGTATACAGGTAGTTAAAAATATGTAATTCTTCGCCCCCAAACTTCGCAGTTACAAAATCTTCGTCCACACATTTGAGCAATACCTTCCGGCTCGGTTCCTGCCCGTCCCTCCGTGACCCCTAATGATCCGCAGTAAAGGTCGGATCAGGGTCGCAGTGCTCAGCCCTGACTCCGAGCTGACCTTTGTGCTAACACACCTACCCGTGAAATCCGCATTTATTTTCTATTGGGGCTGTAATTTTTGTATTCATCGTGTTCAGAATTTTAATAAATCTTGTCCATGGCACCGTAAAAAGGCAAACTCCGTAAGATTATAAAATAACTTAAGAGATTGTAAACTTTCGATAAATTGTCAACTGAACATTGGGGATGCTTTTCTACGCATCAAAATTTGATAGTTTATTATTTCTCGAATTCATTCCGAGAAGTTGTGAACTGAAATAAAATGGCGACCAATCAGAGCACAAGTCTACAAGAAACAGGCTCTCATTGGTCTGTTTAGATGTGACGTCACATGTACGCCATAAAGTTAGACTTATTATATTAGATACTTATAAGTATTGTTGGGATGCTGTTACCTCCTTAGCTGCCTGAGGGTCTGCAACGCAGGAGAAGGTGATGTCTGCCGCCTCCACCACGTCGCACGGGGTCACGGCTAGTGTCGCACCCACCTTCTCGAAGTCTTTGCACTGGAGACAACACAAAATAATACAGTTATTACATATATTCTAAATTAAACTAAGTTTTTTTTTTTAATAAATAGAGTAATGTAGGTAATAATTTGCCTCAAATTGTTCTATAGTTAAATTTTTATTAATCACTGGTAGACAGCCCAACATAACTAGTGAGCGCTACATAAAAATGTAACATTTGTTTTATTAATTTATCAATACAATTCCAGAGAAATGAGTGTAAAATAAAATCTAAGTAATTTCCCTCCATAAAACTTCATACTCCCAGCGCCATCTATCATCATAAATATAACCTAAAGCTTCCGCTAAACGCTACTAGATGTCGCTGTACGTCGGCGGGCCGGTACCCAAGCTCAATCAATATCCGCGCCACGCCAGCCACCGGGCCGCGTCAACGACCGCGGCGCGCAATGGCCGACGCCACGCGCCGCCATTTTGACGGCGATAACGGCGCCTATCTAGCCACCGCGCACGCAGCGACACCGGCGCGTACCGTGACGAGTGTCAAACGAAAGTCTCGGCCAATTCATTCGACGAGCGCAACACTGTGTCCGCTTGACGAGTTACTGGAAAACGGAGAACGCAGCGATGCCTTTCTAGCAAGAACAAAACTGCGGATTGTCTTTTTTGCAGTTTCTGCAATTTTTAGCAACAATATTGACAGAACAAATTGAGCAATTTGTATCGAACGATTCATTATTTGTTTTGGGTAATCTCCGGCAACAATAAAGCACCGGCTGCGATGCTCTTTTATTTTTAGATGACCTCCCAGGCATTGACAAAAAATAGTTTACAATATTTAGGCTGTGACATTTGGAAAAAGGTCGGGGCATTATCCAGTCTGCGCCCACACTAGAATGTAGGAGATATTGATTCAGACGGGAACGTAAATATTTGCATATAGTTAGCTGAAGAAAAAGGGCAGACAATAGTCCCTGCCTTAGGTAGAAATTCCAACCTTCAATGCGAGAACAAGAGGCATTGAATTCAATACTATTGATTTTTACTACAGACAGAACCGAACAGGTGAACAAAATGGAAAACGAAGTTGGTGTAAAAACACCGGTTCTAAAATATAATCTAATGTTTATAGAGGTATCATCAAAGCGTCAAGTGTTTATAATAAAAAACGTTCGCAAAGTATTGATGGTTCGCGACAGACAACTGTAGCTACGAAGGTCAATATCAATGTTTGCACAGATGGCGCCAGTTTCGCATCCCGGCTACGTACTCTAGTGTAGGTATAGGATAATACCCACGCAGACAGATATCTATACGACCTACATACATACATAGTTGCTACAGATATCAACAAGCGTTCCTTCCCAAATTGTTACTGAATTTATATTAATTTTGGTAAATATTGGAGATATGAATGGGTCAGACTTAGGTCACGTGAGAAACGATAAATTGTTTGTCCGTCCCGTCAGAATTTCGCAATTCTACAATGATATATGAAGGACATCTATACTCAAACATGTAAATTACAGCAAATAATTTGCTTGTTACCTTCTCAGTGTTTCAAGTAATCATAATAAAAGGTGTTACTGTTATCCTATATGCAATATCCGCAACGGAGTAACATTCTCTTCCGCGATCGTTTAAATATTGAGATGCTAGAGGATTTGGCACAAGTGCAGCACTTAGATTCATAATCTGAATCACAGGGCATCTGCTAACGGAAATTAATAGCGTAAGTATCTCTTGGATCTTTTGAGTATACATATTGTTTCGTGTATTTTCAGGATCCCGATTCGTAGACGTCTTATGGGTTTATGGTGCAAACAAACTGTAAGTGACCGGTGTTCGGGCTTCCCCACAAAGGTGTCATTCACAGTTGTTGTAGCTGCGAACGCTGGCATTTCAAAGCGGTATTTCAACAATTTCCTTCGAGTCTCGCTCGTAATTGCTGTACTTAGTGCATTTGTACTGTATTGGCGTTCCGTTCCGTGGTACCGTTGAACTAAAAGATAAGGGAGTGCATTCGTGATAAGATTACTATGACCCGCGTCTCTTTCTACAGATATATTAGTAGAAAGTCTTCACGTTTTAATAGATATTAAAATGTGTGAATTTGGTATGTATTGAAAAGTAACGCCAACGTTAGTCACGCTAAATACTTTCCTGCCGTTCGTTTGACCTTTCTTTAGACATTGTAGGAACTTACTTTCATCTGCACGCTCAGTTTCTACGTTCCCACCCACGACGAACATATTTTCTCAAGAAAAGCCATTACTCAGGCTACCTAACGCTCTGGTACAGCAGATAGTCTAAAAGGGGAATTAATCTAGTGCATTCAGAAGCTGATTGTTTTGTTAAATGAAAGCTTTGTCAGACTAACATTTTGGAATTTTGATGAAAACCGAAGCCGTCTCAATGTTTGCAAGTACGGGAACCGATGTAATTTCAAACGATACTGCATTATCAGGACAATAAGAATTGACACTGAATTTCTGCGAACTGACTGAAAAACCTTTCCAAACATTTTTCTTCTATTCAATATCAAAACAGAAATTTCATCAACTAGAGTAAATTATTATAACAAAACTTCGTTAAGACCGCTTGTTTATCTGAGTTCTGTTCTATTTAAAGCCTTATCACTTTTACTGTAGGTGTAAATTAGTGTTACACCTACCCATTATTATATCTGTCTGTGGCAATGTCTGTATCAAAAATGTTGTGCCACAGCCTAGAAAGATGTTCGGCAAACTTCGGAAAATAAGTTGGTAGACTGGTCGATAGTTCCACAACTCGTACACCTATCACTAACGGAAAATTCTTCGAACTGTTTATCGGTGGGTAAACATTTTCGGTCAAGGTCGCCTCCATTCCATGTTTCAAGATGCCTTTCGCTTCCTTGGGCAATAAATTCTCGCAGTTTGAAAGCTGGAAAAGTGTTCGTTACAAAGTTTCATGTTGCTATATTGAATTTGTTAATCTCTCTGCTGAGTACTCTTGGCTGGGAATCGATACTTTCAGAACATTTTCCATTGTTCTTATTATTAGAAAGATGAGTAAAGCCATCTGCGTTGTTTGAACACAGCGTGTGGTCGCTAATGGCAAGAGTGGTATTGTCTATCTTCTAAGATTATTGGTTTTTGCAAAGGGCTATCTGGTTCGTCTATGGCTTGAATTAATCCAATTGACGTATCTACTCTACATACGCTGACAAAAATTAAAAAAAAAACCCTACTTAAATTATTTCATTGCGGTGGCCTTTCATTTCTCCAAAAAACTAATCCTCTACACGACTTCTACACTACGGGACTGAATTATGTAAATACGTCATTTTGTAATATATTATCTTAGCTATGGTTTCTAAAACTTAAACCGGACAGTGAAAAAAGACTACCTACGTTTGTAGACAAAACACATAAAAATCTATATTATTTGTTCCATTATTGTGACTAATTCGTCCACTTACGCCCCAATATGTTTCAGACTATCTAAATGCTTTATCAGTGTTATGAGCTTCCCGCAACTATGAATTCTCCATTTGCGCAATAAAACCCTGTCATTCGTTGCACCACCATTTCCTGTACCGTTACTTTTTGTAGTTCCGTTGACCTCTAACTTATGTCCTTGTTGGTTTGCCAAGGTTCCAATATCTATCAATAGTGGCAGCTAATAGCAGTGAACTGATGGAGGATATCTTTCCAATCGCGCGCCATTATAGTAGATCCTTGGCTAGTCTTATACAGTTTTCTACACACCGCCCTACGGAAGACCCTCCCTTTTCTGCTTTGCTTCGCTCTTGACACAGCGGTCGTTGTCACGATGAATTGCATCCAATCGCAGAGTAGCCATAGCTCGACTCTCTCTCTCTCGAACTACATTAATTTGCACTCTCGCGTTTCGATCGTCCTTAGGTACTTTTGATTCCCGGTTTTCAAAAACTGCAATAATTTGGTCAAGCAACACTGGCACGGAGTACACTGGTGATAATTAAAAGTTCAAAATGTCGGCTGGAACCGCTTCGTCGATTATTTAGTAGGTCGTACGTGCTCTTTCACCAAACTGTCTAAGGTTGCCAAACAATATTATATCATAATATTCTGTGCGTCATGTAATTGGGCGTATCGAGCGTTCAATGTTGCTGTGCTGACATTATTACGTGTGCTTTTTATTATAGTATGTATGAATCTGTTTGAGCTAGAACTTAAGAGGTTGGATTGATGACTGTGTATGGTGATGATTATTGTATAATCGAATGGGAGGCCATTGCCCAACAAGAACAAAAATAAGCAGTATATTAATTAAATACAATAGAATCCGTTTACTATGACTCCGCCTATACTGACCAAAGCGAAGTTTGGTTTCCATATAAAACTATTATTAAAAGTTTCGGGTATAATGACTTCGTTTATTGACATGTCGCTTATTATGACGTATTTTTTTTAATATGTTCGGTTACATGGAGTGACATGATTCGTTTGGGCTCCTTATTTTGGTCTCTCCTTTTGGTTGACCAAATACTTAAAAAAAAAATAGGAAGTTATTTATTTTCTAGGACTATGCTTTGTATGACGTCCGCTTAGTATGACGTCTTGGTCACTTCCCTTCGATGCCATTGTAAGCGGATTCTACTGTAGATATTATAGTCGCACTTTACTAATGAATGCGAGTACAACCTGTACAACTAGTCTATAATGTCAATTTGTCTTCAAGTGCTCTCGATTTTATTAACCGACGAAAAAACAGAGGAGGTTCTCATTTCCTTAAATTGGCAATTTCATAGGCACACAAAACATAGTTGAGGATAATTTGTTTCAGGAAAACCACTTGTATAATAAGAACACATTATTACATTTAGAAAACGACTATTGTTGATCATGTTGTGAATAACCAATATAATAAAATATAAAACTTAATAAAAGTATGTATTGTTATTATGGATTCATTGATTGCAAATTGCAATAGTAATCAGTGTCAAAATATTTACGATAGATAACAGCTTGAGAATGAATGTTTTCAATAAGACGGTAAAAATAATGGATTTATTTATAACGATATACTGACATGAAAGTGCGCAACCCTAAATCCGAAACGAATGGCTAAACAATGGCACGACGCAACAGACAGAATATTACTAGTGCTAGAACAAGTCAACTCGATAGGATTGTTATTGTTACATCACTTCGGAACTGAATTAGATTTGGTGTCAACAGCAAGTCATGCAAGCTTGTAGAGATGCTACACTTACATTCCTAAATACTAATGAAGACCAATTTATCTGCCTACCCTTTTCCCAACTATATTGGGGTAGGCTTTCAGTCTAACTGAATGCAGCAAAAACAAAAATAAAAAAAAGAATAAGTTAATAATTTCACTGCTTCTGGCACTGATATCCAGGAACATATCAACATAAGTCCAATTAAGATTTAGATCGCAATTGGCTCAACAACGTCAAACATTTCTGTTTAGAATCATTAACATTCACATCAGCAGGTGACTACATTCTTTGTCATCGCAATAAGAATTGCACAGACAGTGAAAAGTGAAGGAGAGTTAAGGCCAATACTTGCGTCAAACTGAGATAGGAAAATACTATCAAACATAGAAAAGATAGCGTCCCTAAATAACATGAAGCAAATACTGATAACGTGAGCCACACCAGCAAACTGTTCACTATCTGTCGGCCGACTCAACTAAAAGCATTCTCCGTAGCAAACTAAGTGATACAACTTATCAACCAAGGTCGTTTAGTCAAATAAAATATTAGATATTGAAGTAATAATATATTCACGAGTATGCCTATCGGGCGGCGAACAACACGTGTTAGTAACCGGACGGAATAATAAACAACCAAATGAGATCGTACTAAATTATCTGAATCTGAGGACACTTGCACTGAATTTTTTGGCGAGAGTCCATAGAAAGAGGAAATTATTGCTTTGAGGACAGGTGCTGAAGCTGGAAACATCGGAGGAGATATTTTAAGAGGCAAACATTTTTAAGTGGCTGTGCCAAAACTAAAATAATGGGTAATTAATGTTGATGCAAATTATGTCAAAGACTTCAGAAAACGAAAGATACAAGAAAACAAGGAACAAATTAATAAAGATTTGGAAACCAAATATCTTAGTACATAATACCAAATCATACTATAAACAAGAACAGAGAAACGTATTTCATGTGTGCGAATACGATTGTTGTGGAGCAGCCATTGTCTTACAATGTAAACAATGGATAACCAGGCTGCTAGGAATTTCTTTCTCAGAAACTAAGCAACGTCAGTGTTGGTTTCTAGTTGAATGAAGATAGCAGAAAGTCCGCTGGTGATACTGAAGAATCGGAAAAATTGAACAACAGGATGTGATGCAAAACTGCAGTAAACAGACAACGAAGGCTGAACGATAAAATTGTTCCACAAGACAGGACATCCTTTGAAGATTATAACTACCGTTGAAAAAACAACCAACGCGATGCATGTTAATTCGCTTCACACGTTAGACTGAGTTGTAAGCTGTAACACTTTAAGATAAACACGATCTTAAAATAAAAATCGCGAATCCCTTCGAGTTATTTTCATGAGCGTGATGACCAAAGAGGTTCAAAATAGCGGTTCAATATGCCCCAGAGCATCGTCTCCAGACCAATCTAATAAGCGAGCAGGAAAAGCGGGAAATTCCGGTAGGTAATATCCGTTCCCTCGGAGCCCGACACCGATTAGTGGTTCATCGATCACTGCTATTAAAACCCACGTATCAATAGCTAGATATATGTAACCTATTCTATATTTAGCCAACTTATCGGTTTATAGTGCTTTCCGAGGCACGGGGGCTTCTTGTTAAGATGGTCACCCATCCACAGATCGATCTCGGCTAGCGTTGCTTTACTTTGAAAATCAACCCGTGCGGCTGCTATTAGCTAGCCACGAGCCCCTTCTCTATATATAGCCAACTGTCGAGTAAAAAATAGAACGATTACATCCATCATTAGCGAATTGTACTGTTCTGTTCCACGTAACGAGGCTTCCCAGACCTTGGCGTGTATCGATAATTGAACTATTTAGCTTCATAATACTATGTCTGTCAAAACAACCCGGTTATGAGATGACTTGGCAATGTTCCTGCACATCTTCGTTGTTCCGATTCTAAGATCATTTTGTAAATAACTGAATTATTTAATAATAAGTAAGGTTGATCAGCCTTTAATAACTGATCAAGGTTAGGCTCGGGAAATTGACAAGGTTTCTCTAAAATATGACGTACACATATACGCACGACAGTTCAAGGTTTGGTTTTACATTTTAATGAAGTTCTTTCTGTCAAAAGAAAAGATTCTTCATAATGAGACATTCAATAGGCATGACAGCGAAAAATTATACAAAGACACAAAAAGTTGGGCACGAACACATAACGAGACTAGAGCGATAGAGATTAACAAAGAGGTGTGAAGTGTCGTTAGTAACGATTTGAGAATAGGTCCGTGTTCAGTGGTGGGCGTCGAGACGTCGCGTGTGGAAAGCAGCGCTACGGGAAAGGAAACACCCGCCATTAAACTGAAAAGCTTTTTTGTTTTATTAATGGGACCGGAACTCGTCTTGCATAACTGACGCCTTGTTCCTTTAAATAAGGAACAGAAGACACGGTGGGATATGAATCTGATTAATTTAAAATTAAGTAGCACTACACTCGCACAAAATCTGTTTAAAACATTACAAAATGGAGGTTGAATAAATGTGAATAATTAATGTACTGTTTGGCTTTGTCGAGTCCTTCATGAATTTTAACAAATGGAAAATAACAATGAGTTTTTATTACACTCAATTCTACACGTTCCAAACCTTCAGTGAATGTAATAAATCTTTTGATTTTATGCAAATGTGATCGCTCTATGATATTAAAAACACGATAACAGGCAATCGTAAACACTAAACGTTAATATTGTGATAAGAAATCCTAAAATAACGTAACTTTAGCAATATTTTCTGTTTGGAACGGAAAACGTGTGTATGCCAGAGACGGGCAATAAAGCGGTCAGAGTCTAGAAAATCCGGTCGCTGTCTACGTAGATGAAAATGTATAACCGTGACTATTACGAAGTGTAGCAGAACGCGGATGTAGAAGGTTCAGTGTTGAACGAATGTTCTTACTGACTGCCATATAATTAACGACGAAGTAACAGCAAAATCGTTAAGCTTGACAAATTGATTGGTGACGGTGCAAGATAACAACCCAACGAAGTAAGTATACCCGCGGAATGGAACAAAAATATCGAAGCGACTTGAGACTTCTGTACCAACTCTCGTGGCACAAAACCTATGTATAAGCAGTATTCATGTGCGCGCGAAGTTGCAGACAGGATGGGCTATAAATATAGAACACCTGGGCATCGGAACGAAGCAAGCAGGTCACCCCGAGACTACTAAGAAACCGCAGCGGTAACACTGCTGTTTATAGAAGAGCAGGTTTCCTGCCATTGGAGGAAAAAACAAACATTTGGACAAAAAATAGCAGTTTAGTGCAAATCTATTGGAAGAAAATGTGATCTTAATATGAGTGATCTAAGTTATCTAACACTACAGTCATTAGGTTAGTGTTCAATCTTTGTGACTCCCACCACCTCAAAATTCATTAATCTTCGTCAAATAATTCTGGCATGATTCATCTGGCTTACATTTCCAAGTCTATTTGCAAATCCTAAAGAAATACGCGTGCACATTTCGCAAGGCTTTTAAAACGTCAGTAGCCAGATGCGGGACTATAGCAAGCTCTCTTGCGAACAATAGGGCTGCAAGTACACAATGGATCCAAGGGCAGGTACAAGACTGGAGTCCCTTGCAGGTAAGATGGCAAAACGTCTTGTAAATATTCATTTTTGTACTTATAAGGATATAGCTTCAATGTGCTACGCGCTCGCGTTTGTGCGTTGACTCATTAAAAGTAGTAATGGATGTCCCGATTTGGTGATCACATCCTAACAACACAATGGTTAGCCGTCCAAAAACCGTGTCGTTAACGTCAAGAGACGGTTGATCATAAAACTATAGTTAGCAGATATGGCTGGTAGCACACCCAAATTGTAACTTGACCATATTTTAGTCAATCTAAAAACAAAAAGCAGGAAAAAATAGTGTGTTAAAAATGGAAACGCGACACAATGATAAAAATGTTTGAGCACTTTGGGTTAATTGATACGACTTGCTTTGCGTCATCCGCGAACAATTTGCGGCGCGTGCGCCGTGCGTGTCTTTGTTCTTGAGTCTTGACATAATGTCAGACTCGTGTACGTGTATTCACGACACCTGGATGTTGTGTAGAAGCATATAAACGTCTATTCCATCTTAATTATCTTGCTACAATTCCTACGTTATTTAGAAAGAGTTTTAAAATAAATTAAACTCCATTATAAAATGTTTAAACATCAATTGAAGTAGTAATCGTAAAGTTAGTGAAACTGCTGTTTTATGACGAAACGAAAAAAAAAATGGCTGGCAATCTTCAGCATTTTTGCTTTGATACGTACGTACTATGTTTGTTTTGGCCGATTCGTTTCAACTCGCGAAAGAAAACCTAAACATGGCAATTTATACGACTTATAAACAGATCTAAAAGCAATATTTTTGCGAGTTTCCAGAATGTTCCAGATTATTCGAACGTTACGTGTTTCAATTCAAAGTTGTGACATAGCAATCAAGGCTTGTTTTATGACCTAAATACGATGAACTACTATGAAACGTTTGACAATAATTGACGTGCGCTAGCATATATTTAGATGTCTCAACGGCCGTTGGTGTATAATTTTAAAGACATGCTACTACAATGGACACAGATGATGAAGCTGACACAAAAACAGAAGCATTCATGCCTAAAAAGTGCAGGTGACGTTATAAAACGGTAAACAATCAAAGGTCAAAGATATGAACCGTGTAGAAGAGGGTTTGACGTGAAAAGAACTGTATGTACAATTCGGTGATAGGATTATAGGATATGTTCCTTCGTTCGGAATGGAGCAGATTGGGATCAGACTTCAGTAACACTGTAACACGATTACCCAATTTGTAACAGTAATGTGAGTATTGATTGAGAATATAAGCAAGAATTTATATTTTTTGTTAGCAATTGTGAGCCATATAGGCTCTCGTCTAAGACTATTTTGGTCGATGTGATCCCAACTGGACCGATGACCTGGTGAAGGTCGCGGGTAGCCGATGGATGCGAGACGCACAGGACCGGTCGTTGTGGCGACGCTTGGGGGAGGCCATGTCCAGCAGTGGACGTCTTTCGGCTGATATGATGATGATGCTCCCAACTGTAGCCTTAGAAGGTGGGAGGCAGATATTGGAGTATTAATAGAATCCATAACTTACTCGGAACTGATCACAGTTATTGATAAATCTAGTGTCCGGTTGATAGATATTTAAGCCTCCATCTCAACCTCTCAATTAATAGTTTGGCACGAATCCCTTGTTCAAGTTGTTCGACATTGAAATAGTTTACCTATCAGCTTGGCATTCAGAAAGGTTCGATGAATTCTGTGGAGATTCTCACAAATATTGTAATCAAAAACCTGAATGAAAGGAAAAGTATTGAAGATGATTAGCAGAAGATTTAACATGAGAACTATTAAAGACCATCAAGTAAGTAATTAGAATAATTATATTGTTTGTAGTAGGAACAAGTGACGAAGATAGAAAATACCGGTTCTATCCACGAGATTAAAGTTCAACGTTGTATTCGCAATTAGTGAGGTGCTATTCTTAGTTTCTGTCCACTTAGGTAGTGGAAATAACTTATTCATTTTTCTTGAGATGACGACAAAGATATACAACGTAAAAACCCTAGAGAAAAATAAAAAAAATCATCTGTTCAGTAGGTACATTTTGTTGAATTATGCGCAGTTACGCACATAAATGTATATGCAGTGTAGTCTTTTAAACCCGAAGGTTGACTGGTAAAGAATGCCTTGTTGTGTTAAGTCCGCCCATGTACTACAATTGTACATAAAGTTTAAATAAATGTATGGGGTCGATTTTTTTTCGCGATATCAGTGTTGGCCCCACAGAAAAAAATGGTTCATAATGAGAACAAAGACCCCTTTTGAGGTATTGAGTTTATTCTGTTACTGTAACGCAAATTCATCCATATTATAAAACGTATAATAGTGTTACACGGTGTATATGGAAGAGAAGACTAGCTGGGCAGACAGACCCCAAATAAATTAAATAAATTGCATAAATTAATTCCGCCAAGCTCGTTCCATCATCGGACCACAAGACGTACGGCGATGCGCCACCGGTACATGGTGGACATCCCACCCACACGCACAAAACGATTTGGGAACACATTCATAGTGCGTACAGCCACGGGTAAGGAGTGGAATTATCTGCCAGAGTCTGTATTTCCTGATAGCTACAACCTAGGAGTCTTTAAGTCAAGAGTGAATAGGTTACTTCTAGGCAAGCGTGCTCCATCTTCGACCGCATCATCGCTTACCATCAGGTGAGATAGTGGTCAAACGTATGTCAACAAATAGTAAAAAAAAAAATTGGCACAAGTAAGCGGATAATGATAATTAATATTTAATAGAGAACAATTTACTAATCACATTACATTATAACTAATTAAGTTGAATCAAAACCAGGAACATCCATTAATAAATGTGGCTACTAGCCACAAATTACTCACATTACTAATGAATAATTAAATAGTAAAGTACTTAGCGAACCTAATATTTTCGGTGGTTCCAATATTTGTATTATGTTCTTGATAAGCAATAAATATGAGAGACGAAACGCTCGGAATTTCATTGCCAAGGACGAAGGCTGGTAAAAGATGAGAGATTCTTGGGTCTCTCAAACATTTTTCTTAGATGAAATTGACTGGGTTATGTTTCATATAAATGATAAAATTATTATTTCTGCAAATAAAAGTCGGTACTATATTATGTTCTGTAATTTTAGGCCCATATTCCAGGTAGGAATATGTTCCACGTCCTCCAACTGGACCTACCTCGAATGAACAAATTCGAAATTCCTATTGGCTTCAGTCGAGACTTTTCCGTTGTCAAGGCGACTGAGTTAAGTGGGGCTCCTACAAACATACTTGTAATATAAGCTTCACAACTCGGAGATCGTAAAACAGAATAAAGTTTCATCTACCACATCCGTCCTACTGTCTGTTTCTATGCGTTTCTTAGAGTCGTTTACAGCTTTGGCAACAAGCTCCAAAGCAGTTTTCTCATTATTGCTTCTCTCATAAGGAAGGAAATCCGTAAAATCTCTCCATTCACCATAAAACTGAATGGCGTCCATTTTCTCCATAGATCCCCGTCATAAACCGAGCAATAACGCATAACCTTGTGAGCCTAGACCGCCTGGCCCGCTGGCCGTGACCTTCTAGAGCAAACACTGTGATAACGTTATAGACACGTAACACTCCTAAAATATACTGCGATCCTAGTCCTATTTGTACCGTTATTGGTGAACATGATTTTGATGAGCATGAGTCATCCAGTAACTCATCATCTTCCTGCCCTTATCCCATGTTACTTGGTGTTGAGGCAACACGTTTTGTTCTTCCATTCTGTCCTGTCAGTATTTACGGAATCCCTAACTCCATTCTCTTTCATATCACTTCTCACACAATCCATCCATCTTTTCTTTGGCCAACCTCTCCCTCTCCATCCATTCATATTTATATTTTCACCGTCAGTAACTGGCAGTGCCTAAACAATGATGGAGATTGAACGGCAGTGACGGACGGAGAACAACGTCGGGATCGCAACAAAAGCTTTGATCAAGCAGTAGTAACGGTTGCTAAACACGATGAAAGATGAGCATCCAATCAACCAGAATCGGTAAATGGTATTAAGTAAAAGTGTCATAATTTATATTAAATTCATGAAAAATTTGTTGAGCAAAATAATATGGGAATACAAAATAATATATTCACATTCTCCTAAACCTTTCTACATCGATCACTTTTGGCGTTATTCATAAGTTATTGTCATAATTTATCATCAAGGCGTCTGGTGCGATTAATTCTATCGCGCCGAACTCCAAGGGTATCAACTAACCGTTTTATACGCATGTAATGTAGGTCAGGTTGGCAGCCTGTATCGCGAAGTAAAGGAAATCTTGTTTCCATCCAGTTTTCGCGCTTCCTTTCATTATCTGTTTCATTTGCAAATACTTCGGCGAGTTTTCCGTTCGGTTATTTCAATTTCGAGAATTTCAAGTTTGTAATCTTGTTTTTGTAAATAAATTCGCTTTAGGCTATATTTTTCTGCGCAGTAGTATTTCATCAAAAATGTGTTGTGTTAGAATGTTACAATCTAGCACCGCTATTTCGCTTTTGATAAAATATTGGACAATTCCCATGAGCTTTCAAAATTCACACTTGAACAAAGTAGGACTCCTTTGTTTATACATTCTGGTATAAATCAAATCATTTTCCCTGTTTCACATTTGTGTGCTAACGAACAAAAAGCATGAAACCCGGCTAAGTACCTACTACTCATTGACGTCATCGGGCATATTGCAGACAGTTTTATTTCAATAACATTCAGAATTGTATTTAGTCATTGAGCTTCTTAGAAAGTCGCTGCTGTTTCATTCTTCGGAGAGACTGGCCATGGCTTGGATCTAAAAAGCTTGGGTAAACAGCTGGTCATCCTAGCCTTTCCTAACTATATCGGGGTTGGCTCCCAGTCAGGCCGGATTTAGGTGAATACCAGTATTTTACGTAGAGCGGCTGCCTACGACACCTCCACAACCACGGGGGACACGATTCTTCTTGGCAAGAATGGTATCAAATTTTCTGGCTTCTACCCATCGCGTAGGACCTACGGCTTAACGTGCTTTCTGAGGCACTGAGGAGTATCGGTAAGTTAAAATGGTCACACATTCACAGACCAACCTCGGCAAGCATTGCTTTACCTTGAAGATAAACCCGTGCGGCTGTTATAATTTAGCTGCGAGTTCTTGATCTAGACCTCAAAACAATACAACCATTCGCAAGTCGAAATGACGTATGAAATGTTGTGGAGCGACCTACGTCACTCCGTTGCCAAGCCAACGATCAGCGTGACAGATGATTGGGCCATCTTATCTACATTATCCACTTCTTGTACCCCCTAACTATATCCACGCGAGTGTGTTGATCACCTAATAGCCTATAATGCAGACAGACATCCTTGTCTCCATTGATCTTGGCTTGTAGGAATATTCCTATGTCTGGAACATTTTCCTAGCCCCAAATCTTGTCCATAAACCGTCCGTGTATATCAAGGAATATGTGTATTATAGCTGAGTTTTGATATTCTAGTGCTCTTTTGGTTAAATACAATTAAACTCCCACTTTATTCTTTACTCTACACACTCAAAAGCCTTTGTTAATACCAAAAATCCTCCTACGTACCAATTTTAGCAACTTAGCATTTTTAACGGAGCCTATTAATAAACTTGTAGGCTAATTTTAGCATTGTGACGTACGGGAGGGTTTACTTCACTAAGCTATTGTTTGCTTGCTTATAATTAGCAATATACCTACGCTTCTTTATTTAGCCAATTGTGAAGACATGGTCAAGGGTCTATAATAACTTCCTCCAAGATTTCCGCCTCCTTCATTGACGCACTTAAACGTATCTTGCTAAAACAAAATATTTCCATTAGGTTTTGTCCGGAATTACTATTCGCGTGAGAATTTCAAGAACATGGCTTCTTCCAAAGATTTTACGGTGTAGTTATAATGTGTGCCGAACATGATTTCTTGCTAAACTCGTTTTTGTGCCTCATAAACATCGTATTTGTTTATAAAACTATTGCCAATATAATATTACTTCCTTCTATCATCGTCGCGAAACGTGAGTATTAATGTAATCCAATTTTTGTTATTACAGTGCCGCCGTTAACATGCTTAAAGCCTACGTTAGACTGGGTACTATAGATTCGAATATAGCCTTTAGGCACTAGCATGTTTACAACGGTATTATTAAGCATGCCCTTTCTACATCATTATTATAAAGAACACTCCATTCCATTCCAGTCAATCGATGTTACTACAAACCTACATAGTGACTACGTCACGGCAACTGTCAACAATTCGATAAAACACACCAATTAATCTAACTAGACGACATTGCCGTTATTGGTGGACTTAATAGATCGAATTAAAGACTAAGACGTAAGGCCCTCAAAATTAATAGGAAGAGCTGCTGAAGTACTGATAAACAATCCTCGACTATTTGATCAAATCCATCTACCATACCACTTCTACCAGCCACCCTACAAAGATCTTACTGATAGTGCCAGAATCTTACATTATAGTGGCCATATGTAATGTTTTTTTCATCTATCTTTTCTGATACTTACATGGTGCACATAATAAAGAGTATTCTATTATATAATGGGTACGCACTTTTGTCTGTTCAGACCATGAACATAATCTGTAACACCGACATATTATTATGTCTGCATTACTTTGTTGCACAGACAAAATTATACAGGGAAATTGAATAAATACCTGAAACCACTTAATCCTGTCTTTGTATCATGACCCTGAACAACATTTGTTCTAGGACTTTTCAAAATTCGAAATATTTTTTTTCCATACTAGAAATATATACATAGTCTAAATTTTGCATATTCTTTATGAGGCGGCCGACGAAAGGCTGCCACCCGGCTGGCGGCGCGGGACTGCGTAGTATACGCGAATTTTGCAGACTTCAAATAAATGAAAACAACTTGTTTTTGGCTACATTGTTTAGTTGAGGTCAAAGTCGTAGAACAAATGTTGTTCAGGGTCATGATACGAAGTCAGAATTAAGAGGTTTTGGGTATCTTTTCAATTTCCCTGTATACAAGTTGATGAAAGTCTATACCGTATGTAACCACCACTACGCTTCAAGAATCCAATGCCCAGCACTGGAAATTGACGTTAATTTCAAGTACTAACAATTTCAGGTACCATGGCCTCGGTATTGTAATTTGTATACCATGCAATGAACACTAATGCGAGTTCTGTAGCTCCTACACCTACAGTACTGTGCGATAAGGATCCCATACTTGTGTCTGTGTGCACATGCCGTGAGTCCGTGACGTAACCTAATGCGCTGTACAGCTATCAGAATGTGCAAAAACCAAACGACCTTGTCAAAATTTCACTAGTTACGCACACAGATGCACTTTAAAACTGTGTAGGCGTTAGTCTGTTAGGCAACGCGTTCGATATAATCCTTTAGTAACTATATTTATAGGTTACTTTGTATAGGTATGAATAGTTTACGGGTTTACGGAGTTCCAGATATTAGATAGCGGTTATCAACGAGATTATTTGATAGTCAATATTCGATTTTGATTGCATCGTTGTTTTTGTAAACAACGTGCTGATAAAACCACAATATTGCTTGGACATAATCGTGGAAAAGCCCCATGAAAAATGGCCAATTTTCTAAATTGATGATGAACGATTTTGGTTCTGATTATATTATTACTTCACTGGGTAAACGTTTCATTTAAGAAATTTGTTCGAAAGAGTCACCGCGGCCCTGGAACGCAAAGGGCCTTAGGAAGAACACGGATGGGTTTTAGTAAGAGTCTGACACTCCCTTCTGCTCCGCCCAGAGCGGGAGAAGTCATTTGATGATTTCCCATCCTTAAAAACTGGCCAAGTGCAAGTCGGACTCGCGTGCAAAGGGTTCCGAACGAATTTAATTTTTTTACATGTTATTTAAACACTACAGACTTCTAAAAGGTTTTCCTGTAATCTTTAACTAAAGATCTATTATCTCCATTTTTTTTCAAAATTTTAGGCTCAGTAGTTTCAGAGATAACGGGGAGGGAATGGTCATTTTTCGTCTAATTTCTTGAATAACTTCAAAACCATTTATTTTAAAATTATAAAAAAAAAATATGATTAAAACCCTCACAGTAAGCCCTTTCATTTGATATGTTACACGATAGTGTTCAAAAATCTTTTTATTTTTATTTTCTAGTTTGACCCCCAAAAGTGACCCCTATACTAAAAATTTTATGATTTACGTAACGCGATCGTGTTTGGGTGATAGAAGTCCATATGTGTACCAAATTTCAACAGAATCGGTCCAGTGGATCCGGAGATTACTGGCTGTGAGAGACGGACAGACAGACAGACACCCGAGTGATCCCATAAGGGTTCCTTTTATTTTTCGGAACCCTAAAAAGGGAAACATTACATCAGTAGTTTAATATTCTATACTTAGCATCGAATGTTTAAATAAATACTACATTATCTACCTACTTACGCAAGTTTTACATAAACAAGGAAAAAATTATCACACGGTTCGAGGTATTTATGTCCCACGTTTTGGAGAGGTATAGAAATAGCCTGTTATTTTTCCATGAGGCAATCCTATTTGTCCAATCAATGAGCGAGTACCTAAGGTTTACAATACATGTTCTGCTCGTATAGTTACCGGCAGGGTCAACACATGACCGTGAATATGTGGGTTACGCTAGAATCTATGCTCTACTTACTAGGTTATGTATATAACCTTTTAGAAACAACACCCTTTTTTGCAAGGAAATTATACAAGCTGTTTCCTTCTCGCTCTCAGCGTCATCAGAGACTCAGAACAATCTATACTTACTAGTATTATAAAAAGATAAGATTGTATTTTGTATGTTTGTAACGAATAGGCTCCGAAACTACTGGACCGATTTTAACTATTTTTTCACCAATAGAAAGCTGAATTATCAGGAAGTAACATAGGCCATAATTATTTCACTTTTCACCCGAGCGCAGCCGAGGGCGTAAGCTAGTGTTAAGTAAAGTTAGTAAGTTTGGTTGGATGTAGGAGGCAAACCCTAAAGTACCCAAACGATTTCAAAAATTGTTGCACTGGTAGGATGCTAGAATATTATTGCAGGATATGACACTGGAAAATGATGAAAAAATAGTGTATTTATGACCCAGATACGAATACGATACCTTTCTAAAAGATCAGCCTAATGAAGCTACATACTTAAAGAGATGGTTCCAAGGATACTCGTGTCTGGCCCACTTTCGTCTAATGTTACAAAGAAAGATCAAGACTTAAACTAATTAAATATGTAATACAAATACCAGACGCCATCGCACTAGAAGCCCTTCAGGTGACAAGGCCAAGTTCGATTCACACTCACGTGTCCAGTCTGACTAATTCTTCCATCTTTTTTCGCCCTAATACGAGTAAAAGAGATAACAGGCAAAAATACACGGGTTTGGGGTTAGTTCAACACAAGTTGTAATGTAAATTAGTACTAGATGAGGAAAAATACGCGTGAAATAGCTGAAGGTGGATTTAATGAAGTCTGCACGCAATTATGTGATATGCTATCTTTGAACCTGGGGGGCTACTCTCTAACGAAATCCGTAGTTTCGGGCTTAGTTGCGGGCGGGCATTTTCTACTCCGTATCACCTAACCACTGAGAACTGATGATAACACGATTTGATAGGTACTGTGAAATCGTGTTATCATTCATTCTCAGTTCGGGTTCGGGACTAATCGTAAGTCTGTAGGTAAGCAACTAAGCCCGAAACTACGGATTTCGTTAGAGAGTAGCCCCCCTGGTCTTTGGATCGATCTGGCAGTGTTGGCATCTCTTCCATTCATCTTAGTTAGGAAATATAAACTAGATCGTTTCATATTCAAGAAGCTGTCCGCTGTTTTGTTGACTCTGATGTTGAAGGATCGTTAATACAAAGTCAGGGCCGTAATACTATTTCGGCACGTGACCGAGATTCTGCTGCAGCGATTAAGGAGCCGGAGAATTTACGACCTAGAACGGCATGAACTTAGGTACATTAATCTTCGCAGGAACTCTAAGATCTAGGCCAACCGCATTACAAATTGCATCCGAATCGAAGCAGGAAGTCTCCTGCAATGCATCACGGACTGAAAATTCACGTGTGAATTATTTATAGCCCAGCTAATATCAACCTGTCCCTTTCATATTTCTCGCTTTCGAGTGAGAGGAAAACCACGTGGTTTCAGTGACCGGTAACGTTGACGCTTTTTCGGAGAGACATAAGCCCTTAATTACACTGATGGAACGATCGCTTTGATAAATGGGAACAGCCCTAGTAATTCACAAATGGATAAGCTTGATGCAAAGTTGATGTGACTCGTGCACGCTATTTTTGTCCCTATTATAATGAAATACCACACAAATTGGCATGAGTGGAGTTTGTTTAACAGTATCGGTATGTATTTTGAAAATATTTTAAATGTATACTTAGAAAATAATGGTAATGTATTCGCAGAAACTTTCGCAACGTTGGAGTCGGAATTAGTTTTGCTAGCCACGAGTTAAAACAACGTATATTTCTCATACATTTACAGAGTATATTTCCCACGCATTTGTTAAAAAAGAAGGAAAACCATTGTGTTAAAATAGTTGGCTGATAATAAGTATTATTAATAATCGCTGTGACTGAAACACGCGGCCAATTAAATAGCTGATTTTGTATAAACTTATGCGCGATAAAATGTGGAGATTGCCAAAACATTGACGTCTGTACACTAATTGTAATTGGATTTACTAATTTACTTATGAGCTCTATTTAGACTTACAATATGTAGAAACTATATACCTATTCCCACATAACACTTACATTAAACAATCATATACTCGTCCATCAAGTCTCATAATGGCTTCATGGCACCTATGAGAGCCTAGTACAATTTCTCAGTCTTCGAAACATGTAATCGGAATTTGGCAGATTTTTCAATTTTAATATCAACGACTTTTTTTGTATAAATTATTTTAAGCCTTCTGACATAACTTAGAGCACTTTTATTTTTTATAAAAACTATTTATTGTACCTATGTTAACAAACAAAATCTATCTTTAATTCAACTACAGTAGGTTTTATTGATATTATATAAGACTTCAGACCTATGAGAGCCTAGTACAATTTGTTGATCTACGAAATATATTACACCGGAATTTGACAAATGCGTTTCTATAATAATTCAATTATATCAGTTCTCATTGATACAGTTGAAGCTACATAAACATATGCCAGACAGTGGCAATCTAATAAAGACAGTCAATTGGATAGTCCCTAAATCTATTCACGTGTTTATCTGCCGTATTCCGAATATCAAACTTCAGTCTTGGAGTGTGTACTGTGTATTTGTTTTGTCTAACTGAGTCCATTCACTCAGTTCTGCAAGGTCGTATCCATATCCTCCGAGTTATTTACTGTTCAATAGATTTACTACAGCGGTCCTGGAATAGACTTCAGTGTCTAAGTAGTGCGTGTCTCAAACCGATGAATTTTACATGCTATGCGTAAATATTTAGCCATTTAATATTCAAGGAGTTGGTCGCAAACATGTGAAGAATACTGAAGGAATGTTTCGAGTTAAATGAATGAAACTTAGTAGTCGTTGTATACTGCCTGTCTACCGGGTAATAATACTCTGAAATCTTATACTTTCAAGATCTCGTGTATCATCTACAAAGTTAAATTATGATTAGATATAATTTGTATTCCTTTTCCTCAGCTAACGTTATTTGAAGTCGCGAAATATGGTTCAATGTTGTCGAAATGGCACCATGTCGTGACATGGTCGTATAAATTTTAATTTCTTCATTCATGTGAGTCCATACGCGGTAACTACTAAACATGGGCTTTCTATAGCTTAAGAAGGTCATTATGGACATTGCCACAATCACCAGTCCGTCACGCGTAGTTTGCCCAATCAGGAATTCTGATCCTAATGCTTATGAGGATAGAACAGTTGCCATCTTCATAATATTTACCCCTTCAGTCCTTTCTCAGGCCAAGATTTATTTGCTGGAATCCACACTGTCGACCAACAAGTGGGATTGGATCGTCTGTCTAATGATTCAAACATACGAAAAATTCTTTAGAATGGCCAGGTATGCCGTCCGGTCGATATGCAGAACACAATAGATTATTATGTAATGTTCATTATATTTGCGCGGATATTCATTGTTAATGCTAGCTCTTTATGAGGCGTCGTGTAATGACATAAATAATTTGAATAATTGCTAAATACTTCCAAGTGATTCTCTAATGAATGTGCACGGAGTTGGATATATGTAATGGATGCGTTGCTGAATAGCAGAAGACGTTCCTATGTAACTGTAGCTTGCTTCAACCCTGTCAATATCTACCGGTGTACATCTCTGAAAATTTTGTGAACGACACTACTAATAATGATCTAGTTTGGGACGAGGGGACCAAAATAAATCGGTCAATTTCTAGCTCCAAAACAACCCACTAATATGATTAAACAAAAACGACAGCACGCGTTGATAATAAATTTAGCACTCCTATCAATCCCGAACTCTGCAGGAACTAACACGATAACCGCTATTCTCTGCCGAATCTAATAAACGTAAATACTAGAATACAGGCGTGACATTAATGACTCACAAATTAAAAGGCGCTAGCTTATATTACTCGACGAAACTTTTTAGGTGAGGTGTACATGTGATTCGCTTGGCAACGGCTCCACACGCGACGACGCACGGATCTTCAACATCATAACATTATTGTTGTACATCAAATGCTAAGACAATACTCTACGGACTTTGATACTATAATACGACATTTTGATGCAGCGAAACTGTAATACAATTTGCATGTCTGGGCAATAAGGAAGACTACTCATTAAACTTTCGTAGGCGACTATTGGCGGTGCCAATATTGTGTGTTTCTAAGCATTTCTAATTGAAACTACACAATAATCTGCACCTAAAAAGTTTATGCACAGCTAAAACCGTCCATTTGCACCCAAACACCTACGTCAAAGGTAAGGCGTCTACCAGGAACGCAGAAGGCATTAGGTAACAAAAACTATTTCGGTCTGCTACTGACTCAGTAATTCAGATTTTTCTAGAAAACTTAACCTCGGTCGGAATCAAAGGACACCAAGCCGGACGGAAGCAGTGCTCGCCACCAAAGCGGCTATTTATTTGGTAAATTGGTACTAACCTACTGGTATACGACCGCACGGGCCTGATAGAGACCTATTCTTATCAATTGAATGTTACTGCTTTTTTTAGTACTTCTAAGGACATGTCTACCATCGCAGAATAAACAATTTTGTGAGCTTACGTAACAGCTGCGCAAAATTTCCTTTTTTTTGGGAGTAGGCTTGCCTTTTTTTAAGGTTTATATCATGAATTCGTACCATTAGGCTGTTACGAAATGACCGAAAGATTATAAACACGTGTTTGGCACCGTTCAGCTCCATCGGTGCTAAATGATAAGGATAACATTGATGACGCATAAAACTTAAAGTAAATCTGTCTGCACACAGAGATAATGGAGGAAGCATGCTAAGTCGCCAGCTTAGACAAATAAGTGTTTGATTCGCGATTACCCGATGTCCTTCACGGCACATAGGCGAGTCTATAACTAATTTTGTAAAGTGTTCTGCTGGTTGAAGTCTAGACCAAATCGAGTCGATTTCGTCTAGAGGGAATTATGTAGAATTGTTGACCATGGTCTTGATAAATGATATAATGTTAGACTCGCTTCTCATAATCCCATGTTTCGTGCGTATACTCATGAATACACAATCAGGTTTTTTAGGCAAATCACATTGGCGATAGGCCAGGAAAACACCATAATATACCGTGTTATACAATGTTATTATGTATTCTTATTGTGTCGGCTTACGGACCACAATAAGGGAATTCCTAATAGACTTAGGTAGGTATTCTTCCGTCAAAGGCCTTTCTGTCAAAGAAAGGATCTTTACAGCATCTTTGACGCATCGTGAAGGTACTGTAATCGAAAACAACGTAAACACTTCAATCGTTCATCATGTAATGTGATTTAGAGTTCACTATTCTGCAGATTGTACTTGAACATTTGACATTTATCGCGGTCTCGTCTCAGTTGCGTAACGTTATGGAAAAAGTCCAGGGATATTTCCAGCGAATTTTTTTTTTCTAATATCCTGGTGCGCCTAATACGGCAAGTCCTAAAATCCTAACTAATATAATAAATTTATATGTAAAAGAGTGACTTTTTTGTTACATCTTCACGTCTTAACGGGTTTGGATGAAACTTGGCAAACGGGTAAATATGTCCTGGTTCGGACATGGTTTTTCTTTTTCATCCTGGGGGAATATGTTCCCTTGGGATTATTTATTTCTACTTTCACGCGGAGGAAGCCACTGGCGAAAGCTAGTAATAACAAACACATAGGCTCGAACTACCTCGTAAATATTTGACGAACGCATGCTCGAATTAGGAGCTGAAATAATTTCAACACGTAACTTCGTATCGGTCACGCCTCGTTACGTAATGCTAGAAGTTTTGCAATCAACTTCACTATGGTAAACAATGAGGCCATGAATGGAAATGCCAATTAAACGCTTTTACAGAATTAATTAATAAAGGTCATTTCGCTGAACCGATTAAAGACTTGGTTGAAAACTTGAAACCCTATTAGTGTTGGCTGGATCTGTTTTTCCGAACGGACAAATGTCAGCATAGCCTTGAGCACAGTGGGTGGATAATATAGGATTACAGGCGCGCTGTGACGTAAGCATAGCTATAAGTGGAGGATTTATCAGCATTTTTGGGACTTATGTAAGATGACACCACGTCTGTATTTCTCAAGGGGGAGGCAGAAGTGGTACATCCAGATTTCGCTAAATATGTTATTTGATAAGAAAGGAGTATGACAACTGAGGCGATGAATTAAGTAGTGTTGTAAATCTATACTTAATATATAAAACTAAAGAGTTTGTTTGTTTGCTTGAACGCGGTCTCAGGAGGATCTCGGAAACTACTGGTCCGATTTGAAAAATTCTTTCAGTGTTAGATAGCCCATTTTATCGAGGAAGGCTATAGGCTATATATCATCACGCTAATACCAATAGGTGCGGAGCAGACGACGTTGTGCGGGTCAACTAGTCTATACTAATATATAAAGCTGAAGAGTTTGTTTGTTTGCTTGCTTGAATGCGCTAATCTCAGGAACTACTGGTCCGACTTGAAAAATTTTTAGTGTTAGAAAGCCCGTTAATCGAGGAAGGCTATAGGCTATAATTATATCATCACGCTAAGACCAATAGGAGCGGAGCAGACGAATTTGCGCGTGTCAACTAGTATGAAAGAAGACATGATGCGCACTCAAATCGATTGGAAACAAGGACTGTCGTATCTCTTAATTTCCTATCAACAGGACACGAATCTACAATCAGGCTGCTACTAAGAAATTTCATATAAAAAAAAAACTCATTGATGATAACTTGATTTTTTTTTATTTGTGATGGGTTTGCTCTTGACTCTAGTCTAGGTCAGAGATGACAGAGACAAAGTCTACGATAGAGCGAGCTTACCCAGAAGGAGCCCGTTCACTCTAACTTTGAAGAGATTGATTTGGAGCTAGCACAAAAAATCAATATGCTATCAACTAATTTGAGGTCAGCTTCCAGAAGCAACCTCGCATCCACTCACTGTAATAACTATATCTTTGGGTTAAACAAGTTTCCAGGTGGCTGTCTTCTTTGAAAATTAGTTCAGTTGCGAAACATTGATAAGTAGTACCACTAGTATACCATGTTATCTGGAGACTCGGCTCATCTCGTCACACCGCTTATCTGTTCCGTGTTGCAGGGAGTGTCGCTTTACGGCCAGCCTTTACGTCAAGCATTAACTTTATGGTCTAGCACGAGGGTATTACCGCCAATAAACGACTGTCATGGGTATGTTCTCATAAAATAAAACAGCGAGGAATACACACACAGTATAGAGTAATCTTGTATCAAAGTGTCTTTCAGTCGTCATAATTTTCTTGCCCATATGCTTTGTTCAGGATCGGCGAAACATGCCTTCCTCTACATATATTTCTTACGCCATTTCAGTTGACAGTTCTTGCAGTCCATGCATGGCTCCTTGCTCTTCTCTTAGATACTCTTATCCCCACATTCATAGCATTTTTTAGGGTTCCGAACAAAAAACAGAACCCTTATAGGATCACTCGGGTGTCTGTCTGTCTGTCTGTCAAAGCCAGTTTTCTTCGGATCTACTGGACCGATTTTGTTGAAATTTGGTACACATATGGACTTCTGTGACCCAAACACGGACGCGTTACGTAACAATTTTTTTTTTAGTACGGGGGTCACTTTTGGGGGTCAAATTAGAAAATTAAAAAACCACCAAAACCACTTCATTTCACTTTCTCTCTTTCTGTCTCTCAATTCAAACACCAGTAGGGTTTCCATAATCTTCCACGGAGATTCTGCAAAAGCAAGCCTGGCTAAACGCACTATCCAAAAGTCTAAACGCTAAGTGTCTGTGTTTGCTGAGAGCGACACACGATTTGACAGTTCCTGTGAAATCGTGTTGTCATTCATTCTCAGTTCGGGTTCGGGACTAATCGTAAGTCTGTAGGTGATACGGAGTAGACCCGCCCGCAACTAAGCCCGAAACTATGGATTTCGTTAGAGAGTAGCCCCCCTGGTTTTGATATAGCGCCTCCACGCGCCATTCGTAAATGAAACTCAGCTGTCCCTACTTCGCCAAGTGGTATACTGGCCAAAGTTGTCGCTATCTGGCGATTGAATAATATGCCTTTAGATAAATACAGCGACTATCGATGCCCTACAGAACCACAACAAAAAATTAATAGCACAGTATAAATATCTAGTGACCCTATGTCGAGAATGTTTACATACCGCAGTGATATAACTTCATTCAATGCTTGTCGCTAATTATAAACTATCATTGTTTTGTTTTTAGTTCACAATCATTAACCGACTTCCCAAAAAGGAGGGGGTTCTCAATTCGGCGGGTATTTTTTTATGTACGTATCTACACCGATTACTCCGAGATTTCTCATCCGATTTCTGTGATTCTTTTTTAGTTCGATGCAGTATACTTACCATTTGGTCCCATAAAAATTTGATTCAGTTTGGGTCAGTAGTTTTTATTTTATGAGCATTTTTGCTTATTTAAATTTCTGCGTTGACGAAGACGTCGTCCAAGTATCACCACTTAAAAGTGAAAAATAGAAAACTTTTTACAAATAATAAGTTATTTTATTCTCTGTAGTGTTTTGTTTGGAAGTCGGTTATATTTTTTTGTAAAGTTTTTTTAGTGATGCGGTATCCGTTTATGATCAATGAGTCTATCGCGTTTGAATTTGCCGCTAGAGGCGCTAGTGTACCGTGAGGTCTTCAAAATGTAAAATTCATATTGGTTGGCTTTTAAAGCGAGTTTATTAACTTACTAGTGGACGTCACGCGGTTTCACCCGCGTAGTTCCCGTTCCCGTGGGAGTACGGGGATAATATATAGCCTATGTTACTCCCTGATAATGTAGCTATCCAATGCTAAAACAATTTTTCAAATCGGTCCAGTAGTTTCGGAGCCTATTCAATTCAAACAAACAAACAAATCTTTCTTCTTTATATTATTAGTGTAGATTTGTTTTGATTTTTGTGAATAATTTAGTAAAACGGCCTATCTGTGACATATTAAGTTACGATTCTACTGATCACTGCTCTGAATTTTCTTTTTCTGTCGGAAATATGTATTTTGTTCTTCATTTTTTTTTTTCGCACAATATGGACTCTGCGTAACACTGCAGTATTAAATATGTTGTAATTAATCGCGCGTTTACGGTGTTATAATTATCTTACTTCTAACTATGCTCCCGTGCGCGTAATAAAATTTTATAATGCTATGATGAAGAATCTCACTCCTTTGCTGTGCGCATTATAAAACACGTTAGGTTTTCTATTGTCTCTTCTCACTGTGATTATATGTACAGTAATAACAAACCCAAAACAATACTCTATTCGGTAAGTCTCACAACAAGGCCAATCAGGATTCTTGCACCTCAAAATAATACGGCTGACAGCATTAAAAAAAAACTTCTGAAGAAGTCGGCCGTTCCTAGCGAGCATCTTTTGTTTTTCTTTCTTTTCCTTTCATGTCATTCAATTGACGGACGAGCCCTCTTCATTTTCCGTAGGTAGGTAGTCGCATCGTGAGGCAGAACCGGTTCTTTGTATTATTTAGTAGTCTATTAGATAACATCTTAACATTTTGCAATGTCCCCCGCGCGTTTTGACCATGAGAACTACACGCAAATAAAACTAGTTTTGGGTACGAAGAGCATTCAAATTAAAGCGAATTCCGTACAAAAACAACAAATCAATCAACAGTAATATTAATCAAAGTGTTTACCAAAAGAAAGGAAGTTAAAAATTAGCTGGCCCCGCCGAATTAAACAATAAAATTCAACATGGCCATGATTTCCTGTGATTTTCGTCGGTCAGGCCGAACGATAAGCGATATTTATGGCGATATAATATCACTATCTAACCGATTTATCTATGTAATCATAACATATCTTATCGAGAATACATACCTATACTTTATTGGACTTCCCCATAAATTTGTGCCATTGTATCTTACTGCAAAAAAAATGCATGAAATACTATTTGCATAAGTATCGCTAAGTTGAACTTGGCTAAATGTGGTAGTCTTAACACCTACGTTTACCCTGTGGGATAGTACCGGCGTGATATTATGTAATCCTATGTTCCAGTAATATTCGCGAAAGGTAAAATTTTCCAACGTTTATTTAACCAGCTTTAAATGTCATTTCTGCTGTCGTAATCAAAGCCTTTGCTTATTCAGTAAATTATTCCGTACATTGTATGGTTTCGTCCGTTTACAGCTTTTATATAACCGTACTTATGAGCCTAGTTTTTCAATAAAACTATAACGCTATTTCATAATTAATTGTATGGCGACCGCGGGCGTCATTGTAAAAGTAATGACCGTGCCGACGTATTTGGGTGTCAAACATCTGTTATGGAACAAAAAATAACAAAAAACTTCATGGCACAATACGCTTTATTGCTTCTAAGTTAAAGATCATAGTAGCGTATTGAGATTTTGGCAAACGACACTGCCTAATTTTCGGTCTGACGTCTGGGTTACAAGTTACGATGAATGACTCACAAAAAACTAAATAAAAAACCTCCGTATGAACGTTATTGCTACGGTGCACGGTGTCGCCGTCGGCGGTAGGTTGTTTGACCTTTGAACTTGGCGATTCCATAATTACTATTTAACCAGCTGCTACGCAACGTAACAAAGTAATGAAATTGCATACTTTATCGTACTGTGCGTGCCCTTATAATTGCTACATTTGCGTAAATTATGCGCTCCATATCCTTTACTAACGTTATAAATTGCCGCTTGATTACAGAAAAAACCGTTATGAAATTCCTCAACAAATGATCAATTTTCTATTACATTGCAGGTGTAAAATGAATAAGCGAACGTTTTTTACAACTGCCAGACGGATCCCTAATAAATAGACGAGTCCCCTCGGAGCCAAGAAATACTTGCAAGAATGCGTCGGTGTTCGGACACACGGCGCGCTTCCGAAAGCACTTTCGCCTACGTTCGGCATCGCTCGGCGGACTCCGCACCCCACAGCTGACTGGGCCAAGGTGGGAGCGAGAAGAGCATGCGCGGCCCGCACGCGCGCGACAAGGACCGCGCACCGCGCAACTCGCAGCCAGCGCCGCCATTTACTTCTTTTCAGTGCTCGGTCCCCGTCGTAGTGACAGCGTGTTTCTTTTATCACTAAGCGCAGAGCTTATTCGTTTTAATTGTGAAATTCCTAAATAAAATTGTTTACAAATGTTTGGAAACGTGTAATTTGTGAATGTGCAATGGAGTTAAAGTTAAATAGGTGAAGATACGAGCCGTTCGTCTGAGCATGGCTGGTTTCATCGCATCTGTTGTCAACATAAAATAACGTGGATTATGCAAGTTGGAGTAAAATGTGCACGAGTGTTAGGTGAATTATGTGTTTTAATTAAATTAAACGTGTCAATGATCATATTTGTGAGTGAGTTTTAGTTACAAGTGCCTCGTAGTGTACGACTGAGTTGGTGTAGGTAGGTACGGCAGCGGCTGACGATTGTGTGAGCACGATCGGAGTGGAACCTAGTATAAAAGACGAACACAGTGCACGCGGTGCAATTAGATTATCTTCAATTGCGATACATAATACGAGTGTGGCAATAAAGACATACTAATGAACCGCTCGGCTCGTGTTTTTGTAACGAAAACCTTCCCCGAGCGGTCGACTGGATCGTTTCCACTCGCCAATATTAGTATTTACACTCACAAGTTACAAAACATCTAAAGTAACTATGTCACAGGAAAACGTAGCTGTTATGTACATTACACAGTGAACATTTAACAGACAGTCATTTAAGATAATTTAGGGAAGTGTTGAGTTGCCTTTACAGTAATTTGATTATGATTAAAAACCTTGAAAACTAGGTCTAGGCGGGCAACTCTTTATTACACTAACATGCAATGTAACAGTATCGAAACCGGAGTCCGCTTTAAATATGATAGCACCGTTAAATACCTGTAAATACCTATTTTATTGAAAACAAAGCATGAACTCATTCGTTAATATATACAATCACGAACAATCATGTTTATCAGTTTTATTCGACGCACACAAATTTGTTAGTTTTCATAACAAGTCAAAAATGGAATGCCAAAATGTAGATTAGCAAACAGAATGTATGTAGGAATAAACAAGTAAAATATCCATTATTCTAAGATGTTCATTCAACTGGCTACGCTTTGATAAAGAGCTGAATAGTTAGGACACAATAAACACTGCGAGTACAATAGATAACAGTGCAGGAACTTTAGCAAACAATTTTCTATTGTTACAGTTAATAAGACTATGAGGGTTGTAGTATAATGCAGCGGCTGCACAAAGTTTTAGCGCTGGCAATAATTTGCGCAGCCGTGAGGGCGCAGGAGTGTCCCCCGGCCTGCGCGTGCAACAGCACCCGGCTGGCGTGCGACGCCGCCGCCCTCCCCCAAGACCGCCTACTGAAAGACTACTTCTCCACCACCTACGGCAACCTCCTCCAGGAGATCTCCTGGACCAACTCCAAACTCAACGCCCTAGAGCCGCAAGTGTTCGACGGACTCAACGACTTGGAGTACATCGACTTGAGTAGAAACGAGATCAGAACAACCGAGCAGGCGTTCGGCGGACTGAGGCGACTTAAATCTCTCAACTTGTCGCACAACTTCATCGACGATATTCCCCCGCACACGTTCGCCGATTTAGAAAATCTAGAAGTCCTAGATGTGTCCCACAACCGGCTCCACGTTATACCATTCCAGGTCTTCGGGCCGATGATCAGACTCCAATATTTGGATATATCGCATAATAAAATAGCTACTTTCTTAGATTACTATTTTAATCCTAATAGACAACTGAAAGCACTGTTCCTAAATAATAATAGCCTAGTCAAAATTACGTCTAATGCTCTAGTCAACCTGAAGGAATTGGAGACACTGGACATCTCCAGCAACAAGCTGGAGTACATACCCAAATCGGTATTCGACAACTTCGAACAACTGAGAAAGCTGAATCTGAGCTTCAACCAGTTCCAGAACATATCACAAGATGTTTACAAGAATCTTAAAAACTTAAGGTGGTTAAGCATGGGTGGCAACCGACTGCGAATACTGCCGCCGATGCTCTTCCAACATAACGAAAATCTTAAAACGGTCTACCTCGATCACACAGAACTAGAAGTTATACAAAATACTAATTTCAAAGGCTTAAGTACTCTAGAGCAATTATACATAAGAAATAACGAATTTTTACGAGAAATAGAAATGTTTGTATTTCAAGACACGCCAGCGATCACGCACCTAGACCTGAGCAACAACGCGCTGGTATCACTGCCACAGTCCATGACCATGCTGAACAGCCTACAAGAGCTGCGGCTGGCCAACAACCCCTGGGGGTGCGACTGCCGCATGGCCTGGTTCGCGGCCTGGGCCGAGAAGAGGAAAGACATCATCAAGTCGGACCTGAGCTGCCCGCTCACCTACCCCAACGATATGATTAGAATATTGAACCACACTAATTGTAAACCTCCTTCGTTGGTACAGAAGAGTCCGCTGACATTGTACAGATTACAAAAGGATGCTCTACTGGAGTGCAAATTCGCGGGCAACCCCGTGCCGTCCATCACGTGGATCACGCCGACGCGGATGGTGTTCCACTGGAACCCTGATCCGCAGGTGCCGGACATCTTCTACAAGCATGGCGTCGCGCACGACCAGTACTACCACCCCATAGACAATTCCAAGTCGCGAGTGCGCGTGCTCGACGACGGCTCACTGTTCATAGGAGATATACATAGAGAAGACTGTGGAACTTACTTATGCTTTGCAACGAACCCCGCGGCCAACCTCACGGAGGAGGTGGTGCTCAACATAGATCCCATGACTATGTTCGAGATTAAAATGTATAGTTTATTGTGCGGAGCGATCTGCGCCGCCGGCTTCTTAGCTCTTACACTGTTCGTGCAGTTCCTGCGCTACATATTCTTCAGGTGAGCTAAATTCTATTACTGAGAGGTATAGTTGGTGTGCAAGTGTGCGTCAGTCTAACGTGTGAATGTATTTTTTGTTTCCAGATTCCATCTGATGGAGACGTGTTGCAGCTGCTGCACGTGCGTGCGCCGCGACGCGCCGCGCTCGCGACAGATCTTCAGCATGCTGGACAACATCGAACAGTACAAGAGGCAACAGTTAGAGAAACTACGAGAAAATTACGCAGTTCAAGTGAGTTTATCACACTCTTTAGTTGCCTTTCGTTACGTGTTCACGTAAAGGTAATTAGGTACCAACTCTAACCTGCTTATGTCTTTACAGGTTCATCGCATCAAAGATAACTGCACGCAACAGATGGACTGGATACAGAGCAGTTACTCCTCACAAGCGAGCCATTTACGAAATATTCGAGACATCGGCAGCAACCACTTGAGTTCCATGAGAGACCAGTACTATGACCAGGTATTAACATACATTATTAGAGCCGTATCTTTTCATAACTACATCTGTGTTCAGTATAGTTATCGACAATTATGGAATCAACTAATTTGAACTGAATTGATCGCACAGGTGAAGCGGGTGCGCGAGTACTCGACGTGCCAGCTCAACTGGGTGCGCGAGAACTACGTGTTCCAGCGGAACAAGATCCGCAAGTTCAGCGCGCACCAGGTGCTGCGCCTGCGCGAGTCCTACAAGTACCAGCAGCAGACGCTCAACAAGGTGCTGGAGAACCTGCCCAGCCTGTACTTCGAGAACTGCCGCAGCGGCTCTTGCGGCCGCAGCGACTCCATGGCCTTCGACCCCGACGTCGAGGTCATCGACATGTACCTCAAGACGAAGATCGAGAAGCTGTCCAACCTGCCCAACCCGATCTTCGACGAGGAGAGCAAGATCTCCGTGTACTACACGCCCACGGAGCGTTCGGTGAACTCGCGACGCAACTCGCCCATTCCGGAGGGCATCCACATCAACATGATCGAGAAGGGCCCGCCGCGCCTGCTGGCCATGATCAAGCCGCTGCAGACGGAGCCGCCGCCCACGCTGGACGGCGCGTCGCCGCCGGGCTCGCCGTCGCCCACCACGTCCAAGGCGGCGGCGGCGGCGGCGGCGGCGGGCCCGCACCGCTCGCGGCGGCGCACGCGCGCTGAGGAGCCCAAGCCGGCCAGCGAGCCGCTGCTGGGGCGCGACGTGGTGACGTACGAGCGCGCGCGGCGGCGCGTGACGCTGCCGGCCAGCCGGTCGTCGCCCGAGCTGAGCGCGGCGCGCGAGCTGGAGGCGCACCGCGCGGCGCGCGTGCTGCTGGCGGTGGAGCTGGCGCCCGCGGGCCGCGCGTGCGGCGAGTGCGCGGCGCCGTTGTAGTACCGGCTGCTGACGCGCGTGTTCAAGATCTACGCCGTCTCGCGCGCGCCCGACGTGCAACTCTGTGATTTAGGCGGCGAATCCCCTTCCTACGTATGATAGTGTTCGTGAATCGGAACATATCTTGCCGGATGTCAATAATAATGTAAGGTTAGACTAGTGCGAAGGGACCGTTGGGACTCGGGCGTCGCCGCTGCCGATGCCGCTTGTACTTCTAAGTAAGCTGTGATAGACTAGATTTGAATTTAGCGACAATTTAATTTCGTACTGTCTCTAGTGGTAGGCGATAAGGAGTATACTGAAACGATCTGTTCTTAATCGTTCGTAGTAGTGAATCGAATGAACCTGTTTAATTAAGCATTCTGTGGGTATTAGAACTTGTAAATAACTTCTGTTTGTTTCAATGATTTTTCCATTTTGATGTATGTTTAGGGGTAAACTCTTAGAGTTATGCATTTTATATTGTTCAACTTAAAGTGAGTAAGAGTTGTTACTGTATAATTGTAATTGTTGCGCGGTCATTGTCCAGGTGTACCTGCGGAGCGGTCTGCTCGTGATCTCAGCTCCCGCACGTACAGCGTCACACATCACATGTCCACGTTATACATCGCGTGTCACTTATCAAACTGTCTCTAATAGTAAACTATTCCTTATTATATTTATATATTTTGTGACTGTCCTACAGAATGTATAGCAGAGTCTTGCAGTGATATGCCAAAAATACAATCCAGCAATGATTATTATATAAAGTTTCTTAATATAAAATATACAAATATTGTTGAAAATTTTCTAAATATATAACAAAAGTAAAACCGCTAATCATGGAGAATAAATTATTTTTCAATGTACACTTTTAGTCTTATTTTTGTGTCATTAAAATGGCAGTAAACGCATTGAACAATCCCATAACACGCTACTAAAAATTTTATAACAATAATTCTGATGGCATGTTTTTAATGTTATCTTTTGCATCCATCAGAATATCAGATGGTCACAATCTAAATAAAAACAAACTATATTATTGAACAGAAATGTTCAACAGACTAAATAACTTTCCCATTAAATTAAATTTATTAATTGACTCTCATTCAAATAACACAAATGTAGTTTTAACAACTTCCTGACAACAATTACAAAATACCTTTTATTTATTTCGATATACTCTTTTTAGTATTTGCAATACTTTAAAATGTGGAGTGTGCCTAAATATAAATTAATTATTGGGTATTTAAGTGCAATTCTCTTTGAATGAACAAATAAAATGTTTTTCTGTAGAAACAAAACGGTTATGAAACGGCATCGCCATTTTGTGAACTTTCAATCCAACATAAATGTTGTTTTATAAATATTTTGATAGGACATAATTTCAGTTTTGACCTACAAGACTACTATAAAATCGTGTACCTACATAAAATAGAAGCGCACAAAATGAATATGTCAACGACCGCAATATTGCAGTAACTTCAAAATGGCGGACGGTACACGACTACGGATAAATGAAGCCGTACAAATGAAACACTTTGTTCTCAAATCAAAGTTTATTTGAAACGACGCATCTTGCTTAACAAACGCAATTCATACTCCTCTAAAATATTATATTAATGACGAACACACGGGCTTACATAATAAGATTTATATTTAATAAACTGACGAATAACTAGATAAATAAAATATAGAGCCACAAAGTAGAGAAAAGCATGAAGAATACAAATAGTAATGAATGAAAATTTTATTTTGAAATGTCACGCGAAGTTTAATGTCGAAGCTAGATAAATATGACGAGGCTTTCAAAACATATTTAAAGTAAAAAAAAATATATATTCGATTCTCCATAAACTAGGGGATATAAGAGCTATTATGGCTTGTTTACTGAGAGCTAAGAATTACCCTGACGCATCATATGTATACGCTAGGAGTTCAATATACCTACATCATGAATCAATAAGTAGATAAATACCATTAGATTGTAATGAATGTTTAATATCATGTCCAACTATCTATTCTAGTATTGAGCTGTAATACTATTGTAGGTCCCATGATATTTAAAAGTAATGGTATACTTCTTAATAAGTCCTATTTAATCTTATTATATTAATAACTTTGCCCGTAATTTAACTTTAAAAAAGATTATGCGGCTAAGCCGAAATTATTAAAATAATATAGCGTAACATTGTGCAGTGTGTACAACTAACTGTACATAAAGCACACTCATATTTAGCCAGTTATGCTTAAATAATATTGCAATTCAGCTTAAAAGATTATTCAAGTAAGCATTCTATAAATTAGTCCTAATTCGTTTTACTGTGTAATTAAAATTAATCCATCTGTATTTAAATAAAATAAGATTTCAAAACGAAAATACTATTCGGCATACCTACACACAACCTCATGCCTTTACCCAGGGGATAGGCAGTAATAACCGAGTTACATCCTGCAATCCTACCATACTCACAATTTGTGTGCCTTATCTAAACTTTTTGGCAGTTGGTCTTGGCTGTCATTTCTAGATCTTTGGCAGTCTATGGGTAGTCAGAAGCCCTAATTTTTGTGCCATCTTTTAACAGTTGATGCTGGCTATAATTTATTCTTTGGCAGCCTTTACGGATAGAAGCCCAATGTCAGTGAAATATTTAGGCCAATCTTTTAGCAGTTGGTCCTGGCTACCATTTGAAGATCTTTGGCAGTCATTACGGATAGTCAGAAACCACAATTTCTGTGCAATATCTAGACCAATCTTTAAGTAGTTGGTCCTGACTGTCGTTTGAAGATCTTTCGCAGTCTATGGGTAGTCAGAAGCCCTAATTACTGTGCCATATTTAAAGCAATTTTTTAACAGTTGATCCTGGATATAATTTATTATTTGGCAATCGTTACGGATAGTCAGAAACCACAATTTCTGTGCAATATCTAGACCTATCTTTAAGTACGAGGCCCGGTAGGGCCAGCAGTGCCTGCCGGGGTTGCGGAATCTGTTCGAAAGAGTCACCGCGGCCCTGGAACACAAAGGGCATTAGGAGGAGCACGGATGGGTTTTAGTCAGTAAGAGTCTGACACTCCCTTCTGCTTCACCCAGAGCGGGAGAGGTCATTTGATGATTTCCCATCCATAAAAAAAAAATGACCTATCTTTAAGTAGCTGGTACTGACTGTCATTTGGAGAACTTTGACTATCTCTACGAGTAGTGAGAACCCCAGAAACCTGGCATCCAGACTTGCCAAGGGTTATCATGTTACCCAGTAACTGGGTTTTAAGGATCAGATAGGCAGTTACCCATGTAAAATACTAGTATTAACTTAGAAAGTAAGCCGAATACAACGTATTTGGGAGATGGCAAAACAGATTAAAGGACCCAAGCCAACTTTAACTTTACTTTAAAAAGGTTATCTAAATACAAACAAGACTGTTTGCTCAGTGAGTGCACAGTGCACACACTGGAAACCGACACCGGGGCGGGGCAGAAATCGCAGCCGCCAGTCAGAGGCGTCAAGTTACACTACCTCAGCTAAATTATCAGGTTACTTAAACGTGAGGATTTTCATTAATTTACTGCATATTACCAAGAATTTATCTTAGTATAATTAGTCGACTAATGCCTGATTCTACTAAAATTAGGTGGCCTAAATGCGCACTATTGTATTTTCAACGCTCAGAGCAATAATATTGAAGAGTTAATTTCCTAGTCTTTTTGATAACTGGATAGCCATATAGTTCCTAGTCTTTTTGATAAGTGACTGTGTGTGTTATTTAGAAGACCAATCAAGTGCATATTTATCCTATCTACACTCACCTAAATTGTATTTTTATGAATAGATATACAGTATTCTTCCGTTATTTTACTTCACACAAATAAACAAGGGTTGATTATTTTAAAGGTAAATAATAATGATATCTCGCCCGGATCTCTACAGCAACAGTAGGAATGAATGTAATTCTTTGTAACCCTAAGGTTAACCGCCTGGCTGCGTTAAGTCCGCCTATCTACTAGTACCATATGTACTAAATACCCCCTGATTTCACTATTGAAATAATTAAGTCATATCGCGCCTGTAAGGTGCAGGCACATATGCTAAGTTTTCCAAGTTGATTGACTCAAATGTTGTCCGACCAGTATGTGGCTACGTGGACCGCTTTATCATTAGCCTCTGCTCAGCATCTGCGTTTAGATTCTAGAAGAGGTAGGTGGTTGGAAATAAAGAGCAGGAAAGAAAGTGGTACATTGTCTGCAAAGGTACACCTGGGTTTAGCAAGTAAGGTCCCACAGATAACATAACATCACGACTGCTTCCCGGAGGATTGGACAAGGCCCAGTAGATGCCTAACTATGGTACACACACTCACACTTAAGTCTTTTGTTTTAAGAGGAGACTGCCTCCGTGGTCGAGACATTTAGGCGTTTGCTTTGTAACCCGGTGGTCGTGGGTTCGATTCCCACGGGAAGCATACTTTGTAAAGTTGTTTCCAGTTTGGCTAGGACATTGCAGGCTTGGATCACTTGATTGTCTGATAAAAAGATGATTCCGTGCTTCGGAAGGCACGTAAGCCGGTGGTCCCGGTCGCCAAATAAACCATGTCAGAAGCTCTTGAGATGGTTTAGAAACTCACAGACTCTAGGGAGTGTGGGGTCGTTAGACATTACTGCCCACACGATAAAAAGAGGACACTATTACTAACAACCGGGAGCAAATCTAGACTCCAGGGGCCGTATGCTCCACCGTGCCCTACTGGCGATCCACACATTGGTGGCACCCGGGCGCGTCCTCCGCGAATCCGAAAGAATAGTGTCAGGCGGAAGGTGTGAGTGAGGACGCCGTGGCGCCTTTCTAACTACTTCTTAAAGAGGGGATTTGTCGCCACGATTGTGGCGTGGCCAAAACTCTAGGGACGCTACTGTGACATATTTAAATCATCATGATTCTGGTGTGGGAGATATACAAGACGCATAGCTCGGTCACTTTTAATCGCCATGGCATTGGCACGTTATAGTAGAGCCCTAGGCTTCTGCTGGAGGTATTCGCGATAAAACTCAGTGCCGTAAATAGCTTTTTCTGCGCCCTGGGCGAGCTTCTATAACAGCGCCCTTGTTTTTTATTAGATATTATAGGTATCCTAGCTAGAGCAATGCTATGTATAGGCCTACTTTATTTCATTCAGGGTGATAAAATGAAGCACAAGGACCTTGGTGAATTATCTAATACTAGCTTCTGCCAGCGGCTTCGCCCGCGTGGTCCCTAGGGAACATACTCCCGGGATAAAAAGTAGCCTATGTCCTTTCTCAGGCTCTAGATTATCTGTGTACCAAATTTCATTTAAATCGGTTCAGTAGATTTGGCGTGAAAGCGCGACAGACAGACAGAGTTACTTTCGCATTTATAATATTAGTAAGGATTTTGTAAGAGACCCTTCGCCTTAATTTTTGGGCCACTTCGATCTTCATACTTCTATAATAAAATAACACCCTGCAAAGTTTCAGGAAAATGTAAATTAATTTAATTTTAAATACTTGGTATGGTAGAGTTTTGAATAAGGAAGGTAGCACGTATGTACGTATGTGTTGGAATCGAGCACTAGGGGTGTAGCGGGAATTTATCAGGAGCAAACCGAAAAAATATTAGTCCTGCCTGGGTTGGCCATTCTTGCGCCCCTCAGAGTCTACGCCCTGTGCCTGGGCACCGGTGGCACCGCCCTATTTACGGCACTGATAAAAATCTGAAACTTAAACTTGTTTCCTGATATCAGGGATCCAGGAACGGTTCCATAACCGAGGGGTAACCACCAGAACCCAGCCTACAATATGGAGCCGGCTGTCATGTACCTCAACTCGGTGCAACACGTTTTTTTATTCCATTCTGTCTTGGCAGCCGTCACGCTATAACGAACTCCCTTTTTTTAGGGTTCCGTACCCAAAATGTAACCAACGGAACCCTATTACTAAGCCTCCGCTGTCCGTCCATCCGGCCGTCTGTCTGTCAGCGGGCTGTATCTCAAAAACCGTAATAGGTAGACAGTTGAAATTTTCACAGATTGTGCATTTCTAATGCGGCTATAATAACAAATAATAAAAATTAAGTTTTATGGTACGGAATCCATTCTGTGCTAGTCCGACTCGAACTTGGCCGGTTTTTTTTTTCATATCTTTTCTCACACAATCCATCTGTTCTCCTCTAGCTTCCCTCCCTCTCTCTCTCCATTCATCTACATTTATATTCATAACGTACCTATTAACAATTAAATGTTCACTGAGTGCGTATTTCTATTGACGCTATGCTATAACAACAAATATTAAAATTACAGGAGGGCCGCCCCATACAAGAAACGTAATTTTTTTGGTTTATGGGAACCAATCGTATGGGAGTCTTTGTGCTTCTTGTCTGGGTTCATCTACTATTAATGGTGACTGACGCAATCTGGCCATCGACCTACAGATGTAGAGTGGTTGCCACCTCTCTGATCTGCAAGGCCTGTTGACATTGATATGGACCGGAACTCATGAGGAACGCTAGGGACATGTCCTAACAAGAATGGAGCCTAGAACCTTACGCTTGGCTATCATTGATGTGAGGGCTAGATCATTAACACCATCAGTACATCTTAAAACATCATGATTCCGTTAAGAGAGAGAGACAGAGCTATACAGACTGACTATTCTGTACACCTCACCATGGACTTAGATACAGTGAGCTTTAGGTGAACTGCCGTTCCACTCTGTTCACTGTCACTTCATGGTCTCTTCACCTTAGCTTTCACGGTGACTTTTACAGCGTAGGTCTACAGGGCTAATAGCTCTATCCCTTTTTCAGAGTGGAATCATGGTGTCATTGGCACCTCGTAAAATTCCCCAGGTTTCTTAATATTCTTGACTTTACTAATCATCATCATCATCATATCACCCGAAAGACGTCCACTGCTGGACGGCGGCCTCCCCGTGTCGCCACAACAACCGATCCTGTGCGTCTCGCATCCATCAGCAACCCGCGACCCTCACCAGGGTCATCAGTCCACCTTGTGGGAGGCCTTCCAACGCTAGGCCTCCCCGCGCGTGTCGCTTCAAAACCGGCCCTGTGCGTCTCGCATCTATCGGCTATCCGCGACCCTCACCAGGTCATCGGTCCACCTTGTGGAAGGCATTCCAAGCGTCTACCGGTACGCGGTCGACGCTCCAGAATTTCTCGGTCCCATCGGCCATCTATTCTGCGAGCAATGTGCCCTGCCCACTGCCACTTCATTTTGGCCATCCTTCGGGCTATGTCGGTAACTTTGGTTCTCTTGCGGATATTATCATGATACGATCATGCAAGGAAACTCCAAGCATTGCCCTCTCCATTGCCATTTCAGTGACTTTAAGTCTACTGCTGAGGCCCTTGTGTGCGACCACGTTTCGTTCCATAAGTCATCACTGGCAACACGACTTGACTAATAGATTATAGAAGTATAATTATATGTTAATGATATAATTATGTCACAGTGCATTTGAAATAAATCTATAGGAACTTGTTGCTTGTAAAAGGCTTCTCTGCAATATAAAATTTAATCTATTGTTTTGTAGGAACCAGTATTTCGAGGTAAGTATTTAAACTAATAAGAATATTACATAATTACAACATAATTATTTTAACTATAATTAATTAATTAACTAATTAAATTATACTTAGAATAGTAATTATTGTGAAAGCTTTTGTGTGACGAGGGCATTGTTATTAAATTAATCATGGGTTTAATATTCTCATTACTTAACTAGTGATTATGAAATAAAATGCATTATATGGTGATTAAATTCCATTAAAATATGATAAAGCTATGGTAGTCAATGAAGGTATTAATCAATGTCTTTCATAATGTTCAATTTCTATTATGAAAATTAAACAACTTAACGATGAAACATTAATAAATTACTGAGTTCAAGTGATTTAGAACCTATTTTATGAAACCCAATCAATGAATCAGGTGACAAACCTCATGTTACTTGGCCAAAAAAACGGCATGAAATTTTACAACTATACAACCTGTAACAGAATATACGCAATACATCTTAAGGGGTCATTGAACTCATCATTATGAACAACTTACACTATGGGACCAACACTGAAATCGGGAAAAAAAAACGACTCCCCCATACATTTCTGTACGCACAACTCTACAAGATGTACTGAACAGCAGATTTTTTTTTGCGATTTCGGGATGGTCCCGTAGTAAAAGTTGTTCATAATGATGAGCACAATGACCCCTTAAGATGTATTGCGTCTGTTCTGTTACACGTTGTATAACAACAAATAAATAGGCTTCCAGTTATCCTGGGACACTGCTGAAGATTTTATCCTAATCCGGATGATGTATACTGAATCCTACTTAATATCTACTAGCTGACCCGCGCAACTTCGCCTGCCTCACAATTTTAATTACTGCTCCGCTCCTATTGGTCTGAGTGTGATGATATATATATGCCTATAGCCTTCCTCGATAAATGGGCTATCCAACACTGAAAGAATTTTTCAAATCGGACCAGCAGTTCCTGAGATTAGCGCGTTCAAGCAAACAAACAAACTCTTCAGCTTTATATATTAGTATAGATAGATTATAATATTTTAGACGCGATAGTTTGTGAGGATGTATGGATTTTCGTTACTCTTTCACGTCAGAATGCCTGAAAGGATCTTCATGAAATTTGGCGCAGAGGCAGATTATAGTCTGGACTAACAGACTACTTAATATCCCGGGAGTATCTTCCCTAGGGATCACGCGGGCGATGCCGCTGGCAGAGGCTAGTAGACCAATAATTCAGCATTGAGTATCACATCACCCTAGCAACATAGAACCCGACGACACTCAAAAATCGGAGCCATTTCTCTGGAAAATTCAAAAGCGCCTGCAGCTGAACCCCCTGCTTCATCATTTGCCTTGTCGACGAGCTGCAAGACTTACGCTCAAGTGACACCAAGCATCGCACTTACCTTGGCTGCAGTTCTGTTCCAGATGATCACCTTGTGTCCCGAGTTCAGCAGGTTCTTTACAATACCGCTGCCCATGATGCCCAGGCCTAGGAAGCCGAACTTCATCTGGCTGGCTTGGATGTTCTTCTCTAGGAGCGTCTCGGATACGTTTTCCAGGTCGAGCGGGGGTGTGTCCTGCGGAAGGCGGAGACAGGGGTCTTAGAATCGGTTATTTTTCTTTTTTGTTTATACATATAAATGCAGTGGCGGAGCCTTCATACAAGCCCAAAAGCCCAAATGCCTTACTAAAATGCTCGATAGAGAATCAATATCAAACCCAAACTATTTAAAAGTTCGCGCGCTTAATTCTTATCAAAATAACACAAAGTATCTTCCTATGCCACACTACACATCGCGATTGTTCGCGCGCAGAGTTTCGCATTTGCAGAATCTACATATAGCTATCTCGCTTACACGTACCGGCTTTTACCGGGCTTTCAAATACTAGCTCTGTCACTTTCGCACTTATAGCGATGTGCCATATAACGAGTCAGAAACTTTTGCGTCTACAAATCGATCAGTATGAAAGAATTAAGCCCTGCATGCGCATGAAGTTGCCCGCGTATGCGTGACCTTGTCACCTTGCCAACTCTGCAGTGTTGCCGTTTTAGCGACGTTGTGAGATCTTGGAGATTTTTAACGAGTTTGGAGACTTTTTTTAAGATTTAACAACAATAAAAACTAGCGACTTTTTGAAATAACGAAATTAAATATTCAAGCAATATCTTAAAAATAAAAAAATTGCGACATCTAGCTGGATTTTTCATATACCTGGGGACTATTTTTGCCTAAATGACAACACTGCAACTCTGGTAAGTAGTTTCCGACACCCGAGTGCAACTAACTTCAGTTTCATTCGCTTGAGTGGAAAAGTTATGTTGTTAAAGTTATTTGTGTGTTTTCTTAGATTTTCTTAGTGATACAATTGTTTTAGTGACTTACCTACAACAATGGAGGTAATTGTACCTTGTGAGGATTTAAAATGTGTTCAAGTTTTGATTGGCGAAGATAAGGTAAAATCTTTAAGCTTTGCTCAGAAAAAACAGTTCATTTCTTCATTAAAACCAACGCCTAATCTGTGTATTTCTCAGACTAGTAAATCGCATAAACGAAAATTTAATAGATCAGTGTATAAAACTAGTTGGATTGTTGGCTGTTCGCACACGAATAAGCTGTATTGTTGGTGCTGCATATTTTTTTCGAATGAAGATTCCGTTTGGAATACATCTGGTTATAATGATTTAAATAACATATCTGGCGCCATTAAAAGGCACGCAAATTCCCATAAACACCTGTGTGCAATGGTTTCTTTCGGTAATTTTGGTAAACAACGAATTGAGACATCTATATCACGCCAGTTATCATTATTTGACATTTATGCAAACTATTTCGACAAACAAACATTAAAAAGCCAATTGATTTGCTTGTATTCTAGTCCTGATCTGAAAGACCGTAATGTTTTCGAATTAATTGATTTCATTAATGAGAATAACCTTGAAGATGCCTTTCCCGAGCTGTTAAAATTAGCGTATCTTGTTGTAACTATTCCAGCTACAAGTTCTTCCGCGGAACGTGCTTTTTCGTCTCTTAAACGTATCCATACCTATCTGAGAAATACACAAGGTCAAGAGCGTCTTTCCGAATTATCAATGATAGCTATTGAAAAACAGTTGTTGGTAGAATTAAAACGATCACCAACATTTTACTCTGATGTAATTAAATCATTTCTTAAGAAAGATAGACGATTCCAATTAGAATATAAATAATTTATTTAAATTCCTTATTACATTCTATCTAGCTATTTTTTAACTTTCGTTTTGTAACTTTGTTTTTTTTTTTTGTCTGTAACCTGTTAGTCCTGTTACGAAGCAAGCACCTACTTACCATAACTTTGTTCCCTCAAGCAATGAAGCAAACCAAACGGCTTTTTTCAAAGCCACCGGAGGTATGCAATTGCTGATATGTTTATTATATTCAATCTAGCACTAGCATGCCTTCAGTGTGCTTTGGTTAACTCATTCACCGCACGACAAGCAAGAGTGAAATTGAAGAAGAGGAAAGAAGAAGATGGATGAATTCACTTTTAATTTATTGTACCTAACCAGTAGTTTATGAGAAAATTGCGATGATACATACGTAGGTACCTATATACTCAGTCGAAAACTGAACTTTCTTTTTTTGAAATCGGTTAAAATTTTATTGGGCTTGCCTTATTTTGAAACCCTAGGCACGCCACTGTATAAATGCCTGGAACGATGTCGTCTCCCTTCTTGCGAGGAGGGCGCTAATGACCGCGACACAGTATTCCATAATAATACGGTTGTTAACGAACAATCTTTTGTAAAATTGTATCTTGTTCCATTAAAATATATTTTTTTAAAGCTTAATTAGGGGTGCATCATAGTACATCTTTGACTCTTTAGGCCTTTTAAATAGTAAAGAAAAGACGCTAAAGTTAAGATTTATTTATTTATTTATGTACAAACGATAAACTTATAAGAGAAAATTATAAAACGTGTAACAGAATAAACGCAATACCTCTTAAGGGGTCATTGTACTCATCATTATTAAAAACTTTTACTTTGGGACCAACCCCGAAATCGCCAAAATAAATCAGCTTAATCTGTTACAGGTTGCATACAAAGTGCACAAATACACTGCATATTTCAAAAGAAATTTCTTCCAGCAGACCTGCAATAGTAGAGTAGGATGGTATGTTTTTTACTGCTTAACTAACAAGCAAGCAAGTTACAAGTAAAACTTTAGTTAACAACTAAAAAAAAATTTGAAAGTTGTTTTTTAAGATTTATACATCTTTTTTAACTACAGTCGCTAGCGAGTATAGTTTGATAAAACTCATGGTAGACGTACAGAATTGTATCGAACGGCGACTCCATGTTGCGCCCCGCTAACTTAGCTGTGAAGAACAAAAACCATGTGCATTGGCCTAGCAGCCTAAGGATTTGTTTCTGAAGCGGTAGTTTCAGAACGCCGCAAGAAGTAGTCTTTTCAACTCCATACTAAGACTAGCTTTTACTGGTAAATACTGGTATTCAGCTGAATCCGGTTTGACTGGAAGCCGACCCCAATATAGTTGGGAAAAGGCTAGGCAGATGATGAATAAGACTAGCTTTTGTCCGCGACTATCCCGTTCCCGTAGGTATTTCGGGAAATTCTCTCTTAGTGCTCCCCTACAATCCCCAAGGAACCTACATGCCAAATTTCAGCTTTCTACGACCTGTAGTTTCGCCTGTGCTTTATCAGTCAGTCACTCATCACTTCATCAGTAACAGAACCTCCTCTAGATTGATATATGTAAGTTTGAGATAGAGCTTAATTACTGTGAGGAAATGGGAATAGTATCCGTTATATCGCAGTTTGCATCTACGTGGGACACAATGGAAATTTCATTCCGACTATAATTCCAGCAAGCAAGGTTCAAAATCCCCTAAATTCAGTGATTAGGTGCTGTCAAACCCTTGATCCTGCTTTGTTTCAGAGGCTATTGTCCAGCGAGTGAAACAATGAAGAGCTATCAAAATTAACAATGGCGTTATTCGCACATCCTAGGAAACCAAAATCTATTAGGTATCGTTTTCCCTCTAAAAATATTTTTATTTGGCACCAATAATAATAACAACTAAAAATTAACAAATACTAAACTTAAAACAAACTAAAATATAGCATCAAAAAATTCGGTATCGTTTTTGGTTGCATAGTATTCCCTTACGGAAAGATGTAACGTAGACTAGGTGACAATAGAAAGATACTTCAGTTAATTAATTAATGTGAGGTTCCATTAAATCCTGAAGACATAAATAGTATCCCCGTGCACCAGTTAGGTTTGAGGGAGTGCTTTCATGAAATGGTCACCTCCACCTCTGAATTCCCAAAATAAAATATTTGATACACTTTCGTCACACTGCACCGTTAGGTACCGTATTCTATAAAGAGTCTAAGCATCTGCCAGACCGTTCATTAAATGTTGTATCAGAAGAATTGACTGGGATGTCATTTAGGCCGCTGATATAATGGCGCTGTTCAAGTAAAAGGTTAGGCCGTTAATTAAACGGCTGATTAAGACAGTTGACTGCAACATGTCTACTACTGTAGTACCGACTGTTTCCTTAGTTGCAAACAAAAAATAAGTATGTATAATAATAATACTTTATTGATATAAAACCTTACAAAAGCTTAAATCTAGTTACAGTTCTCAATAAAATTAAAGGCGCATAAAGGTTGAAACCCTGGGGGGCTACTCTCTAACGAAATCCGTAGTTTCGGGCTTAGTTGCGGGCGGGCGTATTCTACTCCGTATCACCTACAGACTTACGATTAGTCCCGAACCCGAACTGAGAATGAATAACAACACGATTTCACAGTAACTGTCAAATCGTGTTATCATTAGTTCTCAGTGGTTAGGTGATACGGAGTGGAAAATGCCCGCCCGCAACTAAGCCCGAAACTACGGATTTCGTTAGAGAGTAGCCCCCCTGATTTCTAAACTACGAATACCTGTGACTTAGGAGTCAGTGTTCTACTGCTACTTCGACACTATAAACCTTTATGGAAATTAAAAGTAAAATGTACTGTAGCACTAACACTCTACTTCGTATTTCAATTGGCAATAGCCCAACAGTTAAGCCTCTAACAAGTAAAAAGGTCGTGAGTTGGAAGCCGACCTGTTACACCATTGTGACGAAGCATTTACTCATCTGTTGGGTTGAATCCAAGAAAAATGCAACCCACATTATTACTTAGTAGACTTTTCATGATTTTTTGAAGAAAAAAAAAAAATTATATGCTCTCTCATTTCTCGTGTCTTCATAAGCTCATGCCGTGCTCAAGATATTGCCTATTCAACAAGGTGGTGGTTACCAGTGTGCTTCAGACATACATATATATTTTTTTTTTTTTTTATCAAATTACGACTTTTACAGGCATAAGGTATCAATCGTATTGATTCAAGACATTTATTTGTAGAAACATGAGTATACATAAAAGGAATGCAGGTTGTTCATAAACAAAAAAGATCAGTCATGTTCGGCCTTTGTAGCATAGATACTAAATATAGGTTTGATAGACACGATTTATACAAAAATCTACTCTCAAAAATAACAATTCAGCTGATCATTACATTTTTGCTCGAATAACTCGAAAAAACGTAGGGAAAACTGATTTCTTTTTCTTTTCGATGATAAAAACTTCAGGATGTATAGCTAGCATCCTAACTCGTCGAGTTTTTTCCATACACCCATCTCATCGCTTATTAAACGCTAATTGCTGTAAACAAGCCCTAACTAACTTTCCGATGTTTCCCGTAACATTTTCCCTTCAGTACTTCAGGGTACTCGTAACAAGGGTGCTCTATATCAGGGATGGAGCTCCGTAACCGAAACTATCGGATATCCGAAATAAAAATTTCGCACAAGTTTCGGATAAGGGCGGAGTCTAAATAAAACGACATGCTTTTGTTTCGACGCTCGCGCGCAACTTGAATCTTGCAGTTTGTTTTTAGGGTTCCGAACAAAAAACGGAACCCTCATAGGATCATTCGGGTGTGTGTCTATCTGTCCGTCTGTAACAGCCAGTTTTCTCCGGATCCACTGGACCAATTCTGTTGAGTACACATATGGATTTCTGTGACCACACGGACGCGTTACGTAAATTATTGAATTTTTAGCATAGGGGTCACTTTTGGGTGTCAATCTAGAAAATTAAAAAAAAAACAAGTTTTTTGAACAATATCGCGTGTCATGTCAAATGAAAGGGCTTACTATGAGGGTTTTAATTATATTTTTTTCATAATTTTAAAATAAATGGTTTTGAAGTAATTCAAGATCCGTTTATTTTGAAAAAAAAAAGAAGATATGGAGATAATAGATCTTTATCTAAAAATGGAGATAATAAGTCTTAGTGTTAAAATAACATGTTAAAAAAAAAATTCGTTCGGAACCCTTTGCACGCGAGTCCGACGCGGCCAGTTTTTATTTCTAGTCATAACATAATCTCTTTCATAAATAGTTAGTTTTTATTTAAGAGTTGATATTTATTATTACATACTATTTGTGTACATATTTTATTTAAATCTTATATCCGTAACCGAAACTATCCGAAACTAACGGATAATCCGAAATAATTTCATATCCGTAACCGAATCCGAAACCGATATAATTTTATTCCTATATCCAGATCCGAAATATCCATAACATCGCTGCTCTATATTAAACGAGATACATTTTAAACTGCAGACTAATTTGACGATATGAAATTGAAAACGAAATAAAACGACACACCCCTTCTGCGAAAACTCTTTATTAATTAGTGAGCGCACCATCGTTTTCCAATAAATGCAACCAGACGAAAATGTTTCACATTGAAAATTTAGTCGTAAATTGTTGTACAGTAACGTTGAAATTCGTGTGAGATTGATAGCACAAAGGTGGATGTAATCCGAGCGTGGACTGCCGGAATATGCCTTGTAGGTATGTACAGTTAACAAAGCTATTTGGTATACAGGCAAAAATATTAATTTTCCGCTGCACTGTTAATATTTATTTCTAACTAGCTTTTGGCCGCGACTTCGTACGAGCATATCCCGTTTTCGCAGGAATTTCGGGAAATCCTCTCTTAGTGCTTCTCTACACTCCTTAAGGTACCTATATGCCAAATTTCAGCTTTCTACGACCAGAAGTTTCGGCTGTGCGTTGTCTGTCAGTCACCCAGTAACGGAAGAACTTTATATATATTGATGATTTATATATTTATTATATATATATTTCGGGTTAATATATAGCCTATGACACACACAAATAACGTGGCTTTCAATTGGTAAAAGAATTTTCAAAATCGGTTCAGTAGATCCAGAGATTACCCCCTACAACCTCACAAACTACCTCTTTATAATATTAGTATAGATATAGATAACTTTTTAAGCATGACATATAAGTATACGAAGTGTATTGTACAATAATTGTCTACTCAGCACACTCACAACATTGTTAAAAAGTAGTTGCAAGTTAGCTGCCTGCATAGCAAATAGTTTTATTGACTGTACGTAGTGTACGTTCGTATTTACTTTCGAGTAAATGCACCCTCCCCCATACCCTAGTACTGAGATTCAATCGATATACCTGTCTGCTCGGCCATCAACGTTGTCAGATTCAAATTGAATTGTAGGTAAAATTGAATCTCATCATTTTTATCAATCAATATTCATATATAAAGTTATTTCGTTACTGATTGAGTGACTGACAGACAACGCACAGCCAAAACTACTGGTCATAGAGAGCTGAAATTTGCCATGTAGCTTCCTTGGGAAGTGTAGGGGAGCACTAAGGATTTCCGAAATTCCTAAGGAACGGGAAAAAGAGGAGGAGCTATGCGCGTACGAAGTCGCGTGCAAAAGCTAGTATTCGTATAACGGACGTGTAATTTCACTGATACGTACTGTGGAAAGTGGTGAAAACTGAGGGAGGTTCTGGTTGAATTGTCTTTTGATATGGGGTACACGACTGTGTTTGGATACCCGGCTCACTCAGAAAGAGGGTATAGTAGAGGGCACGAGTCATGAGCACAGATCATTGGCGTATCTAGGGCTTTTCTCCAGGGGGGAGGGCTGGATCCCAACCTGAGAAGCGACGCCCAGTAAGAAAAAACACTACAAAGTATAAAATAACCTTAATTTCGAAAGTCGGTGTTTTTGGTTTTGTTTCTTTGTATTTTAACACCGACTTCCGAAATTAAAGTTATTTGTAGTGTTTTGTTTGGAAGTCGGTTTTATTTTTTTGTAAAAAGTTTTTTATGTATCACTTTTAAGTGGTGACACTTGACGACGTCTTCGTCAACGCAGAAATTGAAATAAACAAAAATGCTCATAAAATAAAAACTACTGAACCAAACTGAATCAAAATTTTACGGGACCAAATGACAAGTATACTGCATCGAACTAAAAAGAATCACAGAAATCGGATCAGAAACCTCGGAGTAATCGGTGTACATACCTCCTTCTTTTTTGGAAGTCGGTTAAAAATAATTGCACTTATTGGGCGGGTTCGGGAGAGAAGCCTTCGCCAATATCTGTGCTCATGACTCGTGCCGGCTACTATCCTTCGTTAATATTTTTCGAGAGTATCAGTGTTCGTCTATTTCCTTTCAGTTAGTGCAGGAAGAGCTTTTGTTCCCGTTCAGTTACACCATGTTGTGTTACACTCTTATGCACTGGGAAAAAAATATCCTGACAAGTAACACTGTAACTCAGTGCCACGTTTGTCGCAGCCATTCATGTTATGTAGGTTCTTGCAGACAGAAATACGAGCCCTGTACGTCTACTACGAGTTTTATCAATCTATACTCGCTAGCGACTGTAGTTAAAAAAATGTGTGAAACATTTTAAAAAACAAGTTTCTAATTTATTTTTTTAGTTGTTAACTTAAGTTTTACTTGCAACTTGCTTGCTTGTTAGTTAACAACTTGAAACAAATAAATTAGAAACTGGTTTTTTTTTTTCAAGCTTTCACACATTTTTTTAACTACAGTCGCTAGCGAGTATAGATTGATAAAAGTCATGGTAGACGTACTGCGCAGCGGGGGGCTCTGTCGCCGAGGTTAGAATATTGAAATTGATTGTTATTTGAAAGACGGCGCCGTTCAGTGAAAAGGCTAGGCACCAAATTAATATGAAACATGGGCGGCGAGACTTTGTATGTAAAAAGTTATAATTCGAGGTTTCGACGGTTTTCTCCTCCAATATTGGATTGATTTAAAAGATGTTTGACAACATGAATACGATGTATACTGTGTCCCTATGTTATTCATTTTTCATTAATAGTTTCCAAATTTGTACACTAGGGCTGTGTTGACAGCGATTTATCGGACAATTTTGAGCATTTTTTGAGGGTTCTAGTGCTTATACGGTTGTTATATCAAAAAGGAAAACATAGGGACACAGTATACATCCTTTTTGTTCAGTTTGTGAAATATCTTTTAAATCGGTTCAATATTGGAGGAGGAAACAGGCGAGAGCCAAACCTCGAATTATGACTTTTTACATACAAAGTCTCGCCGCTCGCACTTCCTCTTCAGCCCGTTGGCTGCGACATACGTGGCACTGAGTTAGTGTTACTTGTCGGAATATTTTCTCCCAATGGGTAACAGTGTTACACAACATGGTGTAACTTGACGGGAACAAAGGAGGTAGTAGCCATGTTTTCCTATGATCAGTGTAACTATGGCACAACAGTTAATTGCACGTTATTTCTTGAGTCACCTGATTGTCTGATAAGAAGATGACTCCGTGCTTCGGAAGGCACGTATAAGCCGGTGGTCCCGGCCGCCAAATGGCGGTCGTCAAATAAACCATGTCAGAGGCCCTTAAGGCGGTTTAGAAACTCTGACACTAGGGTGTGTGGGGTCATTAGATCTTACTGCCCACACGTTAAGAAGAAGACGTTATTTCCTGTTCTAATACCTGGTACCTGGTAAAATAGTGCCCCTATGTAGTTCTATTACACAGTAAAATATCTGGAATCAAATAAATTCCTAAGAATATTTTATAATTTAATAATACAGGGGTTTTAATTATGTCGTTTCTTTAACAATTTAATGCAGTCATGAGTAGGTACCTGAATTCAAACGCTAATCATTGCACACATGGACTCCCAGCTAAAAGCATACTGTATAATCTTATCAGCTTAGTTTGAAGTTAGTATTGTTAAAATCGCCATGGGGGACGCACATAGGGGCCTTATGTCCGTCCCCCATGGCGATTTTAACCCTTTATTTGAATACCCCTTTTCTATTGTAGATAGAAAGGCTACATTTACACTAATTTAGAGCTCAAGTTTGTAAGTTTGGGTGTAGTAGGTATTCTCAAAAAGTACTGATTTAATAAATTCACTGATGGAAAGCTACCTAAATCATGATCGCTTGCTGTCTAGGCTATTTTTTATACCAAAAAGAAATTACGGTACCTCTAGCTCGAGCTACGGGGCTGGTCCCGCCGGAAAAAGCTAAAACATTCAGTCTTTTAAAACGAGGTCAGTATAATTTTGAAATGGCACTAGGTCAAGAGGTATATTTCAGGGAACTGCACTGTGCTAGTGAGTAGTGCGTTAATGAAACGGTCAAAGGTAAGTCCCTCACTCCTCTTACTTACTTAATTTAACAATTAAAATAGAATCAATAACTTGAAACTACTTTTATAGTTCTGACGTTATTGAAGATTCTTACAGAGTTATTAAACCGGTATTTTTATTATTTTACTCAGTATTACTATTGAAATTTATGTGCAATATGCTCCTTTTTTTGGGCTTACATACCAATCAGACCTAAGAGCTAGTCTATATACTCCTGGAGGTACCTCCTCGAATAGAGTGGATATTGTATTAATTTACCTAGCTAGCGATCATCGATCCTAAAAATACTCTCGAAAACATGACTTTCCTTATGGGGTAGTCGGGTAAAAGGAGAAGATTCTGTATGCATGAGATGGTATTACGCGTCCAGTTTCCATGATTGAAGATAATATTAAAAGTAGATAATACCAACGATCTACTGGCTAGCCCGCTTTGCTGGCAAGATATGCTTGACCGACTTTTCAGGAGTAGCATTGATTGGAGATTTTATAGGTGGTTAGTCCTAAGACCATCTTACTGAGAGGTTTATATTTTTACTATCTTTTGCCCGTATCACTTCGTACGCGCATATCCCGTGTCATCCCGTTCCTCATGAATGTGGCTATCATATACAAAAAGATTTTTCCAAATCCGACTGGTACCTATTCCAGAGATTAGCGCGTTCAAACAAACTCTTCAGCTTTATTATATTAGTACAGATTGCTGACCTCGATCCCTCGAGAACTGGCCTGATGGGCAGCGATGGACGAGCATACTCAGTAGAAGCCTGTCCCAACTTATTCTCAAATATTTCGTTCCATTACCAGCAAAGAATCCAATCCAAACCACCTTTGCCTAACTTATTGAGGTCGACTTCCAGTCAAACCAGATGTGATTGAATACCAGTATTTTCCATGGAGCGACTGCCTGCGCCCCAGTATCTGGGTAACACGATATCTCTTGACTGACTGACAAACTTTCGCGCCCAACCTAACCACTTCATCATCAGCCGAGCCTTTTCCCCAACTATATTGGGGTCGGCTCTCCCAATCAAACCGGAATTAGCTGATCACCAGTATTTTACGTGGAACGGCCTACCAGAACTTCTAAGACCCATTGACAACAGGGTTTTTTTTTTGGATGGGAAATATAATGAATCCTCCCGCTCTGGGCGAAGCAGAAGGGAATGTCAGACTCCTACTGACTAAAACCCATCCGTGTTCCTCCTAGTGCCCTTTGCATTCCAAGGCCGCGGTGACCCTTTCAAACAAATTCCGCAACCCTGGCAGGCACTGGCCCTAGCGGACCCCTTCTATGCTGACATCTCTTTGAGGCGCGCGTGGGACAAAGCGCGCCGTCGCCCCGGGCCTGGTTCTGATCGGACGGCGAGCCACCCAACGCTCGCCGTCCGCAGGCCCGCGCCTACAGTAGCTGAGAATCGCCCTGCGACTCCCGACGCCCGGGGCGTCTTCTGTTGCGGCGGCTGGGGCGTGAGGTTTCCCTCTCTCTCACGCGTTCGGCCTCCTCCTTCGCTAGCATTACTGCTTCGCAGAAGGAGGTGACCGCTTCCCACCACCACAACCACTTCATCATCTGCCTAGCTTTTTCCAACTATATTGGCGCCGTCTCACAGTCAAACCGGATTCAGCTGATCACCAGTATTTTACGTGGAACGGCCTACCAGACCTCCACGACCCATTGACAACAGGGTAACACGGTAGTTCTTGGCAAGACTGGAGTCAGATGTTCTGGCTTCTAAAAATCCGTAACGACCATCCAAACCAGACTGTAGAATGTTTCTGTTCCTCGTGGTATTGAAGGCTGTTGTCGTAGTTCCTCTTGTTCCGCTACCGTTGTTTTGCTTAAATGGAAACAATTTTGCTAAATTTTGGCCTATTTTCCATACTTCGGTGAACCTTCATCAACATCTTGCGAAGATGCTTTTAAGAAATTCTGCTCCAGTTTCGAGATATCAAGTTGAAGGCACGGAGCCAATTTTCCAGCAGGTGGCGATGCTACCCATTCTTCTAATTATCTCATCTTATATATACATATTACCAAGGCCTTAGTCAAAACACTCGACATCTTATTGGAAACCAGAAAAGATGGCTGTCTAGAATAGCTTGCCCGCACGACTTCCGTGATCATTGCATTTGTAGATTTACTTGCAGTATTGACTTAGATGTTTGGTTAAATAAAATACTAAACTTTATACAAATCAATTTATTTGTAAATAAAATATGTTAGATTCATATAGAATACTACAATTTTTAGAGATACATCGAATCCAATGATTGTACAGTCAGCAATAAAAGTCCTTAATACCTTAACTTTCCAGAATCACCTAAATAGATACAAATTATTTGATAAACTTACCGCTTTTCAGCATTCTATGCTACAGCTAAGAGATCTTATTCTTAAATGTTACATTTTTTTTACTCATCAACTATCTTACACTTAACTGACTTGCATTGCTGACCATACTGAGATAACAATTTAGAAAAAGAAACCATAATCTTTGGTCTACTTGACAATGACATAGTACAATGATTTAGATCTAATTAAGAACACAATAAGATCAAAAAGACTACACTTACCTCGCTTCGCCTCTCGGCAATGTACAAAGAGAATCGGCCGGCTTCTGAATGAAGAATTTGAAGCTGAGTATTTGTCACTACTGACTCTACTTTGAAACCAAACTTTGGTCTTAAAGTAGGTTCTGAGCTCAAAATTCTCAATTCAGAAATCGGCCATATTTCTTTTCTTTATATTCTTACACTGCACAATAAGTACGTAGACGTTTATTTAAAAAACGCGAGCGCACGGTTGGAGCGCGTGTTTCGCGTGGAGGCGGTTTTGTTGAGCGACCGCTTGGGCTTGCGGCCCGCCGCAGCTTGGGGCTTGCTGGCCTCCCCGAGCGGGTGGCCTCTAACGCGAGAGCTTGACCGAGTGGAGGCCTGGTGCAAAAGAAACTGTATTCGCAACTCTTCTTAACTAAACGCTGTTTTAAAACGCCAAATTGTGAGTAAATGCTCACCAAAAAACCCCTAACTTTAGTTTTTTTTATCAATACCCGGAAATTTTACAGAAAAATACTTATTAACCAGGCCAAGGCCCACCCGCGGCTGTAATAAGCCTTAGTTTTTTTTTTGGTTTGGTTAAAAAAATTTTGGTGAGCGTTTAACTAAATTAAAACCAATCAAAAAGGTACTCACTGGGCGCAGAATGTTAGAAGGACGGTGCAGCAGACTGGACTTCTTGGAGAAGGAATGGTTGAGCATGGAGGGCTTGTCGCTGGCGGCGTCGATGTCGGTGTAGGAGCGCGACACCTTGCTCTTCTTGCGCGGCGTGGCCTTGCTGGCCGACGAAGACCGTTTTATAGGCTTCACCTTTGAAATGCCCAAACGTATCTATAAATATTGAGAACGGTCATTTGTGAAGTGGTGAGGGTGCTGCTATGCCATAACCAACATGCTTTTTGCCTTGTACCAAGTTAATGATGCACAAAAATATTCCACTGTTGGAGCTCAGGCCTCCTTTCCATGACAGGACTATAATCTTTTGCCCAGGGCCCCAAGTCTGCTATTACAATAGTGTCAGAATGGTCTATCATTGATTTCGTAATGGTTGATTTTGGAAAGTCACATTGACGCTTTTATATCCAGTGGTCAACCACTGACACTCCATTGAAAGAAATGGCATAGAATCTTGTCAAAATCAACCATTATGAAATCAATGATAGACCATTCTGACACTATTGTAATAGCAGACTTGGGGCTCTGGGCACATGCATTGTGGTAAAGAAATGATAGTGGTATGCAATCATGCGTGAAGATGTGGCATGCTGTGTTAGGTCTGAACAGGTTTTGTTATTTCATTAGCTTGTACGGTCTCACTGCCGGGCCGGCCTCCCCTTATACTAAAATATACACAACGTGTAACAGAATAAGGGGTCACTGTACTCATCACTATGAACAACTTTTACTATGGAACCAATCCCGAAATTGCGAAAAAGAAATCAGCTGTTTAGTACATTTTGTCGAGTTATGCGCACATAAATGTATGGAGTCGATTTTTTTTCGCGATTTCAGTGTTGGTTCCATAGTGAAAGTTATTACTAATGTTGAGTACAATGACCCCTTAAGAGGTATTGCGTTTATTCTGTTACACGTTGTATAGAGGTAGCAAGCAGCTTTGTTTAAAAATTGCAGCTCATACCGCCATCTCCAAGAGTTAAAATAGACATTTTGTTAAGAGATCTAGATCTCTTAGTATCTTAATGAATTAAGTAATTTATCCATCGTTAAATCCCAACAACTACTATGGGATAACCAATTATTTTAGCTCACAGGTCAACTGGCCCTACCTATCAGTTGTTCCCACCAGGTAACTTATACAAACCTTTCCACATTAGTCAGCAGATTGGTAGAGGAAATTAAATCATGATCATCATCACCCACAGCCTGACTTCACCTACTTTTGATCATAGACCTTTCCTTTCCTGTGCCAATCAACCCACTTTCCCATGCCAGCCTCATCCAGGTCCCACTCACACAGGATCATTTCGAAAGACAGCCGAAAGACGTCCACTGCTGGACACTTGGACATAGGCCTCCCGAAGTGTCCCCACATCGATCCTGTGCGTCTCGCATCCGGCAATTCCTGTGGCCTTCACCAGATCGGAGAACTACACTTGCCTACCCCTAATACCCCACTACTTCCAGGACCGGAATGTGGCTAACGACAGAGCGGTCCAAATGGCCACATGCTGGTTGAACAAAATTTGAGAGTCATTCGACACGAAAAGATCGGAAAAGATTAGTTGAGAAGTATTTCTATAAATACAATGGTTGTCTTTTAAAAGATCGCTTTACCGATAAGGCTGCCCCTTGTGTCGCCCTATGTAATGTTTTCTTCATCTACATACAATATCTTCAGAACTAAATACACGCTTGGTCGTGGAGTTGCGGAAACCAGCCCGATTTACATACATACATCTTCAGTAACTTATATGAAGCGGATTCTGTTCTATCTCTAGTCAACCCTCACCTTAGGAGTAGAACTCTTCTTCTTGGAGGTGGTGGGCTCAGCGGAGGCCGGCCCCGCTTCGTCCTCATCCGCTGGCTTCTCATCCTGGCTGTCGTCTTCTTCGGCCGCTTCGTCGTCCTTCAGCTTGTCGAAGTCCTCCTCTGTGTTCCGGACGTGCTCATCCAGGTCTCCGAATTTCTGTACAGGAATTTTGGTAAGTTACTTGTATACTTTGATGTTTAAGATACTGGCCTAAAAGTTTGCGACTATGTGCACGGATAAAGCTTGAATATTTTATTAAGGAATTAAGAGCTGATATCGAAAGCTGCGAGGAAACTCCCTCATCCAAAGAATTTTGAAGATGACCAGGACGTTTTCACTAAGCCTTCACCGTCCTTTCGTGCCATCTGTCTGTCAGCGGCCTGTACCTCATGAACCGTAATAGGTAGACAGTTGATGTTTTTAGTGTGTTCTTTCTATTGCCGCTATACGTACGTTTTCTGTTGATAGTACAGAAGAGTGTTAGTGTATGAGACTCGTACTCAGCCGGATTTAGACCAGCCTTTTACTGCTCCTAATACTCCCACCACAGCAGGGCAAAGGCCTCTTCTCAGTTTGGATTTAGATGCAACATCATAGATAAAACAATGTATGTGACTTACACAGTAGCTGCAGTTGACAGTTGCAATACAATGTTACCATAAGCTTTTATGTGTGAACTAGATGATTTTCCAGCAATAATTCATAGGCAAACATTGTAAGCCAGGTCGATATTGTTTCTACATTTAGACCATGACTTGTAACATTTTCAAGTAATCATCTTAATTCTAGGTGAGTACTATTTTATTCATATATTTAAACTAGCTTTGTCCCGCAGTGTCACTCTCGTTGCCTATTCCACAGGAACCGTGCGTTTTTCTGGGATAAGAAATAGCATATGCAGAGGTCGAAAAAAGTTCATTGTTCATAATACTATTTTTAATCAGTCTCTCCTGTTCCCGACCATATTGAGGTCAGCTTCCAGTCAAGCCGGATATAGCTGAATACCAGTTTTTAATATGGAACTGTCTGCGAAAGCTGGAGCATGGAGCTATCTGAACTCCACAATCCAATAACATGGCATCTCTGCAACAATGGTGACAAATTTTGTGGCTTCAGAAAGATCAAGATCTACGAATGACAGCCGGGACCAACAGCTTAACATGCTTTCCGAAGCACGCAGAAGTCTAGGGACGTAAAGGATGGTCGCCCATGCACAATCCGACCTCGGCTAGCGGTGCTTCACCTCAAAGATCGACCCGTGCAGCTGTTATTATTCAGCCACAATCTCCTCCAATAAGCTCTCGACTTACTTTACCTGGAAAGGCCCAAAAAAAATCAACTAGTTTAACAAAGTATAACTTACCTCTGGATTAACAATGAACTCTTCGATTTGGTTCACAGCCTCCTTGAAAGCGGCAGTCTTGCACGACTTAATGAGCTGCTCCTTGAACTCCTGGTAAGGCTTGATGTTGTTGTCCTCGATCCAGGCGCTGTGGACAATAACCAGCCGTAAGTAACAAGGTCAGAACGCAAGGAGAGGAGGGTGATTCCAACCTCGCAAAGTGGTGGTACCGTAACGGATCAACTGCAGGGTGTGGAGCCGAGTCACAAATGATGCTCTACCTCCTGCGCTGATGTCCCAAAACATACAGCCGAAGTGACCTATGTGCTGCCACCAACGATGCCGTGCAAGTGGCAATGGACTACCCCAATCTAAATAACTGTTGTGCCAGCGACACGAAGAAGTTAAGGTCAGGTACCTTATCATTTGCAAGACAGCTGAAATAGAGTTCTTTTTTACATTGGAAGGCACATGTTTGACCACCATCTCACTTGATGGCTTGCCTAGAAGTAACCTATTCAGGTGTTTCGACTAGTCTTTATCTAACGTAACAACGTCTTATTAATCGATGAACGCCGGCTGCACGCACGAAAAAGTGTCACGTTCCGCAAGCGAGAGCGCGGAACAAGCGATAGAGAAGCACGATCGGCTTAAGCGTTCGACTTGTTTGTTAAGAATTCAATTGTTTTCTTATAACGTTATCACGTAAAATTATCGTCCGTAAACCGACTTCTATTAGGATTTGGTTTCCGCACTAAGTCCTGATGTTGGACCATTGTGCGTAAGCCATGGCGGCCGTCACTCCAACCAGCCAACCTCCCTCCAGAAACAGATCAGTTTTCCTGGTGTGTTGAGAACATCTGTAAGCGAGTTCTGTGACCCTATTGTTTGACTCCGTATTTCAGTAACGCCTGTGCACTCAAGGAGTACGTGCGATACCGTGCATGCTCTGCACAAAGGACTGTCCGTAATACCTATCGTGTGTAAGTGTTTGTTCAAAGAGCCCGGTGATAGTCCCCGCCACCAATCGCAGGCTACCCCTGTCCAGTCGCAAAAGGCGTCTGGTCAGTTTCCTCCACCCACGTACCGCTTGTTTGTGGGTGTGTTCTTGTAGCCATGTGCGCAGCTGGACGAAGGGGAGTGGTACTATGGGTTCGGGTCCAACAGCCACAGCACCAGATCCCCTCCTGGCCAGCTCATCGGCTGCGTCGTTTCCTAGTGATCCGCTGTGTCCTTTTATACACTGCAGCGTCACAGTGTTGCGGTTGGTCACCGTGACGCGTTCTAGCGCATTGTGGCATTCTAGTATGAGTTTCGAGACTTCACAGACAACCAATTTTTTTTTTTTGTCAATATTTCTCTACTGTATATCAGCCACAGAATATTCCCCTTAAATATAACCACGCACTTCTAAAATATCCTACATAGAGCTAGTCCAGGCAATATGAGTAGTGCAAGTGAAGGCAAGGCATCAGTATAAAAAATATACATATATACTCCTCCCGCCCGAATCACGGTGTCCATTCCCACGAGAGATAAGCCAAGTACGTAGGAGGTATTAAGTGCACATGTGTGTACGTAAACACAGGAGATCCGATGGGATGGTAATCGAATAAGACAGGGGGAGCGATCACGCGCAGGACCAAAAGCTTTACGAAAATTCCGATGGACGGGGGTGTCACATAGAATGCCAGCACAGGTGGAACGTAATTAACTCATTTATTTATTTAAGGACAACCAACAAAGCATACACCAGAATAACAGAAAAGCATTTATTTGTTCTTGGAAATATTGAAAAAGTCGTAGGGTTTACCGGAAACAGCTCCAAGATGAATCAAATCCAGGAGTACTGCCTACCCTCGCGCAATATGAACGACAACGAATGATAACTTGCATCAACAGCAAGACACATCACATTACATCTACAAGAGGCGGAACGAGCATTCATCCAGCTATGTAAAAGGAAATGTAGACATCTATGTTTCTATCGAAGGTCCGTGAGTTTAATACACACACAAACTCAATGTAAATAGCTAGCATCATACCAAACACCCTACGAATCCCTAGTATAACGCCCTTCTACACATGCACTTTACCAATCTGCCGTTTGAAACGCAAAAAGTTCGAATTCAATAAAATATATAGTTGAAATTGGGATACTTCATGCAGAAACCAATTAAATTGCAATTTGTAATAATACTCCATTCGAACGCTTTTTCCATTGAAATTGCTTCACAAACATGCAGGTTTATAGCATCAGATACAGAATGTACTGAAAATTATTTGTAGTAAAATAAATTTCATTTACGAGTTCTCTTCAAACGAAATCCCAGATTAATTCTCCAATAACAAAATACTAGGTATATCGTCAAAACTAGGTCGCTTGCAAAGGGTGGAGTATGGAATACGAATAGTAGTTCGAATATGAAACGAGGTCGCCCGGCAATTCGCAGAAATCCAGGGCCCGAGCTCCGGCCAGGCTACCTAGAACGAGGCACAGGGATGAAACACAACATATTTGCAAAATAGCTGCATAGTAACGGTGGAGATCCAATTACGCGTTCGCCGGAACCCGGTCGATACGCAGGACACGTGATAGGAAGATGATCACTAAATGAAAACTAGGGTTTGGGTTTTAATGTCAGTGTACGAACGCATTTAAAAGATTATTTTGATATAGTTGGTGTAGTAGTGTGGGGTGTACCCCACACTACTACACCAACTACGAACCACTAATGACGATGTCAATACCTAATTATACCATAGACCGTTATTTTTTTTATTTGTGATGGGTTTGCTCTTGATTCTAGCCTGGGTCAGAGATGACAGAGACAAAGTCTACGATGGAGCGAGCTTACCCAGAAGGAGCCTGTTCACTCTAATTTTGAAGAGATTAGGGTTGTAAGCATTGAACACTAATGTTACTAATGAATATCACATCAGTGTACGAACGCATTGAAGAGATTATGTTGAACTACACTCCACACTACTACACCAACTAATGACACTGTCAATACCTAATTTCTACCATAGACTGTTATTAAGTATTGAACACTAATGGATATCGTTACCTATCTCCATCAAACAATGACCGCTGATCACATTGGAAAACCAATGCTGCAACCCAAGCTTCTTAGCCCAGTCGAGGTGTGGTTAAAAATCTACCTCAGAAACTTAAAAACTCAAAGTTTTATGATTGATTAGGGATACGCTTCGTTGACGGTTCTCAAGATACGCAACTCACGGAGGTCTATTTATTTGATTGTCCTCTCAGTAACGTGTTAAGCAGAGGTCAACAAAAGATTGGGACAAATTGCCTGCAAATTGAAGGGGATTGCTAACTGCATAATGCATTTGGCATCTCCTAGTTTTAAGAATGGATGTGTAAGGACCCTATATTTCTTCGTCATCTGTTCGATTCATGGCAAACATTTATCCAGACTGACCACCGACATTTGCATTAGAAAAAGAAGCCTATATCCACGAGGGTGTCAGGCCTATATGTACATACTAGCTTCTGCCAGCGGCTTCGCCCGCGTGGTCCCTAGGGAACATACTCCCGGGATAAAAAGTAGCCTATGTCCTTTCTCAGGCTCTAGACTATCTGTGTACCCAATTTCATTTAAATCAGTTCAGTAGTTTTGGCGTGAAAGCGCGACAGACAGACAGAGTTACTTTCGCATTTATAATATTAGTAAGGATATGTATAATGTACATTTTGTATGACTAAATTGGTGGAACAGTGAACTGTTCATTCACTAAGCATCTGGAAATGTTTCTATTTTTGAATGTATTTCATCTAACTATTCACAAACTAGAGCTATATTATACCACGACAAGATAAAGCCCTAACTTTTCCACACAGTTCTGTTATCTGGAAGAGTCTGACACTCTTCCGCTCCGCCAAGAAAAAAGGAGTCATTTAATGATTTCCCATGAAAAAGCAGGTAACATAAAGTCTATCTGCCACGCCATGGTTTAAACCATCATCGCACGTAGCAATCAATGTAACGTAAAATTACATAATTATTAACCGGACGCGTGGATATTTAACCGTTTCGCGCTGCATCACATTTTGACGAGTTCGCATGTTCTCGATCGCAACAAAGTAAGATAGAAAAACATTGCTATGTTATACACATCTGTAGGAAATCTCTGCCTATCTATTCGGGAATTACAGATGTAATGTTAAGTTCTGCTTTGTGTGTTAACACGATATTTTGAGAGCTCCGTACTCGAAGGGCAGCCTACCCATTACTAGATTTTAACAACAAAACTGACTAATATTATAAATGCGAAAGTAACTCTCGTCTGTCTGTAGCGCTTTCACTCCAAAACTACTGAACCGATTGAAATGAAATTTGGTACACAGATAGTCTAGAGCCTGAGACAGGACATAGGCTTCTTTTTATCCAGGGAGTATGCTTCCTAGAGACCAGGCGGGTGAAGCCGCTGGCAGAAGCTAGTAATATATATACATATATATAATATATATTTTTCGGTTTTAGGTTCAGATTGCTACTATCATAAGTATTCCCATACGATAAATTCAGCCATTTACACCAGGCACAGTTCCACAATAGGTTAAGTATCTACACTGTGAAGATACAGTAGAGTACCATAGCAATTTTCGCTATCTTACGCAGATTTTCCTTCTATATCAGTAGAAAGATGCCATCGAAAGCATGCCCGTATCTTTGTCACTAGATACAGTACGTTTACTCGATGTTGGATTATTTGCGACAAACCAGTTCAATACATACAATTAGGTATGCGATAGTCGGCAACATTGATGAGGTAATAATTCTTCAGTCAAGTAAATTCATAAAAATTACCCTATTTAATCACTAATAATAAAAACACACCGGCAAGACGGACAGACACTATTAACAAGGCTGTTGGAGGCAGCATGTACCGAGCGGCCCACACCGTAACACTTCGAGATTTTCGTATATGGTCGCGATCCTCAGCAGTATGTGAACGATGAAGAAGACAATAAAGAATTAAGAAAAGTACCATAAAAATAGGAGCCTACAAGGCAGTGCATCTTTCAATCAGTATACGAATTTTTGTAATCAAAACGTTTTACGTCCAGTCAAAACATAATAAACAAACAATACCTCCGTATAATATTACTGGCTGACAGAAGGGAGGGCCTTGCTTCTCTTATTTTATAAAAGAACATATAAAATAGCAATTAGCAAGAGCAGCGCCATGGGTCGCCGCGTTCGCAGCTATACGCCGAAGCCAGATCAATACGAGAGCATCAACATAGAACGTTCTAGGTTTTATAAAATGTCGCTGATTCAGTGGAGCACAGAGCTAACTACAGGTACTCGTGCGCCTATTGTTAACTGTATTCATTGATGACTGTACTGGTAAAGCTAAATAAAACAGTAGGAAGAAATCAGAGCACTAATACAAAAAAATCCGACAAAATGGGACACGCACGTAAAAAGTTGCGAACGAATCATCTTTTTATACAGGGTTATTTGTAAAACACCAACAACTTCTTAGGCAGTGAAAGTACACAACTTTTACTTTGAGACCAACCCTGAAAACTCGAAAAAAATGTCAGCTGTTTCATACATTTTCATTGGATAAATATTGCATTTTGTATGAAACAGCCGATATATTTTGCCAGTTTTCGGGGTTTTCTCAAAGTAAAAGTTGTTTATAATCATGTGTACTTTTACTGCCTAAGAGGTTGGTGTTTTACAAATTTCGCCACAGTCCTTTGAATAGATTCCAGCGTTGTACATGAAAGCGGGCACGCCTCATTCAGTTGGGTTTACTTTTTATTACAGCTGGAGTTTATTTTGTTTTACTTTTTTGTTGGAGTGTACTGTGTGCTATTCTTTCCATGAGGGAAATACTACATCAGGAGGTCATAATTTAATTTGGGTACGACAAAGGGGGCATGGTTTTGTCTGTTGTCTATAGTTCTATAATCATCGTGTGGATTACCTTTGGAAAGATCTTTAAAAAACATTAGGGTTTGGTTTAAACTCATTTTAAGGCGGAACCCTTAAAATGAGTTTAAACCAAACCCTAATGTTTTAACTAGTGATGTAACGAATATTCGCATTCGCGTTCGCGAAATTATTGCGAATGTTTTTGCGTGTATAATTTTTGATTTGATTCACTAGAACTTGATTTACTCATGTTTATAATCAATATTCACACTCAAAATTCACTTCTTTTATTTACGAAAGCACCGGCGCGAGCGGAATGACACTTCAATCGGATGCGTTCGTAACTACTATTCTCGGAACGAAAAACAGACGGAACGCACTTCGTTCGAACGGGACTGCCGCTAAAGTCACCAAGCCATAGACAAATGGCGCCAAATTTAAATAAAAACTGAATATTCGCATTCGCATACGCGAATGTCCAAAATATGACATTCGTTACATCACTATTCCGAACATCCGTAAGAAAGAACCCTTCTTATAGGATCACTCGGGTGTCTGCCTTTCCGTCAGTCACAGCCAATTTTCTCTGGATCTACTGGACCGATTCTATCTGTGACCCAAACACGGACGCGTTACGTAAATAAATAATTTTTGAGTATGCGGGTCACTTTTAGGGGACAAACTAGAAAATTAAAAAAAAGTTTTTTGAACTGTATCACTGTGACATATCAAATGAAAGTGCTTATTGTGAAGGTTTTAATAGTATTTTTTTCATAATATTAAAAAATATAAAGTTTTGAAGTTATTCAAGAAATCAGACGAAAAATCAACATTCCCCCCTTATATCCGAAACAACTGAGCCCACTTTTTTTATTCTTATTTATCTACTACTCGACCCGCGCAATTTCGTCTGCTCCGCTCCTATTGGTCTTCTTAGCGTGATGATATACAGGGTTATTTGTAAAACACCAACAACCTCTTAGGCAGTGAAAGTACACATGATTATAAACAACTTTTTTTGAGACTTTGAGACCAACCCTGAAAACTCGAAAAATATGTCAGCTGTTTCATACATTTTCATTGGCTAAATATTGCATTTTGTATGAAACAGCTGATATATTTTTTCGAGTTTTCGGGGTTTTCTCAAAGTAAAAGTTGTTTATAATCATGTGTACTGTCACTGCCTAAGAGATTGTTGGTGTTTTACAAATAACCCTGTATAACGCACTAATCTCAGGAACTACTGGTCCGATTTGAAAAATTCTTTCAGTGTTAGATAGCCCATTTATCGAGGAAGGCTATATATCATCACGCTAAGAGTAGACGAAGTTGCGCTGGTCAACTAGTTAAATATATGTGAGTACCATGCACCGATGGAATATACTACTTATAGGAACAAATATTATTATTATATTATTAAAGTATTCCCAGCAGAGGTAAACTTATTCACTATCTAAATAAATAAATATTCCTCACATATTTACAAATATTGAAACTATTAATAAAATTAAAAACAAACTTACTATATAAATAATTAAATAAAGTTGATACAATAAATCAACCAGCTTGATTTTGTCTACACCCTTAATTGTCCTATGGACAAGGACTAGCATGTTTCCAAGCATTCTTATCCTGAATGTAATCTTCTAATTTGTAATATGCTTGTTTACAAAGTGTTCTTTTAATATACGTTTTAAATTTTCTTTCATTTAGTTCTAATTTGTCACAAGGTATTTTATTTGTAACACTAGCTGACCCGCGCGGCTTCGCTCCCGTCAACTGGCTACCCTACCTACCTACCTTACCCTACCTACCTATCTACCCTACCCTATAAACAAACGCTGTTTTGCCATACAAAAAAAATATATACCTTAACACCTATTCTGATACCTACCGAATATACACAAAATTTCATGAAAATCGGTCGAGCCGTTTCGGAGGAGTTCGGTAACAAACACCGTGACATGAGATTTTTATATATTAGAAGATATAGTTAAAAATGAAATTCGTTTTTGTTTGTCATGTCAAGTCATGAGCCTCTTCCAAATATTTGTATACTTATCGTTGTTTTTGGGTATATGAGAAGTATGCACGACAGTAGCATATTATGTGTAACGAAGTTCAAAGGAAGACTAACCACTGCTATATATAAGCGGGCTTTACAAATAGTCCAGTTTTCGGTCAACTTATAAAATGTTCATGATAAAATAAAAAAGGTGCGAGAATTCCATAGAACATGACGCAAAATAGTCACAAAATTAAAAACCGCGTCAACAAAATTTTTGCATTTTATTGGATACTACTTTTATGGTTTTCGGGTTCGGAATAACGAAAATGGGCTCGAAATGGGCAGGGCAACTACCGAACCCTATACTGTGCGTGGCCCGACGCGCACTTGCCCGTTTTTTTAATCATTTAATAAGGATAGTATTTTTATCATTTTCACCATTCATTGGTCTACACAACGATCGACGCTCCAGCAAATGTGAGTTGGTACGCCAATAGGTATCTAAAGGGAAACCCATAAATGTTGCTAATAGAAATAAATAATCAAGTGGCATGTGTAAAACGAATAACTGCAATTTAAGAGGAAATGCTGGCGGAGAGACTTTGTATGTAAAAAGTAATATAATAATTCGAGGTTTGGCTCTCGACTGTTAAGAAGAGAAGTGAAGAGATATTTCACAAACTGAATAAAAATAATATATACTGTGTCCCTATGTTTTCCTTTTTGGATTAATAGTTGCCAAATTTGTCACTAGGGCTTTATTGACAGCGATTTATCGGACAATTTCGGGCATTTTAAGAGGGTTCTATTGCTTAAACGGTTAATAAATCATCAAAAAAGAAAACACAGGGATACAGTATATGTCCTTCTTATTCAGTTTGTGAAATATTTCTTAAATCGGTTAAATCCTGGAAGATCAAACTGTCGAGAGCCAAACCTCGAATTATGACTTTTTACATACAAAGTCTCTCCGCCAGCATTTCCTCTTAATGTAAAACTACATTTTTCTAAATAGTATTTTGTAGCGCAAACTATGGCAACCATTATGGCAACACGTTTGAATAGAAGTTATTACAGAAGAAAAATCTCCATCTTAGGCGCGCGGCGATGAGAGTTTTTACACGGTGAGTGACGTCAGACCAGTTTTCAAAAAACATAAAATTGAGGAGATTTGTATAATTTCTATGAAGACATTTTTTATTTAAGAATTTATTTTTATCTGGCATTATTTTTATAAATCACTAGTTGACCCGCGCAACTTCGTCTTGCAAATGACTGAGATGACATGGCTGTTTTGAGATTTGCATCTTATGAGATTTGAACGTTTTGCAACCATAATTTATTTTGCAACTTGAATGTTTTGAGACTAAACCGCTCAATCCACGAGTTCGAAAGTGCCGTCGCGCTTTTCATGTAGTTTCTTAGTTCCACTTCGGAATTTTGGCTTTTTACAAATAGATAAGAAGAAAATGCAATGAGGTCGCTATGTTCAATACTAATAACTATTCTCAACTACCCAATAAGCCAAAGTTGTCTAAATATTTCAGTTTCTGAGCCAAAGTTGGTCATTTTACGCAAAAAACACAGTCAAATTGTAATAAGAGGCCTATTACAATTTGACTGTATTTTCGAACGCATAACGATAGCGGTCTCTCCCTCGAGTGTGACGTCATTTTACCTAGCCGAGACTGTCGCACCACAAATCGCTCTGCTCCTAGATATTTCATGCAAGTGACTGACTGACTGCACTCAATCAAAAGGACGGTTACTAAGCGAATCGGAATACGAGCTTCGCCTAGCGTTGCCAGACGTCCGGATAAAGCCGGACACAGTCAGGCTTTTTGGTTGTGAGTCCGGCCAAATTAGACGATGTGCGGCCTGTCCGGCTTTACAAGTCTTTTTGAATTGAGGATTTTTTTACATTTGTCATTATGTGTTGATTTCCGCTCCGCTTACGCCACCTTGTATCGCTAACTGCTTACTACTACTATTGCAATTAATGAAATTAATATAGTAATGAATATTGAATGATTAATAATAAAGAAGACTGATCAATTGAAGTAAAATTTTATGGTAAATGATAAAAAAGCCTTGAATGACTTACAAAAAAAAAGTCTAAGTACGTAGTAAGTACTAAGACTGAAACTGACTAAAAGTTAAGGGTGTCCGACCTTTTTACCCAAATGTCCGGCTTTTCGGTTTGAAAACCTGGCAACCCTAGCTCACACACAGCACTGCGCACACGCAGCTCGTATTGAAGTCTCACGCTAGCTGGAGCGCCGCGTCAAACGAAAGATTGCAAGCGCAACAAGTTCCATAGCTTTTTCCCTTGTTGAGATATTTCATGATTCTTTCATGCTTTTGTTACTAATTTTTTGTGTTATGTCATGTATTATTTCATTTTATTTTCAGAATAACTGCAATCCCCAAAAGTAATGCTAGAAATAATTTTATGATTATAAATTGCAGTTCTAGAATACAAGACATAATGGTTTAGTATCAAAACGTTCATGTTGCAAAATCACCACATGGGTGCAAAACGTTCAAATCTCATAAGATGCAAATCTCAAAACCTCCAAGTTGCACAATATCTACATCTCAAAACGTTCAAGTTGCAAAATAGTCAACTCTCAAAACATCCATATCTCATAATATTCAAGTTTTTGTATGAGTGGATGTGTAAGTGTAATATTATTAAGTCACACATTTTAAATCCTATGTTTAATCCAGAGCTGCTGCTCCCTTAAGCAGATACACAAGCAGGTACCAGGAGACCAGAAACATGTCAAAGTATTTCTTGGGGCATTATTTTATTAGACAGAAATATGAAGATGTATTTCTGAGGATGAATATATGAGACAAAGAAGTTGCGCGCCAGCTCTAAAGTATACGCAGTAGATGTCGCGGGCAGTAACTAGTAGTTTATTAAAAGAAATTTAGCATTTCTAATTTTCCATAATATGCTGAAGAAAAAAAAATACACTTACTTCATTTTTTTTTCTGTCTTTAAATATAATATTACACTTACACAACCACTCACAAAAAAAAAAATATTATGAGACATGGATGTTTTGAGACTTGATTATTTTGCAACTTCGTTTTGAGATGTATAAAGTTATTTTGCAACTTGAATGTTTTGAGACTTATCCAAAATAATTGTCACATGCAAGTAAATCTATAAAAAAATAAAACAGGAAAATTGCGAGTCGGACTAGCCCACCGAGGGTTCCGTACAAATTTGTAGGTAAATAAAATATTTTTTTATGATTTAATTACAAATGTATAGTTTTCAGATTTTTCCCTATACTTGTAGTATAAGACGGTATTTCCTGCCAAATTTCAGTTCTAGGTCAACGGAAAATACCCTATAAATTTTGATTTCCTTGAGCGAGTCGAAATATAATTTTTTTGCAGCATAAACGGGCGTATCTTTTTTACGTTAATTTAGAGGTTTGATTTTTTTAACAGCTTCAAACGACTGTAAACCTTAGTATATATTTTTTATTTCAACTCGGTACCTCTACGCGTTCTCGAGATAAAGGGTCTTGATATACAGATGGACGGACGGACAACAAAGTAATCCAATAAGGGTTCCGTTTTTTCCTTTTGAGGTACGGAACCACTTTCATGTTATCATTATTATATCGTAGGGATCGGCAAGTAAAAAAAATATATCGATATTTATTGTATCGAAATTTTTAAACAGTATCGATAAATATCGTGTGAAAAATATCGATATATCGTTAGTTTTCGCATGATTATTCATACATATTCCCAAAGCAATCAAACTTCGTAAAAAATAATAGAAGAAAATAGTATTTTTTATTAATGCTCGAGCCTAAACAATTTCAAACAATTCAATCAAACCAGTAGTCATCAGATATGGACATTAGTATCTAATGACATTAAACACGAAACCAAAGTTGCGTTAAAAAAAAATCGAAATTGATACGAATTCGATACTCGAAAATAAATATCGAATATCGTTATATTGCGATTAAAAATCTCGACGATATATCGATAAATGTTTGGAAAAATATCGATATATCGATATTTTTGCCCATGCCTATTATATCGAAATCAAAAATGATTACGCAAAGTATTTAGAAAGAAACTGAAAAACAAATTCAGTTTTGGTAGTTATTTTTTTATGTAGCGTATCGTGTGTCAGCTTAATTTATCACCTGTCTTCTGCGGCCAACCTTGACGGTCGTGTCATAAGGGATCATAATATCAAAAACAGTTGTCCTACACTACACGCTATTTTGTAAAGGATGTTTTATCCCTGTGTTATGGAAGCTCAAGCCTGCTTCAATTATTGGTTTTAATACACCGCTGTTAAACGGTTCATAGAAGACCCTCCTTTCAGACGAATATCGGTGTCAGTCCGAGTAAAACGAAATTATGTAGGGGTCCCCTTTTTTACACGACTGCCTAAAAAAAGGAGTGTTATGTTTTCAGGGTTCATGTATGTATGTATGTTTGTGAGTTTCTTTATTCCATCGTAACTCCTAAACGCCTTAACCGATTTCGATGTCGGGGGACCATTAAAGAAATGTTACAGAGTACCTTCTGTCCCCCGGCTGAAATAAAAAAGTTGTTTTTCAGTTTTAAATTTTTGGGCCAATGCTTGTTTTAAATTTTTTAGTTCATTTTTGGACATGGCAGGCGTGTTTTTTAATTTTTTAATTATTTTTATTTTATGTAAATTAGTTACGTAAACCAAAGGGTAACCAATGGGAGATAAGAGCGATTAAATAAGCTCATTTATCTTTAAATAAAAAATAATCATATAAAAATTGCGAGTAAATCAACAAATTAAACTTTTATTTCTGTTTGTTGAATATGCAGTCAATTGTTATAAAAATAACAACTACCCGATGTGCAATGTGCTCGCTTCGCTCGCTCTTGCATCCAATGTACGTAGCACTTAAACAAAACGCAAAGTAACGCGACTCATTTTACACAAACCCGAATTTCTTTTATTTGGTCTTACCCTAAGCGTGAGGACTAACCCTCAATGAAAAACAATTATTAGTGATTTGCGTCTTGGAGGCCTTTAGTATGAAAATGCAGCGTAAGTTAAATTCGGTTTTGTTAATATTGTTAGAAATCAGTTGCTAGGCAACCTGATCGACTTGTGTAAACCGGGGACAAAAACAAAAATGGATTCCTGCAACGGTATACTTCTCCTGTCTTCCTTTATAAATAATTTTTGAGAGGCAGGAGCATTTTTGCTCGGGGCCCCATAAAGGTTTTGTTTTTCTTTTTTTTTTTCTTCCCAGAAATAGGTGATATTTTTGGTTTGGTTTAGTGGCGAGAATGCAAGATGCTGTGTTAGCATGAACATGTTTTTTTTGTTGAACAGTTACATGACCAGCATAAAATATTGAGAAGAAATAGATTGTGCAAGAAAAAGCGAAGTGAGCTCGAAAGTTCGCAACCTAAAATTTTGATCATTCAGATATGAAACGCCTTAGAACTACTTTTTAATTTCTAAAAGTTGAAAACACACATGGTCTCTTGTTTTGCGAACTTTGCAAATGCAAGCGAAGCGAGCTCGAAAACTTTGGCCTCCGCTTATATTTATCCAACTACGACAAAGCAAAAAGGTGGGTTATGAACTTATAATGTTGACCGGTATTTTGCACGTATGTGGGGGAGCTTCCATTTCCAAAATATGTGTAACTAACTGAACTTAATTAATGCATATTGGTCTTTTATTTATGGGATTTCATTTTAAAGAGTTTCAAAATTAAGTTCGCCTTTGTGCCTTTGAGCGTCAAGCCTAAACAAAGACACAAGATTTTAGAACTCCAGAATTGGGCCAACCCTTGCGAGGCAGCACAGTGCAAATCCTAGTACTTATATAAAATTCTTCCGTTACTGAGTGACTGACAGACAACGCACAGCCGAAACTACGGGCCTTAGAAAGCTGAAATTTGGCATGTAGGTTCCTTGGGGAGTGTAGGGGAGCACTAAGAAAGGATTTCCCAAAATTTCTGCAGAAACGCGAAATACGGGATATGCAGGTACGCAGTCGCGGACAAAAGCTAGTAAATAATATGATTTGTCGCCCTATGGTTGGTGAAATCTTTTTTGTGCTGAGCAATTTGCTGTTTTAGCGTACTGTCTACGCGTTACATTTAGATGTCGCATAGCGTTAGTCACTAAAACCTTCGCAAATTAAATATTACATATACGGTTGCATTCTGCAAGTTCTTGCTATGATGTGACACGCAAATGTTACGTCAGTATTGCAGAAACTTTTTTGTGCACTTGGCCACACGGCAGTGGTAACATAACCAATTTAAGCTGCCCTCTTATTCTACTGCAACTGTACAACGCTAGATTGGCGTATGTAGCGGTGATACCACTGACGTGCAGTCGATTATACAGACTACTGTTTCTACATTTACGTATCTATAGGTAGTCAAGTCAATGTTACCAGCAGAGCAACCGTAAGGGGGGAGTTGAGAGGGCGCGGGAGGGGCGGAGTGTTGCCATTTTTGCGTTCTGTAGTTACTTCCTCATGGGGAAAATTGCGTGAGCTTATCTATATATTTATTAAAAGAGAAAAATTAAAAGAAGGACAATTTTAACGGGGATGTTGGTAAGTACTAAAAACGAGTTTTTGTAAATTCAACTTTTAGGGGGGTGAAAATCGTAAGTTAGCGGGCACCAATAGCATCCAAAGTATCCATAACACAGCTGCCTCCAGTTGTTTGGTCAGAGCACCAGTTTTCCCGATTTTCCACTATGGAGAAGAGACGTGGACAATTCGAGCAAGACAAAAACAGAATAGACGCATTCGAAATGTGGTGCTGGAGGCAGATGCTCCGAATTCCATGGACAGCTAAACGCACAGATGTGTCTGTCCTTTCTCAACTCAATTTCAAGACCCGATTGTCAACAGTTTGCTTACAGCTTATTTTGACCTATTTTGGCCATATAATGCGAAGGGGAGATAGCAGCCTTCAAAAGCTGGTAATTGTTTGGCCTCTTGCTCTGTGTGTGTGCCAAAACGATGGTCTGACCAAGTGAAAGAAGCTACATCCTCAAGCAAATTCCAGCAGGTGGTGATGGCAACTTTGGATCGGAATCGATGGAGACAGATTGCTTATAACCGGACTACTACCTAACAGGACCGACTGAATAAGAAGCACATTCATACATTACATGTAAATCGGGCTGGTTTCTGCAACTCCACGACTAAGTGTCTATTTTGCGTGCAGGTGGGAAAAATGTGTTAGCGATGGTAGTCTTTTCAAATAACTAGCCAAAAAGCGGCTATGATATCCGTCAACAAGATATTGGCTTGGCTAGGCAGGAACAGCCGATAGTCGCCACAGAGTATAATATAACTACTACGTTTTACAGCCGTGCCGGTATTCGGTAGCCGGCTAGCCGGAGTAGCCGATGATAGCTAACTAGCTGTGTGCGCGCTCGCTCACATATGTACTGTAAAAGTTTTTTAGTTCATACCTATAAATAAAGATGACGCTATTGTAATTTTCGTTTTCTTATAGTAATAATACGTACGACCTACGAAGGGAAGTCATTTCTTTTCAAAAGATTATAAAATAAAAATAAAAAGTAAATGCCGCCATTTGTATATTTTTTAGTTTAAGGTTTCCTAATGTATTTTGATTTTGGTGTACAATGAAGTATATATAAATAAATAAATGAAAAACGAAATCATGACATTTACATCTAGAGTTGTTGCCGAGGTGAGGATCGAACTCGAATCGCAGGACAGTTGATCGTTATTCATTCAAGTCCTAGCCACCTAGCTACGCCGCTGAACCGCTAGCGAGCGCTATTCATTATTATTCAATAGCCAAGTAGCCAAAATAGCTGGCTATTCCACCAAAAATAGCCGGCTAGCTAAGCTATTAAAATTTCTGCTAGTTACCCGTCTCTAAAACGTGTCATTCAATCCACCCCAGCTCCATCAAGGCCAGCAATGCCTTGGTATTACAAACTATTTCACAGAGGATACATAGTTTTCCCAAGTAAGCCCTGTAATCAGGAACTAGTGGAACTACAATTAGAATTATTACATGTCACTAAAGTAGGATTACGCCAGACATGTCTGTTCCAATCCTACTTTAGTGACATGTCTGTCAAATGTGGAGGGACGAGCTACTACCCAAAGCACTGGCCTCAACTTCCTCCGTGTTCGAGTGGTTTAGGCGTTTGCTTTGTGACCCCGAGTTCGATTCCCACGGGAAAGCATACTTTGTAAAGTTGTTTTCCAGTTTGGCTAGGACATTGCAGGCTTGAATCACCTGATTGTCTGATAAAAAAAGATGATTCCGTGCTTCGGAAGGCACGTATAAACCGGTGGTACCGGACGCCAAATGACCGTCGTCAAATAAACCAGAGGCCCTTGAGGCAGTTTAGAAACTTTGACACTAGGGTATGTGGGCAGTAAGGTCTAACGAGACCTTACTGCCCACACAATAAGAAGACTGGTTTCAACTGGCAAAGGACAGAGATGTGTGGAAACAGGAAGTCAGACACAAACGAGAAGGGACGAGCAACACTACTACCCAAAGCACAGGCCTCAACTAGCAAAGGACAGAGTTGGGTGGAAATAGGAGGGAAGCCATTGCCCAGCAGTAGCCCAAAATCTGGATAGATAGTCTAGTCAATTATATTTGGTAAGGGTATTCTGTGAAAACAATGGTGTAGTAAAATCAGTACTATGATAAAATAAATAGTATGATATAGATCAAACTGGGTGTGGCCAATGTAACATGGTCTGATATAATCCTAACCGCCTACAATTAAAGCCCCCGAAATACTTCGAAATGTTTCTGGTCTCCTGGTACTTGTGAATTTTAAATGCTCACAATTCCAGCCCCAAGAAATACTTTGACATGTTTCTGGTCTCCTGGTACCTACCTGTGTATCTGCTTAAGGCAGCAGCGGCTCTGGATAAAACATAGGATTTAAAATTCGTGACTTTTAATATAATTTTACATTAACACACCCACTCATACAAAAAATTTAATATTATGAGGCATGGATGTTTTGAGATGTAGATATTTTGCAACTTGGGAGGTTTCGAGATTTGCATTTTATGAGATTTGAATGTTTTGCACCCATGTGGTGATTTTGCAACTTGAATGTTTTGAGACTAAACCCTATTTTTGTGGCCAAAAACTTTTCATGAAAAACTTTACCGAAGTAATCTTAGATGCTCACAATTCCAGCCCCAAGAAATACTTTGACATGTTTCTGGTCTCCTGGTACCTACTTGTGAATCTGAAGTACTAAGGCTGCAGCAGCTCTGGATTAAAAGTAGGATTTAAAATTTGTGACTTTTAATACAGTATTACACTTACACATCCACTCATACAAAAACTTGAATATTATGAGACATGGATGTTTTGAGACTTGACTATTTTGCAACTTGAACATTTTGAGATGTAGATATTGTGCAACTTGGAAGTTTTGAGATTTGCATCTTATGAGAATTGCACGTTTTGCACCCATGTGGTGATTTTGCAACTTGAATGTTTTGAGACTAAACCCTATTTTTGTACTCAAAAACTTTACTGAAGTTATCTTAGTTGTAAGTTGGTGTGTTATCTGTGCAATGTTTCTATCTTTTTTTTAAATTGAATTTGTTTTGCTATCTCGTGGATCTTAATTTACTAAAAAGAAATCAACAGTACATAGAATATAAAAACAATGGTGAAAAGAGCTAACTTGATTAATCTTGAACAAATAAATGGGTGTTGCTACTGAAAAAATAATCTGCGAACACCATAAATATGAAAACTACTTCATGATAAAACAAAAGCATTTCCATGAGTGTGTGGTGTCCTGATTGAATACATGTCTTAGATTTTTTACATTGAGCTTACCAAAGATAATGCTAACCCAACAAGTGAATTCTTATCAATTATTGTTGTTTACAATAAGAAAATTGAGTACTTACTAGTTATTAGTTCCGAAGAAGTAAATGCACTGAACATTCATCGCCTTCTTGGGAGGCTTTAGCTCCGGAGTCGGAATGGCTACCTGGAAACCATCACAAACTAAAATTAGGGTCAATGTTTTCTTCCTCTATTATGACATTTCTCAACTTGTTTATCAACTCTGACAGCTTCGGTTGCTATACTAAGAGATATTTATAACGTTTCTCAGGCCTTTTACCCCAGCCACGCAGCGTTACAGCCAAGCATACTCAATTATCAAGAAATTTTCCCGCCCATAATTGCGTGAATCTAATCTGTCAATTCCATCAACAAACACTACAACAGTTGTTTACAACTTTGATCAATGATATTAACTGATAGAAAATGAGTGTTTTATAATTTTTAACTTCAAAAGTAATAATGAAAGCGTCTTACCCGGCCGGGCCAAGGGCTGAATCCCTTCATCTTGGCCCTGAAACAAACACAAGTCATGTATCATCAACACTGGAATTTAATTATTAACACCAAAAACTTCAAATAGCTCTAAATTTCAATACATACCACACAAGATCACCAAGCTTAAAACTTTCAGACATTGTACACGACTGCTCTATTCGGCTTTCCACGACGAACTAACCAAAGAGCAAATGTATCCAACATAGAACAGAGTAGCCCTCCGCGTCTTTTGGTTAGTCTATGGTCGTTGTGATAACCGTTATTTTCCGAGAAAACGTTTAAAGCCAGGTCTATACTCCTGGCCTCACCACAAACTGTTTTTCAAAATCATTTATTTGCCGTACAATTAAGCTGTACAAAGTTGGTAATATCTAACTTATCGCTTCGTGAAGCAGAAACAATAATTACCTAAGAAATAAATAATAGAATGGAGTTATGATAGAACAGAGAACTTTGTAGACAAAATCAAGACAGAATCTCATAGTTTCATAAATAGACTAGCTTTTGCCCGCAACTTCGTACGCGCATATCCCGTTTTTTTCCTTCCCGTTCCCGTAGGAATTTCGGGAAATCCTCTCAATCCTCTTAGTTCTCGCTTGCATTTCCCAAGGAGCTTATATGCTAAACAGCTTTCTGCGACCTGTAATTTCGACTGTGCTTTGTTTGTCAATAACTCAGTAAAGGAAGAATTTTATGTATTAGGATAAATAGGCAATAAATGCACTTAGCTTTAATTTTTACTTTACCTAAGGTCTAATATTTTAAGTACAGAATCCTAGTAAGCTCAAACTGAATAATTGTAATTTCTGTATAATTTGGTATAGAATATAGATAGTTGCATTGTAATAGTTGTTTAGGTCAGTGAGTCGTTTTGCATACATTGTTTCACACTCATTTCTGGCCTTCTTGCAGCTACTTAAAAGATTTTGGTCCCTTTTGATTTGCTTTAGCCGGCACATACATACGTTCGGTTGCCTTGCTCATTTTCCAGCGGGTCTAAAAAGATCATTTCAGCAGAATCAGCCAGAGCACATCAAACTCACTGTCTTTCCAATCAACTTCGAACCCAATGCTTTAGCGATAAAGATGAAAATGAAATTTGACAGATTTTTATATGATTTATTATGATCCTAATAAGATTCCAGGCCTTTTTAGACCCGCTGATAATGAATTCAGATTCGGAGACTTATGTGATTGCCTTGCACACATAATGTTCAACTAGGACCACACGTTTGTTTATTTTCCCTATGGGAAAAAAACCGACGTTCCTTTAGAAAACAAGCCGTGCGTTTGGGCCAGAAGAACGGAAAATGGAACGATTTCGAATCTGAAAACCGGAAAACCGAATAAGGAAACCGTACGTATGTAGCTGGCCTTATTCGTTCTTTAGCTTGTTTTCTTTAGGTTTTCGCCTTTGACACCCCACCAATGACAGTTTTCATATTTTTAATCTGTGTTTTGCTATTTTTTCGTTTTCAGTTTGCTAATTTGGCGCACGTACCGCCAAAGTTAAACTTTTACTTTGTTTTGGAATGAATTTTGTATAAAAATGTCCAAAAGATTTTATCCGCAACATCAAGGCGAACGAAAGAAAGCTAAACTGGACATTAGTATATCTGATCACAACTTTCCATTGAGTCAAAACAATGATTTCAACAAAGGTAAACTTTCCCAAATTGTATATTTACTGCTTATTCTTTCATTATGAAGAGTAAAAGAACATAAATAAGCTATCAAAGTGTCTTTAGAACTTGTAAGTTCTAAACAAAATGTTTGTAATTTAAAGTTAGGTTAAGTGTAAACTTTTTTGCCTTAGAACCTAACATTGATGATAATTGGGGAGACGACAATGATGACGAGATCCTACTCCTCGCCAGCCAGGCTTGCGAGCAGGCCTATAATACCAGCGACGTCAGTCAACTGGCAGACTACAGTATGTGCATGAAACCAAGTTCAACGAGCACTCAGCTTAGTTTCGAACCAACTCCTAGCACCAGCTCGTCCAAAACCGAATTCACCTTCAAAAAACCGTCATTCAACACACCCTCTGCCATATCAACCCACCTCAAAGAAAAATGCCACCGAATATCCTCACCGTTACCTGGAATCTCATCAAAAGTTTTACCTAAGACAAATGGACAAGTCAACATGTCCGATGACTTGATATTTAGTGACAAAGTGTTCAAGAGTCATGATGCTGACCATGTGTACCGCCAGCTACTTCAAATACAAGAGGAAAACGCTAAACTGAAGTCTGAAAATGGTAAACTGTTAGAAAAATGTGTGACGAAGGAAGGAGAGGCATCAATATTGCGGACCCAACTGAAGAGCTGTCAGTCTGCCGTGGATAATGCAAGGTTGGAGAAGATAAAGGCTCAGGAGAGGGTTCAGATGGAGTGGCAGGAGAAACTTAGTGCTGCTAACAGTCAGATGCATGATCTGAGGACACAGTTGGATTTCAAGGTTATTGTTTACTTTCTATACCTCTTAATTTTGTACTTGAGTTATAAGAGTCTTTTTAAAGCAATTTAAATCAATAGCTTATTTCCCATGCCCATATAGTCTATAGTCTTCCTCACAAATGTGGCTATCATCTACAAAAAGAATTTTAGACTGGTAGTTCCAGAGATAAGCATGTTCAAACAAACTAATAAACTCTTCAGCTTTATTATAGTATAGATTATAATAACCATTGCATTTGTTTCCTAAATGATATCTTTCGAGTGGACTGGATACTGCAACACTACAGGGGCCCTACTATGACGTGCCAATGCGATCAAGATTAAGCTGAGGAAAAGGGATAGTGTTATGCGTCTTATTTAACTCTGTCTCCTTCCCACACCTTATACACGATCGTTTTAAGACATCATAGTAGGCCAGCAGGTATCTTAATGTGGAATCCAATGTGTCACCTAAATATTGTAACACGTTTTTTTTAAATAATTATTTAAAAAATTAAAAAACAACTTGAAAAAAAACCCGGTTAAAGTGGTTCTTAAAAAAATCTTATGGGATATATTGCTGTCATGTAATGTTTTTATTTCAGAATCTCGAGATAATAAGTGTAAAGGAGAAATGCAAGAAGCTGGAATCTTCAAAAGTGAGACTAACACAAGTGACTGTTGGAGGGAATGACATATCACAGAGGTATGAAACTGGTGCTCTAGATGCGCCCGTGTTATTTATATAATCTTATGTACTAGCCTATACCTATATGTAATTTGTTGTAATGTTTTGGTGAAATAAATAAAAAAATCAATAAATATCTGTTATGAAATGGTCAAAAAATTAAAGAAATAGCCATAAAAAACACCTGGTTAAATATTTTTTTAAGTTATGTTTAGTTGAAATGTAGCTGACTATTATGAGTTGATCATCTTATAGATTAGAACTCTCATCCTGTAGTTACTTTCTGCCTACTTCCATGGGAAAAGGCGAGCACTAAATGTATGTAGGTATTATAATAATAAGGGATTGTTCAAAACAGCCTATCAAATGAACTCTCAGAATAGAGATCCATGTCGACTTGTATTGCAAGATACTCCTAAATCAGCCAAGTATGCCAAAAGTTTCCTAGTCATGTGTATAGGCAGTTATAATAAAATTCCAAAAGAAATAAAATTGTTATACAATATTAACTCATTTAAAAACAGATTATTGTAATGGCTGAAAGAACATATATTTTATGACATTAAAGATTTTTTAAAGAAATAAACTATAATATTTTGGACATTTACTTATTTATTTATTTATTAATGTACACACAATATACTTATAAAGAAAATTTTGAACATAGAAAAGAGCACAAAGGTACTGCTTATTTCCACAGAAATTTCTTCCAGCAGACCTGCGACAGAAGAATTTGATTAGAAAAGTAGACACAGTGAGTAAAGAAACAGAGAAGGAAACTTAAAATAAACTATACTAGCTTAACTAAAACATTATTATCTTATAATAAATACAAATCTAATTACAATAAACATACAAACAAATATACACAAATAGATTTACAAATATATATTTATAATAAATTAATACATACCCATAATATATACCAACAGGATCACATTATTGGATTTACGTGGATAATGTTGATGTAAAACTATTATATTATTGTATTGACCTTATATTCTTGACATTGAACAACAATTAACTTATCATATTTTGCATGCAATTGATACATATTCTGTATAGCTAAACATGTAGACTTAAAATGAATACCTGACTGTGACAACTTTATACCATGTTTAAGGCAAATAAAGACTTATTTTATCTAAAACTCCCATAAATCTGATGCAGCAAAACCTACGTTAAGGCTTTTAATTAAATAAAAAAAAAATAATGTTATTATTAAATGATTCTTCTTATTCTAATTCCCAGGCATAACAATCACACCCTACATGATACACCAAACCTACTTGTAAGTCAAAGCAAGAGAGTAAAGACAGCGTCCAACGCTGTACAGACTGATGACAAGGCACACATGCTGAAACTGAACAAAACATGCAGGACAGGTATGTCTTATCTTTAGCTGTATATGGAACCCAAGGTTTCTCCAAAAAACGCTTTAAATAGTAAAACTAGCATCTGCCAGCGGTTTCGCCTGCGTGAATACATAGTCCCAGGATAAAAAGTATCCTGTCGTAATCTAGGATATGGTGTCACATGAGCCAAACTTCATCCAAATCCTTTACAATAGGAAAAGAGGATGTATAGAGGTATGCGGAACATAGAGTAAAATCGCGCAAACCTCCATTGAAAAGGAAGGATCGTCCGACCGGTTGTTGTGTCCGGTGGGCAACTACCCGATAGTTGATATTCGAATTCAAATCGCATGGTAAACTTTGATGTTGCGGAATCTGATGTTGCGGAATCTGTTTGAAAGAGTCACCGCGGCTCTGGAACGCAAAGGGCATTAGGAGGAACACGGATGGGTTTTAGTCAGTAAGAGTCTGACACTCCCTTCTGCTTCACCCAGAGCGGGAGGAGTCATTTGATGATTTCCCAACCTTAAAAAAAAAAAAATGGTAAACTCCGATGCCGCGATGTTGGATTTCGTTAGTAGTTCGTTGCTGGTTGGATATATGGCGTTGCGGTTCTTTTGGTTGCGATGGTTTTCTTGAAGCAACATAGATGCCGCTACAGATGTATAGGATTTACTTATTAACAATAATCTTCTACTTCCTTTTCCAGAACCAACAACTGATTCTACCATCCTCCCCTACATACTAGAACCGTGCACAAACCAGCAGCATTCCATACTTGACTACAACGAGAAGCTGCAAAAGACCACAGACCTCTCGCAGAACAAGTGCCGTATATACAGCACCTTCCACCGGCTACCCACCACGCCAGTGCCCAAGGAGACAGGCAAGAACAAAGTGGTGATGAGTAGTGTTTATGAAGATGTGACCAGTGTGTTCACAGGGGAGGGGGATAGGATTGAGGAGAGGTATTTTAATGTAAGTAATGAACGGTTTTACGTAAACACACCATTTTGCGCCACCGAGGTTGGCCCTAAAAAGGTGATGAGACGACCTGGACTGGACGCGTACTGTGAGGCCTTGTACGAGGTGGAGCGGGAAAAGAACTCCTGATAGGACTTGAGGAGGCTTTTTATAGAAGGGACAGAATGGGCAACCAGAAAAAGATGGTTCTAAAGAAGGCATAGCTCTTTATTTCAACAAACTAACGAATGAAGCATTCCATCATCACCCAAAGGCACTGGGTCGCCACTCCTACTCACAGGGAAGACTTAGAGGAGCAAGCATATATGCTAGCCCAGCAGTATCAGCAATGTGCGTCGCATAATCAAAACTGTTCTTCATTGTTGACAAATATTAAATTGGACAAATAAACCAAAATTAGAGAATTTTGCAACACAAAAATTTTGAGGCACTGTTCAAGTCTTCATCACCATCATCATCATATCAGTCGAAAGACGTCCTCTGCTGGACATATGTGCCCTGCCCACTGCCACTTTAGTTTGGCAATCCTGCGGGCTATGTTGGTAACCTTGGTTCTCTTGCGGATATCATCATTGCTGATTCGATCACGCAAGGAAACTCCAAGCATTGCCCTCTCCATTGCCCTTTGAGTGACTTTGAGCCTTCTGATGAGGCCCATTGTGAGATTTCAGTTCCATATGTCATTACAGGCAACACGCACTGATTATAGACTTTCGTCTTGAGACACTGTGGTATGTGGGATGAGAAGATACCATGCAACAACGTTCAAATCTTAATTTCATAATTTTTCCAGATCTTCAACTCAATAAAATCGTTACTAAACGAGTCGCGCAGGCGACTGGAGACGCTGTGGCAGCGAGTGACGACGTCCTTCCAGAAGGACATGGACGAGAGGTACATGGACGTCACCGCCAGCTACCAGCGCGTTAGTAGCGAGCAGCTGCTCAGAGGCAGGTTGGTACAATTTGTTCTGTTGGCTGGAGTTCATTAGGAACACATTATTATAAACAAGTGGATTTGTACTGCAAAATCCTTAAGTACAAGTAGTCCAAATTCAGGCACAAAATACTTTCCCTGCCTTCTACTATGACATGCTCATCATCATGAATCCGTCCTGAAAAAGAGATGGTACTTTTCGTTCTGTATAGCTCCGTCTTCCTCTATCAACGAAATCATGATGGCATAGGCAGCCTTTCCGAGTTGGGGTCCATGAATTTTCGAGGTCACTTCACTCACTCTTGTGATCTGCCCTCAGTTAATTAATAAGCTTTCTTGTATCAGTCCATAAAGTAACTTCTTTTTAAATATGAATGATCGAAAGAAAACAAAACCTATCCGAGGTGGGATGCAAGAATGTTTAATCTTGCTTCGCTCGCTCTTGTGTTCTGCCCTCTCTCAAATATTGAGCATCAGTTCATAAAGTTACTACCCGAGGTGGGGTGGTAAAAATTTCGAGTTTGCCTCACTCGCTCTTGTGTTCTGCCCTCTCTCAGTAAATGAGTTTTCTTGCTCTTCTCAGTATGAAATGTGGTATTCAATTGAATCAGGTTTGACTGGAAGCCGACCCCAACATAATTGGAAAAAGGCTAGATAGATGATGATTATCAAAAATTTTGGGGGGTTCATTCGTGGGGCGACACCCATGCTAGCTACGCTACTGGGCCAAGTAATTGAACAAATACTGAAAAAGGCTGACTCAAACTCAATGTGTGTACCATCAAATAGAAGACATCCTAAAAGTTCGTTCTATTTATTTATTGAAAGAAAGCACAGTCACACACACCTCAAACATTACACTTCTCATCATCTGCCTAGCCTTTTCACAACTATATTGGAGCCGGCTTCCAGTCAAACCGGATTTAGCTGAATACCAGAATTTTACGTGGAGCGGTTGTCTACCAGACCACCACAACCCATTAACTGGGTAACACGGTAAGACTGGAGTCAGATTTTTCTGGCTTCAGACTATCCGTAACGACTGCCAAAGATCCACAAATGACAGCCGAGAACATAGGCTTAACGTGCTTTCCAAGGCACTGAAGAGTCTCGGTATGTTAAGATGGTCACCCATCCACAAACCAACCTCGGCAAGCGTTGCTTAACCTTGAAGATCGACCCGTGCGGCTGTTATTATTTAGCCACGAGCTCCTCGAATTAAATTTATGCAAGAAACAATCTTAATAAGTTTTTCTTTTTCAGAGCACTATACAAAGAAGAACAAGAAATCTTAGCAAGAAGAATGGTGGCCACACTAGCGCATGTTCTAGGGTCTTCTAGAGGATTGTACTGGTTCTTCAAACACGAACAAATGCCTGACGAGGGCACACAGAAGAGTGGACAGTTTATTGACATTATTAGCAGGATATGTGTGCTGCTTGACAATGCTGTAAGTAAATATCGTCGACCTTTTCTACTGGTTCGGAATGTGTTCGAAAGAGTCACCGCGGCCCTGGTACGCAAAGGAGGAACACGGATGGGTTTAGTCAGTAAGAGTCTGACACTCCCTTCTGCTCCGCCCAGAGCGGGAGAAGTCATTTGATGATTTAAAATTTAAATTAAATAAAACCCATCCTTCCCATCCTTTAAAAAAATTGGCTTTTCCAAAATTATAAACATTTTCGTTCTAAAATATTATGTCTCTACTTAAAAACGAAATAAAGACAAATAAACGATAATGATCTTGATAACTTTTGAATAATTAAGACAAAAAACCCACGCTTTCTCAAATTGTTCTAAGCTCCAGTAATGAAACTAGAAAAAATATATTAATCTATACTTCTAATGTTATAAAGAGGAAAGATTTGTATTTTTGTATGTAACGAATAAACTTAAAATCTACTAGAAAATTCTTTCAGCAATGGATAGCTACATTATCAGGTAGTAACATAGGCTATATTTTATCCCCGTACTCCCACGGGAACGGGAACTACGCGGGTGAAACCGCGTGACGTCCACTAGTATTTCATAAAAAAGCACAGATCTTCTTAATCACATTGAATAATAAACTTTATTAATATTCCAATAAAGTACTAAGTTAAATTAAGACATCGAATCGTTCCTAAAGCGAACTCATTTGCACTTGAAATCACCAAAAATAAAGATTAAAACACCTTCTGTAATCCACTAACAAACTCTTAACTTTCCAGTCCTGCGCCACACTGTATAGCGGCCTACTGCTATCAATAACGTCCCTCATCGAAGCCCTAACATCCTCCGAGGTCAACAGATCCAAAGCCCTAGACATTATAAAGACCATACTCACATCCAGACCGATGCCTTTCGTGGTCACTCATGTACTTAGCTTGTTGAAGACCGTCGCTCAGTGGGATGGGTTTTTGAACACGTTTTGCCCTGGGAATGGCACGGGGAATCTGAAAACTGACTATGATCAAGGTGTTTTGTTATATAAGAAAGGTAAGCAGAAAAACAATAATCCTAATATATAAAATTCTTCCATTACTGATGACTAACTGACAGACAACGCACAGCCGAAGCTACTGGTCGTAGAAAGCTGAAATTTGGCATGTAGCTTCCTTGGGGAGTGTAGGGGAGCACTATAAGAGGATTTCCCGAAATTCCTATGGGAATGGGAAAAAATGAGACATGTACGCAGTCGCGGGCAAAAGCTAGTTAATTATATTCAGTTTGTAGAAAATTTTGTTGGTTGGATAGTCTGATATTTATGATTTCCTTACAAATAGGAAAGAAGGAAAACAACAAATGTAAAACTTAGCTGAGTATTCTATATAAATCATTTCTAAAAAGCAAAGTTAGTTTGGTAACCCAAACCAAAATAACTTTGCTTTTTAGAAATGATTTATCAGCTCGTAGTGAACTAATATAGAATGGTAATTTATTTCAAGAGTTCCGAGTTACAAACAACCAGGCAATTTGTTAAGATTTCCTGGTTTTCACCACTTCTTTAGTTTTTCTCTTCTTCAGTAAAACTGTCATCTCAAAAATTCTGCAGTAACGACAAATTGTAAAACATTGTTTTCAGCGTTCATCAACAGTTAATTTAATTTTCCAGATTCATGTTTCATACAAGTGCTTCTGAAGCAGATAGAGGCGTGCTTAAAATGTATGGAGAAGCAGAAGTTAGCTGCCGAGGCGGCGGACACCGCACGGAGCCTCATCGTACTGTACAGCAATGTTAGTGACAACTCTATGAGCAGTTTGGCAAGAGAACTAACTAGGTATATCTTTTTTCTATTTATTTATTTCCATCATAGTTATCTTCACAGATTTACCACCTAATGCGATAATGTAGTCAACTATTAAAACAATTAAAAAACTAACAGCTTTCGATCTTAGTACGCATTGCTAATACAATTACTATGTCACAGCAGGACCATAACATATCTCGAAGAGAGCTCTCACTCACCCGGAGTACAACAAACTAGGTCTATGTCTTCTGCTATACTGTTGAGGATACGGAGTGCGCGCGTACACGGCTTCTAATATATATAAAAAAACTGGCCAATTGCGAGTCGGACTCGCGTTTTTGACATGTTATTTTAACACTACAGACTTCTAATAGGTTTTCCTGTAAACTTTAGGTAAAGATCTATTTATATCTCCATTTTTTTCAAAATTTTAGGCTCAGTAGTTTCGGAGATAAGGGGGGGGGAATGGTCATTTTTCGTCTAATTTCTTGAATAACTTCAAAACCATTTATTTTAAAATTATGAAAAAAATATAATTAAAACCCTCACAGTAAGCCCTTTCATTTAATATGTCACACGATATTGTTCAAAAAACTTTTTTTTTTAATTTTCTTGTTTGACCCCCAAAAGTGACCCCCATACTAAAAGTTTAATAATTTTCGTAACGCGTCCGTGTTTGGGTCATAGAAGTCCATATGTGTACCAAATTTCAACAGAATCGGTCGAGTAGATCCGGAGAAAACTGGCTGTGACAGACGGACAGACAGACAGACAGACACCCGAGTGATCCTATAAGGGTTCCTTTTTCTTTACATAAATTTTTAGTATGGGGGTCACTTTTGGGGGTCAAACTAGAAAATTTAAGAAAAAACGTTTTTTGAACAATATCGTGTGACATATCAAATGAAAGGGCTTACTGTGAGGGTTTTAATTATATTTTTTCATAATTTTAAAATAAATGGTTTTGAAGTTATTCTGGAAATTGGACGAGAAATTACCATTCCCCCCCTTATCTCCGAAACTACTGAGCCTAAAATTTTGAAAAAAATGGAGATAATAGGTCTTTATTTTTCAAGTCTGGCTGATGGTGGCGTATGCGTTGGATCATTTGGCTCCCTTCAAAATGGTTGAGCCGAATGGTGCTAGCGCATGCGTCATGTTCGTGAACGGGCGCTGTCAGTTGGGACTGGTCATTTCTCAGTTGCCATGGTTTATTTTAAATATTTCTTTGAATTGTTCCTTTTTTTCCCGGACGCTTTTATCCTGCTCGTCTTTTACATCGTTCTCACATGTTTGTATAATTTCAACTTGATGTAAATAAAAATTTGTAACAATTTATTATTTTTTAAAAGAGTGTCCGTGGAGTTTCTTGCACATTCTTCTCCATAGAGATCTACGCTTTGGAACGTGCAAATAGCTTCATCTTGTTGGACTGACCGACCTTGGCAATTCAAAAGTGCCTGTAAATGGTTTATTTGAAATATACGATTTGATTTGATTTGATTTACCTATACATTACAGGAAAGCCTATAAGAAGTCTGTAGTGTCAAAATTACATGGTAAAAAAATGAAATTCGTTCGGTACCCTTTGCACGCGAGTCCAACTCTCTCTTGACCGGTTTTAATTACTAAAGGTACTAGGTTTTAAGGTAATTAAAAAAGGTAAACAATCTTGATGTGACTTCTTTACGCAAAGACGTATTAAACAAATACACACAAGACTGTTTACCTCTATTTAAAAATTTAAAAAATAGGTATTTGAAGAAACTATTGCCGATGCCGTCGCGTTGCGCCCTATCAAGTAAAGTGCGAAAGCGACAACTGCAGCAGAGGCTGATTTTACCTATAAAAATCTTGACCAAAAGACGTTTTGTATTCCGCTGTTTTCTTCTTCAAAACTGGACTGATCTATAACAATTATCAAAATTTAGAGGTAGACTACATCTATGCTTCTATTATTTTCTATTTTGTTAAAAACTTATCAAATTTGTGTGTTAGTCGTCTGAACATGGTGGTAAAACGGGCTGTTTTTACGGGTTTTTGGATTGTCATAATTCTTTTAGTAATTATGTTTATTAATTAGACCTAGATTTTTTTAAAGAAAATATTTTTTATAGAAGCATTATCCACGAAGAAAACAGCGGAATGCGTTTGTATGGAGAAAGGCCCAAGTAGAACCCTTCTACTATAAATAAAATAATGTTTTGTTTCAGATGTGATTGCCACCTCGTTCTAGTCCAAGTAATAGTGTACGCTCTACGAATATGCGCCGCGATGTTGGAGAGTTTTAAACATAGTTTTAAAGGTAAGAGCCTTCCTCCTAAAATATTTGCACACCGAGGTTCAGCAAAGATTCTGCTCATCATAGGCAAAATAATTCGTATATTAATAATATTTGACAATATGTAGAGGTAAAATGACTACTGGCATAGTGATCTTATTAGTTTTTGACTAAGGGTGCAAAAATAACGATACATGTTTCCGGTGCAGGTAGGTCTGTGCGGGCCGATACCGATCGTTGCAGGTATAATATTCCCAGGTTATCTTATGCGCTCATTTATAAAGAAACAGGTTTAAATTTGTCGGTGCGACCAGTGCCGACTACCCGGACCGAGCCATGTCTGACGAACTGGTGGAAACGGTTGTCAATTACTGTACCAGACGGGCGTGATCGGCCGGAACGGGGGTGTGTTCGGGGTAGGTCTATCCTTCTTCTATTTCCTTCGACGTGAACTGCGACCACCCAACTGCGTCCAGCCGCGCTGACGTCCTGTACCGATGTACGAAGGTCTCTGTACCACACGTGTACCGTCCTTCTTTCTTGATATTTGAACTTGCTGTCTTCGGGATAGATTGGGGTTAGGGATGTTTGCTTACCAGGGAATTAATGAAGATGCAAAATTGACTGATTAACACTGCAGCTAGCGGTTTAAGGGATGAATTCGCGACTATTTACTTTCTAGTTAAAAGTTCTAATTTTCTTCTTGCCAATGACTACAAATCTATGTTTTTTGTCTATTTACTAACGTACTATGTTACTTTACCGTAACAAGGCCCAAAAACCACTAACTGTTTTAGTTTATTTTTAACTATCGGTTTAACTTTGACTAGAGTACATTCCTGGCTATATCTAGGCTTATTCTAGGTCTGGATAGGGGTTGATGCACCTGTCTGTAAAACCCCCGAAATTCCCCGTCGAACGGGGTAGAAATCAACCCTTCAACCCTTCAACTTAGGGGTTTGTTGCATTTATCTATCGAGACTATCTACAAGTTTGAACTTGTTAACTATTAAGGGTTGACTTCCCGAAAAGCTGTGCCCTTAGGGCTGTTGGGCTATATGTCTTACGGTAGGTGCATCATCCCTCTATCCAGATACACATCTTACAAAGCCACCCCTCTAAGGGTGGAAGGACTATGAGGTCAGAAGCCCGGAAGGGGAAAAAATCGGTGTTTTTACATTTTCCTAATTTGTGGCTTTATGCCTTAGCTGACCATATAGATGTATACATATTTGGATAGGGCTTAGTACCAGCTCTCTAATTATTTAAAGCCTAAATATCTAGATTTTCTGTATGTTTAGTAAAGGGAGGTGTCTGTGAATGGTGGTTTGTCAGTCACCCTACCACCTTTTGAGTAGCTGTCCTGTGTCGGTGTATGTAAAATATTCGATACCTGTGTACCTCCTTTACCTTTAACTTTTACCAGATACCTTTTTTAAGGGTTTACCAGGAATGTGTAAGGGAGTGTGTAACCCTACCTATCTATTTTCAGCTAAATAAGTTCCCCAAGAACGTCTCACGCGCTTGGGGAAAACGACAATAAATTATGAATTTAATTTTTTTTCTCAATCAGTAAGTATCTAAACTATAACTTATCCTATGTTTTACATAAGCTCGTATGTATGCGAGTTATATAATACTATTGACGCTACCGTCGCGAACAATTAGGATAGTTTTACCAGTTTCTTTATACTGGTTAACCCTGCACCGATCAGTACCGACCCGGACGGGGTTGCCTGTACCGGAAACCTGTTTCTTCATGTAAGAACCCTTCCTCACTACTATCACTTACTGGTCACTATTGGATTATAATTTTTTATGACATGCATATACCCAAAAAATCGCCAAACTAAAGTGGGCAAGGTAGATTGCTCGCAGCCGACAGTCGCTCGATAGTCTGGTCACAGAGGTTCTGGAGTGGGTAGGCACCCGCAGCTGAGCGTGCGCCTGCTGAGGGGCCGGGGAGCCGCGGGGAGAGCTATGTGCAGCAGTGGGTAGGCACCCACAGCTGAGCGTGCGCCTGCTGAGGGGCCGGGGAGCCGCGGGGAGAGCTATGTGCAGCAGTGGGTAGGCACCCACAGCTGAGCGTGCGCCTGCTGAGGGGCCGGGGAGCCGCGGGGAGAGCTATGTGCAGCAGTGGGTAGGCACCCACAGCTGAGCGTGCGCCTGCTGAGGGGCCGGGGAGCCGCGGGGAGAGCTATGTGCAGCAGTGGGTAGGCACCCACAGCTGAGCGTGCGCCTGCTGAGGGGCCGGGGAGCCGCGGGGAGAGCTATGTGCAGCAGTGGGTAGGCACCCACAGCTGAGCGTGCGCCTGCTGAGGGGCCGGGGAGCCGCGGGGAGAGCTATGTGCAGCAGTGGGTAGGCACCCACAGCTGAGCGTGCGCCTGCTGAGGGGCCGGGGAGCCGCGGGGAGAGCTATGTGCAGCAGTGGGTAGGCACCCACAGCTGAGCGTGCGCCTGCTGAGGGGCCGGGGAGCCGCGGGGAGAGCTATGTGCAGCAGTGGGTAGGCACCCACAGCTGAGCGTGCGCCTGCTGAGGGGCCGGGGAGCCGCGGGGAGAGCTATGTGCAGCAGTGGGTAGGCACCCACAGCTGAGCGTGCGCCTGCTGAGGGGCCGGGGAGCCGCGGGGAGAGCTATGTGCAGCAGTGGGTAGGCACCCACAGCTGAGCGTGCGCCTGCTGAGGGGCCGGGGAGCCGCGGGGAGAGCTATGTGCAGCAGTGGGTAGGCACCCACAGCTGAGCGTGCGCCTGCTGAGGGGCCGGGGAGCCGCGGGGAGAGCTATGTGCAGCAGTGGGTAGGCACCCACAGCTGAGCGTGCGCCTGCTGAGGGGCCGGGGAGCCGCGGGGAGAGCTATGTGCAGCAGTGGGTAGGCACCCACAGCTGAGCGTGCGCCTGCTGAGGGGCCGGGGAGCCGCGGGGAGAGCTATGTGCAGCAGTGGGTAGGCACCCACAGCTGAGCGTGCGCCTGCTGAGGGGCCGGGGAGCCGCGGGGAGAGCTATATGCAGCAGTGGGTAGGCACCCATAGCTGAGCGTGCGCCTGCTGAGGGGCCGGGGAGCCGCGGGGAGAGCTATGTGCAGCAGTGGGTAGGCACCCACAGCTGAGCGTGCGCCTGCTGAGGGGCCGGGGAGCCGCGGGGAGAGCTATGTGCAGCAGTGGGTAGGCACCCACAGCTGAGCGTGCGCCTGCTGAGGGGCCGGGGAGCCGCGGGGAGAGCTATGTGCAGCAGTGGGTAGGCACCCACAGCTGAGCGTGCGCCTGCTGAGGGGCCGGGGAGCCGCGGGGAGAGCTATGTGCAGCAGTGGGTAGGCACCCACAGCTGAGCGTGCGCCTGCTGAGGGGCCGGGGAGCCGCGGGGAGAGCTATGTGCAGCAGTGGGTAGGCACCCACAGCTGAGCGTGCGCCTGCTGAGGGGCCGGGGAGCCGCGGGGAGAGCTATGTGCAGCAGTGGGTAGGCACCCACAGCTGAGCGTGCGCCTGCTGAGGGGCCGGGGAGCCGCGGGGAGAGTTATGTGCAGCAGTGGTGCTGAAATAACGATGATGATGCGTCTACGATATTAGTTCACCATAACTTCTCTTTATTATCTGTTTGCTAAACACATGCGTCTTCCATGAAACTATTTTCTTGAAGACAAACGAATTAAGCAGATGTCTATAATATTCCAGATATTTATAAAACAAAGCAGGCCTCCTTACTATCGGTATGCCGCTGCGGGATCCAGCTCCTGTACCAGTGCGCCGTGCGCGACGTGGAGTTCAGCACACAACTGTCGCACAACGAGGGGCACCTCATCGAGTTCTGTGAGCTCATGCGGGGATTCCACCATAGCGAGGCTTACAGTAAGTGCAATATGTAAATACTTTTACGTAACTAGGAGGGCTATTACAAGAATCCTGAATGCAGCGAGGGATTCAAGCTAGCCCAAGGCAAAGACATCTTTGTCCCTGAGGAGCATACTCTACTTTTCACAACTACTGCGAGAAAATTGTTCGCACGTCATGAAGAGAGGTGACGCCGCGAGCGGTTCCTGTCGGACTCCAAATTGAGTTCCAAATTCTAATCTGATTATTGACTTCCGGGCAATAATATTGTACAGTAGGACCCAACTGATATGGCTTACCGATGTACCTGCGCAGAAGATGAATTTTCGCGCTTCATTTTCCTGTACCGCTATTGGTCGGCAGCTGCCGCCATGTTAGCGCCGCGTGGCATGCACGTGACGCGCGAGTGAGACGGAACTAACAGCTGCAGTGTATTATGAACCTTATACTAGTGATATAAGGTTGATTGTAAGTTTGCTTTCTTTCGTTAATCTTCGGGGCCATACTTTCTTTTCTGTGCGAACGAAGATTAACGACGCGCCTTATCAGTTGGGTACCACTGTACTGGATTTCATTATAACCCGCCGGGCAATAATGACTTTAGATGGAGTTGCTTGACATATAGCTGTGAATCGTTTTCGTGCAGGTGGTGTGAAAATTTACTTTTCCATATTGTTGGATGCTTGGCATGATATCGCGACGTGGGACTAATACAAAGTTCTGTCAATTACTTTACAGAATATTTGTTTTCTTTTTCAGCGAACATGTTGTCTGAGCTTGCCGGTACCCTACAGTCATCGCCAGAAGACATGCCGCCATCATTCCATAGACAACCGTGGCTGAAGAGCTTCCAATCATTCTCTCTGGTCGACTAAACTCGAATTGCGATTACATGCTCTTTGCATGAAATTAGAAATAAAATTCTATTTTTAGAATTATGAATGTAAATATTGTAAATAATTCGAAATGATTTTGTATGTTTATGATAATAATTTAAGAAAGAATACAGTTATTGTTATTTATTTAAAACATTTATTTGTTTCGTTTACATAAATATAAAGACTTTTTACATAAGGAATGTGGAATACAAGAAATAACTTATCATAATTTTATAAATCCATATAGTATATTATATTAAGTTTTTTTTGCATAAATCGTCGATTGATGCCTCATAACATTGAAACTTTAATTAAAACTGGCTTCGGCCCCATATACGGCTTCCAAAAGTCTGGGACCCCCAAGAAATGTCAAAGGCAGACACAAAATATAAGTTTTACACCTAAATAGTGAGAGGCGACTTAGCTCAAAAAATACAACATCAATGATTTTCAGTTCTCACTTCGCTAACTAAACTGATGTGCATTTACTCACAGATTTTCATAGAGAATGAATGTGCGTCAACATGTACTATTTCTTTCTTAGCTCCTACTTACTTAACGTGACTGTTAAACATCGACAAAACGTAAATATCACTGTACCAATACTAATAAGATGGCATAGAGAAAACGGGCTGTAACATTCACAAGACCCGTCGCTAAATCCATGTGCTTATAGTTACTGTACTTGGGGCAAAAACTCGATGCATAGCCTAGCACATTCAGTGCCAAGAACTCAGCGTATGGGTCGAGCAGTGATTGGTTATGTGCCCACAACCCGTATCTGAGTCGTTGTTTTAAGTAGCTATATGTGACTTGTGTTCATGCGGGGGTTGTGGGCACACGAACGAATTGTTGTTCGGCCCATGTGTTGAGTGCTTCGCACTAAAACTGTAAAAACACTTATGCACTTGGCACTGAAAGTGCTAGTCTTATAAAAGTTGTTTTTTTTTACCATAGATAGGCATACTTTCTCGTTTGGCCACTATCTCACCTGATGGTAAGCGATGATGTGGTCGAAGATGGAGCACGCTTGCCTAGAAGTAACCTATTCACTCTTGACTTAAAGACTCCCAGGTTGTAGCTATCAGGAAATACAGACTCCGGCAGGGAATTCCACTCCTTAGCTGTACGCACTATGAATGTGTTCCGAAAACGTTTTGATGATGATTTTCAAATTAATGTCAAATTACTGCTACAAGTTAGCGGCCACTCTGTCCTAAAATGGTCTTGCGATAAAGAAAAGGGGTTGCCCACGCTATATCTGTTTACTCACTTCCAAAGGGCATAGAATCATTGCGGCATAGCCTCTCGCCGCCATTTTGAGTTTTTGTGATGATTTTCATTGTTCTCACATAGCGGCCTTCACTACATATTATAAAACAAAGTCTACCGCCGCATCTGTCTGTCTGTTCGCGATAAACTCAAAACTCTACTGCACTGATTTTCATGCTGTTTTCACCAATAAATAGAGTGGTTCTCGAGGAAGGTTTTAGAATATAATTTGTCTTGAAAAAAAAGGGACCCTTAAGTAAATTGCAGCGCTAGTACCTTCAAATATCTCGGCAACGTGACACTTTAGGGCACCATGTTGCTAATATTTTTTGTTTGTACCTGTGGGGGGCACCCGCTCACAATAGCCGTCGCGACGCAACAACAATTGAATAATTTATTGTAAAAAAAACGGCGGCCGCCATGTTTTTTGGTCGATCGGGGGCCGTAGGATATTAAACACTACGTTTTTTTTTAAATAAATTTAAACTGCGTGATTTGGTATGGAATGTGGGATGCCATTATGCGTTAATTTCAGTTGACGCCAAAAAAAAAAAATCGTGCCAATGAAAAATCTACGGTTAAGCATATGCATGTTATCATGTTATGTTTGTATCTATGCATATGCACATTAGATGGTACGCCGCAACTTCGAAAAAAAAATCAAAATGGCGGCGGGGCGCTATACAAGCTCCCGTAGAAAAAAGTTCAAACCCCTTTGCCATCTAGTTTTTGACCCAAGTACTAACAAAATATAAAATACAACTTAAGGACTCAAGGCTTCAATGTTGACGTAACAATATCATCAGGAGTACTCGGCTGATGAAAGAAGTACAACATGAAACCAGCTGCTAAGAGAAAATGGAATCCTAGAATGCACGCGATGAGAATGACGAAGTATTTTGACTTTCTTAACGCAGGCATGAGCCAGAATATGAGGACTGCGCCGGAGACGAATGCAGCCATCAGCACGAAGAGCCACTGCAGCCAGAACACCTGGATGGTCCATAGTACGGCCACTGGTATATATATCGAGAGTGAGTATCCGTAGAGGCAGAATAGGGACATCATTGTTGGTGATTTTGAATCCTGGAAAATGAAAGAATAGTTTTGTTAGTGATATGCTAATATGGGTTCATGATATGACATGAAGAAGCGATTTTGATATCCTATTGTTAGACTTTTTTTTTTTTCGGCGAGACTGTATGTAAAAAGTCATAATTCGGGGTTTGGCTCTCGACTGTTTTCTTCTCCAATATTGGATCGATATAAGAGATATTTCACAAACTGAATAAGAAGGATGTATACTGTGTCCCTATGTCCCCTGCTCTAGTTGAAAAAAGACTGGCCAAGTACGAGTCGGACTCGCCCACCGAGGGTTCCGTACAAATTTATAGCTACAACTCACTTTAAATAAAGACTATTTTTTTATGATGTAATTACAAATGTATAGTTTTCAGACATTTCCCTATATTTATAGTAAAAGACGGTATTACTTGCCAAATTTTATAGATCTATGTCAATGGGAAGTACCCTATACATTTTGATTCTCTCGAGAGTGTCGAAATATACGTTTTTTGCGGCATAAACGACCGTATCTTTTTTTTTGTTTTTGATAAACGGTCTTGACAGACTGACGGACGGACAACAAAGCGATCCTATAAGGGTTCCGTTTTGAGGTACGGAACCCTAAAAATGAATTGACTTTGACATTGAACCAGTAGTTCCTGAGATTAGCGCGTTCAACCAAACAAACAAACAAACTCTTCAGCTTTATAATATTAGTATAGCACTTCGCCCGCGCGGATTTAGTAAGTACTCCACGAACTTCATCTCCTATACCTCCCTCTTTACAGGGTAATGTGTAAATTACTTATTAATAGACTCAACGGAAGGCAGTTCGCTCTAACCGCAACACTTTTCTTACTTAGAGCATTTTATACCCGTCGTAACTTTTAAACGAAAGGTCAGATTTGAATAATTGAAAGTGTAATTTACGTGTACATAATCAACCTTAACTGTCATTTAAATGGATAAGGATTAATATCATGTATCATACCAAAATCACCACTATTCCATTCCGCCCGGGTTTTGATTGAATTATTTTAACAAAAAGCGGTCATTGTGAGTGACTTAACCAATACATATTTCGCGGACTTTTTTATAGGTAACTAGCTTCTGCCAGCGGCCTCGCCCGCGTGATCCCCATGGAACATATTCCCGGGATAAAAAGTAGCCTATGTCCTTTCTCAAGCTCTAGACTATCTGTGTACCAAATTTCATTTAAATCGGTTCAGTAGTTTCGGCGTGAAAGTGAGACAGACAGACAGACAGAGTTACTTTCGCATTTATAATATTAGTAAGGATAATGAGTATGTACTTCAATTAAGTAGCACATTATTTTTATGTATCATCAATAGTTTTCTCAGCGCATGCCAAATAATGAATTTTATAGGCAACATTTTGCTACTTTGGGTTACATTATTGCAATTTTCTTAAAGATCTAGTATTTTTTTGAAAATATAATATAGCCTATGTTACTCGGCAAAGATGTAGCTTTCAAATGGTGAGAGTTTTTAAAATCCGAATCGGTGTTTCAGGTGTTTGTTCTGAAGTTTTTTTTTTTTTAAGTCAATAGAATCATTATGTCGTAGCCAACTAGCTTCATCATTATAATTATTTTAGATCAATCAAAGATTTCATGCCATCAACTGCATCAGATTGCTTGAAAAGAGAACTTTTAGTCGTTATTACCGACCGGATTTTTTGAAAAACTTTTGCTATTGTTCTTTACTTTATATCAGACTAGAATAGAATAGAATACTCTTTATTATGTGCACCATATAAGTAGCCCGCAACTTCGTCCGCGCATATCCCGTTTCCCTTTCCCGTAGGAATTTTGGGAAATCCTCTCCACTCCCCCAAGAAATGTCAAATTTCAGCTTTCTACGACCAGTAGTTTCGGCTGTGCGTTGTCTGTCAGTCACTCAGTAACGGAAGAATCTATACTAATATATAAAGCTGAAGAGTTTGATTGTTTGCTTGAACGTGCTAATCTCAGGAACTACTGGTCAGATTTGAAAAATTCTTTCAGTGTTCAAAGTCAAAGTCAAATATCCATACATTTATTGAGGAAGGTTATAGGCTATATATATATCATCACACTAAGACCAAAAGGGGCGGAGCAGTAATAAAAATTGTGACGCAGACGAAGTTGCGCGGGCTAGCTAGTTATATATATTAGGATACAGAATGCCAACCTGAAATAAGACCATGCACTTCTGGAACATCGTGCATACCTACATAATAATAACTTAAACAAACCCTAAATACTATTTCGTAGTTAGTACCTGAGCACAAGAAAGCAATTAGGAACAACAAAAGGCATTAAAGAATTTTAATCCTGTTGCCGACGAAGTTTTAAAAAGTGATAACAAAGCTCATTAGTACCCCTTAAAATTGCAAACAAAAGGTGTTTTTGTTGAACTTCTCAGGATTTTAAAGAATATAGCTAACTATTTTCTTTGTTTCAAATTGTATTCTGTAGTAAAAATAAGCTTTGTTCGATACTATCTCTAATATGACAAAGAAATCGGGTCCAACCCGCGGTTTTATTTACTACACACACATTAAACATTATACCACTATAATTACAAAAACCTTAGTATTAGCATTACAAACTAAATCTATATCTATACTAATATATAAAGCTGAAGAGTTTGTTTGTTTGCTTGAACGCGCTAATCTCAGGAACTACTGGGGGGCTACTCTCTAACGAAATCCGTAGTTTCGGGCTTAGTTTCGGGCGGGCATTTTCTACTTCGTATCACCTAACCACTGAGAACTAATGATAACACGATTTGACAGTTACTGTGAAATCGTGTTGTCATTCATTCTCAGTTCGGGTTCGGGACTAATCGTAAGTCTGTAGGTGATACGGAGTAGAATACGCCCGCCCGCAACTAAGCCCGAAACTACGGATTTCGTTAGAGAGTAGCCCCCCTGGTCCGATTTGATAAATTCTTTGTGTTAGATAGCCCATTTATCGAGGAAGGCTAAATATGATCACGCTAAGACCAATAGGAGCGGAGCAGACGAAGTTGCGCGGGTCAACTAGTTGGTAAATAAATGGCAAAGCAGTTATTTTGTTCTTCTTAAAAGCATCAGAATATTTTTTTCTCGGATCCGAGTGCTTGGGCATAAGGATCGCGCGTAATCATCAAACAATTTATGGTATACAAGGAAAATGTAGTATTTGAACTTGGCAACGAAACTGATAATCCTAATACAATATCTATACTAATATATAAAGCTGAAGAGTTTGTTTGTTTGCTTGAACGCGCTAATCTCAGGAACTACTGGTCCGATCTGATAAATTCTTTCAGTGGTAGATAGCCCATTTATCGAGGAAGGCTATATATATCACCACGCTAAGACCAATAGGAGCGGAGCAGTGATGAAAAATTGTGACGCAGGCGAAGTTGCGCGGGTCAGCTAGTGTTATATTAAATTCTTCCGTTACTGACTGATTGAGTGACTGACAAACAACGCACAGCCGACGCTACTGGTCGTAGAAAGCTGAAATTTTGCAAGTAAGCTCCTTGGGATGTGTAGGAGACAATAAGAGAAGATTTCCCGAAATTCCTACAGGAACGGGAAGAAACGGGATATGCGCTTACGAAATGGCAGGCAAAAGCTAGTCATTAATCAAATTCTTCCGTTACTGAGTGACTGCGTGACTGACAGACAACGCACAGCCGAAACTACTGGTCGTAGGAAGCTGGAATTTGGCATTTAGGTTCCTCGGGGAGTGTAGGGGAGCACTAAGAGATGATTTCCTGAAATTCCTACAGGAAGGGAAAAACCAGGATATGCACGTACAAAGTCGCGGAAAAAGCTAGTAAGGCTAAAGTACCTATCTAATTACCTGATTCTCTATCTCATCATGTCCATCCGTGTTAGTGGTGAACTTCAGCGCAGCCCACAAGGCGAGCGGCACGAGCCACACGTAGCATGTGATGGCTGTAGCCGCGATGGACACCAGGTGGAAGTCATAGCGCCATACGAAGCCCTTCTTGTTGGCGTTGTGCAAATAACTCGCTATGTTACCGCTCACTGCTATCGTGAATATCTGGAATTATAGCAGACAAGTTAGTTAAAGACGACACAGTTGGCGCAGTGGCTGCTGTGCTGCGGGTCGCGGGTTCGATTCCCGCACGGAACAAATATTTGTATGGCCTACAGATAGTTGTTCCGGGTCTGGCTGTTTGTTTGTGTTAGTGAAGGCACCCACGATACAGGAGAAACTCCTAGTGTGGGGCTAAGTTTCAACAAAACTTATTTCTTCTTGTAGGCTGTGTTTCTATGTATAGGCTTGTTATTAGGGTTCCGTAAGTCTTTATCGTTTCTAATTGTCTGTCCTGTCTGTGAAAAGTATCCTATATCCAGACATGGTCTATCCGTGTTCCGAATTTCATCTAAATCCGCTCAGCCGTGAAGAGGTAACAAACTAACTTCCACATTAAAATGAGCTACTAATTAGGATAGGTAAGATTATACCAGTGTCTTAATTAGTTAATGATATCTCATAGTAAATGAGCATGTAGTGTCTAAATTCCCGAAAACTTATTAATTATTTCAAATAAAATACTTTATTAGCAAACGGTATGGTAAGTACTTTAATTCAGCTGCGATTAATTCATACACATTAAGTAATTACCTACACGATCTTTGACTAATTCTCCCGAGAAATAATTTCGATTCGAAATCGAAGAGTTTACGAAAAAATTATCATCATCATCATAACAGCCGAAAGACTTCCACTGCTGGACATAGGCCTCCCCCAAAAGGGGGGGTATGCCATAATCGCCACGCTTGGCAGGCGGGTTGGCGACCGCAGTGTATGGTGTTGCGTTTTACAAAGAACGCTGCTGCCCATTCTCTGGTGAGTTCCTTAGTCGCTTCTTACGACACCCACGGGAAGTGATGGAATGGTATTATTCTTTTACGGCACCGGCCGACACCATACGGCAAACCATTACGAAAAATTGCCCAGAAAAAAATATTTCTATTACTATGTGTACCTACTTCTAGTTTTATCGGTCTAAAGTCCTTAGAAATGTCTTAGAGATACATTCTCAATTAAACTCTTCGAGGTAGCTCTTGGACTATACCTTAAGAGGGAACTCTATTGGGCCATTCTCCATACAAACGCATTCCGCTGTTTTCTTCGTGGATAATACTTCTAGAAAAATGATTATCTTCCAAAAAATCTAGGTCTAATTAATACGTGCCCTTATCATTTTCTTTTTTCCAAAACATAATTACTAAAACAATTATGACAATTCAAAAACCCGAAGTTACAGCCCGTTGTCACCGCCATGTTCAGACGATTATCAGACAACATTGATAAGTTTTTAACAAAATAGAAAATAATAGAAGCATAGATATAGTCGTCCTCTAAATTTTGATAAATAACTTTTTTTAGATCAGTCCAGTTTTGTAGAAGAAAACCGCGGAACACAAAACGTGTTTTGGTCAAAGGTTTTATAGGTAAAATCAGCCTGAGCTGCAGTTGTCGCTTTCGCATTTTACTTGGCGCAGCGCGACGTTATCGGCAATAATTTCTGCAAATACCAATCTTTCAAATTCCTCGGGACTAGAGTCCCCTCTTAAAAATTGAACTCATTTTATCTAAACTCAGAACCGAATAAATCTGTGACTTGGCGAAAAATTGCGACTAAATTTGGGAGAAAACAGATATTCGCTAGGTGCCCTAGCTTGGCTTTTGTGATTCAAATGGACCAAGCTGGTGTAGGCGCTTACCAGCTAGTCTATTCTGTAAATAACTATTTCGATATCGAGCTTCACCTGAATAACAAAACTCACAAAATGAGCTTTATTGCTTACGACATAAAGGTCTTAATTTGAAACTCACCTCGGATTCCACCGTCGAGATACGAAAATGTTTTTACAGAATAGCACTCCTGATCGGCCACCTATAAACCCTTATAACTTTTGAACCAGTGACCGACTAATTCTGATATTTGAGGACTAATTAGCGACAAACCTTTTATGTTATCAAAATTAAAATCCCTGATGGTGACCATGCCAGTGTTAGTCACACGAGTTCCGGGTTGGAGTTTCCAGCTTATCTCTCATACCGAGGTTGACACATTTTTAATGCTTATTTGCCTGGACTAATCCGACAGTTAACTGTATAGAGATTAGACATCCAGATTCCACACTATTGTGTTATTTCTTTTTTATGCTATTTAGATAACAGTAGTGCTATCTCGACAGCGGAATCCGAGGTATCAAATTAAGAACTTTATGTTGTGTACAATAAAGTTCACTATGTGAGTTTTGTCACTCAGGTGAAGCTCGATAACGAAATAGTTATTTACAGAATAGACTATCAGGTGTTCACATAGGATCCCGATCCAACTTTATTGTTTAAGGCATTCTTGAAGATTATACGATCTAATCGGGGTCTTATTGTGTTTTAACTTATAACTTCGCATCACAAAGGATTCCAAAAGCTTTTTGTTTAAAACGTTCAAACTTTCCAACGATCTTAACAATAGAATAGAGTAAATACGATTAATAAATAAATGTTGAATACTTTACTGAACTACTGAGTTTTCTGAAATGCTTTATAATGAGTTTTCTGATTGATTTCGAGGGCTGGCTGCCCGGCGACCAGCCTGGTTTCTATATCTATACATCTATACTAATATTATAAAGAGGAAAGATTTTTGTATGTAACGAATAAACTTAAAACTACTGGACTGATTTGAAAAATTCTTTCAGCAATGGATAGCTACATTATCAGCGAGTAACATCCTTACTAATTCCTTATTAATATTATAAATGCGAAAGTAACTCTGTCTGTCTGTCGCACTTTCACGACAAAACTACTGAACCGATTTAAATGAATTTTGGTACACAGATAGTCTAGACTTCTAGAGCCTAAGAAAGGACATAGGCTACTTTTCATCCCGGGAGTATGTTCCCTAGGGACGACGCGGGCGAAGCCGCTGGCAGAAGCTAGTATGCTATATATTATCCCCGTACTCCCACGAGCACGGGAACTACGCGGGTGAAACCGCGTGACGTCCGCTAGTCCTAATATGCATATACATCTATACTAATATAAAGCTGAAGAGTTTGTTTGTTTGCTTGCTTGAACGCGCTAATCTCAGGAACTGCTGGCCCGGTTTGAAAAATTCTTTCAGTATTAGATAGCCCATTTATCGAGGAAGGCTATAGGCTATATATCATCACACTAAGACCAATAGGAGCGGAGCAGTAAGTAAAATTGTGACGCAGACGAAGTTGCGTGGGTCAGCTAGTATACATATAAAACTCTTCCGTTACTGAGTGACTGACAGACAACGCTCAGCCGAAACTACTGGTCGTAGAAAGATAAAATTTGACAAGTAGGTTTCTTGGGGCGTGTGAGTTTCTACGGGAACGGGGAAAACGGGATATGCGCGTACGAAGTCGCGACTCGCGAGTAAAAGCTAGTAAATAAATAAAATCAAAGTGTCGCTTTGTAACTTTATCTATATCTATACTTAATATTATAAAGAGGAAAGATTTGTTTGTTTGAAATGAATAGGCTCCGAAACTACTGGACCGATTTGAAAAATTCAGCAATGGATAGCTACATTATCAGGGAGTAACATAGGCTATATTTTATCCCCGTACTCCCACGGGAACGGGAACTACGCGGGTGAAACCGCGTGACGTCCACTAGTAATTAATAAGTATTCAAATAACAGCTTTATGGCATAGTCTACTGGCTTTATTAGCGGTGTAATCAGCGGCCTAGCCTTTTCATTGAACGGCGCCGTTGAATTAGCGACCTAACTGATATCCCGATATTTAATTGAACAACCAGGCCAATGACTTGGTTCCAGGCAAGGAAACATACAGACACAGAATACATCCTTCTTATTCAGTTTGTGAAATATCTTTTAAATCGGTCCAATATTGGAGGAGGAAACAGTCGAGAGCCAAACCTCGAATTATGACTTTTTACATACAAAGTCTCGCCGCCCGCATTTCCTCTTAATATCAAAAACAGAAATAAAGACAAAGCTGTCCTGAATCGACTTCTATCGTGAAACTTTATGTTCTCTAGTAATGAAAAACGTTCATAATTCGGGTATCTACGAAGGAATATTAAAGAAATGTCAATGTACTTTATTGCAAGTTCATCTGGCGTGAAAAGCCACACTGGCGTAGAGTTGCACGCGAGGCGTGTAATCAGCACTGGCTTTACGTTGGCAAGGTACAACAGATGTTTTTGCCACACAGCCGTTTTAGAATTTTAGATTACGCAGACTGTGCGCGCACTCGCGTTCATTAGGTAAAAACACAAAAGTTTGTGCTTTCAGCAGCAAAAGTGTCAATAGTTCTTTACTTTTTTTTTTTTATAAGCCAAGGTTTCAAGCTAACCTAACATGTTAAAAAAAAATATTAGTATGTATGGCTTTACAGAGCCATTTGTGCGCGAGTCCGTCGTCAAGCACTTGTTTCCCATTGGTATTCCATTAGTTATGTTTATTTATTTAACAATTTATGTACACACATTACATAGGAAGATAAAAAGAAGGAAACATAAAAATAGGTACAAAGGTAATGCTTATTTCAAAAGAAATCTCTTCCAGCATACCTGCGAAAGGAGAGTTGTATAAAAGATAAGTGTAAAAGTTATAAGTACTTACAAATAAAACAATAAACTTTAATATAACATACAATACATAAATACAAAGTAATAAGGGAAAAATTACAATAAACTAGCTTCTGCCAGCGGCTTCGCTCGCCTGGTCCCTAGGGAGCATACTCCCGGGATAAAAAGTAGCCTATGTCCTTTCTCAGGCTCTAGACTATCTGTGTACTAAATTTCATTTAAATCGGTTCAGTAGTTTTGGCGTGAAAGCGCGACAAACAGACAGTTACTTTCGCATTTATACCATTAGTAAGGATGAGAGGTATACTTCAAACAAAAAATGATGATAGTACTCAAGCTGATGGATATGTAGATATTTTGGTGTTTGGGAAAAATAATTCTCTCACTGCTAATGCTAAACATATGTACATCTCTCGCATGATGCAACATAACTCTCATACCATAAATATGTAAAAGCTACCATTTTATACTGAACAAAGTACAATAGCTTATCCCATAGGCTAAATTGCAGTTAGATGCAAATTGCACCAATATGTGGATATTTCTGCCAGCATCTGTATTTTCTTTCAACTATAACTCATAGGCACACAAAACCATCCTCGCGCAAATACGCGATCGCCTAATTAATTTTTATAGTAAACTCCATTGCTTTGTCAGGGTGATAGAGGGCGCCTTTCGGCTTTGTAACACAATTTAACGCGACGATCGTGAATTCACGCTATGATCGCTTTGTATCGACAACAACGATGCAATAACCTATCAAAGGTGCACAAGCATTCCTTGCTTTTGGGCACACTGTCTCCTTTGATGTCCTTACTTTGCGCCTAGGTAGATCAAAGTTGTGAGCTAACTTATTATGAAATAAAATAATTATAAATATGTGCCTACCAAGGTAACAGAAATCCAAACAGGTCCATAAAGATCCGGCTTCCCCTTGATCCTCTCATCGAAGTAGTTACGGGACACCTTCTGTGGCAGCACTGAGGATATGATCCGCTCCACCACCTCATTTGTGTGCACGTCAAAGTACTTCTGGTAGTATTCTATAGTCCAGAAGTTGTGGTTTGCTAGACAATAAGAGATATTATTACTGTGATGAACTTAGTAGATAATGGCTAAAGAAAAGCCTTAGACGAACGGATAAGGCTTTACTTTGGCCTAATTGAAATGGTCTATCGAGAGGAGTGAAAGAGAGAATTATCTTTCTCTCCTCTCAATTAGATCACTGCACCTTTGTACAGCCAATTGTCAATTGTCAGTCAATTTGTCTATTCGGTATACAGGCAAAAATACCAATTTTTCCACAGCACTGCAAATAAGTATTTCTAATGTGTGTATTATAATTTTTTAAGCTTTTGACATACTGGAGTGTGTACAATAATTGTCTACTCAGCACACTCACAACATTGTTTAGAAGTAGTTGCAAGTTAGCTGCCCGCATACCCAATAGCTTTGCTGACTGTAAATAAAGTTTAAAATAACAAAGTTATATTGCTGGTTGTGAATTAAATACAATCTCCAAGCACAACATCAATAATACTTGTTCCTTACAATTAAAACGGTTATCAAATAAAACTGGAAGGAAGTAAACGATAACAATGGGAACAAGAGATCTCTAATAATCGGTATGACCAACACATATTCTGTGGTTCATATCATTATGTGTCTGATCATCCTTATTAATATTATAAATGCAAAAGTAACTCTGTCTGTCTGTCGCGCTTTCACGCCAAAACTACTGAACCGATTTAAATGAAATATGGTACACTTTTTTGATTAATTTATTTTGTTTAAGGTTACTAACATAGTTGTAAGTATTTCTTTTTCTTTCTCTTCATTATGGATTTTTAATTATGTCCGAAATAAATGATTATTATTATTATTAGATAGTCTAGAGCCTGCGAAAGGACATAGGCTACTTTTTGTCCTGGGAGTATGTTAGGGACCACATGGGCGAAGCCGCTGGTAAAAGCTAGTCTGTCATAAGGAATCTCCTATATTAGAAAGGTTTGTGTAGCTAAATAAACGTAAACAATCTTGATATGACTTTTTACACAAACACATTTTAATAAACTTTAAATTTCATTATTTGTTTTTTAATAAACCTTAATTTTTTTTTTTGTTGTTATAGCGGCAAAAGAAATACATAATCTGTGAAAATTTCAGGCGTCTGACCTATTACGGTTCTTGAGATACAGCGAGCTGACAGACAGATGGACAGATGGACAGCGGAGGCTTAGCAATAGGGTTCGGTTGGTTACCCTTTGGGTATGGAACCCTAAAAATAACAACTACAATACAATACAATACAATTATTTATTTATTTTCTCCCACAAATAACAAATTTTATACAGTTTATGAAGGAAACCGTTTGAAGATGGGAGACAGGAGCCCATACTAGGTAAAACCTGTGCTATGGGTCACCTGGTCTCCTTATCTCGGATTTATGTATAGATCCATAACAGAGATACAAACTAATGTAGTATAGCGATCATGGCTCATTACTACTTAAATTAGAATATTACATTTAAAATAAAAACAAATCAAATTGAATTTGCCTATCAAAATTAATGGAAGGTAAGGTTGGTAAGTTTGTGAATTTGTTGGTGGGTGTTTATTGTTTGTGTAGTTGTTTGTGTGTGTGATATAATATGAGTCGTGCTTGTGTGTTGTGCTGCTTAAACTAATAGTTTAATTGATTTAGGTTTTAGTTGAATTTTATTATTAAACTGAATTTTTAAATAATAAAAAAGATTAAACAGTTGGGTAAAAAGACTCGTCAAGATTGTTTATTTAACTACTTTAACCTTTCTAGTATGCATTATTTCAAGTTCAATTAAATTTTGGGTTTGATTATAAATAACTCATTACCTTGTGGATGATACATGACAGAGTAATGCATGAGGATCAGATTATGGCTAAAGTAATCCAACTTAGTTCACTACCAAATAAGTTAAATGCTAACTCAACACTCCAGTTGCAAATACTAATATCACTACATGATTTTGTAATACTTACAACACAGTAAAATGAAAGCTAAAGTACCTATTACTAATGCAGTGATTAGATTAGAATCTAGTTAAAATCTACACTAATTGGGAGATAAATTTTAATTGTTTACAAGACCATATTGTTGTAAAATACTTGACTTATTTTACTAAATTCTTCTTAGAATCATAAGTATTATATTGAAGGTACTTACATTGTGGCGCAGCCTCTGGTTCATCAATAGCTTTGGGTTCTTCAAAACTATAATTTGGATTTGACATAGTGTTATTGTATTGATTTGTGTGCACTGCCTCCACGTCGATACGAGCACTACGATTATTGTGGTCAGGGGAATAGTCCTGGAAGTCCAAAAGTTCACCTGTATTTACGTTTGCCATACTTATTTACTTCATTCAACAGCATTCAAAATAAAATACACGATTTATAACTGAGTTTTATTTTTTTCGAAATGTCACATTACAATACATTAGTCACTAAAAACTGTCAAACTGACAAACAAGCATGACAATAAAAGTGTCCATGTCACCAATTTGAAAGGCAAATATTCTCGTAGCCCATGAAAATTCCAAAATACCGGTTTTTAGTCTAAGTAAACCACCGCGTTTTTTAACGTTATTTTGTGACTCAAGGAAACTAATACAAGCGGACGCAGTTGCGGTTTTTTCCCGCGACTGATTCTCATACTTTTCAAGCGGCTTCGTGGTATTGCGTTTAACCGCGACGGGAAAAAACCGTGGTGCAGCCTTAGCCTAAGTACAAAAATTTTGTTTCCCGCTGCTTGAAGTGACAGCAACCTAAAATCGCCGAAAAGTAGCCAGCGTTGCACTGTGGACCGTTTCATCAGAAGCAAGATGAAGGAAATCTATTTATTTATTTCTTATTTTATATTACATATAATATTATAAAGAAGAAAGATTTGTTTGTTTATTTGTTTGAATTGAATAGGCTCCGAAACTACTGGACCGATTTGAAAAATTCTTTTAGCATTGGATAGCTACATTATCAGGGAGTAACATAGGCTATATATTATCCCCGTACTCCCACGGGAACGGGAACTACGCGGGTGAAACCGCGTGACGTCCACTAGTATTATATATTTAGAATAGCAAATTAGCAATTTATACTAAATTCATTTAAACCTTGCACTTTGTCTTTTCCTAGAACCGCGATCGTTCTATCAATATCGTCTCCATTCATTAGCAAACAAGTATAATGCAGGTTTGGACTCCATGTGCTCGTTGAGCATCATTAGCATATGCGGTATAGAAGTGGTTCGAGCTACGACAAAATGAGTCACAAAATAAATTATCCATTACTTAATTAGGTACGCTATTTTTTGTTTTGCTAATGATAATTAAGAGAAATGAAATTGCTATTAAGTAATAAATAGTATTAGTAGTAAATGTTAGGTACGCTAGTAAAATAATAATATGCTAAACCGCTATTCGCGTTTTGCATCATAGTTGATTGAATGTTATGAAAAACCCGGAACCATGTAGAAGAAAGTATGTATTACTTATTTACTCGTTTATTATTAGAACTTTATTTCTAATAATAAACGAGTAAATAAGTAACACCAGTGACTTTCTTTAAACGTTGATGGATAATCCTAATATATAAAATTCTTCCGTTACTGATTGACTGACAGACAACGCACAGCCGAAACTACTGGTCGTAGAAAGCTGTTTGTCATGTACCTAGGTTGCTTGGGGAGTGTAGGGGAGCACTAAGAGAGGATTTCCCGAAATTCCTACGAGAACGGAAAAAAACTGGATATGCATGTACGAAGTAAAAACTAGTCTACTCAATGGTTACAATTTCTATACAACCAGGAAGGGAGACATTTTGAGCATTTATTAAATTTAATTGATTGTACGTTGTAGTTAAACCTTATTATTTTAAATTAAATGTCAAATTCCATGGACTTCCTTTTATTTTAGATGATATAATATTATTTAAAAGAAATAAACGTATTCATTGAGCCTTTCGATCGGTACCTATAGTAAAGTTACAGGTTATTTTTTTTTCAATTTTATTCGATTCCCGGTTCAAACAGGCGTTTATTTAAATTTATTTGAAGTATTATTTAAAAAAAAAATGAAGTCTTCACTCATTATTTTTCTCTATCTACAGTATTTAGGGTACTTTCCCTCCATGTCTCAGTCTTGGGACACCCTGACTGAATATATAGATATGTGTTTTTTTTTTTAAGAAATTGATTTGATTTTAACAAAAATGGATTGTTTATCAAAGACTAGGTGCCGCTCGCGGCTTCGCCCACGTGATATTCGGAAACTATCTCAAGAGAACATACTTCGGAGATACAAAATTATCCTACAGGTATCCTAATTTAGGGCATGGTCTTTTTTGTGCCAAGTTTCATCCAAATCCTTTCAGCCGCGTGAATGGGAAGAGGTAACAAACAAACAAACTTACTTTCTCATTAAAAAATATATTATTAGGATCGTTAGGATTATACCTGTGTCTTAATTAGTTAATGATATATTATTCTATCAGTTAATGAGTACCTAATTAACGTCCAAATACTTAAAAATACTTTAGTATTGATAATCACTTCAAAGTACTTTACTACAAATTGATAGATTTCAAACAAAATAAAGGGCGACATAAAAATCGGCCATCTAGCTTCTATGAAATGGTCCACAGTTTGTCGCTGGGAGACTGCCCTGAGACACTATCGCTACGGGGGTCTTTCGCTAAACGAGACGGCTGTGCGGCAAAACACAGACGTTGTCAAATGACTATAAAATACCCAAAATTCAATTGTGTGGGGATTAGACATCTGCACTATTGTCTTATTTCATTTTTATACTACTTAGATACCAGGTATTCGCATAGGATCCCGATCCAACCCCACTGTCTAAGGCATTCCTGAAGATACAATCTTATCAGGGCGTTATTGTGTTTTGACTTCTATCTTCATACCACAAAGGATTCCAAAACCTTTTTGTTTATGACGTTCAAACGTTTCAAAGATCATAACAATAGAACAAAGTAAAACAATGAAAACTAAATGTTGAATACTTTACTGAACTACAAGTCTATACCAATTGTTTCCAAAAAGGTTTTATAACGAGTTTTATGATTGATTTCGAAGGCTGGCTGCCCGGTGACCAGCCCGATATCTACAGGGATGAACTTTTGCGTGTGCGTGGATGGCCAAATCCGAAATAATTATGAGGATTAAAAATAAAAATACTTGGAATATTTTAGTTACTTCTCAGGCCTAAATGGCTAAAGGTATTTCGTTTTTGATAAATAGTTTAGTTTAGTTAGTTATATTTTATTACTAGCTGACCCACGCAACTTCGCTTGCGCCACAATTTTCATTACTGCTCCGCTCCTATTAGTTTTAGCATGATGATATAATTATAGCCTACAGCCTTCCTCGATAAATGGGCTATCTAACACTGAATTTTTTTTTCAAATCGTACCATTAGTTCCTGAGATTAGCTCGTTCAAGCAAACGAACAAACTCTTCAGCTTTATATATTAGTATAGTATAGATTAGTATAGATTTATGTAATTTACAAGCTACTTTTTTATTTGATTCCGGTTCATTTTAAAAGTACTTACCTACCTATACTGTTACTGTTTATTCCAATATGTAGAGATTTATGAATTTAATTAGCGTCGTATGAAAATTATCTAGAAAGAAAAACTGTTAATAATTCTAAATTACCAGTGTCTTTTGTTTTGGTCTTGTTCAACACAGATTATGTGGCTGGTCTAGCCACATAATTAACACGTGTGAATTTGACATCGAAAAACCTTAAATTATTTAAGTAGGTGCCTTATTATTTGAATAAATGTCTTCTTTTTTATTTATTTTTGCACTTTAGTGCTGTTAACAAAAATATAATTTTGTCGGTACGCTTGCCAAATCTATATTATGTGTTTTTCATCAAGTTGGCAAGGGAGACAATAATCTGTTTAATTTAATGATTAATTGACTAATTCATAATTTCAAAAAGCCGCATGAACTGAGATACAAGTGAAAGTGACAAAATATACCTACTTGATTTTTAGTAGGTAACAAGAAAATATCATAGAAATGCACATATCAGATTTGGCAAGCGCACCTACGATTTTTATATAGTTTTTAAAAGGGTTAAAATAATAATTCTATCACCCACTAAAACGTGTTTTTATTAAGTAGCTCTCCATCTACAGGGACTTTCTTTTTAAAAATAGTAATAATAACGGCTAGAATACACGCTTTTCTAAAAATCGCTGGCGATTCACTGGCGACTAAACTAGGTGCATGTGGCCATAGCATTAGGCACTCGAGTTTATTCTCCATCATTTTATCATCAGAACATGCTTCTATGATGGATGATTATCAACTTTCAGAAATGCAGAAATTCAGCATTTTATTACTTGGTGTACCTGTTTATTTGACCTCAACTCAAAAATCAAGTGGTTGGGTGAGATGATATTCCTTGGCAAGATTGAGGTCATACTTTCAAACTTGTGGTTAAAAAAATATAACCGAATTGAAAACCTTCTCCTTTTTTTGACGTTGGTTAAAAAGCATAATGGTAATAAATCTAGAAGCCATTTTCAAGATTTGGTTGGCTACGCAGACGCTAACTTATTTTGTTTTTCGCGAGTTCCTCTCAATGCCCATGGTGTTACCAGATTAAAATTTTACACTTTAATCAAGGGAAACAAACATCGAAAAAAAAAGGTTGCCACGAATTGACCCTTAATGCCATCAAAGGGATTCCAGTTCTCAGTCTTAGTTGAGTAGCTTGTTTTAAATAAATCAAAATAAGAGAATGCTGCTTTGTTGATAAAAGAGGAAGCAAGATCTAATAAATATGATGCGAAAGATGAAATGTTTTGAACAGGTGAAGTAAATATGGAAAGCTAAAACAATTTTATGTATTAATATGTGTTAAATGAATGAAATAATGATGTTACGCCAGTTCCTAATAAATGAAGAAAAGGACAAGAGAATTAAGATACTATTTAAATGCTTTTACTCTACCATCGAGGATACGGTTCCTTGAAAAAAAACAAAATACTCATACAGTACCAACCATCTCTACGCCCGCATTATTCTGTAAAGATCTCCTCTCTCTAAAGTCGGTTTTCATTTTCTAAACGTCAAATGGAATTTGAGCAAACTACACTGGCAACCCATCAACTCCCACTCCCGCTCCCAGTCTCCCACTCAAGCCGCCGCATTGTCGACGACGTCGTCGCTATCGCCATTTTGTACTCGACTGGACTGTATTACGTCAACACGTATTTTCTGTCGGGTCGAAGATAACTTTGCTGTGCGTGATTTAGTAGTTGTGATAAATGTATTCATTCCATTTGTACGTGAGGTGATTGCTGTAATTACGTGTGGTTATCGTAAGCAGTGCTGTTAAATTCGCGATAACGTGAGTTCACTACGTGTTAATTTCTAAAACCTCGCCATATTGGTTATCCACGTAACGAATGAAGTTAAAAGCGTAGTATTTGGTTATTTACAGTGATGTGCAGTTGAAGATTGTGCTTGGCATGGTGACATCAACGACTGCGGTCGTCGTTCAAGATGTCGAAAGAAGTAGCGGAAGAGTATGCGTCGAGTTTGGCGGACCTAACCGTCAACAGCAAACCGCTGATAAATATGTTGACAATTCTTGCCGAAGAGAACATCGACCACGCAGGGGTTATCGTTGAAACAGTGGAAAAGCATTTGGAGAAGGTGAATTTCATTTTTAATAACGCGTGTGGTGTGAGACGCCGCGGAGTTTATGCTACAGTTACGTGAGAGTCTGGGAATATGGGAAAGTGTTCTCAATACGATGACGCACGCTTGTCGTAGCGTGTTTTACGTGTTTACAATGACAAGTGACTAATTCGAGCCCGATGTAACAGTCGAAGCACTAACAGGTATCTCCTACCAGATGTTCCAATTTCACAACATTGCCTCAACAGTTTGACAGCATTGGCTATCTGAACATATCTGTAAATTGTTCTTATCGTAGATTACTTTATAGCCCAGTGGAAATTACCATTAAATTCGCAAAGCTGGATGTAGTTCTGATTTTTTGGTATGTTGTATGGACCAGTTAGAATAGTGTGAATCCAAATTTGCAACTTCAAAAAACTTGAGCTCGCTGCGCACCACGCGATAAACTGGGACTTTTTTCACTTTTTGCTGAAAGTAACATTATAATAAAGACACTTAAATTTTCAATAATTTAAGCTCAAGCAGTTGAGCTAATTTTAGCTCAACTGCAGCTCTATGAACCTTACAGGGACCAAGATATGGCTCTTCAAATATGGATTTCTTTTTCTAAAGTTGAAAAATTTTGGGACTTTTTGTGTTGCTATGGACCGGAGCAAAACTTAAAATTGTCAATTTTCGAGAATAATTGACCATCTTTGAAGGGCCATACCTTGGTTCCTATAAGATTCATAGAGCTTCGGTTGGGCTTAGATCTTTGCAAATTTAGGTGTCTTTATAAAATTACTAAATGTTACTTGTTGATAATGCACAGTTTTTGACTTTTAGAGCAAAAAGTGAAAAAAGTCCCTGTTTATCGCATGCTACAAAACGAGTAAAAGCTTTCCAAGTTGCAAATTTGAATTCACATCAGCCTAACTTCTATAAAACATATAAAAATGCTGACCTACATCATGCTTTGCGATTTTAATGTTAATTTCCACTGGGCTAATTTACCTTCTTTTCGTTTTCTCGAGATAGTGAGTCTCACATACTTTGTTCTATGCTTACATGAAGGAAAATTAAATGTACTACAACTTTTTTATTGATAACTTTTCTCATAGGATGAGCGATTTGCCAATATTTTGCTTTGGATGGGAGCAAAACCTAAAATTTTCATGAAAAAGTTAGCATTGTCGTATGGCTATATCTTGGTCCCCATAAGGTTCAAAGAGCTGCGGTTGGGCTTAAATTGTTGCAAATCTAGGTGGTTTTGTATGATTATGAAATGTTATTGGTTGAAAATGTATAGTTTTTGACTTATAGAGAAAAAGGTCCCACAATTCCGCAGTTTATTGCGATGTGCACAGCGAGCACAAGTTTTTCGAAGTTGCAAATTTGGATTCACACTATTTTAACTGGTCCGTACAACATACCAAAAGGTCCGAACTACATCCAGCTTTGCAAATTTAGCCTTTTTAGCATCGATTTCTACTGGGCTAATAGCCTGGAGACTGAATGCTTATTTTTGGTGTTTGCACAAGTTTTACTGTAAAATTCTGGTTGCTTTGCCCATTTTTCCATTCAATAAATTAATAATATAATTCTTAAATGAAACATTAAATATTATAGATGTTAAAGTCACCAAAATCTGAGAACTCTGATTTGACAGCGGAGTAGAGAGAGGGAGAATATTGCTTTACCACTAAGTGCGAAAATGCAATGTTGTATCCTGCTGTCAAAATGGGCCTTTTCTTTTTGACAACTTTAGACATATTCTTTGAGTTCTACTTTTAGCAGCACTTGAACTACTTACCTACTTTAGTTTAAAACATTGCATAATTTGACATACATTCATGCCTACTTGTCTCACAGCCAATTCTAAAATCCTTAAAAAGTGCTAACTAGTAATATCACATAGTAGCTAGTCTTGATAAAAGGACAAAATAATAGCAAAGTATAAAACTCACCTAGGTTAGAGTATTTGGTTGAAGACCTGGCAAATGTCCAAATTATAACTTTGAAACAGAGTTTAGAGAACATTTAAAGATATAAATCAATAGCCATCATGTTATTCCTTGTTACAAACTTATAATAAACAATTAGGAGATACCTGTAGCAAAAGATAATCACAGATAACACTATCTACCTTCAAGGGTATGTTATCCGTATCTTTTTCAGTTGTATATTCAAGAAATTGTTCACAATAAAGCTTTTTGAAACTGAGTTCTTATTTATTTTTCACATAATAACAATTAAAAGGTTGATAAAGCAAATTCTTGTCTTATTCTTTCCCGTACCAAATAAACAGTACCGCCAACCTTAGGGAGAGGATGCCAAGTGCGTGCTTGGCCAGCCTGGGGTTTTGGGACTAGAAGTTCTTTTTCCTCTACACAGGTGCAACCTGACATCAAGCTGCCAGTACTGTATTTAGTCGATTCCATAATCAAGAATGTTGGTGCAGCCTACACTACGAAGTTTTCACAGAGCATTGTCAATATGTTTACAAGGACATTTAAACAGGTAATTGTATGTTAATGTTCATATAAATGCTTTGTGAATTTATTGTTGATTTCGTAGGCATTCTCTTATGTGTCATATTTTCGCAGGTTGATGAAAAAATAAGGTCACAAATGTTCAAGTTACGTGAGACTTGGCATGATGTGTTCCCAGCGACAAAGCTGTATCAACTGGATGTGAAAGTGAACCTGATCGACCCAGCGTGGCCAATACAAGCACAGCCGCAGCAGTCAAACATCCATGTAAATCCAAATTTTCTGAAAAAGGTGTTTTTTAGTTGATTATTGTTTTGACGTTAAATTTAGTTTAATATGCTAGCTTTAGGTAACGCAATGGCTGCGGTCGGTATGAGGCTAATACCTGCTTGCTGCATATATCTCCATCAGTATAATATTTCCATTTGTCATTAGTCTGAGATCTCATGCTTGAGCATACTGCCTGTTTACCATCCTTATTATTTTCCCGGTATGAAATTTAAAACACTTATACCGTAATGCCCCATTATTGAATGCAACTGTTGGTTGTCATATTCACTGTCAAAGTTATTATTTTATTAACATGTGGGAAAGCATTTCATGAATTAACAAAAGAAGTCGGGTTGAATGTCTTTATATTGGCCGTAAAATTTAATTATGCACATTGGATACCTCTTCATCACTCTAACCTCCAATTTCTCTCAGCAGAATGTGTCTACCGTGCCTACGACCAGTACCACAACGGTCCCACCAACCCCGTCAGTTCCCCCTGAGGAAGACGAGAAGATGAGGAGCATCCTCGCTAAGAAGGAACAAGAGCTCCTCATGCTGCAGAGAAAGAAGGTGGAAATGGAGCTGGAACAGATGCGGCGGCAGATCGCAGAGAAAACTACCGTTAAAAAGGTAAGATTTTTGTATAACTAGATTGTCTACCACACAGCGAGTATTTTTTTGGCGTTAAAAGTAGCCTTTATTATTCTGTGGCTAATCAATTTATGCTAAAACTCTGTAGCTTTGTGAAAGTAGAACAAACCAACTATTTTTTATTGCATATTTGTTTAAACCTTGCTCAAAGCGTTTCAAGGTTTAATTTCTGTGGAACAAAATGAAGAACTTTAAGACGAAATTTTACAGGGCATAATGAATATCAAAGTCAATTTATTACCTTGAAATCTTATTGATTGAAGTATCAAAACAGAAACAATATACCTAAGCAGCTAAAATATTTCAATAGTCAATAATGACAGTAATTAGTAATGAACTCAAGTCAATAATGACTATAAAGTAATGAACCAACGCACAATGGTCCAACATTAGGACTAAGTGCAGAAACCAAATCCTAATAGATAGATAGTAATGAACTAATGATTCAAAACATATTTTACCTTCATATATTGACATTTGTCTATTTAGATAATTATTTTTTACATTAACTCTAAAATTTCATGGTTCATAAACTCATGATGGCCACAATTAGTATTTAATAGTATTCTGGTCATTATAATAATAACCATTATGTATGCACAGTAAAATCGTAGTTGTTGGTTTCCCGTGCGTAATATCCTAATTAAATACACCGTGTTAAACATGATTAGGATTACTCATGAACTAAATTAAATTGCAATAATTACTTTTCTTAGTAAAACAACCAACGGGTTAAATCAACCAGAAATAACTATTCTAGAAATGTTTAGATAGTTAAATAAAGGTAAACAATCTTGATGTGTCTTTTTAACCGTTTTTAGGGTTCCGTACCTCAAAAGGAAAAACGGAACCCTTATAGGATCACTTTGTTGTCCGTCCGTCTATCTGTCAAGACCCTTTTTCTCGGGAACGCGTGGAGGTATTGAGTTGTAATCAAAACTATATACCCAGGTCTACGGTCCCTTGAAGCTGTGAAAAATCAAGCTTCTATGCTAACGTAAGAAAAGATACGGCCGTCGGCGGCGGTTTATGCCGCAAAAAACGTATATTTCGACACTCTCAAGGGAATAAAATGTATTATTTGGCAAGTAATACAGTCTTATACTACAGGTATAGGGAAAAGTCTGAAAACTATACATTTGTAATTAAATCATAAAAAAATATAGTCTTTATTTAAAGTGTTTGTAGCTACAAATATGTACGGAACCCTCGGTGGACGAGTTCGACTCGCACTTGGCCGGTTTTTTTTATTATACAAAAACTCAGAGAATGCCACTAAAAACAATGTAAATACAACAATAACGATTACTAAATCAATTGAACCAGTAGTTCATAACATTTAAGCAGTAGTTTATTTGTATAATAAGTTTTTGTGTAAAAAGTCACATCAAGAACCTTTACTGCCTAAAAAAAAAAACTTTACCTTTCTAGTATACTTACGATCATTTCAAGACGTGAAATGATAACAATATCTTTGTCCATATGCTCAAATGAGCAGTGGTGGGCCAGTGGCAATAATCATGGCTTACCGAGTTGTAAGGCGTCGGTTCGAATCGAGGCAGGCACTACTACAACATTACTTGGATGCGTAAATTATTAGTTACTAGCTTTAGCTCACGTTAAGGCTGCTCTCTCGAGACATGCTTAAAACCAGTGTGTAGATGAAGCAACATTTCGTCGCCATTTACTAAGAAATTACATCTGAAAGAAATAGGTAGTAATCTACATGATATGATACGTAATTTGGTTTAGCCAGAATTTATGTATCGGTATCACATAATAAGAAAAAAAATCACCAAATCACCTCCAAATCGTTGAGATGAAACCATTTTACTCCTTCATTTTTTAACAAAATTAAAAAAAAATATCTACTGCTGTGTAATACAAACGAAAATAATTTAGTATATCCCGTTCTTCCGTTCTCTAAAGAATTTCGGGAAATCCTCTCTAACTGGTCCCCTACACTCCCCAAGGAAGCTACATGCCAAATTTCATCTTTCTACGACCAGTAGTTTCGGCTGTGCGTTGTCTGTTAGTCACTCAATCAGCGAGTAATGCAAGAGTTTTAAATATATAATAATATACTAGCTTTGCCCGCGACCTGTCAGTCACTCACTAAGTAACGGAAGAATTTTAATTGATTGATTGATAGTTTGGATTCCATCACCACTGCTCTCTAAACGGTGAAGCTTAATTATCCTAAAAGAACCGACATCCTAGAATCGAACATTCTTGTAGGATTATCTACTCCCTCTCATATAGAAAAGTTCCCAGCAGTGAAACATTATAGGCTGATAATAATATGCTGTATGCTCAAATACCTGTGCTACTTATCGCGAGTAGGTACAGACGCCAGTACATTAAGCTATCCGAAACTGTGAAATTTTCCCAATCAACCTTGAACCTAATAGCGATAAAATTGAAAATCTATAAAAGAAATTGGACAAATTGTTATAGCTTGATGTGCTGAGTCTGTACCTATTTGAGTAGTTGAAGCTATGTTTGTCGTAGAAGACTCGAAGGAATAGCTTGCAATCGATTGTCGCACTGTCTGCCTCACTTAGCATATTAATTGATTAGTGCTGGTTTTAGAAATATGTTGATAAAACAATACCGGTGTAATTGTAGTTATCATAACGCCTACCTTTTATAAAAGGTGTTACAAGAATTTTGCTAGGCTAGGTAATCGTACCAACGCAAATTTGTAGTCGTACAAAACTGTTGGCTCAGCAGGCAGATTAGTTTTAAAAATGCCATTTGCGTAATCCTTACTATCCTTACTTTAATATTATAAATGCGAAAGTAACTCTGTCTGTTGCGCTTTCACGCCAAAACTACTGAACCGATTTAAATGAAATTTGGTACACAAATAGTCTAGAGCCTGAGAAAGGACATAGGCTACTTTTTATCCCGGGAGTATGTTCCCTAGGGACCACGCGGGCGAAGCCGCTGGCAGAAGCTAGTCTGTTCATAACATTGAAAATGTTAATAGGTTGGACGATAGCATGCCTGTTCTCCTACCATATTTATAATGTGAGAGTTTGAAAATTTGCCTCCTTAAAGTTTAACGTAGCACAAAATTAACGACAAAATAAAATCAATACTTAATATATAAAGCTGAAGAGTTTGTTTGATTAGTTAAATACTGCTTTTTTTACTATTGGTAGACACACGTTTGACCACTATCTCACCTGATGGTAAGCGATGATGTGGTCGAAGATGGAGCACGCTTGCCTAGAAGTAACCTATTCACTCTTGACTTAAATACTCCCAGGTCCGGCAGGGAATTCCAATCCTTAGCTGTATGCACTATGAATGTGTTCCCAAAACGTTTTGTGCGCGTGGGTGGGATGTCCACCATGTACCGGTTGCTTAGCAGATTCTGAATTCAAATTATCCATAGAGTATTTCAAAAATTGTGGATTTTAGTTTCGTGCTATATTAGACTTTGGGGAGGCTAATGTTCAAACTCTTTTATTATCAAGATAAAAACTTATCTATGCTTGTTCGCTATGTGTTCTGAGTTTTTGACTACTTGCGAGTAGAGGTAAAAAATATTTGTATAACCTTCACTACTACCGCTACTTGTATTAAATTGTGCTTCCACGTAGAGCTTGTGAAGGCCTTGAGAATAAAAATGTTGACTTTGACTATCCAATATCCATTTCATTATTTTACTTTGGCCTATGATGTCTTCGTTCATGGGTTTTGGAAGAAGATATTTCCCATCAATCACTATGGGATGGGATGAATAAAATAACTATTTATATTTAGGGTCCGAAATTCCTACCACAAGGTTGAAGCTAATTCAATGCCTCAAATCTTTTCTTAAAGTCATGAATACGACAGACAGACAGAGAAACAATAATTTTTATTACATTCAGTATGTACAGTCAACAAAGCTATCTGGTATACAGGCAAAACTATTAATTTTTCAACTGCACTGTCAGTATTTATTTCTAATGTGTGCATTGATAACTTTTTAAGCTTATGACATACTTACGAGTGCGGTGTACAATAATTGTCTACACAGCACACTCGCAATTTTTTTCAAAAGTAGTTGCAAGTTAGCGCCCTGCAAATACAGCTTTGTTGACTGTATACAGTATGTCTATGCATGCATGATTATTCTCACATATGTGAGGCTTGCATATGTGTTATTCTCACGTACTTGTATAAAATATAATTATTACTGTATAGTTCCATTATAATCAATTTAGAAAAAGAGTAATAATCATCCGTCTATCCTCACAATTGATCATATTTATTTCTAAAAATCATGTCTGTTTCCTAGTCATTGTTTTGTTAAAACCCTGAATAAACGTAGGTGTTATCTCTGTATAAGTGAGGCAGATAAAGCACGCACCATTATACAATTAACTGCCTCAGCGAAGATAATACGCGAATGAGACGTGTTATGATATTGCACAGTTCTAGATAGTATTTATAAAAATAATGTTAATTCTGAAGTGAGCTGTTTTGATAATAACCAGAGAAATTGTAGGCGTAAACTGGCAATAATGTTATCAAACTGAAATAATATATCTATAGTAAACTCGCCAAAACATGGTTATCAGATAGTATTGTAGGTAAAGCAAGATTTTTCAGTATCGTGTGCAGATGTGTTCTGTTATATTTATTCCTGTTGTTGACTAGGCTTTTCATATACTTATTGACTACTTAATAACTTTTGCCCTCGTCGGTTTCCGTAAAAAAACTGGCTAAGTGCGAGTCCGACTCGCGTGGATAGGGTTCCGAACCGAACCGAATTTAATTATTTTAACATGTTATTTTCACACTTCAGACTTCTTGTAGGTTTTCCTGTAGTCTTTACTAACTATTACCTGCATTTATTTCATAATGTTGGGCTCAGTAGTTTCGGAGATAAGGGGGGAATGATCATTTTTTGGTCTAATTTCTTGAATAACTTCAAAACTTTATTTTAAAATCATGAAAAAATATAGTTAAAACCCTAACAGTAAGCCCTTTCATTTGATATGTCGCACGACACAGTTTTTTTTTTTTTTAATTTTCTACTTTTACCCTCAAAAGTACTCAAAATTTATTTATTTACGTAACGCGTCCGTGTTTGGGTCACAGAAATCCATATCTGTACCAAATTTCAACAGAATCGGTCCAGTAGATCCGGAGAAAACTGCCCGTGACAGACAGACAGACACCCGAGTGATCCTATAAGGGTTCCGTTTTTTGTTCGGAACCCTAAAAACCTGAAATAACATGAATTTGTATGCCAACGATAATTTTAATGGCATCACAAACACAACTGATGGCCCTTTTAAACGAATTAATTTACATATACCACTAGATCGATAAAATAATTGTTTATAAGTAACCTTGGGAATATCCACTACTTCTTTATGATAATATACTCTAGTTTGAGCTCCTCAAAGTTCTGAGTTGAGCTGCACGATAACTGACAAATGCTTGCACTGTCTGGACAAGCCCACTCAAACCTGCGTGGTGCTTTCCTCAAAAGGCCACCTCAGACGTTAACCTACATGTTTTTCATATGTTATTGGCGATTGTATGGACTTCAAAAGAGACTATGAGCTCTGAGTTTGTTTCGGTGTTTCTTCTCAGGGTAGTCAGCTAAGAAACATCCGGCCTCATCTAGATTAATATGTCAAAAAAAAATTGACGTGTAAAAGAGTTACTTGTAACCTATTTGCAAAATAAATATCATTTATCAGTAAAAATAACGTTTCTTCCACTTTATAAGTCAAGCAAGGGGTGGCCAACTTGATTAGACCCAAGATCGACATTTAACTGACAAAACCCGGTGCGATCTACTAATTTCATAGATACTTCTTAAAATTTCAAAATGTAACAGTAGGTAAAGATCAGTATGCAATTATATAGGATTTTTCATTTTATAAACATAGTTGCGCAATCTGTTATTCGTACCTATTTATACTTTTTGCCTAGCCGCGATCGACTTGTTGGCCATCCCTGCTATAGACGCATTTCCGAATAGGTTTTTTTTGCTCAGAACTAAAGAAGACGGATCCAATGCCGAACACGAGGGTGCTCGAAGTGCCTCGCCTCGGATTAGCTTGGTCTCTTTTTACTATGTAAATTCCGCTTGCTTATTTTTTTATATCTTCATGGTTTCGTATATTTAACAAAAAAAAAAAAAAAAATATTTTAAAGTTTCTTGAAAGCCCTCCCGGCACCGATGACTTATATTATAATATTACAAAATATTGTTCCATTGGTTTCCCCGCTGTCTGCCAAATGTGATCAAAACCGGAAAGGCAAGAGCTCTGAAATATAGAAAAACTCAGATTAATTTTATAATATTAGCGCCGCTTGCAAAGTTACTGGTTCAAGATAATTCATAAAATGTTTTCCTTAATCAATTTCTTGGAAGGCAAACTGGTATTAAGCATCACAATCATGTGTGGCTACAATACATCTATTATGTGCTCAGGATGTGTATGATACACTTTACTTTTCATAGAATGTAATGTTATCAAAGACTAGTTGACCCGCGCAACTTCGTCTGCATCGCTCCTATTGGTCTTAGCGTGATGATATATAGCCTTCCTCGATAAAGGAGCTATCCAACACTGAAAGGCTTTTTCAAATAGGACCAGTAGTTCCTGAGATTAGCGCGATCAAGCAAAAAACCAACAAACTCTTCAGTTTTATATATTAGTATAGATATAGATGGTATTTTCTGAATTTCATGGCTAAACTGACAAGTTATTTCAATTTAAAAGTATGTTATGTTGTGTATTTCACGGCGGTAATGAAAACCTTTTTTTAATGGCAATTTGCTCTTGTAAATAATTAGTATGAGTGTACTAGGCATTAATTACTCACATATATACAACTTTATGTACAGTCAACAAAGCTATTTGGTATACAGGCAAAAACATTCATTTACTGTGCTTAGACACCTGTCCACTTATCGTGAAAGTTGATTACGGCGACTGGTGCCAATATATTTCAAAAATAAATAAAAATATTTATTTGACACTTACAAATACATGTTACGCGACAGTCATAACAAAAATTGCACTCGAATGTATTGCCACATTTTTTAATATTACACCACAATTATCAATTTTATGAGCTGGTTTTTGTTGCACAACATTACGCAATAACATGAATGATTGACATTTCTTAATTTACATAATTAAACTTACAAAAAGAGTATAAGTTCTTATGTGAGCGTGGCACGTTATATATTATTCAATCAAGGTAGCTATTATTTATTTATCTGCATTTAAAAAAATATGGCGATATACGATACTGCATTTTAATGGTCTATCTCGTGTTTCACTACCTGACTTCTCAATTTCTGTCGATCAGAAGGGATAAAAGGCCAATTTAGGAGAATCATATTATTAATCACACAAAAATCTGTCAAATTTAATTTAATCTTTAACGCTCAAGGTTGATTGGGAAAGTATGACAGTGACGGCTAGCGAGAATTACTGTCTGATTCTGCTAAAGAGTAGAAACAGAAAGAAGTTGTCATTAAGCGAGTTTGTCATTTTAAGAAGTTGACATTGTGAGAGGTTGACTGTATGCGAATTTGTCATTGTGAGAAATGGACATTATGCGAAATTGACATTGTGAGAAGTGGACATTCTGAGAAGTTGACATTATGAGCTGATTCGAATTATTTTTGGAAGGAAATGCCTTGAGCTATGACACTGCACTTTAGTGCGCATTGTTGGTTTTATTTTTCGTGTACAATAAAACTTATTAATATCGTATTGAATGACGCACTGCAAACAATGTTATTGTACAAGGAAAAATGTGTTTTGTAGCAATTTTAAATAAATAGCAATGGAGATTGTGCGTCAACAATCTGTAGATACTGATTCAATCTCAACAATACTGATAGTGGTTTATCAACATCGATTCAATTGTACAAAGCAGGTATCTTTAAAATGATTTCGGAAAAGTAACTTGCGGCATACGCATAGAGCTCAGTTTCTGCTGAATCTCATTTTAAAAATCTACGTCCAGTTGGTATTTGTTGTACAGGTCACATACAAGAAACAGTTGCAAAAACAAAAAATAATACTTATCAAAAAGCCCGATCGCAAAAAATAATTAAAAAGTTCCACACAAGTCACTTTTCAAGCAGTCTCCTTTTCAGATTTTTTCTTATTCGGTTTTTGCAATTGTTTCTAACTTCACCCCGTTAATAATAGACTAGTAACACAATCTGCGGTGTCTTGCAAACGTTCGTATTGTTACAGGTTCCACCAGCACCGACCACAAGCAGTAACTCCATAACCGTGGCATCGGCGGCCGTGCCCGTGCAGTCCGTGGCGCCCGAGGTGGCCCCTGTGGCCAGCCTGCCCGTCAAAGCGCGGCTCGGACCGGTCAGTTCCTCACTACATTACTTTTGCTGCACCTAAGCTAGGAGTAGTAGAAGAAAGAGATGAATACTAGAGGATATTCCATTTTAAAAAATTGAACCAATTCATCATCATTTTCTTCCTTTACAGCCAGTGAACAAGCCGGCGAGTCGCATCGCGCCCGTGAGCGCAGCGCTCGTAGCCGCGCGCCGCGACCCGCGCCTTGCTCGCCACGCGCCCCCCGCGCGTGCCGCGCCCACCCCGCCGCCCGTCGCCGTCGTGGCGCCCGCCGCCCCGGCCGCCCCCTTGGCAGCTATCGCGCCCAACGTGTTCGACATCAAACCGCTCGAGCACGTCACCAAACGGAAAAACGTCATCACCATAGACGTCCGGCCCGACGGCGAGGCCGCCCGCTCCCCCTCCCGCGACCCGCGCCGGAACGATCCGCGCCTCGAAAAGCGGGACCCGCGCCGCGCGCGCCCGCGGGATGACCGCGAGCGGCGCCGCGCCGGCGTAGAGCGCAACAACCACGCCGACGCTAAGCCCCAGCCTGAGCGCGGCCCTACGCCCGCGTACGTGGACAAGATGCCCGACGCTAAGAAAATAAGCAAAATGCCACCGATACCCAAGATCTCTCGGGCTCAGGGGAAGCGAGATGGCGATGCCATACCGGCCAAGCGCAAGCGAGAGGCTGCAAAGAACGAGCGCAGGCGGCGCCGCGTAGAGGAGGCTCAGAAGGAGCCGCGCGCGCCGACCGCAGCCGCATTGCCCGCGCCCCCCGCGCCCCCCTCGCTGCCCGCTGACGCTATGGCGGCAAGCGAGCTGGTGACGTTCAAGGAGCTGCGCCACTACAACAAGGAGCATTACATGCGCCGCAACCGCCAGCAGTCCGACAGCCCCGAGCCCCCCGCGCCCGCCGCGCCCCCCGCGCCCCCCGCGCCCGCCACAAGTAAGATATCCCTCTCTGTAGCCGCGAGCGTCCGACTCTCTGTGATACTAGATATAAGCCGCAGCGTGCATACGCTTGTTGTGTGGATAATAAAATGTTTAATAACTCTTGGAGTATTCATATTGACGTGTTTTCTACGGCGTTTTTGTACCCCACTACACCCAGCGAGTTCTAAACCTAAGTTATCTGTGTTGACTATCGAGAGTAATAAGTTTTATTCAAATTGGTTATTCAGTATTCATTGCACTTTTCAAGGATTACTCTATCTAGTCTTTGATCAATTACGTTTTGTTAACTGATCACAATCACGTTTTGTTCTTGATACGAGTCAAAATATTACCTGACTGATTTTATTTACACTTGCAACCTCTTACTGGACATGCATTTGGTTTCAAAATATTAGTACGAAGCGGTGACGTAAGTTACGAAAATATTGTACGACCTTGGACAAGCGAATGTGGAACCTGATCTTCTAAACATTGAAGTATTCTGAACATCAATCCCTGGACTGAGGACAGGACGGACACTGGAACTCTGAGGACATCACGGGCCTCTGTGGATTTACTGAAGTACAAAAGCTAGAACAATGGACAGTGCACTGCCTGCGTAAAGTGATATAAAACTCAACCCTTGTCGATGCCATTCTCCGAAGGATTAAGACTTTGACACTATCTAGATCAGAGTATAGGGTTTAAACTTAAACACAAGTCATAGTTTTATCTGTGGTATTTTTGGGGATATTGGGAGTTTTTATTATGAAAATTTAACTTCGTAGGGGATCATAGTGAAAAAAGAACGTATACCGTAAGTATTTTAATAAAATAGCTAATTAATATTTGCTTCAGGTGAGTTTTGTAGAGTTGTGTAAATCGGAAAAAACCGCAGTTTGGAACGCATGGAGGTGTTTCGCTCAATTTACCATGCACAAAGTCACAAGGGGTTTGGGGGATTTTTCTATGGAAGCTGGCATGATCGCCTAATCGCCATTTTGATTTTTATAAAAATTACAAAAATTGAATATTATGAGACATGTATGTTTTGAGACTTGATTATTTTGCAACTTGAGGTTTCGAGATTTGAACATTTTGCACCCATATGTTATTTTGCATTTTGAATCTTTTGAGACTAAACCCGCGAAAAGGGTTCCTTAAAAGGCAGTACCTATCATTGTGCGATGCAGTTTAGAAGAAAAACAAAATGACGATGAGGTGGCTGTGTCAATTGAGTTGTAGACTAAAAAAAAAACGATACACACTGTTGACTAACTTGACCAACAGATCAAACAACATTGCGCCGTTAGATTTTATACTTCATTTTACAAAACGATTGCTGTTTGCCGGCTTGTCTGTAAAATATCAAAAGCGTCTTTTCAGTGACAAAGTCATGAAATATATTCATTTAGTGCGTGAGCACTCCGTTTGCTAGCGACACAGGTCCATCCGGTAGGTATTCCCAAAAATTATTCTTTCTTAATTTGGAATGAGTTTGTCGCGAAGAAGTCGTTACTGATATTCGGACGGATATCGTTTTTATTTAATTGTTAATTTTACGATTTTATTAATAATAGGGAATATGCATGCATTTTTTTTTATTTGAAATAAATACTTATTAGCTCTAGTAAACAATCATGAAATTATTTTTTAAATACCTTCATCAGCGATAAAGTTATAAAGTTTCAAAGAATACAATTAGAAAGAGAAGTCCGATATGAACTTTAACGTCAAAGTCCATGACGCCTATACAGCTGCCATAGAATACAGCGTTTTCGCGAGAGGGACAGACATTTGTTTAAAATAATTATATCTCGGTTGTATTTCGAGCAATTTTAATTATATTTTCACTGTTAGTATTATATTTTTAGATAAACTGTAGATAATAAATATTGTTTTCATGCATATTGCCTATTTGAACAAAAAAACGATTCTCAAGATAATCAACAATTAACGACACCGAATAAACAAGTGATTCAAAAAATAAATATCCTTAGTACATTTCACTTATGAACGCGACTGCCAGTCCATCCACCGATGTCAATTTGCATTTTTATTTTGAGCTAATTTACATTTTTATTTACTCCGAAAACAAAGAAAATTATTCCCATGACGGAAGATTTGGACACCATCCATGACAAAAAAACCAACGAACATCGGACAACAGGAGGTTCATTTAATTCGTAACTCTATGGAGTAGACGTGAGCTCACACCAACACAGACCAATGACGTGCCAAGATTCCAATTTTCGATTACACCAAAATTGAATTGCAAAAATAAATTTGTGGACTTGTGGTCGGATGGGCGCCAGTTTATGTCAGTCCACAATTTCTCGGAACGACACGGAAAAATTATAAAATACACGATTTTGATTTGTATCATTCTAGAAGAAATTTTCAGTTGTCAATTTATCGAAAGTTTACTGTCTCTCAAGATCGAAAGTTTACCATCTCGTTTTTGAAATTGTTATTTAAACGGAGTTAGCAACTATACGGTGACATATTTATTTTTAACGGTCTGGTTTAGAGGATGGCCGGATTTCTCAAAATCCGGCTTATGATGGATGGACGAATGTCTCAATATCCGGCTTAAAGGATGTCGTCAGGTATTCGGCTCAGAAGATTGCCGGAAACCCGGTACCCGGTTATACTATGCCGAATACCCACTGAGAGTGTCAGGCGTATTGGGGATGGCCAGATATGTGGTAAACCGTCAAACAACTGTTCGTTTCATGACCAAAAATATTAATGGGATTAGTAAGTAGGAGCGTAGTTTTGTTTCACTTTTATTGTCATTTAAAACAGTAGTACAGTTCGCGTCACGCAAGTTTACCTCTTTGAAGTACGTCGCAACTGATTGCGCAGGATGTCAATTTGGCAAAAAACCTAGGACAGCGCATGCGAGGCGCCCAAGATGACGCGTGTAATTGCGTCTCAGTCGCTCGTATACGTTCGATGTATAATTGTGTCCCGCTTGCTCAATGCAATACGACTGTTGATGCGAAAAGTGCTACATGTTGTTATTGTTTTTAATTAGTTATTTTGGTTATTTCTAACTGCTTGACTTGTGTTTTGTGTGTTCTTGTGGTGTATGTGTTTGCTGTGTTACTTTTTGGTATTGTTATTGTTACTTGTTTATAACATAATAGTGGACGTCACGCGGTTTCACCCGCGTAGTTCCCGTTCCCGTGGGAGTACGGGGATAATATATAGCCCATGTTACTCCCTGATAATGTAGGTAGCTATCCAATGCTAAAAGAATTTTTCAAATCGGTCCAGAAGTTTCGGAGCCTATTCAATTCGAACAAACAAATCTTTCCTCTTTATCATATTAGTATAGAAAACGTATAAACAAAAAAATCTAGGATCCCTTTTTTACACGATTGCACCTGCGCGGTCGTCATCAAAAAAAACCTAACTTTAAAAGCCGGCGCACGTATGGCGGAGCGCATGCTCGCGCAGTCGCGCTCCTGCGCGCTACCGCCTGCGTGTAATCGTTTCGATGCTTTGCAGGAATTAATTGTTGTGTTAATTGATTTGAGATATTATTTCAATCAGAAAAATGTCGATAATAGTTTGACAGTATATGTGCGCCGGCCCTAAGATTAGGTATCACCCTAATGTATGCTTTATTAAAAGCTCACAGGGTTTCATTTTGCTCAGCGCAGTGTTATTAATCCATAGTTATCTATATCATATTTAGACATTCATTTAGATGTTCTTAGTGTTAGTGAAAACGGCCATTTATTTATTCAATTTTTTAAGAAGAAAATTTTGACATAAATTCTCATTAAAAAACCTGGCCAAGTGCGAGTCGGACTCGTGTGCAAAGGGTTTCGAAACAATTTAATTTGTTTAACATGTTATTTTCACTACATACTTCTTATAGGTTTTCCTGTAATCATTATGTATAGAACTATTAATTAATCTGCCTTTTTCTCAAAATTTTAGGCTCGGTAGTTTCGGAGATAAGGGGGTATGATAATTTTTGGTCTAATTTCTTGAATAACTTCAAAACTATTTATTTTTAAAATTATGAAAAAAAATATAATTAAAACCCTCACAGTAAGCCCTTTAATTTGATATGTCACACGATAGTTTGAAAAACTTTTTTTTTAATTTTCTTGTTTGGCCCCCAAAAGTGATCCCCATACTAAAAAAATATTTCCGTGTTTGGGTCACCGAAGTCCATGTGTGTACCGAATTTCAACAGAATCGGACCAGAAGATCTGGAGAAAACTGGTTGTGACAGACGGACAGACAGACACCCGAGTGATTCTATAGGGGTTCCGTTTATCACGGCTGTTCGGAACCTTAAAAATATATATTCCGTCAAATCTCTTCATTTATTTGTAACATTTGTTGAGGAACACAGAATATATATATCATTAGTGGACGTCACGCGGTTTCACCCGCGTAGTTCCCGTTCCCGTGGGAGTAAGGGGATGAAATATAGCCTATGTTACTCGCTGATAATGTAGCTATCCATTGCTGAAATATTTTTTCAAGTCGGTCCAGGAGTGTCGGAGCCTATTCATTTCAAACAAACAAATCTTTCCTCTTATAATATTAGTGTAGATACACAGGCAAACACTCACAGTCATGATCTTTCTGTAACACTAATGATCATTCGTAATGTTTAATATCAGTGGTGATAACTTACCTCATTTGAATCGTGTTTGATAACAAATATCATCCTACTAATACCATAAAATGAACTTTGTTGATGTTTGTAAGCCAATCACGTCTCTACGGCTGAACAGAGAATTCAATGAATGTCATCTAAATCCGTTTAGGTAGTGTGATAGATATACTCACGTCCATATAAATACCTACATATTTTCGCATTTATAGTCAAATCTATACTAATATATAAAGCTGCTGAAGAGTTTGTTTGCTTGAACGCGCTAATCTCAGGAAGTACTGGTCCGATTTGAAATTCTTTCAGTGTTAGATAGCCCATTTATAGAGGAAGGCTATAGGCTATATATCATCACGCTAAGACCAATAGGAGCGGAGCAGACGAAGTTGCGCGGGTCAACTAGTAGAAAAATATGACAAAAGGTTATCGGTAAATAAGTAGAGAGTGTTATTAATATTGTGCATTATTAGTGATTTTCATTATCATTAAGTGTGTTTTTTTTTCTTACTAAAGGAAAATCGTTTATTACGTTTTAGTTATTAATTTTCTAATGGTGACTATTTTTCCAACAGAACACCATGAATAGGGTAGGTTCGTAAAAAAATATTTAGACTGACAATTAGAGTACCAAAAAACACTGGACACGTATTTTTTTGAGTGATTTGCTCTTGACTCTAGTCTAGGACTTAATTGTTTGTCACTTAAACAAACAGGACTATAAAGTGCGTTCAAATTTTACTAACACAACTTTTTATGCGTTTTACCTTTGTCATTTTTATTGATTTCATTATATCAGCTGACTGAAACCATAACTTTACTTACCCAGAAATCATCTCTGTTGATACTTTGATTAGCTGTTTTTCACTATGTTTATAACATTATTTATAGCATTATTTATACTCAAATCGATATTAAGTCACCACCTTTCCTGGGAAACCTTTATAGTGATTATCTAAGAGACTGTCCCCTGCAATATGGTGCTTGACTGGATTTTTTTTCTATTACATTTTTCAAAACAGAAAATATAAGACGTAGTAAAAAATGCAGTGCGTAAAATTCTTGCACTTCGCCCGCGACTTCGTTCGCCCGGGTTTAGTTGATACTCCACGAACTTCATCTCCCGTCTACCCTCTTAATAGGGTAACTAATGTAAATTACTTATTATTATATCCTAAACGTAGGGCAGTTAGCTGAAACCGCAACATTTTTCTTACGAGTATTTTTATACCCGTCGTAACTTTTAAACGAAAGGTTCGATTTGAATAATTTAAAGTTTATAAACAAACAATTTAAATGGATAAGGATTAATATCATGATAACCACAATTACCACTATTCTATTCCACCCGGGTTTTGATTGAATAATTTGAACAAAAAACGGTCACTGTGACTTAACCATAATAGTTAGATACATACCGTCGCGGGCTTTTTTGTAGATATTGATGTCCTCTTATAATACTTTACTTTGCTCTATTGTCAATAGTTTCCGCAGCGTACGCGATATAAGGATTTTTTTTGTTATTTTTTCCACACCTTCGGTTACATTATCAAAGTTTTCATATGGATCCCAAACTTTTTTGAAAATATTCTATAGCCTATGTTCATCAGGGATAATGTAAGACTCTAATGGTGAAAGAATTTTTCAAACCGGTCCAGTAGTTTCGGAGCCTATTCAATTCAAACAAACAAATCATTCCTCTTTATAATATTAGTGTAGACGACGGAGTTGTGAGCGTTATACTATCTATGATAGACAGAAGGCACCAATTCTGTCTGACATCACTTGCAAGACGCCATAGTGAATAATGGATTTTCGGCCATCCAGTATATAAGACGTTTTGCGTGACAAAGATAGAAGAATGACTTCAAAAGTGTGTTGATCGTGTTATATTGTCCCGACTGCGCCAGAAGGAGGGATATGTGTTTATTTAGATTTTTGAAAGTACTCAAATACTCTATTGTCACCATGAGCGGTATTTTTAACATATGTGCGCTTCAGAAACCAACATCACGACTTCTGTATTTTTCTATTTACTATGTTTATAACAGACTTCATAATGAGAGGATTTGTTGTTGATTTTTATGTTTTCAAATAAGGCACCATCGACTTGGAGAAGTTAAACTCTCTGGTGAACAAGCAAGAACTGATGTATCGTTTTATTAATCCACACTATATTTTACTGAATAACCACTTCTTACTCTCGGTTGTCACTATAGATATTCCTTAGAATGTGAGAACTTGCACTATTGTTTCATGGAATAAGCTGTTTTAATAATGCTCTGCCAACATCAGAAGCTAGCGATTTGTGATGCGTATGTGACTTGGATGTAACTTTGTTGAGATCTGAAAAATGTAGAATATATTTGTTATAATTTTGGTTAGTTTATGTTTTACATTTTAGACGTGTTTGTTTTGTATCATAGTATGTTTATTGTAAATAGTAATTTCATGTTTTAATAAAATTATATTATAGACAAGAAAATATTAAAAAAGTAGCTTTGCTTGCCTTTTATCAAGATTATAATGTTGAGGATTTTTCGTTTGCTTATTCCTAATATAATATTCAGAATAATTTCGGATTTAAAATATCTAGTTTAGTACCTAATTTAGTTTCTTACTCCTTAAACCTTATCCTACGCCAGAATTCCTCCCGCCAATTTGAATCTTAATAGAGTCTATATACACAATCCGGCTTTCTGCAAACTAATAACTTACTCGGACTTTTGATTTATTTTCTAAATAATCTGTAATTAATTTTACATTTAGACTTTTTCATGGATTGTATGTTATTTTTTTACTGAGTAGATACTTTTCTTGGCATTGAAAATAATATATATTATTTTGAATCTTATGTACCATATGGTCATGGTAATCCATGTTTTAGTAAATTTATTGTTATTTTTTAATGTTGCTACTATTTTACTAAAATTAACAATAGATACTTATTATTGTCGCCACTAATATATGTAGAAAACAATAATGTAATATGTAAGCAATTGTACCTAAGTAAAATTAAGCACCAATTTAAATGTACCTAACTTAGTCATGATTATGAAATAGATTTAAAAATCTCAACAAAGTTACTCACAGTTCACATCTTCAAAGTACACAAAACTAGAACAAATCGTATTTTGTCGCTAGTCAGAACATCCTAATTTTTAGCAAAATATTAAAACTAAGATGACCCTAGTACTTCAACAGCATGCATACTGAATCATGGGCCAATTGCATATGTATGCTCGCATCGTCATTTAAACGCAACTGTTTCAACAAATGGATATAAAATATATAAATACTAAAGGAGACATGCAGTTAACTTCATTGTCCAAATAAAGTACATTAAATATAAAGACGCCAGCACATAAGCTACAATAATCTGTCTTATTCTTTTAATAGATTTTCAACTTTACTGCTAAAACATTAGGTTCAAGGTTAATTGGGAAATTTTTCCACTTTCGGGTAGTTTGATGTGGTGGCGTCTGTACTACTACAAACATTTGCAACATTCTGGGTGACATCTATGGACCGCTTATTTTCTTGTTCTGCTCCGCGAATGCTGGGTCAACAGGGACCCAGTACAGTGCAAGGAAAAATAGCCCTTAAAAGCGTTATTAACCATAGTCATAAAGATAAAGTCTTATTTTCAGGCGCTCCCGAAGTCGTGACAGAGAATAAGGATGTAGACCTTAGGGTGTTACCGGCCGTGGTGGCCGAGGCCAAGGCTGCCACTGTCGCCCAGAAACGATCTTCCACTGAAGCAATAGAGGTTAAATCGAAGAAAGCTAAAGTGGATAAGTTTGATGTGTAAGTATCTCTGGTATTGGAAATCCCTCAGATACTTACTCTTCTACAGTTCATATCAATGATATAACTGTCCTTTTTGAGACTTTGTTTTAACTACATCTCTTTAACCATTAACATGGATCACCTTCAATTAACACATAGTCTTGCCAATTCAATTCAGCCTGAAACAATCGTCTTTCTGTTTACCAAATACTTTTGTAACACATTTTTACACACTGAACATCCTCTATCCCTCAATGGACACCAGACATCCCTAAATACCAACTATGCTTAACTAACATTATTGCTCACCACCAACCACAATTCAAGGCAACTCACACACGAAACTTTGCAGACTATTCGGCAACGAAGACGTGGACCTGCGTCAACTTCCGCAAGTAGACGAGCTCAACGCTCCCCCGCCCCCTAACATCTCTTCCTCACCGAAATCTGACGGCAAACCCGATGACGGCGACGTAGACATGTCGTCACCACCCAAGGGCTCCCCCAAGAGAGACTGGAACGAGGTCAAGAAGAGAGATGATAAGAAAACTCCTTCAAAACTAGACCTCGTACGAGCTAAGTTTGCTGAAGTGACGAAGGGCAAAGACAGACTAGGAAGACCGCTGCTGTTTAGTAAATCACCTAGTAAGTATTGTTTTATTTTCGTGATGCTGAAACCGATTGTACGATAGTCACGATTACTTGATACTTTATATCAAGTAATCGTGACTAATAAAATAATCTATTGATGACACGTTATTTAACAATACTTATGACTACCTAAACTTAAATGTAAATTTTCCCCTAGGTATAGAAAGAGAGAGGCGCCGCACAATGAGCAGTGACGACACAGATATCCGAGAAGAAGATGAACAAGGCTTCGTCGAAAACAAGAAATCCATCTCCATCATCATGTCACAAGCAAAGGAACACTTCACGGACGGACAGCTGGACAAGAACCAATACAACACGCTCATGTACCAGATACTACAGCTCAACGAAAAGCTTAAACTGAAGGAGGCCAAACAGAGAGAGTCCCTAGAAATATCTAAGCGAAAGCTCAAGGCACATACGCTCGAAGAAAACCACAAAGTAGCCAGCCCAAAATCTTCACCTACTGAACGTAACAGATTCGGAGATATCGATGAAAGAATCACCCCATCTGTGTTCCTAGACACGCCACCTGATAGCCAGGGAATGATGCCCACAGGAGCCGATTCAGACATGAGAGTCAATTCTGATGGAATAGACGGTCCCTCCAAGAAAGGTTTGTTACCTCTCCCGCCTGTCATGCCAATGTTCGGACCATACCCACCGATGTGGCGAGGACCGCGGGCGAGGGGCGATGACTACGGACACAGGAGGTTCAGAGGCCCAGCCGCACCACCATTCTTCAGAGGAAAGTATGATAAGAGAGGTCCCAGAGGAATGCCGTTCGACTCTCGAATGCCGATGCCTCCTTTACCAACCCCCAAAATCGGCATGTGTCAAGGAAAATGTCCCTTACCGCCTTATGAACGAAGCGAGTCCCCGCCGCCTCTAGGAGCTCCGGGCTTCGCCATCCCACCGACAGACTACAACGTTTTAGAATACATAGACCAGGACCCATTCAAAACTATCCAAATTGATGGTGTTCCTAGAGAAATCAGGTTCTACGGTGACACCGCTGTAATAATGTTAGAATGGGACGATCCCAGAGAAATCAAGTTCCTACCGGGATGTAGGCGAGTGACGTTCGACAATAAAGACTCAATAGTTCTTAGTTTCAATGAAAATTATAAGAAAGTAGAAATAGAAGATCAAGTTTTTGATATTAAATTCGGTGCGCCGACTAGAGAATTGTTCATCAACGGGAGGTGGTACGAGTGTTTCTTTGGCGGGCAGCCTTTAGGAGTCATCATAGACGGAAAGCCCAGGCTAGTACATTTGGAAGGTCCGATGCCTCAAGTGGACATCGGAAAGGTAAAACGCACAGACCTCGTCGCTGGTAAAATCAACCTTATTGTGAACGCTACACAGATGCACCCAGTGTACTTGGACGCAAAAGTACAAAAGATCTTAGTGATGAATGGTCAGTTCTTGACGGTTCGCTTCGTGGATTCGTTGCGAACGGTTCTTATAAATGGTCAGCCGTTCAAGGTTGAATTTGGTGATCTTCCGAAGCCGATAGTGGTGGGCAATGACAAGTATTTCATCAGATTCTCTGCGCTGCCTCGTAATATCAAGCCTGGTTACATCCAGATAGCGAATATGGAAGGCGTGGGCTTGCCGCTGGTGTCGCACGTCAAGAAGTTTGAAGACGTGAAGGAGGAAGATGTGGACACTAACCATATGGATGTGGAGCAACAGGAGCCAGCCAACAGACCGGTGAAAACGCCCAGTCCGGAGATGAATCCTGAGAGCTTAGGTAAGCGTATTTACTAGTTCATTTTGTGTCTCATTGACCTAGTGGTCATAAGTGCCACTGCTCAATGGTTCTGGTAGGTTTCTCCATTAGAAATTTCTCAGTAACATTCTGTAGTCTGGATTTGTAACGGACATGATGTTAGGTATGTCTGTATAGGCTCTTCTAACCTGAATGACTAATCAGTATATCAAGGCATAGTTCATTATCTATGGTAGATGTGTGATTTGATATTTATAAATATATTTTACCCCCTCCCCTTTCACCAGGCCTCGACATGCTAGCAAGCGTGATGCCCTCCAGCACAGTGGAAGCCTCAGGCTCTGACTACAGCACCGCCGAGCCACTGTTCTTCAAGCCAGAGAACATTCCTGGCCTGGAGATACCAAAGGAAGAGAAGCCAGCAGCGCCCGCGCTTGCCTTACCACCTAACATTAATGTCAACGACCTGTTCGCGAAGTTGGTGGCCACAGGGATCGTGCAAGTGAAGGATGGGAAGGGCGAAAGTGGGGCGCAGGAGGAGGCGAAGCCCGAGGAAAAGGTCAAGCCCAGAGAAGACAAGAATGTTATTCATAAAGTTGACTTTATGAGGATCGAGACGTTCAGAGTGTGAGTACTAGTTTTAATTTGATTAAGTTGTTTCTATCTAGCGTCTGCGCGCGGCTTCGTCTGCGTGAGCTTTAGAACAGGCTCCAGAGAGATATTAAAAATGTATCATCATCATCATAATATCAGCCGAAAGACGTCCACTGCTGGACATTGGCCTCCTAAAAATGTATAATCTACTTATATTATAAATGTGAAATTTAAAATCTTCTTAGCTGTACCTCGTAGTTTTACTCAACCGCGCCACTTCTTCGTTTTGGCTTAGCGTTCTCTTCCCGTTTTGCTCGTCTCTTAAAGGTCATAATAATAATAAAATAATAATTTTATCTTATCATCGGAAATACATCTTCATGGTTCTGGTATCCTGGTACTTTGATAGTCTCCGTTCGTACTTCCAACCCCGGTAATATCTATATTACCGGGGTTGGAAGTACGAGCGGAAGTAGCCAGTAGTAGTTGGTCTTTACCGTTGGCAATTCCCGCCCTAGAAATACTACGACATGTTTCTGGTTTCCTAGTACTTGTGAATCTTTACCGCTCACAATTCCAGCTCCGGAAATACTGTGACATGATTCTAGTCTCCTGGTACTTGTGAATTGTTAACGCTCACAATTCCAACCCCAGAAATAGTTTGATATGTTCCTCTTCCTGGTCGTGTAATTATCAATCTTCACTTCTGATCCAGCCCGGCTCTGAATTTCATTCAAACATCCGTTCAGCCATTTTTACGTGATTATTGCACACACATAAAATCTTTCACATTTATAATATTAGTAGGAGTACAGTTTTCTTGCCTCAAGAACATCAGATAGCTTATTTATTATTGGGTATAAAAAGCGAGCATCGCGCGAATACGCGATCGTCGCGTTAATTGGTTCGGCAAAACCGGATAGCGCCCTCTGATTGCGCAACGACGCGGTCGTTTTGTCGCCGTCTAGTAAGAGGCGATTATTAGGGTTCCGTATTGTCTAATTTCGAGATTGGATTGCCACGTGCTCAGATATTCATGACCTAGGTCCAATAAACGTGTTAGTATAAACTATTATCTCCCTTTCAGTAAGCAGCCCGGCCTGGTATCCCGGCTGTACGGCGGCATGCAGTGCTCGGGCTGCGGCGCGCGCTTCCCGCCCGAGCACACGGTGCGCTACTCGCAGCACCTGGACTGGCACTTCCGACAGAACCGCCGCGACCGGGACTCTGCGCGCCGCGCGCACTCCCGCCACTGGCACTACGACCTGTCCGACTGGGTGCAGTACGAGGAGGTGGAGGATCTGGAGGAGAGAGGTGAGTACTGCAGCACACGTGCGCTACTCGCAGCACCTGGACTGGCACTTCCGACAGAACCGCCGCGACCGGGACTCTGCGCGCCGCGCGCACTCCCGCCACTGGCACTACGACCTGTCCGACTGGGTGCAGTACGAGGAGGTGGAGGATCTGGAGGAGAGAGGTGAGTACTGCAGCACACGTGCGCTACTCGCAGCACCTGGACTGGCACTTCCGACAGAACCGCCGCGACCGGGACTCTGCGCGCCGCGCGCACTCCCGCCACTGGCACTACGACCTGTCCGACTGGGTGCAGTACGAGGAGGTGGAGGATCTGGAGGAGAGAGGTGAGTACTGCAGCACACGTGCGCTACTCGCAGCACCTGGACTGGCACTTCCGACAGAACCGCCGCGACCGGGACTCTGCGCGCCGCGCGCACTCCCGCCACTGGCACTACGACCTGTCCGACTGGGTGCAGTACGAGGAGGTGGAGGATCTGGAGGAGAGAGGTGAGTACTGCAGCACACGTGCGCTACTCGCAGCACCTGGACTGGCACTTCCGACAGAACCGCCGCGACCGGGACTCTGCGCGCCGCGCGCACTCCCGCCACTGGCACTACGACCTGTCCGACTGGGTGCAGTACGAGGAGGTGGAGGATCTGGAGGAGAGAGGTGAGTACTGCAGCACACGTGCGCTACTCGCAGCACCTGGACTGGCACTTCCGACAGAACCGCCGCGACCGGGAATCATCATCATCCATAGCCGGACTTCGCTCACTGCGGAGCATAGGTCTCAGCATATTCGTGTTGGATTTCAAATTTCTTGAATTTTTGTTCACAACATGCTCCTTTCCACAGAAAAGAGTTGGTTCGAGACGGGCGGGCTGCCCGCGGGCGGCGCGGCGGAGGGCGCTGCGGAGGCTCCGGCCCCCGTGCCCGTTGTGACGCCGTCAGCGGCGGCCTCAGCGCCCGCGCACCACGCCTGCGCGCTGTGCGGGGACACCTTCCAGCAGTTCTACAACGAGGACAAGGAGGAGTGGCACCTGCGGAACTCCGTCAAGCACAACGATGATTACTATCATCCGGCTTGCTTCGATGATTATAAGGTAGGTTTTGTGGAGTTTGTGTTTTTAGGACTTGTTCCACCATAGTTCTACCGGGACAGATGTACCGCGCCTCAGGTATGTGCGCGGTAAGACAGAGGGGCAGTGCAGGCGATAGCTCTCGCCTCACCGCACCTTCAGAAAGCGATACAACTGCCAATTAATTTAACTGACATGACGAAGTGGTGGAACTGGTTTTTATTATCGTATAAGTGTCTTCAATAACGGATATATCAATAAAAAAAGAGATTTCTCTTGTATCATTTTTTCATAACGAAATAGTGACAATTACAAATTACATTAACTTTCAAAGTATTTGAAAATGCTGGAAAAAAATCATGATTTTTCTACAATAATACACCTTTCCTGCAGGCTTCTCTTACCAAAGCCGAAGAACAGCCGTCACAAGAGTCGTCCGACGACGTCACAGCCATAGAGAATAAAATAGAAGAAGAGGCCATAGAGATCAAAGACGTGGAGGACGATCCGGCTGACCAGTCCGACAACGAGTCTGTGGTCGAGGTGGTCGAGGAGCCCAAGGACTTGGATCCCGTTGAAGTGAGTATTTGTGGATGTCTATAGAGTCGGATGTGCTTCAAGTCTTAGAAATTCTACCATCCTGCCGGGTTGCGGTGTTCGAAAGAGTCACTGCGGCCCTGCTAGTCTATTCTGTAAGAAACTATTTCGATATCGAGCTTCACCTGAGTGATAAAACTCACAAAGTGAGCTTTATTGCACACAACATAAAGGTCTTCATTTGAAACTCACCTCGAATTCTACTGTCGAGATACGAAACTGTTGTTAGAGAATGCCACTACTGGAACACAAAGGGCATTAGGAGGAACACGGAGGGGTTTTAGTCAGTAAGAGTGTGACACTCCATTCTGCTTCGCCCAGAGCGTGAGGAGTCATGATTTCCATCCTTATATTAAGCTAATCAGTAACATTGGAAGCTATATAGATTTGCAAGAGTCCGCTATTGCAAATTTATATAGCTCATTTTCACAGTTTTAATTTTATTTACATTCTTAATTTTTTAGCAATAATTTGTTGTTTGTGTATCTATGAAGAGATATTAGGGAAAGATTTACTTAATTGTAAATCTATCTGGCTCCTACCATAGCGGTAAATAGTGACGACAACTTTATTCATCTTAAATCTAATTCAGAGTGGAAAATAAGTTTATAAGATTCTTTCTAGTGTTTTTTTACATTCAGGTCAGGAAAACTGCAGTGAAATCTCTTGTTAGTAAATGCGATATGTACAATCTACCGCGTTGTCGCGAATTTCGTCACAGCTATCTATTTTTTTGAGGATATCTTGGTCAATTGCGGACAGGAATATGTCTAGCAGAAGACTATGTTAGGTGTACCTGATTAATATTCACTTTACATACTTCCTCTACTTATGAAGAGCTCGTGGCTAAATAATAACAGCCGCACGGGTCGATCTTCAAGGTTAAGCAACGCTTGCCGAGGTTGGTCTGTGGATGGGTGACCATCTTAACATACCGAGTTTTACTCTGTGCCTCAGAAAGCACGTTAAGCCGTTGGTTCAGGCTGTCATTTGTATTGTAATTGGCAGCCGTTACGGATTGTCAGAAACCAGTAAATCTGTCTTGCCAAGTACTACCATTTTACCCAGTTAAAGGGTTATGGAGGTCTGGCAGGCAGCCGCTCCACGTAAAATACTGGTATTCAGCTGAATCTGGTTTGACTGGAAGCCTACCCTAATATAGTTGGGAAAAGGCTAGTCACATTCTTCCTTTATTTACATTTTTGTTCCTTTCGACCCTTAGATTGACGAAGGTGAAGAAGACGACGTGGTGTTCAAAGCGGAGCCTGTGGAGGAGGTGGTGGTGGATGATGAGGTGGACACGGATGACGAGACCACCGCCGAGCGCAAGGAGCGAGACCGCCTGGCAGATATAGACTTCAGCAAGATTAGAGTCAAACAGGAGCCTATCGATCCTGGTGAGTTCATGTTCTTATATATTGTAGACTAACACTTCGCCCGCGGCTTCGTTCGCGTGGGTTTACTATTTCGAAGAACTATTTTTTTTTTTTTTTTCGAAAATAAATTATAGCCTGTTTTTTTCTGCACATTTAGCTTTCCATTGGTGAAAAATTGGTTAAAATCGGTCTAGTAATTTCGGAGCCTACTTGGAACAAACAAACAAAAAATATTTTTTTCTTTTTGTAAATATTTCTATAGATGAGTTTAGGAGATTATATAATGTGGGTTTGGGTGTGGGTTGTGGGTTATTTTGTGTGCAAGCTAACTTAAGCTAAATTTTTGTTCAATCTTACCAGTGGCGTGCCTAGGGTTTCAAAATAAGGCAAGCCCAATAAAATTTTAACCGATTTCAAAAAAAGAAAGTTCAGTTTTCGACTGAGTCTGTAGGTACCTTCGTATGTATCATCGCAATTTTCTCATAAACTGATATAGATGTCTCAATTCGTTGTTTACCAAAATTACCGAAAGAAACCATTGCACACAGGTGTTTATGGGAATTTGCGTGCCTTTTAATGGCGCCAGATATGTTATTTAAATCATTATAACCAGATGTATTCCAAACGGAATCTTCATTCGAAAAAAATAGGCCACGAACACAACTTATTAGTGTGCGAACAGCCAACCCTAAGGCTACCCACTGACCAACAATCCAACTAGTTTTATACACTGATCTATTAAATTTCGTTTATGCGATTTACTAGTCTAGAAAAACACAGATTAGGCGTCGGTTTTAATGAAGAAATTAACTGTTTTTTCTGAGCAAAGTTTAAAGATTTTACCTTATCTTCGCCAATCAAAACTTGAACGCATTTTAAATCCTCACAAGGTACAATTACCTCCATTGTTGTAGGTAAGTCACCAAAACAATTGTATCACTGAGAAAATCTAAGAATACACACAAAAAACTTTAACAACATAACTTTTCAACTCTCAAGCAAATAAAACTGAAGTGAGTTGCACTCCGGTGTCAAGAACTACTTACGCAGAGTTGCAGTGTTGTCATTTAGGCAAAAAAAGTCACCAGGTATATGAAAAATCTAGCTAGATGTCGCAATTTTTTTATTTTTAAGATATTGCTTGAGTATTTAATTTCGTTATTTTAAAAAGTCGCTAGTTTTTATTGTTGCTAAATCTTAAAAAAAGTCCCCAAACTCGTTAAAAATCTCCAAGATCTCACAACGTCGCTAAAACGGCAACACTGCAGAGTTGGCAAGGTGACAAGGTCACGCATACGCGTCCAACTTCATACGCAAGCACGGCTTAATCTTCAATACTGATCGATTTGTAGGCGCACAAGGTTTAGAACTCGTTATACGGCACATCGCTATAAGTGCGAAAGTGACGGAGATAGTATTTGAAAGCCCGGTAAAAGCCGGTACGTGTAAGCGAGATAGCTATATGTAGACGCTGCAAATGCGAAACTCTGCGCGCGAACAATCGCGATGTGTAGTTATGTAGTAATGTGGCATAGGTAGCGTACTTTGTGTTATTTTGATAAGAATTAAGCGCGCGAACTTTTAAATAGTTCGGGTTTGATATTGATTCTCTATCGAGCATTTTAGTAAGGCCGGGCTTTTGGGCTTGTATGAAGGAACCGCCACCGAATCTTACCCTTCCCATGCTGTCCAACCCACACCCACGGGGTGTCCTTTTCGTGTTGGTAGTTGCTTAGTTTTTAAGCTTTGTTCCCTTAGCTAGAGACTTCATTTTACTAAGGTCACAGGGACGTCCGGTTTAATAGATGTTCTCATAACTCTTAAGAATAACAAAGCTTGCTATTCACTCTAGACTTAAAGACCCCCATGTAATTTTGAAACATGTTTTTAAACTAGTTTTTATTCACAGACGACGAACCAGTAGTAACAGCTGAAGAAGAGACACTCCAAACAGCGCGCATAGACAACACACACGCCACAGTGGAGTCCTCTATCGACGGCAACCTGCAACTGGACGCCGCCAACGCGCCCGCAACCACCATCCCTCTGGGCGGCATCCGCATCAACATCTCCAAAGCTCTGCCAACCTTCGTCACCAACCACCACGACGACAGGCTGCTGGAGGATATCAGCGCTGATGATGAGCCCTTACCGCCTGGTGAAGAACCAGAGTTAGAGTACACTCTGAAGCCCGGGTTACAAGGTGTGCAGTTAAGTAGACAACCGCCGGTCAACAGAGGCACTGAACTGTCTGGTTTGTGCTCTATCATGTAAATTAATGTTCGTTTTGACGTCTCCAGTCTGAGTTTTAAGATGTTTGTAAATATTGCATTAGTGAGGGACGCACTGGTTAGTGATTGATAAACAACAAAATTGGGTGATTACATGGTTTGAGTTACTATTGACTGGAGACGTGTCGAACGTATTAGGTAACGGTTTTAGTAAAACCAAGTAATTTAGTCAAGTAACGTTCGAAATTACATTACGTAAGGCATGATTTTAGTTTTAAAAAGAACGTTTATCGCTAATCTATAGACTGATATTAATTATTATGATAAATCGGCTAAGTGCGAGTCGGACTCGCGCATGTAGGGTTCCGTATTATCCAATACTATGCCACTAAAATCGAGTAAAAAAACTCCAAAAAAACACGACTCTTTTATGGGGTACTCTTTTAATTTTTAAATATATATATATTGTAAATATAGTAATACAAACTCTGAGCATTTCAAGCGTCTACCTGTTGCCATTATTAAGATCGAGCAAAAGACGTTTCTAGTAGGATCCCCTTTAATTTTATTTTTATTATTTGTTGTTATAGCGGCAACAGAAATAAATACACACTCAATTATTTCAACTGTCTTAACTATTACGGTTCATGAGATGCTGATACAGCCCACTGACAGACAGACAGACAGCGGAGGCTTAGTAATAGGATCCCGTTGGTTATCGGATATGGAACCCAAGGAACCCGGACAGAAAAATGCGCAATAAATAGATTTAAATGAATTATTAGTTACTTTGAGTATCAACCAAATTCAATATTATAATGAATCAGATGACTTGGTTTGTTCTTGATTATGAATATGCAGTGTTTATAATTATTTAGATGTTAGTTGTAACCTGATGGTTCTATTTTTATATTACAGTAAGTCGGGGTAAAATATACTTCTTTTGTGCATTCGTTGTTGAAGATTTTAAGGATTGGTTTGATTGCAGTATGGAGATGTTATTCTATGGCCTATGAATATTTGTTTTGGGTTCGGGGCACATGTGTTGTGTTTCGTGAATGCACCAATAATACAGGGAAGGAACCTTAGGAAAATGTTCAGTTCATGGGGTATGATTTCTATGACAACAATGAATGGATTTAATAAGTAACTCACCCCTGAGAGTTGACGCAAAACTGACGAATATCAAATAGTCGTATTTACTAGTAAGTTCTTGTTGATTTAAACCTTGTATGTACTAGCATAAAGATATTTTTTGTCATCATTAAAAACTTCTGTTTTCGTCAGTTTTGCCCCAGCTTCTATCGAGATTAAGAGGCTCAGAAATGTATGGAAACTATTCGAATACATCATGTAAATGATTGTATATAAAGGTTAAACTAATTACCTCAAATTGCTACTAATATGTAGCTAATTTTAATGAAACTGAGTTTCGTACTTGTGGGATTAATATGGAAAGGAGTAGATTTTTGCTGATATTATAAAATGCCTTCGTATTTTTATATCATTGAAATACAGGTGTGTATATACATAGGCGACAAAATACTAATATGTAGTTTTCAAGTGTTGGGGCAAGGTATGAGCAGTCAAGTGGTGTTATAGTCTTTGAAGACTCATAACACTATCCCTTTCTCTCAGCTTTATCATGATCGCATTACCTCGTCATACTCGGACCCCTGATCACCTGTATACCCATAAAACTGCCACCTATGGACTAATGTAACCTTTTCTTCCTATATCTCAGTATATTAACTAGTTAATATCTATATTCTTAGAGTTGAGTCAACCTTCCATACGAAGCCACTAAAGAATTGTTAAAACGAAATGTGATATTAAACTTAAGTTTACGACGTATTTAACGAGCGTGCGTTTTGTTTGACGAATTAAATGTGTATATCATGTAGTAAGCTGTAAATATTTGATCTACTTGTGTATGTAAATATTTAGGAGTATTTTGTAAGGGTACAAATTGTTACTGCGTTTGTATGAATTTGTATGATTGAAGTGTGTGTAAATATTTAATTATAGAGAATCTCTGCGTTTAAGGGTTTTTATTTCCTTAAGATTTTTTTTCTTTGCCACATTAGTGGCGTATTTCCCTTTTATTTTAAAAAATCTTTGAAAAAATAATAAATAAATATTGATTTTGAAAGAAAGGTGTTAGTTTAATTATTTTAATTTAATGGTAATCGGAAAGCACTTTAATCTTTCTTCTCAATCAACTGTCCCTTCAGTATCACACGGTGTAACTTGGATCACAATGTTTTGTTTGTTTGTTTAGTTTACAACTTGTAAATAAATGTTTACATCAACTTTATTTTGTGTTTCTTTTATTCAACCCTATATCCTGAAACATTTCATCTAATGTAAAGAAGGAAGAAGAAAGATAAACAAGATAGGCACACAACAAAAAAAAACAATCAATAAATGACTTATGACTTAACAACAACACACACAACAAGATAAGAGATCACTATCAAATTAATGCTAAGAGAGTGGAAGGGACTCCGATAAAGGTGGAAACATATTATCGGACACGTCCAATGAACGCGGCTGACAGCTGCGGCTGAGTAGTGTGTACAGTCGGCGGACATCCAGCGAGCCAGATTTCTATCGGACGTCCGACCGCTCAAGGCCAGCCCAAGGTTGCGTTCGCGGACGATGTTCGATAGTGAGAACAGTTCAATGTAGGTACATTCATTAGACAGATACCTCCAGTCAGTTGCGTCCATTAGCCGCGGCTTATGGACGCGACCTATATGTTTCCACATTAAGGCCTGCGCAAACCAGGGACAATCCTACTTACTTAGTACTTGCGCTAGAGAGTGGCGCTACAAATGACCCCACACTGATTCGTGTGCGTTGAGTCCGTGGCAAGTTCTCGGCGGACATTTAATGCACGATTCAGGGATTTTTGTCCTCTGCGGACCTAAGCCCCTCGTCTATGCAGGCCTGTATCCGCACTAGACCTCGATTAGGTCATTGTGCGTGGGTGTCTTGGCCAAAATAGCCAGCCTAGCTCCGTCCAGAAGCACAGAAGCTTCATGGGGACTTCACAGGCTTCAAGGTGCGACGGTTCCGAGCGACGAGCCCCCATGATTGTTCAGGGGCATGTCTTTGTTTTTCTGATCACTAAAGAAACGACCGTATGGTGTCGGCCGGTGCCGTAAAAGAATAATACCATCCCATCTATCCCGCGGATGTCGTAAGAGGCGACTAAGGGGCTTGCCAGAGAATGGGCAGCAGCGTTCTCTGTAAAACTCAACACCATACACTGCGATCGCCAACCCGCCTTCCAAGCGTGGCGATTATGGCAGTGGACGTCTTTCGGCTGATGTGATGTGTGTGGAAAGAAACGACTTGTTAAGTCGAATACCTAGTCGTAGAGACGCTTCTTCTAGAGCATAGAAGAGCACTCCTAGGTATTTGACCTCGTAAGTGTTACTTCTTTGAAAAGTCTAGGAAGTTTATGGGATCCAAGGACTTGATAGTCAAGTTCTTTTTACGATGGGGTAGGCCGATATTTCGTGGTTGTAACCACCCCAACTCTATTATTTTGAAGGCTTGACTCATGAGATCGCAGACGCCTGATGCCGATCCAATGCTCGCGAAGTTTGTTTTGTCAAGGGCACCTTTTGCTAGGACACTGGACACAGTTGCGTCAAAATGGGAGAAATTATGTAAAGAATTACACAGATTTCAATGTGTTTAAATCAACATTTATTTTATGTACAATAGATTTGCCTACATCTAATTAATTTCTATGAATATATAGGTAACAAGGTGTAACAATGGGCAGCTTTATCGCTAAACCTAACTGTACAGTTTATATATAGGTACATATACAAAACATCAAAATACAGTTCGCATCACCGTTGTTTACCCCTCCGAAGTTAGGTTTTAGTGACGACCGCGCAGGTGCAATCGCGTAAACAAGTGTTACGTTCCTAGAATATTTTTTTGTTTATACGTATTATATTATAAACAAGTAACAAAGACTACCAGTAACAATAACAATATCAAAAAGTAACACCACAAAAACACACAAAAAACAAATCAAATAGTAAGAAATAACCAAAATAATCAATTAAAAACAATAACAACGTGTAACACTTTTCGCATCAACAGTCGTATTGCATTGAGCAAGCAGGACACATGTATGCATCGAACGTATACGAGCGAGTGAGATGCCATTACACCCGCAAGATGGCGCGAACCTATGTTTTTGTCAATGACACCCTGCGCAGTCGATTGCGACGTACTTCGGGGAGGTAAACTTGCGTGACGGGAACTGTACATACATTCAACATCAGCTTATCTGCCCTTACATACAATATTATCTACACAACTTAATATTTCTATTTTAGGTGATTCCCCAGAACATAAATACAACCAAACTAAATATAAACCTACATATCGCAGTTATGTGGCCACCTTGGAAAAGGCAAGGTATCCTTAATATTATTAACATTACATATAACTTGTAGTAATCTCTCCAGCCCTAGCCCATACCCTCCAGTGGGTATGTTACCGAACTTCCGGAGCTCTAGGTACCAGTTCAGTCTTTCTGATGGTAGCTTGGACTTGAGCTTCTCATAGTTGTCCTCTCTCAGGCTTCCACCGACAACCTCACCTGTGATGGGGGTTAAGAGGTCCAAGGCATCCACCTGAAAATGAATGATGTTAAGTTTTTTTCGATTTTAACTGATTCCTGACAGACTGGCCTGAAAACATATAGAGTTCATTGGAAGAACATGGGGAGGCCCTTACTCAATAGTGGGACAACACAGGTTAACTAAAAAAAAAATTTCAAAAAATATATATATAACGGAGGTTCTATTTTCTCTTTCTATCTTCCGAGGAAATTTTGTACATAGGGGGACATTATTATAAACTGGAAAAGAGCTCTATACATTTAAAAAACTTTCAACAAATAAGAGCACTATCTACCTTTGTGCTATCTTCGGAACATTCTTTCATATAAAAGGACTTCATATCCTTAGGCCATTTAACCACAAACACTGGTACCCCATTACAGTGATCCACCAGAGTTAACTCCTGCTCCTTGTTTATACCTTCATCTGTCAATGTTGACCCCTTCTGCTGCAGAATCTGCCGTGCTTCATCATAAGTTAATGTTACAAACTCTTTGGTGACCCAAGAAGGAGCTTTGTTCTCTTTGTCAATTAGGAATAAATCAGCCTCATTGGTGTTCCTTGTCTCAATGAAAACATACTTCAATAGGTCCTCTATAGCTCCTTGTAGCTGGTTTAGGGTTTCACAGAATGCTAACTCAGCTTCTAGCATGTAGAATTCTGATAAATGGAGCCTTGATCTGGAATTTTCTGCTCTGAAGGTAGGACCAAAAGTGTAGACATTGCCCATTCCTCTACAAACTGCTTCCAAATGCAACTGTCCTGATACAGTGAGGAATGTTTTAGATCCAAAGTACACAGAGTCTCTGTCTTTACCCTCCTGCCTCATAGCCTTGACTGTCTCCTCACTGTCTGGTTGTATTTTAAATACTTCTCCAGCACCTTCGCAGTCATTTGAAGTAAGTATAGGTGTGTGAATATTTGTGTAATTGTTTGCAGCAAAGTAATCATAGACATGCTTAGTTACAGCACTTCGTATTCGTAATATGGCAGAGGTGTAGTTAGTCCTGGAACGTAAATGAAGGTACTGACGGGTGTATTCAGGTGGATGTGTGGTTCTTGGGTTGAAAGGGTAACCATCCAGTACAACGCAAGTTCCTAAAACTTTTACATCGTCCGCCACGAGTTCTAACTGCCCCCTCGGGCTTTTGGACAGTTTTCCACTAATATGGACCGAAGAACCATAAGTTAATGAGTCTGTTGTAAGGTTTTTCGGAATAACTATCTGTAGTTTCTGTGCACAAGATCCATCGCTGACGTCGGCGAAGATAAGGTCTTTCTGTTTCCGCAAATTCTTCACCCAACCCTAAAACACAAGAATAAACTTAGTTTTGTAATACTTTCATTCTTATTACAGGCTTTTCATAGAAAAACAGTTGCCTTTATTTCGGTAACATTGCCGACGTTCGGCTTTTCTAAAACAGCGGCTATGACGCTGTATTTCCTTAAAATCTCATTACTTCTAACAATGTTTTTCAGTTTACTGTAATACCAACTTCTGTACATCGTAATAAGTATTTTATTTGGGAATAAATAGATAGTTTTTTTGGTTATAAAATGAATAACAACAGCTGTCTGTGATGATTGATAGCTGTCAGTAAGCAAGCAGCCAAAGACAAGACCGGACAAGACTGTGGCACTGACTGTGGCCAAGGAAAAAATACTTATATTTTCTCAATTTTTTCACACAGTACCGACTAACATCGGTTTTCCCAACTCGTACCTGCGTAGCTGGCAAGTTTTTATAACTGTCAAATGTCATTCGGCAAATCATGCATGTTCGATTTGTTGCGTTGTGAACATTTTGTGAAATTTAATTTAAATATTATATTTATCTGTTTTAAGTAATTAGTGTAGAACGTAAGTACACCAGAAAAATAAATTTCTCTAATAGTTAGGTATTTTTCCATGAAAACTATGATGACACTAATATAGTTCTATTGTAATAATTTTGTTAATAATTGATGATTGAAACTGGTTTTCCGAGTTATTGCGTCCTTGGTCGCAGCGTTATGCTAATACGGACTTATAGTGCCCTGAGGTTTTACGCTATTTTTAATATTTTAAGTAGAGTGAAGTGCCCAAAAATTTCATGCATGGCCTACTGTTCCACTTTTTTTCCTCAAAAAAGTCTTTATAATAGCACTTTCTACTTTGTGTCGTGGTCACGTAAACGCATTAAGTCGTCGTTTAATTGTGGTTTCGATGCTCCACTGTAGCCAATATAAGAATGTGTACTGAACTGGATTTTTTATCTATTGTTATCTGATAAAATGAGTCTGAGTGAAACTACTAGTTTTTGATGAATTTCATAACTCCTTGAGTGACACGGCAAATTTGTGGCTACTATTTTCCTTATACCTATGGTCTGTGATGAGTTACTGTTCTATTTTCTGAAGTATTTATTTTAAAGTGGCACTTTACGATTAGTTTAATCCATTCTATTCAAAGACCAGTTCCTACTTGATATGTAATTATTTTATAGGATGTAAAAGTTCACCTCAACAAGTAACAAACTGTTGCATGCATTTCCAAAACAATGCAACACAAGATTCATCATCTGATTTAAAATAATCAAGAAGTATTTCATCATCAATATAATTCAAGCTAAATTGATGCCCTAAAAACAAGAAGATTTGCTTGATTTTAATTAACTTACATTTTATTTTGTAGAAAATGGCAGAAACAGAACCCCAAGCTGGAGATGCAGGCCCGCCCAAGGGTATCCCTGCCCTGAAAGCCCACGTACATGCCAATAAAATAGACGTAGCCCTTTGGGCTATCAGAGTACTGACGGTTCTCTTCACCATAGGATATGTACTGCCTTTGTTTAACAAGTAAGTGGTAGTCAGAATTAGATGGTTTATATAATAATTGATTATATTTTATTTATTTTCTTATGTACACACAAAACACTAAAAAAGAAAAGAACAAATTCAGATAGAAGAGCACAAAGGTGCTGCAAATTACAAAAGAATCAATAGTTTTAGTGTATACTAGCTTCTGTCAGCGGCTTTGCCAGCTTGATCCGTAGGAAACATATATAGCCTATGTGTTATTCAAGACTATAATCTACCTCTGTGCCTAATTTCGTAAAGATCCTTTAAGGTGTTCTGATGTGAAAGAGTTACAAACATCCATCCATTCAATCTTTACCGAAATAAAAATTCAAACTTTGAAAGAATATTTTTTTTCTTCGTAGGATTTGTTAACATATCGTTAGCTAGAGCAATGACAGTTTGACCCACAACAGGTGGCATATCAAATATGATATTATTTATTAAAAAAACATACAACTAGCTTAATCTACAATAGACAAAATATAAGCATCTGTTTCATCTTGGCAAGGTTATTTTTAATTAATTGTTTTATTTTTATAACAATGGCTGTCCAGGTGTAATGTTTCTGCGTATTCAGTTAAATCAAGGTTACCTTTGTTCAGTTGTTAAGACAATGAGGATTAAAATAACGCTAAGGACAATGACCTTGCCCTTTGTTAGGGTATTAGCAGTTCAAAGTATTCAGTTTTCAATTTCAGAGCATGAAATTTATCCTATACTAGCTGACCCGCGCAACTTAATAATAAATAATAATAATAATTTTCATTACTGCTCCGCTCCTATTGGTCTAAGCGTGATGATATATAGCCTATAGCCTTCCTTGATAAATAGGCTGTCTAACACTGAAATAAATTTTCAAATCGGACCAGTAGTTCCTGAGATTAGTGCGTTCAAGCAAACAAACAAACTCTTCAGCTTTATATATTACTAGCTGACCCGCGCAACTTCGTCTGCGTCACAATTTTCATTACTGCTCCGCTCCTTTTGGTCGTATCGTGATGATATATAGCCTATAGCCTTCCTCGATAAACGGGCTATCTAACACTGAAAGAATTTTTCAAATCGGACCAGTAGTTCCGGAGATTAGCGCGTTCAAGCAAACAAACAAACAAACTCTTCAGCTTTATATATTAGTATAGATATAGAATATAGATATCTATTTCCTAAAAGTCATTGGTGGTTTCTAAATTAAGAAAAAAAATGAAGTTGAGTAAATCCCCCGGTCAAATATTTTTATTAAAGTATGATATGAATCATTCTTGACTCCAAAGTTTAAATTCAATCAAAAGACATCTTTCAAAAAAAAAATTTATAGACCTAAAATTCTGTAAACTCACATATAAACCCATTGTTGGTTTTATTTATAACTAGCTGCTGCCCGTGGCTCCGCCCGCTTCTAAGTTGAATATAATCCCAAAGGAACATACTCCTGGGACTGTTCTATTTCAAGACCGCATTGTTAGAAGGCCTCCCAAAAAATGGACCAATGACCTGGAGAGGGTCGCGGTTAGCCAATGGACACGAGACCCACAGGGTCAGTTGTTGTGGCCCTGTCGACACTTTGAGGAGGCCTATGTCCAGTAGTGGAAGTCTTTCGGCTGATATGATGATGATCATTCCAAGACCTGATCTACCTGCGTGCCAATTTTCATCCAAATCCCTTCAGTCGTTAAGGTGTGAAAAGGTCAAACAGATTGAGTTAGTTTCACATTTATAATATTATGGATTTATGTCAGAACATTTGCAGAAAAAGTACAACAATTTAATATGCCTAGACATGCTTGGTGGGAACCAGAGCTAAATCTGATAAGTAATCTCTGAGATAACATGGCAGACTTCAAGAGTGGGATTAACTTGTGATATGCAGTGATAAATTATTCATAATTACTTGATATAAATCTACGTGATATAAATGTACTGTGCTTTTGGCTTTTGAATGAACTTTCTTGTCAGTTCTATAGAATAAAGAAAAATAACCAACTACTTATGTCGCTTCACAAGAAAATAATGATAAATCTAAATTTACTTCAGATGACATCCACATTTATAAGTACAATTGCGAGCTTAAAAACTATTTTGAGTAGTAATTAATTGATTGACAAAAATATAGTAGTGTCACGATGTATGTTCGAGATAAACTCTGAAACAACTGAACCGATTTTGATCAAACTTCGTAACTATGTGTTATTTGATCCGACATAAAAGATAGGATAATTTTATCTTAATTATTTCCCACGGGAACGGGGAATAACGGGATATGCCCGTACGAAGTCGCGGGCAAAAGCTAATATACATATATACAAATATATTTTGAAAATAATTTAAATTTGAAGAGCTGCATCTTTACCAAGGAGAGTAACAAAACAATTTTTTTGTTAACTAGGTTTTATTAATTCTCAATAAGGCTAAGAAAACCTTGAAACACATTTAGCTACTTTAAATACACACACATGCAGTGCCAAGTAATGATTTGTTTAGTGGTGTGTAACTCACAAAAAAATAATATAACCCTGACCAAAGTGTTTGTCATCATTGATCACAAACCTTTGATTTTTGTGTATAAAATATTTTTTTTTTGGCTTATAATAACTTCATAATCATCAAAAATTTACAATATTTTTTATCTTACAGAAGAAGCAGTTTTCACTGCCAATTTGAATGTGTGTGACATGCATCTTGCTTTGTTTTACTTATGTATTGTTAAGAGTCTGCCAAGTTGAAACTAAAAATAATATCATTTGACTTTGTCATTTTATAAGTAAAGTCAACAAAGCTATTTGGTATACAGAGAAAAATTATATATTTTTTCACTGCACTGCCAATATTTATTTCTGGTGTGTGCATTATAACTTTTTAAGTTAATGACATACTTACGAGTGTGTTGTACAATAATGGTCTACTCAGCGCACTCACAACATTGTTTAAAAGTAGTTGCAAGTTAGCTGCCTGCAAACCGAATAGCTTTGTTGACTGTACATAAACAAAAGTCAATGACATTGAAGGCAGATTGAGTTTAAGGATAACATCTTACAAGTTCTTTTATGTAGCTGACATGAGAGGCCACATTGAGAGAAATAAGTTACAAACTTGCTGTACAAGATATTAACAAAGTTTTGTTCCCCAATTTGCATTGGTATAGTTGTCAAAAGATAAAAGGAACGTTTTGACAGCAGGATACAACATTGCTTTACTAGTAAGTATGAAAGAGACATACAAATAAATCTCTTTCGCACTTAGTGGTAAAGCAATCTTCTATCCCTCTCTACTCAGCTGTCAAATCTGACATTAGATTTTGTTGACTTTAGTTCAAAATAAAAATGCCTCAAATTAAATTTGTTGCAATAAGTACTTTTACAGAACACTATAAAATGCCACAGAAAGAGCCGGGCAGTTAATTCTTATTTCTACATAGTCAAAGTAGATATCCAAATCTGCATCAGCCCTTATAGCCCATGTGCAAGGTGTAGACTATGCCATCTAGTGTTACAAAATCGAAACTGTTACCTTCAAAATTTGACTTTAACGCTTCTGTGCTGCCACCTATAGTTCCTGCTAGTTCCCTATTACTTAAGGACTTACTCCGTAATACTTCAGGCTTTTAGGCAATAGGTGATTATTCTTACTAATATACTTACTTAATAATATTATAAATGCGAAAGTAACTCTGTCTGTCTGTCTGTCGCGCTTTCACGCCAAAACTCCTGAACCGATTTAAATGAAATTTGGTACACAGATAGTCTAGAGCCTGAGAAATGACATAGGCTACCGTTTTTATCCCGGGAGTATGTTCCCTAGGGACCACGCGGGCGAAGCCGCTGGCAGAAGCTAGTGGTATATAAGCTGTGATATAATTATAAATATCTCTTCCTTCCTAACCAACTAAGCAATGATCCTAACCCCGTGTCTCCCCCACAGCCCAGTGTCAGCGTTCTACAAGGCACTGCTGGCGAACGCGGCCACGTCAGCGCTGCGGCTGCACCAGCGCATCCCGGCGCGGGAGATCTCCATCTCGCGGGAGTTCCTCGCGCGGTTCTTCCTCGAAGACAGCGCGCACTATCTCTTCTACTCGCTCATATTCATGAACGTCGTGCCTAACTTGTGTATCCTTTTTATATATGGTGACTATGATGTACCTACATGGAACTGATCCTGAATGTCTTACATTTAGTTTTAGGGTTGGTTTCCCTCGTAGGGAAACGGATCAATCACCTTGAGTAAAGCCAGTACCCATCAAGCTGCACTGGCAAAATTTGGCGGTCATTAAGGTTTACCTAACCCGTTAGTTAGGGGAAAATTGGTGGTGTAGGTAAAATCGTTTGAGTTTTTTTTTTAATCTGCCCCTCACTAGGAATTTCTCCTGTATCGTGGGTGCGTTTACAGACATATAAATTCACATAAACAAACATGCAGACCCGGAACAACTATCTGTAGGCCATACAAACATTTGTTCCGTGTGGGAATCGAACCCGCGACACGTGGCTCAGCAGTCAATCGCCAACCGTGTCGTCGTAAGATATGATAGTTATCCTGGATATCTGTTGGTGTTAGGTGCTTTTGGTTAAACTGTAACACATCCTAGATATGTTGGGAATAGGCTGGGCAGATTAAGATGGTCATATGCTTGTTCATGTGCTTGTTCTGCTTGTTCTGTGCATGTGCTTTATTAGTTAGGTTTAATTTATTCATTCGATCCAGATGAAGTTATTTATTTATAAGTAAAGTAAACTGCATTTATTGCAATGAAAAAAGTTCAAGTTCTAGTGGGAGTCCCCTTTTTTTTTTTTGCGCTGGGAAAAAATGCATTACGCACACCCTCCCATCGGGGGGGCTGTGTGGGACTCCCCGGGCTAGCCCGGTATACCCACTAAAATAACCCAGCGGCATTCCCGCATCGTCTGAGTGGAGAGGGACTGGGAGGTCGGCACAGCCTTTACGTCCAGTCCCCCTCCGATAGTGGGAGTCCCCTAGATTCTGCAGTGTTATTAGAGGTTAAAAAGTCGGCGGGGGGGGGGGGGTGCTTGGCGTAAATAAACGCTTTTTCTTTCTTTGTATATACAATGAAGTTGTGGTTTTCTGAAAGTTTAAAAACCACAACTTCATTGTTTATCCAAAGAAAAAAAGACCTCATCCATCAGTTGTTCTTATTTTTTTATTTGTGATGGCTTTGCTCTTGACTCTAGTCTAGGTCAGAGATGACAAAGTCTACGATGGAGCGAGCTTACCCAGAAGGAGCCTGTTCACTCTAACTTTGAAGAGATTAGGGTTGTAAGCGTTTGGAAACACAGACGCAGGCAGAGTTCCACTCCTTTGCTGTGCGCATTATAAAAGACGTTTGGAATTAATGTAGCATAGATTGGTGTCACTCAGTAGAGGACACAACAAAATGTTTATTGCGTTTTTAAGGCATTAGCACATCAACATATCATATCAGCCGAAAGACGTCCACTGCTGCACATAGGCCTCCCCCAAACGTCGCCACAACGACCGGTCCTTCGCATCCATCTAGCACATGATATTCATAAAATATTCAAATGAAAAAACAAAAATAAGTATGCTAAGAACCTCCTTATAAAGTAATTTAAATAACTTTATCTAAATCTATACTAATATTATAAAGAGGAAAGATTTGTATTTTTGTATGTATGTAACGAATAAACTTAAAAACTACTGGACCGATTTGAAAAATTCTTTCAGCAATGGATAGCTACATTATCAGCGAGTAACATAGGCTATATTTTATCCCCGTACTCCCACGGGAACGATAACTACGCGGGTGAAACCGCGTGACGTCCGCTAGTGTTTTCATAAAAAGTGTCAATGTATGTAGTTACCTGCCACTATATTTCTCGTAGTCTAGTAACAGATATTCGTTGTTTATTCACATTTAGTAGTGTGTCCAGCTCAAGGTGAGCGCCTACGTCATCATCTCACGTTATCTGTGCATTCTAATCGCTTTTTATCGCAGTATTACGTAAAGAGCTTTCCTTATTAAGTTCTCTCACGTGTGAACTTGGATCATGTGTTGATACTCGATTGTATAACGTCAATATATATATACAATACTAGTGGACGTCACGCGGTTTCACCCGCGTAGTTCCCATTCCCGTGGGAGTACGGGGATAAAATATAGCCTATGTTACTCCCTGATAATGTAGCTATATTTTTCAAATCGGTTCAGTAGTTTCGGAGCCTATTCAATTCAAACAAACAAACAAACATACAAACAAACAAACAAATGTTTCCTCTTTATAATATTAGTGTAGACTTGCACTTCGCCCGCGACTTCGTTCGCGCGGGTTTAGTTGGTACTCCACGAACTTCATCTCCCCTCTACCCTCCTAAAGGGAATAAACGTAGGGCAGTTCGCTCAAACTGCAACATTTTTCTTACTTAGAGTGTTTTTATAGCCGTCGTAACTTTTAAACGAAAGGTCCAATTTGAATAATTTAAAGTGTAATTTACATGTACATAACCAACCTTAATTATTAAACAATTTAAATAGATAAGGGTTAATATCTTGATACTAAAATCACCACTATTCCATTTCACCCGAGTTTTGATTGAATAATTTGAACAAAAAGCGGTAATTGTGACTTACCCATAATAGTTATATATATACCCTCACGGACTTTTATGTAGATATTGATGTCCTCTGTAAAACTGTAGTACATTACTTTGCTCTATTGTCAATAGCTTCCGTAGCGTACGCGATATAAGGATCTTTTTTGGTATTTTTTTTACACCTTGGGTTACATTATCGAAGTTTTCATACAGATCCGTAACTTTTTTGAAAATATTTTGATGCCTATGTTCATCAGGGATAACGGTGAAAGAATTTTTCAAACCGGTCCAGTAGTTTCGGAGCCTATTAAATTCAAACAAACAAATCTTTCCTCTTTAAAATATTAGTGTAGATAAGTTTTGATAACCGGCTTCACACAAGGTACAAGACCATACTTGAATAAAAAATAGGGTAGATGACAAAAATTTAAGACGATACAGTGCTTTTAGTGCACTTTTTAACGACCAGTGACGTCACAAACCCCACTTCTGATCTTTAATGCGTTTTATCTTCGTCAATTTTTATTGATAAAGCAAAAAAATACGTGTCCAATATTTTTCGATACTCTAACTTACGGACTAAATAGAATTATATATTTTTTTTTGTCCGGAATGATCTCCATTCGAGATAATTTCAATTTATCGCCAGCGTCTCAAGTATCGACTTTAGTCAATTGTAATTTAAGTTGATTTTAATTGGGAACATTAAAATCAACTTAAATTACAATCGACTTTTTATTAAAATTAAAAAGGTCCTTAAAAGTTTAGGTTGCAATCAAATTTGAACTTTGTGGCGTACAATATACAGTTCATTGTTAAAAAAATTGATAATTAGCTTGAATCTTGGACTGAAATATATAAAATTTTGACAAGTATCTACTACATAGTTAAGTTACATTGAATCTTGTAGCTGACCACTCGACACCCACTTTGATGTTAAGTGATGAGTTGATGATGCAACTTCTACATTAAATGACTCAACTGAATGTTAATGTGGCTTATCATTATTGGTGTTTCTATTAACGGCTTTTTATTTAGTCTATCGTTTGACCACAATCTCACCTGATAGAGCGGTAATGTGGTGGTCGAAGGAGTACACTTGCCTAGAAGTAGATAACCTTTAACTCGAAATATGTGTGCTATTAATTTCCACTACTTGCTTCTTGTGGGAGTTCTTCCTTGGGCAGTAAGGTCTAACAACTTCACACACTCTAGTGTCACGAGTTTCTAAACCGCTTCAAGGGCCTCTGACATGGTTTATTTGACGACCGCCATTTGGTGGCCGGAACCACCGGCATATACGTGCCTTCCAAAGCACGGAATCGTCTTTTTTTTAGACAATCAGGTGATTCAAGTCTGCAATGTTCCTAGCCAAACTGGAAAACAACTTTACAAAGTATGCTTTCCCGTGGGAATCGAATCCACGACCACCGGGTCACAAACAAACGCCTAAACCACTCGACCACGGAGGCACTTCAGCTTTCTCCAACCCTTGCGCTTGTGTTCTTCGGAGCCTCTGTAAGGTAGGACTTGGATGACTTTTTTGCCTGCCTTGGCTCTTCTATGTTGTCGTTCGTTGGACCTGGCTTCGCTTTGAGCTAGGCTTCGTTCGAGGAGTGGGATGAGCAGCTCGGCGATGTTTTTCTCATGGTGGTGCGCTACGAAGGGCTCCAGGTCCTCCGTATCGATAACGTAACAGTTGGGATTAAAAATAAAGACCTCTCGACCGCCAGTCAAAAACTAGCTATTGAACTATTGTGATTGAGGCTAAATATTCTGTACATGTTCACTACTAAACGGAAGGATTGACCAAGTTATTATGGAACAAATGTGTAATTTTGTCACATATTTTTTTCACATGGTCTCTTTGAGTTGACCTTCCGCAGTTCCGCGTTTAGTTAATTGTATTTAAGGAACAGGTTTACTTCAAAAATAGAATAAATAAATTAATTCTACTTATTTTGATTCAAGTCGTTATCGTATCCTATGGAATTTGTAGATTGAATATGTACATGAGATTAACATTCAAATTAAATATCCTAAAACATTAGCCATTCAACTGGTTCCTTGTAAGTTTGTACATTGAAAAAAGTATTATTAGAAATTACTTTTTCTGGCTAGCTATCTTCCGGGTCGACGCAAACTGATATACTTATAAAAATCAATTAAGAAATGCTGCAAGATCGGATACCAGTATCTGAAACATACTTTGTAAAGTTGTTTTCCTGTTTGGCTAGGACATTGCAGGCTTGAATCACCTGATTGTCTGATAAAAAGATGATTCCGTGCTTCGGAAGGCACGTACAAGCCGGTGGTCCCGGCCGCCAAATGGCGGTCGTCAAATAAACTATGTCAGAGGCCCTTGAGGCGGTTTAGAAATTCTGACATTAGGATGTGTGGGGTCGTTAGACCTTACTGCCCACACGATAAGAAGAAGAATAGACCTACAGACTGATGACAAGTATTTTTTAAATTATTGATATTCTCGCGTTTGTCCACAATCTCAGTAATCTCACCCGATGAAAAGCGATGCAGTTGTCGAAGATGGAGTACGCTTTCTTAGAATTAACCTATTTAGTCTTGGTCCAAAGGCTCCCTCAGGAAATTCTACTCCTTAGCTGTACGCACAATAAATGTATTCCTGAAACATGTGCGTTTGGATGGGATGTCGACCAAGTGCCGGTGGCGAACCGCAGCGGCGTAGGTTTTGTAGTCCGAAAATGGAACGGGCACACGTACACGGCATTATGTCGTGTTTTAATGTCAAGAATTTATTTGTATTTACCACGTTTGTCCAAACATATTTCCTTGACCAGCGCACAGTGATCCTGACGCCAATATTCCTGTTCGCGTTGCTCCACGCCGCGTCCTACTCGCTTACCATCCTAGACGTAAGTACCACATGTTATGTTTACCACCACTTATTATGTTTTATTGTGTACTTCCTCTATTTCATATAGTTCGTATGTGACATTGAGGGGGACAGTGCGTTGGAAAGTTACAGTCGGTCAATGTTTGACTGTTAACATTACATTAATTAAGTAATAATAATAGTTTATTGGTCCATTGTTACAAAATAATAATATGACAAATGGTAGAAATACTTAAAAATATGCTTACAGTAACAATGATAAATAATTAGCATAGTCATTTAGCGGTGGTCCCCAAAGGCAGCGCCTGTATCTTGGGGGATGCACATGATGATAAGCAAGCACAATATTTAAAATTTATTTATTTATATTATGTATTATTATTATGTAGTAAAGCAAATTGGCCATTTATATTCAATTAAAACACAAAACTAGTTTCTTTCTAGTATTCTAAATTAATTAAAATATTAGTTGACACTAAAATCTAGTTTTACGAATAATATAATCGTAAGTACAGCAAAAGCTGTGATAAACTCAGATATAACGCGGTAATTTCGAGCTCAACTCTCAGGTCAACAAATTTTTAAATCTGCTTTTTATTCTAAGTTACCTATACATCGAATACTTTGAAGCTGAACACCTTAAACGACAATTAGGTCAATACATAGTGCTCCAAAGTGAAATTCATCCCATAATTGGCATACCGTGGGCGTCTGACGTCTTCGGTATTCTATTACCTGCCGATATTATCGGCACTATAAATAGCGTACTACCCACATAATGTTACGTTTATCACAATTATCACTACGGTGACCAGACGCTTAATATTGATTCTTATCAAAGTGTATTCAGAGATGTATAATAGAATTTTCTTCTACGTTGTTAGGGTTCCGAACATGCGTAAAAAACGGAACCCTTATAGGATCACTCGGGTGTCTGTCTGAGCCAGTTTTCTCCGAATCTACTGAACCTATTATGTTGAAATTTGGTATACATATGGACTTCTGTGACCCAAACACGGACGCGTACGTAAATAAACAAATTTTAGAATGGGGGCACTTTTGGGGTCAAACTAGAAAATTAAATATTTTGTGAGTATCTTGTGACATATCAAATGAAAGGGCTTAGTGTGAAAATTTTAATCATAATCTTAAAATAAATAGTTTTAAAGTTATTCAGGAATTTAGACCAAAATCGACCATTCCCCTCACTTATCTCCGAAACTACTCAGCCTAAAATCCTAAAACCTAAATGTACAGATTACAGGAAAACCTATAAGAAGTCTATACCTAGTGTTAAAGTAACATGCTACATAAATGAAATAGGTTCGGAACCTTTTGCACGCGAGTCCGATTCGCACTTGGTCAGTTTTTTTTCCCCTCGTAAAACATAAATAGCTCATTTATGTGTTACTTGTTTTAATTGTATTTGTGTTGTACAACCTTGACCAGAGCATGCAATCAGCAGTTGACGGTGCATTCAATCATCTACTCACATAAGTACAAAGGTGCTTTAATACTGGCGTGAGGTCAAATGACTTTTTTCTACATTTAATTTTAGTGATGAAGATTCCTGTCTTGTAACTTTTAATATTATGTAAGAATGAACATAATTAATAATTTTAAATAAGTAATACATTAGCCAAGAGTGTTAGGTGTCTTTTACGGCTTGTGTATAAAAAATATCGAATCGTCACTTATTAAACGCACTTCAAGTAATGCTGTTGAGGACTCAATCAACCAGTCGAGATAGCTGGCGTTTAGCGATTTGTCAAAATAATTTTGTGATAATGTTCATTCGAGAGACTGGGCCCTGTCTCCATTCTTGGCTTTGTACGAGACTAGCAAACTATCAATCAATATACAAAAAAATCAGCTGTTCAGTACATTTTGTCGAGTTATACGCATATAAATTTTAATGTATGGGGGAGTCGATTTTTTTTTCACGATTTCGTGTTTGGTCCCATAGTAAAAGTTGTTCATAATGATGAGTTCAATGACCCCTTAAGAGGTATTGCCTTTATTCTGTTACACGTTGAATATAAATTTCTTCCGTAACTGATGACTGACAGACAACAACATATAGTTTATTTCTCTCATAAAGGTACATTATACATACATACATATACATAAAGAGGAGCTCATGGCTACATAATAACAGCCGCACGGGTCGATCTTCAAGGTTAAGCAACGCTTGCCAAGGTTGGTCTGTGGATGGGTGACCATCTTAACATACCGAGTTTCCTCCGTGCTTCGAAAAGCACGTTAAGCCGTTGGTCCCGGCTGTCATTTGTAGATCTTTGGCAGTCGTTACGGATAGTCAGAAGCCAGTAAATCTGACTCCAGTCTTGCCATGAAGTACCTTGTTACCCAGTTAATGGGTTGTGGAGGTCTGGTATGCAGCCGCTCCATGTAAAATACTGGTATTCAGCTAAATCTGGCTTGATTGGAAGCCGACCCCAATGTAGTTGGGAAAATGCTAGGCAGATGAAAGGTACATTGTTTCAGTAGGTAATTTAGTCATAACATTCATTTTTGCCTTACGCTAGAATTTTTGTGGGAGCTGGAGTTTGAACTAGGTCCGGGACCTGTATGACAGATCTCCAGGCTCACAGCCCTTTAAACATTCTCATATTTTACGGCATCAATCAGATTATACATAACACTATTAGCAAAAAAATTTGATAGAGGTAAACCTATATAATAAAAGTGGTGATATACAACGCACGGCCAAAACTACTGGTCGTAGAAAGCTAAAATTTGACATCATGTAGGTTTCTTGGGGAGTGTAGGGGAGCACTAAGAGAGGTTTTCCCGAAATACCTGCGGGAACGGGAAAAACGGGATACGCGCGTACGAAGTCGCGGGCATTAGCTAGTCAAAGTATAACAAGCAAACTACTCAACAACGACAGAATAAACGCAATACCTCTTAAGGGGTCATTGAACTCATCATTATGAACAACTTTCACTATGGGACCAACACTGAAATCGCGAAAAAAATATCGACTCCCCCTGTGCGCATAACTCGACAAAATGAACTGAACAGCAGATTTTTTTTTTGGCGATTTCTGAATTGTTCATAATGATGAGTTCAATGACCCCTTAAGAGGTATTGCGTTAATTCTGTTACATGATATATAATACGCTCATCATTGTATGATTGGAGAAACATAATAGGTACGAACAAAGTATTGAAGACCAATCGTGTGCCAAACAGCTTATCATTGAATGACGATGACACTCCATCAATCAGTGAATCATTTACGATTTAAATAAATCGAATGAATTTGACCCGTTGTTCTTTGAGCCAGGCAAAGGCAAGATGACTCTATAACAGATACAGGCACGGAACGTGAATCATTTGATTTGTGTGTTGAATAAATGAATAGACAATTTAAATTCAACATAGTGTTTTTTTGTCGAAATTTGAAAATGAAAGTGGTAGGTATATTCTTTCTTGGGTTTTTCATAAGTCATCAATTTACTGAGTTCCGTTAGCCAAAGAGCTTAAATAATAATAAGACTTAATAGGTCTTTATTTGTGTCAATAAAAGCATCCGCAAATAGCTATATATATTGTGTTGTCGATTCAATTGTTTTTTTTTTATCACTGTCGGGCAATTCTTTGGCTTAATAAGAACCAAGAAAGAAAAACTGATTTATTGGCCAGCTATCATTATGATGTAATAAAATTGATCTTTATTTTTTTTTAAGTTTCTGCTTATTTCACACAAGTGTTTTATTTTCTTCGTTTGTCTGTATGCTTTTATTTTTTAGTTCCTCACGCTTACCTCTGACTGGTGTACTGTTATTCTAAGTTTAATCTTGACTAAGACTCGTTCTTGACCTTTGCTAGCTAGCTCCAGAGCAAACGATTAAAACTTGTGCAGCTTAACTGTCTTTAATACTAGTGAGTTGTTAAAATAAAATGTAATAATCTACTCTTTATTCATATTATTTATAAGTATTCAAGACATGAACGGAATTTTATGAAGCTAATTATTATTTATTTTATTTTAATTAATAACATAAAAAGTTCTTGTTTTGCTCCACTGTACCAGAAATTTGGTCTGCAAGTAGTTCCGCTTCAATGTTAGTACCTAATATTTTTTCCATGACTTTACAAATTTTAAATATTATTATTTATTTTAACTTTATTTACCGACAGTGGTTCAAAGTCGGACTTATTGCAACAATGCATTCTCTACCATTCAACTTCAGGGACGAAAAGACTGCTGTTGACATTATTGTCTTGTAAAAATACTTGTCCTTCATTATCATTATCAACTTATGTCCTTCATTATCATCGTCAACTTATGTCCTTCATTATCATCGTCAGCTTATGTCCTTCATTATCATCGCCAACTTATGTTCTTCATTATCATCGTCAACTTATGTCCTTCATTATCATCGTCAACTTATGTCCTTCATTATCATCGTCAACTTATGTCCTTCATTATCATCATCAACTTATGTTCTTCATTCTCATCATCAACTTATGTCCTTCATTATCATGATCATCATATCTACTGCGCATAAGCCTCTCATTTCGTGTGCCAATCCCCACACTCCTGTGGCACCTTCATCCAGGTTCTACCCGCGATGGCAACAATGTCGCTGCCGGACGACTAACATTCCTTCTACCAGTCTTATTATGTCCTTACCCTAGTACTATAATAATTATTATTCCGATTGCCTCGCGTTTATAAACAAGACAGTATTGATCGACAGAACACAAAGTTAACGTGCGAATGCGAATGCAAGCAACATTCTAAGGATAAGACGTCGCGTCGGTTCGAAGTTCAAGCGCAGTAATTATATTGCGAAGAATAAAACCTTGTGTGAGTAAGACAGGTGTACACAAGGCTATCTCTTTCGCTCAGTCACAATGGTACCATAAACTCATGGCATAAACAATTAAATGGAGATTGCAAGCAGTTATTTTATACCATTATAAAGAGAAAGTTGTAATTTGGAAGTTACATTTGTTAGTGTCGTTAAGAGAATATGCTACGGATATATTTATGTAACTCGCAATCTTGTTCCAAAAAAAATTACACCTACATGACTTAGGTACATAAGCAGTGAAAATGTAGCAAACCAACATACACGTTTTTTTATGATTTTTGACGAAAATACTATTCTTATTTGCATATAAAATGCGGTAAACAGAAAATGTAGTTGATATCATGTGTAATATTATACATATATCTGGAGTGTATTAAAAATCAATATTAACAAAAATAAGGCAAAATAATCTTCGCCCTCCACCGCTAACAGCGAAAGTACAGTTTAATGTACATCACCTGCACATAAAACTATAATAAATGGGTACTTATAGTCGTTACCTAGTACTAGTATTAATGTACCAAACAAAAACCCATTAAATCATGTAGGACGTAGTTACACGATTCGCGATAAGAAAAAAAAACAATAATACGTGACTCGGATACTGAAGTCACCGAGTCGAATACGACATTTCTTATTAGATGGATTAATGATAAGTACTCCTTATTGTACAAATAGAGGAAAACGTATACTCAGGCTGTGCACGGGCCAATATATATTTTCCTTTTACCAAGTTTTGTTAAATACCCACATTCTATGCGAATAAATGATTTGATTTTTGATTTTGATTTGATACCCTGCCTGGGTGCCCGCAGGATTTAAAGAAACCTTACATGAAAGAAAGAAAGAAAAATAGTTTGTAGCTCCCGTCATCCCATTCGGATTGCCTAACTGTAAAATGAAATGCCGGGATGGCACTTAGGTCGCTGATTAAACGGCGCCGTTCAATGAAAAGACTAGGCCGCTATTTAAACAGGTTGCATAGCCAGTTGGCTGCGTCATTTACACTGAGAAAAGCTTTCAAATCCTATAGGATCCAACAGGATATTGTAATGGACATAGCAGGTTAACGAATTAGGTCCACGCACTGTCAAACTATGAGATAAAATTGAATCTAGCTATAATTTTACCGACTCCGTTTTAGCCGCAACATAGAAATCCTGCTTAGAAGTTACGATGTTCTCTAATGTGATTTCCCTCGCTCTCTCCGCAGACCCTGGGCCAGAACTCGATGTGGGTGGCGCGCCTGCTGATCTCGCTGGTGGAGTTTCAGTCGCGCAACATTCTGCGCGCCGCCGCGCTTGCCGAGATCATCCTGTTCCCGCTCGTCGCCATCATGGCGCTCTTGTGAGTATACACTTGCTTCGACCAGCGTCTCGCTGTCCCATCGTAGTAAGAGCAAAAAATAAAGATGTACCGAGAGCGAATAACACCATATTAATTTGATTGTGCAATAAACAGGGCAGATCATTTAAATAAAAATAAGTAAGTAACCAAAATTGAGCCCTGAGGTACCCCCATTTTCTAATTGAATCCCGCTGAATCGTTGCGGTTTATTTGAACCTGCTGCTGTCTAATATTTAAATGCGTTATGACTAATTTAAACGCTGTTTTGCTTAATCCGTAATGATCAGTTTTAGATGTTATGTTCCGTGGTTCACACAGTCAAACGCCCTCGACAGGTCGCAGAAGACATTTATAGCATCTTGCATCGTATTTAAAAAGGTGTCACATTTAAATGTAGAACCTGGTTATTTTTAATTTTCGATTACTTAACAAAAGAATAGATAATTGATAATTAATTCATATTAGTTTTGAAAATGGTCTCTTGGTTTAGCTCTGAGTTCGCTGACTGCAGACCGACAGATGAGAAGTTCTTAAAAAAAATTGATTCAATGCAACTTTTAAACGTTGACAAGAGCTAAAGCATGATCACTGTCACACTGCATAGAATAGAATGTGATGCCCGAAGACACAACCCTGGGCCCCAAGTCTGCTATTACAATAGTGTCAGAATGGTCTATCATTGATTTCATAATGGTTGATTTTGACAAGATTCTAAAGAGGAATTCTAAGGAAAGTCATAATGACGCTTTTATATCCAGTGGTCAACCACTGACACTCCATTGAAAGAAGTGGCATAGAATCTTGTCAAAATCAACCATTATGAAATCAATGATAGACCATTCTGACACTATTATAATAGCAGACTTGGGGCCCTGGTCATTTATCGCTTTATACTTTTGCCGGCTGCATGCGGTCCTAGAGAGTGAGACATGAAGTAATGCGTTGTCAAAGTTTTCAGCAGCCACTAAATTGCTCATCACTTCCACAGCGGCTACTGCGGGCTCCTCACGCCCTTCGTGTACTACTACTTCGTGACGTGGCGGTACGCGTCGCGCCGCAACCCCTACACGCGCAACACGTTCCGCGAGCTGCGCGTGGCGGCCGAGCGCGCCGCCGACAAGCCCGCGCTGCCGGCCGCGCTGCGCTCCGGCATCCACTCGGGCGTGCAGCTCGTGTGCCGCATGGCGCCGCCCATGGAGCACGTGCAGCAGCAGTAAGTACACTATGGATGTATTCGCCCACTTGGGGCTCATACAGACGAGCGGCACTTTGCCAACGGCAGATACCACTGCAGTCTACGCCGCGTGTCGACTGCTGACGTCGACACAACTGCACGCCGGCAAAGCGTCGACGGTTGCAGCTTCGGCATCGCTGTGGCGACGCCACAACTGCAAGCATCGTCACCTGTTGGCGATAGCCGGCAAAGCCTGACGGCAGCCATCGCAGCCTGCCTAGATTTTTTCGGATATGTTCAGTCTTTTGCCCACCTCCCATTTAAACTATGAAGAAAAAAAGAAACGGGGAATAAAATTAATTTAAAAATAGAAGGTAAAAAATCCAAGTTCTTGCAAATGTTTTGAGCGCCATCACACATGTATAAAAGATGTGTATATTCCTCGCCACATTCTAAAACTATTAAAACACTGTTTTTTTTCTATTTCAGGTAAATATCTCGTACGTAAGGTCATTTAAGGTGAACAGAAAACTTTCTACATCACTGTCGTTCTTTTATATGAAAACTACGCAAGTGTGCAGTCTACACGTCTGGATGTGTCTATGGTTCAGTGCTCTTCCGTGGCGAATTATTTGACGAATACACGGATTGCTACACGGGTTACTACAAAAATTAAAATAAGATTGTCAATTTCAAGCATTTTTTTCTGTATGTATGTATTTAAATGTATTTTTAAAATGTTGTACATTATCACCAACATCTAATTTAAAATATTGTCCGTTATTTTAAGTGACAGCTTAATAAAATATAATTTGTCCAAAAAATCATTCTGTGAAGGTCAACATACATTTAAAGACGAACAAAACAGCGTCCGTTTGGACATAATTAAACGTAAGAACAAGCTATCCAAACCATTGCAGTACAAAAAAAAAAAACTAATACAGTTACATTATTTAGCTATGGCAACCCCGAGATGAAAGAGCGGGAAACCGTATATCACAGCTACACGCTAGAAAGGGACGACATACTCTTAAAGACTGCCATCGCTAAATAATCCCGTGCATACGATTCCAATGCATTTCATAGCATAATTTTTGGTTGTTAAACAAATCAGTATATTATATAGTAGCTTAGAAGATGTATTTTAATGTATTTAAGTTTAATTTCTATTTGATGTCGGTCCAATTTTATTTAAGACAAGGAATGTTGAATGTTTAAGTTAGACTGATAAGTGATTTGTTCAATGTAGGTTTTATATTATATCAAAACGGAATTGTCTGTCAGTATTTTTTGTCACAATGGAATTAATTTGTCGTTGGGCTTTGGGCGAAATCTTAAAGACGTTAAGAGCTATATCAAAACATTTAGCCAGTAATTTCGATTTATTTGGAATCCATGTCACGATATGTCAATGTGATGTTTACGGATCATTCCAATTGTTTCTAATTTTATTTCGTCCATCATGCTCTTCGTTATAATTCTGTTATTCAGATTCTGTTAATCAGACTTCTCACCGAGCACATATCTCTTTGGAATTGAAACTGGTTATAAAATATGAATTTAAAGTTGCATTATTTTTGTGAATCGTGTATTCCTTTATTATTTTGGTTATGTTGTGTATCGCCAACGACATTTTTTGTATTTAGCAATAATTTTAATGCACTTGGTTTGGGGTGAATGTAGTCAGGTTTTTAAATAAATGTTGGTATAAACGGTTTTATTTGTTTTTTTAGGGATCCTTACCCAAGGGCCGACGGATGTTGTACTTGTAAGCCTCCGCTCCCTATTACTGTCCGTCCGTCTGTCGGTCAGCGGGCTGTATCTCATGAACCATGATAGGTGGACAGTTGAAATTGTCTATTTCTGTTGCCGCTATAACATCCTTACTTCCTTATCCTTACTTATTTTCTCTACTATATTCTCGCTGTCACGCCAAAACGACTGAACCGATTTGAATGAAATTTGGTACAGAGATAGTCTAGAGCCTGAGAAAGGACATAGGCTACTTTTTATCTCGGGAGTATGTTCCCTAGGGACCACGCGGGCGAAGCCGCTGGCAGAAGCTAGTATAATATAAATAAATTATACAAAAGTATTAAATCTTGTAAGATGGTACGGAACCCTTCATGAGTCCGACTCGCACTCGGCCGATTTATATCTTCGTATACCGTTCACTCAGTGGAGCAGCGGCCTCCTCCAGTAAATGGAACTAGAATGCGACACAGCCTGGGAGTGCGACATCAGTTGTCATTGTTGTGTTGTACTCATTGGGAATCTTTACGGTTCACCCGCCTGGCTCTGAACTTCCGGTTCCTCTTTAGAAGCCATGCTATGTACCGGGATAAGAAGAAGCCTATCGTCGAGGATAGTGCAAATCCGTGAATCTACCATACGTAAGGCGTATCTGCACTACGTGTAGGTTTACAGGGGAAGGTTAAAAGTTTATATTACATGGAGAGAGAGAGATTCATGTGTTCTATTCTATGTATTGTTCACAGAAATCTATTAAAGTCTATATTGTATATTAGTAGACATCTATTTAAGTCTATACTATATTGTATGGAAGATACGCGGAATTATCCAATGCTAGTTCCGCGGATTTGCACTATCCCCGACGCTTTGTGATTCCAGGATATGAAGGAACTATTTTTAATTTGTGTGCCAAGAAGTTTTTGCGTGATTGTTGTACAAACATACAAAAAATCATTTAAAAAGGAGTCTATGTGTTCCTCCAGATTAAGAACCATCTGTTTTCAGAATATCATCCAAATCCGTTCTACTATTTTTGCGTGATTGTTGCACAAACATACAAACTTTCACATTTATAAAATAACTAGCACTTCGCCCGCGCTGTAATTTTCTTAAGGATCCCTTTTTTTCTAGACAAATTAAATACTAAAACTTTCCTCGAAAAACACTCTATCCATTGGTGAAAACAGCATGAAAATCGGTGCAGTAGTTTTTGAGTTTGTCGCGAACAGACAGACAGACGCGGCGGAGGACTTTGTTTTATAATATGTAGTGATGAAGGAGGAATTATCAAAATATTTGTGAGAAATGTATTTATAGGCTCGCAGATTTTTTTTCGAGTGCCAAAGACAACAGAAAATTTTACGAGGCGGGAAGTAAAATTTTTTGTTATTGCACTTCTTACATTCTCCGGGCTCTCAAAAGATTTTATGTGACGAGTCGAGTTTGTTACGCATTACAGAGAAAGATGACGCTCGGCACAGACGGTACTTCTTTTGCGAACATCTATTATGCTTGCGAAGTCGCGACCAAAGTCAATCTATCTATACTAATATATAAAGCTGAAGAGTTTGTTTGTTAGCCCATTTATCGAGGAAGGCTATAGGCTATATATTATCACGCTAAGATTAATAGGAGCGGAGCAGACGAAGTGGCGCGGGTCAACAAGTAAATAATAATCTTATATCATAGTCTATGTTGCAATGAAAATCTAAAGGATAAATCTTAGATTGTGCATGTTTCAGATTGAACCCAATACACTGTCATTCATGTTCACAAGAGAGGACCACTGAGACAGAATGTGAAAACTTCATAAATTATCCCTCATATCCCACGCTAGCAACATTTATTCCTACGCAGATACTGTGTGAAGAAGCTGGTTTTGTTGCCGGCTACAAAACGACATTTGCCGAAAGTCGAAATTTAAAAAAACTGGCCAAGTGCGAGTCGGATTCGCGTGCAAAGGGTTCCGAACGAATTTTTTTTAACATGTTATTTTAACACTACAGAGACTTCTTATAGGTTTTGCTGTAATCTTTAGGTAAAGATCTATTATCTCCATTTTTTTTCAAAATTTTAGGCTCAGTAGTTTCGGAGATAAGGGGGGGAATGGTCATTTTTCGTCTAATTTCTTGAATAACTTCTAAACCATTTAATTTAAAATTATGAAAAAAATATAATTAAAACTCTCACAGTAAGCCCTATCATTTGATATGTCACACAAAATTGTTCAAAAAACTTTTTTTTTTAATTTTCTAGTTTGACCCCCATACTAAAAATTTAATGATTTACGTAACATAACGTAACATACGTCATAGAAGTCCATATGTGTACCAAATTTCAACAGAATCGGTCCAGTGGATCCGGAGAAAACTGGCTGTGACAGACGAACAGACAGACAGACACCCGAGTGATCCTATAAGGGCTCCGTTTTTTTTTCGGAACCCTAAAAGAAGTCCGGTTTCCAGGTCGAAACTTAGCGTGTGTGCTGCTTATGTCAGCAATGTGACCCGCGCAACCAAAGAGTAGGTAGGTACAGAATAGATATATATCGCGCAACTTCGTCTGCGTCACATTTTTCATTAAGACTCCACGCCTATTGGTCGTAGCGTGATGTTATATACTTGTATAGCCGCGCTATACATCTTCAAGACTTTTCAATTCGAACCGGTAGATCCTGAGATCAGCGTGTTCATCCAAACAAACTCTTCAGCTTTATAATCTATAGCTTCTGCCAGCGCCTTCGCTCGCGTGGTCCCTAGGGAACATACTCCCGGGATAAAAAGAAGTCTATATCCTTTCTCAGGCTCTAGACTATATGTGTACCAACTTTCATTTAAATCGGTTCAGTACAAAGGCTGTCAAATCTATAAAGAGCTAATCGCTCGGAGACACAAAAATAACCCACGCACGCGAAGACCAAACCAGCCTACCGCCATATCAACTACTGCCACTGGGCCACGCTTTCCGCCTGTTCCAATCACTGAAGACCATAATGTATCACACAAGAAGACCTATGCACGAGCTGTAGCTGAAAATGTCAACACTCCAAATTCGAACTGTGATAAACACAACACTACGCACTCCGTACTAAAGAGTATTCTCCTAAAACAAAGTGAAAAGATCGATCTTCTAATCCAACAAATAAGCTCCATGCTGGGTCTTATAACAACACTCGTCTCCAAACTATCAAAATGACTTCACTGCACATCGCAACGTGGAACATTAACGGTCTCGCACAAAATACCTACACTAGAATTGGAAACTTACCTTAAATCTAATAAACTCGATGCTTGTCTTATATCTGAGGCTCATACGACTTCTAGAAGCCGAATGTGCATCCCAGGATACAGTGTAAGTATATTTCACACCACACCCCGATGGAGGCGCTCACGCTGGCTCTGCGATTGTTATCAAAAACAGCGTGAAACATTGCTACTACCACCTTACATACCCGACATAGGTACTGGCCCACGGACACACAAAAGACCCCAGATCTGTTAGACTAATCACCAGAAATATATGCCACCTGTATGTTCACGTAGAATCAAACCTCGATCGTTTTTCAGATCACACACCTGATAACAACAATCATACATCGTGAATCAGAAAATGATAACCTATATAATGCAAAAAACTGAGTGGGAAACCTTTCGAGCTTATCAGGAATCCAACATCTGCTCAATATTCCTCTAAAAACTCCTGAGGTTATTGATGAGACGTGCTTGTATATCACAAACTTGATAAAAGTGGCAGCCTTGACTAATACTGCCGAAATGGACACAACATTCCATAATCTATATATACCAGTTGAGATACGCAATAAGATAGCGGAAAAGAGACGGCTACGTAGAGTGTGGCAGCTCTCTCGCAACAGAGAAGACAAAACAAGACTCAACCGAGCTATAGCAGATCTAAAAGCCTCTCTTGCTGAAGCAGCCAACGAATCGCTTAAACGGAAACTGGAAATGATGTCTCCAACTGCAAGCGGTCACCACTCTCTTTGGAAAGCAACAAAGACTATGGGTCAACCGCAGCAGTGCTTACCTCCACTGAGATCAGGCAACTCTTGGGCACGTATCGACTCAGAAAAGGATGAAGTATTTGCAGCCCACCTAGCTGAAGTATTTAAACCAAATGTAAGCGATGGCTCTGATGACTCTCAAATAGATACACTGCTAAACAAAGAGGTAACATCAAGTACTCAGTTGCGACCAACATCGCCAAGGGAGATTACAAAAGAGATCTCCAATTTGTCAATAAACAAAGCCCCCGGATTCGACCTAGTTACACGAAGGCTACTAAAGGAGTTACCCAGGAAATGCATTGTTTTCCTGACCAACCTCTTCAATGCAACATTCCGAGTCTACTACTTCCCCTCTTTATGGAAAATGTCGCAAATAGCGATGATCCACAAGCACGGTAAACCAATCAATGACGTCACATCATACCTATTAACCTTAGGTACGCCATCACTGTCTAACCTGTGGGAACGTATCTTCCTGATAAGGCTAAAACCGCACCTTGAGGAAAATAACGTTGTTCCCCATCACCAATTTGGGTTTCGCAAAGACCATTCCACAGTAGAGCAAGTACATAGGATCTACAACACTATCAGACAATGCCTTGAGAAGAAGCAGTACTGCTAGTCTATTCTGTAAATAACTATTTCGATATCGAGCTTCACCTGAGTGACAAAACTAACAAAGTGAGCTTTATTGGGCACAACATAAAGGTCTTAATTTGAAACTCACCTCGGATTCCACCGTCGAGATACGAAAATGTTGTTACGGAATAGCACTACTGCTCTGCAGCATTTATCGATATCCAACAAGCTTTTGATCGTGTGTGGCACAAGGGTCTATTGTTTAAAATTAAAAATACCCTTCGACCTTCAATACATCTTCTGATGAAGTCTTTTTTGAATGACAGAATGTTCCAAGTCAAGCAACGAGGCGCGCGATCTTCTCTTTATACCTGCAGCGCTAGAGTACCACAGAGCTCAGTCATTGGTCCTGTGTTTTAATTATATTCACCCATGACCTTCCTCAAGCTCCAAACGTAACGATCGCCACCTTTGCAGATGACGCCGTATTTCTTGCAACAAGCAGTGATCCAGATGAAGCCAGTAGAATTCTCCAAAACCAGCTAAATTTAACCGGTGACTGGCGCGTAAAAGCGAGTGCCTCCAAATCTCACCATATCACATTCACTTTGAGAAAGAAACTGTGTCCAACAATCAACCTCGCCAAGATCCTCTACCGTAATCCAAATGCGTCAAATACCTAGGATTCAACTTGGACCAACGTATGACTTGGAAATATCACATCAAGCAAAAACGCAACGAAGTGAACAATCGTTTTAAGAATCTTTTGTGGCTGCTTGGCAGACAGTCAACAATGTCTCTGAGTAATAAACTCAGAGTGTACAGTTCAGTCATTAAACCCATTTGGACTTATGGGATCCAACTGTGGTCCACAGCCTGCAAGTCAAACATCCTTTGCCTCCAACGAGATCAAAACAACATACTAAGGACTGTAAGCGGAGCAGCTTGGTTCACCCGCAACTCAGAGATACACGAATACCTGAACATGAAAACTATTATGGAAGAAGGGAAGCTAAACAGTACATAAACAAATACACAGACCGATTAAAACATCACCCTAACCCATTGTACGCTTCTAATGCGGAATCCAGTAAACCGTCTGAAAAAGTAAATGTGCTCTTGAATAAGGAGATTTAAGGCGATGGCCCTAACTCTTTAAAAGTTTATTTACTTCAGCTTATCTGATTATAGTCCAAAGACTGATCGCAGATTCGAATAAAATAAAAAAATCGGTTCAGTAGTTTTGGCGTGAAAGCCCGACGGACAGAGTTACTTTCGCATTTATAATATTAGTAAGGATATATACTAATTTAATACATAAAAATCTCGTGTCACGGTGTTTGTAACCGAACTCCTCCGAAACGGCTCCACCGATTTTCATGAAATGTTGTGTATATTCGGTAGGTATGAGAATAGGTAGGGCATTTTTTTTTGTATGGCAAAACAACGTTTGCGCAGTCAGCTAGTATATATATATATAAAGCTGAAGAGTTTGTTTGCTTGAACGCGCTAATCTCAGGATCTACTGGTCAGATTGATTTTTGTCGAGAAAGGCTATAAGCTATAATTCACGCTAAGACCAATAGGAGCGGAGCAGACGAAGTTGCGCGGGTCATCTAGTTATTAATAAGAATAGACTAACCTATAATTATAATATTGTAGTCTGTGGTATAGCATAGTTACTGCCCGCGTCAATAGAAATAGTTTAATTTTTTTGCATGGAACCCTAATTTTTTTCAAAAATAAAAGTTCAGCCGTGTTGCAAGAATTTGCCAGATGAAAATATAAAAAAAAAAATTATAGGTATCGTTTATACTGTCATGGGCATTTGGTAAACAACTGCTATTTGATATAACAAACAGACATCAATTTTATTTATTTGCATACATTTGGTATGTGTGAGCAGTAAAAGAAACAACTAGGTTTTGTTAGATTTTTTTTTTATTAATTAGCTTAAGACCTAAGCCACAGGTGGCACGGGCTGGGGTAGCGGCGCCGGCGCGAGGGAGCGCACGTCACTGGTGGGCTCCAGCGGGACGGGCTCGTCCTTGGGCTCCGTCACCAGGATGTGGTCGGGCTGAGGCTTCTTGGGACCGTTCTTGCCTTGTTGGTCCCATGGCAACATGATCTTGACCTGTGGATTACATTAGATGGGTAATATTGTGGAATTGTTAAAGTAAGAATGTATACTTTCTTAACTTATTGTTTAACAGATCTTGGATCTAACAAAATTTAAAACACTGTCTTAAAATTGTCTGGAGTCCAGAGAATAACATTATCAGAATTAAATTCCTTCATAGTTCAGTATATTGGGAGAATGAGATATTCTCAGTTTGATAAGTCATGTAATACTACAAATCTGACTAGAAATGATTTCATATTGAGAATATGCAATGAACCTATGGTTGGTTTAAAGTATAAGTGTCCAGCTTGCACCGTACCAGAGCCTGTACAGACAAGCCCTCCAATAAACAAGCTGAGTCAATCTGCCACAAATATTAGACCTCAAGCCATTGTGAGGCGAGAAATCCCTGATATTGTGGCCTAAAACAATTTCAGAAAATGTATGTGACATTTTCTGAATTTTGTATTTCAATCAAATGAGATCACCTAAATTGATTTTTGAAAGCAGTGTAACACGTGTCTGCTTTGAGAAGTTACAAATATATTTTTCATTTGGCCTAAAATATTTTTCAAGCAATGACTAATTTGTAAGGAGACCAAAGAACACAACAGTTTTGACAACTATAATGTGGAAACATGAAAAATTAAAATTAGCCATCTGCTTTCTCAGTAAATCAAGATCAGTTTTCATTCTCACCTTAATTCCAAGCACTCCTTGCCTAAGCAGCACATGTCGTGTGGCTGTGTTGACGTAGTCATTGCATGGGTCACCAGAGTGGATCATGAGGCCATCGACGAACTTCATGGACTTGGCACGCTGACCACGCAGCTTGCCAGAGACCACCACCTCGCAACCACGGGCACCAGACTCCATGATGAAGCGGAGGACACCGTAGCACGCACGACGCACGGCGAGACCTGACGGATTTTAAAAATAAGTTTAGATAAGATCTTTCATTGTACATTACAATAATATCTTAGTATTTTCATGAAAAATTCAAATATAGACTTGAATGACAAAATATTAAATTACTAGCTGACCCGCACAACTTTGTCTGCATCACTTTTCATTAAGGCTTCACTCCTATTGGTCATAGCGTGATTTATACAGCCTATAGCGGCTTCCTTGATTAATGGGCTATCCAATAATAAAAGAATTTATCATTTCAAATAATATCAGTGTACATGGCAAAGCAGCACAATACGTGTGAAGTTTTGTCAGGAGTTCAATCCTTTGAGTTCTTTCTTCACTGTTTACACTTTCTGAGAAACTTCCCAGTAGTAGTCTGGTCTTGTTGCCAAGCTATTGGGTCATGATTCATGTGCATAGCTTGTGCTTACCCTTTCAGGAAAACCAACATGATGCTGACTTATGACAATAAAACATGATAGTAATGTAACCTTGCATATTATAGACAAGCCTACACAGTTAGCAAACTTAATATTACACAAAGGTGATGATGTGTCCCCACTGAAAAACATGACCATCATGCTTGGTGGAGATGTCAGGTTTGGGGCATGCAGTTAGTGTTTTAATAATGATAGGAATTATGTTATAATTTGATGAATGTTAGTAAGACACTTTTAGTGCCAAGCACTCAACATATGGGTCGAACAATAACTCATTCGAGTGCCCACAACCCACGCATGAACACAAGTCATCTATAGCTACTTAAAACGACGACTCAGATGCGGGTTCTAGGCACACAAACAAATCATTGCTCAACCCATACGCTGAGTGCTTGGCACTAAAAGTGTTAAGAACTTCCAACCACTCTCTTTGGCAAATCATAAATCCTATAACAGTATGTGTGGTCATTTGATATCACTAGTACACTTGTGAATTCACATAAAGCGAGTAACTTTGAAATAAAAGTGATGTTAAACTCTTTTCAGAATTTGTATTATCTTTTTTTATCTTACTTCATGTATTTTTTTACCAACTACTGATAATTTTATCTTCTAATGACAAGAGAACATGACCTAAGACCACTCCGACTGATTTATTTAGTGATCCATTGTGGTTATGTTTATCCAACTACGAGTAGATCTGTGGTGCATGTTAGGTATGGATGCATTAGATTTGTGCTACAAATGCTAACTTAATCACCATTATATTAAGCATCGGAAGTTATTGAATGAACAAGATACACAACGAGAGTAACAAAATACATAAGGGTAGTAGATGCTTCACTTGTATTGTTCTCATGAATTACTAAGATCTTAGCTTCAAGGATTATAGTTACAATTTAGTGTGACAGAATAACCAGCATTGCAACAGTTAAAACATGAATGAAAGTAGCGAAACTAACCTCCAATGAGTTTGTATCGGAGCGACTCAGCCTGCGCGATGGCGCACAGGCCGCGGGTCGCTACCTTCTCGGCGTACAGCTCCACCGACTGCTCGGGGATGTTGAACCTCTTACGGACCACGGAGGTCAGCTCACGGATTCTGCGGCCTTTCTCTCCAAGCACGCTCTGTGTCCTCGTAGCCATAATGATGATCTCCGAGCGAGTCGGAGTGACGCGCACCTCCACACCGGAGTAGCCATCCTCAGCAAGCTCCCTGGTCAAGAACTCATTGAGTTCCGCCTTGAAAACTCCGTCTCCGACGAACTGCAAATTCACCGAGAGGTTATGTTTTGGTCATGGTAATTTTTAATAAAAACTTTTCGGAATCACCGCTGGTAATGTGACCACATGATTATTCAACAGATTTGACGCAAATACGTTACGGTAAAACAGGTCACAATAGAAACATAACAATCCCAGTGCAGGTGACAACTACTGGAATATCCACTAACATCACAAGTTTCACAAAAATATCGAACTCATTATTTGGGTTTATAGGCTTGTCAGTTATCATTTAATGATTTAGATTATATATTTCAGTAATAAACACTAGTTTCAACGTACTTTTCGCTTTTTAGAAATGTTGTTCACCGCCATGATTGCAACGGGGGAGCGAAAGAAAGGCCGGAAACAGATTATACAAACGTCAATGTCAATTATTGTAAGGGACGTTCGGAAATCATGTAAGTTTAGAAATCGATTTGAGTTGAATCGATTAATCCAAAAAATATAGAAAGCCCATAGATTTTAAGAGGCCTCTTACAGTCCACTAGCGCCGCCAATCGAAAAAATGTCATAACTCGTAAATAGAATCAAAAATACAAAATATGTTCTATTATTACTGTGGAAAAGGCAATAACGTAATTTTATAACACTTTGTCAACACTTGAAATATAGCTGTTTAGCTAAATCGTGCATTCAAAACATAAACGGCCGTTTTTGTTACAAATGCACGATTTAGCTACACTAGTGGCTAGAGGCAGGGCTTGGCGGCGCTAGTGGACTGTAAACCGCCTCTTAAATGGTTGAAAAGCATATTGTTCATTCGAATTACATTGTGTGAAATTCACCCACTACTACACTAACACGCATAAGTCTTTACAAACTCACACAACGGTCCCTTAGCCTGAAGCGTGACAGGCTTGCTCTGGACGCGTGACAGGCTCGCTCTGGAAGCGTGACAGGCGGGTATCAGCACCCTCGGTAGGGAGCGCCTTAAAGTCAGCGCTTATGCCGCTGGTCGTCTCTCGCCGGGCCTCCTCCGGACAACCGGAGGTCTCACCTGGTGGAGACCGCCGTAGGGTCGTGAAGAGACGGCACTGTGAGACAGTGTCGTGGCGTCTGCTGACATAAAATGACAGTAGCACTCATAGGCATGCAGCGACACCTGCAGTCGCGCTGCCATCAACTGCGCCTGTATCGGCCATCCAACGCCGTGCCCGTATTTACGGGCACAAAAACCCGATCCCGTGGGATGAAAGGCGTAGCCTACGCCCGCCCGCCATCCCAACTGGTCCAGTCTTTAGTTTTTAGGGTTCCGTACCCAAAATGTAACCAATGGAACCCTATTACTAAGTCTCCGTTGTCCGTCCGTCCGTCCGTCTGTCTATAAGCGTTCTGTATCCCAAGAACCGTAATAGGTAGATAGTTGAAATTTTCAGTGTGTACTTTAATAACCGCTATAACAAGTAGATGATAAGAATTATAGGGGGCTCCATACAAGAAACGTGTTCCGTTTGCGGTTTCTGGTACACGCACTTGGCCGGCTTGGAGTATTTGGCAGCAAATATATCGAGTCAGCCTTCCCGGCACCCTTCAGGTAGGCACCTACCCACCTCTGAGGCAGACAATACTACTATAAAATTCTCACGGAGATTACGCCTGTTTCAATAATTCCACATACTGCCCAGTTGCGGGGATACTTGAGGCACAAAACTACACCGGTTTTGTGGGTTTGTCAAAGCGTTGCTTGCTTACGTAAAGGCAACTACAACTTTCAGAACAAAATAACTACATTACAGTAGGTTTTAGGAAAGAAGTAAATAAATAAAACGACGTTTTTTATTCAATGCAATTTATTCGTTACTCAAGATCTTTTCATTACATACAAACGCACCATATACTTAGCATAACAATAATTTATTTAGGTATGGACTTTATTGCCCTAATGTGTAAAGTATTGAAAGAAGACATGTCATGCAAATTAATAATCCTGCATAACGAATTTATAATAATAATTACAAACAACATTCAGTAAACATTTATAAGTTTAGTCAGTGGGTATTTGAAAAAAGCATGTGCACAATATATAATTACAATTTATTTAAGGATCGTGAAACATTGAACTAATTAACAATATTGAACAATGTTTAACAAATCTATTATTATCTATGTTAAATTAATTATTTATGGCCTAGCGCGGGAAATCAAAATGATCTTGGATCGATTTCGTTTTACAATCAATTCAAAAAAAGAAACTGATAATTTATGGAAGTAGGTACTTAAAACAAATAACGACGATAACGACCTAACAATATTGTAAAATGATATCATTGTGTCTAAAATTTACAACAAATTGCACCGCGTTTATTTCTAGGTGCCAAAAGAACAAACACTTACTAAAACTTAACGTTTTCCTATTCACTTCAACGCTACTGGGACTATCAAGGAGAGAACTTGAAGCAAGCCAAGCGGGACACATGGTCTGCAGCACTTGAATTATATTTACTTACTCACCAAAACAATGGGGATACTCTAATCCTTTCAAAATACTTATAACAAATGCCGATCGCGTTCACCAAACTAAGCCTACTGCGAAACTACAATTCTACAAGTTCTAAGTCTATTTTAATTAATAACTATAGTACGCTCAATAACTTTATAGTGTTAGTTTATAAGGTTAAGTTACACTAGGCGAGATTTTTATAAGAGCGAAGGCAGTTGGTAGTATTTTTGTTCAGTGTGTTTGACGCAAGAAAAAAAAAGGTAAAAGCAGGAAGAGGAAATATAAAATAAAATATTAAAAATAGTCTAGGTAACAGGATTTTACAAACACGTGCATTTTATTTTTATTTTACGCGTGAAAGCGCGATTATTAACTATGCATTTTGAAAATAGATGTGAAAATTAGGTTCTTCTTTCAAATCGAATAATTTTAGCAACTTTTACAAATTACAATGCTTATATTGATGTAGCTTACATTTAAATGGACAGTGATAATTATCATACAAGGTGCCTTAACCTACTAAATAAAAACGTTATTTTTAATTTCTAATCCAACATCCACGACCTATAACTATTTAATCTTATTAATAATGGACAGAATTGCGTGTAGCGTGTTTTTAATAAAAACAAACATTAAGGGTGAGGCGTGATTAAGATTTCGAAGGATTTCTAAAGAGATAGTGCCAGGGATAAGTAATATTTAGATTTTTTATATTGGTCACACTGAATTTGTAGTAGATTCCATTTCTGTACAGGTGGCGAGAAAAGTGCTTTCTACAACTATTCATTTTAGCTTCTTATAGCCAGCTTTATGTGCTAGAACATTGTAAGAATAAAATATAACTGAATTGCATAATCGCATTGCTAATGGGTGATAGATAAATTGCTCCTAAAACAAAATGTTTTTCTACAGTAAGCATAGATAGCTAGTGGACTATATTATAATAAATAGAAGGTACATCTACGTGTAACTGGGTACGCTACGACTACAGAGGGACGTGAGTTCAAGGGTTCGAGAGTCATTTGTACAATTATCTATCAACTACTTGAATAATTCAACTATAGATTTTTTTTCTAGAAAAACATTTTTATCTAAGACTAGAAAAATCCTCTTTACCATGGCGTTCTGATTTAGAAGTACAATGCGATAAGTTTCCGATGTCACGGAGCTAGCTGGTAAGGAGGAAGTTCGGCTTAACATTGAAGCAAGTTATGTATGTACCTACTATTAGTAGTTTCGTATTATATAATCACTGATCTGTCTCTCATATTGTTAACCTTAGTTTTGGCACAGAGATAGGAAAACGACGAGAAGAATAAACTTTCGTATGTCTAGGTGTGCGTTTAAGCCTAAATCACAGAACGGAAGGAGCGGTGCGGGCGTAGTGATGCAAAAATATAGTTTATAATTGATTGTATATTAAATATAATGTTACACGACGTATGTATGCGTAAAAAACTATGTTTTTTGTAACGTATGTGTGACGTCACTTAGCCGTAACACAACTTTATTTAGCATTACATTATATTATATATAGTCTAAACTCGTCCTAACGTTATATTGACATAGTTTAATTAGCGAAAATGACTACTTTATTGGCACTTTCGCGCTGTTGTCCGACCTCCTCGAGAACAATAATGCTTTACCGAAAAGTATACATTATTTCAATAGATTAAGCAACGCTTGTAAATTAGCATAATAAGTCATATTTTGCATTAAAATTCAGTAACAAGCAGTCATGAAAACCCGAACTACTCAAATCAAAGCAATAATTGGTATAAGGGCAAAATAAAAGAAACAAAATAATTCGCTATAACCATTTAATAAAAACCAAAAATTAATTACAACAACGTCAATTATTTTATCATAATATTCAAAATTAAGTACTTGTTTACCCACCACCACTAAAATAGCACAAGAGTGAAAAATAGGAATGTGTCAAATAATTTCTAATTCTGGAATGATAGAAAGAAAAGCACATTGGATTATTTACATAAAAATTGAATATATATAAGGAATCTGATAGGTATCAAGTAATTCATATTCATGAAAATATTGCACTTGTAAAGTCAATGAATAAATAATAGATTTAATCTCAAAATAATACATTGGAAAAATTAAAATGGACGCAATTTGAAAAGAGATCTTAGTTACATAAATAAAATAAAGCCACTATATTGCGTTAAAATTAATAAACTTTCCCTATGGCACTACATAAATAATTTCTTGTAAATTAATTGCTTCATTTAATAAAAATAAACTTTTATAATACATAGAATACTAATGGTGGGCCCCGGGTTGAAAGAATATGATAAAAGCAATCTTTAGATTCTTCATGGATTTTTTATGTAATATTCCTTCAAACCTACGAGCTTACACTGCTACATCACCAAAAAAGTCTACGGTTGCATTTTTATTTTCCACATTGGCAACACTGAAGTGGTACAAACAAAGCCAGATGATTTACGGAAATATTAATGTATATATTACACGACTTCATTTCTCTTTTACTTAAAATAAATAACAATTGATTAAGTACCGATAAAATATAATTATTTATAACTACGTTACTATTCATCTTAGAAAGATCTTAACAAAAAGATCTTATTATAATAGTAATTTGGTAAATTGAATGGAATGTTTTTTGAAGCCGTTTAATTTAGATTTTGATACAATTAATAGAATTGTTACTGAATCAATGATACTAAAATCAATGGAATGTCAATGCAACTTAAAAACTAATTAAGTACTTACTTGCCAGTTGCTTAATACTTATTATCCAATATAGCATTAATGTGTCGAAATTTTACAACCCATCAAGATTTTTAATAATTTAAAATTTTCATCAGTGCGGTAGTTTAAACTTTAGCTGACTTTAGCTGCCATTTAATTTAAAATACCACACTTTTTAATATTAATCACACTGTTCCTTACAATCTTAAAATGGATGATTCAACGCATCGAGAATATAATCCCGTTTAATTCATTTAGTTCTTAATGAGCAGTATAGATGGCACTGTACAAGAACCTGAAACTCCTCAAAATTGAGATAGTATATGTTAAGGAACAGTGACTATTTAATCGTAATAGCAGCCATTACGTTCTATCGCCTACTCTGAGCGTAATATCGATACCTAGATGCGAACGGTAAAGCCGGAGACAGACTTGTAACACCCGACGTGACGTTGACTCTATGGTTCCGGTCGGGTGTTGCGAGTGTGTGCGGCTGGTAATTGAATCGTGTCGTAACAATAAGTGAGGTACCGCGCTCAGTACCGCTGCTGGTACTCGTGGTGCCATCTGTTGAAGTCTATGTGGAATACAACCAGGGAGCCGTTTTCAAGACCCGCTAACAGGAACCTGGAAAGAGTAATGTTCAATTATGGGATGGGCATTCATATTATGCTGGCATTTCAGTGACGTACATATTGTTTAAAAATAAAACGCTCATTGAGAAACGAGCAGTTAAATGTTTTATCTATTTAAGAAGATTTGCTGCTTCTACTCCAAATACATAGACGGTGACTAAATGTGAAGAGACCAAATGTTTTAGCCTTAAATTCGAAGTTCGAACGTTATTTACAATTATTATCTTTAGTTGGCATAATTTACAAAATATATAAAGTCACTCCCTTTTACTCGTGAGAAGTTTAAGGCTGAGATTACGGCCAACTTGAGAGGCGTTAATATAAATTGTGCTGAGATTCCAAACGCCCGGCGCACCCGAGACAGGTAGCACTCGGTAACGCGGTCTAGCTACTTCTAATCTTTTCACCACGTTCACCGTTCTTAGGGACTAATATCGGAAAAGACTACTCAATGGGCTCCTACCACCAGATTTTGAAGGCCACCCTTATGAGTATGTTCATGAAGCTGATAATGCAGTGTACGTACTTCTGGTCGTGCGAGAGCGCGAGCGACGTGACGGGCGCGCCGGCGGGCGGGAAGGCGTACAGCGGCGCCAGCGTGAAGGCGCGCCACACCTCCACCACGCCCGCGTCGCCGCCGCACACCAGGTACTCGCCGCAGCGCGACAGCACCAGGCACTGCACACACAATCGTTCACAAGTCAAAACAATACAAAATTTATCAAAAAAATATAGCTTAAGTGTGAAAATCTGGATGTTTGATAACTGATTGGATTCGGATGAAATTTGGCATGATATACAAGACTTTTCATCCCTGGGATACGCTTTCTTGGGATTATATTTAAGTATCACGCGCGCAAAGAAACATCATTTTGAAGAAATTAATATAGGATCGAAATAAGAACCCTGTGGAATTCCATATATCACATAAATAATACATAAAAACTAAACATATTTTCCGTATTTTTTTCAAATTTTCATTTAATATTTAAATATTAGATAATATTTTACAATGAAAAAGTTATATCGGAAATTGCAAAAGATACAAAAACGGTATTTATTTATTTATTTATTTAAATAGAACGGCCGAAGCCAATTACACTATTTAACATCTAATTTATTTAACCCAGTCATGCATTCTTCTCACAAAAAATCAAACATTCTGATAGTATCATCTTCCATTCATCCGCAAACATATCAAGACTTGTGTTTGAGTCCAGGAGAGCGTTAATAGCGGCTACTGTCCGAGGAATAGGTGACTTGGAGTGTGCAATAGTGCAGTCGCACTATTGCACACTCCAAGTCACCTATTCCTCGGAACTTGGAACAGCCAGTAACCGTTGTTTTCTGCCACGACAGTAATTGTCTGGGACAAAAAGATTGCAGATTTCATTGTGCAGATCAGGATCATCAATAATCCCTCTAATAATTTTAAATATTACAGTCATCTGATCGCGCGACCGTCTTACTTCTAGAAAGTTGAAACTTAAGCAACCCTACAGAAATTTAGTGGGATACATGAGGGGATAAAACCCGTACATGTGCTTGTAAAGGTATCTGAGGAATGGTTTTTGTACTTTCTCTAAAGCCAATGCATATTGCTTCTCAAAAGGATTCCATACGCATGCACTAGACTCAAGCTTACTACGGACTAATGCCCCAAAGACAAGCTTGATAACGTGGGGGTTGTGGAAGTCACGACAGTTCCTTAAAACAAAGCCAAGGCGCCTGAAGCACTCCTTAGCAGTGGATGTGATATGGTCGTGAAAAGTGAGCTTACGGTCGAATATGACTCCCAGGTCTTTCATGGACTCAGTTCTTGTAATTGTATCTCCATTCAGTTTGTATAGAAAGTTGACTGGGCGGCGCATTCGACCGAAAGACATCACGTAGCATTTTGCCTTATTAAATTTCATTTTATTTTCTAAACTCCACTTATATACTGCATCAATGTCTGATTGCAGAGCTTGGCAATCGCGCTCACATAGTATGATCTACTTTATCGAAGGCTCAGCTGAAATCTAACATTTTTGTTTTCATATTCTAGCCTTTCAACTTTGTGATTTCTAATTTATTTTAACGTTCTGATGTAATTCAATTGTTTGTCTGAAATAATAGTAAGTACTGACCTGGAAGTTATCGTTATGCGTCTCGTGGCGCAGGCGGCGGCCGTTGAGCGTGAAGGCGGCGAGGTGGCCCTTGGCGTACGCCACCACCACCACGCCCTCGCGCGACAGCGCCAGCTGCTGCGGCGCGCACACGCCCTCCGCCGCCACCAGCGCGCGCAGCACCTCGCCGAACGTCGTGTGGATGAGGACTGGCCCGTCTGCGGGGGCGGGGGGAGGGGGCATATTAATAGGGTAATAGGGGAACAGTGAAGGTTTTCTGAAATGTTGAGCACCAGGTGGCAGCACTGAGGCGTCAGTCCTAAACACGATAGGACGACGACGTTATGTCGACGTTATTACTAATGTCAAAGTCACTTTTTCAATGAAGTGGACCTCTCGCCTATGTTGCGCCAACTGGTGGACGTAATTTTTCTGAAAACCCTCAATGCTCCGATCCAAAATAAATTGGGATCGAGGAAGAAGCACTAAACTGAAGAGTCAAGTGAAGTTTTTATCAATATTTAATCAAGTATTCTGTTTATTGTGTCTACCTTCGTCCGTGTGTCGCTGCGGGGTGCCAACTGAAAACCAGCGCTGGGTGTCTAACGCTCAGCAAATGCTGAGATGGCTACCCTTTCGGTATGGGCACGCTCAGCGCAATTATTGTGTACTCGTACCTACTATTATTTCTGTTTATTTTGTCTATGTTGCTGTGAGTTTGTGTCTATGCTGAATAAATGTTTTCTATTCTATTCTATTCTACCTATTAATTATATATTTTTTACGCTACAGCTGTTCAGTACATTTTGTCGAGTTATGCGCACAAAAATGTATGGGGCAGTCGATTTTTTTTCACGATTTCTGTGTTGGTCCCAAAAGTTGTTAACAATGATGAGTAATTTACCCCTTTTAAGGTATTACGTTTATTCTGTTACACTTTGTGTATCAAGCTTTATTTTCGTTTGGGTTAAAATGTCATTAAAGACCATATTTTCAATCCTAAATATCAATCTCCAAATCCAACAAGAAAAAATTGTCGAAGCCTTTGCTTTTTGTCTACTGCATCTTTATCACATCACTAAAATTTGTAACAAGTTGTTCTAACAAGTAATACGAGTATAAAGAAGCAATACTCACTGACTGACGAGGATATAACCAGGCCCAGCTCGGCGGACACCAGCACGCCGTTGATGGGCGCGTCGTGCCCCGTCAGCGTCACGCGCGGCGCCGGCGTCTCGCCCTCGCCCACGATGCCGCCGTGGCGCGCAGACCTGCACGGGTATACTGTAGTTACGCTACGTACAAGCAGAGAGCTGGTGGATCTCGGCACCAGGATGCAAGGACTCCAAGGAGGCTATGTCATCCCTGAACAGGAAAACAACTAGGCGCCTTCTGCGGCTGGACAGAGGCAGCCTGCGAATGGTGTCGGAGGCCATCACCGGCTTACTCAATAGCCACTTCCTTACTATAGGTTTAAAATATTTGCGCATGTGTTTCTACAGTGCACACTCATCACCGAAATACTAAAAAAAAATCACTGAATTTTCTTACAGATACCCTGGACCACATAAGAGGCCAATCTGCTTCTGAAGGGAGTTAGGCTGGTTAGCATGACGGTCGCTATGGCCCATGCAATGGTCCAACATATGGACTAAGTGCGGAAACCAAACCCACTAATGGAATAGAATACTATACATTGCTCAGAACAACAACTAGCGTACAAGAAACTGATCCTCGGAGAGTCGGTTGGTGGTAGAATAGTCCTGGCAAGTCATATAATACTGAATTTTTTTTTACTATTTATAGGCACGCGTTTGACCACTATCTCACCTGATGGTAAGCGATGATGTGGTCGAAAATGGAGCGCGCTTGCCTAGAAGTAACCTATTCACTCTTGACTTAAAGACTCCCAGGTTGTAGGTACCAGGACACACAGAATCCGGCAGGGAATTCCACTACTTACCAATGCCATAGCAGCACGGTGCAGTCTTCAGACCCTGACGCGATGTAGCAGTCAGACGTAATATTGCACTCAGAGCGGCACACACAGGTCACCACTCCGTAGTGTCCAAAGATTATTTGTACTATTTTGGCTGTGAAACAAAAACAAATAATTTTATAGAGGGTACTTTCACAGGAAATCGGAAGGTTTTGGATAAATTGTGGACACTTTTATTCTACACTGTTACTTTGATCTGCAACCCCAATGGGTTGCAACGTCAATACGTCAGCTGCCATATTAAAAAAAGAAACATTCCCTTCGCAGTGAAAACGCTAGAATTTATCGTTTGCTTGTATTTACCCAAGCACGGCAGTATCTGTTACCCGCAGTACATATGTCTTCTTTATTATCACCTATGAACATCCTAGTATTCTTACACAGATAAAAAAGCTAGAAGTAGAACGCTCACGCAAAGAAAAGATATCCTACATCTCTTGTCTTGTCCCTTTTTTTCAGGTTGACCCATAACCACCACAGCCAGCTCAGAAGGTGCCTGTTCACTCTTGCTTTGAAGATGGCAGGGAACACAAAAACGTCACCTAAGGCCGCAGTAATGTTAAGGGTGAGGCATTACACACTATAACACACTATTCCCAACCACTGCAAGTCCTAAAACTCTCTGATTATGGCTCTACGGCTGAGAGCCATTATCAACAGTAGTGTACGCCTACCCTAACAAATGTCACGTAAGGCCGCAGTAATGTTAAGAGTCTGACTGTACCTACATGAAAATATATGACAAGTTAATGGACCTATCCAGACCCTATCAGTCACTAATCCGGCTCGAAGGACCAAAATGTAAGCCCACCCTAACAAGTAGAAAAACCCGAACGCCGATGCTGGCAGAGAGTTCCTCACTCGGGCTTTGTTATTTTGAAGGTTGGTAAGGTATGTGCGATATCTTACCCGTCTCCGTGCTGAAGACCCGGAAGCTGTTGTCCCAGAAGCCGGCGGCGATGAGGAAGCGCGAGTCCACGGTGGTGACGAAGCAGTTGCTGCGCGCGCGCACACGCTGCGAGAAGTTGTCGCCCAGCTGACGACGTGATAGTGCTTGGGCGCCGCCCGCCGCTGAAAAACCATGTTTTTGTTAGTTACAGTCTGAGGGTCACGATGTCATGGCTGTATTTCATGTTATTCTCTTTCTTTGGAGTGCAACAAAGATTGCTTTCAAAATAAATAAGTCAGTATTTGCTAGTGTTTGTTAATTGTTACCACACAGACACCACAGAGGTATTGGCGCAAATATATTTGAAAACGAAAAAATTAAAATTCAAAGGAAAAAATCAAAGCTGCATCGCATCGATTATGAGCAGACTACGAATGCGTGTCGGCGGACCTAAAGTATCGAATGAGCTCGCTAAGGCATACAAAATCACGCTCTCCTTGTGCGCCGTTCGTAGCTACGCACAATTTTCTTGATTTTTTGTTGATAACTGAATTTCCTTTAAAGTCATATTTCGTAGGCAAGGAAATGATAAACGTATTTTTTCAAAGGTCAGGTGTTTTCTGTCTTTGTATTAATTAACTAGCAGCGCAGCGCCCAGCGGTTTCATCCGCGTAATTCCCGTTCCCGAGAGAATACGGGGATAAAATATAGCCTATGTTCACTCGGTAAAGATGTAGCTTTCTAATCTTAAAAGAATTTTTTAAATCGGTCGATTCGCAACAAACAAACAAAAAATTAAATCTTTCGTCTTTATAATATTAGTATAAATATGTATAACTCACCCCACACGGGGTCCATGAGCAGTGGATGGTGCGGGTGGTGGTTGTGGTCGGTCTGGTGGCGCGGAGCATGAGGCGCGTGCGGCGCGTGCGCACAGCCGCCGCCCGCCCAGCGGTGAGCTGCGAAGGCGCGGGCTGCCGATACCTGTACAGAATGATGTTAGTTATAAAGTAAAAAATGTGGTTATAGCCTTCATCAATAACCTAAACAAAAAAAAACTCCCTTTGCGACTGGATAGGGGTAGCCTGCGAATGGTGGCGGGTACTATCGGGGGTGATTAGGGTGGGGGAGGGGTGATAAGGGTAGGGGGCGATATTTAGGGTTTTAGGATTAAGGCAATATTAACAAAAACCTGAACTTACCGTAACAACAGCAGGCATAGCCAGCTGGGGATACGTATTAGCCGACACATGCACCACCGCCGCATTTGAGGGCAGCTTCAGCCGCAGACACACGTCGTCAGGGGCGGCGGCGAACATGAGCGGCGCCAGGTGCATGGTGGAGGCGCGCGGGGGGTGCGGCTCGCTCAGCAGCTGCGCCGGCGTCTGCCCGAAGCTGCGGATCTGGTCCTCGATGGCTGCCCGAGTCACGGGCTCCGTGATCTGGTCGAGCCGGACCCCGCCTTCGTACGTTAGGTAGTAGAACACGTTCGTCGCGCGGACCGCTTCGGGACCTGGGGGGGGGAGTGAGAATTTTGGGATTTTAAGTTTTGTAGTGAATTTTGTAGTGATTTTGGTGTTCATGTGTCTGAATCTTATAATGGAAATTGTGTTATAATGATGCAATTATAAGAAAAACATATGACACATTTTTATCTTAATAACACATTTAATTTCCCTGCTTTCTTGACAAGTTTTGACTGATTGTTTGTAGCTGCGATGAAATTGCGTCTAGATTTTGAACGTATTTAAATACGGTTCAGTCTTCTGGATAATATTGATCAGAAAAGCTTCTCAAAATTCGCCCCATTTAGCCAAAATATATGAATGAAGACTATCTTACTAAACATTCTCAGACTTTAATGTGAGAACCTTGCTGAAATACATTAAAACTCAATCTTAGCTCTTACCTCTCTGCTTATAACCGAATATTAGATCAATCCATTGGTGCAGCTGACAGCTGACGAACTCGGACTCCAGCGCCATGCGGTTGATGCGCACGAACTCCTCGGCGGAGGAGGCCCAGGGCGGCAGCAGCACGTCGCCCGAGGGGGACTCCGGGATGCCCAGCCGGAAGCCGGAGCTGTTCACCAGCATCTCCGGCAGGAAGAACAGCTCGGGGATCAGTTCCTGCACAATAATGATTGTTGTGTTTTATGTTGCCCTGGTAGCTGAAGATAGACAAGCCTTTCTCCAAGTTTCTTTTGCACCTTTCTTGTGTGTTTAAACCACCTTGTAAGTCCAAAACAAAAACTACGAAGTTTATTTTCACTAATTTCAGTAACTGTTGCGGATATTAGAAGATGATGTTGAACAACTTTTCCTAACACAACAAGTATACTTCTTACTTAAATGGAAATTCCCTGAAGACCAAATGTAAACGTTTTCTTAAGTTATTGAAATAAACATTTATTAAACATTTATTATTTATTAACTTCTGTTTTATTTTTGAGCTTATCTGGTGGATTAGCCTATTTAAAGGTAGCATAATTTCAAAACTATTAATGTTAAAATTATAAAAAAAAAAATATAATTAAAATCCTCACAGTAAGCCCTTTAATTTGATATGCCACACGAGACAGATTGATAACTTTTTTTTTAAATTTTCTAGTTTGACCCCCAAAAGTGACCCCATACAAAAAATTTGTTTATTTTCGTAATGCATCCGTGTTTGGGTCACAGACGTCCATATGTATTCCAAATTTCAACAGAATGGATCCAGTAGATCCGGAGAAAACTGGCTGTAACAGACGTACGGACAGACAGACGGACAGACAGACACCCGAGTGATCTTATAAGGGTTCCGTTTTTTATGGATGTTCGGAATCCTAAAAACCTTCTCAATGCAGTTTAACAGTACATTGAAGGTTTTCGTAGGTATGATAATGATTTGAAATTGCTTTACAGATTTTTCTTATGAAGTAGCCTGTAAAGAAGTATACTGATGCTCTTTACCTTGACGTCGGAGGTGTCTCGCTGGCAGTTCTTCCACGACATGGCGATGGAGGAGAACAGTCTGTTGGGGTGGTCGAACTTGCCGCCCTGCAGCGCCAGGAACATCGTCGTCATGGGCTCCTGGTAGGGAAAGAAACATTCATCTTGTAATTATAAGATTGCCTAATTTGTGCATTTGATTTCATTGGTACATTTTAAAGAGTAATACGTGTTGACAGGATGGTAAAAAACAGGCAAAGGCGAGTCGGACTCGCCCACCGAGGGTTCCGTACAAATTTGTAGTTGCAAATTACTTTAAATTATGACTATATTGTTTTATGATTTAATTACAAATGTATAGTTTTCAGACTTTTTCCTATAGTTATAGTATAAGACGATATTCCTTGCCAAATTTCATAGTTCTAGGTCAACGAGAAATACCCTATACATTTTGATTCCCTTAAGAGTGTCGAAATATACGTTTTTTGCTGCATAAACGACCGTATCTTTTTTAAAGCTAACTTAGAAGTTTGACTTTTTCACAGCTGCAAGGGGCCATAGACCTCAAGTGATCCTATAAGGTTTCCGTTTTTTCCTTTTGAGGAAAAAACTTTTTACAAAAAAAAAATACAACCGACTCCCAAATAAAGTAAAAAATAACTTTAAAATTGACACTGACTAAAAAGAAAAAATAAAAAAAGGAAAGGAAGAAATTTATTTTTTCCTTTGTAGTGTTTTTATTTTATTTGGGAGTCGGTTGTATTTTTTGTAAAAAAGTTTTTTATTTTTCACTTTTTAGTGGTACCCCACATCTAACAACACCACTGGAAAATCGCAGGAAAGCAAAATACGCAATTTCGTTTAGTTAAATGACAAAAAACCGTAATCCATGTAAACGAATTCCAGCTATTTTGATTTAAAAGCCAAACTTCCTAGTCGATTTTGATAAAATTTCTATGATATCGATCAGGAAGTATATCCTTTCAGATAAAACATGAATTTTTCAAATCGGTGCACAAATGACGGAATTATGAGGTAACAAACATAAAAAAATATATAACTGAATTAAGAACCTCCTCCTTTTTTGAAGTCGGCAAAAAATTCGGAAGTGTTTAGAAATAAGGTTAGCCAAGCTCCATTTCCAGCAACGTCTTAATACCAGGGACCGGCCGGGTACTCGTTGAAAGGGTTTTTGAACGGGTTTTTTTAAGCGCTTCAAAAATAAACCCTATGATACGTGTTACACTCTTGAACGGGTGTTTTGTAACCCCTTCCGAACGGCTTACCCTTTCAATACCCTGTAACTCTGTAACAGGGTAAGCCATTCGAACCCAACACATCGTAATATGCACTCTTCGAAATCGACATTAGTTTGAAAATTGCATAACCACGACCGCATGTGACATCTCGTCGCCCGGCGCGCGCCATTGTTGCATGTACCAAGCGACTTGTAAACATGGAATAATAATCATTGTCCGTATGATCTTATAGTTCAATTTTTCTTGTCACACAGGCTAAACATTGAAGGTAATGTTTCTTTTTCGTGTCTATTCTTGTTTATTCTCATCATTCGTCATTTAATTCGGAACACGGACGGAACTACGGAAGTAACTTAAATAAACTTAGCAGTGTTTTTGTTTACTTAATGTTGTCATTTTTATTTTATTTTATTTGTTTGGGAAAATAAACAGTTATACATTAAAAATCTTATGCTAAGTTATAAATATATCAGAATAACAAATGTATAACCTACGACATTTTCCACAGCATATTTAAGTCATAATATAATAGTGCGCTATTCTAAGTTGTAAAAACAGGAAAGTACTTAGTTAGTAGTGAGCTTTTAACAATAGGCATGCAAACAACGGATAAATAAAGAGTGAGAGAGAATAAGTAAACAATAAATTAACCATTGTAATCTAAAATAATTTTGTAGATAAGACTTCTAAACTTTGGAGCAGAGACAGAAGTCATCATCATTTCAGCTAATATCCGTCCACTGCTGAAAGTAAGCCTCCCCCAAAGAGCGCCAACTATCCCGGCCTTGAGCAGTCCGCATCCATCCGCTGCCAGCCACCTTCTCTAAATCATCGATCCATCGTGCCGCAGGGCGTCCCACGCTACGTTTGCCCATATGCGGTCTCCACTCTAACACATGTCTGTTCCATCGACCGTCTGTCCGTCTGCAGACATGGCCGGCCCACTTCCACTTCAGCATGCTGATCCTACGCGCAATGTCAGTAACTTTAGTTCTCTGACGAAATACATCGTTGTGAATTCTATCCACCAGAGAAACCCCGAGCATTGCTCTCTCCATTACACGCTGACCAACCTTGAATTAGTGGACCAGGCCTATGGCGAGTGTTGTCCACGTTTCGGCTCCGTAAGCTATTACGGGTAGGACGCACTGGTTATAGACCCTGGTATTAAGGGATTGTGGGATCGACGATTCAAAGATATAACGCAGCTTCCCGAATGCCGCCCAGCCCAAGCGAATTCTTCTGGTCGCCTCCTTCTCAAAGTTGTGCCGCCCAAGTTGTATAATTTGGCCTAGATATTTATGTATTCTTCTGTAAAGATTCCGCCTTGATTTCAATGTCATCCGCAAATCGGAGGTGTGAGATATACTGACCGTTGATATTTATGCCCCATCCTTTCAATGAAGCGTCTTGAAAACGTCCTACAACGCATTCGTCAACAGTTTCGGAGAGATGACGTCTCTCTGTCTTACACCTCGACGCAGTTGGATTGATTTTGTGCTCTGTTCTTGTACTTGGACGGTAATTGTTGCGGCCTTGTACAGACATCTCATCACCTCTACGTAGTGGTAGTCGATAAGACATCTCTGCATGGACTCCAGGACAGTCCAGGTCTCGACGGTGTCGAAGGCTTCGTCGTATTCCACATGCGCTAGGCACAGAGGCGGATTATATTCCTCGGTCTTTTGAATTATTTGCCTGAAGGTGTGTATGTGGTCTGCGTTGCTGTAGCCTTTTCGAAACCCGGCCTGCTCCGATGGTTGGAAGTCATCGAACTTTTGGGCGAGACGATTCGAGATAACTCTCGAAAACAGCTTGTAGACGTGGCTCAGGAGTAAAATGGGGCGGTAGTTCTCGTGGAGCGTGTTATTGCTCTTCTTGAAGAATAATACCAGCACGCTGCTCTGCTATTCTTCCGGTGTTATGCCAGTGTGGATGACGGAATTGAAGAGCTTTACAAGCTCTGTCAAGACAGGTGTTCCTCCTTTGCTTAGCTTTGTGGTTATCCCGTCATCCCGCGGTTATGAAGTTGTCCGAGAGCTATCCTAATCTCACCCATGTGAATGTCGGGTAGCTCGTCTTTGAGATGGTGTGTAAGCCTAGCCCGTAGATGATCCGCGCCGTGGGCCTGAGGTGGGCATGTTTTTTGAGCATACAAGTCTCCATAGAACGTTTCGACTTCAGCGAGTATCTCTGGCTTCGAGGTGACGGTGGTGCCTTGTGACGTTTTGAATTTCGGCAAGTGACAACGAGAGGTATGGGGCTTGACAAATACCTTCGAGCCCTTATTCCGTGCTATGGCTTGCTCGATGTCTCGGGTATTTGGACTCCCGAGTGTCGCGTCTGATTAGCTTCTTGATCTCCCTGTTAAGTAACTGACGCTTAGACGGTGTGGCATTCGGGAGTTCTCGTCGTTTCCTCATCAATTCCAGATTCTCGCTTGTGAGTACTGATTTATTACGTATATATTACGTCCATAACTCATTGGTCGAAAGTGTTTATTACCTACCTCGCGGATGATACGTAAGCAGGCTTTCGGTGGCATCGTTAATGTCCTCAGTGGTTTCCAACATGGCAAATCGGGTCTGGAGGTCCTACTGGAAGCTTTCGCGACCAGCTTCGACCTGGGGCAGCGTTGGTCTGACGGTCGACCTCGTTAGGCGCACTCTTTTGATTTTACCATTAATATTCAGATTGCCTTTAACCAGTCGGTGATCACTTCCGGTATTGTCCCTGTTGATCACAGAGAAATCTCTTAATATATGGCGCTTATCAGACATAACGAAGTCGATCTCATTCTTTGTCACGTTATCGGGGTTTCGCCAGGTCCACTTCCTTTGAGGATTCTTCTGGAAAAAAGAGTTCATCAGAAAAAGCCCCTGAGCCTCGAGGAAGTTTACCAGCATTCGCCCTCTGTGATTTCTGCGCCCATAGCCAAATGGACCTACTCTCGACTCATCACTCTCTTGTACTCCCACTTTAGCGTTGAAGTCACCCAAGACAACAGTGTAGAATGTTTTGTTACGAGACATAGCTTTCACTATGTCTTCGTACGTGGCCTCGACTTCTTCGTCAGGGTGTGCGGATGTTTGACTTTTCTGATATCTTAAGTAAAAGGTATCAAGCCCTTGCCGACACGCCGCCGCATTCCACAATGTTACCCCTGAGTGACTTGTGGACCATAAACCCAACGCCACCTTGGGATGGTTGGTGTCCTTCTCGGAAATAGAGCAAATGACCACTATAGAGGTGTATCATCTTCTCCCCGTCTTCGGATCTCCGATAGTCCCACGATGTGCTAGTTAAAACGACTTAACTCTACTTCCAATTCAGCGAAGCGCTCGTTCAGCCGCAGAGAGCGTCCGTTGTACGTCGCCAGGTCAAAAACCGTTACCGTGGCCGGTACCATGGCCAGGAATAGTGCAGCTACCGGGAACTGGGGGCCGTGAATCTGGGATCCTAGGTTGCTTCTCATAGTGAGAATTTGCCATAGTCACCACGCTTAGCAGGCGGGTTGGTGACCGCAGTTCCTGGAATGCTTTCTCTTATAGTGTTGCTGCCCACTGTAAGGTTCGGCATTTGGGAGCATTCCAGCATGGTTCATGGATATACCGCCATGTTTCGGTTACCGGAGCCAAAAAACGGATGCGTTGTTGTCATTCCGACTAATATCCCTTAGTCGCCTCATACGACACCCACGTGAGTAGATGGGTTGGTCTATTCTTTTTACTTGCCGGATACTACACGGCAAAGTGTATGTGGTAGTACTTTTCTATTAAGCAAGGAATTTAGGGAGGTATTTTATCTGTGACAATGTCACAGCCGAGGCGAGGTGCTGTTCACCGATATTATGTATACGATGCATCAATTGACACAAGCAAATGTAATGCCATAACATAACTTGTAAAAAACCAAGTCTTCCAACTCAGTTCTTCTACCGTAAAAAGTTGTGAGATCCATGTAATATCAAGTCGGTTAATTTATTCAGTCTCTACTTAAGGATCTTTACTTGAGATACATTGTGTTTTCATGCGATGGCCAATTCAATCTATGTAGTGTGTGTGACTAAATGGCACCGTGTTTATGCACGTTAAATCATGTGCCGCTACTTTGAAAAAAAAAAAACTAAATGGCAGCGAGAGTGCTATGCCAAGCTCCCATAGAAAAACCTGACAATTGCGAGTCGGACTCGCGTGCAACCGTGTGACATATCAAATGCCCTTCCATTTACTTACTGTGAGAGTTTTAATTATATTTTTTTTCATAATTTTAAAATAAATGGTTTTGAAGTTATTCAAGAAATTAGACGAAAAATGACCATTCCCCCACTTATCTCCGAAACTACTGAGCCTAAAATATTGAAAAAATGGAGATAATAGATTTTTGTCTATAGATTACAGGAAAATCTATAAAAAGTCTATAGTGTTAAAATAACATGTTATTAAAATGAAATTCGTAAGGAACCCTTTGCACGCGAGTCTGACTCGCACTTGGCGAGTTTTTATTAGAATAAAAACATTTCGCGCGCGTCGCGTCGCTCGGCACTTTTTTTCACAACCGCCAGAGTTTGCATCGAACCAAATATACTATACCTACGAGTACACAGTTTAAAGTTTAAACCTATTAATATATATCATTGCCGCCTGTGCTAGTGATCGTACTCGGGAATTCGTCTTGATTCTCTGTAAAAAGCGGCTGACTATATTCTTGGAATCGTACATTACCATCATCAGTATCGCTAGCGTCACCTGAAACACAATCAATCCTATTGGTAATAATAATAAAAATATATGTTACTAAATAAATAATAAGTAGGTACTTACAAGGCCAAGTAATTCAGTTGTAACTTGTAACTTAACATAAATACAATAATTTTAAATAACAAATATAATTACACATCACAATATTAACATTAAGGTACCTAACTCAGTACTTTAAATAATAATCACTAACCTGTGTTACTCATCCTAATTATTAGCTCGCTTATCTGTCGACTTTCATCACTTGTTTTCAAATTCGTAATAAGTCAATAAAAATAGTTAGGCAATGAGGCGCCGCTCGGGTGCAAGTATCCCGCACCTACATGCAGCTCAAGTGTATTAGGTAAGTCAGGGTAACCCGAATAAAAGCTGTTCGTGAAGGTAACCTCTTCAAAGGCTTAAGCCATTGAAGGGGTTAACCCCTTCACGTGCTTACCATAATAAAGGTGGTAACCGTTTCGCTGGGTTTCGGAGATGTAACTCGATCAAAAGGTAACACTGCGATATGAGTTACCTCATGTACGGCTTACCCTATCAAAAGGCTTAACTCTTAAGCGGGGTTGTCCGGTCCCTGCTTAATACTGACGCTTACAGGCACTCCCCAGTTACTGAGCTGTTGATTACTAAGATATGGACGTCAGATATGCAGACGCTCCGTGTAAAATACTGGCACTCGGATGCATCCATGAGACTGGAAGACGAGCCCAATTTAGTTGGGAATAGGCAGATAGAAATTCGCTTGGGCTGGGCGGCATTCGGGAAGCTGCGTGATATCTTTTTATCGTCGATCCCACAATCCCTTAAGACCAGGGTCTATAACCAGTGCGTCCTACCCGTAATGATTTACGGAGCCGAAACGTGGACACTCACCATAGGCCTGGTCCACAAATTCAAGGTTCCTTAGCGTGCAATGGAGAGAGCTCGGGGATTCTCTGGTGGATAGAATTCGCATCGAAGTCGCCAGAGAACTAAAGTCACCGACAATGCGCGTAGAATCAGCATGCTGAAGTGGAAGTGGGCCGGCCATGTCTGCAGACGGACAGACGGTCGATGGAGCAGACGTGTATTAGAGTGGAGACCGCGTATGGGCAAACGTAGTGTGGGACGCCCTGCGGCACGATGGATCGACGATTTAAAGAAGGTGGCTGGCAGCGGATGGATGCGGACTGCTCGGGACCGGGATGGTTGGCACTCTTTGGGGGAGGCTTACGTTCAGCAGTGGACGGATACTGGCTGAATGATGACGCAGATAGATTGTATTAATATTTCCGCTGTTCTTAATTTAGCTTTATATGCTTACTGTAAGTATTGACCATTCTCCATTTGCCGTTGCTTAATTTTACCCCATAAATAGCCAGCCTGTGTACGAGTATTACCTTAAAGACGACAAAACACCATATTCTATTTCGACGACTTTTTAACATTTTGTTCCTTTTTCTTGTCACAAACAATCGCCTCAGGCCCGTACATCTGCCGCGGCGCGTCAGTGAGCAAATGTTTTGACGTGCAACGCTTTTAGTGCAGACGATTTAATGCACGCACTAACTTACTATGATAGGTGGCAAAGCGAGCCCCTTTGAAGATTCTCTTAAAGCACCCAAAACACCATTGTTCAAAGACTTACAGACTCTTACTTGAAATAACTAGTCGACGACTTGTAAATTAAGTGTTCAAGATAGATGGATCCATTACGATTTTGTGCGATTGAAGAGAACGATTTATGGTATGGTATAGCATCCTTTCGTTTGTGTTGTCCTGGTACTTTAATCTTCTGTTTTAGTAGACAACTTTAATTAATTAGCGCGTAAATGAGTGCGCTGGTTATTATGGAGAACGAATTTTTAATTGTTTTAATGTGTTTCCAATCATAATAATTTAGTTTGTCAGCAGCACATTCCCAGTCAGATAATGAAGAAACGTGATGCAAACACAAGTAATTATAAACACTAACAGACAGTACCAAAAGATAGCCCGCCGTTAATTTATTCAGCAATTGACGCGTTTACCAGAGCGTGATGAACTGTAGTGAGTACCTACAAGATAAACAATTACATTGTTAGAAGTGAATCAATTTAAGATTGGCGACTAATCGTTTACACTGAGATTAATTAATGGTGCATGCCGCTGATTTAATAAAGTCTTAGTTATTATTTAGGTATGAGCCAATTATCACTTTGTTAGTAGAATTGAGAACTCAATTTGAGATTTATTTTATTTTAAACTAATCACAATTTTCATTACTGTTCCACTCCTATTGGTCTTAGCGTGATGAAACAAAGGAAACAAACAAACTCTTCAGCTTTATATATTAACTAGCTTTTGCCCGCGACTTCGTACGCGAATATCCCGCTTTTCCCGATCGCGTAGGAATTTCGAGAAATCCTCCTTTAGTGCTTCCCTTGCATTCCCCAAGGAACCTACATGTGAGTTTGTGGGGGGTATTATCTGAATCTACTGAACCGATTTTGAAAATTCTCTTCCCAATAGAAAGCCACGTTATTTGCGGGTGTCATAGGCTATATAAACCCGAAAAATACCGCCCAACGAAGTGGGCACGGATCATTTCTCATAATTTGTCTCAGTTATGAGAATATATGAGCAGCACGGGTTGATATTTAAGATTAAGCTAGGGTCGGCTCGTGGATGGATAGCTCCATTATGTTCCGAGCCCTTTCCGATTCTCAGAATGCATGTTAACCCGATGTTTTCGGCAATTTTCTGTTGATCTTTGACAGGCCGTTATGGATAGTTATGACAGGCCCGAAGGTTGACAACCAGTCTTTAAGGACGATCATGTGAACCAGTACCTGGGTTCTTTTTCTTTGCCTCCACCCTGGGGCGGGCGGAGGGGTCTGTCAGACTCTTACTGACTAAAACCAACCTGGTGTTCCATCTCTCACCTATACCGGGGATCGTGGGAACTTATTCGACTTCCGTAATCCCCGGCTGGTGCCGGCCCGCCTCTGCGGGCCATCTCGGGTCAGCGGGGGGAGTTTGACTCCCCCGGCAACGTCAAAGAGGGGCGCATGGAAACACCACGCGCCGCCACCTCAGGTCCAGATTAATGGGGGGCGACAGACATCCCCAAGTCCGCCACTCTTGGACAGAGTTAGGGGGGCCGGAAGAGGGCAGTGTATGCTCTCCTCCAACGCCCGGTGCGCCTGCTGCGGGCCGGGAGAGAGGTCGAGATCTCCCTCATGTGAACCAGTACTTGGGATGGTCCAACTAGTACTCGCTTCAAGTTATTAATACAGGTAGGAGGTATTCAGCTGCATCCAATGGGGTGCAACTGAATCATCATCATATCAGCCGAAAGACGTCCACTGCTGGACATAGGCCTCCCCCAAGCGTCGCCACAACGACCGGTCCTGCGCGTCTCGCATCCATCGGCTACCCGCGACCTTCAACAGGTCGCGCCAACGTTGCGTATTCTGGTACGCGGTCGCCACTCAAGAATTTTTCTGCCCCATCGACCATCTGTTCTGCGAGCAATGTGCCCTGCCCTGCCTGCAATTGAATACCCGACGAAATATCTGTCTAACCAGGCTTTAAGCCAATTCGACTAAAAGTCTACTTGAGGTCGAATCGGGTCGGATCCCCAACACAGGAAAAACTAAAATGATGAAGACTTTTCTTCAGTAATATAGGCTTGGGCAAAAAAGTTTATAAATATTTATTGTGTTTTATTTTTAACCTAAAATCATCCTATTTGCGAGGCTGCAAAAAGTGCACAACAATGTTCTTTAAGTTATTTCAAGCGTCGAAACTGTACCTCATTAGATCCGCACGGGCGACGTTTAATTCCGTCGCCAAATGTTGGGTGTAGCGTCGGAATTGATGTGCCGAGTATTTGCCATAAATCATACACGCGCGGTCACTGGCAACACTCAATTAGTATTTAATTTTACAGGCGAATGTGTTGCCATTCGGAGAGAAGACGCGTTTCGATTCCAGAGTGCGTAATTTAATTAATATGTTGATTAGGTTTTGTCCTTTTGTGTATTATTTGTTTTGACCGTGTTGGGATGCTAATTTTGTATTAATCATTTGGTGGATTTAGACTACTTACTTTCAACTGTTATTAGTTGTTGTTATTATCCTATCGTACTATAATATAATATTTAATATTATATCCCAACTAATATTATTATCCTTACTTCCTTACTTATTAATATTATAAATGCGAAAGTAACTCTGTCCGTCGCGGACATAGGCTACTTTTTATCCCAGGAGTATGTACCCTAGGGACCACGCGGGCGAAGCCGCTGGCAGAAGCTAGTATTATATATTATTTTGGCGTGAAAGCGCGACAGACAGACAGAGTTACTTTCGCATTAATAATATTTTAAAGATTTTAAATGCTTTCGCATTTAAAATCTTTACTAATTAAGTTTGTGTGTTTTACGTCAGAACCCCTGAAAGGATCTTCATGAAATTTGGCACAGAGGTAGATTATAGTCTGGAATAACACATATAGGCTACTTTTTATCCCAGGAGTGTATTCCCTTAGAGATCACGCGGGTGAAGCCGCTGGCAGAAGCTAGTTAATATATACCTATGCATGCAAAAGTTCACAAAAGTCAAAGAAAGTCAGTCAAGTACAATTTGACATTTTTTACCTATTAAATTTTGACATTTATTTACCTATTACTTTTTGACATTTATTTACCTATTACTTTTTGACATTTATTAACCTATTTAATTTTGAATACTAAATATATACACTTAAAATAAAATATCCTAACTAAGATAAGGCGTCAAAAAATTCGTCCGCATCGCTGTCCACCGGAAGTGAGCCCAAAAGACTGGCGGCATTGCCACGTTGTATGGCAATGCTTATCCTCTGTCCGAGGTAAAAGCCAGCCCTTGGGTCACGCGAAGTGTCAACTAAGCGTTTAGATAGATCTTTAAATAAGGCATGGGCACTCGGACCCCACGGTCCAAGAGTTTCAACCCCAAACGGCTCAAAAATATAATTGCCAACAAGATTATTATATTTCCGCCGCTTGAGGCTCTCAGCAGCCGCAGCGGCAGTACCAGCACAGCACGACGAGCTAGGAAGATGGGATGGCGCAAGAGTATCGACACAAGTAGCGTCCCACACTAAAGGCCTACCCATCTTCCATGGAAACAAAGACATACCGTCCGGTCGCTTGCCGTCGTCGCGTGCCAGGCCATTGGGTTCTAGTACGGCTGGAACGCCGACGGCGACAAGAGCGCGTCGGATAATGTCGTTGATGTTTGCGTGCCGTGCAAAGCGACCCGCACACATCAACGCATTTTGACATTTTTTGACCTATTATTCTTTTCTCTTTTTTTTTTTACAATCAATTCACAGTCTTCGAACACAGACCTAATAAATATATACATAATGATACATACAATTTGACATTTATTTACCGATTACGTTTAGACATTTTTTTTTCCTATAATACAAACTCGGACCTAATAAATATATCCATATTTATAGATACAATTCTACATTTAAAATAATTTTCGTAAATATTGAATACCTTGAAATGCTACTTAGCCGTCTTCCTCTCTCCTAATTTCTGCTGTGCCCGACAGGGTCCATATTGATCTCTAAACTTGTATGTACCATCTATGTTATACATATGGAACGCAATAAAGAATTGAGTAAGAATTGAGTAAGAATTGAGTAAGAATTGAGTAAGAATTGAGTAAGAATTGAGTAAGAATTGAGTAAGAATTGAGTAAGAATTGAGTAAGAATTGAGTAAGAATTGAGTAAGAATTGAGTAAGAATTGAGTAAGAATTGAGTAAGAATTGAGTAAGTCAGTGAAATCTGTTGTCAGAAATCGGAAACTTAACGATATGAAATAGTTCAGGTCGTTATGATTCTATTTTTGTGGAACCAATATTATTACCTACCTAATATGCCTGTAGTTATTTTATCTGGACCGTTAAGGCCTTACTAGGAACTTCTTTAGCTTATCTCTATCTTAGGACTGGGCTCTATCTAAATGAGTCCAATTCATACCGTACCTCTACCTAGGGTAACAGAGACGATGCTTGCCAAGTTACTAGGAATTGATTTTCCTAAATGACTTACAATGCGGACGAGCCAGTTGAGTACGAAGGCAGCGGTGGAGTAGTGTGTCCCGTAGTGGAAGGGCGGCGTGGACTCGTGCTCCCACGTGTTGTACCTCTCTTCGAAGTACGCTCGCCGGCTTGGGTTCAAGGCTCCGATCGGCTGCGAATAAGGAAAAATATTAAACATTCATGCACACACAAAAGAAGAGCTCAGAGATACTGCTTATAAAACCTGCCAGCAGACCTGCGACAGGTAGGTTGATAATGTAATTATCCGGCTGAAAAGGATACTCGAAAATTAATATCATTTTAATTCCAGTGCAAACAAATTTTACGCGGTACTTATGGCTTCAGTAAAAACTAGAACCGGCTCTGAAGAAGAGAAGAAAATATGTGTTGCAAACTGGATCCGAACGAAGTGAAAATCTTGAATTAAGAATCAATCAATTTTAATCTTGATTTAATTATCATAATAATTATTGCCTATTATTCTAAAGCTTTGTATCACTAATTAGTTTGCCATTGGATTATTCTGAGCAGTATGTCCCCTTGGAGACGAAATCCCTTTAGGATATTTCGTCATATCTCGTGCGGGCGATGTACCAGCCAATCATAAGACGTCAAGGTGCTAAGATTATGTTTACCTTGGAGAGATCCCTGTAGTTGGAAGGCTGGCTCAGGTCCAACTCTTCGCTCTCGTAGTTCGTTAGGATCCATGGGAACACCGGGTATTGGTTCAAGTCGTTGTATGTGCGTCCTGTGAACAAAAAACATAAGCATTTGTTAAAATTATCCTCTATCATCCTTTGACCACCTTCTCATGAAGACATAATTTTTCAGGTAGTTGGATAATTTTATGACAGAATAATAATTTTGATTCAATTAAACGGAAAGGAAGGATTTGGTCCCACAATTATAAAAAGCTAATAAGTTTTATAACAAGATAATTGCTAAGGCTAGCCATAAAAGATGTTATCTGCAGTCATTCAATGTGGGTAACTACCTAGTAACCTAAGATCCCAGAGCCCCCGCATCTTACTTTTTTTCTCAGTACATTCTTAACAAAATCTGTGGGAAGTAGTGTTACTATTATGTACCTACTTTGAACACACTGCTAGCTAAGGCCGACGGGATCTTGGACTACAGTACCAGGAGACCAGTTAGATAAAGCGCTTAGGAAGGCCGACGGGATCTTGGACTACAGTACCAGGAGACCAGTTAGATAAAGCGCTTAGGAAGACCGACGGGATCTTGGACTACAGTACCAGGAGACCAGTTAGATAAAGCGGTTAGGAAGACCGACGGTATCTTAGACTACAGTACCAGGAGACCAGTTAGATAAAGCGCTTAAGAAGGCCGACGGGATTTTGGACTACAGTACCAGGAGACCAGTTAGATAAAGCGCTTAGGAAGGCCGACGGGATCTTGGACTACAGTACCAGGAGACCAGTTAGATAAAGCGGTTAGGAAGACCGACGGTATCTTAGACTACAGTACCAGGAGACCAGTTAGATAAAGCGCTTAAGAAGGCCGACGGGATTTTGGACTACAGTACCAGGAGACCAGTTAGATAAAGCGCTTAGGAAGGCCGACGGGATCTTGGACTACAGTACCAGGAGACCAGTTAGATAAAGCGCTTAGGCCAAACACCAAACAATTGAAAACCGCAAAACTTTCTAAAAATTTTCGACCACGTCACTAGGTCGAGTTTCCCCTTTGACAATGGGTTCGAACATGGCGACCTCGCGCCACAGTTGCGCAACAGTTGGCCAATTATCCTTCGCAAATAATTTCTTGATGTGACACTTGAATGATTAAGGTATTGACCCTGTTCATACCTAGGTACTTGTATTTCGTACTGATGTTATTGTTTCAAGTGGTGACGCTGGTGATGAAATATGACAACAATCAAATTGTTTGCGTCGGACGAAAGCTACGCAATTGTACGCAACTGAACCGAAGCGGTCAATGTTTACAGCATTTTTCACGCATAAAAGAATTGAAACTAAGATTTAGGACAGATTTCTCAATTTTTGTTTTTGGTCTCTTGGTACATTCTGCTATAGTTGTTGTTGTATTGTTGTGTTGATCTAAACAACGATAATTTCGATAGTTCAGTAGAATTCTACCACCATTTGCAGTATAAGTAAATTCATAACTCTTTAACGAAAATAATCTGAAAGATACTTGAATAAATTGAGGCTTCAATATCGGAAAAAAATCAAAATTAAAATGTCTACTAGTCATCGTCGTAGGTGGGTTACATACCTATGTTAATATCTACTTGAGTATTTTATGCAAATAGTATGCAACTTTTTTCAACTAAGTAAATATAATAGGTACTTAGATAACAATTATCTTTAGAAACTATACCTACATACTCGTTGACGTAGGAACTATTATTTTTTCGTATTCTTCCGAATATAATAATGAAACTACGCATTATGATGACATTTATAAATAATACCTACTAGGATCACATAAATAGAAACATGTAATGACGCAAATGACACGTTCCAAGTTTTAAAAACAAGAAGGACTATCCGAGAAAATAGTATATCTCTGTAAGGAGTATTTTTATCAGCAAACACTCTATTTGAATATAAAGTGAGCTCTATCAAGATATATACTATACATAGGTACCTACAACCTACATAGGTTAATTAGTAATTTAGCTAGATGTCAGGAACTAGGTAAACAGTGCGGGACACTCATGTGGAGGCAATTAGACTGATTTATTGTGAATCTTAAGTTCCTAGTAGAATCTGGACAAAGAAGATTATATTATCCGTATTTTAATTACTTACTTAGGTATATTATTAACAATGGGTTTAATGACCTGACCCTGCTTCGCACGGTTTTGACGAAAAAAATACAACCGACTTCCAAATAAAAACACAACATTTTTATTTATTTACTTATGGTTGATTAAAACGGTACAAGTCCAATTACATAAATTAACATAGAATTAACAAAACAAAACAAAAAACATAAAAGGGTACAAAAGGTTTGCGAATTTGAAAATATAGTACGAAATTGCAATAAAAAATTTACAACATGGAACAGTGGATACCCTCGCATATTGTCTCTCACAGAACACCAGACAACCTCGCATTATTTTTCTCCGTTCATCAGAGAATACAGCACATTCAGGGTCGGCAGTCAGAAGGGCGTTGAGCATCCTTACAGTACGGACACTGGAGATTCGGCTCTAGCGACAGTTCTAGAAGTCGTGACGGTGGCTCTGACGGTGCCCAATGTATTTGTCGGGTATAAATAATATCGGCAGAAAAGTCCATGGGGCTCAGGGCAGTCAATACGTCCCCTAAGGGTTTTACAGGCAACCGTGAGCTGATCAAGGCCCCTTCTCATTTCTTATGAGTTAAAATCCAACATCCCTAAAAAATAGTTGGTGGGGTACATGTGGGGTAGAAATGGTACAGCCTTTGAAACAAAAATCTCAGGAAGGTTTTCTGCACTTTCTCAAACATCATTCTGAGACGCGATATGCGGGTGCCAGATACAGGCACTGGACTCAAGTTTACTCCGAACCAAAGTACAAGGTCTAATAACACTGGGTTCCTCAAAACAAATCCCAGGCGTCTGAAAGATTCCTTCGCAAGGGTGGCACACATGTTCTTTTAATGTCAGACAACGGTCGAAAGTCAATCCCAAGTCCTTTATCTTGGTGACACGAGTAATTACATTAAATACCACCCAAATTGTAGTCGTAATGGATAGGTCGCAACCCTCGACCGTATGTCATGACATAGCAACAACAACTTGTTCTAAATGCTCCACTCATGGATAGTGTCAATATCACTTTGTAAGAGTTCGCAATCCACGACAGTTCTGATCTGCGCAACTAGCAGGTCGTCGGCATATAGTAGGCATTTTGCAAACCTTCTCTTAGCTATAATATCATTGATCATGATCAGGAACAGAGGCGGCCCTAACACGGATCCCTGACTCACGCCCGAGCGAGTCAATGCAGTCATGCCGTACATAGTATTAAATACTTAAAAATTCTGAAGTCGGTGTTTTTGGCTATGTTTCTTCGTTTTTAGACACCGACTTCAGAAATTTTAAGTATTTAATACTTTGTAGTGTTTTTATTTGGAAGTCAGTTGTATTTTTTTGTAAAAAAAGTTTGTTTATCTTTCACTTTTTAGTGGTGATTCTCCACAACTAAATTGACATTCACATGTGCATTTGCTATCATTTATTGAGGAGTTTCGTTGCCTATCTCCCAAGTTCTTCATCAGATCTTCATCAAGTTGAAATGGGACCACTCCGAGAACATACTTTTCCAAAAACTACCCAAATCGTTTCAAGTGAGCCTATAAAATTTGAAGAGTTCCCTCTATTTCTCCAGGATTCCATCATCAGATCCTAACCTGATGATCATGGAACCTGGGAAATCTACCCTTTCAAACAAAAAAAGATTTTGCCAAATCGTCTTCGAGTGATTGGGGAACATCCTCCTTTTTGAAGGCGGTTAAAAACAAAGAAGTCAGTTTTCTTTGTAATGAAGACATTACCCTCATTTTGTGGTAGTCGGGTAATTGAAGAAACGACTAAGTGCGGAAATCAAACTCCCTAATAGAAGATAGAAGTGTTTCCTAGACCTTAAATTGACTGCTTGAAGAAACTAGTCCTGGGATCCCAATAGTCTTCCACATGGTTTAACGTCTCATAAATCTCCAGTCACAATAACCGCAGTTAAGAACGTCGGTTAACGGCTCGTTATCGGGTGAAAGCGCTATAAATATCAATATAGAGCACAATCAGTTTATTGCTGTGAGGAAAGAGTTACTTCATCTGTAAATAGGGCATTAATGTGACTGCGTTACGACCAGTGACCGTGTTTTAGAGTACGTGGAGAATCAAAATTGTACTATTCAGAAACAATGGAATAATCTGAATTACATTAGGTAATTAATTGTTTCTTCTAATTAATTAAGAAAACAATGCCACATCATGGATCATTCCTCATCTACTCAATTATACACAAGTCGTATTTGAGGAGATCGAAAATTTTACATACTGGGGTGTTGACGAACTTACTCTGAAATGTGTTAACACATTTTTGATTTAGGGACCAGCCCGCCACACATTCCCAACCACTGAAACTCCTGAAAAACAGAATCAACAGTGGCGACCACCAGAAAAACGCCGAGCCAATGAAGCTCGACGAGTCCCGGAGAAACGATTCAACTGTCTTGGATCCCGCAACGGAATTAATCAGAAAAGTACAGCGGAGGAGTAGGAAAAAAAAATTAAATACCTACATCACATTACATTTTGATTTTCCATACATCACGCCTAAGTTCCTCACTCAAAAGTTTAGGCAAAGGTGCAACTATTGTACCCCCACATTTCACCCCCTATGTTTTTATAATAATAGGGAGCGAGCCTTGCCATCAATCGGACACAAATCCAAATTACGGACTGCTACTGAGGAATTCCGGATGTAACAACCCAATAACACTTTTCCAAACCCGGGAATCGATACCAGCAGTGCGATTCTGTAAACATGTCGAAGTGAACACTTGGGCGAAGTGAACGACAGGTGAGTTGTCAAACCATACAAACAAGATGTCGTGACAACTCACTTGTCGTTCACTCCACTTATGTGGTCACGGTGAGGTGTCGACAGAATCGACCGGCAGGACCTCATGTTCGGCAGAAGCGCTCACGACCGATGAAGACCTTGTGGCAGTTTTGATTTTGTTGATCGTTTCATCGATATTCGTTGAAGACTCGTTCTCTATGCCGTGCTAACCATAAAGTCACGAATGAATTTGTTTTATTTAAGTATTATTGTCTATGGATATAGACAGATCGACCAGAGCAATGATCTGCGTCAACCTTAAATAAAGGAGGTGCATGAAATTATTTTATGGATTAAGCTTTTCCGTGACGTCGTACGCGCATATCCCGTTTTTCCCCGTTCCCGTAGGAATTTTGGGAAATCTTCTCTTAGTGCTCCCCTACACTCTCCGAGGAACCAACATGCCAAAGGGTATAGAACCATTGTGACATAGCCCCCCGCCGCAAATTTGTTTTTTTTTTTCAAAGTTGCGACGCACGATCTAACATTCATTGGGTAGAGACACTTCAATAAACACAAAATGTCAAAAACATGGTGCCCTAAAGTGTCACGTTGCCAAAATATCTCGAGGTAAAGTCACAGGTAAAGTCGAGGTATTAGGATTGTCCTTAGTTTCAGTGGTGATGGTACTGCAACTGCTCACACATCGTTCTTACAGTACATTTTATGCCAAGCGAAGGAGCAATATTATTTGATGATCTTTCTAAGCTTCAGATCCAAACAAGGAACTGCATCAAATTGCCACAAATTAAAGTCGTGTTAGGCAAACATTTAAATTAGGTAGGTAAATGTCCGAATTACATTCGCTACGGCTAACAATCGTTAGTTATTTTCGCAACGCCTTTCTTAAAGGACGCTCCTAACCCTGTATCGAAACACATCGTCGATGTCGATATAAATATGTATTGACGATCGCTTATCTCTGGCCTGTGACCCCATCGTACAATTATCATTATGTGCGTGTCCATAGCCATTGTTGTCACGTGGTCACTTTTCCCGACTGCCAGGCAAGCCGGCTAGTCGGTTCAAACGCCTGCCAACTTTCGTGACAACCGCATCTCTTGACGATGATAGTTGAATATAACCACGAAAATAAAAGGAAAAGTTCGCAATACCGTTGAGCAGTGACACAGTGAAGTGAGAGTTGCGTTCGCGAGTGAAATATTACCGTTGCGTTATAGATAACAATGGTACAGTGAGTGAACGAGACCAAACTAACTGTCAACATGTTGCGGAATAAGGCTGTGGAGCTTCTGAAGAGGTTGGTAGCGCCTTCCTTTTATGGTATCCTGGTAACACAACTAAGGTCGAGCATAATGAAAATATATGCAAATCATAATGTGACAAGAAAATTTTCAGTTCTACCTATGACTAAACCGAAATAATACAAATTTTAATAAATCTAGTGTGTAATAATTATAAAATTTCACCTATGTTTCAAGTGTGTATGCAAGTCTGACATATGAATGAGTGTTCCCACTGTAAAATTACCATCTGCAATTCTTAGAATGAAAAACAATGTCAACGAACGATATCCTTGAGTAGTTTTGGCACACTGTTTTTTCCTTATTAAGATGTTAGGAAGTCAATAAAAATAAACTGTAGTGAGCATTTAAGCTGTCGTTTCAACCGAATCAGACTGAATTAGTAGATAAGCCAAAAACCGGTGTAGATAATTTGCCCCGGAGTTTGGTGTTAAAATTGCAGTTAAAGTTCCAATGGTTCGTAGATGGTTTACAAAAACATTTATCAATAGCTATTTTCGCAAAAGAATCACCTAACTACTAAATATTTTATATAATAAATATAAAAAGCAATGTTAGTAGTTGCACCTGATTATAATGTAAGATCTTTTTAGCCCGCGGTTAATGACCTAATCATTTCGTTACTATAAACGTACTCGAGAAATCCCAAAATAATCAAATTATGTCTGAGAAATCTCGTCTATTAGCTCATGTAATTATAATAATTGTTTTTTACCAGTTCTGCGGTGTTTAAAGCAAAAAATTGCACTTTTTGCCGGTAAGGAATCTTATCAGTATTAGGTACCTAACGAATAATTGCAGGCAGTTGCATCAACATTGGCAATAGGAACCAATTATGACATTTGCTTAACCAGCTCTAACGAGCACAAATTAGGAACGGTAGCTAACCAACCATTATCCACGGTTGCTTACTTGTTTATATAGTCAAGAGGTCATCAAACAGGAAGGAAGGTACCAGGATGGCATACATTGCAAGATGAATGAAGTTCATGCGCTTCAGTCACGATAGAGAATGTTTTAATTACGTAAGCGAATTGCGAGTGAAAGTCAAGTTATACAAAAGACTGTATTTTGTGTTACGCTTTTAGATGCTTTTATTATTATTTAAAGACTAATGATCAGTGTTTCGTATCATAATAGGTACTTAAATATATGACATGGTAAAAATAATGTTCTATTTCAGCATAAATAAACAGCTAGTTACCTAACTGTTTATTTATGCTGAAATAAAGATGCCGATCCCAAGATAGTCGAGAAAAGGCTAAGTTGAGGATGAGTGATAGGTAACTCGAAATAGGTACTAGGGATACATGAGAGAGCAAGAAGTAGATGCAGGAGAATTCAAAGATAATGATTGTGATTCATTACTGGCCAGAGCAATGACGCTTGCCACTAAAACGTCCGAGATGAAAGAGGGAACTCTACACGGATTTAATGTCAGACTACATCACCTCCAGAAGACGTTATTTTTTATTGAATTATCTGCCATATCCTCTACTTCTGCAAACCACGACATCAATGTAGTAACAGTGGTGTTTCGATTACAACACCCGGAGGTATAGATGACGATTATTATGATGATGTTGTAAACAGCTGTGTCGCGGGCGGCCGCTGAAGTAACCAGGTGCTAACAGATATGAACCACCGACTCATAATACTTGAGCGATTCTTGTGAAAACATGTGGTGATGGTGAGCTAAGGATAGGTAATGTGATTTTAAGGAAAAACAATTTACATTAGGTAAATATTGTCGTTATTAAGTAACATTTATTAGTTAACTATCATTTTTTTTATTTGTGATGGGTTTGCTCTTGACTCTAGTCTAGGTCAGAGATGACAGAGACAAAGTCTACGATGGAGCGAGCTTACCCAGAAGGAGCCTGTTCACTCTAACTTTGAGGAGATTAGGGTTGTAAGCGTTTGGAAACACAGACGCAGGCAGAGTTCCACTCCTTTGTTGTGTGCATAAGGAAAAGCTTAGTGCGAATTGGTGGAATAGCAACAAGGTAGGGATGGTAAGATGCAGTGCGTCTGGATGTCTATCTGAAGGAAAATCCGTCCTCCGGCGAGTCGAACTCGCATACGAAGGATTCCCTACCATTTACATTACTTCTTCAGTGTATTATTTATAGCGGCAAAAGTACACACTCTATGAAAATATCAACTGCCTTCCTTTTACGGTTCATGAGCCACAGCCTGCTGACAGACGGACGCATAACGGGTACAATTCCGTTAGTAACCCTTCTGTTACCTAAACCTGAAATGCCTGTTCACTGATTTCTGCTTACGGTTTTCATTACCAATTATTTAAAAGTTAATAAGGCAACATGACATTGAAGGAGTCATTGGACATTTTTGACCCGTGCCCTGCCCAGTGCCCATGGCACCATAGCCTGCTTTGTGTATACAATTACAGATTGTTTTAAAACCTCTTTAAGTTGTAATTCGGTAATTGCTAAGTCGCACAAATTACATACCTTTTGTTTACGAAATTATCGGAAAGTACTGAGTTTATAAAAAACCCTAGTGTTTTTGTGTCCAAACCAATAAAATACAACTTTCAAAATAAACCAATAATTGTAACAATCATAATTCAACGAGATTATCTGAGTACACAGATTAACTAAACATTACAAGTATATAATTTGGAGTAAATTTTAATCTGTAGGTCATACAAATATTTGCGGTAATCCGACTCACGGCCCTTTAGTACGAAGGACGGAACCTTGCGCCACGGTGCTAATTAGGACATTTAAGATTCTAGGTACCAGGGGACCAGAGATACAATAGGATGCGGAATTGGTGATGTTGGCAGGTTCAATTGGAGAGTGAATAAACCCGTAAGGAAAAACATTTCTTTCGAGAAAAAGCTAAACTCTGGAAGTAGGTATTGATCCGATTACTAAAATATTTTCACTGATTGAAAGCTACAATACTGCAAATTGTCATAGGGCTTCTTTTATCCCATAAAAAGGCATGAGTTCTGGTGGATACTATAGGTGAAGCAGCGGGAAAAAACTAATTGGAAATAAATATATTACTGACTTTTTTCAACGAATATAAATTAATTCCGTCACAATTATCAGGATACACTTTGGTGATCGCGTCCGGATAGGAAAACGTCCAGAAGAACAGCATTAATCGTAAATAATCCTAGATTCAAAGTACTAGGAGCCCAGTTCTTTAAGTAGGTCTAATGAAAACAACAAGGTGGTATTTCTACGACAAACGGAGATAAATGCAAACAGTAGTAATTTAGTATGCACACGTAACAATAATCGTGAGGACGCGGTAATTGATGCGCCTGTGCTTACAAACGAGGAATTCCTGCTCATCTAGCCGTGGCAGGCAGATTGGCCATCGTGAACATATTGTATGCTAATCAAGTACACTCGAGTTTATATATATATAGTATTGATAAAATTCTTTGTTTATTGTTATTTACGAATGCCATTTTTCAGACAGTAACAACTGTATTCTTTTAAATACTTCTCTGAGTTGAAGTTGCGAGTGCTTTTATCCCGAAATCGTGCTATCTTATTAAATTAATCAATAGTTATTTGATGTGCCTCTGTTTATTTATCTTTGCATATTAATATCAATTCATTATGCTTTTTAACCTTTCATCCGACCTCCTCAAAGCACGTGATACCAGGAAAGCATAACACATGAGACAGTGTCTCAGTGCGGTCACTATCGGCTTGCATGTGACAGATCAATTGGATTATTTGTACCGTTTGCAGCGACAACTCATTTTCTAATAAACGCTGTTGTTATTGCGCAAGTATTGTTATCAAGTGAGTCGGCTAGCAACGCTTGTTTCATTCCCACAATTTAACTTGATAGCACATCCTTGATGGCGTAGATTGTAGGATAGAAACTGAGGTACCAGGGCGTTAGAAATAGGAAGAGAATCGAAATATCTAGAAGGGGACCTAATAATTAAATTTCGTGGTCATAAGCTACGAATTGAACTGATCCTTAGATACTAATCTATATAGGTTTTTTAAAGAAATGCGAAAAACCAGAAATATGGAACATACATACAAGGAGAGCATGGGGATTAAGGAAGCGCTGAAAGTCCTTTTACAGGTGGCGCGATATTAGAATGACTAGCAGAAAACAAATGTGAAAAAAGATTTCGGAAAACAGCTATCCTCTCATGGGTTGGTGCAACTTAGGTTTTTTGGCTATTTTTATTTACTAGCTTTTGCCCTGGACGACGCGCATATCCCGGTTTTTCCCGTTCCTTTAGGAATTTCTGGAAATCCTCTCTTAGTACTCCTCCCCTACACTCCCCAAGGAACGTACATGTCAAATTTCAGCTTTGTACGACCAGTAGTTTCGGCTGTGCTTTGTCTGTCAGTCACTCAGTAACGGAACAATCCTTACTTCCTTACTAATATTATAAATGCGAAAGTAACTCTGTCTGTCTGTTTGTCTCACTTTCACGCCAAAACTATTGAACGGATTTAAATGAAATTTTGTACAAAAGTAGTCTAGAACCTGAGAAAGGACATAGGCTACTTTTTATCCCGGGAGAATGTTCCCTAGGGACCACGCGGCGAAGCCGCTAGCAGAAGCTAGTTTTATATATGTATTAGGATTTATTTGGATCTCCAACAAATACACTATATCACAAAAAGATTGAGTTTATTTATCTACACTAATATTATAAAGAGGAAAGATTTGTTTGTTTGAAATGAATAGGCTCCGAAACTACTACTGGACCGATTTGAAAAATTCTTTCAGCAATGGATAGCTACATTATCAGGGAGTAACATAGGCTATATTTTATCCCCGTGCTCCCACGGGAACGGGAACTACGCGGGTGAAACCGCGTGACGTCCACTAGTTGGTTATAATTTAAAAATTACAGTCGAAAAACTAAGCTCAAGCAAAATCGTTCACACTCAAAATTAAGCAATCATTTTTACATGATTTCTTTTTACCAAATGTCATGTCCGTTAGCCATTACACTAAAATCATATACCTAATGTGGTCATTGCCACCTTCTAAATAGCTCGCAAAATGTCTTAAAGTTTGCACAATGGTTGATTTTTATTCGTTTTTCAATACAATTGGTGTTAAGTTGAGGTTACATGAGTTGTGCTCACATTATGTCATGGGGCTGAGAGCGGCTGGCATAATACTGAGGATCTTATATAAAACATATTGTAATAGCAATAGGAGGAAAAAATAAATGAGGTTTCTATATTCGCTGAGTCATTTAAATTATTTATTTAAACTTCATGTACAATAGAGGTACATGGGCGGACTTGATGCAACGAGGTATTCTCTACCAGTCAACCTTTGGGTTAAAAAGAAACAGGCTGTGGTAGGTGTACAGCAAATAAAATTTCAAATAGAATTTAGTTTCGGAAAAAAAAAATACTAATAAAATACATATATAATGCTAAAATAATCATCATCTGCCTAGCCTTTTCCAAACTATATTGGGGTCGGCTTCCAGTCAAACAGGATTTAGCTGAATACCAGTATTTTACGTGGAGCGGCTGCCTACCGGACCTCCACAACCCATTAACTGGGTAACACAGTAGTTCTTGGCAAGACTGGAATCATAATGATAAAATAATAAACGAATAAATATGGTGTTTTATAATCATCTTTCTTATTAACACTTTTAATGCCAAGCACTCAACATATGGGTCGAACAATAATTCGTTCGTGTGCCCACAACCCGCATCTGAGTCGTCGTTTTAAGTAGCTATGCCTATAGCCTTCCTCGATAAATAGGATATCTAACACTGATCGGACTCTTCAAATGGGACCAGTAGTTCCTGAGATTAGCGCGTTCAAGCAAACAAACAAACTCTTCAGCTTTATATATTAGTATAGAAGTACAGATGTAAACTCATTTTTTTTACTGTGGGGTGTTGCAGAAACTACAGAACGACACCAGCTAAGACATTAACGTTTTCGTTTTCCTTCGTTTAGGTATTCATGGTCATACACGCACACCGTTAGCGAGTACTGAGCCCATCATCAACATCATCATATCAGCCGAAAGACGTCCACTGCTGGACATAGGCCTCCCCCAAGCGTCGCCACAACGACCAAACATAAACGACTGAGCCCATACCAAATTTAAATTAGGTACATTTAAACAAAAATCCTTATCAAACCAACGTAAAAGACAATGTAGGTACTACAATTGCATATGTGCATAGAACTATTTTTAAATTCCTCATTGTGCATAGTTTACATCACAAAAAATGCTGAACAAACTCTTCCTTTTAAGAAGTCGTTTAAAAACTCGTCCAAAGTATTTATTTAGAAGGTCACAAATCATTCAAAGGATCTGTTCAACTTCAATGTCGTAATTATTCGGTCACGTTTTCCAAAGACATATTTTTTGCACTATTACTGCATTTAATGTCAAGGTCTTTACTAATATTCATTAAATAAAAAGAATCGGATTAACCATAAGACAATACTCGAATCTGCGTATTAGTCTGAGTATTACGGCAGGCGTTTTAATACTACACGTACCGCCATCTAGGGAAAGAATTTAGAACGAATTTACGCGGTAACTTACACGCACACCGGTACAGTTACGAAATCGACCTAAAGTACTGATAGGAATCTTTTGATTTGAATAAGAATTAATAATAAAATTAATTCAATGCAATTTTTTAGTGAAAAGCTATTGAAAACTATAGGATCATTTAGAATCTGTCAACATATTAAAATGATTAAGTTATCCAAGTTGCAAAGTTGATTTAATTTATTCTAGGTATATAATGCTCTTAAAGAATCTTTTAAAACTTGTCACAATATTAAACAGTTACCTATATCCATCCTATCTATACTAATATGTATAATAAAGCTGAAAAGTTTGTATGTTTGTTTGGTTGATCGCGCTAATCTCAGGAACTACTGGTTCGCGTTGAAAAAATATTTTAGTGTTGCATAGCCCATTTATCGACGAAAGCTACATAACATCACGTTACGTCCAATGGGAGCGGAACATTAATGAAAAATGTGACGCAGGCGAAGTTGCGCGGGTCAGCTAGTCTCTGATAAACTTTAAGTGGAATCGTTAAGAACTTGTCTAATCTAAACATTATTAATTAAATAATAAACACAACACACAAATACACAACACAACACACTCACAATATACTGTTAGTACCTTGCATGTCTGATTCGACAGTTCATATAAACGCATATTTGACAAATAAATTATCTTTCTTTCTTTCTTTCAATGTATATGCCACCGGAAGATTGCAGACTCCGTAAGATTTGTAACACATCGTTTTGTAAACAATAAATCCCACCCAAATTCAATAGTTTCCAATATGTCCGTGGTTTATTAAGAAAAAATATTTTCCAATTTCACGCGATATTTTACAATTCTACGACGTTTGCAATTTTTCGGTGACATATATTTAAAACTTTTCCGTTACTGTCTGATTGAGTGACAAACAACGTACAGCCGAAACTAGTGGTCGTAGAAAGCTGAAATTTTGCATGTAGCTTCTCTACACTGCGTAGGGGAACACTAAAGAGGATTTCCCGAAATTCCGACGGGAACTGGAAAATGGGATATGTTTGTACGAAGTCGCGGGCAAAAGCTAGTATTATTTAAATGGTCAGACTTAATCGTAGATATGCAATGTTTGTTGTCTTCTGAAAAACTTGAGGTAGTTTAGATCAGCATGCAGATCTAAGTTAAGGCACTTGTCTCACCGCCGGCGAGGAAGCGATTAGCTGTCGACTATTTGCTCGCTGAGTAGAGGAACAAAAATACCTATAGAACTCGTGTGAGTAAAAGAGACACATACATTCATAGTCGATAGCTGGCTGTTCACACTGCCGGCGAGGGGCTCTTACCACTAGATAATCGCAGCGACAAGAGCTATCAAAGATTGTACTCGCTCAGCGACACTCGCTCGGCGATGCTCGCTAGGCGGTTAGAACTCGCCAAAAGTCCGGGCCGGAGCGAGTATTGCGAGTAATCGCCTGCCGCAGAAAAGCACTCGCTTAAGGAAAAGTAACAAAACCAAATTATTTTCGTTTGTATGGTAAAGCAGTAGGTTTATTTTTTAAGACTTTTGTTAAAAAATGAAAGAGTAAAATGGTTTCGTCTCAACGATTTGGAGGTGATTTGGTGTTTTTTTTATTATGTGATATCGATACATAAATTCTGGCTAAACCAAATTACGACTTATATCATGTAGATTACTACCTATTTTTTTCAGATGTAATTTCTCAGTAAATACCAACGAAAAGTTGCTTCATCTGCACGCTGTTTTTAAGCATTTCTCGAGAGAGCAGCCTTAAAACCGAGCGTCAAAACTATCGAAACTTTTCACTCGCTACTCGCTGCTCGCCAACTCGTTTCTAGTTTGAAGCTTTACTCGCTACTCGCTGATAGCCGGCGGTGAGACTAGTGCCTAAGGAAGGTAATATGGATTGTAGTTTGAAATGACTTGCGATGGCATTTCTGTAATTATTTCGAGTAGTTAGCAGTGGTTACCCGGTTATTAGCTCGCCTGGCTGGAGTGGTAACATGTTGTGTCGGTTTTCCACTATCATGGTTTATAATAACGGTTCAGTAGTACGTGGGGCTGAAGTTCGTGTTTTGTACAGATGTTTTCCTGGAAAATTGTCTCATTTTGCACTATGTGCTTTTTTGATGCTGTAATGTAGTCCCACAGCGCCTGTGTGTGAAACCTATGAAGCGCCTCATTTTTTCACGAATCTTCATGTTGCAACTTATTTTTTTTTAATTATTTGTTAAGTAATTTTGACCGAAATAAATGTTCTCCAGTTTTATATACTTAGATAATATTTTCCTAAATAGATAAAACCAGTTCGCTTCCGCTTGCCAATTACTGCGAAAAATAAATCTTGGTAAAAAGTTATTGCTATCGTATTGAATATTTAATTTTACTCGATATTCGTTTTTATCCAAAAAATACACAAAAGCTACAAATTTTAAGCATAGATTAGAATTACTGTTCAAGTGGGTCTGACAAACAAAAATGGCCGCCCGCGGTTTTGTCCATGTTGCTGTGTAAGTGTAACAAAAATAATTTCGATGGCGGCGCCCCTATTGTCTTGGCGCCTGTGTGCGCACACAGGGGCGGCGCGGCCCTGTGATCTGTGATCACCATACAGATCTAAGTTTGTCTCACTGCCGGCGAGGAAGCGATCGTATAGTATCTTTGTTTTGTCAAAGAAAGTGTTCTGCTTCTTTTTTTGTCATTGTTGCAGGACTTCTTTAAGCTTTAAGCTGCCTATTTCATAACTTACTTCTTCCACTATTAGGAAAACTCACTCAACTGTTAAGTACAATCAATATTTTAGTTTTCAATTATAACCAAAAGATCTGAATGCTACTATGAAGTTTTTTAAAAATCACTACGTTTTCTCTAACTTACAAATCTCTATCTTCCCGTCGAGTCGTCTTTCTGCTTGTAAAATGACCGTTTACTTGTAATGGAGTTCCTGTTGAGTATGTTTCTCATCCTTTGTAAACCAAAACTCGTCCAAACTCTAACAAATAAATAAATAACTGACCTGCAATAGTGTTGAGGAACATGAGGTACTCGAAGTTGGAGATCTCCCGGCGCTGCCACTTCTGCGTCATGTTGGAGTTGCGCATGAGTTGCCGGGGAGACATCATCGACGCGCGTCTGTAACAATGCAAACAATTCCTTGTTAGCTTCGCCAACCTCTGAGTTCTGAAAGGGGATTGTGTCGAATTTGTATAATAAACTAACTGCCTCCGTGGTCGAGTGGTTTAGGCGTTTGCCTTGTGACCCGGTGGTCGTAGGTTCGATTCCCACCGGAAGCATACTTTGTAAAGTTTTTTCCAGTTTGGCTAGGACATAGCAGGCTTGAATCACCTGATTGTTTGGTAAAAAGATGATTCCAAGCTTCGGAATGCACGTATAAGCCGGTGGTCCCGGCCGCCAAATTGCGGTCGTGAAATAAACCATGTCAGAGGCCCTTGAGGTGGTTTAGAAACTCTGACACTAGGGTGTGTGGGGTCGTTAGACCTTACTGCCCACACGATAAGAATAATGAACTAACGTAGTATAAAGTGCTACTAACACTGCTGTGGACCAAAGTTGTCTTGTTCTAAATAAATATTATATTATTGCATTATTAAAAACCTGGTAAGTGCAAAACTCATAGATTGTACTTTGTTTTTATAAGGTAGCTTAATGAACTGGGGAGTTAATCGCACCACTTTTCCTTCCCGGCTGAAATTGTGATGGGTGGGCGTTGGTTTTGGGGGACTGTCTTTAGGTGAACCTTGAACGTCATCGATTACCCGTTGACGTTCAAAAGGTGCCCTAAGCCTAGTTTGATAAATAACTTTTGTTTTTGATGATGATGTTATCCGACCAATTTCGGCCAAGGCTTCAGCTCCGCTGTAGTTGTCGTTCGAGTAACAGTAAACAAAACTGTACAGTTAAACGTTTTAAATTAATTTGCATGTATTCTACAAGGTTTGCATGAAATAATGAGGCTTTATGATTATTAGTTTTAATTTAATTTCATAATGAGCGGTATTGTAATGTATGCACTGTGTAAAAAGTACGTATTCGTGGAAAAAAGATTACCCCTAAGTGGTCGTAAGTCACAGACACTGAATGCCAGAAAAGTAGCTCTACTAAGTCGAAATTTTTACTAAAGCTCCTTGTAGCATATCAAGATTATCCGCAAGCAATTACGTATTTCCTTTTTTTATTACCTTTTTTATATGCGTATGGTACTATTTTTAATCTCCTGACTGCCTACAATTGTTCACTCGAATAAACACAAAACACTAAAATTATACAGGAGCTACTTATGATTTATATCTTCCATGTATATTTTTAGACTAGCATACCTACATTAAAGTAGTATGCTAATTAAAATGCACGTGTATTTCCATAGTTTTACACGTTTTAGGAGCATTTAAGATCAATTTGTAGGCGTGGGTCCATCAAAAGGTACTTTGTCTCGGTTCGGCGGGTAGCCACAGATTTAAAGACGGATCGCAAAAAACTATGTTTTCATGGAAATTGCCGCCTATGATGTTGGCTATTATATTTTTGCTAACTTGGATCTTTGAAAACTTGATCACGAAATTAGAATTGTACCCTTTCCGCTACAGTTTCCGTACAAGCTAAAATATCTTTACAATTTAACTTTACTACTTCGTAAAACATTAATTAAAAAAAAATATTTTCTATTCAATGTTTTTATATCTTCTTTTGTTTATTTATTCATAAAATCCACAGCTCTCTAACAATTTTACTTAAAATAAATAAACCAATCTTACAGCCAATTACGTATTTACTACTTATTAACTATTATATGCATCAGAAACAAACAGAATGACATGCGAGCACAATACTAAGCATATGAGAGTGTGTGGTGTGAGTGGGTGGGTTGTGTAGGAGTGTGCGTGAAGAAAACGCGCACAAAACGTTTTGGGAACACATTCATAGTGCGTACAGTTAGGAGGAATTCCCTGCCCGAGTCTGTGTTTCCTGATAGCTCCAACCTGGGAGTCTTTCAAGTCAAGAGTGAATAGGTTACTTCTAGGCAAGCGTGCTCCATCTTCGACCGCATCATCGCTTACCATCAGGTGAGATAGTGGACACACGCGAGCCTATCAATTAGTAAAAAAAAAGAAGAGTTGAAGTGGTGTGTGGAATACCTTTAAACAACACTAGTTAGAATTCTTAGTCCTTTTAGTCAAATCGTCGCATACATTATTAATTTATTGTAGCTAGGTCCCAAAACAGAACATAAAAAAATAGTCCGTATAAAACAGGTCAACAACAAATTATGGAAATTTTAATTTGTTTTCATTCGACTCGTATTTAATTAGGCTTTTTGTGTGTTTTGATTTTTGTATCCGTCCCGCTGGGATCATCTTGAAATTGTTAGATAACTTTTAGATTGCATAATGTTTTACAATATCTGCTTCATAAGTAAGATGAACTGGTTCTTGTACGCATTTTGCAAGGACGTCCCAAGAAAACTTAGGTAAATTTTTTTTTTCTTTATTATGGGTTTGCTTTGACTCTAGTATAATTTAATTTTTTATTTTAATTGTTGTATGAAATGTATCGGGTCTTTGTGCCTTAGCCATTGGCCCGGCTGTCACTTGTGAAACTTTGAACGTAGTTACGGGTAGTCAAAAGTCAGAAAATCTATCACCAGTCTTGCCAAGGGGTAGTCTTACCAAGTTACTGGGCCCGTGGTCCCGGCTGCCAAATGGCGTTCGTCAAATAAACCATGTCAGAGGTCCTTGAGGCGGTTTAGCAACTCTGACACTAGGGTGTGTGGGGTCGTTAGACCTTACTGCCCACACGAGAAGAAGGAGAAGATGATTGGGTCATGGAGGCCAGATATGGGATCGCTCGAAAAATGCTGGTATTCAGGTGCGTCTAGTTATAAAAGTAGATGTCGATCCCAAAATTCGTTGGGTAAAAGCAAATTGATACCAGACTGCATCGCAATATGTCAAAAAAACTTCCATTTCCATAAATTTTTTACAGATTTCATTTAACATGCGAATGCGAACGTTTTTTAAAAAATTGTAGAATCAGATCTAACTCAGATGTAACTGTGTAAATATTGTGATTAGAGGATTTTAAGTCTTGGAATGATCACAGTTATGTCATCATCATAACAGCCGAAAGACGTCCACTGCTGGACATAGGCCTCCCCCAAAGAAGGCCGGTTTGCCGTAATCGCCACGGTTGGCGATCGCAGTGTGTGGTGTACAGTTATGTATTTCAGTTGCTATTTTTTTTCTATTTATTATACTGACACTGTTTAGTGTGTGTGTGTGTGTGTTTTTGGTTTTCTTTGTTTTTTAACACCGACTTCCGAAATTAAGGTTATTTTATACTTTGTAGTGTTCTTTTTGGAAGTCGGTAATATTTTTTTTTTATTTTTCACTTTTAAATGGTGATACTTGGACGACGTCTTCGTCTACGCAGAAACTGAAATAAACAAAAATGCTCATAAAATAAAAACTATCGAACCAAACTGAATTAAATTTTTACGGGACCAAATAGCAAGTATACTGCATCGATCTAAAAAGGAATCACAGAAATCGGATCAGAAACCTCGGATTAATCGGTGTACATACATAAAAAAAATACCCACCGAATTGATAAACCTACTCCTTTTTTGGAAGTAGGTTAAAAAAAAACAAAGCAAAATACCGTTTTTTTTTACATTTAATAGAATTTAACGACAAGAACAGGTTATTGCACCAGCGCGAATATAAAACAGTGACCTTTCCTCAACAACATTAATTAGTTTATTATTTTATTTCAATATACAAAGTTTATTGCACATCTTGTCTAGTTTTTACATATTTACAATGCCCACCTGGCAACAGAAAGTAACCCGTCAACGTTTGGAACTTGTCCTGACCCATGTTTTTTTTTTTGTTTTATTTGTGATGGGCTTGCTCTTGACTCTAGTCTAGGTCAGTGTCAGAGATGACAGAGACAAAGTCTACGGAGTTCGGTCTAATGGAGCGAACTTACCCAGAAGGAGCCTGTAGTGCTATTCTGTAACAACATTTTCGTATCTCGACAGCGGAATCCGAGGTGAGTATCAAATTAAGACCTTTATGTTGTGTGCAATAAAGCTCACTTTGTGAGTTTTGTCACTCAGTTGAAGTTCGATATCGAAATAGTTATTTACAGAATAGACTAGCTGTTCACTCTAACTTTGAAGAGATTAGGGTTGTAAGCGTTCGGAAAAACTGACGCAGGCAGAGAGTTCCACTTCTTTGCTGTGCGCATTATAAAAGAACAAAGCTTTTTGAATAATCAATTTTTTACGCTTCCGAATTTCTTCCTTGATCGATCTTTTCTTCAAAGTAGAGCTAGAGAATTATAAAGCATCTAATGAATAAGATTATGCCAATCATATTCTATGATGAATCTGATAATTTCTTTGGAAGTCTTTAAGCCAAGAGTGAATAGGTTACTTCTAGGTAAGCATGCTGCATCTTTGACCACATCATCGCTTACCATCAGGTGAGATAGTGGTCAAACGCGTGCCTATCAATAGTAAGAAAAAAAAAAACATAAATAGAACACAAGCCACAGATTTAAAAAACATAGCGCTCTAATTTTTTCTTAATTACCGTTTATGGCTGTACCAACTGTTTTTATTGACTTTTTTAATTACTTCTTCATGAGAAACGTAATAAGTTGAACATGGTTGTACACTTATTGGTGCCGTTGACCTAGTGATCTTGACCATGGGCGTATCGAAAATAATACCAAAATGAAGGAGGAAGTTAAAACAGTCGTAAACAGTTTGACTCATGTGTTAAGTAAAAGTTAAGAGCAAAGCACGGTCAGTGGTCGGTAACTTCCGTATTTATCGATGTCGGTCAGCTACGCGCGCGCACCTCTCGTATTGCACTGTCTGTCCGTTTCGTGTTTGTCGCTAGGGCTGTTCCGAGAACCGTAATCTGATTTCATGTGAATGAAATGAACTTATCTTGTTTACATTTGCAGTTTATTTTTTTTCCCGGTATTAAGATGAAACAGGAAAAATTCTTCTATTGTATTTTTCTGTTTTACTAAGTTTATGCTCGTATTATTCAGAATTCACCACATAGCACTGTATTTGAGAGATAAGAGGGCTTTTTTTACGATGTTTGGTACGTAAAGTATTTTAATTTGATTGACACTTGGTTGTATGGGGTCGTTAGACCTTACTGCCCACACGATAAGATTTGATTGACAGGTATTTAAAATACTCACTGTCACGTGAATAAGTTAAGTTTTCTTACGTAAAGCGATTACCGAACTACTAATTAGACAAATTAGCAAAACCTACTCATAACAATATTCAATTATGAAACGAGGAAGGCAATGGTGTTTTTCAGTTTTGCGTGTAAACTAATAACGCAGGCGGCGCTGCGTGTCCAACTAATGTGCGCGATGGGTGTCAGGGTCGGCGCGGTTGTCGACCCGCGCCGCTGCGTTTGCGACTATGCGAGTGCTCTATGACCTGCGCGCACGCATGCGATAGCGAGGCTTTCTCGAGTGCCACTCTAAGAACTGCCTCCATGGTCAAGTGGTTTAGGCGATAGCTCTGTGAGGCGGTGGTCGTGGGTTCGATTCCCACGGGAAGCGTACTTTGTAAAGTTGTTTCCAGTTTGGCTAGGACATTGCAGGCTTGAATCACTTGCTTGTCTGATAAAAAGTTGATTCCGTGCTTCGGAAGGCACATATAAGCCGGTGGCCCTGGTCGCCAAATGGCGGTCGTCAAATAAACCATGTCAAAAGCCCTTGAGGCGGTTTACAAACTCCGACACTAGGGTGTGTGGGGTCGTTAGACCTTACTGCCCACCCGATAAGAAGAAGACTCTAAGAATAGCTGGGTGACTGTTGATTCATATGATGGTTCTGTGATGAATACGATGCCTAACATCAATCCTTAATACTTCTTCCGTTACTGACTGATTGAGTGACTGACAGACAAAGCACAGCCGAAAGTACTGGTCGTAGAAAGTTGAAATTTGGCTTGTAGCTTTCCTTTTGGTCCCATAGTTAAAGTTGTTCATCATGATGAGTAAAATGACCCTAAGTCATAAGTCATTTGTTTTATTTTCTTTAGTCATTTTTTATTGTTTTAGTATTTAGTCATTTATTTTTATTTAGTGTTTTTTTTTCCTCTAAGAGGAAATTGATTGATGATGTTCCACGTTGTATAATAAAGCTGAAAAGTTTGTTTGTTTGAACGCGCGTATCTCTGGAACTACCAGTCGGATTTGGAAAATTCTTTTTGTATATGATAGTTACATTCAAATAAAAATGCAAAAAACTATAATTTGTAAAAGTCTATGATTTTAAAGTAGGTAACATGTTGCAAAATATGATTTCGACTCGCACTTGGCCAATTTTTATTTTTATTTTTATTTATTTATTGGCCTATCTACAATTGTTACACTGTTTATACTAATAACACAAGCAATATAATACAAGCATAGTGTACAATATGATGCGATAGACACAGCATGCAAAAAAATAATAATTAACTCTTATAAAATTATAATAATAGTGCAGAAATAACACTCACAACAACTAGTGGACAGCTTCAGAAACAGAGCAGATACAAAAATAACAAACAAAAAAAAGAGGTAATATATCGATTAGTTTTTATGGACTTGGCGCTTGAATTTTTGAAGTGATGTGGAATAAATATCTATTGATTGATGGCAATTATTAAGAAGCCTGCTCATTCTGGGGATGGGGGAGTTGGATCCGGATATAGTTTTGCGGAATGGGGGACGTAACAGTTTGATAGGATGACGCGGATATTTATAGGGTACGTTAAAATTAAACTTACTTAACAACTTGGGGCAGTCTATTTGACTCTGAAGTATTTTAAAAAGAAAAATCAAGTCTATGTTATCTCTTCGTTTTTCCAGTGAAGTCATGCCAAATTTTTCAAGACGTTTTGCGTAGCTCGTAATTTTCATGAGTACTCACTTCGTCACTTGTATTTGTATATTGTTGGTATTTGATAGTTTATGAATAAATAGTTGACCCGCGCAACTTCGTCTGCTCTGCTCCTATTGGTCTTAGCGTGATGATATATAGCCTGCCCCATACATTTTTGTGCGCATAACTCGACAAAATGTCCAGAACACCTTTATCGTAACAAATATATAATAAACTAGCTGACCCGCGCAACTTCGTCTACGTCACAATTTTCATTACTGCTCCGCTCCTATTGGTCTTAGCGTGGTGATATATAGCCTATAGCCTTCCTCGATAAATGGGCTATCTAACACTGAAAGAATTTTTCAAATCGGACCAGTAGTTCCTGAGATTAGCGTGTTCAAGCAAACAAACAAACTCTACAGCTTTATATATTAGTATAGATATTAAGTATAGATAGATTGGTTAAGGAAATGAGATCCATTGTTAAATTAAGTATTATTTGGCTTTCTTAACTGTCAATTTATTAAGGACAATATTGTTGGTAATTTGGCAGTTTATGGAGATTACGCTGTCAAGATGTTAATTAAGTAATTAAATTAATTAATTAAAACGGATGCTTTATTTGGTGGTCTTTTGTAAGATAGTGTATTGATGGAGGACATCTCGTTAAAAGAGGACTGTTATTGATACTTTCCGCTTGAGTGAGTTGAGTGACATCTTAGGATCGAATTCCATGAGAGAAGAGAAAAAATGAGCTGTGAAATATTATTCAAATCAAATGAAATACGTTTATTTGTGCACATAGGTCAGAGGGGGAACAATTATAAAGTCTCTGTGTCCTGCCACAGTAGTTGGCAAACAAATATTAATTTAAATTACATTGGTATACTAACATACACTATCTATCTATACTAATATATGAAGCTGAAAAGTTTGTTTGTTTGTTTGCTTGAACGCGCTAATCTCAGGAATTACTGGTCTGATTTGAAATTATTTCAATGTTAGATAGCCCATTTATCGAGGAAGGCTATAGGCTATATACCATCACGCTAAGACCAATAGGAGCGGAGCAGACGAAGTTGCGCGGGTCAACTAGTCAACAATAAAACCTTAAACTTGTCTTCATCATCTATAAACAAAACATAAGTCAAAATAAGTATAAGTTAAACATATCTATATAAATCACTTATTACTAAACCATTTTGATTTTTATTATTTTACTATCTGACTCTGCAAACGTTGTTTTGCAAAAAAAGAAAAGAAATACCCTATCACCTATTCCCTACACCTAAAGAATATATACACAAAATTTCATGAAAATCGCTCGAGCCGTTTCGGAGGAGTTCGGTAACAAACACCGTGACACGAGATTTTTATATATTAGATTTATATGTCACGCTCAACAAGTATTACTTAAAAAGTTTCCACAGCATTATTAATTTATTAAAACAGTTAGGTATGTACACCCAAATAGCTTCTGTAAGTTTTAATACCATTTATCCAATTAGTAAAAACCAAACAAAGACAAAATTGCTAGCAGAGGCCAACACCAAGAGGCCGGAAGCCCACTTGAAATATAAATACTGAACAGAAACCTAAATAAATAAATAATTGAAGTATCTGTTTGTAATATCAAAATACTTCTACACTAATATTATAAAGAAGAAAGATTTGTTTGTTTGTTTGAATTGAATAGGCTCCGAAACTACTGGACCGATTTGGAAAATTCTTTTAGCATTGGGTAGCTACATTATCAGGAAGTAACATAGGCTATATATTATCCCCGTACTCCCACGGGAACGGGAACTACGCGGGTGAAACCGCGTGACGTCCACTAGTTTTTAATAAATGGATATGAAGAAAGTATAAATAAGGTATCGTAGCAATGAGTATAAAAAACCGCCAAGTGCGAGTCAGACTCTCACACGAAAGGTTCCGTACCATAAACCTTAATTTTTATTATTTGTTGTTATAGCGGCAATAGAAATACACAATCTGTGAAAATTTCAACTGTCTACCTTTTTTCGGTTCTTGAGATACAGGCCTCTGACAGACAGACGGACGGGTGGACAGCGGAATTTTAGTGATAGGGTTCTGTTGGTTACCCTTTGGATACGAAACCCTAAAAACCATTTATTTTCTGTCTGTCGGTATGTCTATATGTTCCAGCTAATCTTCGAAACGGCTGGATCAATTTTGACGGGACGCTCACTGGCAGGTAGCTTGTGTAATAAGAAGTAAAGCTAATTTTATTTTACAAACAGATCAGGGTTCCGTGCAAAAAAATAAATCCCATGAAAATACTTTTCACGCGGGCGAAGACGCGTGCCGAAGCTAGTATAAATTATAAATAGCGTCGAGACCGATACCGAGATCGGTGAGTGGGTGAGCAAGTGGTCTCGATACCAGGGCACCGGAAGCGGATGGGAGGCCATAAGACCTTATCTTGTAAATAAACAAACAATTATCTTCTAGGAAGTTAGGAACTACCAGTTAATCTATTTTATTCGCGATTTATGAATTATTCAAGCCGTTTATCATATTTTGGCGTCATCTAGAGCAATTTGTCATATTATTTTAAATGGGCTTCTGCAGCCACCAAGCAGGCTTCAATGCTTGCTTTTACAGTACCATGATTAAAATGTCGTAAAACTGTAAATAATTTGTACCAATAAATAAATAATAAATAAATCTACACTAATATTATAAAGAGGAAAGATTTGTTTGTTTGTTTGAAATGAATAGGCTCCGAAACTACTGGACCGATTTCAATAATTCTTTCAGCTATGAATAGCTACATTATCAGGGAGTAACATAGGCTATATTTTATCCCCGTACTCCCACGGGAACGGGAACTACGCGGGTGAAGCCATGTGACGTCCATTAGTAAACAATAAATTTATTTCACACAAAAACAACATTTGCATCATAAAACTATGAACATATAGGCTTATTAGGTACAAATATATTGGTAGGTTCACTGACTCCTAAACTAGGTTTGGGCCTGTAACTTAGGAGTCAGTGATTCTCCTTAACAAACAAAGCCAAAGATCATATTAAAAATAGGACAATTCAAAATTAAGCAATGTCTTCTTAAAGAGCGCCATTGCGATACATAATCGGTCTCACATCTAGCAGGAAATTGAGTAACAAAACATTAACGTTTTCTCTCAATCTCCGTTTTGCCACACCAATAATAACATAATAATACATTGCAACATTAAAAACACAAAGTTGCCAGCATTTACGAATGCCAATAACCATTTAAAAAATCAAACGAGGTGAGGTAAACCTCTGTGGTACCTTGTGACCCACGCTTGACCAAACTTTTGTTCCGAGTTCAATTTTCGACCAATCGGGGAAGGTCACAGATGATTTAAGCACTACCGACCTCTTTGGACACCAGTCCATTGATATCTTGCAAAATTTACTACGTTTCATTATTGTTTTTGGTCAAAAATGGCAGCGGTTTGCGAGTGAACTTTTATTGTCACGTAAATTGTCGTAAAACTTATTTTTATTAACAAAAACACCATTGAACTTCAATATGTATGTGTGAAATGCCGTAAAAATGAAGTAGCAAGGTATTTACCATCAAGATGGATGTTAAAATCCTTTTATGTTTTTTAATTCAAGTATAAATTCATTAAGCATGACATTTGATGCTGTAATATCTACCTACGTATTATGTAATGTTACATGCTTTAATTATAGCCTAGAAGGCATGTATTAAAGGCTAAATGTAGCCATAAATATACATATATACGAAATTGAATTCACAGAGCAGAAAATTGGCAAAAGAATTCTCCAGAAGATGAAGACTTACATGAAAAAACATTGTTTAACGATACGGAAACATCTCATCCCAAATATAATCTTGATTCATTTTTGTATAGCACTTAGTTTTGTCAAAAATGTTTCCCTGTTGAGATGAATGACCCCAGAAGTATACAAATAAGGTTCAGATATTAATTCACATTATTATGGTCAAAAAAGGTCCATGAATTTCATGAAATATATTTCTTGAGATACGTTAAACGATGAGACATCCAGCATCACTTTAGGATTTCAGAACCTATTCCTTATTTGGATTGCGGAAGTCGGATTATTTTTTTATAATTGTCGGACTACAGAAAGTCAATTTTCTGTTTTCATTAAATTCCTTTATTTTTTAAAGTTATTTCTGCCAACATCAACAAGAACAGTTGTCAACAACACAACAACTTGCATTTTGCCAGCCTCGATTTATCTTTTTTTAAAGTTTAGAGTACTGTTGCTATATTTAACAATATAAAAACCTAAGACAAAAAAAAAAGCTCATGTTTGGTCATTTAACAGACCCTTTCTTGAAGACAGTCCAGTTATAAAAATGATTCATCTAGATTAAAGGCAACAATTATTCGAAATAATTGCTCACGTAATTATGTCTAAAACAGAAGCAAAAGAAACCGCCATTGTCAATCATTCAATTCCAAATAGAAACAACGTTTTCGCACAGTAATCCTACATAATTCAGGTAATCATGCCATCATAGACAATCATGATGAGAGCCCCCCCCGGCTCCTGTGACCCACGCGAGGAGCGGGGTGGCACGTCATCGCATGATTGTCATCCGCCATCTTGTTTACTTTCCTAAATACGCTAAACGATTTTTTAACAAAGATTTATCACGAAATTGTAGCTCTGTCAATCACGAGAATCAATTTTCGTAAAACAAAAAAGTTGATAACTAAAATCGGGCACTTTAAATCATTTTTGCGATTCAAGATGAAATATTATTAGAATTTTGGTGGAAACGATTAAGAGTGACAGAAAGGGCGACAGTGGGTGGGCTGTAGCTATGGCTGCTCTATAAATAAGACGTAATAAAGCACTTATACGTCTAGTAGGAAATAATAACACTTCCTATCGAAAAGCGTTCATTTATCTTCCAAGCGGAAACCTGTGAGTTCGACTCGGCGCGCGATCACTACAACGCGAATGAAGATTTTAATAAGTAATGTTTGGAAATCTTCATTCGCGTTTTGTAAAATTTTTTGGTATTTTTTTTTCAAATGTATTTTATTCTACCTAGGTAGCAGTTTATTTCTTTAAACATATACCAAAATGTTAATAAAACTGAATTTAAGACCTATGGTCTATAGTTCCTGTATGAAATGAATTAATCGAACGAATTTAACTGCAATGTTCTTTGACATTGATTGAACTTGATCTAATTATGTTGTACGGTTACATTTCGTAAAGGTGAATGGCCGGTAATAACTATAAACTGTTATTATTTTAAGCTGGAACATAATAGTGAAACGTTAATTATTGACATACTAATTTAATTACCTAGAGATGACTAACGGTGCAACGAATTCATTTAAAAATTGTATTTACATACATTCATTTAAATGAATTTAATTACATACAACGCACAGTCTAAACAGCTGATTCTAGAAGCGTGAAATTTTGCATAAGAATTACTTTAATATAGGTGAGGATTAAAAAAAGATTTTTATAGTTTGTGTTTAATTTTGACATTTGTTTTTGCGGTGGGAATCGCATCAGGAACTCGACTTGTTTGTCAATTAAGTAATTTAAAAAAATGTATTCTCGCGTAGGTAGATAGTTAGTTTACTACACGTGTCGAATAAGTAGTATTTTTTTCTTTACATTCTCATCTCGTAATTATATAAATTGCTGTACTAATTAGTATTCATTGATATTATGAGTATGCCCTTTGATTTGTATACAGGAAATCATTAACCTACTGACAGCGAATCATTTGATCTCCATTCAATCCACTAAATTGTATTGTTTTGCGACTATATAGAACAGCTTGAAAAGAGGCGACAAGTCGTGAAGTCGCGGGTGTGCGGCGGTCGTTAGGCTGCGACGGTGGGCCACAAATTGGCGAGCGATATGTCAGACTGTCACACATGTCCGGTAAACATTGACATTGGCAAGCGTACGCTCGCGCACACTAATCGTAACGTGTTTACATCATTGTATTATGATTTTTTGCATATTTTTCTAATTTACTTATTTATTTGATGTAAAAAGTGTCACTGCTATTATTTCAACTACCAATGAAATAAATATAAGCATTTGTAAAATATTTGTGACCGAGATTTCGTCATTATTATCCGAGAAAAGAAATCTTGGTTCGAGAAAGACTTAGGATGCTTTTCAACACGGAAAAATAAAAACATTCCTACACTCAGATGGAGTTGCAATTATCACTAGTTTACAATACGTATTTACAAAATATAGCTGATAGACTAGTTCCCACGAGTAATTAGACACGTCTTAATTAATTGTTATCGACTTGTTTAACTTTTATGCTTTTATAATCAGCTGTTTGTTTTTAAAGCCGCAGTGGGCGATGATTTAATTATCACAAATGAGCTAAGTTAAATGTTTTACTTACGATGTCTTTCTGGCAATTTAATGAGTGTTTCTTAGACTTAATCATACTTAAGTAAATAACTTCAACCAGAGGTTAATTTTGACTGTGATTAATGATTTCTGTATCAATTTCAATCATTTAGTTAATAAAAATAACACAACAATTAAAAAACATAATTGTTATTAATAATATTCATTAATTAACGACTAAGATTAAGTAATTGCTCGGATAGGAAACGAATTTCCATTGTTTACTTCACCTAGTGAGATAATATTGTGTTTTGGTCAGCGGAACTGATAAGGTACACGTTTAGGGCAAGAAGCTGTTTGAGTAAACTTGACAACCTTGTTTATGTTTTGACAAAAAAATCCTTTGTATAAAAATTGACATACATTTGTAGTTAATTACAAATGTATATTCATTTGTTTGTTTTTAAAACGTATGTTTCCTTCGGCTTGAGTTCGAAAGGTTCCCTTGGATATTTCTGTTTGTTTTTAACGTTCAAATCTTATCCAGGCATTAGGTTTCTATTAAACAAATGATTTATGTAAAAATTCTTAAACAAAAACAACAGCTGTTTATAAAAATCCAAAAAATCTTAAACAAAATTGCAAAAATAAAAGAATCAAATACCGAATAAACCACATTTTCAGTCTTAAAACTTTTGTACCTTACAGTACACAAGTCAACATTAACATACAAGTAATCAAGTATCTTTGATGTAAGATCAACGCACTTCAACATGTCATTAGTAGGCACGATCCATTGTATCTCACGACCTATGTCAGGGGAACGTTCAATGTCGCCTCTTACGAACCTATGCTGTCCTAGTACTCGAATTGAAAGGGAGTTACGAAGTACAGATAAAGTTTACGATTCCGGCAGGAAATTGTTCTATTTATGGACTTGTAATTAACTTAATAGATAATTCTTAGTAGTTGTGAAGTGAATAGTTTTGTGTCCTGTCTTTTGTGATTAGTTGTTTGATGTATATGTTACTGATACTGTAGTGCCGTGCCGTATGGTGTCGGCCGGTGCCGTATGGTGCCGTAAAAGAATAATACCATCCCATCACTTACCGTGGGTGTCGTAAGAGGCGACAAAGGGGCTCACCAGAGAATGGGCAGCAGCATTCTCTGTAAAACTCAACACCATACACTGCGATCGCCAACCCGCCTGCCAAGCGTGGCGATTATGGCAAACCCCCCTTTTGGGGGAGGCCTATGTCCAGCAGTGGACGTCTATCGGCTGATATGATGATGATGATACTGTAGTGATACTCGACAATTATCGATTAATAATAAACTTTAAAAAATAAAATATCTTTACTAGAGTTGCCCGCGAAGCTTGTTAAACAGCACTTATAACAATTTGATAGAAACTTAGAAATCTTGTTGTTAAATACCACTAAAAGAAACATAGAAAGTATCAAAAATGCTATATCACTGGACATAAAAGCCCGCCGGAACTAGGAAGCCCCACATATAGGACACTTTACACTAATTAAATCCACTGCATCCCGACACATTAAATCTTATAGCCCATATACTCCGTATTATCGGCCGCCCAACGTCCAAGGCGAGCTATCGACCCACGAGACAGTTCCTACTTTTACTACTTATTGGTAATCGCTTAATATTATATCGGGTCAGTGGGTCCTGAGAGATGTGACCTTTAGTTCCGGCGTATCGGGTTACGTGAGTCAATTGTTTATTTTTATGAGGCAGTTTGAATTTATATTACAATTTATAACCAATTTATAAACAATTATATAATTGGTGCCTGAACGAAATCTGTAGGTATATTTGAGTATGATAATTTCTCTTCTCAATGCTCCTTCACATGGGTCAATTTATAGTATTGTATTAAAAATTACATAGATATATAAGTATTTTACGAAGATATTATACACATTTTCATAATTGTGTCATAAAAAATGATATGTTGATTGACGTATCGTCATATTTGTCAGTATGACATAAAAATCAAGAAAACAACAAAAAACTTAGGTGTCATTTTACATTGCGTGTTGGTAACTAAAGCTTTTGCAAAATGAGTAATGTAAAAAACTGAAACATCATGTTACCACAAAAATAATTAACACACACTGAAAAGAAATAAATTAAGAAAATTGGAAACGCAAACAGTGCTATTTGACCGCATCACTACTCCAAATGGTTAAATCCAGTTTAGGTATTTAAGATTTGCTTTGTGACGAATTATTTGCATTGTGACGACTGGACAATAGTTCATGAGCTCAGTATTCCCAAAACCGAGTGAAAACAAATATCAAAAGTACGTTTTGTCGTGAGATACAATATTTTGAATAGTATCAACTCAAATTTTCCGATTTTACTATTGTCATCTAAGTCGATAAGTTTTTGCGCAAACAATGTAATGCTTTGTGTTGCGTTACAATTCATTTAAAAAATGTGGTAATTCTCCTAACTGTTTTAAATTACTTGGACTTAGTACATCGAAAATATTTGTTATTAAATATTGGGCTAGAACTTATTTAATAAATATGTTGTATGATTTCATAAATTGATTACTCATCAATCTAGGAAAATATATTTATTGAATAAGTCAAGTTACCCTGAAATCAGACAGGAAAAAAAAAGAAACAAATGTGTCAACAAAATTAACATAATACTTAAAATCAACCTAGATATAAATCAATCAGGTACCAGGGTGACAGGGTTCAAAAGTGCTGAATCACATTCGACCGCAGACCGCATGTCGAGCTTTGAAATCAATTGTTGTCAGTGACGAACGCTTGATTCTTTGCAATGCATAACAATACATGAATCGGCAAGGATACGCACAATATATGCGTAAAAAGATTTACAACTTGTAAGTAGGAAAAACCCGTTTTGTAGTAATTCTTGGATTAGGTATTTTTTTCGATGTAGTCGTTCAATAATTTGTAAAGCAAGTAATTTTTCCTTGTTTAAAATAAAATATTATAGTTTAATTTAATAAAAATTACAACGCAATTTATTAACTGAATCATATTTTTTAATACTACGACCGCAGAACAAAGCAAGAACGCATCTGAGATTTGTAAAATATGTATGTCATACCATGATACCATACAAAGGCTATAATAGCCGAGCTATTTATATTATTTTAATAACGATATTGCCCCGCATTCTCCACGTTACGGTTACACCGGTAACCGGTAACTTCCGATTTCCGCGTACAGTTATAGCTTTTGTTCGAGACTGTACTCGCTAGTATTGTTTACAGTTTATACTCTCTTGTTTGTAAACAACAACTTGGGCGCCAATTATATTTTGCACAAGCCAAACTTAATTAAGTCTATTTCTGTTCTTTTCTCTCTTTTCGCTAAGAAAGGAATGGATATTTTTAAGCGCTTTAAATTTTTGTTGAATTCTGTTAGCGAGAAAAGCGAATAAATAAATAAAAGCGATTAAATATAATAAGTGAACGTCGCCATTGTATGTCATTTACGATTTTTTTTTAATGATTACATTAAATTAGAAAAGGTGATATTTAGTAAAGTATCGGATCATTGACCAATGATCATCTAATCAGCATTCTAAACATCTCACCGAGTAAGATTAGGTGAAGTGAATATGAGCTGTGTGGATGGCGATTCTTTCCGAAAAAGATTGATTTTTAAATCGATTCAAATCGTAAGCTGATGTATTGATTCACAATAAAATCGAGGTCTAAAAGATCGATTTCTAAAAGATTTTTTTTCAAGTTTTCATTTATAATGTAAATATAAATCCATTTTATGAAAAACAAGAAAGATACCATAATAAATGATTTGTTGTCAGTAAATCAGTTTCTTTTTTAGTTCAGAAAATCGAATGGCGATTTTCAATATTGATTCACTGTATCGATTCAGTACAACATATCGATTTTTAATCGATCTTTTGGCCCTCAAAAATCGATTCTTCGATTAATCGATCTTAGATCGCCATCTCTAATGAGCTGTCAATACATGCAAACAAGATTGAATGACAGTCCACTTGATCTTCACTCCTAAGTTAACACGGTGAAATGTTGACAGAAGGCTGGCAGGGTATTCGACGGGTAAAAATCTTTTAAGGCTTGTATTCATGCCAATGACCTTGTGCATATGAACGGAGCTAAATACCCCTCTACGCGCCACTCCGCTACCCGCATTTTTGATTTTTTATAATGAAAATAATACATGTTTTTAAAAAGTAACAAAACCAAATCATATTCGTTTGTATTGCAAAGCAGTAAATATACTTTTTATTTGATAAATAATGAAGGAGTAAAATGGTTTCATCTCAACGATTTGGAGGTGATTTGGTGTTTTTTTTCTTATTATGTGATACCGATAGATAAATTCTGGCTAAACCAAATGACGTATATCATGTAGATTACTATTTTTTTCAGATGTAATTTCTTTGTTAGTGCCGACGAAAAGCTGCTTCATCTGCACGCTGTTTTTAGGCTTTTTTCGAGAGAGTGCAGCCTTAATAAAGTACAAAAACTGCAGTTATAATTTCTTAGTTAATAAGAGATACACCTCAGCAATTAATAACCGTCAAGCACCTATTACATAACGTGAACGTGCGTCATATGGAGTCTTGATCCGATTCGCTGACCAGCAGAAAAAAACATTGTAGTAAATTGCAGTACTTAAATATTAATAGTTTCATTTCAAAGATTGACAAGCCAACAACCATTAAGTAATTAAAAGTGGAATCCACACCATTTAACATTTATATTCAAAATTAATTTGTCTAGTTTAGTACAACCACATAGGCAGGTATGATCTGTTTAAAAAACGTAGACCAATATTTACTGATACATTTAAAGTCATATAATTAAGTTAGTTGCGGTTCGGAAATATCGACAGAACTGGGTAATCTGCCATTGAAAAAACCCAAGGAGTGCTAAAACCTAAGTATACAGCATTAAAGAAAAGCATGTGATAACCTCGCCAGAGAATGGGCAGCAGCGTTCTCTGTAAAACGCAACACCAAACACGCGATCGCCAACCCGCCTGCCAAGCGTGGCGATTATGGCAAACCCCCCCCCCCTTTGGGGGAGGCCTATGTTCAGCAGTGGACGTCTTCCAGCTGTTATGATGATGATGATGATGTGATAACCACGTAGTGGAGCCCCAACGCAAGGAAACGATAACGCGGCAGGCCCCCAAAGGGATGGCGAGACGAGCTGGACTCCTCAAAGGACTGGCCTTGCAGAAGTCCGGAAATACTGGAAGGAACGTAGGAAGGCCTTTATCCTGCAGTGGGACAGACGGACAGTCCAGGCTCATAAGGGTACACTACATTAATACGGAAAACTTTATTCCGACGGTCACAAATACCAATTTCAAAATTCCGAATAGTTCAAAATTCCTAGTATAACAACTCCGATTTATCATTAATCCTTTTTTTTTATAATTCCGACATATCAGTATTCCTAATGTTTATAATTACTATTCTTGAAATACCGAGTTTTAATTGGTCAAATAACAAAAACTCGAAACATCAAAAATACGAATTCCGATTATTAAAATACCTATTATTCAGAATTTGGAAATAAAAAACACTTTGTAAAACTGAATAGCAAGATAAATAAACACAATAACTCGTCAGAACAAAGTTTATTATTATGTTTAGTATGAGGAGGTAGAATAAAAAAACTAATGACAGATGCAAGCTGCATGTAAGTAAGCATGCAGCAAGCATGCATTATGCATGCAAGCATGCAGTATGCAGCAGGCATGGTTTCTGTCACGGCTCCAACGTTGCGGGGCTCTGGCGGTCCTCCGCGAACTTATCGTCGCAGATGGTTTTAACGCTCACCACCGCAGCTTCGGCTTAGCCGGCCAGCCTCAGCCGCGGCGGTGGGCATTATAACACCTGCTCCTCAGCTTGCGGGCCGCCTCGCCCCTCCGCGCCTACGCGGGCTTAAATTACACTCTAGGGGTAGGGCACACAAGACTACGTGGAGTCGGTTTTACAGCGAATTGTTTCTGTCACTTTTGTAGCAAATCTTATTGACTGCTTCAAACAATATTTTAATTTAAGGTTCAAAATGCTAAAAAATATTCGTTATAAACAGTAGGTCTTTTCACCGTAGTTATTTCGAAAATAGTTAAAATATTGTTGGATATTATAATATATAATTAACTGAATATTATACTGATTGAACCTAAATCAAAATCTTAATTTTAGCAGTTTATTCGAAGCATTGAAAATCGGAATGTCGTTTTTCGGACTTAAAACCCATCGAGCATTTGATTCTTCGGACGTATGAAAATCGGAAAACAAACAAATCGCATTTATGACTTCAACTTGGTCAAATAAGTTTCGTGATTTATAACAATAGATAGTATAATTCTTAGGTATTATGAAATTCGGACTTTTGAAAATCGGAATATCGAAATTCGGAATAAATATTTCGGAGTATTTGGGTGTTCCCGGCTCATAATAATAATATATAATCTTCTTCTACACTAATATTATAAAGACGAAAGATTTGTTTTTTTGTTTGTTTGAATTGAATAGGCTCCGAAACTACTGGACCGATTTGAAAAATTCTTTTAGCATTGGATAGCTACATTATCAGGGAGTAACATAGGCTATATATTATCCCCGTATTCCCACGGGAACGGGAACTACGCGGGTGAAACTGCGTGACGTCCACTAGTAATATATAAGCAGGTTGACTGGAAGAGATCGCGGATTGCGATAAGACTGCCCATTTTACTTATGTGTTTTAGTTTGTAGTTTTCTTTTAACGTTACTATCGGTGTACAATAAAATCTCAGGAACTACTGGTCCGATTTGAAAAATTATTTTAGTGTTAGCCCATTTATCGAGGAAGGCTATAGGATTTTATCTTCACACTAAGACTAATGGGAGCGGAGCAGACGAAGTTGCGCGGGTCAACTAGTAACGTGATAAATCTTTGAATTTAAATAAAAGAGCTGTTATCAACTTAATATATCCTCTAAATAGTATGAAACAAAGTCGCTATTTGCCTCTGACTGTTTCTCCGCTGATTTCTTCTGAACCACACCACGGATTTTGATTTGGTTTTCACTAATAGAAGGAGCGATAACGACGAAGGTTTTTCTGTATAGTTTTCTCAGTAAAATTGATTCAAAATCAAAATAAAAAATACATTATTTCAAAATCGGCTGAAAATCAGCACTTTTGATTGCGGTAGAATATGTTTTCCATAACCCGGCCGGTGCTGTAGGGTGCCGTAAAAGAATAATACCATCCCATCACTTCCGTTCGCCGTAAGAAGCGACTAAGGGACTCACCAGAGAATGGGCAGCAGCGTTCTCTGTAAAACTCAACACCATACACTACGATCGCCAACCCGCCTGCCAAGCGTGGCGATTATGGGAAACCCCCACCATTATGGGGAAGGCCTATGTCCAACAGTGGACGTCTTTCGGCTCATATGATGATGATGTTTTCATGTTGGACTTCCGTCTTTTTTTAACTAGTTTTTAACTAATAAGATTAGGTCTGTTCTATCAAAGATTAGGCACGGGAAGGCAATATTTGGATTCAGACAGACCTAATCTTATTAGTTAAAAACTAGTTAAAAAAAGACGGAAGTCCGTCTTTTTTTAACTAGTTTTTAACTAATAAGATTAGGTCTGTTCTATCAAAGATTAGGCACGGGAAGGCAATATTTGGATTCAGACTGGTTCTGAATTTAATTGTTTAAATGAGTAATTTCATTAAATCAAATAATTTGACCAAAGACCTCGATACAGTAAGTAGAATTTCCAAATCATTATGAAAGAATTAATTGGGGGAATTTCACATTTATTACCAAAAATACATTACCTGTAATTAATTAGTTAATAAAAACCCTGTTCTAATGAAGCGACCAACTATTACTAAACAATGATATGTAAAACAGTCTTGAAATATAGTTGGTATCCTAGTGAAAACATAGTACCTACTACCATGTTTGTTGATTCTAGAAAAATCTTCTCCATTCATAGAAAAAACATCCTTAAGATCAATCCTATGCACTATGATGAAATACTAATTAGCATAACTTGGCAATTTAATTACTACCACAAAAGATGGTTCGATGATGATACATTTTTAAAATAATATGTTGCAACATAAGATTTATTGAGCGTATTTAGTAATACTGTCTAATAGCAATGCCTATCTATAGTAAAAAAAAAAAAAATATTTTACGACACGGTGGGCGCAGTGGTTGAGCGATCGGCTGCTGCGCTGCGTGTCGCGGGTTCGATTCCCGCACGGAGCAAATATTTGTCCTACAGATAGTTGTGCCGGTCTGGCTGTTCGTGTATGTGAGTTTATATATTTGTGAACGCATCCACGATATAGGAGAAATTCCTAGTGTGGGGCAATAAATTTTTAAAAAGAAAGAAGATAAAAAAAGAAAGAATTAGGGTGTAAAAATATAATGTTTCAGGATAATGCCTTATTTATTTTATTCATTAATATTTATTTTTATTAAAACTTGATGCACTAGTATTAACACTGTACAAAGTCGGACTTAATGCCTTAGGCATTTTCTACCAGTCGACCTTAGGATGGTGTAGAGACAACATGGCAGGTGCAACTTAAAGGAAAGGCAAAAGAGAGAGAAAGAAATACAATTATATACATAGATACACATAAATAAAATTCACAAAACAATTTATGTTTTGCTAGCTTTTGTTTATATCCGTCTCCAGGAGGGATCCTAGAAACGGTTACCTATATCGTTTTATATTGGTTTGAATCATTGATATATAAAAAACCCAAGATGCACAGTCTAGAACAAATGCAACACTCGAAACTCATTTTGATACAAAGTTAGATGGGAATCTATCACTGTACCAAATTTAAACAAAACTAGTTCAGCTATTTAGGCGTGAAAGAGCTACAAACAAACTAACAGACTCATTTTAGCCTTTATAATGTTAACTAGTACTTCACCCGCGACTTCGTCCGCACTGCAATTTTTATTAAGGATCCCTAATTTTTTTCTAGACAAATTATATACTAAGACCTTCCTCGAGAACCACTTTATCCATTCGTGAAAATAGTATGAATCGGTGCAGTAGTTTTTGAGTTTATCGCGAATAGACAGACAGACAGACAGACGCGGCGGAGGACTTTGTTTTATAATATGTAGTGATTAGGATTAAATTATGATGAAAATAAGCACGGATGCTGCCTATTCCTCCACAAAGAGGACAGGGTCATCTTGTTACACAGTGATATTCATCTTACGTCAAATACAGAGCGTTTTGATTCCTAATTGAAAGAGCCTTTATTCAGCTGTGATGTATCGCCACGTGTCTAGGAAATATGTACAGACAAGCACTACTTTGGTTTATTAGCGTATCTAATACTGATTTCAGTATTAGATAAAATGATTTGACTGAGACTGCAGTTATTTACAAGGCCTGCATTCAGCTATACATATAGTATTATAAAAATAAAATAAAAAATAATAATAACTTCGGTTTGACTGGGAATTATAAATAAAATAAGCTTAATATTAAAGCTCAAAATATTTATTCCTCTGCGTCTGTGGATTTTGTTTCTTCTTTAAAATTGCCATATTTATGAACATTAAAACATCCTGAAATATTTATTGGCACAAAAATATATTTATCTATAAATCAGGCGAATATAGGCAGCAGCGTTCTCTGTAAAAAATCAACACCATACACTGCGATCGCCAACCCGCCTGCCAAGCGTGGCGATTATTGCAAACCCTTTTGGGGGAGGCCTATGTCCAGCAGTAGACGTCTTTCGGCCGATGATGATAGGCACAAAATTGCTTCCAACAGAACTTAGATTGAAACAAAAAGTTTGTTACTCTTCCTCCCAAAATTTCCAAGGGACTTCTACAAAAAGAAAGTCCAAACAAAATGTCAAGTAAAATTCCAGTAAATTGATTAACATAACAATCAGCGAGTGATAGTCACGATTGTATCAGGTCGCATACATTGTCGGGGCACAGAGTTAGGAAGTTTGGAACCGACTCCGCAGCCGCTGCGAGATGCAATCATAATAAATATTTATTCATCATCACTATCATCATCATCATATCAGCCGAAAGACGTCCACTGCTGGACATAGGCCTCCCCCAAGCGTCGCCACAACGACCGGTGCTGCGCGTCTCGCATCCATCGGCTACCCGCGATCTTCACCAGCTCATAATAAAATTTATTGTGACGAAAAATACAAACGTTTGATGAATTGAAACCTTTACAATAGGATTCCATGTATCGTGAAGTCAAGCCTCTTTTTTTATTTCTGATGGGTTTGCTCTTGACTCTAGTCTAGGTCAGAGATGACAGAGACAAAGTCTACGATAGAGCGAGCTTACCCAGAAGGACCCTGTTCACTCTAACTCCACCTCCCCCTCTCGCCTCTTGTAGCAATTTATTGATTTAAAAGAATGTCCGTGGAGTCTCTTGCACGTTCTTCCCCATAAAGATGTACGTAGAAGTGACGTTACAAGCCCCCACTATTGAACTATGATATGATACATTTTTCATTGATTTGTTAAAGCATGTATCCAATATTCCGATGGGCTAAATATTATTATGTAGAATTAAAACATCCATCATGTAGAATTAGTTCGTTACTAGTAGCGCTGCCGTCTTTAAACGCTGCTGGCGGAACCTGGATTCCTATTTAATTCTATGGTCTGTCGTATCAGACAGTTGGCATATATCGTCGCTCGAATCAGAGGCTCGCATTGTTGTCGCCCTACTAAGCAAACAATGAAGCCAGCACGGCTGTCAAGTACGTAGAAAGTAGCCTTGATTCCTCTCGAGCTAAGTGGGAAGGGCGTGTTATCTTGCGAGTAACGTAATTGTCGCTGATAACTGCAGAGTCAATATTGCAATGATATGTTCTGTTGGGTGGAATTGATAAGGTACTTGGTTGTTGTAAAGATCTGTCCCATTTCTTATAATGAAAGAAGTGAAGACGTAAAGATTATAACGAGCTCATGTCAAGTCCTTAGGTTACTGAACCATTCTTTCTCTTTGTTTTGAGTGGATCTTTAGATGACGCGTTAAGTTGTTACAATTATCATTATCAATCGTGTCTATAGCTTAAGAATACGGGTCCCAAACATCCAGTAATCGCCGTAAAGGCTTTTATAATCTAGAACCACCAACCAGGAAAACATACAATATTTAATATCGCAATCATTTGTACTAGGAGTACAGGAGGATACGGTGGTGGATCTATCATTCTAGATATATCTTCATTTAGGTTACTAACTCAGTTGGTAAAAGGTGCTAAAGGCACCTTTTGGCTGGGTATATTTTTACTGGAAAATTCCTTATTCCCGCCCTATCTTATCTGATATGTTATCGTACCTTTTTTCCTGTTACAGTACGATATGCCTTACATAAGACATAATTAGCTGTATTATTGTCGCGTGCCCACTTCCTGCGAGGAACAATCACGACGGCACAAACTGCTCATTTTCTCCGCGCCATCACAATTACTACCACGACATGCCAAACGCAACCTATCATAACATATGCTTGGGTTTTTCTTATTTTAAATAAAACTTATGATGTATTTTCCCTATTTAGTAACACTTAAGATGAAAATTCAGGTCCCTAGCTTTTCCCCAGCGAAGTTACACAGAACAACTTGACATGAATTCAAGCAAAACAGTATTTACTGTTTTTTTTTACCTTATAACTTGAATAAAATGTATTATTATTTATAGGCAAATAGGCCTTATCGAGCAAGGGAAATCTAACCTTAAGGTAATAAACTAGTAATATTATACTAGATACCTGAAAAATATCATTAAAATTATACAAATGTGAATAATTTCAGTTCACAACGATACACACAGTAGAAAACAATATTTAATGAGGATGTGAGCATCGAATTACAAACCGCAACACTGCACCTGGATCTTTTATATAAGATGCGGAAACTATTTCAACTACTCTTATTTACTCTACATAAGAACAATATATAACTGTAACATATAACTTGGTGGGTAACTCCAGAAAATGCTGTAAAGTTATGGGCCAAAGTGTGACGTAGACCCGCTACGGTGCTACGGCGTAGCTGTTCCCGTGGAGTTGCCGCTACGGAGGTGCTACGAGCGTAGCCCATGCTAAGGAGAGCCCTCTGCAAACATCTTCGGAAGATATGTTGAATTTTTAAGATGCGTTGTCATATAATGTGTCTCCACATTTTGAATTTGGAACATATGGTATAGACAGAGATGTATCATGATTCATGGAAGACACGAAAAATAGAACGTTCGTTTTTCAATAAATTCGGCCAAGGAAGATCTCTTCACTGTTCATGATTTCCTGGTAGAGAATACGAATCCTGATACATAAAGTCTGTATTTGTACCATTGTGTTTTATGAAACTTAAATTAATAAATATTACGACTACTACAAAATTCTCGAAAATGTTGATGACAGTTAACATCGAACTAAACCACATTTTTGCTGGAAATTATTTACCTACCAATACGTTTTTGGTAAATAAATGATGTATACTAGTTACCATGCCCAAATTGAGCTGTGCAATGACGTGGTGTTTTTACGCAGTTATTGCTTTTCTAAAACTTGACATCATGCTAGATAGGCCGAGATGCATCTATAAAGTGCACGCTGGTATGTTTTAGTCCATTGTAATAATGCCATCAACCGGGCAGGCCACCAAACTGCTACTGACCAATAATACTCTGCTCAGCTCGGGAACCAAATTTTGTACTTTGGTGAGTGTGCGTGGGAACTCCATGACCTGATCCCATTCTTTTACTACCGGAATACCAGACGTTCTGCAGGGAACCATCCGTACTTGGTCGATATCCCGACTAGTCTTACTCAGCGCTTCTCCTCAACGTTTGTTATACGCGCAGCCAAAGTGTGGAACTCTCTGCCAGTGTCCGTGTTTCTTTCCACATATTAGCCGTCTACCTTCAAAGCAAGAGTGAACAGGCGTCTTCTGGGCACGCTCGCCCTATCATAGACCTCATCCATCGCTATCCATTTTTATCAGCTAACATATTAGGTAGGAAGATCGTTTAACTTTCTGATCCTTTGTTGTGTGCATTATTGAGTTCATTTTATTTCACATTTGATAAGCATCTACCTCTACTTAGATGGCCTATTAAATAGTAGATTATCATACCTGATGATCTACATTAAAAATAACATTCACAATTTGTTTTATGAAGGTTCCGTTCTCGAAGGATAACCAGAGGAACCCTAATACTAAGCTATGCGTTGTCCGTTCGTCTGTCTGTCAGTGGGCTGTATCTCATGAACCGTAATAGGACGACAGTTGAAATATACTCGTACTATAAAAAGTAAGTCCAGATTTCCCCACGATGATTTCCTTCATCGATGTAAGTGATGCCTAAAATATTTGATACCTTCAGAAAGTAAATATGAGGTTGAAATGCTTTGAGATGGATAACGACATCTTAAAAAATTTAACATAAAAATATGCTATGATTTAAATTTTGATATTTTTGCCTGTTAAGCAGGCTTTGACAAAGAAACTACTTTAATTTCCTCAGTACTTTTGTAAATGGGTTTTTCAGGAAACATGTACATGGTCGCTTAGGCATTTGCATACTAGATTTACTTAAAGATATATTATCAGTATCCATAAAGCCACTCATTTGTTTCATGGTATTTTTAACCCCTGTCTCAAGGAAAATAGTATTTGGTTTCCGTCAATATTTCTCGCAATTGAAAAAAGTACCAAGGCACCAGTTGTTTTGAAGAGGTTATTTTTATTACGACTGTACTTTTAGCATTTTGATGTAGGAGCACTTGTGACAGTATCATTCGTAAAGCGTAGTGAAGGAGTTACTTCGGTAGAAATAAACTTATCGATATTGATGTGTTTTGAGTTTAACTTCGTTGTAGTCTTTGATGATTTATAAAGGTGACGGTTGGCACAACTGAATGTAAGAAAAAAACGTGTGGCACCAGCCTCGAGTAACATTAGGGTACTAGGGCAACATGTTGATGAAGATCTTTATACACTTTCTATGCATGCGATGGACCGTCTTACATTATATAACATGGATCTAAAAGACGGTATTTGCCTTTTCGCTAACCTTGCTACCACACAGTTAAGTACATACTAAACTAAACATGTTACGAAATAGTATTTCCTTGGAGTCTAGACAAGGACTTGTGATCTAGGTTCGGTTGCACCACGCATTTTTGATTGGCTCCTTAAATTCGAAGATTGAAGACGTAATTGCACTTGGTCAAGTTTCAACAAAAACAAGTGGTCCTGTATTAAATATTAGCCGACTATGGTGAGAGAACTTTTACTCCATTTTGTGGTATATTACTTTGACCAGAAACTCTTTTACTACACAATGCCTTCAGACGTGACCACGTGACTGAGGTTTACAGACACAAAAGTTCTATGTTCATTTTGTTTACTAGCTTTTGCGCGCGACTTCGTACGTGCATATACCGTTTTTTACCGTTCTCATAGGAATTTCGGGAAATCCTCTCTAAGTGCTCTCCTATACTCTCCCAAGGATCCTACATGCCAAATTTCAGCTTTCTACGACCAGTATTTCAGGCGTGCGATGTCTGTCAGTCACTCAGTCAGAAACGGAAGAATTTTATATAATATTGATTGAGTTAACGATGTATTAGAATTAATTTATTACGCATTATTTTTATGGCATTTTTCCTAAGAAGACCCTAATATTAGAACCAAATTACTTCGGGACGAGAAATATATGGGAACCGTATAATCATGGGGAAATCCCGGCAATTCGGAAGTTGGCTCACGTGCAAAGATTCCCATTGCACATCGAAATACATTTAGAACTGTTTATTAACAATACAATGTTTAATTAATGATGTTTATAACATCGAACTAAATTAGCCGTATTGTGTCGGCCGGTGCCGTGTGGTGCCGTAAAAGAATAATACCATCCCATCACTTCCCGTTGGTGTCGTAAGAGGCGACTAAGGGATTCACCAGAGAATGGACAGAAGCGTTCTTTGTAAAACTCAACACCATACACTGCGATCGCCAACCCGCCTGCCAAGCGTGGCAATTGTGGCAACCCCTTTGTGGGAGACATATGTCCAGCAGTGGACGTCTTCCGGCTGTTATGAATATAGATGCTGACTAAAACACTAAGTAGGGATCTTGGGAAAACAAATGTTTACAGACGTCACGGAAACGAAATATTGAATTTCACAGAAAATCACGGTACTTGGTATATTTCGGTACACATCACGAAGTTAGACAATTCAACAGGAAAGTTTAATTATAACAATCAGTGGACGATTTAAAACATCGAAATTATTTATAAACATCTGACTATTTCCCTAATATTTCCATGTGACATCGATCAATTTGTTTCCGGAGGCACCCACAAGTCTCCTCAGTGCGACACTATCGGCATTCGGCGTTCAGTCGCACACAGTAAAAGTTATGACAACAATAATACGTTATAAAACACGCGGCGTCAACGAAAAGTCGCTTCAGTTGGTCCGAGCAGCCGCAAGGTCAAGAGCATATGGACTATTTCGAAAACAGTCGATCGCCGGCCTGAATCGCGATGTGACATACCCACTTTAAAAAAAATAAACCATACATTTTTAATAAAAAAAAAAAACAATTTTGGCAGTTCTTATTTTAAAATTCGAAACAAGAACGCGTGTGTAAGCGCACGTGCGGGTATTATTAAATCGAGCTTCGCGCGGATATAGTTTTTCACGCACAACGGCTGTGTCCGGAGAAAACGGGAGTTTGTGTGAAAACATATTCTGTTTTAAAAAAAGTAAATTATTATAAACTGTATAAAGTGTGCTGTATAAAACGGAATTAAAGGAGCTTCGAGTAATCGGGCTGTTACTGAGATACGGAGTAAGTATTTTATGCGTGGAACTTATTAAATTATTGAAAATAGGTAGTTATTTATTTTTATGTTTTCATGCTACTTATCAGTGCAACGTACACATTGGCAGTATTTAATACAAAGAATATTTTTTATGGCGAATTTGAAGCAGTTTTACAAATTAAATAGTTTTCAAAATCCCAAAAATCTAAATACTTGTGTAGACAAATATTCAGTTATTTGCTTAAACAAGTACAAAAGTAATTAATAATATATTTGCCTACATAATTTTATTAAAATGCCTAAACAAGAATGTAGATTATTAGACATTATATTATTATTGTAATATAATTCCATTTCTAGTGTACAATCTAGACAAATGCTTACACTGATTGCTACCTACAGTACTTACTGCAAATAATGTCAGAGAAATAATAGACATACAAGTGCATTGTTATAGTTATAATTAAAACAAAAGAATCTATAGACAAAACATCTTATTATTATTATTAAAGATAATATTATGACTTATATCAAGATAAATAGGAACATTGAAATGAACCTAGGTACTATACGATTTCTTGGCGCCGTAAAATACTATAAATAAAACTGAACGGAGATTTCTCGCGTAGCGGAAGTTTGTACCATTCATTTGAGGAAACACGTTTTTGTGATATTTTTAGGCGCCAAAGCCCTTTATCGGGGATCTTTTTTACATGTTTAGTAATAGTATTATAATATGGAATTTATTTATTTCGTAAAATTGGAAATTCATTTCTTTATATTGATACCGAAGTAAAGACATCAATTTCAACCTAAACGTGCGTATTATGTGCGCATACGCAAATAAAATGTGACAAGTGCGTTCACAGTATCAAATGATAGTAGGAAAACCGCGTCGAAATGTTACCAAAGAGACTTTTTTTGCATCATTAAATAAAAAGAAAATATGTAAAGTTGCCGCGCAATTATTTTTTCGGAGATTTTTGTTTATTGTTTTTCTTGTAGGTACTTCATAGTTTAACAAAAAGAAAATAATGTATCTTATGTTCTATGCCTGTAAGTATGTACTGCACGTAGTTCAGTGTATGAAGCAATTTCATTAATTCGAACGATTCACCACGCACAGTACACAAGTCACGGGTACTTGAGCCGATGACGATAAACATCCATTTTCATTTAATAATATTGTTTTTTTTTACATTTCTGTTTGAATATAATCATTTTTGATGTTTGCTTCGGTATGGCGCGCCGAGATGCGATACTCTGATACAAAAATTAAACCTCCGAAAAAACTGAAAAGCAAAAAATAATAAACATTTTTACAAAAAATAACTAGGTTTAATTTTTTATTTTATACTTTTTTTTTTAAAACATCTACCTATCTTACTTTAGCTATTAACTGTTATATAATCCTGCTTTAATTATTACTTGTTGTATAATATAAATACTTTAAAAAAAACAGACTTTATATACCCACATGGGTAGGCCTACAAAAAATGCTACACAACTCTGCACTAAAATCTGATTAAAATCTAATTGAGTGAACAATAAATCACCCCTATTTCCCCCCCCCCCCCCCCTTAGAGTAGGTTTTTTTACAAATTTATATGGGACCACTTTCGAGGTATTTCTTCTACTATCCAATGAAAAAAGAATTATTATCAAAGTCGGACTACTCTGTAAAAAGTTGTGTGTGGTCTTACATTACAATCAGTGAGTGAACAATCAATCACCACTGTTTTCCTACCCTTAGGGTTAGAATTTTTTTTTCAAATTTATATGGCATATATCAAAATCGGAATGCTCTGTAAAAAGATCTGCGTGTTCATACATAAAAAAAAATATATACGCGTCGACTTGAGAACCTCCTCCGTTTTTTCGTCGGTTAAAAATGTTTTGCAGTGCGTGTGAAAATGGCATATAAATAGAACATGTTTAAAACAAGCGCATTCATTTGTGTCTTGACTAATTTAGGTCAACGTTTTTTTGTTTCATTATTCAAGCGTCCTCAATCTATTTATTTAGTTTCTTTCCTCGCCAGTATAAGTCAATACGAATATATAAATAAAAGGTCCCATTAAAATGAATGAAATCATTCAGACCACTAAAAAAAGAAAAATGGCAAAAAAAAGTAATACGAAAAACGCGAGTGCAAGTATCGGGTAGCCATTTTGGATGTGTTAATTCTAGTGTGCCGGCAATTTATTATTTTAGGTCAAAATATAATTACTTTTATCAGTGTTTTTTTTTGTTTGGATATTATATGGTGACATACTGAACGCTGTGTTAAAATTAGTCCTTATACATAAAACCGTGGTACTAGGACCACATAGCTAGGCAGGAGTTAGTAGAGTCAATTCGTGAAACTTATTTATTGGCATGTGATAAATTCTTAATAAAGTTTAGTGCCATGTAGCTTTTAAAAAATCCTATTTATTTACTTTATGGAGCTTTTAGCAAATAAAAGTGTGTTTTTTATGATCACCATATTTATTTAGAGCGGAATATTATTGCTCCCCTTGTAATATCGAAATACAAAAGAAAATAAGCATTTACATATTTTAAGGCCTAAACTTATATTGTTTTTCATTTGGTTTAAACTGTCTACCTAATTTAGAATATAATTTAGCAGCTAGCCACAAATCAGCTCTAATATTTCCTTCTTAACACAAATTATGTACCTATAATCATTTGCATAAATTGAACGCAATAAATTAACTCCTTGCACTTTATCTTTTCCTGGTACACTAGTGTGGGGGTCGATAGAAAGTTGATATACATCCAGATAATAAAGATATAAACGATATTATAATATCAATGAGTACATCGCTTTAGATATGATATAGCAATCTTGATATGTTAATAGGTTAAACTAGGGCATTCGATATTTCTTGGTATACTGCGTCTAATTATATATAAGATCTTTTCTTGTAATTTAAGGACATAAGATCTATCCTTGTAATTTGTATGTATTTTCTGGCAAATAAATATTTTTGATTTGATTTGATTTATAAAGAGATTTACGTATGTTTTTGTGCTCAGAATCTGCTGAATATTTAGACTGATGAATTATCAATAAACTGAAGTTGCCGCACACGAGTGTTTTCGATGTTAATTCAAAATAAACCAGAACCGACGATGAAGGTCTCCCACAAAGTGGACCGATGATCTGGTGAGGGTCGCGGGTAGCTGATGGATGCGCGACGCGCAGGACCGGTTGTTGTGGCGACGCTTGGGGGAGGCCTGTGTCCAGCAGTGGACGTCTTTCGGCTGATATGATGATGTAGAAACCAGCTGAAATGGCCATGATTTGCATGTTTTTTCTGAATTATTTTGGCGACAACTTCAAGTCTTATCGGACTTCGTTTAATACAAGTAGTTAGTTGAAAGAAATATTTGATAACATTAATTAAAAAATACAAAATATTTAAAAACAACTGACTTAAATGTTTTGAAAATACCCTACATTCAAACTGCCGTGTGTTACCCACAAATAATTTCACTTATTCATGAACTCGTAAGTAAGACAATGGTACGTTTGTGTTCATTGACTTAGCATATCTTGAAGTAAATCTGATATAAGCCAGGCGGTCAGTAGGTGCCTGACTGATAATTTTTGATTATTTAGGACTACTGTGTCGAAAATTAGGTAAATGATCGTTAAAACTAAGATAAGTGCTGTTTGCTGTGGTATTATTAAAGACTATCTTTTTCTCACGCATTATTATTCCCCAGGACACATTTTTTTTAAATAAAATCGGTCAAGTGCGAGTCTCACACTTCTTTCTTGTATGGGAGTCCCCTATATTTTATTTTTATTATTTGTTGTTATAGCGGCAAAAGAAATACGCACTCTGTGAAAACTTCAACTGTCTACCTATTACGGTTCTTGAGATATAGCCCGCTGACAGACGGACGGACGGAAAGCTTAGTAATAGTGTTCCGTTGACCCTTTGGTAACGGAACCCTAAAAAGTAGTGTCAGTTTAAAGAATCAATCGTTATCAGACAAGTACTCCCAGTTTTTTTTTTTTATTTGTGATGGGTTTGCTCTTGACTCTAGTCTAGGTCAGAGATGACAGAGACAAAGTCTACGATGGAGCCTGTGCACTCTAACTTTAAAGAGATTAGGGTTGTTTACAGACTTAAAAACAAACAAACAATTTTTACTTCTTTATAATAGTTTAGATTTAGATCTCGATGCGATATGAACTGCAGTCGCGATCTTTGGATTGATAAGGTGTTTGTACAATGAACGACTCCCTCTCATTGTTTCTAGAGGTGACTGGTATTCGCCTTTCAACAATAAACTGGGTTTAGACTATTGCAACTACCAGTTTTTGCCCTCGGCTATGCTCGCTTTCATATAGACTTTTGCAAAATTTTATCGTCTCCAGTCCCTTCTATCTTTATACCAAAACTAGCCGACCCGTGCCCACTTCGTTGGGCGGTATATTTCGGGTTAATATATAGCCTATGACACTCACAAATAACGTGGATTTCTATTGGCAAAAGAATTTTCAAAATCGGTTCACTAGATCCAGAGATTACCCCCTACAAACTCACAAAATTTTACCTCTTTGTAATATTAGTATTGATTCATCAAAATATGTACAGCGATTTTAAGTGTTACAACGTAACAAAATCATTTTTGCATCTTGGCCAATATTATAAAGCTAAAGAGTTTGGTTTTTTGTTTGACCGCGCTAATCTCTGGAACGAATTAAAATACTCTTTCAGTGTTGGAAAGCTCATTTATCGAGGAAGGCTATAGGCTATATATCATCTCGCTACGACCAATAGGAGCGGATCAGTAATGAAAATTGTGACGCAGACGAACTTGCGCGGGTCATCTAGTTTTTAATATTAGGATTTTATAGACAATTCAATGATTTAAATCAGTTTTGGCTCTATCCCAAATTAGTTCGTGAGAAAACAAGTCTGGTCATGAAAATAACATGAAGATTGAATCTGTAGTTCTGTATATATCTTATTTATTGCTATTAGCATACCAACAACATACATAGATATGCATGTACCTATTTATTATTACAATAGCCAATTTAAAACTCCTATTGTAATTTAATTCACGACGGAAAAACACATTTGTATCACTACATATTACAAAACAAAGTCCTCCGCCGCGTCTGTCTGTCTGTCTATCTGTTCGCGATAAACTCAAAAACTACTGCACCGATTTACATGTTATTTTCACCAACGGATAGACTGGTTCTCGAGGAAGGTTTTAGTTTATAATTTGTCTAGATGTCCAAGTTGTTTCCAGTTTGGCTGGGACATTGCGAGCTTGAATCACCTGATTGTCTGATAAAAAAAAGATTCCGTGCTTCGGAAGACACGTATAAGCCCGTGGTCCCGGCCGCCAAATGGCGGTCGTCAAATAAACCATGTCAGAGGCCCTTGAGGCGGTTTAGAAACTCTGACACTAGGGCGTGTGGGGTCTTTAGACCTTACTGCCCACACGATAAGAAGATGTCCGATTACTTCTTCTAAACCAACCAACGGATTTTGAAACACTTCACTGATAAAAAGAGTAATAAACGATGAAGGCTGTACTTAAAATCTGTACCCGTACGAAGCCAGGACAGATTGCTCACATTATAATTTATTTAGTTAAAACGCCAAATGTCTCATAAATATGATACCTACTGATTTATGTAAAGTGTTGTGACTAATTTCCCTATAGATACAAAACATGTTATTGTTGCCAGCTAATATAATTAACTCAACGATAATTTTCGCACTTTATCACACAGTTATATGGTGCTCTGAATACTTTATGATGATACGTATCTTCAAGAATACGTTATAATACAATACAATGGGTGACAATATTAAATCTTGAATGATTCCACACAGAATAGATGAAATCTTAGTATATATAAATCACGTGTCACGTTGTTTGTTCGCGATGGACTCCTAAACTACTGAACCGATTTTGATGAAACTTTGTAACTATCTGTTATTTGATCCAACTTGAAAGATAGGATAGTTTTTTGGAACGGGAAAAAACGGGATACGGGATAAAACGGGATATGCGCGTACGAAGTCGCGGGTAAAAGCTAGTTATTTAGTAAAATAATGTCAAACTGCGCATTATATCAAAGTAATATGCACGACTGAAACGTCTAATAAAAATCTTTTTCCAAAAAAATATAACCGACTTCCAAACAAAACACTACAAAGTATAAAATAACCTTAATTTCGGAAGTCGGTGTTTTTGGTTTTGTTTCTTTGTTTTTTAACACCGACTTCCGAAATTAAGGTTAGTTTATACTATGTAGTGTTTTGTTTGGAAGTCGGTTATATTTTTTTGTAAAAAGTTGTTTACTATATTTCACTTTTACGAGTAAGTGGTCTTCGTCTTCTACGACTTCGTCAATGCAGAAATTGAAATAAGCAAAAATGCTCATAAAATAAAAAGTACTGAACCAAAATGAATCAAATGACAAGTATACCGCATCGAACTACAAAAGAATCACAGAAATCGGATCAGAAACCTCGGAGTAATCGGTGTGCATACATGAAAACAAGTGCGAGTCGGACTCGCGTGCAAAGGGTTCCGAACGAATTTAATTTTTTTAACATGTTATATTAACACTACAGACTTCTAATAGGTTTTCCTGTAATCTTTAGGTAAAGATCTATTATCTCCATTTTTTTCAAAATTTTAGGCTCATTAGTTTCGGAGATAAGGGGGGGGGGAATGGTCATTTTTCGTCTAATTTCTTGAATAACTTCTAAATCATTTATTTTAAAATTATGAAAAAAATATAATTAAAATTCTCACAGTAAGCCCTTTCATTTGATATGTCACACGATATTGTTCAAAAAACTTTTTTTTTAATTTTCTTGTTTGACCCCCAAAAGTGACCCCCATACAAACAATTTAATAATTTTCGTAACGCATCCGTGTTTGGGTCATAGAAGTCCATATGTGTACAAAATTTCAACAGAATCGGTCCAGTGGATCCGGAGAAAACTGGCTGTGACAGACGGACAGACAGACAGACAGACAGACAGACAGACACCCGAGTGATCCTATAAGGGTTCCTTTTTTTTCGGAACCCTAATCGGAACCCTAAAAACCCTCCTTTGTCTGTAATATGGATATATGTAGGTACAGTCAACAAAGATATACAATTTGCAGCATTAAATAAATACCACATTAACTGTATAACACTACACTACTACATTAACTTTAGTATCAGTAGGCTGTAAGTAACAGAGGTCCCTTTTATATGATTTTGGGAAAGAATGAAAATTCCATGTGGCAGCTTAATGTCTGGATGTGAGTATGAACATTGTCGCAAATGCTATGCTATGTCATATCCAAGCTCCATTATTCTACGTTGCCTGGAACACATTTTGCTCAATGTGATAAGGCCTTTCATTTTATGCGCTTTTCATCAATAGACAGAGTGATACGAAGTCGCTTGCAAAAGCTAGTAAAGTATAAATAAATAAATAAATCCAGGTCAAACAAAAACAACAGTTACAAATTTGTTTAAAATCACACGTAAATCGGACAAGAGTCCGTTATCTCTCGAATTACCGAATTGATTGGAGCGAAGCGTAATTGAATAATGCTGATACCCCAGATTTCATGCTACACCTACTTTTTAAGCCAAAACCTATGATTACAGGTTATTGGAGGCCCATTGACCTAAAGGTCATATTGACCTATAGGTCAGCGAAGTGAAAGGTCTATAATATAGTGGCAAGGGGTGCTTGCCATTATATTAAGATGCAGTTATCTAAATAATATTTACTGTTACAAGTCGGAACAATGGTGAATGGGGATTGTTCGTAACAGCTGATCATTTGTATTGTATACCGTCTTATTTTGATAACAAACATAGTTTTTTAAAATACTTACTCAAATATTTATTATTTATTGATGACATTGTTACTATTGTATCGTGTGTATTTTTTAAATATATTTTGCACATTAAGTAAGCCGTGGGTGCTCTGGAAGTATTCTAATTAATCATTTATCTTTATTTTTGTTTATTTTTCGTACTAAACGTGTTACCATGGTGTATAAAAAATAAGCAGAAGAAATAACAATACAAGAATTACAAGCGCTGTTGAGTGTTTATTTAGTTTTAATGTATTAAAAGTTAAATATTTAGTTTCTTCGGCGCTGATACGACATGTCCGTCTGATTCACCTGGACAACGCATTGTGTTATTTTGTTATGTTTCCTTGTTATCAATATATTTTATAATAATATAAACACTCTTCAATCAGAGCACACTTGTGACTCGTTAGAAATATTTCTTCAGTGACGATTCTAAGAAATTCAAATACTTGTACACAAAAGCCCCGTGAAACAATGTAGTGGATTGTATTTTTAGAGCTTGCATAAATCACGATCGCTCAATTAAATCTGTATACTTAATATATAAAGCTGAAGAGTTTTTTGTTTGCTTGAATGCGCTAATCTCAGGAACTGCTGGTCCGATTTGAAAAATTCTTTCTGTGTTAGATAGCCCATTTATCGAGGAAGGCTATATATCGTCACGCTAAGACCAATAGGAGCGGAGCAGACGAAGTTGCGCGGGAAAACTAGTATCGAATAACTACTGGCAAAGCTAACATCGACGTGCACGTAGATTCGAAGAAAGTAGAGCAGTGTTGGACTAAAGACATAAGTACAGGAAGAAAAAAAATAAGTCTCGTTTTGCAAATATTTTTCATATCCACCCTCGACAATGATTTATTGCAGCGTTGAATGCCAATCTCATTTGTATGAGAATACTATGCGAACTAGCATGCGAGACGGTTATTATTTATATCATACACATCAGCAAAATACGTCCTACATATTACTTATCGTCACACTCGTAATATTGTTTTTGTATATCATTGATGGACAGCTACATCACATCCGAGATTCCGAGTGACATACGCTACTTTTGACGTAATAACGTCTTATAAATCGATGAACGCACGAAAACGCGGAACAAGCGATAGAGAGGCACGATCGGCCTAAGCGGTCGGCTTGTTCGTAAAGAATTCAGTTGTTTTCTTTTATGACGTTATCACGTAAATTTATCGTCCATAAACCGACTATACAGACTAATTTTTTTGTTTGAAGTATCTCCAAATGGGATGTGGAACGGAACCGAAGTCGCCAGAAAAGGCTAAATATTCAAAGTTTTTAATGCTTTTGGATTTTGAAGTTTTATGAAGCCTGACCATCAATGCCCAAGTTAAGTCCATAGGTGTCTAAAAATACCATTTTTCTATTATTCAGTCTATAAATATATTTTGTGACTCAATATTTTTACCGGTCTGCTGTCTTCATTATGTATTCAATGACAAAACACGAATATCATTAAGATTTAACAAAATCTCAAAGGAAATTGTTACTTCAGCAGTTTTCACCTTTTTGTTCGTAGTTTTTTTGGTTCCATAAAACAAGAGCGTGAAAATAATGGCAGCGTCCGAATAAAGCCTTGATCGTATTAAAGATAAGCAATGTTTTGACGAGATATAAATAGACAATAAGATTAGTCTATTGAGCTCTTTGTCTACAAATAGCTTCATCATCTTCATCATCATATCAGCCGAAAGACGTCCACTGCTGAACATGGGTCTCCCCGCGCGTGTCGCTTCAAGAACCGGTCCTGTGCGTCCCACATCCATCGGCTACCCGCGACCCTCACTAGGTCATCGGTCCACCTTGTGGGAGGCATTCCAACGCTGCGTCTTCCGATACAAATGGCTTGAGAAAAGGATATAAAAATATCTTGCACGAGTTTCATCTCATGTCTATATTGCCTGCTTGCCTAGCTCTTTCCAAACAATGATGGGGCCGGGCTCCAAACTGGATGGAGCTGAGTACCAGTATTTTTGGGTACCAGTTCCCATAACGATTGTCAAAGATCTACAAATGCTAGGACCAACGACTTAATGTGCTTTCCGAGGCACGGATCGGATCGGTCATTTTTTTTTTTACTATTGATGGTAAGCGATGATGTGGTCGAAGATGGAGCACGCTTGCCTAGAAGTAACCTATTCACTCTTGACTTAAAGATTCCCAGGTTGTAGCTATCTGGAAACACAGACTCCGGCAGGGAATTCCACTCCTTAGCTGTACGCACTATGTCATTCACTGAGCAACCTCGGCGTTTGCTGAACCTTGAAGATGGACCCGTGCGGCTATTTTTATTTGAATACGAGCTCTTTCATCTCATGTCTCTATCATATCGGTAATCAAGAAAAGCTATCTCTCTCCGGTCAAAAATCGATCGTCAAATGATTGATTCGCGAGTTGTTTACATGTGACGTACGTACATACACTGTTATGTATCGAGACGTACTTGTGACATAATCATTTCTAATATAGATACGAAGCAACGACACTCTCTCTGTGCGGCCGCGCGGTTCAACTATCTTATCAAAAAGAATACAATTATAAGAAAATTTCCCTTCAAACGGTTTGAGTAGCAGATCAGTAGTGAATGTTATGTATTCCTAGTGTGTGTGAATATTTTAAATATGTAAAGTTAAAATTAGTTACTTTCGAATGAAATTCGAATCAAGTGTTTTGTGCGTTGTTAACATACTTATCAATGGGGTAAGAATTCTCGTGTCGATCATTGTTTAAAATGTAACCTATCCACATTATTCTTTGTGTATTTTCATAGAAACATAGAATCTTATTTACCTACGTGAGCTTGACGTAAATAAAATATAGTTGAACTCAGTATGTGACGGTTTAGGCTAAGCGTATCATTTATTTAGAACAAAGAGTTAGTTTTAGTACAATATTATGACGCTCCACTTAGTATGAACTCCTGGTATCGCACGCATACTGCATCGTAATGGAACTATCAAAATAATACGTTTTCCGGTAAAAACTGTGGTTTTTAGCACGAAAAAGGCAATGGTCCTGTATGTTTGTTTAAATTACTGTCGATTTCGGTAGTTGAGTTCGTCTTTTATTCGTCGACAATGATAATGGGCGCGGTAAACTAAATACAAGTAGGTGATTACTACATACATTCAAAAGAATTGAAGAGAATGGAACAATTCAGGACAAAAAAGGTTATAGGCACAGGTCATTGATGTAAGCTAAATCTGGTTATTCGTAGTTGTTTACACCACAGAAACAAGTTCCATTAAAATATTGATCGAATGTCACATTTTCAGTTATTGCGTATCTGTTTCCCATTCGTCATTGAGGTAACATATTATTTTGTGTAAACTGTATAGTTACTGAAAAATCATAGACAGATCAAAGATCATACTTTTAAGCAAGTAGGTGCGGATATAATCATACTCCTGGGTCCATATCGTCAAATTAACGAAACTCAGCGAATTATTTGTGTTGTTTAGTTCTTTAAGAGCTCGTCCTAGATAAGCCAAAATATAAATAATCATCATTGATTTTCTTGGACCTTCCTTTGTATTCTGTTGTATCTTTATCGTTAACGCATTAGGTTCAAGGTTGATTGGGAAACTTTGACAGTGACAGGTAGCGTAATGTGCTTTCTGATTCTGCTAAAGTGGCGTTTTTAGCCCCCCAGTAGTATCTTTCGGATATTTTATCATAAGCCACTGTTCGGTATTTTAAACCGCCTCGTTTCCGTTGCAATCCCGGTTTTGTGCTTCCCTCATTCAGGTGTTACCCGCGACTAACTATCAGGATCCCATATTGCAAAAGAGGTCTCTTCCGGATTGAATATTATTTCCCCTTTCTAACTAAGGTGTGTTTTGTTTCAGGGGCGCACGAGGGGCGCGCGCGGCGGCGGGCGCGGGCGCGGCGTGTTGGGGCGAGCGGCGCGCGCGCAACATGCTTAGCAGCATCAAGGGCTTCTGGAAGGTGTGCCGCTATGGCGACCTTTACATGGTAACGTATCTTTTACAGCTACATTACGTTCTTAGACTAGGGGCCAGTTCCTGAGCGAAAATGACTTCCAATCAAGACTTTGCCATTCGAAAATCGACTATTTGGTGGCTCATGTCAATTTTTTTAGAAGAAAAGAAGGGTGATGTTTCATTAGGCAACCATAATCTTTCCTGTTACTGTAAGATTGAAAACAAGACCTAACGGTATATGAATTATTGGAAAATATTATCTATAGAAATATAACATAGCAACGTGTCATTGTAATGAATCCCGCATAGCTGTCAATTAGACGAGCGTCCATATCAATTGCATTTTTTATTGATCTCTAAGGACTGAAGCCAATATTTTTTATAAAGAAGTATAAGTTTTATGTTTCTCTGAGCTGACTTTATGCCTCGATCCTGGCCTTAGTCCCAGGGTCCTTTAACCGACATCTGAAAGTGTGGCAGTCGTGATGACCGGCTACATCTCGATATCCTTTCAAATATCGTGTTCTAGTTTCATTTACGTCCGTGTCAAGGGCAAGGTGAGATAAATTTATTTGAAAACACTGAATTTTGCAATTCTATAGTCGTTGGATTTGGCAAGAACAATCGTAAAAGGCAATTAAATAATTCAAACGCCCACACAATACCGAGTGTATTTCGCTCGCGACGCTTTTTCACTTAAACTTTGGTAATACTTCGATCATTTAATTCTCTGTTAATAAAATTAGCTAATAAATGTACGACAATTATACGAAGTGAAGTTTTAAATTGAGATAAATGTTGCAGAATGTCAAATGAAATATCATAATGACAATTTATTTAAATCTGCATTCATTTCATGATTATACAGGTAGTGCATACAACTTTTATTATACTTTATTAGCATAAATACATTTCTTAATAGTTCTAGTTTTTTGTTCATCGGGAATAAAATGATTGATTTGTCTGGGTATTTAGTAGACAAGGCACTTTGCATTAATTGACACACTAAAGTTTCTTACGTTACTAGGTCAACAGGGAATTATCGAAAATGTACAAAAATGTGCCAACTTTACAATCGTTGCGGAAATCCGGACCGGTTCTGTTCCGGAACTATAATAAAACTTAATAAACTTCTCAGCTAATAATAGCGACAGAATTAACTTTAGATTAATTTCGGATAGGAGTACCAGGAAATCATGAGCATGAAGCGGTGTGCTGTGCTTTATATAGTGTTAGATCATCGGCCCACGACATGTAACGTCGCTACGGATAACAGAACGACCAGATTTTCTCACGAGACTTGGACATAACGTGAACAAAACTGGTTTTCATACATTTTCTAGAAATATTTGATCTGCCGCATTTAAATCTGAATGATCGAATTATTTACGAACAAAAAAGAAAATTAAATAGATCTATTATGAAAGAGGCTTAAAACTTGATTGCTAATATTTTCCTGTTCGCTTAATTATAGTGTTTTAAGTTGATTAACAACACAGTTTGCACACGTGCAAATTGATATTTGAAGTATCTAAGTGATGACAGAAAATATTGTATTCTCACATATTGGCAAACAATGATGAAACTTCATACATACTTTCAGAGTTTTCTTAAAATTTTCGGTCTGGAAAACTACAGCAGCTGATAATGTCAGCCTATTATGATAGTTATGTTTTTATTCTGATAACTATAAATTCTACAGACAAGAAGTTAAACAAAAAAATAAATTCTAGAATACAAACGGACAAAGTCATTGCGACAAGTGACAAAGTAGAAACATTAATAGATTGAAATTACATACTTTTTTATGAACGAGACGACATTTTTTGCATACATCATTAGGTAGGTGTGGTAACTTGGGGTCCCGACAAAGTTTGTCCAAACCTGTTCGCGACCACTGACCTTTCTAATTGTAATAGCTTTATTGCTTCAGTTTGATTGATACAATTCCGATATAATTAATATTAACACACAGATTTGTTGCTGGGAAGACTGTTGTACCACTTCTGCTTTCCTGGTACAATAGGTACTAGGAAGTAGTGAATTGCGAGCAGTCTATTGTGCGTTCAGACTATCGAAAAAAGTCGATAATCAGTCTTATCCCAAAAAATTAGATACATTTTGAGCTTCATCACTTACTAACTGACATACAAAAGACAATTTCCTATATTGAAACTCACAATTATCACTACCAAAAAAGTATCACGATATTGCACATCAGTTTAGCATACTTACATCATAATTGCAGATGATAACAAACGCTGTTACATAAGAGTTTGGCCATGAGTCGTCCGCCGGTCGAACTTGGCCGCTGGCCGTTCAAGTTCAATAACGCGATTCGTGAACGAACGCCCGACAATGGCAGACAGTGGCCGCCACCGAATTACACGATATTATGCACCTATTTAACTATGAGCTACGTCATTATAGATGGTAAATGGGCTGTCTTAAGTAATGAGCTGCATAAGTGGAATTTGGTATTTAAGAAAATTGCAGTTTTGAAGATATGTAAATTTAAGTTGCGGCTTTTAAAATGATTTTGTTCGCATTATATATAACGTAGTGTAGATAGATATTAAAAAACTGGACAAAAAATTGTTTTAATAGTTAACTCTTTACTTCCTGTTATCAAAATGGCAACGGAAAATACTCCATGTTGATCCACTTCCTAATAGCAAAATAGATGGACTTAATATCGATGTAAATACACGTTTATGTACGAGCGGCATATAGTAAACAAAACGTTAATGAAAGTAAGTAATAATCAAGGTGATTTAATTCTGTCTTTATTATTTAATTGCTGAAACGGAAGCGGAAGAAAAACGGCGACATTTTATGTCACATAAGAAACTGCATGTATGTTGGTATTTCGCAGTCAGAACATACGAGAAATGTCTGGATATGTCTGGTTATTAGTAAAGAAAAATAAATGAAGTAGGTAAATGACAAAGCTTATAATTTTTTTGCAGAAAAAAAAATATATTTGTTAAGACAGATGGTGCAATATTTCCCATTATTATTACCTATTTTCATTTAAATAGTTGGAAAAAGGTTACGCAGACGATAAGAATGTTTGCTTTATGAACTAATGAAATATTATTAACAGACATCATCTTCCAGTATCCCTAGGTATTGGTTTAGTTAATTTCATCGTTTATACTTTTTTTGCACCTTTTTACAAATTATTTCAAAAGCGTGATCTCACAATTATTTTAACACTTGACTATTAAAAAGTTAATACGTATAATTGACTGAATTTAAAAATAACAATCGATCTCGGACTCAATTGTTTGTGTTTAATTTTAATTTGATAGTTAAAATTAACACTTCAAAAATGTGTATCATACCAAACGTAGACGTCATGCCTAATGAACTGTCATTTTTTTGGTTATTTCTATATTATAATATTAAATCCAAGCATTTCACTAACTTACTTTTATGTATATTTGATTCGGCTTTAATTACGATTATAAATTAGAATTTTGACAAAGGTCTGACCATCGATCTTTGTCCAAAGATGACTGTGTTTTGTCATAAAAATATGCCAATCCCAATTTTATCATTTAGTTACACAACACAATACATAAAGGTACTTAATATCGTCGGGTATTAGACAGAGTGCAAGCGAGAAGTGTTTTCCGATAACCAGCATTTTTTATTGATATTTAACTTATCCATTATTCGCAGACATGGTCTACTTACCTATATACTATGGTCATTCTTACCATTGCAATAAGTATCAAAATGTATTATCGACCGCTAGCAGAACATGAATGCCTGGTACCATTGTGTGATATTGTCATTAAATTAAAGGTTTAATTGTTTTACAAAATAAAGTAATGTGACATTGACATACATTAGCTAATGTCATGAAATCTTGTCAACATTAGTGCATCCGATAAAATGTATTGGGCATTTGAGCCTTCGGAAATAACCGACAGACACAAAACCCGTAGGTTTGCACATTGTTTATAGGGTCATCTTGATAAGTATTTTACGTTTTAGATCAATGACAAAACTAGGTAAGGGAAGGTGAAAAACTATATTTCCGTACTATTAAGAAAATACAAACTTACTAGCTTCTGCCAGCGGCTTCGCCTGCGGCTTCCCCCAAAAATATATGTGTGATGTGTGTGTGTGTGTGTGTTTGTCCTATGTATTGTTTTCTTCATCTATTTTTTTTGTTCTGTAACTTATATGGTGTACATAATAAAGAGTATTCTATTCTATAGTCTATACCAGGGCATCTATCTCTGTAAAAAACTCATCAAATCTGTTCAGCGTTTTTGGTGTGAAAGCGTAAAAAACAAACGAACTCACTTTCGCATTTAAAATATTCGTAAGGATTCTTGATTACATTTAAATGTCAGATATAAAGAGTTTTTCAATTTGATATATATTAAACTAGCTGACCCGCGCAACTTCGCATGCGTCATATTTTTCACTACTGCTCCGCTCCTATTTGGTCGTAAAGCGACGTTATATATCGCTTCCTTGATAAATAGGATATCCAACACTAAAACAATTTTTAGATTGGAACCAGTAGTTCCTGAGATTACCGCATTCAACAAACAAACTCTTCAGCTTTATAATGTTAGTATAGACTAGCTTCTGCCAGCGGCTTCGCCCGCGTGGTCCCTAGGGAACATACTCCCGGGATATAAAGCCTATGTCCTTTCTCAGGCTCTAGACTATCTCTGTACCAAATTTCATTTAAATCGGTTCAGTAGTTTTGGCGTGAAAGCGCGACAGACAGACAGACAGAGTTACTTTCGCATTTATAATATTATATAGTAAGGATTGAATTGTTTACTATTCACAACGATTTTTTCTTGATAAAAGCAACAAGTTCTGTTTATTTATAATATTATTTACGCATGAAAAGTTGCGCCTGGATAGCTTACAGCGTCATCGTGGCAATCTTATCAGTTTTTATTAAGAGTTCTACAATATTCACTGTTTTCCATTTAGGTTACAACATGGTTAGTAAATAACGAATTTTTCCATTCATTAAACCAAGTCTATGAAAACTGTTCCGGTGCTCAATCATAGTCAACGAATTCATTAGTTTTTTTTTAACTTGAATCTATTTTGAACAGCAACACCGTTCTGGTCTGAATAATCTAAACTTGTATGTCGGTCCTCCTGTTTACTATTTAGCATATTGAAAACAAAAAAGCGTATTATATAATCCTTGTATCTAAGAGATTTTTTGTGACAATCGGCCCTGTATGAAAAAAAAAATCCATAAGTCGCTGACCTGTCCCTGTACTCATGCCAAACCATTTGAGATCGTGGGTACGAATAATAATAGATTATTTTGGGTTCACCGCCATTTAAAATACTCAGTAACTACGTAATTGGCTGAAAACGCTGTGTGAACACAAAGTTAAAAGTTAATGGCAGAATAAACGTGGTTTTATTGAAAAAACTATGAGTAAAATAGCAAAGTGAATAACTTGCTTTTCTTTAGTATTAAAACGTATTTATAAAAAAAGTTTTCAATGAAGTAACGCAGATTAAATTAAGAGCTTTTCTTGAAATTAAAGCTCGCAATTAGTTTAAAAGTACCAGGCACACATAAGCTTCCAAGAAGTGAAACTAGAGCTCGAGAGTAGTCGGAGTGAAGGCAAAACAGTATCGGCACGGTCAAGGTTGTCCACATGCGGGTTACTACTCTACCACGGTATCTTTGTCCACATCCTTCCGATACTTGTCAGCCTGGTAAATGTATTGCTGTGGTAAAATTCATTGATTACATAAGAATTATTTAGTAAATTTTTTTTTTAAACATTAATTACATATTTTGACTTTCATTCAAACAAAAAGCTTATTTTTATCTTATAATTTATACAATCATCATGGTATGCTAATACCTGTGATATAAATAAAAAAGAAACACCTGGTTACTCATACTTGTATGCTAATTAGCAGTTCAGTATTGAAATGAGTTCAAAAGTTAGATACAGTACAATTTCTAGAATTCACGAGACTACTCCATATCTATAATAATGGCACATACAGAAAATGTCGCCCGTTAAAACGGTAGATGAAAAACGTACATGGCCTTACGTTCACTCAGGCTGTTTTCGAGTTAAATTAACTGGAAGTGACATTACAGGATTGATAGAATTGGTCAAACTTTGCAGATCAATTTCGTATTGAGACCGTAGAATGTAAACACTGTTGCACAATACTTACATTTGGAAAAACCATCCTTTTTTTTTTGAATATTCATGATTATTTTATTGCGTATTTGGGAAGGATAACACGTTCCTATTTGCATCGTGATTCTTTTATTGGAATGGGTTTCTTCCGATCAAAAGCTTATTTTAAACTAACCTATTTTTACCAAATTATATGCTAAATGGATGTAAACACAGATGTCAACAGAATAACTAATAACTGGATGAGGTAGTTCTCACCTTTTTTTTCTTCCATGAATAATTAATTTTTTTTATGCTGGCTCTTCCACGTTATTTTTATTTCAATATGGCGGGTTATAAATATAATATAAATGAGGCAAGTCGCCCGCAGCGACCAGTACGTACAAGGCATTTTGAACAATCGCCAGTGGGAATGTACACTGAAACGGACAAGTATTTCGATTCCATCGGGGTTTCTCTTACTGTGAGTATCTTTACATAGAAATAAATGAGCTTTAGGCGTCATGGCATAGAGATACTAGGATCGCATGAGAATTGCCAAGGATTTTTGCTTTGCATTATTATTTTGGACCGAATGAAAGGTTTACTTTTTACAACAGAAATCATGTATGTAGGTATACATATGTATGATAAAGTATGTATTTTTGTAAAAATGTGCACTGGATCCACCCTCTATTGTGATCTGTCTCTATCACTCAAAGGTTTGCTGGTAGAAAACTCAATTTTGAGTTAAGCTCGCCTTTGTACATGGATGTTTTAATCACTGTAAATTATATAAGTTGTTATGGTGTACAATAAAGAATTAAGAATGTAGCTTTTCATTTTCTATAAAACTATTTTAAGTCAGCATAGCTCACATTTCATTGATCAGAATCTATAGACACTGTGTTTTCGTCTTTTTCTTTTTTCTAAAAATATTCTTCTTTCTTAGGCTCGTTTACACACACACGTGTAAAACACGTGCTCTTACGATAATAATATAATACTATAGGCCTCAGACCGCGGAAAACTTGTGGAAATATATAATATTTGATCTATCATTTAACAGACAAGTATTCAGCATTATAATATACGTTATTCATTAAGAGATTCAAGCCAAGTTAGCGTTTTCTACAAAGTCACAGTATTAGTGCCTTTTTATTTGTATATTATTATTTTTTCGTAGCAATAAAAACAGATGTGCTTGTGTATACTCAAACAATATGGCTTGGGTAAATGAAATATCGATTCGATACGGGCTTTAGTTTGAGTACGTCTTAGTCATATGTGAGGTATATTGTTCATATTTTAAATAATAATAAAAAATAAACCATTTATTCGTTTTAGTTTTACGAATTCAAATTTAACATTTATGAATTGCATGTCGATGATGTAGGTTATTTCTGATCCATAAAATCATAAGTTTAAAAAAAATCTTGAGCTTAAAGAACACAAAAGAAAAAATGTGAACAGTAGTTTTCAGCTGTAGAAGATACATCATTCAAATTGGAAAAACATCTCGAATCACGAGAAACAATCAGCGAGTATTTAGTTATTTACAGTAATTAGGGCCCGTCCACATAGCACAGTGTAGTGCGCTGTGCGGTCGTTAGCACAATCACAAGAATCGTTCGCCAGTTATGTTGTTCCGGTAGTTGACTGCCATTTATAGACCACTTACACGCATGTAAAGTCATTTTAATGTGCTTTGACATTACAGGAAAAAAATCACAACTTTGCACACGAAAAAACAAAAAGAAAAAAACGTGTTTTGTAATATAATGATTAAGAAATAAGTACAACTAATGGTACCGTTTATGAAATTTGGGAAAATCCTACCTGAAAACTTCCTAAAACCTTTTTATAATGCAGTAATGTCAAATTTTTGTTTACATGTCACTGCTCAGCAACAAACAAGTAATAATATTGTCAATTTACAGCACTAGTAGTATATTTTTCTATTTAATCTACTATGAATTATAATGATAGATGCCCACCCTACATACTTGAGACAGTAGAATCATCACGGTATAAAGTACAAAAAGACTTATTACCTCAAGATTGGTAGACAATCGACAATTAATTAGTGTAATAAGTGTGCATGTACCAGGGCGACATAAGACTGTAGGTACCGCCCTGAGCACGTGGCTACAGCGGTGGACTATAATTTTCCTTTCAGTGCACGTTTTGAGATAACCATCGGTGTTGATGATTACCTAGTCACTGTTGATGTTATGTCGCTAATGTTTGGAACAATTTTCATTTACCTAAATTGTTTTTATTATTGTTTTTATAAATTTTTAATACAGATTTTCCTTCATTCATCAATAACGACAGCCTTACCGGCGGCACTTATTTTCCCGGTTCAATTTTATATTTTGCTGGTATGGTCGAAGTTGACGAACTGTTATAGATAGTTTCCTGATGTCCCAATACTCAATATTGGGCAGAGGTCTTTACGGTTTAATTATTTGATTGCTTGTCTATTGCCACAAACGGAATGGCCTTTGTACCGGATTCTGTCACTTCTAGTTAATGGTATTTGTGCCATTATCGACGGAATTACGTCGTTGAACAGATAAGTAGTAAATTAACACAAAAAAAAACTTCAAGTGAAAATGTACTTAGATGACTTGTACTAGTAGTTAATGTGGAAATGACATGAAAACACGTAAGAGCTGTCATTTGCGAGACCACCGGATGTCAACGATACCTTTTGCGATAATTTGATGTTATTACAGAAGTCGGTAATAAAGTTATGATGACAACACTGACAAGTAACCTGTTGGGGTAAAAACAGCGTAACTGCTACGCAGTTAGCACTGACTTGCACGTTGGGTAGTTGAAATAATTTTACCTTTCCGTCAATTAGACTTGGTGCACATACTAGGTAGGTATCCTATGATTTCTTAATTGAAGCATCTTTGGGAACACATTTTATTTAGCACATTAATATATAGTTGGTTGCCATGAGCATAGCTGATACGCAATAGGTACCTATCGGTCTGTTTATGTAAAGCGCTATATATAGTAAAATGATCTTTCTCAACCTTTCTCAATACTGATAGATTTATGACACTTTGTTATGATAGATTTCTATAAAATTTTCCCATATATAGAGTCAATTAATTAATAGCTCGTTATTGATAACTTTCATTGTACCAGGAACTCATATATTCCAGGTACTGGCGGCACTGGCCGCGCAGTCCATCAACATATCGGTGGGGTTCTGCCAAGGCTTCTCAGCGGTTCTGCTGCCCCAGTACACGCATGAACACCCCACGATTTCGTATGAGCAGAGTTCATGGATCGGTAAGTAGTATTTGCATATAAAAGAAATTATATAAATATATTACTCATTTAAAACCAAAACAGTTAAATTGCGAAAATTTCTTGTTACAAATAAACCCTCATCATACTTAGGTATGACATTGTCAAGGCGTTATTTATCTAACCGTATTTGTAATTATGTAAATGTTTGTTTTCTGAACAAATGCGATGTATTTGTCGAGTACAGTTAGCGTGATCCTCTGAACGGTAACAATGAGGTTGATTAATTGCACAACCTACGTCGACAATAATTCGTGAAGTGTGTTAATTATTAGCAGCTATCTGTCAACTTTGTCTAGAAGTACGTATCACATGATATGGAAACAATGCAAAACGTCTTCTTTTTGTAAAGAAAAGTCATGGCATCTAACATAGTTTGTTCGGATTTTTTTTGTTCGGAATAAGTATTGTCTGATGTCGCGCTCTTCATAAGCAAGGGAGTTCGCATCGTTCTTGATGAAAATATCAACGTAAACAACGAGATGGAAAGTGATGCTACCGGCCAAACTGAATGGACATTGCTAAAACAATGTTTACGTTTTATTTCGGGAGCGGCGGGCGGTGCCAGGGCGACACGTGAGCTTAGGCCAACGAGGCCGCTAAAAATAATGCTCTGTCAGAGAGCACGTTTTAATGAAAGTGAGTCGGTTGTAACAGTCAGTACCCGAAAGTATGACCAACAGAGTAAAAATATCGAAGCATTTGGATCATAGCACCAATAAGACTAAATTCTGGCTCAACATTTCTAAAACATACCAAATACAGTAGACAGAAATTATCAATACTTACAAACAAAGTAACATTTTGTTGACATCGCAAATTAAATATTGACGCGAACTGCCGACGTGTGCAAACGAGATAGCGTTGTCAAACACATCATTTGTACTAGGAGATAAGTGACACGAGGAGGTAGGGTCGTAAGCTTAGCGCCTTATAGCGGAGCACGCACGGCGAGAGGGTATGGGGAATTATGGTTATGATGTTCAAGAAGCTGACTCCGATAAGGTTAGGTTGGGGATGGAAGATTTAGATAAGCTTGGTAGTAAAGCGAGGTTTAGAGCAGTTAAAGGATATCTTGGCTAGTGAAGTGGACTTGAAGATAAGGTAGTTCAGAAATACTAACAATGTAAAAACATCATGACATCAAGCATCTCATAAAAGATCTACGAACGATAACGAAAGATTTTAAAATTATCACAAGTCATGATTAACACACGATTCTAACCACCATTTTTTCCTTTTACAGCAAGTTTGGGTGTGATATCAAACCCCATCGGGGCCCTGCTAGGCGGTATGATGGTGGATGCCGTCGGCAGGAGACTTCTGCTGCAGTCCATCGTGCTACCCAACCTGGTGGGCTGGCTCGTCATCGCCTTCTCGGAGACATACATCTTCTTATGTATCGGAAGGTTCATCACCGGATTTACCATCGGTGAGTCGGAATTTTAATCATAGATTTCTTGATTCTGTTATGGCACTTTTTGTTATATGGAAATGAACCGGAGAGAAAATATTCTCAATTGAATTTCAGTACCGTCAGAGCATATCATATTTAGATTGGTCACAGATCTGTTGCGTCACGAGACTTCATAGGAATAAATACTTTATCATGAATAAATAGGAGAAGTTTATCTGCATCTGAAATGACGAAAGTCACCGACTGATGAAAATTGGATGACTCACTAATTGAATCTTGAACAAACGAACTGTGGCAACTCTTCACACTTTAACAGCGTTCCTAATGAGATTAACTGTTCACTTTGCAGGCATGTCAACAGTCTCCTATATCTACGTGGCTGAGATCACGACGCCAGAGAAACGAGGGGTGCTTAGTGCCCTGGGACCTGGCTTGGTGTCCACCGGCATCTTCATCGTCTACTCATTAGGAGCCTTCATACACTGGAGGAAGGTCGCGGCCATCTGTGCTGGAGTCTCTCTGCTAACACCGTTCCTAATGTACTTCGTCCCCGAGTCTCCACTCTGGTTAGCCTCCAAAGGACAGATGAAAGAAGCCTACAATGCAATGTTCTGGCTCCGACAGAACAACAGCACAGCGCAACAGGAGCTCATGGAGTTCAACAAAGACAGAAAAGTGGGAGAAACCATGACTTTCACTCAGAAACTCAACCTCTTCAAGAGGAGGAGCGTCGTGAAACCGTTCCTTCTACTTATCATCTTCTTTATATTCCAAGAGATGTCTGGTATCTACGTCATCTTGTATTACGCTGTGGACTTCTTCAAGTCTGTGGGAACCAGCGTCAATGAGTTCACGGCTTCTATCGTTGTTGGTGGAGTAAGAGTGTTTATGGGGGCTGTGGGAGCATGTCTGATTAACAGCTTCAGAAGAAAAACCCTGGCGGCTACCTCTGGACTGCTGCTCGGTATTGCCATGCTCGGCGCGGCGGTCTGCGACAGTGTGAACGGACCTCCTCTAGTTAAACTGGCGTGTGTTTTACTGCACGTGTCATTCAGTATGGTCGGGTTCCTACAGCTGCCGTGGATCATGTCCGGGGAACTGTACCCTCACGACATCCGAGGAGTCATGTCTGGAGCCACGTCGTGCTGTGCATACGTCCTCATCTTCTTCAACATTAAGACTTACCCTCAGTTAGAAAAAATGATAACTAGCAACGGTACATTGTACCTCTTCGGATTCTGTGCGCTCCTGGGAGCTGCGTATTGCTACTTTTTCCTACCAGAAACTAAAGGTAAAACTTTGACAGAAATTATGAGGCAATTTGATGATGAGAAGAAAGACGTTGACCCAGAAGTAGGGTTTACGACTGAGAAGCCAGTTACAATTGAAGGAAAACCAGTACAAAGGCGACACAGCGCCGGGGCTACAGTATCGTTAGAAAAGAATTGGACGCAAGATGAATGCAAGAAGACATCAGACCACCGGGAGTAACCTTCGCCGTCTGATGCTAGCCTAGTAACTTTTAGTTGTAAAGAATAAGTTACCAATGAATTTGTATAGTTAACTATTTGTAATATAATTTTATTGTTTGTGAAGTTTTGTGATCAGTATTAATTAGGACGATTTTTGAAGTTTTGATGAAGTTACATTCCACTAGTGATAATTTTAATACAAGGTAACGACATAGGTATTTAAAGTTTTGCCTAGTTTTAAGTACAAATATTGGTGTAACAAAATCGAGGCACTATAGTGATTAATAAAGTAACTACTATTTTTATACCGTGTAGAATATTTTTGTAGGTTTTGTTATACTGCAATAAGCATTACTATTTATTCCTCATAGAAGATCTAGGCGTACCTATTAATATTTAAGAGCAAGAGCTGTATACAGGGTGAACGGAGGACTTACATAATATAAATGAAAGATAAATGCTGTGATGAAGAGTGAATAAAGGAGTGTTGTTTACAATGTTTGTTTCATTTCAATAAGTGTTGACCTGGAGCGATAAGATTGATATGCAATAAAGAAATGCGGTCAACGTTCAAGCGCATTGATAACATGCAGAGAGTAAATATCAACCGAGGATCATTTATACTGAGATATTGTATAGATGGCAAGATACTTCACCTTATTGCTAACAATTCCATGTCCTTAAACGACAATTTATTGATCATGACAATGTTTGTAATCTGGTCTTAGGAAACAGTTCCTGATATCTATGTCTATTTTTATTTTTAGATCTGTTCCACAGATTAATCGATTGATTGTTAAAAAGACAAAATTCTGAATTGACTATAATGAATAGGTATTTTTGGAGATATCAAAACGACATAGTCAACCTTTAAAAACAAATTTCCGGAGAACAACAATTTAGCACTGGAATTATTATTTGAGACGGATAGTAAAATTGAGGATAACACATATTTATATTTTATCTACGATTAGCGAAAGAGCAATATCATTAATATGGGAATTCAGAGATTGCTAAAATCGATTTTACATTCACATGGTACAAGTGGCGCCATCTATACTTAAGATTGGAAACTGCCATCGAGTTCGAATCGAGCAGCCGAGAACGCCGCAACAAAGCCTTTAAATGGTACGCTATGTGTTCACTAGATGGCAGCACACCGGTTTGATTGGCTAGGTTGAAAACATTTTCTCACCAGAAAGAAGAAAATAAGAACGTATAATGCCAAAGTTTGATATTGGCAATTCCACTCTAAACTAAACACGTATTTTCATGAAGAAAATAGTAACTCTGTATGAGCTTAGATTAGGGTTGCCAAAAACTAGGATTTGAAGTTGAAAAAACCAAGAAAATTCAGTTTAAAAACAGGACACAGTTATTGAGCAGCAATTATTTAAATTAATATATACCTAGTGAAAAATGGTTTAATTAAATTCAAGTATTACTAAGAATCATTTTATGTGTAAAATATTTGAATAAAGATAAGGTATTAAAACATAAAACAAACACTTTAATAAGTAAAAAAAGAATCTTTAAATTTCGGTTGGTACCTGTGTAATCAAATTATAATATGTATTACAAACATATTTATTTGACTTATACTTTTCAAACTCGCCAATTTCCTTCAATATTGTGGCGGAGTTTTTAAATAATTATTCATAAAATTGGTGTCACGTCATAATTATCTACCCAGATATAAACTATATGATCTGGGGGGCTACTCTCTAACGAAATCCGTAGTTTCGGGGTTAGTTGCGGACGGGCGTATTCTACTCCGTATCACCTAACCACTGAGAACTAATGATAACACGATTTGACAGTTACTGTGAAATCGTGTTGTCATTCATTCTCAGTTCGGGTTCGGGACTAATCGTAAGTCTGTAGGTGATACGGAGTAGAATAAGCCCGTCCGCAACTAAGCCCGAAACTACGGATTTCGTTAGAGAGTAGCCCCCCTGCCCAGGACGCTGCTAAAACTATCCAGGATATCCCAGGAACCTACGAAAACCAGGACATGTCCTGGGAAAACGGGACCGTTGGCAATCCCACCATAGATAGTGTTCAAATTCAAGTTGATATTGAAGTTGAAGTTTAATAGCATTTTAAATTCATATAATACATACAAATGATATATATTCGTCGAAAATCCCTGAAAAGCTAAAATAATCACTTACCTGGACTGTGGAATGCCATATTTGATGCCAACACCAACCCTGGGCAGCGCCTTGATGACCTTCTTCACGGTCGCCTGGTCAGGGAACGCGAAGAATATGGACGCTGAAACGTGGAGGACACCTTATTATTTCACGTGTAACCATACTTTTGGTCATGCACCGGAGACGGGCAGCTACGTCAACGGTGTCACAGGAGGTGCGATCACCAATCCCATTGACCTATTCTGACAATAGGTTCCTCCTTGCCAGAGTGATCTATGGCATTGGACTGCGATGGGCTTTCCACATGGGTTTGATAACAATATTATGATTTGAAGCAGCTGTACAATTGGCAGATAAGTACGTTGCCGTGTATTCTTGAGCCTAGAGAAATATCAAAAGTGACTTTTATGTGTATTGCCGATAGAATAGTAACAGGAGCAAAACAAACAAAATATTTCTTGTATAGCATTATGTTCTTGTTTTTCCTAACTGTTGCTGGTCATCAAAAAGCTATTATACTTAGTTTTCAGGAGTTCATCAGTGGTTATAAGTACTAGGAGACCAGATCTTCGCAAGAGTTGTTTTATCAGCGTGCAGTGGGGGGAGGCTGCCGCGTGCAATTACACTCGCGTGCATACAATCATGTCAATGTTTTTTGTTCTCCTTTAGATGTAGGCTGCGGGAGATAATAGTTTTTTCGTGTTAAATACTGTACTTTCCATTAGATCCTAATCAAATTATTTTTAGAAAGGTAGAATGTGTTGTACATAGGAAAGAGAAACACATTTCATGCATTGGAAATGCTTTGCCAGTGAAGAAAATAACAAATTGAATTATTCAAAAGTTGTCGAGTTGTAGACTGCACACGGAATGAGCATAACTATACAAAAAAGTCAACGAGAACACTCATAAAAGTACTCGTATCCACAATTCGATACAATACATAACTTTATTCGTGATGACATTTGAAATCTTTCTTGCAATAATATTACTATTTCAAAACTTAAGATCTCCAAAATATTTATGTAAGAATTAAGGAGATTTTAGCAACTTTCCGACGCTCGTTAGAGAATATATTTTTCGCCTAAAAATATTCACTAGGTACTTATTCATTGCGGCATAACTGCTGTATGCTTCTTCAATTTGCAGCCTACGTACTAGGAGAGTAGAATGTGTACTCACTCCTGCTGGCTAGGAACATCTCGATGGCGACATTCTGCAGCAGGTACCGACGCGAGAAGATCGCGCGGATCTCGCTGAAGTACCATTTCCCGTGCAGGTGCTCGCAGTATTTCAACACCTGGAAGAATGGAAAGGGGAAGGTTAATAATCAGGCTTGTGAGATGAAATGTTTATGGTGTCCTAGTATTATAATTTAAAAACTTTTGGCAACATGACAAGTTTCAGTGCTTCATGTTATTTGAAACGAAGCAAAGAACACAATTGCTTGATCAAATACATTAAGAACTAAGGAGCGAAGAATATGTCTTAATTATTAGGTACTAGAATTGAACCTGCAGTCCGAATGCAGAAAATCTATCCTTAGATAATGCACAAATCGTGTAATCAGTTATACCGGTTTAATCCGCTATTTGAAAAACTCGTTATACCACTGAACTCTGAACAAACAAACTGACTAAGTATTTAAATAACACTGTCACTAATCAACATTAACATAAAACATAAACACAAGTACCTATATGTTAGTCATAAACTCGTCCGCAAGATGGCGTTGAAAAACAAAAATAGCCGAGAGTTTCCGAATACTGTCGTAAACGTACGAACACGGAGAGTCGTAAAAAGTTCGTTAGTTTTAATTTATATGTACAATAATTGTGTAAATCAAGTGAGAGTACGTCTGTTATATTGTTTTAATGTGTGTTCAAGCGTTTTAAATAATGTCGTCGCATGTGGATTTATTTAGACTTCTGTGTATTATGTATGTTTGTATGTACAAAGGATTTTCTGGCCGCAATTTATGAAATAGACTGGAACATAACTTGTCTAGAATTTACGGTCGCTGCAAACATTTGCAAGCACGTCGAAAGAGTGACAATTCTTCTCATGTCTGAATATATAGCTCTGAGTACCTAGGCTATGAATCAGAGAGCTAGTCTACCTAACAATTGGCTCCACAGCGACTTTGATCGTAAATCTAAACATCAGCAGAAGTGCAGACTTGGCAACCCGCCGCAATGTTGGACACAAGATGACAGGCTCGTTGCAAGGAACTATCATCACCTGTCAGATTGTCTAGCCCAGGTCTAAAGTGTAGGGAGTCTAAACCTGCCAAGCAGACTAATTAATTACCGAATACTTTGAGCTGACTACAGATTTATTATCTTTTGTTGATTGAGAACTATCTGCGTGAGTCATTGAAAAAGAACCTTGCAATGTCCAACGCAATTTGAGGCAATAGTGTTAGTAGACACATTTGGATACCAGGGTAGCATAACAAACTAAGAGTTTATTTTTTAGAGAAGAAGGCTTTTAGTCCTTACGGCTGCATGCAACCCTGGTAGGTGCGACTGTGAGCAAATATCTTACATGAAGCTTTTGGCGTACCTCTGACGCTATTAAATTACCTACAAAACATCAAAACAACCACAAATTAATAACAACATCCGATACGCCATTGTCAAAAAAATCGCATTCAGATAAAAAAGCTACCACGTGTCAGTCCCCATATAAAGAGCAGCACCATGCATGGGGTCCCTAATTGGCACCCGAGATGGATTGGCGAGAGGACTGCACTGATTCTTATGGTGTTCCTCTACGGGGGAATGGCGGCTATTGTGCGGATGAGAAGCGCCATGTGGCGCTAATGTATGTGCTGATTTAGTTTGAGATTTTGTGTTGTGGAAGAGGTTAATTAGATTTTTGTAATGATGAATGGTGAAAAGAGCTGTTAGAAATAAATTGCATAGTATTGAGTCTTGAAATTGAACAAGCTTGTTCTGCCAGTAGTTGGTTATACAAATCACCACATATTTATTTTTTATAATTCATTAGTAGGTACAATATTTTGATCCTTAGGTTCACGTTCAGATAAAATTGCGGGTAGTTTTGCTTTTTAAATAATTTTTGCTCTCAGCTTCGGTCGTGTATAAGATTAGCATTTATAATATTCTCCAGGATCCCATCCAAAATTCTTCAAAATCGGTAAGGCGATTTAGCGTGAAAACTTAACAAACTCATTTTCGTATTTGTAGTATTAGTTAGGAATTTTTCTCCTCCAGACTGAACAATTCCAGTAAAAGCTTTTTAGCCGCATACACTTAAGTACCATAATTACCCACTACAAAACACTTCAACACACAAACATGCCATTATCCCCTTGTCCAGCCATGACTCTCGTATCGAGACCACTTCAGCGCCCCTGCCGTACTTTGTGTGAACTAATAACGACACAATGGGACAATGGAACACCCTCGGAGTATTGTTGTTCACACCATAAACATGAATTTGTGTTTAAATGTGTTATTCATTGGGGAAGCATAATGTGCAATTCGATGTCAGTTTTTTTTTTGTTGATAAGCCCGCGGAGCACGCTTGCTTCACTCTTCACTTAAAAAACCCAGCCTGTAGCTATCAGAAAATACAGACTCCGGCAGGGAATTCCACTTCTTAGCAGTACGCACAATTAAATTAGATAATCTAAAAACGTTAAATAAATTTAAATATAGCATATTTTCGGTTAGTTTTTCCTACAAGATACTTATAATGTTACTATGCTATTTTGAAGCTGTTTCAGTAGTAATAGACAGCAAGATAAGTTTAAAAGGCTGGAATAGTGGTCTTGGATTACAAAACAAAAAATACCAAACTCCAATATAGTGAACCATATTAATACTAGGGTAGCATGAACGCATAGAGGGTGCGGGGTGCAAACGTCCACTTCAATTGTAACGCAATTTGTCAACCACCCCTCGAACACCCGATACTAGTTCAAAGCGCGTTTGACGTTTAAATAAACAACGTGTAGTGTTTTATTTAGTTTGTTTTTTTTTAATAAAAACAAATGAAATAGACTCTTCCGTCTATTTTTTGGCTTTTAATTCTAAAGTGAGTTTTTTCTACGAATTCACGAATAAATCGCTGAACCGATTTTGACGTGCAAAAGTTACTTTTTTTACTATTGATAGGCATACGTTTGACCACTATCTCACCTGATGGTAAGCGATGATGAGGTCGAAGATGGAGCACGCTTGCCTAGAAACTTGTTACAATTTAACTTACTTTTATCATTTAATTGAATTCATTTTGGTACAGATAGATATTGTCCTTGGAGACGGATAAAGCAAGTTATTTTTCTCGAATCTATATTAACGCGGACGAAGCCGCGGCTAAAATATAGTTTAAAATAAGCTGATATTTATGTTGTAGTGCTACATTAGATAAATACTGATATTCACTAATCATTTTCTAAATCCGCATGGGAAACTTCCATCCCTTAGATGTGAAATCTCCACAAGTTATGCGTGGAGGTTGACAATCCACCCCATACAAACAGCGTGATTATCACCAAGGTCCCATAACTGAAGAGAGATGGTAGATCAAACGTTCAATTGTAGATAGATCACGCCCAAAATCCAGTGATCGTGTGAATATACGATATTCAATTACATTTTATATAGACCAATTTTCAATTCATCGATTTACGTTAAAAAATGGTCGTATGAAAAATCATGCAAAACCAAGTGGTAAAAAAAGGTTTCGACAATTTCCAAACGATTTTGAAGTTTATTTTTTGCAGCTTTTAGCTCTGTTTCTATAGCGCAAAGAATGGCTGTGGACTTGTCTGTAATCAAAAGATGAGTTTTCCTGGTTTTTTCCAGTCTAATGAAGAGAGTCCACAGGAGACCACACGGCAAAACGAATGCATGTTCCTCTATTTTAATGCTACACAAAAACAAATCGAAACACATTCGTACACGCATTTAAAGCGTCCTATTCAGCGGGATACATCACGCATAACATCATTAGATCATAATGGCCGCTTGTCACGACAGCGAGATACCAGGGCTCCAGAGGTGGGAAGCGGGCATGTGTTCCTCACTTGATTTATATGCTGTAATACCATTATGAGGGCATTAAGCGAAATGGTAGATGAAATTATGTAGCGCTTAATGTTTTTTGGAAACCCTCTGTGTTAGAGTTTGTTTCACTTTCGTTAAATTAGAAATCTCAATAGGCAGGGTGTTACTAAAGAAAGGTTAGGTTCAATCGTTATCATTATTTGCTACCCAAGCTTTGAACGTTTACTTTTTTATTAGCAGATCTTATCAGCTATTTTACTGGCGTCTAGAAACATGAACATGTAAAACCTAGATTTATTGCAACAATTATTTATGAAAATAAATAAACCCTAGAGTAATTACAAGACATATTTTATAGAACCTACAATAAAATGGTGCAACTATGCAGAACCAATTGCGCTAACAATTAACATCGATTCCGAATAAATCTTTGAAAGAATAACCTCGTAAAGTTAATGTAGTTCTCGACGTTTTTGTGGATGGGAGGCTATGGAGGGTAAGCAGCAGGTTGGGTTCGCGATGGTTATCGGGCCTCGTAAATAAGGAAAGGACCAGGGCGGCAGAACGCGTGACAAGTGCGGCCATTAAGGGCCGCGGTGACGGCCCGAGTCGCGACAAGACGCGAAAAAACGCCGCGCCCTGCCCTGGGTCGTGTACTGGGTGCATAATAAGCCAAGTTTTATTTTATTTTAATTGAAGTTGCAAAAAATATGGGAGGGAAATGAAGGTGTTGGCTAGGGGACTTTGTAGTGTTATCGATGACTTTAATTTATTGTCTTAATCACAAAATTGTTAGATATACAGCTGATAACTGATTATAAACTTTTAATATAACCTGAGTATTTAGCATATTTACAAAATCTCTGGCTTTATTTCAGGCAAATCAATCGATTTACAATTGTTGTTTTTTCTATCCCTACCATAACAACAAGGTGCGTCAAAAGATAGGAAATGTAAATATGGAGCTGTCAGCAGTCACCACCGACCGCACGTCCGGACTCGAGCGGGACACGTCGATATGTGTTATCTGTAACAGGCGAAAGGTGGCGAACAACTGCCAACTATGAGGACCCTAACAAACAACCAATTAAGTACAAAAGGACATTGTTGAATTGAATTTTAATTCTATTATTGTTTTTATTGTATGTTAACGTAGATAACCACTTTTTCCCTTTTAGTTTTTGCTTTTAACGATGGGCCCTTAAGTGAATGTTAAAGAATAAGTAATTAAAATAAATGAAAAGGGCGGGGACCGGTGGACAGACAGATAATTTGCATAAGTAATGAGCCGTCAGTTTATTATCAGTTTGCATCTTAAATCATGCGCTCTTGTAGATTACCGGAGCACAAGTTTATGATGATAACTGTTACAGCGTTCTGCTTGCCGTGTTTCGTAAATAATTGTTTAAGGCAACAATAGTCGATTTTATGACGGTTGTGTATGTTCCCGTGAAATCTTGGAGTAATTGATTATTACATAAATAAATTAAAGCTCAATTTAATTTTAGGAAACAACTGAGATATTAAAATCTATACAACTACCAGCTGACCGGGCAAACGTTGTTTTGCCAAATAAACAAAAAGTAGCCTACCACCTATTCTCATACCTACCGAATATAATAATAATAAACCATTTATTTTCAGGTAACAAAGATCCATAGATAAATACCTTACCTAAGTATACATACAATTACAATTGTGTTAGTAAAATACACACAAAATTTCATGAAAATCGGTCGAGCCGTTTCAGAGGAGTTCGGTAACAAACACCGTGACACGAGATTTTTATATGTATATCCTTACTAATATTATAAATGCGAAAGTAACTGTCTGTCTGTCGCGCTTTCACGCCAAAACTACTGAACCGATTTAAATGAAATTTGGTACACAGATAGTCTAGAGCCTGAGAAAGGACATAGGGTACTTTTTATCCCGGGAATATCTTCCCTAGGGACCACGCGTGCGAAGCCGCTGGCAGAAGCTTGTTAGATTATAATGCTGAAGAGTTTGTTTACAATCAAACAAACTCTTATTTGGTTGAATGCGCTAATCTCAGGAACTACTGGTTCGAATTGAAAAAATATTTTAGTTTTAGTAGGATAGCCCATTTATCGAAGCAGGCTATAGGTTATATAACATCACGCTACGACCAACAGGACTGGAGCATTAATAAAAAAATATGAAAAATACGAAGTTGCGCGGATCAGCTAGTCTTTAATTAAAGCAACTCATAGACATTGAGCCAAATTAAAACACTGCGAGTATTCTCATAGAAACACTAGCTTCTTGCAAGCGGCTTACCCCGCGCGAATGTCGGAAATTACCCGGGAACTACCCGGGTAGTACATGCAGGGAAGATTACTCCCGGTATAAAAACAGACTATAATCTATCTCTGCACCAAATTTCATCCAGATCCGTTCAGCTGGTCCTTCATGATTAAGTGATAAACATCGATCAATAAGTAGTACATTTCGTGCTCTTTTTTATACTTTCTATACTAATATATAAAAACGGAAGAGTTTGTTTGTTTGTTTGCTTGAACGCGCTAATCTCAGGAACTACTGGTCCGATTTGAAAAATTCTTTCAGTGTTAGATAGCCCATTTATCGAGGAAGGCTATAGGCTATATATCATCACGCTAAGTCTAATAGGAGCGGAGCAGTAATGTAAATGGTGACGCAGACGAAGTTGCGCGGGTCAGCTAGTCTTTGTATATACAATTTTCTTTCATATGTGTTTTATGTGCACTTAAATAAATAAATAAACCAATACAAACTTTTGCATTAATAATAGTAATAAGAACATGGAGAGGGCCAAGTGGCGACAGACGCAGACCAAAGGCACGTTGGAAAGACGAGTTAGAAACGGTCGCCGGCAAAAACTGGATTCTTACAGCAGCAGAGAGAGACAATGGAAGGCTCTGGAGGAGGCCTTTACCCACAGAGGGGTTCATGCAACCAAATTTAATTCAATTTAATTTAATTACTAATATAATTCTTATGATTATTTTGAATTCCATATTGTCTATTTCATAATCTCAATTTCATATAATGTAATAATTTATGACATTTACTGTACTTAACTTTTTCAGTCAAGTATGTTGAATTATTTTGCTAATGGATAATTTATTATTTCAAGTTATTTGAATTTGTGAATAATACACATGATGTTAGAATTCAGCAGAAAAATGCAAAACTACGATTGTAATTTCTTTATTACCTTAACTTTGCATGTATTCTTTTAGGTTTGCATGAAATAAAGAGGCTTTTTTATTTTTTATTTTATTTTATAATTTTTATTTTATTTTATAATAGTAATCAGATTTTGGATCCAAAGACCTGAGCTTTTGATAGCTTGTCCAACTTTATAATCTCCTGGTCTAATTGAATGAATTACTTTGCTTAGTGATGTACCTACTAGCCTTGTTAAGTTATTTTTCGTGTATTCACTTCACGCTGTACATTCGCGGCCCGCCTGTAATTAACATCAATCCAATTAGTTAGTATTAATGTTTGTAGGTGTGTGTTAAACAAAACTCTAATTAAACATTTAACAAAAAGTTTTTGCTTTGTATTCGTTTGGGAAACTAATTCTTTTGTGTTTTCATGAAAGTCTTTTTGTACGTGTGATATCTAGTCTACACAAATAATTTTCTTTGGTAATTGGCGGAATAATTATTTCTTACAAGTACCTGCATGCTGGCATAGTAATTGGAAAGCGTAAAGAACAATGGTCACTTTGGACTAGGAAAAAACAGAAATTGGCAAAGAGATGAAACTATCACCAATATGTAGTACATTGTTAATGTTATTATTGGATTTCTTCGTTTATTTTTAAAAGCTGGGGAAATCGAGATAATCTTTTTAAAAAATACTACTTTTTTATTTATCAGAACGCAGTATAAAATATCCATATTCGAACGCATCCGTAACGACTTACGTTTCTAGAGATGTCCATACTTGTTTATAGTCTATAATGATTGCATTTTTTACACGAGATTAAATCCCATGCCATATCAACCGTATAAACTCACGTAAAATACTAAGCTTAACCTGATGATACTTCGTGGTAAATAAAGGCATGAATAAAATAAAAAACTAATGATTTACATTAAAAATCGATTCTGTCATAAATCGATCGATTATGATTATTGACCGTCCCTCCCTATTTTTGACAAGTAAACAAACAATGACGGTTTCTGCACTGACCTACCAGCTTGTTGTAGCTTCTGCGACGACTGTGTTCTGTGCGATTTTCTGTTCCTTTTCTTGTTTTCTATTTCTTGCTTTGCTTACGGACCATAGAGTAGAAAACATAAATGTTACAGATTAATTATATAAACAAAACCTCAAAAACATATTTCATAGTTTTTCAAGATTCTCCGGCCTTTTAAAAATATATTGAAGACCGTTCTTGGTTATATTTCTATAGGCGAACGAAACGACATATGTTTCATCAAGTTACTTTTTGTTAGATTTTACTAGTCCAAGCAGGTTAGCCGAGTGGCCATTGTTCTTTGTTTTACAGTAAGTAGGTATACGAAGCAATAACTGTTTCGACTCAAATGAATGTAACACCACCAAATCCTACGGAGCAGTATATTACACGAAAAACAGAACCCAAAATCAACCGCTATCCTATATAAAGTCCTATATTCACCAAGGAAGCAGGACCTCCAAGGGTAGTGAAGATATCTTGATATTTATAGCGTGGGATCACCCCCGACCCGTCGCTTCCACGAACCCGCTGGGACCCTAGTACCTTACCACGGCATCCGCGCCAAAGGACCAACGTATTCAAATTACACGTGAAAAACGATGTCGTTAACATCTCGTGGAAGAGGCTTCCCCTTAGATCAGAAAGATATGGGAGATTTGTGATTGTGAGCAAGTTGAAGTCTTCAGTCTAAAGTGAAGCCATGTTTTTAAACATTTCTAAAGCAAAGAGAACACTTAATAGTAGATTATGCAACGAGAGGATAAAGCGGTGTCTTATGTCACGGGCGTTATATTGAATTCCTAACGCAATGAAAGACTCGGGAGTTAACTCACGGCGAAGCGAGGGAGTTAATACAAGAATTCTGATTCAAGTTAGCCCAAGGCAAAGACACCTTTATCCCCGAGGCGCATACCTACTCTACTTTTCACACTTACGGCCAGAAAATTGGCCACCTCCGGGCAATAATATTGTACTGAATTTCATTATGACCCGCCGGGCAATAATGGCTAACTTTAGGTTGAGTTTGCATGACATTATAATGTGACGTTTTCGTGCAGGTGGTGTGAAAAGTTTATTATTGGTCCTCTCACGTGTGAAAACGCTAATTTTCAAGTGAGAAAACCGTTAATAAATTCGACCACTATTTGAATATAATTGTAGGTAATTATGTTAACGTTTTAAAAGTTTTCATGAGTTTTTGACTTTTTTTTTTTAGGAAAAGAACAAAATTCACATTACAGTGACAATAGACAAAGATCTATAGCCAGTTATTCATTTGATGTCCACAAACAATATCAACTGCGAACTAAATCATTATTTCTCACAAAATTTTCAAGGAACTTCCTTTGATCATATCTTCATTACTGTTATTTTCTTTTTGACTGAAAGCTCATGTACTAGGGCTACATGAGCTGTTGGTATTAATGCAGCGTTCGGTTGGGTGTCGGCGTCGTGTGAGGAAGTCCTAATTAAAACGCCATACATCACACTCGCGTGAGGCGAGCATGCACCTCTATTACTGGTGCTGCTACTACGGTGCCTCGGTGGTCTCTTAATAAAATGAGAATAACTTGATCGATAACTTAAGGACCATTTAAGTCATTATTTAATTAAAGTCTATGGCTTTAAATTCCTAGGAATGCTTTTTTGTTTACCTACTGTAAAAAAATATACTGTCATTTTTAATACAATTGAAGATATTGCAGGCACTCCGTTTTAGTGATAAGAACATTGTTAAAACTACACATGTAAGACAAAAATCTTATCACGATAAACAGTCATAAACTCATACCTTGTGCCTAAGATTTAAAACATGTTTAAAAACCAATTTCCGTTGTAAAATCTCACTTTTTTCTCGTTCTCGTGAGTGGTAAGCCCGTGGTAATCCGTCGGTTCCCTATTTCGCAGTTAGTCATCCCGAATGGTTAATAAATTCCCTGTCATCGCGTCTCTACGCTTCACATACTATTTCTGGAGTTACGGTTTTTTTTTGATCCTCATGTTTTTTCTTTAGAATATTTGGAGGATAAATCTCTGGTGGTTCGTGTTAGCGGTGGAAGAAACTGATTATTTATGGTTTTTTTTCGTTATTAAATTACCTATGCACTTTTATTAACTTGGTCCTTGGGTCCAAAAAGGAAAATTTTAGGTTTAGTTATTATAAGACATGCTGAATGCTAAATTCCCCTTGGGCCTAGTAGTCGCAAGCGATACTCCTGAGCATGAATGCGATCCTGGTTGCGATTGTCAAATCAGGCAGAATAGAGAATATGCATAAAAAACATATTTATTATCTATATAGTTTATCTAAAATTATACAAAAATATAATACTAACAGTTAAAATAGAATCAAAATGGCTCGAAAAACAAACGAGATATAATTATTTAAACAAATATATCTGTCCGTCTCGCTAAAACGCTGTTTTATATGGCAACTGTACTGTCAAAGTTCATATTGGACTTACTAGAGCTAATAAGTATTTCATTGTGCAAATAAAAGATTCGCATGCATATTCCCTATTGTCAGGTTCTTCCATATGGAGTTTTTCAGTAGCAGCCCGGTCATTTGGGACTGATTGATAACAAAAGGATCGTCCTGAATTACATGGGACTTAAAATTAGAGAGGCGTAAAGTGGGATACCCCTGTCTAACTCTGCGGACAATATAAGCGTGATCTTACGTACAGGCGCGACGTTATATGTAGGTAAGTATTCTGCTCTTAATACAGTGTTCTGTAGTTTAAGCTGCGACGATTCCGAAAACAATGATCAGTATGATTCTAAAAACAATTAATTATGAGCTAGTGATGAACAGGCGTTTAGTTTCACAAGTTACAGCGGCTGTCAGCGTGAGGATTATCAGCTTAAAGACTAACGGAACACTATGTTAAGATCACATAAATATACCGAGTGGTGCATGCGGTGAGTCGGTATATGTAACTCTGTGACATGTGGGACTTCATCACTTGACTGATCCGTAGCTATCATGTTAAAAATATCGATTACCAAGAAAGGTAAGCGGATACACAAAAATATGTTTTGTAGGCAGAAGACTTGTTTGGCGCAGTTGCTACGCATAAATTGTTTTATTTTAATTTGTAGGTACTCAAATAAAAACCTTAAAATTATTATTTAAATTGATTGATTGTCGGTCGAGAAATCATGTTTCAAGATAATGGGCCTTCGCGCTGCCGATGATTCGAGCTTATAGTTTTTCGAGATTTTGATGCATCGAGGTAGCGAAATGTCGCGCTCATAATTTATCGAGCAAACGTTTTCGAGCAATTCGATCTCACGTCATTCGATTTCGAGTAAGGAACCCGAGTTTTTGAATTCTGAAAATAACTGTGTTAACTGAGACAAGTCTGCGGCAATCCTGTGACAAAATAATACCAGGCTACAAGCCTGCAAGCCTTGTTGGACAAAGGGGTCTCACACAGAGAAGACATAAGCATTAATCACTAATGGCAATCCATGAAAAATGCAACAGAAATAGTTATTCTTACTTCTACTGCAAGTGGCAGTGTTCTGCTATTCTGTAAATAACCATTTTGATATCGAGCTTCACCTGAGTGACAAAACTTTATTACACACAACATAAATGTCTTATTTTCACCTCGGATTCCGCTGTCGAGACACGAAAATGTCCTTACAGAATAGCACTACTGATCAGAGAGACTCCTAAATAAGACATCGCATTAATTATATCACATCAAAAAACCTACAGACTGCACAACCTATAATAGAAGCAAACGATACACTTTCATCTCATTTGACTATCAGAAACGTACCATTCAATTAACTCACTACCTACCTACAAACGCAGACCACAAAAATAAACCTCGACGCCCACTGGATCGTACCAACAAAACGAGATACAATTAGATCTGTCTCCTGCGAGCGTCACGTTCGATTACGGTTCACGTTCGCGCGTAATTCGCGCCACGTGCGCTTGCGCAGCGGAAGTGCGCCATCTGCTGACAGTTAGTGGCGCCACAGTCGCACGCGCTTCCGGATTACCGCGAATTTTGAATTAAGAAGGGTGGCTCGGTGAGTCTAGGAATTAGTTAGTCTGGACTTGTCTGAACAACTGACGCGATGTATTAAAAGATGGAAATGATAAAAGAGGAAGTTAATTGACTTTTGACTTTCCTTTGATGTGGTCGTCAGTCTTGATAACTTAGTGCGGTACAGGATTAAGTGCTTTGTTAGGATAATTGTATGGGACTGAATTGGGTAAGATATTAGTCTTGTCGACAGTTAAAATAAGAGAAAAAGTGTATCAGAAGACTGTGTTAAATAATGTAAGATTAATTAACACACCTAAATCTATCATCTTTCATTCAGTCCATACAAAGGTTGTCTGTAAGTCTGTAAGAGAACACTGTGCGATAAGACCGCGTATTGTTCGCTTGTTTGTATTTAAAAAAAACAAGTGAACAATGAGCTTGTCCCTATAATGAGGTGTACAAATACATTCTACAACTTTAGCTAAGTAAATAAAACAGTGATTTTAAAGATTTCTCGAAACCATAAAACAACTATCGATTAACATAAAACTCAAAACTAAATTAAAAGCCAGTAAAAAGCCGCAGCTTCTTACCGAGCCATAAATAAGGCCGGCGCCCATAGACAATCACCTACAAGTAGTCATAGATAAGAGCGCAGTAAAACGCGGCGTTATCTGCGCACGCGCACGCACCATAGACAAACCTTGTACAAATTTTACGTTTCGTTAACATAGTGTTGGGCTGTTTGTGATAACGATGCTGGCTCGTTACAGCTACTACCGTGAACATTGAAGGTGGGGTAGTCAGGTTAGGATTTTGTTTCTTACGTCGTTTATTATGTAAGACGCTGTGGATGAATGGAGTTGTCGGGACAATGTCGTTTAGTGTTTCTAAATCATCGCTTAAGATTCGATTCTTACTCGTAAACAATTTAGCAAAAAAATACTCTACAGTGCTGCGCTGATTTATAAATACAACGTGTGACAGAATTAACGCAAACCTCTTAAGGGGTCATTTTACTTATCATTATGAACAACTTTTACTATGGGACCAATCCTGATATAGCGAAAAAAAATTAGCTGTTTAGTACCTACATTTTGTCGAGTTATGCATGGGAGATATACATGTATGGGAGAGTCGATTTTTTTTTCGCAATTTCAGTGTTGGTCCCATAGTGAAAGTTGTTCATAATGACAATATTCTGTTACAGGTTGTATAGGTACCCTCATATTGTAGAGAGATGAAGTTTTTTGAACGTCGCAGGTAATCTCCCCAGCGACTCTACGTTTTTCAAAAAATATTTTTATGATAGAACGCTAGAATGACGTTTAGTATCATAGACTTCTTATTTCAGAAAATCCACGATTTCTGAGAAATAGGCAGAGAAAACGGAGTCGCGGAAAAAAATAGTAAACAATAAAGCTCAAAGGAAGCTTTTTCCTAACAAATTACTCTAATTTGAAAGACGCAAATGTTTTTAAAACTGTTTTACTTCAAACACAATTTTGAAGAACATCTTAATCATCAGAGGCGGCCATGCACAGAGCACGTTCGCAGAAACATTTCGTTAATGATACCAAACCGGCGAGAGGCACGACAAAACAAAGAGATCCGAATATTATCTCAAATCTTTATAATAATTACAAGAGACAAGTGTACGGCTCAATCCGGGACGAAGCGATCTCCACGCATGCTGAATCCAATTACTGAGGGCAGGCGACCGAAATATCTTTGCATTCGAGAAAAATAATCGGTAAAAAACATCGACTTGTTTTGTACAACCCTAACTTTATACAATCAACTGATATCCAACTTTCAAGCTCGGTCTATAGAGTCGAAATTTAAACGTAACGTTAAGAGAACTTTGTACGTTTTGCTTCTTGATGTCTATCCCTGATTGGGCGGAGCGTCCCCCCACTCCGCGGTCGCAGAAGGGTGGGACAAACGTCAGTCGCGCGCCAGCGGTGGGGGATGACAGATGTCTGTCTGTAAGCATCGTTCATATCTCAACACGATAGCGAATTCAATTCTCAATAAATAATAAGGTTCTGCGACCGCCGTGTGGCCGTACAATGCTGTCTGTCAGTATGTTTGCACATGCGTGCTGATAGAGCGGCGAGGGAACCCACGGCGACGTCTCAACTATTATTATTAAATCGAGTGACTCCTCAAATCTAAACATTTGATTTAACAGTGCTATTAACGAACCAAATGCTGTTTGTCATTGCGTTAGTTGTAAATTCTGTCCCTTTCGGCAAATGAGCGGCGCTCGTATGTTCGGACGTGATTGCAATATCGTTTGTTGTGAATTACCAATTGTTTTTTGTTAAACAAAACGTATTGGTATGTGGAGCTAAAATATTCAATCGTGTGAATATGTTTTTTCCAACTAATAGTGGATATCAACAACGTCAATTTGTCGGATCTTGATGTGTAGGTATACGTTTTCTACACTAATATTAAGTATAAAGAATATAGATTTGTTCGTTTGTTTGAATTGAATAGGCTCCGAAACTACTAGACAGATTTGAAAAATTCTTTTAGCATTGGATAGCTACATTATCAGGGAGTAACATAGGCTATGTATTATCCCCGTACTCCCACGGGAACGGGAACTACGCGGGTGAAACCGCGTGGCGTCCACTAGTGTTAAATAAAAAGATAACTAGGCATTACTCTTTATGTGAACTGATCACTGTGTTACCCGCAAAAATGTGGAATAATAATGTTTTCAGATAAATAATTTCAGGAATATTTTTTAAGAAAATTGTTTTAACATCGCGTCACAGTGTAGTGAAATCCAGAATTTTTAATCCTGTGGGTAACATCAAATGAATCACCTATTCAAGAATATAATAGAAATAAACTCACATTTCTAATTTAAGTATTTGAAATTGAAAAAGAAGAGTTGTTTGAATGAAATGTTGAGTTTGACAAGTTTTATGTCAAATATTTTGCAAACATGATGTCTGATTTAACTTCTGGAGCCGAATGGTCAATTGAACTATTTCCGGACAATTTGTGCCCAGGTAGCCACATTAATAGCAGTGGCAATGGCGATCAATAGGTCCTCAAAAGTTATGGGTACTTGGGATACTCCAGCCTTCCAGCATGTAGGTACGGTAACACGTTAATTCCAAAGATTTCAAACGAGTCTATAAAACCACATTTGCACATTTGTTAACAAATCTAATATGCGGGCTTAAATTATGTTTAATCCAAACCCTTTTAGAATGAGACATAGGAAACTTTGTAAGATAATTTTCTGGATACTGGTGGTTTACGCATTTGTGAATACTCTTAAGACATAAATCAAACACAGTTTATGTTAAAGTAGCAAAAACTCATATTCATCATATCAGCCGAAAGACGTCCACTGCTGGACATAGGCCTCCCCCAAGCGTCGTCACAACGACCGGTCCTGTGCGTCTCGCATCCATCGGCTACCCGCTACCTTCACCAGGTCATCGGTCCACCTTGTGGGAGGCCGTGCCAACGTTGCGTCTTCCGAAAACTCATATTGCGCTCAAGGAAAAATTGGCCCTTCAAGACCAAACTTGGTCCTTTCCTACGAAATATTTTTAACAAGTAACACGCTTGCAAATCGTAATAATATGGTAAATATCCTTAACGATACATATTCGACCATTTAATGGCTTCGTAAATAAACAGATTAAGCTTAAAATTTCAGCTCTATTTCTTTTTAATTTAATTTTGCTTTATTACTTCCATTAAAATTGCAACGTGAAAACTGCAATAGCTAGTAACTAAAATAATAAATACATTGTAGACAAATATACATTATTCGGCATTAAATAGAATATTGCCACAACACGGGGACCCAACCAATTATATTAAATTTTCCTCTGCGAGTCCATAATATACCAAATAGGTGATAAATAAAAAAATGTAGTTACCTACATGCTTTATAAAAAATAAAACAATTCAAAAATAGAAGGGTGGCTTCATCCGTCAGGGCGTACAGCTAGCGGACATCCGGCGGAAGTGGGCGGGGCGTGGCGGCCGCCATTTTGCGTCGCTCGCGCGTGCGCCGTGCCGACGGTCGGCGGAGGGCTTTATAAAATAATAAACAAAGTGGAATTACGAAGCGAAGCGAAATTCGGAACCTTTTTATATTCCTCTGAGACTTATGTTAAAAATATGGTGAATATTCTCACACGGCTGGTGTGGGATTACCGTACGTTGTGCAGGGAAAGGTTCATAGCGTTATAAATTAGTTGCTTGTATGAGAAACATTAATATATCGTGTATGTGAAAAGCATTTATGAATATTATTCAGTCGCGTCTTCGTTATATTTATTCCGTGTTCATGTTTCAACTAGCCAAAATATAAATATGTAATATGTTATGTTCAGTTTTATTGCAGAATTTGTAGGAATTCCACCCGTAGAGAACTAGGCACGGGGTTAAGCGATTGTAACTACGTAACAGCAATTAATGCAAGCAGAAATCTGTACAATATTTGGTTGTATTTGATATAGGTAGCATGTTTTTCTCATCCGGTTATCCAGCAAACAAAATCGTTATCGAGGTATTTATTATGGAATAATTCAGTCCACGCTCCTGTCTTGAACATTGAAGAACAAATATCTATTTTTCGTGTGAAACACTCATTAAAAGACATCTAAATTTACTGAAATATAACCCTTTGCCTGCAAAGATTAATTCTCAAAACAAAAACCGAACCACAAAAATAGCCACCCGTTATGGTTTAATTTAATCAAATTATTACAGCGATTAAAATTCCTTGTTATTCCAAGTTTATTTCCTTTTCCGTCTCCCGAACTATCCCGTCCGTATACCAGGCTCGCATGAATCGTCAGGAGTGAGCCGGGACGTAAATCAAGACGCGTCGTCCCATCCATCACGCGACTCCGTCCCATCAATCGCGAGGCGACCGAAATAGCCGCGCGGTGTATAGCTAAACTTGGACATCTTCTCACCTAAGGGACGCGGAGAGCATATCTAAGAGGATCGTTAGCTAGGCATGGCCGGCGTGCTACAGTTTATGAAGCCCTAGAGAATGCACAAGTTATTTAAATGAGTTTGTTTATTGGTATTCAACATTCTTGCTGCTCTTGCTGTTTATGTCAGGAGAGCATTCGATCAGTAGGTACTTACCTACTAGTGGGCATCGTTAACTTGCTATTTTAAAGTTGTTGGATTCAGCTATTTCACAAACTAGTTCAATTTAAAGCATAGGTATAAATTAACTTAGGTATATAACAAACTTACTAAATGTAGATCATTTAGTAAGTTTGTTGTTGTATCTTGCAAGTCTTGCAACCAATGGTTTTCTACATTTCATTTACCTTTTGCGCTTCAACTTTTCATTACAGATATTTTAGGAAGATGCTTCGAAGGTTTTGCTTTTTCTTATTAGGGTTCCGTACCCAAAGGGTAACCAACGGAACCCTATTACTAAGCCTCCGCTGTTCGTACGTTCGACCGTCCGTCTGTCTGTCAGAGGGCTGTATCTCAAGAACCGTAATAGGTAGACAGTTGAAATTTTCACAGATTGTGTATTTCTATTGCTGATATAACAGCAAATAATAAAAATTAAGGTTTATGGTACGGAACCCTTCCTATGCGAGTCCGACACACACTTGGCCGGTTTTTTTTTATTTTGAGATTATTTAAAACACACATATAATATTTGGGCAGGCAGGTAAACTTTTGAATAGTAGGTATACTCATCCTCTATTTTGGAAATTATATTCAAAATATATATATTATATTCCCAGGACCATTCTATTTTAGTCAGTTTTAAGAATATAGTTCACATTGCCATACGATTCGGGCTAATATTAATTTTAAATTGTCAATAAGTATGTATGTACCTAATTTTATTACCCACTGACCGTTAAATATTGGTTTAAGCCTTATTAATTTACATTTTTGAATATTTACACTTTTATTTTAACGGGGAAGGTGTTCCATAACTTTATTCCTTTCCTTTATCTTAAAATAAAGGTATTTTTTAAACAAATTCTTCATAATTTAAAATGTTTTGTGGAAAACTGAATTGGTACCCAAAAGTATAGCAACACAACTCCAGATGTATTAAAAATTATACCTATTCCTTAACTACACGAACACAAGGACCAAAAATAAGAGCAGGTTTTTTCATGGAGTAGGTACCCTTATAGGAACCATCGCATGCAGAAACTCACTAGGGTGTCAGTGAAATTTTGGAATGGATTAAGGATAAATCCTGTTTTTTCTTCTGATTCGGTATTAACATTAATTTCGGCATTTAAAAATACTAGTTTCATCAATCAAACTTAAAAAATCAGTGTATCACACACATTTTTGGCAACATCAACTATACTTAGTAAACAAAAAACATAATTTACAACATCCATTCGACCGTGTAATCCACAATTTAGGACTCAAATTAAAAATTATGCAATTATCTTGTTAGGTTGCCTATTCACAACATCCTGACCCGCCTAAAATTTAATTAATAGGCCCAATTAGAATCAAGATAACAAGCGGCCATAAAAAATATCCTCATTAATAGAGCCAAACTTGTTACTGCTACCGAATTAACGAGCGCCGAACTAACGCAATCATGTCGTTACCAACACCTCGAGCATGCCGATACCTACAGCCTCAGGAGGCGGAGCCACAGCCCGATCAATACGAGAACCTCGCGCTAATGTACCGAAGGGAAATAGCTGCGTCCCTTTCCGACACGCCTTTCCCCACCTCCGGAGCGAACGAGACGGAATCCGAGCACGTCATTCGCCGAGACGCATCCCGATGGGCGTACTCCGGCCTTCACAGTCGGGTAATCCGACATGGCTCAGTCGGCAAAGAACCGCGTGCCGTGCGCGTGCGTGCCCGCCGCCGGCGTACCATGCTCCCCGCGTAGACACACACAGTCACCATGCTCGTGCCCCCGGAGATGATGGCGGCGCAATCCAAGCTCGTCTACCAGATGAACAAGTACTACAACGAGCGCGTCGCCAACCGCAAGGCGCAGATCACCAAGACCATCCACGAGGTGTGCCGCATCGTGCAGGATGTGCTCAAGGAGGTGGAGCTGCAGGAGCCGAGGTTCATCTCCTCGCTCACCGACTACAATGGACGCTTTGACGGTTTGGAAGTGGTGTCGCCTCACGAGTTTGAGATAGTTATTTACTTGAATCAAATGGGAGTGCTAAACTTCGTGGACGACGGCTCGCTGCCCGGCTGCGCCGTGCTGAAGCTGAGCGACGGCAGGAAGCGCTCCATGTCGCTGTGGGTGGAGTTCATCACCGCGTCGGGCTACCTGTCCGCCAGGAAGATCCGCTCCAGGTTCCAGACCTTAGTCGCACAGGCGTGTGACAAGTGTTCCTACAGAGATTGTGTGAAAATGATCGCAGAGACGACAGAAGTGAAACTACGAATCCGGGAGAGGTACATTGTGCAAATAACGCCAGCGTTCAAATGCGCCGGCTTGTGGCCGCGCTCGGCCGCGCACTGGCCCCTGCCCGCCATACCCTGGCCACACCCTAATATCGTAGCTGAAGTCAAAACTGAAGGCTTCGATTTACTATCAAAAGAATGTCTCGCGTTACAAGGAAAGAACTCCGCAATGGAAGGTGACGCGTGGGTGTTGAGCTTCTTTGAGGCAGAGAACCGTCTCCTACAGGGCGGGTGTCGGCGAAAGTGCTTAAGTATCTTAAAGACGATTCGGGACAGGCATTTAGACCTGCCCGGGAACCCTGTGACGTGCTACCACATGAAGACGTTACTGCTGTACGAGTGTGAAAAGCACCCGCGGGAACACGAATGGGACGAGGTTGCTATTGGAGACAGGATTAATGGAATCTTCCTGCAGCTGATCTCATCGCTTCAGTGCCGCCGTTGCCCGCACTACTTCCTGCCGCACGTGGACCTCTTCAAGGGCAAGTCCCCCACGGCGCTGGAGAACGCCGCCAAGCAGGTGTGGCGCCTGACGCGCGAGATGCTCACCAACTCGCGCGCCTTCGAGAAGCTGTGAGCGACAGCCGACAACGGACACCAGTGACAGTGAACGTGGAGTGTAACGCTTGTCTATTGTTCCTCCAGTCATTTTCAGTAGTTGTAGCGAAGCATTTCGTGTTGATAGGCAATTGAGTGTGTTGAAGACGCACAGTGTAAAGTATACGGTTGTAGAGTGAGCTATCTGAAATATTCCATTCGGATCGGACAGACTGTAAGTAGACGTGATACTAATATACGCTAGGGACGCAGGTTCGATATAATATTTTTGTGATATACTGTAAATAGCTTAAACGTTGTACAATTTTAGTGATATATTTAATTTAAAATCATCGTGTATTTATTTGACTGAAATCTTATAAAGTAGGCGCATAATCTACTTATAGTTAAAAATAAATAATTTGAAACTATAACTTTTACTTTGATTTGTAGTCATGTTCCCACACTAACATACACGCCATTATAGAGCCATATTCATGTAGTCCGTTCGAGAAAAGGATTAACATATTGCATTTTTCATTGTGCCAAGTAGGCCTATCGCCGGCATGGCGGAATGAGCACGGTTAGTGTTGCAAGCAACTATCTGTGTGACACAAATAACCAATCATATGCATGTACATTCCAATAGTGTAGGTTTTGTACAAGCAAACATATTCTGCACAATTTGCATAAGCTAATGATCGCAGATTAATACAAGTCGTTGATCATAATGTGAAGATATAAAATACCCTTTACATTGAACATAATCTTAGCTGTTTATACTTCTTTAGATTTCGCAAGATTGTTTTCTAAATCATAAGATACGAGGAACTACCCGTTTTTCATTAAATAATCAAGAAGCTTTTTACGAGCACATCTGAGATGACAAGTTATCTAAACGACCACATTTTACACTGTAACGACGAACCCAAAGCGTGACATTCAAATAACGATATGTTAATTTTATGGATAGGTAAAACACGAACTTGTATGGAAGGCCAAACTGAATCCTATCAGATATCACATGTCCGAGGCACTCGGAGAGCAGAACTCAGGCTATTGAATACCGTCGCTACAGACGCTACAGTACTACATAAAGTAACAAAAAAAGCACAAAACGTTGTCAAGTGACAGCGTTTGGTGCGTCCTACGTAGACAGTATCAGGTTACAAGTCGATATTTTACATGTAAAAGGCCGTGGGCCGAGCACTACGAGCGCGAGCCGCGAGCCTACGGACAGCCGGCCACCATTCATTTATACAGTGATATCTAGACGCGATACTCTCGCGAATATACGACGGAAAAACTGTGTAAAGGATTTTAGATGTAAGATAAAACTTGGATAAGTTAGTGACGCTCTGCAAGCTTGTCGCCGCGGAGATACCGATCTTATTGATGGAAGGATAAGGGCGCGATGAAAACGGAATTGATTGGGGAATTACGTACAAGTACTCAGCAGATACACAAACATAAATTATAATTATGTATAAAGTTAGGCGATAATAAGCCGCGTATCTTGATGGTCGAGCTTTGAGTCTGTATGGATACGAGTTTACAGCCTCCGTATGGTATTTGAGATGTCAGTGAGATGTTTGCATTACGTGGTATTTACGTATTTAAAAGCATCTGGTTCGACTGGACCTAGCAAGGAAAATATCCGGCTGATTGCACAAGATAATATCTATAAAATATTCCCATACGCTTCTTAAAGTGCGAATACCGATAGATTGAAACAGAACTTGTCTTAGGAGGAAATGTTAACGAACTTGCAGCGATACCTATAGAGGTAGTGTCGTGCCTCAAAAAGGGGTAATAACACTAAAACCAATAACCTCAGAACATAACATTATTAAAACAAACATTAGTATAAACAATGCCGTCTCAAGCTAACTCGGAGCGTCGCTAAGTGTCCTCAAACCTGTTTGTTAGTTGGTCACCCTACGCGACCGACGCCTACGCGCGCATTTGTTTTTAGTTTTTACTTGGCCGTACAAACAGACATACGGATACATTTATAAATAAAATAGCCTTAGAATAAAGAAATAAAGTGAACTTACAAGCCTGTGACACATGAAGAGCAGGCAGTAATGTGGTTTTTCGACCCACACTTTACTTTTTCGATGGCCACTTGCTGTTCATCGGGCACAAATTGTACTAATAAATCTCTTAGTGGCGAATTCTCGGTCCGCCATGCCGTACTATTCTATGGTGTCTATATTAGGTCTTAATGTACTTAACATTAAAGAACATGCAAATATCTATTCCGTTTAGTTCCATAGCGTAGGTACTGCCACAGAATGCTTGATAAATCAAATCTTATTAAGACTGCTTAAGTTCAGGATCTGAATTATACCCTTTAGATCTGCAATCTATGTTAGGGGTCAAAAGACCAATGTACCAAAGGACCAATGTATATTATAAATGAAAATGTAGCCTAAATTAACATATAATACAAAGAGCACTTAAGGAAGGCAAACATCTGGTATTTTGGTGGTGTTACAAAAATAGATCATAGGTTTTTTATTGGCCGCTGAGAGCGATACTTAATAAGCGGTTGATGACATTATCTACTATTACATTGTAATTAACTATTAAAGAATTTATATTTTTTTTGAATTTACAATTAACGGTTTATTAGGTACTGAATGGGCTGATGAAACGTTACAAAGATGGACGCTTTTCTAGATGCGCGTTACTAGATTATGTTAGGAGAAAAATCTGAGTGGAATTGATGTATTTCCAGAAACGCTTACACTCATTCAGACAGAGTTATTTCTCCAAACCCGAACTAAACTGTAGATAGGTAGGTATCTTAAGTGAGTAGCTGTACCTAATACACTTTCAAATGGGAGGTCTTAGTTCAGCAGTAGACTGAAGCTATTTTTCGGGTTGAATAATTTATTCAAAATCACCGTCTACTTGAGTCGTTGTTTATAGGTTTTTTCTAACAATAAAGTTCCTTTTTTCCCTTGTGTTTATTATTATCCTCCTAATATATAAAATTCTTCCGTTACTCACTGATTGAGTGACAACGCACAGCCAAAACTACTGGTCGTAGAAAGCTGAAATTTGGCATGTAGGTTCCTTGGGGAGTGCAGGGGAGCACTAAGAGAGGATTTCCCGAAATTCCCACGGGAACGGGAAAAACGGGATATGCGCGTATGAAGTCGCGGGCAAAAGCTAGTAATATTAATAAACTTAATGAACTGGTAATAAATTGAATTGTTAGACAAAGCAAAAAAAACTGCATGCAAGGAAACACTTATGTGGAAAAAACACGCCAAGTTCTTAACGACATCTAGGTGTGAGGTTAGATAAAAAGTTGTTATAAAGCATTAGCAAGAATGTTTGCAATTGAAATTGTTCTATTAACCAGTTATTTATTACTTTAACTTATCTTTAGTTATGTACAGCTATTTATATTTTCTACAAGGTGATAGTCGTACATTGTTGCAGTAATTAGACAAAGAACAATCCCGCCGTAAATAGCGATCTAAATTATTGTAATAAATAGTTAAGTAATTATAATAAATTGTTACCTAGATAGTTACAGGCGGTGAAACTTAAGTTATTGTTAAAGCCAATCTAAGGTTTTAACCGTTGTTACTTTTTGCAATAATTTATTAATTAGTCACTTTTTTGCGCGCCCTTTTTGAAAGAATTTAATAATAAGGGGTTATTATCTTGATAAGGGGTGGTCTCTCTGTTAATAGAGATGCAATCAATCGATTAGGTGTAGTTTGTGCCAATTATTTTTACTTCTTGGCATGTTAATTGAGATAGCTACATTAGCTACTGGACATATAGAAAACTATTCCTACTTAGAGAAAATAAAAACATTTCTTTACGCCTTCGATAAAACATTTAGTTAACAAACAAACAATAATGAGTATGAAGATTAAAAGTTAAAATAGATACATATTTGACTCAGTACATTCCAAAAGTGTTCACGGACTTGGCTCTATTTTTTTCTCATACTTTTTTTAGAACATAAATATCATCTCAACATTACAAATTGCAGTGGGCGGTTAGTTTTCAATAAAGCACGCATTATAGTTATAATGAGGAGGCAAAAGGGGGCGTCGCGGGCGCCGCCGACGTGCACACAAATATTGACGTAGGCCCATTGTGATTAGCGCACGAAAAAATGGGCTCGACAGTAGGAAATATTGTGGTGAATTAAATATTGGTCGTTTTTACGATGGCTTGGATTTTTTTTTGGTTTAAGATTTTGAGAGTGTATATAAGTGTAGTGAAAGGTACCTAGGTCCTTTAGGCATGGAGTCTTTATCTTAAAAAATAGTGCACGTTAATTGAAAAAAAAGATCGTAAATTAAATACATAGTTCATCAATCAATCCTCTTATCCTTTTTAGTTTTTTTTTTTCAGGCTGTCTTCTTGTGCAAATCTGGTTTTCGGGACGATGGATGTTTATCCGCGGCTTTAAAGACCAATTTTTATTGCAAAACCTTTCGCGGTTCCTCCAAATTTTTTCTAAGAGTATACCTAAGAGATACATCAACAGAAGTTATAAGATTCCCAACCTAAAACCAGTAATTATCATTTTCACTATTTTTTCTGCAATAATCGGAAACTGCAAGTTCTGTCTCCATACTCAATTACAATACATTAAAGGATCTCCACGTATCGGAAGGATAACTCACGTCTCAACTACCGAGTACTTCAAAGCTGCTAGTTGAAGCCACTTGACGTCAATAATTGCCTATTAAGTACCAATGAAAGATACCAGGAGAGCATATAATCGTTGGTGATCGATTACCGAAGATTTATAGGGCTATTAACGCAGCACAAGGAAATGTGGGCACATTGCCGATTTACTGTATCTAAAGGTTTTGAATATTTTAATTGAAGGAATTTAATTAGGGAGATTCTTGTGACTTCTGAGAGCCGGGTGTTTGTTGGCAAAGGTTTTGGGAAATTGTTGAGAAAACGGTGATGTTTCACTGATTCTTTGCTTCATTCAGACTGATCTACCTGATATCTATATTTAGAATGTGGAGTTACCGACGTGTCAAACTTTAATGCTAGAGTTTGGCAATTTATTGTGCTAAAGTAGAATTTAGCAGGATCTAACTTCAAATTCTTATTGACATTATAAAGAGGTAAAAATGTTAGATTGTAGCAAATAATCTTTGAAAGTTCTGAAACCATTTCGAAAAGTCTTAGATTACAGAAAGCCGCACTGTCACTGAGTGCCATAGGCTACTATTTATGCTTGAAAATGCACAAGCTGTGAGGAGTGGGAAATATCTGTGGGTATAATCGCCTTATTTTTTTGGAAGGTGCCTAGATTCAGGCGTTTTAGTCGAGAATACGTACGAACAATTTCTTCAACTCAGGTTGTAAGTTCTGGATTCATCGGGACCTCCCTGTTTTTCAAAGTGCCAAAATTCCTCAAGAAAAACAATGTGTACAGTGTCAGAATATTATTCAGCGACCGCTAGCTTTCACTCAGGGACACAATCTCCTTCAAACAAATACAGAATTGTGTTATAGCACTGGGACGGTCATAGGCTGATTATGATAAACGCTGTTTTTTTTTTGGGATGAGCCCACCTCTCTTTTCCTAACCACTGCAACTCCTGAGCCAGGATCAACAGTTGCGGCCATCAGAAAAACTTCAATGAAGCTCGAATAAACCCATGTACCTACCACTTCTTAATATTCTACACTATCCCCAAACAGTGTCATTAAATGAACACTCTGTAACTACCGACAAACCTCTTGATATCACACCACTTTAGGCTATAAAAATATTCGGTAGCTTTGGTAAAATGTGCATCAAAAGTTTAGAAATATTAGTATGCGACGTGGCTAGAGTCGGCGACGCGCGGCGCCACCTCGACACGACAATAATTCAAACAATACCGCTACAATACGTGACTTTCACAGTACCCCATCAATATGCATCAATATGCGTCATAATCATAGGCTATAATGTCGCCTATGTATTCTACCAGGGTGTCAGCTAAGCGTTTCTTGTAAACTATACCTATCGTATGTAAATGTACAAGTGTGGCGTCTTGTGCGAGTGTCAGTGTGGTCTATGAGTGCCGACTTGCCGTAAGTTCATCTGATATGGATCGTGGTAGGAGTGTGGACTACCAAGTGATTTTGGCAAGATAAGATCAGTTTTCAGATGGGAACTTACTCTTGTAGTAGAGTAAGATTCGTTTGAGAGTCAGATACGAAACTAACAGCTTGGGGTCTGAATTTTGTTCAGTTAATCGCAATGAGGTTACCTTAAATTACATGGGACTTATGAACGCAGGTGACTGGCTTCTGTGTAGCTACTAAACTCCTGCAATTCCTGTAAATAACCCATCGGTGAAAACGGGTTTAATTATTGTTGTCAAAACTCAACACTCAATGCATTTATTTCAATTAATCCATTTATAAGCATTTTGAATTGTCAATGAGTTGTAATGAGCTCACATTAGGCAAGATGGAATCTCTTGAAGTACCGGCCAGATTAAAACAACTCATAGAAAGCTACTATGTCGTCGATTGCCACATCATGTTTTTTATCAAGAAAAAGTGCACGATTCCTGTCTAAGGGAACCGCGAATAATAGCTAGTGTAACATATAAAATGGTTTCTGAAGTTATGATGCCTCTGTGTACTGCTTTGACAATGACAAAATCACCAGAGTGTGCCTTATCAACAAGGTGACAGAATTACCTAGTGGGTACACTGTCCAGCGAGATACATCGGGGATGGTGAGTGCAGTTTGCATATTGTATAAGATAGTGTAACGGCTAACTGAGATGTAATATTGTACACACAGATAGTGATCGCAGAACGGGAACTTTATGTAAAGTCGGTTCCCATTTGTTTAATAATTAATTTAAGAAATCTATTGAAGCTGAAAGAAGCGCGAAATATTTTGGGAATACGTTCATTGTGCGTACAACAAGGAGTGGAAGTCCTGCCCGACTGTGAGCTACAACCTGGACGTCACTCTTGACTTAAGATTTAGTGTTTAATTTACCTCTAGGTAAGCGTGTTTCTTTGTCGACCTAACCTTCTTTGCATTGGCTTTATAAAACAATTATTACAAAATATATAAAGATGCTTAGTAGGTTCTCAATATAATTGCCGTAAACGTAGAAAAAGGGCACTTCAGTTGTCCTGTATTTCAAACATGCTGGAGAGTCAATGTTTTCTCAAAATGGAATGTTGCAGGATAGACTAACGGTCCGTGTTTCCATACTTACGAGGCCAGTGTCTGTTTATGAACGCTAATAGAATAAAAAATATAGAATATTTGAAATGTACCTACTGTTATAATAAAAGTTTCTAGCCATAGAAAATTGAACTACTTTTCATGTTATTTCGAAATACACGATGTTTTCACGTAACAGTCACGCAAAACTCTTATACGCAGAAATTACATAAATAAAGAGGATCTACTAAGAGTCTAGGATGCAAAAGAGTAATCGGAAAACGGATGACCCGGACCTGTAGCTGGGATAGCAGTACAAAGCGGCTTCGTTCCGCGAACACGGCAATTCCTAACAGTACCACCACTGCATAAACAACGGGCTATCTTTTCGTCTAATCCGCGCCTCGCAGGACTAGGAGTACAGGACTCGTGCGAATCGCAAAATTTTCACGTTGCGATTGCATAACGAATGCGCAAACGCGTTCACGGCGACAAATTTCAATGTAATCTGTATAATATTACAATTTGCTGGATGAATAATTCAATATGGCAGACGGGGCACGATGTTTATTCGATTATAGCGAGATTTACATACATATTTATAGGTAGGATATGTGCGAGGCTGTAACCTGTTGTCATATCCATAATTTGAGCTACCGTGCGCGCTGACCTGCTGCGGGGTGAGTTTGAGTCAGCAGCCATGTTTGATCAGCTGAGGGTTACTAGGAGATCAGAAACTTAAACAGTCTCTCTCTATAATGTTCTATAATCACGCGATGTACGTTTCGTGTGATCAAATTGAGGGTTTATCTATTTGGTTGGTAGTATTTTAATTGGCTAGTTGTTGGCTGTTCGGCACGAATGATCAAGCGCAACAGCTAATTGCAACTGAGTAGGTATAGACTTTTCAGGTCTCACATAAGACTATGTAGAAACCATATGGTTAGAACTTTCCTGCCACTTGCGTAAAAGTAATTTTGACTATTAGATATTTATTAAACACCAGCCAAGTGCGGTTCGGACTCTTACACGAAGGGTTCCGTACCAAAAATCGAAAAAAAAACACGTTTGTTGTTTGGGAGCCCCCTTTAATTTTTAATTAATTTAATTTTTCTTTTTGTTGTTAAAGCGGCAATAGAAATACACACTGAAAATTTCAATGTCTACCTAGTACGGTTATTGAGATACAGCCACCGCTGACAGATAGACGGACAAACAGACGGACGGACGGACAGCGGAGGCTTAGTAATAGGATTCCGTTGGTTACTCTTCGGTTATGGAAACCTAAAAAACCAATGTTTCCTATGCTCCAGTGTGTTGTACAGGATATTTTGGACCATTCTTAGACAGCCGAGATTCAATAGTGTCGACTAGTCATGAAACTACTAGTAACTTTAGACTAGTTCATGCTCGTACATTTTAGAATATTGCTAAACGTTTGGGTGGTCCACTCACAACGAGAACATTACGACCCAAGTTATCCGAAAGGACAATTTAAATGTGTTTAATATCAAAACGTAGCCATAGTCCAGACACGTTTAAAGCTAGCGAGCTATTTAGTCTCCGAGCGATGTCCTATGACACTTATGGCGATACTTATAAAATAAACTTTGACATTTGCGTTCTTTGCGGTCCAGTGATATTTTATACAAAGTTTAATAGGTAACTGGATATTTTGAGGACGTTGCGTATCTGAGGACCACGACAAGGCTATTGCAAATATTATGTGTCTAAGTTACTTCAAAGGTGGACCATACCCACAAAGTGGCCGATGACCTGGTGAGGGTCGCGGGTAGCCGATGGATGCGAGATGCACAGGACCGGTCGTTGTGACGACGCTTAGGGGAGGCCTATGTCCAGCAGTGGACGTCTTTCGGCTGATATGATGAAGTTACTTCAAAGGTTTTCATATTTTTGAGCCTGTTCTAAGTGTGTCTATCTATCTACATACTATAGCTATTCGCGGTTTCAATGGCGTGGGCTACTTCACAACAATCGTGCATTTTCCGTGATAAAATTGCCTGCGACAGTGTCGCACTTTCTGTCAGAGTGAAAGAATTTTCTTAAACATGTTCTGTACGTCTACCATGAGTTTTATCAATCTACACTCGCTAGCGACTGTAGTTAAAAAAAACTGGCCAAGTGCGAGTCGGACTCGCGTGCAAAGTGTTCAGAATTTTCGTCAACATGTTATTTTAACACTAAAGACTTCTTATAGGTTTTTCTGTAATCTATAGATCTAAGATCTATTATCTCCACTTTTTCCAAAATTTTAGGCTCAGTAGTTTCGGAGAAAAGTCGTGGAAATGGTCATTTTTCGTCTAATTTCTTGAATAACTACAAAACTGTTTATTTTAAAATGATTAAAAATATAGTAAAAACTCTCACAGTTAGCCCTTTCATTTGATATGTCACACGATACAATTTAAAAAACTTTTTTTTAGTTTGACCCCCAAATGTGACCCTCATACTCAAAATTTATTTATTTACGGTACAAAATCGATCCAATAGATCCGGAGAAAACTGGCTGTGACAGACGGACAGACAGACACCCGAGTAATCCTATAAGGGTTCCGTTTCTTACGGATGTTCGGAACCCTAACAAGATAGATATTTTCAAACCAATAAACAAACAGCCGCCCGTTGACTACTCTAGTGCGATAAATATAATAATCAATTTAATAGGCAGGGGCTGATCATCGACTTTTCAGCACTAGTGCGAAATACACTTCATTCCGTGCTTAAAAGGAGAGTAGTAGGAGCCAGTTTTCGAGTAAGTTTGTTGAAAAATATAATTAAATTCTGTTCAGAAAACGAGAAATGTGTGCGATTGAAAGAATAATTAGAATATGGTAGGTACTATTACTTTGATATTTACCCGACTGTTAAGGAAGGATTATGTTTTTCGCGCGTATCTTGTATGTTTGTTTGTAAATTTCTTTATTACCTCGTATCTTTCAAACAGGTGGATGGCTTTCGACCCTTATGGTGTCGTTAGATTCCTCTCAAAACCCCAAATGTCCTTAGATAGGTGTTTAAACAACAAAAACAATATGGCGGAGTTTCGCACTAAATTATAAGTCGTTAATTTTTTTTTTTTAACCAAACCTATTGAGTAGGGTATCTAAATGAAGGAAATTAAATGGAGATTAAAGAAAATATATTTAAGTCATATGTTTCAATTTAATTAGGAAACAGTTTTCGTTCATAAAAGTGTGCCGGTTTCGGTCTTTTTTAGTACATCTTTAATACTTTAATATTATAAATGCGAAAGTAACTCTGTCTGTCTGTCGCGCTTTCTCGCCAAAACTACTAAACCGATTGAAATGAAATTTGGTACACAGATAATCTAGAGCCTGAGAAAGGACATAGGCTACTTTTATCCCGGGAGTATGTTCTCTAGGGACCACGCGGCGAAGCCGCTGGCAGAAGCTAGTTGCTTATAAGTCTACTTTTTTGCTGTCGGATTTTTAGATTTTTCTAATAATATTTTTTTTTGCATTCTATTCAGTTGATTGGTCTACCGGTGTTAGGCCGAATAGGTGCCTGTTCTAGCAGCAGCACCATATATAGTAGGCATACCTACAATTAGTATTATAGAATATGGCGCTTTTACACTTGGTCGGTATCCCGAATTCGATTGCCTATGGAATTTTGGCAAACCACGATGTGCAAATACGAACGGGGTCTCGTCTGCGCCCAGCTCTAACGTTTCGGTTACCCGAACTCGAACACCCGATGCTAGATTTCCTTACACTTATAATTACCTAGTACATTTTTCAAAGTTATCCCGTATTCCAGTGCGACGACCCGTGCAATTAATGCATCGGTTGCCCGAATTCGAGTAGTTTTTCTGACACCCGAAAACGGGCTAGTGACCTAGTGTAATTGCGACCTATATAGACCTATACAACGTGTAACAGAAAAAAACGCAATGCCTCTTAAGGGGTCATTTTACTCATCATTATGAACAACTTTTACTATGGGACCAATCCCGAAATCGCGAAAAAAATCAGCTGTTCAGTACATTTTGTCGAGTTATGCGCACAGAAATGTATGGGGGAGTCATTTTTTTTCGCGATATCAGTGTTGGTCCCATAGTGAAAGTTGTTCATAATGATGAGTTCAATGACCCCTTAAGAGGTATTGCGTTTCTTCTATTACAGGTTGTATAATGTCCTTTGATTTCATGAAATCAGTTAATCATTTACAGCATATTTTCCAAAACGCATAGAAACGCCCTAGTACATCTCAAACAAATATTTCAATAAGTAATCTCAATGTCTAGACACCCAAATGTATTCTAGTATTTGTAATACAATGACTGGACACTAAATCAGCCGCAGGCTTCACCAGAAGACCTAGGTTTTGAATACTGATGTCACCGCACTGAAATATATAAATACATTTTTATTTGGACTGACTAAGGATTATTATTGTACTCAAAAACAAATCTATAATATGTATTTAAGGTACTTGTCTCACCGCCGGCGAGGAAGCGAGTAGCTATCGACCATTTGCTCGCTGAAGAAAGGGACAAAAGATATAGATCTCGTGTGAGTAAAAGAGACGCATACATTCATAGTCGATAGCTGGCTGTTCACACTGCCGGCGAGCGGCTCTTACTTCAAGTTGATGACAGCGACAAGAGCTATCAAAGATTGTACTCGCTCAGCGGCACTCGCTCGGCGATGCTCGCTTGGCGGTAGGACCTCACCAAACAACGGTTATTTCTACCTATAGTGCGGGCTGGAGCGAGTATTGCGAGTAAAAGCCTGCCGCACAAAAGCACTCGCTGAAAGCCGAGCGTCAAAACTATCGAAACTTTTCACTCGCTACTCGCTGACCTCTGATCGCCGGCGCTGCTCGCTGATCGCCGGCGGTGAGACAAGTGCCTAAGGGAATCTAATTTAATGTAATTAGCTTGTTATGTGGAGCTGCTGGGCAAATGCCTCCCTGGCCCTTTTCCACCCACGTCAGTCCTCTGCGGGCCAGTCCTTCAGGTAAGAGTCAAGCTCATCTCTCCACCTTCATCTTGGTCTGCCCAAACCCAATGATTATGTCATATTGGGTCACAAAAAATATAATTAAAATACATTATTGTATACACAGAGCGTTGTGTAAAAAAGAAAGAAAAATGTTTATTTGGGATTTGCTCAAAACAGACATTTAAAATTCATTAAAACTAACATAAGTATTGTATTACAACCTCCATGGATGCATCGACTTATTTAAAAAGCTTTAGAAGAATTAACTGGAAAAGTAATATAATTTAGAATAGGTTCAAATAATGACATATATTTTTATTTTTTTTTATTCGTCAGTACTGTAAAAGCTTTCATCTGGGCAAGTGCTCAATATATTATCCTTTGAATCCAATCAGCTTTTCATTTTATAAGTAGATCCCGTGGTGCTGCAACATTCAGTAATATGCAGTTCCACAGTACCTAATAAAAAAATATTTAACATTAACATTAGTTTATTAATATTAATTTTATTTAGTCTGTGCGAGGCCAAAAAGGTCCCTATCTTAGCATATGCTGAGAAATAAAAATAAAAAAAATAGCAGCGCTGGTTTTATGATAGGGCCTGTGATGCCACGGAAGCACTTACATAGTATATACTAAATAGATATATAATAGAAGCAAACATTGATATATAAAAAACCCAAGATACACACTCAGAAACGTCCGCAAAAAACAAGCGCAATATGTATAATTGTGCGCAAATTTCAAACAGTCTCGCTTCGCTCGCCATACTGCACTGCTTTACAAAAACAACTTTAAGTGATCCGTGTAAGGCTGAATTTGCAAAAAAAAAATTGTTTATAGTATAACTACACACAACTCACACATGACACTTGATACATGTCAGTTTTTGACGACAATTTCGAGTGTTGCATTTGTTCGAGACTGTGCATCTTGGTTTTTTTCTGGATTTTCTTGGATTAACTTAAATCGGTACAATTTGTGGTTCAAATGGTCATTACAACTTTGTAACTTTAATTCGTGTTTTAAGATGAGACATGGCTTTATTGCTTAATATTTTAAGAAGGGCAATGTATGAGACAGTAACTTTTTCCCCGGCTTCATTTCCTTGGCCTTTGCTAAAAGAATGGTCTTTTTTCCGTAGTGAAAGAATACCTTAGCCATTCAGCAATACTTAAGATTCCGTCGGAGAATACGTTCTACGAACAAAGACTTTTATTTTTACTTGCTGACCCGCGGAAATTCGTCTGCGTCACATTTTTCATTACTGCTCCGCTCCAAAGTCAAAGTCAAAGTCAAATGATTTATTTCAACTAGACCAATAAAGGCACTTTTGAACGTCAAATTAAAATAAAATAAAATATTATAGTGACTCTAGTCGTCCGTTCGCAAAAGGTAGATTCTTATGGAGAAGAACGGACAAGAAACTCCATAGTTACTCTTTTCAAAAAATAAGCTTTACAATATTTGCATACATTAATCAGTTGATTATATGTGAGGACGATGCTCCCAAAAAAACACTTATATACTACTAATAGGTACAATAAAGAAATGCCAGCAGAGGTAAAATTAATAAGTTTGCTAGTAAGGGAACATAATACTCACATACGTACAAATTTTTGCCACTATTGATTTATATGATCAGTGTGTGAGTTAAATTAAATACAAAAATCAGTAAATACACCTGTTTACATAGTAAATATTAATACAATAAACACAAACATATCAACCAGTTTCACTATGTCTACTACACCCTAGATTGTCCTATGGAGCAGGACTAGCATGTTTCCAAGCATTCTTATCTTGAATATAATCATCTAATTTGTAATATGCTTGTTCACAAAGTGTGTATTTTACACACGTTTTAAATTTTCTTTCATTTAATTCTAATATTTCAGAAGGAATTTTGTTGTAACATTTAATACAGTACCCCATGAAAGATGTTCGTACTTTGGATAATCTAAAAAATGGTTGATCTAGTTTATTTCTATTCCTAGTATTAAAATTATGTCTATCACTAATTTTGCTAAAGAGATGTCGATTTTTTCTTACATGCATAATATTTTCATAGATGAATTGACAAGGGACTGTCATAATATTAATCTTTTTAAAGAGTTCCCTAAGAGAATCGCGGCGACGAAGATTATAAATGGCTCTGACAGCACGCTTTTGTATTCCTATTGGTCATAGCTTATCTCGCTACGACATTACGGTTACAAGTAACTCTTTTACACGTCAATTTTTTTTCGTCATATTAATCTAGATGAGGCCGGATGTTTCCTAGCTGACTACCCTGAGAAGAAACACCGAAACAAACTCAGAGGTCATAGTCTCTTTTGAAGTCCATACAATCGCCAATAACATATGAAAAACATGTAGGTTAACGTCTGAGGTGGCCTTTTGAGGAAAGCACCACGCAGGTTTGAGTGGGCTTGTCCAGACAGTGCAAGCATTTGTCAGTTATCGTGCAGCTCAACTCAGAACTTTGAGGAGCTAAACGAACCAACGAACAATACCAAAGTAAGGACATTTGGGTAAGCCGCATAGTATACTCAAAGGGACTCGAGATGTTATATAACCCATAGCCTTCCTTGATAAATGGACTATCCAGCACTAGAATAGATTTTTTCAATTCCAACCAGCAGTTCCTGAGATTAGCGCGTTCAACCAACAAACAAACTCTTCCGCTTTATGAAATTTTAACTTCTTTAGTTGCCCGTCCTGGGGGGCTACTCGCTAACGAAATCCGTAGTTTCGGGCTTAGTTGCGGGCGGGCATTTTCTACTCCGTATCACCAAACCACTGAGAACTAATGATAACACGATTTGACAGTTACTGTGAAATCGTGTTATCATTCATTCTCAGTTCGGGTTCGGGACTAATCGTTAGTCTGTAGGTGATACGGAGTAGAATACGCCCGCCCGCAACTAAGCCCGAAACTACGGATTTCGTTAGAGAGTAGCCCCCCTGCAATGTCTGGTCAATGATAGAGCTGTTTAGGTTGCCAAATACTGGTCGAAACAAAATTGAATTCGAGTCAATCAACATAAAAAGAAGATTATTATCCTGTAATTAAGAATACAATAAACTTAAGATATTTCCTATCCTAACATACCCAGACGGCTGAGCAACAAAAACCGTGCAGCCAGAACATCAAAGAGCGCATAGCGGAGTAACCGAACGCTGCATACATTGGCTTGATATTTAATAAGTCATCCGAACAGTGTGCCCGCTCGGGCGAGTAATGTGTTGCGACGTGTGGGGCGCACTGACAGCGGGGAGCGATCAGCAAGGAGCATAAGCGAAGCGGGTAAGGCAGTGCAGGACACTTTAATCTCAACATCATTTCAGCCAATATCCGTCCACTACTGAACGTAAGCCTTCCCTAAAGAGCGCCAACCATCCCGGTCCTGAGCAGTCCGCATCCATCGCTGCCAGCCACCTTCTTTAAATCATCGATCCATCGTGCCGCAGGGCGTCCCACACTACGTTTGCCCATACGCGGTCTCCACTCTAACATATGTCTGCTCCAATTAATCTTAACAATTGCGCGTCAATTGGGAGGCTGATCAGTAGTTATGACTTTGCATGTCAATAACGTAAATGGTACCTACTCTGAAGAAACTGCAAAGGATGAAAAAGCGTGTCATGACGCATGAGTACAAAGATTAAGATGAGATTGATGATGATGATTGAGATTGAGATGTACAAAGCAAAGTTTGGAAAACCGCCTCATTCCGGTTTTTTAACCAAACTCTTGGTTAAGTTTCTAAAAGGAATATACCTAATTGTACCGTCGTTTAAGCTTTTGCTATGAAAAGTTTATAACTATTCTTTGAGGGCTGAAATGGGTATAGTAATTTTTAACCGACTTCCAAAAACGGAGGAGGTTCTCAATTACTTATTTCAATATCTGCGTTGTCGAAGACGTCGTCCAAGTATCACCACTTAAAAGTGAAAAAAAAACTTTTTACAAAAAAATATAACCGATTTCCAAACAAAACACTACAAAGAATAAAATAACCTTAATTTCGGAAGTCGGTGTTTTTAGTTTTGTTTCTTTGTTTTTTAACACCGACTTCCGAAATTAAGGTTATTTTATTCTTTGTAGTATTTTGTTTGGAAGTCGGTCATATTTTTTGTAAAAAGTTTTTTATTTTTCATGTTTTCTTCAATCGCTTTCAGTGGAGCCCCAAAAGAACTCATTGGTGCGTAAAATATAGAATTTTGTACAAAAACGGTTCTCTTTCAAGATGTTATTACGGTCTATTATTAATAGAGAATAATATTTAGTTCGTATAAAGACCGACTAGCCAAGCGTGAGATACACAATACAAATATGTTATTATTGATTTATATACTTCAGCGACTTCCTTGATGAATTGAACTGACGTTTATGTACCTAACAGGAGATTATAAGTACAGGGTGAGTCAATAAAGATAGAATGTTTCGCGGCTGAGAAACTCATCTGCCTTTTCCTTGTGTGGTGGGGTCAGCTTTGAGTCGAAGCAGATTCAGCTGAATACCAGTATTTTACATGGATCGACTGCCTACCATATTTTCTTCCCAGCGAAATTAAAAACTGCACCCGAAAGGTTAAAAAATTAACTTTCTTTAATTCAATGTTTTATACCCTGTCATCATCATCATCATATCAGCCGAAAGACGTTCACTGCTGGACTTAGGCCTCCCCCAAGCAAGAGGGGGGGGGGTTGCCACAATTGCCACCCTTGGCAGGCGGGTTGGTACCCTGTCATGTAATAAGAAAAAAAAATGTAGCCCATTGTCTAGAAATTTTATAACTATTATTGTTGATATGAGGAACTGACTCCTGCCTTAAGATCAGGAACTACTAGGGGTTTAGGAGTTTATGCAGCTACATTTTATACGTAACTGTATGTTAAAAATACAGGCACTATACAGTATTTACGCACCTAAATAGATTATGGAAGAAGGTACCTATTTTGTACCTAGTTTAATAAAAACTTAGTCAGTAGGTCGATCGGGCTTAAAAATTTATAATAGTTAAGTGAATGTATTGCATTACTAAAAAGGTTAAGTGCTAGTTAATCAGAGTGATGTCCTATAATACTATGTTGTAAAAATATTCGCTACGATAAGTTCCCGATGTTCGCGACTTCACATCCTTACTTAATATCATAAATGCGAAAGTAACTCTGTCTGTCTGTCGCGCTTTCACACCAAAACTACCGAACCGATTTAAATGAAATTTGGTACAGAGATATTCAAGAGCCTGAGAAAGGACATAGGCTACTTTTTATCCCGGGAGTACGTTCCCTAGGGACCACGCGGGCGAAGCCGCTGGTAGAAGCAGTAGGACATAATGTGATGTTTTATTTATTTTGCGATATTGAATTAATAACAGATGCAATGTTATATGTAAATATGGCGATAAATGTCCTACTCAATTATCGCTCAGGTGGTTGTGTGGTGATATTAAATTGCCTTAGTACCTACGCTTTTAACTCTATATAAAAAGTCTTGGTATACTGTGTGGGTCTCCATTTATGGATTATAATTTTATGTGGTTCTACATTATACTACTTACCTATAATGTTTGTAAGAGATTCGATATCAGTTTTATTTGTAACTATTTATGCCAGCGGCGGGTTAGTCCGCATGACAAGTGTTATACCAAAAGCTAATGAAAAAATATGAAAGTTCTCTATGTCCTTAACTTAATATAGGTCAAACTCTGTGTGGCAAGTTTTATCTTAAGAGGGCTATTACAATTTTTCTTGGAATTAAGCGTTTGACTTGAGTTTTGATGTGTGATTTTAGATATAGCCACAAATTACAAAAAAAAATATATGGCCAAGAAAGTTTGATTCTTTTTCTTGAGAGTGCTTTAAATAAATATTTGAATTTGTTCACATAAATTAGAAAAAATGTTGTCTCTGTAAAGGATGTTTCATAAAATTATACTTTAGGCATCTTTTGATGCTTTGTTACATCGAAAATATAATAATTTAATCATGAATAAAAATGTTTATGGTAAAACTGTATTTTCTACTTTAGAATGCTTAATTCAATTTATTATGTTTCATACAGTAATACACCAAAAATAATTCCGTAAAACAGAGACTTACTGATAATTTTTCGTCCGAAATTATATTATTAATCCAAATTCAAACAAAAAGTAACTAAATCTAAGGTTTTACCTTGCTTGAAAATAAAATTGTCTATTTAAAAGAAAAATTATATTTTTAAACAATTGTGGTACGAGTATGCAGTGCTACAATCACTATAAATCTCGGGAAAGGCGGTCTGTTACAGTTTTAGTCCGCACCAAGCCAAGCGCTCGATTTTGTAATAGCGCCCTTAATTTGTTTTGTGGTTTAGAAGTGAAAACGGTAACAGACAGACACACAGTTTCGCATTTATTATATTAATACAATTATTCATGGCATTTCATATTCTGTAGGTAAATAATATTCTTAAAACTATTATTCTAAAACCTTTTAAGCTAGGAAGCATGTTTGTTATTAATTACTAAAGGTCATGCGACAAACTGTTTAGCGAAATGATTAGTAGGACAATATTTATTTTTAACGTATTTCTATATTCGCGAATACGGCTGTCGTTAGCAATTTGTTAATGCCAGTAGGTGGCACAACTCTAAACAAATTACACATTAATAGTCCAGCGCAGTTTACTCACAAAACTATTTATAAGAACCTGGGAACTTATTTTACAAACAAAATAGACAGCTTTTAGGTACCTAATTATATCTATCCTGAATATAAGAAATCAAAACAAACCCAAGACGTTATTTATATTATTTTAACGAAACATTTCGGCAATTTGAATACAAAGTCGAGGTTGTAAGCCGTTCGCGAACTTTTTGTCCCGCTCGATAACGCACGTCACGCAAAAAGCTTTTCTGTGTCATTCGGTGAAAAAAATACGAAAAAAAAAACTCTGAGGCCGTCAGTGATGCATCCGACGACATTTTTCAATATCGAAACAACAAAAAATGGGCAGAAATTAAGGTAAAAATAAATGATATCTTATACTGGGCGAAGGAGCTTTTATCGAAAGGACAGCTTTTTGAATTTTCACACAAGTGAACCGGTGTTTTGTATTTCGAAAACATCTTTTGATATTATTATTTCTATATCTAAAGTGCAATGGGATGGAAATAATTTTTGTGAAGTTATTTTCGAATAAATTAGATAAAAAAAAAACGAATCGATGCAAAAGGATAGTCGAAAATATAGTCACATCACTATTCAAATAAGGTTCGAATTTCAAAAATAAACGTGATTGTTTCAAGCTATTCACGCATGGCTGGCGAGAAAGAGAGAGTTAGAATGTGTCCAGGCGCGAAAGGGACGGGAGACGCTATGATGGACGGGCAGCGTCCACTGCTGGGACAGCGCTCGTAGCTCACGACGTCCCGCATACTTTCTCATCGCCGTACACCAAAATAAACTCTAAACTTTTTATGCGTTCCTGTTATATTTAGATGATATTGTCGCTGCGTTTTCCAGTTTAAAAAAAAGTGTTAAGTGGATGATTTATATTAAGTGCGGCCCGTTATGGGCGGCTTCCGGCGTAATTATTTACTAAAAGAGTACGGCAGTGGCGTTTTGAAACGTGTGACCTCTATTATGACGATGCACTGACAGAATAATTCATGTATTCTGGATGCAAAGCCCTTTGTCGGGTGATGCGGAGGTAGCAAAGGGCTATGTGAGAAGAGTTCCAAGTTCTAGCCAGGCAGGATTTGATAAACGGCAGACATTAACCGAGGCGGCACAGGTCTACGCGCACGCGCATAGTTTTGAAAATCGTGTTACAGCTAGCACTGTTATGTTCAAAACGTTTAATATTAATATGTGCAATGCACACAAGTTTCCTGCTTTAAACGTTGGAACATTAACAAAGATCACCGTTATGTTACGTGGCCCCATAATAATTCAATTTATAAAAATCGTGATAAAATTCGTCGAAAAACATTAAAGTTTGGGCGTGTTCCTGGCAATTTTATTCAGCTAAAAATTCAGCACCATCATTTCACCTGTTTAAGTCAGGTCAGCATAAAACCCTCATGAATTCATGACCTCCTGGTATTTTGTTTTTCAAATCGCTGCATATTAAATTACCGATCGATCGATTATTGCATATAAACTCATACATGAGCAGGAATTGAACGAGACAAGCACTATAAGTGCTGATTAATTACGCATTATCCATGCACCGCTGCGCAAGCGCATACATATGCATTGCTCTGCGCAAATATGTGCATAAGTGCAATACTGTGTATTACGGGGTTTTTACGAATAGTTCTTTTTACACCTGATGAGTTAGGAATTAAATGGAGCGTTTTGTATTTGGATTGCAGATTTGTTGATTCAGATTAGATTAAATAAGGCTGAATCTTGCAGGTCTAGTGGATTAGAGAATTCTTTCTACATTGTGAAGTCAGCAAACATCTCGTTCCAATTCTAGTTATAAAGGCAAGACGTCAGCATAGTAGACGGGGCCCACTAGGACCAGTGCATGTGCATGCCAGAGTCACGGATTTTGTTCGAAAGAGCCACCGCGGCCCTGGAGGGCTACTCTCTAACGAAATCCGTAGTTTCGGGCTTAGTTGCAGGCGGGCGTATTCTACTCCGTATCACCTTCAGACTTACGATTAGTCCCGAACCCGAACTAAGAATGAATGACAACACGATTTCACAGTAACTGTCTAATCGTGTTATCATTAGTTCTCAGTAGTTAGGTGATACGGAGTAGAAAATGCCTGCCCGCAACTAAGCCCGAAACTACGGATTTCGTTAGAGAGTAGCCCCCCTGGAACGCATAGGGCATTAGAAGGAACACGGATGGGTTTTAGTTAGTAAGAGCCTGACACTCCTCTCCGCCCAAAGCAGAAGGAAATATTTGATGATTTCCCTAAAAAAAACTGTAGTTGTAATTTTCTTTCGACTCGTGGTTGTGATTGGGAAATGTAGCAATTTATGTGGATCTCTGTTTCTGTTTCTGTTTCTGCGTCTTATTTCTTGTCAAAGCATATTGAAAACCTCATCGGGGAGTTAAACTGCAAACTTAGGTGAAGAGAATATGAAGTGAGCTGTCTATCTATGGAATGACAGCAGTGTGATGCTTTAAGAGGATATGCTGGCGGCGAGACTTTGTGTGTAAAAAGTGATAATTCGAGGTTTGGCTCTCGACTGTTTTCTCCTCCAATATTGAACCGATTTAAGAGATATTTCATAAACTGAATAAGATGAATATATACTGTTTTCCTTTTTGATGATTTATTACCTAACCGTATAAGCACTAGAACTCTCACAAAATTGTCCGATAAATCGCTGTCAACAGAGCCCTAGTGTACAAATTTGGCAACAATTAATCAAAAAAGGAAAACATAGAGACATAGTATACATCCTTCTTATTCAGTTTGTGAAATATGTCTTAAATCGGTCCAATATTGGAGGAGAAAACAGTCAAGAGCCAAACCTCGAATTATGACTTTTTACAAACAATGTCTCGCCGCCAGCATTTCCTCTTAAACATCTCATCTAAGCTTGGATGAAGTGAAAATGCACTTTTGAACGTCATTATTTACATTTAAAATAATATAGTGACTTCACTGACCATTCGGAAAAGTAGATTCTTATGAAGAAGAACAGACAAGAAACATAGTTACTCTTTTCAAATTTTATTATGCTCTGGTATACAAAACTTTTGTTAATATAAGTGAGGACCATGCACCAAGAGTATACAGATTGATTCAGTATGCAGATTGATTCTCTACTCGCTTCACCATGTCAGCTGAACCTTTCTAAAACACACACGCACAAGAAGTTTTAGGAACACATTCATTGTGCGTACAGCAGGAGTGGAATTCCCTGCCGGAGAGTTTTTCCAGATAGCCACAACCTGGGAGTCTTTAGATCAAGAGTGAATAGGTTACTTCTAGGCAAACGTGCTCCATCTTCGACTTTACCATCGCTTACCATCATGTGAGATGCCTATCAATAGTAAAAAAGACACTGGACTGTTTACAATTGTACACATTAGTGGGAAAATGGCTGGTAAATCTAGCCACGTATTTTAGCAAAATATTATGCAACAAATTCGGTTAAATTATACCTACTTCCATAACAAGAAATTATGTGAATTGTGAATAATGAATCAAGATACGTAGGTAATCCGAACCAAATCAAAGATCGTTATTTATTAGAATTCATATTAAATTGGCCTTTCCTTAGCTTCCACGAGACGCCACTTAAAGAAATACTATACCTAATATTTATGACATACATGACGCCTAATTCCTAATTAATTCATATACGTATAGAAAAAATAACGAATGTCTATCCAAAGCTTATTTACTTGGAATTAAAGCAGTCGTTTAAAGAACACGGCTATTTTATCACCGATCCCAGTGTAAAGATAAGAATTATTAACAAAATGGCGTCCCCCGGACATTAGCCTTAGTTCAGAAGAGCGAAAAATCGCCTTAAATTGTTCATTAAAGTTATATGAGCGAATATTTTTACGAGCTTAAAGTGCGTGCCTAAGGGTTTTATTATTTTTTGACTGCCGTTTTTATGATTTTATTTTTGTTTTAGTAGAACCATAATGTACAAATACATTGGTTTTATAATATGGAAAATGACGCATGAAACATAATATCATCATCATCTTGCATTATACATTCATGATGCTATCGATATAAATTTATTTGTCAACTAGCTGTGCCCGCGACTTCGCCCGCGTGGAATAGTGTCTTTGGGTAACATTATTAATTATTTAGACTACTTATTTTACAAATAAGACACATACGTATAAATACTTCAATGAGCTATTTGCATTCACATAAACCTTACATATTTCCATACAAACTTTCATCCCCTATTCCCTATTGTTATTTTACACCATTGAGGCTAAAACTTTTGCAAACTTTGAATGTCATATTTATTTATATCGAATCAACAGCCTAAAAAATAAGTCTCAACCGTCTAGCTCTAAAAATGACGATACTTCTATACAACTTTTCATCCCCCCCTTTTCCACCCTTTACAACCCTTTTTTCGCATTAAAAGGTCTATGTCCTATGTCCTTTCTCAGGCTCTAGATTATCTGTGTACCAAATTTCATTTAAATCGGTTCAGTAGTTTTGGCGTGAAAGCGCGTCAGACAGACAGACAGAGTTACTTTCGCATTTATAATATTAGTAAGGATTATTTAAAACAGACATAAATAAATTAGCATTAATCCTATCAGCAACACGATGCAAAATAACTTCGCGCTACATTTTTTTGGAGCACAGCCGCCATTACCGTTCTAATGTAGGTATCTTCATTTCCTAGTCGTGTAACACCTGATTATCTTTAAACTTTTCACACAAACATCACTTCAGATGTTGAGGGCTTTTAGACAATCATCAAATCGGTCACTGAGGCTGCGAATTTACGACTAGATGAAATGCACATCCTTTAGAAATGATTATATAATATAATCGGTGAAAATTTGGCTGTGAACACCATGCTTTACTTTGCGTGTTTAAATAAAATGCTCATGTACGAAATAGACAGATATTTTTAAATGTTAAAATATACCTATCTAGTAAGTTTTTTATAACAAATTATTATAGTGGGTCGTTCAACATTTTGTTTGATTTGTGTAAAACTATAATTGGGTACATTGTGTCTAGCACTTCAAATCAGCGTATTTTACATAAAACTTGAATAATTTAGCAGAATTTAACAGAAAGGTCAAATGTTGAAAATATTAATTCCAAATAAAATGTCAAAGTACCTAAGTAAAAAACGTTCGTCCAAATTCTGAAAAAGCTCATAAAATATGCCATGGTTAATTTTATGATGAGCCCGATGGCAATTTGTACAGACTACTTCAATGATTTATAAATATTCACTACAATATAATATCTAACGTGATCCAACAGTACTAAAATAGGAACCCATGCAATATCCATTATACATTAAAGATTTTGTCAAAATATACATTTAAGATTTTGTTTTATTATCACATTGCACGCTACCAGCGTGTTTCTAAGATTGTTGTGCCATCTGTCATGTACTGTTAGTGTTCACCGGGTACCAGGCTACCAGTAGTGCGTAGGCGTAATGAGAAGTAGAGGACTGCATTTGTGTTGGATTTATTAGCTGATAACAAGTGACGATTGTCCGCGTCATTAGACAAGTGATGAATGGGAAGAAATTTATAAAATAACGCTTGCTATCTTTGATGAATTAATCAGATTCGTTCAAGTCTTTTTAACGGTTTAAAGACCTTTTTTTAAAAACATATTTCGAGTTGAGAATGTTATCCGCTGAGAATCTAGTCAGCTCATGTATATTTTACTAATTAAGTCAATTCTTAGGTTACGACAACTTTCCTACGACTATTTTGGTCTGTTACAATTATATTTTCCTTAGTAAAAACATCTTTCAAATTGGCAGCAAAACGAATTAATTATATTTTTCTATTCCATTTTCTTTGTTTATCTAATAAACAGTATCTTAGACATACACTTCATCAACCAGGAATCCAGGAAGACAAAGATGCCATTAATTATGACGACACATCTCAACAAAGAAGATACGATGATAGGTGCAATATTTATCACTATAATCATTTACCTACCTTGTTTTTCAAAAGGCACTTTATTAATCAATGCGACATTAGCTGGGCTGAGTCACGGCCGGCCTTCGCCTCGGTAAACATGCCAATACTGTCCAGATGCCAGTGCAGATGAGTATATAATGCAATTAGTATTGACTCGCTCGTGTGTTAGCGGACGGTAAGGCGTTTCATCCATAATTGGTTTATGTGTCCCTGGTCTTAGATGTATTTTGTAGTTTAGAGAGTGTGGCATTTTCTCTATTTTCGTAGTCATATGAGCTTTTTTGAAGCTTTAGTTAAATGTATTCAACTCTTCAAAATTCTCCATTCATACTTCTTCCTTCGTAAATATTTTATTTGATGAAGTTCAGTTGTTCCATATTTTTACACTTAACGAAAAATAAAAAAAAACCGGTCAAATCCGAGTCGGACTTAAATCCTATTTTTTATTATTTGTTGTTATAGCGGCAATAGAAATACACAATCCGTGAAAATTTCAACTGTCTACCTATTGCGGTTGTTGAGGTACAGCCCGCTGACAGACAGACGGACAGACAGACGGACGGACGGACGGACGGACAGCCAAAGCTTAGTAACAGGGTTTCGTAATTACCTAATGTCAAGTAAGTGATCAATGCGTATGATAGGAATACTATATGACTACATAATTCTTAAGGTCAAGGTAAGTTACAAAAGGTAATAAAAGAAATACTCCACTGTGATGTAATTCTATCTCCATTTAATAAAACATGGCGTCGCCGGCGGGATTGTGTCAATTACTATAAAGATCATCACGTAAAGCTGTTAGTTATAAATGTAACAATGTTCTCAATGCTGTGGGAGTGAGTAATATCGTAGAAACATGATCTAACAGCGAACATTACCACGGAACAGTCAGTAAGGCCGGAGTACGGACTGTACGTTTTTATGGAAGAGCGCGGGAAGGCCCTCGCGGCATGGGGTAGGCGCCATGCTACGGGGGTCCATTCCACCGTTTCTCTCTAACACAAATATTATATTTTTATTCGTTTCCTATCTAATCTTACGTCGTAAATCTTGACATTTTGTTTATACGAGATTGTCCCGTGAAGTTTTTTAATTATCGTCCCAATAAAATGTTGATAAAAGCCTCTAATGCGACGTTTTGTTTCTGCAAACTCATTTCTGCGGTCATCGTACATGTCGTTGTTTTATTTATTTTGTTTCCACAGTATGTTTAGACTTGTGGGAAATGAGAACAATGCTGGTTTATCCTCGTTTATTGTAAGACTTACGGCTGATTATGATTGGAGCTATAAATCCAGAGATCTAAGTGCCCTAATAACACAGCGAAACACCCTGAAGAATTCACGATATTCATATTGTTTTATAAGTATTTTGACAAAAGAGAAAATGTAAAATCATAATAAGCTCCAGAAACAGTTTTATCATTTAGTTTTTTTCTATTATTTCTGTGGGTAAGCGAGTAAAATATACGCATGTTATGAATTCGGCGCGACTGTATCATTAGTGGTGATAATCACCCAACACCTAACTATTTATTGTTCTGCTTCTCCATAAACTTGAGATTCTTTCGCGTACTTACATTTTTGTTTAAACATTCCAAATGATATTTGTATTGCTAACATAAATTGGCACATGCTCAAGTCAATAGCAGTTTTTAGGTAAATGTTAAGAAGGTATTATTGCAGTAAGATGTTTTTTAAGGAGGGCCTCAAGTATGTTAGTGTTTGGGGTTGAAAAAACAGACTCCTAAAGTTAAGTAAACTTTAAAGTTATCTTATATTTAGACCAACTGACAGGTGTCTTCAAAAACAAAGGAGAGCCACTCTTTGAATATGTTCAGCAAACATGAAATATTATCAGCATCCCAAAGAAATTAAACTACTAGGCATGCATAAAATATGAGACGAATAATATCCTAAGCGTAACAAATTCCATTCGGAAAATAAAGATAAAGATTATTAGGTAATATCTCAATTCGTTAGTGCTATAAACGTCACTGGTTCCGTCCGCGTAATAATAACATTTAAATCAAGATGCAGCTTACATACGGACGGAGAAAATTATTGAAATTATTGTGATACTCGTCAGCGTAGGCATACAAACTTTTTTCTCGAGGGGTGAAGCGTAATGAAAACAAATGACACAGACCCACGCGCGTCCCATAAAAAATTCAATTCATGGTTGCACGAAAATAGTAGCACTGTATTGAATTTAATATCTGAGAGCATTTTAGGGTTTTTTTAGTCGTCAAAGCGGCAGCGGTTACAGCGTGAAATACGACTGTTTAGATTGAATTTGAATATTTTAGAATCAGCTGTTTTTAATACATTGACGGCTCGTCGGCTAATTTTAAAGGAAGCGTTTTGTTTTCGACGGATAAAACATTTTTCTTTAAATATCTTACTAGATAGAGCAGTATGCTTCTGTATGTGTATCAATCGGAAGACATAACTCAGTCTCGCAGCACACTATTAGCCGGTGTTTGACACGGATCCCATGAATATGTCTCATTTACAGCAGTGGCGAAAGTACCAGGAACTCATAGATCTAAGTGGATATAATTTACAACGTCGCCTAATGGAAGGAGCACATTAAGAGCGCATCTTTAAGCGTTTACGTATTAATAGAATAGAGGCAGTGTACCGGGAGCCAGGTGCTACTCTTGGGAGGTAATTGCTTAATAGCCAGCGACTCATTAGAGGGACGATATTTTTAAAGAAAGCCCTCCGGGTAAGATACAGTTTGTTGACATAAGCTAGTCAATTTTTAATGAAGTAAAAACCTGCTCCATTATTTTGTTCATTAATTTACGACGTTATGGCATTCATAACTGTCTCTTTATTGGCTTGGTTTTCGAGACAATAATCTAGTAGGTAGGTACAACAAATATGCAAGTAGTTTTACGCGCGCTTGTGAAAAAGCAACCCTGAAAATCGCGATGTGAAGAATTTGCAGTCCTGCAACTCGATTGACTTAAAATCCATTTCCTAACGTTCTATCTGTTTATGAACTCCTAGTTATCCCGCCCTAACTTCATAAAAGTACAAAGCAAAAGGGTTGGAACACACAGAGTACTCTACAACCCCCAAATTGTTTCTCAAAAACAAATTAAAAAGCATAAAACATGATTCAGTGTTCACCTCACTTAACCCTTTGCTGCGTCGCAATAAAATTACTCTTGTGAATTAACCCTTCCTTCCCCCTTTGGAGTAAAACACATTTACTTGCAAAACGACCCCCGAGCTTTTAAATTATGATAGATTGGCGGGTAGTGACAGGAATCATTTGGGGTTTCGACTAGTAATCACAGAATGAGTGATAGAAAATATTTTTGCAAACCATCAAGAATTATATTGCAGTCTTTACCCAACTATATTGGGGTCGGCTTCCAGTCAAACCGGATTTAGCTGAATACCAGTATTTTACATGGAGCGGCTGTCTCCACAACCCATTAACAGGGTAACACGGTACTTCTTGGCAAGACTGGAGTCGGATTTTACTGGCTTTTGACAATGCGTAACGACTGCCATAGATCTTCAAATGACAGCCGGGACCAACGGCTTAACGTGCGCGCCGAGGGACGGAGGAAACTCGGTATGTGAAGATGGTCACCCATCCACAGACCAACCTTGGCAAGTGTAGCTTAACCTGGACTTTCGACCCGGCTTTTATTATATAACCGCGAGCTCTTAACACGACTTTGCATTAGATTACATACACGTCATCATCTGCCTACCCTTTTACAACAGTATTGGGCTTCCAGTCAAACCGGATACACATATTTAGACGAAATTCCCTTTAAATTGACGGTCTGTCTCGAAAGACAAAAATTCTGAAAACTGCGCAAGTTGTTCCTTCCTAGCCACTTGAAATACGGTAATACGCATAGTCCCGTTACCCACCTGTACCGTAGATAATATTTTTTCGTTAGGAAGCCGGAGCAAAAACCTGCATCCGCTTACAGTAACGTGGAGAGCCCTTCAGATGAGATCTACGTCCCAGGGGACGCACTTCTGATCTCCCATGCATCTTCCCCAAATGAGAAATCTAGGGTTGTCCGGAAATAAAAAAAATAAAGGATCAATTCGAACTGTGCATGACGTTTTATAAGTGAAATAAAATATGTATGTATTTTGTTTTTTATTTTTATTTTGGAAATACTCGTAGTTTTTAGGGTTCCGTATCCAAAAGGTAACCAACGGAACCCTATTACTAAGCCTCTGCTGTCCGTCCGTCCGTCTGTTTGTCAGCGGGCTGTATCTCAGGAACCGTAATAGGTACACAGTTGAAATGTTCACAGATTGTCTGTTTCTATTGCAGCTATAACAACAAATAATAAAAATTAAGGTTAATGGTACGGAACCCTTTGTGTGCGAGTCCGACTCGCACTTGGCCGGGCTTTTTATAGATTTTATATTTGCTTTGAATGCAAACACTGAAAAGTTTTAGTTGTTCTGACTGTCAATGTTACATGGCATTTTTGTCTTCGTTTATTTGAACTTATAACTTGAATATATTTTGCGCATACGTCTTGCCTTATCCTAACCATAATATGAAGGCGAAAGTGAGTTTGTTTGTTGTTACACTTTTACGCCTAAATAGACAAACCTGAAATGATTTAGAACAGACAGGACAGACCTAGGTGGAACCCTGGAGACGGTTACAGGTTACTTTAGCGGGAGCGAAGTCGCAGGTAAAAGCTAGTAATACTCTAAAAGAAAAGCTAATTCAAAGGAAAAAATAACTTTTACCCGTTTCATGGCGATTTTTCTCATCATTTAGGTATTTGAACTCGTCCTTGAACATATTTTGCGAATAGGATCTTGCCTTATCCAACACTAGCGGACGTCACGCGGTTTCACCCGCGATCCCGTTCCCGTGGGAATACGGGGATAAAATATAGCCTATGTTACTCCCTGATAATGTAGCTATCCATTGCTGAAAGAATTTTTCAAATCGGTCCAGTAGTTTTTAAGTTTATACGTTACATACAAAAATACAAATCTTTCTCTTTATAATATTATATTATATGGTAAATAAAGATAGTATAGATAAGAAAAATCGTAAGCTTACAGGGTTGTATCCTATTAAGCTATAACCACGACACATTTCATCTTCAGCACAATCATTGTAAAAGTGTAAAAAATTGTAATTGCGAGCATATGTACTGTATATCGTTACAATTGCTCATGACAGTCATGCGTAAGTAAAAAAGTGCATAAAAATGCACATTTTGATAGCCCTACGAAGGCGGGTTGCACACCGAACGCGCTCGCCCTGTATGTTTTGACTGCGCTGTTTCCCGCGGATAAATCACTTGCTTAATGTATCGAAATGACGCACCAGTGCACAGACACCGCGGTGTGTCGCTGTCCTTTTTATTCAGCAGACGAAATTGCACTTAGTTTCTTAGTAGCTACAATACAATTTTGAGTGATTTTGCTGTGATGGAATTGTAGGGTTAGTAATCGGATTTTCAAACCAAAGTTGAGGGCGTAAGGTCTAAAGTTCCCTAAATTAAAAAATACAAATGCAGTTCTATAGAGCAAGAGTCTAAGTAGATTGGGAGAAAGATCACAAGGGGATAAAAAATTCGCAATTTTGCCAAGAAATAAAGTTGAAAATGGCTTGCAAACTAGATTTTCAAACGCAAATATGAGCTGGTCTACATGTAATCCACATGAAAGCTTTCGGATTAGTGTTTGATGACATCATTATTTCTCGAATGACGATCGTGTCGCGATTTTCTCTGCCCTAAGGGATCGGAGGGTGGAAAAATTCGTAGTGATTTATTATCAAAACGTAAATTGGGGAAAATTTTAGTATTTCTTGAAAAATTGTTTTTAAGAAATTAGTTTTTGATCTTTTCAAGTTTTTAGGGACTTTGCAGATAATGTTTGAAATTATGCCAGAATGGTTGAATTTGCAGTGTCTGGTATTAAATAAATACACCACTAACTTTTTAAATTTCAGTTAGGTACTTGGATTCGTTTGCAAAATCATTTTCATAGCTGTAAGTCGAAATTATATCACAAAAGTGAACAACGTATGAATCTGTATACCCCATCAAACAACAAACATAAACAAAACACCGTTCGAATTATTTCCTAATAATTCTCTTAAATCCTTAAAATCGCTTGGGACGTGCCAGCCCTACGCCCACGCTACCAAACCACGCCATTTTCAACCCTATAACAACAAAAATAAGTGGATTTGTGTGTGCATAATAAAGTTGGTTTATAGCACTGTTCCCTTGTTTCAATTTTCCAGATCAGCGGTCCCTGTCGGCCTGAGACTGTGATTTGCGCGGACAGGAGCGCACATGTTCGGATGTGCGCGTTTTTGATCAGCAACATGTTCAATATTATGCACAGAGGAAAATGAGTGCCAGGCGAATATTATAGGAATACTAGCTGACTCGGCAAACCTTGTTTTGCCATCCAAAAAATACCCTACTATTCTCATACCTACCGAATATACACATAACATTTCATGAAAATCGGTGGAGCCGTTTCGGAGGAGTTCGGTAACAAACACCGTGACACGAGATTTTTATATATGTATTAGATTTTTACCACACCAGAGGCCCTTGAGGCGGTTCAGAAACTCTGACACTAGGGTGTGTGGGGTCGATAGACCTTACTGCCCACACGAGAAGAAGAAGAAGGTGGCATTCTTCTTCCACCTACGGTCCCACCTACTCGTACCTGCGGTCTTATAGCTGGATACTGGGCTGTGGAGGCCTGGTAGTCAGCCGCTCCACGTAAAATACTGGTATTCGGCTGAATCCGGTCTGTCTGGAAGCCGATCCCAATATACTTGGGAAATGGTTCGGCAAATGATGATGATTTTTAAGATTCCTTACCCAAAGGGTAACCAACGAAACCCTATACACACACACTGCATGGCATACGTTTGACCACTATCTCACCTGATGGTAAGCGATGATGTGGTCGAAGACGGAGCACGTTTGCCTAGAAGTAACCAATTCACTCTTGACTTAAAGACTACAGGTTGTAGCTATCTGGAATCACAGACTCCGGAAGGGAATTCCACTCCTTAGCTGTACGCACTATGAATGTGTTCCCAAAACGTATTGTGCGTGTGGGTGGGATGTCTACCATGTACCGGTGGCGCATCGCCGTTCGTCTTGTGGTCCGATGATGGATCGGGCTTGGCGGAATTAAATCATGCAATCCAAGCCTCCGCTGTCCGTCTGTCCGTCCGTCGGTCCGTCCGTCTGTCTGTCAGCGGGCTGTATCTCAAGAACCGTAATAGGTAGACAGTTGAAAATTTCACAGATTATGTATTTCTATTGCCGCTATAACAACAAATAATAAAAATTCAGGTTCGTGGTACGGAACCCTTCGTGTGCGAGTTTGACTCGCACTTGGACGGTTTTTTACCATACCTTTGCATTTTTCGTACTACCCCTCTAATTAAACCTAATCAGACCGTAAAACATCCAATATTTCAAGCATTTCTGTCTGAAAGATTTTCGTAGTTAAATATATGAAAAAATAAACAGCGGACTCAAGATAAGAATGCTTGGAAACATGCTAGTCCTGCTCCATAGGACAATCTAGGGTGTAGTAGACATAGTGAAACTGGTTGATATGTTTGTGTTCATTGTATTAATATTTACTATGTATACAGGTGTATTTACTGATTTTTATATTTAATTTACTCACACACTGATCATATAAATCAATAGTTGCAAAATTTGTACGTATGTGAGTACTATGTCCCCTTACTAGCAAACTTATTAATTTTACCTCTGCTGGCATTTCTTTATTGTACCTATTAGTAGTATATAAGTGCTTTTTGGGAGCATCGTCCTCACATATAATCAATTGATAAATGTATGCGAATATTGTAAAGCTTATTTTTGAAAAGAGTAACTATGGATTTTCTTGTCCGTTCTTCTCCATAAGAATCTACCTTTTGCGAACGGACGACTAGAGTCACTATATTTTATTTTCTTTTGACGTTCAAAAGAAAAAAAATCATTTGACTTTGACTAAAAATTATAAATTCATGATTATCCTAAATTGACTCAGTAAACATCAAAGTAAACTCTATTTTGCTATTCAGTAGAAGTGTCTTAATTTATTAACAAAGCAATACACAGCGGGTACATCACTTATCCCGGGGGGCAGCGTCCCGGGCATCCCGGGTAATCCCAGATCCCGCGGGACTCGTAACACGAGCGCACGGACAAATAGATACATTTGTACTCATACATTACAATATGTTAAGAGGCAACCCTACTGCGACGTGCTTGCAAATATGTTATCCTAGTATGTGTGGGTTACGTGTCTCTGGAGAATTAAAGAACACTGAAATTTTTCCTTAATTTTCTACAATATGTTTAGTAGACGTAAGTATGTGCCTATTTATTATCATTATTAATTCATTCAATAAAATTGCCATTTGAATCTGAAAAACACACTATAAATTTTCCCTCGCCTAACAAAACCCTTGGTTTGTTCGCGGTACTTCGAGCCACATGGCGACGATGATTAATCTATGTAAGTCGATAAAAACATACTTATTTTATTACCAAAGCAAGTATGAATCCTTTCCTAGCTCTTTTACAAAGTCCCTTGTCATAGCTCTTTCATCTAAAATAAACAAATCCAGTTTCCATACAGGCCTCAAGAAATCTCGACTCATAAAAATAATATCACTTACCTCCCGTCAGCGTTATCGGCGATCTTTCTTCCATACATACATACCGAACACTATCAAGGAGCATCTCACTAAGTCGATGTGTACGTCTGCTTGAAGAAACTCTCAGGTTACATCAACACTTACCTGCAAAGATACAAACAGATACGTTACACAACGTTGGGAAAAAATACCAGGAATTCATGCATGGGAATGGCGAATTTTTTCTTGTATGTAATATATTTTAGTAGCGTTCTTGATCTTTGTGGAGATAATATTGTTTTGTCATTTCAGTATAGTTTTTTTTTTACCGTAGCCTAGGTTTTGGTATAACCTACGAGCTACGTACTTATCTTAATTGTTTTGTTTAGCGTTAGGTTTTCTTAAGGTTCTTCCAGGTTTACAGCAATATTGTCTGCTCTGAAAGACTATTTGACATGATATCTTGAGTTCTGCTATAAGGTTTGCCAAAATCTCACTAAATGTATTAAGAAATCTACAAGAACCGAACACACTCGAAATCAAACCCAGGGAGTGTCTCAACTCTCATATGATTCACTCTGAAAATGACTGCCAAATATTCAACTCGTAGTAACCAGGGGAGAACAAACCATAAGACGTCAATAAAACGCCTATTTTACTACAAATTCTGACGTGAACAATGTCGTATCATGAAGTCGATAAACATCGCGTAACTATGTAAACGATTCCACTATCTCCTGCCTCTGTTACCCTGGTACCCGGTACCTAACAAGCTAATTCAAACATGTCTAATAAATAACACGATTACATTAATTGTAGCTAGTTATCTATACGAGCTACTATAAACACACAGTTTTATGATCTGAAGGAGGCTGCATTCGAATGTGTCAGTATTTCGGTGTTATCTTCCTAACATTGAATCTTTAATTGATGTCAATTAAGGTAAACTTTAACGACTGGTTGGGTTGTGTAGAGGTATCAATAATCAAATGTTGGATATTTATGACTGTCTGCTTGATTAAACTTGAAATATAACAAACAAACATCAATAATAAACACTGTTATGAGATGAGAAATGGGTTCTTTTTATTACTAAAGATCTTGCTCAATACGGCTAGATTACATAAATCTCGGAGGCTTTATAGTTCATTATCTTCGTCTAACAATAACCGCTGAAAAGACAAATAAAATTATTTGGACATATCAAAGTTTCCCGCTTGAGTTAATCTCCATACAAACTACACGAGCAAGAGAAGTAGCTGTCACTCTCCTAGACGTCACCGAGTCACCCACATAAATAATGTCAACAGTCGGTGATTCCGAACAATCGATGATCCATGATGCCGCGTCACCGGCCACTCACCGCTTCCACGATCAAAAAAATACATTGGAAACACCACTCCCGAGAACACAACGCATAAATATATCAAATGAAAACAATAGGGCGACATCAGATATCGCATCACACACCACGGACCCACGGACATATTTCAAAAACCGGAGATAAAATAAAAACAAAACGAAAAAAATCAGTTGAAAAACCAACAACGAAAAAAATACGTGACGGGCATTAATTAAAACGGACCCACGACCAGGAATTCAGAAAAACAAAGAGGTTAAACAAACCTTCGCAGTGGGATCCCTCGCAATGATCATCATCTCACATTTTTAATCATCGAACATAAAATCTTTTTTGTCGATGGAAAACTGACCGTGCGCGGACGGATTAGAGATGGGAGTGCTGTCATGGACGATACCACATTTATCGACATAAAGAGCTGTTGAAAATTATTTTTTGGTTGGATTGTCACCGTTGTTTTAATGGTATTACGCATTGAAGAAGGGTTATCTCTTCGATCCGATCTCTGGGTCCAGGTATAAGACCAAGATTGATTGGACCCGACCCGACATTTTTATGTCCGTGCTCTCGGGTGTCGTCGACTCCGTTGTTAAGGAATAGGTTATTAAATTAGTGGTATCGATCGAACAAAAACTCGTAATTATCGCAGCCGTATAGCCGAATATGCATCATCATTCTTTTTGACGTTTTGTTGTTGGTTTAAGTGAGTGAAATGTCAAGATAATTGATTTAGACGCCGCTGAATGTGGGCTGGCTCATGACATAATCGTGTTTTGGCAAATTGTTATAACAATATACTTTAAGAACTTAACGCTTGAAATATTTTTTAAAGTGTGGAAATTATACATGCATGCTATGTCTTTAACATAGGATGTATGTATAATTTCCGCAACTAAAAAATCTGTAACATCGAACTTTTTTGCACAACTCTTTTTGCCACAAAAAGTCTGCCCATAACATTTATTACGATCACTTAAATTGGGATTTATAAAGGGATTGTAGATCATTATGCGGGGCGATAGGATCGCGTCGCTGCGCAGGCGCAACCCGCGCAACGCACAATGGTTGTCAACACAATGTCAGGGGACGACCAGGGGATTATGACAAGTGAGGACAAAAGCACAACGCCGCTTAGCGGTTGTTCAGAATCCAACGAACTTTAGAGCTTTGTGAGGCTATACAGCACTTGAATGTTTAATAGAGCCGCAGAGTATGCGCAAGAGATTTCATTGGCCCTGTTCTAATTTGCTATAGGATAAGGTAGAGTTCAGGTATTTATTCACGTATCCTGGCATTATCATTCATTAAGGAATTAATATACAGACGATACTAAGTTACTTAAATCTTTCTATGGAACATTCAGCGATACATTACAGAAAAGCTTTGATCGACACAAATATACCAAAAAGAATCATATCCAGGTGTCATCATCAAAACTAGACAAACAAATAAATAAAAAACATAACAAACAAGAGACCAGATGATCTGACACTCGATCTCATCGGGATAAAGCAACAATGCCATATTACATTACCGACGTTTATCTATACAAAAACTGTACCAAAAACGGCACTGCTGAAGGACTAACAATACTGAATAGAGATTTAAGACGGGATTTGGATTCAAAGGGCCGTCGAGAGCGAGCTTTGTTTCTCAGAGCCTTTTAAATTTCACGTCTTGAGGTAACTGGACCGTGGTGAGGTGGGGTGCCAGTGTGAGGAGACAGCGGTTCTCTATTTGGTTTAAATATAAGTGAAGACTGTAGAAGCGATGGATGGGTAGTGGTTAAAGTTGTTATGGTTGAAATAGACACGGCCGGGGAAATATTACCCCAGTTCAATCTGGCACCCGTCTGGTAGATCGCCTAGAGAGCCATGTCAGATACTGATATGTCAGTAGATAAAGATGCAAATATGCGGTAAGCGAGGCAGACTCTTAATGAAGTAAGGGGCAGGAAACTTCATCAAGAATGTAAATACTGGTGAGAATTTGAAATACACTTGAAGGTTATAGGAGCGGATGTCAAAAGGATCGGAATCAGTAACGGGCAGATAGATAAACATACATCCGTCCTAAAAGATGAATCAGAAGACATATTTATAATGCTCGGAAATAGTTATATTGTATCCTTATTACCCTTACTTTCCGCTAAACGCTAACAGGTGCAATCCACCTCTCCCTTGGATTTAGCGTACTCGGAAGGCTGCAGCGGCGGCGCTTTGTGCAAGGCCCTAAAAGGGCGTGTGATTGTAGTGTCGAGTAATGGCCACTTTTTGCGCGCGCGCAGTAAAAAGGCGGCGCTGCATGGTGCGCGCGCGTCGCCACAAATTCGGATAGCGCATTTCTGCTCAAAAGGATTACTGAAGATTTGGAAATATATTTGATATTTTTTTTTACGTATAGGCATACGTTTGACCACTATCTCACCAGATGGTAAGTGATGATGCGGTCGAAGATGGAGCACGCTTGCCTAGAAGTAACCTATTCACTCTTGACTTAAAGACTCCCAGGTTGTAGCTATCCGGAAACACAGACTCTGGCAGGGAATTCTACTCCTTAGCTGTACGCACTATGAATGTGTTCGCAAAACTAACTTATTTATTTGGTTATGTATGATATCTTAGGGCGGCTTTTTCCAGTTACCGTAACATACGTACGTCAAATAATAATAATAATGCTTGAGATATTTAACATTCAACGAATTGTTTCGTTGCATAAAAAGCGGTTGTCAAAGATCTTTCGTATATGGGCTGTTGATATCAATGTGATTGTTATCGTAATCGTTACTTTTGACAAGTTTTTAACGAACGTTATCATCAATACTTTCTGTACGTCTACCATGAGTTTTATTAATCTATACTCGCTAGCGACTGTAGTTAAAATGTATGAAACCTTTTAAAAACAAAGTTTCTATTTTATTTGTTTAAGTTGTAAACTAACAAGCAAGCAAGTTGCAAGTAAAACTTTAGTTAACAACTAAAAAAATAAATTAGAAACTTGTTTTTTTTTTTAAGTTTTCATACATTTTTTTTAACTACAGTCGCTAGCGAGTGTAGACTGTAAATTGATAAAACTCATGGTAGACGAACTGAAACAACACTTTGACTATAGTTAGCGACATTTTATACGGGCACCCGAGTAAATGGTTGATAATCTTTTGTTCGGTGTATCGAAACGTTGGAAGATTGTATCACACAATCAAAATTGGTTCAACATAGTATCAGTTTTGGCAAGAACTGGTACCAAGATTCTGCTGTTAGATAAGATCCTTACTAATTTGCTTTTCGTGATAATTCGCGAAGGGTTGCTCACGCGCATAAAGGAGTGTTCGTAAACTAGAAGTCAGTCACGATTGGTGTGCGATTACTATCGGCCGGTTGATAAGTTGTTGCAACGCGTTGTGTGCGACTCCAACATAGTTGATACAACACAAGTTATGTTTACAGCTACTGTGGGTGAAATTTACAGCGTGTTGATTGATATTGGATATAACTATTATAATTCACTTAAGATCATGGAAATAAAGTGAATGAAAAACGGTGTTACTATGACAGAATCGTGTTAGGTCCTAATCAAACAATAAGAGCTTGTTCATGGTTCATAAAAATATAAAGACACAGCCTATATTTTAAATTCTGGAAATTTTAACACTGAAAAAACTGGTAATACTGAAATTTACAAAAACAGATTAGTTATTATTTATAGTTCAAGGTAAGTAGTGATGGTCTTACGATTACCAAGTCATGTCCCCGGGTGGCCTATCAAAACCAGCGACCACACGCCATCATAGAAAGCATAGTCAAATAAGAAAAATGATACCAGGAACACATGAGTGTCTCAAACGATGAAATTCACTCATTCGTAATAAAATGTGCACTTTAGCATAATAGTGTTGTTCAGTGGCGCGCGGCATAGCTCTCGATAGCAGAGTCGATAAGTGACGGTGACAAAGGTCGGCTCAGACAAAGCGGCCGGTAATCAAGATATCAGACGCCGTATTAACAAGTCATAAACCAATAGCGGAATATCATAATACATTCATCGACATACCTACGCTGCAAAAACTAGAATTGACAAGATGTAGTAGGTAATAGGTACCTAAATATTGAAACGCAACATTAAGCAACTTCGTTTTTTGCCATTGCTAAAAATGCAAAATAAAATCATCCTACAAGATGTATGGATATATTTTCATGTTAGTAAGCCGGTACAGAAAATGTCGAAGACAGAAACCGTAAATTTTAAAATGTTCCAGTTGCTTGATGTGAAAATCAATTACAATTTTACGATTCTGGCGTCTGTTACTGCTAAAGCGAATCACCTAATCTCGCCGACTGTTCATCTTTTGTACCTCTAAGTACAAACGCAACGCGTGCGTCTGCGCAGCGGATTAGTGCGGTGCAGCGGAGCGCGCGCGCGCACCAGACCCGACGTAATGCGCACGGCGCCGCCCGCCTCCCAATCATTTACATTTAGCCTTTTTTAGCCTAAAACCACACAAAATCTTAATCTCCCTATTTTATGAAACTGTTCAACCATAAACGGAGACGTCTGGGTTTGCACCGGGATCTTATAATGACTGTATTAGTTTTGCATAATTAAGGATGCAAAAATTAGTGATTCTGATTTCTTGAAAAAACAGGATTGTCGTATTTTATGTTTGTTTTTTTTATAGCCAGATTTTTTGCACGTTCAGTATCAGTAAGTGCCTGGGAGATATATCTACCTATAGATACTCTACTTTTATAGATTTCTACTTATACTGCAATTCATAGGACATAAATAACTTTACAGCCTTACTGAATGACATACTTCACCATAAACCATCACACTTGTTCACCATAAAAAATATATATGCAACAAATAACTCCATAGTTTAGTGGGTCGCATTTCAAATAATTGTTAACTATAGATACTCTACTTTTATAGATTTCTTCCAAGGTACTACTCGGTTTCCTAGGACATAAGTCACCTCTGACTGATACATCACCATAAACAATCACATTTATTCACCATAAAAAAATATATATGCAACAAACAACGCCATAGTTTAGGGGTCGCACTTCAAATCATTGTCAACTATAGATACCTTACTTTCATAGATTTATTCTTAGGTACACCAGCTCCGTTTCTTAGGCCATAAGTACTACTGACTGTAAAAGATACATCACCATAAACAATCACATTTGTTCACCATAAAATTGTAAGTATCAGACACAACTCCATAGTTTCCCGGGTCGCATTTGAAATCATTGTCAAAGTATCATGTGAGGATCACGGCGCTTATTTTATACGTTTTGGAAGACATTAACGTTACGTATCGAGTTACTCGCCGGATAATAGAGCGTGTTTGTATTGTAGTAGGTACAGTTACTACTCTGGTGGCCGGCGGGTGACGCAGGTCACACTGTGGGCGGATGATCGTACTGTCACCGTTTCTTGTTCTTTTGGAATAGTTGGTGCATTTATTTAATTACTGTTACAGCGAGTTTAATAGGTTTTGTTTTTATATTTGTTAAGCACGCGTTTGACTGCAACCTCACCTGAATGAAAGGCATGATGTGGTCGACGCTGTCGTAACTAAAATGCCGTTATCCGACATCTGGAAAAAAATATCTATCGATCTATGTTTGCGAATTTTCAATACCAAGGTATTGAAAATAAGTAGCTTTGGAAATTCGCAAACACTGATCGATGAGGAAATGGTAGCGGCGAGACTTGTGTGTAAAAAGTCATAATTCGATGTTTAGCTCTCGACTGTTTTCTCCTCCAATATTGGACCGATTTAAGAGATATTTCACAAACTGTATAAGAAGGATATATACTCTGTGTGTGTGTGTTTCTTTTTTGATGATTTATTAACCGTATAAGCACTAGAACTCTCACAAAATGCTCAAAATTGTCCGATAAATCGCTGTCAACAGAGCCCTAATGTACAAATTTGGCAACTATTCATCAAAAAAGGAAAACATAGAGACACAGTATATATACTTCTTATTCAGTTTTATATATATCTCTTATATCGGTCCAATATTGGAAAAGAAAACAGTCGAGAGCCAAACCTCGAATTATGACTTTTTCCATACAAAGTCTCGCCGCCAGCAGTTCCTCTTAAGATAGCATCAAAAGTTAAGAATCGACCAGATGTCGGATAACGGCATTTTAGTTACACCACGGCAGGACGATGGAGCACGCTCGCTTAGAAGTTACCTATTCACTCTAGACTTAAAAGTTAAAGAAGTTTGTGTTGCAGCATTACCGAAATGTCACTTTGACTTTTCGACAGTCGTTGTCGCTTATAGATCATTATTATGTTAGTAATAATCGATAAATGATAGAGCCTTTAGATATATACCAAGGGTGTATGAAAATAAGTGAAATTAAATTTCCAATTAGAAGAGAATGTACGGTTTATTTTCTAACTAAAACGATATTTATTTTAGAAACTTTTGAAGAGATTTTAAAGAGAATATTTTTAATTCAATTTAACCACTAGCTACTAAATAATTTAATTTCTAACTAACAGGTAATGTAAAAAGCGGAAAGGTGATAAAGATCAGGTATAAAGACACAGGCACTGTCTAATTAAAGAAACCAGACAAAACTGAACACCACATAACTACACATAATTAATTACCCTCGTTTACTTTCCCACATTCACTACACTCCACGAACCTCCTGCGAGATCTAAGCAAACGACATCCGCATATAAATTAAATCGTCCCATACATAAATAGTTTCCATTCTATGTTCTAATTAAAATCTTGTACTATTAAAGAAACTTGCGACGCCGGGTTATTTCTGCTATAGAAAAGCGCCCCGTTGTGATTTTAACGTTCGAGAGTTCCAGCCCTTTATCATTAATCTGGATAGCAGTCGATAAAACCATAGACGTACGAGGCGGTAAAATCCATCGACAAATTTTATGTGACATCACTGGTCGCCGTAGGGCGTCGTAGCCCCGCCCACCGCGTACGTAGCTCTGTAATGAGAGTACGTCCCTTTCACTCGTTCTAATGCATTACATTCATTGATTAAATTCCTATATGTACTTTTAATTGAGTTATAATTTAATGTAATGTCAAAACTGCGAAGTATTGAAATCTGAAATGAAGTATTGAAGTACAGAAACATGTTATGTTTATTTTGCAGTAATTAATATCAGCGCTGATGATAACTATGCCATTTAAATCATATTTCAATTACCATAATAATTAATAGTGTCAGTGAATCTAATCAAGTTATACAATGTACTGTGCCCAATCTGCTGGGTAAACATTAAAACCTTTGTTTTGGGAACACATTCATAGTGCGTACAGCTAAGAGAGAGGAATTCCCTGCCGGAGTCTGTGTTTCCTGTACGTCTACCATGAGTTAAACCAACCTATACTCGCTAGCGACTGTAGTTAAAAATATGTATGAAAACTTTAAAAAACAACTTTCTAATTTATTTGTTTAAGTTGTTAACTAACAAGCAATCAAGTTGCAAGTAAAACTTTAGTTAACAACTAAAAAAATAAATTAGAAACTTGTTTTTTTAAAGTTTTCACACATTTTTTTAACTACAGTCGCTAGCGAGTATAGATTGATAAAACTCATGGTAGACGTACAGATAGCTACAACCTGGGAGTCTTTAAGTTAGAGTGAATAGGTTACTTCTAGGCAAGCGTGCTCCATCTTCGACCACATCATCGCTAACCAACAGGTGAGATAATGGTCACGCGTGCCTATCAATAGTAAAAAAAACCTGATGAAGTGAAAATGTTTGCAATTCTTCTTATCGTGTGGGCAGTAAGGTCTAACGACCCTACACACCCTAGTGTTAGAGTTTCTTAAGCGCCTCAAGGGCCTCTGACATGCATTTTTGCAATGTCCAATGTGGACGTATTCAATTAGGAATTTTGATTCCGCTAAACTAGCTCTTGTAACGTTGTTAAAGCTGTTGGCATCATCATCATATCAGCCGAAAGACGTCCACTGCTGGACATAGGCCTCCCCCAAGTGTCGCCACAACGACCGGCCCTGTGCGTCTCGCATCCATCGGCTACCCGCGACCCTCACCAGGTCATCGGTCCACCTTGTGGTAGGCCTTCCAACGCTGCGTCTTTCAGTACGCGGTCACCACTCCAGAACTTTTGGGCCCCATCGACCATCTGTTCTGCAAACGTGAACATACTACCAGGATAAAAAAGTCGTATGACCTAATCTAAATAGTCAAAAGTGATCCAAATTTGTTCAGTGTTGAGACATGATTGATAAACCAACACCCAAACATACGGACTTCCATAGTCAGTAACTAGTTGACCCGCGCAACTTCGTCTGCTCCGCTCCTATTGGTCTTAGCGTGATGATATATAGCCTATAATAGTCCTTCCTCGATAAATGGGCTATCTAACACTGGAAGAATTTTTCAAATCGGACCAGTTGTTCCTGAGATTAGCGCGTTCAAGCAAGCAAGCAAACAAACTCTTCAGCTTTATATATTACTAGCTGACCCGCGCAACTTCATCTGCGTCACAATTTTCATTACTGCACCGCTTCTATTGGTCTTAGCGTGATGATATATAGCCTATAGCCTTCCTCAATAAATCGGCTATCTAACACTGAAAGATTTTTTCAAATCGGACTAGCAGTTCCTGAGATTAGCGCGTTCAAGCAAACAAGAAACAAACTCTTCAGCTTTATATACCTATTAGTAATCAAAGTTATCAAGTAATAATAGTAATATAGATATAGAAGTATAGATATACGATAGCAACATTATATGGATTAAGTCATAAAAAAGTCATTCGTGGATTTAACTCAAGTCTAATAAACTTCATAAAATAAATGAAATTAAAATCAATTTATGTAACAGATTTTTAGGAAGAGACAGCTGCAATCTTTTATTTCTTTGGAACCGTTTACGGCGTTGACAGCTGCGGTTATAAAACTCATGTTCTGTTCAGTAATCCGGGGGATTAGGGCGGCAGAATCTCGAAGACATGACAATTTGTGGCTCAGGCTGAGAGGTTAAGCAGAAAGATTACTTTAACACGACACAAGACACATTTGTCAAATGTTGCTTCCTTTTTACTGAGAAGGATGCGGATTTGATGAACCGTTGCGTATATTTTTTAAATTCATGGACTCAAGAGTGACACGGTCGTGTCTTGGATAATTACACAGTTGAATTATCTCGGTTATCTTTAATCCTAACTTTATTGTTGTAAATGCAATGAATGGTGGTGGATAAGCTGAAAATGATTATTCACAAGATTAGTAAGAAAAGGTCTATAATCCAAACTGCTTGCTTGGGCGGCTAGAGCATTGCCTTGTGACAATCCAGAGCGGTGTAACAAAACATTTTCGGATAGGTATCCCATTTAAAATTATGGACCATAACAACGAGGAAAATATATTTTGGAAATGTCTCAGCAAAAGTATCTACGCATTTCTTCACAGAGCAATTTTCTGCCTCAGTGTCCACGCATTTTTTCAACGAACCTTTTTTCCCTAGCCAATAAATTCATAGGGACAAACCGACAGACCGGCAAACTATGCATAATATTAATCGGAAAGGCATCAAAATCCTATTTCACGCACCAAGAGAGCAGCCAAGTGCAGGAATATGGCGGGCGTGTCGGATGACGGCGCGTGGCGACGCGTGCCTGCTCGCCAATCCTGCTGCCCTGGTGATCTTACACAATGGACGCTGGAGTCATTTGCCGCTAAATAATGACTAATCTAATGATGTCATGATTAAGGGGTAACTTAACACTAGTAATAGCTGTATCGGTTCTGGGAAGAATCGTGTTTGTTTGTATTGTTGGACTAGCTTTTGCCCGCGACTGCGTACACATGTGTGTCCCGTTTTTTCCCGTTCCCGTAGGAATTTCGGGAAATCCTACATGCCAAATATCAGCTTTCTACGACCAGTAGTTTCGGCTGTCCGTTGTCTGTCAGTCACTCAGTCAGACACGGAAGAATTATATAAATTAGGAAGGATTGATTCATCTAAGATTCACCATGCTTTTGATCTTTAAATACAACTCATTATGATATAAAAGAGTAATTGTTAGTCTGCAACCCGAATGACTTAAAGGCAAATCTATTAAAACAACATCCTTTTGATAAAACTCGACAAACATTGAATACCACTCCACAGACAAACAAATACTGCCAAGAATGCACTTGCAAGTTAATTCGATAAATGTAATGCAATAACGTTCAAATGAAAACTAATGTCAGAGCGGGCGGTCAGGCGGAAACTTCCGAGCACAATCTAATTTGTGTCCCCCAGCTACTGTGGGATGCTGCTGGGGTGGCAAGATGGAGTTTTTGCAGTGTCGTTTCGATTTATAAGTGTTATTTGTAATTTGGTGGGTTATAAATAACCCTTTTATACATCAATCTCATTTGGTCTGTTTAAACTAGATCAGGTTGGTGTTTCTTAGCTGACTATCTTGAGAAGAAACCACGGCCACAAACTCAGAGATCAAGATCTCTTTTACAGTTCATACAATGCTAAAAACATAGGTAGATACTCGTATACCTAATAGTCAAATCAAATGGGAACTGTGTATGTAAGTGAATGTATGAGGTGGAATTTTGAGGAAAGAACACACTGTGTAGAATAAACATTCAAGATATCAGAATAAGGATACAAAACCTTGCAGAACCATTTTTAACATCCGTAATCCTTTGCCCCTTTCCTTTCAACTTGATTGCAGCTAAAGACGCTACATTCAAGTAACCACTTAAGCTTTTAATTTAGTAAAACTTAAATATTATGAATTGCAGGGAGTCTAAACTTACAAAAACTGATATTAAAAGGAGCAAAACTGTTGTAAAAGTAATTTATCCAATGAAGAAAGTTTTAGCGCTTAATGTCATATATTACTTTTAGTCCCTGAAAAATACACGGTTCCTATGGGTTCATAAGAAAGAAGCCGCGGAAAAGCTTGGGGTAGTAAGAAAACAATGTAAGATTCATTGTTTTCGAAACCAAATTACAGAAAGCTCTCCAAACGAGACAATAGAGAGAAAAGTGCAAGAACACAAACAAACAATCACCAGGGGTGCAGCGGTAATGAAATCCGAACTCGATTAGTTGGGGGGCTAATGAGGCGGGGGTCGTAACCAGATTACACCTCCGGGGAGTCAGCTAAAGTGATTACATACTCGTGCAACCCTACCGACTGCCCCGGCGCGCGGCGCAGCGTGATGATTTGTGAGATGACACGAGTGGGATGCTGAATTAGTTATAATATGTTTGCTTATGGATTTTTGTCTTTTTTGAAAGTGGCGGACCATGCTTTGGTAATTAAATACTAAGAAAGACAAAACTCAAAAGGTGACAAAACATGTCAGTGAAGTTAGTATGGTATTCCAAGCCGCTACGATAAATTAAGAAGACTACGATTCCTCACGGTGCTGACATATTCCCGACTTTCACTATGTACTCCTCGTAGATATTCCTCGGCCTAATTGTGTAACTTATTTTGACAAAATCACTGGGATTCTTCTGCGAACTTTGCCTACAATTCGCCCCTAATGTGTCAAAAAATCACATTCACAATTTAGTGCATTACAGAATTCGGAAGTCGTTATTTTAAGCGAATCGTAGGCAAACGAATCGCAGCAACATTACACAATTTGGCCGCTTCTTTTTTATGAAGACAAACAGAGAAGTATAAAAGAAGACGTTGAGCTGTTGGTACCCACGCAAGTCCGGTTAAGTAGTTACAACCTTCCCAGGTTCGTAACAGCGAGTGGCCTTCGTCATAAAAAAAAAAGTTGGTACCCACCCCTATAAACCTAAAATGAAGTGATCGATGACACCTTATTTTCATTCCTAATTAATATTGGTGGCAGGACTCAGAAACCAAGCAAGGATAACTTACCCCTACCAAAGACTACGCATAGATCGGGAAAACAGAAACAAAAACATATCGCAGTTAATCATAACAAGAAAATGAAACGACATATCGTTTTTCTCTACGCATCCCACAAGTCACGAGCTCCGTCCTTCCCTGCTTGCCTGGTACCTACAGCTCACCTATCTACCTATCTTCACTGGCATAGCGATGGTGATGGATGGTCATAGTGCGATAAGTAGCGACGGGAGGCGATCGTTCGCGAGCACAGCAGTATGCGGTGTAATGTACTTCCTTAATAGACTTACAACCTCACTTAAAATGCATGTATGCTGCACTTACACCTGAGTCAAGGTGCCGAAGGAAGCTCATGTTTGAGTAGGAGGGTATGTTAAGGGTCTTACAGGTATTAAAGTTGTGTTGGTCAGGAATAGATTGTGCAATCCAGTTAGAAGGGTATGCTCAGGAAATACGCAAAACGTTTAAGAGGGGACTCTAGTCGATAACTCTTGAGCCTTTCTCCATACAAACGCATTCCGCTGTTTTCTTCGAGGATAATGCTGCTAAAGCAATATTTTTTTCCAAAAAATTTAGATCGAATTAATACGTGCCTCTATCATTTTCTTTTTTCCAAAACATATTTACTTAACGAATTATGACACTCCAAAAACTCGACAAAACAGCCCGTTTTTACCGCCATGTTCAGACGACTATCAGACAAATTTGATAAGTTTTAAGTTTTTTTATAAAATAGAAAATAATAGAAGCATAGATATAGTCTTCCTCTAAATTTTGATATAAATTTTTTACAGTTTTGAAGAAGAAAACAGCGGAATACAAAACGTCTTTTGGTCAAGGTTTTATAGGTAAAATCAGCCTCTGCTGCAGTTGTCACTTTCGCACTTCACTTGATAGGGCGCAGTGCGACGCATCGGCAATAATTTCTTCAAATACCTATTTTTCAAATTCCTCGGGACTAGCGTGCCCTCTAGTTTTTTCCCAATTTTGGCGATTAACAAACTTGTCGAAATATAATAACATGGCCAACAAATTAACTAAATATTTAATTAACTAATCGAAAATCATACAAATTACGACCGGTGAGTTTGACAAAAATGAATAGATTTGTGTTCCAGTTTTTTCCACGTACATACTGGAGAGGACATCTACAACTTAGTTTCTTACCTATACGTTGTACCCTTTTCGTCAACCTAAAATTAAGTCCTCCTGGAATTTCTACCTACGTCTTAAGCAAATCTTGAGTGCAAAACTGGAATCAAAGAAAAAAGAACCCTGCCAACATCGTGCCGACATTGTACCTAATTTAAAATTCAAGAAGACCTTTAAACAGATACCCTAAATTATTAAAACAAACAGTGCCTCAGTTGCGGCACGCCACAAAGGGTCGTATGCGGCCGCGCAACTTGGCCGCGTTGATTTATCAATCAATTGCGCGCATCGTTAGTGCGCCGCGGGCTGTGCGCCTTTTGCTCGGCCGCCGCTACATGCGCTATGTATCCCTGGTACCTATAGCTACAATGGAATATTGATCAATGGGTTCATAGCATTGTATTTATGCATACCCTCATGGGCATGTGTGTTGCAGACAGATGAAATGGTACCAAATGCTATAAAGGTTCGAATAAAGGCTTGGAACAGTTAGCTAATTCTTCTTCATAACTTGTTGCCTGCAGATGAGATGGAAATCAGGCTCCTTTGAATAAGGAATGTGTGAACTAATATAAATGTAGGACAACAACTCTTCAATAAATCACTGAACATTCAGCAACAGGTTCCCAGTTCGTTTTACATCGTACGGATCTTCAAACCAGCCAGAGAATCGATAACAAATGATAGTAGCACAATTCTGAGAAATAGAAAAATGACGATATGTTTGATGTTGATCTCAGCTCTAAAACAAACGCAGTGCATGACGACGATGACCGTTGACGCTGCGGTCACGCACTAGTCTCGACCATGATTTATCGATACGTTGCGCGCGCGCCGCTCACTGCCCCTACCTACTATAAATTATTATCGGTAATGATCAATACGAGTGATTTATTATTACGATAAATAAATCGATACGCGCCCGAATAAAATATATATCGATGCGATTGAAATCAATAAAAAAATATACGATTTAGCATAGACGGCTTAATGACGATCACATGTTTGCTTAGGGAATGCGCTAGTCTGGCTTTCATTAATCATCGCTCGTTTGAATAATATCTGGCGGAAAATAACACTGAATAAGTAAAGTCAACCAAGACTTTTCACATTTTCGTAGAAAAATTTATTCAACTATAAAGACAATTTCATGTATTTTTCATAAATATTTTTAAATACGAGTAAGCCACTGAAACAAAACCAGAAAAATTGGGGATGAAAAAAACCTACAGGATCCGGCTGCCATGAAAGAAGTTACGCACAAAACTCAACAATTCATCTCACATATCCAGACCACCATTAAAATTTCCGTCAGTAAGATCTTAATTTTTCTGCAAGCCTGGTATCCACAATCATTCCTATTTGGGGGTCCAAAAGAAGCCACATAGCGATGGAAGTCGTTTGTTCGACCGAGTTATTTTAACGATCAGGACGCGAAAAGAGCCGGGGACGCGTCAATGAAGCGATTACAGACCGCACCACGTTTTTGTACCCTTTGGGAACAAGCGTGATGATGAGGAGAAGAAGGTGAGAAGATGTTGTTGTGATGTATATTTATCGGCAATGATTTTTTTTGGAGAGCTAAACAAACTTTGTTTAAGTTAGCTCCCGTAGCTGTAATTTTTCATACATGGATGTAGACAACAAACTAAACTATGCTATAATGAAAAACTGGCCAAGTGCGAGTCGTAACATAAACCTTAATTTTTATTATTTGTTGTTATAGCGGCAAAAGAAATACACCATCTGAGAAAATTTCAACTGTCTACCTATAACGGTTCTTGAGATACAGCCCGCTGACAGACAGACGGAGGGAAGGACGGAAGGAAGGACGGACGGACGGACGGACGGACAGCGGAGGTTTAGTAATAGGGTTCAGTTGGTTACCTTTTGTGTATGAAAACTTAAAAATTTCATCAGCTATTCGAACGCGAGCTACGAGTTATATAATCCATAGATAACTCAACTATAGTTGTCAAAAAATAAAAGGCCCGTTTTGACAGCAGGATACAACATTAAATATACTACAGCTGCAGGATACAAAGTAAGTATGAAAGAGACATAAAAATAAATCTCTTTCGCACTTAGTGGTAAAGCAATCTTCTATCTCTCTCTACTCAGCTGTCAAATCGGACTTCTTAGATTTTAGTGACTTTAATGGTAAAAATTCGTGAGTGAATTTTGCTAAAATGCGGTTGAGTTACCTACGAATACAGAAACTCACTCCAAGCTAAACTAACTAAGCTTAACTCTGCAAGCGACTTAGAATAATCCATTATAGAAAAGGCCTTCCGTCCTTTCCCGCTGGCTTTTTAGGGTTCCGAAAAAAAGGGAACCCTTATAGGATCACACGGGTCTATCTGTCTGTCCGTCTGTCTGTCTGTCTGTCTGTCCGTCTGTCACAGCCAGTTTTCTCCGAATCCACTGAACTGATTCTGTTGAAATTTGGCACACATATGGACTTCTGTGACCCAAACACGGACGCGTTACGTAAATCATTAATTTTTTAGTATGGGGGTCACTTTTGGGGGTCAAAATAGAAAAAAAAAGTTTTTAGAACAATATTGTGTGACATATCAAATGAAAGGGCTAAATTATATTTTTTTTATAATTTTAAAATAAACGGTTTTGAAATTATTCAATAAATTAGACGAAAAATGACCATTCCCCCCCCCCTTATCTCCAAAACTACTGAGCCTAAAACTTTGAAAAAAGTGGAGATAATAGGTTTTTACCTATAGATTACACGAACACCTATAAAAAGTCTATAGTGTTAAAATAACATGTTAAAAAAATAAAATTCGTTCGGAACCCTTTGCACGCGAGTCCGCCTCGCACTCGGCCAATTTTTCCAAGATGAGTTGATAATAAATAATTTCAGTTAGGTACAAAATACAATAGCTATATAAACATTCCAAGACGACAGCACAATTTTGCTGTAAGAAACGCCATCACATAAACCCCGTGTTTAATTTTCCATGTAACACTATTCGTACCGACCATGGAGGTTTTTCCACAGAGTGAGCGCGGGTCCAACCTTAGTGTAGTAAATAGTGGTTACTGAGCAACCGTTGTGATAGTCCGCGGGTCTCCGCAGCCTCGTAAAATAAATCGTAAGACGGCCGAGATACCATCTACATCCCGTACGTTCTATGGTAAAAATGCAATGTTTTAATTCCGTGGCTCCTCGCCTCGCGGGAAACACTCCGATGCAGGCCACAGATAACCGTCCGAGAATATTCCAACTTTTTATTTTTCAAAATATCCGAGGGACGGACTTTTTTAGTTCCTAAGTTATGTGGACGGGCGCGGCAGTAAAATTTCATTGGCTATTCGAAAATTCCGAGATGGTGAAGATTCGAGGGCTGAATGTCGAAATGAAGCCACTGCGCTTCTTTATTGTGGTTTTAATTATAGTTAAAACCGTAATATAAATTATCGTTTTAAGTTATTGCTGTTAACTTGGGCGAGATAGTTAACGTGTGATATATTCATTCAAAGAAAGCGTTGGCTGGTAACTTTATTACGCTTGAAGAAATTCTTTATCAGCAGCAAAAAGGGCAGAACAAATTCGATTTAACGTATTCCTTGGTCATTTGTTTCAAAAACGTTTCAAGCTTTCTGATAGTAATCGCAACCAAATCTACACTCGCCGAATCATACATTGAATTGAATCTATCAAACGCCAAATACTTTATTATCTACAACATCAAAGCAGGCGTTAGACAACTGGTAAGAATCTCCCCGACAGCCAATGATACCGGCCAGCGCACTGCGGTCAACAAACACATGTCGTAGATAAGCGCAGACACAAGTGATGCTGTGCTCAGCTGATGATGTTAATGACAAGGCAACATGACTCGAGATACGCTTGTTAGACGCCGACGATGATGCGCAGGTTTTAGTAATTGAGGAGCATGATACCGTTTATGAATGACTGTTGGTTTTGGCAACATGTTTGTCAGAATGTAACTTAGGCAGAGATCAAACAGATTTAGTACTCAGTACGTCTACCATGAGTTTTATCAATCTATACTCGCTAGCGACTGCAGTTAAAAAGAAGTATGAAAACTTAAAAAAAAAACAAGTTTCTAATTTATTTTTGTAGTTGTTAACTAAAGTTTTACTTGCAACTTGCTTGCTTGTTAATTAACAACTTAAACAAATAAATTAGAAACTTCTTTTTTTAAAGTTTTCACACATTATTTTAACTACAGTCGCTAGCGAGTATAGATTGATAAAACTCATGGTAGTCGTACAGTACTCAAGCGGGTTGTGGAGCTCTGATCGGGAATCGGTTCATGTAAAATACTGATAGTCAGCTGCATCTGACCCTAATTTATGTGGTTGGTAAAAAGCAAGTTAGATTGACTCGAGAACTAAGGCATAGATTTCTAGTCAAATTATATTCAGACTAGCTGACCCACGCAATTTCGTCTGCGTCACAATTTTCATTACTGCTCCGCTCCTACTGGCCTTAGCGTGATGATATATAGGCCTATAGCCTTCCTCGATAAATGGGCTATCTATCACTGAAAGAATTTTTCAAATCGGACCGGTAGTTCCTGAGATTAGCGCGTTCAAGAAAACAAACAAACAAACTCAAGTTTTATATATTAGTATAGATATAGATTAGATCAATGCTTGAGTATTGAAAACTAAATTTATCTGTATGGCAATACAACTGTTACATGGTCCATTTCTTAATTAACAAGTAGCTGGTGTTAACATATTTTTGCTCATCGATTTAAAAATGTACGACATAATGCAATTCTAAGAATTCATCGATCTAGAAGTTTGTTTGAGGACTTGAGTGACTCCAATTATGTAATAATACCTTTTGCCCGCGACTTCGTACGCGTATATCCCGTTTCTTCCCGTTCCCGTAGGAATTTCGGGAAATCCTCTCTTAGTACTTCCCTACGGAGTGTAGGGCAGCTACATGCCAAATTTCGGGGCGTTGTCTGTCAGTCACTCAGTCACTCGACCAGTCAGTAACGGAAGAATTTAATATATATTGATTGATGATTAACGTAAATGAGGTAAACGGAGGGAAGATAGCATTCTTTAATAAATGGGGTTCTGTAGTTTCCACCATGGGAAAAAGGTGTGAGTTGATGTTAACCTAATTCACAATTAATTAAGACATTATCAGCAAGGCTTGTCCACACGAAACTCCATATACCGCAAAAAGGATTCGTTTTGACTGAACTCCTACTTTTTGGGGTGCATCTGTTCCTGTGACTGATCGGCTCGAGCTCCTAGGCATGGAGTTGACATCCAGTCTCAACTTCGGCGCCACCATCGAGTACAAAACCCAAACCGCTGCCAAAAAGCTGGGCATCCTAAATAGGGTGAAGCGATACTTCAAGCCTGGACAGCTTTTAACTCTATATAAAGCGCAAGTCCGATCCTGCATGGAGTATTGAAGCCACCTTTGGGATGGCTCAGCTAAGTATCAGCTTGCCGCGCTTGACTCGGTGGAACGCAGAGCTAAGAGGCTCGTCGGTGACGTAAAACTGGTGGATACCAAGCTACATAGCCTGCTTGTCGGTCTTCTACAGATTGTACTTCGGTGAGTGTGCCCAAGAACTCCACGACCTCATTCCACCGGCCCCCTTCTACCATCGGACATCCAGACGCACTGCATCTTACCATCCCTACCTTGTTACTATTCCACCGATTCGCACTAAGCGTTTTCAAACGTCTTTTATAATGCGCACAGCAAAGGAGTGGAACTCTCTGCCTGCGTCTGTGTTTCCAAACGCTTACAACCCTAATCTCTTCAAAGTTAGAGTGAACAGGCTCCTTCTGGGTCAGCTCGCTCCATCGTAGACTTTGTCTCTGTCATCTCTGACCTAGACTAGAGTCAAGAGCAAACCCATCACAAATAAAAAAAGAAAGCATATACAACGGGTACGTCTATATATTGTCCCCATATTCCCAGCCCATAAACATGAAACATCAAACGAATATGACAACAAAAACATGTCTGCGATCATATCCACAACTCATAACACATTACTTCTCAAGATTAAGATGCACCAACTACTAATAGATTCAACACGACATACGAGTGTTGCCACAGAGAAAAAAACTGTCGAGGAATAAAAATCCGAGAGTAGTGGAGTAGTTGTTTATACATAATACATGATGGACATGTGTCGTGGTGATTGGCTTGCAGCTTGCAACACCGAGCGGGTAGTTTTTGCTGAGGACACAGCGAATTCCTAAACCACGTCATTTTCTTGTGAGGCGGTATTTCAGATGTTTCGCTGATTGTGGGCACCGCTTCATTATTTGGGCGAGATGAATCGGTGTTTATGAAGTATGTAGATTTTTCTGTTGTGTTCTTCAAGTTCAAGATAGTCATCGGATTTTGAAAATTGTTCAATGGATTCTTAAAGGGCCTCAGATATACAATGATAAAGATCATTATTTATTTATCAAAATGACATTATATCCACTCCTAAAGCCACCTTAAACGTATAAGGTCTATTATTTTGATCCTTCTGAAATCCTTTTGCTTCCATCAAAATTATACACACTTTCATAAATATTTATGTCTGCTTTTTCTGCACTTACCAGCCTATTTGCCATCCCCTATCCTTGGAGATCATCAATATTAATCTCGCCTGAATAACTGGACACATCCAAAAACGTCTGAACTCCTAGTCGGTCCATGCCTAATCAAATTCCTACACGCTGTGGCAAAAACCAGGCATTCATAAGTGGCAAGCATCACGCTGTTCGCGTCGTGGTCACCGACGACAGACGGTCACGGCAGACAACAAAAACAACTGCAATGTCAATACGCAACGAGATGCAGAAGGCTAGCAAGCCTTCTGCATCTTCCTTGTAGATTTCCTATCCTTGTTCGATGCTTCGAATAAAGATAGGAAATCCACAAGGGAAGTACTCACAGAGTTCCATATTTGCAAGCGGTTAACAGCCCCCTACCGCAGCACCTACCGTCAGCAGAAGTAATGGAACTTGTTTGTCTTCCCCTGTCTGCCTAATGTCAACCAGATATTATACATTTTTATCCTGGCGTGCTATGGACGCCAGGATAAAACGGTGGTGGGGAGTACATAACATGATCGAATGAACAAAAACTCGCTAGAAGCATGGATGATGAAATCTCCATCGCATTGAAGTTTGGAGTAAAAAAAACTGGCCAAGTGTGAGTCGGACTCGCGTGCAAAGGGTTCCTAAAATGTTATTTTAACACTACAGACTTGTTATAGGTTTTCCTGTAATCTTTAGGCAAAGATCTATTATCTCCATTTTTTTTTCAAAATTTTAGGTTCAGGAGTTTCGGAGATCTTCTTATCGTGTGGGCAGTAAGGTCTAACGACCCCACACACCCTAGTGTCTGAGTTTCTAAGCCGCCTCAAGGGCGAGAGAAGATAAGGGGTGGGGAAATGGTCATTTTTCGTCTAATTTCTTGAATAACTTTAAAACCATTTATTTTAAAATTATGCAAAAATATAATTAAAACCCTCATAGTAAGCCCTTTTATTTGATACGTCACACGATATTGATCAAAGAACTTTTAAAAAAAAAAATCTTGTTTGACCCCCAAAAGTGACCCCCATACTAAAAATTTAAAGATTTACGTAACACATCTGTGTTTGGGTCACAGAACTCTATATGTGTACCAAATTTCAACAGAATCGGTCCAGTGGATCCGGAGAAAACTGGCTGTGACAGACGGACAGACAGACACCCGAGTGATCCTATAAGGGTTCCGTTTTTTGTTCAGAACCCTATAAAAAATGGTAGGTTAAGCTCTCCTTTGTACATAAGCTGTCGCATTATATTTGTATCTATATGTTTTTGTGTTCAATAAAGTATAAGAAGGTAAAAAGATGATGACGAGATTGCCAAAAAAGATGATGACGAGATCGCCAAAAAATAATTTCACTCTATCAGTAAAATCTTCCTTCCTTGATCTTCACAGAATGAGTTTTCTGTCGTTGTCTTTACAATAAATAAGAAGAGAAACACAATGGTCCATAAATCATAGGATACTTGTCACCGCAACCATTGTGTGTAGTCAAGTGGTTCCATTAGTCGCCACTAATTATATCGTGTTCCTTTAATTGTGCAGCCATACTCTTAGTATTAACGTGTTGCTCAGCGAGAGACGACGAAGTCGTTTTTGTACTGCTTTTGGGTAAGATATGGCGCTGGTAGGCTTCGGTGTAATTCAAGGGAACTGTCCATCAGAGTCCTGTTTGGATAGCCTAGCTGTGGTTTCTTCTAGGCGTTTAATATGATCAGCAACATTGTATGCAGCATCTCGACTGTTTTGAGTCGATGAGATACAAGGTGTTAACTTCCTACCAGGGTTGCAGAATTTATTCGAAAGTCACCGCGGCCCTGGAACGCAAAGGGCATTAGGAGGAACACGGATGGGTTTTAGTAAGTCTGAAACTCCCTTCTGCTCCGCCCAGAGCGGGAGGAGTCATTTAATGATTTCCCATCTTTAAAAAGAGGTGTTAACTTACGATGTTGACCTGAGGTCCAATTCTACTAACTTTAACTTATGTTTACATTCGCACCTTACTCGCAATCTGACAAAAAAGCCTCAATTTCGCTACATTTTTGACAGCTTGCGAATGAGATACGAATGCGAACTTTGTTAAAATTAGTAGAATTGGCACTCTCGCGAGTTTGTCTTAGCTATTTGTCGTGCTCAAAAAAGACGCATCTGCATCTAATCCTATTTTTACCCCACACACCCTAGTGTCAGAGTTTCTAAACCGCCTCAAGGGCTCTGACATGGTTTATTTGACGACCGCCATTTGGCGGCCGGGACCACCGGCTTGTACGTGCCTTCCGAAGCACGGAGTCATCTTTTTATCAGACAATTAGGTGATTCAAGCCTGCAATGTCCTAGCCAAACTGGAAACAACTTTACAAAGTATGCTTCCCGTGGGAATCGAACCCACGACCACGGGGTCACAAGGCAAACGCCTAAACTACTCGACCAAGGAGGCAGTTGCTGAAAATGTATTTTTGCTGAAAATGCTGAAATGACGAATCCAGAACCCAAAACTAATCTGAATTACACCGTAATATGATTGATATTGACTGCTAGAACCTTATTTAAGTCTTTGACGTGTAATAACGCACTTCTATGAAAATTTTTGCAAAACAACCTCAGATAATACGGCTTAATGGCCTACCTAGCCCAGCACTTGTGAGCCAGGCCCTCATTCCCTCAGTTACGGAGTCAGTACGCGTAGGCCCTCATTTGGGGCGTGCCTTATAAGGCAGTGTGCGTCGTCGCGGGCGCGTCACCTGCGACCGAGCCTTTTTGTGCGCGAGCGCCGCCAGGCGACACGCTGCAGATTTACTGCCGGGGGACAGCCAAGATGTGGAGACACTGGATTGTACCAGGATAAGTTGTATGCGAAAATATTGCCTGATAAATGATATTTATTTTGTAAATAGGTTAAAAATTATCCTTGAACATGTCAATCTTATTTGAACAGTTTAAACAAGATGAGGCCGGTGCTTCCTAGCTGACTACCCTGAGAAGAAACACCGAAACAATCACAGAGATCAGTCCCTTTTTACGGCTACACAATCCGTACCTACCTACTGGTCAAATCATATGGGAACCATGTAGTTAGTATATACTTTTAACACTGAGCTGGACTCTAGTTTTGAGGAACACACCACACAGATTTAAGTGGATTCAAATAAGTGTATTCAAGCAAGGATTCCTGGAGGATCGAGGTGCATTTATATATGATCAGATCCATGAACATAAACGAAGCAAAAGGAGTATGTAAGAGATGCGCACAGCAGCCCCCTATAGTTTCCGCCTACCCCCGAAAACGCAGTGAGTTGATGTAGGTATGTTCTACATAACCATCTGGACAAGGGCCGCCCGGATTCGATAAAAATGGGATAATCCGAGAGTTCCTTAGACAGCAGTGGATAATTCCTAAATCAAATCAAGACGATAATGATGTTAAAGCAGAAAAAAATGTGGATTTGAGATAGACCTTATTACATTCATAATGATGTACATCAAAGTTTTTGAATAGACTTTAATTATTTAAGAAAAAATTGGATAATAGTTTCAAAATACATATCTTTTAAAAAAGCTATCAAAACCATCACTAACAGAAACATAGCGTAATAATAAACTATCCATAACCATTAACATTAAATCAAATGAAGGCATTTCCAGTAAGTTTAACTCTTGTGCAGGTGCCGTCTCTCTACGCCGAACACGGTCTCGAAGCAACCACACATTTTGTTTATGGTTCATTGTGACATTTTTATAAAAAATTTAATACAAAGAATAAAATTGCTTAACGGTTTATAAATATCAGCTTGTGAATGTGTATTCAATCTTGAGAATTGTGATACGAAGAAGTGCCGCATAAGGCATATCGGCAAGGTAATCATTTTATTGCCAAATGAAACGGTAATGATGAAATTCAAATAGTTTTACAAGTTTTTATAAGAGATAGCTAGAATCGCATGACAGCTCTATGATTTCCATAGATTCCTTGACCAGTAAGTATGACAAAAACAAACTTCACCCATCAATACGGCTGCCTACTTAAAACAATATTAAAACTCTCCTCTATAAATAGCCGTAAGTAATTGCAGCTATTGCCCAGTCAAATCCATATTTCAACGCGAATTCAATAAGCAAACCGCAAGTGATTCACAGCCAGCCATAAAAAGAGGCTATAAATCCATAGTTTGTATGAGATCGCGTGATCGCCCAGTATTTAACTTAGGGCGCCATGATAATTACAATCAATAATCGCTTACACGATATATACACTGAATAGCAACTATTAATCTGATGATTTCGATGTGCTCTCGAGCATTCCTTACGCATTCCGATTACCATACAACGGAATTACTGTTCAAGTGAAAGCCGTTCTTAAAGTTTGTGCAGTAAAACTTGGAATTGTTTGATATTTTTCTGAGTTTGAGGCGTTTGATTCAGTGGAAAGTATCGAGAGCTAAATGTGATAAATAAACTTTAAGTAGCTCAACTGCGGCGCGGGGAAGAGGGACGGTTGTATCGGGTGTGGTGTGAGAGTGAGTGAGAAGGGGTATTCTTGAAGAGTTAAGGGGGTGAACAAAACAAACACTGGGCGGCAATTACAAGCGCCCGCGGTGAGGCCGTCGCCGACGACACGCGCCGCCCGCCTGTGCCGAATGTTTACCGCAGACACAATAAAATAACATTTTATAAATGGTCTTTTTTTATAAAAAAACCTTCTCATGATGTGGACAATCAACGGAAACCGGACGAAGTGCTCATGCAATGGAATTAATATATGCAACCGACATTAACTACTGTATCTTAAGCAGAAAAGCTGCTGAAGTTGACAGTTCGCGGAAACTCGGAACATCCTGCTGTATTTTGTTGTCACAGCATACCTATTTTGGATTGGATGGCAATTTTTAAATTGAAGATGTATAGGTAGGTATCGCCAGTTCGTACAAAACAATCATCAATTTGATAAATTACCCAGTGTATTTTATCCGCTAAAAATAAAAGGCAGTGGAGTAGTTCTGAGCATTACTCACTGATGTATTAGGAGTACAGAACAGGTCAGAGGTGAGCATTAATATTCAATGAGGCTAATATCTAACATGAGTGACCGATCGACCGGCTCCCAGTGTTGGACATACGTGGGACTAGTATCTAGTTAATAAATTAGGCCTTTACGCTTTAATAGTCGTATCATTCGTATGATCTAGAGCTCGAATGCTGCTATAAATTATTTTAATAACATTTAGCAAGAACTTGACCCAGAAATCATAAAACATGGTAGAATGGTTGCAGTATTGGAGACTGTTTGTCGGATAAGTAAAATTATGCAAAACCATCTCCAATTAGTAAAAATGGTAAGCATTCTGTTTTTTGTCTTTTGGCTAAGAACAGAAACGGAATCTCTTAAAGTGGAAAATTTTAGTTTGATTTTATATCAATGCTGAAATTTCCAATTAATTTCTCTGGAAATCTAGTTTATTAGGGATTCGAAAATAATTAAGTAATTATTCTGCCTTAAAAAAGTCACCAGGCTTTCAGAAATTCACAACTCGTTCGGTCCTCCAATTAGGAGCGCAGTGCTACCAAGAAGTAGTGTTATAAAAAATAGTGGAACACTAAAGAGGTTGAATTTAAAAACAATACCCACGATTTGCGAGGGCAACAGCCAGGGAACGCTGTATAAGGCATTAATCGTCGCCTGCGAGCCGATTCCGCGAAAACCGCCGATATCGCACGAACCATCTCGCCAGGACACGGAGTAACCGCGCCAAAAAGTTAAATTAATTATAACACCGCGTGGGTAGTAAGTTCACGAAGGTTTACAGGGACCAGGGCATCAGAGAATCAAGAACGTTCTGAAGTAGCAACCAGTCAGCCGATATATTTCCTGTACACATTTTTTTTACCAATATTTTTTGGCGCTTTAGGTGCTTATTATAAAAATCAAGAAAACAAACTATCCAAGCAACATCAAACAGACTCATCTTACGACTATAAGACCTATATGGAATGATTAGCACACTAATTGAATCTTATTCATATGTTTCACGTATTCTAATCGAGGTTAGGATGACCTCTAACTGAGCGTAAAGATCGGCACAGCGTGTCGTCAACCTACGCCTTCAGTTCTTGAACAACCCTGAACAAGCAAGACTATAAAATTACCGACGAATTAGACCGCTTTGAAAATCCATTATTGGAGCGATTAACTTTTTGCGATCCATTCATTAGACGGTTCACGTAGAGGCGCTCACCGATTCACATTCAGACAACACAGCTCGTCTGCTTCACTTATCGAGTTCCCACGACTTGCTCCAACTAGTTTTTATCAAAAAATGCTTTCACACATGTAATAGAATCAGCGAATTTGTGTAATCGGGCTTCGCGATATTACGAACACGTTTCGGATCCGTTCGTGACATTCCGATGCGGTTTGATTGGCTCGATTCGATATAAATCAGTAGTTTCACGTCAGATAGAGCTAGTAAGTCAGTAGATATCGACGGGTGCACATTTGTATGCACTTTCTGCATTGGTAATGTTGGAGACGTCGGTGCAGGCTGCACGCGAGCTATGCTGCTCTGGTATGTCGTTCGTTATTACTTGCGTCGTCTTTAGTTTTCTGTGCTGGTACAGTTTTTTCACTAAAAATATTAAACATTCATGGAATTCTATTGGAGTTTTCCCACCTGGAGTTATGTTATGAAATCAATCAGACGTTTAATTTAATCGCATTCTTAGAGCAGTCAAAGGCGTCCCGCACACGATGGTTGTTCACCAGCGGGCTGGCACGGGCCGCTCACACACGACGAATCACGCAAAAACTATAATTATGAAGATGCACGTTCATTTGTTTCTTGTTATACCACTTCCTGTTAAGGTGCAGCGCTTAGGGAAGGTTCTTTCTAGACAATACAGTTAATATATTTTCAGATTGTATAAATATTTTGAAACTAAGCAGATAGTTTAAATTAGATCAGGATTACAGCTAATAGATTGCTTATAAATATTTTGAAACTGAGCAGATAATTTAAATTAAATCAGGTATATAAACCATTTAATTTTCTTCAATATGCTCTTTGACATCCTTGGCCTGTTTATTAAAAAAATTACTTGATTAAAATCCTGTAAGATTACAGATCGTATTGACCAACTGACCAGTGGTCGAATCGAATATTCGATCAATTAAAAAAATACATAATTATATCCATTTATATTTTCTTCCTTCTTCATTAAACTTGCCCTTAACAGAGCCGTTATAACAATAATTTCTAATCATTGTCCATAATTAATTAATCACCATGATAATGTTTCTTGTCGACAGATGTGTTATTATTTCATCATAAAACTATAATATTAATTAATAGTCGTAACTAATAAGGTTTTTATGATGGTCGTTATGATCCTTATTATTATATAATATTACTAGCTGACCCGCGCAACTTCGTCTGCGTCGCAATTTTCATTACTGCTCCGCTCCTATTGGTCTTAGCGATGATATATAGCCTATAGCCTTCCTCGATAAATGGGCTATCTAACAATGAAAGAATTTTTCAAATCGGACCAGTAGTTCCTGAGATTAGCGCGTTCAAGCAAACAAACAAACTCTTCAGCTATATTTATTAGTAATAACAAACTCTTCAGCTATATTACTATACAGCTATTATTAGTAATATAAATAGTATAGATAAATGCGAAAGTAACTCTGTCTGTCTGTCTGTCGCGCTTTCACGCCAAAACTACTGAACTGATTTAAATGGATTTAGTACACAGATAATCTAGAGCCTGAGAACCACGCCGGCGAAACCGCTGGCAGAAGCTAGTTTTATATTAAAAATGTTACTAGATAGATTTAATTTAATCTATCAGCGTTGTTTATTTTAGAAGAATCGGCTAAGAGTCAAAATTATACAACTTTATAGTAGTAGATCAGAACATACCTTCTTTGGCCATTTTAGGGTTCCGTATCCGAAGGATAAGCGACGGTACCCTATTACTAAGCATCCGAACCTACGGAACCCTTCGTGTGAGAGTCCAACTCGCACTTAGCCAGTTTTTTCGGAATTTGATTGTAGTTAAGTTTCACAGTTTAACATTTTTCATCATAAAACGTCAAATTAAAAGGACAGCTCCTTGAAATATTTTCTAAATTCAATTATAAAAGCCCAAAATTCTATTTAAGTCTACTACAATAAAATAGGGGTAGGATATTAAATTACCATAAATTAAAATGCCGAAAAACAAAAGCGGAACAAACGCGAATGCACCAGGCAAGCATAAAACAAAAGGGGTTCGGATGGCAGCATAAATCAAAATGCGACCGTTTGTGAGGAGGAAGCGGTCAATCATCCCCCTTCTTATAAAACACACAATGTGCTATGCTAGTCGCCGGGTATGGCGGGGTTATGAAGCGAGCGGGAAATAGAAACAAGTTTTAAATAAACTCGGTGAAAACTTCCCGATCTTCGTCACCATCATCTGCTTAGCCTTTTTCCAAATGTATTGGAGTTGGCTTCTAGTCTATACCAATATACGAGCTGAAGAGTTTGTTTGTTTGTATGCTTGCTTGAACGCGCTAATCTCAGGAACTACTGGTCCGATTTGAAAAATTATTTCAGTGTTGGATAGCCCATTTATCGAGGAAGGCTATAGACTATAAATCATCAAGCTAAAACCAATAGGAGCGGAGCAGTAATGAAAATTGTGACGCAGACGAAGTTGCGCGGGTCAGCTAGTCTAACTTAATATAGCTGATCTAAACACCAGTAAGTCCTGGAGTAATATATCCTATTGAATACTTAGTAATTACCCATGTGAGCTCCCCAACCCAGATACTGGGTAACACAACGCCACACAATTTAGCAATACTGCATTGCGATTTTGTAAACATGTTGAAGTGAAGGTTTGGGTGAATTGAACACGAAGTGAGCTGTCAGCTGTGTGCAATCGAGAAGGAATGACAGGCTCACTTCGTGATCACTTCACCCAAGTTTCACTTCGACTTATTTACAGAATCAACTGCCTGGTTGTCTGAATAACTGATCGGCTTGGATAAAAATCAGCTCGAAAACATAAGAGACCTTTCCTTTTAATAAGTTATTTACCACAATAAAATCGATAAGTATTCACACTTACAAAGTAAAAACTTATCTCAACAGCACAACACATATCGCGAGTCGTAACATAAAATCGCCGTATCTCCCCGCGAATCTAATGGCCCTATTTGACATTATTATGGTACACCACAATGACATACAAAACACCTTTTGTGGAAAAAAAAAATGTTCTTTCTGAAATAAGCGTTTGATTAGTATTAATAAGGAAATATATATTTTTTTTATTTAAGCTTAACGAGATGAAGTAGTACGGCGACACGTTTTGCAGTCAGCCTCAAGTTGCCAACGTACGAATAAGGTAATATGATAATTCTTCATTAGACTTAGTTGCAAAACTACATTCAGTCTGGCTCGCACAGTAAGGGCAAAAGGGTTAATGAATACAATGATAATAACCATCGATATTCTCATGCAAATTGACTCGCTGGCCTTTAAAAGGATATTCTATTTAAAATTTACCTTTACTTAAAACAAATAGGCCATAAATTTAGTTTTAATTCAATTATATGGGTTGGAAAAGTACCAGGATGTTATATGGAGTGAAGAGTTGTTAAAAACGCATCAAGCGTCAGTTTACTGGGAGCACTTAGACTAATCGACTTTTCGAAAATGTTCTACCGCCTAACGAGCTTAGTACTACCAGCCCATCTGTAATTACAGATATTTGAACAAGTGATAGGTACAATTAATTAAATTGATGGCATAAAACTACCTAACGACTCGTTTGTTGGTGTTAATCAAGTAAATTGTAAAGCTCTTTCATTAAGAAGGAGGTTCATCCTTCTATGTAGCGAAGAGAATGACAAAGCGAGAAGTATTCCAACTGCCAAAACTTTCCAACTCTGCATATGAGTAAACTATCCCCATGATACCGTTTGAACCTACTTTATACCAACTAAATTGGAAACCTTAACGTGGTCGTTTTATAATGAACTCGTCAAGCACAGAGGCTTGACTAGTTCCCTGATCGAAGTCAGGAACTACCCTTATTACATTGTCTTACAAATGGGTCGTTCATTTAGGAACCAATAGTAAACTATCCTTCGCCTATTTACAAATTTTCTTCAAAATATTCAGTTAGTATGTTCGTACTTATGGTATGTAAATACGCGGTTGACATAAGGACTGAGGAGGTAGACGCAGGCCCTGGTACAGTCGGCTCATTAGCAACGTTATCAAGCGGGCGCGGGCCGCGGGCGCTGCGCATAAAATTATGCCGATGCATTAGTATGAGGGGCGGCTTACATGGCGATGTGAAGTTACTTTTGAATATTATTTAATTTACGCGAAAAAAAATTTCTTAAAGACAAAACTAATACGCTGAGGTGTGCCCCCCAGGCCCGGGTCAACGGCACGTTATGTTCCACGCGTTTCTCAAAGAGATTACAGCATAATTGACGAGACTCGCTAGGGCTAGTGCCTGCCAGGGTTGCGGAGTCTGTTCGAAGGAATTACAATTCAATATTAGAAATCAAAGGACTTTTGAAGGAGCACGGGTAGGTAATTCAGTAAAAGTCGGACACATCCCCCGCTCCACCCAGTGTAGAAGTCATTTGATGATTTAACATCCACAAAAAAAGCAGAAGCGCATAAGTACAAGTTTTTGTTTTTGCAATACTCTTGAAACTTGCAAGCCATATAAACCCAGCTTGGTACAATCGCATACAGCGTTGCACCGGATGGATGCATGCTTTTAGCGAGCCGCGATACGACGAGTTTCGGCGACATTGCGCGATAACACAGACTTACGGCCGCGGCGACACGTACCGCGGGATATCCGAGCGATGCGCGATAACAGCCATCTTGTTTTTTTTTTTGCAGACTGTACAGTGAAGGGCAAAAATAAGGTACGTTATACTATCGCAAAAGACAGTATTTTCGTGAAATAACCACTTCATGCTCTTGCCCTTGTATCAACTTATCTGGGAACAGCGCAGTATATTTTCTTCTTCTATACGTCTAAGCGTTTCCAAACGTCTTTTATAATGAATGCGCACAGCAACGAAGTGGAACTCTCTGCCTGCGTTTGTGTTTCCGAACGCTTACAACCCTCATCTCTTTAAAGTTAGAGTGAACAGACTCCTTTTGGGTAAGCTCGCTCCATCGTAGACTTTGTCTCTGTCATCTCTGACCTAGGCTAGAGTCAAGAGGATCTCCATCTCAAATAAAAAAATACACGTCTATTTGCCGTTATCTCTGAAGTCACCTTTTCCATCTCTCCTCTCCATCCATCTTTTCTCTGGTCTTCCTGTACCACTTTAACCATGGTACAATAAACCATCAAAAACACTACGTTCAGTATTTTCATACAATTTCTATCGATATTTTACGAATTAAATCACATTTGAATCTTATGTTGCACGTATTTATGCTCGAGACTGTACCTATTTATTTGCACTCTAAGTTTTTTTAAGGGAATTTTAATGTGGGTATTATTTCACTCAGAGTTCGTCCAAAGCCATGCGCCGGCGCCGTTTGTAACCTACTAAGGTAATAATTTAAACATTTAATAAACCTTTCAGGATAAATATATAGAGCTTAATATAATGCTGATAATGCTTAATGAGCTGAATATGATTGTCCGATAGTTTATGTAATTAAAGTGGTTTATGAAGGTAAATAGAGTTCTGAATCGAATTAAAAGCTGTAATTATGGTAATAAATTTGCCTGAAATATTTAAAAGGTTTTATCGGCGGCGCGGTTAGACACGAAACTCACACTAGTGTGTTTATATCTCACTTATAAATGCACTATTCTGTGAAAATAACAATTATTTTTTCTCTCTTGCTATCTGCTAACCCAACGAAGACTTTACGTTAGGGCAAAATGCAAGTCAAGATTGAGTTCTGAACAGCTACATATTTACATATTTTGGGGCCCATCTATACTAATACTAAAATAGCTGAAGAGTTTTTTTTGTTTGTTTGCTTGAACGTGCTAATCTTAGGAACTTACTGGTCCGATTTCAGTGAAAATTCAGTGTTAGATAGCCCATTTATCGAGGAAAGCTAAAGGCTATATATCATCAAGCTAATACCAATAAGAGCGGAGCAGACGAAGTTGCGCGGGTCAACTAGTTTTAGATATGGAGCGAAGCTACAGCAGAGAATAAAGTTGGATTAAAAGACAGCAACACCCATTTTTAAGAAAGTTACCATTCTTAAAACACTTCCATTTTCCCAAAGTCCACTACCGTTACAAAAAATTAGTTCCTAAAAATTACCGTGAACCTAAATAAAAGTTAACCCTTCGACTCACTGGCGCGGTATCACTGCTCCTTAAACAATAAAGCATGTATTACTCGCCCGGGGCCAACAATATTCCGCCTGATTTATCGAGCCTTGCTTTTGTTTACTCAGCCTCATTGGCGGGCCCGTGTAATTAATATCAACGCTAAACGAGAACCTTTATTTGTGCGATGTGCGCAAGAGTCGGTCGTGAGGCGGATTGTAATAGACGCTGCGAGGTTCGATTGTTTGTTTGTTTTTGGTTCGTTTTATGCGGGATCTTTATGATTGTTGAGTTGAAATTTGGAGCTAAGCTTAAAGTATGATTGGCAATTTTTAGGATTCCGTACCCAAAAGGTAACCAACGGAACACTATTACTAAGCCTCGCTGTCCGTCCGTCCATCCATCCGTCTGTCTGTCAGCGGGCTATATCTCATGAACCGTAATAGGTAGACAGTTGAAATTTTCGCAGAATGTGTATTGCTGTTGCCGCCGTTTTTTTTTAGCCGGTTTTTTTATAAAGTATGTTTTGGTGAAAGTGCCTCCTCCTGAATAGCCCTGGCAGTCCTGATGCACATAAATAGTACGATAGTTACTATCGCTAACATATTTTAGTTTAGTTTTATACTTAGCCAGTTCAGTTCTGCGGCAGTAAATAATTTTTCATTCCCACTCAAAATTCACCTACAACCTACCTAAAATTCACCAACATCAAAATATTATTAAACTGAATTTTTTATAAGATTTGGATGACATATTATATAGTTGATATACGTACACCTCAACTGAAGGGAATTCTTTTAACCTTCGCCTAACAGCGTAGTAGCCTAAAGGACAGGCGACCTCGAAAGGTTTCTGGACCTACCCTGTTTGAGTCAGTATTTGACTCTTGTCTTGTTGTCTCGCAGCATGGCAAAACTTGGTTCGATCAAACTAAAGGCCAGAGTATCTTTGGCATTCATTTATTCTGATGTGCTCTCGACACTGGATCGTTTGACGTATCCTCAAGCTGCCCTTTGCAAACAGCAACATCTGAACAAGTCCCGTTGCACAATTACCGCCCACCTCGCGATCCATCAGCGCATCCTTACCTCGGCAATTAATATGAATGTACAGAGCGCGAGCGCTGCAGCGGTACCCTGGCGAATATCTCGATAGTTAGGAACGAGTCAACAACCTGCGCTCACGTCACCCCGTCGTTTGCCCATCACTCAGAATGTTTATTTTTCAATTTAACCCGTCAGTGGCGAGCGAGGCCGGGCGGCCCGCTGAGTTAGGGCCGCCACACACCGCGCCGACAGCTTACCGCCGCACCGCGCCGCCTCCCGACTCCGCCCGCGACTCACAACCACTTGCCCCACTTGCTATTAATTGCTGGTTGTTAGTTGATTAGTACGTTGGGTTATTTATTAGATTTGTGTTAATGTTAATACGTTGTTTGAACATCAATTTGAAAGCAACGATTATGGTTTATACGATATTAATCTTATTTTATTATTGTTTTGATTGTTTTCTTGACAGCTGATGTTTATAGGGAAGAACTGTGTAATTATAGATATTTATAAAGCGGACACTATTTACTTAGTACGTGCTTGTTTGTTTTATAAACTAGCCTGTCGACAGCACTAGATAATAATATCCTAGTAGAGAGAACAGACAATTATTCAGGAAATGAAACGAATCAATATAATAAAGACAATAATTTTCTATCAATCGAGATCGACTTACTCGCTTGCCAAACCATCCAAGACATACCAACTCTATCAACGACGCAAACCAAAGAACATCACACTAACTCGCTGTAAGCCTGTGTAGTGGGCAGCCCTACAAACGAGCCGTGGCATACAGGCGTCGAGCCCTACAATTAGGGCCGCCAACAAGACCACGACCCACCGCCGCTAATACGCACCCACCGACTAGTTACACACACGCCACTCTTACTGGCCCGCAACCCGCGCGAAAATGTTCCTTTACCGCCACACAACATGGCCCTGTGAATCGCAACCAGAAGTTTGAGGGTTAAAACATCACTATGATGCTTTACAACTTTACCTTTCCCACCAGTAGTACCCAAAACTACTCTTATGTTTCTAGACATTAGGGTGTTGGCAAGTGTAAGGTTAAAATTGCCAAGTCAAGTATGGGAAAATCATTCTTTATTGTTTATTGGCTCAACCGTTCATCAATGAGTTATTACACCGAGACTTGAGTAAAAATATTGGGTGAAAATTGATTTTTCTCAAGACGTATTGCACGAGACGTGCTTAAATCATCAGGTTCTCAGTTAATACTCGTGTATGTGTTGTGGAGTTAATGAGAATTGATAGGATGGGATTCTCGGGAGTTGGAATAGTGGCGAAACGGCATAGCAACTAGAAAGCTCGGAAATACTTAGTTTTGCTAAAATATTTTCTGATAATTGAATTATACGAGTATTTCGCTAGAAAATAAAGATGTGCTAGATTTTCAAAGCCATCGATAAAAGTAGGATATCGTCGAGATATCAGAGTCAACAAGACCCAAATAAAATACCGGTTAAGCTATCAAACTCTAAGCCAACGGAGTGAAGCTTCAAAGGAGGATATTATGGTCCGATTCTGCAGCTCCACTAACTCCACTAACCAAGTTCCACTAACTTCATATTCCCCTGGTATATCACTCCGCTCAAGTCACACCTCCCTAGTAAAGTTAAGCACGGATGATGGGTGTGGACCACACGTGTGCGTGGCGCCGAGTACCAGGACCACACAGGCGGGAGGCGGTAGCCAGCACTCTGTGGTTAACGTAGCGGAGGACAGCCGCGGGCAATGGCTACGGTGGACTGCTGGAGTGGGTCGCTCTTGGTAAGGCAGCTATCGATTGGGTCTAGTTTCAATTTCGAATCATTGGATATTCGGGCCGACAGAAATTTAACGAACATTAGTGACCCAGTGACTCCTATTCCTGTTTAGCTGACTTTCGAACTGAAGGACATGTGACTGAACTGTCCGACAACTGTGTCGAAACACTCAGTTAAATATAAAGAACTACAACACACGATAATTACATTTAAGTACGTTGGAAATAAATTCTAATTCTAATTCTAATAATCCTAACCTCATTTGTTCCCCACACCTTCTGCACGAGTTGGAACATTGAATATTACTAAAGGTCTGTTTTACCACACACGATTAAATTCCCGTTACTTATTGGCAGATAGTTTCATAGAAAATTGTGTTCCATTTTCGAATATAGTTTGCCTGGAACAGGCCCAAAGTCCAACATTAAGTTTGTGTACCAAATAACATTTGGCCTAACCAGTACCATACCTTGCGTCGCAAGCAATCATTTTCATAAGATATACGGGTTTCTGACGCGATGATCGCGATTACACTGATTATACAGCTCCGTGCGTGGACGTGGTGGAGCACCGGCCTATTATCCCAAGCAAGCTTTATTGAAAAATTAATTTACCTCACTTATGCCGCTGACATTTTTATAGGTAATTAATAGCAAGGTAACGGGACTCGTTTCGCTTGAAGGTTAATTACCGTGCGCTTACATGATCCCCTGGTACTAAAACTTTTAGAACGCCTATTATAAATTATAAAAATAGCGTTAAAATTCAAAAATACTATGATAAAATCTTCTGCAAATCAATTTTAAGTAGTTTCCACTAACTATTCTGATGTTTGGATTCTACATCTTGATCGAATTGAATTATTGCAAAAATACATGCATACAAACTCAGGCCCACCTGCACTGCTGCACAAATCACTAAAACTTTTACTGCTACACTATATTTTGTTTATTTATTTAACACTTCAGCACACAAATGTACATAGGCGGACTTAATGCCATAGGCATTCTCTACCAGTCAACCTTTGGGTGATGCAGAGAATAGTGGTAGGTGCAATATGAAGAATTAAACGATTGAAATCATTCAAATACAATTAAAATGAACAATAATATACATACACAAACTATACATACACTATTAATATATAATAAATACTCAAATTAACAAGATAAATATGTAAACGAAATACTTAATTAATACGAATAGGTAATTGACGTTGATATAGAAAAAGATAGGTAATATGTCTTAAACTACATATATTCCAGCGCCAAACACATTTAGCGATTTTTGAAGCAAACGGCCCATTTAATTTACATTTCTCTTCGTCATTCATCCCCGCCAACTTATAGCCGAGCCCTGGATTTCCATCACTGCCATATTTGTGAGCTCCTGGTATAATGATTTCCTAACTGACAGTCTGACAGTAATTACTGACATCAGTACTTCAGACCACGTCGAGGGTACGTGCCCGAAAACTACGTGCCGATGCATATTCAACGGATAATGCAACCTATGGATTTTGAGGGAAACAACTTCAAAATGTTTATTGTCTGTTTAATCATTGGTGATGGAAAATAATGGCTTATGAACATCCGAGCTTATTATCACGCAACTGACGAATGAGATGACCGCTATTTGCTCGTTACATCATAATTCTACCAAGACAACATAAGGTTACAAAAGCGATCTTTTAGAACGTGCATTTAACTTTGTAATGTTCCAAAAACAGCTCAGTCTTAAACAACAACCACAACAAACAACAATAAATCCATGAAATCTTTTGTGGTGACAGAATTGAGCATCAACACGACTGTTTACAAAATAAAACGTTACTTAAAATATATTTAGCGAAAATTAAGAGCAGTGTGCAGTGGTAATTAAAACTATAAATATAAAGAGAGAGCCAAAAGACCATTTAAAAGCAAAATGGCGCTTGCCAAGGAATGTTAAAACAATATTGTGTCAGTGTTAATTACTTGTTTGTGGTTAACGCGCAATTGTTGCTCTCTACTCGAGAAAATGATTGTTTGTCTGTAGGTACTTTTGGCTTCAGACGCAAGGTTCTCGGAATCTTCTTCAGCAGAAAGCTACAAGATTGCAACCAATGAAATGGGATTGACTGCTGTAGCTTTCTGTTTTCTCTCTAGCTTCATTAAATAAACCACAATGTACTTCCTCTCTCCCTCATTCCGAACATCGCTTGTATAAGTAGCCTGTTCAAGATGAGCACAGCCTTCAGTATCACAATCTGTCCTAAGATTGGGGTGTGAAAAGTCATCATCTGCCTAGTCTTTTCCCGACTTTATTGGAATCGGTTTCCAGTCAAACCGGATTCAGCTGAATACCAGTATTTTACGTGGAGCGGCTGCCTAGCAGACCTCCACTACCTATTAACCGGGTAACACGATACTCCATGGCAAGACTGGAGTCAGATTTACTGGCTTCTGACTATCCGTAACGACTACCAAAGATCTTCAAATGACAGCCGAGACCAATGGCTTAACGTGCTTTCCGAAGCACGGAGGAAACTCGGTATGTTAAGATGGTCACCCATCCACAGACCAACCTTGGCAAGCGTTGCTTAACCTTGCAGATCGGTGCGGCTGTTATTATGTAGCCACGAGTTCAAAAAGTGTCGTCTTCTTTATTTTTTTTGTCGTTTTCAATTTAAAGTGCCTTTGTCAGTATGAAAGTTATCACCTGTCTGTATCAATACAAAATGTTAGCTGACCCTTGCGTCAAAACCTCATCATTGTCATTGATGTGTGATGTAGCCTTTCCTTCATTTCCCACTACAGTATTCATCAAGGCAATATATTTAAACGTTACCATGTTTTCAATTAAAACAACAGTACTTACGTAGACAGCTGCCTCTCAAAACATCCGTGAGATTACTTGTCTTTTCTATAAACTGCTAACAACGTATCATTAACACACACGATTTTAATTACGATAGCTTTAAGTAGCTTTAATTTTACACTTTCATTATCATGTTTATGGCATTTGATATTTTTAATTGGTACTCTTTTATCCCTCTCAATTTTAATAAAAAATCTATCTTTTAGCGGCGATCATTAATACCTTATATTAACACCTTTTAGTTTGCTAACCTGGTATCACCGCTATAATTAAACAGGTGGATCATCAAACTCAAGATGCTTTTCTTATTCTTACGCATTTGTCATTGGACTATCCACATTAACATCAAGTCCTGCACCATCATCATCATTGGCATTCTTGTTCAAACCATTGAGATCCCTTCAATTCTATACTTCCCTGGTACTTGCGAGTCTCATACAGATCTTACCAGGTCCAAAATGCAGGCAAATCCGTGAGTATACCTCGAATCTTGTGACATACACATAAAATGTAGTCCTGTCAGTTCATACGAAGTTGTATATAGTTACAACTCAGTTGTAAGCGAACTAAATTATTTGTTTACCTCTTCAGTCGGAATTATAACCTCGTTTCAACACATTGCACGCTTTTTTGGTCGTTTTTAAGATTTATTCTTATTTTTTTCTCCGAATCAGCAGAAACATACCTAATGTAAAATTCTTGCATTTTATTATCAGTATGTTTTTAAACTGCAGTAAAGGAAGGATTTTTATGATTTTAGAAGTTTGTGAAAACTGAAAAAGACAATTTGAGGAAGTTTCTCGCTCTGGACTTCTAGCCTACGTTAATTAAGGTCTTAAAGAAATCTTCGGTCTTAAAGATTTTACGCATATTTTTCAGAAATAAGCCTGAAAATCAACTTACCTGATGGCTCGCAGATGTTCACGAGCTCGCAATTGAGCGTATTTTTGCTATAGATAACTTACCTGGAAAAAAGAAAAGACAATGTTTAGAGTATCAGAAATGTGCTTAGAAATGAAATACGTTTCGTTACGCACGTACGTCGTAACAAAATATAGTTCAATAGGTAAAGTTTTTATTACAAACAAACGTGATAAAAATCCATGTCAATCATAAAGAAACTCGAACAGCCATATCCTTTTAGTGGCGACGCTTAACAGAGTCGTGTCCCAAGCAAATATCCGCGCAAACTGTTGTTAGTCACCATAACCGAGAACTATGTGAGAATGTCGTGACTCCGGACTATTGCACACGTGCTGCGGAGTCTACGGACCTTACACACGCACGCCCAAGAAAAACTAACCAAAACGCACGTGTTACTCATCAATTAAAATCAAATTAACAATTTGCCTGTCAAAGGCAATTTTTGCTGTCGAAACTAGGATAACATAGGCGCACTACATCTAGGCCAAATGATTTTGAACTTTGAACAGTAAAACTAAGATGCAAATTCTATCGGCAGTGAGTCAGTGGGCTTATAAAGATGAGTGGCTACGCGAACAAATTGTGTTGGACACTGGCCGCCTATGCCTTATTGTTTTTTAATGGCCCGTCCCGCCCCCGCCGTGCCTTTACCATCCATCATCCTGCTTAACATCCACTTTTGACGTTTTTTCTTAAAGTTGTTCAAATAAAAACGAGTCGAATTCCCCGCGGCGTTCACCGACATTCCTTAGAAAGTTAAAACAACATATAAATTAATAAACGATCGTAAGGGTTAATGTTGTGGGTATAGTTAGGATAGAGTTTATTCTAAACCGATTAAAATACGATTAAAAGTTGATAAATCCCTTAAAGATGGGTATTATCTGGTGCTACAACTTGTTTACGAAGTTACACAGTTTCTAAACTTGGTAAGTTATGTAAGTAGTTTGAACAAATACCATAGCGTATCGTATCCAAACTACGACTCAGTATGTGCATCGCCCTCATTCAGATACGCATCTTTACTATACTCTGGCCTAAAATATAATCCACTTATCCATTATGCATCTTAAAATAATAAACAAATATAAAATTTCGTCATTCCTCATTTAACCAGTACAAAGGTGACCTATTAAATATTCCACCAGGGCAAGTGTCCCATAAACTGTCTATCAGCAGTACAATCGCTGACAGTTCGATCGACCCATCTGCCGTCGATACACAGTACCTACATGTCATGGGCCCCTGGTAATAAGTTACAGTAACCTATGTAAATTCGTGTCACCCTAATGAGACGTATGGGCCATTCACTCGGGTTTCGATGGGGTATCTAAATGAGTGAATATATTAATTGCTGATAACTAAGTGACAGAATTTGGTGTGTAAATATTTTCGGTTGCATTTCAACTTCGTATCAGGTTTATTTTAGTTACGGATGATGTAATTCAAATAAAACATGCTGACTTAAAAGCAAGCTGAATAAATTCCGGGCAAGCGCGACGCACTCATTGAATACGTTCCAATTTGAAGAAGACCATGTAGATGAACCAACAACAATCCTATGAACGCCTTATAATGTTAACGGGCAGGTAAGAGAAGCCTAGTGAGTTATTAATAAAATCAACACAATGGCGCGTGTGTTCGCGATCAGCTGATGAGCAGAGGTCAGGGAGAGCTAACCCAGATCAGGCACGCACGCCTTAACCATCCCACTGAATAGAAACACGCAGAAGATACACAACAAACAGCTTAGCAAATCACACCATTGATATTTAACGCTATCAGTCGCTACTCGCTACTTATATAATAATGTGTACTGATTTATGAAAAGGACCGCGAAACGTTTCATAAACATTTTTTTATTTGTGATGGGTTTGCTCTTGACTGTAGTCTAGGTCAGAGATGACAAAGTCTATGATGGAGCGAGCTTACCCAGAAGGAGCCTGTTCACTCTAACTTTGAAGAGGTTAGGGTTGTAAGCGTTTGGAAACACAGACGCAGGCAGAGAGTTCCACTCCTTTTCTGTGCGCACTATAAAAGACGTTTGGAAACGCTTAGTGCAATTTGGTGGAATAGCAACAAGGTAGGGATGGTAAGATGCAGTGCGTAAACCTTTGTAGGTATATTAAACGTCAGAAGCTAGGAGCATGCTCCAGGACGCTTTTGGACTGTAGAAGAAACCGGCAAATGTTTAGCTAAAGCCGAGCAATCGACATGGCTGAAAATTTTGTAAATTATAGTCAGAAAACTGTTGATTTTATGCAAATAGGGCTCAAAGATATGTGAAAGCAAAAGTTGTTAGTACCTAAACTGAACAAGGATACAACAAGACTATCTCTCTCTGGTTAGAGTTTCAGGCATTTGATTAAATTGCAAACCCGAAACGTATTTATTCATGTTGTTCTATGTCTGTATGAAACTTCTGTTGAATCGCTTGCATGGAGCGCCGACGCCATTTGGTAAGTCTACCTGTCAGAATGACCAGTGTACTGAAAGGAGCCAGTTTTAGCAAATTGTGCTCTTTTTCTAATTAGGTGATCGATGGTTTCGATGAGCTGGTAGAAAACGTTTTTTATTTTTTTTTTTAACTATTAATAATAGGCATACGTTTCACCACTATCTCAACTGATGGTAAGCGATGATGTGGTCGAAGACGGAGCACGTTTGCCTAGAAGTAACCTATTCACTCTTGTCTTAAAGACTCCCAGGTTGTAGCTATCTGGAAACACAGACTCTGGCAAGAAATTCCACTCGTTAGCTGTACGCACTATGAATGTGTTCCCAAAACGTTTTGTGCGTGTGGGTGGGATGTCCACCATGTACCGGTGGCGCATCGCCGTTCGTCTTGTGGTCCGATGATGGAACGGGCCTTGGCGGAATTAAATCATGTAATTCCGTCGCACACTCACCGAAATGCAACCGACAGGCCAGCAACTCGGCGTCGATGCTCAAGACTTTGGAACTTCTCTTTTCGCTATTTTTGCTGCCTCCTGTCTACGAAGACCGCGTACCTTTTGAATACTAGAGGGAATGATGACTTTGACGATTGTTTTCCTTTTAAGGTCGGAACACTTAACAGAATAAAATAAAGATTATCACCTGCATGCCTGGCAAACGGACAGTGCCACTGATGATGGCAATGCCAAGCATCTACGTCTCTAGTTAGTTTAAGGTCTTCCAAAGATTTGAGTTAGTAAAACAAACACATGAATTATTTATCAGAAGTAGCCAGCTGAGGACAGATTAAAATGAAGCTCACTCTTAATTTGTTATGAGTAAACGACTTGTTAATTCAGGAAGCACGACAGAAAGATTCCGCGCACCTTCAAAAGCGAAGAATTTCCCACTGGGTCGTTCGCTGGAAGCGTCACAATAAAAAACTAAACGTTCAAAAGCACGCTAACTAACGAGATCCCAGCAAAGTTTTATTATTGCTGTATAGCACCCATAAAAATGGCGCCTGTCGAGCTTTTATTGATCCGTGAATGGTCGACGAATGGCCCAAGACCTCTGTTACGACCAATTTAACCGATATCAATTAGCGTTGTTTGATATATTTGAAAGGTAATAAATTAGTTTTCAATTTGCGTGGAATCCTTCTTGTTTGTTATTGACACCCGAGGTACTAGGCAACCATGACTCAGAAGAGAGTTAGGAATTCCAGTATTTCGCAAATGAATTGGTGACGGTGAATTACACTTGACTTAAAGGGGATGCGATGGTTGTTGGAATGTTAAAACAATTACTGTCCAAGGGCTTCCACTAACTTTGGTATTTTTGTAATGAAATACGTTACATATTTACACGGTTCAAAAGTAACAAGATATGTTTTATTTGTTTGTCATTAATCGCGCTTCGCTCACGCACGCTGTATGATTGACGCCCGCCGCCGCCCGCGCAACGTTTTACATATAAATTACCAATTACAGACCCCTCACAGATTTCACAGAGTAGCAGAGGTGGCATTTTTACGATATTTATAATGTGTATTTATTCATACATGTTTATTTTAGAAATGCCTATTAAATTAGATATTTTTGTAGGCGTAGATAATGAAGACTGGATTTTTAATCGACGTGGATTGCATTGATTTGTATATTTTATCGATAAACTAGCATCGATTGCCTAATTGGGCTCACACGCTCTATGCAGGAATGCAGCGACCAATCAGAGATGTATTCAAATATGTCATAATTTATATCATATCCAAAGACAGTTATACACTACATCAGTTTTGGTAACCATCTTTATTAATTAACTTCGCCAGAATTTTGTTCAAAATATTGAGTAAAACTTTGTCACCCCGAAGTCATGAAATACTTGAGACCCCCGTAAGGTCTCCTAACTAATTTGCTGGATTGCATTCTTTTAAAGCAAACACACAAAAATGTTGTTGTATTGTTGCTGTTTCAATGCACTTTCCACTCCTCGAATTTATATAACATAAATGAGTGGTATCTATACATTGTAAAGCCGCCTCCAGAGTAACGGTAGCTACTTCTAATAATGAGTAATGAGCCAGAAAGAATGCAGGATAGCAACTGACGGGCAATTGATGGGAAGCATACCGCCGCATCGCTTCTGCCCGCCTGGTACATACTGTATTAAATAGACACCGCTCATTAAATGCCATGATTGATTTTGTGGCAAAACCAATACAGTAGTCGCTACCGGTATGACTTGTAATTAAAATACGTCTAATAAGACTGAGATAGGCAAACAAGTTGCTCACGAGCAAACAGTCCGTTTTAATGAGTTGACATTGATAAATGACTACCGAATTGTGAATTAGCATAAGATTCGAATAAGTTTCAAGATCAAGATTCATTCATATCGGAATTTACAAACTGATTCGCAAAGCTTTTAGAATTTAGATTGTTTATTATAATCTAAGAGGACACGGCTCGAGAATCGGAAAGATAAATTGCATGAAGCGTTGCTAGAGAAACTAAACTGCTCGACTACGTAATGTTGGATGTATTTCATTTTAATGTTCTTAACAACAGCAAATCTTTCAATCAGATACCAAGCAATCATAGGATAGCAGGTATGGTGAGTAGGCAAGCAGGCCACCCGCCGCGCGGCCGCGGGCACGCACGCGCGCCCGCCAAATTGCCCAACTGATGCAAAATATCCCCTTGAGGCTACAAGGTCTCTAACGGTTCCTTTCATGATAGAGCCTCTTATCTCATCATACACTTCCTGAGAATCACGTAATGTTGCTAACGGTTGGCACTCGCTTATATTTGTAATTTTCACTTAAAGCATTATTTTCATATTGGTTACACGGACATTGATCTGTGAATTCAAACAACGATATCTTTATTTCCACGTGCATCAAAATTGATTGTGAGAACATTACGCACGCAAGAATGTCACACCGCCACATAGTACCAGTTCCCATATTCCAGCGACAATTTCCTGGAACATTTAGCATTACACTTATAATATAATATTGCTTTCCTGTCACGTTCAAAGATGACTTTATTTTGATATTGCACGCTTGTACTTTATCACCCATTGTCTTTTTTATTCACACTCCTACGTGCCTCAATGCCGGCGCCTGAAGTTTGTACATATTTCACTAATACTTGTTACATTGTCATTCGGAGAGGTGTACGAACTGTGAAAGTGCGTTGAATGAGTATCACATGAACTGACGAGCAGGGCCCCAAGTCTGCTATTACAATAGTGTCAGAATGGTCTGTCATTGATTTCATAATGGTTGATTTTGATAAAAGCGTCATTATGACTTTCCAGTGGTTGACCACTGGAAAGTCATAATGACACTTTTATATCCAGTGGTCAACCACTGACACTCCATTGAAAGAAATGGCATAGAATCTTGTCAAGATCAACCATTATGAAATCAATGATAGACCATTCTGACACTATTGTAATAGCAGACTTGGGGCCCAGGTGTCGACGTCATCATGACAAGTTGACAGCTACGGTTGTTGAGCAAACTTAAATAGATTTTGGGGGGCTACTCTCTAAGCCCGAAGTCCGTAGTTTCGTCCTTAGTTTCGGGCATTTTCTACTCTGTACCACCTACGGACTTACCATTAGTTCCGAGCCGCTGCTGCATTCCTAACTCGAACTTAGGTCATACAACATTGATATATAAAAACCCAAGATACACACTCAGCATCTCAAAAACGTCCGCATAAAACAAGCGCACAATTTAAAATTGTGCTCTAGTTTCAAACAGTCTCGCATCGCCGCCATACTGCACTGCTTTGTAAAAACAACTTTAAGAGATCCGTATAAGGTTGAATTTGCAAAAAAAAATATATTTATAGTATAACTACACATAACTCACACATGACACTTTCGAGTGTTGCAATTTCTCGAGGCTGTGCATCTTGGGTTTTTTATATATCAATGTCATACAATGCGAAGTCTACTTCGAAAACTTTAGACTTTTGTGTCAAGTTATCAATGGAATGAACATCGAAACAAAATGGTTTTCCGACAAGCGCCTGGTTCATACTGTAATAACAAAATATCACAGCGCGAAAATGTCCGCTTCACGCATACTTCCCCGATTCAATTTTATAAAATAAACAGAGAAGTGTCACGGGGCAGGCCATAACGATTCTGTTTTACTGAGCTAGCGTGTTCCGCTCGAATAACGTACGCAGATAGGGCGCTTTTTGTTTTGCTAAAACGGGCAAAGTTGTTGCGTGCCTTCGACGCGCGACGCTCCTGCGGTCGGGATATTTTTATCCTTACTTGCTTTATATGCCAGTACCTAATCGATAGAGTAACCTTGGGAATGATAAGGTCACCGTGACAAAAATACCATATACCTATCATTAAAACACAACGACATGACCATTAACCAAATCTCCTCAATTTATATGTCGTCGAACCTAAGAGTTTAATTTAAAATATTATTCAAAAATCAGTTGGAAAAATTAAACGTTCGTGTTGAACATTGTTTGAATTAATGTGACATCCAATAAATATTACGAAACGCGTCAATGCATGTTTCGAAAATATTATTACCAGCGAACACAAATTAGGAAACGAACTCCCAGGAGAGACATATTTAGCCAATCCATTTCCTAGTGTAACCAGGAACATATGAGGAGATTTTTTTGGATAGTTTTTCAGTGTAGCATCAATTAGGAAACGTTCTGTGAGATCCGCCTCGACGTTAGCGCTCCGTTGGCGACAATTAGAACTGCTATGGCGCCCGCGGGACACTGCCGGATGCCCGGAATGTCAGAACTCTTGGCGCGGTATGCGACCCTGGTAATTATTCTCGGGTGATGCACGGTCTATTGCTCCTGGTGACTAATTAAAAACAATTTCCGTGATTTATTTATTAGTGGTTCGTTATTTATGAGTCACTCCAAATAGAGCATAGAGTTATAACTATATTTTATCAAAAGTTCAGAGGATAAAGTTGCATGTTATACAAGCGAGGAGCAAACACAGTTGAATCTGTGATTAAGAATATTATTTTACATATTCAAGATTTTCTTTACATGGCCAATATATTTTCCAGGGCACCTTATTACCTTATGGAACCAAGCTTACTTATTGGCATCTCCCACGATCTAAAAGTTTCTGCAAACATTCGAACACATTGGTCCAACGGTGCGGAGATATCAATTAATGTTAACTAACCTGTGCTAAGTGGCTTATCTCTGCGCGGTAAGTAAATAGTTGCATGTTGTTTTAATAATTTTCCCATCCTGGTAAATCAAAGATGATAATCTAAGCACGCACGATATCAAGTAACAAGATACTGTCCCATACAATTAAACATGAAAATCATAAGAACGCAAGATATTTCATGTAATAACGACTAGTGATGAGCAACGCTATCTATCGATAAATCGGAGACGCGCAGCGGGGGCCGGCTTATCGACTCGGCATCTGGCGCCTAAATTCTTACATGCAACGTACACCGGTTGTAAATAAGGCAGGAATCGCCACTGACAGACGGACAGACCAACGGAACAATATACGAGTGTAGCTATGCTAGTATGGACATGGCCCAGCCAATTTAAAATCAATAAACGGTTTATAATAAATCACAGGCAAAAAAAACGTTCAATAAATCAAGAAACTGTCTGAGCCAATTCGAATGAGCATGGAATCTATTACTGTTTTATACAATTGAATAATTAATTCATAATTAATTATAAAAATTCGGAGAGAAAACATAAATGTTGTAAAGATCAACAAACACGGAACTCCCACTATTAAAAGCATATAAAAGTTGTCAAGACCCATCCCGTTTTCTCTATATTATTTATGTTGTTTTGCTCAAGCAGTACTGCCACTACTTTTTCACCGTATCAAAGTATTTATTTGTAATATGCAAACACTCAGCTAGATCTCCAAAGTCCTAACGTCAGCAAAAGCTTATCAGTTTTCATAATCAAAGATTAAATAGAATGTTGGAACGACAGGTAGACACTGAGATACAAACCTGCACTTGCTCACACCTCCTAAATATCGACTCTATCACCTTACATACAAGGTTCAAAGTATGTCTTATATTGAACTAATAAATTTGAGGAGTATCATGACACGTGTCAGTTTCGCTGGGAGCTGTCAGAGCAGAGTAATATATTTATTTATGTGCTGCCGCGGCTGCCGTGCAGCCTCTGTCAATGATGACGTGAGACCGGTACCGGAATACTTCCTGAGCACCTATGACGTCCTGGTACTATGAGCGATATGCGATAGGAAATTAACAACAGAAAACTTGATTAAAAATTGGATGGATATCTCACACAGTGTTTGAACAGGAAATTGCTGTAGTAAGCAGTTTAAATTCACACAAATTACAATAATTCCCTAAAATAACACAGATTTAAAATCAACGGGCCTCGACTTAAATTCTAGAAAATTTTAAGCCTCGATTTCGATACATCTTTGACAGATTTTTAACGTGTTATTTTAACACTATAGAAAATTTTAGGCTCAGTAGTTTCGGAGATAAACAAGGAATATTCATTTTTCGTCTAATATCTTGAATAACTTCAAAACCACTTATTTAAATTATGATAAAAATGTAATTAAAACCCTCATAGTAAGCCCTTTCATTTGATATTATATCACACGATATTGTTCAAAAAACTTTTTCTTTCGTACTAAAAATTTAATCTTTTACGTAACGCGTCCGTGTTTGGGTCACAGAAGTCCATATGTGTACCAAATTTCAGCAGAATCGGTCTAGTGGATCCGGAGAAAACAGGCTGTGCCAGACAGACGGACAGACACCCGAGTGATCCTATAAGGGTTCCGTTTCTTGTTTGAAACCCTCAAAATAAGTAGAATTCGCACTCAGATCCAATTTTTGTAAGAAAACGGGGTAACCTTTAAACTGAGTCAAACTCACCGTATTGAATGCAGTTAACTTATGTGCATACTAGATCATACAATCCTTATATTATTGCAAATTAAACGTCCCAGCGTCGCAGTTATCATATAGGACTCACATATAGAACGTTTTATATTTAATTAGGTACGCGTAATTATGCGCACTTACTAAGCTAATATATTGGGTCTGTATGTTTGCTTTCACTTCATTTGCTATGGATTCCTGGTACCATGTGTTTGCTACTCCGTGCTAAATAATTTAAAATACATATTTTTGTATCAAATTTTTGTAAATGTGAAAATGAAATGATATCAGATACTTATACTATTTTTTTCAGTGGTCTATAACAATATTATTAAGTATCAAGATTTTTTAGTAGCAAACCTATCATCTTGTCTCCAATGCATGCCACACTGATTTCAATATTACCATAAGAAATTAATGCAGTTTTATAAGAACCTTCTAAATGAAATTTTTGTATAAAAGTTTAGATAAAATTATTCACCACATTTTTCCATTGCCACCCAGAACATAATTTCCATTTACAAAAAATTTGAACTAAAAAAGCAGCCATTAATTTATCAAAAGTTTAATTATGAAATATGCACCAATAAATCGTTGTCGTTTGTACGGACGACAGGCATAGCCGGGATTCCGACTGTGTATATGTTTTTTGTCCCGCTCGCACCGACTATAAACACGACACGGTTAATTAAAACGGTATATTAGCATAAACAAATAAAATGCCCCATTACGAATTCAATTTACAATCTTTGAAATCGGTTAAATTAGTCGCAGTAAATAATATCTCGGCTACAGTTTCGATAATAGCGTTGGGGCGCAAGCCACGAGCGGAGCGGGTCAAACACCTCAATGGCTGTGCAGCCGGTCGATTCTGTCGACATCTCACCGTGACCACATAAGTGGAGTGAACGACAAGTGAGTTGTCATGCCATCTTGTTTGTATGGTTTGACAGCTCACCTGTCGTTCACTTCGCCCAAGTGTTCACTTCGATATGTTTACAGAATCGCACTGCAGGACATCTTCGAATCACTGACAAAATCTCATCGTGTCGGTTTGCAGCGGGGAATGATAGGCTTTTGGGGGGAAAATTGTTCATGATAATTCTATTCTTCTCTATTTCTAAGTTAATAAGTGACGATTTTTTGTTTGTGTTGTTATAATTAGGACCGGTCGATGTGGCGACTCTTGGGGGAGGCCAATGTCCAGCAGTGGACGTCTTTAGACTGAAATGATGAGAAAGTTTCAATTTCATAAGATAGCTGTTAAACTGTTCATTGTATTTGTATATCAGGACACCGTTCCCACAGTCCCACTGTATAAAACTTTTGAAGGGTTGGTTTAAATACCCCTCCGTTCCTATCGAAGTTCAAAGCGCAAGGTCATATTGCTGTAAACCCCGCTACAGCTTACAACTTAAAGCAGGTAACACGTGGGGTAGCGTCACCCGCGCGGTGGATCGATGCCTTCATTTAAATGTGCTGCGTTGAATATGGTAAATAGTGCAAATTATTAATTATACGCTTATTTTATACAATTAATGTAGTATTTGATTGATTCACTACCGGTCCGATACATAATTTAATATTTTATGTGGTGCAGTGAAGTCCGAATGTTATTTTTATCATCCTAAATATTTAAGATTTGGGATAAAATAATTTAAATATAATTAGCGTGCTAGCTTATTATTGTTTTTTCGTACTAATGTATGGGAAAAATCTAACCTGAAAATAAGTTATAACAAGATGCAGAATGTATCAATCTTGAAGAACTTGAAGAACTTTGGTAGGGTGTGACTAGGAATGTAGAGGAATGAGGAGGTGAGAGTAGTCAACTATCGCTTAGTGATAACTATTGCAGAGACCTTCTTCGAACAATTGACAGATTATAAATTATAATTTACTAGTGGACGTCACGCGGTTTCACCCGCGTAGTTCCCGTTCCCGTGGGAGTACGGGGATAATATATAACCTATGTTACTCCCTGATAATGTAGCTATCCAATGCTAAAAGAATTTTTCAAATCGGTTCAGGAGTTTCGGAGCCTATTCAATTCAAACAAACAAACAAATCTTTCCTGTAGATGTCTGTAATTTGGTTTGTACAAACACTTTTACTAGTCAAATCAAAATAATATTTAATAACTAGATGAGTTCGCTGTTTCCATCTCAAAAAACTGGCCAAGTGCGATTCGGACTCGAGTGCAAAGGATTCCGAACGAATTTAATTTCTTTTGACATGCTATTTTAATATTATAGACTTCTCATAGGTTTTCCTGTAATCTGTAGGTAAAGATCTATTGTCTCCATTTTTTTTTCAAAATTTTAGGTTTAGTTGTTTCGGAGATAAGGATTGTCATTTTTCGTCTAATTTCTTGAATCTCCAAAACCATTTATTTTAAAATATAAAAAAAATATAGTAAAAACCCTCACTTACTTAAGGCCTTTAATTTGATATGTCACACAATATTGTTCAAAACACTTTTTTTTAATTTTCAAGTTTGACCCCCAAAAGTAAACCCCATACTAAAAATTTAATAGTTTACGTAACGCGGCCCTGTTTGGGTCACAGAAGTCCATATGTGTACCAAATTTCAACGAAATCGGTCCAGTGGATCCGGAGAAAACTGGCTGTGACCGACGGACAGACAGACACCCGAGCGATCCTATAAGGGTTCCGTTTTTAGTTCGGAACCCTAAAAATGCACCGAAACATACTCAGATGACATCTTTTTTTAATTAAATCCAGACAATATCTTGGTAAGATCATAAATATGAAAAATATGCATGATTAGTGTCTGAGATGGTCTTTTGAGCCATGTACATACAGATCTGAGTAGATATACCCAGTTAGGTACGTTGATGATAATGAAGGTATAACACCAGAAGAATAATAATTACGGTTCTACGAAACCTGTGACGTAATTTCACGACACGTCGATATCTTTGCAGGCTTGACAACAACAGCTATACCATCACCCAAATATGAACAGACAAATATATCCTTTAAATTACACACGTAACGTCAATCACGGTACTAGGAAAGCAGGAATTAACAGTAATTACACTTGTCCGAATCAAGCGCGTGCACAGGTATGCTGCCCCCCCCCCTCTCCGAACCCCGCGTGCCCCCTGCGGGTGCGCACGCGGCGCGCGGCGGGGCGCCATTGTCCCGCTGTCAGGCAAGACCCGCGCCCCACACAACGACCCGGTAGGCACGACCTGACTGCTGGAGTATCGATAGAGATATGGCCAGGTTCATACCTCGACGGCTCGACTAGTTAGGTTAATTTTGGATTTTTAGCAAATTGGCAACATAATGCTAGGATTGGTTAAAGGTTAAAAGTTCACAACTAACCAAATGTCTATAATAAAATTGCGCAAAATCGTATGTAATTTAAGAGTAAATGCTGTAATTAGCATTGAAGCATTCAGGGATCCCCATGGCTATTCTACAAAAAGACATTCTAACAAACGTTTTTACATAACAATATAACCGACTTCCAAACAAAACACTACGTATAAAATAACCTTAATTTCGGAAATCGGTGTTTTTGGTTTTGTTTCTTTGTTTTTTAACACTGTTTTATTTTTTCACTTTTAATTGGTGATACTAGGCCGACGTCTTCGTCTACGCAGACATTTAAATAAACAAAAATGCACATAAAATAAAAACTACCACACCTAACTGAATTAAATTTACGGGGCCAAATGGCAAGTATACCGCATCGAACTAAAAAAGAATCACAGAAATCGGATCAGAAAACTCGGAGTAAACGGTGTACATAAATAAAGAAAAAACCTCCTCCTTTTTGTTGGAAGTTGGTTTCAAACTAAGCTCAAACATGCAATACGCGCAAGTGCTTGAAAATCGATTGAACTTATTACTATTCGATAATGACACATCAAAATGAGACAATAAACACGCAATGGTGTTTAAGTATACAGAATTAACATGTAATCATAACATTAGCTATTTTACTGTCCTTGTCAACCTGTACGTTATTAGTTTTAATTATATGTAAATTAACGAACAATAAATACTAAAATGAAATTATCGACAGCGCGCCGCACTAGCCGGCGCCTGCTCCCAGCGCGCCGCGGGGACGCATTGTCCGCGCGTCTAAGTGCCTCATATTCGGTTACCCAACTATATTACATGACTATACGCAATATCGATATCTCACACGAAACAAATCACGAACATCCTTACTCCTAAACCTACACAATCAATTTTCAACTTTAATTTTTGGAATTGAAAGCTCATTTTTGTGTGTATGTAAATTGGGTGATTATGGCAGTTAGTTTGAAATATAAAACGATATAATTTTCATTTTACTACTCCTTGAATACACAAGAGGTTTAATAAATAACGAAACAAAGCTCACACGTCGCACCTTATTTGAAGGCAGTTTTGTCAAGTATTGTCTCAGCTTCACATATAATTTATATTATTGTATAATAGATTTGGAAGAAAAAGAGATATTTTTATAGCGGGTAGAGCAGACGATTTATCGCATGGTTTTAGTTAATAAGTTATAAAGTTAATTTATTTTATAATTATTGTAACTTGTTTTGGTGTTAGTATATCATTTTTATGTTTTGTTTGCATGGGTTGTTGATATGTAGAAAAACTTAGATTAAATTAGCAATAAACATTATTTTTTTTTATGAAACTTCTGAGAAAACTACGACGTTCTTTAGTCAGAAATATTGTACAGTAGCGTTATAGACATTTAGGGATAAGTATTTTTAATGCAAGATTTTATTTCACTTTATCTTAACGATATTTTAAGGTCCCAATGAGAAAGCTCCATTAATAACTTTAAAAGCTTTTACCGGGTCTGAAAAAACTGCAGATAACATAACCTTACTTAATTTGTTGATATTGCAATCTTGTTCACCGTATTAACACTTACCTAATTTCTTATATTCAATTTCAATTCTCCGATTAACGTTTCTGGATGGAACCAGCCGTATCGGATCAATAAACACTATAATGGATGTTCCACAGTTACTGTAAACAACTCGGGAACTATGTTGCAGTACTTGTTATATTTGATTGTAAGTATCGGGTAACAGGCAATCTCTTTTATCGCGTAATTTAATACTTAAGCATTTATCAATTACTTTGAAATGCACTTTGCGTAAAATATCATGATAATTTCTCTTGTCACAGTAGATATAATTTTCAACTGAGATAAATATTTTCGTGAGAAATATGGCCATCTTTACGCTGTAGCGAATGGGGTCAAACGCGGCTAACTCTTCTAGCCAGTGCTAATGTGAATGAATTTTGTCGCTTGCATTGTATAACGGAATATTTATAATTTAAGTGACTACCAAACTAATATTGAACGTCATTTTCTCCCATCCTGAATTACTCTTTGCGACACTCGACTAATTTAGTTCACCTGCATCTTCTAACATATAGACAAAATTCACGAATTTTTAGTAAGCATTTAGGTACTTACCTCAGGGTCAATCTTCTTATACTCAGGGTCCTCCTCATCCACCTCAAAGTACAGCTCCGTGGAGGTCAGGGACACGGTACCAGGCGCCACCAGCCCTGGGGCCACCAGCCGCGCCTTCGTGCTTATGTTCACCGGACCTGAGGAGTACCAGGAGTCAATATTGAATACGATGTCGGGTTCTAAAAGGTGATAAATTCATAAATACCTCATCGCTCGCCGTTTGAGAAAAAATAGTATACGGAAAGGGATTTTGTGACTTCGGTTTTTTCTAGTTATGCATCTTAAAACATATTATGGCGACTTTTATTCACGCCACGACTAAGATTCGCGTTAGGACCGTGTAACGCCTGACGAAATATTGAATGCAACTAACACAAACGATGCTGCTCAAGTATTTCGGTCAAGCTTTGAAAAATTCAAAACAAGATTTTTAGTCATGTCATGGTTCCTTTTCGACCATCGTTTTAAAACACAGAATGATGTTTTAATACATTTTGCGTTTAATGCATTGAGTGATTTATGGTGCAAGTTGGCCCAAAAGATGAATTATTCATCGCTCGTTATTGGTGGCAAAACGGTCTTGGCGAAGTATGCCAACATGACATAATATTTAACTTTAATTGTGATTAATTGATCAAAAACCCTGCAACATTATGAAACACTAGGTGTGTTTAATAATGTCTTTAATTGAACTATTAAGAAAACGTCAGCGTCAAATAGCGCCTGAAGTAATATTAAAGGCAACGCTCACAAACAATTTTGCTATAGTATTTTGGTCAGGCGCTAAAAGTAAAAGGAAAGATCAGTAGTGACATGGGATACAGATAACTAGATTTTAGGACTTATTAATACCGCGAAAATCATTGAAAAGAAGAATTATTTTATTTGAATAATAAATGGGTTACGTGTCAATTTAATTGAATATATTCTTTATTCAATTAAATTAATCCGATAATATGGCCCATATTCGTTTTATTCGATACTAGGAGATCACAGAATAAAGAAGTCCTTCCTTGTAAAAAATCAAATAATCAAACTTAAATCGATACTTACCAGTAAGGTCGGCATCGATTTCTCTGTCGTCTACCAGGAGTTCAGCGTCGTCTAAGAGCTCGGCGGCCGCTGTCGTAGGTAACTGCGCCCCGCGACCCGCGCCTCCCGCCGCTATCCTAGAGTGCAGTTCTTCCGTTGCCTGCGAGTAAATTATAAAAAATATTGAAATGATTCCTTTGTACCAGTGTGAAAAAGAGATGTAGTTATTCAGTTCATTTAGCGATATCCCGTTTAAGTTACCGAACAAAAAATTCGTACATCTTACGTACTGTGAACGGGTTAAAATAGTACCAGGCTATCATAAGACAGGGAGAGCTCTATGTACCTGTAGGATGGCGTCGTGGTGGTGCGTGCTGGGGTGTGGCCTGGCTAGCGCAGCAGCCACATGCCGTCTCCCTCTCGCATCGGGGACCAATCTTCTTCGCCGACGCGCGTCGTCTTCCCAAGAATCTAGCTTCCAGAATTGACTGCCACTGCTAAATATCATAGATTTTTTTTTTATGAAATGCTTATGTCATAATAGGTAATTCGTAAGGATGTGGGTGTGGGGATCCGTGTTAGGTATTTCAACTGCACAATTATGTATAATTATTTAAAATTATATTCATTCTATACGTAATCATTTCAGTTTTAAATATTAAATTTTATTTGTTGTACACCTACTTAATATAATTTCTACAGCCTTCTACAAAACATTAGTGTTCGAAATAATGAGTTGATTGGCTGCCTACATTGGCTACGATTCTAATTAGCAAAGCTTGGAAGAAGTCTTACTGGAATAAAAATGTCGAATTTGATTTTGTGGTCGCCATTTCATATCCTTGCATCTGTGTTTGCCTAGTACAGTTTGCAAACAATAAGAACAACAATGCGACCGTTATATGTATAGCTCTGGGGCCAAATATTGGCACACCTTGGGCCTACCTATTTATTTATCCATTGATACGTTGGCAGCAGACGGAGGATTCCCTTGCATTTTTTAAAGTTAAAATCTTTTTCCGTGTAATAAAAATTTAATGAATCATGGCGATGGAAAAACAGCCCTAAATCAAAGTACGTACTTACATGAATATCATTGGATTTTTGCAAAAAGAGGTTAGTTATCTCTTTCTTCTCAGAGCCTCTGGTGTCCCACGCTGGGCAAAGGCCTCTCCCATATCCTTCCAGACACTCTTTTCTTGCGCCACCTCGAACCAACCTTCGCAGTGTGCGTCCAGGTCATCTCGCCACCGCTTTCTGGGCCGGCCTCGGCGACGCCGTCCACCCTCTGGCACCCATTGCATGGAGATTTCAGTTCAGCGTGTCCATGTCTTATTCTTCTCAATAAGACATGGGTATTCTGCAAACTATTGGATTTGGATGGGATTTAAAAAAACATGTATTTACCCTGGATGCGGCGTGGCGTGCGAGGCGGCGTGGCGCAGCTTGTCGAGCAGGCGCGCGGCGGCCGCGTGGTCGCGTCGCCGCGCGGCCGCGATCAGCCGCTCGCATGTTCGTTCTTCTTCCGCGCGCTCGGCGCTACTCGTTGCACATAAGCACTAAGTACATAAAGATTGATTTATATTAAATCATTTATTGAAATAATAATCCTACTGACCAATTTTGGCCATGGCAGCTAATCTTTTCGAGACTAGCCATCGGCACGGGCAATATTATACTGCAAAAGTATGTTTGCAAACGCAGATGCACTTCCACTTCGCTCTCATAGCCCGTTGGGTGACGACCGGAGAGACATCTGGCGCAGGATTAACAGCTTTACGTCCTTTCGAGGCATGGGGGTGCCACACCATCACCTTCCAAACTCTGTCGCAGTTTGATTCCTAATGGAACTTATTATTTTTGGCAAAATTGTATACATTAAAACCACGTCCCGAACCAGCTTTAACCAGGCTTACCCAAGCTTAATAACTAGATCGATAAAAAGTAGTTCTTTACAATTTTCATATCTCACCTCAAAGTCTGCATGTTTGAGCACATCATCGGCCCTCATCCTGTTCAGTATAAATTCAGCCTCATTGGCGACCCTCACGATGTGGTCCCTCATGGCATGGGACAGCAGACGACCCTCATTGATCAGCTCGATGAAGGCCAAACCTGCGTGCTTCTGCAACGAGTTCTGCCACTCTTGAGAGCAAAGCAGCATCACCAGTTCCACCACTGATGTGCTGGATTTGAAGGTTTGGAGACCTGGGCACGTTAAATCAGATAGTTAATTACCAGGAGCGCACGAGTTATTAGGCCTCTTTGTTATTCTACCCATACCATCTACAACCATGAGCATTTCTTCTAGGAAAGCTGTTTGTTAGAACCACATCCAAAGCCCATCTAGAATCTAATAGCCTCTATATTGCCAGCTACACCAAAAGCTTTACGAAAAGTTATTCACTACTTTTCTTACGATAGGGAACGTGCAGAAACTATAGGTGGCAGCACAGAAATGTTATTGTCAAGTATATTTTACCTATAAGTTTCGAATTGGCAACGCTAGATGGCGCAGTCTACTTCGTGCTCGTTCCCGTAAATTGAGGTGGCAGCACAGAAGTGTCAATGTCAAGTATTCTGAACCTTACAAGTTTCGAATAAGCGACACCAGATGGCATAGTCAACGCCGTGCACGTTCCTATAGAATGCCCAGCAGTTTATCCAGAAAAGGTACCTCAAATCATTCCTTTTACAGAGCCTTCAACATATCACCGATTGTGAGTACATTTGTTATACATCTTAAAACATTTAAAAGTTTAACACTTTTCCCAACAATTCCCAACCATGTTTGTATCGCTAAGCAATATTCCTCCATATAATAAAGAAGCAAGCATGATAAGCCACTACCATGCCTAATACCGGTCTACCTTTACCCTCCATCAGCAGCTCCTGTCCGTGGCTGCCCACCAGGGTCTTAGACAGGAAGGGAGCAAAGTCTAGCATGATCTCCCTGAGTAGCGGACACACGGGCCCCAGCGCTGTCTCTAGCTTGTGAGTGAGGGAAGCCTCCCGGGACACGCCGTCCGCTGACATTGTGCTGTTCATTGCGCTTAGACCCGCGAGGGTCTCGTTGTCCTGGGGAGAAGAGGGTTTTTAAAAGGTGGATACAATAAATTTTGGTCTAAGCAATCAATAAGTTAAAGATAGCAACATAGATTAGGATTTTCTAATCCTAGTATATAAAATTCTTCCATTACTGACTGATTCAGTGAGTGACTGACAGACGACCCACAGCCGCACATATAAGCCGGTGGACCCGGCCGCCAAAGGGCGGTCGTCAAATAAACCATATCTGAGGCCCTTGAGGCGGTTTAGAAACTCTGACACTAGGGCGTGTGGGGTCGTTAGACCTTACTGCCCACACGATAAGAAGAAGAACGCACAGCCGAAACTAAAGGTTGCAGAGAGCTTAAATTTGGCATTTAGGCTCCTTAGGGGGTGTACGCGAGCAATAATAGAGGATTTCCCAAAATTCTTACGGGAACGGGAAAATACGGGACATGCTCGTACAAAGTCACGCGCAAAAGCTAGTTTTTATATAACTTTTAGTTGGCCAAGTCTAACATTATATTTTGATAATTTCGTTGTAAATAATCTGCAGTCGTTAAGGATTGTCAGAAGCCACAATATCTGACACTAGTCTTGTCAAGAAGTATCTTGTTACTCAGTTCTGGGTTGTGAAGTGGAGTGCTTCTGGGCTGTCCTTAAGTACAAACTGTCAAATTCTCGCATCTGCCACGTCACCCTTGAAGAGCCACTGGTTGCTGCCATTGGTTTTATCGGAAAAATGCGATAAAGGGGTTCGAACTTTTTTCTATGGGAGCTAGCATAGTCCCTCCCCGCCCGCAATATCTTACATGCATGTATGGGTAGAGGATACTTAAACAAGCAAAATATGTTAGCAAAATGGTGCCCTAAAGTGTCACGTTGCCGAGATATTATAAGGTAAAGTCACCATTATGAGAACAATGAAAATCATTAAAAATGAACTTATCACGCGCTTAAATGTAGTAGATTGTATTCTTATAATATTTTTAGGTTTGATTTAACCATTTAAGTATATAAATTAAACACTATTCTTTTGCGAAGTTCTTAGTAAGTGGTTTTCACGTGTTTTATTTTTACTTTCTTCCAAAAAATGATTAAATCAAGCTGGGAAATCTTATTTGAATTTATTCTAATGCTTATAAGCACATAATTAAGTAATTTTTAATGATAGTCATGGTGTCACGTGGTGACTTTACCTCGAAATTTTCGGCAACGTGTCACTTTAGGCCACCATGTTCCGAACATTTCTTGTTTGTTGAACTGTCCTCTACCCATATATGCATGTTAGATCGTGCGCCGGAACTTTAAATGGCGGCGGAGGTGCTATGCCACAATGGTTCTATGCCCTTTGGCATTCGTCCTTAAAGACACGAACAGATGAAGAGATAGGCGTCCCCGTAAAATACTGTTATTCAGCTGACTCCGGTTTGAGTGGAAGCCAACTAAGGCTAGGAAGATGAGATGAGATGTAAAATAATCTCAAGAAAAACATCGTTTAATCATTTTAATTTTCTTATAACAAACGAGCTACCTAGAATCATTTTCTGACTCCTGAAATCTACTAGGATATCATAGACGCTATGTGAACTAAATTGGTTCCAATCAGACTACGTATCACTTACTGGATGCAGATGCCTCTGCGCCGCCTGTAGGTTCCTGTTCTGATGCCTCTGTGTGAGATGGTGGTGCGACTCTGAGTTCCGCATGTGGATTTGTTTGTCTATATCTGAAATACAGATGTTTATTTAGACTACTAGGTTATATAATAAATATGATATCCAGCTTGTAACTGTCTTTAATGCACGACTCTCTTCATAACACATCGAGAAGAATGTTACCCCACGCATCCAAATAGTTGATTTGATACCAAATCATTAATGCACATTTCTTTAAGAGATTATTTCAATGCAACTCATCTATACTAATATATAAAGCTGAAGAGTTTGTTTTTTTGTTTGCTTGAACGCGCTAATCACAGGAACTACTGGTCCGATTTGAAAATTTTCAGTGTCAAATAGCCCATTTATCGACAAAGGCTATAAGCTATATATCATCACGTTAAGACCAATAGGAGCGGAGCAGACGAAGTTGCGCGGGTCAACTAGTACTAATATATAAAGCTGAAGAGTTTGTTTGTTTGCTTGAACGCGCTAATCTCAGGAACTACTGGTCCGATTTGATAAATTCTTTCAGTGTTAGATAGCCCATTTATCGAGGAAGGCTATAGGCTATATATGATCAGCTATAGGCTCTATATGAACGCTTAGACCAATAGGAGCGGAGCAGTAATGAAAATTGTGACGCAGACGAAGTTGCACGGGTCAGCTAGTAAGTAATATACCTTAAGTCTGTAGTTCGATCTATGACAACCACAGTCATCAGGAAACTTTTGGAAGCTCTGAACTATCAGTTTTCCTTTCTGTAAGTACAAAGAATTAGATTGAACGTCACGGTTACCTTCATGTATGTTCCCCTCGTGGTCGCGCGTCCTGCCCGTGATGGTGGCCGGTCCGCGCTCGCCGTCCTCGTTTAAGTTCACGTCTGTCCAAGATTCGTCGTTGCTTACCTAGAAAAGTTATCAAATATTTAATTAAACTTCCAAGTTATTTATAAGTTCCCTCTCACCCGACACAATAATGTTTGTTTTGAAGATATTCGACCTTTTTCAATGTACCTAATATTGGCATTAATCGTCCGATTGTCTTCTTATATTCGTACCAAACTAATAAGTTCGATTGGAAACTATCCAAAAAAGTATAGTAAAGTAAAAGAATACTATCCAAAGTAGAGAGAGATAGAAGATCGCTTTACTACTAAGTCGAAAGAGTTTTATCTTCATATCTCTTTCATACTTAAACGTAAAGCAATGTTGTATCCTGCTGTCAAATCCCACGTCTTAGATTGTCACGAATATGTACAGTAAAGCACACTCTTAAAGCGCTTATTACTCAGGGCCCGGTGACAAGGGTGGGCGTGGCCCCTAACTAGGGAGCCGCTTATTACACTAGCCGGTCGATTCGGCCCTTACTCAGTTCTGAAGTGACCAGGGTCGGCAACATGTGGGGAATTCTCCAAACTGCGGGGAATCACAAGTTTATTGGGGACGGGCAAGATGTGTGTGATTTTATTCTTCTGATATTATTCTAAATATCGAATTTGTGGGGAATCAGAATTTATTAAATTGGTTTTGGCAACACTGCTCCTTAACTCCCTAAACGCTATTACACAGCCCGGTAGTAAGGGAGTTAGGGAGCTAACTAGACCAGGCCGCTCCGGTCACTCCCTAACTCTTATTACATCACCCTAAATAGGTGAGATAGTGGTCAAACGCGAGCCTATAAATACTAAAAAAAATCGGGATTTAGGGCCCTGAATACCGTGTAGTGTAATAAGCGCTTTAGTGTGCTTTCGGGAACATTTGCAAAAACAAAAGTGATGTTGTCAAATTCTCTTTATGTTTTTTTCAATTAACGTCAAAAATGAAGATGGAAGCTGTCTCAAAACAATTATTAATCCTCATACGTACCGGATGCTTATTATCATCGAGCGCGATCTCGCTGGAAGTCTCGGGGTCGTTGTTGGTGGTCTCGTTTGAGTTAAGGTGGAACGAGCCGGCGTCCTCGATCGAGTCCACGCTCTGCGGACACACACGCGTGATACACTCCGTCCCACTACACGTCTAGCAGACCTAGCACGACTAGCTCACTCCTAGCACGACTAGTTGACGACTAGACATATATTATGTACAACGTGGAACAGAATAGGCTTGTCCACTGAAAAAATCTAATTATTCCATCAGTTAGATTATCAATAAATATCTAACCCGTTTTTTTTCTTTTGTTCCGTAAACCAAAATTGACGAAGATACGACGCTTGTAAAATTCTCAATACGTCACGCCGTGGTATAATTTTTAGTGCGTTTTGACGTCACGAGGGACTCCCGAGTTTTGACGCGTTTTATCTTTGTCAATATTAATTATTTTTCAATACTCTAACTGACGGACTTAATAGATTTGCAATTTATTGATGGTGGAAATTAGCCTATAAAGGGGTCATCATGATCAACTTTTACTGTGGGACCAACGCCGAATACGTGAAATAAAATCGAGTGCTACATTGATCTGCGCATAACTCGGCAAAATGTACTGAACAACAGATTTTTTTCACGCTACCGGTGATGGTCCCATAGTAAAAGTTGATCAGTATAATATACATATACTTACCCCATTTCAGGTATTCCATTAATTCTGTTACACATTGTACAGGGAAACACTAGCAACAGATTACTTAGGGGCCGTTCAAGTATTACGTAAGCACCAATGGGGTTGGGGAAGGGTCTTCACTATGCTTATTTTTGATGACATGGGGGACGGCGGGAGTTTAAATGGTGATTACGTCAGCATCATTTACATACTTTTTTTGTTTACAAATCTTAGGAGATTCTGATTTGACATAATTATGGCTAGTTATTTGGTTTTACCCTCACGCGATGTTTCATAGTTAAGTAAGAAATAATAGAAGTGGGGGAAATAAGTCCCGGGCGAGTAAAAATGCTAACGTAAGCATAGGGGGGAGGGGTAAGAGCTATGATTACTATCGCTGCCAAGGGGAGGGGGGGGGTTAAAAATGACTAAAATTCTGCTTACGTAATACTTGAACGGGTCCTTATGGCAATCTGCTTTTAATCTAATTCAAAGTTAGGGAAAGCTAAACAATGATTTGAATGTCTATTAAGTCTTTGCTAGATGTTTAGGGGATCTAATCAATAATTTTCACACGAAATCTGACTATTTTTAGTTCATGATTAACTAATTCGGGACTTGGTCTAGTGATTTTTTTCTGGGGAATATTAAATTTTGAATTTTAACACAGTATGGAATCCAGAGCTTACCTTTTTTAAAGTTAAAAATTCAAAATCAGTGAGAATAATCTACTAGGTATGTGGTGAAAACAGTGAAAAGAGAATGATAATAATAAAAAGGTGGACAATACAGTAAAACAACATGCTTTAAAAGAATCCAGTGAAAGCAAGCATAGCAGACACATGCCGGAAACACACTTATGTTACAAAGAGGAAATATTTTGATAGAACACACGAAACATTTCACAATAGAATCAGAAATTTAAAATTTCCCATCCCCGTTTTGATTTTATACATACATAATTATAATTTAAACCATTTCATGTTTCTTCTTAATTAATTATACATTCAATAAATATTTGTACATGATATATATTATTTTAAGTACTATCGTGTCTGGTGCTTTGTGCTTTTATTTTTTTGTGATTTCTTTTTAAAATCATATACTTACATACAAGTGAGCGTGGCTAGCCTATATTGTGTCGATTTATTTAAATATACATATTATGTATGTATTGTGGCAAGCCTGTGTATATGTGTTCATGATTGGAACTGCAACGTATTCGTCGCCATTTTGTAAATTCTTCATCAGAATAAATAAAATGGCACCGGAATCACATTTCAAATTAAAGGATATTTACATACTATGTGACAGTAACATCAACAAAAGTACCAGGATTACAGAACCAATCAGGAGTGTCAACACTAAATTCCATGTTCACACAAAGTTAGAATGTGTACAAACCAAATTGACCACCGACACCGTTATCCCAGACAATGTTTTGGACCTTGCGGTTGGAGGCTTACAACAGGACAATAACAATCATTTATTACATTAATTCAAAGCCAGATAAAATAAAGATACACTGAGAATACATTGCTAGATTTGATTTTAAAGAAACATTTTAAACCCATCTACTATTACCAGAAGAATTTAAATAACTCCCCCTAGTTTTTAATAAAATATTGAAACTACACAGCAACCCCAAAGATGACAGTTAAGGAGACGCAGTAACTAATAGAAAGAGATAGAGTATCGGCCGCCTCCCTCAGATCTACTAACCTTGGGCTTGAGCTGGCTTTTGATTCGGAGGCTCGACTTGAATAGCGGCTCTTCCTTTTCCGAGGCCGGCGACAAGTCCGGCTTATCGCTAGACTTTGCTTTCTCTCCAGTACTAGGCTTCAGTTCGTCAGTAGTCGTTTCAATTTTCGCAACACCCTCTTCTTTCCCATCCGTCTCCTTTATTAATTTTATTGCAAAAGCAAAACAAAACGAATATAATGAAGCGTCCACGTATGACATAAAATCTTCCACATTTAATGTTTCATTTAACATATATTTAATAGCGACATCGATAACGAAAACCAAACCAATTTGGTAAACAGCAAACCAATTTGCCAAACACAATGAAACTGATGACTAGACTCTGCTAGAAGGGACGGACTTCAGAATAGCATGCGCATAACGCTAACGTAACCTAGTTCTAGGACTAACCTCATACTCATGAACACTATACTCTACTTACAGTAAAATTTCTTACTTTCATGTAGAACACCTAAATTAGGTTCGTATAAATGGGAAAAACATGCTAAGGAAAGAGAAATTTAGAATAACAGATCAGTATCATCAAATCTAATACTATGGAGCCTAAAAATAAAAGCTTTAAAAATAATTTTGATAACTACTAACGTAGTAACGAAACATGGTTCAGGATGAGACAAAAGTAAGCTTTTATGTTTAGCGCCAATGGACTACAAGTAATAACTTACTGCCTACAGAATTTATTTCAATACTCACAAAATTCTTAAAAGTAGAAAAAGAAAGACAGGGGTCTATCAAAATTCTTACATGCAGTTATGATCCGTACACAAACACGATTAAGTCTATAATCGCATACGAAATCATCCACATAGTATGAAAAATTGTAATGATCTTACCTTCATGGATGGAGAGTCCAAATCGTTAATGGTGGAATTATTCTCATCGACCACAATCATGGCGTACTCCACGTCATCTCCATTGTGTTCTATGGGGGACATAGAAATGTCATTGGTTAGTTGATTATAATTGTATTTCGCGTCATTAAAGACAACATCGACAAAGCTTTGCCTTAATAAAGCGAGGGCCAGGTTCCTACAGTATATGTTACTATCTCTGGGATTAATACTTCTATATTTACATGGAATTCTGTACAAAGCTGATTATTCATACTAGTTACTGTTATATCTGAAGCGCATTAAGTATTACTATTGGCATTTTAAGATAAGGGAATAAAATTTAACGCCAAGACTACAATTAATACCAGTATCATGCATTGTCCTTAGTCGCACAGAATTCCGGACGGATACTAAAACCAATTCTTATAAATTCATCTTAATTCTTACACATGCTCCTTAAAATTTATGGATTTCTCAATTTCTACTTCAAATGATGACGCAACTTAAAGAAAAATGGAAAATAAAAGAAGCGGTGCCTCAGCGGTGCAAACATTTACATTGCTTTGTCTTTGGAGGCGAGAACATCGAACGAACGAACGACAATTCCGAAGCTTATAAAGACATTGATATTAATTCAAAAGACAAAACATTGTACGCGAACATCGACCACATATTATAGTATCTTGGGCGTCCACATCACAGTCCTATTAGAATATTTGTGACGCACTGAACGCACGAGAGAGCAACTGAAACCACTATGAAGCGTGTAAGCGAAATCAAAGCACAGAGATAAAATAGTGTTATTGCTCTGTCGTGCATTCGCGTTTCTTCACGTAACTGTTATTTTTGTAGCCCTTTAAATGATAGCAGTATTTATTTGAAGATTATGCCAGAATAAAGAAAATTGACAAATTAACGGTTCATTTCTTCACACTGTTTTATACAACTGAACGTTGAAATTACTGAGCTGCCACAAGGGTGCATTCTAGAGCCTCTGTTATTTTTTTTTCGCGAATTGCATATAGCCTTACATAACTTTATGTTGTTCGTAATGCGAACGCCAATAGTCGTCGGCCGCGTTACCTGCGTGAGCGCGGTGGTAACTAGCGATGCGTGTATGTGCGAGCGTATTATTGTTAACGTGTTGGCCGCATTCGAGTTTGCAGTGCGAGTGTGGGTGGCGGTGCGCCGGGTGCCCACCGGGCAGGAACTGCGGGTACACGTGGTGCGACCACTGCGGGAACAGCGGCCGCGACCCTGAGCCCGGCCACGCGAGGTACCAGGGGGGCAGGAGTGACGAGGATATACAGAGATCAGGATGCACGGGATAAAGATTAAAGCCACAAGACGATACCAGGAGATAAGTAGAAAGTAAGAATCGTTGGAAACACAAAGTGCATTAGACCGAATTAAGTCACATCGTGGTACCAGGAAAACAGGACACGGAAGAAGTCAAGACGCAAAGGATTTGTGTGCACACAACATAGTAGAACGAAGATAACAAGATATTGAGGTTACACAATAAAATAGGATAACGTTAGGAGATAAAGAAAGATTTGCGTAGAATTGTGTACAGTGTAGAAGTTTTAAGAAGGTATAAATGGTAGTTAAGGAAATATATACAGTCGGAAGGAGATAGGATAAGAGGAAGCGGAAATAAAGAATTAAATACGAATTTTGTTTGCAATGTTAAGAAATTCGATCGTTAGACATCGCGATGTTTACAATAGCAAAGTGATGTGCGGTTCATACAATCGAACGATCGATGCAAGTAACATTTGGCAGTGCCGCAGTGTAGTAAATGTAGACGATTTTACCAGTGTCCCAAATCGTGACGCGGATATCAAGCGGCGTGAAAAAAGGAGAAACGACACAATTCAGATATACAGTCTATTAGTATCCTTTTGAACTGTCGCCCTCGAAAGTATCTACGACTTGTATGTGACAAAGTTTATTGTTATATCACCAGTTTGGTCTGAAAATATTTGCGAACCAAAGTGGTAATCGTTCACTCAGCTATAGACCAACTAAGTTATGTTACTCTGTGTGCTATTATTTATACTTCCGACAGCGACAACACACAATGATGACTGTGACATTTTATTATGATAACCAATATATTTGATATAAATATGTTTTATACTGAGTGCGGTAAAGCATATAAAAGAAGCAAAAATAAATAGCATACTATTAATTAATCCATATCTAAGAAACAAACCCGATATGTCTATAGTAAGAAGAAAGTATAGTTTAATAATATTTCATACACAAAATATTATATCAAGACAGATTTCTACATACATAAATATAGTTTATTTTGTTGCAGTTACATTTTTAATCAATTTTGATTAATTTTTAACGGTTTGGTGTTTTTCTGGTTTAAAGATCAAACAAAATTGGTAAAGTTATAAATAGTAAGGTCATATATAGTGAATATAATATAGAAGGTAGATAGAATAGACAGTTTACTACACATAACAGTGAATGCTGACATGACAGTGCCACTACGTTGTACGTTATTGTGGGAAACAATATCAGAGGTATTTGTATGTACAGAAAAGTTATATACTTAGTTATATGGAAAAGATTCAGAGTTGATAGAACTGGAAAGCTCATCGGTAATGAAAGGGATTCTAAGAAGACCAACAGAATGTGGTAGTTTCGAAAAAAAACAGTACCGATCGTTAACGAATTGGACTTTTAATAATTATTAATTAGTCATGTCCAAACTGACTTTCACAAATACAAGTACTTATATTTAAAAAAGCGTGCATAAATTATATTTATATTTATTTTAGCAAGTCCAATTGTGTGGATGTGTGTTTCATTTTAAAGTAAGATGATAGTATCCGCTATGATGTTCTGTGAGCCTAGTACATACCGTGATGATCGTGCGCGTGATGCGCGCGGCGCGTGCAGTCGGGCGGCGCGTGCGCGGGCGGCTCCAGGATGTCGCGGTACTTGGACACCATCAGCACGGAGATGAAGTACACGATGGCCAGCGACAGGAACTGCGCCTGCTTCGTCTCCTCCTGCCAAACCGATAGCATACAGATCATTTGCTACCTCTTGTACCACCCGAACACCATGAATGGAACGAATATTTTCACTGTAATTTACGAATATCTAATTTATTTAGCAGATGAGTCCTTTTTAGAATAATAAAATTGAATAGTCTAATAAGTCTTATATTAGATATGAGAATCATTCTCTTCTGCATGTTATCTTCTGGAAATGGTGATGCAGACTAGTTTCAACTTACCACGTCTCTATAGATCACAGCTCGGAGTCTATTCACATCCATGTCTTGAAGAAGTCTCTCCGGGTCCTTGACTGGACTTGACGCGTCAGCTAGACTCGCCACCACGCTCTGGGGGTTGGAAAGGAAGACAAAACACGTAACATCTATCAAAGAAACAAACACCAAAAAGGGTTGGTGCAAGAATGAATAATCTAGTTGGCAAAGTGTATCAAAATACTAGGAGACCATAACCGTTGCAGAGGTCTTTATGGTACAAATTTTGAAATAGCGGTAAATGCTTGGAATCAAGTATAAAGTACATCGGTAATTGACATGCAATAGAAAAACTTGAGAGAATAAAAATGTTGAAGCGTGTTCTACGCTATTTTCTTTCAACATGCAATGTGCTCGAATCTAATTTATTATTGCGCAGTGTGTTGTGTATCATTTAACGTAGAATTTTATTTACCAAATACTTTTTGTGAGCAGTGCAAGGTGTTGAAAGCTGTCATTAATATCGGTTACAATTTTTATACCAGGACATTAGAAGGGACAAGAAAGTTCCGACTTTAAAATGCAAGTCACCAAGCTACACAAAAAATCCTTTTGTCGAAAGGTCCTCTGTCGCGACTTAAAAGTTATAAAGCTCGTGATTGGCTGTAGAGATGAATAGTGTAGCTTGATCACTGGCGATTGGACGAATACTAATATTGGAGGTGTGAAGTTTTAAGTAGTTTTCATGTTCCCGAAGGAAATGGGTGGATCAATTAACTAAGCTTGATGTACTGGGGGTTCATAAATGTTAGGGGTTAGTTAGAGTGAACCAAAGACTGACTTTTTTTACTTTTGCGTTTTACTGTGTTTGTATAACGATACTTGAACATGAATTTACGGGGGACTTATCTGACGATTAGTCTACTCGACACTTTAATTTACAATTAACGAGTCAGAAACGGTAATTCACCAAAAAGTACCAGGGCCCCCGAAACGTGAGAAGGTGTGCGGTGTAGTGTGTCGTATATTTACCTTGGGCTCGGGCGAGTCGGCGGGGCGCGCGGCGCTGCGGGCGGCGGCGTAGCGCTGGCGCTCCTTGCACTCGAGGCAATTGCGCACGGCACACGTGCACACCTACGCACACACACACTCGCGATCTACGCCTACGCCGCTACGCCGCTACGACTCGCTAGAGACTAGGAAGTGGTAGCCGTACACGACATCGACCGTACTCCAGCGTTTTATGATACCTTGGTATTTTCAAATTGAATAATGACGTATTAATTTACTTATCGACAGTTGTATCATTGAAAATTAACGTTATAAGGTTACTTTCGTTTATTCATAAAAATCAGGAGTACGGCCAAGAAAATAGAACTAAACTATGATTAGAAGAAAATAGAATCTACTTTTACTCAATCTAAGACAGAATATTCAATCAGCCTATAACAAACAGACTAGGTATAAGTATGATTTTTAGAAGTCATAATTTCTATACGGTCTATGTATAATGAAGATGGAAAAAATTACTAGTTCTGTCACAAGAAATCTAGGTATATCTTGGAATACAAACTTACTGGTGATAAAGAATTAATATTCTCAATACTTTATGAAGTATTTTTCAGATACACAAAATGGAAATGTAGTAAAATAAATAAAGACAATAATAACATACTCATTAAGTCGTGTCATTTTTGGACTTTTCAACGCACCTTGACTTTAGGAATACTCTTCGATAAATTCTTTCTTCGTACCGAAATTGAGACAAAATCAGGCCAAAAAAACACACGACCTTATTCCCCAGCCGTCAGTACTCCCTTACTCACCAATCGGAGACACTGCCGCAGGATGCCCCCGCTGGACATGTTCTTCTCAGCTTCCAACTCGGCGAAGTTGAGCGCGCTGGCAAAGATCAGCACGTCTGCCATGCTCACCAGCCGCTGCAGGAACGTCACCGCCACCTCCACGGGCATGCCTTGGGTGGGCTCTATCACGTCCAGTTCATTCTGGAAAATTATTTGAAATTCGATGAGACGTGATCATGGTTGGTTGATTTGAACTTGAATTTTTTTTCTTCATTTTGTATTAAGCAAATACTGCCCCACTGCTGCGCACATTTTAGTCTCAAAGTTCGCTCTCCGAAATAGGCGGCGCAGTGGGCGCATCACGACATGATAGCGTCGTTTCCGTCACGGCATACGAGTTGGTTTTACTGCGAAGGCGCTCCAATAGAAGATTCACATAAAAATAAATGTACAGTAATAATATTACTCCACATGTGGTCTTCACTGATTGTTTAACTATTATGTTTGTAGTGCCGACAGTTACAGGTTCACTCTCTGGTTCATTCGCATGTATACGCATGTTTTGACAAATAAAATTATGTTTATCTCTCCTGTCTTGAAGGACCTCACCATAACCAAAACAAGAACTGCTTTTCATCCTTCTCTGGCGTATTGTAAAAATACATTTCAAGAAGCAGAAAGTATAGTGTTACGTCGTACATTGGGCGAGGTGGCGGAGGCCAGCAGCGGCAGCAGCCCCCCGCACGCTATGATGAGGTTGTCTGCCAGCTGACTGATGAGGTGCACGGTGTTCACCACGAAGATCGCGTTCTCGCTGCTGTTCACGAAGTCGATCACCGACTTCGTTGAGTGACTCCGCCATACCTGTAACATTGGCGGTAAGAATTTTAGTACAAAATATCCTAGTTTTTTTTTTCTTAATTCGTAACATTTTCTTTTAACAAAACCAATTGAGGAAAATAATTGAAATTAAAAAATTGTTTTGGGCGATAAAATTTACTTTGTTGCCAACATTGTAGTGCTTCTAGGCTTCTTCTTATCGTATCGATGGTTTATCAGAAAAAGTGACCATGGTGAGTAGGTGTCCATGTTTATTGCTTCGATGGAAGCGTTGTATATTTGGGACATCAATCAAATATCATCATTACTTTATACTAGCTTTTGCTAACGCGAAAGTCAAATTTACCCTAAGTGAAAATATTCAAAGAATGAGGTAACAAATAAATAAACTCACTTTCGCATTTATAAGATTAGTTACGATTTTTTAATGAAAAGGACTTAACTAGACTTCAAACGTAAGACTTACTTGAATATCAGTTTCCAACGAGAACAGTACATCGGAAAGTAATCTTTGGTGTATGTAGGACCAGCGGAACTCCGGTATCCTGAAGGGGGGTCGAGTGGGCCCGGGCGAGAACATGGGCCGCGAACATTTCGACGGACGCTTCGTCTCTGTAACAGCACATTTACAATTCCATGACGTAGCACTGTAAATAACCGTCACGAATATCAAGATGCGATCAGCGTTTCAGATTTTTCGGTTCCTGAAATCCTCAAAAAGTCCACATTCTTTGACAAAATAACATATACCTTTAATTTGATACGAGATTTATAACAAATAATAAGGCTATCACACATAGGTGCACATTTTACAACCACGGTTATTTCAGAAGTAATAAGAATATTTTGTTTCATCTCGAAAAAGGGTTAGTTCACTTACCGAAATGATTAGAATCCACTTGAGTGCTAGTAGACGCACTGCGCGGCCTTTTAGGCGATGATGAAGTGTTGGTACCTTGCGTGGCGACTCCCTCGCCCCTGTTGCTGTCCTGCTTCATCTCACTGTCACCCGGCAAGCTTACACGTCTCTTGTCCTTGTCACTCTCATCTCTGTCGTCTTCACTATCAGCCTCCTTATCAGCTAGGAGTATACTCTCACTGATCGTTAAGATCGGAGGAATTTCTGGCGCTTTCTCTTCTTCTTCTTCTTCTGTTGTCGGCATGTCGACTCTTTGGCTTTCGTTTTTCTCGTTTTCTTCCGTTACTTCGTCTTTCCTCTCTACATCTAGTTTCTCAGCCTCTTCAGTTCTAGAATTGACTAAAAATTCACCGTCAAGGGGCAACACATTACCCTCATGCGGGTGATCGGAGGGGATGACCCTCTGCGGACTATTATCGTCCGACGTAATATTTTCACTATCTTCTTTAATATTTTCACTATCTGTTTCTACATTTTTACTTTCTGTTTCAACGTTTTTACTATCTGACTCAACGTTTTTACTATCTGACTCAACAATTTCGCTATCAGCAACAATATTTTCACTACTAATTTCTTCAATTTCAACATTCTCACTTTTTGTCACAACCGATGAAATTAAATCCGTAACTAAATCATTAGCGATCGTCTCTGCCGCTCGCTTCTCATCTACAATCTCTTCAATTTCTTGCTCGAAGTCATCTCGACCGTTGGGGGTGTTTCCTTCAGAGTGTAGTCCACCGGATATTGCACCCGAGTCCGTGTCATCATCAGTCTTTAACCTCACAGTTTCCAGCGCGATGCTCAGTACATCGTTGACGATATTGATGGCGACTCGTTTCGGGTCGTCGGGCTCATCGTCTGATTTATCTAGTGATTTCTTTGGACTCGTGGCTTCGCTGGGGGTTAGGTATAAGTCTGAGCGGTCCGACAGTTCGGACTCACGTTCTGTTACAACGTTTAATTCTGCGACACGTTCTGGACTGGCCGTCTCACTTGCAGACAAGCTTGAAGGAATGCCTTCACTGCGGTCAGTAGCATCGTCTTTCGAAACGCCATCACCAACGTCTCGCACAGGAATATAATCTAGGCTACCTTGCCTCGTCAAAGGCTCATCATTCTTCTCAAGCGTGCCGACACCGGATTCCGGGTCTTCTAGCAGCTTAGTATCTTCAATGATAGATCGGACGAGTTCATTCTCAGGCAGCACTTCACTCGGGGACACTACGCGTTCTACGTCATCGGTAGGGGTTTCGACTTCATCGATAGCATGTTCTATTTCACCGTCCACGCGCCTCACTTCACTGGCGTCCGCGGCGTCACGTTTGGGGGAATGCACTTTGCACACTTCACTGTACACTGCGTTGCTAGTCCTGTCGACGGCGTCGGGCGGCGGGTTGCAGCGGCAGTGGTCCAGGTCCCGCAGCGACAGGCCGGCGCCAATCTCCGTCTGCGCGGCGTGGTGCAGGGGCGCGGGGTGCGCGGGCGGCGCGGGCGGCGCGTCGCGGCGCTCCCAGCCGCAGATGGTGGAGATGGGGCGCTGCTGGCGCTCCGCCGGGTCCGTGATGTTGTCGGCGCGCCGCTGCTCGTAGTGCTCGTACATTTGAGCGAATTGCAGCTTAAATTCTTCGTAAGATACCTGGGGGAGGATTAAAATTAGTAGTTGGTAAAAAAATATTGCCGTCCGTGCGCAGACCGAGGACTGTACAAGCGGTGGCCCACGTACCTGCGAGGAATATAGATGCACAATCCGCATGTCGCTGATTTTCAACTTAATCCCCTTGAGATTCATGATCACTTTATCACTGAAAGTTGCATGACAAACTGCTTGTCTGCACTAAACATGATTGATCTTCACCATTAAAGAGATCAATTTCTCGTACAGTAAAATCTTTTTTCTCACTATTAAGAGTTCTCCTATAATAGGCCGTGTAGCCACACTACCCTACTTACCTTCGAGTGCACGATGGCGAGTGTGTCGACCCACACGCGCCAGCCACCGTACTCATGCTTGATGGCGTGATGCAGCAGCATGCGGAACAGAGAGTAAACCATGTCGGAGATCTTCTGCTCTTCCGCGTTCTTTGGGTGGATATATGCCATCGCTATCAGCCATTCCTGGAAGGATAGAAGAAGATAGTTTCTTAGTTACATGATACTAGTGTACTAGTTAACAGCCGTTGAAATCGTTTTTTTTTAGTAATTTGGTTGCAAGAATGTATGCGGTTTTAGTTTAAAAGATATTACTTCCCTAGAAATTGCTAGATTCCTGCAGGTGATTATTTATCAAAAATATTGATAGTTTTTTTTTACTAAGCTAACAGCATAAAGAAAAAACTGGCCGGGTGCGAGTCGGACTCGCGTGCAAAGGGTTCCGAACGAATTTTTTTTTTACCTTGTTATTTTAACACTACAGACTTCTAATAGGTTTTCCTGTAATCTTTAGGTAAAATCTATTATCTCCATTTTTTTCAAAATTTTAGGCTCAGTAGTTTCGGAGATAAGGGGGGTGGTCATTCATCGTCTAATTTCTTGAATAACTTCAAAACCACTTATTTTAAAATTATGAAAAAAATATAATTAAAACCCTCACTGTCACTGTCAGTCCTTTCATTTGATATGTCACACGATATTGTTCAAAAAACTTTTATTTTTAATTTTCTAGTTTGACCCCCAAAAGTGACCCCCATACTAAAAATTTAATGATTTACGTAACGCGTCCGTGTTTGGGTCACAGAAGTCCATATGTGTACCAAATTTCAACAGAATCGGTCCAGTGGTTCCGGAGAAAACTGGCTGTGACAGACGGACAGACAAACAGACACCCGAGTGATCCTATAAGGGGGTTCCTTTTTTTTCGGAACCCTTAAAATAATAGTCCTTCATGCATCATGGTAGCCTGGTAGCAGAATTTCCAGGGTCACCCAGCTATATGATATTTTCTTCATGTACTAGGGTAGCATAAGTGCTAAGAGCACTGACCTGCCACACAGACATCTGCAGCACCGTCCTCCTGTTCTCGCGGTTGTTGCTGCAGAGTAGCGTCATGTCTGATAGGAACAGCTTCTTCACTTCCAGCAGCTGTTCCGTCTGTTTTGACTGTCGGATTAACGTCGCTACCACTTTCAGGATCACTGTGAACAAGCGTAAAATATGAGCTTTTGGATGTATTAAATGTGTAACTGTGCGGTATTAAAAAGTCTTTAGGATAACAGATTATTTTTCTGTTTGAATATCGGCTTCGAAGTCAACAAGATGATTTTTTTCATGATGTCTGCGATAACATTGGGTTTGGGTGTCATAGGAGTTTATTTATTTTACTTTACTAAAAAAGGCTATCCGCCCACTACATTGGTTAATTCAAGATAGGTAGGCACTCAAGAGTTGTATCATTTCGAAATGCTTTTATCTAATACTAGTGGACGTCACGCGGTTTCACCCGCGTAGTTCCCGTTCCCGTGGGAGTACGGGGATAATATATAGCCTATGTTACTCCCTGATAATGTAGCTATCCAATGCTAAAAGAATTTTCCAAATCGATCCAGTAGTTTCGGAGCCTAATCAATTCAAACAAACAAACATACAAACAAATCTTTCCTCTTTATAATATTAGTGTAGACAAATGTTACATTTAAATTTATGTCTGCTATGTCCATAACAGTCCTAACTGGTTTAAATAAAATAAAATCTACATTAATAACGAATTGGTCGGAGAAGGCAACACATCGGGAAGAGTGGAAAGCTATGGACGAGACCTTTGCCCCGAAAGCTCGAAAAAAATATCAGCTGTTCCATACAAAATGCAATATTTAGCCAATGAAAATGTATGAAGCAGCTGATATCTTTTCGAATTTTCAGGGTTGGTCTCAAAGTAAAAATTGTTGTGTTCTTTCACTGCCTAAGAGGTTGTTGGCGTTTTACAAATAACCCTGTATACAAATACATCGAATAAAAAAAATATGTCAAAACTTTTCGTAAGGTGTACTCACTAGGGTTCTCGAGGCGGAAGTGCGGCTGCGGCTCGGGGTGGCTGGTGTAGAGGATCTGCTGGCCCACGTGCTCCGTGAGCAGCTCGTACAGCGCGTTGTACACGGGCAGCGCCAGCCCCTCGCCGCTGGCGCCCAGGCGCGTGGCCAGCAGCGTGTACAGGTTGTGCGGCGACATCACGTCGTACTTGCGCCTGAACACCAGAGACCAACCGTACATGGAAGCCGATGGGTGAGCATGCTAATCAACTTCCTACTACTCTTTCGCTACTTTCTCTTTCTCTCGGTCAATCAGTCTGCTTAAGAGGACTTTGTATGTAAAAAGTCATAATTCGAGGTATGGCTCTCGACTGTTTTCTCTTTCAATATTGGACCGATTTAAGAGATATTTCACAAACTGAATAAGAAGGATGTATACTGTGTCCCTGTGTCTGGGAGGCGCAAGAATGGCCAGACCAGGCAGGGCTATTATTTTTTCGGTTTGCTCCTGATAAGTTCCCGCTGCGCCCCTAGTGCTCGATTCCAACACATACATACCTACATGCCAATATCATCAAAAACGTCTGTTAAATTAGACAAAACATCGGCAACTACAAACAGCGTATTTGTGTTTAGTGTTTATCGGAGTCAAACGGCCGGCCGGCTACACGGTCGGTACCTATAGTTCTTTAAAAAAATAGATTTTTCTTCCAAAATACTAGATAATTGGTCCACTAACACCAAGGTCCTTGTGCTTTATCACCCTGAATGAAATAAAGTAGGTATTGCTCTAGCTAGGGTACCTATAATATCTAAAAAAAAGGTGCAGTTATAGAAGCTCCCACGGGGCGCAGAAAAGGCTATTTACGGTACTACTGACTATTCGTGACAACTGTCAAAATCTATAAATGACAGCCGTGACCAACGGCGTAACATGTTTTCCCAGGTACGGAGGAAGTTAATGCTCCTCTCATTAGCAATGGTGCCAAACTTGTCCTATCGGCACGAAGTAACCAAGAAAATTTTATGCAGTGATAAAACTATTGGCTAGCAGTTAGGTAGGGCAGGCTGCTTCAATTAAAAAAAATGTTTTAATGTCACCGTTACATGGCGACATTCTGAGGCAGTCTCGAAAATAAGTTAAGTTACGCGGCACAATGGCATTATGAAAGGATTTTCTCCGTTAAAATGTAATCAAAATAATGTCTTATAATTACTTGTGTGTGCTCCTACTGAGGAAGAATCCCAGGAGCTTCAGTGCTTGTAGTCTGATCAGCTGACTTTCTGATGACAGCAGTTTGAAGATTGTCCTCACTCCACCCTGAAATCATTTCAATATCACAATTAGGATATTAGAACATTTTTTTTCATGGAATTATATGAATAAATTTTAGGTTGAATGTTTACCTTGGCGTCGAAAGCAGGCACCATTGAGCTTGGGTGTTCCGACATGAGTGATATTAACATTTGTAGGACGTCGTGCAAGTTTTCATCCTGGAAATACAAATTATTATTTATTCCCGGAAAGAAACGATTAATATTTGTCCATGAAAAACTGTTATTTCCTTTTCTTTTCCGTTCCAATTAGAATCCAGTATTTTTTTCTGATATTTCCGATTCGTTCAAGCTATCTATTTGGCACAAAAGTACTAGGAGCACATACCTCGTGCATAGTAGTCAGGTAGTTGAGTATCGATTGCAGTTCGTCTTCTTTGACTCCGTTACCGATCATGATCAGTTGTTTCAGGAACAGAAGAATGTATGCTCGTATCGTGAGAATGTCTTTGTGTGCTGGCCGAGGTCCCTCTAAAATGGGTGGGTAATTAACAATTAATAACTAAGTTTTCTAATTGCTGGAATAATAAAGAAAATCCAGCTCCTCAAACGCGTTTTATTTCATTATGTCTCTCGTTAAGGCGGGTAGCATGACCTTCTCAACCCTCGGAATATTTAAATAGATTAAATGTTTGCGTATAATTATGCTCCGTCATGTCATTGTAATTAGAACAGTTAAATTTGAATAAGACGGATTCTATGTTTAATTTTACGAACGATAAGTATTTGCGAACATTACTCATTCTTTCATTTTCGAAATTAAGATTCCCAGGTTGATTTATTACAGAAACATAATTTATGGATAACTTCCATAAGGCTTCATTCATAATAAATATGAACGGTCCAGAGGAGTTCCAGTTTAATAGATTCATGTTCTGCCAAAAAGTATCTAATTACGGAGTCTCCTTGAGGCACCTGCATTATAGATGAAGGGAGCGTAATATCCTACTTTGTACTTACCTAATCCCTTAGGAGTGATGCCGCTCTTAGCTCGAGGGTTGACGACCCAGTAGTAGAACTTGAGCGTGTGTACGGTCTGCAGCACAGTGCTGACGCGCCGCACGCTGCCGTATATGTGGGCGTCTGCCAGGAAGTCCGTGGCCAGGTAGCAGTAGAGCCGGGCCTGCACGGCCGCCGGCGTGTGGATCCACAGCGCGGGGTTGAACAGAATGTGGTCCAACAGCTGCCAAGTGAGGAACGATTGGCAGAAAGACTGCGATTAGCATAGACCTTAAGCTGTCCGATGGTTGAAAGCGTATTCTCTCTTGCTTGTTTGTCGAGTACAGGGATATGCCTACAGTTTATCAATACTATTACATTTTGCGACTAATTACGTACCAACCCTACATAATATTTTGCTACTAGGTACATATTTGATAAATACTGCAAGGTCTTGTGCCTACATAATAAATAACATAGAAGCTTTTGGAATAAAATTAAATACATTTTATTCGAAACACGACTACAGTTATTGCCTTGTCATCTGAAAAATAAGATTTATATTTGAAATAATGGACGTTACTGGGCTGTGACAGGGTTTCATTTTTCACTGTAAAAGCATTAGTGCAGAATAAGCTAAAATAAATATCGTTTTAAGCAATATTTATTCCATTGTGTTCATAATAGCTATTGTGTCAACTAACTAACCCTCGGAATGTTTAATTTGTATAATATAAATACAAATATTTAAATATCAAATGAGATAAATAAATCGGGTAAATAATAATAAACCAAAATTGCAAGCGCTACCAGGGTTTCAAAGATCTGGTGAAGCACTAAGTTTACAAGGGCATGTGTCAAGTGTAGGATTAGGGCTTAATATAAATATATAAAATACTCAAAGGCTTCAAATCCGCAAATAATACAGAATTATTTTAAATAACGATGATATTTTGCTGAATTATTTGTTACAAGAATCCTGAATTGCCTTGCATCTTGAGGTTTATTTACAAAATTGTGAATTGGAAGCCAAAACATCGGGTACCATCAAACTACATCAACATCGATAAGGCTTGATAGTACCCCTATATCCCTGGATGACAGTGGGGGTGCAGAAACAACTGTAGGACACAGTCGAGGTGAAGTAAGCAAGAGGAACATGCGCTAACAACCATCGAACAAATCAGTCGGGAAACACATCGTGACCACGTGCGTAAGGTGTTCTATTCCATCTCGATTGGAAATATTCCACAGCAAAAAACGTACAAAAGATCTCTTTGTATTGTTTGCGCGCCTGGTACTCTCAAAGAGATTACGCTTGCAAATCGTTTTTCCAAAAGTCCTTTGTGCAAGTCATTAAATATGTAACAATAAACAAACCGAATAAACATTTCCAATCGAGAAAAAATCCAGTACAAAATTTACATAAAGGACGAGGGCACCAGTCACACTTAAAATAAACCTGCCGATACAAAAGTGGGAGTGATTGATTGTTGGTTTTATACAAATTGGAATCCGAATTTAGCCTGTACAACATGTTTGAATAACATTTTTGACTTTTAAAAATACGAAGCCATTTTCCGAAGAGGCGAAGAGTTGATGAATGTACTTAGAAGGAAATTAATGATGCTTCTTACAAGAGAATGTGTAAATAAAAGGCGTATTAGCTTCCCGCTACAACAAGCATGTTAACCCAAGCATATTGACAGGTTCGTTACCGCTAGTGGAGTGTACGCGGCTCTAAAATGTACAAAGGAAGCAGCCGCTTATCGCGTGCTTGTTCCATTATCTAATTGATTTGTTTAATTCAATTACACATGTATACAAGCCCCGAAGCTGTGTTGTGTTGTGTGGCGTTGTTTCGATTTTGTGCAGTGATTTCTGTGACTTTCCTTTGAAATGCTACAAACTAAAAAATAATGGAAACGTTGTTGGCCTGCGAAAAGAACGATGTCTAATAGAACAGAAAAAAAATGTTTTAAAGTGTAAATCTTAAGAGTGCCTCAAATGTTTCTATTTATGTTTGATTGCTATCAATGAAAGTCAAGAAAACATCTGTTTCACAGCGAATATAGGAGCTAAACAACGGCCCGATATAAATTACCTTATGAAGGCAATTTTCTTAGTTATTTATGAGTTGTTGTACCTTTGTAGCGCGTTTTAAACGAGCTGTATTATGGTAATATCCGACGAATTAATCTTGATGTTTCGGTAAAACGATAAAAACAAAATTTATTGCATTAATTTCGAGAACAAACGAACTTGGACGAAATACAAAATTAGTTACGTTGAATTTGGGAACTTTTATTAAGTAACTTGATAAAATAAGTAACAAGATTTCAACTCTTTTACTAAAAATACTTTGTTAAAATCTTACAAAAAAAAAATAATAGGCTTCGTTTATCAACAAGTTAGTGTTGAACTGAAAATGATTAAAAACGTACCTGTTTTAGTAGCAGATCGGAATTAGGGGAGCAGCAAGTGACAAGATGTTTGGTGAGATGTAGGAAGGAGGCGAGCGTGTCGGGCGTGAGGTGGTCGCGGCTGCAGCGCTGCAGCATGTGCGAGATCACCAGGAACCCACGACACTGCAGCATGTGCTGCTGCACCGTGCTGCACGACTCCACCAGCGAGCACACGAACCCCAGCAGTTTTGAGCTGAGGAATCAAGTGGCAACAAGTTATTACTTGCTGAAGGCTATGTCAAGGTTTACTGTTCTATGAATTCACAATACACAAGGGTTTTTTCAAATCGTTTCACAACGCGACACAGATGTAAATTCTTCACAAAGCGCATGAAAAATTTACACCGTTTAAGACATATCCCAAAAAGCGATGAATCTCGTTTTGAGTCTATAAATAATACATGTAAACTCCGGGGTAATGTCCCAGCAATTTCCACGGAATAATGTCGCGGTACGTAGGTAATTCTGACGTAGAATACATTTGGTATTATATTCGTCGAAATTCGGTCATAAGAAGTATGAGACGTATTCGATGACACAAGAGCATCTAGTCAGGTAACTCTTATGCATAAATGTAATCCGTTGTACCTTTGATGCCTTGGTACAATTTTGATGGCACATGGAGGCCTTATTTATCCGGCTCCACCCGGCCGTGACAGGGGTCGTCGAAGGCGCTTTGAACTGTCGCGCGGCTGTTATCATACGCTTCAACCTGCGTCAATATTAAACATGTGTCACCGAAGCGACGCGACGTCAGCAAATAGCCACTGTAAACCTTAACGCAGATTTTTGTATTCAAGTTTGCCCGCGAGACCATTTTGTATAGAAAATGGCAACAAAGTTATGCAAAGGATTTTCGAATCAATACCTATCTATCTGGCAGTGAACTTGTTTTATTCTCGAAGGGGAAGTAAGCTGACGAGTAGTTTCGCTAAATAAACTGGCGCTGGCATTGTATCTCTAATAGGATTACGTTGTTAATTTATCGCTAAGTATTCACGAGGCGAAACCGTTCATTTAAAAATATAATTTTAAAAGACTTTTACTCAGAAGCACAAAGATAATTTCTGAAATCATGGATAGTGAATTCATGTAGGTAAGCTGACTTTTGAGATAAATTGATCTATTATCCTGTTTAATAACAGTAGGTTCGTTAGGGCGTACTATCTAATAAATCCGATGTTTGCGCAACCCTTTAATATTTCATAAATTTTAAGGTCTTCTCATTAAAATTAATGTCACGCCTGATAATTTAATAACCGCCCTTCGTAACCCTATGCTAATATAAATTGTCGCCGCAAAATGTCGCTCATAAATCTATTCCGTTAAGCGGAGTAGACACCAGGCAATTAGGAGTTGCCAGGAGTTAGTTCCCGAGTCGTATTACTGAGTCGCTTCTGGCCGGTATGGAGCACGAGAGCCGACTGCCGGCGGACAGTGAAAGTGCATTTAGTCAACTAACGCGCCCGAAGCCACTACGAATATTAATGAGTGGCTTTGGCACTCGCAAACGCTCGCTAAGCCAATGCCAGTGATTTAGTTCTGGAATTCCGCCCAACTTTATTTCGAGCCTAACTAATGTGCCCAAACTATGGACGAACTAGGGGCTGAGGTAACAATTTGTTCAGGGGACGTTCAACACTTCCTTTGTTTCAGTAGAGCACTGAATCAATTGCCGCAAAGTTTTGTAATAACATTTTAGGCAGTTAGGTTTGCTGTCAACTTACTCAACTTCGGAGACACCTACTTACGGGAACTTTCAGCATTTCATTAGCAGGCACGTTGTCTCAATAAGCTTATTAAAATGGAATGTTACCAGGATCACATACCATAGCATGGGGTCTCTCTTGGGGTCCGTAGCGGGCGCGTCATGCGGTAGGTCCAGCTGTGCGAACAGCGGAAACAGCACCTGCACGCCGCCGATGGAATTCAGCGCGCTGTGTATTGAATGTGTAACCACTGCTTTCACCTCCTGTGACATACACACCAAATTGTATTAGTTATCATCAACAAGAAAACTCCTGAATTCATGTATGGCAAATCGGTATCCTTCTGGTGGGTGTAAGAGACTGGCGAAAACTTGGCGAACATCTAGTAAAAACTGACGGGGTTCCTTTGATTAAGGTTTTAACAAAAAAGTATGTAGTTGTAAATTCATCTATTACCAAAACTGACAATTTCAGAGCACAAGTTGAAAGTCGAGTACAAGGTGTAATCGAATGCTAAGTGAATCCATCTATAATGGAGCATCGCGTGCGCGGTCAGGCGAATAGAACTATGGACAACTTGGTAACGCAGGATTATGCTAAGTTACGTTTGATGGCTTATTTACATTCCATCGACTTTAAATTAGTTGATGTCTTCATCGACCACACTACATCAGAAGTTCAAGTTTGATATTTCGTTGGTTCAATATATGTACTACACATAATTATTTTCCTTTAAAAACTGGCCAAGTGCGAGTTGGACTCGCGTGCAAAGGGTTCCGAACGGAGTTTTTTTTTAACGTGTTATTTTAACACTATAGACTTCTTATAGGTTTTCCTGTAATCTATAGGTAAAGATCTATTATCACCTTTTTTTCAAAATTTTAGGCTCAGTAGTTTTGGAGATAAGGCCCCCCTTATCTCCAAAACTACTGAGCCTAAAATGGTCATTTTTCGTCTAATTTCTTGAATAACTTCAAAACCATTAATTTTAAAATTATGGAAAAATATATTTAAAATTCTTACAGTAAGCCCTTTCATTTGCTATGTCACACAATATTGCAAAACAAAACATTTTTTTGAATTTTTCTAGTTTGACCCCCAAAAGTGACACCCATACTAAAAATGTAATGATTTACGTAAGGCGTTCGTGTTTGGGTCACAGAAGTCCATATGTGTACTAAATTTCAACAGATTGGTCCGGAGAAAATTGGCTGTGACAGACGGACAGACAGATAGACAGACAGACACCCGAGTGATCCTATAACGGTTCCGTTTTTTGTTAGGAACCCTAAAAACGTTGTCATTTTTTTCATAGTCAGTTAAAAATCATAAAAAAACATCACGTCTTTATTCCCAGAACGGTTGGTTAGAGCTATATTGCACCCACATTTATCCAGCAATGTTTATATATCCAATGTTCTATGGAGCATCAACTGAACACAAATTCAGTCTCCGCACTGCTACACTGAGAAATTACGGATTGAAAAAAAAAAAACAAAGAACTACTGAGCTAAACTGAATTACATATTTTTTTACGGGACCAAATGACAAGTATACCGCATCGAACTAAAAAAGAATCACAGAAATCGGATCAGAAACCTCGGAGTAATCGGTGTACATATCAACCGAATTAAGAACTTTCTCCTTTTTGGAAGTCGGTTAAAAACATATGTTTATATGCCTAAAGAAACAAAAGCTGAAAGACTCCTCACTGCTACATTAGGAAGTTACGGGTTGAAAAACACAATAACACAATGTTTTTATTAAGAAAATGTATCGTGTTAACATGCTATTCCGTGTGTGGTTCAATAAACGGGTTGGGTAGGTAACATAACCGATATGAAACGCGGAGACTTAATTGGATGGATGCGGCTGATATGTATCGTGTGCTGGAGTCGTTCACTCGATATGAACCTACAGCAAAGGTAGTATGCTGAAATACGCCTCTAGCAACGTAGGTATGATTTTGGAAAAGGCCCTTTGTCTAAAGTTTTAGGTTTAGAATTCTATCACAAAGTTCTCAAGGGAGTCAGTGACAGCGTGACAGTTGACACGACGGAATCGAAGAAGAAAACGTACAGCACCAACCACAAGTACACCCTTGGAGCCTTTAAGTCACGTCAACAGGGAATAGGTTACTTCTAGGCAAGCGTGCTCCATCTTCGACCGCATCATCGCTTACCATCAGGTGAGATAGTGGTCAAACGTGTGCCTATCAATAGTAAAAAATGGGCAAGAAGATGATGACATTTAAATTGTAGAATTTGTGAGAATGTTACAAGGGGATCGATTGTCATGTGAAAAGGAGGGATAAAACGTACGTTCTTTAAAAGAGTTATGAATATAAATAATGTGGATGGATGAAGAAGGAGAGGGGGCCAAAGAAAAGAAGAATGGATTGTGTGAGAAGTGATAAGAAAGCAAAGCGAGTCAGTGGTAGCTTGACTGTCAGAATGGAGGAAAAAACGTAGTGCGCCGACCACAAGTAACCTAACCTGGAAGATGATGATGATATTAGAATGTTATCTACCTTAAAATATCCTCGAAATTTGAAGTTCTTACCTGTAGCATCAGTGCATGTGGCGTATGCACGAAGTAGGAGACGTTTCCTTTGGGCGCGGACTGCAGACACAACTGTCCGTCCGTGGCTACCGGGTTGTACATGAACACTATGCCTGACGACAGCTTGCCGTCGTATAGGACCTGGTAACGTGAGGAAATGTATTAGATATCTGCTCTCCTAGTATTTATTTCACATATACACGCAGTGCGGTAGGTGAATAGGAAAGGAATTTAACTGATTAAGATTAAAACATACTGTTTTTCTAATTCTAAAGCAAGCTGTACATAGCCAAACGTTATTCTAGAAATAATAATATCTATCGAGGAGAACTTGATCAGGAATCAGGCTAAACAATTGATTGTGTAGAGCTTGCTTTACAAATCATAAAGTTTCAGGAATTATAAAAGTATTGGAACAAACAAACAAACAAAACATTCAAGAGGACCCAACAAGACATGCAAAGCTAGTTATAGCAGCACTATTAGCCTGCTGTTACCAGGACCGCATCAACCAGACGAAAATCACAACAAAACCACACCAAAAAATACTTTCTTTATAAAACCTGTTTTCCAAATATGAAAATTACGGAAAATTCTTGCCAAAATATATAAGAAGAATAAGAAGAAGACGCGTGTAAGAAAGTCATATTGTGCGTCGCACAATATACTCAGCGTATAACGTTACAGCTAATGCGTTTACTTCCGTATACCAGGAAAACAGCCATTATAAGAAGTAAGACCATAATAATGCTCATAAAACACAATAATGATCGCATCACTGAAAGTAACATGGGTTAGGTTAGATAGAAAAACCTGCTGCTGTAAGTTACAAGATTAAAAAATAAAGAAAAGGATGTTTTTATTATGCACGACAATTGCCCACATTAATTACATTAGGTCAGTATTAAAATAGAAAATGTAAATCTGTAAGTAACACAAACACAAAACAACATAAAAATGTCACAACTTTAGAAATAGCAGAAAAAATACCAATAAAACATAAAATAAATGTCACTAACATCTATAGAACACTACGACAGCATAAGCTTTAAAATGTAAGCGTCGACCGCAGAGTAGTGTCACCGTCGACATTAACCACGAGAGGACGTCACCTCTCGAGAGATGTGACCACTAAAAGCTATTCAGAATGTAACCCTCACTACTAGTCGACCGACGGCGACGTATGACACACGTCGACAGATTCGAAACAAGTTTAATTAATGGAAAACCTTTCAAAATGTTCTATCTCAGCGATATGTGGACTAAAATGTTTTCGAAGATAAATGACAACGTTAGCCCGCTGGGATAGTATTCACAATTTTCATGTTCGGGAGAATTTTTGGAGTAAAAACGCAATTTGAAATCGAGTGTAAAACATAAAACGGTTCACTGTGCTTGATAAAGTTTCTATTCTTTGACCTTTTAAACAAATTGTATTTCTATATTCCAAAGTCCCGTGGTTTAGTGGATCTAACGCGGCCACTAGTCTCGTTAAGGCCACTAAACCACATTTACCGAATATAATTTCGCTTAAACTCAGTTAATGCCAGCTAAAGCTTATTTTAAGCAATTCGATAGAAGAGTGTGATTTAAAGTCGCACGTGGTATTGGTTCCGGTGGATTTCTAAAGTGAATCCTAGCTGGGTTGAAGTTTGCACAGGGCACAGACGTGCATTACCGGGCTAATCTAAGTACCGTCTCACCGGGAGCCGGGAGTGCACTTAAGCTTTCGCTACTTTCTGGGCGCCTGGTGCGCGTAATGAGATTACGTGTTTTGTGTTAACAAGTCACTGGGTTTGCTTGATAAGATAATGATTATTTGACGACAACAACACTTCGAAAGAATAAATGAGAAAAAATATATTGTTATCATTACAAGTTGTAAAAGCTTTTCTTCTCACAATATGGAAAAGCTTTTCAATCTAATAAGATGAAAATGACAAACACTTTAAAAAGTTTTAAAATTAAATAGCATTATAATTTATTCAGCAGGGTATTATAGCGTTTCTATTAGCTTTTACAGGAGACTCTCTCAAGTGGAACTTGAATTTTCTGCTATCTCACAGAACGGTACGTGCTTACTCGAGTTTAAAAGAGTACAAAGCCAAACTTTTGAGCTAATTTCTTTATCTTACCAACTCAGGTAAGAGGGTTTAATATTCTTAATCTGTTTGGAATTTGAAATAGATGCTCAACGTTAAAATTGAATAGAAGAGTTAATAAGAGCGACCCCTGACAACTCAATGATAAAAGGTTACATGTTTATTAAGCCCAACGCCTTCGTAATTAGCAGACGTCAAGTAATTGCATAAAGTTAAAGACCCCGCATAAGTAACTAGTTAACTAACCAAGAGTATCGGCCCTTCTAAATGGTAGACGTAACTTAGTTTTAAAACTGAAGCCTCAATTAAAACTTGTAATCGTCTTAACACCTCCAGACGGCATTGGCAACCCTCGATTATCCTAAACTTGTCCCGAGAGGAATAAACCGAGACGTCACTTTACAAAGTCAACGACAGCTATTCATTACAAATGTTTGACTAAGACGGAATAAGCTCCGACAGTTCATAGTCTCCTAGTCGTTAATCATAAACTATTCGCGAAAGACAATAAACGTAACAGGAGCATTGCAATGAACTTGCGTACTTACAGCTGCAGTACCCGGGTTTATCGCACAACTTGCAAGTTATGACATCCTGGTTCGCAAGTGAAAAGTTTTACACTTACAGAGTGTCTTTGACTTAGTTAACATGAATTATGTCTCTGTAAGAACTTTAAGTGCTAGAGCGTTCTTTTATAAAGTTCGTGTTTGAAAACAGTTGTTGAGGCGTGAAATAATATTGGATGCGGCAACTATTTCTGCTACGGTTGTTAGTGGATGGGAAGATTGTGGTCTTGATTTTTTTGCTTTACATTCTCTTCGTTCCATCTTTCTTTCATGAAATACAAGCAATACTCTAATCAATGTATGAAATCATGACCAATTAATAAGCATTCCTTGATCTCATTCATAAGTATTACTTTATAACTAATACTGAATTAAACTACATCTTTGACAAAACAGTTATTATTGCACCTTCAGAACATAAACAACATAGACAATATCCTTACGCCAACTTAAAGTTAGAGTAAATTCTGCGAGGAGCGTGCAAAAGCAATTTAATATTAAAATACATAAGACGAGGCAAAACAATGTCGGACGACTGCCGTAGCCATCTCGTTACACAAGATTGTTTTAGTTTAAAATGCACTACCGCCATGCGATGCACGCGAAGCCTGACAGCTGGCTGGATGCGACAAATCCTTTAAATTCTTCGTTCCTAGTACGTCGATAAATTACTTCTTGTTTTATTGTAAGAGAATTTGCGTGGAAGAAATAATGGTTTGTTTGCTCATTGGCAAGAACATTTCATTTCACCTTATGCATTTGACCACATCCATCATAATTTATTTAAACACAAAACCGCGTTACTAATGGAATATTGTAGATACTATAAGCAATATACATAAGTACTTTACATCGTAATTAATTACTAAGCATCTGCACACAAATTGGTTCGCAATATGACGTGATAAATTGATAACCACGGAGATATCAACGGCTTAATTTCACAATCAATTAGTACAGCATGGGTTAGTGGGATCATTATTTGGTAAGGTTACCGTTAGTGCATGACATTTGATCCCAATTAGGATGATTATGCTTGAAAAGGGGTCTAGGTTTATTACATAGTGAATTTTACTAGCGTTGGGAGTTCACGAAATAGCTTAATACCAATTTTAGATGATTATTTTATGGGTGCTTTTGTGGTGTCCCTTAAGGAAGCATATTAGGACACCTATTGTAAGATCTATAACGCATTCTTACGAGAAAATAAAATCTGATTCATCTGCAACATAATTGCGAACAGAATGTCTCATTATAAATAATGAATCTAACTTGCAAGATTTTTTCTACAATTTCAGATCTCGAAATATCTTGAAAAACAAATAATTCCGTGCAAACAAATGCACTAGACAACTTTACATCCTTGTCTGAAGCCGCCATAGTGGGGCTGGTGTCACAAGTTAGTCGTGCTTCTTAATAAAACTTGTGCTCTGTGACAGTCTCGAGCACGCCCCTCCCCATTCTCTGCCAAACTATACGGTTAATAAATAACACAGAATAAGATGATATAGAAAGCAAAAAGGATACTAGGACTTCAAACATTAGTAGTAAGCTTCAAGAACAATTCAGAAGGTAGAATAGATTTTTCTTCAAAATCTTATCCTGGACATAACTTTAGCCAGCTAGGGCTTCATAAATTAGTTTGTTTGTTTTTTAGATTGATTCTCAACTTCTCTATTCAATATTATCTATTAGTTTTTCGAACAGAAGAATTTCTTCATAGCTTCCCTCGTGCCTTCGGAATCTCTGCGTACCTAATACCTTCTAACTAGTGCAACTATGGAATACTCGCGTACGTAGTGTTACAACTTCATTAAAAACTTTTAATCAACTTGAACCAAGTATGGAACAAAGAGAAACTGTGTTCTTAAATAATATAATTAAGAAAATGTTGTTGTGTTGTTGTCATACTATATTATCACAATTAATTTACTCATTAATGCGAGACAGCCCGTAATTAACAAATTATTAAATTAGTCTGCTTTTGAATGTAATTTTATGGTACGAAGAATTTCATCACAAATTGTATTGGTGCTAAAATTTCGAGACCTTACTTGGGTCGGTCTCGGTTTTACTGCAGAAAATCATAATGAGATCCCCGCTAAGTCACGATACGAACTGAATAATTTATTATATTCTTTTTAACTAACAAAGAAAAACAATGAGACATCCACATCTGACTAATTAGGGATGCCAAATGCGCGCCACAAAATATACCGACCAAGTCAAACATTAATTTGCGTTATGATTAAAATTCTGTCAGGGGTCTCCACTTTTTTACAAAAAAAAAACTCTTATATTTAAGAAAGACAGCATAATAATTACAGAATTAATTCCAGTTGGCAGATTTCATTTTGTCATAGGTACGAAGATGGTGAAAATACGTGAACTGTGTACTAAGACACAAAAGAAAAGACTGAGTTAACAACGTTCTGTGAGTCGAAAACATAAAAAATACAGATTTTATATTGTATCGTGTCAATCCCTACAAAAACACGAGGTTACAAATATCCATATAAAGTTAAAGCTTTCAAATGAAGTCTGTTTACTGAAGACAGGGTTTTCAAAATCAACCTTCCGTCAAAATTGCACATAAAATTCGTTTTACGGCCCCTAAATTTTACGTGCCAAGTACATTCTCATTACGCAAGTTGTTTTATGACGTCACACTAGAAAAGTTATATGACTCAGTGCGAACCATAAAGCTGCGACGCGCAACGCAACGAGGTTGAAAGGTTACACTGGCCCGCCAATAAAGCTTTCGCTGCCTGAACTTTCCTTAACCTACAAACCGTGTGCAAATATGCGCTCCTGGTAAAAGTATTTGCGAAGCGCTTGAATATTTGCAATTTTTATGTCAGATAAAAATAAAATACCTACAGTAAGTAAAATATTTCCTTGTATCTATGAGAAGCCCATCTAAATATAGTTTAGTTATGATGAAATGGTTTCCCCGTTTGAACTCATGACCTTTCCATCACTTACGCAGTCGGCAACGTCGCTCTAAATTATAATGGTAATGGCAGGTCCCCGTCGGTCTGCCTAAATAAACGTTCAAAATAAACATTTTGTTGTTGCTTCGTAATTACGGATCCCTGACTAAATTAAACTCAATTTTCTTAATTAATTTATAGCAAAAAAGCGAGATACTCTTAAAATATTCATGAAGTTACGTTTCAAGTAGCAGTATGACGGAACGCGTGAATATTAGTCAAATTAGTACGCCAAGAACGATGGCGAAGCTCTCCAAACTCATTATTATCCGTAACTCCGTCATAATTAATAAAAAAATCAATTAGGAAAGTTTTAATTGCATTCCGGCAGCGGCGACACTTGTGTTTTTTTTCCTTTACGCACAACTTTTTGTCATAATAAGTTATAGGTATCACGATGGGAAATTGTGATTCCACTCACTAGAAAGAAAGTATTTTCATATTTTTGCCATTTTTGGTAAGAAATATGTAGTCCTCTTTCGCGAAACTTTCGTTATTTATTGCACTGCAAAACAATTAAAATAATCATAATTTAAATACTTAAATAATTTCCTATAATTAAGTTAGGTACTCAATTAAATCGAAATCAAGAAGTTTTCTTAGTTAATCAAAAGAGATCCTCTACTAGGATTACAGAAACATTGAGGAACGTTCCTGAATATTTAAAGCTATTTAAAAAGTAGTAATAAGCGGGAAGATACTTCAAAAGGCATACAAAGTACGCCATTATTTGAAACACGAACACGAACTCTGTAGACTCAAAAGCCCATTTCAGATTATCTTGATATTAAATTTAAGCCCAAGTATTTAAATATCTACGAGGTTTAATAAGTGGTATTCTTAAACATGATAAGGATAAAGGTATTTCAAGTTCATCTTTGTTACAGATGTTGATCGTACTAATTCTGTTTTCAAAGACGTTGACTTCAGTGAAACAGAATTGTTTACTAAGGGTCTTATAAAGATAAAAAATACCTGAAGTTACAGTAATAAATAATGACTGGGACGACACGAGAGCTTACCCTACGTGGATGTACTTCATAAGCTCTTTCATAAGAAGATGATAATATCTTAGACAGTACTAAGTGATTGTAAATATTTAAAGCTCTGCCATGTTCGAGGCTAACTAAGAGTGAACACAAATACGGCATTAACAAAGTATTTATTCTCAGAAAGACAGATTAATCCGCTCCAAGAAAGTTTTTCCGAGCAATGTCCTCAACGACCGTAAGCGATTCAAGAGCTAAGTAAACCTAGAAAATTTCCGGAGGAACTACTACAAATAACTTGAACCTTTCCCTAGGACTGCAGAAGATTTTCTCAAGTTGGCTTATAATGAAACCGCAGGAGGGGGGCAGCCATTACGCGTGGTATCAAATGGCTGACCCTCTGGTTCTTACTCTCCTGGTAAGTCGTGCGATAAGTGCGAGCCCAAAACTTGCGATACTCGTGAATAAGGTGGAACTTGTGCGAACGACCGGGGACCTGTTTGTTGTCAGGCAATAGGAGGCGATGCTGCGAAACTGCCGCCGGGTTGGCGAAAATTGCTCATTTGCAGCCATTTTGAATGTTTGTTAATTGAAATTAGACCCGATGCAAATAGAGATTGTGTTAACGGTCTGAAAGCACCTTTGAGTCTGTTTTCCACTTTATATTAGGGGTTAATATCAAGGATATTAAAATTCGTACATGCTACATCGATTTTTAATGTAGTAATACGATTAATGGTATCGCTTTTGTTCTATTTTCAAGACATCATTATAAGTTTACGGTTCAAAAGTAAACAAAAATTTATTGTGTGTGTAAAGTAATCAATCGCAATGTAAATCTTAAATCTGTGTCAGTTTGCCATCAATAAACATTACATAAAACAGCGCTACTGGTTGCGGACCCTTATTTATTCAGGACTAATGAAGCCCTGAATGTTACCTGAAACTTTTACAATCCGGAGCCAATAAATAACTTTTGAGTTGTGTTTAGATTTAGCGGAGCGTAGACATGCCAACAAACCGATACGTCTGTCCGTGCGTCGTCCGTCGGTACACAACCCCCGCTACCAGTACTTAATCCTCACAGTTGTACAGCTCACAACTTTAGATTAATATCAAATTCAAGTTTAAAGTAATCACGGATTAACCGTATTTAATTTAACAAAAACAAACGTACTTGTACTTACAAGAAATTAAAACGTTAGTCCACTTTGATTAAGTCCAAGTCAATATTGAGCTAAGGTATAATTTGAAACTCATCTTAAATTCATTAAATATTTAATTAATCGTACAAACACTGCGACATCATTACAGTTGCAAATGGATTTACTTTGTGAGTAAAGATAAAATATTGTGCAAATCCTTTAAAATAACGAGACGAAAATCTTTTGATGAATCGAGCGATTTAGCTAATTTCCCAAGAAAATCGCATTACTTTAGCAATTTCTAACAATCGAAGAAATTAAGTCGCCTTTGTCGGTTCGTTACCTTTTGTGCATTTAATTTTATTCATTTTATCTAAGAAACCTGTTTTAAATTGGATTCTATTACGGGTTAAATATGTATCTAATTTATTTGCCGAAAGAATTGGTTAAAGTTAGACTTATACCGTTTCATGCAGTTCTTGATTAAATCTGTAAACCCATGACACCATCAAGTTAGTGGAAAATGTTGAAATCTAGATCCCGGCATTCCTTTTACAACAAGATGTAACCCGTCTACATGACATAGTTCGTCTTACGTCGTGCACGTTCTGCGTGGGGTCGTGGATGAGGTCGCCGTAGCGGTCCACGCGGACCTCCACGGTGGGCAGCGGCGTGTGGCACTCCGCGTCGAAACGGAACTGACCCTGGCACCACACAAGGACAGCAAACGGACATTACACAGTGTACAGAGTGCTCGGTGAACGTGGCGATTACACATACTCACAAAAGCAGGACAAAACAAAAAACTTAGTATAAAGGCAAGCGGCGCGGCATGCTTACACGCTTGCATGCTTCAATATCTACGAGCATGGAGGCATGCGCGGCGGCCACTTCGCGCGCCTCGTCGGCCATGCGGCGTCCCCGAGGAGTCGCGTCTTCCTTCACAACTACGCATGCTTCTTCTGTTTCTGCCGCCTTAGTATCTTCTTCAGCGGAAGCTACATCAGGCGGCTCAATCTCGGGAATTTGGGGAGAGGTTTCGGGATCGGGAGGAGGAGGAACATCAGCGTTGTCAAGCTTGGGAGCGCTCGTCTCGCTCACCCTTTTATGATTCTCCGGCAAACTGATGTTGCATTCGTTGTCGAAACGAAATTGACTCTGTTTCCGTGGTAAGCAAGAAACAAATGTAAACATGGTATATTAAATTACACATTCAAGAAATTATAAAAAGATAAATATTTTTGTATAAAAGGCTATAAACCTATTGGTCTCGTCTTGGTTACGCCATTTAATTTTTTTATCAAAATGGCGTCGCACGATTGTACCTAGATATAATTAGCTTAATTTACAGTCAAATAGCCTATATGTATTTAACTTTAATCGTCTCGATTTCACGGGACGTTACGACATGGGATGTATATATACGAACACGTTTATATACGTCCCCTATCCGTATAAGTATTATCGCACGACGCCATTTTGAAAAAGAAACAACAAACTGGCATAACGAGGACGAGGCCAGCTTGGATACAAAAAAAGTTGGAACCTTTTTTAGTCTAGTAGTTTATTGAGACTGTTTTTATATTGCAAAATCATCAATGGTATTGAGGAACACTGACCTTATACCCGGGCCCCAGCCGGTGCATGGCGCATATCTGGTGCGTGGTGAGCGCCTCCCCGAACAGGTAGATGGCGGCCATCTGTCCACAGAACACGCGCTCCTCGTCCAGCTCCGCCGTGGCGCCGATATAGCACTTGTCGAAGGGCTGTTGATAAGGAAACACAATTAATTTATTTATTTAACACTAGCTCCTGCCAGTGGCCTGAATCTCAGAAATTATCCCAAAGGAACTTCTTTTAGGATAACAAATTAGCCTATGTGCTATTCCAGATTATAATTTCTCAAACCAGATCTGTTCAGTCGTTCCAGCGTGATTAGGTAATAAACATCCATCCAAACTCACGCAATTTTAATAGTAAGGCGTCGTCCTAACTGGCAACGATCGTACGAGCAAACGATGTGTTCATCGTCGTGCGATGAAAATGATCGTGCGATGGACCAACCGGTGTCCTAATTGGCAACGGTCGTACGAGCAAACGATGTGTTCATCGTCGTGCGATGAAAATGATCGTGCGATGGACCAACCGGTGTCCTAATTGGCAACGGTCGTACGAGCAAACGATGTGTTCATCGTCGTGCGATGAAAATGATCGTGCGATGGACCAACCGGTGTCCTGATTGGCAACGGTCGTACGAGCAAACGATGTGTTCATCGTCGTGCGATGAAAATGATCGTGCGATGGTCCAACCGATGTCATAATTCATCGTTTGCTCGTACGATCTTTGCCAATTAGGACGACGCCTAATAGGTACTAGCTCTTGCCCGCGACTTCGTAAGCGCTTATCCCGTTATTTTCCCGTTCCCGTAGGAATTTCGAGAAATCCTCTCTTAGCGCTCCCCTACACTCCCCAAGGAATCTACATGCCAGCTTTGTACGTCCAGTAGTTTGGCTATGAGTTGGCTATCAGTCACTCAATCAGTCAGTAACGGAAAAAATGTATATATTAGGAAGGATAAGTAGCACTGCTTTTGAAAGTTTTAACTAACATGGGTTACAAAAGTAGGCGATAAAAAAGTAAAAACTTACTCGATAGTGAGTTTTTGTAAGTATGTTTTATCAATTTTCACAACTTGTAAAATTTATAAAAGAATTTTCATTCAAATATCTAGTCTTTAATATTGTTACGCGCCAGAATTAATGTTGGGTACATGGCGGCATTTGCGTACTGCTAACGCCATCTAGTTTCAAGTAACGAAACATTTACGTGCTGCCATCTAGTATCGAGTAGCAGACACTTGCGTGCTGCTGGCGTCATCTAGTATCCAGTAGCAGGCATTTACGTGCTAGAACATTCTCGATGTTTAGACACCTGGTCGGTCGGGACCCGTGTGTGCCCGAACTTTCCAGAGGTTTCCATACAGGAGGGTTCTGGAAATGACTGTCGGTATATAAAGGGCGGACATCCGGCGACAGCAGTCAGTATTGAATTGGCGATACAAACGATAACTTCGAGAGCGATCTTCGACTGCGAATTATAGTGAAGTGAAGTGTTTAGTAGCGCGATTGTGTTTTATAATTAGTGTGTTTTAAAGTGATAATTAGTGTTGTGGATTAAAGTGTCAGTTTTGGTTGTTTAATCGGCTGTTTTTATTGTAACGAACCCCAAGCTCGTAACAATTGGTGTCAGAAGAGTGGATAATCATGCCGATTCTGCCAAAGGACGACACGGAGGGTATCCGTACCCGTAGTCAACGCCAGCAGGAGACGGACCAGAGGCGTTTTGGTGGTGCAACGCCGCAGACGTCGGAAGGTCAGCTACCGACCATGGAGGCCGGCCCGTCCACAGCAGCTCCGGCATCATCAGCACCAGACTTTGCTGCTCTGATGATGATGCTGCAGGAGCAGGCGCGCCGACAGGAGGAGCAGGCCCGACGCTTGGAAGAACAGCTGCAGCGCGACAAGGAGGAGCAGGCCCGCCGACAGGAGGAGCAGGCCCGCCGACAGGAGGAGCAGGCCCGACGCTTGGAAGAACAGCTGCAGCGCGACAAGGAGGAGCAGGCCCGCCGACAGGAGGAGCAGGCCCGACGCTTGGAAGAACATCTGCAGCGCGACAAGGAGGAGCAGGCGCGCCGCCAGGAAGAACAGATGTTCCTCATAAAGGAACTTCACGCGTCCTTCGGAAAAGACATGAAGGAGGTGAAGGATAAGGTTGCTCAGCATGACAACCGCTTGTCAGACGCTGAAACCAGGATCAGCAAGTTTGATGACGTCATTGCGGATGTGAAGAAGGAGTTGGGCAACCTTAAACTTGGAGATGGGATTGCTAATTCAGCAGCCACTACACCTTCGCCACGTGGGTTCAAAGTGCCGCCGTTCGATGGGACGTCTTCTTGGTCGGCCTACAAGATTCAGTTTGAGGCTGTCATGAAGGCGAACGGTTGGAGTAAAAATCAGGCCATAACTGCCCTCACCCTAGGCCTGCGCGACCAGGCCTTAACTGTCCTGGAAGCTCTCGGTAAGGAGGTGACTTACGAGCAGCTACTTGAGGCGTTGGAAGCCAGGTATGGCGACGCTCATCTGGAGCACATGTTTCGTGCGCAGTTAAGGGATCGCGTGCAACGAAACGGTGAGAACCTGCAGCAGTGGGCCCTTGAAGTGGAGAAGCTGGTGCGAAAAGCGTACCAGTCTGCACCAGCGCTCATTGAAGGGAACCTGGTGCAGGCATTCATCGACGGCATCCGCGACCTTGAGGTCAGGGCTGCAGTGAGGCTCGGGCACCACGGGACGCTTAAGGACGCCTTGGCCCATGCACTGGAGGTGGAAGCTGTGCGGCAAGATCATCGTTCCCACCGCGTCAGGGAGGTTGCAGCGGTTACAGTTCGCGATCGTTTAAAAGGATACAGCCCTAGGTGCTACGGCTGTGGTGAAAGGGGCCACCTTCGATCCAGTTGCCCTAAGCGAACTACAGAAAGGGCAGATAGCCGATCTCCGGGCGACAGGGCGGCTAACAATAGCGCCCAGCGGCTGCAGGAAAACAACTTTGTGGTCGAACATCGCATTGGGAAATGTCATAGCAACGCAGACGCATTGTCAAGAAGACCTTGCCCTGAAGACTGCAAGCATTGTACTAGGCAAGAGGGTAAAGAAGTCGTTACTGTGAAGATGCTCAAGACAGACCTCAGCAAGGAGTGGAAGGAGAGCATACAACGTGCGCAGCAGGAAGATTCGGACATAAAGCCGATTCTTGAGTGGATGAAGGCCAGTGCTCCTAAGCCCACGTGGAGTGATGTCTCAGCGATGAGTCCGATCACAAAAAGCTATTGGGCCCAATGGGACAGCTTAGTGATGCAGGATGGAGTACTGTGCCGTAAATGGGAAAATGTCAGGGGCGACAGCTGTCATTTGCAAATGGTTGTCCCTAAAGCTAAGGTACCGGATGTTTTACAGCTGTACCATGATGGTTGTTCAGGAGGCCATATGGGAGTTAAACGCACTCTACTGAAAATACGGGAACGGTTTTACTGGGTCCATTGTCGTGACGATGTCGAGGACTGGTGTCGGAAATGTACAAGTTGTGCGGCTGTAAAAGGACCTCAGACTCGTAGCAGAGGTGCATTGAAATTGTACAATGTTGGTGCACCATGGGAAAGAATAGCCCTGGATGTTGCGGGACCATTTCCGGAAAGTGATAGTGGTAACAAGTATTTCATGGTTGTAATGGATTACTTCACTAAGTGGCCGGAAGTCTTCGCCATTCCAAATCAAGAAGCTTCAACAGTTGCAGATAAACTGGTTCATGAAGTCTTCTGTCGTTTTGGAGTACCCTTGGAGATTCACAGCGATCAAGGAAGGAATTTTGAGTCACAGATATTCCAGGAAACTTGCCGAGTTATGGGTACTCATAAAACGAGAACAACTTCTTACCACCCACAATCGGATGGAATGGTGGAACGATTCAATCAGATATTGGAGAGATACTTGACAAAAGTTGTGGAAAATCGGCAACGCGATTGGGACAAGCATATACAACCGTTTTTGTTGTCATACCGAAGTGCTGTTCACGAAAGCACATCAGTGACACCAGCTTTCGCAAACTTTGGTGGAGAATTACGGCTGCCGGCAGATCTGATCACTGGAATGCCACCTGATGCCCCGCGTAGTATAACCGATTATGCGAATGACTTGCGGAACAAAATGAATGACATTTATGAGCACGTCAGAGAATCGGGCCGGCAAATGTCTAACAAGATGAAAACCCGTTATGACCGCAAAATGAACAATAAAGGGTTCGATGAAGGTTCACTTGTGTGGTTACACAATCCAGTTCGCAGTAAAGGGAAATCTCCTAAGCTTCAAGCTAAATGGGACGGGCCGTACCGGATTGTGACAAAAATCAATGACGTGACCTACCGTATACAAAAAGGTACAAGAAGTGCTCCTAAAATCGTCCACGTGGATCGACTGGCGCGTTATTATGGGGCCGATAATGCTCGGGACGAGCATGTCTTAGGAGGGGGCAGTGTTACGCGCCAGAATTAATGTTGGGTACATGGCGGCATTTGCGTACTGCTAACGCCATCTAGTTTCAAGTAACGAAACATTTACGTGCTGCCATCTAGTATCGAGTAGCAGGCACTTGCGTGCTGCTGGCGTCATCTAGTATCCAGTAGCAGGCATTTACGTGCTAGAACATTCTCGATGTTTAGACACCTGGTCGGTCGGGACCCGTGTGTGCCCGAACTTTCCAGAGGTTTCCATACAGGAGGGTTCTGGAAATGACTGTCGGTATATAAAGGGCGGACATCCGGCGACAGCAGTCAGTATTGAATTGGCGATACAAACGATAACTTCGAGAGCGATCTTCGACTGCGAATTATAGTGAAGTGAAGTGTTTAGTAGCGCGATTGTGTTTTATAATTAGTGTGTTTTAAAGTGATAATTAGTGTTGTGGATTAAAGTGTCAGTTTTGGTTGTTTAATCGGCTGTTTTTATTGTAACGAACCCCAAGCTCGTAACAATATTGTACAAATTCCAAATCAAACACTGGTTAAATGTTATTAAAACCGAAGCAAAAGATACTTCAAGTAAACTCTGCTCATCCAACTAACTTTGGACAGCTTCTTGAACTACAAAATTAGTTTAGAAGCACAAATTACTCCAAAAAATTAATTTTCTTCAGCGGAATATTTCGGCAAAGGCGTTTGAGATTGGGAAGGCACTTCATATTCGCCGATATTTCAGCAAAGATCGAAATAAGGTCGGAATTGAATCAAAACTTATTGGTGGACGAAATTCCTATTAGAGTAAGCAAAGCAAACATTTGTGGCCAAAGTTCTTTAATACGAAATGAAGAATAAGGTTACCGCCAAGTATTTATCGGAGGAATTTGGGGCCGACAAAGTGAAGCAAGTTTAGCGAAACTGATTGGAACTACGGTCAGACTGTTTATGTAATACATTTAGAAATGCTGGACCACTAAGTACATAACGTTGGCCATTTATTTAATGAAAACGTTGTTACCATAATGGGAATAAATGAATTTCATAATGAGGACACGATGGAACTGATAAAACTATTTGCCAGTAATTAAATGATTAAATTGAGTTTGTTGGAACACGTTTTTCAGAGAGTGAGTTTATTTAAAACGCAAATTGCTTTGGTGATTATGGCAATGTTTTGAAAATCTATATCTATACTAATTAAGAAAGCTGTTTGTTTGCTTGAACGCGCTAATCTCAGGAACTATAGGTCCGATTTGAAAAATTCTTTCAGTGTTAGATAGCCCATTTAACGAGTAAGGCTATAGGCGTAGTATAGCTATAAAATATCATCACGCTATGACCAATAGGAGCGGAGCAGACGATGTTGCGCGGGTCGACTAGTGTTGAATATGAAGCTGAACACTTTCTAGTGAAAATTAACTGGACCCGACATTTGAACCTGAGAAGTTAAATAAGCATGGAAAGATATTTTTTTTTATTCAGGTATCAAATAAGTATTAATTTTTGTAGCAACGTCGCAAATTTGGAATGTGACTGAATGAATACTTCCAAATAACCCCATTCTCAGTGGTACTTGACATTTGGAGCGGATGTGGGAGTGTACACAAGTAAACATATGTTGATATTGAGCCAGGATATTTATAGACCTGAACGAAAAAACTTTTAACAGGAATGAGTTGGAAAATGTTTCGGATTTCAGGAAATTCAGTACCAATTACAAGTTCTCCGTATGAAGTACTTACCTACTAAAGTTAAGCCAATATCTACAAAAGACGAATGACATTCAGATAACTATGGCTTCGGTATCTTTTGACTGATATAAGGGTATTAAAAAGTTGAAGTTTTTTCATTGCTTCTTTCTACAATACCTTACTCAAATTATTACGTAAGTAATGGTTATTAATAAGATAAGTCAAGCAATTTAGTCTTCCAGATAACTAGTCTAGTCCATTAAGACATTAGATAGAAGTTTGAAGCAGGTTCACAAAACAGCGATTATCGCTCGGTAGCCTATCGCTAGCCCTCATGCGGCACACAGCGCGTTATTCCCAGCTCTGGGCACAGTAAAGGCATGTAAATTCACATTTACAGCTGAAACACTCATTGTTTAGTCACTAATGGTATTTTTGCCGCACGCGGCGGTTTAGTGAGTTAATATCGTCTGAAAGCCTGGTACTGAAATCTCTTTTACGTATCAAATTTTATACCGTTTTAGGAATTTTATAGTGAAAAGCTCCTTCATTTTTCTAATATTATTTTATGAACACAATTTTTTTGAGGTTTTAATTAAGACATTATAAAAACAAACTTCAAAGTGATTAAATTAAAGCCTTTACTTCAATGCCATTATTAGTGTCCATTCCGTCCATTATTTAAAGGGTCTAATTCAGTTCTTTGTTAGCCGGAATTTACATCAAAGAGTATTTTTTACTTACAACCCTTGGTTTCAGAATACCGAACTGATAAAATAATTCAACCCGTTGTAATGCCTCGGCTTAGAATATAAAATTGCGAGTGTTAAATTCAGCTTTTGTTAGAATTTAATTTAAAAGCTCGATGCCTAAGTAAATTCTTTTTTATTGAGTAAAATATAAAATGTATGAATGTCACCTCTGATTTAAAGGGCTTTCAACTTTAAAATATTTTTGCCTCGACTCGTAACTGACTGCTTATAACGTGTTCAATATAGCCCGTCATGTCACATAGGGGCACGTATATCATTCGAGTAGTCTCAAATAATTAGTTTGTCTTCATAACGCTAGACAAGTTCATTTTGCAGCAACTATGCGTGACCACGTCCGAGCTCAGTGAATATTCATACTGGCATGCATGAACTAACGCCAACTTAATCCCTCGAGCGGGAAAGAGAACACCAGGAGAACACGAACTAAATGGAGCTTCACAAAACAAATAAAGAAAGAATCCCAATCAAAACAATACAACACTGGTTGTACGAATTCGTGCACATTCAGTCTAATTGGCTGCGTATTTTTTTAATCGGATTACTCGTAGCACGGAGCTTTTTTAAAGGCAACACACAATTCATTAATGTAGCGGAACGAATATGGACGTGAAGGTATTGATAGATGACTCTGACGTAATGGAGGTTCATTTCCACAGTCAAAATAACAAGATTTAAGAGCAGCATCGGTCATTTGGGCCGCGATTGTAATAACATTCGGGGCTAGGTCTCTTGTGGCAAGCGAGCACATTAGCGAACGTCGATGATTTCCATTTGATTGGAGTAGCGATACAAATGCAAAATTAGTTAATTATGTTTTGATGTTATTGTACCGACCTGTTGTTTATGGCAAAATGTAACAATGGAAACTGCTGCCCGGACTTCTACTTATAATGATCAAGTAATGAAAGAAATCAATGTCTTCAGACGATGGAAGTATCGTCAAATTCTTAAAACTTGTATTACTATGAAGTCCGCGTACATCCACAGGAATTTGCATGGCATTACTTGTAATAAATTGCTGCTAACGACACGTACGTGACGACTCGAACGCACAACTTGTCGCAAAGGGGGTGTTCGCCGTAGATAACCGAATGTATTATGCTAAGCTCCTATAGAGTTATGAGCACTTGGTTCTTGAGGCTGGATTAGGGGTACCATTTAACTACTTGAGAAACGACAGATTACACCTAAGAAATATGTATAAAGTTAAGGCTATATGTCTCGCTAGCAACTCATTTAATACAGCAAAATACATATAGATATTATATTTGCGTAACCTTGTATCTATTATTCCACGGGTTTTAAATTCGTCTTCACCACCATTACATTAATAGGTGAATTCCATCAGAAGAGGTACTTTCCATATTTAATAGCATTTACTTACGTCGTTGGTGGAGACGAACCACGCCATCTCTGTACTGGACGCTAGCTGTCCATTCACCAGGCACTTGATCTCGCTCTTCGTCCATCTGTTGTATATGTACACCACTGCTATCGCATACCATCTGCACATAACACAAAAGGTTATTATTACAGTTCTAAAGCTAATTCCATCATTTAACTGTAATCCAATAATTATCATTAAATACTTAAGTTTCATATCTATTTTACTTCTTCTTAACGATGTTAGTCAACAATACAATAATACCATCATCAATTATGATTTAATAGTCATGCTTGACTAAGGTTTTGGTGACTCTGTTCAAAGTTATTCAAAGATAACATTCATGATCGAAATTTTGTACAATAAAGGAGCATATTTTTTGCACATGATCAAGTGCAGTGAAGTGTGTAACTTTGAAAATGTTCAGTCTACTGTAATGCTCTGCTCAAAGAGTTCAAACATGTTAAACATTTCTCTCAAAAATAAAACGAACAAAACTTTTGTTTACGCGAGTAAATCCAATTCCACATAAAAACTCAAACTGATCCCAGTCTATGCACTTTGCTAATAACTTCTCCTAACACAGAGGAAAATAATGAAATAAAATTAACTGGATAATTTTTGAGGCAACTTTTCGCACGAGAGCCGACCGTCGTCATAAACTGACTACACAGGAAAGTTTATTTATACTGCTGCAACTTTTTCACTGCCCTGATTTAGTGTTCTGAACAAAGTTTTAAAACGTGGAAGCACGTTCACCACGGCTTTAAATAATTTCGGATTTTTAAACGATATGGGAGGAGTCGGTTAGGCGTGTTTTGTTCCTCCAAAGTTTAAGTTCAAAATGTTAGCACCGATTGTAGGTACGAAATATCCCAAAATTGTTGCAACAGCAGATATACCAATGTGCTACAGGAATGGCTTTGCTTGCTAACTGCATCACTGAGCGTAGTGAGTGACTAGTGCTATTTATCTACCCGTTTGTTTCCATTTTGAAAGCAAACAATCTATTGCAATGGTCTGGGTTTAGGGAAGAGACTTACCTTCTCGGTTGAAATTCGTATTTGACACAATGTTGAAACCCCTTGCCCCGCACCTTCATTGATGTGAGCACTAAGCAGTTACCGACGAAGTGTGCCGTGTAGCCCACGCCTTTACTCGTTTTGAAGCTATTGGACAAATTAACAACATTAATTAATTAAATAATCTCTGTCTGTACATGAGATGCAAAATTCGTAATGACATCGTACACTCCATATAAAGCTTATTCAGAAACACTAGACAATCATAAAGTATACAGCATACATGATCTTCAAAGAGGACGTGGTGCGTGGCGAACTCGCAATTCAATTATCCCCGAACACAAACCGAAAATGATTTAGCTTAGTACCAGGATAGCAGAGCACAACCGAAACTACACTTGAAACGTCCGAGCTCCACTTAAATCAAATGAAAAGTTGGGAACACAGGTGCAACCGCGGTCTGCGGCTACACGCGATTTACGGAATACATTTGGCAATTCGCACTGTAATACGCTTTTAGTACAAATTGACTTGATATTGCCTATCTAACTCTTCCCAAATTAAGTTGTTCTACCTTCTACTGAAATTATTAAATGTTTTTGCTCCAGTTACTGTGTTTAATACCTCGAATATTATAATACAACGGCGTTAACGTGTTACTGTGAATTTTGGGAGACATGATAACTTAATTTTGTGTACGTTAAGGTCTTTTTGCGTGGGTTTTATCCATGTATGAGATCGATTTCTCATTTTCAGGAATATAAAGTAACTAGCTACGAATTATAAAAGCATTTTCAATAAAATCGTCAAAAACATCAGCCAGAAATGTTTTTGTAAAGTGGCAATGAATCAATTTGAATAATTTTGGCATTTATGGTGACAAAGAATACTATTTAAGTAAGAAGTAGCAAAACGCGATGAATAACCTCAACATTCCACCTATTGATAGCTTTGCTTGATTTTTTTTTTCTTTAATTGAGGCCGACTTTTGGAGCCATTAGGTAATATTATTTTTTCCTGATAAGCTAAAATTCAATGGCATGGCCCAGATTGAAATATTTTTAGGTAATGTTCCTCGCCATCCTGAACTAGACTTCTACCTGACCGATGAGTACTAGGATACCATAATGTGTAGACAGTGACATAGTTACCAGTATAGGTAAGGTTTCTCCCTCTCGATGTTGACGGAATTGATGGGGTCGAGCCGGAACCACGTGGTGAAGGTGAACCCGTTCTCGTAGGGCCACCGGGCCAGCGGGGGCAGAACTACCGCCTGCAATAAAAGGACATCATACAGTAAAGAATAGTCAAACTATATTAAACTTACTGTAACACAAAGTCGCTCTTCTTGATTATCTGTGTGACTGCTTAGTTCTTCTAAATTTTGCTCGACGTTTCATTGAATTTATTTCTGACGATTTGTGCGTATTGTTAAATTATTAATATTTAACTTATACAACGCGATCCTTTTGACATCCCATAACTCTAGGCACTTGTCTCACCATCGCCGGCGACCAGAGAAAAGCGAGTAAAGCTTGAAACTCAAAACGAGTTGGCGAGTAGCGAGTGAAAGGTTTCGATAGCTTTGACGCTCGGCTTTAAGCGAGTGCTTTTGTGCGGCGAACGATTACTCGCAATACTCGCTCCGGCCCGCACTATAAGTAGAAATTACCGCTGGTTGGTGAGTTCTGACCGCCAAGCGAGCATCGCCGAGCGAGTGTCACTGAGCGATTACAGTCTTTGATAGCTCTTGTCGCTGCGATCCACTAGTGATAAGAGCCGACTCGCCGGCAGTGTGAACAGCCAGCTATTTACTATAAATGTATGTGTTTCTTACTCACACAAGACCTATATCTTTTGTCCCTTTCCTCAGCGAGCAAATCATCGATAGCTAATCGCTTCCTCGCCGGCGGTGAGACAAGTACCCTAGGGTATCAATGAGACCATGTCAAAGAATCACCTGGCACATGAATTATTTTGTAATTAATGTTGAGGATCCCGACAGATGTCAATTCCGGCCGGCTCTAATTCTTTATTTCCCTGTTTGAAATGCAAAATGTCAGTGATCATTTTATCCGTTGTTTATTTTTCATACAAAATAATTCGACAAAGTCACGTGAAATAGGACACCGTCGCATTTTCTTAGCTTATGAATGTTTGATTTGAATGAAAATGATTTACTAGTACTTTTTAATGAAACTTAGATACACACAGAGAGAGACGTGTTAGTATTATGTTCGAAACTATGTATTTTATGAACACTTCTTTTAGGACTTTTTGTATTACTTTTCCATATAGAATATCATGCCGTATAGTGTCGGCCGGTGCCGTAGAAGAATTATACCATCCCATCACTTCCCGTGGGTGTCGTAAGAGGCGACTAAGGGGTTCAGCAGAGAATGGGCAGCAGCGTTCTCTGTAAAATGCAACACCATGCACTGTGATCGCCAACCCGCCTGCCAAACGCGGCGATTATGGTTTTTCGGCTGATACGATAATAGAATATAACCCTAAAGTTATGGGATATCAAAAGGAGCACGTTGTATTATGTAGATATATGTAGTTATGAAATCGTTTTGACGTGTCGCCGTTTTACTTGATTGTGCCCGTGGGAAGTTCCCCTTAGCTTGCCACGGGTACAATCAATATCATTAGTGTGGAATAAAATATTGGTTTCCTTTTGATATCACTAAATTGCGGGCTCCATGAACCCAGGAGAAGTAGTCTAGTAAAGTAACTAGAGATCAATGAGGCAATCAATTAGGTAGGTACATAAATTAGTTCTGTTGAATTTCGCTTACGAGCTGATTATAATGATGATGAATGACAGATATCTGCGCTTAGTAAAAGCAAAACAAATTCTCCACGTGGTGTTTTTATTAAAGTTGTATTGGTTTTTCACAATGCAATATTACCTACCTAAGTTTGTAGGCAGCATCAGAACTTTTAAGTAGATTCTATACTTAAATACATAAAAAGCTTTCTTCTTAGAAACATTCTCAGAAAACTGATTTTCTTTAAAATCCCACATAAAAATGTGGAATCCAAAAGAGCAAAACTTGGCAAGTGCGCGGCACTCGGCAGTAAAAACTTATTTTATGCTCCGATGGAAGGCCAGCACACAGGATCTCTTGTAAAGGTTCCTATCGAGATATCGGTTCAATAAAATCTACATATAAGCTCCTTTTATCGTCACTCCAATCTTCCATTTCGTATGTGTATATTCCAGGATAATATACAATATGTTCACCAACAAAATAAACAAGCTATTCCCACCTTTTCCACGAATTACAATTTTATTCGTAAAGATTAGTATCACGACATGTTATTAGGCCTAAGTTGAGAAGATTTACCGACCAGGATAAAAGAAGTGGGACGGAGATTACATGAGGCTCGGATCTTTAGTGGCAATAAGCTAGAAGACGCCTGATGCGAACAAATAAATGGGTTCATACGACGCGACACTGATTAAACTTACTATGTCGTTCTACCAGCTCGATTATAAGTTAGCTAGATTCATTAGAACAGGTGATTATTGAACCAGTATGAAGATAGGTAAGTTCAATTTGAAGAAACACACGTCTTTAAACGATTCGCCAAAAGATAGTTTGCTAAACTTGTAATGATCATTGCACCGTGCAGTACCGGATGCGAGCCAGTCGCCAATATCACAAGCGCGCACACAAACAAAACGCAACGCGTACGTGACAATAGCGCGACAATGTGTGCGACGCGGCGAGGAGGCGACCCAGCTGCGCGACTGGTTTGATGTGCGTCACGGACCGCTTTGAAATCAGTAGCGCGGGGCCCTCCGCTAAGATCACTTGTGCGTTGCGTACCGGTCCGCGATAATGGCGCTCGATAACAACATGAGCGAACAAAATATCAACATACGATTCGTGAAGGAAGTAGAGAAACACCCGTCACTGTACAACTTTGAGTTGCCGGAGTACACTCGGAGAGACATGAGCGACGCGGCTTGGAAAGATGTGGGCAGAACACTGAACATGACACGTGAGTGACGCCATTCTAGTACATGTTTACGCCGCACGGCGCTAATCGTAACGAACATTTGAAATCGCGTCCTCCGCGCCATTTTGTAAAACTGCGCGACAGAAGTTGATGTTTATCAACGATTAGCAGAGATCTTAATTTGTACAACGTGCCCTTTTGCATGGCTGTGATGTAAGATTTTAATTTTTGTGCATTTTACTTTACTAACATATTTCCTGTGACTTTTTGTCTGCGGATCTAAAAAGGCCACTTTAGCAGAATCAGAAAGCGCATCACGCTACCCGTCACTGTCAAATTTTCCCAATAAACCTCGAACCTAATGCGTTAGCGATAAAGATGAAAATGAAATTCGACAGATTGTTACGAGATAAATGTTATGATGCTTCTGCTAAAGTGACCTTTTTAGCCCCCCTTTAGTACGTTACTGACACATGCAATTATCTCTTACATAGGTATACTGTGTGTAATAAGAGATACGTCTGCATTCCCGTTCATATCACTGCTATGTCGTGATGACTCATTAATGTCGATGGACTGATACCAATGCTCGGCCGGACATCGCCACGCGTGCGCCATGTTGTTTGTTGTCGCCGCCTGGGCCGCTCGGCGTACTTCAATTACACCTACATGCGGCACTGACATTGAAGCCCCGCCCCTCTGTGACGTCACTTAGGTCTACTATTCACAATTATTATCATATTGGGGATTCACTTATCGTTATCAGTGAAATGTTATTATCCTCACAAAAATGTTCCGCTATACATACATATAGTATAGAATTTACATAACAAACGTCTAATAATAATTTGCATAATGGGTACAGGCATGTAATGGCAACATGCCTGTAGCCCTAAAAGTAGCAATTTCATTTAAATCGGTTCAGTAGTTTTGTCGTGAAAGCGAGACAGACAGACAGACAGAGTTACTTTCGCATTTATAATATTAGTAAGGAAGTAAGGAAAAGTAAGGATTGATACCTTAAATGTTTTTAGCGAAGTAACGTTCGCTAAAAACATTTTATAGTAACAGATATCAACATTACATTTTTTATATCTTTAATAGTTACGAGTGGCTTGGCAATTGCACAATTTTAGATTGGCAAGCTATCATAGGCATGTTTATAAATTAATAAAATTTGATAAAAAAAATATGCCTCATCTGGTTATCAGGTGGGTGAAGGTCGATCTTCCATAGTCTCCCTACTATTTATTGATTTGACAAATTCGTAAAATTAGACGCAAATATTCAGATTAAATATCTAGAAAACGGGACTAAAAATTCGGCATGTCAGAGATTTTTCCTTGCTTTATAGGCAAAACAATAACTGTGTTCAAAAATTGGAGCTTGTGAGTCTGCTAGAAGTACCTTAGAATTTTGATGATCGGCGAGTCAGTCAGTGACAAAATTAAGAAACTTTGACTTGCAATAATTCTTTAACTCCCGGTTCAAATTATGTAATTTGGAAATATATCTAGAAATGTAATGCCCCCTTGGTCACTGAAAAGAAGAATGGTCATTTCAGACCCAGAGTCCGACAGGATTGAGACCTATCGTATTTTTGTCGTCATTTGAAATAGAGCAAAATATGTATTTCTTTTTTCGATTTCGCTGGCTAACACATAGATACTACTATATGAGATTGAGTATTTCTTTAAAGAAAACATAGAAAGGTATTTTTTTCTCATCTCTTACTAGTATACCTATGATGTCTGCGCTTATTTCAATCGTACTGTTGGGTATCACTCACTGTAGTTGGTAACAAGGTCTGATGATGGAAACCATAAAGGTGAGTAGTGAGTCTCTTAGTTGACTACTACTATACCCATCGAGTTTGTGCTCATTTCAATTCTTCTGATAAGCACTATTTATTGTTGTTGGGAAGAAGGATCTGATGATGGAAACCAAAAAGGTGAATAGTGGCTCTCTTAGTTGACTACCCCTATACCCATCGTGTTTGAATCCTTCTGATTAGCACAATCCAATGCAGTTGGTAACAACGGTCTGATGATGGAAACCATAAAGGTGAGTAGTGGCTTTTTGTTGACTGCTCTTACAATTATAGTGCTCATATGAATTTTGAGGGGTGGTTCTATTCATTGTAGCTGGTAACAACGACCTGCCGATGGAAACCATAAAGGTGAGTAGTGGCTCTCTTAGTTAACGACTCTTAAACACTTCGTGTTTGGGCTCATTTGAATTTACCTAACAAGTACTATTTATGTTAGCTGTAACTAATAGTATACATCACGACGATTCAAGTGAGCACCAACACGGTGGTTATGCTAGTAGCCAATTAAGAGATCCACTATACACCTTTCTGGTGTCCATCATCAGACCCTTTTTCCCAAAAACAATTGATACTGGTCATCAGAAGGATTTATACAAGTTCAAACACGATGGCTAAACTAATAGCCAATTAAGAGATCTACTATCCACCTTTCTGGTCTCCATCATCAGATCCTTGTTCCCAACAACAATTAATAGTGCTCATCAAACGGATTCAAATAAGCTCAAACACGATGGTTATACTAGTATCAACGAAGAGATCCACTGTTCACCTTTCTGCTCTTCATCATCAGACCCTTGTTCCCAACATCAATGAATAGTGCTCATCAGACGGATTCAAATGAGCCCAAACACGCTGATTATGCGCGAAAGTGTATGAAAAATAGTTTTTCTATACTTCATTTTAACGAACACTATACACCATATATGTGTTAGCCAACGAATTCCAAAAAAAAGTAATTCTCTCATATTTCAGACGACAAACAAACTATGGGATATGTGTGATTTCTGTCGTAGGTGGGTTAATTTTGTATGGGCCGTGACCATTCTTCGTTAGGCTTCTAGTTTCTTCCTTAACGAAGTTACAATGGTTCGAAAATGGCCCGAATGGCTTCGAGAAAAGGATGATGTTACGGCCGTGCCTGTTTTATTGCTCGACTTGGCGGGCGCACTTCAGTGCCTCCAGATATAACATTTTGACCAGTAATTGCATGAATTATCAGTACCGGTACAAAATAAAGCCCCATCGACCCATTACAAATTCTTAGTCAAAAATACAAGATTTTTTTTTTGTTCGCAGCATCAGGCTGCAGAGAAAGATGGAGGAACCTGCGCGCAGTCTTCATGAGAACATTGAAATCAACTCCGAGAAGCTCCACGGGGAAGAGAAAACCGTACTACTTGGCAGAATCGATGCAGTTCCTGGTGCCCTTCCTGAGACCCTTCATAGCCAAAGAGAAAGAGAAACAACAGGAAATAGAAGAGAGAAAAAAGGCTTTAGAAGTACAAGTTGAACAAATTAAAGAAGAGATTCTAGACGCTGATTCAGATGACGCAAGCGTGCAGAGTGCTGAAGAAGAGACAGAAGCAACAGTTACAAGGAAACGACCAGCGCAGGAAGAACAGCATTACCAAAGTGTGAAAGTGGCTAAGATGATAGCCCAGCCGACATCGTCGACATCATCAATGCCACTCGACAGTGATCACGTCAGGTCGTTCCTGAACAGTCTCGTGCCAGAACTAAACGAGATGAACTCTACACAGTTCAAGCACTTCAAAAGGCGAGTGTTACTGCTAATTGATGACATAGTGTCAGAGATACCAGCGACACCGACCAGACACACTAATGAAGAGTTCATCATGTAAAGACTAGAACTGATTTTAATTACATTTATAATATTAATATAGAAGGGCGTTGAAGTCCTGTCTATTCGTTAAGAGACTTGAAGAAATACAAAAGTATTTTTTATAAAATTGTTGATTTTATTTTTCCCGTGTTATTCTTTGATGTGATCAACTGATTACTTTTGTACCTCTATATCTATATTCTGAAATAAATGTTTATTATTATTATTATTATATCAGGGATGGCCAACCGGTCGATCGTGATCGACTGGTCGATCGCGGTTATTAGTCCAGTCGATCGCGGCAAGGCGAAAAAATATAATACATATAACAGACTGAGCATCTATGTAAATAGGTTTGGTTAGGTTAATAAAATAAAAAACTAGTGTTTTGTTTGGAAGTCGGTTGTATTCTATTGAAAAAAGTTTATTATTTTTCACTTTTTAGAGATGATGCTTAGACGACGTCATCGTCTACGCAGAAATTGAAATAAGCAAAAATGCTCATAAAGTAAAAACTACTGAACCAAACTGAAAACTGAAAATCGCACGGGGTTTCGTCAATAAAAAGTAAATCTTGGGTCTAATCAAGTTGGTCACCCCTGCTCTGTATTATGTCTGCTACTTTGCTAACTGCATTCATAACGAAAGCCTTGATTTGAAATTAACTAAATAAATAAATTGACTGTTCATGCGATATCTACTTCTGTTTTTCTTCCTTTCTCAAAAATTTAAATTGCTTTAATAAAGGAGTCAAACAGGCAATTGCGAGGACTAACTAAAACAAAACGTTAGTCTGGCACAGTTCCAAAAGTTCTCGTTACATCCGAGCGTTCACGTGAAATTGCACACCAGTTAAAAACGTTAGAGACGTTTGTTACCAGTCTGTATAACAATGATAAAACGGTAGCAAATCACACGGCTTCTTAATTAAAACTAGTGAAGGTAGATTCTTCTAAAGAATTAATTATATTTAAAGAATTTATTGTATTAATCCAATCAAAAGAATATTCAAATATAATTTATTCATCCTCCATTTCAATAAAGAAATGGAGCCTTTTCACTAACAATTATTTATATGAATTTCATTTTATTGTTTCGATACGGTCTTCATTAAATACGAATGAACAATAAATATTGTATTTTCCGAGAACATTATTACCAGGATTCCATAAGTGAAAGTAGTAGTTCGACTGTTGAACACGATATTTTTTGGAATACGACATTAATATAGGTACTGTCATACGCTCGGCCGAAGTAAAAAGCCAATTTTTATTATTAAGCGTATTTATATTAAGGCGCTACCCCGACCAAAACATTGCGACAGTCATTATTTTTTGTTATTCAGAAACTATTAACACATTAGATAAGAAAAATAAACTACATCTGAAAGCACATTATTAATGTTTGATATCTTATCATCACATTCCATGTTCTAATTTTTTTAAAGTTTTATAAATACATTTAAAATCTAATTTAAAAAAAATTACTAAAATTATTGATTGTACTTATGCATCTGTTCCTAAAGGCGACGCTCTAATCATTTGAGGATTACACTAATGAATAGATAATTTAAAAATCTAAATTATACACGTTTTATTTAATTTCAAAAGATCGCTTTTCTTTTTTTATCAAAATAATTCCAAAAATTGTGTGAATTCTATGATAAACGGTGGATTGCGGCAAAGAGGAAACGAATGCTCGAGGTTATTTGGTCAGGGAAACGCCTTAAAAGGATATTTTGCTCGTGTTTATCGAATGTCCTACATGTCTGTGTAAAAAATGGGAACACATTGTATTGACAAAGGTTGCAGTGAAGATAGATTGGTGCTCATATTACTCGACCCTTACGTTTGAAGCCGTGCCGAAAGATAGATGGCCTAAAAACATTACTCACTGCAAAAAAGTCCTGAAATTCCATCTCGAGAATATGAGATCTAACACCAGTGAAAATTAAGGATTTAAGTATGTCTAAATATAATAATTCTCCTTCTTCTTTCGTGTCGATTTCTCAAGTTCTGGAGAATGAATAGAAACATACCTTTGAACTGATTGATTTTCACTTTATTTAAATTATGCTTGCAGCATTTAAGGACTCCACTTTTTCAATCAACATTAGTTTTAAAAGATTGATATTTTTTAGAGACCAATAATGTGGCATTCAAGTGACAATGCCATTCAAAGTTTTGTCTGTTCTATGTTTCTATTCAACCTTGCTTTTCAATTCACCCCGTTTTACCGATACATTAACTAATTTAATGTAAATGTTTCTGTGAGCTATTCTATTTTAATAAATACATAAGTATACTCAGGAAAAACCATGTAATAACGTATCTCATATGAATCTCACACCTTTCAGATCACGTAAAGTACTCGTTCAACACTACAAGCCAATAAAATGTAAATATTGCTCGCTTTCTGAATAAATTCATACAGCTTACATATTTATGTGTCAGTGTTGCACAATATAAACGAAAATCATTTCATTTCGCTGCGTCGAGGGTTTGACCTAAGAAACCCTGCTTCAAGAAAACTATTTTCAAACGGCTGGAAATGTTTCCTAGGTTTTAAGCGGCTTCCACAGCGCTCTGCAGGCAATGTAGCTTGCAGTTTGTATTTGTTTCGCTTGCCTTTTCCTCTCGAGATGTTTTTACTTTTTGCGAATTCTATTTGCAGCGAAATAAATATCTTTTCATTCATATCTATAAAAACAAAACCCAGTGCCTTGTTTACTTTCCTGTCATCGATCGCATTCCATTCCGCGTGTTCATACAACACACACAAAGATTATTTTTTATTGACATACATAAATCATGCTTACCACATATTTATCTAGTATTAACCTACCAAGCAAGCAGAAGCGGCTAAGAAGCGTCAGTTCGCCGTCAGATCTCCGGATAAGTACGACAGAGAGAAATGGACCGGCCCCGGGCGGGACGGCGATAAATAAGGAAAAAACGGACACACAGATAGCCCAGTATGTCACGCGGATTACGCCGCCGGCCCGTATTTGAATAAGAATTGCCAATAAGGAGGGGAGGGCGCTTAAACTGCGCTCCTAAAGTGTCCTACTACCCTAGTATCGATCTGTTTAAGCGGTGAGGTTTAAGCAATACTGGAAAAGAATGAAGTGACGATTTGTTTATGAGTTGGTCGATGTTTTGATCTATGTTAGGGACGGATGATACAAAACCAAAGTATTGTTGAAGAAGAATTTGTGTTTCTGAAATGAATACCAATGTTTTCTCACATATCATGTTTATGGGGTAGGGGGTGCTACAAGTCGTTCTGATACGCTATTACATTTTTAGTCGTTAGTTTTAGTTACAAACTGAAGCTGAGATGTGAAACAGAATTTAATGGCATAATTCTGATCAAAAAGTAACTACAATTAAAAGGGCTTATATAAAATGTGCGGGTTCTTCTTTCACGGTAGCGTCTTCTACGCAAGCAAGATCAGAAATATCAGGTTACCGCAAAAAAGTCTAAAGTTCCTTTTCCTTTGAGGAGTGTTTCATCAAACCGAGTTACAATTATGGCTTTATTCCAAGAAATTTATGGTAAGGAAGTTGAAATTAGTTAAAAAATCTCTGAGGAAATTCTTATACCTACAGTAAAATGTTTGTGGCTTCAGAATGCCGCTCGGAGGCTTCTCCATTACGGAGATGATTTCATTAATGCTCTTTTAAAATCTGCGAGCCTGTTGTTTAAATAATTACCGGCTCCAAAGGTCGAATCTTAATTTGCTCTCGTCTCGATCCGAAAAAAATACGTCAGAAATAATAAAACGTCCTTTATTCCGTGGGCAGATGGATGAGAATCCCGTCAAAACCATTTTGCAGTGTGGAATAATGGACAAATCAGGGTCTGGGGCAGGGCGCAGCTGGGAAGGTCCTTTGAAATATGAGCTCTGTTTATAAATAAAAGCGGTCGGTAATAGCCGGCCGTTTCTCTTCATTTCGTTTGAAATATATTGTAGGTTCGGTACCAGGCCGCCAGGTGGCGCTGGAGGTGCACGCTCGGGGCGCCAACTTGTGAAATTGGAACATATTTGTATGGTATCAGGAGTGCGTTCTGTTATTAGATAAATAAATCGTATTCTTTGTTCCGCCTCCTGTTTGCGGAGAGGCCGACGGAGCGATTTGTTCCGATTATGGAAGGTAATATTAGAAGGGCGAAATTTGTTTGTTCTAAGAGACAATATTTCGGTTGAGTATTATGAACTTGTGTTTTTTCTAGCTGTTCCATCCATGGCATTTTGAATATTTTCAATACTTATCTTTTATTTAAACTTGTATATCAACAACAGATTCCAATTCTATTTCGAAATCAAAAGGAAATTAGGTTCATTTATTAATAAAATATTCCAAACACACAAACACAGGGCCGTTTGAGAAATTCAAACTCGTGTTTGAGAACTTCACGAACTTTTCGTGAAGTGCGTTCAGTTCCGACTGCTCGCATTATTCCGAACATATTTGAGTTTACAGAACTCGGTAAGATTCGCCTCCAGTCACGTTTCCAACTTCACTACAATAAAGATTGGAGGAATATACGGAATAAAAAGCTGAATAACTTATGCCTTGGGAATTTCTTGAGTAAATTGTTAATTTTGTACGAGTTCTTTATTTAATCCTCCTCAGTGCTAGCCTTCCTTGGGGTACTTATTGGATGTTTCTACATGATTACTTTTTACAGCAAACCAAGAACAAAAAGGCACAAGGCCATATCGCTAGAACACCAGGCTAGCACGTTGCCTGAAGAGTTTATTCATCAAATTAACAATTGAACGTGATAAATAATCAACAAAGTAATGATTCCAAGTAGGTATATCTATGACGTATTGCTTATTGCAGTAGTATTGTAATTACGGTCAATTTAAAATGGCCGACGTTGTGCTTACACGTAAAGTGAGCGCAGTGAGTGCCGGCGCGCGTGAAAGGTAAATAAATAAAATACATTTAAAAATAAATCCTTGGCCGAGGTAATGCTGCTTCGAATTTACAATGCAAACTACTCTTTTTACGTGAATTGTAACAGGGGGTTGGCTCAGATGGTAGAGCGCTCGCTTAGCATGCGAGAGGTACCGGGATCGATACCCGGCGCCTCCAATTATATTATTATTTTTTCTACAACTCTACCGTACCAATTATAAACGCAAACACCGAATGTTTCAATAACACAAAGCGCAGCATTAATAAATAAAAATGTGTAAATAACTGATGTGCAAAATTACCATCGGCGCTGGCTCCAATTACCATATCGTGATTGTTTTAATTGGATGCAGATTCACACGCTCAAATAAATCCACAAAATTACTGCTTCGAGTTAATTCTGTAAATGACACTTTACTTATTGAGCAGTCATTTCTGTGAGTTAATATTTAAATTATTTGTTTGGTTCGGTTCACGAGGGTTCATTAAAAAAAGATCAGCAACGACGATTAAATTTGAAACATGCTACTTCCTATTGGCTGTGCCACTAACAAGACTTTGAAATGGGTTGGGCCGTAATATGATTTTCGTAATCCCGCAAGGTAGAAAGCAGAACAGTATAAACCTCTTCGATTTTATGCGATCCTTTCACGGCCGCTCCTGGTAATTTTCAATAAGTCGAGTCACATAGTCCCCGGGCGATAGGCGATTCTATTATAAATAACAATGTGAACGTACCGATCCTTTCCGTCCGGGGAAGCTGAAGAACACGTCCGGTCCGTTCCGGTGCGGCATCTGCCGGAGCACGTTCAGCAGCTTAGCAGAATGCCGGGGCTGCAACACACACAAACCTTAGTGATTCTTATAGGTACAATACAACATAATTTATAGCAGAAAAGTGGGAATGGATAAAATATTATTCCATTCGAAAGGTACGTTATAAAAGCTCAGAAAACCGTTCCATTTTACACATTTTTCTAAACGTTTACATGATCATTTCTTTATTTAATAAGCCATTCAATTTTCTCTTATTACCAACGGAATGGCCTAAAGGACAAGCCACATTTTCAAAATTCACAGATAACAAAGAAAAATCCCTTTCAACTTGAAAGTTTTAAAATACTACGACATAAACCCTCTCAATATTGGCAGTAATGGCGCCGATAAAGGAAGCCTTGCCAACTCCGAAATAAAAGGAGAAAAATTTATAAAGCTGCCAGACAGTCTTTATCCACAAAAAATATTTTAATCTTGACTTGTTCGTTGCTAATGACTTGCTTTAACTAAAACCTGATGAGCTACTTAGGTAGGAATATATTTAATGCAAGCTAAAAAGGACAAGCGATTCTCATTCACTGGAAAACATAAACACAAAGTAACTGTGCCGCTTGTGCCGGCTAATTACCGTTTCACCGCACTGTCTGTAAAACGATGCAAATTCCAAAAGCATTGGCGGTGCGGCTAATTGCACGTTTGGCCGTAGCCTTCTCCATTTGTCCGCGTTCTTCTCGTATCCCTCTAGTTTATGTTACCCTGGTCGAATTAGACGGTTTTTGCGGGGGCGGCAGCCAGGAATTTGCGTCAGGATCGCTTTCAGTTCAGGGTGGAACTTTGTAATGACATTTTTAAATGTCAACAGAGATAGGAATGTTGTTTGTAAAGCAATAAATTGGTTGTTCCGATTGAAAGTTCAAAGCAGTGAATTTCTACAGGAGTGGCGGGGCTCACCCTTTTACATAACAATATAGCTGGCAGGATATTCATACATCACTAAGCGTCTATTCAAATTCATTAACGCTATAACTAAAACTTTATCTTAACGTACAAAATAACTTGATTTGTAACCTAGAAGTAAGTTTGAGGGGCAATAAAAGCTGTTGTTTCTCTCGCTGGCGGTGTCGAGCAAAGCGGTTGTCTCGAGTAGTCGCTCAAGCGTGGTCGCTCCGACTCCCAAGCATACTTGAGCCCGAGATGCCCGGAAACTATCACTTATATCGTAGGCGGCTTCTTTTCTTTGAAACGAATATAAAGTTACACACTGTTTACATCAGGAAAATGTGCTATGTGAGAATAGGAACATTAGTAGATGTAATTTTAATGCCTCGTTCACCAGCAACAAGCGATTTTGTACAATGTGCGTGCGTAACTTTTCACATTGACTTCTTAGTGTTCTTGCCTGCAGTCACTTCACTTGAAACATCGATTTAAATGAGCTCATAATTTACTATCTACTCACCCATTTTCCGTTGACCGCTTTCATGGCACTGAACAGCTGTTTGAGCTCTTTAACTGTGACGCTATAGCTGGCCAGGACTCCCAGCATCTCGATGAGCAGATCTGCAACAATGGACAACCACATCACAATACATTTACCAGGAATACATAAGTTTAGTGCAACATACGTGGCTGGCTGGGGGAAATGAAAAGGTTCGTGGATGCGAAAGGGATGTACCATTACGTACGAGTATAAACGCTGTGCTACTTCATAATTGCTATGCTACCCCAGTGGTGGAATGGCTACCAAAGTATGGCTTAGTATACCTGTGTGTATGTGGATAAGTTAGGGATGGTATAGAATACATTCAGTCCAAAAACTAGAGGCCAGGGGTACTTAGCCAGGTTTCAATTACAAGAAATTACTGCAAAATCATAACAGGTGGCATCTTTGGTAGGATCTTTGGCAATAACAAATTTAACAGCCAATTTTTCTTGTTTAATTCGATAGCACAGGCGTGGAACCGTGCCAAGATATCTAATGCCAATCACGATACTGTAAGTTAAAATTTTGCTTTAAATTTATTTAAACTAGAACAACTGGCTTTAGATAGTGACAAAACAAAACTAACTTTGTCAGAGTGTCCGTTCCTAAAAGCTTTAGAAAATAGTTAAAGTATCATCAATATGTATTTAGTTGAACGTTTAATAACTCTGTCATACGCAGCCCGCGCGCCATTGTAAAACATACAAGCAAATTGAAATGTGCTAGTAATTAATTCAAATTCACATTATATATTCAAACGAGAGCGACCGAAACAATGCAACACACGAGCATACCTGTAGGTATAGTTAGCCAGTATATACTCATGAATGGTGAATAATGAATCACTACTAAAGATTAGGTCTGCAATCGAGCCAGCTCCGCGCTAGTTTGATTCCAAATTGTTCGTGAATACAAACTCTAGTTTTCGGTTTGTAACTTTCTCTATTAGATATTATTAATGTATCTCTGAAGTATTGTTATTGCAGACAGATTAAATTGATAGATTACACTCATATTACACTAACTAGCTAGCTAGACTAATTTAATCAAATATTTCTTAGAAATGTTTACCATCCATTTGTTCGACGCAGTTATGTTTGCGCAAATAGTTAATAAGTTATTAAGAATAGGGAATATGCATACGATTTTTTTATTTGCAAAATGAAATACTTTTTAACTCTAATAAACGATTATGAAATTATTTCTTAAATACCTTCATCAGCGATGAAGTTATAAAGCTTCAAAGTTTACAATTAGAAAGAGAAGTCCGATATGAATTGTGACGTCAAAGTTTTTGGCGCCTATACAGCTGCCATAGAAAACAGAGTTTTCGCGAGAGGGACAGATACATTTGTTTAAAATAATTATATCTCGTTTGTTTTTCGAGCAATTTTGATTCTATTTTCACTGTTAGTATTATATTTGTGTATATTTTTAGATAAACTGTATAGATAATAAATATTTTTTTCGTGCATATTCCATAAAAACCTACGCGTGTCCTTTCCTTTCGACCAAGGTGACATAGATTTGAAGATATCATCTACCTAGACTTTTCCCAACTAGGTATATTGGGGTCGGCTTCCAGTCAAACCGAATTCAGCTGAATACCAGTATTTTACGTGGAGCGGCTGCCTACCAGACCTCCACAACCTATTAACTTGGTAACACGGAAGTTCTAGGCAAGACTGGAGTCAGGTTTACTGGCTTCTGACTATCCGTAACGACTACCAAAGACCTACAAATGACAGCCGGGACCAACGACTTAACGTGCTTTCCGAGGCACGGAGGAAACTCGGTATGTTAAGACGGTCACCCATCTTCAGACCAACCTTGGCTGTTATTCTTTAGCCACGAGCTCCTCTTCAGCCACGAGATACGAAGAATGAAGATATATCAATATTTTTGAACAAGAGCCGTCAATCTACACTAATATTATAAAGAGGAAAGCTTTGTATTTTTGTATGTAACGAATAAACTTAAAAACAACTGGAGCGATTTGAAAATTTCTTGCCGCTAAAACGCTACATTATCACTGAGTAACATAGGCTATAAAGAATTATTTATTACTAGAAAAAATTTGAGATCCTTAACAAAATTGCAATAATGTAACCCAAAGTAATGCTGCCTATAAAATTCATTATTTGGCTTGCGCTGAGAAAACTAATGATGATACATAAAAATTATGTACATAATTGAAGTACTCATTACCTACCTATAAAAAAGTCCACTAGGGTATATGTCTAACTATTATGGTTAAGTCGCAATGACCGCTTTTTGTTCAAATAATTCAATCAAAACCCGGGCGGAATGGAATAGTGGTGATTTTGGTATCATGATATAAACCCTTATCCGTTTAAATGGTTTGATAATTAAGGTTGATTATGTACATGTAAATTACACTTTAAATTATTCAAATTTGACCTTTCCTTTAAAATAATAAGTAATTTACACATTAACCAGGGGATTACAGGGAGGTATAAGAGATAAAGTTCGTCGAGTACCTACTAAACCCGTGCGAACGAAGTCGCGGGCGAAGTGCTAGTAGACAATAAAATTCAACGAGGCTTAGCACTAGTTCATGTTCCAGCGAACCTCGCTTCGTGGACTGCGTTCATAGAAAATAAAATTTAATTTACAAGTGGAATCCACAGCTTTTAAACAAAACACATTTGTTGACTACACTATACGGTACCACTTAAATTATTTCGTTTTCGAAAATGATTTGTTTGCAATAAAATATCTACAACTTTTCAGCCCAATTTATTGCCCATTGGGTTACGCTCCATTAACTTAATAAAACAAACGAAGTCTACTTTATCTAATTGAGTTCAAAAACGTTATCGTAATTCTTTTATTGCCAATATTTTGTAAAATGTCTTGTAAGCGATTTTTATATCGGTGGGAATCAATTGGAGCCATAATCAACATCTCATGCAGATAAAAGCTTCGCCCAGCTCATGGGATCCTGGTAATCATATTGCGAAATCCTCTTACAACCCCCAGGGGAGACGCTGAGGATGGTCCTATCTATGGGACCACACGGCGCAGTATTGAATATTAATTTACAGGAAATTGGTGAAACCACAGACCCTTGAGCGCACTTAAGTTTCAATCGCTTGCCTGTTTAATAAATAAATAGCTTACCGCTAAATATCTACTCACGTAGTAAGTTACGCCATTGTTCGGGACTGCTCGAATCAATATTTGATCAGGCATTTGAATTATTCGGATTTCTATGTCAAACAACTCTTACTCCTAATATACTTTATTGTCAGCCAATTGCAGCTGAAAGATTGCATTTGAAAGCACCCCATTCAAAAGTCAACAGATTAAAAAAAAAAACAGATCTTTGTGCATTAGTTCTCTTGACATATTCCACCAAAGGACCATAAGCTCTAGTGCATGACATTTATAACATATCATTTAGAGGCATCTCATCGCTGCGACTGCGGCTGCTGGCAATCATGCAAATTATCTCGCTTGAAAGCGAAGCACGCATTTACTTCTTCTGTCATGTATGTGCACTGATGTTATTACCTCCTGCAATTTTAGTAAAAGCTTTATATTTTTACAAGGGACATCGCAATTGTAATTTTTTGAGCCAGTTTTGGTTGAAAATTATACCGACAAGAGTGTTCTTCATATAGCTTCATATATTTTTTTATCCTACATTATTTTCCGTAAGTCTATTAAAAACAATTTTATAAAAGGTTTCATTAACTTGGGCGTGGGCGATGCCTGCTTCCTAGAAATTATATCAAACTGCAGATTATTACGTTGCGTTCCTGGAACTCGAATAAAGCAGACTAATATAACACAAGGTTACGTAATATTGAGCGTCGTCGTCGTCAATCTGTTTGTTACCGTGTCCCCGAGCTGGCTCGTATCAATCACGCTCCCTTTGAATCCCGCTTTCATCATTCAGGTAAGTCACATGAGCTTTTTAAAAAATCACCTAACAAAACAACAATGCGGAAAGTCCATCTGTCACGTAATGGCCGGCGCATTGTTCTCGGGTTAATCCCGGGCCGCGTCGGTGGCTAATCCCGGCGTAATTCCGGCACAGTCCGGGATTCGCGCTTCCCGGAGTCCCGGCGCCCGGCGGCGCTCGCTACGCCTCTGCCCCGGTTAATGCCATCCTCGGGATATTAAAATGTTTCTCGCGATTATGCTTTCGAAATATTAATGGAGATTTTTCGCACCAGTTCTCGTTGAAAAGTCATGTTTATGTTACTTTTATGGCCTCAGTTTAGTTTAGTTTATTGCTAAGCAGGGCTTCGCTTGGCCGGTCCCTTTATGACATGTCTTGGGAATTAACTATTTAAAAATAAACGTTGAGGATTTCTAGTTTTATAGTAACCCAAAATACAGTATATTTATTTATACTTCTGCCAAATGAAACAGGTGGATTTTATGGAATTTTACAAAGCCAGCAAACATTTGCGTAGTATTTCAATAGTTTTTTAGGGTTCCGAACATCCGTAAGAAACGGAACCCTTATAGGATCACTCGGGTGTCTGTCTGTCTGTCATATCCTTTCTCCGGATCTACTGATCTAATAAAAAACAATAAAATCGAACTGTATCGTGGGACATATTAAACTTAAGGGCTTACCGTGAGGGATTTAATTGTTGTTTTTTCATAATTTTAAAACAAATACCAAGTTATTCAAGAAATTAGATCACAATGCCTTATATCCGAAAATACTGAACCTAAAATTTTGAAAAAAAAATGGAGATAATAGATCTTTCCCACAGATCACAAGAAAATCTATAATAAGTCTATTGTGCTAAAATAACATGTTACAAAAATTAAATTGGTTCGGAACCCTTTGCACGCGAGTACGACTCGCACTTTGCCAGTGTTTTCTTTTTCAGCAATACAAATTGGCCATTACAATTCCGCCTTTTTCAATTTACAAACTAAAATAAAGACAAAATAAACTTTAGAAGCCTCGATTTGCACCAGGCTGGCATAATACCGCAGGAGCTCTACTACCCGATCTAGTGGCTGAAAAACTCGATCGAATGCCCTCCAACGCACGCTTGTTTGACCCGGCGGAGTTTACAATCAACGTCAAAAAGCACCTATTAATTTGTTGGCCAATGCCGGGCTCGCAGCGCAAATACAGATTATAATGGGGCTTTTGTACTTAATTAAATATTTCCCTTCGACCAATTTCATTTGGATATTTTACAAACTCGCTGATATTACATCTGCAACTGTATCAGGTAGAATTATTGGAGTATGATTTTACAGAGCGCTTTACTGAAAATATGTTACTTGTTATCTGGAAAATTATTAAAATTCTGATATTGAAACGAGCAGGTAGCTTTAAAAAATAGTGCTTGTTTTAATAACGGAACGCGAATCAATCCTTAACTTTATTTTCGCTACTAGCTTCATAATTAATAGCTGAAATATCCGTCATAATTAAGTAGTGCAACAACAAATAATTGCAAACATTTTAGCCATCATTTCTCTTCTGTATCGACAACGTAAATTGTAAAAACCCGTTCAGGAACAGAACGACAATTGATTACCTCCCCGAGTTACGGAGATGACTGGGCTGACATCACTATTATAGCGAGTACAGCGTAGCTTACCTTAAGTACTCTGTCAAGAAAGTAAGCTATTACCGAGTTCCGACACTACAAAAGAACGGTACAATTTACAAGCTATATTTTACCACAATTTTCAATGTTCGTAACATATTTCCCAGAAGTGAGAGGCATTCAGAAGTGTACAATTTATACGTCTTGTCCTGTCCTAGGTACTACTGCTACCGTTTTATATATGTGAAAGTTTGTCTGGACCAATTTATGTTTGTTACTCACATAGATTTTATATTTCTATGGTTACTCGATTACGCATAAACGACTGAACGGACTTTTATGAAATCTGGCAGATGTAAAGTTTATAACCCAAATTAACATATACTCAGGCACTTGTCTCACCGCCGGCGAGCAGCGAGTAGCGAGTAAAGCTTCAAACTAGAAACGAGTTGGCGAGCAGCGAGTAGCAAGTGAACGAGCTTTTACTCGCAATACTCACAAATTACCACTGTTTGGCTCACCAAACAGTGGTAATTTGTACCTATAGTGCGACCGCCAAGCGAGCATCGCCGAGCGAGTGTCGCTGAGCGAGTACAATTTTTGATAGCATTTGTCGTTGCGATCAACTAGAGGTAAGCCGACAGTGTGAACAGCCAGCTATCGACTATGAATGTATGTGTCTCTTTTACTCACACGAGATCTATATCTTTTGTCCCTTTCCTCAGCGAGCAAATAGTCGATAGCTACTAGCTTCCTCGCCGGTGGTGAGACAAGTGCCTTAGAATATTTTCCCGCTTTTTATCTCGAGGTGAAGTACACGCAGTCTAAAGTAAGATGTACGGGCAAAAGCTAGTACACGCTATGTAATACTGGGTGAGTCAATTGGGAATCATAACACCATTTAGTAGACTTGTGTAGATTAAACGTTTTTAACGACGGTATACGACATGAAATGCTTTAAGTATGAGTTCCTGAATCGTTTGAAGATATCTAAGCATAAGTAACTAGCGACTTACAAAAAGAGAGATGGTTACAAAGGTGTTATGCAGCAGCTGAGAATTCGGGCCTCAGAAGTTGGACAAAGGTCATAAGATGACACGAAAATAAAAAAACCACTTCAACGACATGAATTAATTTAAATGGATCAGTATCTACCTCTATACCTAAGATTGAAGGCAACAATTTTAGGAATGAGGTCCATAGTCTCAAAAAGTGAATTAGGTAAGAGTTGGTAGAAGAGCGGTTCCTGTCGCCTAAAGGTAGTATAGCAGGAGTAAAGAAATAGTGCACCAACAAAATCTAGTTAAAATTCAAATTTAAAAAGATTCCAGTTGGAGGCGCCGGGTATCGATCCCGGTACCTCTCGCATGCTAAGCGAGCGCTCTACCATCTGAGCTACGCCCCCTGTTGACAAATACTACCAATTAAACGTTGTATACCGTCCAACAGTAGTAAGTATTGCCCAAGGCGATATAAAGTAGACCATGACGTGACATTTCGTCATACGCATTACTATTCGACGCACGCGCACGTGCCTTTCACTAAGAGTAGAACCAAACAACCATAAAACAATCAAGTAGGAACTCCAACTTCGAGCATTTAGTGATTGCTGACCGAATAACAGTATGTTGAAATGATAATATAATATCTAGTAAATCAAGGATTCTCAGTTCCTCACGCAACTTCAAAATAATAATTCTTATTAAATTATATGTTTAGTCTTGAAGCAAGGAACCCTATTGAATCTAGTTGAATAGGTACTTTGGTTTTATCTAGTCTATGTCATGACAAAACTACCTCTTAGTAATCATGCTTTCCTGGTGACGACTCATCATCTGATTACTCTTATAACTGCGAAGTGCTCTGCGAGCGTTAAAATAATTTAATCAGGGTGAGGTTGCCTTCATTTTCTACCCAACTTTCGGTTGTTTACGGCCTGGGTAAGTGATTGCAAACGCCACCCATAAAGATGAATAGGTCCTTAGGGTAGCCTTCTGCCCAAAAGGTCACGGACCAAATTGTACAGCGTTGTAAATTATAAAGAAGACTTATCTTAAACAGAAAAACAAATCCCAGTAATACAAAACTGTTTGAGGTTTTACTAGGCCTATGTTCAATATTGTTATTTCTAATAATTTATTTAATTCAACAATTCTACTAATATAATAAAATAAAAACAGATTACAAAATATCAGTTGGAGGCGCCGGGTATCGATCCCGGTACCTCTCGCATGCTAAGCGAGCGCTCTACCATCTGAGCTACGCCCCCTGATACCGTTGTATATAAAAAATAATCTTACAATCCAATGTAGTTCAAGTGCTTGCGTCATAAGAATTTTGACGTATGACATTTCGCGTCAAAATATTGTAGTTTTTTTGCGCATTCTAATATGTAAAGTAAGGGCACGCTGTTTAAGTACCTAAAGTATTTTCACATCGTTTAGGTAAACATACCAATGTCTTATTAAAATTCATAAACAAGAACTCTTGCTTTAATAGATACCGTTGCACCCTGTGACTTCACAGCGCGGGGTTTACATCCGTCAGCTGTCATGTTTAGGCCAATAAAACTCCACGGGATTATGATGCCTTGGTATCCCTGAGAACGTTACTCAACCCTTTTTGAGTTTCAGTGAAAGTAGAACATGAACAGAGTACATTTTGTGGTTCTGTTAGCAATATACTTTATGTCGGCTAAATACGATTACTTTTAATTGTAATTTTCTGAAAAGAGATCGTATGCTACCGACATTATTTACTTAAGACATGCCGTACGCCTGCACCTGCCTGATGGCTCATAAAAACCTCATTAGCTACCTTTTTTTTGTGCAGGGGTTGGGCTACATAAACCACCCCCATTTCTCGTGGGTGTGGTAAACATCAATTAACGCGTACCATTAAACCTCTACGGGGGTTGAGAAGCCCTAGTATCTGTGAGAAACTAATGCAACCCTTTACACTACGAGTACCTATTACACTTCTCAAATTAAAAGCCGAAGGAATTCTAACAAACATCCTGATTTCTTCTGGTATCCCAATAGCGGTGGGATTTAGTAAGATTAAAAGTATTTCTTAAGAAAGAGTCCTTTATTCCTTTGCGTAATTATTATTCCAAAGAATTAAAACGACGTCTACCTACTTGGCCGGCAACTTTAACACCTCTTTAGGGTTGTGATCTCCTGGTACCCGTGAGAATTAAAGAAGCTCCCTGAGACTTTATATTTAAAAGGTGAGCGCCCCAAATAAGACGCACTTGCGAAGCTTTTTTTTTACTGTCTAAGTTTTTTTTAATTGAGATGGGTTTGATCTTGACTCTAGTCTAGGTCAGAGATGACAGAGACAAAGTCGACGATGGAGCGAGATTATCCAGAAAAAGCCTGCATCTTGCTACAGACATATGGTGGATGGTTTCTATCACTAGGCTGCTAGTGATAGAAACCAGATAACACATTTTTTGAATCTCTTCACGACATACGTCGCAGACTTTGCCATAAGCAATGAAAATGGACTGACGCCCACTGTGGATTTTCTAAAAGTTTGCAACATAAGAGGCGTGAATAACGTGTCACCTCACGGTAACAGACATCGCACCTGCAGCGATGTACGGCGCATTTAATTAAAAGTTTTCCACTTAAATTTTCCGGCAACAAGTTAAACTTTCTTTATTTGATGCGGAAGCAGAGAACTCTTTATTTTTTTATGAAATCTTCGGAAGTATTTAGGAATCTGTTTAATTTAGCGTTATCTTTGGACGATACTTATTTTTAAAGGGAAGCCAAGTTTATTTAACTTGATTTCTTGATCTTTCAATATTTCTCCGACATTCCTGTTTTTGTTAGGCTTCCGTCCCTTTGATGTGCCTTAATACCAACCCTTACGGACCCATGGTGCCTTGGTATCTGTGAGAAACTTTTGGATAAACGGCTGACTGCAGAGTGCACACACAAGTAGCGTCATAATTTAACGCCAACTTAAATTTCGGATCATTTCTTCATTCCTTATGATGCTCTAGTTTTCTTGGGAATTACAAGATTAAACAGTTTTAACACAGAACATCCCTTCTTTTTAAGGAGATTCTCCAAAAAAAGACATCATAAAACATTTTGTTATTACGAAAGGACTAATCTTACCGGCTTCTTTCAAATTCGTGAAGCGTTCTCGAGGATCCCTCAGGCTCTTACAAACATTTTAAACGTCTACCTGAGAGGTTATGGTTTCCTGGTACGCGTGAGAAATAAACACACCCCGTGCGATTTAATGTTTGAGCGAGACATCTCAACTCCCCTCTTCTTTGAAAAATGTGAACGTTTGCCCAAGGCAAGTAGAACACAGAGGGTTGTTTTTAGCATAAACTAAATACATAATGGGGGCTACCGTTTTTGTACTACAACACTACTAGCGCATTAAGCGGCGAATTCAAACGCGATAGCCCTCATTAGAAGACTTGCCAGATATGTTAAAAAGAAAATGTTTTTAGTCAAGTGTAGTAAAAACATGTTTTCAGATTGGAGGCGCCGGGTATCGATCCCGGTACCTCTCGCATGCTAAGCGAGCGCTCTACCATCTGAGCTACGCCCCCTGATACTAAAGCAACAGAATATCACGTTCTGTTCAGTATAGCCGTTGACAGAATATCACGTTGCTCAAGGCGATATTCAGAGACAAGAAAGTCATGATTCATTTTACAGCAAAATAATTCTAAAAAGATTCCAGTTGGAGGCGCCGGGTATCGATCCCGGTACCTCTCGCATGCTAAGCGAGCGCTCTACTATCTGAGCTACGCCCCCTATTATCAAACCAACTAAATATAACGTTCTTAAAATCCACTACTTACTGCAGCACGCATAGCCTCAAGCTATTAAAACTAGATCAAGAGAACATTGAGTAATACTTTCACGCACATTGCAAGCGACGCGCAACGCATAATGTTCTACATTAACCGTAGACGAGTTTGGAGTACTTAAATCGGTCCAATTACGAATCTAATCACATTTTCTCTTCTTAACCCGATTTTCCAGTATCTTGGCCATCAAGTCTGTAGCATTTATAATGGGTTACCGCGGCCACGGAACGAACACGGGTAGCTTGTGTCAGTAAGAGTCTGACACTCCCGTCCCGCGGGAGAACTCAATCGATGAATTCCCATCCACAGAAAAGGGGAAAGAAACGCTGTTGCACCAAAGTAAAAGATATCCGGAATGTCGTACAAAATGTGCACTAATAAATTGTTAACATTTAATCCCTACATGTGAGGGAATGAAGTAAATTAAAAGCTCTTTACAGAATTTCTCGGGACGCCACCCACAAGCCGTAGCACCTGCAACTAGAACAAAGTACTCTGATAGATGCATTTCATTAAAACTTATACACTTGCCATTTCCGGCTACAACTACTGATAGGGAATAGGAATTATTTACAGTCGTCTACTTACTTAGTAAGAATTACAAATTAATAAACAACTAATTCGGAAGAAATCTTGTGTCCGAAATACAGGAAGTTTCCTTACAAAACCATTAAATGGATGGCCCATCGCTAAATATTATCTATCTATAGTAGTTTCTATTAAATGCAAAAAAGGAACCATTTTGATCTAAAATCAACTAGTGTTTGTACACCTTTGTACAACAAGACTAAACTAATTCTACTGTAAAATCATTTGTTTTAGTAGGTCAGATGTTCCGACTGTTTTTACAAGTGAAACTTGCCTAAAGTTTCCTTAACTGTATTCCAATAGTTTCAAATGTTACACCTAAAGATCAATAAATTCCTGAAGTGTTCTCGCGAACTCACAATATCTAAAATGAAAGAATCTAAAGTTCTTGACCTAAATAAATGAGACAGGGGAAGAAAATGTAAAAAATCCAGTTGGAGGCGCCGGGTATCGATCCCGGTACCTCTCGCATGCTAAGCGAGCGCTCTACCATCTGAGCTACGCCCCCTGATAGTCATCGAATCTAATATCACGTTCAGACTGTCCAGTGCAACGTTATAGATTGTTCAAGGCAATATTAACTGAGTATGTACGTGAGGTCTTTTTCTTTAGGTTAAGCCTGATTGGCTAGCGCTGTGATTACGAACTTCAATTTCTAATTATAAGAGGAAGTAGTGCCTGGCCACTAGGCAGAACGTAGGCTTCGTTCAAGAGACCTCCTTAGCAGTTCTGAACACCTGGTGCCTGGCAGCTACTAAAAATAAGTTATTTCTATCAACACTGCTCAAAATGACAACAGGTACCAAACAGGTGGAAAACTGCCACTTTATTAATAATTCGTAGCTACGTTAAATGGTAGTTCACGGACAAAAACTATACAAAATTCAGACTCAACAATAACATTTCGAAGTCCAATTTCTTGGAATGAAATCTTCAATTCTGAATCTGCAAGTTCCTTGTGTTTTTTCAAGGGAAACTTGTAGGAGAAACTATGTTCAAGTTAAGTAAACTAAACTCTGCTCCAATGGTTTCAAATATAACGCGGAAAGATGAACGGCTCCCTGGAGTTACTCCCAGGAGTTTGTGGGCAGACTTAATGTGTGGTGTGAATGTATACCTTGGAACTTCACACTTACTTAATTGACATACTTTTAACAGGTGGTTTAGACACAGGGATTAAGATTTTGCACGAAAAGCTGGCTGGCTTTCCATCTTCAGTCAGTTATGAGGCCCTGGTAACGAAACACTCACTGGTTTTATCTGAAAACTTAAGCGCGTGTCTTGTTCGTAAATTCTTCGAATCGTTTACAGTTGTTTTAACCAAGTTAAACCTTCGATTAATCTACTTTGAAATAACTATTACATTTCGCTTTCACAGCTGTTCAATATCCAAACAAGTTAGAAAAACTAAACTATTGGAATACAACGAAATGATCAATCTTCGAAGATAACGAAACTTGGTCTATTTTTATGTTCACATTGAGAAAAAAAATAAACTTTACATGTATTTTAAAAAGAGTCTTGCTGGCGCCGACAATCTGAGCTACGCCCCTGAAATATTTGTATCAGAAGATTTATTTTATTTTTAAACGTCATCAGGGTAGTTAAACCCAATAGCGATCGAGGTAACACTGAAGCTCGTCAAAAGAAGTATGAAAGAGAACAGAAACCCCCTGGTTCCTCACCCACTTGCTCCCTTCATTTCTAGAAGTAGATATCATCAGAAGGGGTGGAAAACTAAAAACTCGAACCTCCAATTTGTCATTATTGAATTGGTAATCTGGATAAACTTAAGTGCCTGATATAGCTCGTAGAGTTCCTATGTCCAATGAAACAGAGGAGTTCTGTAGTGGCGATCACGTTCTGAGGGGAGCGTGGTGGGTAGCCCTGCACAATACAATAAGTGGATGCCAGAAGCACTGGATTGGTCGTTAGTACGTCTTCCGACTGAAGATGGTAAGGCCACATTTATAAGTAGTATTTTTTCAATACTACTACAGATTGTTCAATACTTAACTTGAGTCAATCGACACGAAAGAAGAATTCCTACTTAATTTTCAATGTTAGCAATCAGCTCATATCAATCTCAATTGAAATCTATATCTCGGATTGTGTATAATGTTTTACAACCCTATTACATACCGGTGGCATATCAATATAATTTATAGTCCGTGAGATAACAGACTTGTATTGCCAACCGAAAACGTGCTCTTTGCCCGAGTGAGAGGTACAGCGTTTCTGTTTGAAATGGCGTGCAATGTCCTTGTCTTTTAACAAGGCTATTTAGTATCTGATCTAAATGTAGTTGATTGTTTAGCTACCTCGAGTATCGGGGGGCGTAGCTCAGATGGTAGAGCGCTCGCTTAGCATGCGAGAGGTACCGGGATCGATACCCGGCGCCTCCAACTGGAATCTTTTAGGAATTATTTTGCTGCAAAATGATACATGACTTTCTTATGTCTCTGAATATTGCCTTGAGCAACGTGTTAGGCTATACTGAACAGAACGTGATATTCTGTTGCTTTAGTATCAGGGGGCGTAGCTCAGATGGTAGAGCGCTCGCTTAGCATGCGAGAGGTACCGGGATCGATACCCGGCGCCTCCAATCTGTTTTTTTTTGGATCATTTAGGTAAATGAATTAGTAAATCTTATTAGAATATTTTAAAATTTTATTACTATGATACTAATACTCGTGAGGCCTCAACAAAAACTGGCTTATCAGAATTACTCGTATTGGAAGAGAAGTATTGTACTTAAACGCACACTATGCAGGCAAGCATATTATAACTTGGGGGATTATATTGAAGATAAAAATGCTTGGCCGAATGCTGGTCCTGCTCCACAGCCACTAGGGCGCACAAAATAATCTGTTAGCTTTTGGAAACATTGTTGGACCGGCTGAAGATTGTAAGAAACCAATATTTGCGCATTGTATAGACTCAATTTATTTAGCATTGTATAATTTCATCCATTTGAACGGCACATGTGTGAGTACTGTGTACCTTAAAATTAAGCTATAGCTATCAGTTTAAGGTTTGTTTTTGACTTGAATGTACCCTAGCGGTTGGGAGTGTCATGCTCACTCAAAAGCTGATGGTGGCGTATACGTTGGATCATTTGGCTCCCTTCAAAATGGTCGAGCCGAATGATGCTAGCGCATGCGTCATGTTCGTGAACGGGCGCTGTCAGTTGGGGGACTGGTAATTTCTCGGCTGCCACGGTTTATTTTAAATATTTCTTTGAATTGTTCCTTTATGTATAATTTCAACTTGATGTAAACAAAACTTTGTAACAATTTATTATTTTTAAAAGAGTGTCCGTGGAGTTTGTTGTTGTTGCACGTTCTTCTCCATAGAGATCTACGCTTTGGAACGTGCAAATAGCTTCATCTTTTTGGACTGACCGACCTTGATAATTCAAAAGTGCTTGCAAATGGTTTCTTTGAAATAAATATTTTGAGTTTGAGTTTGAGAAATATAGACTTTTGACGATTTACTAAAATCGCCAAACGGATTTAGTGAAACAAAAAAACTAGTCTGCTGAATAATTCATTCAGTTTATGAATGAAGAGAAAAGTATAGAACATTTTATTTGTTATTTCTGTTGGGTGCTTTTGGAATGCTATGATATCAGTTTTCACACAGTCACTAGAGCATCATAGACCACAGGATAACATAACAAGATGCACTTCTCACAAAGAACCATACTTTCCTACGCATTCATGGTGAATTATTTTCTTTCAATAACAAAATATTTGAGTAAGTATAAATACACCTGACCTAAGACATCAGAAGAACTCAGGACGACTCTTACTCAATGAAGGAAATGCTTGATCCTGGTAAGATATTCATCGGTGTTCTTACAGTTACTTGAGCAATATAGTTCACTATGTGATGTGACAAGTTTGAAATGCAAGTTTTTATAGTGATCTTGTTGTAACTTCATTTCTCACGAAGATGCATATGTACTTACTCTTTTTACTTTTGAGTGAATTAGAACTCGTTCACACAGCATTCATGGCGATTTATTTTGTTGTATACAAATATTTTATCTATACTTCTATACTTATATTGTAAAGAGGTAAAGTTTGTGAGGTTGGACGGTAATCTCTGGATCTACTGAACCGATTAAAAAAATGTTATACCAATAGATAGCCGCGTTATTTGTGAGTGTCATAGGCTATATATATTAACCCAAAAAATACCGCCCAACGAAGAGGGCACGGGTCGGCTAGTTTACTATAAATTCGTTCACACCTAAACTAGGACATCAGAGAAACTCGGGAGGTTTCTTACTCAATGAGTATCCAACGAAACGTCATAAAAATTCCGGTAAAATTGGGAGGAGCTATTTTTTTTATCCTAACACGATATTCATTGGTGTTCTCACAGTTACTAGAAAATCATAATTTACCTTTAGGTGTAACGAATTAGCATTGATCTTCTTTATTTCCCACGAAGATGCATACTTTCACACAGAATTCATGGCAATAATATTTGTTATACAAAAATATTTGAGCAAATAGGAATCCGTTCACATATAAACTAGGATCTCAGGAGAACTGAGAAGGATTCTCTTACCCAGTGAATACGCAACGTTATAAAAAGAAACGTAAAGTCAGGGAGAGCAAGAAAAAAAAATCATTTGATCCTGGCTGATAGTCCTCGATGTTCTCACAGTTACTAGAGCATCATAGTTCACCATGTGATGTTAAAAATTAGCAGTGCAAGTTTTTATAATGGTCTTCTTACAAGTTCTAACTTTATTTCCCACGAAGATTCAAACTTTCTCACAGTACTCATGGCGATTAATTTTGTTGTACAACAATATGTATTGGATAAACAATAAATTCACACACACCTTTAATAAAACATCAGAAGCACTTAGAAGGATTATCTTGCCCAGTGAAAACGCAAAATCATAGGTAAAGTTGAGAATTCAAACGATAAAAAAATCTTTTGATCTTGGCAAGATATGGATCAGTGTTCTCACAGTTACTAGAGCATCATAGTGCATCATGTGATGTACCAAGTTACTAGTGCAAGTCTTTATTACATCCTCAGTTCTCACGAAGAGCCATACTTTCTCAAAGTATTCATGGCAATATTTTTTGGAATACAACAACTACCCATTTAAGTAAATAGGTATTACTTCGTTCACAACAAGGATCTCAGAAGAACTGAGACTGATTCTATTACCCTATGACTACGCAGGGTCATAACAAAATTTGGTAAAGTTGTGAAGAAAAACGAATACAAAAATCTAAAGATATTCCCGCTCGATGTTCTCACAGTACTACTAACTAGAATATCATAGTTCACCTTCTGATGTTAAGAATGTTAAAAGTGAAAAATTTTATAATGATCTTCTTACAAATTATAACTTTATTTCCCACGAAGATGTATAGATACGTTCTTACAGCATTCATGGCAATATTTTTTGTTAAACAACAAACATTGGAGTAAATAGGAATTCGTTCACATCTGAACTAGGATTTCAGAAGAACTCAGGAGGATTTATACTCAGTGAGTTTCCAACTAAACGTCATAAAAAATCAGGTAAAAATGGGAATAGAAACGAATAAAAAAATCTTTTGATCCTGGCAAATACTAGGGCATCATAGTTCACCATCACACCATCAACAAATTGGCAATGCAAGTTTACAATCTTCTTAAATTTTTTAACTTTATTTCCCACGAAGGTTCAAACTTTCTCACAGTACTCATGGTGATTCATTTTGTTGTCCAACAATTATAGCATAAATTATAAATTCATTCACACCTAAACTAGAACATAAGAAGCACTTAGAAGGATTATCTTGCCAAGTGAAAAGGCAACGTCATAAAAAGTGAAGTATTGTTGAGATGACAAACGGATAAAAAAAACTTTTGATCTTGGTTAGACATACGAGTAGATCCGTATTCTCACAGTTACTAGAGCATCATAGGACACCATGTGATGTACCAAATTACTACTGCAAGTCTTTATTAGATCCTTGTTATAACTTTACTTCCCACGAAGAGCCATACTTTCTCACAGCATTCATGGCAATATTTTTTGTAATACCAACAACTACATATTTAAGTAAATATTATTTCGTTCACAACAAGGATCTCAGAAGAACTGAGAATGATTCTCTTACCCTGCACAAGCACGATCATAAATAGTCAGTTAGTTTGGCAATAATATTTGTTATAAAACAAATATTTAAGCAAACATTACTAGGATCTCAGAAGAACCGAGAAGTATTCTCTTACCCAGTCAATTTAATACGGAAGGTCACAAAAAGTAATGTAAAGTTGGGAAGAGAAACGAAAATAAAAATCTTTTGATCCTGGCAAGATAGTCCTCGATGTTCCCACAGTTACTAGAGCATCATAGTTCACCATGTGATGTTAAAAATTAGCAGTGCAAGTTTTTATAATGGTCTTCTTACAAGTTCTAACTTTATTTCACACGAACATGCATACTTTCTCACAGCATTAAAGGAATAATATTTGTTACACAAAAAATATTTGTGCAAATATGAAACCGTTCACACATAAACTAGGATCTCAGAAGAACTCAGAAAGTTACCTAGTGAATACTCAACGTCTTAAAAAAACAGGTAAAGTTGGGAAGCCCAGCGAATAACAATTTTTTTTGCTCCTGGCAAGATATTCATCACTGTTCTCACAGTTACTAGAGCAGCATGTTTCACGATGTGATTTAACAAATTAGTACTGCAAATTTTGATAATGGTCTTCTATCACGTTATAACGTTATAACATCTTTTTTTAATATTAGATCTACCTTCTCACGGTTACTGGAGTATCATAGTTGACCATGTGATATTGAATTAGCAATGCAAGTTTTTATAATAATCATCTTGCATTATATCTTTATTTCCCACGAGGATGCGTACGTTTTCACAGCATTCATGGCAATAATATTTGTAACACAACAAATATTTCAGTAAATATAAATTCGTTCACATCTGAACTAGGATTTCAGAAGAACTCAGGAGGATTCTTACTCAGTGAGTTTCCAACTAAACGTCATAAAAAATCAGGTAAAATTGGGAAGAGAAACGAATTAAAAAAAAATTTTTGATCCTGCTAAGATATTCAACAATGTTCTCACAGTTACTAGAGCATTATGAGGTCACCATGTAATTTAACAAATTAGCAATCGTATTATAATGGTATTCTTATTCATTGCAATAATATTTGTTATACACAAATATTTAAGCAAATATTAACTCGTTCACATTTAAACTAGGATCTCAGAAGAACTAATTCTATTCTCTTACCCAGTGAATTTAATACGCAAGGTCACAAAAAGTCATGTAAAGTTGGGAAAAGAAACAAATACAAAATCTTTTGATCCTGGCAAGATATTCCTAGATGTTCTCACAGTTACTAAAAACATCATGGTTCACCATGTGATGTGACAAGTTATCAATTGAAGTCTTTATTGTGATCTTCTTACACGATATAACATTATATCCCGCGAAGATACATATTTTCTGACGGTCACGGCATTCATGGCACAACAAACATTTGTGTAAATAAGAATTTGTTCACATCTGAACTAGGATTTCAGAAGAATTTAGGAGTGAGACAGTGAATACGCAACGTCTTAAACAGTTGGGTAAAGGTGGGGAAGAAAAACGAATAAATAAATCTTTTGATCCTGGCAAGATATAACTACCTAGATAAGAGTTCCCACAGTTACTTGAGCATCATAATTTACCATTTATGATGTTACAAACTATCAATCAATACCTACAAGTTTTTTTAAATGATTTAATACGATATCATTTTTAATTTATACTAAGATGCATAGGTACCTCGTTCTCAGGAAACGCCAAATTTAAAAGTTTTTCGAAACTAAATAAATACCAAGTAATATTCTGTATGCGGGTTATACCAAAACTAGGTATCAACAGTGCTTTATTTTGTGTGGAGCAAATCATCTGGTGTCTGACCAATATTATGACATAGTTAAATGTGACAACGTAAAGAAGTCGAGGAATTTAATTTATAACATCTTGAAATATTTGCAGAATACGGACCACTTTTCTCACAGTTACCAGAGCATCATATTTTACTGGGGTTTTACTACCCCAATTTTGTCTTGACACTTTGGGTGAGCTCCTACGAAATAAAATCAAATTTTGACTGCCACAATTCCTATTCTTTTCTTTCTCAAAAAAGTTATTTTTAGTAGTTCAGATTGTTACTGAGACATTACATATAAGTCAGTAGAATGAGCCACAGTTGCTCATTTCTTGGAGATGATTCTAAACAAAGAGATATAACAGGAGCAAGGATCAGTGTTTGTTATGTTACTAGGGAAGCATAGCCTACAATGTGATATTAGAGAACTGCATGGAGCAATAATAGTAGATTATGCACCGAGGGGATAAAGCAGTGTCTTATGTTTCGGGCATCATATTGAATCCCGAACCAAGTTCCAAGTTAAGTTCTAAATTCAAATCACAATATTGACCTCCGGGCAATAATATTGTACTGAATTTTATTTTAACTCGCCGGGTAATAATGACTTACTTTAGGTTGATTTTGCATGTCATATAATCCGATGTTTTCATGCAGGTGGTGTGAAAACATTGTTGTGTTACGACTGCGTGACTATAAGGAAGTTTAATTGTAATAGTTTGTTCTGATATTAGTTCAGTGAACACACATAAACTACATAGAGATATGTGTAGTTTTACAATACCTTTGATGCGGATAATTATTATTATGAGTACCATACAAATCATGTCTTTCTTTATCTTTTTTTTTCTTTTACGATTGGCTAAGTTATGTCATCATAAGGTAGTTTTTATAAAATCATTCTAGCTTAACATAAGGCACAGAGACTGGGCTGGCAATACAACTGCGATTGACATCGTCAGCCTAGCCAGGCATTGTTGCCGCTCGATCTGAGTAAACTAGGCCGCGCCTGCCACTACCACTCGCTACTGTAAGCCTGGTCCAATAACTAGGAAACATGACCTAAGCGATACTCTCTGCTGTAAGCATTATCAATATAATTGCATTAAGTTATCAATAAGCTAATGTCAAAGCAGATATCTCATGATCGTTATCACACTAGGCATGGTAGGCGGCAGATAAATTTGCAATAAAGTATATTCACCTTTCCCTAATATCCATTCGTAGATACCCGAACAATAAATTACGAACCGTTTTTCATTACTAGAGAAATTAAAGGATCACGATAGAAGTCCATTCGAGTCGAGCTTTACCTATGTCTTTATTATTTCTGTTTTTGATATTATGAGGAAATGCTGGCGGCGAGACTTTGTATGTAAAAAGTCATAATTCGAGGTTTGGCTCTCGACTGTTTTCTTCTCCAATATTGAACCGATTTAAGAGATATTTCACAAATTGAATTAGAAGAATATGTACTGTGTCCCTATGTTTCCATTTTTGATTAATGTTTGCCTAATTTGTACACTAGGGCTCTGTTTACAGCGATTTATCGGACAATTTTGAGCATACTGTGCGGGTTCTAGTGCTTATACTGTTAATAAATCATCAAAAAGGAAAACATAGGGACACATAATATATCCTTCTTACTCAGTTTGTAAATATCTCTTACATCGGTTCAATATTGGAGGAGAAAACAGTCGAGAGCCAAACCTCGAATTATGACTTTTTACATACGGTCTCTCCGCCAGCATTTCCTCTTAAGAAAGGCATAAATGTAAATGAGTCAATGACCGCCATTGTACATTCATCTGGCACCTACCATAAGTGACACCTAAATCAAAGCTTAAAATCATGAGGGCTTATTTTGAATTTTAAACGCTCCGCCCGAGAGTTGTAAATACAATAGTTCAAAAACAGTAGTGTAACTCAGTTCAAGAAAACTAGTCTGACAGATTTAGCAGGTATTTCTCATACATCTGGACATTTTGGTTTGCAAATGATGTAGGAAAGTAATGTTTCCAACGTGCTCACTAATAAGAGCGTGTTTTCATAATGAAGTGAAATCAGGGGGTTTCTCTGTTCATCCAGTTCAGTTTATCCATTGAGCGCCGAGAACGACAACCGTAGCCTCAAATGTTGTATTTTTTAGTCTGCATTTCTAGACGACGAGAGCTACCGTTTTTGTACTCACCACTTGGCACCACTGTTGCATTAAAGTTGTTATTACGCGCATGTGAACAAAGATAGAACGAAAAAATATGTATGATGCCGTAAACGTGCGATTTAATACAACATAAATAGTGTCACAGTGGTACGTGGACTCATCACAATGGAAAAAGGAGATAATATAGGTACATACTTCGAACAAAAAAAGAAAGTTCAATGCTGTGGTCGGTAGAAACGTAACTTTTGCTACAGTCAGGCTGTTTTAGTAAAATATTCACAAAAATCGAAACAAATAACTGAATAAACTCGAGTCGAAAGCCCACCAACAGTGAAATTTGACATTACGACGACCTCACGCTACACTAGCGCCTCTAGTGGTGAATTCAAACGCGGTAGCCTCATTGCCGTTTGTTTACCTACTGAACAAAAGGCAAGAATGTTCTAATCTATTTGGTGTTATCTCACGCATAGAAATGTCAATTAACCAATGCAAACTTGCAAAGTAGCTCTTCATTTTTGTTTTGTTAAAATTACACATTTTTAATTTTATACATTTTACAAAATGAAGACGTCTTAAGTTTCTTCAAGACAAAATTCTCAAGGCAGTCTCATTATTCCCAAGGAGACTAGGGTATCAGAAGATACAAGGAAAAGGATCAAGGTGTCACGTGCATGGGGATAATGGAACCCTGTACAAAAAATCCTTTGAACTCGAAGGTTTTCAAAAGGGTTGGGATAGATTTCTCACAGTTACTAGGGTAACACAGCACTCATAGAGTCATAGGATTTCGATTTTTTGAGCAACCTGATTCTCCTACAGTAAACTATGCACAGTTGTTAAGAAAATATTAAGTGGTTATCGATAAGAAGAAAGTAGGTTCACACATTACACCTGTGTTGATGACAGTTACACATTAAAATGCTATAGTCATAATTTTCAAAGTAACTAGTTAGCGTGGGCGTGGCACACAAAAGTCTACATCATCCCAATACACACTCATTTCAAGCTCGGGACACATTGACCCCGTTTCCATGTAAAGGTAACATGGAAAATAAAGAACGAGCGAAATGAAGGGAGAGAGGTACTAGGTGAGCATAAGAACACAATAGGTGGCGTGCACTGAACAGAGTACGCGGAAAAGACGTGTCCCTTTTACGTGTTTTGTAAATGTATGACCTGTGCTTTTGAGGGCATTGTGACGCGCGTCATATTTGAAAAGATTATGAAACTAATAAAATGCGTTTGATCAAAACTTTGAAACATTGTATATGGTTAAAAATCTTGAATATAATTCAAATGACGAATAAAAGTTTAGTTATTTTTTATCGACTACAAGCAGTAAGGAAGACTTCTGTAATTAAATCATTATTAAAGTCTAAATTACGCTTACAAAAAAATGTTTTAAAGAAAACATTCTAATATAGGTAACCTAAAAAAATATGACATAGAAAACAAATAAGATGTCAATATAGGTACAAGAATAGATGGCTACGTATCCGAGAGCACTTTAACTACGCATGAGGGTCTGATATTATGCGACACGAGTCGCTCAAGAGTTTACCATAACGGATATTGTTGAGAATAACGAGTTTTTTACACAAGAGGAAAATTCATATGAAAATAAATAAGTAGGCGATAAAATTATTTCCGATTTTCACCAAGTTGAACTTTGAATTTTCTTCAACACAAATGAAATAAATTACCATTGCAAACGTTCTTTATAAAGCACATGTTTCTTACGAGATTTTTTAAAATTCATTTGATTAAAGTTGCAATGTGTGCACAACCGCACATTTTAATATTTAAAGACGAAGACGTTCTTTTCTCAAATTATTCTTATAGTTTCTTGGTATACTAAGGCATCAGCACATAACAAGAGGCATTCAAATATCACAAGAACTTTATTCCGTCCCTTTCTTTTTTACTAAATAACAACAGGTGCCGCAGCTGTGCATGAAAGGCAAAACGCATACTAGGGCCGACAATGTTACTAGGGATATTTATCATGATAAAAGGGCGTAGAGCAGTCGAGGGTTAAAATTAATTAAGTGTACTGGGCGGAGCAAAGGTCTTTTTTTTTTCATTACAGGGGGCACGAGTTGTGAACTATGCTATCAACCTCTCACCTTTACTAGGGCAGCATAATAGTAGAGAACGTAAAGGAAGGAGTACATACCAGCGACGACTGTCTCAGCACGGGGTAGCCTCTGCAGGACATGGTGTATGAGGCCGACGTCGGTACAGGCTTGAAGGTTTCGCACACTTTTGCGCAGGATTGCGATAAACACTGACCATATTTCCGCCTGCAACAATAGTAATGTATTAATCATAATTGGACCAAACAAGCAAGCTTGCAAACTGACAATTAACTTTATGGAGCCACTTGTCAGCTCATAAATGTAGGTAAAACGATGCAAAACATAACATGAAAAGTAAGTGAATGAATTTAGAAACAATCCGGGGGAGTTAAAAAGTTAGAATAAGCCAACAGAAGCTGGCTAGCGTATTAAAGTATAATCCACTTGCCGCGTTTATTCGTCCATACTAACGGCGCGCATCAAGGCAGAAATTTTCAATTTCAAAGCTTTCTGTTTAATAGAGCCTGCAGTGTAACGATGCAGCGACGGCATGCGAAATATTTTTAATGAAATTCTTTTCTGTTTGCGCTCTCGCGGTACTGCAGTGCTGGTAATTTTAATTTTACACAACACTATGCGCGCCCTAATTTGCTCTAATTTACGCTAATGTAACAGGGATGTTGAGTTGCACGGCTGGGGAAACCCGAAAACATTAGCCGGACCTTTGTTAATATTTCAGTTAATGTTTAAAATAACTGTATCGTTTTTACTTTGATTAGCAACCCCTAAAGAAAACCAATGAAATTGAATGAATTTACTCTTAAACGACATCATTAACTTTCACTAAAACAATGGAATTGACTAATTAAAAACCTTGTTCACACGCGCTGTAAAAGGGTTGCGTTTAATTCCCATCGGTACTAGGGCAGCATGAATACGTGAGCAGTGTACAACATTCCAAAGAGTCCACAAATTCACACAGGCATAATTTTGTTCCCAGATGTATCAGCGCAACAGGAACGCGGTGGTGGTGATCGTTAAAACACGTTACAATACAACACATGTTGTGGTTGTTTTTAGAACTATTTTTTCAGATTTGCTTTGTTACTATTACTTAGGTACTCATTATTATATCATAATATATTTTTAAAATTAATGAATTAAGACTACTGTGAATTAACATGGTTAGTTTTTAATTGTTTTGTTGTCTAACTTGACCATCAAAACAGGGCAACCAAAACAAGAAAAACGTAAAAAGAAATGATCCTGTATTGATTGAAACCAACAGGATCTGTCTTCAAAAATGCTAACTTCGATAAAATCCATTCATTACACACAAAAGAAAAGTTGGCCAAGTGAGCAAACACTTGTTTGAATACTTCAATAATACATTATTATTTTTATCGTTATTATTATGTTCACGTGCTGATTTCTTATTGTTCGGTTCATCCTCGTGCATACGCGAACAAAACAAACCCAACACTGGGGTACTAGGGCATCAGAAAGCGTAGAGTACTTGCATTACAAAAGCCCCTCGCAGCTAACGAGACCGGTTGTAATTATATTACATTCTTCTGTCGTTAGCAGAACAATCTCGGTGAAATTACAAGTTCAGGGAGAATTCTCGCAATTCACTCTGCGAAACGGGAAGGTATTTTTATTTCTGCAATTTCTTAGGCCGGTCACTTCATTATTTTGATTTCGGCCCTGATTATGCATAATTAAGAGGAATAATATGAATTCATTTTATGAACTCGATGGTCGTTTTAAATTGGTAATGTTTTTTCTTTTTGTTGTTCTAAAAGGTATTATTTACGAAATTTAAGTTACTGTAATCGCCGATTTAGGTGTTTTTATTAAAAAAAAATCTTGTTTTCTGGACCTCCCACAAAATTAAGCAGAACCACTCAAAAGACTGTTTGTTGAACCGTTACCGAAAACATATTTGTCTACCACAGTTCTGTATTCGGTTTGAAAATGGAACTTGATATGTTGGCAATTCAAAATAAAATCCATTCATACTCGTACAATATTCAAATTGCTGACAAACTCGCAAGTCTCAACTTCGCAAGAACCAAACATATTGTTTCTAAATTAATAAAGCACTTCATTTGTGCAAGCATTTGTATTTGATACAAACATTTGTAAAGGAAAACAAAGTTTGCTTCAAACATGTCGCTCAATAATGAACCGTCTCGTTGGACAAACTTTTCACTCACTTAGCGCACGACAAACTCCGTACGTAGGGTACTCGTACGTACGGGGAGAATGTGGCTGTACGTAATGATATCCGCGGCCTCCCTTCATTATCAGATGAGAGTCGCGACACGCCAACCTCTCGCGTCTCATGTTTCCCGGGTAACGTAAGAACTAACAGACTAGAGACATGGGCGCCAACTATTTTCAGGGGGTGAATCTTCAGCACATGGCAATTTACAGATAGAACTAAATTGAGAACTCTCGCTTCGGATATATTCTAACAGAGATTTTTGATATTTTTAACGGTATCGGATATATTATATTAAAAGTCAAGAGAGCGCAATGGGCTGCCCCCTGCTCTCTCGGCGCTCATAACTTAGGGATGGCGATCTGTGATCGATTAATCGATGAATCGATTTCTTGCGCCAAAGAAATTTTTTTTTTCGATATTTTTCTGAATCGGATGAAACGTGCAATATACCTTAAAAAACCAAGATTCAATTTTTTTGTTCTGATAACGAATCATAGGTACAAAGATTGATAAATACAATTATTTTATTGTAGCAATTTTTTAAAATGTGTTTGGAATGTCATAGTTCACTTTATTACTCAAACATAAAAAAATACCCACCGAATTGAGAACCTTTTTGGGAAGTCGGTTAAAAACTCATTAATGTTCAAAAGCGTTATATTTCTACTAATCTAAAAAACCATGAATTGAATAGAATACTCTTTATTATGTAACATAAGTAGGCACATGATTACATGATAATGATAAGACATTGCGAACATTCATTAATTCTAATTTACGATGACCAGTTATTTTCGTTCTACCGTTTTCGCGACCACATTTCGCGAAGGCAACTAATAACGAAAATTGCTCAAACTACCTACACGAAAGCTATTAATTTTCCAACATGACTACCACAAAAAGTCTAATAACAAGGCTAATAAAATCGTTGTCGAGCGCAAGTGTTGCCTAAAAACCACCGTCTGAGGGCTGACAGGGCCGCGGGTCCCCACGCGTCCCTAAAGAAAAACTTCTCATAAGATGAGTCGGCGGATTCCCGCCACTCCGGCGCGGCGCGTCGTCTATCACGCCGTGAGTGGCAGGCGCGCTCTGAGATCCTGGTAGTGCGGGCTACGTACACAAGTGATGTATCACTTCATTAGACTGTGTTGAGAAACATACTCCTCAGTCGTCCTAAGAGCCTGGTGAAGAGAGCACTGGGGTGGAAAATTTAAATATCAACAAAAGAATTGTTTGGCCGAAACATGAACCGTTGTTATATCTTTTCTACTACGCACAATTCTTATGTGTTATTTTAGGCTCATTCTAGTCATCAAGCAAAAGGTGAACCCAAAGTAAAGCAGTTATTTATTTTCCATTCTACTATTAGAGACTACTATCCTCTGCGCTGAAAATTACCTACTATCGTGTGATAAATGACAGCGTTAATAACAACATCACAACTACTTCATTTGCTGCCAAGTTGAGAACAACAAAAAGTGCAATCATTTACAACCCGTTTTAAAATAATCTTTACTTCGATGCCCAAATATTTCAAATGCGAATGAAACAACTACCAACAATATATAAGTTTTGTTATGTCTTACTATGTTTTCCAGACCAAATATTTCAATCACAAATTTCAAAAATCCTCTACAAAACCACGGTAAAAATGTAGCTCAAAATTATAATTTTCAATCGCAAACAGAATTCTCTTCAGTACAATCGTATTGGATTCCATTCAAAAGGAAATCTACTGAGGTAGATAAACAAATAGGTACACAAAACGAGTCTACTTTTTCTTTTCCGGGACTTCTATGAGAAACAAACGATTTAGGAAATGTTCAGTAACAGCTTGCCTTTGTAGACGATTTTGATTAAAAAGCGGAAAAAAATAGGAATGGGTTGACAAGCTACATTTGGCTGGAAAGTACCTAATCCTGCTTTGAAAAATCTAAAATTTTGTCCTTTGGTTTTTAAAATTCATACCTTGCAAATACGTTTAGAATTAAATACTAACTATATAATACTAGCTATCGCCCGCGGCGCCATCCGCGTGAATGACGAAAAAAAATATCCTATATGTTATACCAGACTATAATTTAGCTCTGTGCCAATTTCATAAAGATACTTTCAGGCGTTCTGACGTGAAAGAGTAACAAACATACATCCATCCATCCTCACAAACTTTCGCATTTATAATATTAGTAGGATTTGAAAATTCGAGTACCCACCTAAACCCCAAATCTACTTTTCACGAGTAAGATATGACTGTAATTCGGATAGCTTTCGCAGTTGCAGATTTTTTTCATTCCGATGCAGGCGGAGTCAGACAAAGCCGCAAAGTATGCATCACAAATTTTAATTTCAAGCAATACCTACTGTTCTTGGTTGGACATTTGGATTCTAGGCTAGGCTTACAATAGGAGCGAAGACTTTGGTACATTATTATTACAGATTTATGAGAAAATGGCAACGTTTTAAGCCAGTATTAGTAGTGGGTACCGGTCAAAGTGTCGCTGGGTGCTTTAATACATTTGATTGATTCTTCATATCCAAGGGATTTCAGTCGATCCATAGAAGAATGGATGGATGGACAAGATGTTTTATATCAATGAGAGAAGATAGGTCTAGAATGAAAGTTAACTTTAAAATGACCACAGTACATGATAATAAAAAGGAAAAACGACACACGCCACCGCGCCGCGGCCGATCGATAAATAAATTCGGACAGTACAAAACTACAGAAAGTAAACTATTAAACCACATATCAGAAACTAACTGAGCCGATCACAATGCTAAACGACTTCTCAGTTTGGCACACATCATTCGGTGTTACCAGGAGTTTATGTTGCTTCGAACACAACCCGCGGCGCTGATCCATATTTATGCGATCCAATACACGATATGAGTTGCGGCGGTCAACTGCTATTACAGCCGTTATATCATACTAGTCATACTTTGGTACAGGCAATGTTTACAAAGCTCATCATCATCACATGTTAAATGAAAAAGAAATAAGTATTATGGAATTGTAAACAAAATATGTAACTCAATTCCATTTAGATAAAAATAATTTGTTTCCGCCCGGGATCGAACCGGGGGCCTTGTGCGTGTGAAGCACACGTGATAACCGCTACACTACGGAAACTTGATAATCAGCTACAAAATAAACAGTCACTTGGATTAGTCTTGAGCAAGTACTTGTCTGATAGAATTATTATTGCCAACCAGTTCAATGCATGTGGAGCAGCTTTCACTACCATTACGACCTTGACACTTCGTTTCGCATTTAACCGTGTATGTCAACCTTAGCAAACTATTATTAACTATGGATTACATTCTTATTATTGGACGGACTACATGTACTATTTTGACCGTATTGACTTTTATCTGTATGGACAGACAAATGATTGAATATCAGCTTATAACAGCTGAAGTATGTGACTGTAAAAGTGGAGCCAGCTACAGTTGAACAGCAAAGACCCTCTTTTCAAGCGTTTGGACTTTCATTTTCTGAAATGTATAATTAGCTGTCTAAAATGTATGTATGCGTTTTTCTTCTGTTAATTACATACGAGTACTACTAGTATTTTTAAAGGATTTATTGGGCAAAATAAATTTGTAACATCCCAGAGAACTGTTGTTTTCGGCTCAGATCCCTTGTTAGTTACCTTAAACCTTTTTAAGGGACCTAAATCCTGCCCACCTAGTCGGGTTGCCGTATATAAAATGTGACATGGGTAACAAACAAAGACCTCCTTCGGGAACATCATTAATTTAACATCTTTTTTAGCTCAAACGGTTGGTTATCTAAAAGTTACCCCTTTCAATAAGATCTGCGCGTTACCAGGATCGCATAGCGAGCGAGGAGATTGAACCCCGTTAAGATGCGCCGAGGGGACGATGACTCAAGGATTGTGCTCCCGTTGCCGCGTTGCTATCTTCTATTGTACCCGACCATCTCTAATAAGACGCTTATTAATCCTTTCTGAAGAAAACTTTGAATATTACTTAAGTTTTCATACACGTGGAAAATTTAAAACAAATATGACGTAGCAGATTGAGAATGTGAGTTGGAATTTGCTAACATACTTTAACCAAGCCCTTATTACAAGGATTATAAAAGCCCCACAATATGCAAAACAAGTAAAGGGTTAAACTTGATCTAAATTCATACCAAGACAACATGTATTCAAAAGAGGTTACTCTTATGGAATGCTTATAAAAAAAAAAACGCAAGGGAAGGATCTTCGTTTCAACAAAAAGTTCTACAACAAAAAATGCATTCATCTCCCGTCCCTTTCAAACGTCGGATAAGGTGTGTTATAAAACTGTTCTCCCTTGCACACGCTTAAAGGACACAGTGGTGCTTTCTGCCTGTTCTCCTAGTATTTAAAGGACGTCCAATGTCTCGCCATCTTAAAATGGCGTAGACTGATAGCCAAACAAGAAATTGTCAACAATATCTTGTTGGACAACTTTGCATCTCAGCAAGCCTGTTCGACTCGTTTACTTAGATGCATATAATATATGAATGAATAAGCTGATACGGTTGGTTTTCTAAAAGTTACCCCTTTCAATAGGATCTCCAGCGTTACCAAGATCGCATAGATTGAACCGTTTGATTGAATAAGAATAAGATATTTACCTGTAAGCTGGGTGGACAGTGGTCTAGGAGTTCTAGCATGTGTTGAATGTTCTGCGCGTCCTGTATCACAAAATTCAACTCCATGTCGAACTCGCCGCCCACGAGCTGCGAACAAAAATAAACACTCATAAGCATATAAATAAAACACATTTCTCGATGTCACAGATGAAGGATAATCTCCAATAATAATCATGTTTGAGATTGGTAATGATGTCGTTCCAGACAAATTGTTTATCATAAAACTTCATATTTTTCTTCTCTTTTGTGCTATTAAGTATCAATACGTTTCCAAAAATCAATTTCTATGGTTAATTAGGTGTCGCCCATTTCTCGTACAAGCAGAAAATTGTACCCACGTAGCTAGATTTTTAGATTTTTACACCGCATTTATCAGCTTAGACTCTCGGGTTCAGTTCGCTAAGTTTTGCAGGATCGGGCCCCGGACGGGGTCATGGAAATCTGTACTCTAAACAGTTACAGACTAGTTAAAACTCCAGTTCGAGCTTTTACGTAGTAGATTATTATTTTCATTAAAGCAATTATTATGTCAACTAATAATTAGTGAGAAAATCTTCTCCGTTTCTAAATAGCGTATATTTCTGTTGTTTGCACTGAATGGCCTAGGCTAAATACGATTGATTCCTAACCTTACCGGACGGAAAGCTACGTTTAACTTTTTTTAATACGTACTTAAAAAGTAATAAAATTACTTCTACTTGACCTATTAGAGCTCGGCTGAGTGCTCGTGAAAGGACATTGTACGTGTCTTTTGGTTTTGCCCATTTTTTCTACCGATAGAACATTTTGTGACCGAGTGAAATATTGGCTGTATCTTGAAAAGCTCGGCACAATGGGGTGTTGTCCCCGTCGTGTTCGACGGACATTCAATTTGCGCGATCGGTCAATCTCTGTATAGCTTCTGCTAGCCTGGTGCCCGGGCCTTTTGTGTGCCTCACAATGGCGTAAGCAAAGAACATGAAAAATGTAGTCGACTAACAAGCTATGGTTTTCCGTATTTTTTCACTTTGCACGCTCTATTTTACCTTGAACGAGTCTTTTTGTAAGTATTAATAAAATTGCCTATTAAGAAAACCTACCTACATAAAAATAAATACATCTGTTTCACTCACTCTCAAAACACCATGAATGAATGTAGTAGCACCTAACATGGGGCGGGGCGAGAAGCAATTTACGTAGTATATCACTATCTCGCTCTATCATTAGCTGTCACTTCATGGCATTTGTTATGGTGTACGGCGCCCTTACTGCAAAGCCGTTAACAATGACGTTTCACCCCTATGGTGTTGCAGTACTAGGCGAACATAAAAATAGAGAAGTTTATTCACCATGGGGTTGGCACAACTTAACGCTTGAGGACTGCTTGTTTTTGTATATTCGCATAGCTAAACTAACAGAATGATGTATGTAGTTAGAAAGTGACTGTCATACCATAGTTTCGATTTTAAATGGAGAGTAAAACTCATACCTAAAACTTTCGTTTAAAATATATTTTAAAATAACACAATTTTCAGCCACAACGGATATTAATTTCGTTCAGCAAAATTCACGAGGTTTAAAATCACAATTAATTTCAGTGGAACATTCGAAATGCAGGCATTAATCATGTAATTTTAACATTCAAGCTGGAATAAATTAGTTTTCGTGTAATTTTATTCAGATTCTGAACTACACGAATTTGGAAGAAAGATGAATCAAAATCACTTCGCTTTTGGAAGAGAATTTATAATAAGTATACCTATCTGGATAATGATTATTTCGACACCTAAATTAACTTTCAAGACATACTTTCGTCTCTATTTCAAGTAGGTACCTAAATACAAATGTATTTTCCCTGAGTAACGCTTCTTACGTGAATATAAGCGCCTTACCAAGTAATAAGTGTGACAAGATTTCAAACGCAGGAAGCTGAATAAAAATACCTTATTGAGACCTTAGGAACGCGAGGTAGAGTAATATAATAAAAAGTCTTGCTTGATCCAGCCGAACGGCATATCATAAATTGCCTCGACGAAATCATCCGACAAATCTCTGAACTCTGCAACGGGGAGAGTGCTCCACTTAACCCTAACGTTACAAATTATGATGTCGATAAAAAGTGTGCGATCTGCGCCTCCCGAGTAATCGCGTCGTCCGGCACGGGCGCCGACGCCGACTGTCACTTATAAACGTGATTATTGCCGGTAGCCGGCGCACGGCGGCGGCGGCGGGCCGGTAATTTGATTGCTTGCCCGCCGGTTATTATTGCCGGCAACCCTATATCCGGACAGATCCGGTTATGGTGTCTAATAATAACGCTGGCACTCGTCGCTTGTTATTTCATTAGTATCTGTAGGGACTGTCACGGCAGCCTGTCACGCAGGTAGCTCCGGTACGCACGACGAGAGTCGTTTGGGACGCTCCTAAGCTTATTATGTTTAGATACGATCCGCTTTGCTTTTAGATTTAACACTTCTAAAACCAACTTAGAAACAGTTGCTTAGCCGTGCTGCTGACGTTTTAATTTAATTCCGAAAACAATTTTCAGGCGTGGCTTTTGTAATGTGGAATAGTATTTTCCAGTTCAAATGGAACTAAAACTTTATGAACCGAGAGTCGCTAACACTTCTGCCACACAAACAAAAATGTTCCTCAAAGTTTTCCTAATGTGACGTCACTAAGCGGTTAGTTTGCGAAAACAGTTACCTAACCCGTGTCCGCATGAGTTCACCGGAGGGAAAATATTCGTGGGTTTTCCGTGCGGCGGAGTGAGTGCGGGTAGTCGGGTAGAAAGTCAGGACATAAAGCTGTAGGGAAGGTAACCCGAACACTCGCATTAACATTCGCTCCGGTGTAATTACGCGGAGTGGACGTCTCCCGCGCTCGGCGCTGCTCGGGGCTGCTCGGCATTGGTCGGGCGCGCCCGCTGGGAAATATTCCGGACGGGTATTAAAATGCGATGACATCACGTACCGCCGACGCCTATGCACCTTTATTTTTCTCTTACATTTCTAAATGAGAGAGAAGCTGTAAATAATTCCTATGGATTTAATAGTCCTAATTGCACTTCCACTCATATTGCAATTAAGAACGACAAGTATTTGGATTTCGTAATATGTATTATTTGAATACCCACATAGACTTTTTTTGAGCTATAAATTTAAAATACACCACTTTTTCACTTTCTACTCAGGTCCAATAATTCCATTGTATGTACCTTGAATTAATTTAATAAAAAGCAGGCTGTATATGTTCGTGAGTTTATTATACACATGAAAAAAGGTCATTTGATTTAACGACCGATCTACAAATATTGAAAATAATATCCTGGCTAAGTGCGCTACTTTTCATCTCGAGCAAGTAAGATATTTCCAGGCTAGCGTAGTCACGTGCAACAGCTACTAAATAATAAATGCGGGATCGTAAAAGCTGTCAAATAAGCTAAATGTGGGGTAAACACGAGAGCTCAAAAAGGCGTGCGCACACGGCATTAGTTACGGGAGACAAAGTGCCCGTAAAATCTCACGCACAACAGCGTTGTGATAAATTGTACGGGACAGGCTTCAGACGCGGCGCAAGTTACACTGCTCAAGCTGTGTTACGCTTTCCTTACAATACCTGAAAAGAAAAGCGAACAAGGAAGTAAACAATATAGCTCCTATTATTTTTCAGAATAACCTTGCTGAATTGATAAAATTAAAAATCACAAAAAGTGTCGTGTATTTTTTTATTACTTTGTACACTATTAAGTAGGTAGGGACATGGGTAGTTACACAATAATTTGGTGACTTGGACCAGGCAACTATAAACCGTTACGATCCAAATGGGACGCAAACCTTTCTGCGACCGTCGAGAAACGGCCGCATAAACAAATAAACGTACCGACATACATGATGACGTACGGTGACAGAGCTCCGATTGTCGTAAAACCGTCAATACAATTTCCACTGGATTATTTCCGAAGCCTAAACAATGCGAGATTCTGAAAACCGTTTTCGGTGAACGAGTCTCAATTACCGGAAATTCCGCGTTTAACTGGCCTCCGCCGGATTTAGCCGTTACAGACTTCCTTAGGGATTTTCCAAGAAAAAGGTTTGCGTCAATAAAACGGGACCATTATTTTGGAACAGAATAATATACCGTTATAGAAAAACAAGCGAAAATTCTAAGATCTTTTTAAAAGATTGGACAACCCTCATAATCACAAGGTATTGAATACTCAGGGGGATAGATTTTTTTCCAAGTAGGCAGCATGAATGTAATGGTTTTAAATGGGCAAAAATCTAAGGTAACAACACAACGCTTACCCTGCCAATGGGATGAAAAGAAACCAGTTTTTGGGCGTACGCTTTTCAAAGTCCCTTTTCATACATTACCCTAAAGATCTAAACGCAGGAGTTTATTTTAACATACTGTTGGGTTATGGTATCCTGGTACACGGATTAGATGTTGCTATTTAGAAATTCATAGAAATAAGTAGCGGGACCAGGCATAAAATAATGAATCACACATTATATTGTAGTCTTTTAAGAAGAAAGGAAAGTTTCAAAAATGTTGGGTGGTAAACTAATAAAATTTAAAAGTCACAACGATTAGGATCATTTCGTCCCAAAGGACCGTAAAGGGTTAAATGGGCGATCACTTTTACTAGGCGCACAGAAAACCAAAGGTATAATAAATATTCCAGCATTCCCGGCTGCTTTTTTCTCTGTAGGGCGAGAATGAGTTCCCTCGGGATTATCCTAAAGCATTATCGATTCACATCGACATTAGGCGCGCAGTTGTTCGAAGGAGGTTTTATGTTTACTTTAACCCACTATGAACCCTATGAACGACGCATTTTAAAATTTGTAGTCAATGATAAACTAGAGCTTTTAAAAAGTATTACAATTTATATTATTTATTACGTTCATGAAATTAGATTAATGCTGTGATTTCAATGTGCAAACACTAAAATAATTAATAAACTTTTGTATAGTACATGATAAATTGTATAGTTCACTAGTGTGTTACTCTTATCAGGACATTTTAAGAATTTCATACAACCCTAAACACCATACAAAATAAAGTTTCTTTACAAGCTAGATATCAAAAAGAACCTTTGAATCTCCAGCACCGCCAGTCCGCCACTAACAAAATGTTTGCGAAAACTTAAAAGGGGCCATGAATATGCAATAAAAGTACCAGGTTGACATAGAACGCGGAGGATGGCAGTTCGCAACAAGGGATGCTGGATACTGCACTAACCCCTGCGGTTAGGGGCAGGGAGTCGCTTGAATGGAGCGTAGGGTGCAGATTTATCCCCGATGTCAACGTCAGAGGCCGTTCGGGCTCGTTAAACATTTGCTTGCCGAGTATAATAATAAGTTGAGTGCATACAAACGAGACCTATGAACTTTCAAAGCGATCTGTTTCAAGGGATTCTTTGTTTAATCGTTTGTGTGTGTAAATATTTGACGTTGGAAAATAGTTTTTCTTTGACAAGATATGGAATTCAAGAACAGAGCACACACACACACACACACATACACAGTTCTCTACAGGTACACAGACAAAAAATTATCAACCATTTAATATTGGTTAAATTGAAAACTAGCTACGCATGTTACCCTAGTAGAACATGAAAAAATACAGGCGCTGCGTCCAGAAACATAAGTAAACCATCTATACGTCAATGGCCACTCAATTGGCGTCTCAATAACTTCTGCATGTACGCCAAAGTGATTAAAGAAATAAAAACAAGTGGCTCCTGTAACAATTTATTCGGAGTCGTTACGGGGATGATTGAGGTGAAGAGCGGCAACCCTTCAACTGCGCCCGTTAACGCCAGGTCAATGAGTCCCGTCGTTTATTAAACGACTTTGATGTCAGTTCTGCCATAGGCAGCCAGTTCCCACGGTTTAATGTAATTTGATCAAAATTATGTCATTTGGGTTTTCTAAAAGAAAATGTAATGTAAATATTCTCGTTCACCTTACAAATTTCTATCACATTGACGTGATTCACGTATGCTGTTTACATCAATAAGATAATAATATTTATGTTTGTTTCCCTACAGAACGCTTTCCCTTGTAAATAGCTGTCGGCCATTGTAAAAACACGATGTAATATTTATAACGACACAACCATCAAAGCCCACGATCCCCGGCCCCTCCCGTGGGCAAAAAGTAGCTCCGCCCTATTAGTTTCACATCGCTTTGCCGCTTATGGGATCCTGGTACTATAGAACGAAATGCGTGACGTAACAATGACGTGTGTCAGATTTGACTGTTTGGGTATTTTCAATGCTTAAACAAGGCTATTTTTATTTAAGATTCTTTTAACGCTAAACTTATTTAAGACAAAATTATAATTGCCATTATTTTTATTGTGATTGCCTGTGTTACTATTCTTCAAACGATTGCCAGTAGTCCTACGTAGAACTATTATTTCACTTTCGTTTAGTATTAAATGGATTGCAGTAGTTTGTTGCGCAGATGGCATTTATTTGACACTTTTACAATTTCATGCAATATTTTACAAAACACGAATTTATTTCAACATACAAAGTGGAATAAATTACCTGTACGCTACACAAAGTAAAAATGCATGTACGAGCGCCATTACGTAGATAAACGGGATCACGCGCTATTAGGTCGAAACGCTTTCAACCAAAATGTCAACTGACAGCTGAGTTGAGTGTATTATACCTTCTGTACGTGTATTACTGTTATCCTTGTACCTTTCAGTCGCTTCAAAGTTATTCTGGTGATAAACAATAAAATAATATCATGTTTCTCGGAAAAATCGGTGCTACCATGTAGGTATACAATCTTGTATGTCCTTCCTTGTAAATAAAATTGTGTTCGTACCTAAATGTCGACAAGAGTGGCAATTCTACTAGAGTAGGCGCCAGGTAAACGCGCGATAACGGTCATTGACCCACATACATTGATTGACTTTCTTAATATCAAAAACAGAAATAAAGACATAAAGCTGTCCTGAATCGACTTCTATCGTGATCCTTTATGTTGTCTAGTAAAGAAAAACGGTTCATAATTAATTGTTCGGGTATCTATGAAGGGAAAGGTCAATTTACTTTTTTTAGGGTTCCGAAAAAAAAAGGAACCCTTATAGGATCACTCGGGTGTCTGTCTGTCTGCCTGTCTGTCTGTCCGTCTGTCACAGCCAGTTTTCTCCGGATCCACTGGACCGATTCTGTTGAAATTACGACGCTACGTCGTTAACGCGTTACGTAAGTCATTCAATTTTTAGTATGGGGGTCACTTTTGGGGGTCAAACTAGAAAATTAAAAAAAAAAAAAGATTTTTGAACAATATTGTGTGACATATCAAATGAAAGGGCTTACTGTGAGGGTTTTAATTATATTTTTTTCATAATTTTAAAATAAATAGTTTTGAAGTTATTCAAGAAATTAGACAAAAAATGACCATTCCCCCACCTTATCTCCGAAACTTCTAAGCCTAAAATTTTGAAAAAAAATGGAGATAATAGATCTTTACCTAAAGATTACAGGAAAACCTATTATGAAAGTTATTGTGGAGAAGCCAGACTGCCCTTTTCTGATGCACTGGTCCCGTGGACATAGCTGCGGGCCCGGTGCTCAGGAAAAATATTTAAATTAGATTTATAAAAAGAATTTGTTGTGATACTAACATAGTTTGTAAGTCCTAATACTAACACCATATGGATGATTTCCGAAATAAATTTTTATTATTATTATTATTAGAAGTCTGTAGTGTTAAAATAACGTGTTAAAAAAATTAAATTCGTTCGGAACCCTTTGCACGCGAGTCCGACTCGCACTTGGCCAGTTTTTTCAAGTTTATCTGGCGCCTACCATAATTTTTAAGTAACTAGCATTCGCATATCAGTAGCAATCTGTCGAAAATGTATCGAAATGCGATGCCAATGCGAAAGGTTGCTTAAAAATTTGTAGAATTGACCCTAAGATTAACACCTTTATTCACCACCTTTTTTTGCGTGTAATGATACATTTTACATTCTTTAAAAAAAGACTATCCTAGATCCAATCACAGCACACCTTTCAATTCGTTTCAATCAATTTAGATGTAAGTTGTCGTCGCAACACGGACGTCCACGGCGCTGCGTAGTCCGGCGGCGCACGAGCCCGGGAAACAGCCGGCCGCCGATAAATATCTCATGAATAAGAATATTGCATTACGTATTCCCTACGAGTGTCCCCACGTACGGCGACTGAAAACTAATTTACTTTAAAGCGCATGTTTACAGGCGTCCGACTCCCTATTTACAATATCGAGAAAAATCAAGACCTTAAATATTCCATGTGTTTGGAAATAATGTATTTATGGAATTGAAGTTTAGCGAGCTTCATCTCATAACTTTGCGAGTTCAGCTCAATTTCAATGACCGACCCATCAGCTAGTCAATGTATTCGATCCGCCATATTGAGTTGTTCATTGAACACTGAGCTCGATCAAGCATACTTCATGAGCAGTATTTAAAATATGCTAAATACGAATACCAGCGAAACTCTAAATTAAATAATGAAAACAACCGAGTGGTGAGTTTGTTTAGAACTACATCGTTGTTTTTTATCGTAGAATTTATTTATTCCACGTCATATTAAAAAGACTCTCCACGCTGAATGGCGTCACATAAGTGCTCTTCACGGCAACGCCATTCAGTTTATCATTGTGGAATGGCATTGGGAAGTCACACTAAAAGCTCTGAAGAAGTCGCGAAAAATCGTTTATTTTTTATCTCGAGAAATTGTTTTTCGCTGAACACTCGAATAAACTGAAGCAGTACTTGTCTAACTCCCTAATATACATGCCGAAACTTTGAACAACCATTTATCAATAGATAAGTCAGTTCTCTAGTGACTATTAAGAGAGCGCAAATTAATTATTTCATTTGTAAGCGTTCCACGGATTAATATTCACAGAACTTCCAACTGCGAGGAGCTTACAACTATGAGTGGTGAAACTAACATTAGTACGAATTAGCTTCATGATTCTAAATTATATGAAGAAGAAAATAACACGCAAAAGTTCCGACGTGTGCCTAATTTACGTCATTATAAGAGGGGAAAAAATGGCGCCGCCGTGCACAGCTCGACGGCTGTTGTAGTTTTTGCCGGATGAACTTTCGGTGGAGATGAATAGAGCGCTTAACGTTAAGAGCCCGAGTTATTTCATGATATTTGCACATCTGGTGTCCAGCTTCAGGCGCACGTAACTTTTTTATGTACTTTTGGAATATAACGGCGAGAATTTCAGCATCTACCAGGGGATCATAAGTCCAAAGGGTTGTTTCCTAAGTTTGCAACTCATTAATAAAGTACAGGATCCGGATCTTGTACGAGGTGTTGCTAAAGTCCCTAAATGTCTAATAATTAAACGGGTTGTCCTGTTATGAGCCCCTGGTGAGTGTTGCCCTGCGCGGGATAACGGCCTGATATGGTTCATGTAACAGCACGATAACAATCGACTGAGGATCATTCCAGTAGGTAGCTACCTAAGCCGATAGTAAGGGACAAGGGATTATTATTATCAAATAGGTATACGTTTCGTATACAGAAATCACGTTTAACAGCTAATAAACTAGCAAAATCCTATATGACAATGATTCAGCAATATTTGAAATCACGAATGTTAGAATTTATCGACTAAATGGTGGGTTAGTCATTAGTCTCCGCCTGCCTCACTTTTAATAAGATGATAGAAAGAAGTTGTTCGGTGGTTTTAACAAACTAGTTTTTGCCCGTGACTTCGTATTTGGATATCCTGTTTGTTCCCGTAAGAATTTTGGGAAATTCTCTCTTAGTGCTCCCCAAGGAATCTACATGCTAAATTTCAACTTTAAACGACCAGTAGTTTTGCCAGTTACTCAAGTCACCGGTAACGGAAGAATTTTATACATATTGATTGATTACCAACTGTATTCAGTAGATTACCATTTTTATTGACTGTTCTGCTCAGCAACTATTAAAAACAGTACATTGTGATGCAAGTGGACCAACTTTGACATTGCAGCCGAGATGGGATAGACGCCCGAGCCGAACCCATTATTTATAGTAAAAATATTAAAAACTGAATGCAACAACAATTAAGCAATTTAGAATACAACTAACTACTAATTGGTTGATAAAAGTAAAAAATAAAAATGAAATAGGTATAATATTCATTTATGACGATCAATTTATTAGCCCAGTTTAAATATTCGTAAAACTGTAAGGTCTCAAATGAGTAACACCACTTATCTGAGATTAAAAACAAAAGGCTCACCAATACTATTGGAATTCGAAAAAAAAAATCACTTTGAGAGGCAACAGGACGAAAACCACTTGTGAAAATTACACTGAATTCTGAACCTAAAAGTAGGCGCGATAAGAGCCAGTTTTCGAGTAAAATGTGTTAAAAAATCCTTTTGAATTTCTTGTAATACATTTGTTTATATTTGCTATTACGGCTTCAGCAACAATTCCGGCGGACTTTTTCGGTTGTTTTCATTTCCTAAAATATCAGCGCGAATATAAACAAAAGAGGAATTCTTTGCCTTTCATTTTCTGAATAAATGAACCTTTCACAAGTCAGTTTGTTTCAACAAGAACAAGCAAAAAAAATACCATCATGGTAAATGTAGGTAACCAGGAACACAGAAAAGCCTTTGAGGAGAAAATAACATTTTCATGATTGTAGTCTCTTTCTGTTTTTTGAGCAAAAACGAATTATTTGCCTAACATTCAAAACTTGTTTACATTCCAGCTACGAAGCGAATAAGGGATTACCTACTCACACTTACTCAGCTCTATTCGCATTTTGCTGGACGATTTTGGTCATACTTATACAGTTCTGCTTCTATCAGCCGCGTACAGCGTCGTAAGAATGAGAAAGGCGCTGAATACGCGGCGAAGACGGAAAGATGTCCGTGACTACCGCAGGACCACCGTCGCCAATCGCTTCCTTATTTGATAAATAATTAGTACTCAATTGGTACTAATTAGTACTCGAACAAAAAATTGGTACCTTCGTATTTTTCGAGAAAATTAACTTTGAAGGTGGTCTGGCGGTAGTCACGCTCTTTACTCATTTAGTACTGTACTCTTAAAATGGACATTTCTTTGTGCAATTTTTGATGGTTTGGCTTCTTGCAGAAGAAATAAATAAAATTAAACGTAAAAAATTAAAACGCAAACGACAGTGGGTCGATCCAGTACAGGTAGAGTCCAAGAGCTAGATCCAAGGATTGAGAATCTACCTCTCTCTGACAATTCTACGGAGTTTAGACCGATAAAACTAGAAGTATAATTCACATATTAATAGAAATATTTTTTCTTGGCAATTTGTTCGAAGAGATTACTCTTCGATCTAGCTCTTGGACTATATCTACCTTAAAAATTATACTCATTATATCTTCTAAACTAAGACCCGACTCAGTCTGTGACTTGGCGAAAACGTGCGACTAATTTTGAGAGAGAAAACAGATCTTCGCTAGGCCCTAGCTTTAGAGATTCAAATGGACCAAGCTGGGATAGGCGCACCCCAAATCAGCCACCTATAAACCCTTATAATTTTTGAACTAGTAGCCGACTAATTCTGATATTTGGCGACTAATTAGCGACATTTTTATATTATCAAAATTAAAATCCCTGATTGTGGCCATGCCTATGTCAGTCACACAAGGAGTCGAGAACCATCCGTGTACCGCGCTGTTCCGCCGCGTAAGACCGCGTTCGACGCTGAATGCGGCGGAACAGCGCTGAACTCCATACATAGCATTCGCATGATAAAAACACATTTGTCCTCATTTTATATTTGTTTACTGCGAAAGCTGAAAAGACGCGGAAAGCTGAATGGATGCGGACGCATCTCCATACAAAAAAATTGTTTTCCATGAGCATAACCTGAATAGAGCTGAAAAAGTGTGAGTACCTTAGCATCCTTTTTCAAAGCAAAATAAGGTACAGTCAGACAGCAAAAAAGTCAGCTGAAGTTCATATTACAATCGAAGTTCGGTCGATTGCACCTACTATATTTCAACCCAAACCTGTTTTACATAAATGTGACACATGATTTAACCATCTCTTTGTCTTTGATAACTTGAAATAAACTTTTTCTTGAACTTCTATATATTAAAGACGTCAAAAGACAGTTGCTTTTCCGCGTCATATCTTAAACTATTTCAACACTTTTTCAAAATGTTGTATCAGTTACCCCTTTATTTCCTTCGCCAAACAAGAAAATTGCTAGCGGGGCTGTCCCCCACATTCGTGTTATATTCTAGCTACTAGTTGACCCGCGCAACTTCGTCTGCTCCGCTTCTATTGGTCTTAGCGTGATGATATATAGCCTTCCTCGATAAATGGGCTATCTAACACTAAAAGAATTTGACAAATCGGACCAGTAGTTCCTGAGATTAGCGCGTTCAAGCAAACAAACAAACTCTTCAGCTTTATATATTAGTATAGATATAAATATGTGTATTACACAAACATAAGCGCACAGATATCTAATACAAACACAATCATACCTAATTAACGAGAGCTGAAAGTTCCCGGATATTCATCGCCAAAGACATATTATAATGGGCAAAAATATCATTTAGTCAGTCTCATCTAATGAAGGAAGTAACTTGACTAATTACGTTAACTAGTTAGAAAACTTTAGTCAAGTTAGTAACAGACTTAATAACTTTAATTATAATTACACAAAGAGTTACGGAAGCCAGGTCACCAGGGCGCCAGGTGGGACGGGCGCCATTTTTAGCACAACTTCGACAAAGTTTCGGCGACATCTTCGGTATAAAAGAACGAATAATAAAGAGTTAAGGATATAACGGACTGAGTTTAGCGAAGTTTTGGAAAGTAAAATGTTAAATTCCAATTGGGAAGATGGAAACAAGAGAGTAATAAAGAAATTAGAAAGGAGCAGCTTCGAATCGGAAAGATAATCACCTGAAACACGCTGACTTACAAATGATAAATTATATTTATTTTGCAAATAGGTTACAAGTAACTCAAGATAGACTAGATACTATAATAGGATTCAATTCAGTTGGAACAACAGACGCAGTATGTTCATTTCAACTGTAATACAATTTAAAGTCCCAATGAACACTCAAAGCAGGAACAACTCCTAATGTTATCATTATATCCACATTTTAGTTCCACAAACTAGCTAATACCTGTGCCAGTTTCCAATTTCCAGCAGGCTGATGAGCGCCGCGAGAGTACTGCTGTTTACCTGCCGCCATCGCAACGCTCCCCTGACGATATCCTAAACAATTCTTACAGCCTCATGTTATTAAATGACCGTAATATTATTTGTTTCATTACTTTTGTTCGAGACTTGAAATTGGCTCCATTGGAAAAAAATATGAAACGGTGATAATGATAAAAATATCAAAATTATAACGCAATCAAATACTTTGAGGACTTCATCAAACGAAAGACTGAACCAATTAACACATTAGCAAAAGTAACTAATGCAATCATCAGATCAGAGAGACAATACAGAAGCAGTCACAAAATTAATTATATATTTAACAGAACTTCAGCAAAACTGTCGTAGCTCGGCGACCCAAATCATAAACAGATAGACAAGTGGGCAAATAAAGTGGCTGTCCTGAACAAAAGGGAGGTAGCAGCCCTTAGCCCTTAGCGCCACTCCCGACAGATATTATGAGACCTTCATTATTAACGACAACGCACAATTTACGCGCGCAGATTTCGGTCCTCCACTATTGCCGCTATCTTAGTAAAATACCGACTCTTGTTTATGAGTTCCTGGTAAAGGTGATTGTATAATGTCTTTGTCTGTTATTATATTACGTCGGAAATGGTTACTTTGGTTACTCGTTTACCTACTTCCGTTTTATTTTCATTTGACGAAATAGGCTTTTCTTATTCCTGGTCTCAGTGATCTTGAAACCTGTTTAAGACGAGGAATCAGTGTTATATAAAACAACTTCAAAAGATACAAAATAATGCCAAAAGATACTGATCACATCTCAAAACAAAGTAACAAGATTATGAATTTCATATTGTAGTTTAACTTGTTTAATAGAGCTTAAACTTACATTATATGTGTGTATTTAGTCATGTTAGATGTGCGGGAGTTACACTTAAACATCATATGCAAATTAAGATAAAAACTGGCCAAGTCGGACTCGTGTGCAATGGGTTTCAAAACCAATTTAATTTTTTAACATATTATTTTAACTCTACAGACTTCTTATAATCTCCTGTATTTAGGTATAGAACTATTATCTGCATTTTTTTTTTTCAAAATTTTAGGCTCAGGAGTTTCGGAGATAAGGGGGGGATAGGTAATTTTTGGTCACATTTTTTGAATATCTTCAAAACTATTTGTTTAATAATTATGTAAAAAAACACAGTAAGCCCTTTCATTTGATATGTCACACGATAAAATTTGAAAAACTTTTTGTTTAATTTTCTAGTTTGACCCCCAAAAGTGACCCACATACTAAAAAAAAATTTATATACGTAAAGCGTCCGTGTTTGGGTCACAGAAGTCCATATGTGTACCAAATTTCAACAGAATCGGTCCAGTGGATCCGGAGAAAACTAGCTGTGACAGACGGACAGACAGACAGACAGTCAGATAAACAGACAGACAGACGCCCGAGTGATCCTATAAGGGTTCCGTTTTTGTTCGGAACCCTAAAAAGTGTTAAAGTGAGATTAGAAATTAACACTTAACGACGTGAGATGAAAAATCTGAGACCTTAATGATGTATGTTAACTATGATGCAAGGTTATGGAAGAAATAACTTAGATAGTTGGTAGGAGGTCAGCCTCGTTTAAACAGGAGCAAGTCATGCAAAAAGTGATGACCACAACGAGCTTTAGCTGTATACTAAGCTCGCATAAGCTAACAAGAGTCAATTGTAGGCGGCCGGCACAGCCTCAACAATGGCGTTAAATCGCGCCGAGAGAATTAGTCCGAGAGGCCGCACGTCCCGGCCACTTTGTTGCAATTTGAGGCAATTTACTGCTACTATTTCGTTACCATGCTTTCCCGAAACTGCACAAAAGCTATGTTTAAAGCTGCAGTCGCAGGATAACGTGATTGAACGTGTCCATTTTTAGGGTTCCGTACTGTAAAAGGAAAAAATAGAACCCTTATAAAATCAGTCCCTTGAAGCTGCGAAAAAATAAAACTTCTAAGTTAACGTAAAAAATGATACGGCCGTTTATGCCGCAAAAAACGTATATTTCGACGCTCTCAAGGGAATCAAAATTTATAGGGTATTTTCCGGTGACCCAGAACTATGCATAGTCTTTATTTAAAGTAATATGTACCTACAAATTTGTAAGGAACCCTCGGTGGGCGAGTCCGACTAGCTTGTCCGGTTTTTTTCTTCTAACATATTGCATCTGAATCATTATCGTTACCAAATTTCGTCCAAAGACGAGTAAAAACCAATGCGCAAAATAAAAAATATGAATTATTTGTAGACTTTTATTATATTCTTTGTATCTAATTAGTCCGATGATTTACCTCAAAAACAAGCAAAACTTTATATAATCTTTGTAAAGCCAAAAAAAAAGAAATGCTCCCGTCTCGTACAACTCCTGATTGCGAAGTAATGTTTTTCTGAGATTTTCCGCAGTGAATACCTAATGAAATAGAATATGTATGAGGGATTTACGTTAAAAAGCTAATCTGTTGGAGTCGTTGTTCGAATTACGGCGACCAGTTCAACGTCGAGCGGCACAATTTCTGAACAAATTATTGTTGTTTGCGCAGTGTTGGCTCGTTAGCAGTGATTTATTATGCTAAATAATAATAATTGCATTACCTCCGCGAACCGGGGAAGCTAAACTGACCAGATTGAAGAATTAAAACAAAGTTCCGATGTAATAAAAGTTGAGTCTGCGGCCGCAGGAGAGATCCGCTAATTAGTCGCGATCTGTAATTAGTGGCTGGACGGCGCAGAGTTGCTTGCTGCTAAAGAGGCGCTGTCATCCGCTCGTAAACGTATAATCTCGGCCAATGAGGCGGGATTTACGATAATTTAATTTGTAGGAGCAAACGAGAGCCCGCGTGAGGTCGGGATAACAAAGGTGATTAATTAGAGCACCTGGTGTTGCCACTACAAGTGCGGACGTAATGCTGGGGACCGTGTAGCTCGCGGAATCACCAGGCTTCTGCTTATAAAATACACGTGTTCTTTCAAAAATCAGGTCAAGCACGTGTTGCAGAGTATACTGAGGTGTTGGTAAGTGCAACAATCTGTAAAAACAATTTATTTTTGCACACGGCGAATGTATGAGCTTTACGATGTAATTACTTAGTACCCAATTTTAGCTTTTGCCCACGAGTTCGTACGCGCATATCCTGTTTATCTCGTTCCCATAGGAATTTCGAGAAATCCTCTTTTAGTGCGCCCGCGCGCCCTACACTCCCCAAGGATCCTACATCCCTAAATTTCAGCTTTCTACGACCAGTAGTTTCGGCTGTGCGTTGTTTGTCAGTCACTCAGTCACTCAATCAGTCAGTAGCGAAAGAATTTCATTTATTAGGATTAAATTGTACACACTGAACGTAGAAGTTTTTATTATTAATATGCACATAATAACGGTACTCAATTCAAAGAATACTTTATAGCCCCAGGTAATATAAATCATAATGACAATGTTCCTTGTGAATAATGTAGGTTCTTCACGTATATCAAATAAATCACACAAGGAGGTGTTGATAATGAAAATTGCCAAAGAAAAAAGTCACGACGAGAGTCGAGACAAAAAGTTAACGAAGCATTAAATTATAAAACAAAAGAGTTATGATGAAATTTCTTACGGAGTACTAGGACACCATAAGCTAAAGGAGTTTGTCAACGGAGCGCGCAAGCTATGGAACAGATGCATGGCAAGTTTTTTGTTATGACGAAGGGCAGGAGGCGGGGCGACAAGGACAGAAACAACAAATAAAAACTGTAGTATTCTACATAAACGGGTACGCCTTAAAAAAGGCCCCCACTTGCATTATTCATACGGATGCTAATGGAAATGGCAGGTCTTAAAACTGTAGACGTAAACAATGCCCAACTTTATTGTTTTTGAGACTCAAGGAAAGCCTGCGAGGACAATGTTCCCAGATGAAAAATTTGCGACACAAAATGAAAAGGGAGTGTTTGTAGTCAATTAACAAATCCGTTTGCGCATTTTATGACAAGCCGGGACAATGGGGCAAGCCGTGATGTTTTTCATTGAGTGTTTACTTTGTAATATTGACAATATCGTGTTGTTTTATTAACAAATTGGTAAGCAAACGTTGTCGAATTGTGTACTGGAATTGATTGCAATATATCTAACATGGGATCAGATTTAGAAGCAAATTGATGAGAGTATTTTGTGTTGAGGGCAATAAAACAATTTCTATTTGAAATAAATTAATTTCAACAGGATTCCGAAGAACTTAGCTATAGTTCTAATAACGATATCCGATCGAGTGGACGTGTGGAGAACCGCAAATTGGTTGAGGCCATCTCCTGCATCGGATTGTTTGTCAGTAAATTGATTGATTGAACCATTTCGGTGTATCTATGTATCTTGGCGCACATATTGAATGTTGGTAATTAGAGTAACATGGTTGACTGCGGTAGTAATAATAACATCAGTACTACACGACATATGTATTGATAGGAGATCGTCTATCTAGTATCTAGAGCGCGATTTAATCGCATCAGTGAACCGACACTATCAATTGTCGCGCGTGCGATTAATGGCATTCATTGTCGGTTGATTTGTTGCACATAACTCGTATTCGACATCGATACGAATACAAATCCCGGTTAGCAATGTAAAAAATACTATGAACAGCAAGTAATTAGCACAGTTGAGTTTTTCATTTTAAACTCTGGGAAAGTCTGATATCCTCTTAGCTATGCTCGCCCGAGCGCATCCCCCAGTGGCCACTTAAATGCATTCACAGAAAGAGGGTATTTAAATGTCTGCCTGTAAAATCCTCCACCAAGGAAGAGCGCCTCTGCTGGAATTTCTTTTTTATTTTGAACGCAAAATATGGTTACGGAAAAAATGATTTTCATTCCAAGACTCCTAGCTGTCATTCCTTAATTAAATATTAGCAGTGGCCAGGCTTCACTCAGCGGTAAATTCCTACTTTTCTGGATGGTAGGTATGCTTAAGAACTTTTATAATAGATATTTTGTTTCCAACTTTATTTCATCCTTCTGCACTTGCGCTGTTATATGCTAATGTTAAAAAAAACCGGCCACGCGTAGTGTAGGGTTCCATAATTGCACGTCACAATTCCCGAACTCTCCAAGTAGATTTTATAGGTTGGTCGACTATTACTCGTTAAGTCTAATTAGCTGTGATAGTTTTCTTTCCTTTTAAATACGTTATTTAAGCTACTGCCATCATTGACTGCCATGAATTCTTTCACGTCCCCAAAAACAACCGTTTAGCTGGCAGAGGAGAGGACAGTTGACTCTAACAAAAATTAGCACGTAATGGTTTTCGCACACCATTGAATCAATATTTGAAACGACCTATCCAACCACACCATGGGATAGACGAAAAAAAAATTATCGCCACTTGTAAGGGATTTCTTTGTTTTCCAAGTTTTTTTTACCACTTTGTCGGCGTAATTTGTATGTACTTTATTGTTTATACCCAGACCAAATTCTAATTCTCTAGCGGTAAGCGTCTTTGAGCTAAACCGCGGACAGACAGTACAGCCGTACCGACTACTAATAAGGTTTCCAGGATTAAATAAAACGGTATTAAAATAACAATTTCCACCATTGCTGTTGACATTTAAGTAGAGCAAAAAGATATCGGGGCACCAGGCGCGCAGTAATAAGAAGCGGTGAGACGCTTGCGGCGACACCATGCAATATTGATGCGACGGAGAGGGATGGCCGGTGCACGCTGTACGGACGGGTAGCGGCAGACATTATGGTGACGTCACGTAAAGGCCTGTTTCATTTTGTACTAGGGAGCTATACAATGAAGGTGGTTTGTAATAATGAGCCGAATCTCTTATTAATGGAAGTGCTTTTTTGGAATAAAATAATTATGAAGAAAGACCGAGAAGCAGAAATGACTGAAGGATTATAGTAGTGTGAAAATTTTCATTCGTCTTTCTTCTTCTTTCTTTTAAAAAACCTACACCGATGCAGAGTAAACGTTCGGATATTACAACATATTCGAAATGCTGAGCATGACATCAGAATGATTTATTTGAACTTTCACCGAAACTTCCTCAATTCAGGTATGTAGGTCAACATGCAATGTATGTATTTTAGTTGCAATATATTTCAGACAATAGTCATACATCAGCGAGTGGAGCATATTCGCCGCAAGTAGGAGCCCGATGCATACCTTCCATATTAAATAAGCGAGTGCGCGAACAAAGGATCCGCATTGTCGTGCAATATTGACGGAGCCAACAATAGTTCAGTAAATAATGCGTCCGCCGCACTGCGGCCGCTGATAAACTGCTTTTTAAGTCGCACAATGCGAGCTATCTCGCCGCCAGCCGGGCCGCGAGTCGCGACCACCTGACAGCCACAGAAACACAACTAATGAACTACCGCTAAAGTCGCTTACGAGAAAAATTGGATTTTATACAAGTTAAATTGTTTTATTGTTCTTCTAAAGAAACAAGCAGATTGTTTTTGTTTAACTTCTCTAAAAATACAGTCTACGTTGACCATTGTTTAAAGATAAAATCTCCTTTAGAAATCTTGCTAAAGCTTAGTCCATGAAGATAGTCTCGAACTGTGCGACCCAAAGGCGATAGATAAAGCTGATCCGAACATCCAAGAAGCTAGTGCGACAGAGACCTCCGTCAACATCCTCTTATTTCTGCGATCCCGGTAGTTGTCAGCCACAAACGCGCACAAGGGGGAGCGCGCACAGTCGAGCATCCGGTCCCGCGGCCGTGCCACCTCCGGTCATCAATAAGGCCGGCTCGTATCCGGCCCGGACGGTAAACACCATCCCGTGGTCCCAAGGCGTTTCAGGATTGTAAGAACAAAATGTGGCGCAGAAGTCTCAATCTTGAACAGTGCCAAAATGTCAAAGAAAATGACGTATCGAAGAAGAAAACATGCATCGAATCCAAATTATTTAACTGACAGGCAAGACTGGTTCGCAAAAACAAGCCCCATTGATATTTACTTCGTATTAACGAATTAGACCAAAACAAATTCCATGATCCCATTGTATTTACATAACATGTTTGCAGTGGATCTTTTGTGGTTATCTTATTTGTACCAGTACCAACTATTACGGTTTTAATGAGGGTCCTACTACCCAGGATAATGTTAAGCAGGTACCTTTGATAATACCGAGATAGCCGTGACGACTACCCGAGCGCATATAGTCCCGCCAAATTGTTTTACTAATTTCAATACAGATACGTCTCCAATTATATCATTAAACAAACTTCTACGTACTTAATCTAACAAAGCTGCCAGCAAAATGGCGCCGTTAATTATTCCAGGAACCAGTTGATGAATGAATTTATAGAATCGAAAGGCTCCTGGAATTAAAGTATTATTCTCGACGATTCCTCGGAATAAAAATTTTACTTAAATATCAGGAAATAGGTTTACTGTTCTATCGATGAAAGAAAGAAAGAAAAATGATTATTTTGGGACTCGCAAAAGACACAAAAACTAAAATAAATTCATAACTAACAATACCTAATAATTAATTAGTAGAAGCTAACAAACATGAATTTAATCTTTGCGAGGCCAAAAATGTCCCTAAATCTATCTATCTCAGCATATGCTACGATACTAAAAAAAACTGGCCAAGTGCGAGTCGGACTCGCGTGCAAAGGGTTCCGATAGAATTTTTTTTTTTTAACAAATTATTTTAACACCACACACTTCTAATAGGTTTTCCTGTAATCTTTAGGTAAAGATCTATTATATCCATTTTTTTCAAAATTTTAGGCTCGGTAGTTTCGGAGATAAGGGGGGGGGGGAATGGTCATTTTTTGTCTAATTTCTTGAATAACTTCTACATCATTTATTTTAAAATTATGAAAAAAATATAATTGTAACCCTGACTGTAAGCCCTTTCATTCGATATGTCACTCAATATTGTTCAAAAAACTTTTTTTTTAATTTTCTAGTTTGACCCCCAAAAGTGACCCCCATACAAAAAAAATATTAATTTACGTAACGCGTCCGTGTTTGGGTCATAGAAGTCCATATGTGTACCAAATTTCAACAGAATCGGTCCAGTGGATCCGGAGAAAACTGGCTGTGACAGACGGACAGACAGACAGACAGACAGACAGACACCCGAGTGATCCTATAAGGGTTCCTTTTTTTTCGGAACCCTAAAAAAAACTCACAATTCTGAGCAAAAGTCCTGATGGCCTAAGGCCACTTTAGCAGAATCAGAAAGGACATCACGCTACCCGTCACTGTCAAATTATCCCAATCAACCTTGAACCTAACGCGTTAGCGATTAAGATATAAATTAAATTTGACAGATTGTTGTGTGGTTAATATTAGGTATGATTCTAATGTGATTCTCCTAAAGTGGCCTTTTTAGCCCCCCTGTTGTTTCTCCCAGCAAATCATACCTGTGAGCAGTTTTTCGAGCAATATCATCTTTATTTCCTAACTCCCTGGCTTGCAGAAACACCGAGGAGTTCAAATCTCAGCGTGTGTACGGCAGCTATTAGGCGAGGAAGTCGTCGCCGGCGCCGTACCGCGACCGGCACAGCGGCACAATGGCGGCACGACCGTTTCCGCTTCCGCCGTGCGCACACACGTCAGTTTCCGCCCATCAATAGAGCCTCCGACAAAGATCCGCTGTTTTGTCTTCACGGAACATAGGATTTATCTCTTTGGCAGAACATCTACAGTTAAAAATCGTGGGTTTATATTCTTTTTTATGTAAATCTGGATTGCATCATTCGGCCAGTAATAAAGATATAATCCCAACGTTTTCGAAGCGCTATAACAAACGTCTCGTAGCTTTCTTAGTCCTGTGAAGTCTCACCTGTCATATCACGTAACAAGTTTCCCTCAGAACATAATAAATATCAGTTTTTATCGAAGTATTCACAGAATCACATCAGGTCGGGCGGAAGGCCCCGGATGAGACTTGGTTTATAGGTAGTTTGTTCGAATTTACCCGATTTTTGTGAGCGTCGAAAAAAGGCTAGGATTAAGTGTACTTTAGGATCGTCTATTTTCTCTGAATTTTATTCGATATTTTTATCTACAATATTGTCGGCCTGGGTCACATTTACACAAAAAGAAAACACTATTCTTTTCAACTCTATCAAAACCTACATGTACTAGGTAGATAGGAGTAGGTCGTCGCTGGACCTCACCAATAAACTTTAATACTAACTATGAAAATAAAAGAAGGGTTCCATAACTATAACAGAAACGGTCCACATAAAATAAAAGTCGTGAGGACAGAGCAGTTGTTTCGCTCCGTGCGCTAACTTTGCTTTATTGCCGCAATCGTAACTTTTACAACTGGATTGCCGCGATGCATAAAACACAGTGAAGTCACAAAATCGATCAGGATCGCAAGCCTCATCGGCACAAAATCCATTTGGCCACCAAAGGATAAAAATAAAGCAGTATCGGTGTAACCGTTATAGAAAATAACACAAGCCGGAATGTTTTCAGATGTGTTCGGTAGCCGACATGCGCGAAACCTTTTAGGCATTCAACCGCTGAAAGCCGGACGCACCTGTGATACGGCTCGCGGCCTTTTGACATGGGAATCCTGTTGGATTGTAAAGTACGTGGAGCCAGTGCGAGCTTCTACTCTCCTGGTCGTAAAAGCTTTACATTCCGCAACACCGTAGTGGTTGCCCTCTTACTATTTTGGCATAACTAGATAAATCCAGTCAAGAGGAACTTCGTTGTAAATGGCAAAATGAAACATCGCATTCTCGACGTCACAGAGCACGTTTAGCAAACGACGGCGACGGCCACGAAATTATTATCTGACATTGTTTACGATAAAGCGATCCAGTAATAACAGCTCATTCCGCACGTTCCGAAACTATCAAGTTGCAACTATTCAGTTGAGAAACTCCATTAGGGGAGGGGGGCGACTAAGATGACATTGTTTGCGCTCCGATCGAAAATCGATAGTGTCCGGTGTAACACCGTGCGATTGTCAAAGATGGACGGCGGTATTAGTCGGCAGGACCAGGCATGCATGACGCAGCTGCACGTTGTCTGAGCTGGCGCTTCAATTTGATTGCCATCAAGATTTTGATTATGATATATAAACACATCTATATAGAATACATGTTTCAAGAAGGCATGGATGGCTAAATAAGAAGGTATGAAAAAAAGCGAAAAATAATCAAAGGCGTCTCGGGCCTGGTATTGATGAAAACTAAAACTACGACATTGGATTTTTCAAAAATCTAATACCTAATCAGTAAGTCAAAGCTGAATATTGAAAAAAAAACACTATATTGTATATCATCTAACTGAGGACCAATTCTACAAATTGAGCAACGTTCCGTAGTTTAGGAGCGAGAAAAATATATAATTTTTAATCAAGAAATCAATAAGAGAATTTAGTATGGAAGGTTTATATTCATGATACAATAAAAACAATACATTAAAAAACTTACTTGCAAATAAAATTCAAGTATATTGTCGTAAAAAAAATCAAGACGTTAAAACCGTGCCAAGCAGGCACAGTTTAGATATAAATTGATCTTGAGTATACAGCACTAATGCGCAGATAAAAATCCTGCTAGATGAGTAATAGCAACCATTAAAAACAGATTCCTAGTCATCGAGTTTTTTATAAAAAAGACGTTCTCGCGACCTCTTTATGTAAATGTAGCGTCAAGGGAGTTGTGTTGTAAAAACTTCTATTTTTATACTTAGCATATTTTCTCAAGAGATAGTTGAAATCCGTTTGCCCCAGACTGAACCTTTGCCGATCTGTTTTCCAATAAGTCGCGACGGTCTCCAATCCCAGACGATATTAATCTTTTCATACATCTTAATCCTGAGGAATCTGTAGTTACATCCATTTGAAGAGCACTACTGCGATTACATTCCAAAGAGCTATTAATAAAAATATTGAGGCTGCCTTAAGTGACACAGATTTGTGATAAATCTGTGTCATTTAAAGCAGATTAATGAGGCGTTTGATGTAAGGATAATATATTAAATAAGAGCTGAAATGAATCTGTTTCGGAGCTCATCTAGCTGTCAGTGCATTCGTATCGTAAGTGATGAATGATCGTCGGGTCATGGTGGCTGGAGACACGAATGCTATCGGTCAGGTCTAGGGGACGATTTGGACATCAGGCAGATTAAGACTGATGTTCTCAAATTGTAACCTCTAACAAAAATGGGAAATAACTGAAGGGCAGCAAGTCAGAGTAGCTTACAGCCTATACCTGCTACAGAAACGGAAGAACACCAAACTGGATTCCTTTTGAAAACAAACAAAAAAGTGTTTACAGATTAAGGTTAAAATTTAAACGCGACCACCATATTAAATGCAGCAATTCACCACTGAAGTACTACCCACAGTCGATAGAACGGTCGTGTATACCGCCGAGCTTATCAGGATAACATAGGATCGACGGGAGCGATGTTAGTGCTTAGAGCTCGTCTGTCAGCCAGCTCCTCCGACAAAGCTCGCCACAAGCCAATACACCTGACGATACTTGCCCTTGCACGCTTATGTTCATTTTCACCTTAGTTGTTAGTTAGTCGAACCTCAGTATTAAGTCGTGCTTTTTTCTATTATACTAGCTGACCCGCGCAACTTCGCCTGCGTCACAATTTTCAATACTGCTCCGCTCCTATTGATCTTATCGTGATGATATATAGCTATCTAACACTGAAATAATTTTTCAAATCGGACCAGTAGATCCTGAGATTAGCGCGTTCAAGCACACAAACAAACAAACTTCAGCTTTATGTATTAGTATAGAAGTATAGATTGTTACGCGCCAGAATAAATGCTGGGTACATAACGACATTTACGTATTAGTGGCGCCATCTAGTATCGAGTAGCGGAATTAGTGGAGTCAAGATGTTTCTAGACATTTCTATGCTAGAACATTCTCGAAGTTTGGACTCCTGGTCAGTCGGGGCCGGAATGTACCCGAGCATTCCAGATGTTTCCATACTAGAAGGTTTTAGAAATAACTGCCGGTATATAAAGGGCGGACATCCGGCGACAGCAGACAGTATTGAATTGGCGATACAAGCGATAGCTTCGAGAACGATCGTCAACTGCGAATTATAGTGAAGTGAAGTGTTCACTATTGCGATTGTGTATTATAATTTGAGTGTTTAAAGTGGTAATTAGTGTTGTAAATTAAATTGCCATTTTTGGTTAATGTATCGGCTGTTTTTATTGTCACGAACCCCAAGCTCGTAACAATATAAAAGGGAAACTGTCTGCCTGACTTATCAACGCACAGCCGAAACTACTGGGGCTAGTCTAGGAACATGAAATTTTGCACAAGTCTTCCTTTTATGATCTAGATGAGCACTAAGGATATCTGGGAATTCAACATTAAGAGAATGAAAAGGGGGAAAATCGTTAGTACTGCGCAGACGAAGTCGCCGATGAAATGCTAGTACCTACCTATCTCATAAATTGTTAACATTTTACAACTTTGTCTGAAGAGGCTTGATAAAAATGCCGTTTATTCAAAAAAGGTTTACTCAACTCGACAAAACTCAGTGGCTTAGCACCAAATTATGTAACTTTTTTTTCAAGCTCAGACACTTCTACCTACATCCTTGAACTTTCCTCTTTCAAAGACTTTCAACAAACAAAGTGAAACATTTCCAACCGAAACTTAATATTCGTTGACGAGATCAATGCTCTGTATAATCTAAAATTAATATATTCTCCTGGTCATGAAATGTACCTTTGTCTACATTATAAGGCGATCACGATTAGTCGATTTAATAATTTTAAACTGTTATGTTTTTCTTTTATGTAAGTCTATCATAATCATCATCATCATCATATCAGCCGAAAGACGTTCACTGCTGGACATAGGCCTCCCCCAAGCGTCGCCACAACGACCGGTCCCGCGCCTCGCATCCATCGGCTACCCACGACCTTCAGGTCATCGGTCCACCTTGTGGCCTTGCAACGTTGCATCTTCTGGTACGTGGTCGCCACTCCAGAACTTTTCGGCCCCATCTGTTCTGGGAGCAATGTGCCCTGCCCACTGCCACTTTATGTCGGTAACCTTGGTTCTCTTGCGGATATCATCATTCCTGATTCAATCACGCAAGGAAACTCCAAGCACTGCCCTCTCCATTGCCCTGTGAGTGACTTTAAGTCTTCTGATGAGGCGCACTATATTGTAATCACTAGTATTCATTGTATTTGAAATAAAGTCCTTTATTGCGCTACTAAACTTACAATCCAAAAACCGCATTGTTCTTACCTGAAAACAAAACAGAAAAAATGTTAGATCACAATGTTTGTAAAAACGGCATTAAGAGTTCAGCTGAATACTTTTTTCTGTCAGATATAATCCGTGTATGCGCATAGGGGGCACCAGGCCAGCATGACTGCAGGGGATCATCCGGATTGTCCCACAGTGTCGTGTTTTCTGGAAACCTTCCAACGTATGGCAGCTAAGTGCCTCGAACCTTGATAATATCGTACAAATAGCACTATAAAACAGATATAAAGAGCTTATGCGATTTGAGAAAATATGTACTGGGTTAAGCAATACCGTCTGGTTTTGAAATAAAATTGCAATCCTCTCCGAATTAAGGTTTTAATAACACCGATTCGAGCAAACTTTCTATTACGTTGGAAGCATTCCATATCCTCCACATGTTAAAGAAAATGTTCGTGTAACCGCAAGCCATATTGAAAACGTCGATCACCGCATGATTTCATCGACATAACCCTCTAAGATTCTCATTCCAATAAACTTCAAGCAAGGGATTCTGCGAACACATCTCGTTCTGTAATACGCAATCCGGCCGCGGGCCATCTGTAATAATGCACCATATAAAAAGGCATTAGCATTTTAAATGACGTCGTTACGCACCCTGGGGCGGAGGATTTTTATGTTAATATCTTTTTCGTTTTCCTCTCTAGAAAATAAGTTTGGGGAGATCATTTTTCTTGATCGCTAACAAATTAATTAGGGAAATATTAAAGACAATCTCAGGGTTTCTTCCCACGGAATGGTAGAATGGGTATCGTGGGGTATAGCACAATTATCAAGGAGCTCGACTAATTTAACAAGCATCTCGTTCCCGCAGCGGAGCCGCAATTTACCAGGAGCCAATAAACGCGGCAGAGGCGTGACAAGCGCCGTGAATTATGCAGCCACGTATAGAAGATTCCTCCGCGGAATGTCATTGTGTGCTCCTCATGTTAATTTAATTTCGCTGCGTAGTCAACCAGCGCGTAATGCTGACGATATTGGCTCAATCAACCCTTGCTTGCTACGACTCAATTATTCAGATAATTCTATGTATGTTAGTCTGTCACTAGGGATTAATTTGTAATTGATACGTAGATTATTTGGCGACTTTGACGCTACGTAGATTAATTTAAGGGTAAACATTTGTTGTCTTAGTTTAATTGTTAAATGTAATTACGCTTTGATACCTACAGGATTAATGTTATTTTAATCTAAACTGAATCGCCACTTTTAGAATTTGTGCTAGCATTCACATAGGCTACAGATATTAAAAAAAGCGGCCAAGTGCGAGTCGGACTCGCCCATGAAGGGTTCCGTAGCAGCAAGTAACACAATATAAAAGTTCTTGTAGTTCGGTGTAACTTTATAATTATTATTTACTTAGGCACCTATTACAGATTTATTATTAGAAAATTATGGTTTACGGTTTATGCATACGGTTTATGTTTATGAAATTATTATTTTTTATATTTGAGTTGATTGAATGAAAGGTAAATTGCGGTTCACGATTTATGACTTAAAAAAAAACTGTTTACTAGATCTCGTTCAAACCAATTTTCGGTGGAAGTTTGCATGGTAATGTACATCATATTATTTTTTTTTTAGTTTTATCATTCTCTTATTTTAGAAGTTACAGTGGGGGGGACACACATTTTACCACTTTGGAAGTGTCTCTCGCGCAAACCATTCAGTTTAGAAAAAAGTGATATTAAAAACCTCAATATCATTTTTGAAGATCTATCCATAGTTACGCCTCACAGGGTTTGATGAAAAAAAAATTTTGAGTTTCAGTTCTAAGTATGGGGAAAACCCAATTTTTTTTTTCTATTTTTGTGTGAAATCTTAATACGGTTCACAGAATACATCTACTTACCAAATTTCAACAGTATAAGACAAGACATTTATTATAGTTAGTTAGTTTTTAATTATAGTTTCGGAAAAAAGTGGCTGTGACACGGACGGACAGACAGACAGACAGACATGACGAATCCATAAGGGTTCCTTTTTTGCCATTTGGCTACGAAACCCTAAAAACACTTGTAGAAATTTTACTTAAAAAAGGTTCTGTAAAAGTGCAATTATTAATGAAATCAACAGCAGCACTAAATCAACGTGGTTCACAAATGCGGCGTGAGAATTTATTCATTCACAAATTGAACAAACAGCACAAACAGTTCATTTCATTAACTGACCATTGTCAGCTCCGAGCAGTCGTGCGAGCCTGGTCACCACACGACAAACATCCTTACAGACACCATTTTAAGTAGATTAAACATTAACTTTTTCGACCACAGTACGTTTTACTTTTTTCCCCGACATCCCTCGGAAGAATCTTAATGAGTTGAAGAAACTTTTAATTAATTCTACGAGTTAAGTATGCTTTAAATAAATTACTTATACAAAATCATAAGCGGTGTTTTTGGGGAGCTCAGAATCGGGCTCAACTAAAAAGTTTACTTGCAACTTTTTATCAATTTAACAATATAAGCCGAGCTACTTAGTCTAGAAGTTTACAAAAGTACTTGAGTTGTCTATGCTAACTTTTCAAAACATTTGTGAATGAAATTGTTCTTGGCTTTACCCCGACACCTTTTGGTCTTTCAAAATTTTCATATTGAAGTATCTATACTAACATATAAAGCTGAAGAGTTTGTTTGTTTATTTGCTTAAACGCGCTAATCTCAGGAACTACTGGTCCGATCTGAAAAATTATTTCAATGTTAGATAGCCCATATATCATCACGCTAAGACCAATAGGAGCGGAGCAGACGAAGTTGCGCGGGTCAACTAGTTTCTTTATAAATATTTGTACACTAGATTTTGCATGTCGTCAACCGCTTTTATCACTAGACAGCTTTACAGACCTAAAAACCAAGAAACAAGAAGAAGGAACACTTAAGGCTGCTCTCTCGAAAAAAGCTTAAAAATAGCGTGTAAATGAAGCAGTTTTTCGTCGACATTTAGAAAGAAATTACATTTGAAAAAAAGGTATCTACATGATATGATACGTAATTTGGTTTAGCCAGAATTTATGTATCGGTATCACATAATAAGACAAAAAATCACCAAATCACCTCCAAATCGTTGAAATGAAACCATTTTACTCTTTCATTTTTTGTCAAAAGAGTATAAAAATATATTTACTGCTTTGCAATACAAACGAAAATAATTTGGCTTTGTTACTTTTTTAAAAATATGTACTATTTTTATAATAAAAAATTAAACTCAAACTCAAAACATTTATTTCAAATAAACCATTTACAGGCACTTTTGAATTGTCAAGGTCGGTCGATCCAAAAAGATGAAGCTATTTGCACGTTCCAAAGCGTAGATCTCTATGGAGAAGAACGTGAAAGAAACTCCACGGACACTCTTTTGAAAATAATAAATTGTTACAAAGTTTTGTTTACATTATGTTGAAATTATACATATATGTGAGAACGATGTAAACGATGCAAAAGACGAGCAGGATAACAGCGTCCGGAAAAATAGGAACAATTCAAAGAAATATTTAAAACTAAACCATGGCAGCTGAGAAATGACCAGTACCAACTGACAGCGCCCGTGCACGAACATGACGCATGCGCTAGCACCATTCGGCTCAACCATTTTGAAGGGAGCCAAATGATCCAACGCATACGCCACCATCAGCTAGACTTTTGAGTGAGCATGACATTCCCAACCGCTAGGGTATATTCAAGTCAAAAACAAACCTAAAACTGATAGCTATAGCTTAAGTTTAAAATACACAGTACTCACACATGTGCCGTTAAAATGGATGCAATTATACAATGCTAAATGAATTGAGTCTAAAACACGGGTAGCGGAGTTGCGCGTAGAGGTGTAGTTAGCTCCGTTCGTCAACAAGGTCATTGGCATGTATACAAGCCTTAAATCTAAAGTGCGACACACTTGTCCTAAGGTCGATTAAGTCAGTGGGTGAGTAGTATTTCTAAGAAGGTGTAATTTCAAAAGAACTTACCCCAAATACGGGCTTTTAGGGTTCCTAACATCGCAAAGGGCATTAGGAGGAACACGGATGGGTTTTTTGATTTCCCATCCTTAAAAAAAAAAAAAGGGTTCCTAACATCCGTAAAAAAACGGAACCCTTATAGGATCACTTGGGTGTCTTTCTGTCGGTCACATCCAGTTTTCTCCGGATCTATTGGAGGGATTCTGTTGTTTGGTATACATGGTGACTTCTGTGACCCTAACACGGACGCGTTACGTTAATAAGTAAATTTTTAGTATGGGGGTCAAACTAGAAAATTGAAAAAAGATTTTCAGACTGTATCATGCGACATATCAATGAAAGGGCTTACTGTGAGAGTTTTAACTGTATTTTTTTCATAATTATAAAATAAATAGTTTTGAAGTTATTCAAGAAATTAGACCAAAAATGACCCCATTTCTCCGAAACTAGTGAGCCTAAAATTTTGTAAAAGAATGCAGACAATAGTTCTATACCTAAAGATTACAGGAAAACCTATAAGAAGTCTGTAGTGTTAATATAACATGTAAAAATGAAATTAGTTCGGAACCCTTTGCACGCGAGTCCGACTCGCACATGGCCAGTTTTGTTTTGTTTACTATTGATAGGCATACGTTTGGCCACTATCTCACCTGATGGAAAGCAATGATGCGGTCGAAGATGGAGCACGCTTGCCTAGAAGTAACCTATTCACTCTTGACTTAAAGACTCAGGCAGGGAATTCCACTCCTTACTCCTTGTACGCACAATGAATGTGTTCCCAAACGTTTTGTGCGTGTGATTTCAAAGATACGACAGCTAAACATAGTTCAAACAAGCGAAAAGTGTAACAAAAACAGTGAGTGTGTCAAGGCGTACCAGGGCGGCATAGAGTGGTGCGATTCGCAAATATCCAGTCAAAGAGCGAAGCCCTTTGATGTCGCATCAGGAATTCATGCAGGTGGCTCGTTTGACTACCGATGTACCGCTGTACCGCTGTACCCACTGTGGGATCATTTGCTTTGCCACGGGGCCATTACAACTGCGGCTCTAGTATTTGTGCACACACAGTCATTTTCTTGGGCCGATTGGAACTGCAAATTAGTAGAGCCATGTGGAACTTGATTTCTGGTGAAATAAGTATACGTTGGGTGAGCTATATATTTTTTCTCGATCTGTCCAAAAGGAAAAACATTATTTAACCGCAAGAAGATAAAGTTTTCTCATGTATCTACTCCTCCATTTTTTTGGGTAGTGGGAATCGAAATTTAGCTAGTTTTGGGCTGACGACAAAAAATCATAATCTATACTCGATTTATATTGAAAAGGACAAACAAAGTAAGCCTTGCTGCTATTCCATCAATTCGTACTAAGCGTTTCCAAACGTCTTTTATAATGCGCACAGCAAAGGAGTGGAACTCTCTGCCTGCGTCTGTGTTTCCAAACGCTTACAACCCTAATCTCTTCAAAGTTAGAAAGCACAGGCTCCTTCTGGGTAAGCTCGCTCCATCGTCGACTTTGTCTCTGTCATCTCTGACCTAGACTAGAGTCAAGAGCAAACCCATCACAAATAAAAAAGCAAGGACTCTCATACAAGTGACCGACTAAGCCAAAATTATTTTTGTTATAACGATCTCCTAATCGCCATTTTCTTGGCCGCACATTCACCTCTTGCCTTTAAGAAGTTGTGCGTAGGATGTGTAACATTTTACTGTGGATACGCGTTTCTTGTCGCTGACGACACGTGTCATGAGACGCGACACGTGTCCCGGGGGCGGCAGAGTGCACGTGCCACTTTACATATTACTGTTTATAAATCATTTAGATACTGGTGGTATTTTCAAAGCAAAAAGCTTTAGAGGTAGAATATTTGAAGCATGTCATACAAACAAGTGACTTTGACGTGTTATGGATTAATTTTGTTTGGCGACACGTGTTTCTTCCTCCACATTTTTTTTTCTTTCATATTACTCAGGAATGAACACTTACGAGCGGAAAATTTACGGGTATACCTACACATAAAATTTAATAAGTGGTATTTCTAAAATACATGTTACCTTCACGATTGCAAATTTCGGATTGCCATAACAGGAAATTAAAAAAAGTCCGCAAACAGCAAGAATATCAAAACATTTCGTCACTTAGATGAACTTACAAAATGCCTTCGCTCGAAAATAACATTTGGGGAGCGTTACAAATAATAGCAGAAGTAGGTGATATCAAAAGTTTCATAAACATAAGATATTGTACATAATAAGCAAGTTCGTGTATCAACGAGACGTCGATGTACGCGCAACTCTCACAGACCCCAGCACGTATTAATTTCTATGACAAAAACACACCACTTGGAGCGGAGACAAGAACTTTGCTAACTACCCTCAAACTTGTGGCTAACGAGGGAATCGGGTTACTGTGGAGCGGGAATGCGATCTGCGATAACTACTCATAGAATATCTGTATTAGCTGAAACTTCAAATAATATAAGCTATATTCAGATTTGTTACCAAATAAATCTAAAGCTAAATGCTTCAAGATCTCACTACTTCAGATCGTGTGGGCAGTAAGGTCTAACGCCCCACACACCCTAGTGTCAGTGTTTCTAAACCGCCTCAAGGGCCTCCGACATGGTTTATTTGACGACCGCCATTTGGCGACCGGGACCACCGGCTTATACGTGCCTTCTGAAGCACGGAATCATGTTTTTATCAAACAACCAGGTGATTCAAGCCTGCAATGTCCTAGCCAAACTGGAAAACAACTTTACAAATATTTCACTAACTTGACTCTCCAAATACCATAATCTATGTTAAGTAGTTATAGTAATAGTTAAGTATTTTTATGTTTTAGCTAAAAACAGCAGATGCACAGACGAATTTTACATTTAAACTTTGCCTCTATTTGGCGACGCATCGGCAACCCTTTGTGATGCAGGCATCTGTCACTTTTCATCAGGTGAGCCGCTCGCGTGTTGCCAACAATAAAACGTCAAAATATTCTGATGAACGCCCACTTATAACACACATGAAAAGATCCCTATCTAGACATAATATTTGCAATACAAAGCCTAATAACGAACAATAACAGTCAAAATACAAAACTCATCCTTTCATGTTTATCACATGAACATAAATATTTACACCTGGCAACATTGTAATTAAAAGAGCTTACACCAGATTCCTATCACTGTTATTAATGAAAAAAGTATGTGTGTGTAACTTTGCGAAAAGTTTCGCGCCAACAATTAATTATAATATGGCGGACGATGAGACCTGTACAACTTTGTGTTGTTGGCATTATTGTTACCTACATGTATTGGTAGCTGGTCCTGGGTTGGTGGAAATCGAATGTTATCGGTTTTCGATGGGTATGAAGGGTTATTTGTAAGACTCTTTTTGGGAATGAAAGTCACACATGATTATAAACATTTTTTACTCTGATACCAACCCTGAAAACCTGAAGAAAATATCAGCTGTTTCATACAACGACAGGCCATTATGTCGATTTGTTCCGTTTTCGCCGCATTTTTCGCCCACTTTTGAAAAAACCAAAAGAAAAATTCCTTTTTCGCCTCATTCTAAGCAAAAATTCCGTTTTCGCCCACTTTTCATTTGTTTATTAAAGTACAGTCAGTTAAATATGTGTTTTAAAAACTTACCACAGTCTAGTTATTGTAGGACTTGTCTGGAGGCTTACCTATTAAGTTTGGTTTACATTATTTTTATGCTTGAGTTGTCTGATTATGATGGAGTAATGGAGTGTGCTAGCTTACAAGTGGCAAATGATTGAGTTTTTAGGTTGTACGTGTTACCCATGTTCTATTATTTTCTTTGTAATAAAACTTTGCATACTATTGTATAAATGCGAGTTTTTCTAACTCAACAGACAGATGTGTTGCTGGAGAGTTTGTTGGCCACTTCTTCTCCACAGCTATTTAAAACACTAGGAAGTGGTGACGGGTGGGCGTTTTGGGGGACTGTCTATTTGTAAACGTTGACGTTCAAAAAGTGCTGGTCCTCAGCCTAATTTGAATAAATGACTTTTGACTTTTATTTTAAATTTTGTAAATCGACTCGTAACATTATATTTCATAGAGTCGTCGGTTAAATGGCTCTAGCAATACTGCCGAGCATGAGGGGTTCAATTCCTGGATCTTACGAAGTATCACTGGGTTTTCCCATATAGAATTTCTGAGAAGCAGTCCGGAGTCAGTATTTGTGTACGACAGTACGGCTAATGGCAATAGACTCGCTCCCTATTTCATGGAACTTAAACTTAGGACTCCGTGCAAACGGGCCACGGCCCACAGCCCCTGGTGGCTGCCGCGCGCCACATCCTTTGGTACGGCGCAAACAAAGGTGGTCGGTGGCTGTCACGAGTGGTGACAGGTCACGGGCACTGAATCACGACCTAGCCGCCAGCGGTGGCGTGTCGCGGACACTTAGTCGCGAGTGGACGCAACTCGCTATACGTGTGCGGCGATTCCATACAAAACGTGTTAAAATTCATGTAAACAGCTTGTCGCCAGCCACAAGTGGATGTGGTCGGTGGCCCGTTTGCACGAAGCCTAACTGTCTTCTTTTCGTATCGTTTGACTCGTTTCAAATGTTGTCCGAATGAACTGTAAGGTTACACTACAGGTACAACTCTGGCTACCCCCTGGAATAATACAGGCGTAATATACATATTATGTAATTTAAAATATTTAAATGTTTTTCTAAGAAGTCTTTGTAAGAAGATAATATGATCGAAACCTACCACATTAATTAACTTCGATGATTCGATCATGTTCCAAGAATCATTTTCTGGTCTGGTCCTAAGCAAATAATTACCTACAATGAAACATATAGTCATAGCAAAGCATGTCATATGGAACATCATCAACATATATGTCATATAAGACATACATGATATTATTAATAAGACCCCTACATCTGATGCCGAAGTGTTTATTCTGTTAGCTAATTAAAATGACTGAGGTCAGCTGTCCCGCTGGGAATGTCCTACGTGAGAATTTGGCTCACTGAGGGGTTGATCTTACTTAATAAATAGGACAGCGGTTTAAGGGTAGTCTCACTGTTAAGTGGCATACCTTCCAGAACAAATAAAATATTTGCCGTAACATTCAGATATAGGGTGACTTTCCATTCATTGGTTATCATTTAGGGGTTGATAGTACACATGAATGTACACAAAATTTTGCGAACAAATCTGAAGTTAGGAGAAAAACGGCTGTACAGTACATTTTTTTAAAGGCCATGTCGTTTTTGGGGTCGTCGTTGGTAACGATTACACCCAAAGTAAATTTGTTCTTAATTTTGCACTGAAATCAACATTGTTGAAAACTGCTTTTCAGTGTGGCAAATGGACATCGCACTCAAAGTCAAAACAAATAAATCGTACCATTCATATTATACAGGAGTTACAAACTGACGCTAAGTACTGTCAATAATGAGCGGTATGTTCCACTCGCGTAATATATTGACGCTACGCGGAGTGCAGAGCACACAAGCGATATTTTGCGCAAACAGTCGACGGCGCGATACCGGGCTCGTTTGTCCCGCCGCCGCCGCACAACCTGACGCCGCCGTATTTCACTTATTAAAAGATAAGTCCGGATTTTGCGTTTAATTGTTCAGTTGTAAATGAAAATATTGATGAAATTGGTAAAGTTGTCTTCATTATTGTTATTGACTGACAGACAAAGCTGTAATCACTCGCTGGAATTTCTGATTTTTGTAATGTTAAAAGGTCTAAAATTGTTAAGCATCCAGGACAAAGTAAAACAAAACATTCCAAAAAATATGCAATAGACAAATTCTCCACGTAATACATACTTTAAGCAAAGTGTTTGAAAAAATTACTTTAAGTCGTAAAAGCCTTAAGCACACGAGTGGGACCGGGGGAGCAGCACAGGCGAGGATGGAAGACCTTGAGGTAGAATTTGTTGGTGTATTGTTCGCGCCGCGCCCATTCCGAGCGGATTATAAAGTTTAAATTGGTTTACGTAGGCATCGCTGCGAAGGAAGCAATCTCCTGCATTGCGTTGACGTGTCACAACAGGGCGACGTCATAATAAGTAATCACTGCTTTCATAAAAGTAGACGTTAACCATTAAACCTCCCAAAGTTAGCTTAGTTAACTACAAAAACATATAACCGATAATCTTTACCTTTACATGAGGTTTATTTCTTTGTACGATTCTACGAATTCAGTCTCTGAAACATCTGAAATCAGATATACAGCTCCTCGCTAGTTGATTCTGCGAAAACCTAATAGGTTCATGGAGATCACAGATCGGAACAAATGTATTCATAGAAGTGGAATACATCGCGTTTTATTTACATATCTATTTCATATGAATATTTGGATAAGTTTGAAATGTATTTATGTTTTGGTGTGGATTATTATTTTTTTCCACTACTGATACATACGAAATATGTTTATGAAAACTTATGAAATACGTCTTTTACTGTTGATAGGCATACGTTTGACCACTATCTCACCTGATGGTAAGCGATGATGCGTTCGAAGATGGAGCACGTTTGTCTAGAAGTAACCTATTCACTCTTGACTTATAGACTCCCAGGTTGTAGCTGTCTGGAAACACGGACTCTGGCAGGGAATTCCACTCCTTAGCTGTATGCACTATGAATGTGTTCCCAAAACGTTTTGTGCGTGTGGGTGGGATGTCCACCATGTACCATCGCATCGCCGTTCGTCTTGTGGTCCGATGATGGAACGGGCTTGACGGAATTAAATTATACAATTCCGTCGCACATTCCCCAAAATGCAACCGGTAGAAAACCGACAGGCTAGCAACTCGGCGTAGATGCATGATGGCGAGCAGAATGGCATTGTTGAGATATTTATGTCTAAAAAGTTCAGAGGCATTCAAGATGAATTTTATCAATTGACTGAAAGTGCCTAAGGCGTTAAGTTTAACATATTTTTCTTGATAACACTTTTCTTTCACACGATTACATTATTCATTTCAAACGACATATCGTACATTACTCCATCCGTTATTTTTGTTAGTGGCTTTTCAATCAATCAATCATTTATTTATTTGCAAACATGGGTAATAGTTACATAGATTTTGTTTTATACACATATAGTAAAGTCCTCCATATTCTACCGTGGCATGGCATGCAAATAATATTCAATTTCAAAATTAAAATCAAAGTAATTTTTAGGTTACAATAAAATAATCTGAAAAAATTATGTCTGGTTACACTAATAAAAAATATTAATATTACAAATGTTAAATCAGAAAAATAATATAAATGTCAATTTTAGTTAAATAAATGTCGTTTAAATTACAATAAAAAAAAAAAACGGAAAAATGTCAGACTGGTTACACTAGTCAAAATTATCAAAATTATACATGTCGAATCAAAAAATGTCAAATTGAATTAAATAAATGTCATGTTCAAGTAACAATAAAAAATCAGAAGTGTCTTTTATTCAAAAACATTTAAAATATTGATTCAAATCAATAAGAATATTAATTAATTTTAGTATTTTGATAGTGTTGCAGTGAATAACTCAGAATCAAAATTATTTTTTGTTCTGAATCAAATCAAATCATAGTAATAATTTCTATGCCCTACCGATGCGTTTCTGTGGTTAGAACGGTTAAAAACTTTTCAACAAACTGCAGCCTTGCTTGGCATTACAATCTGGTGAAACTCTTTAAACGAACTTTTTCTGCTTCTAAGAAATCCACTAGGATTAGCAAATCCTACAGTGTACAGAGTTACAGAGCAGCTGCTCTGTCAAACGAATTATCCTTAGCTTATGATACTAGGAAAGCATAAAACAGCAGACGTCCATCACGTCTAGTTAGGTCGGAGCGCTAAGCTCATCAGCAAATTTGCTGTCAACTCATGCTACCCGTTGAAATTAGTCAAACCCAATCACAGATACACAAACGAGATTTGACAACAAATCAACTGGATGCAGAAATCATGGGTTTTTTCTTACTCGTATCTAGAATCAACACGTTTTAGCACTCAGCCGTGTGCCACAACGAATTTTGTTGCGTTAGATTTGCGTCTGTAAGAATTATGGAGGGAACGTGTGACGGGTGCCTCCTCCCAGATAAGTATGGGGGACAGGGGAACCCGTGCTACCCTATGACAAAGTATGTGAAATGGCCCGTCGTCTCTCCACAAAACGTTCGTGTGGTTACTAATTTAGCCGCGTATTATATTGCGTGTTCGCGATTTTAATGCTTTGTTTGTAGAAGGATTTATTTGGGTTTTGAATAAGGGTTAGTGTTTATTTTACGGTTTTAATGAGTGGACGTACTTGTCGCGGTGATACCCTAAAAAAAGCGGTCAAGTGCGAGTCGGACTCGCCCATGAAGGGTTCCGTAGCAGCAAGTAACACAGTATAAAAGTTCTTGTAGTTCGTTTTAACTTTACAATTATTCTTTACGTAGGCACCTATTACAGATTTATTAGAAAATAATGGTTCACGGTTTATGCATTATGTTTATGAAATTACATGTTTTTTTTTTTTATATTTGAGTTGATTGAATGAAAGGTAAATTGCGGTTTACGATTTATGACGTATTAGAACTACCTACTAGATCTCGTTCAAACAATTTTCGGTGGAAATTTGCATTGTAATGTACATCATATATTTTTTTTAGTTTTATCATTTTCTTATTTTAGAAGTTACAGGACGACACATTTTGCTACGTTGGAAGTGTCTCTCGCGCAAACTATTCAGTAAAGAAAAAAATGATATTAGAAACCTCAATATCATTTTTGAAGACCTATCCATAGATACCCCAGTTTTTTTTTTCTATTTTTGTGTGAAAATCTTAATGCGTTTCACAGAATACACTTACTTACAAAGTTTCAACAGTATAGTTCTTATAGTTTCGGAAAAAAGTGGCTGTGACACGGACGGACAGACAGACAGACATGACGAATCCATAAAGGTACCGTTTTTTGCCATTTGGCTACGGAACCCTAAAAATACTCACTTTTTTTTAAATAAGCATTATTTTTGCTCATCCTCGTTCTAAGTAATGAGAATGTTCACTACTACAATCATGCTTTCCTATTCTATTGTGATTGGCTTCATATTTTACTCGTGATCCTCGGATAAAAATAGTAGTGTGTTAATTGAATGTGTATTTTAATTGTTGTATTAATTGAACTTAATGATTTATCTTGTACTGTATTATTTTTCTGCAATAACTGCCCTTTAGGTAACTGTAGGTAACGATAACTGTATGCATGGCACTAATAAATAAATAAATGTTTATTGTATACAAGCTAAACACCGCCAAATGTGTACAACTCCAAACCTTGTCGATGACAGGTGTGTCCGAGCATGTCAGACACGTTCGTTGTGACGCCACCGTGACACCTGCTGATCCCTCTGTTCACGAGGGGTGACTCAACTTGACAGTAGTGGCTTATTTCGGTAATGTTGTGGCCATTTATCAGTGCAAGCTTATAGCGGGTCATGGAGGCCTGGTATAGACAGGTTGAAGAAGGTTGACATTTTATAACGTGAGTGCTTCATTAATATTTCGCATGTTCTATATTTGGAAATTCTTAGAATCTTGATCTTATTTATTTACTGAGTTGACCCGTACGGTATTTTTCGGGTTAATATGTGGCCTATGACACTCACAAATTACGTGGCTTTCTATTGGTAAATGAATGTTCAAAATCGGTTCAGTAGATCCCGAGATTGCCCCTACAACCTCACAAACTTTTCCTCTTTATAATATTAGTATATTATACAACCAGAATAAACGCAATACCTCTTAAGGGGTCATTGAACTCATAATTATGAGCAACTTTCACTATGGGACCAAATAAGAAATCGCGAAAAAATAAACTACATATACTAGCTACGTAGGCATAGCTACATAGACTACTTTTTATCTCAGGAGTGTGATCCTTGTGTAATCTCTATTTTTTTGAATTCACAGTTGCTATACGTGCTGTTAAATCCTTTAATATAAAACGCAATAAATGTGGCCGCCAGCATTGGAGCTGGAAGCCATTTCGAAAGCCAGTTCTTTCTAAAAGGAAATTCGTTTGAAGAGGCGTTCTGAGAAAAACTTCAAATGGAACTTTTATCGCGGGAACGAAGTTATATGAGTCATTAACTACATATGTTATTATAAGTTTGTATGAAGTCGTTGGAATAGATTGTTGGGTTTCACCGGCGTGACCAAGTCTTCAATACAAACTAATGTTGTAAAGAGAAATAAATGTTTGTTTTCACTTTTTGCTCGTAAAAATACGATCTATGTTTTTATTTAAATGTCACCAAGATAAGTACAATAGGTTGAAAGCTAAGTAAGTTTGAAATATGATAAAAGTACATTTCAATCTGAACTCCAGGAAAAAAAAACCGTTTTGAGTTGCAACAATATTCTTCCAAAGCAGCGAAATGTAAAATTATTTTTGGCAGGAAATAACAAACATAAATAACGTAACTCAGTAATTTAACAGAAATTACCGACTCTTTAAACTTCGTAGACAAGTAGAAACTCCGCGCCGTAGCAAGTCGGCGGCGGCGTAGCTTGGCAGCGTAGCACCGCGCTACGACGGCTACGTACGAGGTGCTGCGTGACGTCACCGCCCGCGCCGCCGCGACGTCTGGGCGCCGTCGACTACCGCCACATAGTCACATGTACTACAAACTACAGCTACAGATGCTGGCTTCAACTAGGTTTTGGTAGATTTTGATTAAATGTTAGATCAAAATCTAAACTAATATTATAAAAAGGTAAATTCGGTCATCTCTGGAAGTTATGAATATGATCCGGTTATCATTTCCAATCAACCATTTGTAAACTTGGATTAATTTGGAGGCAGAAGCTGCAATTAACGTAGCCACCTACTGGGCATTTCATAGTGAGTACAGCTAAGGAGTAGAATTCCCTGCCAGAGTCTGTTTCCTGATAGCTACAACCTGGGAATCTTTAAGTCAAGAGTGAATAGGTTACTTCTAGGCAAGCGTGCTCCATCTTCGACCACATCATCGCTTATATACTTACCCTCAGGTGAAATAGTGGTCAAACGTGAGCCTATCAATTAGTAAAAAAGAACGTTGTTTCATAAAAGGTACAAACATATTCAGTAAAATAATAATAAACAGCTTTTAGGGTGTTACAGTAATAAACTGAGTTTAGTTTATTATTTGCTAAAACCTGTGCTGCATGTAACGCGGAACAGGCTAATGAGCTGCACTGCCTGTGAGTATCGCTACCGTGGCTAATTGATTGGCGCCAACTATTTGTGTTGCGAATGATAACACGGGATTTAACTAATTAGGGCACGGCTTACGTAACATTCTGTCATGTTATTATTACAGCTATATCTGACCAGTTTGTACCGAAAATAAAAAACATTAAATAGTAAGCAGCTTTTTCTAAAAATTAAAAATATTTTTGATTTTTTCTAATCAACGAATAAAAAAAAATAAGATATCAAACCTTAACTGTAATATTTCAGTGTTGGGGCGGCATTTACTACAGTGCCCAGGGGCGGCACTAAGTTTAAATCCGGCCCTGGTCTAAGTTAGCAGCTATATGTATTTCTAGAGTTATTTCTACCCAACGGCTGATCAGTGCACTGTTTTCATCTAATTAATTACTTGCTTTAAGGGGTAATGGAAAAAGCTATGCTCGGAGTATAGAATTAGAACCAAGGCTACCGACATAGCCCGAAGATTTGACAAATTTTAGTGGCACTGGGCATTGTATATTTCTCGCAGAACAGATGTTCGATGGGGACGAAACGATCTGAAAACTTTCCACAAGGTGGGCCGTGGACCTGGTGTAGTTTGCAGAAATCTGCTGGCTGCGCAGTCACAGGTCCAGTCGACTTAGTAACGTTTGGGGAAACCTACGTCCAGCGTCAGACGTCTTTCAGTCATAATGATGATAATGACGAAGTACTTGCTAAAAACATTACACCATCACGATTATTTCCAGTCATGATTGTAATAGCTTATTTACTTAACACCTTATTAAGCAAACTACGCTTAAACGCGATATGATCACAACTCCACGGTAACAGTAATCCCAGCCTCTTAAATATTAAACCATAACTCAGTTAATAATTAAATTCTACTGTTTTGATTAAGCAATTACCAGTTGATTGTTCCGGCGCTTCAATTCCATTATAAATTCAATAAAGCATCCCCGCATCGAATTGTTGTATCTGGTCCATTTTAAAATTTCATGAAGCAATAAAATCCAATAAGTTGTTGAAGGACCCTCCGTAGATCGGAATCTTATGATTTATCCGAGATCTGCAATAAATCGAGATAGAGGGATCTAACCTTGGAACCTGGAGGAACTGAACAGATGCGGTGTACTGAGAAAATGCTGAATAACTTGTATTTAGGTGGAAATACCTATGGATTTATTAACAAACTTGCTTGATCTTAATAGAAGTCAATGTAATGATAAAGAAATACTGTATTAAATGGCACTCTTATTTTAAGCTTTATTAATTAAACGATTAAGTAAGATTTTTCGGACTTTCATTCTAGAAAACTTTGACAGAAGTTACCATAAATCTTAACTTAAAGTAATACTGAGGTTATAAAGTATAAGTAGCATATTATGTCACTAAACTTGCTCAGGTTTACAACCAAAACGTAAGTCGTAAGTTCTTATTCCATTAGCACTCTATAGCTTGTCTTATTTTACCAGCTGGCATATTGCCCCCGGCTTCTTGCAGCGTCAACAGCTGTTATCTGATAGCCGCACCTTCTTTGTAATTGTTTCTTGAGATTGCGCTCGTCGCGAATAATTCTACTAATGAAAAAGTTTAACGGCCGCGAACGTTCACGATTGAGGAACCTCAAGCTGAAAAATGGCTTGAGTTGAAGAATTATTACCTCATTTTACAAACAAATTATATTGACAGAACCCTTTGTCAAGGGTTCGACTTGAAGTAGAATAAAACAGAATGTGCCTAGTAAAAAGACTTACTCGAATTTGAAACTTGCATTCAAATGCAATAAGTGCTTTCGAGAATATTGGCATATCCTACGCTTTTCACATAGCATTTTCTCACAAATAGGTACGAACTTATTTTTTAATATTGGCTTTTTTATTTTGACTCTCTTTGAACACTTGGGACACCTCTAAACGGTAAGTAAAACAGGAATAATAAAAAGTTAGCATCTTTTCAGATTTTCAGATAGGTAACTGAACCTTTAAACAAGAAAATAAAAAGGAACCCTCGCCACCAGGGGGACATAAATGCGCAGCGCTTATCCAATATGCATCGCCGACGACGGGGCAAGGTAACGATCGTCTCGGCAAAAACGTTCACACCTGCCACTGCCACGTGACATCCGCGATGTTGCCATGGAAATCTACTACATAAAAACGTTTTCCATAAATAAACCCTTTCAAGGCTTCGTTTTTGCGATGCTTTACGTGTCTCTAGTAACGGTATTATAAGTGGGTAAGTATGTACTCACGTAAGGGGGAAGAGGTTTGCTAAAACGTCTTAGGGAGCTTTTCCTGCTTGTTAACCATTACAAATATTATTATAATATGAGTATAATTAAGTTGTGACGATCATACCAATTAACTGTATAAATGCTCAGCTTCGGGACCCAGCTGACATCTCAAAGTTAGGGAACTATACAAGCGGTAACGTCTCGTGATGAACGTGTCTGTAGCCCGACGGCTTAACTTAACACCCTCCTTGAATCATGTCGCCCTGGTACCCGGTGCACTGAACCGTGTTATTCGCTGTACAGATTAATTCAAACTCATTTCAGGAAACGAGAAAAGGATCAACAGAAATTAGATCTGTGAAATTTATTATAATATCTGCGAGACTTGTTGTTTGTATTCAGCTTGCTCGTTGTTGTTGGAGAGTTTATGTAAAAACTAGAAATCTAATTAGAAATGAATCTTACTGGATAACACAAGCCACTGCCTCGTCTACTTCAGTATTATCATAATAAGTGAGTGAGTGGGTATGAAATAGACGTGTAGGCGTAGCGGTGAGCGGGACAAGCAATTTATTGTACAAAAATAAATGTCGTCGAACACCCCACGCTTGACAGAACTGCCTTTTTTTTTTTTTAAGGATGGGAAATCATCAAATGACTCCTCCCGCTCTGGGTGAAGCAGAAGAGAGTGTCAGACTCTTACTGACTAAAACCCATCCGTGTTCCTCCTAATGCCCTTTGCGTTCCAGGGCCGCGGCGACTCTCTCGAACAAATCCCGCAACCCCGGTAGGCACTGGCCCTAGCGGGCCCCGTCCTTGACAGAACTGCCTGCAAGTAGCTTCCAGCGATTCGCCACACGTTCCGGTCACATTCCATATGAATTGGATATGAGGCTCTTAATCTTATCGCTGGACTAAACGGTCGCTGAAAAGGATTCTTTACTTAATGGAAAGCCATTTTTCGAGATAGCAAAAAATATTACAATACTGGATGAAGTTAAACACAGCATGAATCTTTGTAAAGCGGGTTTTATGCATTATTTACACCAGGGGAACAGAAGCGTAAAGTATTCAAGCTTTCGAGTTGTGGAAGGGTTTCCCGAAACAAACAAAACCTTGTTTGTTCTGCAAAACTCATAGGAACTGAAACATCTATCTATCATTAGGGGTTGGCCCCGGGCCCAAACTGTTTTACATTGGTTAATGTGTTATGGGTTCCTGCTAGTTTGTCCGAATATACCACAATATGCAAAACTAGAATGTGGCTTAAAATTTATATAATAATAACAACAAAACATTTGTTTTCGAACAAATGAAAAGGTTGCTGGCTATTTTTCGGGTGACTTGACAATATTGATATAATATCGTTTAAAAATCGTTTAATTACCAGCACGCTATCCTATTAATATGTGCATCCATGCAGGGTAAAATTAAGTTCCCTATCAAACATCAAATTGCATCAATAGTAATAAAAGTTGGAACGGTTTTTCAGCAGTGTCTCACAAACGGGGAGTTGTTCAACAAAAGACTCAATTCAATAAAACCCGACAAATAAAATCTCCAAGGAACAATAAAAGCTCAACTTTGTATTCTTCCGAATATAGAGTACAATTTCCTCAAATAGCCCAAGTTTTTGTAAACGTACGAGGACGTGGGAACCTCACACACGCAGCGACGGCGAGAGGACATTGCTAATGAAAATAATCTTGAAAGTTTTTTAATTATCACGACGCGTGTGCGTGGGGAGATAGGCCACTGTGTACATGTCCGAACCACTCTCTGATGAGCGGAGGTTGGCCTCACATGACTTAAGTGTATTGTTCAAGGCTGAGAGCAATAGTTCCCGGGCCTGGTGCTCTAACTAAATGAAACGATATATCTGTTACTGCGCTCTGATCTCCTGGTATTTGTAACAGAATTGATACGAAATACGAGCAAGCCATACATATCATGTTGTAACACATTTTATGAGCGACCAATGAAAATCTACTTGTCGCCATAAATTCAAAAGACAGTCAATATAAAAAGACAACGACATTAATAACACATTTTACGACGACAACACATAATTTAAAATAATCATGGTACCATAAAAATGTTATTAGGAAGTAAAGGCATCGGTGACACGCGAGTCGCGATCCTGTGGCGTGGTGTTTACAAATTTATTATAAGACGACACGTTATATTTTCACGGCGTTTATTCACAAAAAGCAGAAAAACCCGTTAAGAAAAAGATACTCGAACTGGTAATGTTCTTTCTTGAAACTAAATGACGGAAACATTTAGAGGAAGCCCAAGCTTTAACTCATGAATTGTCCGTAAAATAGGACCACTTCAAGTTAACGTAACGAGAACAGATCAGTCGATCATCAATGTCTCGTCCTTAACGCCAAACTTTTGTAATACATCAAACACGGACGGATGTAGGGCAATCATTTTTCTCGCGCAGACTATCCCAACTAAATCCATCGCTTTCAATTGCGTTCAACAGAATTTACCTTTACGCCTTCTATTGACACCTCATCTTGCCGCAACTTGAGATTACTTAGCAACTGATTAGTAATAAACCGTTTTATGGAGGTAATTAGGTTTACGAACATTCTGCTGGTACTTGTGTTTATTTGCGGTGAGCCGCTGATGTTGATATTACTAGTTTGAGTACAAATCTTGAATTTCATCGACTTTGCCGTCCCGCTGCGAACTTATTGCTTGAGAGTGCTTTAAATTCTGCTAAATCGACAGCTTTACGCAGTTCCGAGAAAATGTTAAGGCTTATATTAAGAGAAAAATATCGATATAGTAATCGAGTTAATAAATGAAATGGAACCCACTTTAGTGTACCCATAAAGTTTTCCATTTGCAGTAATGGAAAATAAATGAAGTAACACAACTGCATTTCAAATTATACCCAGTGACGCGAACGGTACCACATCACTACATATAAATAGAAAATGCAGTTGTAATTCCTTATACCAGGAGCTCAAAGGTCATTAGGAGGTCTTAGTTGTAAGTCTTGAACGCCAATTCACTGGCGCTAATTGAAAGCAACCCGCCCAGTCTGGCGGGCAACGGCAAACAACTTTAAAGTTGAAACTGTTAGACTCAGAGGCAGATAAATGTTCCCCGATCCGAGTGTGATTGCCAACGGCTAAGAGCACACTGAAATTGATAGTTTCGGTTTGAAGTGAGCTTTAGTTGGAAAATTCATACGAGACGCATTACCTCTATGTCTGCCGCACATTTGCATGCGAGTGGTTTAATTTGCGTATTGTATTGCAACCGGTTTTTTTTTATTCTACCTCTATAATCAATTATCGAAGCTTCTTATTGCGCAACCTTTATATAACTATTGATAGGGGAGAATCTTAATGTAAGTACTTATTTATGACTGTAATATGGAGATACCTGATCAAAGGTTTAGATGTACTTACATAATACTAAGTAGTTTCCGTCAATATCCCTAAGGGTCTCTCTTGGGCTTCTTTCTGTTGAATATTTAAGATCATCCCTAATCTTAATTCTTGTTTACTTGTGTACGAATAATATGTTAAGCAGGCCATAGTAAATTAACAACAACAATGGAGAATCAAGGGTTTCAGTAAACCCATAATTTAATCAGCAACCAAGAAATGGACCATAACTTTCCTGTTTAATGTGCAATATGAGTGCTCGAGTATTACTTCAGAATCCACATCTTGTGTCACAAAACCTTTTATACCAGGAGAGAATAAGTGTGACGGGTATAAGATCACGCGCGGCCATTGTTTGCGAGCCACATAAACTTCGCACAACAACAATGGAACTCCTTAAAAAGCCCGTAAATCTGAGTTGATGCGTGCGCTGCGTTAAATAAAGACTAGAGAGACTTATAGCACGTGAACACCTCATAAAAATGGTGATTTTATTGGGGTCGCACATGTTGCGAGGAGGTTAGAGCCCACTAGCCAGGTGGATGGCACGCGATAAATAATAACGGCCAACAACATACACGAATTTTCTGAAAGCCTGGCTTTGTCTAACCAATAAAAGTAATCATATTAAAACTAATTAGATTTACTTACTAAAGAAAAAGCTGAGATATTAAGAGTGTTTTCAGGTAAAACTCAAGTCAAAGACGGCCTTAATTTCAATTAGAAAACTCATTTAATTACTGGAATGTAGCTTCACTAAGATAGGTTGAAAGAATTCGTTAAGTTGCAGTTTCAAAGAAATAAGAAGAAAGTAAGACACTAAACGCCGATTCACGCGCCCTAATTGAAACAAACTCTGCTCAAAGTTGTTCGTTCACAAAGGCGCTCGCCGACTGCGACTCAGCGGAACGCGCCGTGCTTCACGTAAACCTTCATTTTGCCGCGTTGTGCTCGCGATGATTTAGTGGAGCGAATTTTTCGCGCCCTCGATCCCACTCCGTCTCATCTAATAGTTGCTGAATCGAATATTACACTCAGATGCCAACGCGGATCGGATCCATTTTGTGCGCTGTGGTGCGCTCGCACCCTTACAAAGGAGACCGCTCAAATTACACTGACCGAGCTCGATGCGACGCGCGACGATGGAAAATAAAAGAAAATTATCGTCCATCTCCAAAATGAATGCTCCCCGGGGTAGTAGCGAATTATCTCCATAAATAGTGTCAGACGATGATTTATACAGGGTGTCACGGTTTGAGAGGCCGCAACGTGACAAATGAGGCCCCGCTCAACACGCCGTGATCACAATGTTACACTTAACGGCGGCTGGGAGCACCATGTACTCGTACTCTTACATATACTTTCATTATCCTTCACGCAAACAGCTTGCTACCTCATTAATGTGGGGTGAGAGTCGCCGATATTGAAATACTTGTATTTGTAGGTGAAATTGTGCGACGCGGGCAGATGTTACCAAAAGTATCTAGCTGAAGAATTTCGTTGAGCCGGAGGGCGCGCGCACTCAGCTGTCAAAATTATTACTAGCACATGTCGGGGAGGTGAGTCTAAGTTCAAGCAATATTGTTTTGTTCATTCACACGAGAAAATGTAGAGAAAATTACTATTATCGAGCGACGGCCGATGTGAACCGAATGTCTTATTACTGTTCACCTTCTCAGTATACGACCCTCTGTACTCACGGACTAGTCAGTGATTTGTCGGCGCGTCTCGTTTAGCAAGCTTGCTGTATTGACACAACTGAATTGGCTATCTCATAATGAAGGAGGTTCAGGCACAAAAATATCTTAGCAAGAGATATTTTTATAAATCACCTATGCCTATACCTATTTATGTTTTAATCTTTTGTCATACTGGCTTACCGCCGCATATCACGTTCAATTTCGGGAAATCCTCTCTTAAGGTGCGCTTAAACGGCGCAGGGTAGCACTATCTCGCGAGCCGCGCCACCCGTGCAGCAGCGTGTACACGGCGCGTAATAACACAAACCGAGCCGCGAGCGCCTTTGATCCATGTCAAAAAACCGACAAGCGATGGATCGTACGATTGCCGAGCCATGCCGAGCCACGTCGAGCGTAGGCTGTTTAAACGGCGCGTGCCGCGCTGAATCACGCGCCTCGCCTCGCTCGGCTCGTATGTTTGCGAGCCATTTAAACGCACCTTTAGTGCTCCCCTACACTCCCCAAGCAAACTACACATCAAGTTTCACTTTTCTACGACCAGTAGTTTCGGAAGTGCATTGTCTGTCAGTCGCTCATCAGTGACGGAAGAATTTTATATACAGGGTGTCCCAGAACTCAACGTCAAGCCGAAACGGGGTGACAGAATTGATCATAACCATCACGAGAAACCTCTGAAAAAAAAATCTATCCCATGCCGTTTGAAAATTATGGGCATTTTAAGAAAAACTAGAAATTTGATCAAACTGTACCATTTTTCGGTTATTGTGGTTATTCTTCTTAATTTTTGTTCATTTGAACTTTGGAAACGTAATCCTAAATAATATTTCTAGAATCCCAATAAAAATAATGACACAATTGCCTCAAGTTTCCGAGAATTGAGACTATTTGTTAAACTACGAATTTAAATTTCCAAGATTCATCGACTTTGACAGGCCCTTCTTAAAAAAAATGTACTAGAGTGCCTTGGCAAGTGGCATTAAAAGTTGGCGCATTTAATCAGAATTTTAAAATGGTACAATACTTGTTAGTTCCATACAATAAAAAAGAGTAAAAAAATTAAAACTTCAAGTAACCCGATTTTTGCTATCTCAGTGACGCCACTTTTACCAAAGTGAAAAAAGTTAGTAAAATTAGTAAAATAATGAAAAATCTTGACCTAGTTTAATTAAGGTTTGTTGGAATAAAAGTCAGATACAGAAATAACATTTTTTTATTACAATAAATGTTCAAATTGTTTACCATCACCTGCGTGAACTAGGTCAAGATTTTTCATTATTTTACTAATTCTAGTAACTTTTTTTCACTTTAGTAAAAGTGGCGTCACTATCTGTCTCGCTCACTCATGGCAAACATACCCACTATCCATCTCTCTCATCATTTTGCCTTAAAATTAAGAACCTACCTAGAACTTGTGCGAATCAAAAACATTTTAACTGAGATAGCAAAAATCGGGTTACTTGAGGTTATATTTTTTTTTTACTCTTTTGTATTGTATGGAACTAACAAGTATTGTACCATTTTAGAATTCTGATTAAATGCGCCAACTTTTAATGCCATTTGCCAAGACACTCTAGTACATTATTTTTAAAGGAGGGCTGTCAAAGTCGACGAATCTTGAAAATTTTAAATTCGTAGTTTAACAAATAGTCTCAATTCTCGGAAACTTGAGGCAATTCTGTCATTATTTTTTATTGGGATTCTAGAAATGTTATTTAGGATTACGTTTCCAAAGTTCAAATGAACAAAAATTAAAAAGAATAACCACAATAACCGAAAATGGTACAGTTTGATCAAATTTCTAGGTTTTTCTTAAAATGCCCATCATTTTCAAACTGCATCGGATAGATTTTTTTTTTCAGATTTTTCTCGTGATGGTTATGATCAATCCTGTCACCCCGTTTCGGCTTGACGTTGAGTTCTGGGACACCCTGTATATACTAGTGGGCGTCACGCGGTTTCTCCCGCGTAGTTACCGTTCTCGTGGGAGTACGGGGATAATATATAGCCTATGTTACTCCCTGATATTGTAGCTATCCAATGCTAAAAGAATTTTTCAAATCGGTCCAGTAGTTTCGGAGCCAATTCAAACAAACAAACAAACAAATCTTTCTTCTTTATAATAATAGTGTAGAAGTGTAGATTAATTAGGATTATGATAATGCAGAAGTGAAATATTTGCGACTGCAGCACACCTGCGAGCTACTTATAGCTACAGTACATTAGAGTTCAGGTGCCGCCGACCTTCTGCTGTCCCAATCAAAAATAAAATAGTATCAAGAGATTGTTATAATAACTAGAAAACATAACATTGTATTACCAGACGAATTTAACTCAACCTGAAAAATACGAACGGCCAATGTCCTGCAAAAGGTCCACAATAAATATGGAAATACCGTTGATATTTTAAATCTGATAACTGTTGTCAGGTATGATAGGAAAAGGCGGTGACCGAGTGGCGTCCGAGGACTGGGAGAAGTGTCGGTCGGCGGCGAGAGGAGCGGACGACACTGTTGCCATCGCGGGATCAGAACCTGGATGAGGCTGGCACAGGAACGTGGGGTTTACCACAAGAAAACAGAAGTCCATCCTCAGCAGTGGACGAAGTCGGGCTGTGGATGATGACGATGATGAAGATACAAAAATAGTTCCATTTGCAGACGTTTTCGCAAGCTGTACGTATTTTTAAAGAAAAAATAATTCAAGTTCAACAGACCGCGTCACCTTTAAAATGCAAATACATTTAAAGTTAAATTCATAGTTATTATTCTTTAAGTCACGGGTGAGTAAATCTTTTGAGAGTGCTCAGACATGAAAGGATTTTGAGAATTTTTTGTACATCTGAAGGCAGTCTAGACTCATGTATAAAAATCTATATACCTATTAACACGTCACATTTTACGAAAATTACGCGGACGGAGGATTATGAAATTTGACACCGATTATAATATATACATTTATATATACATGTTTTTCAAAACGTTACTACACACTAGGAATTTCTCCTGTATTGTGGGTGCGTTTACAAACATACAAAGTCACATACACAAACAGCACGACCCGGAAAAACTATCTGTAGGCCATATAAATATTTGTTCCGTGCGGGAATCGAACCCGCGACACGCTGCGCAGCAGTCAATCGCTCAACTACTGGGCCAACCGTGACGTCAAAAAAAACATTACACGCTACTATGCGTTTGACACAAATAAATATATATACTCTTTTGTTTATGGATAAAGTCTGTGATTAAACACAAATCCATAGTATATACTCTTTACTGGAACGAAGTTCCTTATCGCGCGTTGTGAAAGGGGGCTAGACGGAAAAAGTTCATACGAAAAGTTGTAACGACACTTTTTGCTATAGTTGTAAGCCGTGCGGCGTGCGTGTGTTTCTCTCTCTCTCTCTCTCTCTCATAGAAAGCAAGCCAGTTATTTTCGTTTCGTCTTTCTATTTCTGTTTACATTATATTTGTTAATAATAAAAAATAAAAAAATAATAATATTATTATAACTTAAAAAAAAAATTATTACAATTCCTTCACTAATTAATCGAAAGGAACTTCGTTCCATACGGGTGTACCTTGACACCGCAAGTTTTTTAAAATTTAAACTAATTCTGGTCGAACTTCGACCGCTGGGCGACCACTACTACTTATAAAAGGGATATTTGAAGAGTGATGTTTTAAATGATGACATTAATAGCTGACGTTTAATTAATCACAGTCGCTTTTTAAAAGTCACTGAGTTCAATCTTAATTAGGTGGATGATCGTCCAGATTCAAGACATAAACATGTTTTTGAAATGAATAGGCAGAAATGTGTCCGAATAAAAACTTGCTGAAATATTTTTACATCTGATTTTCAATTGATTATTTTTGTGGTTTATTTTTCTACTTTGACTCAGTATTAGAATATCTTATTCCACTTTGACTCAGTACGGGACTAAAGACCAAGATTTAGCAACGGAACAGTAATTGTTGTGTTTTTTAACATGTTCGGGGTTTCTCACCCGTAATATTTACCGTCTGATTTACGTTATCGAGTTAAAGAAGTATTCAAACTAATAAAGCACCATACTGCCGTGGCCCGTGGTATAACTAAAATGCCGTTATCAACATCTGGTCAATTCTTAACCTTTGATAATTTATTAATGAGTAAAAATGTGTATCGATCAGCGTTTCCGAATTTCCAAAGCTACTTATTCAAGGTATTAGAATTTGCAAACACAGATCGATAGATTTTTTTTTTTTTTTTTTATCTTTTTAAAGTCAAAAATCGACCAGATGTCGGATAACGGCATTTTAGATATACCACGGCAGCATAGGTCTAGTGACTTCCTTCAATTGCTTTGAGTTTTGGTCTGTGATAGAAAGTATGTTATTGCTAATGACGAAACCACTGTTAATATTTTAACTAGCTTCTGCCAGCGGCTTCGCCCGCGTGTTCCCTAGGGAACATTCTCCCGGGATAAAAAAGTAGCCTATTTCCTTTCTCAGACTCTACACTATCTCTCTACCAAATTTCATTTAAATCGGTTCAGTAGTTTTGGCGTGAAAGCGATACAGACAGACAGACAGACCGACAGACAGTTACTTTCGCATTTATAATATTAGTAAGGATTAATAAGTAAGGATTACGTTTAGTGCGACAAAGCTCGATAGATGGCGTTGGCGTCGAGTTAGATGGCGGTATGGTTTCCTTAGCGCCATGTAATGGGGTCACTTGAGTTTCCTATAATAAAAACCAGCTTTGATCATCATAACACAGTTTGCAGTTTATTTTAAACCCTATTCCAAGGTCAACATTACTGCTTCGGTAGTAAACAGTTGTGCTATGATGGTGCAGCGGTAATTTTTTCGCATCGAATTGAAATCAAACTAAACAAATTTCTTAAGCCTACAACGTAAGTGCTATAGGGCGACAGATAAACGTACAATAAAGTACATTGGCCTTTCCCTAATATCCCTTCGTAGATACTCGAACAATACATTATGAACCGTTTTTCATTACTAGACAACATGAAGGATCACGATAGAAGTCGATTCGAAGTGTCCTGAATCGACTTCTATCATCTATGCTTTATGTCATTATTTCTGTTTTTGATATTAAGAAAGTCAATAAATGTATGTGACCGTTATTGCACGGGCATCTGACGTCTACCATAGCTAGATTTTGGGTACTTTAACATGAGCAGCACAACTACTTTGATAACTTTGAAACAGCGAAGGGATACTAAAGACTTGATTTTGCTTCACAAAATCATTAATGGAACTATACAAGTTCCTAAGCTACTCGTCGAATTAAATATATCTGTCCCTCGCCATAGTTCACCCAGATCTGAACGCATCCTAGATGTGTTCACTCCATGCCCAGCAAGAACTAACCTCGGACATTCGGCACCAATGAACAGATTGATGAGGACGTACAATAAGCTCCATACACGTTCCAATAGCGTTGACATCTTTGCCAAAAAGCTTTCGCAATTTCGGAAACAATTGTTACTGACCTACAGTGGCCACAGTTGATATCTATATTGTATTGTTACTTAGACAATTATTATTTTAACTCAGCAGCAAAATAGATTTAGTTATGTTTTTTTCTATTAATCCGTGATTTTGTTTTCATTAGTTTTGTTTTTTAGCCTACAAATGTACACTATGTAATATTCTAAAACTTGAACTATGTAAGTGCTGTGCACACCTGTAAGTGACAAATTCACCCTAGATCATAAGTTTTATTGTAACTGTACCCCAAAAAATGTGCTAGTGAATATGTCGTTGGAGTGCCATAATTAAATAAATAATTAAACTAGAGTATTGACTCGCGCTAATCTGCACAACTTATGGTCTGATACGAGCCGGACTTAGCAAACGATGCGACACTCGCTAAATCACCAGCTCGAGACTGCCACCTTCAGCAAGTGTCTGCATCCCTAGTACTCTGTTAACGTGCTTAATTTCACGTGATGTATAAATCTACACAGAGAAATGCAAAAGTGTTTGTATGTTTTTATTTCCTAATGTGTAAAAGTTAGAAGTGTTTTGCATGTTCGGCGATTTTCTGCTGTCGAAAAACATGGACCAAAGAGTTTGCATTAAATTTTGTGTGAAAAATGGAATCAAGTGCTCCAAAACACTTGAAATGTTGAAAGTGGCATACGGTGAGTCTACTTTAAGCCAAAAAAAATGTTTACAAGTGGTACAAGCTTCTCACAGAAGGTCGAAAAGATGTGAATGACGACGCTTGCCCTGGACACCCTAGCACATCAACAACCGATGAAAATGTTGAGGAAGTGAAGAAAATTGTTATGGAGAATCGTTGAATCACTATTAGAGAAGTTGCTGAGGATGTCGGCCTATCGGTTGGCTCATGCCATGCAATTTTAAACGTACGGAATTGTGGAAAACGTCCGGAATTGTGGAAAAACAATTCATGGTTTTTGCATCACGATAATGCACCTGCTCACTCGTCGTTGCTTGTTCGTAATTTTTTGGCCAAAAACAACACCGTAATCATGCCTCAGCCACCGTATTCACCAGATTTGGCCCCCTGCGACTTTTTCCTGTTCCCAAGATTGAAGAGACCCATGAAAGGACGGCGTTTTGAGACGATTGAGGAGATACAAACCGAATCGCTGAGAGAGCTCAAGAGCATACCAAAAAGTGCATATCAGAACTGCTTCGAGGATGGGAAAAAACGCTGGTATTATATCTGAGTGGGACACAAGTGTATTATATCTGAGGGGGACTACTTTGAAGGGGACAAAATAGAAACTGATGAATAAATAAATATTTTTTGAGAAAGTGAAAATTCACCTTATTTTTTTAACAGACTGAGTATTTTAAAATTATGAAAAATATAATTATAACCCTCACAGTAAGCCCTGTCATTTGATATGTGACACAGTACAGTTTGAGAATTATTTTTTATTTTTCTAGTTTGACCACCAAAAGTGACTATACTAAACCATTAATTGCGTGTTAGAACTACAGACGACAGATAAGCTTCTAAACACAAGAAAACTGAAACTACGCCACCATATTTAAGCTACAACTACAAAAATACTCAGAAATAGCATGAAACTGATACAATTCGACATGCGGAGTGCGGGTAACAATTTATATGAAATGCAGCGTAGTGTTACATGCGGCGTGCTGCATCGACGATGCAAGAAGTTCCCGCGATGCCGCGCGACATGCCGCGCCGCGCCGCGACGTCGCGCTGCACGCGGGCTCTATTTCACGAGCCAGCGAATGCAATTCCCGGGATCCGATACCGAGCGGAGCGACACCTCGATACGGACGACGATCGCTAAACGGCTTTGAAGAATATGAGGATATTTGCCACGGACCACGGACGGGATCTCCATTTAGCATTATTCTTCGCGCGGAATTCACCCGATATTGTATCGAATGGAATGCGATACGCAACGCTGATAGATTGGCTTTTTCGTTTTACAGATTTTCAAAGTTAGAAATGCCCGACTTTCAATCCATTCATTTTTTGAGTTAAAAAAGTATCTACCCGGTTAATACAATATTAAACGTTCCTAAGAGCAACGATTTAAAGTACCTAACTTGAAAATGAATAAAACAACAAAAGCAGTGTTCTTCAAAGCTTTTTTGTGAGTATTTATAACAGTAAAAGCTTAAAGTCCCTACCTACGTAATAATGCTCGTTCATTGCTGAAGCGAAACAGATTAAAAAACACATTATTTAACTATAGCATCAGTCTAGCGAATTATGTCATTCAGACATTGTGACACAGCAATGTAGCTTTTGCTTTCATTTCCGCACATTCAAGAAGATTGTGTTGCGCTAAAATATTATACATAAAACAATTACTTATTTAAATACATCAATTTTCCAAGAACATAATTATCAAAACGAGATGATAATTTGTCAGCTCGTTTTACACAGTTAAGAAATTACCTTGTAAATATTGAAATAACGATTTTTCACGCAATCAGCATTTTATAACGAAGAGAAAAATCACGATATTGAAACAAGAAACCAATTAATTTCCGCTGATTGGCAACGATTTGAATATCCTGCTAACAAGCTCCGACGAATAAAAACAAAAAGCAGCAAGCGATGGATTCTTCATAAAAAAAAGTTTATCTGAAATACATTCCATTTGACTGACTCTCCATTCAGGTGATTTATACAAACTTGTAGGTATATTTAAGACTAGCGGATGTCACGCAGTTTCACCCGCGTAGTTCCCGTTCCCGTGGGAGTTCGGGGTTAAAATATAGCCTATGTTACTCGCTGAGAATGTAGCTATCCATTGCTGTAAGAATTTTTCAAATCAGTCCAGTAGTTTTTAAGTTTATTCGTTACATACAAAAATACAAATCTTTCCCCTTTATAAAGAAAGAAAGAAAGAAAATTGTATTTATTGGCATTACATAAATAAAATAATATAGATAGATATATATTAGTATAGATTTTCTTGTTTAATAACGCGTTTAATCTCGTCCTGTGGCAGCGATGCGGAGGTGAATTGAAAAGAAATAACGTAAACGTAGCTATATCCATAAACCAACAATAAATTGTATCTGTAGGATTATATACCTTGTACGAGTAGTAGAACTTGGCCCGAGCGTATAATACCGTAAAACTATGTAAGTCTGGCTGCGCCGCGGGACCGCTCGGCGACAGTCGCGGCCCGTATCGCGCTCTGAGACGATATCGCTTCGCGTTTATTACACCCTGATATTCCCTTTATCTCGGCCGTCTCGTTACGAACGCGATCCACTTACGATACGACAATCGCGAGTTCCTTCGCAACAATTCACATTATCGTAAATTTAAAGTACAGACATTTGCAATTTATGAGATGCGAATTCCAAAATCGTCGCTAATGTGAACATTACTCCATTGTACTCGGGTCTATTGTACCTCAGAAGTGCTCCAACGTCTACGGCTAATTTCAAATTAATGTTCTTCTTAAATGTAATTCTCATGTGTCTCGGACACATAATGGGCAATTTTCAGAACTTACAGCTGTGTGGGATAGACAGATTTTCTCTCTTGTAAGTTCTAGAATGTTCATATTTAAAGGGCTGTTCCACTCCTTCTGTTATAGTACCCACGTTGAATCGTAAATTTCACCAAAAACATACCTTTCTGTTTAAAAAAACAAGGCGTCCTTCCGTCAGGTCCGCGTTTTCCGAATTGTTTGTATAAATAATGAGTGTGATTTAACAAGTCACACGAGCGTGCATTCAACAAGGCGGTTCTCCTCCGAGAAGCACATACCAGGCTCCCATGAGACCGCAGCAACACATTCATAGTTTACATAGGACCTCCGATCGCTAAATTAAGCAAAAGGTCGGTCGAACAAAAACAAGAATTTGATTAGCATTTGAACCAGTTGGACCAAAGTTCGGTTCAGAATACAGATGAGACACGCTGTTTGTCCACGAGACTATTGTTGGTAAGACTGATAATAAGGTAATAGCCACCACGGTGGTAATGCTGTGCGTGAGGTCGCTGAGAGCTGCCTAGCAGAGACAGTTGAGATTACGGTGGCTGATGCATTTCTGCCGTCTGCAGGGATAGGATTTGTCAAACTGTTTCTGGTCTTTCCCTTAACAATCCCCTACCTACCTACCATTTTACCTACCTACCTACTTCATTTTATTAAAAAATATACTTTTAGATAGAGGAGCCCTGAGATTATTTCGTCATTTCTTCTCTAGACCCTGCCGGAGTCTGTGTTTCCTGATAGCTTCAACCTGGGAGTCTTTAAGTCAAGAGTGAATAGGTTACTTTTAGGCAAGCGTGCTCCATCTTCGACCGCAACATCGCTTACCATCAGGTGATAATCTGGGAGTCTTTAAGTCAAGAGTGAATAGGTTACTTCTAAGCAAGCGTGCTCCATCTTCGACCGCAACATCGCTTACCATCAGGTGAGATAGTGGTCAAACGTATGCCTATTAATAGTAAAAAAAAAAGAGTCAGAAAGGAAATCTGGTCTTTAAAAAACCTGATTATTAAAAGGGTGACTGATATTGTATTTGCAGCATATAATTTCATTTCAATCAATCAACAGTTTAGTTGTGCCAGGGAAACAATAGTTTTATAAACATGATATCGATTAACGGATGTTCCAAAACCCTGGTTCCTGAGACTACACTTGTCTCGAAATAGATTGTTTACATGTTCACCGCACAACTAAACAAGTTACACAATGGAACGTGATTGAAAATGTGTTAGAGATCATTTTGTTTTCGGTTCAAAGACCCTCTCACGCCATCGTATAAATAGCCACGATATAATACAACTAAGGCTCAAACAATGGAAGATAGGGAGTGCTATCTATACTTAACAGTATTTTTGTGTCGGGTTATTCCACGGAGAGCATAACCGGAGGAAGGTAACGAACCACTTAAAAGAATGCTTATTTAAGTCAATCAACTGTCGCTAACGTCGTATGTATGTAGGTAACATAGGAACAAATTGTATCCAAAAAGGAAAGTTTCAAAGATTTGCTATGCTCCGCCCATACACTTTGACCATCTTAATTATGTGAATCAATTATGCAATGTGTTTTTATTTTCATGTGTGTTACAGTAATAGCTATAAGTTTGAACTGTAGGTATCCGTTAGACCACAAATAAATGTTAACTCGTAGTCCACAAACGCTGTCACGCTACGCGCCGGGCTACGGCGTAGCGCCGTGCTACGATTACCTGCGCCGTCTCTACGGCTACGGAATGTCTTCGTAGCTGCTCTTTATTTTATTTGTTTTGTGTTACGCGACGGAACAATTTTGTTTTAAATTATTTTCAAGATATCATTGCCACTAGACATCTAACCCTATGCTAATATTAAATACTGCCGGTATATTCTGTCAACGTTTCACCGTGTAAACTTAGGTGGTAAACCTTGGCAGGCAGCACAATAACGTGTGATTTAACCAAATATATGTACTCTGTTTAAAACTTTGGCCTCCACTGCAATCGGGTATCGTATTCAAAGTTATTTTCGATCGCCGGCCGTTTTTCCCAACTCACTGCTAACTCCGCTGGCATAAGTTTGCGCTGCGATAGACTTGCACATTGTTATCTGACTTATTTGACTGGTGTACACTGTACAGTCGTGTACAGTCGTGCAGGATTCTCGCTGCAAATCTCGGAGACTGCTGAACATGGCAAATTTGTATCTCAAACAGTGTTCGGATGTTACAACAGAGCTCGCGTTCGCTTTCAGCTGCACATTTTATATAACGTTCTACTTTTCTACTTGACATGTTTTGTTTAAAATTAAGAGTACGTCGAATTTATTTGACGTGTTTAGGGTTCCGTACCTCAAAAAGAAAAAACGGAACCCTTAGGTTGCCTGTCCATTTCAGCGGAGCAAGGCAGCGGAGCGGAGAAACGGAGAAATTAAACCAATGGAAAAGCACAAAATCTCCGCACCAGATGAGTCACTGACATTTTGTGCAATTCCATTGGTTAAAATTTCTCCGTTTCTCCGTTGAAAAGGACATGCACCCTTATAGGATCAATTTGTTGTCCGTCCGTCTGTATGGTAAGACCCTTTTATCTCGGGAACGCGTGGAGGTATCAAGTTGAAATTAAAACCATATAATCAGATCCCCAGTCCCTTGAAGCGCTGAAAAAAAATAAAACTTCTAAGTTAACGGTATAAAAAGATACGGCCGTTTATGCCGCAAAAAACGTTTATTTCGACACTCTCAAAGGGAATAAAAATTTAAAGAGTATGTTCCGTTGACCTAGACCTATGAAATTTGGCAAGTTATATCGTCTTATACTACAAATATAGGGAAAAGTCTGAATACTACATATTTATTATTAAATCATGTTAAAATATAGTCTTTATTTAAAGTAATATGTACCTACAAATTTGTACGGAATCCTCGGTAAGCGAGTCCGACTCGCACTTCTCGGTTTTTTAAATTGTTACACACTTATTCAGTATATTGTATGGCTGTATGTTACTGCAAAAAAAAAAAACTTAAATAATCAAATAAAAAATCTGAACGCATATAAACCCTAAATTAAACTGTCATACGTATCGATAATGACACGTATTCACAAGCCTACAGAACGTGTACGCTTTATTTACCTAAATCTATTTACACACAGTAAATAACCTGTAGAAATAAACATACAAACATGTCAATATTCGTTTGGCTCCCGTAAATAAAACATATTTTTTCCATAGTGAACAAAAAGGTCTGGTTCCATTGATATTAATAAATTTCCTTTTAGGCCGGGTGACACGTTCTCTATACCTGTGTGTGTATGTTCTCGTCATCATCGGAGACGTATTAAGTCAGGTGCTGCCTTACCCCCCTCTCCGCCCAGTCCCCCGGCCTCCTCCGAATGCTCACAAATTAGCCACGAGCCACTGGCTCCCGATGGGAATCCGTCGGCTCGCAGCCCCTCACAAACGACAGAAATAATAAAATTATTCATTACTGCGTATTTTATTCGTCAGAATACGTTCTAACCATAAAATAAGCTTACAATTTTTACGTGGTCGTATAAAATTTTAAATAGGATGGTGGTAGAAGGCATTTTTGTAATTAGAGAAGACAATAATACGACTGTCTTTGTTGTTTTTTGAGGCGAGCGCAAAAAAAACAAGGGATCCGACTACTGGCGAGTGTTCGGGTTATTTTCAAAAGGGATTTCAGTCTTTTGTATTCATGTGCGAATTCTATAGTAACTTGTTGCCCTTTGTTGAACTCCTTCAAGTTGTTGAGAGCCTGGTACAATGGGCTGATACGCACCCTAGGGAGATCCCATGTTTGCTTCGGATCTCATTTTGGGCTTGATTCAGTCAATTGTTTTATTAAACGCAAAAGCTCTTAAATCAACACTGTTCTATCGGAAAAGGGCTTATTGTATTAATTGTTTTTACATCACCTGCTCCAAAACGTTAAAATTCTTTGTTATGCAATCCAAACCTAAATAAATTAAGTTATTATTTCTCATTGCTGTTGCCGGATGTAGCCGGGCTAAATAATACGAGTTTTGTATTAGTTTTCCTGGAACAATCATGTGATTTGAATTGTGATGTGAATTCAGGACACAATATACTCCCGGGAGATTATACGATCGGGAGTTTTACTAGAATCCTTCAGTCGGGATTCTATATGTCACTCGCTGCACTGCTTTACTCGGTGCATAAAATCAACTATTAGAAATTATGTAGGTATTTCAATCAATTTACACGTATATAGAGCAAATGGGATATACCAAGTATGGTAGATATGATCACAAATTCACGAAAAAAAATTGTAAAAAGAAATTTTTGAAAATATAAATGTCTCTGGCAACCTTATCGAATTTGCGTCGGTGTCGATTGGTGTATAACCGAGGTTTCCGAAGAGAGCGGATCCGTCGCCTTTAGCGGGAATCGAATTTAGGACCCCGAGCTACCTAAATTGATTTACCTTACCCTTCCAGCCGCGAGGTTACACGGATTTCATAAAATCTTAGCAAATCTGTCTCAAGAGTTGGAATACAAGCATACGATCAGATTTGTGAGGTTTAAACTCGAAAATACTTTTGCCGTTAAAGCATCTTTAACTCCAAGCAAGGTTTCACAAGATGATCACCAGTTTATAATGTCAATTACGGGTTCTTCAACGCTGTTCAAACTTCACACACAAACTTATAAACGTAATTAAGTACCTACATTCACTACTACTACACCTAGCACTGCAAGTCTGCTCACCAATAACAGGTACATTAACAGTCATGCCCTCCTAATCCTCACGCTCTTTACTCACAAAGGATACAATCAGAATCAGAGTCCTCTCGTGCATAATAATTTTACTCCTGAAACCAAGCTCCTAAATTACATCGACAAGTCATTTTGCAACGGTAAGTCAACAACTCCCCAGTCAGATGAAAGCCTGGTACCTGTCAGATGTGTTCAGCACATCATTATGTTCATTGACCACCATGGTAAATGTATTTGCGTTGTTCCGGCATCCGGCGGTGTGCGATCATCGTATTGTTTGTCGGATACTGCTCGCTCCTAATTACAAACATGCATATATTCGATACGTGCGCTAATTGCAAGCCCCTGAGCGACTAAATATTTTGTGTGAGTTAGTTTGTTTAAATGCCTGCCTCATCAGATATTATGATCGAAGTGAGTTTTTAAAAATTGTAATGATTGTGCCTGCCGATAACTAGTCCCATAAATACTGAGAAATGTACATATCTCATACTGGCTTCTGCCAGCGGCTTCGCCCGCGTGGTCTCTAGGGAACATACTCCCGAGATAAAAAGTAGCCTATGTCCTTTCTCAGGCTCTAGACTATCTGTCTTTTACAAAAAAATATAACCGACTTCCAAACAAAACACTACAAAGAATAAAATAACCTTAATTTCGGAAACAAAACCAAAAACACCGACTTCCGAAATTAAGGTTATTTTATTCTTTGTAGTGTTTTGTTATATTTTTTTTGGAAAAAGTTTTTTTTCTAATCTTTATTTATTTATAGAGGGTTTGATCAGCATGATCACGCCACCCTCACAGGTACATTCTAAACAGTTATCTACGTTTTATTCCTAAATTTACAATTTTATATAAGCTTTTGGCGGCTTTTGACAGGGGAGCCGCCAGAATACTATTAAAAATACCAATATTATTGACATCCAAACTATTGTCTATTAAATAATTACTCCTTTCAACCACGTTCCGGACACATTCCGCTAAAATATGAGTGACGTCCTCTATTTTATCACACTCAGAACAGTTGGGTGAATCTGACTTCCTCATTAAAAACGCTATTTAAGGGAATATGTCCAGAACCAAGTCTAAAAGCGGTCACAATTTCTCTACGATGTATCTCTGTGCCCCCAAACCACGGCAGGCGGCAAAGGCTGGGCTGAATGGTCCTGTACCAAATCCCTTTACTCAGAGACCTCTCATCAAAGTATTCCATCCACAAATCCATACACTTATCTCGCAAACAAACACAGATCACTAAACAAGGGCAGGCATTCACAAGTTATTCCATCTGTGATTGCCTCTTTCGCTAATCTATCAACTTCCTCATTTCCATAAAGGCCAATATGGGATGGTATCCTTTGCAGAGTAATTTTACTCTTCTTTTGGACCCTGGCAATGGATTCCAAAATGTTGTAGGCTATCGGTGCACCTCGACAATTCGAGGTGCATCGAGCCAGGTGTTGCAGAGCACTCCTGGAATCGGGCAGAATGAGATAATTTCCTGGTTCAAATGAGTCGATGTATAAGATAGCTTCTGCTATTGCTAACAGTTCCACGTACATAATCGAAACTTTAACACATGATCTAAACTTAATGGATGCTTTCGTTTGCGGATCAAAAACAGCCCACCCCGACTTATTGCCGTCCTGTGATCCATCGGTATAGATTGAGTTATAATTTGAATAGTTAGCAGTTAGGTGTTACTCACAAATTTGCTGTATGTGGTTACATGTATACTCATGTTTTGGTTGGTCTAAGTATTCAACTTGCACACGTTTGTTTCATCTCCTTTGTGTTCACAGACAACAATATGAAAACACGCGAGTTAATCGTTCGTCCCGTCACAAAACATCCTGGAACACTTTATCAAGCAGTCTTCCTGTCTACCCCGAGGCGAGGGTAGGAAGCGCTATGTTACAATACATTTAACAAGTAGCGAGTATTTCACCCGGGGAACATGTTCGCGAAGTATGCGTAGCATGCGGGCCTTTCCGACCGATTGGCCCAGTCGATCAGGCTGGACAATCGATGGCTATGATCGATGTAACAGCCGGACTCGATCGCCCGGGCCGGCTAAACGATTGCGTTTGTACGTGCTTAAAGCTCACAGGCTAGTGAATTTGTTACGCGCCACTACAGTCATGCGAGCCTAGTACAGCAGCCAGTAAAAACAGAGCCACGTTCAGTATAATCTGTTTGTCGAAATCATTTCCGTTGTTCAGATCAGAGGGTAAATTCTACTTATTTTTAAACAACGTTCGCATGTTTATAATAGCTCTTAGTTTACTATAGGTACACCTACTAGTTTAAGAACTCGGATCTATTGTGAACATCATGTATTCATTTCCATCTTTCTAAACGAATATGTTCTCCGCACTATTTCCTGATACAGCAGAGAGTAAAATGTAAATTCCGAGTTGTCTCATAAATAAGCGCTTCTATGCTCCAGATAGATACGTATTTGGTCCCGGAATTCAATCAGATATTCTCGAGTAAATAATGAGAGTCAGGAGTCGCCAGTCGACGGTGTGGGGCCAGAGCGTCGCATCGAACGTACAGCGATGCCGGCACATTCGCTAGAGGGAGCATCGGGAAACTAAATTATCGTGTAAAATCTGAGGGAAAATTCTACAATTTTTTAAGCAACGTTTGCATTCGCTTGTTGTCAAAAATGTATGGAAATTGGCGCTTTTCTGACAGATTGCGACGCTTTAAAGTTAGTAGAATTGGCCCTCAATTGAGCTGACAAAGATATGAAATGCAAGAATTTTGCGGACAAATTACGGTTCGAAATGTTCTGCGATAAGCGATGTGGTGCTGCAGTCGTTTTGTTTTGGTTTAGTCTCGCTTACAGCCCATCACCCGCCGTTTTAGTGTCCGTATCTGAGTGAGGAACGTTTGTCAGCGGCGGCGAGGGGAACCCTTTGTTTTCTAAATGAACTGTTGCCACCCACGGCGCCCTGTCTCTGACTCTGATAAAATACTTTGCCGGATTTAAATGGGAGTTCGGGGTGTTTGCGGGCAGCCGCGATGAGCGCCGCGCTCGGACCGCGCCGGGCGACGCCGAGCGACGCGCATAGCTGATAAATCGTAAGAAAGCCTTCCCGTTTTGTTGTTTAATTCCAGACAAAGTCGTTAATCAAAGGGTGAAAGAACAGAAATAGACGGCAAGCGATCCAGCCGAGCGGAACTAATAGGGAGTTTCATCACCCTTAATGTCATTGGATTTTAATTTCGTTTTGTTAGATACATACTGTCCGCGGAGTTCATTCTATCCAACAATTTGTGTCTTTCGAATGTCACTACATATCGCGGTTAAATATTCGAATCGCGCCGACCTAAATAATTTCAGGTAATTGATGTGCAAAATGAAATAAAAGATAATTGTGGCGGATTACAGTGTGGCCTGTAGATCACGCGGGTCGTGTGTCGCCCATGATAGCTCGCGTTTTATGTGCGCCCGTCGGGGGCTGAATTTTAATGTTTTCCAACTCAACCGCCCGGGCAATACCGGGCTAAATGTTACGGCCCTTGCTGTGCCGTACGTATGGCCGGCTCTGCGTTAAGGATAGCTAACCTCTTCACAAAGGGTCTCCATAAAAACAATTCGTGTCTCGCTTGCGGGAAATGTTCTTTGCAATTTCCTGGAAAATCCGGAAATAAGCGTTTTATATGAAAATATCTCGAGGCCTCTGTTGAAGTCTTATTTCATTGAACGTAGCTTTTAAATGTAGAAGTTATGTTGAGAACTAGGTAGGTACTATATTTTTTATCTCAGGATTGTAGGAAACAGATACGAACACGCGGTATAACTAGAATAGGTCCTTAAAAATCTAATTCCGTTTGTAATCCTAGCGATATTTTGCGTGGGGTCTCGTCGGACAGGTTATTACATCATCCCTCCACTTGATAAGCATCGAGCAAATTTTTAGGCGCAGCTTTTACGAGAGGTTATATTTCAGTGGCATGCTTCCGTCCGGACGAATCGTACGCCGCCGTTCATTGTCCGGATTAATGTGTCCGTGGAGCGCACCTTTATTTTATTACATTTTTATTGTGAAGATATATGGCACGGCGGCGGGATCGATCGATCAAACGTTTTGTAAATAAATTCAGCAATAACGCAATGATTGTCTGCTAACTTTTATTACTGTCAGTCATATATTTTATTTAATGAAATTAGCATAAAATACATCAAAACGTGATGAGAAGGTACATTCATTTAACTTTTAGGGTGTCGAAAAAAAAACGGAACCCTTATAGGATCACTCGGGTGTCTGTCCGTGTCTGTCTGTCTGTCACAGCCAGTTTTCTCCGGATCCACTGGACCGATTCTGTTGAAATTTGGTACACATATGCACTTCTGTGACCCAAACGCGGACGCGTTACGGAAGTCATAAAATTTTTAGTATGGGGGTCACTTTTGGGGGCCAAACAAGAAAATTAAAAAAGAAGTTTTTTAGACAATATCGTGTGACATATCAAATGAAAGGGCTTACTGTGCGGTTTTTAATTATATTTTTTTCATAATTTTAAAATAAATGGTTTTGAAGTTATTCAAGAAATTAGACGAAAAATTACCATTCCCCCCCCTCTCCGAAACTACTGAGCCTAAAATTTTGAAAAAATAAATAAATGGAGATAATAGATCTTTACCTAAAGATTACAGGAAAACCTATTAGAAGTCTGTAGTGTTAAAATTACATGTTAAAAAATTAAATTCGTTCGGAACCGTTTGCACGCGAGTCGGACTCGCGTGCAAACGGTTCCGAACGAATTTCATTTTTATGGAGACCCTTTGTGAAGAGGTTAGCTATCCTTAACGCAGAGCCGGCCATACGTACGGCACAGCAAGGGCCGTAACATTTAGCCCGGTATTGCCCGGGCGGTTGAGTTGGAAAACATTAAAATTCAGCCCCCGACGGGCGCACATAAAACGCGAGCTATCATGGGCGACACACGACCCGCGTGATCTACAGGCCACACTGTAATCCGCCACAATTATCTTTTATTTCATTTTGCACATCAATTACCTGAAATTATTTAGGTCGGCGCGATTCGAATATTTAACCGCGATATGTAGTGACATTCGAAAGACACAAATTGTTGGATAGAATGAACTCCGCGGACAGTATGTATCTAACAAAACGAAATTAAAATCCAATGACATTAAGGGTGATGAAACTCCCTATTAGTTCCGCTCGGCTGGATCGCTTGCCGTCTATTTCTGTTCTTTCACCCTTTGATTAACGACTTTGTCTGGAATTAAACAACAAAACGGGAAGGCTTTCTTACGATTTATCAGCTATGCGCGTCGCTCGGCGTCGCCCGGCGCGGTCCGAGCGCGGCGCTCATCGCGGCTGCCCGCAAACACCCCGAACTCCCATTTAAATCCGGCAAAGTATTTTATCAGAGTCAGAGACAGGGCGCCGTGGGTGGCAACAGTTCATTTAGAAAACAAAGGGTTCCCCTCGCCGCCGCTGACAAACGTTCCTCACTCAGATACGGACACTAAAACGGCGGGTGATGGGCTGTAAGCGAGACTAAACCAAAACAAAACGACTGCAGCACCACATCGCTTATCGCAGAACATTTCGAACCGTAATTTGTCCGCAAAATTCTTGCATTTCATATCTTTGTCAGCTCAATTGAGGGCCAATTCTACTAACTTTAAAGCGTCGCAATCTGTCAGAAAAGCGCCAATTTCCATACATTTTTGACAACAAGCGAATGCAAACGTTGCTTAAAAAATTGTAGAATTTTCCCTCAGATTTTACACGATAATTTAGTTTCCCGATGCTCCCTCTAGCGAATGTGCCGGCATCGCTGTACGTTCGATGCGACGCTCTGGCCCCACACCGTCGACTGGCGACTCCTGACTCTCATTATTTACTCGAGAATATCTGATTGAATTCCGGGACCAAATACGTATCTATCTGGAGCATAGAAGCGCTTATTTATGAGACAACTCGGAATTTACATTTTACTCTCTGCTGTATCAGGAAATAGTGCGGAGAACATATTCGTTTAGAAAGATGGAAATGAATACATGATGTTCACAATAGATCCGAGTTCTTAAACTAGTAGGTGTACCTATAGTAAACTAAGAGCTATTATAAACATGCGAACGTTGTTTAAAAATAAGTAGAATTTACCCTCTGATCTGAACAACGGAAATGATTTCGACAAACAGATTATACTGAACTATACGATTCTGTTGAAATTTGGTACACATATGCACTTCTGTGACCCAAACGCGGACGCGTTACGGAAGTCATAAAATTTTTAGTATGGGGGTCACTTTTGGGGGCCAAACAAGAAAATTAAAAAAGAAGTTTTTTAGACAATATCGTGTGACATATCAAATGAAAGGGCTTACTGTGCGGTTTTTAATTATATTTTTTTCATAATTTTAAAATAAATGGTTTTGAAGTTATTCAAGAAATTAGACGAAAAATTACCATTCCCCCCCCTCTCCGAAACTACTGAGCCTAAAATTTTGAAAAAATAAATAAATGGAGATAATAGATCTTTACCTAAAGATTACAGGAAAACCTATTAGAAGTCTGTAGTGTTAAAATTACATGTTAAAAAATTAAATTCGTTCGGAACCGTTTGCACGCGAGTCCGACTCGCAATTGGCCAGTTCTTTTTTATTTATGGGCGTTTTTACTAACAGAACGCGAATTCTGTGTGTAATGTGAAAACAGTTGTTAGTACTTCTTATGACAGGAATAAAGTTAGATACCTACAGCGCAGACTCTCCGATACGATTTCTCACAATATTGACAGACACCGAATTTGTATTGGACACGGCTTACGTCAGACATTAAGGCGCAGATACCCCTCATTAGCTTTTTTTTTTGTACAACTGATAGGCACACGTTTGGCCACTATCTCACCTGATGGTAAGCGATGATGCGGTCGAAGATGAACACTGATTTTAAAATGAGAATCACGTCTAAACGGCTAGTCGTATTTTTTTGGAAAATATATATGTTACATAAGACTGTGTGTTTCTTAATAATTTGATAAATAAAAATTTTGAGTTATTCGTTCACTAATTTGTAAAGTTATGTCTAACACGGCCATAAAAACGACCATCGGACTAAAACCGCCGAGCGTATTTTAATGGCATTTGCACTACCTCAAAGACAATTTCATTATCTACATTTTGATACACGGCTATTTTTTTTTAAGTCATAGAATAATAAGGAAAGTACAAAAAACTAGTGAATTTTGGGTCGCGCGGGTGTGAAACGAGTGCGCGTTTCGTTCCCTCAAGATCGCTGGCGTATGTCGTCGCCTTAACTAGGTTAGGGAAGTTGCTTTGCGTGGCGTCAGCAAAATTCGTAATCCAGTTTTCAAAATTCAAAAAGCACTTAAATAAATAGTACTTATGTATCTTCTACTTAGAATAGCAATAATATGACTTCCTTTATCTTAATACATATATGACATTCTTCCGTAACTGAGTGAGTAAGTGACTGACAGACAACTCACAGCTAAAACTAATGGCCGTAGAAAGCTGAAGTTTGGCATGTAGGATCCTTGGGAAGAGTACTAAGAGAGGATTTCCCGAAATTCCTACGGAAACGGGAACAAACGGGATATGCGCGTACGAAGTCGCGGGCAACAGCTAGTCTACATCTACACTAATATTATTAAGAGGAAAGATTTGTTTGTTTGTTTGAAACGAATAGGCTTCGAAACTACTGGACCGATTTGAAAAATTCTTTCAGCAATGGATAGCTACATTATCAGGGAGTAACATAGGCTATATTTTATCCCCGTATTCCCACGGGAACGGGAACTACGCGGGTGAAACCGTGTGACGTCCACTAATTACATATAATGACGAATCGTCATATGCATTTCATCTTAGCCAAATTAGTTTTTTTAGAAAATTACACATTTTATGGAAGCTACGATTCTCTAAAAGCATTTAGATTTAAAAGCAATTTAATTTAATGTTTTACCTTATGTAGTGTACATATTTCATCCCACGTAAATATGATAAAAGTGGATATCGTTAACGCGTGCCCGTTAAATTAACTCGATAGATACCAGGGGCGGTGAAGCGCTGAAGCGGTGAAGATACGGCAATTCAATCACGCGGCCATTACGCCACACGTCGTCCCTAGCTCGCTCCTCCCGCCCCTCGGGCGATACAGGCCAGAGGGTGCGGATTGGGAGCCCTTGCGAAATTGCCAATGCATCTCTGTACGGTTATGGTGTTCTGGTACTTTTATTGCATATTTTTGACTTTTGCGTGGGTCCATCTGGGAGATTAAGGGATGATTTTTCAAACGAACGATATCTTTATCCGATAAATTATTTTAAGCATTTGACATTTTTTCCACACAAAACCATAGGAAGTACATCTTATTACATGTTTTACAATATCGTAAAAACGTTGAAAATAGCACTTAACAAAAAAACTTTGAACAAAAAAAACTGTTTCCCTGTTTCAAAACTTGCCAAATATGCAATGAAGATTTAGAATAAGTATAACAAAAAAATGGGTTGATTGCAACATTAAAAACAGTACTTCCTGTCTCGTTTTCTCCTCGACGGTATTTTTGTGTGAATTTCATCTCATAAACGCTGTGTCGATGCTTACCTGAAAAGAAACAAAAATGAAATCAATACAAATTTTCTCATTTCGTGGAAATCTGAAGAGGTACTAGGTAGGACAGTTAGCTACCGCTTTCAAACTACGTGAATCCGTAAAAGTTAAACATTGGATATACCAAAGCAATGGCTGAGTTGGTTCATAGTTAACGAACGTTTTAGAATTCCTTTTTCTTTATCATTAATTCCATACAACTTGGAATTTTGAAAGTAATACCCAAAAGTATGATTTTATACAAAGATATAATTTTTCTTTCAAGAGATTTAGAGCGCTTTTGTTTCCCAGATATGAAAGAAGCAGACAAATAAAATAGCTGTAGCAAGTGATTCATAAAATGTTTGGGATATATCGGTACCAGGGTAGCAGCATCACGTAACAGTACCGCAGTGCAGGCGCTGGGCGCGGCATGTGCGCCGCTGGACTGCACAAAACTGTCCCGGGCGGGAATGCGACTTTCTTTTTTCTTCTTGCAAAAAATTACTCTTTTATAGTTTCTCCTTTTATATTGTTTCGAAACTTAATTAAAAATTCTTTGTTGAGGTAACTGCAGTGAACTGAAATGAGTTGCTTTGAGTAATACAATTATGTCTAGCACAATAAAGTTAGAACAAGTAATGAAACTTTTCTTAGTCATGGAAACGGTCCATTGTAGCCGCTGTAGGCAGTTCTACGCGAACAAAAGTAAAAATACATTTGGGTAAAATATTCAAACATACTCCGACAAACAAAGGAATAAAATGTTTTGATAGGCGCGGGTCACCGAGCCTGAATTTAAATGAAACCCTGCGGACGGCACTTGTTAAATAGAAAATTGAAGGAACGCTCTAAATGTCAGTGATCCTGCGAGTGCAATATAGCGACTGTAATAAAAACGTTGTAAACAGCCCGGGGGCGCGGGGGCGGCGACGAAAATGAAAAAGAAGCATTTAGACGAGCTGTAAACTGCCGACTTATTAATTTAAAGATCGTAAAATAAAGGCGTTCTCTACAGGCTCCTATTAATAACCTTTGTAATGAGGGCGCGTTGCTCGCACAAAAACCTTGTGCAATAAAAACTGGCTTCAATATGTTATCTCGACGAACAAACTGTCAAAAGACGACCCTTACGTTGGAGTGAATTCGCTCCTGTCGCCAGGAACAAATACGTTAACAATTAGGCAAAAATAAAGTTTCCGATTTCGGGAATTACCTGTGTATGTAGGTATGTAGGTACAGTCACTTGAAATAATTAGTCATATCTTAGCAAAGACTTAGCTTCTTAGCTGACCAGGATGTCTTTGCTAAGATATGACTAATTATTGCTAAGATATGTCTTATTATTTATGTTTGTGTTCTCAATAGACGTTCATTAATCACAATATTGTGAGCGAAATTTTCGTGAACGACGCAGGAAGAAACTCTTTCCCGTGTCGTGTCACTTATGGGCGTTGTGTCGAGCAGGCCTCGAGACGCGAGCACCGCGGGCGGCCTGCGGCGTGACGAGGGTTGACGACGTGCCCGCTGCTAAATTGCTAGCAATCTCTGTTGCGCTCCTGATTTCCTGGTACCTACTCGCAATCATGTTAAATTACACTAATGTTGATTTTCCTCTTACGAATCAATTCGAACAAAGAACAAGTATTTCGGCGATACCCTTATGAGAACTCAATATTGTTTCGCGTTATCCTAACGAAACCGGCTGTTATCTTATTTGAATCCGCGACGGAACAAAACGTATTAGCAAATAGTCAAATACACACCGCAAAGTACAGATTAGTGAATACGGCGTCGCGGGTAAAACAAACAGGTTCGCGTTTCTGTTTCCAATTATTCAGAGTCGTCATCGTATCACGACAAAACTCATCTAACTTTCGTCCGCGGCGCGAACGTCGCCGCCGCGTGCAGATGTGAATAATTCCACGAATTTCGGTGAAATTTCGCGAAAACTCCTCACGTTATGAGGCGAGAAGTTTTTTCGCTTCTATAGAATCTCTGGTGTGTGAAGAGGGTTTAATTTTGTGTTATCTCGAGTCGAGTGTTATCGCAGTAATTCATGCGCTCTACATTGGGAATGTTTGTTTTGATTATATTTCGCCGAGAGAAAATTTGTAATTGGGTCGAAAAAAAAAGGAAAGCTGTTTTTCCGCGCAACGAATGAGAAAACTAAGCGATTTGTTTTGATGAAAACTGCAGCCGGAGCACAGAACAGACAGGAAGTATTAGGTGTTTGTGTGCACAAGAAGACAGTTAAGATATCAGCCACTTGTCGTGGTATAGTTTATTTGCGGAAGGCAGCATCCGGCACGCGCACGCCCGCGCCTTCCCGCCAGCCGCCCCGCGACGGAGAGATTGAAAACAATTTCCTCGACGACAGATGTCTACGATTCTATCAATACATTGATATATTTATTTACGTTACCTCCCATTCATTGCTCCTTTTCGTTTTTCCCAACATTAATCTTTTCTTTCCACTAACGAACGATACTTTCCGTCGAAGTCGGAACTTTTAAACGGGAAGTCAGTTCTGCGCTTCATTTCCAAGTTTTCCTTACTTAGGTATTTGTTTTCTTTTGAATTACCGATGTTACTTTCGTTCACTTGGAAACCAATTAGTAAGAGATTACCGAGCGCGGAGCATCAACACCGTTTGTTACTTCTGTGACTCATGCATCAAATCTATACTAATATATAAAGCTGAAGAGTTTGTTTGTTTGTTTGTTTGCTTGAACGCGCTAATCTCAGAAACTACTGGTCCGATTTGAAAAATTCTTTCAGTGTTGGATAGCCCATTTATCGAGGAAGGCTATAGGCTATATATCATCACGCTAAGACCAATAGGAGTGGAGCAGTTATGAAAATTGTGACGCAGACGACGTTGCGCGGGTCAGCTAGTCCAAATATAAAATTCTTCCGTTACTGAGAAAGTGACTGACAGACAGCGCACAGCTGAAACTACTGGTCGTAGAAAGCTGAAATTTGGCATGTAGCTTCCCTCCACACCGTAAGAGAGGATTTCCCGAAATCCCGACGGGAACGGGAAACACGGGATACATAGGCGCGTACGAAGTCGCGGGCAATAGCTAGTACAATATAATTAATTTCGGGAGTAATGTTATTATGAGGATCAACAGTACAAGGAGAAAGATGTGTCTGCTCGGAGGCGCGTCTTGTTGGCGCATAATAATTCTGCCGCTAAATGAAATTAAGTGTCGGCCGAGTCGCTCTGTAGCTTGTAGCCTGTAGCCTGCAGCGGGCGCTCGCACAGTTATACACAAAATACACAAGCTCGTTTGCTGGGGACTCCTTTTCATGCTAATTTAATTTGTCCCCGACGTTCAGACCATTTTTGGCATGACTTTATATTGCTCCAACGTAAAAAACAGGGAAAATATATTATTTTTACGCACCCCTCTTTGTGGCAGTCGGAAATTAAAGAATATAATTAGAATTCTGTTTCCAAATCCTCTTATGCGCTTGTTACTTTAGTAACCCTACAGATTATATCTATGAAAAAGAAAACCGTTTCATTCTGCCGACTATAAATTGAACAATGATATTCAGATTTCTATTAAAAGTTTTATGAAACAAAGCTTATCAACAATCTTGTTAGTAAAGTGTGGAGGAGAGGCATCGTAACGTCTGCGATAAACGGTACTTCATCGAGAATTTAGCCAAAACTTTTCCAATTTCTAAAAAATAAAAGTTTGAACCCCTGCAGAACCCAGGTGTTGTGCCCGAATCTAATCAGATGAATGACAATTACACCAGACAACATGACTGACACGAAGATTAAACTAAACAAATTGAAAAATAAAGGCTTAACTTCGTAAACGACTTTCATATTTTTTTTGTACGTCGAGATAGTATCAACGGATCACCTAGCTATCACAATTTCAAAATTCCCCGATCCGCATGTGATGTGATCAGGGTAACATGGCTCACTTCGATATTCTATTAATAAACATGTCGCGTTCGGCCGGATACCCGCAAAAATTAGCTGTGTAAAAAACGAACAAGCCAAAAAGAGGAATAGGTGTTGCTAACGCGTACCGCGCAACACACCACAACCAAAACATGAGCCAGTGAGCAAAATAAACCGAAAAATATACAAAATACGCTGCGGCGAACGTGATGATATTAAAAAAGCGAAATATAAAAAGTAAAGGCTTGAATTTGTTTGTTGTTTTTGTATTATTTTTCTTTCATGAACCGAATCGCTTCCGGTGGTAATACCTCTGCATGCATTACGGACTGGAACAATGAACGTGTCCAAATTCTGTGGGAAAATATTTAACGTCGTTTTACCGCACCCGGCGAATGAGAAAAATGTGTAAACAATGCAATTCGACATGGATTTTCTTTCTTTTGTTATAAAAATAAAGTGGAATTTTACGAATTTTGGGACAGCTCTCTCGCTAATTAACTTTATTTTCTGCAAACAATGTTTTTTTTTTCAGATCTTATTGTGACAGGTAGTCTCCAGTAAGGCCAGGTCAGGTACGTAGTTCTTGCTGCGTAGTTCTACTAATTTTCACATTTCTTTCGCATTCGTATCTCAACCGCAATTTTTCAAAAACGTACGCCAATTATGGCTTTTTTGACAGTTTGAGACTGACAAACCGGGCAAGTGCGAGTCGGACTCGCGAGCAAAGGGTTCCGAACCTATTTCATTGTTGTAACATGTTAATTTGACACAACAGACTTCTAATAGGTTTTCCTGTAATCTTTAGGTAAAGATCTATTATTTTTTTATTTAGCCTGTACTGTTCCACTGCTGGGCAAAGGCCTCCCCCAAATCCTTCCAAGTATTTAGTAAAGATCTATTATCTCCAATTTTTTTTTTAAATTAGGCTCAGTAGTTTCGGAGATAAGAGGGGGAATGGTCATTTTTCGTCTAATTTCTTGAATAACTTCAAAACCATTTATTTTAAAATTATGAAAAAAATATAATTAAAACCCTCACAGTAAGCCCTTTCATTTGATTTGACTGTCACACAATATTGTTCAAAAACTTTTTTGTTAATTTTCTAGTTTGACCCCTAAAAGTGACCCCATACTAAAAATTTTATGATTTACGTCAAGCGTCCGTGTTTGGGCCATAGAAGTCCATATGTGTACCAAATTTCAACAGAATCGGTCCAGTAGATCCGGAGAAAACTGGCTGTGACAGACGGACAGACAGACAAGTGTTGTGTTGTGTTGTGTGTCCGCAAAATTTCTAGTGTAAGCTTACCGGCGTTCCTGTCTTCGGTCAACAGCACTGAAAAGTTAACCAAAAGGATATTAACTCCATCATTGGTTAACTGTGAAGTGCCTTGCTTGACCGATGCAGTGAACGCCTGGAAAGTGGCTTGCCCGAATACGGCGTTGCCCGATAACCCATTCTCCCAAAGACAATGGGACGAGCCGCTCTGCAGATTGGTACGGAATAACCTCTTAAATACGACCACCAATACTGCAGAGCGTGCCCGCCTGCTGGCTGTGGGTGAATGGGAGTCGGGTCTTTGGCTGCAGGCACTACCGTCACCCAACGTAGGTACTATGCTGAGTGACAGTACTTTCCGGATCGCTACGTGTCTGCGTTTGGGTGCTCCTAGCGGAGCTGCACATCGCTGTCAGTGTGGTGAAGCAGTCGACCGCCTCGGGCACCATGGCCTGTCCTGTAGTAGGAGCGCTGGACGGTTAGCACGGCACGCTAGCATTAATGACATTATCCGTCGGGCTTTTGTCACCGCCGGGGTGCCAGCTGTTTTAGAACCCAACGGCTTGGCACGCGACGATGGGAAAAGGCCAGATGGGATGACCATAATGCCTTGGAAGGTGGGTAGGCCTTTGGTGTGGGATGCAACATGTGTCGATACCCTTGCACCATCCCATCTTCTCAGCACGGCGGGCTGTGCTGGAGCGGCTGCTGCAGGTGCAGAAAACCTCAAACGGCGCAAATATAACAACTTAATTGGGAGATACATATTTGAGCCGTTTGGCGTTGAAACACTAGGCCCATGGGGTCCGAGTGCGCATCGAGTCTTTCGGGACATTAGCAAACAACTTGTCGACTGTTCACGTGACCAGAGGGCTGGGCTTTTTTTCGGCCAAAGAATCAGCATTGCCATTCAACGCGGCAATGCTGCCAGTGTTCTGGGCACTTTTGCCACTGACAGCGATGTGGATTATTTTTTTGATGCCCAATGATTTATTTTGTTTTTATATATAATTTCGTGTTAATGAGTGTATATAGTTACTAGATTATTTTCCTAACCTGCTTAAAGTTGTAATTTAATAAACGTCTACCGGAAAACAATAGTCATGCATGTATATAAAATAAGTGTTGCTATAAAGGTTCCGTTTCCTACGCATGTTTGGAACCCTGATTAGTAGAATTGCCCCTCTGATATAGATATGTATGAACGTAAACGAAGACAAAGAGTAGGTATGTAAAGGATCGTTTTTGTTTTGTAAATATGCCATCGAAAAAAGATGACGCTGAAGCAGAGACTAATAAAGTGAAGCAAAACCAAAATAAAATCTAGAAATTCACTGAAATTTTCATTTCAAATTCATGTTCCGAATCGCGAAAACTCAGCTGAAATCGTGTTCAATCATTAGTGTTAATAATGAAGACGAGGGTTTTCTGTTTAAAACACATTACTGAGTTAATCCACAGCTCTAGCAGCTCGTGCTGAGCCAGTCCGCTTCCACGACACCGGTGAAATAGCTCCCGAATATCCGGATACACGACTGATACTCCTTTTTGCGAGCTTTTCGGATTCCGGCAAAGAGAAAACGTAAAAGGACCAGAGTATATTGATTAAACTCTTGTCACACTGAAAACTGTGAAGAAATATTTCATTGTTATTGCCAAAAATGGTTCCGAATTAGTGCTAGAGTCGTTAGCTTCTACGACGCCATAAAAGCAATACAATTTTACGATAGCTTCAACAATGTTCAGTGTAGGTACGACGACCTTTGTTATCACTGACAAAAGCGCTGCCCCGACCAAAATAAACATATACCTTACTCGTTTGTAAAAAATACAGCGGCTCTCTAAATTAGAATTGAAGACTTCTCGTCGGTTCCTCAGATGTCCTGATAAGTGTGGGAGTGCGGAGTGCGGAGGTCTCCGAGCGTCCCTTTTTTTGTCTCGACGCTCGTTACGGATATTGCTCCGTAATGTAATGACGATCGATTATTCTGATTCAGTCTTTAATCTCGCCAATATGTCGACATATCGAATCACTGTTGAGAAGGGATAATCTGTACATTTGGGAGCAAAGGTACAAAGGAACTATATTTAGAAAACATTAATTCTGCATTTGTTACGTGCCGGTTATTTTTAGTCCTTTTATACTTAAATCATTTTCATGTTTTCGCGTAAGTTTTTCGCATTTTTACCTTGTTATTTTGTGCAAAAAATTTTATCACTCTTTTACGGATTATTATCTGTGCATAGTAGATAATTACTATGTTGTAAAAAGACGGCACAAGCAAATAAGCTTGTTTTAAAGGGATTACATTCAAAAAGCTTTTCGCTTCGCTTCGCACAATCTCCCGACGCTTTTCAACGAGATTATTTACAGCAAGAGGCCGCTTGCTAATTATATTTTTTTAAATCCTCCCACATAGCTAAACTCTTCTTTTAAAAGAGCAAGCCGCCTACCATATTTTATTCACTAGTTGAACCGCGCAACTTAGTCTGCGTCACATTTTTCTTTAATGTTTCGCTCCTATTGGTCGTAGCGTGATGTTATACAGCCTTCCTCGATAAATGGGCCATCCAACAATAAAATAACTTTTCAAATCGAACCAGTAGTGACCTGAGATTCACGCGTTCAACCAAACAAGCAAACAAACAAATTCTTCAGCTTTATAACATTAGTACAGATTTAGATTTAAATGTCAACGATTCTCGTCGAATCACACAGTTAAATTGGTATCGAAAATAGATCGTTTAACAAGTATTATGTCGCCAACTCGACAATCCTTCCGAATCAGCGTTTTGTAAGTTTTTCAACTGATTAAATGATACATTTGAATCTCTGAGAGCTTGCGGAGACATGTGAGGTCTCGGTGAGAGTGCGGTACATGTAAGAGTGGTCCATTAATCCCGCACGGAGTCCCGCAGTCCGGGACGTGTCCTTATGCATAATTACATTGGATCCCATCCGTCTCCGTCTCTACGTCCGCGGACACTCCGCCGCAGCCAGATTGTACACGTACCTACGTGCCAGATAAAGGACATGTTCTGCACTCAATTAAATGAATCTAGTTAGATCTGGGACGACGCCGACGGACGGTGTGGGCTCCGAAATGTTCTGCTTTATTTTATTGGGCTTTTGGTACGAATGGGAATGTGGACTTCGTAGCTAAAGGATACAAATGGGATTTTGGTTAGCCTTAGTGTTACTTAGTACTTCTACTTTAATTAGACTCCTTCTGTATCTACCTACGTCGACATTCATTATTTTGCTTTTCAGTAAATACAGAATTGCGACTGTCACATTTAATTTTGCAAATGAATTATTTAAATGCAGAGTTAAAATGCCGGCGTGACCGTGTGATCGCGGCGCAGCGGTCTGTCATTACAGTGTAATGAAGCCTGTCATATGAGTTAATGTCGGCGTGCTCTTACGTCATTACGACAAGCCGAGTGACGTCACCGACCCCGGAACGCTTTCACATTAAATTAAAACAGAATCAAGTAAATGACTCCGAGCTTTTAAAGTAACAGCGCTTAATCTAATAATACACGAATAAATTTTATAAAATCCCGTCCTACGGAGGGAGGTTGTTTTAAAAATACTGCTTCGTAATTAAATCAAAAGTTCTTAGGTTAAGCAATCTTTCTTTTTATTAAATAAAGTTTCAATTTGAAGAACTCTTTATTGATTCAGTGGTTCAAAAATGAAAGTTTTTCAGTTCAATTGTTTTAATGTTACCGTTTAAAAATACCGCACAGTTAAAGGTAACACTAATATTAAGAGCTCGTTAAATGAGAACAGCTAGGTAAACCCTTGAAGTGCTATAGCTGTGGTACGGCGCTAGACACGTTGTTCGAGTAGATCGTACAGGATATTATTATATTATACTACCGAACTAATATCCTTGTGGTCGTAACTTGTAATACGAAGAGACTGCTTATGTATCTCACGAGTGTATTAACCAGCTGTTTCCCAGTATTATGGACGATGTAATAACAGCTTACCAGGACAACATAACGAAAGGGAGACTCACATGTAACATGGTCGATAGCGGTGCCCATGGCCCCAGCGTCTACACAACAATAATAGTGGGTAGCATTGGCATTAGGGGTGCAATAACACTAAACCAACACGAGCCAGCTGGAGCAGCAAAGCACAATTAAACTAAAGACGTTTCGAAAAACAAACAGCCGAAAAACGTAACGAAGCAATTACTGGCGGGAAACGAGCGCCATTTTGTCGATGGAAACAGAGCAAAGAAATGGCTTCATTAAAATCTTCCTCTTTTTTTGCGAGTGGACAAACAACACGTACGTGCGGGGCTGCCTAATATTCATGTATATGCTGTTTTAGTTGGCGATGGGCTCAAACAGAATATTGAACTAGGCTAGACAATATTGTGATATTCATTATGGTTCGAGTGTTTTAAGAATTAGGCTTTTAATTACACCGCATAGAGTTTAATAGGTAACCTTAGTTTTTGTATAATGACGTGTTTAGATTAAAGAGAATTAGGTCCAGACAAATTCTTCAAAGTCAGTGCGAAGATACATCCTTGATTGTTCGTTTAAAATACGCGATACGACCATGAATTAAACAGCACAAGAAGCTCTAAAACTTTGCCAAGTGGATCCTCAGTTTAAAGGGACTTAGCTACAACTGTAAGGCGGAGTTAGGAATTGGGTAAACCGCTGCCAGACATCTGTAGCAGAAACGTTAGCCAGCTAATGTACGCGAGTTAATTCCGCCGCAGATAATGTTACCACGACGTCTCGTGCAACTTTAGCGAACAGACATACGATACTAATCAAGTTTGTCACAGCCAGGGGTTACTATAATTGTATCGCAGTGAGAGCCAAATATAACATGCGCGATGTTTATTTAATTAATCAACGGAATGGATTGCTCTCGTTGGATTAAAGGTTGTAAGTAAATACAATAAAGCTACACGACAATAATGGTAATCACGAATGACATGAGATTTACAACCACGGTACTAAGGCATCATAAACTATAGGGTGGTCTGGTACGCGAATCCCGAAAACATCAACTTAATTTGTCGTAAAACGCACAGGTACAGAGGAACGTAGCATTCATAATGAAATATTCATGCGGAAACAATCTGCTGATGTCGGGCGGATGGACAGACTCGTTGGGCCCGTCCCCTGGCCGGCCACGTTACAATATAACTTCTATACCTTCCGAGGTACAGTTTAATTCGCACGCAAACTTGAAGGAGCGTGGAGGAATGTTACAAATAAGGGCGGCCCATATCGACGTAACGCGGGCCCCATAACAATAAGCATAATCTAAATGGCTAGGATTTGTTCGACATGTGAGCTTATGGGGCTGCGGGGGGCTCAGTCGTGCGGTTGTGCTGATTGCGAGCTTTTACCCACGCTTCACAGCCGAACGAGGTTCTTTTAAGAAAGTCTTTTGATGCAGGAAATTGCTGAAATATAATAATAAATAAATCAGCATCCATTTTTCTTATTTTATTTCTGAAGTCTGCTCCAAAAGAAAAGCCTGAGTAAATTATACAGAGTGTTGATATCTTCATTCGATACAAATCTAATATCGTCGAAGCATAGAATTTTGGATGCTGTATTTGTTTATAGCTCCCCATTCAATGGAAATTGTTCATACATCATACAGAATCAAATATAGTAAAGATCAAATCAATATCATAGATATCATGAGTCACATTCTGCTGAGCAGCCCTCCACGACAACAGTGCTTCACATTTATGTCATTATTACACACACAACACGCTTCGTTAGTGAGTATCGGTGGTGATATAAAGCGGGTGTATCAAACACGAGGACTCTCGCGTGGAGGGCTACATCGAGCTCGAGCCAATTAGGGCTCCAGCCGTAGCAAGAGCCTCTTCACTTGGCCGCTTAGCCTCCAAGCTCCTCCAGACGTGTACACTTAATCGCCAAGTTTATTATACTAAAACAAGTGAGTCTCACAAACTAACTTCTGGACAACATTCACTTCACAGGTCGTGCGGTCGCACTTCATGACGTGGATGGATCGTTAATCTAAAACGCTGGAGGAATTCTTTGATTCGCGTCCTTTATGGGCGCGACACTCGACAGTAATGTCAGACATCTACGTTATATTATATACTTGTAGTCTACCGCTTCGTGAAATATTCATCGGACTCTCGAGTTTATATATCATGTTTTTATTGTCTCATCTCGTCCTATTTCTTGGTAAGCCGAACTGCCGAAATAGGTACCTAAATCGGGATAAATTTTCTGAGGAATATTGACTAGATACATAAAATTAAGATCAGGGATACTATTAATACACCTATTGTTTGGTAATATTCTTGAATATTATATCTTATACCTTTGAATAATGTACGTGTTATCAGCAAGAAACTGCGTATTTGATACGGTGTTTGCTTATTATTATTTAATAAATTCGAACCTTCTTGATACCTCTTACCTACTTGTAAATTAATTCAATTTAGTGATCAAAATTTTCATCACCGAATTTTACAGTGTGACCTTTGTAAATGTCTAGATTAATTCAATATATATAAATTCCTAGTCTAGCTTAATATTAATAAACCTAACACTTAAATACCAATTTATATTAGCTTAGATACTAGCCGCCCCGCGCAACCTCGTCTACTTCCACATTTTTCATTGATGCCCCGCTCCTATTGACCGTAGCGGGATATAATATAAACCTATATCCTTCCTCGATAAATGAGCAATCTAACACTGAAAGATTTTTCCAATTCGGACCAGTAAAAAGTTCCTGAGATTAGCGTATTCAACCAAACAAACAAACAAACTCTTCAGCTTTATGATATTAGTATGGATAGATTCTTTCAAGTAGAGGAAAGTAAAGGTAATAAGATATAATGTATGAACTAAAATCAAAGAAAGGCTCGACACCGCAAATTACGTGCTCATGAAGATATACTGAAGGTCGCGAGGGGAGCCTCCCTGCCTGCTGGAGACATTCGCACGCAATGGAGACGAGCTCCGAATATTTCAACGGTATCATATTGCACGTCAAGTGGCTTCAGGACGTCTTCTGTTTGGCAAATAGATGAGACTACTGCGATGCGAACATTTAACAGCGTTATCTTCTTGTTCAAGTCAAATGCTTTCGCTTGTGAATTACTTGTCAAAAAGTTAAGTAAACTGACATCGTTAAATCGGAAAGTAATTTGGATAAGCCACTAAACCATCGATTGTTTATAATCAAATAGTACAGATATTGTTTAAAATGTAATGTTTGTGTTGGCTCGAAATGGGAATGAAAAGCGACCTATTTAAACTTAATTTGTCCGTGGGGATTTCAGTTCATTGCTGCACAGCACAGCGCTCAGATCTGGGCGTCCATTCATCAATATTAGTGGTGGTGTGTCGTCAAGGATTATACCGCTGCCCGCTAAATAGTGCAGCGACCACGACAGAGCGACGCGACTGACACAAACTAAGCGCAATACTAATGGGATCATCCAGCGACTCCGCACACTATTTCCGAGTCTATTTCGGCTACGTTTGCAGTATTCAGAATTCTCTGAATCTCATTGTTTCGTACACAAACTCGAATCGATTTTGTTCAGAATATGAATGTGTACAATGAGCACATAATGTAGAAAGATGAGCTTCTGATGTATATCTACTGTGAATACACGATAGTTCATTATGGAAACTGGTGCGCAGAATGACCGATATCAATGCTATCACTTGTATTTTTGAGAATTTAGTCATAATAAGTTACACTTTGCGTTACGTTTTCAGTTAACCCCAGTAGCAGTGTAGGGGCTATTATGAAAGTCGACGGGACGGGGGACCCGGCTAACTAATCACCAGCGTACATTTCTCGATAAACTGTCACATGGAGCGGCGCGGGGCGCCGCTCATGATGAGTCGTCGGTTATCGGGCGACTCTGCTGGAAGAATTGATTGAAAGTTAACGCGCCATGATTAGTGGCCGCCAGAACCGGCGCTGAAATAATGCCCAACTTGCTTTGTGAACCGAAATCTATCATTTAGAAAGACGGCCTTGCGATGTGATGTGACTTAAGAGCCGTACAATAGAGTTGATTTAAGGACAGAATGTAACAAATAGGTCTGTATTTCTCTGCAGAATTCGACATTCATCGAGTTGACGACTGCTGTTTAAAATTCTATCCGAATAGAACTAATCAATATTACCTTCCAGTTTGCTTTAATCTACATTTTTAAACAAAGACAAAGAACAAAATTTGAATAAACTTCTGTGAAACTTATCAAAGTAATTATGATTGGATTCATTACGTTAATTGAATGCCAAAATGTATTGCCGTCCACCTAAACGATGCTAAATGTGACACGTGCTTCGACTCGGCGCACAATTAGATATTCATTAATGCTACACTAAGTAAGCACCAGGATTTACATAAAAATATACAAATCCACGATTTCCGAGTAACCATTATGGAACAGAGAAAGGAAAAGTTTAGCGTATTTTGTTCCAAGCAATATAAACATTATTAGGTCGCAAAGTAAATAATAAAAGCGACCAAAATGTCTTTCATAACAATTCCACAAAGGGACATTAATTATTTAATTGTGTTATTAAGTCATTACGCTCACCTGATCAGATACCAGGACATTAGGAAGCTGAGGCAGATTACGGAACGATTACACACAGCGTAACGCGCCGTCCCTCATCAAAAAACCCTCATCACCGCTACAAAACCGAGCAAATAATCCGAGACCACTTGTGGTTATAATAAATATGATATTCTGTGTAGTTTATGTGTGCCTAGTAACCAGACATGATAAAGGTTTAGGGTTTGCGTGGACCGTAATGAATCATAAACAAAATTACCTTCGGACGACAATGAGATTTGATTATTTCAATTTTATTCGGAGGCAATAAAAACAAATCATGGCTTTGTGTAGGTTCGCGACGAAGGCACAAACAAAATAAATTGGCTTGCGGTCCACATCCTCGCATTAATATATGATTAAAATGTAAAATAGCTTCCTCTGGGAAAAAATGTTTGCGTAAAAAATAGAAAAGCAGATTTACATTAGAAGTTTGAGCGTGTTGACGCGGACGTCTCGGGGCGTGGGGAGTTCACGTGCTGGCTCCTCCGGGCTGCTAACGAGACTTCAATACAACATAAGTACGAATCAATTTATCAATATCCTGCTGACGCGAGATTTTTGTGAAACTGCCGAACGCGAGCGAAGAGTTGAGCTAAGTTTGTGACACAAAAAAGGTCGACTGAGCCGATCATAAAGTATTCTTATTTTTACGCCATTAACCCGCTCGTGTGTGGATGATGATAAAAAGTTACTTAAGCATCGTTCAAAAGCGATTTTTGAGTGGAATAACGATACTATAAAGGAGATGGTGAAAGCTCTGCGTAGTCTACGCTATTCATAAGCCATAAAGAGCTTAAGTAACTCGCGTCTTTACAAACATATTTGATGTGTTATGTTATAAAAGCTTTCTCTATAGGTACTATTTCTGGTTTTATTGATACTAGCAGAATACATAGTCGGCTACAGTCGGAGTACCTATTCCGGACAAGCCCGTTATCTGGCTCGTCGCGCGATACTGCTGGCGCGATAGCAGTGTGGTCGCAGATAGTATCTACGGTAATGGTATTGCTACAGCACTGCTGGCCAGCGAGTGGGCTAGTGATGTGCTACACAGAGTTAGCAGAGTGTGCTAGTGACGCAAACAAAACAACTGATAGATGTGTTCCGTCCTTAGGCACCGGTATCAGCTGAGGTCCTCGTTTATATAACACAAATATCAACGATTAATGTTAGTTACAGATACTCTAAACTAAATGACAAGCGGAGTGTTAGGGCACGAATACATAGCAAGAAAAAGTCCCTCTTATCTCTCAAATACAGTGCTATGTGCATTTTATCGTGAAGGTATATTACTTGCAAATATTAACTCTGTCAAACTGAAAATTCAAACGAAACATCTTTTCGTTTGAATTTTCAGTTTGACAGAGTTCATATTTGCAGCTTGCTATGGTAATCAATGAGGCATAATAAGTTGATAAGTAAGAGGATCCACAAGATTGTTACCTACCACGTATACATAGATCTGAATAGAAAGCACAGTTGTGATATATCTACAATTGCAGCTAAATCACATAATTCACATCACCAATCAATATTCGAGATCCGAAGCCCCGCGGATATTAGGACCATAATAGTTATGCGCCTGAAGCTATTATTAGCTATAATTCTGCTCGGCATGGGAATTAGATTTCAGATTCGTGGAGCTGAATAAATTCCATGAATCGTTCAACAGCCGTATGAAATCAAGGACGTTTTCATGGAACTTGTCGCGTCCGGCAGCTCATTTAGCTAGATTTATCTACAGCGCAGTACGCCCACAGTGCCGCATGCAGCAATTACAGTCATTTTGTGAATACCCAGACACTCGCTGTATTATGTAACTACAATGTGAAATATTTAACTGACATTTATCAAATATCTGACCGCTGAATATTATTATGTCGTACAGTCGTGAAATTACGTATCCAATAATGCATGAAATTCCAAGATTAATAAGAATACAGAGGGCAAAAACATCAAATATACGGTGGGTATAGTTCGGTTTGAAGTAATGTGGGCAACACTACTACAAACCAGAAATGAACAAAAGTAACAAACATTCAAATCAGCGGAATGAACTGCGCAATGTCTCGGAATCCCGCAGTAACGGAGCGGCGGCACACCAATCCTTCAATAAACAAGCGACGAACAAAAAGTGCGCTCGTCGAACAAACAAACAATCGTAACGGCAGACAGACAGCGCGCACAAAAACAGAATAAAGACGAAGTGGCGCAGCGAGCCTCGTCAATCAGCCGGAGACGAGAGCGCACTACTTTTGTCATTTCACTCGCGCGTGCTAGCAGTGTCTGTGTCAGCTGATTTACTACCAGGAACCGTCAACAGTCAACACCCATCCACCAGACTTTGATTGCATTGTCGGTCCCTCCGACAAGTCATATTAATTTGCTCACAATTTTCAAACCATAATTCAGAGAAATGATTAACAACACTGTTTGTTAACCAGATAATCCTCTGAATAAATGAGTCAGATGCTTTGAATGTTACAAAACTGTTGTTGCGCACATTAAACAACACATTTGAGTCGCTCATGTCTTTTACTTTACTGCGCTAACGAAGGCAAACAAGTAGCTAATTATGTTTGTAGTGCAGTTGTTTACAACTAAGTACGTGTCACGAACAAAAGGTAATTAAGGCATCATAAGGAGCGGGAGGTGCGCGCCGCTAAGGCGACACTTACTGTTGTGAATGTCAATTAAGGAAAGTTTCGCAATATGGTGCGGGACGTGCGCGCCGCCTTCTACTCGATAATGAAAACTTGGCATCACCACAGCGTTATAAGTTCCTAGTATCGATACAAAGTAGTTTCTATGCTAAAAAGAATCTTCAATAATTGTAATATTCCCCACAAAACCTTCAATATTGAAGATCACGTTAAAGGGTTGAACGAAAATATTAAAGTAATGATGATAAATACTTGAAACTCCATAAAATGGTGGGTTAGTAAAGCGATCTATCACGGCAACCGTTCCTCAATTACACGGGACACCATGACTGATGGCGCACCCCGGGAGCTTGCTGCCAGACACGAAAAATATACGCCGAGAGCTGCAAAGTTTACAACACAACCAGATGAAGATTTAACGGAGATTGATTTAGAACGACAACTCGTTAAAGGAAGCTCTATTAATTGCTTAATTTTGAAATAAAGGAAGCTTTGGAAATAAGAAAAGCAGCCTTTTGCATCAGCGGGATGATGTAAGCTACCTATACAGAAGTAAAACAAAGCAGAATAGAAAAATAATACGGCAGAGAAATTGACATTGATGTACTTTAAAGGTAGGTACACTTCTACGTTTTCTTTCCTAAAGATATTTACCAGACTATTTATCAAGTTGATAAAAAATAAAACGGAGATCTGAAAATGTTAGATATTTCATAAATAAAGTTATTTTACCACCAGACAAGTATTAATGAACTGAATATCTAAAAATCAGCGGCGCGAATGAACCGTCTCACTGGAGCGACGTTTTCAGTTAACCTAATTTCATTTATACCAAATCAGCCTGTCAAGTTTAATCTCTACTTGCGTACCACTAGAAATGCGGTCTAGATTTTGCTTAACGATTTTGACATAATGTTTGACGTTGACGCTTTTCGTTTTTCACCCGAGGCGGGACATCGTCGGGGTAAATTGATGCTTTTAGAACAATTTTCCATGACAAAGTGGCGCATAAATACACGTTGTTCCATAGAGGTTTACTGACAGGCATCATCCGAGGATGTGAATTCGGAACTCGAAATAATTGAAATTCAATCAATCACCTACAGGGCATGCCTGCGATCGGCGTTTGATCGTGTCCGGAGCTTCGAGCGCTCGCATCCCAGGCCTGATGCACGCCGGGAGGCTCCGGCAAGCCGCCAACATAACGACGAGCTGACGCCAAGATTCAATTTGCAGTGCACTCCTGGCGCCCTGGTAGCCGGCTGGTTAAAACTTGCCAAATTGGACAATCGCCGTATGAAAACTGAACTGGGTTTTCAGCCGTTTGTAAATTTTACTCAATTTAGCTAACTAACTGAGCTCCCTAGGCGAAGGTTACAGGGATTTTCATACTTTTTACATATATTTTAGGTTCATGTCTTTCGGGATATAATATAACATGACGGGGCCAGCTTGACATCGTTTCTTAGGTACTTATATTAATATTGTATCTATACCTAATATTTGTAAATGTGACCAGTATCAAGCAATAGTCATGGTTCATACATACCTATGTAGGTTCAGAACAAAAAATATTACATTATTGACCAGCACTGTAGCTTCCAACTAACATCAAGCTTATGAAATGTACTTACAAAATTATTTAGTGAAGAAATTACATTTAATTTAGACTTATGTAGACCTTTTCATTTCTGAACGAGTTTATATGAAACAACAACAACAACGCATGACGCTTTCAATTTATACAAGTGCTGGCAGGAGGGAAATTATAAGGTTGTCAGGGGAACTTCGGGTAGAAACGTTAAAATTTAATTACCATCCGCAAAATACGTAAACAATAAACATACTTCCAAAATATTTGATATTTACTTACGCAAAATATAAACCAGTTATTACACTCACTCCGGAGCTACTTTCATCGAAGACTCGAAATTATTATTATCCAAATGGTGCCAAAATGGTACCCTGAGGAACAATAAAGTAAACTCCAAGTTAACAGCGGTAAGGTTCATTTTGGGGAACTATTTTCAAATGGGCCGCATTTAATTTTGGAGGAGCTTTAATTTCAAAAGTCTCGTAATATTGCAATCCGATTTTAATTGCTAAGATACGAACGCGGGGCTCGACTTTGTATCAAATATTGTTCACTGCGGTAGAGCTACATAAATTAGAATCTTAAACCAATGATTCGATGAACTCATAGGTACAGTTCGGAACAGTTTGCGGACTCTATTCTTTTATTTTCAGAGCTTCGCGTATGCGGCAGAAATAGCAAACGATGAGTAGGTATTATGTGCGCAGTCACGACACATAATAGTTTCGACGCGCGCGATGCAAATATGTATGTACTTGTGTCAATACTCGTACAGTCGCGGCGTAACAATACTCGCACCATCCACTCGTGCGGCGGCGATGCGATGCGAGCGGGACAAAAGCTTTTTCACACATCGTTAACTATCGATGCAATTCGCTTTGCATTGCGAAAGAATCGCGTTTAAAGGCAACACAAATGTGTCTTAAATAAAATATGAAAAACCCGCTTTTTTCAGAGGATTGAGGAAAATGTACAGGAAAACTCTAACTATGGAAATGAGAAATTTCATCAATCTCGTCCCTTTTCACTTAGTTTTACTGTTTTGTAAAGACGGCGTGTTTGGCTCCGTTAGTGCTCCCTAGCCGAGAAGACTGGTGGCAAGCCGCCAAAGTATCCAGGCACTGGATTGAAACAAATTCGATTGTAACGATCCATTATAAATTCTATTACATAACACACGGACAATGGGCTCTAGTTTGCTTTCGGTACTGAATTAACAATTCAAATGGTTTTATTGCGCACGATCGAGTTGAGCGAGGGATGATTTGATTACAAGAAAGTACCCCGTCTCATCAGGTATCTAATTTCCGGTATGAAGAGGAAAACGTTCGGTAAACAATGAGCGAGCCCTCACGTTATGCTGGCGGACGAATCAAGTGGAGCCACTCGGGCTCAGCGGACGCGGAGCCTGGTAGCGGGACCGGCGGCTGCGGGAGAAAGGGACCACTCGAGGTCAAGTTAATAAACACTCGTGACAGCGCTCGCTCGGCTTTTTCCAATTTGTTGGACAAATAGTCGGCAGCTTGCATCCAGGAAGTAACCGCGTACACGTCCGCCGCCGCACCTGATATTTATTTTCATTTTGGTTAAAATCAAACTAACTGCGAGTTTGCACTCTGTTCGTCGAAGCCTTAGCATTTTCCTTTGAAGCTGAGTGCCTGTATCTTACCGCCAATCTGAGTTTCAGAACCCAGCATCTAGGTAATGACACATATAACCCTGGGCAAGACTATTGTTACATTTATTTTTTTAAGTTTATGACTACAGTAACGACTGACAAATATCTTCAAATGACAGCCGGGACGGCGGCTCAACGTGCTGTCCAGACAGGGTTGCTTATCCTTGAAAAACCACTGCCGCTCTTATTACCAAGCCTTAAGAGGAAACATGCGCGGCGAGACTGACATGTGTGGCCGCGTCAGTGACTGTCAGTGATAGATGTCAATCCTGACACAGTTCCTGACACAAACAAAACAAACCATAAAAACAAAACAACAAACAAAAAACTTAATACACACAAAATTGGAGGAGAAAACAGGCGAGAGCAAAGCCTTGAATTATGACTTTTTACATACAAAGTCTCGCCGCCCGCACTTCCTCTTAATTACAAACTTATCACTAAACATGCTTTAACAAACCGTACAAATATGAAGCCAGAGCAGCATTTTTCTATTTATTTACCTGAGACAGAAACAAAAATAGTATTTTAATTGCCGTATACACATTGCTATTTGGCACTGAAACTAAAAATAAAATATTGAGCAGTAAATGGATATTCAATTTGAAACTGATAAATTGGGAGCAAGTACCAAGGTAACATAACAAACAAGATGTATTATGTATAACATCGGGGAAGTTTGACAACTTATGATAAGTTTATGTAGGTGTGCCCGTCGGATTCTGCCCGGTCATCATAACAATCTATTGACCGGAGATTGGAGGTCGGGATTGAGATTTTCTTGCAACCCGCCAACCCTCACATTTGTGTAGTATAATTATGCAATGACCCGTACAAATTCCAATATGCTGGTATCTCTATAGTCTTGCTTTGAATATGTTTTTATTTAACCCCGTATCTTATAGCTTTGATTATTTCTGGTTTGATTTATACCTATTAATTTTCAATACAAAGATAATAAAGATGGATTTTATTACAATAATACAAAACCACACAAAGACAAAGAACTCTTTCATTATTTTACTTATAAATATTTTTTATAATCATTAAGAAGAAAAATGTTAAACCAAAATCACAGAATACAAGGATTATTATGAAATCCGAGCGCTTCAATCGGCCGCCATCGGGCGCCAGTTTATTACCTCCAAAATTGGCCCGAAGGAAATTATCGAGGCTTTTAATTATTCATACAAGAAGGGTCGGTTTGGACCAGGACTTCATAAGATTCGGCACGTCGCCGAAAGACGAGCAGAATCAATACGCAATCAAACTGTCGGCCGCAGAGTTAGCTGCAAATATTTTCCCATTCACAATTGTGGAAGTTGGTGAGGCCGCGGGGTGACGTAATTTGATTTCGAGTAACGCCCTAAATTATTTACCATTTCCATTTCTGGGTCCAACGCCTCCGCCTCGATTAGAGTTTGCACTTTCTACTATTGTGAGCCGCTTCATTTAGATCATTCTCTTTGGTCGTATTTTGATTAATTTCGGTGACCTTTGATCTGACCATGATCGCTTTTAGATCGTATTGCTTTAGCCCATATTGGTTTTGTTCAACGACGTGGAGTATAAACGCAACATAAACGTGTAGGTTAATATAATACATTAGCTTTTGCCCGCGACTCCGTACGCGAAGGAACCTGTACGCCAAATTTTAGCTTTCTACGATCAGTAGTTTCGGCTGTGCGATACAAGATACAATCAGTCACTCAATCAGTCAGTCAGTAACAGAAGAATTTTATAAAACTTGTAACATAATAAACGTAATACCTCTTGAGGGGTCAATATACTCATGATTATGAACTACTATACTATGGGACCAATCCCGAAATCGCGAAATAAAAATCAGCTGTTCAGTACATTTTATCGAGTCATGCGCACTTAAATGTGTGGGAGAGTCGATTTTTTTTTTTTCACGATTTCAGTGTTGGTCCCATAGTGAAAGTTGTTCATAATGATGAGTACAACGACCCCTTAAGAGGTGTTGCGTTTATTCTGTTATACGTCGTATAAAATTCTTCCGTCAGATAAGATTTCCAAATAATATCGGACACGTTATATATGTTACATGTTTTCTTTATTCACATAAACAAAGAAATGAAGACGATACAGTGAGGTGAAAACTTGTGTGACGTCACTTGTAAGTACAATTTTTACAGAATAGTGACGTCACAAGCCCCCACTCCTGCTATTTGGTGCGTTTTACCATCGTAATTTTTTATTGATTTTTAGGGTTCCCAACAAAAAACGGAACCCTTATAGGATCACTCGGGTGTCTGTCTGTCTGTCTGTTTGTCCGTCTGTCACAGCCAGTTTTCTCCGGATCCACTGGACCGATTCTGTTGAAATTTGGTACACATATGGACTTCTGTAACCCAAACATGGACGTGTTACGTAAATTATAAAATTTTAGTATGGGTGTCACTTTTGGGAGTCAAATTAAAAAAAAAAAAATTTTTGAAAAATTTCGTGTTACATATCAAATGAAAGGGCTTACTGTGTGGGTTTTAATAATATTTTTTCATAATTTTAAAATAAACGGTTTTGATGTTATTAAAGAAATTATACGAAAAAATACCATTGCCCCCACTAATCTCCGGAACTACTGAGCCTAAAATTTTGAAAAAAATTATAAACAGTCTATATTGTTAAAATAACATGCTAAAACCCTTTGCACACGAGTCCGACTCGCACTTGGCCAGTTTTTCGATAGTCTGACGACTACATAAAATCGTATTAGAATCGTATTTTTTTTACTCGGGCATATCCCTATTGACGGCACGGGGTTTTCTTTATAAACTCCAATTTAGCTGCAATGAGATGTGATATCGAGAAAAGAATGTAGAATAGAAACGGTATACAATCGAACACAACTATTCCATTCTAATCAAAGCAAAGAGGCCGGCGTGAGCCCTCATCGACGGTGCTGCGGAGTGCGGATCTGTACGACTACGACTGTTCGAGAACAACTGATTTTTTTCAGTTCCATGCATAAAACATGAGCATGATTACCTCACAACCTAGTGCTCAGTTCTTAGAACTACTTCATACATGTATGTAGTGTCATGCTATCCTAGTCCGTTGTCGAGACACTCGTAATTCGATCAGGCTTGAAAAGAACAAAATGAGTATCTTATGGAGTGCTACATAAAACTAACAACTAATCGAATATTAAGGCAAGTTATGTTTCGTAACAAGAGCATATAAGTATGTTTATTAAGTTCGTGAAGATATGAGCTAAGTCAGCGTTACTTTCCTAACTCCTAACTTGCTCCTTTGACGCTCAGTTTATTTGTGTTTGGTTTGAAAGAAGACTTTTTATAACCGAAACTTTTTCGAAGAGGTAAACGGGCCGTTCGTGATTCATATTTTATATATTATTTATTACATACCTACTATTAATAAGCCACACATCGACGCTACCCGGAACTTTAAACGGTACAGAACAAAATGCTTGTATAATTCCGACTTACGGGATCAAAGAAACATTGGTTATATCCATTGGAACACACATTTTTATACTAAATATAAATATTTTCTTCGCGGAATTAAAAATACCCATCCACTTAAGTATCGTTTAAAATAAACGTTATTCATAAAAATGGGTTCAGAACTTGTATGGAAAACAGTAGGTACCTCTACCTAAGAAGCTCAAGCTAAATATTGCAACTTGCTAGTCGCTACGCGGGTACCAGGGCAGCATGCAACAGCAGAACGCAATTACTGCAAACAAAGGGACAAACATTTGTAAACAGTATAAATGGAGGCGGAACTCGGAAGCACAGCTCTAATGTCACCTATTTATTTAGTTCGTCGCCTCCAGGCGCTGCGTGTGTCGCCGGCGCCGCTGCTCGGATTTCCCATGGGTCCCCATTATTAATACTTCGATTCGAAATGGATTTATTTTCAATATAATGGGGATTCAATGCAATACGGTACGACGTGACTTATACGCCGTCGGAAATAAATTCAATATGTAGGGTAGTCGTTTCAACGTTCACAAATGGACGTAAATGAGAATAACACCAATAAAGAAGTATCTTGCGTATAATCTGATTAGAACAAGTGTTTGAGACATCTCATAATTTCAAATGACATTTTTCCTTGGTACTAAGGCAGCATACACCATAGAAACCTTCATCACATCATCTAAATTCGAAAAGACAAACGACTGTATTCGTGACAATTTTAGAAGTCAGATTTGATAGCAGTATACAACATTGGTTTACTAGTACCTAAGTATGAAAGAGACTTAGTGGTAAAGACTTTTGAGATTGCCACGAATATAGAACCAGAACCAAGGTCGGTTTATGCCGATTCGATACTTTTGATAGAACGGCTTTTTGATTTTTACTATCAACATTCAAAACAATTATTTCAAACAAACATTTTACATTATCTGCTGCCAGTTATATTTCACAACCAATACGTGCAGTTACCAGAACTTCATGCCAGCAGAGAAGTTTTTGAAGTGAAAACTTCTTTAGCGGCGTTGAGCACTTTTTCTGTAATGGGTATAAAATCTTAAACTCGCGTCAGGACACGTGACCTGATCGAAAAAGCGTAAGACGGACTCGCGTCAGGGTCACGTGATGCTGATCGAAAAAGCGTAAGACGGACTCGCGTCAGGGTCACGTGATGCTGATCGAAAAAGCGTAAGATCGAGGGGAAGGGAGAGGAACTAGTATCTCCCACTCTTTCTACCGTGCCTGAGTGTGCTGCTCCGCTTAGGCGGCACAGGGCGCTTGCGCGAATGTCCGTCTGTGTTTATGTACAGCGTGCCACGCGTATCCAAGGATACGAAATTACGGAATTACGAAATTATGGATGAAAGTTGATTTTTCTAAGAGATAAAAATTAATGTAATATATAAATAAATAACGATATAATTTTATGAATAATAACATGTAAATTGTCATATTTGTGTACGATAGCGCAATAAATAAACATTGTATTCTACCTCATAAATGATAGTATTTTTGTACTTATAATTAAACACAACGTTATTTTTTGTTGTTTTTATGGTTCGTTTTGTTTATGTCAGGAACTGTGTCAAGATTGACATCTGTCACTGACAGTCGCTGTCGCGGCCACACGTCAGTGTCTTTTTGTTTATTTTGTTGTCGGTGGTTTGTCTATGATGTGACCGCGACAGTAAGGATGTATTATTTACATGTTTTCACTTCTGCCGGCACTCCCGGAGTGCTACCGGTGTTTTTTTTATCAAGGGATTGGAATGCAGTCAATGGCAGTCTGAAAATAAAAGGTTTTGACACAATACTAGGAGTGTTCGCAACGACAGTAACTAAAGATTTAATGTGATTGTTCTAAAAAAGCGGACATCACCACATAGTATAAAACAATGTCGATTCCCGCTATCTGTTTGTCCCTATGAATGCTGAAATCTTTAAAACTAAACAACGGATTTTGATGCGGTTTTTTTAATAGATAGCTTTTTTTATGCTATTTATAGGCTCGCGTTTGACCACTATCTCACCTGATGGTAAGCGATGATGTGGTCGAAGATGGAGCACGCTTGCCTAGAAGTAACCTATTCACTCTTGACTTAAATACTCCCAGGTTATAGCTATCAGGAAACACAGACTCCGGCAGGGAATTCCACTCCTTAGCTGCACGCACTATGAATGTGTTCCCAAAACGTTTTGTGCGCGTGGGTGGGATGTCCACCATGTACCGGTGGCGCATCGCCGTTCGTCTAGTGGTCCGATGATGGAACGGGCTTGGCGGAATCAAATTATGCAATTCCGTCGCACGTTCCCCAAAATGCAACCGGTAGAAAACCGACAGGCTAGCAACTCGTCGTCGATGCTCAAGACTTTGGAGCTTCGTCGCGATGAGCCTATCGTCGCCGATGATCCTCTTGGCTCGTTTCTCAATTGACTCAAGGGTATCAAGCTGGTATCTGGCAGAGCCGTCCCAAAGATGAGAGCAGTACTCCATACATGATCGAACTTGCGCTTGATAGAGTTTGAGCAGCTGTTCCGGCGTAAAGTACCGTCTCACCTTTGCTAAGATCCCCAAACTTCTTTGCAGCCACTTGAGCTTTTGCCTCTATGAAAGGGCCTAAATTAAGGGTAGATGTTAATGTAACCCCAAGAAGCTCAAGTTGGTCGGTTATCGGCACGGTTGCACCTCGGAAAGATGGAGCTGGGTGGAATTGGCTCTGTTTAGCGGGAAATAGACACGCTTGGGTCTTAGCAGCATTGAACTTGACCAGATTGGCATCGCCCCATTCTGAGACAGCCTGTAAGGACACGTTCAAGCGCTCAACCATAGCCTCCCGGAGAGACCGGATCCGCGACCCACCAGCTCGTGCGTCGGACACGTATCTCTCAGCAACAATGCTGTCGTCTGCGTACCCAAAGGTACCTGGTTTAAGCAGATCATTAATATGCAGCAAGAACAGTGTTGCCGAAAGCACCGACCCCTGAGGATCCCGGCATTAATATCCAGCAGTCCAGACGAGCAGCCATCAATGACCACTCGTATAGACCGATTCCTCAGGAAATCCGCGATCCAATCACACAATCCGGCGGGCAGACCGAAGGAAGGAAGCTTACTAATAAGGCTATCGTGCCAGACCCTGTCGAAGGCCTTCGAGATGTCAAGGGAGACCGCTAGTGCCTCCCCGTGCTTCTCTATGGCCTCACTCCAGATGTAAATGGCATACGCAAGAAGATCCCCAGTAGACCGATTTCGGCGGAATGATAAATTATAAATGATCCGTATTGTCGGTCACTAAGGACATCATTCGCTTCTAGGTATGCCAGGAGCTTATGATTCAGCACGCGTTCCATACTCTTACAGAGTATGGACGTTACTGAGATAGGTCTATAATTCGACGGGTCAGCTCGACTACCTTTCTTGGGCACGGGCTGCACGTTAGCTTGCTTCCAAGCCTTTGGCATTTTTCCAGTCTCAAACGAAAGGCGAAATAGGCGTGTCAAGATCGGAGACAACTCAGGCGCACAAGTCTTCAGCACAACTGCCGGTATCCCGTCGGGGCCACTAGCCTTGTTCACGTCTAGGTTACGCAGTACCCTACGGACGTCCCTCTGATGAATGCGAATGTTCGACATACTCGACTCGCATCCAGCAGGAGAAGCAGGGGGCTCCGCGCCACCAGGATCCAGACGTAAGATTCCGCAAACAAAGAAGCAAACAAGTTCGCTTTCTCCTCAGCGGAGTGGGCCAGCGTCCCGTCGGGACTCAGCAGTGGTGGTAGTGAGGGGCGGCAGAAGGTCGATTCGACCGACTTAGCCAGGGACCAAAAAGCCTTACTACCTGCTGGGTATGAAGAAAGTTTGTTCCCTATTCGGCTAATGTGGTCAAATCGAGCCCTCCGCAACACCTTCTTGCAGGACTTGGCAGCCCTGTTGAAGGCTCTCTTCTTCTGACTCACATCATTTGCTTTGCGCGTACGAGCGTCGCCCCATGCTAGGTACGCCGCGTACTTAAACGCATCAGGGCGATGGCACTAGGCACCAAACCATGGACGAGCTTCGCCAGACATTGTTACGTCAGAGAACGGAATGTAGTACTCCATTCGCCTCCGCAACACATCCGTCACGGCGTCCCCGCACGACGAAGCATCAGTCGAAGAAAAGCAAGTAGGCTGCCAAGGGTAACATGCGAAGAAAGATCGCATGCCATCCCAATCTGCTGACCTGTATCGCCATACCCGCCGGGTGCCTCTTGGGCTAGGATCGGGCGGGGAGTAGACGGACACAGACTTCACCAGACTGTGGTCCGAACTATCCAGTGGTGAAGAAATCGTCACCGAGTAGCGGTCTGCATCAGTTGTCAGCAAAAGGTCCAAACAATTGGCAGTGTGCGAATCAACATCCGGCACCCTCGTTGCCCCCTGGACCAGCTGGGTAAGATTTATCGCTAGCGCTAGCTTTCGCGTCTCTCGTCCAGCATGGTATGTGCACTGGTATGGGAAGAGCCACTCCTGATGGTGGGCATTGAAATCCCCCAGTAACACCAATTGGGCAGAAGGGTAACGCCGCTGAGCCGCATCCGCCGCCTCACTCAGGTGCTGTATGAGCCCAGTTGTCTCCAAATCACCGCTGTGCGAACGGTAGACACAGGCGTAGACAATTTTGTCCAGGCCTGTGTCCACTGCAACCCACAGCGTTGAGAACTTGGAGTCTTCAAGGTTTCGGAGACGCCGATAGCAGATGTCGTCCCGGGCGTACACACATACGCCCGCGCGTGGTCTAAATTGGTGCTCCAGGGTAAACCCTGGGTAAGACAGATATGACACACCTGACGGACACCCGATCTGCGTCTCCGACAGAAATAAGAGCGCTGATTTCTCCGTCTCGAGGTGGTGATGGACTGCGGCGAGATTTGAGTGCAGACCTCGTATGTTGGAGAGGTGCACTTTGTGCGAGAGGGAGTGCTGCCGCTGTACAGCTTTTCTCTTATTTTTCCTGTTCATTTTGTTATTTGAGTGAAGGAAGGAGAGGAGAAGGAAGTGAAATGAGGTTCCATGCTGCTAACCTTCAGGCACACTCTGGCAGGACGGCATCATTGGTGGACCAGCCTGGAGACTGCGGGGACGCCCGAGCCCCCCCGGAAATGTCCATCGGGCCCTAGAGTGATTCTGGAGGAAGGTTTTAGTGTATAATTTGTCAAGGTTTTGTCTAAATTGGCTGATATATGAAGAGACTGACGAGTTAGGAAAAAAATGATCTAAAAATCTTGACATCGCGTGCGGTGCGAAAACTATTGATGATAGAACAAAACGATGTACTACAGTTTTAGATAACACATCAATACCTACGAAAAAGTCTGCGATAGCATCTGTCTATCTTTTATAGTTGACTCACAATAACCATTTTTATGATATTCAAGTTTGATATAAAATACTGCTTCATTTGCAGAGGTGTTTTCACCAATATAGTACAAATCCTTATCTTAATATATATGTTAAATCTTGAGTTTTTAATTTAGAGCAAAATTGCCGTTCACACCATTTATTTTGGATAAATATCTTAGGAGATATCTCAAAATTAAAGTAAGTCGCGCACCCAAATGATTATAACGGAGGTAGAGATGTCCCGAACTGGTAGACACCTGAGAGCAGACGTCGTTGACGGTTGTCTATTGCACTTTTTATTTCTGCCTGAGCCACAATATTATTGATTCTGGTAATTAGATGTTCACTTTGCTAGTTTGGGCTAAATAAAAATTTGCACCCGTGCGAAGCCGGGGCGGCTCGCTAGTATAAAATAAGTCCTGCTTTGTTCAAAGTGTCCAGAAATAGCAAGTAAAGAAATATAGACTCACGACTCATAAACCCATTGACTACACACATAAGGTACATTTGGCAAGTCTTTGAAAACCTAACCTAACTTAAAAAGAGCTTTATATTCTCAAGTTGAAAGGGCAAAAAGTTTTCGCGGAGTCACACCGTAAAACCACTTTGGGCTAAGTTTGTCGTTCGATAGAAAATAAAAACGCCAAATCATTCGATGTACCGGCTAAGTAAAAACAACGTGTTTGAAATTAGATCCACCGGGGCCTGGCTCGGCTCTAATGGCACCTCCATCGGAAATATATAATCCGTAATTACTTTTCTCAAGTGTACAGGGAGATTTCAGAAAATCCTTAATGAAAAGTATTGGATGTGTTCCAGGAAGGCTCTCGACGAGTTTTTATAATTATTTTTAGTACCTATCTAATTCCATTATGTAATGATATTTGAATTGGAAGAAAATTTAATGAATTAATGAATGTATAATAATTAACGTATAATTAATGAAATCCTATTTGGTGCAATTTTAATGTTTTTTTGTTTTGTTACTAAGTTATTTATTAGTTAATTATCGTGAGTGATGTAATAATTTCGTTATGTACTGTTTTTTTTTAATAATGCTTTCTAGTGGCACTCATTACCAAATATTTTAATTATTAATACGTGGATAATGTAGTGGGCTGCAATATTGTTTTACTGTACCCGATATATTTTTTTTTATTAAAATTTTATGTTGTAGCTGTTTGTTGTCCCTTATCTAAGAACTAACTTTCTCATTTCAGGCACAACATTCATGCAACTTAAAAGTCGTTAGACATTCCTCTCCGAGAATGATGTTCACGTCAGTTTACTAAGACAATATAATAATTGATGAAACTATGATGGAAATGTTCAGAAGCTCCCGGTGAGACATGCCGCCCTGGTGAGCGGTGCGCGCGGCGGCTTAACTTGCACAACTAGTTAACATTCCGGAACACAATAAATTGCGCGAATTCCTTGTCATAACATAACTACTTACTTCAAGATGAAGACCGGCGAGCTTTGTGAAAATATCTGTTTACTTTGAGGTCTAGGCTAACAGAGCAGGGTTTTTGTAGTTTATTATAATTACTAGCTTCAGCCCACGACTTCATCTGCGTAGATTTTGGAGCTGGCACGCAACTTCTTTGTCTCATATTCTTTCCCGGAGATACATCTTCATGATTCTGGTCTCCTGGTACTTGTGAATCTTTCGCTTACATATAATAGCGATATTTTGGAGCAGTTTGTGATTTTAAATCGAAGGCGAGAGCTTATGCTTGTACACAGATATAAATGTCATGTGCATAAACAGCCAGAGGCGAGCCAAATCGTTGAGCCACTGCGTCAATTGATCCGCCGACAATTTAGATACCGCCGCCGGCAAATAACCCGCCCGCGGCCAACTGAACCAAATGGATGTATCTCCATGTTTAGACAACAAACATAAACGGAACAAAGGTACCATAAAGCGCCAACTAATTTAAAATATCTATATTTTAGCATACATTAACAACATTAAAGGGATATGGAAGCCACTGAAAATTAGCTATGAATAAAATTAAGAGTCGACCTTTCATAACAATAACGTTGACGTGACGTGTTTACGGTCTGTTGGAGCAATTACCTAGGAACCTGGATGTAGCCGCGCAGCGAAAGGGTTGCCAGTAATGGGAAATGAAAAGAAAACACCGGAGATAGTCGCAAGTGGGTGTGCTAATGGAGGGCAACCCTTTTGTCGGCGACACAAAGAGTAGGCGCACGAGAGTGCACAGCTTTGTGTCGTGACGGACATGCCGCCGCCTGCCCCGTCCGTAGTGCGTCCCAATTGACGTGGCACGGACGAAATGTTTTATATTAGTCAATTAATCTCTATCGCCTCCAAGTTATTTGCCGCCACGAGACTAAATTCGTTGAATTATGTAAAAAATAGACATGGAGGTTTTATGGTGTTCAAAAACATAGACTTGGAGTGAGCTCAGTGTTTCCCTTGATCAATTGTCCATGTCATAAACGTCAAAGAAAATTCCAAAAGTAAGTACAAAATGAACCGTCATTTGTTGATCACATTATTAACAAAGTTACCATCAAATCTTCCTGAGCCGCGGTGTTGAGAGTGTTAGGTACTTTAAATTATTATCGACTTGAAGATGTTTAATATTTTGGCTCATTCCTGATAATTCTTAAGTTGGGGTACCGGGGTAACAGTCGCTTCCGGCAGTAGCTCCCTCCCTCCGCCTCCCTAGATACAATGTTTTATTCATAATCTAAGTAAGAACTCCCAAAACACCGATTTGGCCGGAGTCCATTAAAATCCCGTTGGAGTGAATTTAAATCGTACCGAGCCAGTGTCATCCGCTCGCTACAGACGTAGGTGCGATACCATTGAATTGCCCAGTTTCTTTTTTATTTTTCGTAGCGTTTTGCCTTAGTTAAAAATCAGAATTGCTAATTTGCATTGGGGTATCTCTTGCGCACCGTTCTCTTTAATAAGTATTTTTCAGGGGATACTAATTGGTATAATGTCTGCGTCACCAGCCCCGTGCTAACTAGCTGTAAATATACGAAGTACCCATTGACTGTGTAAATACAATCCTCTTTCCTCAAACGGGTCTTCTATATGATTTTACTTTGCAAATCAACGCTTCCTGGCAATAAATTTATGTAAAACCTTAAGCACTTTGAAGTACCCTTATTACGACACCATCATGGTATCAAAAATAAATACTTGTTTCAATTAAAGCCTATTCAAAGAGCTTTACCGTTACAGGCTTTTTACAACGCCGTTACTTACTTGAGACGTTAAAACATGGCGGCTCTCGTTAAATATGTACTAGGGAATCATGAAGAGAGTGGAACAATGAAATATTCAAGTATTCCATCGTACGGAGCCCTCATTTGAAATAATACAAAGTATGAGGCAACAGCAAGTCCAAACCGTAATTACTTTTAGACCTCATCATGTTTCTTAATGAATTCCTAACGAACGCTACTTATTGTTTACGAATTCTGTATTTCTGTTAGTTGTAAGCCAGACGACTGTTTGAAGGGCAAAGAAAAGCTCGTTCAGAATGCTAATTATCTTTTTATTTACCTACCTACAACTTATAAATATAAGTACAAGATTGATATACGAGCTTATTTGAAATTTAAACTCCGCAGTTTTATTAAAAAGGACTCGTAAAAGTTGTAGGCAATATCATTACCGCCGCGGTTGAGCCGCAGAGCAAATAAGTGCGGAATCATTAGGTTGAACCTAAATAAAAAAAAAAACTTCCATGCTAAGTGAAAGCGAGTGTCTACCGTAAATTAATGAAGCGGCCTTCGAGTGGCAACTTTGTCGATAAATCAAGCAAGTTCACTCGTATCTCATGGCTGTTACCGAGCGCTAAATATACTCCCGTACTTGTGTCGCCCAAACAAACGGACTCCTACTGAACACAAGTGTCGCTAAGTTGTTTAGGCAGCTTAGATACACAGGCAACACTGATTACGATAGGTACCGCAAGGCTATAAATAACATTACTTTCTTGAAGCAAAGCTATCGTCCGCAGTAGATCGGCAAACCCTAAGATAAAGATGATACTTCGTCTTTCTGCTACCCTAATAAATTAATGAAATGGTGAGAGCGTTTAACACGTGACCACTTTACCTTATTTAATCGACCCTGTTAAGTACATATCGACAACACGTGTTTTTCCCAACGACCCGAGATGTTTACCTGGTCCGCCTGAGCTCACTGTCACGTCTCGCGTCCGAACATTTAATAAATATATTTGCAGTGAACGGTAAAGGGTAAAGTAACAAGACGAGAGTAACGAATCTTCTTTCATTCTGAAATCATGAAAATGTATGAAGTCTAATAAGAAAAAGGTTACATTATTATTTATTGATAAGCTCCAGAGCAAATAAATATGAGTACGTGAGCTCTCTGACTTAGATCTCAGAAATATTTTAGTGCAATACGGTAAGAGCAAACAAAAATATGATCCCGTGTAAAGGGAAGTACATACATAATGCCATTCATATTTGAAAAACATCTCGTGAGATGTTCGGGTGTCTGTCACGAAATGTTATGCTTTTAATGTTTCACAATGTTGTACGGGCACACCGGCCGACGCTCGCGACCTCTCACGGAGTTCATATGCAAGATTTTTTCGATACCTTTGGCTGTTCATTTGAGAGGAATGCGCCAGTAACTCATATTACCCATTCCAGATACTAACTTCGTTCAACGTATTCAGCTTCTCAATCTATATCTATACTAATATATAAAGCTGAAGAGCTTGTTTGTTTGTTTGCTTGAACGCGCTAATCTCAGGAACTACTAGTCCGATTTGAAAAATTATTTCAGTGTTAGATAGCCCATTTATCGAGGAAGGCTATAGGCTATATATCATCACGCTAAGACCAATAGGAGCGGAGCAGTAATGAAAATTGTGACGCGGACGAAGTTGCGCGGGTCAGCTAGTATATGATAATCAGAAATAAATTACATTGGAAGACATGGCGCTATGAGCACCTACTGCGCTCTTAGTCAAGTTATCGGTTCGTTTATATAGTACATTTGATTACTTAGTGAGACAATTGCGACCGAGTCCTGATTTCTTCAGATCTGCAACGTATTTATTTTCTTTCTTGAGATAATTATTTTCTTGGTGTTCTAGCTACGGCGCGGTCCTTCAAGCCAAGACAGATATCACTTTTCTCCTCATAAGGATCTTTTCCCCTAGATATATAGCAAAATAGTGAACCTGGCTACGTCACCGTCGTCGGCGCACCCAAGCATCTTCCACTAAGTTGCCAGCATATAAATTTTTACCCCGATTTATTTTTCCACGTACACGACACACATAGCTGTCAGAAGCATTATGAAAAGATACCGGCAGCCCCAGAATGACGTGTTACGGTATTTCGTTATTTTCACAAAATTACGAATATGTATTTTGTTACCTCCTCCGCGGATTTACGCGCTCAGATTTTTATTATAATTATGGAGGTATTCCATTCCTTGGAAACGTGAAAAGAATATCAAGACCAAACTGATGAAATATTCATAAAACATTGACAGTCAATTGTGATACGTAAAATCCTTTGACATTTAAAAAATAACTCGAAAACCGTTTGCAAGAGGATTCCTGAACCTGAATTTTCAGCAAGGTTTTGTTAATTGAAAACTAGTCAATAGTCATACTTACCTACATACATAGGTGTACGAGTACGAACGGCCAACTTTTGTCCGAGGTTTTTGTTCGACCCGTCGATCCAACACCGAAACAAGCTGTCATTCAACAGAGCATTTGATCCGGTACTTCGCAGTACGTTTTTGATAGGGATATTCGTCGAAACGCAGCGCCGAAACAGCGTCCGATTGAAAAATCAACAACGCTGTACGAAATTTCACAATCGTGACAAGTTCGAACGAACTTTGACGTTCGGATTTTAAAACATTTTAGCCTGCAGAATTTTAATATGACAAAGAACCACAGTGAACAGAGTTCAAATGTAGGGGAAAATGTCAGAAAATGTTGAGCGAGTACCAGGTGAACAGGAACTTAAAAAGCTTAACTCAATTATGGCCGTTTGGAACGCGTCGAGTCGCTCGTGGCTTCACGCTTACTTGCTCAACAACCTCTTTGCACATTTTTAATGTCCAGGCTATTCGTCTTTATTGTGCACTTCTTTGAGATTTCGAGATTTCTTGTACTCTATTAAATTTTAATGTACATTTATTCACGGAGTGAATTTTCTGATTCTAAGAATAGGGTAAGTGGATTTCTTTACAAGGTACATTTAATTTGAGATGAAGTCCTTCGACATTTTGTGTGTTTGTGTGTGTGTGTTAAAGTCTCCTCACTTAAGCACAACTGCTGATTGTGCTATTTTATTTACTAGCTTTGCTGGCTTATTTTTCCTAGTAGGTATACCTATTCTTATGTTAGTCGACGTAAATATTTTTCTAGCACGTGAAGCTATCAGAATCAAGAATAATGTTATAAAGATGCTGGCTGGGCGTTAAAACGTGCACAGTTTTACCATAGAGTTCCGTGCTTTTGTTTGAATGAATTCAGTTTGCAACGAGCTGCTCATGAATAAGGTAGGCGGAAACAACGTGTAGAATTCACATTCACCGATTTCCTCTACAAGGTAAATAGTGTGCCTACTTATACAGTAGGTAAGGTACGAGGGAAGCCTTAAAAATGTTCGTATCATTACTATTTTTGGTAGAAAACAGAGGCAAAGTAATATTGACTCCCAGGTTAATATTATATGGACCCCCCCCCCCCGGCCAAAAGCGCGCTGACAACTCGCGACACAAAGGAAGGGTCTGATATGATAAAATAATCCAATACGACGTACATACACCCACACAGACACGCGTAGTTACTGTCGAAGGATTACTTGTTATATACATCGATAGTATTAGTCTCGTTAATAACGAGTTATTATTGGAAGCGCGCTCCACTGAATACGCGTGATTCCTGACATCGACGGATGTAATTAACGATATTTAGGTGTCGAGAGCCTGCGCCGGCACAAGTGTTTCTGCGACATAATATGTTATTTTAGACGTGTATAGTATACGGACCGGAAACAATCACGACGTTGATGTTTTATTACGTGGGAAGTACTCTCTTTATGAGACCTTCACGGATTAATGAACCTTCAGCGACGTAGTTACTTTATATCACGTTGGAAAATGTCCAGAAAAGTGTTTAACTTAGAATTATACCCAAAGACAAAGCTCACAGTCATCGTCCATTATCTGTGTCGGCCTGAGACACTCGTCTACAAATACAGTTGAAAGATACAAACAGCGCGTATTATCCTAAAAACAATATTATCTAAATAGGCGGAGTTAATGCCTCGGGTAATTTCTTCGTTCATTAATAACTGACAAAGTTGCTCGCCTCTGCTAAGCCCCTTGTCTCGCGTACTAGCCGGGCTCCGGCCTCATGGCGCCCGGATCCTGGCTCGGGGTGAAATTGAACTCAATTCCACTAAACTTAAAGCTCTAGGTCGGAAGACTGTTTAAGCACATAATCCTCTTTCCGAGCCATTTTCTTAGGAATACATAAAATTAATACCTTACATGGTTTGAAATCGTCTTCAATTATGAACTGATCGCTCGTGTCACCTTAGCACCCGAACAGAACGGCTCATTAGGCTTCAAAGCAAGCGTTACAGAATTATCTTCATCTTATTAATCTAATTTATGATTAACGAAACCTTTTAATTAAGATTAAAAATAGGCGGATTACGTCAGACAAAATGATTTTGCAACGCTGTTTATGTGAATCTGAGTCGCGAGCATTGGGACAGCAAAAATTTGGTACTCACCGAAAAAGCTTTGAGGAAAACGAGGCACTGTATGATGCCCTCCATGGTGTCACCAGTGAGGCAGAAGGTGCCGGTCAGGTGCCTGCCCTTCTTGTCGCCGATGGCGGGCGCGGCGGCCAGGCTGGCGTGCACCAGGGCTCCTCGCGGCCGAGCGTCTCTCGTGGCTCCCAGCACGCCCGGCAGCGGAGCGCCTTCCATGAGCCTCGCCAGCGGGTCCATGCCCGCGAGCTAACACACCATCGTACTGCCCGCACTGCCTCACTTATTCATCAAATTAACAATTCACTTTGTATTGTTAACGTTACAAATTTTATTAGCTTTTAGAAGATAAATAAAACTATTTTAATTCATTTTTCGGGGATTACTTGAACTGAATCAAAGTACCAGGTCATCAGATCGACAGAGGAGGTTTACGGACGTGTGATGACGTCGATGCGCGACGACACTGACTTGACCGACGGGGTGATGGTGCGCGCGGCGCAGAGGCTCTTGCACTCCTCGCACTGACACTTCTGATACTCCGGGTTCCAGCACTCACTGTTCAGCAGTATCGTGGCGAACGTGTAGATCAACACGGCCATTCCAACTATTATGTATACTTCCATGCTGCACGCACACTTTTTGGCACACTAATTGGCACGAGATTTACCTTTCAAGTTCAATTAAACAATGGCGTGCAATAATTGTTGCAAGTGTTACAACATCAGTGGTGTTTGCCGTCCGCATTTACGTGTGTGCCGAATTAAATGTATTTAAGCAGAATATATTAATAAAATCGAATTTGGGGTTGCTCATATATCATTTTTAACGGCATTTGTAGGAAACAAACGGCGTGCGGCGTCCAGCCAGAGCATTTATGTGGCGCTCCGATGATTTACATAGGACGCGTGGCGCCGCGCTGCCATTTAAATAGAATCATTCCAAACATCGGTGGCTGTTTTGCATACAAAAACTGTTCACAGCATTTTACACACGAATAACACAACCACACGTTTTAAATTGATCAAACAATTTAGCGTAATTTGTTTCCAAATCCCCTCTATCATTATATTTTTGCAATTCGGATTTCATATTTGGAAAGGTTCTTTACAATCAATGGCACCTCACCAAATACACATTTATTGTAACATCAAATAAATATGTTACGTTCATGTGAGGCGCGCGATCAGCAAACATTAATCTATTCTAATTATGTACAACCACAAAAGCTCTCAGCGATCATGATCATATACATGTGAACGAGTAGGTATCGACAGCGGTGTCCGGTGAGATGTGTAGGTACCAGGAAGGTATGAGTGCGGTGATATAACAACAAACTCATTCCCGACTGATTGGCGTCATTGTGAGACGGGACCGCGGGATTTTATCTCGTCACGTGGCGACGTTCAATCACGTCGTATTCAATCGAACACACACAGAAGCACGCACACACGCACACTGCTCCATTGTGTTATATATTAGCTCGTAGTCGAGGGTAGACGCGGACGATTTCTCAAAATATGTTTCGGGAGACCGACGTGACACAATTTTCAAGTTTTTTGTTGGTACAGTTACGTTTTAGTTATTTCAGCGTGTTGAATTACTCGCTAGAAATAATATTATTTGAGAGAACGCTGAATAAGATTAACATTATTTGTGGTTACTATGCCTACCAATAAATCAAAGGTGTACTTTTTTATTTCAGTTTACTGAAATCATTGAATCGTAAAAAGAAATCATATTTTTTTACTTGTCGTTATTTTCAGGATCACAAACGAAATTGTACCTAGTGTTCTAGCAAAATTGATTATTTCACTAATAACAGTTGAGCCCCGAAATTCAATTAACACAACGAAGTTTTTTTTTCTTTGTTCATTAATTTAATTAACGGAAACTCATTGCAAACAATTAATGAATGTTAATTTTGTACATTTGGTACTTAATTATGGTGCTATATTTTTGGCGAATTCCTCTTTAGCGGTACTGGGAGGTAATAATAGAGATATTTCCGTCCTGTTTCAATGGGTAGATTCTATTAAAGGTAACTGAACTTTCCTGTGTCATTGATATTTAGAGGCACAAAGGGTTTCTCCCAAAAATAGAATTTATAATGTCAGTACAACGTTTATATAAAACAACTATGCAATCAGATTCGTATCTGACAGTCTGGCTTTGCTCAAAGCTTTAGAGAACAAACAAACTAATATTTGAATGCCACCTTGCCTTGGAGAGTATATCACTGTCTAATAGAATTACCCTCCAGTGGATCAGGGAGCACAGCGGATCCCTAGGCAATGATGCCGCAGACGAACTTGCACGGAGAGGTTCCGAGATGGTAGTGCTCGGCCCGTACCCACTCCAACCCCTACCTTTCTCGCAGTTTCGCACATACATTCGCCAAAAATCGACTGGACTTCACAACAACAAGTGGTCACAGGCCGCAGACTACAGGCAGTCAAAAATGGCAATGCCAAGTCTAAATCCACGACTAACAAAACGACTATTCAGCCTAAGTAGAAATAACCTCAGAAAAATAGTACAATTACGAGCCATTGACCCCTAAACAAACATCTCTTTAACATCGGCGCCACGGTCAGTCCACTCTGCAGGGGCTGCTTTGACGTCGAAGAATCAGCCGCCCACGTGTATCCTGGAATGCGAGGCCGTGGCTACCCAACGTCAACAAATCCTCGGAACGGTGAGGTCGCCCCGCGAAGCTTGTGAGGCTCCCAGGAAACTTCTGTGCTTCTGGGCGGAGCTAGGCTGGCTAACGTAGCCAGGACACCTACGCACAACGGACCTAATGAGAGTATAAGTGCGGAAATTGGAGTCCCTAATCTATCTGTTTATATAACTCGGGACTGTTGCAAAGTTAATTTTTGAAAACTTGCATATCACTTCTTGTTAAACAGAAATATTGTCGGTAGTGAACACCTAGATACTTTATTATTGCAGAAACTTTAAAGCGATCACAACTTTCCAGAAATCCAGAAATATCTTTTCCAGCAATGAATATTCCTACTGCTAACATAATATTGCGCGCACAATTTGTAGAATTTCGCGTCGTCCTACGTAGAAATCGCAACCATGCAAAAGCTGAATCTGCCCACACGTTTCCTGGAAACCAGGCTATTGTAAACATAAATACTCGTAAATAGGATCTGATGTGAAGCCGTGTCCCGGCAGCAAGGTTGTAAGCGAAATCAATTAAAAAGTTCACCAGGAGATTAAAAAAAAATTAAAACATGTTACATGACAGTGACCTTTACGCTTCCACCAAAGATGTTGAGGTGGTGGCAATTTTTTGGGCCACTGAATCTAAGACACTGTCGTGCCAGCGGCAAGTAGAAAAAGAACTTACCACATTGTCAAATGGCCAATTTTTCAAGCGACAAAATACTTACATATAAAGAATTAACATTACAATTAGATCCCGAACCTCGATATTCTTTAGATAAAACTTATCTAAGAGCCTATGCACACGGCGTATTTTTAACGCGCCAACGTCGCACGTTTTACGAACGCGCGCAAACAGCGCGGTAGATATCGACCAAAAAGCAGTACTGTTTGCGTCTGAATTGGGTTTTTGGGTTTTAATTGCAATAGCGGTCGTCTTCAGCGCGTCGTCGGCGCATTTTAAAAACGCCGTATGCAGAGGCCTTAACCTCTGAGAAATCTTGCCTGTAGTAAGTCAGTTGCCTGTAAGCCTATCCGTTTGCTCGAGTGTGTACAACGTGAGTGCGTCGACACGTGTCGCATTCATCACGACGGCTACTAGTTACGTGCAGGCGAACAATGTGCACACGCCAGCGATACACAGCGAACTAGTCATATTACATACATTCATTAGGAACTAACTTGTGTTGCAATTAATCACGAAGAGTATTGATTTCTATCAATTGATACTATGACTTTCATAAAGAACTTGTTTTTAGGGTTCCGAAAAAAAGGAACCCTTATAGGATCACTCGGGTGTCTGTCTGTCCGTCTGTCACAGCCAGTTTTCTCCGGATCCACTGGACCGATTCTGTTGAAATTTGGTACACATATGGACTTCTATGACCCAAACACGGACACGTTACGTAAATTATTAAATTTTTAGCACTTTTGGGGTCAAACAAGAAAATAAAAAAAAAAGTTTTTTGAACAATATCGTGTGACATATCAAATGAAAGGGCTTACTGTGAGGGTTTTAATTATATTTTTTTTCATAATTTTAAAATAAATGGTTTTGAAGTTATTCAAGAAATTAGACGAAATATGACCATTCCCCCCCCCCTTATCTCCGAAACTACTGAGCCTAAAATTTTGAAAAAAAAAATGGAGATAATAGATCTTTACCTAAAGATTACAGGAAAACCTATTAGAAATCTGTAGTGTTAAAATAACATGTTAAAAAAATTTAATTCGTTCGGAACCCTTTGCACGCGAGTCCGACTCGCACTTGGCCAGTTTTTTAATAATCTTGCAGTTTAATACAAGTGTGTGGGTTTTTTTTTTCTAATTATTATACACTTGATTATGTTGAAAATTAATTCTTACTCCTAACACTGAATTTACTCATTAAAAGTTTATTTAGCACCGCAATGTAATTAATGAAATACATAATTCTAATTGATCATCACTTGAACAAAGATCTAAGCCGGCAGCGCAACAGTTCGGGAGAGGCCGTCACAGCGTTACGACGACGTTAACGAGAGATCCTTCATCTCTTTACATAAATATTTCTTCTGGAAGATTTAAAGCCGTTTAATCTTGTAATGTAAGCCTTTACAAATTTAACTTTACCCAAACTTTGACACGAGTAAGGTCAAGTGCTGTTTACCTTTTGAATTTCAGTTCCCTACCCCTCCCCCCGACCTCCGGCCGGAATAATATTTACACTCGGGAACATTTGCACAGTCAGCCAACTAAGTTTGTTTATACATCCGAGCACTTAGGCAATGCTAATTCTTAGAATTACATGAAAAAAACTAATTTAACGAAAACCAGGCAATAAGGAGCTTAAACAATAGGTTCTAAGAATTTCCCCCGGAAATTGCCCCCCGCGCGCCCGCGCCCAGCCATCCGACAATCTTTGCAAATCGTGCAATTACGGAATTTCAATCAAACATCTTACCGGACCTTAGACGTTCGAAATCGGGCTCTATTATAGGTCAAGAGAGGGTTGACATTGGTTTGTTGTGGTGACAAAGGGTAGGTAGTCCGTGTTAAGCGCGTTAAGTTGGGGTACTTTATGAGTACAACGTTAATGTGGTGTAAGCCGCGCCACTGTCATGTAGATTAGTAGTAACGCTGGCTGGGCGCTCGAAGGCGCTCGGAGACGCTCGGAGGAGTTCGGCGGTGCTCGCTGTGATACGAGATAATTAATGTAGTGGCGGCATCGATGTGATAAATAGCGTTCGTTTTGTGTGAGGCGAGCGATCCGTCAGGCGCTCGTCGCTCGTGCTCGTCTTGCCACCATTAAGTATTTATCTCACACGCTCGCGGCCCGCGGCGCCGCTCTTAACCTACAAACGCCGGGACGCCGCGTTGCCGTAAAATAAAATATGTATAACTAATACTCTTCGGATGGCAAATATTGTTACACGCTTGAATAATGAATTCGACACAAAAATGTGAGAACGAAGCACAAAATTTAATTTGAAAGTATTTGGAATTCGCGGACACGCCGCCTGAAATTGCATGTACGTATATTTCTATACACAATTTCTAGTGATGCTGAATAGTTTAATCCCGAAATTATTTGAGCGGAAATAAACTGAATATCGAGAAACTTTATTAAATTCATGAAAGTACCTTTGCACTCCGCCTTCTCATTAGTATTATCATTTCAGTATAAATGGTTACATTTCGTCGCAAAGGACATTGTAAAAATTGGCCTAAAAATCAACACGTACGAATCTTAGTTAATTTGTTATGTTCCTATTGGCCTAATTATAACCTCAAAATCCGAAAGCATTTTGGATTTTTTACAATTCTCAGAAGTGTCCGTGATTTTAGAAAACAGAAAGTAAATTCACGTCTTTGTTGATACTTAGGCGAACCATGTATGGACGCATAGCAATATTCTTTATTGAAAATAAAAACAAATTTGTGAAACAGTAACGGCAAATGGGTATTTTACTTTTATCAAAAGCACAATAATTGTTAAATTTTAAAACCATGAAAGACGTGTTTATGCACCTCTCACCCCATAACATTTATGCAGCGTCTCCTCAAGTCACGTAGAGTGTGCATTAAAAACATGTTGGTAAGCGCGCGTAAAACTGAAGTGATCGTAAAACGATATCATTGCTCTGATAATGCTAACGACGCCGGCCCGGCGCCTCCCGCGCCTGGATATGTACCTATATAGCCCAGAGCCGTGTAGCCGGGGAACACCGGGATCGGGTCGCGGGATTAGCAAACAAACAGACGGACTCGCATTAACATTTTAGTAGGATTACGTTTCTTGGGCGGTGGAAGCGCAAATGACGCGAAATGATCGCAACGTGTTTGTGTTGCTATCTGAAACTGTAAATGCTCCTTCGGTGTTCAAAGTTAGTGTGATCCCGTATCGCTGAGAATAACGCTGCGTATCGAGCGAGATCTATGTGAGATAAATTGATCTGTTGATAGAGAAAACTTAGGTACTATTGCCGTCTCTAAAGACAACAAACTGTCTATAAAACCTAACGCAAACCTAGGTTCTGGTACAAGACAATATAATGGGAGAAAACAAGCGCTCGGCATGAGATAAAATAACAAAGACAAACAAACATGGTGGTCCTAAGCAAACGGCGGAGCTTGCGGCGCGTGTCATCGGCGGCGGCGCCTGCGTAAACATCAACACTGCCATTGTGCCGCGCCAAATTAACTGTATTATGCCTTCAAGAAAACCAACGGCAAATACAAGACAACCAATGACAGACATTTCGGTCTTCGTATAAAAGCTGTAAGGAAATACTCGCATGAAACTACCAGGCAAATATGAAGCGAAAGGAGGTGTACAGAAATCAACTTATTTGTTTATCACTTGTAAACATAGCCGTGATCTTCAAAGAACGAGGTGGCGGAACATAATCGTTAGCCTAAATTGAGAATGAAACTTTTATGCGCCATTTAGTTGAAAAGCCTTTTATTCGGGCAGACAATCAAATCCCGGCCCTCGTTACCAAAGTCAGAAATTATTGTCACAAAAGTACTAGGCAACTACGATTTAAAGGAGCCGTTCAAATGGTTGATTCCATTAAACTTGTAAACAGTTCACTTTATTAAGTCTCTTCCATAAAAGCTATCTAGAAAATAGAAAGTATTTTCAACAAGTAAATGTTTCGCTCGTTGAATCGGGCCAACAGAAGGTGGTCTGTCAGATCATCAATCCAGGCGTCTCCTTGTTTTAGTACGAAGTGAGAAAATAGTGAAATAACGACATTGTTTACTATAATAGTGTCCCCAGTCGTAAGAAATGGCTGCTTTTTAACTTCAGTAATAAAAGTGTCACATTGTGTTCAAGGGCTTAGTCCTTACAAAAGTTTATGTTAAGCCGCGTGATTAATTCTGACGTTAAATAGGTATAAAGAGGAAAGTTGAGTTTCTTTGAATTAGAAATTAAGCGTTTCAAACTCTTTAGCAATAGGAATATAAATACAGATCGTATCTGAGCTAGGTACATTTGAAAGGACGTCGAAATATTCAAGCACTCAAAGCTCCCAAACACAAGATGTAGACGAAATCAAATATGAGATATCTGTTTACTAGGTTCTAGAAATACACTAATACAAAAGCTATCTCACATCAAAAACTTCAGACAACATCCAAGAACAAAACTGTAACTTAATCCGTAGTGAAAGTATGATTTCTTTCAAGCCGAAGCTAAATTCAAGTTTTTAAGCCTTCAGTGAGCTTGAGATATCGGATCCCACCTGATCTATTCATTCTCATCATTATACTTCAAAATGGATGCAGTAACTTTGCATTAGAATTTGGAAAATACACTCAGAGAAATATCTAGAGGCAGGTATGTTAAGGGTACTTTTAGTAACCCACATGTGCTGAAAACCTTTTCACAATGTTCATTAGAAAGTAAATGAGCTAGAAATGTTACCCGGCCGTTTCTTAATGAATACTGCTCTTAACTTCCACTGGCTTTCAAAGCGACCAATACCTTTAAAAGCCCTTATCCCAGTGGTAATTATATAAATATTTCTAAACCCGATTACCCTTAGCGTACCCAAGTGCGTCCCCAATTACGGGCTAATCTTCAGCTGTACTTGAAATCGATTCAATTCAAATCTCCACACTTAATTGCCGTCCGAAAAATTCAATCCGTTCTTTGTTCGTCATTAATTGTGCGAGCCACCCCCGCGCGGCACCATCCTCTCGACCCAGTTCTGCTGGAACACATAATTAAAGGCAGGAACTCTAAAAATCTCCCACAAAGAGCACAAAGGCGCAGTTTTAAAACCTACAAATGACGATCGGCGATGCGATGACGTCATGCTTATCAGCGTCCACACTGCACCGTCTGCATGCATTGATATTATGTGGACCTTTGTGTGGATATTAGTTAAAAAATTATGCGTTTTCAGTTAGACTGATTTGACTGTTTAGAGAAATGAGGCCTTATTGTCACACAATTCTAAGTACTGATATTGTGTGAGGTCCCCGGAATATTATTATCCGAGAACTTAACACAATATCAATACTTACAGATGGCGAGGTATTATATTCATAACGTTATTTACTAAATAATTCTGTGTAAGTACAGATATGACAATTGAATCTGTTCATTATCAATTTATGACGTAATCCGACTGAAACCGTACTCTAATCCGTGTACGCGTTTAATTAATTCGTTAATAATTAATCTTAACTGCGTTCGTTTCTAAGAACTCCACTTATTTTATACGAGTTCATATTTTAAGACGCTTCAGGTGTACTGCCACTTGCCAGCCTGGTGCTCGGAGATAATAAACGGTTGTTTGCACTTACAGGATTCCAAGTGTGTAAAACGGTGTAGATCATATGACACTCGTATTATTTGTTTCTCTCATAACCTACGTCTGTCATTATAGTATTGATCGGATCAGTATCCCTTGTTTGTGTTAAACGTTCACAATGGAAACTTTATTCATATACTAGAGTATGTGCACAGCGGCGCTTACAACTTTTCCATCTCGCTGTTTCATCACCTCTTTGTATCTCATCATATCTTGGTCCCTAAAACTTTTTAAAACTTCGTATATCGCTCATCGAGACTCTCGTATATTTTTAAAGGATCACTTGCGGCCTTTTCGGGGCATTTTCACTTAGTGCGGGAAAGGTTTTTGCATGGCGAGAGTTTTATCGTTATGGTTGCGGCGCCGGTTTATATTGCGCCGAGCCACGTGTGTGGAAGTGCTCCATCTTGGCCGCAGTCAACTGTTCCCGGCACATATAGCCGAGCCGGCTCCGTGGACGTAATCTGTCGTGTTACTTTCAGTTGAAATTAGTTCCTTTCAAAGTTATGAGAGATATGAAGCATATTGCTGTTCGCAGCGTTTAATTACGAGGAGTAGGTACCAGGAATGCATAGCGAGTTGCGGATGACAAAATATTTGGAATAGCTGGTGGCGCCGGCTCCTGTCCTACTTATGATACGAGCAGCGGTATGAAACACAAACTTACAGCCGAGCAATAACAGCGCGAGGTGTTTGCGTCGCGGCACAACGTACTGTTTTCCATAAACACAACATTCCCCTTTAGCAGCGACTCGAGCAGCCATTTTCGTTTATTTTCCCACTGAAGACCTTCAGCTATAAAGGAAATGGCGCTCGCAACTAACACGCTGCATTCTATTCCTGAGTTTTTATTATTTGCGGAGTAAACAGAGAAAGTTGTGCGTTCCTCCGCTCACGTTGGAAACATTCGCGGCGCTACAACGCTATAGCTCGGCGAATCTTGTTTTATTTACGTCTCCCGGTTTATGTCGTGGGATCAGACTCGCAACGATATTAGTGCCAACCGTTTTTGTTTAGAGAAACATTTGGATTGAATACGTATGTAGTTTGATCAAGACAGCTTTGCGTGGGCGTCAGATCACTAACATATATTTCACGTTAAAGTAACTGGTATACTTTACCTACACTTTTATGTCAATGCCCTGTTATTCAATTCCGATAACCGTTGTCATAGCAGTAACTATGTACTTCTGTAACTCCCCTAGTTACACTTGAATTTGGGTTAAACAAAATATTGTACCTAAGTCCTTTTATATTTATACAAACTGACCGGCCCAGAAAGAAAATAATGTTTATTCTAATCATGAAAGTCTGGAAATGTTGGTATAAGAATGTATTCATAGATGCATGAAGTGAAGTCGATACGTAAAGTAAGTTGTTGATAGAAAGATAGAAAATACTTTATTGTACACTGACAATAGTTGTGTCGTGTCGTTGATGTGACGTACTAAGTCGTTACTAATAGTAACTTGTGTCGCAACAAGTTGATTTTGATTCGACATGTCTTGTTACCGAGAGTAGGCTTAAATCGTGTTCTAAGATTGTCTGTATACAACGATACGCGGCGTAAGTTATAGACGAAAACTAAAATAAATAAGGTACCAATTTCAGTATTGACGAAAAGTAGGTGACAAAGTATCGTATTATAAAACGAAATAGCAGACATAAACTCTCTTTTAATCATTTAAGAAACCGAAAAACGTAGCTAATCTACCTTCTGTCAAGCAATTATCGTATCACGAAAACGAATCACTATTCCAACTCATTGTAGAGAACCCCTTTTTTAAGGATGGGAAATCATCAAATGACTCCTTCGCTACCGCTCCGCTGTTGAGGGCCGCGGTGACTCTTTCGAATAAATTCCGCAACCCTGGCAGACACTGGCCCTAGCGAGCCCTGTCTGTAGAGAACCCCAAGGAACCCTATGTTACCCTGGTAACAGAGAAGTTACACCTAACGTGAAATCGCTATTACCTAGCCTTTGTACCGCACCGAACCACGTGTCGAAGCAAGCGTGACACAATCCTGGCTTCTTTGATGTCACCTACCACACCGTGACGGCGCTGAGTGACAAGTGGTGACTAACGATCAATGACGCACATCTTCCTAGGCCAGCGACGAACCGCACTTGAAGTAATCATAAGACAAGTTGAAGAGCGGAACGATAGGTGTGTGCCACTAGAAAACTGCCAGAAAAGGAAACATTTATGAGCATTTTTGCGTTCTGATATACTTAAAAAATCACCACTTCTACTACAAATTAATAACTTAATATCTAAGATTCTTACAGTAATAAAAACCGGATTTATAGGTGACCAAAACCGCATTGCCACACCACATGCTAAATTAACAATGGACAAGAACGAAAACAGATATACATTGCAAATTAGAAGCTACAAGCTCCTGATAGATGAGATGCTGAAAATGTTTTTTTTTATTTTATTAAACCATTCAAAGTAGAAACACGTGTCCAATTTAGGAAAATAGTGAACTCTTTAAATCTTTAACATTGAGCTGAGAGAATAAATCTTAGTGCAAGATCGTGTAACATTTCCAGTTTTAATAAAAAATATGTGCACACACACATTTAATATCCAACTTTCAAACGGTGCCACACGACCAACTTCACATGCGAACGAATGGAAATCTAAAACCAAACTTGGAATAAGTTTATGAATACGTAGGAGGAATATAATGGCAATCTCAGTGGAAGGGGAGAACTCCATGGTCTCATGACTAGAATATCAGAAAGGGGTCGAAAGTGGAATGTTCTGAGCGCTAGTTCGTGCCAATAATTACAACTAGTACTCTCGAGGATGTATTCCAGTTACTAGGTACACAGAAAGCTAAAGAAGTATGTAGCCAGTGCTAGAGGTGGTTCATTGGGCTCGTGGTTAGTTAGGAACCTCGTGGTCAAGCTATGAAATTGAGTTATGACATCAATTAAACAGTGCTTTGAGCGCGAGGTTTCAATTCACTGGGATAAGTCTGACTATAAATTAGAATACGAGTATTCTGGTTTTCAGAAATAAATATAAGCTTACTTGATGATTATTACACCCTCTCACTTCTCAGTAAATAATAATTTGTAGTCATAATTTTGTCAATGTTTACCACACACTGTATTGAGTCGAGAGATTAAACCGAGGTGTTTTGGCGAATGCTATTCTGCCCGTACACGCTTCGTGAACTTGCTTTGTGCGGCCGGCCTTTGCAGGCAACCATGTAATAGCTGCATTGTACTATGTGCGAGACATTCAAGCTTATATTAGCAGGAACTATGGTTGCATAGAAATGCAGGATTGCCTGTTTCAGTAGAGTTTCGTTTCAGTCACAAAGCAGGTGGATTCCAGTCCAATACCTACGCAAGGGGTAGAGGGTATCCTACAACAATACAAGAATAAACAGCATTCATTCGTATTGAAGTAGCTACACTGGTACAAGATTCATATAATAGTTCCCGCGTAGCAGATGCTACGCGTCCGCTACGACAAAAGCTACGCCTTGCGCCTACGCGACGTAGCACTGGTGCTACGCTGTAGCAACTATTCGCTCGCTACGACTTTTCTCCACCGGCTACATCGTACAGTCGCGTAGCAGCATTATTGAATCCATTCAATGAAACTGATAATAGTTTCAGTTAACTCAATTGAATGGCTTCAATACAACGCCCGTCTGGCTTTACAATGCAAAAGTAACAGAATGAAAATCGAAGAAATCTTTACAAATTCAAAAAAACTTTAAACAATTAGGTGGTATTCTTTTTCCATCGTTTTGCAATCACCGCAAAGTCTAGAATTTTCAATTAGACGCTAGCTATTGGAATCTATTTAGCGCGGTGAGGCTGAGAACTTTAACTCTTTTGTTACGTTTTATTTTTAAAGAGAATGGGAAATAACGAGATCATTTGTAAATAGCCTGAGCTGCGAAAACTTTAAACTTGCGCATTTTCACTCCGTTCTCTCTGTCGAAACTGAAAATAATTGACTTTCAGTACTCGAATGTCAGTTATTGGAAATATTTGTGAAATTAATAATACTGGTGAACCGAATAATGTTCATGACAGATGTTTTAGCGCGTATTTTCAATGGAATGGAAAAAAAATATCTTTACTACAGTTTTCCTGACGAAATGAGATAACAAAATAACTGTCTTTTTTATTCGAAAACCCGATATTCTATTCGTTATTATGTTTTTGTTGTTATTTACAATTTTACTCGCTCAAACTACGCAATATATTGTTTGCGTACCAGCATGCAGTGCCTAGTGTTGTATATTGTATTAGTGCGGCACATCGATCGTTTTGACGTGTGGAACGATACAGGATCGCACTACGTCTCTCTCGCCAACAAAACCGTACATTTACCGATAGATTGTTGCCATTTGATAATTTGCATCCGCACTAACATTTATTGCGCCATCCATCACGCTCGGTGAAACCTTCGCGGGGTGTGCAGATACTTCGACGCGATGAAATAGATGTCTGTAACATACATAGATGTAGCTACCGATATAAATGACAGCCTCTAATGTATGGAACGAAATTAAACGTCTGCAGAACTCGCTAGAATAAGCAAAATTAAAGGATTTAAAAACTTGTGTAACTATTTCTGCGAGTGGTTATCCTACTAATACTTAATGATGTGAATGTTTGTAAGAACGTAATATATAAAAAAATATCTTTATCTATATTTATACTTTAATATATATAGCTGAAGTTTGTTTGTTTGCTTGAACGCGCTAATCTCAGAAACTACTGATCCGATTTGAAAAATCTAAGAAAGATCTTTCAGAGTTAGATAGCCGATTTATCGAGGAAGACTGTACGCTATATATCATCACGCTAAGACCAATAGGAGCGGAGCAAACGAAGTTGCGCGGGTCAGCTAGTGTCAGGCATACTAGCCCGTAAGTTCTTAGTGATGCGTTAATAACATATTATGCTTGTATGCTATATTAGTCTTATCTTCTAATATATAAAAATCTCGTGTCACGGTGTTTGTTACCGAACTCCTCCGAAACGGCTCGACGGTAGGTATGAGAATAGGTGGTAGTCTATTTTTTTTGCAAAACAACGTTTGCCGAGTCAGCTAGTATCTACATATATAAGAAAGCCTTTGTGAAATTCTGATGTGTAAGCTGTCTTATACATCAGAATTTCACAAAGGCTTTAATTTGAATGGGCCCCCCATTCAAATTAAAGCCTTTGTGAAATTGAATGACTAATAACACGCGAGCGGGCAGCTAGTTGCAGATAAATTAGAAAAGTATAATGTCTCCTAAAAGCCTTTCTAACTTGATGGTATTGTAAGCATAACACCTATTGGTTCGATGTTCGCAGCATGACCACAGCAACAGCCGGGTGGTACCGCGAGTGCATTTGATGTAACCGCCGCAGTAGGTACCATCTACACTTACTTCTAGCTTCATAGTTACACAGGTAACTTATGACCTACAAACTATCTAATAAGTGTGCAATTTAAAACATTTACCCAAATATGTATACACTAGTGGACGTCACGCGGTTTCACCCGCGTAGTTCCCGTTCCCGTGGGAATACGGGGATAATATATAGCCTATGTTACTCCCTGATAATGTAGCTATCCAATGCTAAAAGAATTATTCAAATCGGTCGCGTAGTTTCGGAGCCTATTCAATTCAAACAAACAAACAAACATACAAACAAACAAATCTTTCCTCTTTATAATATTAGTGTAGACTAGCACTTCGACTTCGTTCGCGTGGGTTTAGTAGATATTTCATCTCCTATACCTCCCTCTTTAGAGGATAATGTGTAAATTACTTGTTAATAGACTCAACGTGGGGCAGTTCGCTCTAACCGCAACAGTTTTTTTACTTAGAGCATTTTATACCCTTTGTAACTTTTAAACGAAAGGTCAGATTTGAATATTTTAAAGTCACATAACGTAACATGTACATAATCAACCTTCGTTATCAAACCATTTAAATGGATAAGGGTTAATATCATGATACCAAAATCACCATTATTCCATTCCGCCCAGGTTTTGGTTCAATTATTTGAATAAAATGCGGTCATTGCGACTTAACCATAATAGTTAGACATATATCCTAGTGGACTTGTTTATAGGTAATAATAAGTACTTCAATTATGTAGTACATTAGTTTTATGTAACATCAATAGTTTTCTCAGCGCATGCCAAATAATTTTATAGGCAAAATTTCGCTTCTTTGTGTTACATTATTGCAATTTTCATTCATCAGGGATAATGTAGGATTATAATGGTGAAAGAATTTTTCAAATCGGTCCAGTAGTTTCGGAGCCTATTCATTTCAAACAAACAAACAAATCTTATAATATTAGTTTAGATATATAGGCATAGCTACATTAGAAAGCGAACTCCGCCAAAATATTCTATCAAAGTAATGACTTTCCAAAGATAGTTCTTTCACAATGACTAAACGTTCTCACTAATTAATCCTTCTATAGACAACCACTTTTTATTTCGCTAAGATTTTGTCCCAAATAAACGCTTTTTCTACCTTTCTTTCTATCTTTTACTTGAATTTACAACGCAGCTTTTTAGCCAATCTGGATTTTCCAGTCTGTTTGTGATCACAGGATTAGCTCCAGACTGGAGCTCAAACATTTGTACACTCATTAACTCCAATATTATTGAAAAATATTCATTCAAGATTTAGTCTCGAAAGCTCAAGAATGTTGTCTTTTAGAAAAGCCGTGATTGATTTCGGTGGAAAATACTCCATAATTTGGAGTCTATTGTTAAAGTTTGTATATTTTAGTAAAAATTAATCCTAACCTCCAAATCTGTTCGAAATTAAACTTTGACACTTTATCGTTCTTTCAATGTATATTAAATGATTGCAACTGAATATAACTGGAAAGGTAAAACAATAAGGCAAAATTACATTTTTTTCCCGGCATTTAGACAACGCACTCGTTTATAAAAAATAAAAGCATATTTTCAGGAAAAATGTTTGGCATTGACGCAGCGTCGTTTTTGACAAATTATAACGTCGGTTTTTACTGGAAATATGTAACTGCACATACATGTTCTTTTTTCATGCTTGTATATTTCATAGAAAACAGTTATTTGCACTGAAAAAAAGAAAGAAAGAAAGAAAAATGTTTATTTGGGACTCGCACAAGACATATATATCACTGCAAAATGAAATGAAAAAAAATCTATATTACTAATATATAAAGCAGAAGAGTGTGTTTGTTTGTTTGCTTGAACGCGCTAATCTCAGGAACTACTGTTCCGATTTGAAAAATTATTTTAGTGTTAGATAGTCCATTTATCGAAGGAAGGCTATAGGCTATATATATCATCACGCTAAGACTAATAGGAGCGGAGCAGACGAAGTTGCGCGGGTCAACTAGTCTACACAAATATTATAAAGAGGAAAGATGTTTGTTTGTTTGTTTGAATTGAATAGGCTCCGCACCTACTGGAACGATTTGAAAAATTCTTTTAGCATTGGATAGCTACATTATCAGGGCTATATATTATCCCCGTACTCCCACGGGAACGGGAACTACGCGTGTGAAACCGCGTGACGTCCACTAGTATTTTATAAAACGACAATCAACATGTACAGAAGCATATTATGTGTGAAACATGCATGTACAAGAGACACAGAATTCACGGATTTACACAAAATCCACGTTAGTCGATAAATGCAGACATAAAATACGTTTAACAAATAATTACCATTTAATATCTCCGGCCTTCAATAAATGTGATGATGTGATCGTGAACATTTTGTATGATTATAAGTATTATAACGAATGTTTTAATTAAGTTGTTAATGAGATCTGTGATTTATGAAATAATGAATTAAAGTACAATTTATCTACACTTCTATACTAATATTATAAAGAGGAAAGATTTGTTTGTTTGAATTGAATAGGCTCCGAAACTACTGGACCGATTTGAAAAATTCTTTCAGCATTAGATAGCTACTTTATCAGGGAGTAACATAGGCTATATATTATCCCCGTCTTCCCACGGGAACGGGAACTACGCGGGTGAAACCGCGTGATGTCCACTAGTTTGATATATTTTAGTCACCCCTACAGTTACTTGTGGTAGTTACATATGTGTGTAAGTCATGTTAGATTTTCCATTTTTGCGATCGGTTTTAACTGTTATAGAAAATAAAATATCACGAACCTCACTATAATAACCCAGTGCCGAAATACCTAAAATAAACATTGATTTCTATCCATATTTACAAATGGTTACATATTCGAATAGAACTCAAATAATTTAACCATGTTTGCTTCAATATTTTCAACTGACAAAAGGATGAATATTATTCAACAAATATGTTTAAAGGCTTATTTTGTAGTTTTATGGTACGTAAAAGCTAACAGTTACGCTGAACATTTCATATCGTCCCTAGAAAGTTTAAATGATTAAACGACAGGAGAAAGCTTGATAAAGATCGAATATCTTAACTTGAACATCGAAGGATTTTTAACGACAAAAATTACGAAAGTGAGATCGTACTTGAAGCAAATAAAAAACTCAAGCACTAGGATTAAAGAGGGTTATTAACAATATTTCATAGCGGCGATATTAGCGAGAGGTCTCGAGCTCGCCTCAGAGGGCGGGGGTCAGCGGCCACAGTGATGGAGTCGCACAACATTACTGAGCGAGCGATGCCAAGATAAAAAAGATCCGTTGATTACAACGCGCCGACAAATGTGGGGCATAACTCTTGCAGCGGGACGCCGACTGATTGCACACCAATGAAGTACGTGACGCCCCAGTAATACAGCACAGAATCGATTGACGCCTCTAATGTAGAAAACGATTACGGCGGATTTAAAAATGGTTAGTGGTGAACCAAACCCCGTTTGTGATGTATTGGACTGAAATTCTATTAACGTTTGTGACGGTCCACTGTGATTTGGTGCTTGTAAGCTATTCGCAATATTCATTTATCTTGCCTTTTACATTGTTCAGTGAGATGGAACTAGATCGACCGGTCTAACGTACAACGTCCTTTGTAAGTCGTCTAGAGACAGATATATTTTTTCATAATTGTAGTAAAAGCACACTAACATTGGCTTTTTCAGGCATCGTTCACGAAACCTTCAAAATTGGGACGAAAGAACGGGAACTTCTTTCAACCGTTCTTTATGTCATACCAAAAGGGTGTGCAATTTTCGCGAAATCTATGGATATCAATATTTCGTGTGCTTGTTCGAATCGCGGCCGCTCAGCAGGGAGTCACGGTAGGAGGCCGCGTTCGACCGACTCCTCACAATTTATTAATGCTCCGCACCATCACAACGAGCGACATTAGGACCCCATGACATACATTAAATTCCCGAAAATTTTCCCTGTGTAAGCATCAAGATTCTGTACATTTCATGCGAAATCTTTTGAAGCAAAATAAATAAAGCTTGCGACACATTTTGTATTCATACCGTTTAAATCTGTTCGCCCTTCATCAAAGGAAGTGCTTTGCTAAGTACATGTTTATAGCTGTTATGTATGTACGACAATTACTGAGCTGACTTGATTTAAATGAGGACTACGAAGTCAAACTCGTGTTAGATAAATGATTAGAAGGCTTTACACGTTAATGACAAGCTTAGATTTGTACTGCTATATATTATTGGCTAAATTATAGCAAATAGCTACAGATATGCGCATAAAGGCGCCGTGAGCATGTGATCGTATCTACAACTAATGGCTGAGCTCTCTCAGTCGACTGAGCGACACTTTGACACACCACCGGCTTATTAACTACTTGCTAATTAGTCAAAGTCTTACACCTATGTTCTGCGGCTCGGGACGAGCTTCCCGGGACTGCGAGACCGCAAACTATGTAGCAAGATTCTCTATACAGTGTCCGTGCTGTGTCAGGGGAGCAAGTTTCCGATCTAATACTTGTCCTAATTTGTACGGAGCTAACAGATCGACACGTGGCGAGTCAACGTTTGTCGCGGTTAATGTGTCTGTCTGTATGCTTGCTTGCTTGTTTGTTTGTTATTTAGTAGTACAAACGAGATTACAATGAACAAATCATTGTAGTACTGTGTAACAAGCTAACGAGATTTGTTTCAGTAAAAAGTCAAAGACGTACACGAGTCTTTTGACCCGAGAACATGTACTTCCATACTCCACGTCGCTGTCGTTCAAACAGATTTCGCTGTATTTCAAGATGAAACATGTTATTTCTTACAAAGCCGAGCACCCTCACAAAATATTTATATTCGTTTGAATGCCAAAATGACAAATGAAATTCGCGAAACGTCTTTCCTAGAAGCTGCGCCGCGAAGTATGTTTAATCTGTCAGTGATTGACAGCTGAAGCTTGTTTTTCTTCAACAAATACAATGTCAGAATACGAATAAGAGACGTCATATCAAAATGTTGAGCTTCCATGTCCTAAATCAATACAAATAAAGCCTTTGGTATCTAAGCATGTACTGAAATATTGAAGGAGGTATCAATACGAAGAGTTCGGGCGCCATCTTCATCAAAGTTATCCAATAAATTATGTGAGATATAAGCAACATAACACAAACACTACACGGATATCATAATCAATCGAAGGTAACACGATAGGACGATCTGTGTGTTACATATCCTGCACAGTATCACATCGTCGGCCGGTGTGAAGCGCGCGCGTTAGGCAAACGTAAACACCACTGATGTTTGGAAAAATTAATCACTGTGTTATGGTATCCTGGTAGTGAACATTCAACATACATGACGTGGAGGTATCGGGGCCGCGAAACGCGAGACGCGTACAGGCGCCGGGGCGGGCGGCCGATCACTGAACGTCCCGGGCGCGCGACGCCCCGCGCCCCCTGCGCCGCCCGCTACTGAAACTCTCAATTATTTTATTGGGAAAGCTAATGAGACGAGAGCCATCCACGGGACTGCTGTCCGGTACTCCCATGGTTACCGGCAAATAAAACATCGTTAGGATTACACGATAATGCGCTCGTATCGGCGGCGTACTCAATTTCGGAGCTACGAGTATATTTAAATATTTGAGTTCACAGTCTGCGGATTAACGAAATTGCTACGTATGTATTAATGTAGGTACATAAAAGACAGCGTTGAATTTTAAATAAACATCAAAGCCCGGAGTTATTGGAGTAGACATTTCATAAGGAACGGAATGTCTTTTCAATCGGGGTCCGTCGCAGTCGGAGTGTACTTTTAAAAGTCCCCGAAGTTATTCGGTGTCCTTCGACGACGCTTTCCTCCTTATTTGCGTAATGTGGACGTGTGCCGGGAATAACAATCTTGTCCTAATTGATAGTCGGCGCTCGAGGACACGGGGCGAGGAGACACGAGGACATCTGCAGCTCCGTGTAGGCGACGCCAATACACGTCGCTTTGTAAGGCCAGAAAGCCATTTTCTTAGTAGAAAGCTATAGCTTAAATTATTAGGTAAGTTAGTTTCATATTCTCTTAGTGTTTGCCGCAGAACACAATAGAACTTACGAGATATAGAACACGAGAGATTCGCACAAAATCAGCTCTTCAGTTGCCTCTCTTTATCAATTTCAAATCAAATTGGTTTACTTTTTGTAAGAATCCTATTTACCTTCTAAAAGCCTCCGTCGGAGTCATTCAATTGTGATGTGACGAATTTTTGAGTTGAGCGGTAGCGATTGCCATTTGACCTCGGCAGCCCACAGGGAAATCAGATGCTCGCAATACGAGCAATCAATGCACGGCTGGACGGCGATTCTGTTCCATTACTGCATGTTTCGGGGCTGATGTAATCTGTACTTCTCTTGGACTCTATATCGGGGCTTGCGGTAGTCTCTTCGCAGACCCACATAATCCAACCCGACTACTACTGTTCTAATTATCTGAACATTATTTCTTAATGGCGTCGTTTAGAAGTTACGGCTCTCCGACCGGATGAGATTACAATTGATTTCTGTTGGGTCTCTGCTCACCCACCCCTAAGGGGCGCGGGGCTTAAGATAAGACAAGGAAGTACAATAAACAGAGACTCAAATTATACACAAAACATTCGGAGAGCTCGGACAATCTAAATTGTTCGGGGACATCCAAGGAATTCAGGGATTCGCAGTCAGCGAATAAAAAAGAAATTTGGGTAGACAACAAAAGACAATAGCAAATGGTCACTCCTGCGAGAGAACATGTTTGAAGTAGGGTGGGCTGGCATCAAATAAGGCCCTCCGGGTCGCTCCGTTCAGCTACCATTTAGTTACAGCCCACGTATATCATGATTGGCTAAACCAGAATATTTCTGGCAGATGTATAACGTAGCGGATGGACTTACAACAATTTTAACTCCCAAAAAGTTCTGACCTACATGTAATTCAACAACTATCGAATACTATAAGAATCCAAGTCCTGACTTACAGATTCACTTCCTTACTCACTGCCTCACACACAACGTTCGGCCTAAAGCACTGGTCGAAGACTAGAAATTAAGAGGGCGTGCTCTCTCGATGCAGTTGTATGATAAATCTTAATGCTGGGGTTAATAAACTTGACAAGACCTTGACCTCAAGAGTGAATAGATTTCTTCTAGGCAAGCGTGCTCCACCGTCGACCATCTCATCGCTGGGCCAAACGTGAGTGTATCAATTATAATTAAAAATACAATTATTTTTACCAAAACTACCCTCCCAGTGAGGGTTTGATGGGGTGCTAAAGATTATATGGAAACTTTTTTACTGAATTGAAACTCGGCATTAACAATCTTGTTAAAAAAACAGATTACATGTTTATTGGTTTTTCGAAAATCTACCCCGAAAAAGATGAAACGGGGTGATCCGGTTTTTAGTGGAAAATTTACTGCTAGCTTCTATTAACTCGAAAATCTAATAATGGAAACATTAAAAAAAAGATTTTTTCATAATTCTGTCTCAGAAGTTCCCAACAGGTTGAAAAAGAGAAAAACTGTTTGTACGAATACGACAGTTTCTTAAACACAAACACTTATTCATCCAGGTACATTATAAAGACTGTAATGATTAATATCGTTAAACCACTTTTAAAGGGGGGGGTGGGGGGTGTAGAAGTTTTTGAGGAAAGTATGAAATCCAAGCGAGCAAATTTGCGGCCGAATTTTTACTCCTAACTAATATTATAAATTCGAAAGTGTGTTTGTTACGCTTTCACGAAACGATTTGATGAATATTGGTACAAAGAAAGATGGGTCCCTGGAGAAGGAAATAGGCTTCTATAGCGCGACGGAAGTCGGAGGTAAAAACTAGTATGATAAAAACATATAATTAGCTTTATGCAAGACACTTGTCCTAATTCTGATAAACTAGTGTTCCTTTTCAGGGATCGTAGGTGTCAGAACATGTTGCCAAAGAAGACACAGCGACCACAAGCCAACACCATTAGAGCCCATCGTCTCATCCGCAGTACTAGGCAAGTAGCGTGGGCGAGCGCCTTAATCAATGAAGACAAACATACTCTCATTTGTGAATCAGGTCGAGTTGGTTTGGCTAAGTCATCACTCATTATCTTGAGCCCGTCTTTAACCTAAATACATGATTCTCTCCAACTTACTTTGGAAGGAAAAACAATAAAGGTACTGCTCGTGTTTGGTTTATGGCGGCATCGTAAACTCTCCATGGTGCTCTTGAATCTTTTTTTAATATCTTCGACGGAACGTTTATGGTAAGATACTCCTTGGAAGGAATCTTACGATTTTATCCACAAACTATAAAATCTAATAGACTTTACCAATCAAATATATTGCAAATTCGCAAAAAATCTGATTTATTCAACGTTTAAACATGTAACGTACTAGCTTTTACCCGCGACGTCGCACGCGTTCTAGTATTAATTTTCGCAATAGATTCATAACAAGCCTATAACAGTCTCCGGCGTCACATCTTTATACCAAAATTCATCAAAATTACACCAGCGATTCACATGTGAAAGCGAAACGAAACAAACAAACTTGCAATTATAATCGATATTTATGGCAACGATAACGATATAATACTCGATATTTATGGTAGCAGAATATTTAATGAGAACTCAATATCTCAATATCAGGAGTTGAAACCTGATCAGATTCCGGTAATATCAGGAAGTCGTACAAAGTGTACCTTTTCGCGCAGATCAGAGCAAAGTTGAATCAATCTTCCGCCTCGAAGTTCATCCGACGCCGATGGTACGTCTCCAACAACGATGATTAATTCAGTTGTAAGATGTCCACTGTCCTATGTACCAGTTTGTCAAATATGAACGACATCAAATATTTATTTTCAGTTGTCTTTTACGAGCCAGCCCCTTGTGAAATAAGGCTGCGTTTCACCCGAGCCGTGCGAGGCTCAGTAGCAAGCGATGTGTTAAGAACCAATAGAATCGTTGAGCTGAGCGAGGCAAACACATCCCTCGCTCATCTCTAGCCGAGCGAGGACTATTGTGTAGTAAAAAAATCTGCTACGCCTTTTCCCAACTATGTCGGCTTCGGATGAGCTCGTGGCTAAAGAATACCAGCCACACGGATCTATCTTCAAGGTTAAGCAACGCTTGCCAAGGTTGGTTTGTGGGCGTCCCGCATCCATCGGTTACCCGCGACATTCACCAGGTCAGGCCGAAAATGTAGTAAGATACAAAATAAAGATACATAGTAAGAAATGTGTGCGATCCCGGGTGCCGCGGCGACTATTCTCCGGGTGCAAGGCGGAGCAGTGCCACATTGCTGGACTAATTTACGACGACTGCGGGGGAATAAAGCCGCGAACCCACCGCGGTGCACGCTATCCACAGCCACGCGGCGCATTTTAGCTGCGTAGGTTCATTTGTTTGGCAACGTGGGTCTACGTTTCCACTGAAGTACACGGCTACACGCCAACGACTACGTACAAATGTAGCGTGGCCCACCGCGGTACACGGAGAGGCTACGCACGTTTTTGTTGCAAGAATATGGTTTTGACATAGTCGAGCTACTTGGGCGCATTATTCGAGCAAGCCACGCGTGTGCCAATGACGTCACTTGAAACATTCTCGTACATTTTCATGCAAGACGAAGCCTCACTCACGTGCGTAGCCTCTCCGTGCGTTGCGGTGGGTTCGCGGCTTTAGTCTTGTAGTGTAATCACTGCGCCGGACTAAGGAGCTTAGTGGATGATAGGTCGAACGGTTTAGTCAAGTTTTAATGGTTTGTATTGTAAATAAGAATATAACTTATAGATTTTGTGAAAAAAATGAGATCGTGTTTCGTTTAGAAAATTTGGTTGATATTCAATTTGAAAACTGGATAAAAAACGTGTTTTTCGGTGGTCCAATCTTGCTTTCGAGACCTTATTCAGGGTGACTTTTTTATTCATTGGCTATCTTTCAGATGAAAATATTCGTAGGAGTAGATCCTAGGAGTATTTTCATCTGAAAATCTTAGAGATGTCGCATAACTCGACAAAATGTAGGGAACTGATTGTTTGCGCAATTTCAGGGTTAAATAGTTCTATAACTCAATATAACTGTTCGTATTTATAAGGACCATCATCCCCATAAATATTGCAAATTAATTAAAAATCCGGAAAGACCCGGATCCGGAAGACGCAAAGTTGGAAGGCCTCCCACAAGGTGGACCGATGACTTGGTCGCGAGTAGCCGATGGATGCGAGACGCGCAGGACCGGTCGTTGTGGCGACGCTTGGGGGAGGCCTATGTCCAGCAGTGGACGTCTTTCGGCTGATATGATGATGGTGAATTAAAAATCACACACAGGTGCAGGTTACCAAGACTGATGTACGATAGCACTCTCCCACATGCAACTAAGTTTTCACATGTTCTACTGATTTTCCCAGAGCATAGGTATTGGAAACTGGAATCGCCAAGCTTATCGCCATTACGTAGACAAAGTTCCGATCAGAGCTGTCGGATTATAACTGCGAATTAGAAGCGTTAGTCGTCCAAAAGTTTTGATAAACTACTAACTAGGTCCTAGCCATAGGAAGGACTGTTTGTTGGGACTAGATCGAACTATTGATAGGTTCTGCTGCCCGGGTTATTGTGAGGATATATTTGTTACTTAGTTGTGTATTGAGTCTATATAAATAGAAATTAATCGCCGAAATGTACCTACATACGCGCATAACTTCGTAGCGACTAACCCAAATTAGATAAGTAATTCTTTTTTTGTTCTGAAATAAAAAAATATCCGGGCGATGCCGGGACATCCGGATAGCCGGATATCCACTCTATCCTAACAGGTTAGATAAAGACGATTGCGAATGGAATCAATAGGATGGACCATTTTTTACCCGACTGCATTTGAGGGAGCAATATTTTTGCCTTCTCCTCATTTATAAGTTCGTCACTAAATCTACGAACCTTTAAAAGTCATTCCATGACTCTTTTATGAAACTTTTAATTTCAACAGCTTCACAAGTCCTGGTTATCGAACAATTTGCAGCCATAGAATGTTCAGAACATAACGTATAGTTTAACCGGGCAGTGTTCGCAGAATGTATGCTGGCATAGCTACAGTGCTGTACATGGCGGCCGGCGACAATAGCGCACAAAGCCAAAGGAGGAATTATGTGAAGGATTACGTGCGGCAGAGCACACACCACTGACACACTGCCACACATACCAGGACTGCATAGCTGGACACCTCCCTACTTAGTAGGTATGTGATGCCAGATTAAGCTTGGAGTCAATTGAGCATATAGATGGATGATACTGTTTATAGGTCTGTAATGAGCGGTGTGCTGCAAATTTGAAAAACACATACATACTATAGACGAAAAAAAATTGTTTGAACGAAGGTACCCACGCTACGGGGCTATAACACATTCTTGATTTGATACTTTCGCATCGCGTGAGGAGGCGCATTTGTCGATATGCCGCCATCATCTCCACAACATATTCATCGACACATTTCCTCCCTAATCGATAACTTGATAACATAATCTGCTTACCTGGCGTGCTACTGCCAGCTTACCTTTGTGTCACCCGTTGTGATACGGATACAACCTTTACTTGCATGAATGAAACCATTTCCAATTTAACAACAATTTCAATATCTCACATATACAAGTATATAGCAAAGAGGACTAAAGAAATCTTCGCTTTCTCAGTTCAATGGAGCAGAGAGGACGCATCACAATCGTAAAGAGGCGCGTATAAAATAGTTTCTTCGTACTGTAGGTAGGTTCGGCTGAACGGCTGTACGTCAGACATGAAAGGAGATTTGGATCCAATAGATTGTACATGTATTAATGTAAATAACATTAGATCAAAGGAAGTTTCTAGTATGAAGTAGCGTTTCAAGTTGTCAAGTTTTATTAAGTTTCAGTGGGACCGCAGACAAGGTTACAAATGCAGAACGAAGGGGCCGATGCTAAAGTTATTTATATCAATGTGCCCATAATAAGGTGTTTGAGAAGTCAGTTCTGAATGGTTGTAATTCTCGTTGGAACTAATGAAGAGCGGGCACTTTTCTCGGCCTCGTGGAGTTTGGAAAGTTCTGCTCACAAAGCTTCATCTATTTAACTGACACTTCTGCATTAACCGCTTTACCCTCTGTAAAACTTATACGTCAAAATACCCCCTCGTTTAGCCTTCCTCAAAGGAGATTAAACGCAAATTGATTGGCGATTGATTTCGATCCAGTTTTAAGTTTAATATGAAGTTAATTCGACGTCTAATTGCAGGCTGTGACTCCGTTCCCTCGAGTTGTTTAACTTGACAGTTATGACAAATAGCGGTTCATGAATTCGGCTCCACTTTTGTTGGACTTACTTCAATGTGTCTGGGTCAAATCTGTAACTAATTGGGTAGTTCCTAAACGGTAGGTTTAAATTAAATAAAAAGAGTCCGTGTCGGAGCCGCGTCAAAGTTTTAGAACTTTAATCCGCTAGTCAAGTGCTGGTCGGAATTCTTAACGTCTTCCACTCTTCGCGAAAGATCCCTCATCTTAAATACGAGGGCCGCGCGAGTGCCTCTACACAATTTATTTACGTGAGTGAATTTTATAAATTCGTTCATAACTCATAAGTTTCGAGTGGTGTTACGGTGATCCGCGGCGTCTTTTTGCGACTATAAAAGACACGCCCACTTGGTTTAGTTCCCATTTCACGATAAAATTCATACACATAAAACGAACTCATTAATTTTACATAAGCCCTGAATATTTTAAGCAGTGTATTTATTAATTGTTGATGTTATATAGCTCGGCACATCGTTTTCAGCGCAATTCCAGCAACAAGTGACAACAATCTTTCAAAGAATATGTAGGTACTAGTGGACGTCACGCGGTTTCACCCGCGTAGTTCCCGTTCTCGTGGGAGTACGGGGATAATGTATAGCCTATATTACTCCCTGATAATGTAGCTATCCAATGCTAAAAGAATTTTTTAAATCGGTCCAATTCAAACAAACAAACAAACAAATCTTTCCTCTTTATAATATTAGTGTAGATAACTCAAATCGTTTTTATAAAAGTGCTTGTTGCTGTTTGCAACAAGAAACTTTTGCTTGTTTTAAAAGCTTTTATTAAGCTTTAAGTATAAAACAACAGTAGATATCTGGAATCACGTTGCAGACGCGCCAGACACTCTCAACAAGGATATAATACTTCGATACTTTATAAGGTGGAAATTCAAATCGGTCGGTTAATTCAAGAAAATCTTTGACGAATAAAATGAACAATATTTCACGTAGGTGTTCTACATGTAAAATATGATTTAACCATTTCAAAATTTCTGTTAGGTGGGTACGTATATAAAATACTATGTGGGCTCGCGTCCTGTCGCCGGGCGGTTTAAACCCCACAGACTGGACGACAAAGACGCCGGTGGGCGACCACAGGCGGCCCTTGGGCATAAAGGACGCCTAATCCACTTAGGGCATCCTGGCGCGTCTCACAGCGCGGTTCATTATGCGCCATAATTTATTTATTAAATAATCCCCTTTGCTTTACAAACCTGGTAACTTTGCCGGCGTTAGGTATCCTTATTTACTAAAAGGAATAAATAATGAGGGTACTTTATGATTATATTTTAATGTGTAAGTAAGGTAGGGATTGTGACTGCTCTAGAACCAGCATTGCATTTAATGTCCACATTAAATGCGATGCTGGTTTCAGAGCTGATTTAATCAAAGAATCGCCCGCAAAAGCCTTCCCGAATGCCGATCCTTTGTATTAAGCACATACTTACAACTATTTCCTTCGTAGGCTCACATTTCTGTTAGGCATGATTGGAGAACACACTGCAGATTATTCCTTTTATTAAAACGGTTTTTGGAAAAAAAATTGTTTCTGAAGGCAAATAATTTAAAGAAAAATATATGTTGGGAACGCCGAAGTAAAATTAAAAGTTGGATTGAATTTCGATTCCTAACAATGGGTGAGTCGTTTCTTCCGCTACGACGCAAACCAATGTGCGATGGTTGAAAAGAATCGGCCGCGCGCCCCGCTGCCGTGTGGCCCAAGTTACGAGCGGAGACGACGGCGAGTTCCTGATGTGAAAATGTGGCGAAATTATCTTGATAATGGTGTTTAAAAAAACTTAAAGGAACTTACCTTTTCAGTAACTTGAGGTTCGAGATAAAATTGAAAAATAGTCCCAATATAATATTATGACAGTCAATATTTAATTGAAAGCAAAAAAAAAGTCGTAACGAATCAATAAGGAACATCAATGTATCTCGTCAGTAACAGTCCATTTCTAGTCTGGCAACTGACATTACTGAACTTAGCTTCTTTCTTTTTGTGTTATATTCATCACTGAAGTTATCATTATGCACCTTATTACCTATTTAATTTCAATCGAAAGTTTATTAGAGAGAGCGTTTACACTTCGCTCATAAATTACGCCAAATAGTAAAGTCGAAGCTAAAGTCGCCAAAAGCTGAGCAAACTTAAATTGGATCTCTCAAGTCCGTACTTCGTTTACGATCGACCAGGAGAGCAGAAAAACTGTACAATTAATGCACAGCTGGAAAATTGGATATTGATTCCTAGAAACGAATAACTTAGGCAGCTACCTATTTTACGAGATGAAAGGCGTATTTAATGGAGTAGAAGTTGTTACATTGTTGGTTGATATCGAAGAAGAATCAAAGGGAACGTTAAAGCATCAAGAATTGCCAAACACTCCTTGTGCTTTACGACAAATGCACTCAAATTTAGAAAATCTACGTATATTCTATGAGTTTCCAGAAAAAGAATTTAATTTTGCCGTTTGATTTTCCAAACTGTCGTCAATCGCGCATCCAAAATTCGTAATTCAAGTACTAGGTAAACAGGAAATCGAGGAAGTGCTGACCTAAAGGACGTCGTCCGCTGCTCGTTCCATTCCGCGACACGTGTGCCCTGCGCTGCAGTCGCGTTCGGGCACAAAGGACTGTCACCCATGTAGGTAAACTAGTGCTAGCACGAGTACGCGGTAAACTTAATATATCCAACTATGTGCAAATGTGCGCACGATTGCCTGTCAGCTACAACTCCACAAGACAGCCGAGTTTCTTGGCTGCACTGCCATCTAGTTAATTAAACTTAATAACTAGCTCCAATTCGTTTTTGTACGACTGGATGGAGCTTTGTTTTGAGAGTAACTTGACTGTTTGTTTCGTATTTCCAGGATTACGATAGTGGCAAGAGCTAGTGCAATAGTAACGGTTGCCAGTCAAAGCCTCAATCTACATATATGTGGGAGACACTTTAGCTTGTGTGAAACGAAATCATAGGTGTCTCTACCAACAGAGTTCTCTTTGTACATAATTTCTGCAGATTTTTCACTTTCAATATTTTAGTAATTTAGGTTACACGCAAATTAAGCAGGTGTGTTTAAATAAACCCACAAAATGATGAGATTCAATAATAACATTACGATAAACCCTCCACCAGTAGGTAATTTCGTACTAATTACAATCAGCGAAAATTAAAATACCTTCTATTTTTCAAAATAAACCACCGAAAAACGAGGCCGTGTTTTATTTTCAACGGATGAATGCTTCGTTGCTCAATCTTGTTTATTTTTCTCATTCAGATGTACCTACGTACTGGCTAACTGCAAAAGAGTAATTTAAAGGGACTCTTAAATATACATAATGTCGACGAGAACCACAAAAGATTTGCTAAGAAAAGAAATTAATTAGCCGACGATATTAAACCTCGGATTTGAGACCCTTTTACGAGTACCCAGCGAATACCGAGCCGCCAATACCGGGGGCGAAGAAATTCGAGGCGTTTATAACAGACAGGCTTTACAAGGCTGTCGATCGGATTTAATGAACAATTTCTAAAGAACTAATTCACTTTTTGTTTAAAACGCGGTAGAGTACTAGTTCTGAATAATAGATCTTCTATTTCAAACCTAGATATTTCCCCTCGTAAACAAACCAGTAGTGACATGCCATGGCGACAAAAGAATTAACCTTTGCACTGCAAACCTTTGCACAGCGCTTGCCAACTGGGGCAGAAGCGTCGTGATCAAAGGAAACACTAGGTAGGCTCACCTCCTGCCGTGCTCTGAATGCCTGGTACGCAGGGCGAGAGGTCGCGCGCACTGTATGCATGTACGTCAGCGTATGTGGGTCACAGGGCCTCAGGGCACGTGCCATAATATACGGTAGGGTATCCATCGAGGAAAATATCTTGCTTTTTTGACATTCTGCCCGACCGTCCATCGACAAAAATGAATTTTATGGCTGAATTTCTCCCGGACTTTCGAAAAAAACTTTTTGTACCGAAAATCACGCAGTAGAAATACCACGCATAGTATCGAGGGGTCAAACAGCTTCAAAGCATATTGACATATCGTCCAGTTACGTCGCTGCATTTCTGTCGTTGACAATATTCATGTCTGTCCCTTTGTTAACAAATTCTAACATGACTGACATATTTGTATATTACATTAAAAATAAAACCAACAAATAAGCACATCTGATTACACGTGACGAGGTCCGAAAAATGAACTTTTAAATGAACAGAATACCAATGTTACAAGTGATCGATTAAATACCAAATCGATATCCAGCGCCCCAACAAAAACATTCCTTTTGCAACTTTTTTATATCCCGAGAAAATATTCCAAACGAGTCTATTACATTTTTATCGTCCGTCCGTTTAACTGGAAGATATACAAAACAGAACTTGTTCGGCAAGGTCGGTTATCAAAGTAACGTCTACACCCGGGAGGCCATTTAATAAAGTCGCCTGTCCTCGCCTAAGGCAATGTGACTTGAATTTATTACTATCTGTACAAAAATACATCTAAAATTCTACCAACGGGGGCGTAGCTCAGATGGTAGAGCGCTCGCTTAGCATGCGAGAGGTACCGGGATCGATACCCGGCGCCTCCAGGTTTTTGTTTTATGGAGAGGTAAAGAGCCTACAATCTGATACATTTCATTTTCTTGAGGTCGGATTGCTGTCTAATAGGATTCAGTTGATAACCAGGAGCATCAGCCTGAGCGTTCAAGTTTTCAAATCGAATTGTTATGAATAATGATGATGACCAGGATCCACGATTAATCCATTGAAAGCGACGCCTAGTTGCGCGTCTGGCATGCACTCAAGTTGCAAAATTTGTCTTTGTGTAAAATGTTATTATGTAATTATTTCGAATACTTTGACCTCGTTCTCGCGTTTCTTGTTCTCCGCGTTTAATTAAAACATAATTATACAGGGAGACCATAATTTGAAAGCAGCGCAGTCGCTAGTGAAACTTACTTGAGTTTTGAAAAGCGTCGCTAACAAAGCGCCTCGCTACAAGAAGGCTTGACTCTCCTTTACGCCATGACATCCTGGTGTCGCGAAATAATCCTACTGTTTTCATCATTACGGAAAAAATACTACACACGTGCAATTTTATTTAGGAGACCTCGGCTTCGGCTAGCTTATTTACCAATCATAATTTTAGTAATAAAGTAAATGCTGGACAAGGGAAAGCATAGACTAAAACAATAATTGTGATGGCACTCTAGTAACTAGTAATAATAGTACCTATTAATTCAATTTACCCTTGTACAGCGATCAGTGGTTACAAGCTTATCAATTACCTCGTTATAATAATTCAGGCGTTTTTACGACAAGGAAAAACAAAGGTTCACCCTTATGAGGCGTTTCGGGGGTGAAATAGAATCCTGTCTGGGAAACTAATTTTAATGGTCGCAAAGGGCCTCGGGCACATACCTATTTGTCGGAAAAACGGGAGGGACACAGGGTCCCGAGTCCGAAGTTCGGCAAAACCACGGAATGACATATTTGCACAATCCTGTGTATGGGTTGAAAGAGGGCACGGTAGGAATTCCACGAACGTTTATTATTTATAACAAGAACATTCAACTAACTACATATATCAAACATTGAAATAATTGGATCTACACAAACAATAGTTAGGTGCAGAGTAGGTACTAATCTCTCTACTGGTTACTTATGAATGTGCTTATAGGAATTGTAATTTATTTTATTCTAATGCTTTACACATATTTACAAGTACTGTGAGCATTACTAAAAGATAACTACCAATTTATTGGCTTTCAATAAATTAAATTGATTACATCGTTACATTTTCTTCGTAATCTATCTACAAATGACAAAGGTGTTCAGGTCAATGACAAAGGTATTGCGATTTCATCTACTGAAAAACCGACGACTACTTCATTGGCTTAAACTTTATATAAGTTATTACAAAAACAAATTTTATATAAGTTACAAAATTAAGATGCTTTTAATAATCGTTTCACATGTATGATGAAATGAAAACTGACTTTTACACAACTGAACAACCAGTAATCAATTGATATGGTCACCAATCACAATACTCACTACTATTTTTGTAAATTTCATGACAATGCAACTCATAACAAAATTATACTTGCACCAGCAACTCTCTAAACAAGTTTACAAAAAAACATGCAACAATGGCCACAGGCAAACAAGAAAACAAAGTAACTAGTGCTGGTGTAGCGTGCCCAAGTACCAGGGCACCAGAGATGACAAAGAGAACAAAATACCCGCCAGCTCTTGAGTGTCCTTTCACACGGTTTCGTTTGTAACCAGCGCCGCGGCTGCTTCATGTTTTACATGTGAAACTTTTTATGCAATAAAGCTGACGCAAAAGGAAAATGTATAACTTAATTTTAAATTACTTACATCCTCTTTTAAAGCAAGGAAGATGAGAGAAGACGAAGGAAAGGTTCGAAAAATATGTTTAAATAAGTTATTTGTTACACAAACATGATTCCATAACTATCTCCCTACATACATAGTACGTCTACAGAAGAATAAAACCATTCGATTTCTTTATTCTTTCTACATCCTGATTTTTCTTTAATATATTCTGCGCCGACTAATTAGTATGTTAGATACATGTTAATTTTGTCTAATCTTTCCACGAAGAACCTTTTGTACAGTCTAAAATAGTATTTCTTGTCTAGATTTCTTTATACTTTTCTTCTACTTGGAACCAGGGTTTCATAACCGCACGCCTGTAAAACAAAATGATACAAAAAACATTTCGGTATCGAACCTTATTTGCAGATCCAAGTCCTAGATATTATAGAGATGTGTCTCGTCTGAACAAATCCTACACTATATTTTATATTTCTCCTATTTTACTACAGATAAATAAAATGGCCGAACCCTAAGCAATGGGTCTTGCAGTGACCTCTGTTAGCGCTATTTTACCCTCCCTTTGCAGAGACCTCTATTAACAGTATCATACCATCCCTGTGCAGAGACCTCTAGCAACAGTATAGAATACCTATCTTTACGCTATACAGTGCCATCTGCTGTGTACTAGGAGTGCCCTTGTTAAAAGTCTCGTTTTACTAAAGTGCCGTCAGCGCCATCTCTGCACCGAGTCGTGAGTTAGTGAGAGAAAGTAGAAAGGTTCGTTCCGTTGAAGTACCCCTCTTTGCCGCGAGGGGAGCACAGTGCAGCCTCTTTCAAACACTCGTTTACGAAGTAATACGGCAGGTTTCTCAGAGATGGCGCTAGTCAAATGAAAAACGAAAGAAGAGTTAAATAAATCTATTGTGGGAGTCAATATGTTTAGTATTTTCGATATTTAGTATCACGATTACTTTTACCTTTTTAGGGTAGGTAGTTATATTTAAGGCCATTCGAATTATAATATTTCTTTGTACATACATTTCCACCAACTTAAGCAGCCCCGGAAAATCACCGCATACGACTTACCTGAAAAAGATAAATAAAAGTAAGTAAAGATACAGTTTCGTTAAATCATTAACGGGACAAGGCGAGGACAAAGACAAAGATTTAAATCATAAGATTCAACTGCCTTTCATGACAATAACTTAAAATCATAAGCAGTAGGTTGTTACTATGTTCGTACTGTTAAATATCTCGCACATGTTATAAAAATCGGGTAATGATGCAATAAACTAATACAAAGATAAGAAAAATGAGTCAGTTAGAGATAAACTTGTATCATTTACCTACCTGTTATATTTTGTGACATTAATATTAAAACTAAGCAAACTAGGCATAAATGTATGCTACATTATGCTCAATTAGAGAAATATCATAAGTGTTATTCACAAAAATCTCGGAACTGTTAAGAATTTAAATTCTTTATAAAGAATTTAAATTCTTTATAAAGAATTTAAATTCTTTATAAAGAATTTTCGCAATCATTGGTATACGGTAGTTAAACAGTTCAAAGATTTATGTCAAATAAATCCTACATTATTCAACAACAAAAGGGAACACGAACTAATTTCAGAATATATCAAAACACCTATCAAGCTCGACGTGTATCTAACCACTACAAATATTACAATGACAAGGTATCGCTTATTCATCCATCCCTGGTGTGAAGCCAATGATCGGAACTGAATACCACAACCAATTTCCACGATTTGCAACAAGTAAACAAAGGTCTCAAACGCAGAAACTCGAACAAGCTGAAATTAATCTTAATGAAAACGTATCACAGTACAAAATTAGTTGCCGGCCATGCACAGGGCGGTATTCCCTTGAAATACAGTTGTCTTTGAGATAAACCTAAATACTGAATGGGTCTCGTAGCGTTACCTGGATTAACGAGAACGTATGGCATAATAAACTTTAACTGCGTTACATAAAGTCGATATTAGGTCAACCCTGGAGCGTGTAGAGGAAATGTCAATGTATTTTGTTCAGTGAATTTTGAACGTTGTGTCGATTTGTTTAAGGTTCAATGGTGTTAGCGCGAATGCCGTAAGGTAAACGTGTGAGTTGTTAGCATAATCGTTTCATCGAGCTAGGACAATCGCATCCATGTTTAGACCGCACTCGGCTCAAATATGAATACGGAAGTCGCTGCCCGCAACCGACAATCTACATACATTTCATAAAATTTTCACAAAACTGAACATTCCGTCGACAAAAAATATTTAATAACAATTTGTGTAATTTACGTTTGTTTCAAAGGTTCACAGCGGCGCGGAGCTCAAGTTCTTTGATAAACAAAGACAATAAAACAGCGAAAGTTACTTTTCATTTACATGAAAGCATCGTCAAGTTAAACCGCTTAATAGCAGAGTCCTTAGAGCGATGGAATGCTGCGCAAAATTATATTAGTAAGTTGTAGGTCAGAAATACAAATTTTAAGTATTTGTAGAAGTTTTTTGTGAGACGGTAGTGGCATTGATAGGCTTAGAGTTGACCTCTGTAACAGATTAGCTGACCCGCGCGACGTCATCTGGGTCACATTTTTCATTAATGCTCTGCTCCTATTGGTCGTAACGTTATAAAGCCTTCCTCGATAAATGGGCTATCCAACAATAAAACATGTTTTTTAATTTAAACCAGTAGCTCCTGAGATTAGCGTGTACACTAATATTATAAAGAGGATAGATTTATTTGTTTGTTTGTATGTTTGTTTGAATAGAAAAGGCTCTGAAATCCTATCGCTCCTACTAGACCGATCTGAATTCTTTCACCATTAGAATCTTACATTATCCCTGATGAACATAGGTTATATTATATTTAAAAAAAAATAGAGATCTTTAAGAAAATTGCAATAATGTAACCCAAAGTAGAAAAAAATACCAAGAAAAATCAATATTTGGCGTGCGCTGGGAAAACTTTTAATGATACATAAAAATAATGTACTACATAATTGAAGTACTCATTATTATCTATTAAAAAATCCACGAGGGTATATGTCTAACTATTATGGTTAATTCGCAATGACCGCCTTTTGTTCAAATCATTCATACAAAACCCGGGCACAATGGAATAGTGGTGATTTTGGTATCATGATATAAATCCTTATCCATTTAATTTTTTTGATAATTAAGGTTGATTAGGTACATATAAATTACTCTTTAGATTATTCAAATCTGACCTTTCGTTTAAAAGTTACGACGGGTATAAAATGCTCTAAGTAAGAAAAATGTTGCGGTTAGAGCGAACTGACACATTACCCTATAAAGACGGAGGTATAGGAGATGAAGTTCGTAGAGTACCTACTAAACCCTCGCGAACGAAGTCGTGAGCTAGTATTAAGTATAGATGATGATAGCGATGATACCGTCGACGATGGTACAAACATGCCTGGCTGGAAGTGACCTATCCGCTCTAGACTTAATCACTTTCAGGTTAAAAATAGGTACCGTGAAAATCACTTTAATTTAGAACCTTGTAGTTTCTTAAAGCTACTGAATAGGACTTGTGTGAGTCCTATTCAGTAGCTTCTTGAACACTTTTAGTGCCAAACACTCAACATATGGGTCGAACAATAATTCGTTCGTGTGTCCACAACCCGCGCATGAACTCAAGTCATCTATAGCTACTTAAAACGACGACTCAGATGCGGGTTGTGGGCACACGAACGAATTATGGTTCGACTCATATGTTGAGAGCTGGGCACTAAAAGTGTACACCCATTGTACACTAGTTTTTATAAGCGATTTTCCTGTGCTTGTTATGAGGTGTACAATAAAGTATATAATAAATAAATAATAAATAAATAAGTAGATTTAATTCCAAGGCGCAATATCTCGAACATAACCCACCAGAGGATTTCCAGCAATCATAATTCTACAGGAAACAGAATACCCACCTATCACAAATCAGACAATATTTTTCAATAGCTACAGGGACCTCGCATGTGAATTGGCAATAATGAACTTCATTATCGAAAGCCTCTTCCAGAAATGGGCTAAACGAATTGCAAATGAAATCACAGTCGAGATTTGGGGAAAATATCGAGTCTGTGAAAGCAATCCGGCTAAAAGATTTTTACAGCCCAACAATAAGCAGTCGGACCATTAGATTTGAAGACCCTCACTCCATAATATCTTCAGATAAATCACTCTTAGATTGAATAGATAGATGGATTTAAGTTCCTTCCTACCGAGTGCCACCGAAGCTAAGTTAGGCACACGTTCAACGGCGAAAAGGATCGGGAAAACTTGATGAACATCTGTACAAATTAATATAATTGAAGGTCTATTTGAACTATCAAAATAATAATAATAGACCCTATAGACCGAATAGGTTTTTAATAAATGTGGATGAAAGTAAACACCAGTGGGAAACTCGATACTTGTAACAAGAACACATTTTTATTCAATTTTTGTCCGTCAGTCTTTCTTTATTTTGATGGGAATTTCACTGGCAGATTGCTGATTTTATCAGGAATAACCGAAGCTACATTTGAGTAAGGATTAGAGTTCCGTTCAAACAAATTAAAACCCATTTTTACGGGAGCGAAACTGCGGGTAGAGCTAGTAATAAGTATACCTAACTCTGGCCGAGGCAAACCGAAGATGAGTGACTCAAAGACTGAAAAGGTTTTTTTTCCTTTGAGGTGATGAAAAGAACTTTGACAGCTTGAAGCAGCTTAACTATTATTCCCTATTTGAGCAAAGTTATAAATAATATAATTGGGTAGTGTAAGGCCGGCGTCGCCGCCGGTCGGCCGCGTCAGGGGCCCGGGGCCCGTGTAATGAGGAGCTCATTAGCGCCCACCAGCGTCAGTGCCTGCATGATTAACATGTAGCCTCCCACTTGTCTACTAGGGTTAATTGAACTGCTGATCGGACGCTAATAGAGAACAGATGTAAACTTGCAAAGCTCGTTACAATTATTTGGTTTTACCGGTGATTACATTACACATGACATGAGTTACCTATGCTTTTAAAAAACGTCTTACAATATATAGCAATCTTAGGATAGCGATGAAAAGTTAGTAACATAACCGCAATTACCATATTTGGGATGGGAAGCGTTACTTTTTAAAAGCCATCGTACCAGGACGTTAATTATTTCTATAGAGTTGACTTGGCGGTAACAAGTCGTACAAATTGTTTAATCAACTAAACTATATTTGACGCAACCAGGTTATAAATACTATCAGGAAGTTAATTTACAAGACCTCGGCATCTAGTCTGAAATACCGAGCGTATTTGTAGTCCTAGTTTAATCAAGTCAAGACGATTTCGGGAAGGCAGGAATAGCTGAGAAACGCGTAGGTGTGTGTAGCCGCGAAGTAGCGTGTGGGCGCCGGGGATCCGCTCCGTGCCAATATACCAGCCGCTCAAACTCCACTGATTTATGTAGAACGAAACTTTTCGACGCGTGATTTCCATTCAGAATTTTAAAAGGGAATAAAGGCAGGATAGCTCGAACAGAGAATGTATATTCATGTGAAAGTTACAAAGCAGAAAATGATTAAGGTTACAAAGCTATTTTTGTTATCCATCAAAACTGAGTAGGGTCCAATTCATACATAGGACCAGATAAATCGTCCGAATTCAGGTCGATGTTCTTTGAAATCCCGGCAAGGTTCATAGTGGAAACATGTGTAATTTCCAAAAGGATGGGCTGAGGTGTGCTAACACTCTGATTAGTCCGGATGTTGATTAAGTTTCTTCAGTGCCGGATTAAGACTTCTTGATGCCCTAAGTAATCTACGCCTGTGGTGCCCCCTATCCAGTACAGAAAAGGTAAGATATAATAAGAACACATGCAGCAAGAGCAAGCAAAGCAAGCTCGAACATATTAGCACTCTGCCTTTTGTATAGGATTTTCTATAACTGGTGTCTTTAAAATCCAGATCTGGTAGTTTTTAGACCAAAATTACAATTCCACCCTTACCTCCGGAACTACTGAGCCTAAAATTTTGAAAAAATTGCAGTTCTTAACCTACAAATTACAGAAAAACTTATATAAGAAGTCTCTAGTGTTAAAAAACATGTTACGAAAATGAAATTGGTTCGGAACCCTTTGCACGCGAGTCCGACTCGCACTTGGCCAGTATTTGTAAAAGCACGTCTCTAAAAGTGACTTTTGGGTCTTGTAACCAAAACCTTGCTGACTTTTCGGAAGGTTTGCGAAATTTCGTCTCACTTGACCAGAATAAGTAGGTACGTACGACCTCTAATTCCTGTAGTTGATCTGTCTATGGTGCCCCCCCAGATGTGATGCCCTAAACAATTGCTTAATTTGCTTATGGAATAATCCGGCACCGAGTTTCTTACGTTCGGCAACGGTTCAGCACTGATTGGAAACATACATAATTAAGAGTTTCTCCAGGTTTCTCACCGGAGTACTTGTAATAAATGTTAATGTACCAACAAGTAGTATGAATCAGGGGCTCAGCACGTCCCGCGCCACATCTCTGGTTACACGGTTGGCGGCACAAACTAAATTATTTATGAACGCGACCCTTAGGACCGGGCCGCTGGGGACCGAATGACATTTGTTTCCCTTACTTATCCGAAAGTGCCGTCTACTCTATGCGATCCTGGTATGTAGATATGTGAGCGACGGGCATTGCGGAAGCCGTGCGGGACGGAGGATCGGTTGTATTCAAGTGATAGGAGTAAAAAGGTTCGTCATTGAAAGTTGTATTTGCATGTTTTTTTTTCTATATTGACATGGGTTCTATTTAATGGGTGGGTATGGTCAAGAGACACACTTATATATAGCATAGCTTGGGAACTGCAACGTCCTTTCTACTCTAGAAAGGACGTTGCAGTTCCCAAGCTATGCTTTTAAAAACCTCTTTCGATACGATAGACAGCAATCCCAGGATGACGATGATAAAATCAACTTTCTTCATTTTCCAGCTAGGGAATTATTCATACAGAAGCCGTGTATCTAGTTAGGCGAGTCATTTCGCCATGACAGTGAGTGGGCCCGGTATGCAAATGGCTGGGAACGGCAGCGGCGGGGTATTCTCCATGGACAGGCATTTGCAGCGGCAACTTCACACGGCAGACAATGACAGATTGCTGTGTTCCTAGTCCTGCTCCGGTTCCCATCGGATCTAAAATCGTTATTTTGTGTGCTCTAAGCAGAATTTATGAATATGTAAATTGATATTATACAAAAATGTTTCAACAGTAAATCAAAATTATATGAATTAATTCTGAAAGAATTAATCTTTCAGGATTAATGGGTGGGCTGGGTAAATCTATCAGCCTGGCCCGCCCACTGTCAGAACAACTAAATAATTATTATTTATCTTAGAACATCATTATTATGACAACTTACGTAGGTTTTGATCGTAAAGATCATGTACTGTGGGTGTATCAATCTGGAATGAGTAGCTCTGATGTAACGACTATTTCATCTCAAAACACAAAGAACTTCATCTAAGTAAGAAAAGAATCCCGGAAAACAATTCCTTTGAAGCGTGGCATTCATTCGTATCGCGATCCTTCTTTCTGGTTGATGAATGTTCTTAGCAGTAACAAATACGAAATAGAGGCCATGCATCACGGCGGCGGGGCAGGGCGGGGAGTAGGCAGGGTAATGGCTCGTGACAAGGAGAGCGCAGACAGGTGTCGCTAAATCATAAGCGTCCATTACTAAAATATTGGGGACGCAGGGTACAAGCGAAAGCGGCAGCGGGCACGCTATCGCTTGTAACTTGATAATACAAAATTTGTATTGTGTTTACCTTTGACAACAGGTTAGGTCAACAAAAGCAGTAGATCTTATGGAAATTACTTTCCACCTTATAGTGCCAACAAAATCTTTCCTTAAAAAAACACCTAGTTAAATAAATCAGTGAGACGGCTGCCCTCGCCGTCCTAATTAGGGAATTCAATCCCGAATTAAAACCTCGATCCCGCAAATTGAGGTTATCCCGCGGTTGAGGGATTGGATTCCCTAGTCTTAAAACAAGTCGGAAGTATCAACCATTTAGTAGACAACTGCACTTGAAGAACTACAAATAACAAAGACAATCGTACGACAAACGCAGCACACCCTACACGCGCACTTGCTCGCTCACAACATCAGTCAGCCCGCAGACCAATGGAAGCACAATGAAATAAATGGTGGGTAGTAGCACAGTGTCCCTATTATTCCGGGCGGGCAGTGTAATCGCCCGCCATCCGTCACTTGCGCCGAGACGAGACACGCCGCGCTGTTTTATTGTGTCGTGAAATCGCTCCAGTCTGCAAGATAGCGAATTGTTTGCTTTTGGTTTAGATTACTTGGAATCGGTTTTGATGCAAACTGGGGTTGCGGTACGGGGCTTTTGCGATTGAATTTTTTCCACTTGTGATGCATTGTTTTACATTACGATCTCGAAAACGACGTAACCTATGAAAATGAAACTTGCCATGTCGGCAGACTATGAGTAGGAGACGTCAGCTAAGAAATAATGTTAGAAAACTCCCCAACATTAGTAGAGCCGCGGGCGACATCTAGTAACATTATTAGGAATGTACCAAACTATCAGAAAAAACCTATTTAAGAACTCATTAGGATTATTTTTGCTAGATAAGATTCAATTTGTGAAACACATCAACCAAGTAACCTTAATTCATTATCTAGTCGACGACTAAGTTTACATTTGCTACAAACGTGTACTGACGCAGGCTGACTGCTAGGGATTGTACCTATCTTTCACTTGTCACTTCAATTTAATTGGCACACATTTTCTCTTGTAAATGTTTCTCTAATAAATGATAACAATTTGACATCGAAACAAAAATGTTTCAGATAGAAGTCTGCAAAGTATGTTTTCTATTCGGCACCCTGAAAACATTTTGTGAAGGTATAATAACTTCAAAACTCCGAGAGATGAGGGAGCCATGAGCAGGGTTTTTTTACATGGACCATGAACTTTGGAATTACAACATTTTGGAGTCTTTATAGGACACGAATGAAAATCAGGTGAACGCTCGATCACCTTCCTTCAAAAACGAATACTGAGTCGTAATGAAAATATCACGTGAGAACTAGTAATATTTGCGGCTCATTCTTGGCCAGAGATAGCTAAGGATACAGCAGAGCATTTTGTCCAACAGTGTGACACAAACAAGAGTAACAAACCGAAAATAATTTGAGCCTTCGATTTTTCCGTTTTAATTATTGTAGGTTCAATTTGTACTTACGCTAATGGGAACAGTTAGGTGCTCAATGGCCTAGATATCATAGTACGGCGATTACTAAAAGTACCTACCAACTGAAGGACATGCTGAGTGCGCGCAACCCAAGAAATACCTATAAAACACGAAGCGAGAAGCCATTCATATTACTACCCGCATCAAAAACTCAACGACAAATCAAAGTGTCAAATTATGGTATAAAATTGCCTGTGTACGTCGAGAATTCGGGCTCTGCAAGTTGTTTAGTAGGCCATTCTTGTTGATGACGTCATTAATCCCGCGGAATTGCGATCCTGGCACGCCTGTGACGTCACTTGCCGGACAATTGGTACCAGGGTATCATGAAAACTGGACGATGTTGCTTTCATTTCCGCAACGTCAGTGAGATGAAGAAGTGTCTAGCTAGGACGTGTTTTAGTTTCGTATTTGAAGGGGGACCGTTAAAAATATTGAGGAAGAATATATAATACCTAGTCCAAATAAATTGTTATGGTTATTTTACAGACCCAAACAGCACAAGCACATTAATAAATTTTCATATACTTCCTTCTGTAACAGTTCTTTCAAAAATACCGTTTCAACTGAATTCCACGAATAATAATAACAAGTACCTACGCAGTTTTAACTGCGAAAAGCCTTCAGAATAAATTAAACAAAAACCATATTGACACAAAAACTTACAACCAATAAGTGTGAATACTACAGTTAATATCTACATGTAACCATTTTAAAATTCTAGAAATTCCGACTCTAGAGACGGTTATAAATAAGAGAGTTTTTATTTATAATCGTCTCCAAAATTCATAAAATTCCTTAAATTTATATATATAACACAACATCCTTTATTTTCAAAAGACCACTTACAGGTACTTTTGAATAGTCAAGGTCTGTCAGTCAAACAGATGAAGCCAATTCTGCTGCGCTAGCGACAAGAGCAGCAAATTGCTCTGCAGCAAAACACACTCACCGACCCTATCTCCAGCGCGACAGTTGCACGTTGCAAAGAGTAGATCCTATGAAGAAGAACGTGCAAGAAACTCCATGGATACTTTTAAATCAGTGTTTACAAAATCATGGCTTCAATCGTTATGAAAAATTAATGACTGAAGTTATACAATGCAAAAGAGATTGAGTCTATACAATGCAAAAATAATCTTACAATCTTCAGAAGGTCCAACAACGTTTTCACATCTTAACCAAAGTTTGGGCACTTTAGTCGTTGTGGAGCGGACCAGCATTGAGCCAAGCATTTTTATCACCAATGTAGTTTATAACATGAAATGTAATAAACTAACTTTCGCATTTATATTAGTCAGGATGATGGTGAAAAACAAACGAACTGTTATACCCTGCCAATGTTAGTAGAATCGTTGACCATCATCCAGACTTGCCTAGTCAGCATTTAGGGGCTTGGAGACGGTGTGCATCTAGTCTGCACGCCCAGTTCATTCAGAATCTCGGTACGGGTCAGGTGGGGTGGGGCTTTTATCTCTACAATTCCTGTTACAGGTTCTATCGTAATTAAACTCTGTTTCCAGATAAATATTACTTTGTTTCTTTTTTTTTTTAAAACCAGTTTCCGATATCTCTTATAATAGAACGAAACTACCAAAGCTCTTTTTAATCTATTTTTAACTACACCCAAAGATTAGTTCCACGGTTTTGTCCAATCTACTAAAAAGGCCAACTAATGCCCACACAGGAACACTAAATGAGAGCGTGGTCCGGTGACAGCTACCTCCTCGGCGGCTGACAAAGATCCATCGGTTGCAGGCGAGCAGGCGGGCAGGCGGGCAGCTCACCACCCGCCACTCTTCATTAGGAGCCGAGACAAAAGAGCCACGCGACCGTGAAGCGCTCAACACATCGAGCGCTCACCAGACAGCTATACCCGAAACTTCGCTTTGATAATATAAAAAATAAGTATTTGTATTTATTCGAAAACGAGACGATATATTTTTATCTTGATATTTTAATGTTCATAATTTCTATGAAAAATAAAATAAGTTGATACTTTCATTTACATAAGATCAAAAGTAGTAAGTTAATGTCGCTGAATATCTTTGAATTTCTATATTATACCTACAGGGTGATTTTTTCAAGTGTGCCTTCAGGGCCAAATTCGAAACTATGAGGAATATCGAAAAACACTGAAAGGAGTCTCGAGCCCGATTTTTATGAAAATCAAAACTGCATCATTCTGGCACACACACCGCTCTGGGTTTATCCACTCTCTGTCTTTGTCTAAGCAATCTTCCTTTGGAATGCGCTCCCTCTAAACATCAGCTAGTCTATTCTGTAAAACCTACTTCGATATCGAGCTTGACCTGAGTGACAAAACTCACAAAATGAGCTTTATTGCCCACAACATAAAGGTCTTAATTTGAAACTCACCTCGGAGTCCACTGTCGATATACAAAAATGTTGTTACAGAATAGCACTACTGGACGGCAACCAGTCGGTTGTCCTTTAAAGTGAAGGCACGTGAGCACATTCGCAAGAAGTTAGTAGAATCATCACAGCGTTAATTTGTTGAATTCGTTTTTCTAAACGTCATTTTTTTATATCTATGTATTTCGATTGTATTTCTTATCTTCTCTGTTTTGTCTTTCCTTTAAGTTGCACCGTCCATGTTGTCTCTGTACCATCCTAAGGTCGACTGGTAGAAAATGCCTAAGGCATTAAGTCCGCCTTTGTACAGTGCTTTTACTAGTGCATCAAGTTTTAACAAATAAAATAAATAAATAAATCATTGGATTTTTTAAACATTTTTCTTCCTACCCAGGAATCAAACCGGTTGATTTTGAAAAAAAAGACACCGTGTATTAATTATAACACCATTCGAAAGTGTAGCTTATAAGGCTCAAATTCTGGGAAGTAATAACACATGGCAAACTATAATAGTTAATTTTTAAAATCGGACCAGTAGTTCCTGAGATTAGCGCGTTCAAGCAAACAAACAAACAAACTCTTCAGCTTTAAATATTAGTATAGATTATATTTGTTAACAATAAAAAAAATATTATTATAACTTAAGAAAAATAAAATTTTATTACAAATTACTTCTCCGAACTTCGTTCCATCCGGGTGTCCCTTGACACCTCTCAAGTTTTTTTAAATCAACCGGTTCGATTCTTTCGAATAAAAAATTTTCAAAAATCCAATGATGCAGTATTAATTTTCATCAAAATCGAGCTCGAGACTCCTTTCAGTGTTTTTCGATATTCCTCATAGTTTCTGATTTGGCCATGAAGGCACACTTAAAAAAATCACCCTGTATACAAACTCTAACAGAATAAACGCAATACCTATTAAGGGGTCATTGAACTCATCATTATGAACAACTTTCACTATGTGACCAACACTGAAATCGCGAAAATAAAACCGACTCCCCCATACATTTATGTGCACATAACTCGACCATGTTGTTCATAATGATGAGTACAATGACCCCTTAAGAGGTATTGCGTTTATTCTGTTATACGCTATATTGAAATATAGAATAAAATTCTCCAGATTCAAGTCACTAAATCATTTTAATTGAAATTAGTTTCATATATTTTTCTCAACATCGACGATATAATATACAAGGTTATACGCCTACATTGAAAAGCCTTCCGGCAAAGCATGGTTGTTTACTACACAAACAACATAATTGTAGGTATATGTATGTTCATTTGAAGACAAACGTAGTTAATTCTAACACAATTATCAATTTCATAACAGAGGCTTCGGTACACCGATACAATGGATTAATGTTTATGTACCCACCAACCCCTCCGCGTAGATTAAGCCTTCAGCAAATTAATGCATAAATTGTTATCGATCCATTTATTCCAATAAACTAACACCGCTCTGTGGAACTGTACCGAAAGTCCACCGTTTGCTAATTTATCTGTAAGCCAGCGTAACTTTCTTGTACCAATATTTTCTTAAATAAATCTATCTATGTAAATCAATATTTGCTAAGAAAACAACAGATTCGATTCTACTGAATGATTCAGAATTGCTTGGTCAGGTTCATCATCATCATATCAGCCGAAAGACGTCCACTGCTGGACATAGGCCTCCCCCAAGCGTCGCCACAACGACCGGTCCTGTGCGTCTCGCATCAATCGGCTACCCGCGACCTTCAGCAGGTCATCGGTCCACCTTGTGGGAGGCCTTCCAACGTTGCGTCTTCCGGTACGCGGTCGCCACTCCAGAACCTTTCGGCTCCATCGACCATCTGTTCTGCGAGCAATGTGTCCTGCCCACTGCCACTTTAGTTTGGCGATCCTTCGGGCTATGTCGGTAACCTTGGTTCTCTTGCGGATATCATCATTCCTGATTCGATCACGCAAGGAAACTCCAAGCATTGCCCTCTCCATTGCCCTTTGAGTGAATTTGAGCCTTCTGATGAGGCCCATTGTGAGCGACCAGAATGGTCAGGTTCAGCCAGTAAAGAAACGCAAGCAGTCTCATGTAGTTGATGGCATCAAATCAGACTACTTGAAAAGTGTTTTTTGTTAACTTTTTATTAGTTTCTTGCGAGGAACTCGTGGCTAAATAATAACAGCCGCACGGGTTGATTTCAAGGTAAAGCAACGCTTGCCGAGGTTGGTCTTTGGATGGGTAACAATCTTAACGCACCGAGTCACCCCCGTGCCTCGGAAACCACGTTAAGCCGTTGATCCCGGCTGTCAATTGTGGATCTTTGGCAGTCATTACGGATAGTCAGTAAATCTGACACCAGTCCTGCCAAGGGGTACCGTGTTACCCAGTTAATGGGTTGTGGAGGTCTGGTAGGCAGCCGCTCCACGTAAAATACTGGCATTCAGTCCGGTTTGACCAGGCACTTCTGAACCACCCTGTATAAACCTACAGTGTGCCCACAATTTATGCGGCTGTGAAAGACATCAAACCTTATAATAAAGTTCATTCATATTCGTTCAATTGGCTGGTATGTAAGTGGCGGCGCAATAAGCCCTCTGCTTACTTGATAAAAAGCAATAAGCGTTGAGCGGCTCGGCTCGGGGATCTGCGCCAAACTCGCTACACAGCTAATGGCCACAAACAACTGCGCTCAATCCGCTCACAACACTGCTTTATGAAAATATTTTTCCATAGCATGTTACTTGAACAAAACCACATAATATACGATGCTTTTCTCCGGTGACCTATCCCACAGGACCAGTGCATTGTCCTGCAGCATAATAAGGGATTTTACTTAAAAAAAAATCGAATTAGTCCGTCAGATAGATTTTCTAAAAATATTGGACACGTATTTTTTTTCACTTTGACAAAAGATGAAGACGATATAGTGCGTTGAAGACACGCGTGTCGTCACTATGATGGTATAATTATTACCAGCGACATGACGTCACGCGCGTATTCAACGCACTATATCGTCTTTCTCGTCGTATTTTTCAGTAAAATACCCTATTGCTTAAAACAAAAACTTGAGAGGTGTCAAGGGACACCTGGATGGAACGAAGTTCCTTTCGATTAATTAGTGAAAGAATTGTAAAAAAAAAAAAGCAGTGATATGGTTTAATATAACGTTTGTAATTTATATATAACTAGCTGACCCGCGCGGCTTCGATCCCGTCAACTGGCTACCCTACCCTACCTCTACTTTACCTACCTACCCTACCCTACCTGCCTACTCTACCTACCCTACCCTACTTACCCTACCTACCCTACCCACCCCACCTACCCTGCCTACCATGCCTACCCTGCCTACCCTGCTTACCTTACAAATATAATGTAAACAGAAATAGAAAGACGAAACGAAAATAACTGGCTTGCTTTCTATGAGAGAGAGAGAGAGAGAGACAGACAGAGAAACACGCGCACGCCGCACGGCTTACAACTATAGCAAAAAGTGTCTTTACAACTTTTCGTATGATTTTTTTCCGTCTAGCCCCCTTTCACAACGAGCGATAAGGAACTTCGTTCCAAAACGAATACATTCGGCCGCATTTGTTATCGACATTGCAAACGTTTTACGTTGTGGACCAGTGGATATATTACAAACGTATGAAGTAATGGAGTTCATTCGATTGTGAATGTATATGCGATTTTATGAGTTACGTAATTGAGGTGCTGAAAACAAGACACCTTTAATAACTCGGAGATAATATAGCTATCAGATCAAAACCTTATCTGCTACAAACAATTTCAACTCTTGTTTTTTCTTCATTATTGATAGGATCACGTACGCGCTCGGGTCTTTATAATATTAGCTTAGATTTCTCAAACAGGAAAAGTCGGGAAAGGCCAATCCTGTAACAACTACTATTCATCACATAATAATACAATTTTGTTCTGATGCTGAATCTTATAACTAAAAGTAAAAAGTATGTCTTGTTACAACTTTCCCCAACTTTTCCGACACTTCCGCGCGTTACCAATAACGTCAATATTTTTCTTCTCTCACAACAAACATGGAAGCATCGTCGACGTTATACGAGTGCGAAACTTATGATACGAGCGTGTTTGTTTACGATATTACGTTAAATGTTTACGTTGGAATTAGCGCGGCAATAACTCGCGTAATTGAACGAGGGCCGGGCTTAAGTCGCTTCATCACACTTCGTCTGAGATAACTTTGTGTTCCAGCGATATCGGAATAATAGTTGGGCCGTAATGGATCTCAGGTTTTGACGCCAAGACTTAACCAATAATTAAGTTGTTTCATTGACTAGAACTAATTTGAAACTAGGTGTAATTTAGTGTAAGTCAAGAGTTTCATTTTGATACGTAATCCTACGAATGTGAGCCAACAAAGTTATCTTGGTGAGTCCACAACAGTTTTCAGTCGCGTTCAAAAGATGTAGGAACCGAGCAGAGCACAAACATGGAATAAATCTTTATGGCGTCTGTCGTGTGCGATGGGGCGGCAGGAACATATCTGAGGCGGTGCATTCGCCGCAATTCGACGCGTTTGTCATTACAAATGCTTGGACAGAAAGAAGGACCACACACCATTAAATCGACAATAACTAACTAGCATTTGCCGCGGTTTTTGAACCCGTGCGTTGTTCCACAGAAATCTTAAGTCATTCAGCGATAAATAGTAGGCTATGACACATAGCGTTAGTGTAGCTCTGTGAGATAGCAATTATAATAGTCGTCATCGAACCGAATCGTAATTTCGAATATTATCTTTCCTTCTTTATAATATTTGTTTAGATAACTGAAGAAATGCTTCAGTTTTGTGTTAATTCTTGCAATATTACATTTACTAGTGGAAGAGATTAGGTTGGCAAAATATGAATAACGGTTTAGAAGAGACATTTTAAATCTAACAGCGTAGAGACCAACAAAAGATTTGATATACATGTTAAACGTGTTAGTAGCAGTTAGTGAGCCTTCGGTATCTATCCCGTTATTTCGTGGACGTATCATATAAATCGCAGCCAGACCCCAACAAGGCTGCTTTGACTGCGACGTTAGCAGGCGGTTAGCGGGTTGTTGACTGGAGCGAAACTAACTGAGACGTGTGTGAATCATTAAAACCACCCCGGGCGGCCAATGAATGCTATTCGGAGTGCCAGTCGTGGACACACGTGCACAACTACACATATAAGCAGCACGTGCACTTATGCGTATGATGCCTAAGTGCAGGTTTATACATAGGTAGGGTACGAGTGTGTGCTCTTTGTGAGGTACCAGGAACGCATATACAATTAACAGGTATGGTGGTATACCAAACCGTGTTTTTCTAGTCTAAAATCAACTGCCAATTTACCTTACAACACAACATATAAGCAGAGTGAGATCTAAAAAGTTAAAGAACAGTCCCTAGCTGTTCCTAAGTACAATAAATTAAAATTAATTTAGTTAGTTACCTGTGTACCTACATCGTGTTGTGGCAAGAAGTACTCCCAACAGTACCATCACATTTTCTCTTACAAAATTGCCCGCACAGCAAGATAATCTTTCTTCGTCTCGAGCCCTAAACAACTTGGCTGTAGTTAGTGCGCGGTGAAATTACCGCAACCGAGCCATGAGCCATAACTTTTTAACCAACACCGAGTAAAACAAGCCCGCTCTTGTTTCGTGGTTCCGTTTCAGGTTCACTAAGAATTTTATTCTACTTAACGACCGTCCTATCATGTTTTTGTTTCAGAAATTACTAGCTCGGTCTGATGAAGATTTTCGCGCGCAGTGATGTTATGATAATCAGTTTAGTGGGTCGGAAAATATTTTGGAGTGTTGCCAAACACACGAAGCGGACGAACTTCAAAAGCTTTCATAAGGCAGGATTCAGTGATAAAATTATTTATAAGTGAATTATGCGGCGAAATATTCATTTGACTAAATGGCGCCCGGTCCCGGTGTGCCACGTAACTGGGAGACTAGCAGTCGTTCTGCCGTCGAGTGCAATCGCCGTAGCCTCAAGATCGCTTGTTAAACAGTGCCCCTGACAAACCAAAATCACCTCTATTGCCAACCAGCAGAACACAATTCCTCTCGCTTCTTTTCAAAAGAATAATAGGGACTATAGCTGAGAACTTTCAGATTAAAGTGCTTTATTCCATTTTAACTTTCATGTAATTGTTTGAACGGAATGCTCGGCAAAAATTCATTGAAGATATACCAGTAAGTCAGGTATTGAACTTTATTAATTAGTAGAACATTCTACAAGATAAAAGGTATTTAGATATCAAACAAGTCTTTAATCATTAATATTTCATTTGTTAAGAAAAATCTTATCTTCGGTTTATCGACTTTTGCAATAGTTTCAGAGACGTCTAGTAAACTTGCCTACAAATTTCCATTACGGTTTTCAGAATTCTACTACCAGGACCACATAAACAGTTTAGCGGTAGGCTCGTCAGCGGAACGTGACCACTTCCACCATTTGCCGTTCCATTCATTCGTTTACCCTTTCCGAAAGATCTGCAATCATCCCATGAGCATTTGTCAGGATTTCGCCGAGCTCTGACCTTTCTACACAGAAGGATGTAAATAGGGCCACATAAACGTCATTTGCAGGCTTGTTCAATTTATTACGTGTCACGGCTTGCCGCGTCACTCTCTTGATCGCTCTCTCCCGTGAGCCACACGCTACATTTAATATTTTTCAGGTTTATTGTTGAAAATGTTAAGCTTTTTATTGAGTACTTACTTACGAGGCTTTAATATTAAAACGATTGGGAGAGTCTACGGATTCCCCAGCCAGCATGCCTCGTTAAATACGCTGAGTTTAATTTAAAAGATAAGCTCTCTATATTAAATCAACTGAAAACTTTTAATATACGAAAATTAAATATTCAGAGTTATGCTAAAAATGAATACCTACCTAAAGTACCGTCAAGACGAAGTCAGTTTTAAAATACACAGAACTCGCTAATCTGTTCTTGAAGCAGAGAGAAAATATCTTAAGTAAATTAAAATGGAGTTTAATAAGGAGTGGGGTGCAAAGCCACAGCTTTTATCAAAGAGACTGAAGGGAAGGAGAGAAAAGAGTAAAAAACACGCGCTCATCGCAGGTTATTGGCTCCCTAATGAAATATTGATGAAGTTACAGAGGGCGGTATAAATGCCGCCGTCTTTATCCGAAGAACCCGATCAATTATGGCACCGCTCCACTTTAAATGACATATTAAAATTTTACAATTCTTTTGCAGTGATAGGCAGCTAACAATTACTGTATGCTATAGCAGTTTATCAGTAACTTAACAGTGTTGAAATCGTGTCTTCGAATATAACCGCAGAACGAGAATTTAATCAGTTATCGCATCACAATTCGAGAACATAAAGCATGATTTCATATGAATTTTGTTGGTCCTTTGAACAACATTGTATTTCCAGTAGAATGCAGATACATATCCTTACGGCGTTGTTTAGAACAGGTCTCTGTCAAGACACAAGCTACTAGGAGTACATGCTCCTTATCCAATCAATATGTAGTGTTGTCTTGTAGATACACGTACATATACCCACGCACAACCCATCAGTCAACATCAGCGCCGAGTTAATATGAACAGTTGTGCGTCGATGTGAAATAAATCGGTGTTTCAGCCAAGCCGGTGTACAGCCTCTCTCAATTCAGCTCATACGTTATTTATCTGGCATCAGGCCGTGACGTCATCCATCACGTAAAAACGGCCCGACGTTGTTCCATGCCAGGCTACATAGGTACCTATCATACTGTTCTGTGCGCCTAGTACGAACGGGTTGAGTCCTAAAATTAGAGTTTTAGCAATCGATGCATTTTTTAATATCAATGCTAAATAAAAAAGGTTTTTGCCTCGCGATATATGAGGAGAAAATAACAGCTGACATTTAGCTGTCGAAGAGCCTTCGTCAGAGAGAGTGGAAATAATATTGACGAATGTGGCTTGGCAAACATTTTGCCATTGCTCGCGAAATATTAAAAAAGTACAGAACTATAGGTACCTACTCTTGACCATATTTCAAATACAATCAAAGCTATAGTTAGTTACTCGAACAACAAATGAAATCTAACCTGTATCTAGCCGAGCTTCACTGAATATATCGAGGGATAGTGAGCAAGGATGCGAGCGGAAGAGAGCGGACAAAGGGGAGCAGATTAATCCGGGAGGCGGCTGGCAAAAGCCGGGATTAATCACGCCAGGTAAGAGATAGCCAATATTTATCAACCATCTGGAGATCAAAATGAGTACCTAAAGGCTGTTATATACGTGGCTACAAGTTTAAAAGATGCAAGCAACGGACTAGTTTATTAAATCGTGTGCTGTGGTACACTTGTGCAATATTGTTTCCTCTTACTAAAAATAATCGAGTATTCTTTATGTACTGCGTTAGATAAGTAAACCGATTAGTGGTGGAGAATTACCATGCTGAAGTGGCCCAAGTACCCATACACTTGCACTTTTGAGGACCTGATGAAAGCCACTGACGTAGACTAACTGGCATGGCCAAAGTAATTAAGAAATTAACCATTGACTCAAAAGAAGAAGAATTACAGGAAGGTGGGCCGTATTTTTAACCGACTTCCAAAAAAGGACGTGGTCCTCAATTCGGTGGGTATTTTTTAGGGTTCCGAAAAAAACACGGAACCCTTATAGGATCACTCGGGTGTCTGTCTGTCTGTCTGTCTGCCTGTCTGTCTGTCTGTCTGTCTGTCTGTCTGTCTGTCTGTCTGTCTGTCTGTCCGTCTGTCTGTCACAGCCTTTTTTCACAGGATCCACTGGACCGATTCTGTTGAAATTTGGTACACATATGTACTTCTATGACCCAAACACGGACGCGTTACGTAAATTATTAAATTTTTAGTATGGGGGTCACTTGGGGATCAAAATAGAAAATTAAAAAAAAAAGTTTTTTGAACAATATCGTGTGACATATTAAATGAAAGGGCTTACTGTGAGGGCTTTAATTATATTTTTTTCATAATTTTAAAATAAATGGTTTAGAAGTTATTCAATAAATTAGACGAAAAATGACCATACCCCCCTTATCTCCGAAACTACTGAGCCAAAAATTTTGAAAAAAATGGAGATAATAGATCTTTACCTAAAGATTACAGGAAAAATTAGAAGTCTGTAGTCTTAAAAGAACATGTTAAAAAAATTAAATTCGTTCGGAACCCTTTGCACGCGAGTCTGACTCGCACTTGGCCAGTTTTTTTTTATGTATTCACACCTATTTCGCCGAGGTTTCTGATCCAATTTCTGTGTTTTTTTAGTTCGATACAGTATACTTGCTATTTGGTCCCGTGAAAAATTAATTAAGTCTGGGTCTGTATTTTTTTTTTGAGGATTTTTAACAGACTTCTAAAATAGAAGGTAGTTCTCAACTCGAACCGATTTCGATGAATCTTTTTTTATATGAAAGGGTATGCTGCCGAGGTGATCCCATTGCCACCACGTTAGGATCTGATGATGGAAACCCTGAGAAATCGAGGGCAACTCTCGAAAATTGTAGGCACGCATCTGGTTAAAACTTGATATTCGTGTGTATATCGGGTGATACTACAAAAGAATGAAGGTTTGGATCAGACCTGATGATGGAGACGACAGAGAGTCAAGGGAACTCCACATCGGTATGTAGGAACTACCAAGTGTTTGGGCTTATTTCATTCGTATTGACGAGACCTTTACACCGAAAGCACTTAGTAAGTTTTATTTTCATAACATAACATCACGCCGGTACGCTGTGAATGGGTACGCAGGTACCATTAAAAAGTGTAAAATAAAAAGCTTAAAAAAAAGTATAACCGACTTCCAAAACAAAACACTACAAAGTATAAAATAACTTTAATTTCGTAAGTCGGTATCAAAAACGAAATAACCAAACACACCGACTTCCGAAATTAAAGTTATTTTATACTTTATAGTGTTTTGTTTTGGAAGTCGGTTACATTTTTTGTAAAAAAGTTTTTTTTGCTTATTTCAATTTCTGCGTAGACGATGACGTCGTCTTAGTATCACCACTAAAAGTGAAAAATAAAAAAAATCTGAAGTCGGTGTTAAAAACTAAGAAACAAAACCAAAAACAGTGTTTTGTTTGGAAGTCGGTTATATTTTTTTGTAAAGTTTTTTAGTGTCGCTTTTTCACTTATTCGTAGTTGACGAAACAGCACTCATCGTCATTGTCGACGACTTGGATGTCTTCCTTAGGAATTGGCAAGAAGTAGTACAAAACCGGGAACAATAGCCTTAGTCCAACAGTGGGACAGTTCAGACGCGTTATAATAATACGTAATTTCAGTGTGGATATTTTATTTTCGAAAGTAAGTGGGTCTATAAGTATATGTCAAGTGATAGTTAGGATTCATGTACCGAAACTAGTCGAGCAACGATAAAACATGCAAATTCACAAATATTTTAAAATTCGTGTTTTTTCAGCTCGACACAAACTCAATTTAGTCCACTCATTTGCAAACTGGATAGTGTTATGTCCGCCGTGTGTGCTCACAGTTAAAACGTCAAATGGACGGGGCCAGCGGTCTAGTTCTGTCGCGGAACGAATCATATAAACATGGGGCTTGTATATGGAAATTGGATCTACGTAATTTCGTTTGCTGCATTTTATTTTGACAAATGTCAAAACGCACCCAATGTCGAGAGGGAATTGGGAATTTATTTATTTATTCAAAATAGGTTCACCAACAGCTTCTGTATAAAGTGTTTCTTAGGATAAGTATTACAAGCCTCATTCTTACACAGTCGCCAATTACAGGTCAACCAACATTCACAAATTAGCAATAACACGTATTAGAATTAGAATAAAAATTACAACATAATTAAAAATCACAATAAAATCAATAATCAAAGAGAAATAATAGCAACACAATAAATTAATCAATAGAACAAAATAATCACAGTTGTCAGAATAATTATAATGGGAATGGATCAATTGGATTTATACATGTGCAGTAGAACAGTGGAATTTGGAAAGGTAATTTTTTTCGTCTATTAGCGTAATGCAGCATTTGAATTAGCTACCTAAGCAATATCCACAATGTTCGATTGCAATTTTATCTGAAAACATTCTTACATTCGGATTACTTAATTTTTCAGATCTGAAGATAAATAATAATAAAGCTTTATTTATTCCTTACACATAGTTTACATTAATTATTCTAAACATTATTTGTAGTGTTAGTATTATACTTATTCTATTTTGTTGGTATATATTATTAAACTGCGTTAGCGCATTTTGTTGTAAGGACCGCTCTGGCGGTGAAAGCCTCCTCCATTTCCTTCCATTTCGCTCTGTCTCTTGCCAGTCTGCTCCAGGTATTTCCCACCGTGGCAACTATGTCATCACTCCATCTTTTGAATGGCCTTCCTTTCCGTCTTTTCTTGTGAATAGGGTACCAATTAGTGACAATCCTGGACCATTTGTTCCCTGGTGATCTTTGGACATGCCCAGCCCATTTCCATTTTTGGGTCATTATGATTTTTGCTATGTCTTCTACCTTGGTAATTTTCCTGACGTCATCATTTCTCACTTTATCCCTTAGCTTAAGGCCCAGGAGACTCCTTTCCATGCTATTTTGGCACACTTTGATCTTATGAGTCTGTTTTGTTGACAAAGGCCAGGTTTGGGAAGCGTAAGTGAGACAAGGTATTAAGCATGTCTGCATAGCTTTAGTTTTCAGTGTAACTGGTAGATTACTCTTGAAAACCTCCTTCATTGCCCAATACTTGTTCCAGGTTATTTTGATTCTTCGCTCTACCTCTTTATCATTGCATGACTTGAAGGATATCAAATGTCCCAAATAAATATAGTCTTCGGCGTATTCGATTTCTGTTGAGTCTGACTTTAGAATTATGGTTTGCCTATTTGTCATTAATTTAGTTTTCTCCCAGTTAATTTCTAGACCCACTTTTCTGCTTTCTTTGCTGAGTGACTGTATCATAAATTCCATTTATTTTGGGTCTTCCGAGAGCAGTACCATGTCATCCGCGAATCGCAAGTGCGAGAGGCGGTTGCCATATATGTTTATCACTCTATCTTCCCAGTCAAGTGTTCTGAATATTTCTTCGAGTACTGCAATGAAGAGTTTTGGAGATAAGGGGTCGCCCTGTTTCACTCCTCTTCCAATTTCAAAGGCTGAGCCATACTCATTTATTTTAATTCTAGCGTTAGTTTTGTTGTATATTTCCTTCAATATATTGATGTAGTCATGGTTCACTCCTTGATTTGATAGAGCTCGCCAAATTGCACCGTGGGATATAGAGTCAAATGCTTTGCTATAGTCAATAAAGCATATGTAGAGAGGTAGGTCGTATTCGTTGTATTTTTCAATGACAAGTTTCAAAGTGTGGATGTGATCTGTAGTCGAAAACCCCTTTACAAAACCTGCCTGTTCTTCTGGCTGGTGTTCATCTAAGATACTAGTAAGGCGTCGGAGTAGAGTCGATGCAAACACCTTGTAGACGCACGACGTGAGGCTGATTGGTCTGTAGTTTGATATTGATTTCGGATCTGAAGATACTCAATGCATATAATTATTTCATGCACAAAATATTCAGTAAAACAATTAAAATATTAGTTCTTAGACTTTGTTCCACTGAAAATTTAACGCTTCCCTCGGTTATCTTTAGAACAGATTCTAAAGATAACCTTAATAAAGCTGAAAATTAAACCTGTAGCTACTTGCTCTTGCTACATAGGTACTCCGATAATTATTGAGCGCAAACTAATCAACATTACCACTGCAGCTCGGTATTTTTTATTCACAAGTACTTATCTACTCATAAAGCAATATTTTTGTATCTCTTCTATCTACAAATTGAGGGATTTCCGTAAAAAGAGGGCAAAAGGGCTCAGATGGTAAGCGGTAGCCGATGTGTTATTGAGATTTACAATTTGGTAAATTATTCAAAGACTTTCATAAGATATTTCAAATTGAAAAATAAAAACAGCTAAGATAATAAGCTTTACTGTAAAAACCTTTCGTTGGAGCGCGCAGATGGAAGTAAGCGTCGTAGACACATTTACTTTATTGTACGCGGAGATAATTCCGAGGCCATTTTCTTTAGTAAATGTAAAAACAAAGCACATTTAAGGTCTCCAGCGAGTTCTAACGACTGAATGGCTTAGTAGCCAATGTTTTATACCGCCCACTTACCGCAACGAGCGCAGTAGGAACCGAGCGCAGCTTACAGACACCATCGCAAATATTCTACGAATACTTTTACCCGCGACTTCATACGCGCGTATCCCGTTTTTTACCCTACTCGTAGGAATTTCTGAAAATCCTCTCTTAGTGCTCCTCAATGAACCTACATGCCAAATTTCCGTTTTCTACGACCAGTAGTTTCGGCTGTGCGTTGTCTGTCAGTAACGGAAGAATTTTAAACATTAATTAATTAATGTCTAATGTTTATTCATAAATATGTATGTACATTTTTTTACAATTACAGTCCTTAATCTAAACTTAAAGTACACAAAAGTGTTAGCATCTGAGGCCGAACTAGGTATTACCTGTATTTCAGCCCTCAACGCCGATCCCCCTGAATTACAAGTTGAGTATCTTTATTATGCTACTATAATGATCCCATGTATGAATGTACTACCGAATTAATTCAACATATTCAAGTAATTTAGAAAAAAGAGACAAAAACCAGACTACACTATTTAAATAGGTGTAACCATGGTGTAACATTATAGGTGTGTATCCAGGATAGCTATTGCCCGTTTAAAGTAAAACTTATGTCATAAAAGTGGGCATGGTGTTCGTGCGAGTTCGGCTGAGGTCGGCAATGTTCGCGGAAAAATAGCAGAGCGAGTTCGGAGCGACGCGACGGCAACGACGTAAGTTTGTTCAAAGCCTTATTAATGGCTGGTGGACAAATCGGGTGTGGTGCAAAGTACTGGCAAATGTACAGGATGTGTTGGGTTTTACATTCAACATTATATTTTAGTTATGGACTTCTGGATACGACGACAATGTTTTCAGTGGCAGTGAGAAATTGTAACTGAATACGTACGCTATTCTGTAAAAATGTCGCCAATCGAACTTAGGTGAATTAACACGTTATATCTTCACCATCCTTGGTTAACTGATGTGAACGCCTGAGTTATCAGTCTGTATTCAGTTTTAATAAAAAACTGAGCTTGAAGTGATTTTCCAATGTAGCTCGCCTCCAGTTCCCTGATCTTACTTAGAAGGTCCTTAATTTCTTTACTAACATACTAGCTTTTGCCCGCGACTTCGTAGGCGAAAGCTAGTACATAACTCTAAGGTCCTGTAGCGGCATCAATGCCGCCACAAGAAAAACTAACGGAGCAAATCTACATCGCAACAAAAAAGAACCGCCACGCCATCTATCCAACTAGCAGCGAACTACTACGTCGAAATCCTGCATCGCGCAAGTAGAGTTTACCGTGCGGTTTGAACATATACATCAGCCCGAATATCAACTATCGGGCAGTTGCCCGCACCAGACGCAACAACTGTCTGGCAAGAGGATCCTCCCTTTTCAATAGAGATTTGCGGTACTTTATTCTCTATTCCGCTTCCCTCCATAGTCCCGCCTAACTCTGTAGCATTAAAAAAAAAACATAAACAAATAAACTCACTTAAGCATTCATGATATCAATTTGAGTAATTACGATAACTTGTTGTAATTCTATGTCTCAGGCTCACTAATTGAGATTAATTAGCAACGTATTCGGTGTGTCGCACGGTAAAGCCACGCTATAATATCCTCTACCCGCAAGTGACGCGGGAGTTGATTGCCTAACCTAGGCGCACACCTCAGTGGGCGCATTGTGCTCATTGCTGCGATATATTATATGCAGGTGATGTAGTCTTTCTATTATGTATTGAAATCAGCCTAATCGCCCGCGTGGAATAGTCCTGCATGTGGGTTGCAAACATTTATCATTTCTATTATTTACCCTACTTTCACTCGCTAAAACCTTGTACAAAATATGTAACTATCGATTCGCTGCATTCCAGTCTATGCAATAACTTCAACAGAGAAATGTAATTTAACACGAGCCAGTGAGTAGGCCAAGTGAGTATTATAAATTAGCTTTTTAACCGTCTGATCAAGAAAGAGGGTAATGTTTTTCTCGTAGCTCCAACCCTAGTGCCTTTTGTCACCATAATCGAGATCTCAAATCTCAAATCGTTTATTGCAATCCATAATGTACACATACAGGTGGTAAAATGAATAAATAGAAACAATTACGGACCCTGTCGGGCACAGCAACACTTTAATCAATGTTTAATATTTCCTGTCCAACTTGTGCCTATTAGCGAATATTTTATGATTTCATATCATATTATTATTCTCTACATATCCATTTTTGGATTAAATTACGTTTTTAGTTGTTTTATTGTTTATTTAATATTGGTTTTTATTATTAGAGTAGTGTATTATTTATTCATTATTATTAATAGAATACTATATTATTTATTTATTATTATTAATAATAATATAATACTATGTTACTTATTATTGTTAATAATATAGAATACCATTTATTTATTTATTATTATTAATAGAATCGAATGTCATTTATTTATTATTATTAAGTTTACATATATATCCTGTTATTATTAAAATTTATCCGTAAGGTATTCTTCCAATGTGTAACTTTTTTCAATTAAGAATTGTTTTAGCATTTTACCAGGAGAAATGTAGCTTACGACACAGCCATCGATTAGTGTAAGTTACATAGTAATCTGATCAGTTGCTTCCAGAGATTACACTTTACGAACGTATCAACCAACTGTTTTATCTTGATATTAATTAGATTTCGTGAAGCTCACCATTGGGCTTTTTCAATTGTAACTCCAACTAAAGTTTTCCTTACAAAACTGCAAACGCATGAATGATGAATGCACGTAATCTGTTACGCGGCGCGTTTCGCGCCCTCCTCGAGTTCCGCCTGCCTCCAGAGGAACTAATACACCAGGAAAAACTGGGCCAAGGTCAAGCGGTTACTTTCAGATAATATCAACAACTCGTGTGACAATTGTTTTGCAAATTTATTTAGCTTCGTGTACACTTATAAAAATTCCTCTTGAAAAATATTACACAACAGCCATAGAAACCTGATGTACTATTCTGAAAATATATTAATGTGAAAACTTAGGAAGTGAGCTGTCAATCCCTCCAATGAGGCGGAATGACAGATCATATTGAAGCTCCCTCCACTACATTTCACCGGAGTCGTATGCAGCCTATTTAGTCCCACAGCTGGGCAAAGGCACTCTTCTTTTTACAGAATAAACCAACTGATATTTTTGGATTAGGGAATATGCATGCAATTTTTTTAAATACTTATCAGCTCTAGTTAACAATCATGGATTTTTTTTATAAATACCTTCATCAGCGGTGAAGTTATAAAGCTACAAAGATTACAATTAGGAAATCTTTTTACAAAAAAATATAACCGACTTCCAAACAAAACACTACAAAGAATAAAAAAAGAATACCCGCCGAAATGAGAACCTCCTCCTTTTCTTTTTTTTTTCTTCTTTGTATTGTTTTTTTTTTGGAAGTCGGTTATATTTTTTTTGTAAAAAGTTTTTTATTTTTCACTTTTAAGCGGTGATACTTGGACGACGTCTTCGTCAACGCAGAAACTGAAATAATCAAATATGCTCATAAAATAAAAACTACTGAACCAAACTAAAACAAATTTTTATGGGACCAAATGACAAGTATACTGCATCGAACTAAAAAAGAATCACAGAAATCGAATCAGAAACCTCGGAGTAATTGGTGTACATATCGAATTGAGAACCTCCTCCTTTTTGGAAGTCGGTTAAAAAGAAGTTCGATATGAACTTTGTCGTCAAATTCCATGACTCCTATACAGCTGCCATGGAAAATAGCGTTTTCGCGAGAGGGACAGATATATTTGTTTAAAATAATTATATCTCGTTTGTTTTTCGAGTAATTTCGATTCTATTTTCACTATTAGTATTATAATTTTGTATATTTTTAGATAAACTGTATAGATAATAAATACTTTTTTCATGCATATTAACACTGGACGCATATGATTAGTATCCGACATCCTGTTACCGTGAAAAAAGTTTTTTTTTCATGCTCTTTCATAACTGTTCTTTACGAAACATAATGTCTACCCGCTTCCTCCTATGCCGTGCACCACAACTAAACCAGCCCCTATTGTATGGAATTAAAACTTGCGCGTCGCTAACTACTCCGCTCTCGCGCCTGCGGTCAATCACAACAACGCGACAATTAATAACGCCTCGCAGAACCGTCTTCTCAAACCTCACGTCTAAGCTCACGTAAAAATACAGATAGCTAACAATAGAACCAGTTTTTGCTATGAAAAACTCAAACATTCGTAGCGGGCGCTCTGAAACTTTCATCATTCATCATATTCTTTTGAAAGCCAACTAAAATAAGACTTCTATTATTTGTTTAGAGTTTCGTGACGCGAGAGTTTGTGGAAAATAAAAAATAGACACGAATGTTTTTATTTTGTATCTGTTCGGAATTTTTATTAGTTTTGAACTGAGTGTGTTCTAAAATACAGTGCCTGTTAGTAGAGTATACCCACGTCTTGAAACAGCAGAACTGCATTAATGCGGTACAACTATAATTCAAAACAAACCCGACACTAGCATTAAACTTACACCGTTCGTAGACGATGCTACGCCAGTGCTATGGCGTAGCACACAACTTCCACTAACGCATTCAATTGTATAATGCACGCTGAGATTGTACACGCTATAATAACCTCTATACGTTGCTCGTAATGTCATGTAATTGCATGAAACTGCAACGTTGATACATGACGTGGGCTTCAGTACATCCGTAGCGGCGTAGCGTCGTAGGATAAGCCCGTCACAGCACATTGACATGGAGGCGACGCGGCGTAGCGCTCGTCGAGCGGAAAATGCAATCTGGCTGGAATTAGGATAGACGTACAGCGATATACATGAATAGTAAACTACACAACAATATGCCGAGGTGAGTGTTCGAGCTAAGTGGATGGATTTATAAACGAATTAAGTCATTAGGTACGTATGAGCGAATGTCGGAATAATTGAAGATCAGAGTGGGTTTACTTGCATACCATTTCAGTCTTAATGGATGGCAAACTGTAGGCAATGGCAAGGGTAATTAGTTGCTAGAGTAGTAAAGGATGAAATGTCATTAAAGCCTTACCCTAGTATCAAATATTTACCCATTTACATGAAACGTAGTTACGAGTTATTTCGAGGGCTGTAACTCATTAGAGAAATATCATTTACAAGATGAAATTCACAGTTGAATAAAGTTAAGGGCACATTTGCAGCTGGTGTAATATTTTAACGGCATTTGGACTGGTGTCACGTGACGTCATTAAACATTAAGATGGCTGCTAGTTATTTGATGTCATTTCCATGCCTCCTACGTTCGCATTGTCTGATTGAACTGAACCTCATTAATCTTGTACAACGCGAACGATGTTTAATTCGTGGAAGATGAGTTATTTCGTGTGGAGATAAAATATTCAATGATATTCTCTACAGTCGAGGAACTCTTAAATGGTTTTAACAAATTGTGTTGACTGTTAATCTTTCATTTATAAACGTCTACATTAATACATGTTTATCTCTTGTGTCACGTTTCTCATAAACATGAGAACAACAAAACATTTCAATAATTAGGAAACTTTTATCAGAGCCAAAATACTTAATGGAATAAAATGAAGACATTATTTCCGATAACTTCCGAATGCACTTCGAAAATATGAGTGCGTAAGCATAAAAAACATGAAACGGTACCGCGAAACTTCACCCACTTGACACGGATAGTACCAGGCCCTCATAACTGCCACACACGTCAACACTGCATCGACGGCGAGCACTCGACGCCTCCTGATTAAATAATACACTTGTTACAGCCGCGCTTTTGTTCGCACGCTGCTAAGTCTAGTTTACACGCGACGGGAACGTACTGCGCTTGCTTGTCACTATACAATAAATAGTAAACACTAAAAATGCAATTAGTGCTGTAGCTTCAGATTTGGACTCGCAAATAAATTGTAGAATATTTGTCACTATTGTCCAAAACAATTTGAGGAGAAAATTGAAAAATGCAATTAATGTAGATAGATGGGAAACTTGACGCGTTCACGTCCAGACACTCTTTTGTTCTGTGTTCAACACTTCTTTGTGTACTTGCTCAAAGAATCGCGCGCCGCCGCTTGCTTTTAATCTACGCATTAGCCTGTGACTTACAAAGAACTTTGCAAGTAAAGCTTTATTTAGCGTAGCGCAAAGTTTTATCTGAAGGTGTCCCTTTTCGTGAGATAAAAGTAGATAGAGAAATAAAATTGCAATCAGTGCCGAAAAGCGTGGAAAATATATGATTTGAATTACACTAACTAGTTTTTGCCCGGACTTCGTACGCGCACATCCCGTTTTTTCCCGTTCCCGTAGGATTGTCGGGAAATCCTCTCTTAGTGCCCCCCTTCGGAGTGTAGAGAAGCTATACCAAATTTCAGCTTTCTACGACCAGTAATTTCGGCTGTTCGTTGTCAGTCATTCACTCAATCAGTCAGTAACGGAAGAATTTTATATATTAGGATTTTATCTGGGACCTCTATAAAATAGTGACCTTCCCACTTATATGGCCTTCATATTGTTCATTGATTTTACGGCGCAGAAACTGTGACTACCGTGGAATAAAAATACCTTATTGGCGAACGCAGCTATCGGCACGTCCCTAATAAACTGCACGGAATATAATGTTTTTTTTTTTTGTGGCGCATCGCACGAACCGCGTTTTTAATTAGAGGAAAAATCGATAGAATGTGAGGCGTGCGGCGGATGTGTTTCGCACAAATAAGTAAAGTTTCAGCGTAACTGAAACCAAGCCACGTGTTTGAATCTCGTTACCCCAAACTCATGATAAAGGCATCAATTTACGAGGCTCGCTAAAAACTCGGCAACTTTTAGGCGTGTGCCCATGACGTCATTGGCAGGCGGTGGCGCGATGGCGGGGCCACTACTGCACGCCTACAAATTAGATGGAAATCTATGAATAACATTGGAAGCCAGTGGAAACTTGTGGAGTGTTTATCTTTGTAACAAATATATGAATACAAATTGACAACGTGTTAATAAATAAAATAGCAAAGATGTTAACTTCATAAAATGCGGTGCTTTATGGTAACTGTCTCATGTTTGTTTCAACGCGCGACGTCCCTTGCATTATAATTTAAATAAATATGTATGAACGCACACATAAACTTACGACTTTCTTAAGAAAAGTTGTCAATCTGAAATGCTGCCTTGTTATTATGTAGCGGAGGGACGCTGTAATTTATGAGATTGCAAAAATGTAACCTGTGCTAGTCTAACTCGGTGTTTTAAATTATGGAGAGGCTGAACATTAAGTATAAGCCCTGTAACCAGTGCTGGACTGTTTAATATTAGTACGCAAAAAAACCTATATAATATAAAATAACCGACTTCCAAATAAAACACTACAAAGTATAAAATAACCTTAATTTCGGAAGTCAGGGTTAAAAAACAAAGAAACAAAATCAAAAACCCCGACTTCCGAAATTAAGGTTATTTTATACTTTGTAGTGTTTTGTTTGGAAGTCGGTTATATTTTTTTATAAAAAGTTTTATTTTTTCACTTTTAAGTGGTGATACTTGGACGACGTCTTCGTCAACGCAGAAATTGAAATAAGCAAAAATGCTCATAAAATAAAAACTATTGAACCAAACTGAATCAAATTTTTACGGGACTAAATGGCAAGTATACCCCATCGAACTAAAAGAATCACAGAAATCGGATCAGAAACATCGAGAATAATCGGTGTACATACATAAAAAAGAAAATACCCACCGAATTGAGAACCTCCTCCTTTTTTGGAAGTCGGTTAAAAATGCCGCCAACTATAATCACTCTCATCGGTAAATAATCTTGTGAGACTTCATAAAACTACTTTAATTAAAAGTTGAGGAGGTAATAGAATGCCGATATCACACACTACGCAACAGACGTACAAGTGAGGTGAGTTCAGCAACTGTCCGACTTACCGATACGTAAAATTTTAATTGAAATTCGTATAGTAAAATAAACATCCGTTTTCCTCTTTAATAAAGAGAAAGTAGGTAAACGAAAAATGGTAGGTAACGCCGCTTCGACTAATCTAATTAAGATTAATTTCCTGTCCCTGAAAAATTACTGGAAATATTTCAAATAAAATGTTATGAGATATTTTAGGGCTGGTAAAAGTATCAGAAACTTCGTTCTGATTTCGACGCGGGACCGCTTTGAAAATGATATGCGAAAGCAAACAGTGAAGGCAAACATCGCGAGCGAGCGCTCTCTGCGCCTGTACCCGCATTACTTGAGTACACCCAAACGACACGTTTACGCCACCGCGACGCATTGCTCAAAGCACACCGTGCGACCGTGCGACTGTGCGACTGTGTGAATAATTACGAGATCCATACTCGTCCATGAGAATAATTTACCAGTCGGTTCTCTGCTGTTCCGGAGTGAACTACAATCGCGGTGTTCATATTAGAGTCGACCCGCAATGAATTAAAGTTGTGCTGTGCCAGAGTCAGCAATGGGCCGATACGCGAGCCTCGATCACCTCATACGACGGTCTTTAGTAATGTGTCCTGTATGCCGATAATTTCTACAGCCTGACATGATGGAGATATGAAGTTTATAAGATGTTCTACCCCTTTGTCATCTGAGCTAGGGTCGCCTTAAATCTCCGAGGTAGGTAATATTTAGTAAACTTTACAATTTGCGTAATATCCGACGTAATAACCGAGGCAAGCTGATACTTAGCTGATATTTGAGGTCCGAAGAGAATTCATAAAAATATTGAATACCTCAGAAAGTCTTAACGTCGTCGTTCGAGATTACACCTTCGTCAAAAATATCTGGAAACATTTTTCATTGGAATTTCAAGCTGCGGTGTTTTACTTTGAAAACTGTTCAACTACATTGTCAGTGAAAATTATTGAAGTGAAAACTTCTTTAGCGGCGTTGAGCACTTTTTCTGTAATGGGTATAAAATCTTAAACTCGCGTCAGGACACGTGACCTGATCGAAAAAGCGTAAGACGGACTCGCGTCAGGGTCACGTGATGCTGATCGAAAAAGCGTAAGATCGAGGGGAAGGGAGAGGAACTAGTATCTCCCACTCTTTCTACCGTGCCTGAGTGTGCTGCTCCGCTTAGGCGGCACAGGGCGCTTGCGCGAATGTCCGTCTGTGTTTATGTACAGCGTGCCACGCGTATCCAAGGATACGAAATTACGGAATTACGAAATTATGGATGAAAGTTGATTTTTCTAAGAGATAAAAATTAATGTAATATATAAATAAATAACGATATAATATTATGAATAATAACATGTAAATTGTCATATTTGTGTACGATAGCGCAATAAATAAACATTGTATTCTACCTCATAAATGATAGTATTTTTGTACTTATAATTAAACACAACGTTAATACTAAAGTTTTACTTCTGCCGGCACTCCCGGAGTGCTACCGGTGTTTTTTAGTTCAAGAAAACTTATTTGTAGAAGCATGGATTGCTAATGTTAATGAAGAAGGCATAATACTGATCGTAGATGTAAGGAGCACTCGACCGATTTTCAAGACGTCACATAAAACCAGTACAATTCCACTGCTGTCATCATTAATAAATTAATTATTTATAATTAAATTAATTAATAAAAAATAAATAAACTTATTCAAATTTATTTTGTGGTCGAAACAATACAATATGATTTCTTCTTGCAAACTTTTTCGGGTTCCGAACAAAAAACGGAACCCTTATAGAATCACTCGGGTGTCGGTCTGTCACAGCCAGTTTTCTCCGGATCCACTGGACCGATTCTGTTGAAATTTGGTACACATCTGGACTTCTCTGACTCAAACACGGACGCGTTACGTAAATTATTAAATTATTTTTTTAACAATATCTTGTGACATATCAAATGAAATGGCTTACTGTGAGGGTTTTAATTATATTTTTTTCATAATTTTAAAATAATTGATATTGAAGTTATTCAAGAAATTAGACGAAAACTTACCATTCCCCCCCTCTTATCTCCGAAACTACAATTTTGAAAAAAATTGGAGGAACTTTATTTCAATTTTGAAAAAAAAAATGATCTTTACCTGAAGATTACAGGAAAACCTATAAGAAGTCTATAGTGTTAACTTCACATGTTAAAAAAAAATCATTCGGAACCCTTTGCACGCAAATCCGACTCGCTCTTGACCGGTTTTTTTGGTAGTTGTCATCTCACGACACATATTTGTAGTCATTTATCATCTTTCATACCGTACAATTCCACTGTCTAAGGAATTCCTTCCTAAAATTCGCCATTTTAAAACCAATCCCTTTTCCTCAAAGCTTATTAAATAAGTTAACGACAACTCAAGCCACATTTTCCCCGTGCAGCCAGCTAGTTATAACGTCGTACCTTAAGCTTGCAATCCCAGACGCCGATAAACGTAGCCCGATAGAGATATCGACGTAACTCACGGCTACGGCCGGCCGCGTATAAATTTACATTAGTTACCTCCCTGATCGCCGCCAGTTAATGTGCCGTTCACCAGAGTAATGAGACGGCCCAACATTGAGCCTGATGCTCGCTCAATACACGAAACACTTGTTAGGAATCGACTAAACAGAGTTATTTGGGTACGGGAATTAGGGATGTAGCTATTCGTGGGCTACCGCCATCTCATCATGGAGTCCTGGTACCTCTGCGTTCTGCTCGTTTGTGCAGACTCTTTTAATAAGAATAGATTGCAACGCAGCAGCATATCAAAATACCAGTATCTTTAACAGATATAAAAATAGAAGAAAAGCAAAACATTATTAGAAAACGATGAGCACTTAATAGGTTTCCTACGCTCCAGTGAGTACACCGCCCACAATGTGAGACGCCAGCAAAATGCATCAGCCGTAAACATTTTACCGTCGACATGATAACAAACAGTTTGCCTCCGCTCAGCAGCGTGGGAAAATATCGCACACTGCATCTTGTGCCACGTTTTATATCCCAGTACAGTACGAAATCATGCGTTATGAAATAATCGAATTGTTCGAACAAGCATTAACTGCTGAAAATATTGAAAAACAGGCTGTATTTTTAATCTCGATCACCGCGGCAGTGCATACAACCATCACCTCGTTAAATATCGCCGCGTTTAAAAATACATTCGGCCGGGTTTTGTTGAAGAGAGGCCGCGATAAGGTTTGTTTTTAGGTGACAGAGAAGCGGGTAGTTAACAAAAGGTCGTTTAGGTGTTTTGTGGGTCGAGCCTTAAATATAGTAGAGTTGGTAACAAAGTTTGACAGAGTTAATTACATACGGGGTTACGGGCCCGCGACCGATCTGATAACCCCGCGAGGCTGACAGTTCTGCGCAGCCGACAGTGCCGACACAGCCTACGCAAGTCAAGCTAGACATACGGCGGCGACATAGTGGGCGGACGCTAACTAATGTCAAAACGCTTGGTAAGTATTATTTAGACAAACAGATCGGGACACATTTTGTCGTAGGTACATAAAACGTGTAACAGGTTATATCTAAGTATACCTTTCAACCTCATCATATCAGCCGAAAGACGTCCACTGCTGGACATAGGCCTCCCCCAAGCGTCGCCACAACGACCGGTCCTGTGCGTCTCGCATGCATCGGCTACCCGCGATCTTCGCCAGGTCATCGGTTCACCTTGTGGGAGGCCTTCCAACGTTACGCCTTCCTTTACGCGGTCGCCACTCCAGAACTTTTCGGCCCCATCGACCATCTGTTCTGCGAGCAATGTGCCCTGCCCACTGCCACTTTAGTTTGGCGATGCTTCGGGCTATGTCGGTAACCTTAGTTCTCTTGCGGATATCATCATTCCTGATTCGATCACGCAAGGTAACTCCAAGCATTGCCCTCTCCATTGCCCTTTGAGTGACTTTGAGCCTTCTGATGAGGCCCAGTGTAAGCGACCACGTTTCAGTTCCGTATGTCATCACTGGCAACACGCACTGATCATAGACTTTCGTCTTGAGACACTGTGGTATGTGGGACGACAAGATACCGCGCAACTTCCCTAACGCTGCCCAGAAGTATACCTTTGTATTTACATATTAAGGCATGATAAAAATGCAATCAAATAAATTGTAGGTAGCCGAGGCACATCGCACGGAAGTTTTAGAGGCAATTAAGTAAGATATATCTCGTTTGTTATTTTAAATATGTCGCACACATTCCCCGACGAAGTTATGATGTTGTGATGGATTTTTTCCTCCGCTGAAAGTTCCAAAGCTTCATGTTTTACGTATTCTGAAGCCGAATGCGTTTTGTTATTATTTAATATTCACCAGCAAGCAAACTATCTATGTACTAATCTATACTAATATATAAAGCTGAAGAGTTTGTTTGTTTGCTTGAACGCGGTAATGTCAGGAACTACTGGTCGATTTGAAAAATTATTTCAAATCGGACCACCGGACAGTGTTAGATAGCCCATTTATCGAGGAAGGCTATATATCATCACGCTACGACCAATAGGAGCGGAGCAGTAATGAAAATTGTGAAGCACACGAAGTAGCGCGGGTCAGCTAGTAATATATAAAGCAAAAGAGTTTGTTTGCTTGAACACGCTAATCTTAGGAGCTACTGGTCCTATTTGTTTCAGTGTTAGATAGCCCATTTATCGAGGAAGGCTATAGGCAAAATATTATCACGCTAAGACCAATAGGAGCGGAGCAGACGAAGTTGCGCGGGTGAACTAGTCTATTATATATGTAGATGCTGAACTATTTCAAAAACCGTAAGCTATATATCCGCAACACGCGAAACTTTTATAATTGAAAATTCTTTCTCGCATTATCGTTCCATGTATGCCATTTGTCGGTGCATTATCAGACTGCCAATTCTACTAATTTTCAAGAATTTCATTCACATTTGCTTCTCAGTCGCAATCTGTCACAGATGCGAATACGAACATTGTCTAAAAGTAGTAAAAGTAGCCCTCAGGTAGGCCATGCATGTAGCAGAATCGGATATCGGCTTCAGAGAAGTCTTACTCGGGGAAAGGCGACATTGGCCCCTATTACCTACTGTCCTTAAGGATGACGTTAGTGTTAATGACAAACACTGCCATTCTGTCTTCTCATATCTACTGTATCTATTGATAAAGCTACCACCGTATTACCTAAAACCACGGCAAGCCAACAAAACTATTTGTATTTCTCAGTACTGTTCTTATTCCAAGCTATATAAGCTACAGCAGTTCCCAAAACTTTTCCGTACAGAGCAACTACAAATCGGAGCAGTAAGAAGCAAAGATACTCGTACATTATTCCTTGTAAAAAGTGAGCAATAAATCACCCGACTGTTCTACGTCGGCTCGCACAGCCTCTGACATGTTTATGGAGCCCTGGTATCTGTTTCACAGAGAATGTTTGAGGATAATTGAAATCTCATCTTGGGATGAAGTTGATATGATTGAGATGGGATGTGGTTGGCTGTCATGGTGTTTAATAGGGGTATCGGGTTACGAAAGTAAGCCTCACAATAATATATGTACGTAACTTCAATTATGGGGTAGCACCAGCAACTTGACTTAAGGGCGGGGATAATTTTGGTAAAACGAAAATTTTATCAGCCAAGGGTATAACTTAGGAACAGTCACATTTTTAGACTGTGTTCATTCATATCGTAACGTCCCCTTTTCGTCTTCACGTTAAAAAAAAATAATAACCACACAAATATTCAAAGAATTTCTACTATCATACAAACTGTAAGCGTATGACCTTGACCTTTAAAGCTCACACTACTCCAATGAAACACTAAAAATAGCTTACATAAAGAATACAATAGGAACTAAGGTTGTAATCCTTAGCTTACAACTGAAAGGTGACCGTATAAATCTGACAGCCCATTCATAAAATTTCCATTCGTAACAAACCTATATTTATTTATGTCTATTTTCATAATCAATCTCCTCAGTCTTCAGGAGTCACGACAGCTTGACATTTCGCTAATGACGCCTAAACACTACCCGCTCCTGCTTGTCAAACATCAACTCTATTGGAACGGAATAAAGTTATGTTTCTGCTATCGATGAGTCGGGGTGCGTAGTGGGTGGTATAGGGTTGTCCAAACGTCCGGCTAACGGATTTCTTTTAACAGTCTCGTCCGATCAGAAATTAATACTTCCTGTTGGAACCGGTTTTCTCCATGCAGTGGGTAACTATAACATACTCACACCTATGTCCAGAAAAATTGGGTAGGTTTTGGGCCTGTTTTCATTCTAAATCATTGAATATTGAAAGCGACCGGAATTACAATACCAAACGGTCAATTATTTTCTGCTGTTTCAGCTGACTAGCTTTAATTAATGCGACCTGCTGACAAAGTCACTTCCCCCTCTTCTAGAGCATGACTTTTCTCACGTGTCAACCCTAGCTACGTCGAAGGCGAAAGTTGGCGCGAGTCCGCGACATTAATCCGCGCGCAAACGCGACAATCTGCGGACCCATCCCCTTAACGAACGACGCGACGCGACGGCCCGTCAATGCAAATTGTTATTCTTAGTAGTTCACGAGCTCACAATATTGATTTTTAATTTTAAACAATAAAGAGGGTGACTTAATTGGATTTACTGTCCCATAGAAAATAGACAAAGCGTTGCATCTATTCGCTCACAATCTAGCGGTCCCTTGAGTAACGGCGCTCGGCTAGATTGTTTTTATTCCTTTTTTTTCGCAATCTAATCTCAATTCTCTGTATTGTTAACAACTGAGAGAATCTGCACATTGAGTAAGCAATCTGTTCGAAAGCCAAACACGAGAGCCAGAAGTTGGCAATAAGTTATATTTGAATAATTAAAGTCATTGAGGGAGGTCGAAGTCTGAGGTACATCGGTACGAGTATTATTTATTTGGGGACTTCTCGGAACTCGTCTCGAGACACTTTCGTATTACTTCTGAGGAAACTTTGTTTAAACTTTTGTATCGAGTGATTGGGCAATGATTCCAAACTTGGTATTTGTATTAATAGGAACTCAATATTCTAATGTTAAAATACTTCTTCTTCTTGAACAGTTTCTGTGTAAACGTAGATGAATAGAAATTATGGGAAAATGCATGAATACCTATAAACTTCCTTTATCAACCACACCCACCTTCAGGTGTGTTATTACAGTTTAAAATACGAAAAAAAAAAACTGAAACAAAACAGAACAAACGCACACGTTGCGCATTTTCCCAGCGATAAAAGCCAACCATCAAACGGAAAAAACGTCTGCTATAATGTCATACAAACACGATCACATTACAAAACATTCAATTTTTCCGGAGAATGTGTACAAGCTTAGCTGCGGGTCGGTCGTCTCGACATGATGGCTTGTACACACTCCTCCGCGGATCAATGGACAAATATTAGCTCTAATACCCTCGGGATGTGCAGTAATAATTTGCAACCCTTTTATGTCATGAGCTGTCGAGGGTGGCTGAATCGTTACTGACTAAAGTTATTGATGGACAAGCTAAAGCAATGCCGTGGCCGAGTATTGAAACATTCCTTGCACATCAAATTGTTTATTTACTGCCCAAGAAACAAAAATGCAGTTGTTATTGTTAATACAAGTTTTCTATCTTATTAGAAGCAAACCTCAAACTACCAGGAGAAAAGGCGGGAAGAGTTCTAGCTCTTGTTGTGATGTGCAGTAATAACCTGCAACCCTTTAATGTCATGAGCTGTCGAGGGTGGCTGAATCGCTTCTGACTGAACATATTGATGATCGAGCTAAAACAATGCCGTGATCGAGTATTGAAACATTCCTTGTACATCTAATTGTCTATTTACTGCCCTAGAAGCAAAATCAACTTTGAAGGCAGTTCTTATTGTTAACACAATTTTTCTATCTTATTAGAAGCAAACTTCAAACTACCAGGAGAACATAGACAGGAAGAGTTCTAGCTCTTGTTGTGATGTGCAGTTATAATCTGCAACACTTACTTGTTATGAACTGTGGAGGGTGACTGAATGGTTACTGAACTAATTAATAGACGGGCTAAAATAATGCCGTAGTCGAGTATTGAAACATTCCTTGCACATCCAATCAACTGTTTGCTTTCCAAGAAGCAAGATCAACTGCTGTGAAAGCATTCCTATTTGTTAACACAAGTTTTCTAATGCCCGGTTTCTGAAGTCTTTTATCAAACCGGGCATAAGGTTGAACAGGGATCTAATTAGAAATAAACCTCAAACTACCAGGAGATCATAGGCAGGAAAAGTTGTAGCTCTTCTTGTGATGTGCAGTTATAATCTGCAACCTTTCTGTGTTATGAACTGTCGAGGGTGGCTGAATGGTTACGGGGCTAACTGATATGGACGAGGTAACTTTGAAGGCAGTTCTTATAGTTTACAAAAAGTTTGATAAGACGGTTAAATAACAAAGATCGTGTTAATTAAGGCGATATCTGATTAGAAGCAATCCTCAAACTACCAGGAGCACATGGGCAGGAAGAGTTCGAGCTCTTGTTGTGACTTTTGGCGGACTAAAGTAAACGGTCCCGGAAATTCGTTCACCAGCATAATTTGTTTTTTGTGTACGAGAACCGTTTTCTAATCGTCTATTTAATTTCCAAGAATCGAGTTCTACGTCGAATTTTAGTTCTCGTAGTTAACAAATAAGTTTGCTAAGACGTACAATCGAGGTTTTGTAATTAATTAGGCCTCATCCAATTACAAGCAAACCTCAAACTACCAGGAGAACAAAGGCAGAAAGAGTTCTAGGTCTTGTTGTGACCTTTAGCGGACCTAAAGTAAATGTTCCCGGGTAACCGGCTGTCACGAGCATGATTTGTTTTGTGTACAATAACCCTCGTCTATTCCCAACTAGAAATTATGTTTGTATAGTAACCGTTTCTTACTATGCCTATCGATATCCTTTCTTTATACCATTTTTTCGAACTTATAATAACGAAAAATTCAGTGGAACAACATAAAGAACGTAGGCACTGTAACAAAAATACTCAACCCTAGAATTGAAGGTTTTGTTATTTTGTTTCACTAAATAACCGTTGCTATGAATAGAGCAATCATTGACCCGAACGGAGCTAATTACTGTCTATTTAGGTATAGAGATTTCAATCATGATCGAATTTTAACCTATCGAATCTGATATTTTTAACCAACTTCAAAAAAAGAGGAGGTTCTCAATTAGGTTGTATTACAAGTAACTCTTTTACACGTCAATTTTTTTTTTGACATATGATTCTAGATGAGGCTGGATGTGTCCTAGCTGACTACCCTGAGAAGAAACACCGAAACAAACTCAGAGGTCATAGTCTCTTTTGAAGTCCATACAATCGCCAATAACATATGAAAAACATGTAGGTTAACGTCTGAGGTGGCCTTTTGAGGAAAGCACCACGCAGGTTTGAGTGGGCTTGTCCAGACAGTATTATGTTTGTTACCTCATAACTCCGTCATTTATGAACCAATTTGAAAAATTCTTGTTTTATCTGAAAGGATATACTTCTCGATTGGTCCTATAGAATTTTAATCAAAATCGGTCGGGAAGTTTGGCTTCTAAATCAAATAGCTGGAATTCCGTTTACTTGGATGACGGTTTTTTGTCATCCAAGTAAACAAAATTGGGTATTTTGCTTTCCTGCGATATTCCAGTGGTGTTTTTAGGTGCGGGGTACCACTAAAAAGGGAAAAATAAAAAACTTTACAAAAAAAATACAACCGATGTCAAAATATGAAAAAACACCGACTTCTGAAATTTAATTATTTTACTACAATTTGTTACACGAATATTACCACGAATGATTCTCTCCCACGGCTAATATAAATATTAGAGCAAGAAGAAATTTTATCTTATTTCTTTAACTTGTTTGAAACTATACCTACAAGTGTATCCGAACAAATAAATTCTATATAATCTGGCTGTTTGTGTTTTACCTCTAGTAGTGAGAAAACTTCACAAGTAGACAGTGGGTAGCAGTGCGAGGCGAGTTTGTTTGCGGACTACTTCATAGTTTAGCGGATACGCCCAACTGTTTATTAATTAGGGTAGGGTCCGTCTGGAGGCCACTCGGCATAATCAAAAAACAATCCGGCCAACATCTAGCCCCCGCCCCTTCCCCCCTCGCCGCAGTTCCCACGCACCTCACCCCGCGCGGTCACGCGAACCGAACAATTCGCTTAATTAAAATACTTTTGCACACATACATACATAAATTATTTACATATTACACCTTTACATTACACGGGTTAGCTAGTAGGTACCTACGGAATCCCCCGACTGCGGCCGAGCTCACCCGAGAGCCAATTAACTAAATAAAACGGCATTACTTTGTCTGTCCGACAAGGCCTTTGTTTGGTATTGCATGTCAGCTAAATTAAAATGAAGGTAAGGAAGGTAAAAAGACGGAACTCCCTTTGGCGACATCAGCCAAGAGCGGATCTTGAAGATCTTAATTAAAACTTGGAATTAACCTCAGGAAGCCTTTCAAACTGGAGAACTACGTGTACTCGTTTGAAGGAGGCTCCCTTATGTTCTGATAAACACTCGAGCTTATGCGATTAATAAGAATCTAATAAGGTTAGCATCGTTTAATACGTGTTACCTAATTAACTAACACTCTTACCTATATTTGACGATATACGAGTACAACAGTATTTCCTATCAATTTAGCGTTTATAGCAATCTGCTTATTGGTCATTAAAATCATAAGGCTGAACGCAACACGTCAACTGATAAATCTTCTGCAAGCGTTCCTTGAATTCTCCGTTGAATTGTTTTCAGACTTACCTGTAACAAAAGAAAATGTTTCTTAAAAACGAGTCGAAGTTAAAATAGACGATCTCATTGTTGTTGTGTTCGATCTACATAGTTTTAATAGGTGAGTAATAATATCAAAAACATCGCGATAAACATAAAAAAATATAACAACAATGTTAGGTCCATCAAGGGAGGGCCTGTGCCTGCCAGGGTTGTGGGATTTGTTCCAAAGAGTCACCGCGGCCCTGGAACGCAAAGGGCACTAGGAGGAACACGGATGGGTTTGAGTCAGTAAGAGTCTGACACTCCCTCCTGCTTCACCCAGAGCGGGAGGATTCAAATGATTTCAAACCTAAAAAATAAAGGCCCATCAAGGGGCAGCCCTACTTTTGTAAAAATATGTGTTTTATTTTCGGAAAATACAGCAAAATTATAAATAATCTAAAAGTAAAAGCAATTGCTCGTTATTTCGCACATCGGTTTTACTTCAATGTAGTTGTTTTTACAATAATGGCGGGAGTATCAGCCGCTATTATTGCGCACATATGGAGGTATGGTAGCAGACGCTCTACTGTCTAGGGGGATGTTAGCACTTAGCACCGCAGGCTACACACAGAAGGTACACTACATATAATGTCTACTACGATACGTACTTAAAACTAGCGACCCATCGCAGCTTCGCACGGGTGCAAGTTACAAGAGGTATTACAGAAGTAACGCTAAACAATACAATTTTTTTTTTTTTAAACAGACGCGATTTTTTTTTTAGTGAAGACACAGAGATGAGACAGAGTAAATTTTATTGTTCCCGGAACTTTTGATCGTCGGTTTGTGCATAGCAATATTCCGACTAGTTTTGGTTTTAGATCACGAGATTACGCATTCGGGAATGGGGTTATTTAATTCTTCACAAGACTTCGTCGCATGACTCAATTCAGGAGATAAGAACTAAATCACTGCGTGCGTCGGAAAGCCAGTTAAACCATTGGTTCCGGCTGTCCACGTAAAATACTGAATGCGTTTTGGTATTCGGCTGAATCCGGTATGACTGGGAGCCGACCTCAGTATAATTGGGAGAAGGCTAGGCGGATGATGATGAAGATTAACGATGATTGTTGAATTTGGTTTAAATCAGCCAGGCTAACTCCAATGCTACTAATATTATAAATTGTTATTATTTATTTATTTAAAAAAAATATTTTATAAATGTGAAAGTTTGTCCGTCAATCACGCAAAAACCGCTGAAGGAATTTGGATGAAATTTGGCACACATGCAGTTAACATCCTGGAATAACATATAGGCACTTTTTATCCCGGTAACTTACATGGCTTAATGGCGACAGAGGAAAAAGTGGAAAACTAGAGTTGCTGTTGCCTTAGTACTTCAGATTCAAAAGTACCAGGAGAACAGAAACATGTCGATGTATTTTTGGGGCTGGAATTGTGAGCGCTAAAGATTCACATGTACCAGGAGACCAGAAACATGTCGAAGTATTTTCGGGCCCGGAATTGTGAGCGCTAAAATTCACAAGTACCAGGAGACCAGAAAAATGTCGAAGTTATTCCGGGGCTGTAAGTACGAACAGCAAACACTCACAAACTATCAGGTTACCACAATCATGGAGGTGTATTTCCATGGATGAGAATATGAGACAAAGTAGTTGCGGGCCAGGTATGAAGTCTACGCAAATGGAGTCGCGGGCAGAAGCTAGTATTCAGATAATAATTGCCCGTTGGACCACTATACAATTCCATACAAAATCTGTTTCTGCCAGAGGAGGTGGAGAGTATATGCATTCCTCTCTAAAACTTAACCAGCATGCTCAAATCGTAGCAAATACTCAGTGAAACATTGAACATGTCAACCGTTAAGGTTCAGAGAGTTCTTCTCAACCTATTCACCTATTCTCCGTGACTGGGGTCCTCTCAGACGATCGCCTAGCAACCTGAGCCTATTCAACATTGTACCAAGATCCTTTCAAATAATATATTAAAACCTGACAAATGGCCGTGGTAGACGAAACGGTTTAATTTGGCAATATTACACTGTCTCAAACGGTCATGAATCTCTACAATTTGTACGTTCCATTGAAATAAATTTAATGAGCTCTCGAACGACTGAAAATCGTCCAGAGACAATAGATGACAGGTTAACAACAGCACGGATGTTATTGTTGATATATATCGTTAAACGAAGAGCTCCGTACACTTAAAAGTATTCTATGAAGCGACGAGAACTCGTGAGTGGAGTACAGTCGAAGTAACGCTCCCAGTTTTACGGTACTCGTAAACACGGGTTACGATTCAAGGGGTTACGTGCACAGGTATCACTCAATTCCGACTGTCTCGTTCCCCGTAAAAATGATACGAAATCACATAAATCTTGAGAGATCAGAAAACAGTACTTGCACAGATAACACTGTTCTTTTTATAGGTCCTTTAATAATAGTAAACTTGAAACGAGATAACAAAATTGCGAGCAGTTTAGTGATATCAAATTTAAAACGCGTTGGTGGAGGATTCAAGCGCCTTGTGTAAGGTTTATTGGATTTCTAGACACGCTGCGCTCATCGTTACGTCTCACTTTGCCTGAAGATATACACCAATGAAACCAACGTTCACTGAATATATCACACGTACATATATATTTAAAATGTTCGAGAGTTCGTGTACATTATTTCCAGACCGCAATTCAGTCACAAACCGGGTATCAATCAAAGAACCACAATTGACAGGATTCGACGTAAACTCAAGTAGTGAACGCGAGATAGTGGTCAATATTGACAACAGATCAACCACTGTACTGCGGCGACCTACCTCAATCAGTGCAGCTCACACCACAACCACAAAGTTGTTCTTATTAAGTGCTAAACATTCAACAGGCTCTTTGACGTACCAGGAGTGCAGAATAATCAGGCAGTAAGTTAGCAGAGCGCTCTATATCCGTCCGCCGTAATTGTTTCCGATTGCAATCACTGCCGAACCAACAGGCAGGCCACCGCAGCTGTCCTAACTTAACTGCACTTTGATGTTCATTTAGAAACATTGTGGACCACTAGTCAAATAGTTCCACAGTAACTATACCTTTGAGCTGGGATTCAGTTCAATTGCTCAAGAGGAATCCTCATTACGACGTAATATCTACCATCTTAACAAGATGCTCATACCCTTAAATCTTCTTTTATTCAAGCTAGAATGCCAGAATGTTGAACGGAACCTCAAATTACGAGAACGCGAACATAAAACACATTCAAAAGATAAATGCAACAGTGTCTAACCTAATTTCATAACTGAAACGAGATTTTCCCGGAGCAAATCTCGTTTGCACAATGAGTTCAAGGTATAAAATTGTGAGCTTCCACTTTAATTTGTTCAAGTGTACCTTGTGAAATATTACAAACGAGTTGCGAATTGTCAACAGGATGGGAAATAATTAAATTAGGCTGAAGCTGGCTTGTCAGAGGTTTGCTAACTGCGGCGAGGGACTGGTACGATTAAGGTAATGGATAAAGAACGATAAGCGTTCCCGTTTCAAGAATAATAACTGAGGATTAAGAAATGAGAAAGATATCATTGAAAGGATAGATAATGCCTGTTAACAAGAATGTTATCACAATATGCCTAGACCTCCACAGCCAGCAAAAATATAAAAAAGTTGCCACAGAGAAGGTGCTATTAAAATAACAAGTGTAACTTAGTGGCGCTGTTATATTCCTCAACAATTCTTGTTAACAAACGGAAACTACGTAGGAGCCTCGGGGACGCGGGAACCAAGTTTTTTTATAGTCTCTAATTTATTTACCGAGTTGTTGAGTTAATTTAGAAGCGCACCCTTGCGCCGCCAACAAATCTAAGAGGACGCAGGAGTGAGGAAGTCCAAAAAGTTTTAAAAGTGTCCACGTTTTATCTTAGTGTTATTGTAGTTCTTTGAAAACTGTGATCTCAAATTCTCGTCATGCTTCGTAAGTTTAACTGAAAACTTTGCTTTCAAGGAAAGACCTTTTAGGGTTAAACTAAGCACTATGAATGAGTGTTGTACGCACGGGTAGTCACTGACAAAGCTTCGCAGACTCCGCAAGTATTGAATCAGTTTATTTCGTGCCGAGTGACGGCTGGGAGAGCCCTCGGCTGGAGCGCTAAAGTCAAGGTAATCCCCGCGCGGACTGATAGAGCACACAAATTCACTCGTTTGCTCGTAAGTACGCTCAATGGGCTTTGTCGCTGTTCAACACGCCGCTAACGAACCAACGTTCACAATATTCATATCTATCGCTAAAGAAATAACGTCTCGAGAAAAATCCAGTCAGTGATATGTCTGAGTTGCGTAAAGACCGGCCCTACTTGTTAACTGTTGCGTAAATTCAGTCAGCCTACTCTCGTTAATATATTTTAGTCACGAACTCGCTAATTACGGCTATGGGCCAGCTCAACACAGCCAGAAAAATAAATCGGCTCCAACTAGAATTCTCATTGAGATTCGCACAGCGAAGATACTAGGACGACATGATAAATGTGGACATTAAATCCAATTTTGTGAGCTATGTAAAAGAATAAGTGGGCCAGTGTAGTTTATGTATGGAAGCAAGCGGCCACGTCTGCCGCCTATGTTGGCCGGGTGTACGTAATAGCCTGGGCGTGCCTTCGATTCAATGCCACCGGGACTGCTCTAAACGCTGGCCAATCTCGGCACACCCGATATTAGATACTTAAAACGTGGGTTAACTGAGTACATAACGCTTCAAATAAAATTTGGCCTCATTGTAGCATACATTGTTACACGGCTAATCCATTTAAAATAATGTCATTCAATTATTATTATCATTGTACAGATAACGTTTATGTATTTGGCTATCAATAGACACAAAGAAATTGATACTCGATTGTACGTCGCCGTACAAATCAGACTTGTCATCATTAGGAATCAATTCGAATCTTTTGAGGTAAAAGAATTCAAACGGCGTGAAATGTAACTAGGAGATACAAAAAATGAAGATCAAAATATCGTGTGAAACTGATATGTTTATCTCGCACCTTTCGGATCGTGTACGGATTATCTGTGAGAAATCGAAATATTGGAGGAACGTGCCGAAACAAGGAGCTCCCTGGGAATTATTCAAATAACCTTTGAAGTCTTTGAACATCGCAAGGTCAGAGTTATTGGATAATGAATTCAGCAGTCCGATCTTGACTGAATCCAAGCGGTAATTACAAACGTCTAACTTGGAAAAGTCAATATAACTCAGGAATATTATATTAAAGTAGGTACCGAATTGTGTTTAGAAACTTTTTCGCGAAATTATAAACTAGTGTCATCAAAGTCTAAAACGCCAGTACCATAAAAACTACTAGGGGTGCAGAAACTGCAAGTGTTGTAGAGGGTCGTTTGTCAGCAGGCGATGTTTATGCAGCGCAACTGGAACGCTGTTGCCATTTTCAACAAATTAAATTAAAAATACCAGAAGCAAATTCAGTTGTTTGTAAAAGAGTTGCGAAATTGCTCCGGCAAACGATGAGGATAACAATGGTATTTATCGGGCTTAACAAAGTCGTAAAAGGTAAAAATTCCAAAACCTGGCTTTCCTGTATAAATGTTTAAAAAAGATAACATTTAGCTGAAGCAATAATGTCTCGTATTAATCTGGTAAGTTGGCAAGAGCGCGGCATGGCACCAGTAAGTCCTGCAAACTAGTGAGTGTTACCAGCAGAGAGGTAGAAAAACCGCGCATATGTGATGCGAGGCGACGAGGCGTGTTTTGTACGAGGCAGAACGTTTGTTTACGAGCACGGAGGATGAGCGCTGGAGTGATTGCGTCGTTTGTGGTCTTATCATCATTTCATAATTTAAGTGTCTTTGTCTGTATGTATGGAATTCATGATGTGGGCTGTGCCTGAGGCATTCTATATTAGATTTTTTTTGTTATTTTTTCCTGTTCTGCGTATTATGCGCAATATCTGCGTTTCATGCATTGCAGACCTATACCAATTTACCAACCACGTTTAAATATTGGATCTGATATTGAAAATGCAAATCGATCAATCGAATTCAGAGCTTCAAAGGCTCAAACGAATCCGCGCAAACAAATAACAGGATTATTATACCGAGCAACCGTTGCAAAAAGGTATACTTTATTAAAGTTTCGTCAGGTAGTACAATGTTGTAATCAGCACATTTATTAGCAAGTATGAATTCCGAGATTAAAAGTTTGTACGTGCCCAGTTTTAATTTCCTCTTGTACAAGAAATCCGAGTGCAATTAAATTGTACGTGTGCTTACTAAGAAAGAAAAAGTCAAGACTAATATAATAGCTAATTGAAATTCATCCATCGCAGTTCCACGGACATTATAAGCGCTTTATTATGATTACAGAATCCTAGCAAAAATGTGTATTTAACTTGATATCTTCCCCAGAATTTTCCAAGATTATTTACATTAGTTTCCGTTCTCGCAACTCAAGTCGTTTCCTGTTCGAATAAAAGCACATTACCATAAATTCGAAACAGACCTATTTCAGGGCATAAAAGCCAGCCACAAAATATGATAACGCGGCGTTCCACCATTTACACAAAATAGACATATCACTAAAAGTGCCAAAATGGCTGACAATAAACTGACGTGTGAAAAACAAAACTCGAACAAAAAAGCCACACATTGTTACCGGCAACCGAGGAAAATAAATATGCGCTACGTTGTAATGTTTTTCATTCAGAAAGTTCAGAAGGCTAACTTACTACTGAATCAAATCGCATTCAATTACAATGGATTATAATGGATACAGAAGCGACAATGCCTGTTTTTTGGATGGGAAATCGTCGAACGAGTATCAGACTCTTACTGACTAAAACCCAACCCTGTTCCTCCTAATGCCCTTTGCGTTCCAGGGCCGCGGTGACTCCTTGGAACAGATTCCGCAATCTTGGCAGGCACTGGCCCTAGCGGGCCCCAATTCCGGAACCCTGGCAGAGGAAAAAATGCCTAGACTAAGCTAAAGCAAATACCTATACGCAAAAGGGACCGAATAATATCGTGAAACGAACTTTAATAAAAGAAGCAAATCCATAGTAGGTACCAGTTCTCCAAAAGGATAATTTCAACTCGATGCAATACTTCAACCATTCAGTAACCGGACGCGCTTTACTAGTGAACCTTCTGCTCATAACATATTGAGGTCAGGAAACGCAGGTGTACCACCCTACTGCTCCACAGTCCAAGTAATAACGAAGTAAAATAACTTGAATCGACACTCGGCAAGTTCTGTATCGAGGGCGGGCGGCGGCGGGCGTCCAACTAAAAGGCTTTGTTGACTATTAAAGTTACTAGTTCACAACTGAGCGAGTTCGATCGGCTCCGCTTAGACTAGTTACTGTACTGTGGACTTGTGGAGCTTCAACTAACATTGAATGATTATGGAGTTGGACGTCACGGTCGCAGAACTAACTACAATCTACAATACACAGTTAGGGTTCTTCTTATTCTCAAAAGCAGTATATTTAACGGTTCTCGACCAGAATCTGGTTCATATTGATCGTGCCCGCATAAAAACCTCCTGGAAACAGCTAAGGCATCAAAACAAATATTGAGAATGCTGACATTACTCATTGTGTTCTTATTCAAGTTTGCTACTCCTCATCCAGATTTCTTTGTTTTGGCGTTTTGGCATCACAAGTTTAAGACTTGGTACATATTAATCTTATAATAACCACACATGAATTACCAGGGAAGCATACCTAAAAGAAAAAAGTTAAACTATCACCCCATCCAGTGTGCATCCGTCACACAAAGAGAAAACAAATATCGCGAATGCTTATGTTGCTCATTGCGTTCTAATTCAGGTTTTTTTTATTCCTATAGCTTTCTGTTTTGTCGTTATCGTATCAGCAAATTAAAGTCTAATCTTATAATAACCTTACATTAAGTAAGGTTATCTACTCCTCACCAAGACTTCTTTGAACTGTCGTTATGACATCGGTAAGTTCTAGACTAATCTTATAATAACCACACATGAACTAGCAGGGAAGCACACCTCAAAGAAGTAAGTATAACTAACTATCACCCCATCCTGTGTGCATCCGTCACACAAAGCGAGCGAGTGGCCACTCCGTCCCGCTCAGCGTCCGCCGAGACACGCACTCACGGCGCCGCCAGGGAAATTACCGCGTTGTACACTAGGCTTATAACACCTCTTGTTTATTAACTTAACCCTCGCGTTGACTGTTACTGCGCACCTGACGGGGTGTAAAAATGTTATCATGATTAATGGTCGGAACAAAGGAGTTTGTTTAAATGTGGGACAGTACAACAACACCGGTGTAGAATTACTCATTGGTCAGAAACCTATTTCGTTCATGTACAGCTTATCTCATTATATCAAGTAATACAAAAGGCTTAGCTTTGATTAAACGTTTATGTTTGTCCAACGTTAATATAAATGTCTAAATGGCAAGAGATTTTACTTTTGAAACAAAATAATTTTCACCCCAAATACTCCTAAAGAAACATCAAAGATAAAACGAGTCCGCGCCCCATTCATAATGCATTTTCCAAATAGTTTTCGTTGAAGGGTCCTCCTCTCTCAAAGCCTCTGTCCACTCATTACTCTGTGGCAGCCCGGCCCCGGGCGGAACGGCTTAACTTTGTATCGGAACAACTTGTACAATACACGCTGATACAAAGTTATCTCGCTCTAAACACACTGCTATTGACTTCCGAACGAAATAACACTATTATAAAGAGAAGTTTACTTGTTTGTGCCGTGCGTTTGAATTCGGGTGTGTTTTGTTTGTTATTCAATTTTGACTGAGCAGAATATAAATGTTGAATGAAAGTCAGAGGCACGCCATGAAATCTCGATTCATGCTTATGCTTGCTTGCAAAATTTCAAATATTAGTTTCAATGCAAAACTGCAAAAGTAATTTCAATTGGCTTACTTCAGTACCAGGAGTTCATTAAAAAAGAACTACTGCTGGATACATTTAATCCGTTAAACGAGCAATCTCTCTCCGAAAGAATCGCCAAAGAGCACTGGTACGGACATTTATTTAAACGAGCGTCCATTCGGGCGAATCTTTCTGATAAATCGTGATCACAGCTGTTATCTGGCAACACTGATTGCGCCTTTGAAGGCTCGCTGGCGCTGTAAAAGGGATTTACACCACAAGCGAGGCTCAATGGAGACCGGAAAGGGGAACAATTGGTACAATGTGCTTACAGACGGATTTAATAGAATACCCTGTATAATCCTGACTTCAGTAATCAAAAAAGCCGGCCGTAATATTGAAACTTTTCGCCACTTTAACCTCAGTCACTACATATCCAGATTTATTCTAACTTGTTAGGACATCGAGCTGGTCATAAATCACCTCCACCACACCCACCGATAGCAAAAACGGCCTCCAACTTTAGCCAGGGAGCCTCAATCTTCACTCTCCCAGATCGGGCAGGCAGATTACGTACAAGTCGATAAAGTAACACGAGCGGCGCGAGCTTCAACAAACTTTCATTTTGGTGAACCAATTAATTTGACTAAAGTATTAAAATTCACGTGCATTAAAATTTAGAGCGCTGCTAAAAGCCCTGAGTAGTTTATATGCGCCTAGTTGACAGTCCGATATGGCTGCGCGACGCCGCCGCACCGCTGCATCGCTGCAAAACTGGCGGAGTGTACTAATAACGCGAAGCGACAATTTCCGCGCGCCGGGCGCAGATTACCTCCTTGGTAATTGGACTGGCTGCGCTGATAGGAAAGCGCTGGAAATGCTGTTAGTTACAATCACATGTGCACGCCGTTTATAATGTGTACACGTCGCTCAGGCTTCTGTTCCCCTGGTACATAATCACGCCCCCACAGGCTAACAAGTACACACATTAGGGAGATGTCCTCGTTATCTGTCTTGTCGCTGTGTACGCTAAATGGGTGAGATAGATAAGTAATTTAAATGGACTGCAATATTGTTTTTCATAAAATTGGCATACGAGTTTGTTTTATTCAGCTAAACAAGCAGAAAGTTAAGCGGATTGTTCATCATACCTAACTCATATAAGAACTCAAATGTTTACCTACTAAGCTATGCATGTATATTTGTTGCGGGAATTTCCCTAACCTTGACATTTGGGAGACTGAGGCAAGAAAAATTACGTTAGCTTTCACTAATAAAAACAAAGTAAATAGCCTCCTACAGCGGGAGCAAAGACTGAACGTAATGTTGTCTTACGTTGGTTCTTTTCATGAGGAATGGGAAACGTTTATACTGATGATCAGTCGAATTTTCTGTGGCCTATATCCCAAAAAAACCCGAATGACGATTATGTGAACACCAAAATAATATCTGCAAAGACATGCGCTTCGGTGTGATAATAACCGTTAAAGCTACGAGCCGTGATGCTGGCACATTGTTGTTCATACGAATATGGCGGCGATTTACGCAATGTCGTAAACGTTCGCGCGGAAATCGGGCGCAGGAGCGATAAGCTATATATTGAGGATCGCCGCGTTATTGCTAAGTGTGAACCTATGTTCCACTGATTTACATTCCGCATTACACATGGACGGATTTATTGAGTTGTTCGTAAGTTAGTCACCGGATTTTCTATTTAGGATTTGACTTACACGACTTCCCAAGAAAGGAGCGTTATTTATTAATGTTCTCCTGTAACGTACGACATAGAGATCTGATGTGAATTTAAGGACAATTTGAGATGATTGGCTGTCATTAATTTGTTTATCCATCAAATTCCCTGACCACAAATTAACTTAATAGAACTTTATGTCATACAAATACATACACACAAAACTACCAAACTATAATAAAAATGTTATTCTGAATTTAATTGCGACAACTATGAACTCCAATTGGCATCTGACATTTCACGTCAGCATCCACACTCACGGTACATATAAAACCGCATATTGAATTAACAATTTTATTGTGGAACATAAAACCGCACGTTTTGCGTGTTTTCACTTTTTACCTTTATCGGTGTGGTGACGTCATAATTATACGTGTGACGAAATAAAGCCTCTCCCTGGTTCGTAGAGCGGTATACTTGAGCCAACAACGCGACTAACCTTTGTGGATAAATAGCTATAGCTATTATTAGGTGGGCGTGTAAAGGCGACGCGTTACTTTACTAAATGCTACACCCGTTCTAACTGAGCTTATTCCATATTTTGAGTGGCAATAAGAAAATAGGTCGTTGTTTTATTCTGAACCAGCGCTCTTGGTATTTTTTTACAATTAAAAAGCACTATAACTAACAAGTTTACCAGAATAGAACCCTGCAATTGGTTGGCAGGTACTTCAAAATACTTAATCAACGTTTGCACGATTCAAACTTCACGCACGATGTAACCTGTCACGTAAATGGGTACCAGGATAACAGATCACGGCAGGCGGTGGATATTGGACGCGGTTCTTACTCAGCTAGATGAAGCAGTCAAGTGACGGATGACCGAGCGCGGCTACCGTATAATGGGACTGTCAGATTGCTCTCGCAGTGATAATCTTGCTTACCGGTTGGTTGGATGTATACAGTAGCTGTATGTACCTATACGGGTATACCTAGTAGGGGCTGTGGAGGAAAATAACGCAGAGTCGAAGTAAATAAATATTACGGATAATAAATAATAAGGAAGGAAACCGTAATTAGAATGGGCTTAATTACGCTAATAATGGTATTTGGAAGCGGTCCTCCGGTCCGGAATTTCGAGATTCTGAAAATCTCTACCGTTTCTCCGCTTACAGATTTTTATTCATCGTAAACACTCTTAGTCAGGTCTACTTCCAGTTTCGTTTAAACTGAACTCATCAATGTACGAATTAAGGTATGTGTTCATGTCAAATCAAATCAAATCGTATATTTCAAATAAACCATTTACAGGCACTTTTGAATTGTCAAGGTCGGTCAGTCCAACAAGATGAAGCTATTTGCACGTTCCAAAGCGTAGATCTCTATGGAGAAGAACGTGCAAGAAACTCCACGGACACTCTTTTAAAAAATAATAAATTGTTACAAGTTTTTGTTTACATCAAGTTGAAATTATACAAACATGTGAGAACGATGTAAAAGACGAGCAGGATAAAAGCGTCCGGGAAAAAAAGGAACAATTCAAAGAAATATTTAAAATAAACCATGGCAACTGAGAAATGACCAGTCCCAACTGACAGCGCCCGTTCACGAACATGACGCATGCGCTAGCACCATTCGGCTCAACCATTTTGTAGGGAGCCAAATGATCCAACGCATACGCCACCATCAGCCAGACTTTTGTGTGAGCATGACACTCCCAACCGCCAGGGTACATTCAAGTCAAAAACAAACCTAAAACTGATAGCTATAGCTTAAGTTTAAGGTACACAGTACTCACACATGTGCCGTTAAAATGGATGAAATTATACATTGCTAAATAAAATTGAGTCTATACAATGCAAATATTGTTTTTTTTTTTTACAATCTTCAGCCGGTCCAACAATGTTTCCAAATGCTAACAGATTATTTTGTGCGCCCTAGTGGTTGTGGAGCCGGACCAGCATTCAGCCAAGCATTTTTATCTTCAATATAATCCCCCAACTTATAATATGCTTGCCTGCATAGTGTGCGTTTAATACAAGATTTAAATTTTGTCTCATTAAGTTCTAATATATGGGGAGGTATCTTATTATAACATTTTAAACAGTACCCCATAAAAGATGAGGCAACTTTAGCCAGTCTGAAACCTGGTTGAACTAATTGATCCCTATTTCTAGTACCATAATTATGTCTGTCGCCTCTTTTACTAAAAAGATGTAAATTCTTTCTGACATACATGATGTTTTCGTAAATGTATTGACAAGGTACCGTCATGATGTTAATATTCTTAAACAGTTCCCTTAGAGAATCGCGCCGGCGGAGATTGTATATCGCTTTGATGGCTCTTTTCTGCAGAATAAAAATAGACTCAATGTCTGCAGCCCGTCCCCATAGTAAAATACCATGTGTGAGTGAGTGGCCACAAGATCAATGCGCCTAAGCCTACGACGACTAGCATCCACTCTCTGAAGCTAATAATTGAAACTGATGGGATTGCTTCGTGCATGTGGGCGCATCCGGTCTGCGACAGACTGATCTGTCGCTGTTTCATCCGTTCACATTTATTTCAACAAAAAAGGCTTTAGTGTTAGACTAGGATCATAGGCACTGTCACACATCGCCCGCAAAACCGAATCATAGCACAACAAAGCCTTGTCAGCGGTAACCCAATCGTATGGATCAAATACGATTAACTACTCTATTGTGTAATTACGTTAGTCACCGATCTCTCTGGGGAAATGGAATTATAAACAGACACAAAGCGCCCGACCCGCTATGCTCGCCTGGTACATCAGACGCCAGAACGCTGGTGTTATGACCGTGTTCTGCGGGTTCGGTACGTCACGTGAATAAACGGCGACACGGCCCGAATCTACACTATGTTTGTTTGAATTGAATAGGCTCCGAAACTACTGGACCGAGTTGAAAAAATATTTCAGCAATGGATAGCTACATTATCAGGGAGTAACATAAGCTATATTTTATCCCCGTACTCCCACGGGAACGGGAACTACGCGGGTGAAACCGCGTGACGTCCACTAGTCTCAAATAAACCAGGCAATCGTATTAAATACTAGCTGTGCCCGCGACTTCGTTCGCGTGGATGTCGAAAAATATATATACCTTGCGTATCCTGATCTCAAAATTAAGAAAATAGGAAGAGGGTACCTAATGCAGGGCACTCTATCATCTCTTCCGGTTGAAATGCCGTTTAGCCCGGATAATCTCAGGAGATTACCCGGGTACATGCCTACCTCGAGGTAGGTATGTACCAGGGTACATACCTACCTCGAGGTAGGTATCAAAACAGATTACAGAACACCGATTAATTTTACATTTTATGTAAAACAGCTCTACCGGGTTTATAGAATCGATTTACTGTGTAAGAATAATCGAATTTTTTAAATCGATATTTAGTAGGTACTGATAGAGGAGACTTATAAAAAGAGGAGCTCGTAGCTAAATAATAACAGTCGCACGGGTCGATCTTCATGGCTTACCAACTCTTGCCTAGGTGGCTCTGTGAATAGGTGACCATATTATTTAACATACTGTGACTTCGCCGTGTTGATCGGAAGCCTGATCCGAATATAGTTAGGAAAAGGTTAAGCATATATTAAAAAAGACAGACAATACCATTTGGCCCCAATTGGGGTTGACGGTCCTTGAGAGAGTAACTCTGACGTTTTATTGTCCTTTTTATTCAATGGCGGTTAATCAGCGGCCTAAATGATCCCAAATGCGCAAATGTGTCAAAGTGGCGAATGGGTCTATCATGTGACAACATTTAATGAACAGGCTGGCAGATGCTTAGGCCGTCTATGAATAGGGTAGGTAAATGTGTGACGAAAATATAATTATGAATTTATTTATTTTTTGGGAATCCTAAATTCTATTAAATTCATATCACTTAGACCGTCTCCCTAGTGGATAAAGGAAACTGAAACAATATTACGTTTGTAATCTGTGCCCAGATTTGCCAACTGTAGATTATGTGTTTTTCGCAAATCATTTCAATTTTTTACCATGAAGCACCATCTGCCTAGCCTTTTCCCAGCTATATTGGAGTCAGCTTCCAGTCAAACGGGATTGGAGCGGCTGCCTACCAGACCTCTACAACCCTACAATACTGGGTAGCACGATACTTCTTGGCAAGACTGTAGGTGTCAGATTTGTCGGCTTCTGACAATCCGTAAAGACTGCCAGAGATCTCTTCTCGGTAGGTATGTTAAACTGGTCACCCATCCACAGACTGACCTTGGCAAGCGTTGCTTAACTTTGAAGATCGACCCGGGCGGCTATGATATTCCGTGGTACGTAGGAATCTCGTTATGTTAAAATGGTCACCCATCCACAGACTGACCTTGGCAAGCGTTGCTTAACCTTGTAGATCGACCCGGGCGGCTATGATATTCCGTGGTACGTAGGAATCTCGTTATGTTAAAATGGTCACCCATCCACAGACTGACCTTGGCAAGCGTTGCTTAACCTTGAAGATCGACCCGGGCGGCTATTATATTTCGAGGTACGTAGGAATCTCGGTATGTTAAAATGGTCACCCATCCACGGACTGACCTTGGCAAGCGTTGCTTAACTTTGAAGATCGACCCGGGTGTCTATTATATTCCGAGGTACGTAGGAATCTCGGTATGTTAAAATAGTCACCCATCCACAGACTGACCTTGGCAAGCGTTGCTTAACCTTGAAGATCGACCCGGGCGGCTATTATATTTCGAGGTACGTAGGAATCTCGGTATGTTAAAATGGTCACCCATCCACGGACTGACCTTGGCAAGCGTTGCTTAACCTTGAAGATCGACCCGGGCGGCTATTATATTTCGAGGTACGTAGGAATCTCGGTATGTTAAAATGGTCACCCATCCACGGACTGACCTTGGCAAGCGTTGCTTAACCTTGAAGATCGACCCGGGCGGCTATTATATTCCGTTGTACGTAGGAATCTCGGTATGTTAAAATGGTCACTCTTCCACAAACTGACCTTGGCAAGCGTTGCTTAACCTTGAAGATCGACCCGGGTGGCTATTATATTCCGAGGTACGTAGGAATCTCGGTATGTTAAAATGGTCACCCATCCACAGACCGATCTCGGAAAGCGTAGCTTAATCTTGAAGATGGACTCGTGCAACTCATCATCTGCCTAACCTTTTCCCAACTATATTGGGGTCGGCTTCCAGTCAAACCGGATTTAGCTGAATACCAGTATTTTACGTGAAGCGGCTGCCTACCAGACCTCCACAACCCATTAATTGGGTAACACGGTAGTTCTTGGCAAGACTGGAGCCAGATTTACTGGCTTCTGACAATCCGTAACGTAACTGCCAAAGATCTTCAAATGACAGCCGGGACCAACGGCTTAACGTGCTTTCCGAGGCACAGAGGAAACTCGGTATGTTATGATGGTCTCCCATCTACATACCAACCTTGGCAAGCGTTGCTTAACCCTGAAGATCGACCCGTGCGGCTGATATAGATTAATTATGTCGATTATAAGAGTTTCACAAATAATATACGCATTCATTCATGAAACAGTTCTAAACTGTTACTATTTAATCTCAATAGATGGCGGTGCATGTATGTGCTTCACGTAATGAAACTTTAAACGAAACCTTTAAATACAAATATCTTTTGATAGAGTGAACCGATTGCGATGAAACAAAAACTAAGTTATACCTCCAGTTACGTATAATTTTATTGCGTGAAAGTTATCTACGTTATTTCTGTACTTTTTACGTGATGCCTGCACATCCAAACAGATAAACAGACAAAAATTCTAAAAATGATGGAAATGGGTTCTGTAAGTTACCCTTTATCTCTGTAGCTATTTTTTTATTTTTTATTTTGAATGTACAAAAACGACTCTTCAACAGATTTATTATATGTATAGATTAAAACGTAAGTTCTCTTACAGCCTTTAGTAAGAGGTATGTATTTCATTTGGTTCTTTTGATGTTAAATGTACACAATTTTAGATACCTAACCTACCACGTCTGCGTCGTAGCCGAGGCAAGCCAAAGAAACCTGGCATGACGATTTGGACTCGTTCCTAGCGGATTGACCGGAGGTGGCCAAACACAAAGAGCGTTGGAAAGAAATGGGCGAGATATTTTCCCAGCAGTGGGACAATATAAGTCAGAGAAAAAAACGTACCAAACGTACGTCTCGTTTCCAACTGAAAATCTTAACTTAATCTTATCAAACGTTTCTCATGACGTTCCGTGCTTTATGATTTAACAAAATTAATAAAACAAAGTTATGACCATTTTCATTGTGCTTTAAAAGAAAAATACTAGGTCTCCGTAATGGAATACGACTATGAATCAAGAGGATTTATTTGAAACCATTTATCAGACTCATCCCGACTTTTATGTGCAATGTAGAAATGTTGAAATTGACATGGTATATAACGAGTGCATGGTAACATGTGTAAATATAATAAATGAAGTAACAGAAAGCTAATAGGTCGTTAAATGAATAGTGAGCCTGAGGATCTATCCGTGGCATTTATCATAGAAACTAGGTCTAAACAACGCTGAAACGACACCATAGGTATGCGGCGGCGACCTCTCGCGTCCGGCCCTGGTTCAATGCATGGTCTGGAGCGAGGAGGTATGGGATACGGTCACATCCTTCTGCGAGGCAGTAATGCTAGTGAAGGAGGAGGCCGAACGCGTGAGGGAGAGGGAAATCTCACTTCCCGGCCACCGTAGGCGCGGTCCTTTGGACGGCGAGGGTTGGGTGGCTCGCCGTCCGATCAGAACCAAGCCCGGGTCGTCGGCACGATGAGTTCCACGCGCGCCTCCACAGATGTCAGCATAGAAGACGGGGCCTGCCAGGGTCGTAGATTTTTTTCGAAAGAGTCACCGCGGCCCTGGAACGCAAAGGGCATTAGGAGGAACACGGATGGTTTCAGTCAGTAACAGTCTGACACTCCCTTCTGCTCCACCCAGAGCGGGAGGAGTCATTCGATGATTTCCCATCCTATATAAAAAAAAACATCAGTACTTGTCACATTTTTTTTATTACTCTTGATAGGCACGCGTTTGACCACTATCTCACCTGATGGTTAGCTATGATGTGGCCGAAGATGGAGCACGCTTGCCTAGAAGTAACCTTTTCACTCTTGATTTAAAGACACCCAGGTTATAGCTATCAGAAAACACAGACTCCGGCAGGAAATTCCACTCCTTAGCTGTACGCACTATGAATGTCTTCCCAAAACATTTTCTACGTGTGGGTGGGATGTCCACCATGTACGGTGGCGCATCGCCGCTCGTCTTGTGGTCCGATGATGGAACGGGCTTGGCGGAATTAAATTATGCAATTCCGTCGCACATCCCCCAAAATACAACCGGTAGAAAACCGACAGGCTAGCAACTCGTGGTCGATGCTCAAGACTTTGGAGCTTCGTCGCGACGAGCTTATCATTGCCGATGATCCTCTTGGCTCGTTTCTCAATTGACTCAAGGGCATCAAGCTGATATCTGACAGATCCGTCCCAAAGATGAGAGCAGTACTCCATAGCCATACACGATCGAACTTGCGCTTGATAGTTTGAGCAGATGTTCTGGCGTGAAGTACCGTCTCACCTTTGCTAGGATCCCCAACTTCTTTGCAGCCACTTGAGCTTTTGCCTCTATGAAAGGGCCAAAATTGAGGGTAGATGTAAATGTAACCCCAAGAAGCGCAAGTTGGTCTGGATGACAAAGATGGAGCTGGGTGGAATTTGCACCTTTTGGCGGCATTGAACTTGACCAGATTGGCATCGCCCCATTACCTTCTTGACATAACATTTGCGTAGTATCTGCTCTAGGCACTTTCGGGGCTAGTACCTCAGCATTGTCCCAGTAACCTACTAGTAGTGATAGTAAAGGGCGCCGCGTCCGGCCGGTCGTCCTCATAACCTCACCCCTCTATACTAAAGTAGTGTACACCGCGTCAGGGGTGCCATATTGTTTGTTTCCGCGGCACTTGAATCAATTAATCAATCTTATTACGTTGTGTTACTTGTAACGAGACGGCTCCGTCTCTTTTTTTACAAAACGCTTTGATGCCAACAACAATGCCAGTTGTTAGGTAATTATTTTATTTTTAAAGTAAAGAAAAAAGTGTTTTGTAAGAGACTGCCCAAGCTGATCTGTGGACAGCTTCAGCGCAAGTAATCCCCGAAATCAGTTTGGAATTGTATCTAATTGCTAAAGTATTTCGTAAAATGCGTTCCCGAGCGGTCTATCTATCAGTTCAACCGCCCGAACTCCTCGGCCTGACCGCATACGGTCGCCGTAATGTAGATCGTTCTTTTCGCTGTTCCGTAACTTTAAAAAAAAACAATGCATGTTTTATAATTTTACCCGGAGAGAACACACAAAACTGCTGAAAATAACCAAACAAATGTACACAGAAATGAGCAACGTCCGCTAAAAGAATATTGTTAGTTAAACGAACATAACCGGGCCACGTTAAATTTAAGTACGAACACGGAAAAGCGAACCTCATTTTCGACTGGCACAAATATAAAGTTAAAATATATGGGATTCATATTTTCGCTTCCACAAATCCTCGCCGTTCATGTACTAGAGTTACATAAGAATGAACCATGTCGTGCGCCGAAGATTCGCTGCGAGGATTGTGAGCGGAAAATGTACAGAGTTCAATGAACCTTAGAGCAGATATCGTGGCGAGATTCCAGATTAAGGAAGTAGGTGCTGTGGGTAAAACTGATACTTTCTGAGAACTGTCGCTTTTAGCAGCAAACTCGCAGGAAAACTGATTGCGCGCTTACAGCAAAAGCGGGGAGCGAAGTTTTGTTCTGAAAACAATTAATTGAAAAGCAGCACTGTTTTACAACGAGCTTTCAAATTTCGTGGAAACAAGTTTCTGAAACGGAAAGGTCGCACAGAACTGCCTTATTTCTGGAAAATACACTCTCACAAAGTTATGAAAATTGACCCAAAACACCTCTTATCATATTGTTATTTGATTAAGTGAATAAATAATGCAGTCAGTATCAACATCAGTCCAACACATCGTACTCATCGAGTATATTAACGCGCAGTTGTTCCGCGAATTCAGTGCGGAGTACAATTAATACAGACGACACAGGCGTGTGGTCCGCCGGACGGTAATTAGCGGCGGACAGTAACTGTCTCATTACCAGTAATATCGATCATTTTGATACCTGCACTCATGTTATTGGGCTTGATGACAATTCATGGCAGTATTGCTTGCTCGTTTCAGTCGATGGCGAATTTGTTAGTGAATGAATTTCATTTTGTCCCTTTGAATTGAAAAGAAGATTGGGCGAAAATATTAACCTATGTGTGAACATTTATGTACGATAATTTTATAGATTTTTGAAGTCTGCAGTGTTTCGGAACTAATTCATTTAATATACACCAACACAACTCATAATCATTTACAAAGGTGAGCTTAACTCAAGTTGAGTTTTCTAATCTATTTTGACAACAAAACTATACAAGTTCAGGAGCAAACATTTGGTACTTTGGTACACGAAATGTAACTGTACTTAAATAACGATCAGGCGTCGCAAGGTCCCACAAGCCCACAACTTGTGTAATGTCCGCCTGTTTAGCGACAGCCCGACTGCCCAACTGGCAATGTTGACCGACCTTCACACTAAGTACCACATTTCCGAAAAGCAAATAACTAAACTATACCACTCAACTCGTCAAGATTGAAATCTAGGTACCGACAGAAATTACGGGTGCTTAGGTTATCAAACGAATTTATTTAACTTCAAGTTTATTTTACATCTACATTCCTAGTAATTTCTCAGAGCATTTAACCTGATCAAACCTTTTTTTTTATTCAGTGTTCAAGAGCATAAAATATGAAAGAAGCCTTCAGCCACACAGGTGTAACCTGACGCGACTCACCAGGGTTACAGAAACAACAAGACAATAAGATTTCTTTTTTCAGTCCCATTCCACGAGCGTAGAATTTCGCACGACTTCATAGAAAAAGTACTAGGATTACATATCACAAAACACGTCTCCTTCGTGTGTACCAAACTTTGTCCCAAACATACTTTTAAAATGCACGAAATATAGATTTTGTACAGTTAATATGTGTTTAAAACAAAATTAAAAAGCACGAAACGAGTGTACCGTACCTCCCACGGCCACCACCCTACTAGAGGGGAGTTCTATTCATCTTAACGAATGAAGACAAAGGCGGTTGACAGACGCTGCATCAATCAGCTACAGATTACAGATGGCACGCAACACGTCATTAGGAGCCGCCACAAGGCCGGTAATTGGCACGACCGCAGCGCCATTATCCGCTGAAAACGTTCAGGCTGTCGGGGCGACGACCAGTATTCCGACATCCCTTACACAATGTAAACAGAGGTATATCTATCTATGTACCTACCCACACTTTTTGAAAACCTTTAACTAAGCGGTATTTTCAGTACAACATATAGTTTAATAAGACCTATAAAACACCGCAATAAAAACAAACAAAATCATCAACGATCCAAGTATTAACTATCCTGAAACTTTTCTCATTAGCGCAACTTTTAGCTCGTATGTTTATTTTTTTAAACTGACCTGGAGATTAATCAGGTAAAGGTAACCTGGGAAATATCTCGGTAGCTAGGCGGAAAAATTCTAGTGAATAAATTAATATATACGAGAAGTAAGGAGATGTAAAACCATGTACTCTGTTTTTCAGAGCTTAATATCCCACAAAATGTAGATTTTATCGCGCAGTACGCAGCCGCGCCGCGTTAGTGGAAGTCAGCGAACATGAATATTTATCAAGGGATCACTTCCTCGAAATATGTTTAATAACTCAACTTTACAGTCACCAATACTGTGAATTCAAGACGTTTTTCATTGAAAATGTTTTCCATCACTGCCAGAACTAAAATCGAATTCCATTTCGGCGAAGTGAAATTTCTATTCGAAGCTTACGGTATGTAGTCTCTCTACATCATGCGGACTTTATCGGGATATTTGAAGAGGTAGTAGCTTTTTCGCGCGGCTTTCACCCCTTTCTGTAATGCTTTTCTAATATATAGAATTCTTCCGTTACTGACTGACTGAGTGACTGACAGGCAACGTACAGCCGAAGCTACTGGAAGTAGAAAGCTGAAATTTGGCATGTACATTCCTTGAGGAATAGGGGAGCACTAAGAGAGGATTTCCCCAAATTCCTACGGGAACTAGAAAAAACGGGATTAGCGCGTACGAAGTCGCGGGCAAAAGCTAGTTCTATATAAAACTCACGGCGATAACTTAGGTGAATGAACTTGAAGTTAGTTGTCAATCCATCCATCCAATTAAAAGGTGAAATGACAATTCACTTCAAACTCCTAAGTTTTATCGGTGAAGTGTTTAAAGGATAACCCGTCTGTTTCTCATTATCATCAGAAATAGGTCAATTGTACTCAGCCATAATATAGCTTTCTACCAATGAATTTTCGTAATCGAAGGGTACTTCTAGAGATTGGCTCCTACAAACAATGTTGTTTATTAATATTAGATTAGATCTTTCAGAGTTCTACAAAAATATCGTCCCACACGATGAGGTTAGTTTGTAAAGTAACATAAATCCGTTCAAGCAAGTATTCCCAGGACCTGACGCAAAGTGTCTCCGATGGGTTCGAGTCGCTGTCACACCGCCCGCGCCGAACACTCACTACTTAAACTGTCTCAAATATTCAGCTAACGGGAACATTCACTAAGTTTTCTTCATTGAAGCTATTCGAGAACATTAAATTAAAGGCTACGAGCGTCAAAGCGAGTTTGCAGTTAGCTCCAGGTTTAAAGACGAAGATTTTGTTTGAGGACCTGATAAATTGTCTTTGAAAGACACGGTTTAATTTTCGAGGTGAAACGATATTCTAAAAATAGACTTAAATGAAGCTTATCGCGCTCACGTAATTCCTCACGCCTGTCGCCGGCTTAAAATAGATCGTCTCGTATCCTGATTTCATAAATGTAAGAAAAGTTTAAAAATAGCCATTGGAAAAACATCTACTACGGCTTATATCACTTTACTAATGTTCGGTTTCTGAGCTCTATCGGTCGTTTATCATTCCAATAACCACTAACCAACCAAAGGCGTTATGACAAATAGCGTTAACAGACAGATATACGACCGATAAAAACCTCTGACACCGGGCATAAATAAGCCACGATTCATAACATACAATCGTTTAAGTTAAGGTCCGGCAGACACTACGAAAAATAAAATACAACAAAATGCTACGCCACAAAAACATAAAGCACATTAAACCAACGTAGCAGAAAGTCTGCTGCACAATTTTACGACATCAAAATGTCAAGCAAACAACAACAACGAACAAAAAAACAAACAAATAGCGTAAGCACAGAGCGTAAGCGATAAAATTACAGTCCCCGCACTAAACCGTTCGGGTGTTTGCATACGGAACAGTCTCGCCACCCTCTGGCAACCTGCAGCCTCGGACGACAAATATTATAAATCAATGTACCCACCAAATTATATTATTCAATATTTTTGTTTCCGGGTTGAGACAGCTGTATGTTATGAAACCAAATTCTATTAATATTCAACAACAGTTCCAGAAGACTTAACATTCACAATATTGATTGTTCAGTTTAGTTCAGAACGAAGACTGTCGTCAGATCAACGACCCCGATCTCCGTTGTAGCCGGCGAGCAACTTGCTAAAATTGGCGAAGAAGCAAAAATAAACGTAGGGTTGTTATCAGAAGCGTGGCTCGCGACCCCTACTGATTATATGAAGGGTTATACTTATAATATTGTAATCCATAAGCGTCGACGAAGTGTGAAAAGAAAGGGGGCAGAGCCCGAGGGGAGCCTGCGTCTGCGCTCGTGTGGAGAGGAAATAACACTCATCATACACACCATTATTGGCTAATGAGTGACTCGACTACTTTTGTAAGAGGATTACGAAGAAAATGGGTGTCAGGAACAGAGAGCAAGTAAATTATTGCTATTGGAATGAGTGTGGGGTCGTAGCAATGGGAATGGAATAAATGGCTTTAAATGTTTACGAATAGGGTAGATTTCCAAAAATATTGGACATGTGAAGACAGATACAGTGCGTTGAAAGCTCGCGAGACGCCACATTTAGGTATACTTTTTACTCCAATGCGACGTCACCAGCCCCCACTCTTGAACTTTGCTGCGCTTCGTCAATTTTTATTGATTTGTTAAAGCAAAATACACGTGTCTAATAACTTTGGATAATCTATCTGATGGACTAAATAGAAACTATTTTTTTACTCAAGAATCATCCGTATTATGAATGTGATGAACAAACGGTAAAGAAGGAAGTTGTATTAGAAATCATAAAAACTTTAACGACTACAGCCCATCTTTCAATGAGCAACAATAAAACACTTAGCACAATAAAGCCCGCTCATAAAGAAACGCTTATTTAACATCAAAAGAAGATAAATTAAAAATCCCCAGCATACACTTTTTACAAACGTTTTTATATTGTGCAAATCTTCCTGAAAGCATCCCGCGGCACACTGAAACCGAGCGCTCATTAACAAAACGACTAGGAGCGCATAGAGCGACGGCGCCCCTCTCAACTGCAACCTGCAAATACGCCTGGAACAAAAGCGCAGCCACGACGACCTACAAAATTATTGGATGTGTTTCACAATACAATACAATGGAATTTCGTGAGCCCGCCACTGTCTACGTCTGTCTCGAGTCTGGACGACTGAACAAAACGTTTTGTATTCCGAATTGCGCGGTCGGAATTCCTGTTCTATTCATTACACGACTGTTGTTAAAAAGAAAAATAGTTTGCAGCAAAAATTTCGACATTCTCATGTATGTATGTACTTTCATGTGAAAAGATTTTCATAAGACTTTCAAAGCGGACATATCCATTTCCCACGTTAGCAGAGCGCTACGAGCATTCGTAGCACATAACGCCTACGCCGTAGCCCTAAGTATTCGTCGTAGCCGTAGGCACGTAGCGTCAGAAGCAGCTTTCGCTGTAAATGTTTGAATACCGTTGTATTTCTGCCATCCAATCCTTGAAGTGCCACTAAAAAGTCACTGAAAAAGCGCTCCATTTTAATGAGCTTACAAAAGATCTCGAATTCATTTCGTTGAGCATTTCTCTGACTTTCACTATTTTACACGGGCGGGCGATTAACTGTGTAAATATATTTCGGAGTGACGAGCTCGACCTTTATTCATGCTCTAAATTAGACCACTGAATATACTCGTCAAGTGTTTTAAGTAAACGATGTTTGTTTGTGCGTTCTACACTTATTTGATGCTCAAGTAAAACCTTTTAGGTGAAGTTCTAACGTAATTGGGTTACATTTTATGTGGAAGCGTTGACGTAGCGTAATATTGCTGACTTCATTCCGTATTTAATAAGTATTTTTCCCTAACCAAACTCAAATACTTTCACTTTTCTGCTTAAACCCGGTACCTTAGGGTATGCAGACGACAGCACTGTTGCTGAGAGATACGTGTCCGACGTACGAGCTGGTGGGTCGCAGATCCGGTCTCTCCGGGAGGCTATGGTTGAGCGCTTGAACTTGTCCTTACAGGCTGTCTCTGAATGGGGCGATGCCAATCTGGTCAAGTTCAATGCTGCTAAGACCCAAGCGTGTCTTTTTTCCGCTAAAAAGAGCCAATTCCACCCAGCTCCATCTTTTCGAGGTGTAACCATGCCGATAACCGACCGACTTGAGACTCGGTAATGACAGGCTCGTCGAGTCGAAGCTCCAAAGTCTTGAGCATCGACGCCGAGTTGCTGGCCTGTCGGTATTCTATCGGTTGCATTTTGGGGAGTGTGCGACGGAATTGCATGATTTAATTCCGTCAAGCCCATTTCATCATCGGACCACAAGACAAACGGCGATGCGCCACCGGTTTGGGAACACATTCATAGTGCGTACACTATGAATGTGTTCCCAAAACGTTTTGTGCGTGTGGGTGAGATGTCCACCATGTACCGGTACAGCTAAGGAGTGGAATTTCCTGCCAGAGTCTGTGTTTCCAGATAGCTACAACCTGGTAGTCTTTAAGACAAGAGTGAATAGGTTGCTTCTAGGCAAACGTGCTCCACCTTCGACGGCATCATCGCTTACCATTAGGTGAGATAGTGGTCAAACATATGCCTATCTATAGTAAAAAACCAGTCAAGAGCGAGTCGGATTCGCGTGCAAAGGGTTCCGAACGAATTAATTTTTTTAACATGTTATTTTAAACTTTTAACACTACAGACTTCTGAGTTTTCCTGTAATCTTTAGGTAAAGATCTATTATCTCCATTTGTTTCAAAGTTTTAGGCTCAGGAGTTTCGGAGATAAGGCCCCCCCCCTTTATCTCCGAAACTGCTGAGCCTAAAATTTCATGAATGGTCATTTTTCGTCTAATTTCTTGAATAACTTCAAAACCATTTATTTTAAAATTATGAAAAAATTTATTATGATAAAATTAAAACCCTCACAGTAAGCCCTTTCATTTGATATGTCACACGATATTGTACAAAAAACCTTTTTTTTTTTAATTTTCTAGTTTGACCCCCAAAAGCGCCCATACTAAAAATTTCACGTAATCCGATTTACGTAACCCGTCCGTATTTGGGTCATAGAAGTCCATATGTGTACCAAATTTCAATAGAATCGGTCCAGTGGATCCGCAGAAAACTGGCTGTGACAGACGGACAGACAGATAAGACACCCGAGTGATCCTATAAGGGTTCCGTTTTTTTTCAGAACCCTAAAAAAAAACTTAATATGTCATTTGGAAACGAAACGAATCTAAGCATTTTTCCCATAGGTATAAAAAATCTTTATATTAACACAACAATGAACACGACATTTACTTCAAGCGCTCAATGTGGGTATTTTCTGTTTAATGTATTACAGACTACCCACATAATATCGTAAAATTTTCTCGAGATACCCGCAGCCAAAGAGACGTCACACATCTCTGGGTCGAGTTAAATGATCCAAACTTCCCGAGAGCGATTTCTTTCATTTACGAAGATCGTTATAATATCTTCTAAGACCAATTTTCTTTTCCTATTCTCTGCCCCGTTTGTTTCCATCACATATTATTGGCGATATATTCGTGACAATTCGATTATAAGTCAATCACTGTTCGGAATTAGGAGGGTATTCTTGGTTTATGTTGACGATAAATAAAGTAACAATTATTATGTTTTGCTACGTGGTAGTAATAGAAAACTTTGTGTATCATCATATTTTTTTTTTCCTCGCGGCTGTGGCTAGGGGTCGGTAAAATAACGTTATCGCGTCAAACTCGCCAATCCTGCAGTTTACCGAGCCAATGTATATTTTATATTTACGATATACGATCCATCCGGCACTGCAGGTTACTTTACAAAATTTTATTGGCGCCCAACTGGGACTTTTTTTTTAATAAGTGTAATTTCTAACTGTGGCTATAAAATAACGTTGGAGAAAGCAAAAGTGGTTAATTTCAAATTAAAATGAATTGTAAAGTCTAGCAACCTTAGAATAAAACAAATGAATTTCAGTCTCTAATAAATGGCAAACTTGGCTCTTCGCAACAAAACCCTGACTCTTTTCTTCACAATTTAAGGAAAAATAAAGATGAACATTATACAAATAAAGCTAAACACTCATTATGGCAATTTAAATTCAGAATGGGAACGAAAAAATCCTGTCAGTCCATTTAAGGGTAATGTAGCTTCAGCACTCCCTGAAAATGAGATTCTTAAATCGCTATTGTTGGATCTTACTCGTCGGGTCGGCGATATCGTTTGCGAATTATTAACAAACATAAAACAGCGTAAAAACGTCTTTAAATCCCCGTTTACCTTGAGGTAACGGATATTAAACTCGTAACTGAATAATCGACGCCAAAATGTTAAACAAAGCGTCGTCCTTCGTTTTGAAATTAACCCTTAAATACCTTAAGTTTCAAATTTGTATTTGTTTCTCCTGACAATCAAAATTAAAATCTACCTTCATTTGCGTGGTATAATATTTTGTGGTTATTTTGTTGGTAATTCGTTTTTGATGGGTTGTGATAGCGCGGGCCACACTCGAGGCATGTAGTGACGTGTAGTGGTGACGCGAGCCGATACCCAGTTAATTGAAGCACCATAGCCGAGCACTATGCCAGTAATGACCACCACTCGCCGGCTCAATTACACTACTCTCTCACGTGCTGATCGAGCTATATAATACTTCTATTATTGTAAAGTAGTAGAATTTAATTGGTTTAAAAGTGAGTGCTTGCGTTGGAGGCGTATTATGGCACGTTCCTTTTATGTTATTTTTATAAAAAAAAATCATATGTATTACCATTTGTATCACATACTTGATATGAACTCATCTAATTTCAATATCATCATTTTACTCGGTCGATTTTTGTAAAAAACCCATTACAAAAATGCTTCTCGGTGTATCAGACTAAACCCTTAAAATCCCTAATGAAGCAAATCCATTTACAATCAGGAGCTCATCATAAATTACAGTTAGCACAAAAACCGCAGCATTTGACTAATTACAGCATAATCCTCAACGTTTATGTGCAGGCGGGACAAGCGGAAAAATAAAGGATGGCGTAAAAAGGGTTGACGAGGCAAATTGGCACGCGTTCACTAACCGATCTCTCCGGTAGGGCTTTGTACTCTCCCTCACAGCGTTCCATCCGCTAAATAACGTTCACCTGATACAATGCTTGTTCCGATTAAACACCGATGTTCGGCTGTCCGCTGAGCACATGCTGAAAACGATAAATATTTCACTACCCTCAATTTCGTCAGTCAGCTGGAAAATGGCTGCATGCAAAAAATTAAAACCTGTTCGAAATGTAATTGCTTTAAAATGTGTGTTTAATAAACTGCAGATACTGAATTTTCAGTAAATACATATTTCCGGTAAATTAATAAATCAACACAAATGACTGCACTTAACTCGTCATTTAATTAGTGACAGGAATTGTGGCGTGTTTACAAACGCAGCACAACATTTTCCCGGTGCGCGTTATTGAGCGAGTCGGTACAAGTTAACAGCTCTATTTTCACGCCGAAGAGTATTAGCCATAAGCGCGGTAGAAACAGCCAAGCCTTGTATTTACGACAGTTCGCCGCTTACATAAAATATTCATTTAACGCCGGGTTAGGGTTCGACGGGATACAGCCAATAACCACAAATAAAATTAATACTTTATGCCAAATTGTACCGGACGCGTTAATGTTGCAGCGACCGCTATTAGCGTTATCTACCGGCGACTACATTACGCTGGCTAATTGTTATATCACAGGCAAAATTCGTATTTACATTCACACATACTATGAGGTAGACAAACGAATTTCTTATTGAATTCTGCGTTCATTTCATTCATCAGATGAAGTGCTCTGAAGAAATCCTGCATGCTCAAGATTCTCGCTTGCCTGTGGGTCTAAAAAGGCTACTTTAGTAGGATCATAATATTAATCACACAACAATCTGTCAAATTTCATTTTCATCTTTATCGCTTACACATTAGGTTCAAGGTTGATTGGAAAAAATTGACAGTGACGGGTAGCGCGATGTGCTTCGGATTCTGCTAAAGTGGCTGTTTTAGACCCGCTAACTTTCCTTTGACATAAAGGAGATGTAACTAAGCTATCCATGATCCAGCAACATCCATCTGTACCTTGATTACTCCTTTGGATAAGACTGAGTTGGTTAGTCTGATATTCTGTCAAGAAGTCAGAGACGCAAGGATGCTAATTAACAAATAAGTGCAACTTGCATTTTTTTTAATATTCCTCTAAATAGGGTTGAATGAATTACATGATTGTAAACGCACTCTATAGAAGTACCGTAGTAAAGTAACGTCAATTAGTTAACTTCTCGAGTACTTTTATTAATCCGGATTGGCGAAATGAAAGTGGATCCTGAAATACTAGACATGAACCGACAAATTCAGAACCAAGAAACGATCGGAATTAACATTGTTTCAGAGGAAAGTAGAAAGAAGCAGGAAACAAGGACATTGTGCGTCAGTTTTAGCACACCATCCAGATTATTATTATTATTATTTAAGCCTTTTATTTGCCAAAAATTACATTAAAATTAATTACAATATTATCATAAAAATCCCTATTTGAATAAATTCATAACAATCATGCATTTTAATGTTTTTTACATAAACGAAAGAATTTTAAATAAATAAATTGATTATATAGATTGAATAAATTAAATAGAATAATGAATTGTTCGATAAATATTATAATTTGGGTGCCCATTTAAGGGCGAAGGCCTCCTCCATCTTTCTTTATTCCTCTCTATCTTGGGCTATTCTAGTCCAGATGGGGCCGGCCACGTCCACAATATCATCGCACCACCGGCGCCTGGGTCTGCCTCGGGTGCGTGTTGCATCGCGAGGGTACCAATGGAGGACCCTCTCGCTCCATCGTCCATATGTGGCTCTAGCTACGTGTCCTGCCCATCGCCATTTCAGTCTGCAAGCTAATTCCACAGCATCTATTATTTTAGTGCATGTCGTATGTCTTTGCTTCTTTTTCGGTCTCGGAGTTTAATTCCTAACATACTCCTCTCCATTGCTCGTTGGAATGCTTGAAGTTTGTTTGTCTGCTTTTGTTAGTGTCCAACTTTGACAACCGTAGAGTAGAGTAGGTAATATAATGGTGTCCATAGCTTTCTTTTTCAAGCGAATCAGGATGCGTGATTTAAATACTTCTTTCAAAGACCAATATCTTCTCCATGCACTCTTTATTCTGCGATCAACTTCATTTTCTGACGGTTTGTTAAATGAAATGCTTTGCCCAAGGTAAACATAGTTATCTACGTACGCGATTGGCGTGCTATGTATCATCGTTGGTACTCTTATGCTGTTGGTTACAAGGCAAGCCTTTTCAGTGTTCATGTGCAGACCACATTTTTGACTTTCGTTATCTAGAGACTTTAGCATGCGCTCAAGATCTGCATGTGTTTCACTAAGCAAAACAATGTCATCCGCGAAGCGGAGATGATTGAGAAACTCTCCGTTTATTTTGATACCGACATTATGCCAATTTAGCTGTCTGAAGATAAGCTCCAAAACTGCGTTAAATAGATTAGGTGAGATGGGATCACCCTGCCTAACTCCTTTTTGGATGCGAAATGGCTCTCCTTTTTTCTCCATTTTAATTATTGCTCTGCTGTTCTTGTAAATTTCTTTCAAAATTTGTATGTATTTTGTGTGGACTCCTTGGTCACGAAGAGAGCGCCATAGAGATTCATGGGAGATAGAGTCAAAAGCTTTGGAGTAGTCGACAAAGGCTATGTAGAGCTCCTTATTGTGTTCATTGTACTTCTCGATTATCTGTGTTAGCGTGAAGATGTGGTCGTTTGTAGAGAAGCCCGCTCTGAATCCTGCTTGCTCTCTAGGTTGGTTTTCGTCTAGAGTCTTTGAGATCCTTTTTAATATTAAGCTGGTAAATAATTTATAAAGTGTCTGTAGCATACTCAGTGGTCTGTAGTTGTTCATATTTCCTGGATCTCCTTTTTTGTAGAGTAAGGTTATAATCGCAGTATTCCAGTCAGGTGGTGTCGACTCTTGTTTCAAGATTTCGTTGAATGTTGTGGTTAAAATAGGTGTTATTGGCTCTCCGATCGCTTTTAATATGTCATTTGTTATGTGATCTTCCCCAGGGCTTTTCTTTGTTTTCAATTGATGGATGGATTGACTAATTTCGCACTCCAGAAATTCTGGTACACTTTCTGAATCGACTGACTCCAAAACCGGGATTGAGTCTTCGTGCGAGGCAGGATGCTCATATAATCTAGTGTAGAATTCTGTCGCAACGCTTAAAATATGGTTTCTGTCCGATAAGTGTTTCCTTTCTATACTAGTTTTGTTTTTCTTTTCTTTTAGCAGATCTTGCTAGGTTTTCTTGAATAACTGGTTCATTACACTTTTTGTGACTTTTTAGTTTGTTTTTAATTTTTGTAACTAAGGTAGAGTAGGTGTATTGTATGTTTATAAATTCCATGTTTTTTATTTCTTGTGAGAATTCTTCTTTCAAATACTCTTGCTGAGGAGGCGCAATATCGGTAATGTTTTTTTTTCCGAAATGTTTTCTTGTGGTAATGGGCTTGTTATGAAGTATTAATGATGCACGTACCAGTCTATGATCCGTAGGATGTGTAGTGGGTATGACATCTACGTTATGAATTCCGTTATTGTTTTTTGTTAAGATGTAGTAGATTTCATTCCGTGTAACGCTGTTAAGGTGTATCCAAGTCCACCTACGATTCGGTTTCTTCTTGAAGTAAGTAAGTATTTATAGTAAGTAAGTATTTGAAATATGTAGTTGATGCTCAAAACAAAAATTTATCAGTATCTAACCTCTTGGACTTCATTTCCCATAACCCCACGATCCCATAACATCCCTATCATCATTAGTGGGCAGAACAATCTGTGCATTAAAATCGCCTACGATCAATGTGTCTCTTTTCGTGTTTTCCATCGCTTTTCTAAGATCTTCGTAAAATCTATCCATATCCTCTAATGATGATTGTTCTGTCGGCGCGTACACTTGGATAATATGTATTGTTTTACATTCTATGTATAAGCTTAACTTTGCTACTCTATCGGATACTGGTGCAAAGTCTTTGATGTTTTCTTTTAGTTCTTTTTTTATTTAAAATCCAATACCGTTCGTGTTATGGGTTTGTCGGTAGTACATAAATATAAAATCATGATCTTCTATAATTTCCTTGCCTTCAAGTCTTATTTCAGAGAGTCCAATTACATGCCAGTTTAGCTTAGCAATAGCGTATTTCAATTCGGTAAATCTCGACGTATCAATCAGTGATCTCACATTCAATGTGCCAATGTAGAGGTATTTGCTTTTTCTATCGTTTTTGTTTTTGATGGAGGGTTCTGGTCTACTACTCTCACGGGGACCAGCCGTGCCGGGAGAGTGAAGGGTAGTAAGGGTAGTTTTGCAGTTTTTGTTGTATTTTGGAGGAGGAAGGCCCGCTGGTTGCTATTGTACCATCCAGATATGAGACCAAAAATATAGCCGTTACCATCAAAGACAAATAGAATATTTTACTATTTAGTTGGCTTGCAAATTGTCGCTAAGCGTATCTTATCAAACAATTTCATGAAATTTGTTCTGTACCGCAGTTGTTGCGGTGGCTTTACGTGTGTATTTCATGAAACGTTCCAAGAAATCTCGGTCCCAACCCAGACAGACTTCTATCGAACAGAGTGGGAAACTTATGCTTCAAGTAAAACAGTAGAGAAAAATCCACATTCTCGCAACTATCCGAACAAGATTGGCGGCTGACACAAATTGCCCCCGGCGATTGGGTGGCACGTTCGCACCAAATATAAAAAGTTCCTCTCACCTCAACGTTTATTTTTTCTCAGTATCTGTAGGGAGGATCTTCTTTTGTTTTTTCAGCTATAACGGATCACTGTGCTAAGATGTTTGATCCCCAAAAATACGGTTTTTGTTGAGGCATGGGGCGAGCCCTACCGTCGCAGTAAGTATAATTAGCGGCGTCAATATTGGTCGATATGATTGAACACGTGGGAGGTGTACCGCGGTGTCCACGATGCCGGCCGGTATCGATCCCGCACACACGTGCCCGCCGTCATTTGCATAGCTAGTGCATTCATGTCTTCAATTGTATTCCTCGTCGACAGACACCTAGTCTCTGTGTTAATTAGGGCTATTCATATTCAAATCATTCAAGTCAATAGCTTTAATTACGGATGAGTATTGGACGTTGTGTTGAGTTTTCTATTGGTACCTATTGTAAAACGTTTTAGTTCATGCAGGTAATCTCCTCAAATTACGCTAATTCAAGCATTTAAAATAATAATGAAGCCAACATCGAATGACCTCACCGGAAAACCGTCACATTTAAATGCGTAGACAATTCGTTCGTTTGTATCTGTTATTCGATCTAAAAATTGGGCAGAAATAAGAGGCTTTTACTATCGAGGTTCCTCATTAAACCAGTTGTATTTTTTTGGAAACAAGATGCGGGCCAATTCATTAAGAAGGTTTGAAGCTACGTGACCACAGATTCTTGGCATAAAGTTCAAACACGTAGACCGTAAACAAACCAATTATCCTGGCCGCTGTGGTTGAGGCTAGTGTTCCACGAGCCTGGGGACTGCGAGCGGCGCGACCACACCCGCCAGCGTCACATCAATCAATCGCTGACCACTGCTGTACAAACTGCGATACTGCCGCACAGTCACGCCATGTAGCCAAGGCCATAGCAGATCGATTTCCACCTCTATAACGTCTAAATGGCATGTATTATTGAAATATTCGGATTTAATAAAGGCGTTAACTTTGACAGCTCCAGGAAGCAATCTAAATGTTTAACGCACGAAGATGGTAGTTGCAACAAAATTAAAAGAAAGTTTAATTCCATCTGTAACTAGTTTTATTTTCAAGTTTGAGCCAGGAAAACTCCTCTTCCATGTTTAAATCGCCAAATGGAGCACTTTAGACAATCTTTTTAAGGGTAGCACTAGCTAAACGCGGCGTAAGTAAGTTACCTCAGATTTGGCTCTTAAAAGTTTACCTTTTAAGGGACTAACTTAATCTGCGTCCTGAATTATGGAATAAGTGCAGCTAATAAGTATGATGAGCACTCTCGGCAGCGTAATTAATGAGCCATCGCAGACATCATATCGACCGCCTGCCCGCCATCTACCACCAGACTGCTCTAAACGACACCGACGCCCACAGCCAGGCATAAGAGACACGGAAAAAATTGGGCTTTTTACAAAAACGCTCAAATATGTATAAAGTGCTTTGAACCAATTTGGAGGGACTGTTTCTTCCAAATATTAAAGGACAGACCAATTTTGCTGTCCTATTGTTCGTTTGTAAGCAAAAAGGTTGGTTTTACAAATATTTCGGTCACCAACCCCCCTCTCGAGTAACTATGAGATTTCGTTCTTATTGGGTTTTTTTCCTGAAATGAACTTAAGCAAATTAAAATCTGTAATATATCCTAATATATAAAATTCTTCCGTTACTGACTGATTGAGTGAATGACTGACAACGCACAGCCGAAACTACTGGTTGTAGAAAGCTGAAATTTGGCATGTAGCTTCCCTACACTCCGCAGGGATGCACTAAGAGAGGATTTCCCGAAATTCCTACGGGAACGGGAGAAAAACGGGATATGCGCGTATGAAGTCGCGGGCATAACTAGTTTTGCATATAGATGTTTGATATCAAACTTCTATATACCTAGATACTTTTTGCAGTTTTCTGTACTGTTTCGGTTTGGAAAGCATTTTAGAGCATCTACTCTAAAATTCCCAGTGCTCAGGTTCCGGTCAAATAAAGTTAGGTACGTTAAGACTTCATTTGGCGGTACATTTTCCAGTATGTTCCGCTGCAGGCCGCTCGTCCCGCGTGCCGTGCGCCGCAGAGAGCCCATTACCCGTCCAGACACTACGCTATCGGATATTGTTAATTAATGCATCGGAGAGAGCACTTTTCGCATGTTTCTGCTTACATGCATTCATTGAGTTTTTTTTATCACGGTGTTCATTAAACGTGGAACAAGGGTTACGTGAAATAACTTCATTAGCTTTTGTTTTTAATTTCCAGGGATATTGGTAGCTTTTAATACTTGACTTCGGTGCTGTTTTTAGTGAGTTCAGAAGCTTGTCCAGTTCTTTCATTGAAATAAATGCCTTTTGCCCATGGCGCAGGGAAAAAACTTCTTGCTACGATCCTGATATGCCCCTTTTGCATCGTTTAACGCACGTAGACATGCAGTGCTATTCTGTAAACGTCCCACCTTCAAAACTTAGGTTAATGAGCATGAAGTGAGCTGTCAATCCGTGCTTCGAGCATTGTCACTACTGAATGACATCTCACTTCACCGATTAATTCAGATTTAAGGACTACTCACATTTATTCAGCTCTATTCAGCTTATGCCTATAGAAAACAACGATTTTGTATGGAGACGCGTACGCATTCGTTCAACTTTCCGCGTCTATTCAGCTTTCGCGGCAAACAAGTACAAAATGAGGAGAAACATGTTATTATCATGCGAGTGCTATAGAAAGAGTTCTACGCTGTTCTGCCGCGTTCATACGCGCTTACTTAGGACGCTGTACGCGGCTGATAGAAGCATAAACGTAAACCAAAATCGTGAAACGCGAATGGAGCTGAATAAGAGTGATTATTCCCAGAAGCAGAACAGACCGGCTGGTCATACATGCATGTGTTACGATAAACTACCTCTCACTATTTCAAGGGGATGACACATTCTTCGGATCGGATTCAGCGGTCGCATTATCACAAAGTTACGGCACTTCGACATGACCAAAGGTCCGGAAATATGGGACTGAATTTCGTAGTCGATGCCTTTGGAATCCGATGGAGGACTCATTCCATTGTGACAGAGTTTTGAGCACCTACTTGGAAAGTAGACATTTGCCCGCAATCGACCGTTCTCGAGTGTAGGTAGTCTTTCAGTTAATACTCTCCTTCACAGCTTTATGAGAATGTACTTACGGAAATCTTTCCGGCACTATAATAATGTCCATTCCTTGTCTCGCTTAAGTCAAAAAGCGCTAGATCCAAATCTTAACTTCTTAAAAAGTCCTTACTTTGAAATGATATCACAAGATTCACAAAGAACTTCGGAATTTTAAAAGTTCTTCTAACATTCTTATTCAAGGCCCCCAAATGACTACTTATCTTGACATTCCTCGTGTTTCTTCAACTTATTATTTCCTGAAAATTCTTCGTCGCAGAATTCGCGCGGCTTATTTATCCTCGGCTTGGCTCCTCTTGCTTGAAGGATCAGATTGTAGGCTAATTAACAAGTTGCCGATTTTATTTTTCGTCAAAACGCCATTTTAATTTTGCAGCGTTATGTAGCTTTTCAGTCTTTGGGGAGAGTATTATAATATATATCATATTTTATTTTACGATTTTTTCGACTTTTTACCTAATCATGTTTGACATTAATAAAGTTGTGGTTTTGGTGAAGCTGAATTAAATCAATTTTTTGCAGTAAGTATATTTGTTAAATATTTGATAACCTCAGAAAACTATTTAAATACAAAATATTGACTGTGTATGTTATGTACAGTCAACAAAGCTATCGGGTATGTATGAGTGTGCTGAGTAGACTATTATTGTACAACACACGCGTAAGTATGTCAAAAGCTTAAAAAAATATAATGCACTCATTAGAAATAAACGTTGACAGTGCTGTGGAAAAATTAATATTTTTGCCTGTATACCGAATAGCTTTGTTGAATGTACATGTCGAAATAGAAATCAATAAAAGAAAAATGTTCCACAAAGTGTGCAACATGTTTACGCTAAGTTACAAATACTGGAAAACCGGTAAATGACTTAACATCGTTTGTTTTGGACGACGAAGGCCACGCACACGCTAATACTTTCATAAAACCGGTAACAATAACCCCGACGGGCGTAAACAATGCTGTTGCCAGCTGGGTGCGCGTGCGCAGTGCATCGGCTGCGCTGTCTCGAGGTGAGTAGCGCCACCTGTGGGGGAAATCGAACCGTGCTTACACGCCCACACATTATCGAGTTAAATTTCATGGTAGACAAAGCGGCACAAGCGTAATTAACTCGAGTAATAATATTCCTAGTGCACCGTTTGACAATCGATTCGTTCAGCACATTGATTCCGACTTTGTGATACACGAAAAAAAAGTTCTTTACTTCTCAGCTCCGTTTTTTAAAAATATCCAGCTCAGGAATCATAAAGGAATGAATGCGCAAATATTCCACAATAGATTTTTCCACAGCATTCGAGTTCGAATTCCTTTGCGTCTGCCGAATCTATTGAATCGCAAACAAAAATATTGTGTTCCTTTCATAACTGATACTGTAGAAGTCGATGAAAGTCGGTTCCTTTCAGCAGAACGTGCTGACATCAAGATCTTTCGCTTATGTAAGCACCGCGCCGGCACTCGAAAGGGTTGTTTCCATTAAATGCTTCGCGACTTTACAGCGAAATTTCGAATGGGAATGCTGTCGATTTGATATTTCAAATATTTGCTGAAACTGCTGTCAAAAGAGGAGATTTTACGCTCCAAGTCATAGTAATTTTTTGACTCCGTTTGTAATATTTCATGTTACTTTTGACATATGCAAGACTAGCTTCTGCCAGCGGCTTCGCCCGCGTGGTCCCTAGGGAACATACTCCCGGGATAAAAAGTCCTATGTCCTTTCTCAGGCTCTAGACTATCTGTGTACCAAATTTCATTTAAATCGGTTCAGTAGTTTTGGCGTCAAAGTTTCATTTATAATAATAAGTAAATTGAGTTCATTGTTTGCTCAAATATCAGCATGTGGCAGCCATACTCTACATCCCTATCCCTCATTATCCAAGCACGTTAAGATGATTCGCAAGAAACACCTCTGGATACAGTAAATGAGACTACGGTAACTGGTGTAAATTGCTTTCTAAAGGGTATCTTAACGCCTCCAACGGATTAGAGCATTATCGTTTTCGTCTTCGTAAACGCTATTTGCCCGTGAATACCTATTAAGATTCCGGGTGTTAGAGCACGTTTACCTAAGTATTCGTAATTAATCATCGATCCTTTTGGTGTCACAGAATTCTCGACTGCCACAGGCTTTTGACTTCCATCTGGAGAAACGTACAGACCTATAGTTCATTGTACACTTGTGTAGTCACATTTCTAGGCACTCTGCACGGCACTAGGTAGATTGAACGAACAGAATTTTTCAATTTCCTGTCAGTCCTAGGGCGCGGGATTGACGGCGTTATTCGGTGAGAGACATTATTCCCACGCCAGTGTAATTCATTCAGTGGGGTAGCACATTTTGCGGCTTCCGTAAGTTTGTGAAAATTGCGTGTTCCTCGTTCCTCGAAATTCATTTTCGGCTGAGATTTTTTTAACTAATGTAGTTTTGCAGGAATTGTTTCAGTAACCTTGCAAGCGGTTCCACTCGTCCATGATTTTATTTTTTCATGTCAGCGTAGGTGCGCCTCGATCTAAAAGTTACTGGAACTCTGCCTCATTTTATTTTAATTAGGAATTTAGCCGTATCTACCACGTATTTATTAATCAGGCGAGTCTCGTGTGCCGTGCCATTAACCCGTTACGGATGGAGATTACTTATATTTCAGGCGCGGGTCACATTTAATCGGTTTTGAGCGACACCATTCCGAGCGGAATTATTTCCGGAGCACGCTAGTTCACCTCTGTTTCTAACTACCCTCGATTATTCGTGTTACCGTATTGGTGTCCGTTTTAAATGAACCTTTGGGTAATTAGGTATTCATACGACTGTTAAATCGTAATGGGTGAGTAAGACGGTAGCTAGATGCAAGTTAAACGGTGCTCTAACAGGGCGATTGTTATCTCATCCATGAAGCCCAACAAGTGGGGAAACCGGTAACCGAAACTAACCTTAAACTGGTTTAACAGGTTCCAGGATTATCAAAGGTTATTTAATAAAACGATTAATGATCTAAAGATGTAGTTCAGCCAGTTATAAAATAAAGAAACGGTATCGTCTCGGTCGCGATAGCTCGACGTCGCCGAAGCTGCCAGACTGGTCGAGGGGAAAAACACTAGTTCTTGGCTGCATAGAGCAAGGTCACGGTCAAGTACGAATGCAGAAATTACGTCGCTACACGAACTGCTCAAACAATAAGACGATTCATAATCAATATTACGGGTTTTTACACGGATGTACTTTATCTATTCGAGGTGCGATTGAGTTCTCATGTGTATTTTTTTTTCTTGATGGTCAATGCGTTTATTATTTCGAAGCGAAAACACCAAAGGCAAACAAGCACCTACAGTAAATGTGCCGCAACTTATGCAATACTGACGTATAGAATGTCTTGCAGTTCTTTCTGTTTATGGAACCTTATCGGCCGTTTTCCTTTCCCTTCATAACGTGAAGGAATGGATAACGCGGTGCTGCTAGCTAGAGTTTTTTATTAAACTTTCATTGATTGTTGTTCCAAACGTTGTGTTCTTAGGCAAGCCTGTGGTAATCGATCGACTGAATAATGAAGCAGACAGGTAACAACTGGTATAGTTCGTAGATTACTTAATCATGATAAAGGTACACGTGTGATATGGATGACTGGCTGGTTTTACCTCAACTATAAACAAAAAAAATTCAGTACGGAACGTATTGTTCTGCAATTTGCGCAATTACAGTAAGATGTGGTGTAAAAACCATGAGACTTGTGACTTATGAGTATGAGTCGTCTTTGAGGAAAATTGTTCGTTATCTTGTGGATAAAAGAGGATAAGGAGAGGTCTCAAATCTTTCTGGATGATACGAATCACATTATCTGCAGCCGGCCCTTTATATTGACTTTCCACATGATCCACTATAGTGAACTGTTTCGGGGATATCGCTCCAGGTATTATCGCCAACCTAGATAAAATGTGAAGTGGCTTCTAGTGAGTGGATACGATGTTAAGGGCTTGATTGCGACTTAAATACCTATTAGAGAATTGACGAGGCATGACCGTTGGAGGTGAAACTTAAATGGCGTGTTTACGTCAAAACAACGCAAGCGCAGTTTTTTACGGCGAGTCGTCACACTCGTCACATTATGTATTTGAACCTCGAATTATGCTACAAAATGATTCATGCCGACGTCACCGCGGTTTTGTTCTACGATAGAAATCAAATTATCGATAATCGATAATTTTTTAATGGACAGATATTAGTTTAACGAAATAGATAAGTGCAAATGTACCTGCAATGACCTTACTACCTACATTATTGTCATTTTTATAACGATTGACTGACAACACATTGTTGTAACATAAGTATTATGGTACCTACCTATAGGACATTATTATGAGCGATTCTTCGTATGCATTTGAGTATGTGCCGTGCATAATTTATCATTCTTCTTCGCAACTTCCAACTTTGTAGCAACGTTCTAGAACTCTGGACGAAGTTTCAAAGATTTGAAAGTGACAGATTCAACTATTGCCATGCGCAGGATTGTGGGTAGTGACAGACTTCGATTCCTAGGTCATATTTGTATAGTGAAGATCGCTACTGAGTTATTCAAGGTAAAACTACGTCATTATTTTACGCATCAATTACCACAGTAAATGTTTAGACCTTAAATAATCAACAATACGGCTTCGTACGTAATGCACTCACTAGCCTTCAGCAGCTTCGCCGTGAAAGTGTGCTCGCTGCTCGGCCGGCAGTAAAATATCAAAACAAACATGATCGGTCGCCGGCTCGGCCGGGGACCTGGCCGCGCGATCCTGCGATTCACGACCAAACGCGATCGATAAAAACAATGAAAATAGACGCGGCTCTCGGCCGACTACACGCTACTGCATAATCGCTGGGGTAATAAATAATCAGCATGAATGATAAAATCCACAATTATTCGCAACACCAACGAGGTACGATTAAAAACTTCTAAATACAGAGTCTAATCAAATAACCTTTCTAAGACGAATCTAATAAGATTTCACGTTGATGCACTTTGGCAATTATGGTGTGACCGTGGAAGACAGTGACGTGAAGACTTACCAGATGCAGGACGGTGTTCACTACCTCCCGGTTGGTCACCTGTCCAACTTCAATCAGCCCGATAAGAACGGCGAATTTCAGGCTATCATTCGTCGTCATTCTCACCACTTCTTCAGGTCTTTTGATATCACTAAACGGCGGCGATTTTAAGTCCACCATGGTTTATTTTGCCACAATTCACTGATACACAATTTTAAAATCCACTCACGACCATAAAATTCAAGAAAACATTATTCCTTCGGCTCACATGATAACACACCAAAGTCGCATTCTGCCATTTTGGATTTGGGGATGTTGCCAAGGTTTATTTTCTACATTGTACCCTCTTAAATTCTACTAAATTACCTATTATTTTTGAAATGGTAGAATATTACATAAAAAAAATATAGTTTCAAAATCAAGTGTGTTGTAAAATTGGTGATCCAAAATACTGAAATAAATTTCTAACGAAACCGATAGTTGAACAAAAAACTTTCGTGGTGAAATACAAATTATTTATCAAAGGGGATGTGATGTGATGAACTTATTCTGTAAAAAAAAATCTTTCATGTGTACACCTGTGATTTTAGCTCTCAAGTAAATCACAGAAAACAAATAAGATGACGAATAAAATTTTTTATATGGTAATTCCGCTAGGACCAGTATGACCAAGACCAATAATACGATTTTGTTGTGTTTTATGAGTTTTGACTGTTTCGTATTGTTTCAATAAACTTACTTTGACAAAAGAGTCTAAATTTATTGCATTTATCTACACTGCAGACATATAAAAATTAGATTGTTTGCTATTGATTTTTTGTCTGCCGTGAAGTTGGCTCCAAATGCTTATGCAAAGTAAAGTGAAGTTCAGTTCGTGTCACTTTGTTGAAATCAGTCAAAAAGTAAACATGGCGGCGATCGACGTTGAGCCTCAAAAAGTGAGTGAAATTAAGTGTATTTCTGTTTAAAACTTATAACTTAGTGTATACTGTTGTCAATTTTGTAAAAGTAAATATGAGCAATCAACCAACAAATAGTAAGAGGCGTTATATTCACATTTTAATAAAGAAAATTGAATCTAAGGGCGTTGCTCTTCCGACAAAAAATTAGATATTGAATCCGTTGCTGTGTTTATTATCGTTACAGAATAGTAAATATAGCATTCCTTTGACCGGTGTACAAACAACAAACATTGCGTTTACGTTCGCCAATTGCGTCAATTACGATTGATTCGCGAATGCATCAGTCAGGTCACTTAGTTGTGTGAATTCGGTCAGTGTGCTGAGATAAGTAATGCATTTTAGATGGAGGCGCTGATGCGCACCCTCAAGCTGTCGGGGCACGTCGGGTTCGACAGCCTGCCGGACCAGTTGGTGAACAAGAGCGTGCAGAATGGCTTCGTGTTCAACATCCTGTGCATAGGTGAGCACTATGACTAATTGTAGTAGTTGAGCTAATCGCCGTCACACACCTACGTTATCTCTGCCATGGTTAGCGCGACCTTGTTCATTTACTACTGTTAATGTAGGTTCATTAATTAATGAGGTGTACAGGAAAATTAATGTTTTAGTATGTGAACCATACGGTGAGAGAAATATGATAAAACTGTTATTATTGTGTAGGTGAGACTGGGCTGGGTAAGTCAACGCTGATGGACTCGCTGTTCAACACCAACTTTGAGTCAGTGCCGAGTCCACACAACCTGCCCACCGTCAAGTTGAAGGCACACACTTATGAGCTACAGGAGAGTAGTGTCAGACTGAAGGTATTTAGAACATGTTTCCTCTTGCTATCATTTTTATTTTTATGTTTGCTCACATTCATATTCACTATTTAAAGAAAACAGTTTCCATTGTGCTCTAATGTCCTGTAAACAGCCAGCATTGGTTTTCTCTATTGTTATTTGTTTTATTTTACAATACATCTGTTTACTTTTCATAAGAAGGTACATAATTATTTGTTTGATTTCTTTGCAATTGCAATTGTGATCCCCTGCTGGTAAAAACCTCCTCCATTTCCATCGCTTTTTGTTTGTGGCAATATCTATACAGTTTTTCAACCAGATAATACAAACATCCATGTTTCGCTACAGTATCAGTGCAAAGGCAAGAAATCCTGTATACAGAGAGAAGGGACAGATTGGTCTCAATTGACTTTGTAAACACATACACTCCTACTAGTATGCCTATAGCAGTCCACTGCGGGACATAGGCCTCTCCTAGTGCATGCCATTCAATTCAATTTCTGGTAACTCTCATCCAGTTGCTACTAGCAGTTGCTATTTATAAGTGTGACATTTAATACAATTCTTTAATTTGCAGCTAACAATCTGTGACACCGTTGGCTACGGTGATCAAGTGAACAAGGAGGACAGTTTCAAAGCTGTGGTGGACTATATTGACGCTCAGTTTGAGGCGTACCTTCAAGAGGAGCTCAAAATCAAGAGAGCGCTGCCCACATACCATGACAGCAGGCTGCATGTCTGTCTGTACTTCATTTGTCCTACAGGTAAGTCTAAAGTGGCACTACTAGGTACAGTAATGTCGGCTTACTTTGGCCTTGGGGCCTACTGATTAATGAGTTAGGGCCAAAGTTATACGCCATGGCCAAAGTAACTTGACAGTATTCAGAAGCCGTTGAAATTGTGTAAAAATCAACCATATCCAAGAAAAAATGTCTACAGTTTACCATAAGCTGCCAATGATTGATAAATTATACAAAACTTTTTGATATAAGTTAGGAATAGAATCCTAAGTTCAATGTCAACTATTTATCTTTTGGTAACTAAGATCGAAACTTATTAGAATGACTTTTTAATCTCCTAATTAGAATCAAAGCAAACAATGTTAGTAGCATTCTGTTTATATTTATCCTGTGTATTATTTGCACCGCAAACAGTCGAGAGCTGACAGAAAACCCTGATAAATTAATGCATTCACTAATATTTAAAATTATAAGTCAGTTTGGCTGTTAATGTGGGTATGTTTTTATTTCAAAGCATCTGAAACTACTGAACTGATTTTTTTGAAATTATGCAGATAGTCTGGGTAACACAGGAAGATGTTTTTTTTTTTGGGATATTTCGTCCCATTTGTTTTTGTACAACCGTACAATAATGTAGGTAATTGTGTTAATATATCAATATAAACTTTCACTACATATTGGTCTAGTGCAGAAGGCAAATGGCCCACTGGTGACATTTTTACGAGTTGTCCTTGACACGCTCGCGATCCGCTCACAAAACGTGCGATGTATTCAGGGCGCGCGCGGCACACTATAGCTGCCCTCGAATTCTCCATTCTCCCCAGTCCCCATAGAGCGGGTAACGGGACTCCTGTTACAAATACCAGATTGGATTTAATATTGTAATGTTTTTATTTAACTATGATTAAGGAAAATGGTGATAAATTCCTGACATCTTCCTCATTTTTGTCGCGGTGCAGGTTGACATATCGTTTATTCGTTGTGAAGCAATAAAAAACAACGCCTTATTTTTCCAACTGTAAGATCTCATACGAAATCCATAGTCTCCGTAGGCCATCAAACGAAATACTTCGCGCGCGCTTAGTGGAAATATCATCAACCTGTTTACCAAATTAACTTCGTTTGCATACCCCAACTATAAGTGACAAGTATGCCAAGATAAAGGAAGCGCTCGGAATTCCTCGCCACTGATTGTGTGGTACACAAACTATTGGATTGTAAACAAGACAAGTGCAGCGCGCGTCTACGTCGATGAGACGTACGAGCGGCGAGCGTGCGTGATACCGGCGCGTAACTCCGCGCCTAATTGACGTCCACTTGTCTTACTCGATGTTAACTAAACAGTACTTACTTGTTGACTAGATCATTAACTTTGATTCATTAGCGGTGCAACCATCACTTGATTTGCTCTTGACGTTTCGTCTGTAAAAAATAAATTGTCTAGCTCAAGGCGGATTCAGAGACACATTTGAGGCTGTTGGATTGGCCTGCAAACATGAATATAAAACAGACAATTTTCCTTTCTACTTAAAATTATCGATTAACGACCACTATTCTGCTTTTGCTTGGCGTATTTTCTATAAACAGAAAGAACAGAAAGTAATGCCTGTCTAAAATAATATGGTGGCACCATCTTATTTTAGACAGGCATTACTTTCTCCTGTAATAAGGACTATTGTGTTAGGTAGGGATATGGCTTACAATTGTCATGTAAGGAGCGGTGATAACGGAAGTCAACGTGCGCGTGGTCGGCGCCACGCTACGGTGCACCATTCCTCGGCTTTGTCGCACATAGCAGTTAGATTAGATTTCATTTTTCATTTAGAACCACATGAGGAAACCATAACAATGCTCTGACGACTTCAAACTGAATCACAGAGTTGATAAATACCTTAATGCACAACAGACTTCATACTTGCTTCATCTATACTTACTAATATATAAAACTGAAGAGTTTGTTTGTTTGCTTGAACGTGCTAATCTCAGGAAGTACTGGTCCGATTTGAAAAATTATTTCACTGTTAGATAGCCCATTTATCGAGGAAGGCTATAGGCTGTATGACATCACGCTACGACCAATAGGAGCGAAGCGTTAAAGAAAAATGTGACGCAGGCGAAATTGCGCGGGTCAACTAGTGAATAAAATATAGTATATCATCACGCTAAGACCAATAGGAGCGAAATATGGCCCACTTGTTGGAGTTACTATCCCATGACATTGAGGATCGAATTAATGGCACTAATGCCGCTCTAAATTTAGCCATCTACAGAGCACAATCTGTGTAAGGGTCTCCAACGACTCGAAAAGAAGAAGAATGTATACAAAGGGCCCAAAACAGATCCATGTCAAAGCCTGTGTCCAATACACATAGCCATCGTGAACATCATCAGTATAATAATGATAGTAACCCTAGTTATTTTATTTTATCTGTATCCTTAGAATATGTTCCCTTATTTCCAGGTCACGGGCTCAAGTCCATCGACTTAGTGTGCATGAAAAAGCTGGACACGAAGGTGAACATCATTCCCATCATCGCGAAGGCCGACACCATCTCCAAGACAGAACTGCAGAAGTTCAAGGTATACCATCCATCCACTTATGAGCTTCCTGGCCGCTTCCAGATAAAATATCGAGTGTTCCACGTTAAAACAAATTGATGATTAGATACTTGTTTATTTATAATAGTTACTTTATTGTGCCAAGATTAAAAAAAAACCGGCCGAGTGCGAGTCGGACTCGCCCACCAAGGGTGCTGTACAAATTTGTAGCTACAACTTACTTTAAATGAAGACTATATTTTTTTATTGAAAATGTATAGTTCCCTATACTTGTAGTATAAAACGGTATTACTTGCCACATTTCATAGTTTCATAGTCAACGGGAAATACCCTATACATTTTGATTCTCTTTTGTTTTTTTTTTTCGAGTGTCGAAATAAACGTTTTTTGCGGCATAAACGACCGTATCTTTTTTTTTACGTTAACTGAAAAGTATGATAGCTTTTTTTTATAGCTGCAAGGGGCCATAGACCAGAGTATATGGTAATTTCAACTCGATACCTCCACGCATTTCCGAGATAAACGGTCTTGACAGACAGACGGACAGACAAAAAAGTGATCCTATATAAAGGTTCCGTTTTTTCCTTTTGAGGTACGGAACCCCAAAAATACAACTAGATTACTGAGTACTCTTTAATTTAGTTATACAAGTTTACAACTTTGTACTTGAACGTATTATCCCATTTGTGAACAAAGGTCTTCCTCCAACATGTTCTGCAGTGTCAGTCTAGTCATCTAGTATTATACATTCTGTAAATTCTTCAAAGAGTATGTCATCGGTCCATGGGATTTTAAAATGTACCTACTTATTATGCAGACTGTGTTTACGATTTAGAAGTTTTTGCTGCAGATTTAAACTTGTATTTATTCTTTCCAATAAAGTTCTAACGGCATTATCGGCTCTATTGTATAGTTGCTCCATAATACTCCATATAGAAATCTCGTATTTAGCTATATCTGTTTAGTTACCATTTTTCATTTCATTTATTTCAAACAATATGCATTGTGTAGAATTTTAACAATGTCATCACATAGTATCATCATTATTGTGCATCTTCTCAGTGATTAGTTAGCAACATCATTAATCACATGTAAATATCAATATGAGTTAGCGACGAGCAGAGGAGTTATGTACAAGCGGCATGTGTACATTTACATCTTATACATTACTATGTAATTCATGTCCGATTCCGCGTGATTCATGCGGACTTACAATGTATTATTGTGCTATATGACTATGACTCAGTATTACGGCCGTAAATTACTTTTACGATATTTTAGTCATGTGTGTTGGTCATAACTTTCTCTGCTGTATTTAAATAAGTATGGACAAAAATTATAAAATGATTATGAAGTCGTGTAGTTCATAGTATCGCAATGCTGAGTTACTACAGTATAATTGCAAGTATAATCGTATTCTACTTCCCTTACTTGACTTTCAGTATATTGCCAGCTATTCCTGTTTTCAAAGAGGAAGTAAAACACCCGATATTGTGATAGAAACACGATCTTATATCTGATCAGTAGTCAGGCTTCTTAGGCCTGCTTGAACAAACCAGAGTTTTCTTTAATTATGTATGACAGAAATCACTTTGAGACTAGGTTACCCTTTGTGCAATCTTCTAAAGAAAGAAAGAAAGAAAAATGTTTATTTGAGACTCGCACAAAACAGACAGATGTCAGATGTCAGAGGTGAAAACTAATTAAAAACTAAGATGTGTTTGCTTAGTTTTATCCATAAAAAACTATTTGTTGCAGGTCAACACAAGTAGTTGCAACTTATGGTCTAAGTATGATTACTAAGACCATAAGTTGCGCAGCATAACATTTCTGTTGAAGGTTTATTTACGAGAACTTTCTTACGCTTAGATAGAAACCGACTCATTATGCCTTGAAAACCAACAACTAATTTATTCTCTCTTGAATTCCAGTCCAAAATAATGCAAGAGCTGCAAGCGAACTCGGTGGAGATCTACCAGTTCCCTGTGGACGACGAGTCGGTGACGGAGGTGAACAGCGTCATGAACTCGCACATCCCCTTCGCCGTCGTGGGCTCCACCGACTTCGTCAAGATCGGCAACAAGACCGTGCGCGCGCGCCAGTACCCCTGGGGGACCGTGCAAGGTATGGTACACTTCCCTGTGGACGACGAGAGGTGAACATGCGGCTGAACTCCGGCTCTGGCTTGAGTGGGAGGGAGTGTCAGACTCTTACTGATTACATCCCACCCGTTTTCCTCCAAATACCCATCGGGTTCAAAGGCTACAGTTAGTTTAGTAACTCTTTCAAACAACTCCAACGAACAAACAAATTCAACCCAGGACGCAACCCAATTAGGGTTTTGGAGTATGAGCTCCTAGATTGGATTCTCAGGTTGGGCAGTGTTCTTAGATTTTGTCTGGCTTATTTATTATTATTTATTTATTTATTCACAAAATCCACAACTCTAACAATTTTACTTAAATAAACCAATCTTACAGCCAATTATGGATTTACAATTTATTAACTATAATATGCATCAGAAACAAACAGAATGACATGCGAGCGCCGTCTAAGCATATTATTATGAGAGTGTGGTGTAGTGTGGTGTGAGTGGTTGGAAGTAGTGTGTGGAATACCTTTAACCAACACTAGTTAGAATTCTTAGTCCTTTTAATCAAATCGTCGCACACGGTCGGTTGGTTTCATGTTCTTAAAATGTTATTTGACCATGCCTATTCATGTCATACTTTATTTTGACAGTAGTGTTAAGACCATAACTGCCGTAAAAGGGCTCAACGATTTGCTGAAATAAAGAGTGGATACATTGATGGTAAAATCTTATTGAACCTCTGATCTCCCTCATTTCAGTGGAGAACGAGTCCCACTGCGACTTCGTGAAGCTGCGCGAGATGCTGATCCGCACCAACATGGAGGACCTGCGCGAGAAGACGCACGCGCGCCACTACGAGCTCTACCGCCGCCGCCGCCTGCAGCAGATGGGCTTCACCGACGTCGACGCTGACAACAAGCCTGTATGTACCCTACAATAAGCACCTTTTTCCATTTTAACAGTGTCTTTCACACATGGCATGCTGCCGCATAACACGTCGTACAATCGCATTTTAGTTCACCCTTCAGCTGGAATCGCCAAGCAGTAGCAGTTCATCCGTTACTTTACTCCTCAAAAAGTGGAGAGCGCCGTGACATTGACATTTGTTAAGATGTAAGTCACGCAACTGGTCCTACGGTTTATCAGAGTTGGGTCAACCCTTTAAAAAATAGAATGTGGTACAAATTCTTATGAATACATTTTTGGTTGCAGGTGTCGTTCCAGCAGACATTCGAACAGAAGCGCAGCGCGCACCTGGCGGAGCTACAGCAGAAGGAGGACGAGATGCGGCAGATGTTCGTGCAGCGCGTCAAGGAGAAGGAGGCCGAGCTCAAGGAGGCTGAGAAAGAGGTAACAGCTGTAGTAGCAGCAGTCAGTCGTCAGAAGGAGGACGAGATGCGGCAGATGTTCGTGCAGCGCGTCAAGGAGAAGGAGGCCGAGCTCAAGGAGGCTGAGAAAGAGGTAACAGCTGTAGTAGCAGCATTCAGTCGTCAGAAGGAGGACGAAATGCGGCAGATGTTCGTGCAGCGCGTCAAGGAGAAGGAGGCCGAGCTCAAGGAGGCTGAGAAAGAGGTAACAGCTGTAGTAGCAGCAGTCAGTCGTCAGAAGGAGGACGAGATGCGGCAGATGTTCGTGCAGCGCGTCAAGGAGAAGGAGGCCGAGAAAGAGGTAACAGCTGTAGTAGCAGCAGTCAGTCGTCAGAATTAGGACGAGATGCGGCAGATGTTCGTGCAGCGCGTCAAGGAGAAGGAGGCCGAGCTCAAGGAGGCCGAGAAAGAGGTAACAGCTGTAGTAGCAGCAATCAGTCGCCAGAGGGAGGACGAGATGCGGCAGATGTTCGTGCAGCGCGTCAAGGAGAAGGAGGCCGAGAAAGAGGTAACAGCCGTAGTAGCAGCAGTCAGAAGGAGGACGAGATGCGGCAGATGTTCGTGCAACGCGTCAAGTAGAAGTGTCGTTGTCATGTATATTTTACCTATAAGTTTCGGAATTGCAACGCTAGATGGCACAGTCTACTTGCATGTGCACATGCCCTTAAACGGAGCGTCAGAAATTAGGTGGCAGCACAGAAGCGTCAATGTCAAGTATTCTTAGTCTTAAGTCAAAGCTTAGAATATGCAACACTAGATGGCATAATCAATGCTGTGAACGTTTCCTTCACAACTACAAGGACCCATCCCTTGACAATGTGACTTTGGCAAAAGTTTAAGACTGATCTGAACACAAGGAGGATCACAGTGCAGTTTCATTTATTTTGACAGTGGGAATGAGGAGCGGGGGTGTTCCACAGCGTGTAGTTCACTTCCTAGACCTCATAAAGTATGACTCTTATTGGTATACTATAGAATGTCAATACCTCAAACCAGTTTACTGCTATGCCTCCTATTCCTATGCCAACTTGGAAGAGGTTATTATCTTCATAAATCTTTTCAGTATCAAAAATTGTTAAGCTAAAAAGTAGGACATAGCAGGCTAACAGCTGTGGGAGGGCTGGGCTGGTGACTTGTAATACAGGTTTTTATAGAGACGTACTTCAAGCACCAGTCTCTCACAAACTTAATTCCACATTCGTGCTCCACTGTAACCCTAGTATTAAGGAACTTGTGTAGAGAAATAAATGAGTATATTATTACTTAACTTGATTCTTGTAATATCTTTCCAGCTACACGCAAAGTTCGACAAGCTGAAGAAAGACCACACGGACGAGAAGAAGCGGCTGGAGGAGATGCGCAAGAAGATCGAGGACGACGCCATCGAGTTCAACCGCCGCAAGCAGCAGTCCGCGCAGGCGCATCACACGCTCACGCTCGGCAAGAGCAAGAAGAAGTAACGCGCACGCGCCGCCCCGCACGCGCACACGATATGCCTAGCCTTGTACACTCAGGGACGTGTGTACTTGAGCAGATTGACCGTCAAATCTTCGTATAATCAAATTTCAATTGTCATGCTTTGACAGTCGTATGTAAAGTGCATTCACAGCTTTTTTTACCTATGATTTGGCGTCACTCAAAATCACAGAGATCCTTATTGTTGCCACAAGAACATTGCTAGTGGAGTGTTTCCTGGTTCGCTGTCAGAGGTAAAATAAGTGTGCACAGACTGTAATTGCTATCATCCTCTTGCCCTTTTCTCAGTTTGTTTGGGGTCTGTATGTGTTTATCTTCCACTCGTTGACCCGTGCCCACTTCGTTGGGCGGTATTTTAGGGTTAATTATAGCCAATAACGTAGCTTTCTATTGGTAAAAGAATTTTTAAAATCGATTCAGTAGATCCACAGATTACCCCCTACAAACTCACAATCTTTACCTTTTTATAATATTAGTATAGAGTAATCTATTCGCCATTTTTAATGACCGCGTAACAGTTTGTGACTTGTGTGAATTTGCTCAACGACTATGTTCCCTGACTTTACAATTAAACATTACAGTAATTATAAGTCAATACTCAGTTTTTAATAAGACTATATCAGTAGTTTTATTGCTCAGTAATTTGTATGACTGGAATGCAGGTTTTTTTACATTTTATCGCGTAACATGTAGATTTAATAACTCAATATTCATAAGTTTCTACATTGACATTATCAAAGATTATCTTTAAGTTCTAGCTTGCAGTGTTTGCTAGCCTCGGAGTTACATATCGTGTGCTCGTTCGACGTCTCATAATATTAAATTTACAATCGTACGGAAATCACTCAAAGATCACTTTGACTTAGGTTTTATTTACGCGCACATGTTAATCTCCTCTTTTTATTTATAATATCTTTTATAAAATACTTTCTCCATGTAAAGTAAATACTATAATAATGATTAATTTATATCTCATGCGCAAATTGACATACAATGTAGATAAGTAATAGTTGCCTGCTTCGATTGGGATATTTACAAAAATATGTTTCAAATATGGATAAAATATTTGACTCAAAATGCCTAAAATCATGAAAGTTGCACTGTTAGTCGTAACACTGAAGTTTTAAATCAAATTTCAAGTGAGGGCTCGACGCAGTTTGCTGATGTAGTAAGCGTCAGTAGTTTTATATTAAGTAAGGTATATTTAAGTTTAATTGGCCAAATGATCTAATCAACTAGCGAGTGACTTTACCAAAATGTATTAAATGAGATACTAATAACTTTTATTTACAAGTGTAGGTGTAGTGTGAGGGATACTCGAGTATGGCGGATCTTTCTTTGCTACGTTTTATAAGAGAAGATGCGTCCTAATTTTTCAAACTTGCGTATTAGACTTGATTAATTTTGTAGCTGTATGAATGGAAATCCTAACTTTTCAATAAGAATGAATGTGTATTTTTATATTTCTTCACAAAGTGCTGACGCAACATATTCGAGTATTCGGATACGCGTAGTGTTTAGTTTTTATATAATAATAATAATAAACATAGTTATGTTTATATAGTTTATTATGTACGGACGTAACATCGCGTGTAATAAATTGCCTATTTACCGTAGAATAAGAAATAGCTAGACATAATAAATTATATTTACTATGCCTGTCAATGATTCGCACGCACTTGACGTTACTTAGATGCAATACTCTTGATCCAAACTTGTGGAAAATGCAGAAATACTTGAGAGCAAGTTACAAAGAAGATTATAGTAAATATCAACAGAACGCTTCCTGAACGGCTGTACTTTTAAAGTATGATTGAATCAGCTCTCTAGTTCTTACATAAATTAGTATAATAGTAGCAAGTTCCGACAGGCGAATATATTATAAAATGAACTGTTCTCATGGCATTTATTCAGTCATTCCTACTTTAAAAATTAATTTTATACTTAATTTTGAATTATTTTGTATTACCTGATTGGGGTATATTTAATAAAATAAAGTTTAAAATCGTTATATTTATTTTATTTTACAATTAAAATACATAAATGAAGAGGTGATGGTCGTCACACACACACACACACCGGAGCTAGCTGTAGTCTCCGCGGACGGAGGTGAAGAAGCGGCGGTGCCACCAGAGCGACCTGACTCATCTAGTCGAATTTATAACTTAACGATGCTGTCTCCCAACATCAACATGGTAAACAATACCATCATGTAACATAAAAAATGACTAGAATCAAGTGTACAAACTTAATAATTATTTTTAAGTGATTCATTTAGAAATACGACTTTTGGTCATCACTCATGTCGATTTTCATTCATTCTGTTTTGAGCTTAGCAGCGCGAGTCATTTTTGCTTTTTCACAAATTTTATCGCTTGCAATATCATTCACACCCAAACTTCCACATAATGTTTCTATAGTTCCAAACGATTTCGCTCAAGTCTGAAATATTTACAAACACAACTAAACGCCTTCATACAAATGCTTGTAACTTGCACAAAAGTATGAAAGTAGGTACACTGGTTTTCAAAGAAACTTCATCCCTTCAGGGGGGCTAAAAAGGCCACTTTAGGAGAATCATATTAGAATCATAATGTTAATCATACAACAATCTGTCAAATTTAATTTTCATCTTTATCGCTAACGCATTAGGTTCAAGGTTGATTGGGAAAATTCGGACAGTGACGGGTAGTGTGATGTGCTTTCTGATTCTGCTAAAGTGGCCTTTTTGGACCTGCAGGTCAACTCGATCGATATGTCCTTAGTAAGTTGGAAAGTTGCCTTGTACTTTGATGCTGTCTCTTTGAACATCAGTCTAGTTTGCATGCCATAATGACTTACACCAGTCAAAACATGTTAAGGCACAATGGCATGCAAGATACTGGCATAGTATTGTGCGAGTTCAGGCATCTGAGGGCCTAGCACGAATATTTTTGACGTATAGTTGAAGTAACGTAGAATTTTAACCTATATACAATGCCCGTTTCGCACATAATATTTATTTGAATTAGATACTATATCCATATTTTTGAATGATATAAATTGTGTATGTCCCATAAAATTAAAACAAAATATGGGGTTGTAGTTTTTCACATTAAAAATTCACTTAGTCGTGCTAGCCCCGCTGTACTGTACCTATTTGGGGATTATTGAAAGTGGTACAACAGACTCTTTAGCATCAGCGGGTCTAAAGAGGCCACTTTAGTAGGATCATAGTATCCCTTCATGTGTTTCACTGTCCTTAAGGACAAACTGTAAAATTTTCGCATCTGTCCCGTCACCCGTGAAGGGCCACTGGTCACTGCCATTGTTTTTGTTATAAAGATGCGAGAATTGACAGTTTGTTCTTAAAGATCGTAAACAGATGAAGGGATATTATTCATACAACAGTCTGTCAATTTAATTTTCACCTTTATCGCTAAAGCATTGGGTTCAAGATTGACTGGGAAAATTTTACAGTTTTGTACTAATGTGGCCTTTTAGAGTCGTTGCTCTTGTTCCCGTTGCACTACACGAGTGAGATGGTGAAGGGGCGCGGCAGCTCGTAGCACATGGGCTTGTACAGCTTGTTGTAGTACGTGTAGCGGCGCTTGTGCGGCGTCACCGAGCTGCGCACCGGCACCACCACGCGCGCCGTACGCGCTGGCACTGATGCGGCGGCCATCTTGCGGCACTGGGGGGAAGGTGTCAAAACTTCTTCTGAATTGAGGTCTTAAGACATAAGTCTGTAACTTGCATAATAGTATGCTAGAAGCTTGCATGCCATTTTTGCCAAAACAAGTTCTGATTGGTTAATCACTGTGGCATGCAAGCTATTCGCATAGTTTTGTGCAAGTTACAGGCATGTTTATTACGGCCCTTTACTGTCAGGGTGAAATGCTGGGCTTTAAAGGAACCTCGGGTCTTGCTATTTCGTGCCAATTTGATTAGAATGCTTGGAGTATTTTGTTATAATTTGCCTGGCTGTTACACTACAGCATGCTTCGATATTATATAGCATGTTTCGATCTTTTCTTATATATTAATTTATAAGTCACGCGGGATTAGAACCCTTGCGGCTTCGGTCTCCCGGAACTGGCATCACTGACCAATACATTTATTTCTTACATATCAATTTCATCTACCACAATTAATAATCAATATTGCACCTCTTAAATTATTTCCATAATATATATGACGGAGGTGCTATTTTAAACTTTATTTCAACTTGTGCAAAATTGATATTTGTTTGCTAGTAAAACCCTCGATTAGCGGGATCCGTGTGTGGAGCCCTTACGGCAACCATTTTATAAATCTTATCTGCATACGAAAACGTAAAAGCTTTACGTGCTCATCAACTAACTGCTACTTACGAAGCACTAATATCAACATTATCGTGTCTTACAATGTCACGCGGTGTGTCGCGGTGCGGACAGGGTGCGGATGACAGTGCACAAATAAAACAACTACGTTATTGAATATCAAAAGTTTATTATCAACCATACATAATTAAACGTTGGCACAGTATTGCGGGTAGGTAGGTCGGCAGTAACATGTATATCACCTGTGTATATGCTAAGCTCTGATTATCATATGTTCTCACAAGTCTTACATTATACTAATCATGTCAATAGGACTAATAAAACGATTTTATAATTTATTGCAGTGATATTACTTAACTTATTAGATTGTTCGGGCAGGTTGCATTGCTTTAGTCTTTCTTTATATAACAGCTGTCTCTCGCTCAATATGGACCATCAGTTTATTATTGTCGTTATGCTGTGTTCATTTGCACATTACAACCGAGCTGAAATGAGCTTTTCATTGGTATCCATCACTTGATACAGCATAACTTTGGAAGACTATGGACACCCAAAACCTATCTAATGTTCTTATTCTAAAGTCCACACGATGCGGTCTCATGAGGAATGAACACCGAAACACTTTCACGAATCCAATGTAATAATTGAAGCATTCTTTCGAATATCATAAGAAGTTTTCACTAATATTAATTCTAGACTAATAAGGAAAAAGCGAATTTTAAATAGATTAATTGAACGATTACTAAAGTCAGCATCCGTACCCACTATGACTACTATCCTCGGTAATGAACACAGTGTTCCATGTTTAGTGTCGGCGGACTCTTGTATATCTAGTGCGTGTATATCTATCGTCAGTGCAAAAATATCTTCTATCGATTCGTATGAAAATATATACCTTGTGTGGATGAAACAACATTCTTTGTACCGTGGAGGTCGCGTGAGCGTGAGGCCACAATTGTGTGTCGCTAGCGCTACCCTAACTATATCACTACCGTGCATCACTGAATCCAAACAATTATGTATCGAGAAAATTAAAAGAAAATAAACAAAATTCAAAATCAAATTCTACAATAATCTTTATTGTCAAATGAAAGAAATGCGAAAGACATTGGGCAAAAACATAACCCCGTCTTTGCTGTCGCGCAGTCGGGTAGATATGGTCCACATAGCCACTGTCAACGATACCTATGTCATTAAATAGTCTATTTAATTACGAAATTATTTATAAAACAATGACAGTAAGAAGTTGCAGCTTAAAAGAAAATGATTTTTGAACAACAAAAGATTGTAAAGTAATGTTTTTACTTAGATTAAAACATAAGAATATATAAGTAAGTACCCACACATACAATGACATACTATAACGTATAACTTTTCCTGACGGACTTAATGGATGTCTTAGTAATAGTAACTTCACTTTGAATAAACTATTCAATGCCATATTTTTCGTTAGTAGTGGATGTTTCGACCAAACTCCATACATTTTTGCCCGCTCTCTTTAAAAAAAAATATCACACACATCAAGTAAAATAATAGAAAATAAAACTAAAATAATTTTCAAGATTCAAAACGCAATTAATAATTATCAAAATTAATCAGATACCACAATTATTGCAATTGGTTACTATCCCTAAACTAAATCGTAGCGTATCACTATAATTACAATAACAAACTCATTATGACTAGGTCTCCCGTACAGCTGGAGTGCATGAATGTGTGAATTAAATTACAGCGACTACCTAATACTACGACATGATAAAGATGAGATTGCTCAGTGAAGAGATTTAAATAATGCTCACGAGTTATCGAAACTAATTGAACTTTCATAGCGATGCCTTACTTAAGTGTCAAACTTTAAAACTAGTGGAATGAAGAATAGCTGCGTGCACTCATTATCTGGGGGGCACCTCCCGCGGGGGAGGACTTCTGTATTTGGCTTTGATGTGCAGGAAGGGCTTCTTGGAGCACGAGTCGTCGGCGATGCTGGCCGCCAGCGACAGGCGGATGCTCTCCTCGATGGCGGCCTGAGTCATCGCGCCGTTCACCGATATGCTTTTATTCAGCGGTTTGAAGTCGACGGGAGTTGCCAGACTCATACTTCTGGTCTTCTTAGCGTAGCCGTTGGTGCCGTTGAATGTCTTTTTGGGCTCGTTGACGGGAGTGGAGGCGAGGCTCTGGCTGCGCGTCTTCCGCGCGGCGGTGTCGGTGGGCGTGGTGGCGGCGCTGCTGCTGCGATTCTTCTTCACCTGGTTGAGGCGGTCCGTGCCGCAAAACGTGCGCTTGTCGTCCTTCTGCACGTGCGCCAGGCTCATGCTGCGCGACTTCTTAGGCGCGTTAGTTAGCGTGGTGGAGGTGAGTGACTTCCTGTGCTCTACGGGAGGCGTTCTAACTGATCTACCGGTCGGCGTGTTGGGGGTGCTGAAGCTGGAGGGTGCGGACTGCTTCCTGCTGCGCGGGGCGGCGGGGGACGCGGCCGAGCGGCCGTCCACCGAGTCCGCGCGCAGGGGGAGCGTCAGAGCGGAGCGCAAGCTGCGGGCGGAGGTGGGCTTCACAGGCGTGGAGGTGCGGCGTGCGTCGGGGAGGGGGGAGCTCTTGCCGCTGCTGGCCTTGCTGGAGGCGCGCGTGGAGCGCCCGCTGCGGAGCTCCACCGGGGAGGCCTTGCCGCTCAGGGAGGAAGCCTTGCTATCGACGGGGGACGCGGTGCCGCCCACCGACGGCTCCTGCGTGAGGGACGCGCGGCTGCTGGCGGGGGAAAGCGCGGGCGGTGCGGGCGGTGCGGGGGGCGCTGGCGGGGGCGTGTCGGGCAGAGGCACGGGCAGCACGTCGCGGCGGCCCTGCGTCACGAGGCGCACCTGACACGGCTCGTGGCGCGACAGGAAGTGCTCCAGCGTGTCCCAGCCGCCGCCCACGCGCACCATCATGTGGCGACCTTTCAGCAACTGGAATGTAGCATGAACAACGATGAGTTAAAAGTAAGTTTAATTCAATATTAACATAGAAAGATCGTCGTGATTCTGAACTTCCTACAATACGACAAGCAGGTCTGTGTCAACGTACCCTGATGAACACGTTTCTGCCGGCGATGTTGTAGCGCCCCTCGCCGACCTTCTTGACCTTCAGCAGCTTCGAGCACTTGCCGGAGCTGCAGCTACAGCCGCGCTCCATCAGCCGGGTCACCAGCTGCACCTGAATGTAAGAAAATAATAGGTTTAAAACAATAGACTTCTCCGGGTATAAACTGCTATAATTAAATGGGCAAGAACTTCTTTCTAGCGAGGTGTTTATGGACCAAGGTAAGTCTAAAGGGATATTTCACTAAGAAGCTAATCAGAAATGGACAATCCTAGATCGACAGGTGAGTCTTTATAGTATCCAAAGTCTACCAATGCCATTTGACGTCCTTAATCAATCTTTGTACTTAATCCTACTCTTCCATCATATTAATAGTTAAGCAGTGCACGTACCCTCTTGTCGAGCTCATTGGTAGGCTTGAGCGGCACGTCGGAGTCAGTGCTGGCAACTGTTCCCTCAGACTTTGTGCTCTCCGCATCTGCGTTGTCCACCGCTAGTTGTGCTGCAAACAAATAGTAAGTAATCAGAACCTTATAAATGTCTTCGTAAGAGCGACAGTTGTGCTCATTGGATACTTTCAATGAATGTGTGAAGTGGTAAATACTTACAGTCATTGGGGTCAGGTGTCTTAGGAGGTATTTCGGTGGTAGACCTGCTGGATTATAAGTTTCCATTATAGCCAAAAAGATAAGAAAGTAAAATAAAAATTAGAAGATACAGCATTGATGCTAAGATCAGCTAAACTTAGCCAAATCGAAGAAGAAAAAACCTTACTTTTCATCCCGTGGCGGTGGCGACGCGTCTCGGAACTGCCACGCTGTCGCAGACATGGCGGAGTCAAGTCCTGAATCCCGTTCCTCCAGCGCAATCTCCTTCTCCAGCTGCACCAGTCCTGGAGGCTCCACGTTGAACTTGGTGGCGAGGCGGGCCACTTCCAGCAGGCACAGGATGACCTGCCGCGGCTGGTTGTGCAGCACTGTGGTACCAGGGATACACATAAGTTAAGAGGTTTCATTCAAAATCTAGCTTGATGAAGTTTTAATGGCGAGAGAATCATCAACCACATGCCTTCAAGCATAGACCTCCCCAGTGATGTTTGTTTTAAAACCCAGGTACCAAGGACACATAAGTAAAGAGTAACCACTTTTTATTGTCAATGTCTCACCAAGATCATCGCTTTCGAAGAGCAGGTTCTCGTGCACGCCGAGCTCTCGGCAGAAGGTGATGAAGTTCTCCGTGTTGTCCCGAGAGAAGAAGCTGCGCCGCGCCGCGCGCTGCCAGCAACGCCCGCGGATCTGGGGCACCGGCTGCGGAGAAGATACCTACCATTACTTATCGATATAAAAGATTTTGTTAGAAAAACTAAATCTTTTGTACATAGTCAACGCCAAAAAGCCAGTTTAACATGATGTCTGATCATGTCGAATTCGCGGATGGTTTGTGAAACGGAGCCACAATGTTGAAGTTATTAAACTAACTCGAAAGTGAGCCTTCAAAGACAGTTCATTCGTTCGGTTTAAGCTGGCAGATTGATGCCTAGTTCTTACTACGCATACTCACCCCGACTATGAGTCCCTGGTCCAGCGCGTCCCGCGCACGGTCGTGTATGACGGCGGCCAGCTGGCACAGCTCCGCGCCGTTGTCCAGCACGTCCAGGAAGTTCTCCCCCGACAGATATGTTATACCTGGGAACAATTACAGAAGGAATAAGTAAGAACCACACTTCCTCCAACTAAAATCATGATTGGAACTGTTACTGCTTAGCGATTCTTGGCAGTAGGTCTCTGTACACGCGCTCATGGCGCTGATCAATTTTGCATACAAAAATTATCGAAGGCGATCCGTTTTCGTTGTCATCACAATGAGCGCTAGTGTAGCGTGAGGTTTTAAATGTAAAATTTCATTTTTGGTTGGCTATTGACGCAAGCTTATTTACTTTTCTTTTTTCCTTCTAACTTTGTTCACAGGCGCGTAATAACAACTTTAATGCTATGATTAAGAACCTTACTCGACAGTGGCGCCAACTGGTTAGTACAAACACGGTAGCCCTCATTACGCAGAAACGCGTGCTTAGCTCTCAGTTTTGGCTAATTAGGGACAATCGTAAGAACAATCACAGTCACACGACAATCTTATCTTTTTTGGTTTCCTTTTTGGGTTATCGATGGACTTGCTGTCCAGTCACTAATAGGACTTCAGCTAAGTTTATATTGGCATTAGATCACCTATCGCCTTTTTCGGAAAAGCCTGGTGGTATACCACGACAGCTAAGTGGAGCGAGCATTAACTTCCCGTGGGTTAAGTTCGATACAAAGATAAGTGCAATCTCGCCATTAAGTTAACTTACAACTTAATTCTTGCACAACTCGCTTAGTAAAACTTATCTACAATGTAAACGATTGACACACTTAGATCTTGCTGCTATCGAAGATATCGTCAAACATAGTCGTCGTGACTTGTGACTGACCTACGGAGTGACCAGTATAGCCTGGACCATCAAAGCATTAACTGCTAAGATAAATCTAAGTAAAATGTATAGTATCCTTTAATCGCCTGCGGTCAATTAATGGTGGACATCCATACAGCATTTGCTTGTCTGTCAATATTCAGTAAAAGCTATCAACAAGGCAGGTACCAATTTTCAAACAGGTCATGTTAAATGAATTTCAATGCGAACTGCATTTAACATGAGCTGTTGTGAAATTGGTGGGGTTAGCCAACTAAGTAGCAGGACTCTGGATGTAATGTAGCAACTTTACGAGTTTCTGAGTGACACTGTTGCTTGACTGCGGGCGCAGCAACCAATGTGCCTTGGTTTTACGACAACGGAAAACTATCTTTGCACGTGCAATATACCTTGATGATACCGAATCAAAACTGTAAATATACTTAGTTACTCACATAATTATGATAAGGGTGATCATGACATGGCTCCTGGGATTCATGTTTCCTAATTGCTCGGTTTTCCTGCATTCTATTCACCCCTTTTCTAAAATCCTCGCCAAACTTGCAAGTTGTATTACCCTTTGTAGATTCAAAAAAAAAAACAAATGCACCAACGTAGCGGCTGTAGCCGACTGGTGATTGATTCACTGACGACTTTTTACTGATATTCTTGATTTTCATACTCTTAGCATTTATGCAAGCCGCGGAACGTGCCACGCGTGCCCACCGGCCATTGCGCACGTAAACAATGTGATTTAGATCTAGAAATACGTGAAACAGCGAATAATCCGGAATTATGAAGCGATGAGTAATAAAACTGTGAATGATGAGCGCAGTCGAAGAAATAGCAGTGTGAGAGTAGAAAAAGTGTTCGTACTTTAAGATTGAATTGCCGACCGGAAAAGCAATATAATTTTATGCCCGTTTTCGTGTAAACCTAAACAAAAGCGGTAAATTCACAGCAAAATAGCCGCACCATATTTGCAAATACTTATATTGAGTGTGCCATTCCAACAATAATTACGAACAGCCTAACCGGGACGGTGAACTTTCACGACGGACATAAGCCAGGGATCGAATTCGATCGCATTCTCATGACCCTATCGCTGCAGATCTTGCCGACCGCCGCGGTTCTGTGCTACCCTGGTACCACGGGGGCTTATTAATCGAGGACCTTTGGCCCTGTGGCACTGCTTGTAGATTTATTTTATTATCGGGACCGATATTACCGACTTTGCTTATGGAAGTGGATAAATAGTGGGTATTGCGGACAATAAACTTCAATGTATTATTGGTGGGTGACGGGACAATATCTGCTGCAAGCTTGCCATATTGGGAAATATCGGTAAGTTTCTATAGTAAAATAATTCAATCAAACGCAATGACGAATAAGTCTCGCCAAATAAGTTTGCTAATGGTATCGGCTCGGGGCAATCGCTGCCTCTTCATGAATTATTGAAATGCGCATACGGAGCTAATACCCAAGCTGGTAATGCACCGAGTGAGGCATCTGAATATGTAGTGGATATAAACAAATTGATTTATGACTTCGTTAGCTGCACGCTTGCTTCTTCCAACTAATTAATTTATGAAGGAAAAAGAACTTCCGCGACTAATTAAATATAACACCTTCGGGATCGGATGGTTCCTGTCAATTAAAAATTATAGAAAGAAAAAACGAAAGTTCCTCGAAAATAACAAACTGCCACGACGATACAATACAAAAACAAAATATACACGAGTACACGACGGACAATAAGAACACGAAAGAGCACCACGTTTCCACAGCCAAGTCATTGAGAAGTAGGGTAGTATTTCAGGAACAACTGCAACTCATAAACAGAAAGTGCATTGCAATTGCAGCAGATAGTTGGCAATGAAGTAATTACTATGTGCGGCCTGCAATCTGGCGATGGAAGAGTGCAAGCCGACGCAAGGAACCGGCTTGGGATGGCCAGATACATGTGTTATAGTATAACGTGCGCGCAGAAGATAAATAATATCGGCGCGATTGTGTGGGACCACCCAGGTACCCAGGCACTAGGAGCTCACATTTGCATACGATATTACTAGGATCTCATAGCACTGAGATAGTTCGTGAGTGCGCTTAGTTGAAACTTTGAAAGATATACAAACATTTGCATTTAGGTGCAGATTTTATTCTCTTCGGTTAGTACATACGTTTATCTTTTGATAAACTATCTCATAAAACATTGCTGAATATGTAAACTTTACAATGTTTACTTGTGTTACAACTACCATTTTCATATACCATTACTCAGGGATAAGGGATAATATTAGTACCAGCAAATGATCAGATAGTAGCTCGTGATTCTGTTCAATTCAATGAAGTAATTGGTTCCACTATCTTCAAACAATATTTACCGTCCATACGACAACAATAGAGCTCTTTGTGTAGTAGCGAAGATCAAGATTACGCTCGCATCACGTACTCGATACTCCTATGTTCTCCCAGTCATTGAAATGATTTAATTGAAAATAGATTCGATTATAATCGGCAGGGATGCGAATGCTGGATGACTGTGGCTGGGTACGACCACCAAGGGACCGAGGTGGGCCAGTGATGCATACTCTCAGCACAGCTGATTGCCTATTATCTTATTTAATTATATATCAAGTAGGGCAGACACTTTTGCAGTCTCAGCACAACAGATCTAGAGAAAGAAATACAATTGCCGGGCAATGATCGAGGCAGTCATGATCCATGGTAAAACATCTATTACATATCCACATGATTGTAAGCTTTAAGCTTACTGGATTCTTTTATGTTTGCAAGTACAAACGGACAACTAACAACAAAAAGAAAAGAAGGTAGCCATTTGCTTAATGTGACGACAAGTTGATGTCAGAAAAGTGAACTGAAACATGCACATTTCAGTCAAGCTATACACATACGATACACCTACAAAGGAAAACTAGTGACAACCCTGCTTCTTTATGCGACAACCCGTCGCGTCGTGAGTAAGTGGCATTTAAATCTCAAATCTGCAAAAACTATTTCTCGTATGAAACCGACAGTAATTAATTTCAAATTACCGCAAAAAATTAATCGCTTGAATGAATTGTTTACCGATTTACAATGCAACAAAACTGTGTAGTAGTTGTCCAACCATTTTTTGCATACTTACTGCGTATGTATGTAAAAGTTGTCTTTTATTCAGGAATGCAAGATTGCAAGCGACTGTTTATCGCTGATTGTTATCGCTACAATTAATAATTAATTAACTGTGATTAATTTTTATTTCAATGGTTCGATCTGGCGGCGGTACTAGGGGACTCATGTAACCGGTCCTCATGAACGCATAGGAGGTTTTTCGTTCGTAATTAGCACGATAATAATCGAAGCGGACAGCGTCTTGCAAAATAAATAAATGAGTGATAAATAAGAACGTGTCCGCAAAGGCGCAGACGCAACAAGGACGCACGTACTGTGAGCTGTGTAGCAGCAGAATTAAATGGCATTTTGGTGAGATTACCTTTAATGACAGGACACACACCGAGACGATGAGCAGCACTTGTTATACGACATTCAACCAGTTTTAAGACTATCATTTAAACCTGAGACGACTGTTTATGGTTGTCCCACATTATTTCAATAAGTCCTACACCAGATTGGAGACGGATGATGACCGATCATTGTTGCTCCTGCATCATCCGACTTAAGTTTGCATAATTTTCCTAAATCCGAAGTGATGATAATTTTTCTACAATAATGCTTAAAAGATTTTCCATGAAACCCCTATTAATTTTGCTAGCAACCAAGACTACTGGAAAACAAGCAAAAATGTAGGCAGAAAATTGAATATGTATGGGCAATTTAAATCCAAATGAAAAGCTGCGTCCCACTCGTTAGCTTAGCCGAGGCTTGTCATTTTGATGGCGCAGTAAGAGCTCCTTTATTGCAAAACATATTTACATTTTGTCCAACGAACCTGAAGGCTAGATGAGCAAACCTGTTAAATAAACCAAAACATTGCGAATATTTCTCCAGAATCCAGAGCTGAGACGAAATTCGTTGAGATTTTAATTCCTACCTAACGATAAATTAATTAGAACAAATCAGGCTTTGGGATGGTGCCAAAAATATAATGAAATCTATTCTCCAAATTTGGTGATCACATATCAAAACTATAAAAAAAAAAAAAAAATACTGACCATAAAAAACTATGACTTATAAAATCGAATCTGTAATGCATTTCACCTTAATTATTAATTTTCGCATTCCAATAACGGTACTGCAAGGATGTCCCACTGCTGACCACTTGCTGCGCGGCGTGCCTGCGCCCGCGCCGCAAAAAAAAAAAAACGTAGACAAGCCTTATAAAAATAAAATTTTATTATTTTTGTTCTTTGTTTTTTTTTGTTCTGATTAACGGCCCGCCAACGGAACTTCGATATTGCAATAATAATCACTCCATAATTTATAAGGTGTTACTTTGCATGCGGTCATTATTTAAGGCAGGGGATTACGCGTGGCAATGAATTTTCAGGGACTTGATTTTACATCTTTGGTAACTAAGATTAACGGATATACTTTTAGCAATAAGAGAAAACATTTTCCATGAACTGACCCCTTAGTTATTTCACGATATGCAGACCTGAAAAAAATAATGTCAATGCTCTTAGATCAATAAAATCCTTATAAACTTCAGAACATAATAAGCCTTTCAAACCTATCAAAACGCTTAATCCATTGACTTCTACCAAACCGCAAAAATAATATTTAAATATTCATAACGACGCGTCTAGGGCAGCGGCCGTTCATACCGACGATATGAGTAGACACCCTAAACAGCCCAATATTACATTAGCATTTTATGCACGCCTAGTACCTACTCTGTACACTCTTACTGTAATTAGGTAAATTGCCGCCAGCTCAATTAAATTAAACTTGTATCCTAGAAATTCAATTAGTTTTAGCAATTACGCATAACTGAATAATTGTATTAACTGAAATTTCATTTAAATTATGATAAGTTACTGTCCTTCATTCTATCCCAAGGGTTTTACGCATTAGTCAATGAAGGTTTAATGAATTGGCAACAACATTTTTTCCACAAAAGAAAAAGAATTGACTAAAGCTTTTGATTGTGTTGATCACGACTATCACGATCCATTTATGTCCAAAGTTATAATCTATAGGTAATAGACCAATTCGATTAAAGTTACTCTGAGAACTGCGTACACAAAATCATAGAACCAACTTTAACACAACTCGTGTTTTAGTGGGTATGCCACAGGGTTCAACACTGGGTCCGGCAATGAATTAAATTAGAACTAGATTACAAACAACCACACCCGAGAGGTGATAGTCTAAATGCTGAGGCATTCATATGTTACAACACAGTTGTGTGGTCATGTGTCGCCGGCTATTACATCGACCCGCGGCGCCACCCACCCGGGACGGACCCGATCATGCGAAGCACTAATTACTATTTACTAATCACTTGCCTTACTTATGTTACGGTATCGCTCATTTATGCCCTACATTCGTGACGCTTTTTGTATAAAACCATCCGTCATCGCTTGCACGGAAAATTCATGAGTTCAATGAAGCATAAAACACACAATGTGCGAATCGATACATTTAAACCCTTTCCTTCTAATGTGATGACTATCACTGGGATATAAAGCTCATATTGCTTTGTTGGGGGATGTAATAATGATGATCCTCTGACAGACAAGTAATTGAGAAGACGTGTATGAGAACGTAATGGCTGTCTCGTGCGTGTTATGTTGGTTGACAATAATCTGCTATAATGCCACAATCACGAACATTATTGTAAATTATATGGCTAGTACTTGGGGTAAGACATTTCCCAAACAGACGAAACAGAACTTGCCGGAAAATCATATAGTTACAAGTTGAGGGGACCCGACGAGCTCGCCATTTACAAAATATCGTAGTAAACTAGAAGACCAAACAATCAGAGGCAGTGTGGCGTCCGTTTGACGAACCACATCTAATGACGATCAATGCAAGTCGTCTTACAAATGAAGTTTTTATGACAAGACAAAATACCCTTCACCCATAAGAAGGGGACGCGATGCTTTATAGCCGTCATGTTGATAACAATCAAGGAAAATCTGCAGGAAATAATACATTACAATGAATACTTAAACGCATTAGCTAGCCTCGCCTTACCATAAAGTACACAGGATTTCAGTAGTTAACTAATAGGAAAATGGCTGCTTTGAACAACTAGAAGTATATGAACGAGTAGAGATAAGTCGGAAAGCAAATCTGTTTGTATTTTGTCTCCTTTGAATCTAATTTTTATTTATCGTTTCAAGACCGCACAAAGGTTCTATCTGATACGAATTGATTGTTAGAAACATGATTGCGCCACCTGGAGAGTGTCGTCGTAAATCTGCACTTTGTCTTCCCACGTGTGTGTCTGCTCGTGACTCGCCCGCCATGTAAGCGGCGTGAAGTGTCCACCCATCGCGCAACACCACTCCTTGACGATTGATAGACCTCCACAGTGTACGTGCGGCCCTGGTAAGCCAACGAAATCACTATCAAGAAGCAAAATTGAGTAGTTTATCAGGGTTTATTTCAAAACATGTTCTGGCAATCAAGAAAACATAAAACTTCGAAGAACCTAATAATAATTTCAACTATAAACGGAGTGCAGTACTGAAAGAGCACAAATAGATTTATGCTCCATCCAAGTTGCACTGCAACGTGCAGTTTTTGTAAACAAACTTAAATAAATAATATTTTATGACTAGCGTTTAATACAGCGTTGGTAGACCGAGGAATTCTAAAAGGAAACATTTTAACATAGCCAAAACGTTATGGAAAAATATTCACAAATCAAATATTATACAGCTATCAGCTCTAAATCTGCTACGGTAGTAAAAATAAATTGATATTGCTTCATAAACAGCTTGTTTATTAATGTTGATTCCATGTCCACCTACATCGAGGCATGAATTTGTCATGGAAGTAGTAAAGTAAAGCTGCTAATTATCAGCTCATCTCACAACGCTGTCCGGCGCTCCCACGCGGCCGGCACAACGCTTGCCACAAAAACGCCGCGCGCGCATATATGGCAACGATGATACAATCACTTGTCGCACAAATTGTGCTTTATTATTACGACTCCTCGGCCCTATGGAATACCATAAATATATTTCAAGAATTTGGAGCGGACTTAATCGCATTTTGATTTGAATTTATTGATATTACCTTTTATTAATTTGCAAAACATTATGTTGAACTCGCAAAGTCACCTCTGTTGATCTTTGATTAGAATAGCGAATAGAAGTAGTCTAGTTTATGGCGTGTTTCTTAATATAGAACTTAATAATATGTACGCAAGTCACCCTCGATTCAGAACTTGTTAGATCACTTGAGTCGCGCAACGAAGTGCATGTAATAATGAGGTTGATGGTAACACCACAACCACCACACACCATATATTTATCTGCAAATAAATCTTTGACTTTGACTTTAACATCCGCTGAGTTAGGAGCGGCGTGATGCCGGATCTACTTGTAATTCAGTTTGCAGAAACATCAATGTGCAGCATTGATTTGCAACATCTCTTTTGGAAATTCACATGGCATTTGCAAGTCGGAGAAACTCGTAAAATTGCAATTTTTCACGGCGCTCGCTCCGGATTATATAACTCATACAACGTTATTGTTCACTGCAGACCAACAAGCCGATTCTTTGAACATGGCTTCTTTTTTTAAGTTAAGTTTTGTACTTGTTTACCCGTTTCCTATTCTAATAATGACAACCTGCCGTGTTTTGTGAATGGTGATAGTTCCATTGTTAACATTCGCGTCAGTTTCACTTTAAAATGTGGTGTTACTTACCTATAGTCTTGTTGATCCAGTCGGCCAGGTCCTCCTGCAGCGGGAACAGCTGCCTCGCCTGCGAGTATAGGATCTTCTCCCGGTAGAAGTCCTCGTCCTCGGAGCACGGCGTCTGCGCCGCCAGCGCACAGTCCGCGCGCTCGAAGCTGCTGCTCATCTTCCTATTCACTACGATGTCTCCGTGACCGATGTGGCGTTCCTCTTCCTCCTTCCCCCCTTCAAACGAGCTCCGGATGTACTCGAAGGCATTGGTCCTCTCGAAGGCATTAAATATTCTATCAAAATTGCCGCTCAACGGCCTGTCGAAGCTCTTGGGCTCGACGGAGGTCGGCGAGGTGACCGGTCCCCACGACGTGCGGCTGCCGATGGCAGTCGGCCCGCACCGGTAGTATGCCATTGTCAAGGCTTCCCTGCAACAAGGACAACACAACACTGAACATCGATCCAATTTTAGATAAGACGCAAGCAATGCATCTGCTTTCAACTGAACAGAAAACAACTTGAAATGTAAGCTAGTAATGACAGGTAAACATGAATAGATTAAGTTTCAGCGATATTATTCCTAACGAGGGTTCTGAACTGATGAGCGTCATTCCGCCTCATAAACGGCCTTTTCAACAAACATGAACTAGATAATAAAAGAAGTTTAAAGAGAACGTTTGGCAACCAATTTTCTGCACGAAACTAATTTGCATGTCTGACAGGGTTGTGTTCGGTAAAAACTAACTAATGATGAGGCGAAGGTCGCTCGCACTCTGACAGACAGTAATTAAGACACAAAGTGATCGCTGACACAGAGATATGAACACTGACAGCCGCTAATTTGCCGACAGGTTTAGGTGAATTCGTCTTGTAATAACCAAGATTTTGTTTTGATTGGATGCGCCCACTTCACTCGAGCATTCTTACTTAATCTTTAAAATTAGCCACACATGAAATGGTTTTTTTTATTTTTTTTTTATTTGTGATGGGTTTGCTCTTGACTCTAGTCTAGGTCAGAGATGACAGAGACTTAACGAGGAAAATAAAATGAGGCTGGGCAATATATCGCTGTTTCGATTTAAATTAAATAATTATGCAAAATTGCAAAGAGGACAATGACACTGTTGATATCTCCAACGTTCATACGCTGAATCATATCATAACAACGATGTTCGACAGTCTCTTGAGAATTCTAGTTTTAAGACTTGCCGTCACGCTCACGACTAGCGATGGCGCCGAAGTTTGGCGGATCGTCGGCAAAAAACAAAAGGTAGTCGCGGTAGATCACACGCTGCCCCTAGCGCCATATATGTGCCGGTCGTGATGCGAGTACCTCGGGACGTGACGAGAATGGAGCCCTACACAACGATATTCGGTATTGTTTCAGTCTGGGCCATGATTCAGAATAGAGCTTCTATAACGCTATTAAAATAAAGTTTTTGGGTGCTGCCGATACAATATTGACGCGAGTTCTTAAATTTTACCAACGAAAAGGTTGCTAAACCGCTTGGGACATGTCACCGGAATTTATAAAGCGTAAAGGGAAAGGGCACACAAGCTGTGACATAGATTCCAATGATCATACCTCATAGGACATTACATTTCGCAATGCCATAAATTATACCTTCCGTTCGTATTCGCGCGGCGGATATTAAACTGCGTTTAAACTACAATAATGTCACATGCACGCGTTACTTTATGAAAGGAAGCCGGGTTTACACGAGCGAACAAATAAATAAGATAAACATACATAGACAGAACGATCTAGTGTTTTTCTTCATTTTCTGTGGAAATGTTCATGTTCATGTAGTTCACAAAGCTTAGTACTCTAGTCGTTCGTGTGCACCCGGGTTTATGTCGTTTGTGTGTCGTGTTCCGCGGCGTCCATTGTGCGCGGACTCGCCTGCGCGTGATCACGTCCTGGGAGCAAGGATTGGACATGTCCTCCGTGAGCTATTGTCCGAAATACGAACAAAATGTAGAACCATTGTGAAAGGGTAGGGAATCAGAAATCCTATATTAATGATAGTACATCAAAAGAATCATTATCCTTGTTGAAGAATGCAAATATTTTATTAATGAGCATTTAGGTTGAAAAGCTAGTTAACTGAGTGGAACAATTTTCTAGCAGTTCTAGAACTAACACGCAAGAACAAAATAACATTATCAATATCAGTTTGAACTTATTCAAATTATGTTTTCCCATGAAATTGTAATATTTTCCCCATGGCAGTTAATTTATGTGAATGGGAGCAATTGGGACGAGCCGGCACCGCGCCCGGCCCGCCCAACGGCGATGCGGCACGGAAACCACCGGGAAATCGATTCCGAAGAATTGGGACAATATTTTGCATGCCATTACTTTATTTCTATTTCAAATGGCACCCTTTGCCTAAAAAGTTAGAGTACAATTTTCTTTGTTTCCTGTTCGATGGAAGATAGCACGCGAGACCAGGTGCAGGTGACTTGCGGTTTTTTTCAGGAAAACGTGATACTATAACGAAGAGTTTCTTCGAATAATATGTAAAGCTGCAGAGGAAGTTTCGGTTCAGAGCACTTTGTGGGCCGTTTTCCTCACATGAATATGTAAATTACAGTTGAAAACTGAATGCATTATGAAAAGAAACTGAAAGCTCCGTGCTTTGTGTCATCAGAACAGTCGAAAACATCATAAATGTCTTTTGTTTTTGCGACTTTGTTTTATACTTTGTAGAAACATTTGAGTGTAAAGGTATGCTCACACCACACCGCTGCGTTGGCTGTCAGTAGATGACGAAACTCGCGAGCCTTGCTACGCAGTCGCGCAGGGAGCCTAGCATCAATCACCATAAAGTGGTCGGACCTATGTCGTGTTGCCCACGCGCACCAGGCCTACGAGGTAGGGCTATGTAGGGCTGTCAGATCTTGCACGAATGGAACCTAACGAAATCATCTGAAAAGAAAGCTTTTAACAAGATGTCTTAAATTAAAATGAGGTTAGATGAAAGTTGTTTTCAACTTGTCATAGAAGTTTAACATGAAACTTGTCATAGAAGCGCAATAGAACTAGGTATTCGAATCTTTGTAACTTCTAAAATGTCGTCCCTCCTCCTCCGTCTGACGGTTTGTTTTCTTCACTCACAGCTTAAGCGAAGATACCACTATTTATTGTCTGATTCTGCTTCTTTACACCATAAACCAGCTATGCAGTCGCCAGCCCTACATCGTATAGGTCAAGTTGAGCGGGCCGGTCGCGTCGTTCAAGAAAATCGTCCATTTACGCAAATTACACGCAGACGCGAAGGTCTCCTCCCGGCGCGGCGGCTTTTTCATTACGACGCTCTTGAGCCCGTTTACACGCTGCGTTTGTGAGACAAATGTAAACGTGGTCACTCGCAGATGGGGAAGGATGAGCACGTTTATAATGAAAAAGTTATGGCAATTTACTGATATCTTATTATTGAACCAAGTTCAGAGAAGTCGTAATGAAGGATATTGTGTTCCTCCAAGAAATTGAAAAGGACAAGCTAAATTGCACGTCATTACTCTGACAAACAGCTCAGATACTTAACGAACAATTCAACTTTGAAAAGGAAGGACAGGAATCAATGTGATTGAATAATGCGAAGAAGAAATTGTCCTTAAGTGACTAGGGCAACAGGAATATTGGAGACATCTCTCGGTGAGTGGTTGGTCGTCGAGCGGCGGTGCGTTGACTCCTGTGCGCTCCTTAATTGGATAATCACATTCACTCCAGCTCAGAGCCGAGTTACCAATGCAACTCGCACATAGTCCGCATTGCATGCGTTCTTGCACATCTAAGACTTCAGTATGATACGGGCTCTACGTTCAAGTATTTAACATTGACTTGATGAGCCGATTGCTTTGTGGTCTCGTTACTTGCTACGTTCTAGGAGATCAGGGTCTGTATTTGTTAGGAAGCTTTGTCAATTACAGTTTTTCAGCAAAACATCTGAATGCCTGGGTGGGTGTACACAGTCAAAACAAATCCTGTGTCGAGTAAAAATGCACAATTGTGGTGCATTAGTAGTGCATCGCGGTTGCGAGCCGACTGTATCGCATTACCGCTCCATTGTGAGGGGACCCATATGGACTCGGTCACCGCACGGCACTCCCTGATGGAGTCGATAGTCTTCTAAGATTATGATTGCCTGGTACCTGCAATTCAAGTAAGGACATAACGGCAATATGGCATCATGGACAAGAGCATTCTTGCTGTGTATCCATGGATGGTCCTCATTTTTAAAGGAATGACCATGCATGAGTCATAGTTTACCAAAATAATGATGTAAAAGATTTTACAAAATGAAGCCACGTCATTACTACGAAGGATCCGTCCTTCGAAACTTGGACAAGTAGCAGCAGATAGCTGGCACACTCGTTTTATCCCCCGTTTTGCAACGATTTGCAAATGTAAAACATGCATGTAGTAAGTTGGTACAAGCTGCTCCGACATGCCTGAAGACTGGTCGGCTGCGATAGCCGCGCTGGGCTATCTGCCGCATGTCATCGACCCGGGAAGGGATGCCATCGACACGGATTTACGTCGAGAGATCGCAGATACTTCAATTGATCCTGTCGCACTTAGAAAGCATTCAAGGAAAACGGTACTTATGCTTAATTGTACTGGCTTTTGCTGTTGCTGTGCCCGTTGAGTCAGCTTTGTAAATTTCCCTGGGAACGGATTTTATCGGAATGCATTTATAAGTACCGCAGAATTTAACCAAAAGGACCAGCCGGCGAACAGTGTTGTTTCAAGAAATGTTAACTCAGTAAGTCGTCAAACAAAATGTTTTTCGCATTAGGAAGTCGTGTTAGATATTGGGGTCAGTCCTAAAAGGTCGGCTTTTACGAAAGGTAAGTACATTCACGACTGCTGAGTGATGTAGTAATGTAATTGGTCACCCCTTTTTTTTTTTTTTTTTTTAACGGGGGGAAATCCTCATGGATGTCCTCCGCCCTGGGGCGGGCGGAGGGGTCTGTCAGACTCTTACTGACTAAAACCACCCCGGTGTTCCATCTCTCACTACGCCGGGGATCGCGAGAACTTGCGACTTCCGTGATCCCCGGCTGGTGCCGGCCCGCCTCTGCGGGCCACCTCGGGTCAGCGGGGGGAGTGAGGTGTTTGACTCCCCCCGCGACGTCAAAGAGGGGCGCACGGGAACACCACGCGCCGCCACCTCGGGTCCAGATGAATGGGGGGCGACGGACGTCCCCAAGTCCGCCGCCCCTGGACCCAGTTAGGGGGGCCGGAAGAGGGCAGCGTATGCCCTCCTCCGACGCCCGGTGCGTCTGCTGCGGGCCGGGAGGGAGGTCGAGATCTCCCTCTCCCTTTCCGCAGCCTCCTTCTGCGCGATAACTGTTTCGCAGAAGGAGACCACCGCGTCCCAGGACTCCTCGCCGTCAACCATAGCACGGACTACGGCTGGCAGCGAGAGGTCACTGCCTACAACAGAAATGAGAGCACGACGCGGCTCCTCCCAAGCGGCACACTCTGCCAGCGTATGCCGCGCCGTGTCCTCCCGACAGTCGACGCAGTGGTGACACCGAGCGTCCGGCTCCCTGCCTATGCGACACAGAAACCTCCCGAAGCAGCCATGCCCCGAGAGGACCTGCGTCACACGAAATGACAGGGAGCCGTGCCTTCTCCCGAGCCACAGGTCGAGCACTGGCCGGATGGCCTCGATAGTGACGAGGCCGGCGGAAGGGCGTGAGAGCCTGTCCCGCCATTCCGCCACCAGGACCTCGCGCAGCTGCGACCGACGCAGCTCGATGTGTCGCTGCATCAGTCGCTCGCCGCGCGCCCGCGCGTCCTCACGCCACCGATGCAGTGACGCGAGGACTTTTGCCTCCAGGTCCCAGGGCGGAGATCCGGCCAGTGCGCAAGCCGCCTCGTAGGAGATCGTGCGATAACCCCTGATGACTCTTACGGCCATCACCCTCTGCGGCTTCCGCAGAACAGTGATGGTGCTGGCCGTCAGGTCAGCCGCCCAGATCGGGGCCCCATACAGGGCCATCGATCGCACGATCCCCACGTACAACCGCCTGCAGGCGGTGCTCGGGTCCCCCAGATTGGGAAGCAGCGTTGACAGCGCCCCAGCCGCGCCCAACAACTTGGGCGCCAGCCGCTGGAAGTGGGGGCCGATATCCCAACGGCTGTCGAGCACCAATCCCAGGTACTTCATGGTGGACTCGACAGCGATACGGGCCCCCCCAACAACTATGTGCGATCCCGGCGGCGGCGCCCGTCGGGGGCCATGAAAGGCTATGGCCTCCGACTTGTTGAGGGCCACCTCCAGGCCGAGGCGCCGTATACGGCTCACCACCTGTGAGACCGCGGCCGTCGCCAGCAACGCTGCCTCCCTGTACGAGCTCCCCCGAGCAGTGACCAGCGTGTCGTCAGCGTAACACGTCAGGTCCACTCCCGGAGGGAGCTCGCCCCTCAACACCCAGTCGTACCCGATGTTCCACAGGAGCGGGCCCACGACCGAACCCTGCGGAACACCGCACGACATGGGGTGCTGGTATCTGCCATCACGTCCCAGATAGGTGACATACCTCTCCGCCAAAATTGGTCACCCCTTCAGCAACATGTTAACAAGATTACTGACCGTAGCTAGCAAATCAGTGTTGTAACAGTCTTATCTTAACTTCGTTAAGTAAATTCTCTTACAAAATAAAGAAGGAGCCATGAAATAGCAAGTGAAAACTCGCTGTTTTTGGGAAGCAAGAGATTGATACAGAAAATGTATGAAAAAAATCTATAAATTCTAGAATACCTACTAAATTGTTTGAAGTGCTACTTAGCGGTTTATACTTTCTTCTACGATTTTGTTAAATTGCTCACAAATACCAGGACACCATAAAATTGTGGGCGATTTTAATGAAAAACGTGCGGAAACCAATTCAATTTCACAATGTTCAGGTATCGGTGTCAGAGTTACCGCACGTTACCGGTACCTATGCCGCGCAGCACTCGCTCGGTTTCTAGGCGCCTTTACCGCAAGACACATATACTCGCTTTCGACAGACGGAGTCGGCTAACTCCGCGGTTTACTCACAGTTCTCAAGTTTGAATATGAACTGTTATGTGTTATGATGAAACTAAATGAAAAACAATACGTCTTGTGTAATGTTTATGTTATCATTTTTCTCACATACCAAGTGGATTGACACACAAGAACAACTCATCAAACCTTCTTTACAGTCAGAATATCAGTATTCGTGTGTACAATCCAATGTCACTGCACCCCAGGATGTTGAAATCATTCACGCATGTCAGCGTGACTAGACTAGGCATCATTTTCTCCCAATCCGTGGCTCTCTCTGAGCGCTCAAATTCCGCACATTGGTGGACATTGCGGCGCAGCGGGCGATCTATCACGACGACCACTCGACGTTGACGCGGCGGCACCGCGCTGATCACGTCAGGGGACGTCAACACTTACGCTCATGTTTAAGTTGTTGTACATTGAACACACATTGTTCGTTTTATGGAAATCGGAATCGGAATGGAAATCGGGAGTAGGACACACGTGGATGCCGCGCGGCCGTGGTGCTAGCAAAGCTACCAGTTGCATTCAAGACTTAAAACTTTCTAGGTCTACTGTTCAAGGGAAGCTCTGCAGGACTTGATGGGGACCAGCTCTTAATAACTGAGCTGAGTGGCCTACCGAACGGGAAAGATTGTGCAATTAATGCGCAGAGATTAGAGGAACATCGTGATCCTCTAGCAATTATAATAAATTACCTTTATTTAGCTCCTACATCCACGCCAAGAGAGAAGGAAGTAGTGGAGGACCAACATTTAGGCCTGTAGTCGAATAAATGTTATTCTTTATTTAGTTCACGTAGTGTACGCAATGCACTGCTCCTTTCAACTCAACGAAAATAGAAGAAAAAGGGCAGTTTCTGGTTACCGTCGCTCGACGCACTTCCACGTAAAAATATAAATTGCATTCACAAACAAACCGTGTGTAAACACATATTGTAAACTTTAACACGACGGAGTAGAGTTCTTTTTGTTTGTTTACTTTTTAATAGTTTCAATAGGGCAGCGAAGTGGAGAATGTGGTACAAGTCAAAAGTTACGAGAGGTCACGAATTTTTATTGATTCTAATGCAAAGGCTAATCGATCATTCTTTTAATCAATAAATCTTATCATTCGCCACGTGTCGGCAAAAGGTCGACCATTGAATATTAGAATGACATTCACATCTCATCGATTTAAACAATGCTATATAAAATGTTGCAACTCTGCAGGTTTGCAGAACCAGTTGTTTTATTCATTCACAAACATTACGAAATCTGCTGGCCAATCATTAATCAATTTGCAAAGATTGGCTAAACACAATTAGATAAACGTTAAATGGCAATCTTTGGTTTGTCAATTAGTTAAGAGGAGAAGAAAACTAAGTTAAGAAAAATAAATATAATAATAGACAAAGTGAAAATTTCACCTGTCCACCTATCAATCACGGTTCATAAGATACAGCCCGCTGATTGACAGACAGACGGACATGTTTTTTTACCTGTATGTCGTAACCGTTTTCACCAAGTTTCCAAGACTAAAAGCAATGACGTTATTTTCCGCGGTCTCCTGTAAACTTAAGCTGCATGCACACTGAAGGGCGTCGCAGCGGATGCCCCGCGCCCCGCGACCCCCCCCCCCCGCCGCTCTTTATATGTTCATTGATGAATCGAGTGCACTCCATCAATGGCGCAACGCTGACGTACCTCACTGAATACTACTCGACGTATGAACGATGAGCTGGAGAAGAGCCACTACATACATTCAATGGAGTACAAATTAGTTGGCCAAAGAATACCTCAAACTTTGCGGAGGAAGAGTCAAAGGACAAGGCTTGCTTAGAACCACGCCTATGAAGAAAAGCTGATACGTTATAATCAGTATCGTATTTGCGGAATTTGATCGAAAGAGTCACCGCGGCCCTGGAACGCAAAGAGCATTAGAGGAGGAACACGGATGGGTTTTAGTCAGTAAGAGTCTGACACTCCCTTCTGTTCAGCCCAGAGTGGGCGCAGTCATTTGATGGCTTCCCATACCTGGCCCTTAGGTAGAACAACGCCAAGTCTACCCGTTATCGTCACCACATGCACGTAAACATTTTGATACTTCTGTACAGTTCATGTTGCCCTGGTACTGCGCCACTATGAACGCACCTTTGTGTTGGTGTGAGCTCTAGCGATGCATCGTTAGCACTGTTAGCGATCGACGATCGATGAGTGCTCGAAGACAGATCGCTCCAAATTCACTCATGATTTATTTATATTCAAAGCAGCGAGCGGTTTCGACATGACGGACAAATTGTAACAGTAACAATTTGGAAGTATTGTTTGAGAACGTTCTGTTTTAATGACCTAATTTACTTGCTCAAGGCAAAGTATAATCTACTCATTTAGTCAAGTGAAAAATAGAAGGTCGGTGAAGACAAAAATAAGGAAGCAACATTATAATAAAGAAGATGAGCGAACAGCGGTACTTAGCAATAATTACGAAAACAAAACTAATGGATATAGAATTTTATATGTATAAGCACTAGAATACTCAAAAAAGCTCAAAATTGTCCGATAAACCGTTGTCAAGCCGTAGTGTACAAATTTGGCAACTATTAATGTAAAAAGAAAAACATACGGACACACTATACATCCTTGTTATTCAGTTTGTGAAATATCTTTTAAATCGGTCCAATATTGGAGGAGGAAACAGTCGAGAGCCAAACCTCGAATTATGACTTTTTCATACAAAGTTTCTCCGCTTGCATTTCCTCTTAATGTATCAAACAGATAAACTAAGCATTGCTCCAGTCACAGTATAAACATCAGGTACCAGCTATAATGCACGATTTCAATCACAAGTCGCGCGGAAACCACAACGCATCGTTAGAAAAGTTAGCATTTGCAGTCGCGAGAGCTCGAGAGTTTACCAAGCATTACATCTCACAGAATCGTGTAAACATTGGGCAGGACTTCAAACACCCACGCACAGCGTCAGTCGCAGGCGCATCCGTCTGGCCCCGCGGCCTGCATGGCAATGTTTACGACCCGAGACTGGCTCACAGCCCACGCGTACCATTTTATGTTCCTGCAGGAGCGGCCATTGCTGATAACTTTACGAAGAGCACCGGATTTCTTACGGTATGAACTTGTACCTAGCAGACAGTTAATATTCAGAAACGGTTTTCTTAAAATGCATAAGCATCTGTCTAGGGCAGCATCAACAACAGTGGTAGTATTGCTACAGAATCGTTATCAAACCAACACCAAGTACTAGGCGCTCATATGAGAACAGAGCCTCTCAAATCACCAAGTATGAAGGGCTTTAGTGATGTGCACGTTGCCTTCTCGTTTGGTCCTAAAGTGTGCCATAGATTGCCGTGTCCCACACCCACACACGACATGCCACTCACGTTGTATGAGGTTGTATGGTACAGATTAGGTCGACTTTAATTAGTGTGTAGGACACGTTTGGTAATATGTGTTACAGCAAATTAAGTAGAATTGTTGATGTACATTCATTGAGTGTTTAGCACATGTTTTATGGAGTTGACAAGTTGAATTATGGATTCAATTTGTAAGTACATATACCAATTTGTACAATCGCTTACGCATCATAGTAAGGTGCTGATTGATGGCTTTTATCAGCATTAATCGAACTACTCAAGTTTTAAGTTGACTCTCCACTCTGGAATTACTTTCAATAAACTGTTTATATTCGTTCGACAGCTAATGAGGAACGAGTCACTCCACTGGAGGCTTATGTAAACAAGTCGGTATTCAAGTCAGTGTAGCTCACATAATGTGCTTACTAAGTGCCAGTAACGAGGGAAATGGACCGCAACCATAGATTACCATACGAACTGCTCTCGAAACACCGACACACGCTAAATTAGTACAAATACGTGATATTCTCCGGCCTTAAAAACTTCAATCTCTTTGTTATGTGTGGTTTCGGAAGTTATTAATTCTGTCAGAAAGTTATTGTGGTTATTACGGACAATGAATGGGCAATTTCATGTACTTTGTTATGCAAATATGAGCCTTCCTAAATACGCAGTCGTGGCTTTATGTGCGGATTTTCTATATAATCTATTAGTTACCATGAATTTATGATCTAACGACTTACATAACTTGAAAAATGACCACCTATAATCTCAAAGACAGACGTGTGTTCAAAAGTTCTGTTCTACAGCCACAATTTTTCAGCAACTTCACTCAATTGACTCGCGTCCAAATCAAAGGCTCTTAGCTCACCTACAACGATTAATAATTGCGAACTTAAGAAAATCAACAATAGGCTTTCATGTAGTCCAAAATATGGACACCTGTTTCAGCCAGGATTTATTATCAATAGCTGACATGTGACGCCGACCACCATTCTTTTTTAACTGATTCGTATTATCGCGCCAACTGTACGTTTTTTTTTTATTTTGAGTGCACTCACAAAGAGGGTAACATCAGTTCACAGATCATCGAGCACCGGTTTTGTGCATCACTGGCTGGTCGTGTGAATTCGGTATCGAAAGTGAACGCGATTCCTCCTACCGCTCCTTGTCTCCTAGTGACTGAGCCAGGTTGTGTTCGGCAGTTATTTTCAAGAATGTATGAAAAATAGCTAAATCTTCATCTTCTTTCCTATGGCCAAGCCGCCAAATTCTTTGCCAATTATAATTCGGCACTCTTGTACGTACAGATATAGTATAGGCTTAGATAGTACAATTCTAGCGTAGTATATCTATGGTCTAGTCTAGTAAGCCTTTTGGTATGTGGGTCCCAAAGCACTTATTTATGGACTTTAATTACCTTACCCATTCATGTCCATCCATAGCCGATAATGCCCTTGTTTTGGGTGTTTCTAAGTGACAAAAGTGAAGGTGGCAGCTCCGCTTGTTCTTGTTCGCCTGGTACATGCTACCTGCATGTTAAAGTTATAACCTATTGGCCTCGCCGTTTAGTACTCGGCGCGGCTATTGTTTTGCAAGTAGATGCTATTAAAATGGAGATTCTGTGCTGCAAACCTACTCTTGAGTCTTGAGGTCTTTAAGGTGAGGCGAGGTGGAGACAGATGCGTTTTATTCAGGTTGTGCGTGATATTAAAAGATAAAATACTCTCCTTGAACTTAATACGTACTTTCTTCCCTAATTACGGACTCTTCTTAAAATGAAGCTTTTTGGAATTGTAGCTACGATCAATCCTAAACCAAGCAAAGTTTATTTCTGTAAGTAATGGTAGGCATGGTAGCTAGCCCCCTGGAAGACATATGTGCGGCCAGATGTCCGCCATGACTATGTTTAGAAACAATTGGACTATTAATTAAACACATGCGTTTTTGTTCCATCAGGTAGATACGCAGTAACATACTCCAACACACACGGTTTTTTTTCTTACTGTCGCCATTTTTTGTACGAGATATTGGTCGAGGAATAATTAAGCTGTTTTTCGACCTTGTTTGAGATGAATCAGGGCCACATACCAGATCCTAGACTTATTGATATTAATCCTCTTAAACATGCACGGACGTGAGAGACATTCTAATGCAACGGAATGCAATCAACTAACTTCGAGAATTTTGATCGTAATTTAGATTAAACCCGTAACCGCAAAGTATATTTTCTTGTTAATTTACGATAAGTCAAATTATGCTCATGTCTTATATCGTAAAATGGGGATACTTACTGCAAAAGATAAAAAGTCAACAGCTGGGACATCCAAATATTCCGACTGGAATTAGTTATTAGTAACTACATAGCCTCTATTCTTCTCCCTCCCACGTGATGATGATATCCTAGTACTGCGTCAGTACACACGCAAACTAATCAACGCTGACCTGCATTGTAGCACTGCACAATAGTGCAGCTCTAACTTATACAGATGACTGCTTTATTGGCCATTGATATGAGCGTCGCGAAACTGGGCCGGTTCATGTAGTGCTAATTAGAACATATTGTCGAGTAATTGGTGTGGGAGCACTCCGGCCTACTACCACCACCTTCATAAAAACATAGTCTTTCATAGCACAAGAATCTTGTCACGTGGGCATCGCCTTACGATTCAACGATCTTGTTAGTGGTTGATAGAACAATTTTCTAGCCTTTTATGATAATTGAATAAGAGCAAGAATCGCTTATAAAGACATGACCACTTGTCCACCAGTATTTATTGCATTGAAATTAGCTAATTGAATTTAATGCTTACAAACGGTACCGCTCTTGAACTATAAAATAGCGTCATAAATATTTGCCGTACAAGGCGGCGGCGCGCGCGCAGCGATCCATATCGACGACCAATTCGATACAACGGAGATGAAATGCATTCGCATAGTAAACTTAGCCTTCCCCACGTTGAAATTAAATATTCAATCTTGGATATTGTCTAAATTAATCGGTTTATTTTCTTAATCACTTGTCTAAATTTAAATTTAATTTCGCCTTGTAACATAAATGGCAATCAGAGGATTGTAATGCAATTAGCAATGAATAAATTGACATCAATATTGGTGTTTACTACGAGCACTCTAGGCGCTGGGATTTAGCTTAAGATGTAATTGGGCAATAACAGTCGGCTGGATTTAATCATTAATACGAGTTACTTAGCATACTTAATTGTTGTGGGATATGGCCTCACCACCGATTGCTTCTTAGTCTTCGTCGATTTAGGCTGAGATTGCTTAATTAAATGCAACGTTTTCTGTTGACAATTCAAGACAAGCTTTGAGAGCTTACAACGGCGTCTGCTAGTCCATTAATTTGCTTTGTGAAATGTAAGAGTTTTGCTAGTCTTTCTGCTTTTCAGTACATTGCTTTGAAAGATTATGTTTGAACTTTTCAAAGATGAATTACTGTGTGAAAAATAGTGTATTAATAACAATAACAAATGTGAGTAAACACTGAATTTGAAAAGAAAGTCAACAGTGCATTACTGAACAAAAACTCTAGCCTTACGCGCTTACATCCACAAATCAGTCTTGTCGGCGAGAAAGCCGGTGTACGTTTTCAACACGTTTTCACGGCTGTAATTGTTAAGAAAGCACGCAGCGTGTGACATTATCTGCAATATCTACTGTATGTCCATCCACATCCACTCTCTACCGAGGGTGTTTTCTAATAGCCGTGTCTCTGGCGACTCAGCAACAGCGGACAGAATTGGAAACGAGGCAGATTGCGCGCTAAACGCTGCAGACGTACGTTAGAGGTACTATTTACTTGTAATAGGTGTCCGGTCCACTTGCATGTGCTCTCGCTGCTTCTTGTCACAGCATCGCTTTTCTTTCGTCTCAAGTATCGATTAGGCTTTTTACTAATGTCGTCTTGCTGACTTGGATGGTGTTTAGATTTCTTATGCGCGATGCGCGTTTTGGCGCGGTTACCAATAACTGCTGAAGTAGGATCGACAACATAGAAATATAAAAAACAGATCGGCAACAAGTGCTGGAAGTTTGTGATGCGCAGATTTGAGTGTTCAAGAATAAAGCTCCTAAACTTTTGAACACACAGCGTTCTTGAATTTCTCAATGTAATAAAATTTACTCCAAAACCGTACTGAAAACTTCGTGAAATTCGAATACAGAAGAAAAAATGTCGAAGCTATCAGAATTTCCGTCGAAAATATTGAATGTGAATCTTCAAGACATCAGTGCAATAACAATAGTTTCAGGAGCACCTCTCCGATAGACAACGAGATGAGCGCTGCGTGCGCGCCGAGAAAGTGCAGCAGCAATTAAATTGGGCGGCATCACAGTGCCGTAGAACTCGTAGTCCGCAGCACACTTAGCACGGAAAGCGGAACTGATTATTACGTCACACGCTACAACATCTGCTCAGATGAGGCAAGGTTGCAAAACACTGCCTGCTTATTTCACTCGACTAGGGGGTAGTATACTTTGATAAAGTTATTAATGGGTTGATAAAGTTGATAGTCCAAAATCTAATGGTGCGATAGAGTTTACAGAAGTAATAGGAACAGTTGCCAATGGTAAGATATCTCCACTTCCCTCCTTATCAAGCAGGAGACAGAACAGAGCTAGGCCAATAGGCACCAAGGGACATATACACCTGGGTTAAGTCCAGTTGCCAAGCACCACGGACTGATAATGATAAGATATGTCAAAGTTTCTAAACTCAAGAGGTCAGGTCAAGATGGAATCCCATTGATCTCATGAAGAAAGAACACCCGTCTCGCCAAGAAGCACCGCGTTACAGTTCCAGGGTTGGGGAGGTCAAATAGGCAGGCGCTCCTCGTAAAATACTGGTATTCAGCTGAATCCTTAATCATTTCAAACTATTTTTGAACAGTCTGAATGCAAGTAGAGCCCGACCCCACCATCACCAAGTCAGCAGCTAAGTAACAATAAGGGAATAGCAAGTGATTCGAGCAAGTGGGTCGACTGGCGACGCCCAACTATCTCGGATACACTGATCAACACGACAGTTTTGAGTCGATAACGTTTCTCTGACATTTATGAGGCTTTTGTTGCAGTAACGACTAGATGTAAGAAGACTCGCCGCGCGGTCGGCTGTCTTTGAGGGGTCGAGACATTAAAAATGCCGAGAATGTTGTATGGTGAACGCGTAGAACGTTCGGGCAACCCTTATCTTTACCATTGAAATCTATGGTAAACCTTCATCATCCCTCTCTAACTGACAAACGAGAAACCCAATCAAAAACTTCCAAGACGAATAAAAAGTGACCTTTGCAAACTGAACACGATATCAATGTAAACGTAGAATCCCATCAATCCGCGCTAAATTAACCAATCACGTGACTGCCAGGCTGACATAACAGCTGAAGGCCTGCCCGTCTCCCGATGACATAACGCTTACCACCGGCGCCGCCCGCCGCTGACACTTTGATCCCGCTGACAGCCGTGACACAGCTTTCAATCACAACGCGAGTAATGAACCAGCGCTGACCGATTCGCGACTGTCAACCCAATGGAGTCAGAGGAAGCGAGCGATTGAGAAATTGGCGAGAAATTAAATGTAGGGCTTGAGTTTTCGTACCCGGCATAAATAGAACTGGCATAATAGCTCGAAGCTAGATACAATAAAAAGTTAGGCTCTAGTAAAAGCAAATAGACAGACTGAAAGCTATACTAGTGAAGAAGTACAAAACTGAAGACAGATATCTTGATAAAGAAATAACTTAGTTTGTTTATAATAATTGTATAATATTCAATGTAAATGAATGGAGAAATGTTATGTGTAAAGGAACTACAGCAGTTCAAGCAACTATATATGGTCGAGTCATTAATAAAGCGGAACTAAGCAATGGAGTAACATTTGACGACATTGCTAGGCGCCTTATCGCGACGATTTCCAATCTAAAACAGTAATGTAATACACAGGCTATCGTGGGACGTGCGCGTGCGTCTGCAGTAGTTATGCCAACAAGAGAGAGTGGTACTAGGCTACCATAGATGAAGAGGGAGAAAAGGTATGCTCTATACTGATACGAACCATTGTTCTACCACTGATGCTCTTTATTGCAGTTGTTACATCTACATCAGATGCAGAAGTTCCTGAATCGACACTCTAATCAATGTGAAACGGTATGTAGGTATCTAGCTATACCTGCTATACCCGGGGAGCCTGGGAATTTTCCTCGGTGAAAGAATAAAATGAAATAAAAAGTTTTCAAATTAGCTTTCAGAAACTTTTACGGTGTGACGGAAAATAAAGAGAGGGAAATTCAGAGGCATTAGAGGGAGCAGGGACGCAATATGTAAATGAGGCTCCGAACGAAATAGCTCTTCTGTACCTTTTTATTGTATGGTAAGTGGCAGTAATCCCTCAGACTTGGTCGGAGCGTCGCTTGAGCGCCCAAAATGGCGCGGACGCCCATTGCGGCAGCGATAAGCGGATAAACTCAGCATTACCGTATTCAGGGCGCGCGTAGAAAGCTGCCCAATACAGCGCGCATTAGAATAGGACTCTCCACTCTACTGACAAAGGTTCACAGTACCGGCGAACTATTCGCGTTCGGTTCCGTAATAAGATCCAATTCCGCTCCCAATAGGCGCAGTGCGGAGCTAGGTGAGTTACGTAAGCGTCCTTTTTAAGTTTAATTGCAGTAAATGCAGTCGTTTGTCGCAAATTGTGGAAGTTGTCGCAGTGTGCTGGCCCCATTCCCACCGTGTGTTGTGGTGGACCCGCGCTGAACTGAACCAGCCTGTAGTTTTGTTCGACTAGCCGTAAAGGAATGGTTTATGACTTTACAACAGTTATGTATGGATGTAGGTGAGTGTAAATGGATGGTCTGTTTGAACCACATTTGTACCACACTAAATCATAATAAAAGAAATATAATAACTTAGATCATAGGAGCGATACAATAGAGTCCAGTATAAAAACGCAGAAACCCGTTATCGTAATTAGAATTTGGCGCTTACTGCCGATTATAATTATGCAAACTAATAATATATTGATTGAATAATCAAATCTAAATCAGCCTGGATACCGTTTCGACTTTTGACCCTTTCGACTTCGTTCTTGATCTATCAATTCCAAATCACTTCACCGATTATGAGTCACTACAGTTCACTACTCTCGATCTACGGTAGTATTGTTCTATTGTCAGGTAAACAGTGTAGCAGCACGATTATCTAACATTTCTGAACGGTGGCGAGGTCGCATTCCGTGAAGGGCTCTGCTGGCCTCGGCGGACCATAGCGAGATAGTAAGCGTGGTACTCTGGTACCCGTAGCCGCTACCGTGGCACGCGCCGCGCGCCGCTCATTAGGTAATTGATTACGATTAGACCTTACTTTAAGTTAAACTGTGTGACCTTTCATCTAATAGTTCCATTGTTTCTTTAATATTAAGGGCATATGAGTGTTGACTGTTAAGGTAATGGATTGAATAAGAATAGTGAGCGAACAAGATTATGAAAATCTGATTACCAGGAATCCAGAAGCATCAAAAGGTGACATAATAGTTTAAAGTTCCTTTGAGCAATACATTAAATATCTCATGGATTCTGCTTTCTAATATGCAATCTTAATTTTGTCACAATCATCCTTGGTCTGAGAGTGAATGCTGAACATTCACACCGCATTCTTGTAAACACAGTTATTAACAAGATTCTGTAGTTACAGCTCTTAGCTATTTCTTGGGTCTGTATTTAACTCCTCTCTCAATTGCCCCATATTCTCCTCTACGCTATTTTCTCCTCAAGTGGGGCAATATAGCTCGGAACACCACTTTCCCGCAGTCGGCACTGTGTCTAATGTGTAATGGCTCACTGGGGTAAAACTTCTTACAATTATATCAACACCTCGCGTGAAGAAAATGGATTAATTAATCGTCCCTGTTCTGAATTAAATAAATATTGTTGTAATTAAGTGGTACTTACCAATCACTTATTGCTTATAACTTTCTCATCCTACATTCAATGGTGAACTGTAACAAAAAAAAATAATTTTAAAATTATTTACTTTAAGGGCTTCAGATGAAAATGACAATTAAAATGTTATGATTTGATAACACAAGGATTGCTTTATACTGAAAAATTATTTGGATAACAACGCTATCCAGAAAGCCAACGCTATCTACCAGGGAAGCATGAATTTATGGAGCCCCTCGGATATTGATGATCTATTTCGAATCAGAGCAACCCGTGTTCCGGGGCGGGTGACCCACGCCGGGCGCGGCACCGCAACGTAAATCAAACCGGAGCCGCGGCTTTCTCCGGTCAATGCCTGCTGCCCTGTGCCTGCAGATATTCACTAACCACTAATACTAAAACCACTACCGATATCGTTTACATTGATTCGATAGTACTCACGACCATACTCTACAGACAACATTGCAAAAGTCCTGCATAGTTGCACACAACGACAGTGTCTTTTGCATGCCTTCTCTAAGTTACGATTGATTAAGTAAACATAATGAGAGTCAAGGTTTCTTGGCACTTGACATAATTATCCGACACCTCTTAAGATAATTATTAAACAAATGCTAAGTTCTGTATGCATTAATGCATCGATAGCAGTTTATTCTAAAGTTCTTACGTCAACCTGCGCAAATAGCACTGCTGTTGCGAATTTTAATAATTGAATAAGTTGGCTCTTGCCAATTCCCATTAAAATAAAGTACCTATTGAATAAATATTACAAGTGTTATTATTTAGGCATGTCTAAGTTCACCAACACCACCCAAAAACTTTAAAATACAATACCTACACAAATACGAATACACACGCGGATATGCCGGAAAATTCCTACCAGGATTCCCTTGCAGTCGGGTAAAAAACCTAATCAAGGAAACTCTTCAGTCTACTGCATTCCTGGTACACAAGCATTAATTTCCTCAAATCGACCTAACCTAATATATACCTTCCTAGTGTATAGCTAACTTCCTCACACGACCACGAGACAGGCCCGAACGGGAAACAGACAGGACTATGGAAATGTTTATAGCAATCGGAAAACTCGAGAGTGTTAGATAACGAGTGGATTGCTTGCTATTACGACAGCTTCCGATCTCATTTATTGAAGTAGATACTTATTTATTCATCCGATGACCGATTTGTTTCCATCATTTTATTTAGCAATGTTTTTCTGCAATTTCTTACAAAAGAATATGAAAATATTACTCAATTTCTAGAAGAATCATAATGTCAACAAATTAATAGTAATTAATTAGATGATAATCAGAAGACAGGACATTTATCTGGTTATTCAATTTCTATTTTGAGCTAAATTAAGCAATTTGCTATCATAAATAATTATTTATTTATGCAGATGTTTGCACACCGACCGGAAATCTTTCCCTAATCGTGTTGCTCTGTGTCCTTTTGGCAATCAATTAGGTATTATATAATTAGTTACCTAACTAATTAGTATTCGCATAAGCAGGTCTAATGTATTCTTACGTTAGGTGTTGCGAGGTAAACATAATCTTAATAAAATGTAATATTATTATGAAAGAAGAAAATAAGTTGTTAGGGAGGTACAGTGAGCATCAAAATTGGAGCAATACTAAATAAATGTTTCCGAAATTCGGAACTAAATATTAAAACGCGCTCATAAATATGTCAAAGCAACTACAAATAACTTGTGAAATTTAAAAAAAACTTGGTAGCAATTTTATTGTAAGTACTTTTTAAAGTTTACTTTCAACGTATTTTCACTAAACGATAAAAGCAACACTAATGTGCTTACTCAATACTTCAACAGAATTTATAAAACGGCGAAATTCCCATTAAATCAAAAAGGCAATTTTTCAGTAAAAATCCTTTAGTTCAGCTTTCTAACATTGAAACTTTCTTCTCAACACCTGTACGTACTCGTAATAAAACATTCGAGTTATTAGCGACTACATAATACTATTTCTACCACATAAAATCGACTTTAATATGAATGTTCAAACAAAGATTTGCATAGTGATTGGTCGGAAGCTGTGACAGACGCCGAGTGACCCGGCGCGCGCGCAGCTGACTAATAACTAAACAAACACGCACCGTGTCCGCTGTCGCACGATACGATAATGTTTGTTCTGTTCCGAAGAGCCACTCTGTACGCACGGCTATGGCGGAGTGTTTGACATTTCATTAATGTCAGAGGAATAATTGATTGCAGTTGGTTTACCGTAAATGAGTTTTGGAGTTGATGATACCTACAGCTTTTGCTAATTTGATGGAATTTTGCTGACACTGTCTGAAATAAGCATAACTAAAAGAAGGCATTATTTAGAATAAGTCAGCAATTAGGAATATTTGTTTAATGAATGACTTAAAAAAATCTGTACCTGTTTACTATTGACGGTGAGCTTATAAAGTCGTAAAGGTCGTTTAAATCGGAACGGTTTCACTTCGAATACGGAACGCCAACAACTTATACATAGCCTGACTCTACGTTGCTTATCACGTAAACACCCGAAAACAACAGTTCGATCTTACTTTAATTGCGATCGAGCACAAAAGGCACAGTTATCTCAATCGGTTGCAATGGACACCGGTACAATCGCCGGCAGCGGTGCTCGCCTTGACCGTGACGGCGCGCGCCGAGAGTGAAACCGTTGTACAGTCGCGACCACTGCCGACACGCACCGCGCTGTACCGTTTCACCGGCCGATAGACTTTGTTGTGCTTTAGCTATAAAGATAGTATTGCACCATTTGTACCTGGTTTAGTCATGCGAAACTGAAGCGATTGCGCACGAATGAATGAAGAAGCTTAATATTTGGTACACCGTAATTTCCGCACAAATCATTCAAAAGCTAGGACGTCGTCCATTTAAGGATCCTTACAGCGGAGATTCACAATCGAAAACTGATCTTGGTAACTGTTACTTCCCATAACAGTTCCGTTACAAGTCTAAGGTCACCCAAAAAAAGCTAAATATCGTCTTGAAACACTGCCCCAGTCGCATATGCTGTCCATTAAAACCTTGCAATCACAGATGGTCATTAAAACCATGTTACTTGCTTCAAGTCACTCGCAATTTCGCAACATGCATATGGGCCCGTGCGCACCACAGAACACAGTCATAGCGTTTAATAAGTCTCCCCGTGATCATGACCAGCAGATTTACACGCCGTGCTAATTGCAGACGACTCCAATTAGCATACATCACGCGGCCGCTGGAGATTACATCGGGACATTCAATTACAATAATAAAAGTTGGGAAGACAAATGAAGACTAGTATTTAACATAAGAACAAAAGAGTCATCGAACGAGTTACGACGAGCTATGTAATCGCCTGTAGACGGCGGAAATTGAGAGAAATGTGGTTGTTCATGCCTGAATATAAGGTCGCCTACGTTTATAGGAGGATGTAGAAGATGGCTATAAGAATACGTTGCAAAAAAATGTGTATATCGTAGACGAGAAGACAAAATTATTCCCTCGAGTGCTAAAACTATTGCATCCACAATCCCCCATCAGATTTATAGAGGCATAAAATTGTAAATGAGGTGTTAAGTTTTCTAACTAAGCTATATTCTATATGTGTTCTACGTACTCCGTCAATAGTGCAACAGGTGGGTTTCCATATCATAGTCACCTACCTAACTGAAATTATAATATCGAGCTTCATGGAGCGAGCATATTTAATTTAAATTCCACTAAAACGAGCTAGTACAGGCGAAGACTCAAATTATTGGAAACTACTATGTATACTAAATTGGATTGCTTACAATGGGTTTTCTTAACACTTTTTGTTAAGCTAGGATTTAGCCTTACGTGGTCTATTGTACCACAGCCCAATCATTCTGATTACATCTTATTTACAGACAACGGTACGCTATGAATCTACGAGCAAAGTCTTCCATTTGGCAGAGTCACATAATGCGTGTCGCGCTTTGTATGCGTGGCCATTGAACGCGAAATGCCCATACATTACCATACGAGGCATATTAATGCCGCATTGAATACAATGTATTTACTACTTACTACATTGTTGTGCCGTAGCAACGACCTCGTTTAACACTTGCGGCCAAACAAATAAATAGTTAAACAAGTTTGTCTACGACTGTTCCTTTGTACTAAATAAATGTTATTTGTTAAATTGTTACGAGTTTGATGAATTATATTATTGAGGTTTTGGTTGTGTTTTGCAAGAAAAGTACTACTGATTTGTCTGATTAGTGATGAGATTTTGTATAAAAAGAGTTTTGGCCCCTTACGAACAAAAAATTGTAGATTATAACAAAAGATATCATGATGATAAACCTTTAATGAGACTTTTAGGATTTATTTAATCATAACATAATTCAAAGTCCCATGGCATGGGGGACACCTAAAAGTTGTATCCCCGGCTGACTGGACCTCGTAAGTTCGCAAGTTTCCCACATAATTAAACTTCCTATATCTTTGCGAGAGCATGGAATAATAAAGTATGTGCCAACTTACATAACCGTCAGTAATTTTGTAAAGAAACCACATCACTTGACCCTCAAGGTCCACAGACTATAGAACTGCATAATCTTGACGTATGTTAAGAAGTTTTCACTTTCCCCGCACGTGCCGCGATGACTAGGATTTTATAAGCATACAATTACCATTATTGATGTAATGATCACAATGTGCACATATCATACCAGCTTACTACATAGTCTTGATCTCTAAAAGAAATGTTTTAGTTAGCGTCACATTCAGATTGCCAGCTTAAATCAAATTCATTGCCAAAAAAACTGGTATACAGTTTTTTTTCCCAACGAGCCAATTCTAACAATTCTTAAGGAAAATCAATTAAACATCTAACACTTAGCATTATGAATAAAACACAAGGACAATCTCAGGAAAAACATAAGGAAAGTGACTTTCTAGCAAACCACTATCCACGATTTCATTTTATCCTGTTCGTTGAAATAAAAGACCTTCAATTTGTCATATTCTCACATTGCCAGAGTAACTAAAGAAAATGTTTTGTTTATTATTCTTGGCGATCGCCGGTGGTTAGCAATCATTGTTATGAATTCTATGAAGTCATGTGCTCCTAGTAAACAAAAATAACAAACACATCAGGCTGCGCTCGGGCTTTGAGTAAACAGAAACACGAACAGCACAATCTAAGTAATCTGAAAGTCGTGATTTTAATCCTTTTTCATAACTTGCATATTTTTAAGGTCCAACCTTTGCATGTCTTAAAACACTGCGACATAGCAATTATCGTTCTGTAAATTCTTATTTCGTGCTGTGATCCAGTTAAGCTGCGCTTGCGCTTGATAATGTCACTGGCGTCAAGGGCGTCGCCCCCCGCACTAATAATGTTAATTAATATCTTAAATACTTGTATAGCGCCATATTGGAAGCCGTTGCGAAAGTCTTGGAAACGAGAATGTGCTAAATGGACAGTTGTTCTTAGCAATCACGTAAAAAATAAATAAAATTGTCGACATAATTGACGAAATAATTTATGGAGCATAAGAATTAATTGTGACATTTTAAACTTTCCAAATTATTGCAAATATGTGTAAAGCCATTGACTTTGTGTTAATATTTTTTTTTACGATAAGCAAAAAAGCGGTTTTTTAGGATTTGTTGTTTGTATTTTTACCGTGGTTTGGATCTTTGAACAGAACAGAATATTTTAAAGACTCTTTTTTTCGGTAATTATTCTTTATAAAAATCTGTCACAATCAATAGCTTTTGTCGCTCACTGTACTTACTACCTGTGTCAAAATAGTGATACTTTCGGGAACTTTTTGCAATTATTCTTTATAAGGATTAAAAATAATCACTAAGAAAAACTGTCAGAAAAAGTTACAGTTGATACATACCTACCATTAAATATATATTTTTTGCCAATTTTTGGTTCATAGATTACGATACAAATTATAAGATATTGCGATAAACCATATCGAATTACCGCAGAATCAGATCCGTAAAAATAAGAAAGGTAAGGGCTCATTTCACATTATGGACTAGTGTTTTACGCACGTACTAGCACATAATCCATTCTATTTATTTATGTAGGTAATTTACGTAATCGCCAAGAAAGTGAAAATCGCAGCGAAAGTGAATGATACGGCTTGTCACACAGTTCGGTCACATTCAAACATTGATAGCACATTCAATGAATTGCAGCATGTTTTTGTTTTAAAAGCCAAGCCAAATGTTATTGCAAGAAATATGGTACAATATACTGAGTCAGTAAGTCTGGTTAAATACAATATCGATTAATGTTAAGAGGAAATGCTGGCGGCGAGACTTTGTATGAAAAAAGTGATAATTCGGGGTTTGGCTCTCGACTGTTTTCTTCTCCAATATTGGATCGATATAAGAGATATTTCACAAACTGAATAAGAAGGATGTATACTGTGACTATGTTTTCCTTTGTGATGATTTATTAACCGTATAAGCACTAGAACTCTCACAAAATGCTCAAAATTGCCTGATAAATCGCTGTCAACAGAGCCCTAGTTTACAAATTTGGCAACTATTAATAAAAAAAGGAAAACATAGAGACACAGTAAATAATAATCCTAAATATTCAGTTTGTGAAATATCTCTTATATCGGTCTAATGTTGTAGGAGAAAACAGTCGAGAGCCAAACCTCGAATTATGACTTTTTACATACAAAGTCTCGCCGCCAGCATTCTCCCTTTTCCAACATCAAAGAAGGACTTACGATAAAAGAAATAAAGTGCTGCGCATTACCGGTACAATCCACTGTCCGATGAGGAAATCCTAACATTTCACGTTTCACTACAACTGCTTGCAATTAAATTTAACCTAAAAAAGTCAGGAAGCACCGAAATAACGCGTCAAATATGTAACGCGCTGGAAACCGCTGAAACGTTTACATAACTGAATATGTATAGAATTACTTATACATACACATATGCATGTTATGTGTTCTATGAGTTTACGTTCTTCTACTGCATGGTACCAGGGCCTCATGACCAGTGAGGTAGTTATCTTTTCAGCAAAATGTATGAAAATTTTCTTCTTCCGATACATGCGTTACTCTCATTGTGATCGATTTTCCGTGTTTATCTTTGAATGTATGGAAAATTATGATAATGATGAGGAAACGAACCGAGAAACTTCAAAGCTCACGTTAGTTACAATTTTTGCAACATTAATATCATTCTCCGAGAAAAATTTTGAGAATACTTCCTTTCCGTGAAGGAAAAAATAAATTTGCTTCGGTTTCTAGTCTATGAATTAGCTTATTATGTATATTATCTCAAAGTATACCTGAGTTATAAGCAGGCTGTGTTAGAAACTCCGACACTAGGGTGTGTGGGGTCGTTAGACCTTACTGCCCACACGATAAGAAGAAGAAGCAGGCTGACTTAGAGGTCCTTCATAACTCGAACGGCCTATTTAAAAGGTTTATTAGGTACCTATGTAATTATTCTTTGTGTTATAATTAATACAGTTACGTTATACCAGGCAACCATACGATAACCACGGGTTGTAATCAGCGCCCAGTACCTTATTAATGAGCGAGCTCAGCGGACTGATCCACCGTGACGTGAGTTATGCTAACCCAGTGTTCTGGTACGAAGCAGGATTTTATGGGCATTTTATTAATTTATTTACTACTGGAAATAGGCCTCTTACGGAGTTTTATTACGAAATTAGACGAGTAACTGCTGTGTTAATTAACCGAGTTTATCTTAAAGCAAATCGATATTATACCGACCAGCAACGATTGGGGAATCCACTTGAAAAAAAACAACTCTTTGGTTTCGAGCAAGGCAAGGATACGCGAATCTGAAATATGAGTGGATTCCCGGCTGGAGGTACCCCATAGAAAATCTTCTGTCTGGAACTTTTACGTAGATTTCTAGGTCATTATTTTATCAGCCAATAAGAAAATTTTCTTGATAATGGTATTACACATGCAGCTGATGCGGCTAGCTTACGGTACCTTCAGTGAGATGTGCGTAACTTGCTGCCTTTCCCGGCTAATTGTGTGCGATAATTGATATTAACGCCTGCTAATCACCGCTGCAGTTTTTGTAATTAATTATGCAAAGAATCGTACGGTCGACGCGCGTCCGTAAACTAAATTAGCTCTGTCACTAATTAATGAGTCAATAATTAGTTAATTACCTATTTTACATAATAAATGGGTTAGTAATCAATAACTCATTTATTTCTTAACAGTTTAATTGATTACTTGTCAATGTTAGTAATTATTAGTCAATTGAAATACATAATGATTTAATGCCAATTCTAATTTTGATGTAACAATTTTGTGCTAAATAAATCTTACTTTAATTGCTGAGCTTACGAGTTAGATAAGACGGAAAATGTGCGTTTAACGTTTATATTGGTACGCTAAACGCTCTACTTAAGATAATTCCTTAACTCCATTTAAAATCTCTAAAGAATCTGCCAGACTTTATCCGAAGAATTCTCCAATTAAAATATCTAAGTAACAATTTTATTATGCGGTGGTTACTCAACGCGGCGCGGAGGCATCACGTCATGATCGACTGCTTTCTTCTCGTTACTCTGCCGAACTTCATGCTCTATGGCCACAATTTCTACGTCTGCGCGCGTTCTAAGTTTTTGTTTAATGTTTATAAACAAAGGTGGCGACAGAGAAATTTCACTGAAATTATCTGGTTATGTTCGACGCGGCGACCAGAAGCAAATAGAGCATGGAAATTATTTACATTCAAAACTATAACGATGTTTCATTTCGGTTCCATCACGGAACAATTTCCCTTTTTAAGCGGCGCTTCTTTGCATAATTTTCTATCTACCTCTTTGGATACTATTTGGGTTTAATTGTTTTTATGTTTGTCAAAGTTAATCTCTGGTTAATAAGTATCTACAGTTTTAGTTTTCATAAAAATCGGACCTGAGACTCCTATTGAGTATTTTTCGGTATTCCTCAGTTTCGAATTTGGTTTTCCACGCCCACTTAGGAAAATCACTAGCTGTTTATGAAACAAATAAAGAAAAGCTCAGAGCTTTTCTTTATCTATACTTAGTTATTTTAATATACAAGCTAAGACCAATAGGAGCGGAGCAGACGAAGTTGCGCGGGACAACTAGTTTGTTTCATAAACAGCTAAGTACGAAATAAAACTTCTGATAAAATCTGGAAAGTCAAGAATTCTTTTAAACAGTTTCCTAAAACGGGAAAAGATACCTAATATCATTTCAACTTCCTATTATTGCATCTGTAAAACGAACAAAAGGACGACAGTTACACCCCGTGGGAATAAATTATACAAAACAACAATACAATAACGTCGTATGGGCACTTAATTAGTCTCACGGACAGTTTGGAGCAAGTTGACCGGTGCCGACCCCGCCTAACCGAGCGTGGTCTAGTATCAGTCGAACATCGAATCATCGTCATGAATCAAGTTAGTACCCGATACGCGTGGCGAATGATACTGCCTGAGAAACAATGTGGTGAAGCTGTATGGAGGTGATGTGGCGATGAGGTCACGACAGGGCTGCGTCCTGTTGCGGAATTTGTTCGAAAGAGTCACCACGGCTGTGGAACGCAAAGGGCAATAGGAGGAACACGGCACGGATGGGTTTTAGTCAGTAAGAGTCTGACACTGCCTTCCGCTCCGCCCCGAGCGGGGAGTCCCCTCCCCGCTCGGGGCGGAGCGGAAGGCAGTGTCACGATTTCCCAGCCAAAAAAAAAATGGGCTACCTCGTGATCTTGTACAGGGTTACTTTTCAATGACCAGTCAATTCTGTTGCCAACCAAAAAGAAAAAAGAAGAAACAGTTGTTCCGTACGGTACATTTTCGTTCGCATAACTTGGCAAAATGTAGGGTCGAGTTATTTTTTGCATAAGTCGTTTATTTCATTGATACCTGGTAAGGAATTGATTCATGCCTAGAATTAAAGTACCTACCTAACCCGTAGATTGATGAAAGTGTTACTTAACTACTTTCATATTTTCAGCCACTACAGACTATGAAATCCTTTAGGTACTACTAAAACTGAATTTGTATGCTCACTATGTACTTATTTGGTTTCGCAACATTCAGATTTTTTACTCTTCAATGCAATTACATTCATTTTCGATCATAAATCAATTAAAACACAATGTTGTTATAATCTAAGTGTTGTTATCAATTTCTCTTAATTACCACCTCAATCCTAAGGTGTAATTTTACGTAAACCTGTGAGTGTGATCCAGCAAACTGGTATCCAACACCTCACTTCTTGGCAGCCCCTTTATTCGAGCGGAAGGCAGTGTCAGAGCCTACTTACTAAAACCCACCCGTGTTCCTCCTAATGCCCTTTATGTTCCAGGGCCGCGGTGACTCTTTCGAACAACTCCGCAACCCTAGCAACATCTCCCCTGTTGGCAGCCCTGCTGGCCGCGTTTAGCTGCAGCCTCGTTACCTCTCCAATGGTCTCGCTATCACACAATCGATGCGATCCGATCCATCAGCCTGTCCATTCGCGCGATATTCTCGTCGGTCGCGTTCACGTTGAGAAATGTTAATTAACCTTAATGTGCCTGTGTCGTGTGGGTGTTGCACATTAACTAAAATATTAGTGATAGGTGTTGCTTTACAAACGGCATTACAATGTTTGGAAATCGATTGATATTGATTTGAACAGTTCGTTAGCGGCGCGGTGCGCGGCCGCCCTTCATGTTGTTCGTTTTTGTGGTCGGATCATTCTCACTTGGCAATTAATTGATGTCCATTTACTAAAATTAATTATTGTTGTTTGTTTTGAATGTCGTCCAATCTATCTACGATTTATTTTTGTAATTATGTAGAGTAGAGATAAAAAGGAGTATTATTTAAGGGGCATTTGCGTCTTCAACATTGCTATTATCATCGTGTTTATGTTATGATAAGTTTTATCTTTGTATTTGTATTCGGAAGAGGTGTATTAAAAGATGCACGAGACAAGACACGTTTTACCGCATCGCGGTACATCTTATTTGTTTATGGATTTAGAAAAGAACATATTACTTAACAACTTAAAAAAAGGTTAAACAATGTGTAGGTCTGTGGTATAAGAATTTAAAATAATGCCAATAATGATAGCATTGTTCTTGTTCAATACTTAACAGTGATTGGAACAACCGCTTGTGATAATAATACAATGCAGTGGACACAACAGTTTAATTATTTCTGAGGAACAACTCGCTCCCAATCCGGTTCGACTGCTCTCACAAGTTACAAGCGACTTATTTGTGGCTGTACGAGTATGTGCCATTGCTTGCATTGATTTTTTATAGAGCCAACGTGGAGCCAGCGATCCCAAGACATAACCAAAAGTTTACATTTGCATTAATAATATGCACTTGATATGGAACTTGTTGATATCATGAAAATATTACTATGCAACACGGATGCACAAAATTATTCAAATGCAGCAAGTACCAGGCGGTCAGAAACATCAGAAGCCATCTCTTCGCGAATGCATCACTGCAACTTTCTTCCTTCTCAAAATAATTAACCTGACTCATTAGTCTCTAGATTATCTCATATTATTATCTTCGATGTTATACTCTCCTAATAGCACGATTGTGAAGACAGTCCATAAATAAGTGTTAATTAATGTTGTTCTTCTATTATTCAATAATTTATGGCGTGTCAATTAATAAGTTGTTATAAAAATAAATCACGGAGGTGTCAAAGTAAATGCTTTTTTAATGTTCAGCGATATCCATTATTGAGAAATAGTTGAGATAGCTTTGATGGACGTCTTCATCTTGTAAAATATCAACATCATCTGGGAATGAAGTAACTACTAATGTAAGTTAAATGCTTGGAGTTACGTAAGTGGACTAAGAACGACGGTATTACTCTTCAAGACATTTGAAACGTCGTTAATACAAAACCGTGCGTTGTGACTCAATGGCTGTAACGCGAGTGCTGCTTGTTTAATACATTTCGACAGTAAATCTATCAGTTTTATCGGCGGCCATTGTTTCCATATATTATTTACTGCCGCGACTTGAGCCGCGAGCACGCTCAGCGCCGACCTTCAAAACTTAACATACAATACAATCAACATTTCTCCCAGAGCGCCTTGGCTTAGCATAAGCTCCCTTATTTTATAAACAGCTACTTATACAGCCAAGGTAAATCCTTAAACAAGGCAAGTATTCATAACGTCACGATCCAGACTTACTTCTTCCGTTACTGCGATCCTGGTGAGACAGACCAAATTTTTAAGCGGTTTTCTGGCGATTCTTTCTAAATTCTCAATGACAATTAAGAAAAGTTAAACTCCATAAACTGTAAACAGGAATGACAAAATCATGTCAACTCCGTGCCAGTTCAGTTCTAATATGCCGTTTATCTTATCACCAAGATCTCGGCTCATTATGCTAACCGGCGGCGTTAAGCGTGGCAGGAGGTTTATTGTTATTAACTCCGCATATCTGCTGTTAACTGCTGATTTATGTAACGTTTTGAGATTTGCTAATATTTTGTCTAGACTCTACCGAGATGTGGCTATGATTCACCATTGAAACAACAAATTATGGAAATCAAGGAGGGTCCGAGTCCGAGTCCAGTGGACGCTAATTTAAATCCAAAGTAAGACTACTACTATGTACTAACTCGAAAGCAAATAGATGTAAAATGAATGAGAATGACGTCGGCGACAGTCCGTCTGACGGCGCAGCAGCATATGACGCAGCTGATGCACAGCTGGCGTCTGCGAGCTTGTGGGAACCGACTGGAACTTCCGCAGGGTACACACTACACATACACACTTGCTTTAGCAGTCCAGACAAAACAAATAGCTAGCGCAAACTGTACAACATTTATAACCATTTATAAGACATCAAATACATAAACAAGAGCAGTGGTGGCCGAGTGGTAACAGCTCCGACTTACGAGTTGTAGGTCGCGGGTTCAAACCCAACCAGGCACATTACTTTGTGTAATTTATTTCATCACCACTGCTCTCAAAACGGTGAAGGAAAACATCGTGAGGAAACCGGCATGTCATAGAACCAAAAATTCGAAGACATTCACCAACCCGCATTGGGCCCGCGTGGTGGATTACGGCCCATTCCCTCTCCTAGAGAGGAGGCCTCAGTCCCAACAGTGGGAACATTATAAGGCCGACTATGTATGTACTATGTAAATACATAAACAAGAAAAGAGATTTTACAGATACTATTTAAGAAAATTAAATAAAGGATCTAAGAGGAATCAGCCGAAGATTGAACAAAAGAATCTGTTCGTGCTTCATAGACTCCACTGATCATATCATGACACTCGAGAAAAAGTTTAAGGCCATTATGATTGTTATGTACAATGGTTGCTCGTGGTGTATATAGCGAGGCAGCTCGCGAATCGTTATCGGCGCGTGCGTCACTGTCCGCCACAACTGACTGAATATTAACTCTGATAACAGTTCTTATCAGCTGCACTCCTAATCTGCTTTCTTATATTGTTGACTGACTCTCGCAGAAAATATTTGCTTAGACTTGTGATGTAACTTTTCTCGGTGGTCAGGCTCCGTGATTCCTCTATCGTAAAACAACACGAGCATTGATTTTCGAGATCTTAAAAAAAGTAATCAAGCCAAAACCCATATCGAATGTCAAAAAGTTAAAAAAGAAAAAGACTTGGTTAATTTTTTGGGTTTTTAGGGTTCCGAACAAAAAACGGAACTCTTATAGGATCACTCGGGTATGATCTGTCTGTCTGTTATTTTAAGAAGTTATTAAAGAAATTAGACGAAAAATGACCATTCCCCCCCCCCTTATCTCCGAATCTACTGAGCCTAAAATTTTGAAAAAAAAATGGAGATAATAGATCTTGACCTATAGATTACAGGAAAATCTATAAGAAGTCGGTACGTCTGTAGTGTTAAATAATGAAATTCGTTCGGAACCCTTTGCACTCAAGTTGGACTCGCACTTGGCCAGGTTTTTTTTAAGAATCTTTATCGCTGATAGTATTTCACTTGAACCATAACTTAGATTTAGATAAGCTATCCGTAACTTGTTTAAACCAACTCAATCACAGTTGAAGTAACGTTGGATTTGCAGCTAACATTATACTTGTTGGACCTACCCTGAGGAGGACTATCTCCAGCAGTAGATCCTGCACTAGGAAACGGTACAGCTGTATCAATAACAGCAGACTAGTTCGTGTTGTCGTCCCACGCTACATTTTCCGGTTCGCGGTCGCTGTTTGAGAACCTGTCTTCCTCACCGGATATATTGGTGAGATTTGAGAATACCAGGATATCATGGATGCGAGCGAATTCGGAAATCACATTTGAATAGACATTTTTATTTTGTAACTCGGAAAAGACCAAAATTTAAGATGTAGAATTGTAGAGTAATAACATCAAGATGATAAAAGGAAAGATCATTGTATTAACCTGTATATTTATAATTTCCCTTCGTTCTCTTAAAATGGGCAAGACCGATTGATACCCAAAAATATGAATTGAACCAATTTTGGGATATTTCTTTAAAAATCATGCGATCCTCGTATGATTGTTCATGTCGTGATCATGTTTATCTTGTGCTGCATCATACTATTATCGTTCAGGTTATTAATTTTGCTATTAATGTATTATGATATCACAGAACGAGTCCGCGTAGTCTATCAACTGTTGCTGTACCTAAATATGTTTCGTATAAATTCTCTTTGATTCTCTGAATGGCGAAGATTAAGAATTTAAGACTGAATTGAAACTCTTCTACAGTTAATTGACTGTTCGTTACTCTACCTTTTGTTTAGCTTTAGCTCCTATTAGAATCTGATCTCCTAGTAGGTAAAAATGATACATTACTAGCACTTCGCCCACGACTTCGTTCGTGCGTGTTTAGCAGGTACTTCACGAAACGAACTTCATCTCCTATAAGTCCTCCCTCTATAAAGGCTAACGTGTAAAGCACTTATTAACAGACTAAAGGTAGGGCAGTTCGCTCAAACCGCGACATTTTTCTTACTTAGAGTATTTTTATACCCGTCATAACTTTTAAACGAAAGGTCCGATTTGCATGATTTACGTATATATAACCAACCTAAATTAAACCAACCAAACCATTTAAATGGATAAGGATTAATATCATGATACCAAAATCACCACTATTCCATTCCACCCGGGTTTTGATCGAATAATTTGAACAAAAAGCGGTTATTGTGACTTAACCATAATAGTTAGAAATATTACCCTCGCGGACTTTTTTTGAGGATATTCATGTCCTCTATAAAACTGTAGTACGTCACTTTGCTCTATTGTCAATAGATTCCGCAGCGTACGCGATATAAGGATTTTTTTGGTATTTTTGTTCACACCTCATCTTGGTCAAACTTCGATTGTGTATATCGAAGTTTTCATACGAAGTCCTAACTTTTTGGAAATATTCTATAGCCTATGTTCATCAGGGATAATGTAGGATTGTAATGGTGAAAGAATTTCTCAAATCGGTCAGTAGTTTCGGAGCCTATTCAAATCAAACAAACAAACAAATCTTTCTTCTTTATAATGTTAGTGTAGATAGTGTCGAAATATATTCAACCCTGGTTCAATTTCCTCTTCGATTAGGCTTGTTTAACTACCGCTCCCTATCTTTAAACTTGATCTCAATCCTACGAACCTTTTAATTTTAATCAGCAATAGAAAACAACTATCAATGTAGGGTATCTAGCTATTAGCTTTACTATGGTTTACTGTTCAGTAGACACTAAAATTAGCGATAGACAACAATAAACAAGATTTGATATCAATCACATTACAATATTATGCAAAGTAGGACCAGGAGGTTATCAAAATTAATGCTCAGAATTTTCCTACGATTATATTGTTCTTAGTGGCATAATGACCGAGTCATATCTAAATAGGTAATACCTACTGGAGAAATTCAAGCGGCTAATGCCTTGAACCCGGTTACATTAATTTTCTACCTGCCTATATGCGAAAAAAGGCTTTTCTTCGCTTTTCGACCTCGTATATGCGAGTTCCTTGAACCTAGTGCACGGTCATTGTGAAAACAATAGAAATAAACTCTAGTTTTAGTCATAAAAATAAAAAACATCCACATTGTTAATATTTACGAACAAAAATACTCACCGTTGATAACTTACGAGGTAAACTTACAGGTGCTAGTCTACGATACAATTCGTTGTACTAAATAAATCTTAGAACACATCACTAACCACAGTACAGCCGTGTTAATTTAAGGCAAGTTCACACTAACATTCTATTTGTGATCATCCCCCGAGAGGATATAAATATTGCAGAGGACGCGGTACGGACGCAGCGGCGGCGCGGCGCGCACTGTGCCCTGTGGCCGCGCCGCTGTGCCGTACCGATAGTACGCGAGTACTCGCCACATCTGGGAAAGTGGCCGCCGATATGCAGGAGCTAGCCAGCAGAAGGTCAAGTTCAGATACAATTTTAAGGCCAGACATTCAGGTTACGACGCAGACTGCATATCAATCGCCGCGCCCTTTATGCTGCCCTGGTCATTTACTTACTACTTTGGTTGTGAAGCATTTAAATTGCCTTCGTTAGTATTGACAACTACATTGGCCTGCTTTACGCCTTCCAAAGTCGTCACGATATCGTGATGGCTTTTAAGTTATAGTTGCACGCAGGTAACTAACTACCGTACAAGTAATACGAATAAATCCGGAGCAAAGTTGGAGTTTCTAGTATCGGCCAATCCTTGTCAACCAGCTTGTCTATCACTACAGTATAAGCGATGTATCTTGAAACATACGACGTGGTAAGAATCTGCTTAGAATATCATAGATTGGCGACCTATACCCATTGATATATAAAAACCCAAGATACACAATCACAATTTAAAATTGTGTCTCATTTGAAATAGTATCGGGTTTTTTTTATTATTAATGCCTATAACCATGAAAATTTTCGTCAATGTGTAAAATAATCTAATAAGATAAAAAACGAAACTCGACTGAGCAACAGAGAAAGTGTTAAAAAATAACTACTTATACATACTTTTTAACTGTACCAAAATTGGTTCCGTTCAACATTTATCGTCCACAGCATCTGCAGCATGTGAAACAATCTCGTTATTCCTCCTCTCACTCGTACCTTTCCCTTTTGCAATAAAAAGAAGAGAGACAAAGCACATCCGCAGCGCGCAAGTCCTCACCCCTAGAGTCGGCAGACGAATTATTGCCAGGTTTGGACAATCAATATGGAGTAATGGCGGGATGAATGGAATCATGGCGGACTAACCGCGCCATAAAAATTTAAAATTATGTGCATTTCATATGGCGGCAGTTTTCGCAGTCACTGTGAATATTTGTGGTGTTTTATTGTAGGAATTTGTTATGCTATTATTTTGTTCTCGTGTCTGTGCGCCATGAAACGTGGTTCTGCCGTCTATAACTATTTTCAAATTGATTGCCTTGCTGTTGCATAAACTCTTTCTTTTTTCAAGGTATCGCCTTGTAGAAATTGCATGAAGGTTAATTCGATTTATACTTTCCCATAAAACCCTTCATTGCCTTGCAGCATTCACAACTATAAATCTTTCAATAATATCCCTCCAACGCTTGCCGCCCTAGTAACACGACATCATCAAACTATCGACCCTCGCTCTCACAAAACAAAATACCAATTTAATGAGACAAGCGTGGGTTACACCCAACTATAATCTTATTAGAGGCATCCCCTAGGAGGTATAAATAGCTGTAAGTTGATAACGAGTGACCCCGGGGCGCATTCGAGTGTTTTCCCACGAAACTGAAGAACGCTAGACATAGTTTTAATCGTTCAAACTTCAAGTGCTCGGTATTTGTTGGAGGAACGATAAATTAGAGCTGTTAATTACTTTATCTGATACTGAACTAGCACTTGCCTATGGTTAGCCTGTTTTGCTATCTTTTCAGTTTCCAGAGTTAAATTTTTGTAACGGTTTAAGAGGTTTGTAACAAATGACATCAGAATCTCCTATTTTCTTTTATAATGCTTGGATATAATGGATATAACCATTTGAAAAACGATCAAAATCTAACGTCTTATAAAGAAAATGCTACCCTAGTGAAGAGCAATCTGAGGCAGCAAAGCAAGAACATGCAACTTTTAATAGAGACTAATGGTAATGCTTAGGTATCTAGCTCATATTAAACAATCTCATCCTATTAAAGTTTGTGTTACTGCGGAGACACTGTTATGAGAGAATGACGGAACAATGTAGTTAATTCTAATTGTCTAAGATTATCTTAATAACGGACGACGACGCGAATGTGAACGCTGCACACGACTCAATGGTCGACAGTGATATCATTTCTACAGATATCGTTATTTTTGAAGAAGTGTGAAACTATCTCTTAACTCATAACACTCATACAAAGGCAAGATACACATAATATTTATGATAATAAAGGAGATGCTGTTACAGGTGCAGGAAAGTTTAGTTTTCATAACACCCGTCTCTAACACACAACACTTGCAGATAAACTGTCAACGTTTCTACTTCTATACTTTATGATCAGTTGGTAACCACAATATTATTATAAATTATAATAGCTAAAACACAATAAGCCAAAGGTAACGACGACGCTGTGGAAACAATTGAAGAATCAGAAAACTACGTACGTAGGTTATAGAAATAAATTGAATCGCGCAGTGAGTGCGAGTGCACATGTGTTGTTAAGTACAATAGCCTGTCTTGACGCACGTGCTATGCAAATACCATCTATCACTTGATTGTGTAAGAATCCACTAACGTCTGAACACAGAAGCAGTGCTTTCTGTTTTGTTAATTAAGAAAATCGACACAATTCCCCATTACACGCAGTGTTATCAAGTGTCTTGGTTTTTCTATCTCGAATTTCTGAACCCAGAATTCCTTGTGGCGAAAGAAGGTAGAAAAAGGGTTAAGCACAACAATTGATTACTGGGCAAATATTTCATAATGTATACTCGTAATGAGAGTATTGACCTAATCGCACAAGTTACAAGTGTTATCTTCCAAGGTACGAAGTACCTACATACATATACTATAGCTACTAGGTATACAACAAGTAGGAACACTGGCGGTGAACACGGGCTTGATTTCCCAGGAGACCTACTGACTGTCTGAATTCGAAGCTATTCTAGTAAATTGATTGTTCTGTAAGGCTGTTGGAATAGATTGAATCTAGATGGAAAACGACCGGAGTGAAAGAATACTGTGCCAGCGATAAAAACAAAACAAACTATAATTTAATACAAAAAACTACATATGACAGGACACTCAGACTGCTAACCACAAACATACTGCTCATCAAGGACTCTTGCACAATTAAGGCGTTAGATGGTAATAACAATTGCTGATCATGTGCGACCATTTAATTAGCGGGCACCACGCGCACATGATATCACAGATATTTCCATAACTCCCGTATTTACTGAGCTAACACACATGTTCCTTGATAACCACGTCGTGGTGAATCACTCGTCAAAAGAAACAATACTGTGGCAACGACATCAAATTGTTGATCAAATACATGACAAAGATACTATTGTCATTAAAATCTGGTAATTAGCATGATAACCGAAGCTTTGAAAAACATGGAAATCATTTTCATAACATATTGACTGAAACGAAAATTATTTAAATATTTTTCTGATGACACATTATGTAGTAACTTAGGCAATCACGTCATTATTTTTGTTTTTCGGTCTTTGCTTGGTTTCTACGTATTTGTGTTTTCGTATGCCGCATGAATTATCCCGAAAACATTTATTTCACGAGTAAGCAAACCCACAACATCTCAAAAACGTCGCAGTACATCAGTCTAAAGTAAAAGCTTAGAGTCAGCGAAGTAGACACGAGGGTGGGACTAGCTCGAGAGATCCTCGACACAGGTGCGACACCTTGGCACGCCGCCAGACACCGCGGCTACAGGAAATAATGCTTCGCAGAATACCTAGACGTACACTAGTATTCGACTAGCCATTCGAAGCTTTTTACATTGTGCTTTATGAATTTATAATAACTTTCAGTTGGTGTAGTGCACCTGCCGCCATTAGTTCCTCCCCAAGTTAAAAGAAGGTTCGATGGGAAATAATATTTAATTAGCTTCATTCATTGTTGGGTATAGTTTTGGTGAAGGTTTACCCCAGGGTGCCATATTGGGTCCTGTTACGTACTGAGTCATTAGCCCTATTCTCAAATACATACTCATACGTAATATTTCATTGGCCCTACGAGCGTGGCAGATGTCGTATAAGTGTTAACTTTTCTACCTGTGACAAACAGGTAGAAAAGTTTTCAGTCAGTTATTAATAGATGAGTATTTTAGTTTCTACGTGGGCGGTGTCACGCGACGTGTTCCGACATATCGGTGACAAAACAAACGAATGTGATTAATATGGTGAAAGCTATCGACGATTCGGTCTCTCTTTAAACACACAAATATTTGTAAATACAGTCTAATGTGAGAACATACTTTCCTTCACAACAAGTGATTTAGCGGGTACATACAAATATTAGTCATCCGAGTATAAGTAAATTTTTAAATAATGATAGATAACAAACAGGTTTTACTATTCAAACAACGATGGTAAACTTTAAGGTTGAGAAACTCAGAACAAGTCATCAAATCTTCTGGGGCTTTGTGACCACAGAACCTCATAAGTTCACCGGAACTATTTATCTACACTATTAGTTTCCTGGGTTATAATCAACATTTTCCATTTCCACGAAAAGCGAGACGGAACTGCGACGATTTGCGCGAAATGTCGTAGCAGGCTTCCAGTCTGCGGTGGAAGTGCAGTCAAAAGCTAATAAAATGCAGGAGGCAGTAAAACCCGGTCCACACGATACTGTACTGTGTACATAGTTGCATAGAGTAAGTCTGTCTAGACATGCGTGAATAGTAGCGTAAATGCGGCATTGCCAATGCACCAACCGCCGCGCTACCGCCGCACTTTCCCGGAATTCCGCAAAGTGCAAGTTTACCAAAACGAACAATGTTTCATTTGATCTGAGGTTTCATGCTATACTTCTCATTATTAATTTGTTTCTAGTTGTTATTTAGCTTCATGAGAAAATCATCATTTCAGCTGGTTAAATGTTGATGTTTCGATGGATTTTCCAAGAAATTCATGTTTATATTATCCTTGAAGCAAGTACATAAACTATTACTTATACCGTTTTTATCAAGACTTAAGTGAAAGACTGACGTGAGGAAAAATGTGCGCTAGTAAAAGTTTTGTAGTCAAACTACTAGGAAACCATACCCGAGCGTCCATCTTTGATCTCACTGATGCATTTGACGTGTTGACTGATGTTTGCGTGTATAAGCTCCGGGTCTCGTACGCCTTATAAATCCGTTTGCTGGCACGTAGTTCTATTTCTGTTGTTATGTTTATCAATTTTTCTAACGCCATATGCGATGCAGTTGCTTTCATGTTACGCACTTGAAAGTAAGTACTGTCTTTTAAGTTTTATGTATGCATGGAGAATAGATCCCTCTCGCCGACAAAGTGGATCGTCGTGAGGACGATAAACAGAAGCCAGTTTTAATATCACTCTTTGTGGAGAAGCTGCCAACATCACCACTGGTATAAGAAGCAAGCGTGTTGAATGTGAGCCTTATTGCTTTGCGCAAGGGATTAGAGGGAGTATTATCGAGTAAGATTCGCTACGGTATGCAATCGTTCAAGAAGATTTTGTAGAATGTTCGAGTTGGTTGATTTTATTTTCTTTGGAATCGATCGGAAATCTTGATAAGATTTTAAGCTGACAGCCGAAGCTTGGAAAGAAACAGAATAATGTTTAGAGTTTCGTGGAAAATGACCAATTGTGTGCATTGTTTGTCTGTTTAGCTGTTTGGTTTCCTGAAGTACAAATTCGGAAGAATGTTTTCAATAGAATAACCAAGCAAGTAAGCTCTTTGACTCACGCTTGCACAGCTGTGGCAGTTCTGTTTTCAGCCTTCATGAGTCCCTGGTATTCGCCTGTCATTATTATTATGTGTAATTTATTCGCTGTACGCCATTGTGAAGTTACTCTATGTTTTTTTCATGTCAAGAGCGAACGTAGCACTTGATCAAACACACATACGTGTACAAGCGTGTATGAGATGGCAGCTAGCTAGTATGAATGGCGGAGGATGTTACCAGAAACAATTGAATTGTTGGGAAAATATTGTGAACGATTAGCGAGGATCTATTGGACATATAAGTAGATCCCTGTTTATACATGTTGAGTGACATTTTTAACTATGGTATAGGGGTAAGGGCCGAATGCTTGATCGTAAAGGTCATTGGACATAATAGGTGATAGGGGTCCGAATTTTGTTCAGCACGATAGCCGGACTACTTATTTCGCTTTCGGCTTATTTCGAAGATACTCTACGAGTAAGTTTACCTCAGCTAAAGTACCCAAACAGTATGTTTTCTCCAGACGTCATAACAAAAGCCGGCGCCCTACAACAAAGATTAGCAAGCATCTTCCTACGTAACCCAGGGGATTACGCCTCGCATACAAAGGGCTGGCTGAGCAATAGCGGCGTGATTGCTATGCGGCGTGGGCGCCTGGTGCGTGCGCGTCCTTACGACGTCGCAGACCTACTGGCCACACATCTACACATACACACGTCACGATATGAGCTTCGGAGTTTAGTGGATGCTTCCGCCAATTGTGTGCTAAGGATGTTCAGAATTTTGAGTAAATTGAGCTCTTAATAAAGCTGTTGTCCTAGTATTATCTCCTTCATCATCCGCTACAATGACAGGCCCAATTTGGTGAATAGTTTCTTTAAGCTAAGAAAATTACGTGAAAAATGTCGATGCACCAATCATTCCTTTTTCGGAATTCTATATAAATGTTCAAGTTGTAGTAGAATCAGAGCGATACGCAGCAATATATCACGTAAAGTGTAACACACAGCTGGATATCAGCACGAGATCCACATTTGAATCAAAATATGGTGAGCAGTGACGTTGCGAGCCATTTACAATCAGAATAAATCAAATAGGCAAAAAAGTGTTACATTATAGATAGTCGCTAATTTATAACACGCTGTAACCATTGAACTCTGTGAAGACGCGAGGGACAGATGGTTTACGAGGCGTCCGGGCACTCTTTCATGTCGTCGACAACATACGACGCTTTTTAATAGCTAAATAACCCCCTCCCCGCCCTCTTGTTCCGCTCACCGCATGTTGCTGCAAGGATTAATGGAGAGCCCTCCGAGCTGCGGAATTAAAAATATTATTTATGAACTCGTCGCGATCAAAAGATGGAATTAAAAACGAATTTCATTCAACTTTTCTTTTTGATGAGTGAAATTGCGCAGTTCAGGAAAAGATTTATTTTACGATAGGGTTTGCATTGATCGTATCCAGCCGATGTAAATCATACAGCAGCATAAGTATCGGGAATATCGGGATAGCTCTGATTTATTCGCAATTTCTGCAGACGTAACCCATAGCTCCCGGCTAGATGGCCACACGCGAGGTTTTATAGTCTCGCTATAAATAAGCGTTAGGGTTCGACCTGTAGGTAAGTACAGCATACCATGCCTCATTGCTCACAGTTTAGCAACAGGAATAAGGGGAGGAATGACCCCTTGAAAGTCGTAAAAGTCAGTCTTGAAGACAGGACTGCAGGAGGTACTTAAATAATTTGCGATAGTTAAATCAACATACAACATGGGCCAAACAGGGACTGTTTTTGAGAGATCCTTGTTGTAAAACGAAAAACACAATTGAATAAAGGAAAAACAAAATAATAGCTTGAAAGCTTCCCCTATTTCAAAGGACCTCTTCATTAAGCGCAGTCTCAATTACCCAGAGCGCATGGTCGTGGCGGTAACAATGCAATAAAATCGTTGAGTGCTGTATTGGATGACGAGGTAATTGCAGCAGGATGCGGGCTGAGCCCCCGAGGGTGCGCTGCGTCCCGTCTGCCGCCCTAGTACTCGCCGGCCACTTCATCGCTCAGCACTTGAAACTTTTGTTTATATTGTGGATATTTTAAAACAGACAATGTAACTTGAGTGTCAGACCGAGTGTACGGTTACCATCTCTTAATGGTTTAGAAAGTAATCTATTTATCACACCCCGTCTGTTCACGGAATTTTCATGGAACTTAATAAACTGTTGAAGATATAAGCTTCCTTCTGTAGTTAGATAATGTTGCGAACATGCAGAACAGTTTCTTAGGTACTAACCTAAAAGTTAAATAAATAAAAACCCACTCCTATAGACATTAGGACTTATAGAATATGAATTTATAATCACAAACGGGTGTCGTGTCGAATTTAATGTCCAAAATCCATAATGAACCGTGTTAATTGTCAAATAATTTTAACTAATGCTCGGGTCGTGGGCGGAAGTGTTCGTGGCCATGTCTATAATCCAGTCACACGATTGTTAAGGAAGGTTTATTCATCAGTCTCTTTGATTTGGTTGTGTTGGTAATGTTCAATGCATCTAGTAAGCCCATCATACAATAGCACAAAGTCTAATATCGTAATACTGTATGTAACCCATGTATCACTTAATAAACGATTTGCTTGATTGATTGATTGACTTTTTTCAATAAATCTATATGTTTTTGCGCACAGTCCTTTATATGTTATCTATGTTAAACGTAGTGGCTTGTACTGTAACCACCTTTAGATTTAATTTAATTTTATATCATGTAATCCTCACAGTACAATTGTTTGTCTTCCCAAATAAATAAAATAAAATGAAATATGTACTTGAAAATTTAATCTCTTCTTTTATACTATTAGCTAATGGAAGACAGCATGGCAATGAGTTGCCAAAAGTCCTGAAAGTAAAACACTTAGTGCCACTGTTCCCTAACAGGCGATTGGGCGAAATAGACCGGTCAATGACTATAATCATGTTTATTTGCAGTTCTGATGCTTGTGACGAGAGATATAGACGAGACTATGTCGTTTCATAACTCTACTGACACCACTACCTGACTACAGCATACCTAATGTTACCGAGGTGACGAACATTTTGTTGCGTTTTTATTGCATGACACTAAAAAATAACTTTTGCTGAATTTACGTGGTATTTCTTGCAGTTTATTCCACTCTGTAGATATGAGGTGATAATATGCGAATAAATTAACGGGTGACATAATGAGGACCAAACAGAGATCGCCATAATTGATAAGATACGGCAAAAAACTGGTTTTGCTTCATGTGCTCCTAATAAGATTTCAATTTACAGACGAGTGAATACGCCATAGATTATAATGAGATTCCAATCTGATTTGTACTTACTTATTCAAAATAGTTTGAATCTTTGAACTAGTATTTAATTTACACTTACCTTGAGTTATGGAGGAAACATGAGTACCTGAGCCCATTTCTGGTGACATAAAAGAAAATAAACCATCATGTGGTTCTATTTGTGTTGCCTTGCGACTAATTCACGGTCCGCCTGCAGCGGGGAGGAAGTCCTCGGCGCGTATAGGTAGTTGCCCCGACAAAAATATCAATATTTGAGCTCTTCTGTCTGCTGCGCTCCTGGTACCACGCGAGCTATAGAAACGCTGGAAGGAGAAGGACCTGAGGTATCTTTAATATTCAGACCTTCATGTAAGTTTCTTTTATCATTTCCTATGGTTGCATAGCCATGCAGTTTTTGTTCGTCTGGGAACACTAAAGCCCTCAGCCAATAGGGATCTTTACTGACTGTAACGCCAAGGGCACTTAAGAGGGGAAGAGGATCTCAAGTGGAACGCAACAATGATCAAACAAACCACGTTTAAACCGTAAGGCCATGAATATTATAAAGAAAAGTATAAACGGTGTGGTTTTTATTTCCACAGACCACTGACTGTAGGTAGGTATTTCCCGTTCATAAAGACAAGATAAGAATGATAATGTCACACATAACTCTCAAAACACTGATGTAATCTGCATTTGGAGTCAAAATGTAACAAGATCAAAGGTTCCGGGCGACACTCGCGGTAGTGTTAATTTAAAACCAGAACTCGTTGACTCGAAGTCGACACCATTTGTTCAAGCTTTTCAAAATACCAGTAGCAAGTGTAGCAACTAGAGAAATAACACTAACATGTAGCAGTAAAGGCAGAAATTGCCAAAACTACGATAAGGTCTATTCCAGTGAGTGATGGGAGGTGTTGGCATAGCGGTGCGGGGATCCACCCCGACCGGTCCACTCCGCTGCGGCTCCTTTTTGTCGCAAGTCGCGAGCACTGCAGTCCCGCGACCAAGCGGAACTACAAAGTATGATGAAACAAGTACACGTGGAGACTGCAAATATTTAGTAAAACTTTCTGATGATTGACAAGGCGAGACAATTTTTGTATTTCGAAAGGATGTTACAAAAGATTAACGTTGAAGACAGTACTTACACTCAGTAACCACGTCTTTAATTTGGTTATCTGCAATTGGTCTCACTCGCGCAAGTTAGCATCTGGGCTAGAATTCTTAAATATATCAGCAATAATGTTCGTGACTAGTGAATCTATAATTCTTCCGCGTTGCGAATGCGATCACTGACCACTGCGGAGTGCTCTGTTCCCCGCAGTTAATGTCAAGCCATGTACAGCACTGCATAACACCAGAATAAATGATTGCGCAACGAGAAAGCCTAATTAATTAGTCATATATATTCGCTTAAAAAGTTAAAGCCGCGCTCGGGGGCGGTGGCGTATCGCACATCAGCGAAAGTGAACAAATATGAACACATTAGTGATGGCACGTAATGAGCGAAAATAATACCAAGTTACAGCCGTTATTATACCAGTTTAATGTTTTGGTAAACTTTCCTTCTTTCATAAGAAACGATAAAGTGAGCTGAGATACTGTCGAGTGTCGTGCTCAAATACTGAGGAACGACAGATTTTTATGAAATCGATGGCTGGGGTCGGTGGCGACTGTCGAAATGAAAAAGAAACTGCAAAAGACGAATCGTAAAAAGTTCAAAGAAACTTTTCCCATAAACCACTGGAAACAAAAACTGCAATAAAGGTAAAAGTCAGCGCAATCGTTTTATTGTAGCACTAACTTTTCTAATCCACTTGCTACATGAGGTGTGAACCATTTCATGTTTGAATTTATGAATATCATTATAGAGCAACTGTTCTTATTGGATCATTTGCATTTGATTGCAGAGTTTGTTCTGTGACTCGGCGGCAGAGGAAAGTAAATAAATGATACACTAAACACACATTACACAAGCGACTGGCGCAACGCTAGCATCACACTGGAGCAGTTGCAAATATCACTTCACCTAATATAGAAGTTGTAACAAAAACAGTTGCTAAACGAAACTACCCTACTTATTTATATCGCACTCTAAAATGTTGATCAGTTAACGTTAGACAAATTGTATTTACGGTTGGTGATCCTGAAAGTGAAGGAGGTTGGTAATGTTGGTACAACGACACTGTTTGGGTTTGATTGTGATAGTGATGGGACAACGCACAGTGGGTGTGCACTTACGCAGGGGTGTGGGCGGCGAAGAAGATATTACGTGGTGTTACGAGAGCGAGGCAATCGCCACATGATTGATGATCAGAGCGCTGAAGATGATGATTATGATTGACCTTTGTATTGAGTAATTTTGATGATAAATGCTTTTGAAAACAGGAAAGACTTGGGACCAGGGATGAATGGAGTGTAATGGAGGAGACCTAGATTTACTCAGCTTTCGAAGGAAGCTCCAAAAATCTGATTTAATGCAGCAGATACCTACTAATCTAGTTCCAATTTCCTGTCTATAGTTCGCTTTTGCACCAAAAACCAATAAAAAAACTGATTATTAAATAGCGGTAGTGTTAATTGTTCTAAAAACAAACCAACGGTCAATGCACGCATATATTAATTAAGCGAATAGAGATGGTCGAACTAAACAAATATTTAAATTAGCAAATATTTTGGCTGACTGAACTGCTGTCAATTATCTATTGTTAAAAATTAGCAATCAGCCTGGCACGCGCTGACGCAACGATAGTTACAATACACTGCGAAGCTAATCGGTAAAAAAGGTTTTTAGTATAAAAGTTGCACGTGCAGTGTGATCCAAGTGTTCGCATAGTTACCAACAATTACCAATTACTATAGGTATTTAATTGATCGTTTTGTAAACCTAGAGCATCATTTTACAAAGGAAGAACATTCTGTCTAAATTTTAAACTTTGAATTACGAAGGAGATAGCGGGATGACTTAAATTGAATGTTTTCTTTAGGATTTGGCAAAAACTGGCATAGAACCGGACACGGTGGAAGGAATGAAGAGAGTCCTTTGCCCAACATTGCGAAAAATTGGGCTAGAATTAATAATATTTTTGAAAATGCACTTACAAAAAGTAATACGAAGGTAGTGAAGATAACAGACAACACAGAAGTATCTACACAAGACGTCAAGTCTAACGTAGAACTAGAAACTCTTGTTTCTATTGTATTACATTCACGGATGAAAGAATTTGTGGTATGAATCGAATATACTGTGCTAATCGATGCAATAGCGTTACAGTAAGAAGCCGATACTTCTGACTATGTTTCATCATGCACACGATGCAATGAGTGATTGCTTGCACTTTGCATGTAACTGCAGTGCAATAACGGCACCAAACAAGCATTGTGTCTGCCAATCTATCGACGTTTGTGCCATGAGTGTCAAAATTAACGATGTTTATAAAAGTACTGTTAAAACAGCGGGTTTGTGTTACAACAATGAGTGAAACTGTGTCGATACTCCGATATCACTTGCAACAATACTGCCTGTCGATGGCACGGACAGCGAAATAACAGGCTACTGAGATATCATCACCTTACCGTTGTTACCACAACTCATAGTTACTGTAAAATTAAGTGTGTTTAACATTTATTGCATTATTGGTTATATATTGTGAGGTTTGTAGGTTATGATAACTCATTGCAAATGTAGTTGAACGACCCGAAACGAAAATCAAATCTTAGGACGAAACTTCTACAAAAACCAGTTCCTCAATTTCTTGGAAGTCTACGCAGAATTAAAGCAGTCTGGTGCGTAAGTATTAAAATTCCTAACATTGCTGCACTCCTAGTAGTTATCGCCTCTAGTTAACATATAAAGGGCGTCGATGCTATCGCCGGCGCTTTGTACCGTACACAGTCAGACGGAGCGCCACTCATTCACTACATTTTAATTAGGAAAGCTCTGTTATTCATCTTCCATAATTATTTGTTTTAATAAAAATGAAAACTATGTCTGAAAGACCCTCTCTGTGGACGAGGCGTTCATTCATTCGTGGAATGAATTAACATTCATTACGCTCTTGCAATTTGCTCCGCTCGCAAAGTTTGCATTCATTAAATTCCTTCTTCGAGCCGAAGAGCTGCAGACTCTGCGGTGCGGCTGTGCGTCTGTCTGCCCAGACATTTATGATGTCAGTGTCAGCCGCCCTTGTATAGAACACAATAATATCGTGTGGACTCATCTAGTAATAACTCTACAGGAGATCCAACGTTTACGAGCGACGGAACATCGGAATCGGTACGCAAATAGTGAAGTTTAAATGTGAACGCCACAGCCATAAATAAGTTTATTAAAAAAGGTATAATTTCAACTGTGCGCTGAGGACAAGGCAATATTTTATGTATTCATAGCTTTAAACCCCATGTTTGGAGGGAGCTTTAGGCTAGACGTCTGTATTTGGCAATAAAATATCTGCCGAATTCGATCGCGGGTCCGAGCGACACAGCCTTGCCAAAACTACTTTTAAATGACGTGATATTTGCTTACCAATTATATCTAGACCACAAATGGTAGGTAGTTTGCAGTTATTTATTACTACAAGTCTTTTATATCTGCCGACGTTCTTGCATCGTATATCGTTGCTTTTTTGTTGCTACACGTTGGATGCCATAACGTTAGCATAAAACAAGTGAGCAATAATTAAATCCTTATTTGTATTGTATTTGGAAGCTACTGCAATGTGTTCAGAACTCTTTTTATCATCCAAGAGGACAATGACGTAATTTCTGACCCCTCCAACATGCGCTACAGTTGTAAGCTCATGATAGTCATGATTAACGAGTCGACAAGTGTCACGACTCACGATCCACTTCTTGCGACAGTTATCCACTTTAAAAGAGTGTGGTCGTTGTCTAATCTGCCAGGCAGTTGAGATAACCGCCGGCCCGACCTGTCCCTTTATTGTCTCTCCCACGCGCTGCTCTCCTAGTACCTACCCGACGCTGACCACACTGGGGACATGTTCATAGGAGTTAAAGACCCCAACGTCGCATGTTGTTAGTATCAGTTACAACATCATTAGTTGAGAATTTGTTGTTCTTGAGAGGCAGCTTACGGATGTTGTGAGAATGTGAAGAATATTTACATAAGGTATAACAATGGCTCAAATTCAGACAAGTCCGGTGCTGGTCGCCACTGTTGATTCTGGCTTTGAGAATTGAGATGTTGTAGTGGTAGGGAAGTACCACTGCAACATCGGAAGTACCACTATTATAAATGGTCCACCAAGTTATCAAATTGGGGTTAAAAAGGAACATTTTAAAGCTAAGAAATGAAGTGTAGGAGTAATAATTCCCCCATTGAGATCGGTACACTGTGCTGTGTGTTGTGGAGATGGTAATAGACTATTGGCAATCGTGCAATGAAAGCCAAACTTTCACAAAATAAAAGCCCTTAAAGGATTCCCTTCATTTGAGTTGTTAATCCGCTCATCGTAGTCCTACTTCGCAAGTTTCACAAACTGTGAGCGTGACGGATGTGTCATGTGTCACCTCCACACCACACTGACCCAAATCTGCTAATATACTTGTGGGACAGACTGACATCTCGGACGATGAACCCCACAAGTTCTTAGATAATAATCATCTTTCCCTCTCACGCAACCAACATAGTTGTATCACCATCCTTGTCTCTTCTAAATATTTAAATAGCGTACACTGTTACAGTTTCCTCTGTTATCTTGCGGAAAAACAACCAAACAAATGAAGGTGTGAAACTATGCAAACGGATGCAGAAGAAGGTGCAAACATCTTCATTGACGTGCGTTTTAAATATTCAGAAATTATTGATAAGTTGACATAGGGCTGCCATCACATAGTTTGCCGACCCCGGACAAAACCCCGGACATTTGGGTGAAATTGAGATTTTTCCCCGGACGCAATAAAAAAATCACCCTTTTAAATAAATACCTTAATTTTTTTTATTAAGTAAATCATTTAACTTCTTTGCGATATAAACTACAACGTAACAAATTAAATACAAAAATAACTAGTAGAACACTGTTCTTTTGGCATCAAGTTCAAAATAATTTATAAGTTTTGTTCTATCAATAATCAGATCAATATAATAGTCTAATGTAGAAAGAATGTAACTCAGACGCGGGACCAGGATTTTGCAGCAGATAGCAGGAGGGAAATATTTGTCTGTGCAGGGGTGAATTTCAGTGTCACAACGTGTTAGACGCTTTCATAGTTATTTAACAGTGTTTTTACAAAAAATCGACATTAACAACGAGCGAAGCGAGCTCGAAAATTTTAGAAGCTCGTAGGATTTGCACAGAAACGCACTTATGCAGAAAGGCAAATTATGAGAAGCGAGCACGAAATTTTTTTGCCAAGTTAGCTAATATACGGCTTACAATTACGAATTATTTTTTACTAAGATTTGTTTTAATTTATTTCTACCTCTACTCTACGTTTCAATCAATCGAGCTTCCCCGGATGCAAAACTGTGTTCGGGTTTTACCCGGACCATTTTTGAAACCCCGTCCGGACTCCGGACGCCCTCCAAACTAGCACAAATACGGGGAAACCCGGACGGATGGCAGCCCTCAGTTGACATATCGATAGCTAGATGTTTACTTACTATTAATTGAGCATCTCTGTGTACATATTTGCATTACAAATATTCGCGCGGATTTGGCGAATTTCTAATCGCTGTTTGCCGTTTATGTCGATGAAAGCCCGTGAGTTTGTTTGTTCTTGCGTTAACTTCATGTTTTGTCATCTAGTCACCTAAAATATTCTTTCTGTATTTATTCATCAAAACAGCCCGTCCAAGTGGTATTAAAATGCGCGGAACTGTCACTCGGTTGGTTCGGTCCGCACTCCGCGGCGTAACGACTTCCGCTGCTCGCCGTAGGGAGGCACGTGTCTCAAATTTATTATAATACGCCTTTTTTAACAACTTATATATTTAGTTAGTATAAACTTTAATTCGTATAGAGTTTGGGTCAAGCGCCTGGCAAGATACAGAAGGACTTGAAACTTGCAAGCTTTTTGAGTCAGTTCCACACCCTGCATTCCTTGCTACCTTCACCTAGGGAATTGGAATTTTAATGTTTATTAAACGAAAAGATGCAAAAACTTTTAATTCTTAACAGGAAACAACAGCTACAAAGAAAATGCTTTGTCACAAGATTATCTTTTGTCCTCAGCTCACATAAAAACGGCTTCTTATTTACTGAATACAGCATAAAAATAGCAAAAAATAATAGGTACCTACTTATAACAGTTAACTTCTGATGTGTCATTTCAAGAAATTTCCTTAAACCTCATCAAAAGAACGTGATGAAGGCATTCTTTTTGATTATAATTAATTCGAGCTGAACTTAAAACAAAGAAATAAAATAAAAATATTCGCATGTACCTACTTAATTTTTGAACGGCTCACTCATCCGCCATGACAGTTTACAGTCACAGATAATGAATGTATTTTTATGATCGTTTATTTTTTATAATAACGTTGTGAAGTGTTTATCTCCCACGGTTGAAGGTCGTGATGTCCAATGCCACATGACAATCAGCTCGGCTGGGAGACTGCTGCTTCCGAAAACTATTAGCATGCGGAAGTGAGGACGCTGATCGCATTGGATAATACGCGCCAATCATTAGGTACGAACGCGGCCTGCGCCGGCGCATTATTGTAATCATTTTGATCGGCAATGTTGGGTGTTTTGTTATGTTTCACTCATGACATGACAGATAACAGTCACGCCCGTTTAAATGCAAAGATATCTCTGAAACGGATATTCGAGATAACTTTTTCAGAGACTACAGTTATATTAAACTAGTTTCTGCCAGCGGCTTCGCCCGCGTGGTCCCTAGGGAACACACTCCCGGAATAAAAGTAGCCTTTGTCGTTTCTCAGGCTCTAGACTATCTGTGTACCAAATTTCATTTAAGTCGGTTCAGTAGTTTTGACGTGAAAGCGCGACAGACAGACAGACAGACAAGAGTTACTTTCGCATTTATAGTATTAATATATAAATATAAGTAAGGATATGGTAAGGATTCTTATCACATTTTGTGTACTGCTTATTACTAATTGGACCCTCCACGTATGAAACAAGGGGCTTTGAATTTAGGATGTAAGTCACGAATCAACGATCACCAGGCATCTCCATACCAACCATTGATGTTGGTTGGATCAGATTCCTCAAATAATCTAAAATTCTAACCAGTCATGTTTCACAAATTTGATGCTATAAATGCCGTAGTAATTGGCCAGTACGTGTCATGCATCCACATTACGGATTCCATACAATTATAGAAAAAAAAAACAGGAAACATTTGATTGATCCATGTTTGAAATCACTAATCGTTTTGGGATAGTGTTGGGGCGCTCGACCGCTTGTACGACAGGTGGTATCGACAACATGGCGGAGTGGTATGATATCACATGTTGTGTTGTGTTACTAATGTTATGTGATAAAAACTAGTCCATTGATGAGTTCACAATGGGTTGTTTATTATGTGTGTATGTTGCGGTATGATTTACAAATTCGATAACTAGCAAAGTGTCTACCAGGAATCGCACTTAGAGCGTAGGTAATTTAATTTGGTTGATGTAATCTGCAATTTTTCCGATTCGGTGTTTCGCCCATTGTGGCTGTATTTAAGATTGATGAATGTATCTGACATGGCTGCATGGAGCCTGTTTTTTTAATCAAGGCCCAGAAACCGACAAACTACGACTGGAGTGGACAGGAAGACGGATGGACAACAATTTACGAAAATTTTCGGGTGTTCTTTATTTCGCTATGTAACTGCGACATTGTACCAGCGTAGGAGTGTGTGGGTGATGTGTTGCATAATCATCGGCGTGGAGCCACGTGCTAGCTGGTGCTGGATCGACGATGGACGATGGCCGTCGTGTGTACACATGGCCATGAGAGCCTCACCTATATGGCAGAAATGTTATCTTCGATACAAATTAATGAGTAAGATAAATACTAGAGCGAACATCGTGTGTATAATTATTAATTGATTTGTTACTTACTCAGGTGGCAAAAATGTTAAAACAGCCTATCTATCCAAATAAACTAGTCGACTCGCGCAACTTCGTCTGTTGGTCTTATCGTGATGGGCTATCTAACACTAAAATAATTTTTCAAATCGGACCAGTAGTTCCTGAGATTAGCGCGTTTAAGCAAGCAAACAAACAAACTCTTCAGCTTTATATATTAGTATAGATAATATGTTTTGATTTTGATATAGTGAGCAAGTTTTAAGGTATCAGATTATGATGGCATCATCACAGATAAATCCGGGCGTGACGAACCTCATACGGGTACCTAATAATGGACACTAAAAGTTTTTGTACCTTATTGTGTTTTTAGGGTTCCACAAAAAAAGGAACCCTTATAGGAATACTCGGGTGTCCGTCTGTGTCTGTATGTCCGTCTGTCACAGCCAGTTTTCTCCGTTACGTAAATCATTATTTTTTTAGTACGGGGGTCACTTTTGGGGGTCAAACTAGAAAATTAAAAAAATGTTTTTTGTACAATATCGTGTGACATATCAAATGAAAGGGCTCACTGTGAGGGTTTTAATTATATATTTTTTTCATAATTTTAAAATAAATGGTTCTGAAGTTATTCAAGAAATTAGACGAAAAATGACCATCCCCCTTCCTTATCTCCGAAACTACTGAACCCAAAATTTTGAAAAAAAAATGGAGATAATAGATCTTTACCTAAAGATTACAGGAAAACCTATTAGAAGTCTGTAGTGTTACGGGACCCTTTGCACGCGAGTCCGACTCGCACTTGGCTAGGTTTTTTTTTTCTTTGAATTTAATTAAACAGTTTTGAGTATTTTTTTATAAACATACCCATAATATGTCAGTTCATAAAAACAACTCTACATTACATACATTTAACGAGGTGACCTCAACCAATACTCGGTCGTCGTAACAACTCGTAACTACTAGTAACTATCGATATAAATCAACGTATCATTACCCAGCTCTAGTTTTTGTCACGAGCAATCTAAGTGCTAATGGACAAAAAATAAAATATAATTATTTTCAAGGATCTAGAATTAAGACATTAAACATTTATAGTAACTAATGAAATAAATGATCTAACACATAACATAACTTCTCGTAGCCGATATTACCTATCACATACTGTACAGTACAGCCACATTTTAAGCCAGCAGAATAATGTCAATTAGGGGTGAACTTCGGTACTTATATGGCTATTTCCCGACTCCGAGACTAATCCAGAGTCCAGACAGGGCCCGGGCCGGACAGATAAGTACTGAGAAATTCCCAATGCTCGATAAATGCTACGTTACTAACTTTAATTCTCAACAAAACCTTTCAGGATATCGCCGCGTTTAAATGCCGAGCCCTAGTAATAATAAATAGACAGCTTGTAAGTAATCAGTTTTCCAAGAAAGGGATTTCTATTATCACCGTCTTCATTGTTCTGAGAATGAACGTAAATCTCAAATTCAATTTGTAGTTATTACTTGTGTTTACCGCTGAACAGAAACAATGACAATCGTTTTAGACACAGTACAAGTTTTTGCTAGGCATGTGGTACCAGGCTCCCAGAGTTAATGCAGAGGTGATATCCGCTTGTCCAGCAGAATAGGGAGCCAACAATGATGAATGGCATAAAAACGGCGAGGTCAACTGCCACCGACCGGTGCCACTTTAATTAAAATAACTCCTTACACTACCTGTTGCCTTAGTACGTATCACTGGTTACTTTTAGGAAATTAAAACCTTGCGTGCATAATTGAGTAAACTAATGGCTGTATTACACGAGTTAAGTGCTTAATTTGTCGTTCAGTAAGGACTAAAGTATTCCTAATTGCAGTGAGATTGTAGATTTCATTGCAAGTGTAATGATTTGTATCGCGATTACCGTTCACAAATACTCAGTACATTTAAGAGGTACTAATTGTGGAAGATGCACAATGCGAGAAAACGTGTCAACGTCTGTGGGACAAGGAATGCGCTGCGTGATACATTGCCGAGCTGGAAGCGCTGAGATATTTAACGCGAACTAACGCTAAGATTAATTTCATTGAATGGCATAAAAAGAAATGAATGACAGAGAAATGTTACAGGATTACGGGATGGTTAACAAATTCCATTCACTAGTCTTGTTGTGTATTTATTCTATTTTAATTTTACGCCCGCGAAGAGGTTTTATCACCTTCTTAAGGGTAAGGTTAGGTAGGTACACGTATTTATTTCAACTGTAAAATACAGTTAGGCTTTTCCCAGAAAATGTTAATCCCTAATGGCTCGTTAAAGGGAACAATAAAACAAAGCATTACACTAAGTCGTTAATTACTATAAACTTTTATGAGCTCATCTTAATACTAAGGGACCCTCCACACTTGTCAGCATAAATCTAAAAATAAAAACACCCTGACTCACCTGCTCGTTACAAACTTCATTACTACGAAAACAACACGTTTTGGGAATAGTTTAATTCTGCGTACTCGTACAGCCACAGAAATATATTATGCGTGCAGCTAAGGAGTGGAATTCCGCGTCCAGAATCTAAGTTTATTGATAGCCTTACTGATACCTGATAGTTTATTGATGAATGATGAAGAGTGAATAGGCTACCTACTTCTAAGCAAGCGTGGTCCACCGTCGACCACATCATCGCTTTCCATCAGGTGAGATTGTGGTTAAACGCAAGCCGCAACCATAAAATAGATAATTATTCAAATAGTGTTTTTCGGGTCCTTAATCCTAAGTCGGTCAGAATAAAATATAGGGTCTGCAACTCTGTAGTAACGTAATGATATCGTGCCTAAGTTGACGTCAGTTATTTACTCGAGCTCTCGTACTATCCTTAGATACACAATAGCTATCGCACATAGTGACATAATTATACAACGATTACGTGTAATTATAGGTACTTAGAAAAAAAAACCTTGCTTGAAGCGATGACTCGCTAAAACCGTTGGTTGTGTCCCAAGCAATCATTATATGAATTAGATGTTACACCAGGCGAGGTTTATTAATTGCCTGTAATTATCACATGTATTTGCTAATCACTGAGTGATCAATCAATCAGTTTCAGTCATAATGTCTCATTAAGAAAGTGTTGACGACTGCGACTCGTTACTTACATAGCAAGTGATGTGATCGTTTAAGCATGTGTTATTCATTATTACTTACCTATTAATCATAAGTAATATCTACTAACACAAGTTTTTATCCTCAAATAAAGATTTTTACTTTTACTAAGCAATTTGCTGCGTATTCATTAGTAGGAATGCAGGTAAATAGAATTTGATTTTGAAAACGCTGCATAAACTAAAATCTATATAAGTATGTCCGTATTTTGCATCGCGTATCTTAATCCTAATAATAATGAACACCCAGCAAATTGCTCTGTTGTAAATAATTATTTACAACGGCAAATAATTATTTACGGAGGAATGAATGTCCCGGCGAATGCCGATTTTTCCGAAGTTTAAGATCGATACATCATATCTAGTGGCGGTGGCTCGCATGCACTAGACTGCATAGTGGCATCACTGCATGCCAGCATTAATGTCCTCATTCGTCGTGCTCCCGTCGCTAGCTGCCGCTTTGGTGCCTAGGTTTGGCACGTGACGACGGGCACCAGACTTATTTACTGTCATGGAAAATTCGACGGCTTTTGTAGTTTGAACGAATCATAAAGCTAAACGAATGACACTTCACTTGCAGGTGCTGCCTTCAGTATTTTAGGAAGTCTAAGTTCAGAAGAATTATTCATGATTTCAACGTGTCAAAAGACCAACATCAGAGCGGTGGCGTAATCGGAGATTTCAGCCAAACCGCAAATTGCATGAAAATTACCAGTTAAAGAAAAGACGGTCGTCTTCAATTTAAAATTGTCAAATTAGTAAGTTATTTCTTACACCATTCTGTTTATTACTTCGTGAAATAACTTTATTATGTTCTTTTATTGAGAAGAGTGCTACGTGTTATTTACTGTCAGTTTAGCACTATTGCAATCCTGAACTACAACGATGAACGTTGTAAAATATAGCGTGCATCATAATTTCGCACGGTCAGTGTCGTATTGTCTCAGCGTATTACAACTACAAACATTATGGTAGTATTCCAGAAACGCATTTACGAGTTACTGGAAGTACCTGTGCCGGTAGTTTACCTGGCCGGACAAAGGACAGTTAGCCAAACATTGCAGTAAATGCAGTATGTTGTTACGCCAGCCGACGCGTTCAGTAGGCAGGCGGGCGGTAACAATGTGGAACATCAAGGTATCGCCGTCGGAAGTTCATTACTTTGCGCTTGTGCCACTGTTACATAGCTTACTGATACAGTAATTGAAACCTTAATTAAAGTGGCGTAATGTTGTGTAAATCCATCGTTGTTGACGTCAGTTACGCCTATTTTCTTTTTAATTTAAGCTGACCGTTGCTGACAGAGCAGATATTTGTCAAAATTACAAAACTTGATCAATTTTTTTTTATTAGTTACATCTTTCCCCTTTTTCGTTTAATAACTGTCCCTCTTAAACAAAGTCGGCCTGCAAGTTCCCTAAATTGCACACCTACTGTTTGTTAATTTCACTTCTCAGAACACTTCAAGTGGCTCTAATTTCAATTAGGATCGCGTGGTATTTACGCAGCCGGCAACCTTGCAAAACGTTTTCCTTCGTAGTGAATACTTCAACAGTTTTAACATTTTTATCTGTTAATTGATTATGTGGTCTTCAATGGAGTACGTTTTTAGGTTTTGATTATTAAATCAATTTCAGTTTTATTGCTAAGTTGTGTGCGTATTGCTAAGTGCTTCTGACTCTCTGCCCCAAAAGTCAAGTGTAAATAGACCTTAAAATTTGCCAGCAAAACAATGTTTGATCTTCCTACGGCGTGTATATTTTGGAGATTACGTTAAGAACTGTTTATTAATGAAAGTAATGAAGCCTGATAGTGAATCTTATCATTAACGAAGTATTTTCCGAGATAACGCGGAGAGGCGCCGCGACGTGACATGTTGATCGATCACCATAGACAATTAATTACAATAATAATGTGTCAGCTTACCACAGAACATCACCTTAATTTAAATATTTGATTCTATTTAAACTAAATCCGCGTGTATTTTAATTAATTTCAAATTAATAATGGAAATGAGGAAGTCGAACTGTTATGTAAGAAATTAATGAAATTATTGGCTTGGAACAAATATTTGCGTTTTTACAAACTTGTTTAATTATAAAAGTATTCTTACCTACTTAGTTTTAATTGAAAAATATTCATGTTTATAGTCATTGAAGATATACCTAAGTAGATAGATATTAATTAGGTTTCTATAATAATACCTACGAAACTAACTACCGAACGTATACCATATGAGTTTTATCAAACTATACTCGCTAGCGATTGTAGTTAAAAAACTGTATGAAAACTTTGAAAAAAAAACAAGTTTCTAATTTATTTGTTTAAGTTGTTAACGAACAAGTAAGCAAGTTGCAAGTAAAACTTTAGTTAACAACTAAAAAAATAAATTAGAAAATAGTTGTTTAAAAGTTTTCATACATTTTTTTTAACTACAGTCGCTAGCGAGTATAAATTGATAAAACTCATGGTAGTGAAGTGAAACTGACAATTGGACAGCTCTGTGACCGAAATTAACTAAAACCAATGCAAACTAATTTGAAAATAATGCTACATCCTTCTTTCAAAAACGTATATTCCTACATAATAAATAAAACATAAATACATAATATTTACAAACAACTCCAAAAACTACCCTCAACAAAACAAAAACAAACTTACCGAAATGCAAGTTTCACCTCACTCAGAACATAACTGCAGTTCCACAACAATGCAACACGATATCACTCACTAATTAGTTCATTAATTTAACAATTTCAACTTTTCAAAAGTCCGCGAGAAATATTCCGATGTGAACGTTGCGATGTCGCGCATACGCCTGACCAACGAACGTGCGCACTGCTCGGCGGCCGCGTGCGATATGCGATCAGCGGATTGGTCGGTCGACGTCCGGCGATCGCGCTTCGTGGATCTTCGATACGCCGGATACGGCCGAGCGTGGCCGAACGTACGGCGTATTGCCCGCGTAGCGTAGTGATCCCTTCGTCCTCGGCTGCGCTATATACTTTATAATCTATGGTCGTACTCATTGCTGTCTGTCGGGTGGTCTTGTCTTTACCGATGTCGGCTATAAATCCATCTGTGAAATGAATTTTTAGCACCTAAATAATTCAAACATTTGTTTGTTATGAGCCGGCTATATGGATTGTTGGGTAGAGTTGAGCAAAGCTTGGGGAGGCCTGTGTCCAGTTGTCCACCTTTCAGCTGCAGCGATGTTAGGTCTTTATACCGGTTTAAAACTTGGAACTCGTCCGAAGCATTAGCACCAGCCAGCCAATGCTCACCACGATGACCACACCATGGCCATTACCTATATTGTGGTGGGATCCACATTATCCACAGAATGTATGCGAGTAATTAAAGTAGGAATAGATCATTTTACCTAACTACCGAAATTCTCAGGTCAAACAGTCCTGATGCATAAAAAATCGCGACTGTCCCGACAATATTTTCGACCTTGGCAAAGAAATTCCAACGTGACAAAATAATTGCTCAGCTTTTTCTGCAAACTGCATCACTTGAAGAGCTAAACAATGGCGTTACGTCGAAATCTTGATCCTGACACTGCATTGTTGAGAGCTGCGCGCGCGCCGCCGTGGGAGCGGAAGTCGGAGCCGGGAGAGAACACACTCACGAGAGATTTTTGCGACTCACCTTTGGTAAAATTACTTTTTACAAAAAAACTAATACCTACTTTTACTTTTTGGCAATATGACAAAAAGCGTCATAGAAAAAAAAAACCGGCTAAGTACGAGTCGGACTCGCCCACCGAGTGTTCCGTACAAATTTGTAATATTACTTTAAATTAAGAATAACTTTTTATGATTTAATTACAAATGTAAGTTTTCAGACGTTTTACTATACTTGTAGTATTAATTGCCAAATTTCATAGTTCTAGGTCAACGGGCCGTATCTTTTTTTACGTAAATTTACTACTTTGATTTTTTCACAGCTTCAAGGAACCGTAGACTTGAGTATATTAATTTCCACTCGATACCTCCACGCGTTTCCGAGATAAAGGGTCTTGACAGACGGACGGACAACAAAGTGATCCTATAAGGGTTCTGTTTTTTTTCCTTTTGAGGTACGGAACCCTAAAAACTGAAATAAATTCCTGGGGTGCGCTTTATTCACCCATGCTATGCCTGTGGTTGACTGGAGGCTTGACCAAATGGAAAGTATTTTGTAGCCAAAACTATCGGACTATTTGAGAAACGGACTTTTTCCGAAACTTTCTCACCACTAGTTAACAGGACTTCACTCTTGTTTTGTGTCTGCTAGTAAATAAAATCTTAAGAATAGTAACTTATGTACCTAAATAAACAAAGTTTTCCTTTTCGGCATAAAGTCCTTCGACTTAGGTACCCGAATATTCTGGAACATTCAGTTGATTCACTCGACCTTTTGTTCCCAAGCAAAGACATTTTCTCCTTTCTTATCGTGGCGGCAACCTCCACAAAATTCGCATATCGCCGCACCAAGCTTAATGAATAAATACTCCGTGCTTGTATCAAGGCATCCGTATACAGGCGGCCGGCGGGGCGGAGCACTGGAGCCTGAGATTGCAGGGCGAAGCGCCGCACAAAGGCGCCGCCGGCACGTCGCGTCAGATCACCTACATTCGCTGCAATCTTTATGAACTTGCTCTGGAACTCGCTGTGCCGCCGACACTTGTTTTGTTGTCTTTATTCGCGACATGATAAAGTGCCTCTAGCCCTCGAGCATACTCATCGAGATCAACTTGTAGTCCTTGTACATACAACTGCTTGCTTGTGAATTCAGAAAAATCCCATGTCGTAAGGAACTTATAAGACTTCAAGACGTACTAGCTAGACCCTTTTCTACTATCATCGCCATAATTATTAAGTTACCCCAACTTGGGGGAGGCCTATGTCCAGCAGTGGATGTCTTCCGACTGTTATGATGATGTTCCAGGTTGTGGCAATAGATACGTTTACATGTCAATCTCTAGATTTGCCACACTGCTTCGTTCGCGTAAAAAATAACCCCTATAACGGTCTCCTTGGTCGCACCCTTCTCTTTACCACAAATTTCGGTTCAGCGATTTAGGCGGAAAAATATCAAACAAACGAACTTACCTTCACATAGTTAGGACTAGCTGTGCCCGCGACTTCGTTCGCGTGGATGTCGAAAAATATCTGTTGCATAGATAAAATTTACTTTAAGTTAATACCTTGCGTATCCTGATCTGTCTCAAAATTAAGAAAATAGGAAGAGGGTACCTAATGCAGGGCACTCTATCATCTCTTCCGGTTGAATTGCCGATTAGCCCGGCTAATCTCTTGGTACATACCTACCTCAAGGTAGGTATCAAAATCAACAAAACCGACTATCGAACGAACGGTGGTAGGTAGTCTTCAAACTACGAAACAAAGAAGCTGATGAATAAAGTTAATTCTTAATTTTGTCCAGCCAGCAAAAAGAAACAGTTTCTTTGATTTTCCCTGACAATTGCAGATTACAGAACACCGATTAATTTTCACATTTTATGTTAAACAGTTCTACCGGGTTTATAGAATCGATATTTAGTAGGTACTGAAAGAGGAGACTTATTAAATGAGGAGCTCGTAGCTAAATAATAACAGTCGCACGGGTCGATTTTCATGGTTTACCAACTGTTGCCTAGGTGGCTCTGTGGATAGTTGGCCATATTATTTAACATACCGCGACTTCGCAGTGTTGATCGGAAGCTGATCCGAATATAGTTGGGAAAAGGTTAAGCATATATTAAAAAAGACAGACAATACCATTTGGCCCCAATTGGGGCTGACGGTCCTTGAGAGAGTTACTCTGCCGTTTTATTGTCCTTTTCATTGAATGGCGGTTAATCAGCGGCCTAAATGATCCCCAGTGCGCAAATGTGTCAAAGTGGCGAATGGGTCTGTCATGTGACAACATTTAATGAACAGGCTGGCAGATGCTTAAGCCGTCTATGAATAGGGTAGGTGTGACGAAAATATAATTATGAATTTATTTATTTTTTGGGAATCCTAAATTCTTTTAAATGCCGGGATGTCACTTAGACCGTCTCCCTAGTGGATAAAGGAAATTGAAACAAAATTACGTTTGTAATCTGTGCCCAGTTTTGCCAACTGTAGATTAAGTGTTTTCGCAAATCATTTCAGTTTTTTACCATGAAGCATCATCTGCCTAGCCTTTTCCCAGCTATATTGGAGTCAGCTTCCAGTCAAACGGGATTGGAGCGGCTGCCTACCAGACCTCTACAACCCTAAAATACTGGGTAACACGATACTTCTTGGCAAGACTGTAGGTGTCAGATTTGTCGGCTTCTGACAATCCGTAAAGACTGCCGGAGATCTCTTCTCGGTAGGTATGTTAAAATGGTCACCCATCCACAGACTGACCTTGGCAAGCCTTGAAGATCGACCCGGGCGGCTATTATATTCTGTGGTACGTAGGAATCTCGGTATGTTAAGATGGTCACCCATCCACAGACTGACCTTGGCAAGCGTTGCTTAACCTTGAAGATCGATCCGGGCGGCTATTATATTCTGTGGTGCGTAGGAATCTCGGTATGTTAAAATGGTCACCCATCCACAGACTGACCTTGGCAAGCGTTGCTTAACCTTGAAGATCGACCCGGACGGCTATTATATTCCGTGGTACGTAGGAATCTCGGTATGTTAAAATGGTCACCCATCCACAGACTGACCTTGGCAAGCGTTGCTTAACCTTGAAGATCGACCCGGGCGGCTATTATATGCTGTGGTACGTAGGAATCTCGGTATGTTAAAATGGTCACCCATCCACAGACTGACCTTGGCAAGCGTTGCTTAACCTTGAAGATCGACCCGGGCGGCTATTATATTCCGAGGTACGTAGGAATCTCGGTATGTTAAAATGGTCACCCATCCACAGACTGACCTTGGCAAGCGTTGCTTAACCTTGAAGATCGACCCGGACGGCTATTATATTCCGTGGTACGTAGGGATCTCGGTATGTTAAAATGGTCACCCATCCACAGACTGACCTTGGCAAGCGTTGCTTAACCTTGAAGATCGACCCGGACGGCTATTATATTCCGTGGTACGTAGGAATCTCGGTATGTTAAAATGGTCACCTATCCACAGACCGATCTCGGAAAGCGTAGCTTAATCTTGAAGACTCGTGCAACTCATCATCTGCTTAACCTTTTCCCAACTATATTGGGGTCGGCTTCTAGTCAAATCGGATTTAGCTGAATACCAGTATTTTACGTGAAGCGGCTGCCTACCAGACCTCCACAACCCATTATTTGGGTAACACGGTAGTTCTTGGCAAGACTGGAGCCAGATTTACTGGCTTCTGACAATCCGTAAGGACTGCCAAAGATCTTCAAATGACAGCCGGGACCGACGGCTTAACGTGCTTCCCGAGGCACGGAGGAAACTTGGTATGTTATGATGGTCTCCCATCTACATACCAACCTTGGCAAGCGTTGCTTAACCCTGAAGATCGACCCGTGCGGCTAATATAGATTAATTATGTCGATTCGAATCACAATAAAATTCATGAATCACTACTCTTCTCTTTTTTCTGTTTCGGTCAAACATATCGTTATCACCTTCTAATTAGCTACATAGCATAGGTATCCAAACTTTATTTGTCAGACATTGACCAATCTGCTGATAACAACGCAAATCAGAAAAACGCGTCATCAGTACATCGCCATCAATCAACAATGTAGTTGAACTGTCAAAATATAAGTTCAAACTTAGAAGCTCACATGTTACGATAAATGAAACGATATGACTGAATGTTATTTTTTTCCCAAAATAATAATATACGCATTCATTCTAGAAACAGTTCTAAACTGTTACTATTTAATCTCAATAGATGGCGGTGCATGTATGTGCTTCACGTAATGAAACTTTAAACGAAACCTTTAAATACAAATATCTTTTGATAGAGTGAACCGATTGCGATGAAACAAAAACTAAGTTATACCTCCAGTTACGTACAATTTTAATGTGTGAAAGTTATCTACGTTATTTCTGTACTTTTGACGTGATGCCTGCACATCCAAACAGATAAACAGATAAACAGACAAAAATTCCAAAAATGATGGAAATGGGTTCTGTAAGTTACCCTTTATCTCCCTAGCTATTTTTTATTTTATTATTTTGAATGTACAAAAACGACTCTTCAACAGATTTATTATATGTATAGATTGGTTTCAGCCACTTCAATATATTGGTTCGCTAAAAGCGCGAGCTCACCTGTGGGAATTCTAGTTCTCTATCAAGCATGGTTTTCACCGTGATACCCATATTTATACCGTGGTGAATGTGGTGATACTTGTAATTTAAATAGGTAACACCAACACCAACATAAAAGAGGTGTTTACAAAAAATAACCCCGTACTCACCAAACAAAGTGCTCTCCTGAATATTGATCAAAGTAGTTGACGTTCTCGTATTCATAACTTTCATATTCATGAATTCATAGCTTTCATGTGTATTAAAAGTTCGGCGAGGCAGATAAAGCTCTGCACAGATTGAATCCCCCTTTCGAATTCACTGCGACCACCCTTTCCTACATGTTTGAATATTGCTATATTTTAATGCTTTTAAAGCGAAAGTGAAATCTAACCTTATTTCGAAGTCATACTATACTATAAACGATTACTTCGACGATAAAAATAGTTGGTCGCTGTGTTGAACACGAGACAATGCTAAATGTTCTTTCGTAGATTCTTTACTTGCTCAAGATGACATTGTTTATTATTCTGACCCTATAGGTCATTTTTGTTTTTTATTTTTATTTATTGACATAATCTTCTCATTAGCTTGTTTTTTTATGAGTTGTATTGCAGTTTGTGGTTAACTAGCGACCTCGACAAATTGATAGGTATGATTTTGTCTGAGAAACCGGCAGCAGGTTCGTCATGCTCCCTTAGACGTCGCTGCTTGCGGTAGCGTCGGGGATCGGGTTACCTCCTTCCCTCTAATATGGCGAGGGAGGTAATGGCTGATCTTTGCGTTATGCTCGTGAACGGGTGCTGCTTGTGGTGACTGGTCGTCTTGCTGTCCGTGGTTTATTATTGTTAAAAAAATTTAAGTGTTATAATTTAACTGCGATGGTCCTAGTTTATCACTTGTGACTTTGGGTCACAGATTATGGTTAAATTGCATTGTTGAACATGTAAGCGGGCACGCCATTTATTCCTGGAGGCTCATTTTGATTAGTATTGTATGCTTGAGTTCACTTATTTAATTACCTATATATGTAATTAGTTTTATCATTGTTTCATATTTAATTTTTGGGATAAAATAGTATGCTAGCGGACATGTGCCATTTTTTTAATTTAATGATCGATACCTATCATAAAACGTTGAATAATATTATATAAATTCAAGTTCTTTAAACTTAACAGTCAGTTGTGTTGCTGGGGAGTTTGTTGGCCACTTCTTCTTCCCAGCTAAAACACTAGGAAGTGGTGACGGGCTGGGCGATTTGGGGGACTGTCTTCATGTAAATTTTGACGTTCAAAAAGTGCTGATTTTCAGCCTAGTTTGAATAAATGCCTTTTGATTTTGATTATGATTTTACACATGCACATATTACACACGTGTCCATGTATCAATGTGTTCGGTCGTTATGGCACGTGTTAATTAAGGAAATTAACCCCTCGCAACAGGTGTGGTGAGTAGCCGGCAGGGTGTGCCGGTGCCAATCAACCACGCTGGAAGTAGATGCAGAAAGTCCATTTTGGATAAAATACAGAAGCACTTCATCAAGTAGAATGTACACATTCTACTTGATGATGTGCTGCTGTATTTTTACGACACATTTGTTTTCTGCTTCATTTAAACATTGTTTTATTGTGCGTTGAACTCTTTTATAAAAGAATCTAGGACGTGGTGATCAACGAGTATTTTGGGGTCCTTCTTGTAGGTAACTTTTGATGTGCGTGCACCTCTCGCGATGGCCAGCCACTTCTCTTTATGGCTTGAGCACAATTTTCTTGCAGTAGGTAGGTGTGAAAGTAGAGTACCTCCTCAGGGATAAAGTTGTCTTTGCCTTGGGCTAGCTTGCATCCCTCGCTGCAGTCAGTATTCTTGTTTTATACCATTCAGTTTGGCTTTTGACTTTGGGATTCAATAGGTCGCCGAGACATACGACACTGGTTTATCCCCTCGGAGCATAATCTACTACGTATTGGATGAAAGGCAGGTAATGAAACATGGGCCTTCTGCACCGCACTACTTCATGTCACACACACCCCATTAGTTGTTGAGGGTTAGGTGTTCAGTCGTTCCTAATAATATTACTTGTGTCCATTTCAAGGCGGCTGGCTAGCTAATGCACGAGGGCGCGGCCTGCACGGCTGCACCCGGGCACCGCTGCATTGTTTATTGCATGCTGTTCAATATCCTGATTGTGGCGACAGTTTGTTTTTGCTTTCTTCCTCCGCAGGTGTCGTTAAGCTCCAAAATGATCTTGTATATATTCTCAATGATTCAATAGAATATCGTAGAGTTGTTAATGAAAACAAATACCTACAGCTTGGAAGCCTTCTGCCTTCGACAGGTAATAAATAAATACAAATCGCGTGTGGGTGTCACAACTGTTAATAAGTAAGTAGGTATGTACCTAATGATCTATAAAAATGATGAATTGCTCCTTGATACTGGGATATCATAGCAATATTTCCACTATTCATATTCATGGGTATCAGTGCGAGGCGATTAGCGAGGCTCAGTAGTAAACAGGCGCCCACGCCGCCCCCGCGCCGCGCTGGCCTCCTGGTACTCGCAGCAGAAGCTGCACCTAATGACACGTTAATAACAATTACAACTAATAATGACCATAACACGTGTCCACACCTACAGCCAGATCTACCTGAGGTAATGCGCAATATTAGATTACTGCGCAGTTCAGGCTAGATGAGAAGATAGCACTTTGGACGCTAGAAGGTGGTAGGTATCCTGCCTACATCACCTACATGACAATGTATAAGCTGGTCGTGGGTGTGCCGATCTAGACGAGATTGTTTAGAGAAAATGGAATGTTCAACACCATAGAGATTGAAATGAAAATGTTGACTTTCAGCGACCGTTATGAAAGTCACACGATCCTGTGTTTTCATATCATCCATGTTATGCGAGTAGGTATGCAACCATCGCGATAAACCAATGCAATGGCACGGAATAGTAACAAACCAAACCTTCGAACTTCCTAGATTTTTTTTAACAATTTATTTTTCCCAACTTTTCCCATAAAGCTTCTTTTAGTTCTTTTCAAAGACCTCTCGAGCGAAAATGTCTTATTTCAGCTAAAGCGGTGGCGAAGGAAGTCGGTCAAGTGAGTGCGGCCTGGAGCCTCCAGGCACGAACTGCTTATTATTGAGAAACTGGAGCACAGCACGCGCCACACGCCGCGCGTCGCTCCGGCTAAACGAGGATAAACGCAAACACGGCTTTTTGTGCCGCATTCAGTGAGAAACTTTTGTAGAACTTTTAAAGCTGTTTTTGATGTGTGTGTCCAAAAGGCCTAAAGGCCGCAAGGCGTGCGCGACCTCAACCTAAGACACTTGTGTAATGAGTAACAAATAGGACATGTGACGCGTGGGAAATGACTGTAACCACAGTGCCGTAACGTAAGTTTGGAAGAGGCTGCATGGGCTGATGCTAACCACTAACCCAGCAACCCAGTAGTGGCCAGTTCTAACTAAGTACGACCGGTTTAAAACCCTGATAACTCTTTACATTGTGTACTTCTGGACTCTGGTACTTTACATTTACTTACCTATGTTGTTTAAAAACCACAGACAGTTTTCAAAGTAAGAATTTTGGATGGAATACAAAAACAATCATGCGATGTATGGCGCATTGCACCGAGCTCGGAGTGGCAGTGACGGACTGCAATGCGGGATCCGGGACACGAGAGCCCAGTATTGGTAGGTACGCCACTAGTAGTTTTTAATGGCTTTGGATTCCCGCCAACCAATTAACAGATGATACAGCACTCGGATGTGGTAGTTACAAAATGTTTTTATAATAAAATCTGACTAAATTAAGATGAAATCCTTCCGCTGTCTGCCGATGCCGGAGCGAGCTAACTCAACTTTATATCGTTCCATTTTTTTTCTCGGCTCTTATTTATACTTTGGTAACACACAGCGACATACAAACAGTTTGGGTTCAGTCATTATTTAAGGCTTCTGCGAAAGTATTGTTAAACTGTGTTATGGTGCAGACTGTGAAATTAATTGTGCAAGCATATTGATATTACTTACAATGCAATGTTATGACGTTAGTGGTCAAATTCCGTGAGCTACTCACGCAATAACAATAAAGTAATTTCGTTGTTTTAAAAACTTACTGTAGGTACACACAAACCTACTACATACTGCATGGTATGCAGGTACTCCTACTGGTGTACCTACTTTAATTATTCTCATCCTGGGTAGGTACCGTGTTAGTTGTTACCCGGTTGATGGTTGTGCTTGTGGAGGTCTGGTAGGCAGCCGCTCTACGTAAAATACTGGTGTTCAAAATAGTTGGGTAAAGGCTAGGCAGAAGATGAGTTATTCTCATCCTAATTCATGAATATTTCGTATTATTCACTGGTTAACACTAGTTTTGGTGTAAAGAAACTGTATTTTTTTTTTTACATTACATTCACACCAAAAATCTTGACTTACTACGTGTAGTTTTGGATTTACACTCACAGTCATCTTGATCAATTCTCAGAGAATCTTGGATCCCATAACAAAGAACAAGGGGCAATATGACTGTAGGAGTGGTGCAATTTGAGGGACTTACTACATCCTAAGTCGTTAAAGTTCTCTAGTACATATAATTTACAATGTTAGAGTAATTATTTGAATTGTGATTTTCGAGTAAGTTTTAGTGACCTCAACAAACAAAATCCGCGCAGTTAATTCCAAATTTTTCATAATCATAATCATTTATTCATTTGCGAACATGGGTAATTGGAACTTAAGAATTTATTATGTTAGACAGATATTAAAATCAATGCATTCAGAGAAATGTACCGATAAGTAAGCAAACCGAACACATGAAAATACTAATTACAGCCAAAATCCTTACAAATTTTATAAATGCGAAAGTAACTCTGTCTGTCTGTCTGTCGCGCTTTCACACCAAAACTACTAAACCGATTTCAATGAAATTTGGTACACAGATAGTCTAGAGCCTGAGAAAGGACATAGGCTACTTTTTATCACGGGAATATGTTCCCTAGGGACCACGCGGGCGAAGCCGCTGGCAGAAGCTAGTTCACACATAAACTGAGGGTAAATCCAAAACTACACGTAGGAAAAATTTATAAAAATCAATTTAAGTGTTACCAATGGACACATCATTAAAAACCATTAACTCTAGCTCTGCACCTTTTTTTTCCTTATTTTTGATGACCTGTGATTATTTATCAAATCAACTAACACTAACCGATTACTGGAAGTAACAATAAGTAAAGAACCACAATGTCCACAATAGATTTGATTACGAAAGCAGTGTTTTCAGTTCGAACAAGGATCGAACCTGCGTTCATGAATCACGTTATCATGTATGTACCTACCTACCTACAGTACCTACTTAGACAAACTTAGGTCCACATGGTCCACATCCACATCATACACGTGCTTATTCTTTAGAACCTATATGAAAATTTAAACTTTTGCATCAAACGACTGATAAAAACCTTTTTTTACATAAAATATATCCGACTTCCAAAAACAAAACACTACAAAGTATAAAATAACTTTAATTTCGGAAGTCGGTGTTTTTGGTTATTTCTTTTTTTGACACCGTCTTCCGAAATTAAAGTTATTTTATACTTTGTAGTGTTTTGTTTTTGGAAGTCGGTTATATTTTATGTAAAAAAGTTTTTTTATTTTTCACTTTTTAGTGGTACCTGCGTACCCATTCACAGCGTACCGGCGTGATGTTATGTTATGAAAATAAAGATTTCGGTGTAAAGGTCTCGTCAATACGAATGAAATAAGCCCAAACACTTCGTAGTTCCTACATACCGATGTGGAGTTCCCTTGTCTCTCTGTCATCTCCATCATCAGGTCTGATCCAAACCTTCATAATTTTGTAGTATCACCCGATATACACACGAATATCAGGTTTTTACCAGATGCGTGCCTACAATTTTCGAGAGTTGCCCTCGATTTCTCAGGGTTTCCATCATCAGATCCTGACTTGGTGGCAATGGAACCACCTCGGCAGCATATGAAAGGGTTTTCATATAAAAACAGATTCATCGAAATCGGTTCATAAACGACGAAGTTATCCGCGAACAAACAAAATATATATATAATTATATTATATATACGCGGTCGAATTGAGAACCACCGTCTTTTTTAGAAGTCGGTTAAAAATATCGTCTGAAAACGAGAGGCATACATAGAGGTAGCTACTTATTTCAGCTACAATCAATCGGTATTGGCTGTGTGTGTGTGTGTTGTGCGTCGCGACCTCCACGCCTTGCACCGCCTGCCCCGGGCTCTCGTGACCGGCTCGTCGACTGCTCCACACGTAAATAAAGATTGATGTAGCCGTAACAAGCTCGCTGAATCGCACGAGGATTAGCGACCTTCGTGACCATAATACTGTGCTTTTATTGCTTTTGTTCACCCCTCTCTCGCATTCTCGTCTGCGTTCGGCTCCCCTTCCGCAGTCCTGAAAAGAATTCAGACAACGCCTGTAGGAGTAGGTACCTACCTATACAAACAGATACTTACATTTGAATATGTGTTTGTATGGCCTACGTATGCAGTAGACAATTTGGTATGTAGTTAGGAAGACGAGACGGAAAGTACCTAGTAGGTACGGTCTACGTTTCCCAAGGACGGAAAGAGAACGCTGCTGATAAATATGTGAACAAATCATGAATTCCTGAGTCTATGTCGAATAGAAAACAATTTAAAATGAGTCGTTTTTACGGTTCCGTAACATGAGGGTAACCAACAGAACCCTATTACTACTACCCTCCGCTGTCCGTCTATCCGTCTTTCCGTCCGTCTGTCTATCAGCGGGCTGTATCTCACCCGTAAATCGAAACCGTACCCGTAAACCGAAAAACACGTTGCGTTTCGGTACGGAACCCTTCGTATGAGAGTCGAAAGAGTCACCACGACCCTGGGGACACGGATGGATTTTAGTCAGTAGACCAGAGTCTGCTACGCCCAGAGCAGGAGGAGTCATTTGATTATTTCCCATCATTATAATACTCTCATGCTCATTATGATTTTATTAAAAAAACTAGCGGACCCGCGCAACTTCGTTTGCGTCACAATTTTCATTACAGCTCCGCTCCTATTGGTCTTAGCGTGATGATATATAGCTTATAGCCTTCCTTGATAAATGGGCTATCTAACACTGAAAGAAATCGGACCAGTAGTTCCTGAGATTAGCGCGTTCAAGCAAACAAACAAACAAACTCTTCAGCTTTATATATTAAGTATAGAAGTATAGATTGTCTTAGGAAAAGCCACAAACAAAATTAATCGGATATGTTCGATTCATCAAAAAGAACAACATCAACTGACTCTGTGGTCGAGTGGTTTAGGCGTAACAGGGGTCTCGCAAGGAGCAGCCGCTCGAGGCCTCGCAAATAGATGCTGCCGGGGCCTCACAACGGTAAAAGCCGCCGCCATTTATTGTAAGAATGTACTAGTACATCGGCACCGAACGACTCAGTTAACCTTTTCTCATACAGTTCCCGGGGTTCCGTCGAGCATCGATTACTGTCCGTCTGCTCTAAAACGAATGAACTGAGTGAATAGGTAAAGGGGTACAGACAGATATTACATAAACTTGCTTCTGCCAGTGGCTATTCCACGTAGATGGAGTGATTGAGTAACAAACATTCCGCCCAATATCCGTCTTACCGTTCCTATCCAAAGTCCTGGAACGTTTAATCCACAACCAATTTAGTATTTTCGTATCCAAAAATAGTCTCCTCAACCCCACTCCTCCTCAGTCCGGCTTCCGTCCTGTGGTGCTATTCTGTAACAACATTTTCGTATCTCGACAGTGAAATCCTAGGTGAGTTTCAAATTAAGACCTTTATGTTGTATGCAATAAAGCTCATATTGTGAGTTTTATCACTCATGCGAAGCTCGATATCGAAATAGTTGTTTACAGAATAGACTAGCTGGTCATAGCACTACTACAGAGCTTCTGAACATTACTGAAGATATAAGGTCTGCCATGTAAAGCAGTAATCTCACGGTCTTGGCATTACTCGATTTCAGTAATGCTTTTAATACTGTTGATTTCGATGTTTTGCTTGGCATTCTTTGTTCTCTTAATGTATCTCCAACGGTGATTGATATGCATCGGAGAGACCTTATCCTCTTGGTGTCGTACTTCTGTCGGGGTACTACAGGGAGGCGTTTTATCCCCTTTACTTTTCGCAAGTTTTATAAATTCTATTCCTAATAAACTGACTTCTTCCTACCATCTTTATGCAGACGATCTACAAATTTATTCGCGAGCTCCTCTTGGGAATCTCTCTGAGGCCATCGTCACTATCAACAAAGATCTGGCTCGCATATGCCTATGGAGCAAGCGGTATGGACTCATGGTCAGCCCCATAAAGACGCAGGTTATCATAGTGGGCAGTTCCAGGATGGTTTCAAGGGTTGACTGGACAACTCTTCCCCAAGTTATCTTCTTCTTTATTTTTTTATTTGATTTGATTGTTCCGTTATTCCTGTCTCCGAAAAAGTTAATAACTTCGGGATATTCATTGACAGTAACTTCTCTTGGACTGCCCAAATGCAGGAAGTTAGACGCAAGTTATTTGCGTCTGCTGCATCATTGAGGAGACTACGCAATTTTCTTCCTACTGCCACCAAAATTGCGCTTGCACAATCACTTCTTCTTCCCATCCTTTATTATGCTGATGCCATCTATCTTGACTTAACTCAAGAGCAACTCGATAAACTTGAGCGGCTTTAAAATTTTTGTATCAGGTTCATATTCGGCTTACGCAAATATGACCACATTTCCGAATTTCGTGTGAAACTCAAGTGGTTGCCAATTCGCCTTCGCCGGAATGCTCATACTCTTTCCCTTTTATACAATATCCTCTTTTCCCCTTTTACCCCTCTTTATCTTAAGAAACGTTTCCAGTTTCTCTGTGATTTCCACACTAAACTTCTGAGGTCATCGGATAACTTGCGTCTAAGAAAGCCAATGCATTCAACAAGTTTCGTGGATAAATACTTTTCTGTACAGGCTGCTCGTCTGTGGAATGCATTGCCAGTCCCAGTAAGACGCGCTCAGTCGTTATATGCATTTAAAAGGCTTGTAAAAGAACATTACCTGTCGCTGTGATTATCTATAGTCGTCACTTATTTTTACTACTTGTATACTTGTTATGTATGTATTTATGTATCTATTATATAGCTTTTTATGTATTTATATGTGTATCTATTATGTTATATTATAATTAACTTAGTTTTTGTCACACCAATGACAGCCCCATCTCATGTCCTGGCAAATACTGTTCATCCCAGGTTGTGTGGAAGATATCGCGGAATGCGATAAGGCCGCCCATTGTACGTGTTTAAAGTTTCTTTTTTGTTCATACTTTTGGTGTACTTACAATAAAGTGTATAATAAACATCCATCCATCCAACCAATGGGTCGCATTTTTATTAATAGTAGTAAGAAGTAAGATAGTCTTGTTTATCATTTTGTATGTTCTGATTTTTGGTCATTGAAGAAAGATTTATTATTGTAAGTTATTCCTACTGCATTCAACCCTTTACAGCCTGAGAAAATTGTTGTGAGGTAGGACTTTTTGTAGAGTTTAGTTGCTAAAACTAATACTTAGGCGCCAGGATTTCTTGAGTTGTTTTTGTAGCACAGATTACTAAATAGTTACTCTTGTAGTCCTTGTAGAGACAATAAGTAAAGTTACAACGAAGTATAAAGGTGAGAAAACATCTTGTACAAAACATTTTTTCACTTTCTAAAACCTTGTGACTATTATTTCGGTAGACATTCTGTGGGTTGGAAATGTTGGAACAATCTCCTCCATAGTACATAGTAATTCCATGCTTCTTCCTCTGTTGTTGACATTGGCATTCAAAGTCATTGTCAGATTCAAATGACAATCTTTGTACGTAACTGTCAAATTGAACACCGTGCCAAGTAGCAAAAAATTAGTCTTTTTCCATGAAATTCCTTCAAAAATCTTCGAATTACCGATTATAGAAAACTTCCAACATGTTCGCTAAACCGTACAAATTAAAATCTAATAATACTCTGAAGAATTCCGAGAAGTACGACAATGTTTTAGTGTGATAAATAACAGACCATATTTCAGTGTATTTTACTTAAATATTACGTATTTATTGCAGGAAACACCTAGCTCAGCGTATTCAGGATGAGTTCCCGTCGACAACAGAAGAAAAAGTAAAGGATATAGTGTCTGTGAAATCGAGTTGTATCTGTATGAAGTTGGTGCTGCACTCGGGCGATATGGTGAACGTGTACTCGGTGGACGGCTTGCCCATGGTCATAGAGACGGACAAAGGGCTCATACCGACCGTCTGCGCGCTGTGGAAGGTGCCTGACCTGGTGCCTGTGCTGGCCATTCACACACCGGTGCTGCCCAAGGTGTTTATTTTAAAGACCAACCTTACTGTTACAGACCTTCTAATAATAAACCAAGAATATGATTCCATTCAGCCTGAGCAAGTCTCCTTTTGGCAGTGTTGGAAAACCTTTGGACATCATTTAAAATTCAATAAAAACTAAAGAAAAGTTTGAATTTCAACTTTAGGTGCAAGGAGGAGCTCCTGTTTACCTGCCCGGCGTGTCGATACCGAGCGGCGGCATCGGGTTCCCGATGTTCCAGCGTGGCTCACTCATTGGTCTGTGCACACTGGAGAATGCAGCCGTCTGTATCATCGGAAGAGCGGCCATGTCCAGTGCTGACATGCTGCTTAGAGCTGCGTTAGTTAACTAAACATACTTAGGTTTCTGCACGTTCCCTATAGTATTAAATGGATAAATAGATTTCCCTAAAGTTAGTAAATTGATTTCAAATGTAACTCAATTTATGAAGTAGTAATGGTCTTCATGTCATGTTTCCAGAGGAGTATGTCTTGAAACAATCCAGGTGTTTGGTGACCAGCTGTGCAAGGACAACAAGTTCAGTAAGATAGAGCGGCCCAAGCTCGGCCTTGCTGGCTACAGCCAGGGGGACATCACCATAGACCTCACATCGCATGTCAGTCAGGTGAGATAACCTTTTAAGATATAATATACTGAACTCAGACCCACAACATAAGAAAACGACTCAATTTCACAAACCAGTCACAGTCAAGTAAATAAAAAAAAATCCTACTTCTTCAATTATTTGTTTTAATTTCAAGTGTCCTTTACATGCTTCTCATAATAATAGAAGAATGCTGCTGCTGCTCATCATGAAAACTATTCTAATAAAAATAGAACTATTATTAATTATAGAATTTAGTTATCATTCTCAGAAACCCACATTCATTTACAAGCTTATCTAGACAAATTCTTCTTGCATTCCAGATGACCATCCAACCACCAGTTCGAGAGGAGTGGCCCAGCCTGGGCAAGCGGCCGCCGCCGCCTCCCGCGCAGGCGCCGCCGCCTCCCGTGCAGACGCCGCCGCCGCCGCAGAACGAACCTAAAGTGATCGCCGAGCAGGGACCAGAGGAACAGCAAGCCGAGGGTGAGGCTGACGGCGATGATAGTATGCTCACAGGTAACACTTCAAAAGACTAGCTTATTTTTTTTGAGAAATCGTTAAATGACTCCTCCCGCTCTGGGCGGAGCAGACGGGATTGTCAGACTCTTACTGACTAAAACCCATCCATGTTCTTCCTAGTGGCCTTTGCGTTCCAGGGCCGCAGTGAAAACTAGCTACCTTACTTACCTGAGTTGTCTCCTATCTTGACACGCCTATTTCGCCTTTCGTTTGAGACTGGAAAAGTACCGAAGGCTTGGAAGCAAGCTAACATGCAGCCCGTGCCCAAGAAGGGTAGTCGAACTGACCTGTCGAATTATAGACCCATCTCGGTAACGTCCATAATCTGTAAGAGTATGGAAACGCGTGCTTAATTATAAGCTCCTGGCATACCTAGAAGCGAATGAGATCCTTAGTGACCGACAAAACGGGTTCCGCTGAAATCGGTCTACTGGGGATCTTCTAGCTATGCCATTCAAATCTGGAGTGAGGCACTAGTGGTCTCCCTTGACATCTCGAAGGCCTTCGACAGGGTCTGGCACGATAGCCTTTTTAGTAAGCTTCCTTCCTTCGGTCTGCCCGCCGGATTGTGTGATTGGATCGCGGATTTCCTGAGGGATCGGTCTATCCGAGTGGTCATAGATGGCTGCTCGTCCGGACTGCTGGATATTAGTGCCATATAATTCATAGTGTGTACAGCTAAGGAGTGGAATTCCCTGCCGGAGTCTGTGTTTCCTGATTGCTGCAATCTGGGAGTCTTTAAGTCAAGAGTAAATAGGTTACTTCTAGGCAAGCGTGCTCCATCTTCGACCACATCATCGCTTACCATCAGGTGAGATAGTGGTCAAACGCGTGCCTATCAATGGTAAAAAAAAATCTTACGTAACTAATTTAAGGTCTGATTTACTTAACAAAATAACAGTATTGTTTCTGCCCTCTTAGAAATAACAGATAAAGATATTAGTTTTGCACAGTAATGCACAATTACTATGAACCGACAGTATAATGAATGACACTAAAAAGATATTGTTGAATTTCAGAAAACTCACAATTAGAAGAATACGACATCCCGACCGACATGGACGGCCTACTGCGATGGTGCTTACTGTCGTTCCTCAAGATGGACGCTAAGCACGCCGAACTGCCGCTAAAAACTAATCTCTTGTATAGGTCAGTAGAATCTATTGGCTGCTATTGATTTTAATATGGTACAATTTCGAAACTAAATTACAGTCGTTTAAAATATCCTGTGTTTTTGGATTGATTATAATATTTTAAATGTTTCAGAAATCATTTAATAGGCCTGTGTCCGCCGGACCGAACATTAGACGTAAAGAAATCTTCATATAAGAAACTAGGGAAATTCCTTGAAGCTATGCAACAGGTAAGCAAGACACAAAACAACTGTATGTCACCGGCAAATTGCTAACTCCGTAAGATTATAAAATAACTTGAGAGATTGTAAACTTTCGATAAATTGTCAACTGAACATTTGGAATACTTTTTTACTTATCAATATTTGAGTTTATAATTTATCGATGTCATTCCGAGAAATTGTGAATTCCAATAAAATGGCGACCAATCAGAGCACCGTTAACTCGTGTTACCTCGTTAATGGCTTGTGGAGGTCTGGCAGGCAGCCGCTGCAGGTAAAGTATTCAGCTGAATCCTGTGTAGAGATGAGACGTAAATACTGGTAGAGGTATATATACCAAGTATGTGCTTCCCAGTACATAGACCGGGTACGGACCGAAATACTGGGTAAATACCTTGAAGGTATGACGTCAGACGCATAGTACGATACGAACCGCTACCACAAGGTAGCGCCCAGTTTTACCGGTAGTTCGGTACGCCGAAGCAACCCGAAGCCACCCGACAGCTTACGAAGGGACCCGAAACGTCATACGTGCTTTATGAACATTCAGTTGATTTAATTTAGTTAGACAAAATGGGTACTTATTTTTACGTACATAAGGAACATAATAGCATAATTACATTTTTTGTCACGACGTGAAAGAGTTCCTTAGTTTGTTTATGTTAGGGAATATTATTACGTTTTTGAATGTTTACGTTGTCTGATTACGTTGTGTAATTTATATAGAAATAACTAGAATTCATTAATAACCATCGTCATACTCTTAGCCGACAGTCCTAAGCCTGGTAAAGTAGGAAGGAAAGATTTCATATCTTATAATGCATAATTACGTATAGGTACTTGAAACGTCGTACCTACATTATATTGGAGGCATACCATACTTATCGCATACGTTTACTTATCGAAATCCTACCACACCCAAATACTTAGAAGTATTTTGATACCTGGTATTTGTACTAGGTATTTAGTGATACCCATACCTTAAAGGCCGGGTATGGAGAATGGCAGGTATATCTCATCTCTAATCCTGTGTGACTGGAAGCCCACCCCAATTTGATGTACAACATTAAACTATGATCTTCAGTGTTTGGCTTAGCTTTTTGTGTTGTGGTTTTTACTTTTTCTATAAAAACAATCATTAATGTGCGCATAACTCGACAAAATGTACTGAACAGCTGATATTTTTTTCGCGGTTTCCGAGTTGGTCCATGGCAAAAGTTGTTCATAATGATGAATACTAGCACAGATAATATAATACTAGCGTACAGATGAAACGCGACCGCCGTAAGCTAAATAATTCACGCGATTATTTTGTTTTGGGTCCCCGCCCGCTAGATGGTGTTAGTAGCAGTGACAACTTGCAAACGCGATTTCCTCGATTCCAACTAATAGATGGCGTTAAAAGCGGTTTGTACTGTATTGTTTGTCGCTTGTCCACTTGACCTTGAAGCTGACGTCGTCGTTACGAGAGTAATGTAGAGATTTCAACAAATATTTAAAATGACTCGAATATTTACTTAAAATAGTGGAATAGTGAAAACACCGTTTATAATTTGACAAGTTACTTTTATTATTCAAACCAAATAGATTGGATAGAATTAGATAAACTCTGTAAAGTGCCTATGAAACCGGTCAAGTGCAAGTCGGACTCTCACACGAAAGGTTCCGAACCAGAAACAAAACACGTGTCTTGGATGGGAGCTCCCTTTAGTTTTTTGTATAGCGACAATAGAAATACACATTCTGTGAAAATTTCAATTAGGTATTTGTTGATAAAGCGGCAATAGAAATTTTAAATTCGACAATAAGTTACTTTTATTTTCAGAACGAAAATGGATTGGATAGAATGAATGAAAATCTGTAAACACCTATAGATTTTAGTAAAGATACTTCAAAGTGTGAAACCGGCCAAGTGCGAGTCGGACTCTTATACAAAGGTTTCCGTACCATAACCCAAAAAAAACCGTTTCTTGTGTGGGAGCCCCGCTTTTTTGTATTTTTTTTATTTGTGATGGGTTTGCTCTTGACTCTAGTCTAGGTCAGAGATGACAGAGACAAAGTCTACGATGGAGCGAGCTTACCCAGAAGGAGCCTGTTCACTCTAACTTTGAAGAGATTAGGGTTGTAAGCGTTTGGAAACACAGACGCAGGCAGAGAGTTCCACTCCTTTGCAGTGCGCATTATAAAAGACGTTTGGAAACGCTTAGTGCGGATTGGTGGAATAGCAACAAGGTAGGGATGGTAAGATGCAGTGCGTCTGGATGTCCGATGGTAGAAGGGGGCCGGTGGGATGAAGTCATGGAGTTCTTGGGCACACTCACCGAAGTACAATCTGTAGAAGACCGACAAGCAGGCAACCTTACGGCGATAAGCCAAGCTATGTAGCTTGGCATCTACCAATTCTACGTCACCGATGAGCCTCTTAGCTCTGCGTTCCACTGAGTCAAGCACGGCAAGCTGATACTTAGCTGAGCCATCCCAAAGGTGGCTACAATACTCCATATTTGTTCTTATAGCGGCAATAGAAATACACATTCTTACACAGAAATCGCGAAAAAAATCGATGCCCCCATACATTTCTGTGCGCATAACTAGACAAAATGTACTGAACAGCTGTTTTTTTTTCGCGATTTCGTGATTGGTCCATAGTAAATGTTGTTCATAATGATGAGTACAATGACTCCTAAGGAGATATTGCGTTTATTCTGTTACACGTTGTAAATACGAGTATTTTTGTTCCTTAATCTATCTATCTGCAACTGTGTGTAGGTAGCATCCCTACAATGTTACGGAGGTGGATTTATCAGCACCAAAGTCGGGGTCGGAGTTTTTAAATTTGGTTCGCCATATTATTCGTTCAGCCTAGACGGAGACCCCATTAGGGGTTCTAAGTACTGCTACTGCTAACTAGGCCACAGATACTATACCTAATACTAGACTTGACCTTGAAGCTTGCGCTGTCACAAATTTTCTTATATGCCTACTTTGTGGTGATTATTCGGTTATGCTAGTATAGGTAATTATTACAGGTACGTTTTATTACCTACGTTACCTGTTTCGGCCATAGCGGCCACTCTGAACGCGGTGCGGGCGAGTCAAATAGTGGACAAGCACACACACAGCGACTTTAGTCAGCGGCTCAGCGCGTCCATTTGAATGCGCGTAGATACCTACAGTTGCGTGACGGGCAACTTTACCTCCCCGAAGTACGTCGCAATCGAGTGCGCAGAATGTCAATTTGACAAAAACATAATACAGCGCATGCGCGAGTAGGTCGCGCATGCAGGTGTTTGCGCAAGATGGCGGGTGTAATGGCATCTCACTCACTCGTATACGTTCGATGCATACGTGTGACCCGCTTGCTCAATGCAATACGACTGTTGATGCGAAAAGTGTTACACGTTGTTATTTTTTATAATTATTGATTTTGGTTATTTCTTACTATTTCATTTGTTTTTTGTGTGTTTTTGTGGTGTCTGTATTTGTGGTGTTACTTTTTGATATTGTTATTGTTACTGGTAGTCTTTGTTACTTATTTATAATATAATACGTATAAACAAAAAAATATTCTAGGAACGTAACACTTGTTTACGCGATTGTCCGCATCACCGTTGTTTACCCCTCTCAAGTTAGGTTTTTGTGACGACCGCGCAGGTGCAATCGCGTAAACAAGTGTTACGTTCCTAGAATATTTTTTGTTTATACGTATTATATTATAAATAAGTGCTGGGGATGGGGGGCTATGTGGGACTCCCCGGGCTAGCCCGGTATACCCACTAAAATAACCCAGCGGCATTCCCGCACCGTCTGAGTGGAGGGGGACTGGGAGATCGGCACAGCCTTTACGTCCAGTCCCCCTCCGACGTCCGCCCGCCTCCACGGCGGGCCCTTCACGCCCTCCCCGTGGGGGGAGGGCCGGGAATGTCCGACGAAGGTGGTGACGGGTGCAATGCGGGCGAAGGCGCCCCCGCGCCTGTCGCCCGCCCATCACCACCACGAGGAGGGAGAAGGCCGTGCCTTCTCCGACCTCTTCTCCGTCTTCGGAGCGGCGCAGCGAGAGGGTCATCCTCCCGCTCGCGCTCCGCCGCCTCCTTTTGCGAGATAACCGCCTCGCAAAAGGAGGCGACCGCTGCCCAGGCCCCCTCACTCTCCAGCATGGCGTTGACCACGCCGGGAAGTGAGAGGTCCTGGCCGACCACCGCGTTGGCGATAAGGTGGCGGAGGCGAGGTCCTCCGTCCAATGGACGATGATGGCGTCCCTCGCCTCCCGCCGCATGGCCTCCCGCTCCTCCGCGACGGGGCGCTCCCCGAGCGCCCTTCGCCGCGCCGTCCACTCGTACACTCTGGCGAGCACCCAAGCCTCCAACTCCCAAGGAGGGGTGCTAGCCAGAGTGCACGCCGCCGAGAATCCCACCGAGCGGTAAGCCCCCGCCACCCGCAGTGCAATGGTCCTTTGGGGCCTGCGGATGGCGGTAGCATTCTCCCTCCTGTGGAGGGAGTCCGCCCAGATGGGGGCCCCGTATAGGGCCATGCTACGCAGGATGCCGGCATACAACCGCCGGCATCGTGCGTTGGGCCCCCTCAGGTTCGGGAGGAGCCAAGACGGCGTCCGCGGCCTTCAGCAGGCGCGTCGACAGCCCGCTAAAGTGCGGGCCGAAGCGCCACCTGCTGTCCAGCACCAGGCCCAGATATTTCATCTGGGCCTGGACCCCTATCCTGACGTCCTCCACGAATATGTGGGCGTCAGGAGGGCAGCGCTGCCGAGGCCCGTGAAAGAACACGGCCTCGGTCTTGTTCAGCGCCACCCTCAACCCTAGGCGGCGGATCCTTCCTGCGACCAAGGATCCGCCAGCCGAGGCCAAGCAGGCCGCCTCTCCGAAGCTCCTCCCCCGGGCAGTGAGGAGAGTGTCATCCGCGTAGCAGATGACACTCGTGCCCTGGAGGAGGGCTCCCCGCAGGAGCCAGTCGAATCCGATGTTCCTAAGACAGACCCCTGCGGAACACCGGACTCGGCGCTGTACCGACTCATCCTGGCCAGCTTGTGCACGAGGAGGACCTCTCTGTCCTCCAAGTAGCTGGCCAGGACGTTCCGCATGTATTGGGGCAATCCGTGATACCTGAGTGCCTCCAATATGGTCGAGTGGGGGACGGAGTTGAAGGCATTGGCAATGTCGAATGACACCGCCAACACCCCCTCCCCCGCCTCCACCGTGTCCTTCACCTGGCCCTTGAGTAGGGCCAGCGCGTCGATGGTCGATACTAGTGAACCTTACATGTTTTCGTTTATTTTAACTCTGATATTGTTGTGAAATCTTACCGCGCTTACCTGTTCAAGGAAGGCCTGCTGGAGGTGCGTGAGATCGACAAGGGCGTGGACGCCGTGCTGGCGGTGAGCCTGCAGCACCCGAGCGTGCGCGCGCACCGCGTGCCCCCCGCCCTGCGCGCCGCGCTGCGTGCGCCCGCGCCGCCCGCCAGCGACTGCGACTACGTGCCGCCCGTCGTGCGGGAGATGTACTGCATCACCGCCAACGTCGCCGACGTGTTCGCGCCGCTCAAGTCAGTCTTATGCTCAAATCATGTATTAACCATAAGGAAGTCTAACGTCCATCTCTGTCGCAGTTCAATCCGCAGACGGGTTTATTTCACTAATTCTGTACAACGAGATTAGAAGCTTTCCACAGATCCCCCTCCCCCTTTTTCTTCTTTTTAGTCGCCTAAAAAGTCAAAGGGCATAAACCCTTTAAACCGGGAGTATACAAGTCGAGCGTGTGTCAAGCGTGCATCATCGTCGCAACATCACTTGCCACCCATCATGGAGTACTGGAATGAAAAACAAAACACCAAACTGAGGATAACGAGTCTAGTGAACACACCCAAACCGATCATATAATATTCAACCTAAAATGGCGTCCGAACAAGTCATTAGAACATCAATCATATAGTTAACGACCCCTCTCCGTCCAGGAAAGGCACCGCGCTGACGTCGGGCGAGGTGCGCAGCGCGCTGACGGAGTACGTGCGCGCGCGCGGCCTGCACTCGGCCAGCGTGAGGGGCGCCGTCACTGTGGACGCCGCGCTCGCCAAGATCACCGGGAAACCTGTGCAGGTACACTTTTTGCATAAAGGCTACTGACTAGCTCCTGTTAGCGGCTTCGCCTGCGGGAAAGTCGAAAATTATCATATCAGATATACCATAAAAGAGACGCCTAATAATATAAAAACTAAATACCCTTTAGGATACAGTGAAGTGGGACGTGCTAATGTCGGCGGTCCAGAGCAAGATGACGCCGAGCACAGAGATGCGATTCGCGGACGGTAGCGTCAAGCTCAGCAAGAGCAAGCTGGAGCCCGTGCGCATGCAGGTCGCCTCGCGCAGCGGCAACAAGAAGGTATGCCTCACACCTCATCGTCACGTGGGTCCGTGCGCCTCAGCAAGAGCAGGCTGGAGCCCGTGCGCATGCAGGTCGTCTCACGCAGCGGCAACAAGACGGTATGCCTTACACCTCATCGTCACGTGACTCCGTGCGCCTCAGCAAGGGCAAACTGGAGCCCGTGTGCATGCAGGTCGCTTCGCGCAGCGGCAACAAGTAGGTATGCCTCACACCTCATCGTCACGTAGCTGCGTGCGCCTCAGTAAGAGCAAGCTGGAGCCCGTGCGCATGCAGGTTGCCTCAAAAGCAGCGGCAACAAGACGGTATGCCTCACACCTCATCGTCACATGGCTCCGTGCGCCGCAGCAAGGGCAAACTGGAGACCGTGCGGATGCAGGTCGCCTCGCGCAGCGGCAACAAGTAGGTATGCCTCACACCTCATCGTCACGTCAGTCTGGACTCACCCACTGCTGGGTGTACGCCTCTAATCCTATTTTGCCATGTTTCCTCAGTTTTGTGATCACCTTGTCTATGTTTCAAACATCGATTGTTTCAATCCAGTAAGGTTGAATGTGAACAAGGTATAAACGCTGCCTGGAATTTACATTGTTTTTAACCTTAGTAAAATTGAAATTTTATAGAAATTGTGGTCAAAAGTGATTCATTAATCACATTTTTGATTCTACTGGACGTAGCAAAATTATATTTCGGAAAGTAGCCATTGATATATAAAAAACCCAAGATAGACACTCAGCATCACAAAAACGTCCGCAAAAAACAAGCTAGTTTCAAACAGTCTCGCATCGCTCGCCATACTGCACTGCTTTGTAAAAACAACTTTAAGCGATCCGTGTAAGGTTGAATTGGCAAAAAAAATTGCGCGTCACTCGCCATACTGCACTGCTTTGTAAAAACAACTTTAAGCGATCCGTGTAAGGTTGAATTTGCAAAAAAAAATGTTTATAGTATAACTACACACAACTCACACATGACACTTGATACATGTCAGTTTTTGACGACAATTTCGAGTGTTGCATTTGTTCGAGACTGTGCATCTTGGGTTTTTTATATATCAATGAAAATAGCATACTAGCTAAAAAATATTAGTGTTCAGTCGTAGCGTATGTCGTGGCGACATGGCGTCATAAAAACCGTTATTGTAAAAGTCATTTGAAAATGAAAGCATTTAATTTAGAAAGAACTTAGTCCATCTCCAAAGATTGAAAACATTTTGCTGGCTGTAGAAATGTACAAAATTTTAATATTAGTTCCCCATGACCAGGTGACACTAGTATCGAACCTGGAGCAGTTCGGCTTCAGCCTGCCGGCGCTGAGCCACGTGTGCCAGACAGGCGTGGCGGCCTCGTGCGGCGTCACGCGCGCGCCCGGCGCCAAGGCCGACCAGCTCATGGTGCAGGGCGACCAGGTGACTCATCACACGGCTACTGTGTGCTGTTGTGTCGTGGCGCGCGATACACTAGGCAGCGCTAACACTACGTCAGCGTCACCACACGACAGGACACAGCAATGTGAACCCGGCTTAATTATGTTGGTCGGTTGATATCTATTGGCGAACAGCTGATCCTTATTAGACCCACACCAGAAACAGAAGACTCATTACATAGTTACAAAGGGCCCAGGATATACCATAGCAGTAATCTTCAAACCCTATTTAAAAATGGTATGTAATCAGTCAACTTGTCAATGAAAGCATGCTTATAACCTTAAGAGGCTTAGAGGATAATTTTATTAAGACCTTTACGTTTTTTTTCCTCAAAAAATATTTTTCTTTTTACTTGTCATTGTGAACCTTTTGGCGTTGTTGTGTGCACTAAGACATGTGAGAGGTCATTGCACCATTGAAGAGTCATGTGATTATGTCCTTGTCAAAGGTCAAAAACATAAGTTATGTGCTCATCATGCAGCATTCTGTTTTGCATTTACCTGGCTATGGTCAATTTACACTGCATAGACTGTGTGGTGTTCTCCAGACTAGGTTTAAGGTGTAGTGATTTTAATGGTTGTCTTATTTCCCACAGACATACTTCATCGCCAAGCTTCTCATAGAGAAGTATGGCTTGCCTAAGAAGTTTGTGGAAGGAGCTGACAAGGCACTGAACAAGAAGAAATGATGGAACTCCTCCAACAAACATATTGTGGCCCCAAATGATGCTGATGACCAAGAGTGCAGTGATAACCAGTGTGATTATGAAATAAAAACACTACATGAGCTTCTTATGTTTATTTATACTTATTATTTCTTATATCTACCCTACACTACCTGGTGGACACACCCCAATGATGAGATGCATTCATTTTAAACTAATACAGAAAATGACATAATGGCAACCAAGTTAATTTTACAAACTTATAGTGCTTTACATTTTACAAACTTATCATTTTATAGTTATTCTAACATAATACTTATTACAATTTAAAACTATGCTGTTTCAAACTGGAAGACAAAAGACTAAAGTTCAGAAGATCACTGACTTGTTCATTGACTGTTACATTTTTTTAGATAAAAATGTTAATAAGTAAATTTATGTATATTAATTACAATATAAAATCAATTTAGTATATAGGGTTATATATAATTCTGATATAAAATCCTTAATGTAAGTATAGTTAATTATGGCAAAAAGTATACATATCCAATCATATGTATTTACAAGCACATTAAAGATGTGTATAAACAACATACACAAATATACACTATACATTTGATAAAATTTGAAATATAAAGAGTTCATATAAAAATATTCTTTCATATAATTTCACTATTCTAAGGTTAGGGTGGGTTGATGTCCGTATTTCATTTCATTTTGTACAATTAAAATGTCAAACAGAAATATCTGATCCTTACAATATAAAAGTATTCTATGAGGCACTACACTTAAATGGAAGTTTAACTCCTAAACTAGTTCTCCTATAGATAGAAACCACAACCGATGCTATATCAATAGTTGGATAACTTAACACAACCGATGCTATATCAATAGTTGGATAACTTAACACAACCGATGCTATATCAATAGTTGGATAACTTAACACAAGCTAATAATAGAATTTAATAATTTTATCAAAAGAAATTTCATCAGAGATCAAATTTACAATCACAATTTTATACAAATAAACTTACCTACATTGTTAAACTATATCTTCGTTGCTGTCATAAACTTGAAGGGAGTCTTGAAGTTCAGCAGAGACTTGCGACTCTTAGACTTCTTGACATCAGGAGGAGCCACAGGAGTCTGAGGCAGCCCCTGCCTCATGGACGAGCGAGTCCTCTCAGAGATGCTGCCCTCACTCACCTTGGTGCTGCTGGACTCCATGCTCCAGTGGCTCCTGCATGAGAACATGGACTGACGAGATGTGTTGGAGCCTCTTGAAGTGAGGCTCGTTTTGGAAGGAGTCTTCCTCAAACTGCTGTGGTTTGTGTTAGTGATGTCACCAAATATGTTCTTGCTAGTCTTGGCTTGCTTAGGAGGAGATGAGTGGCACCACTGCATGGAGGCTCTCTTCTCAGAGGGGCTCTTTTTCAGATCCAAGTACTTGAACTTGTTGATGTCTTTAGCCAGAGCCTCCTGCCTCGGCACTTGGTATCCTTCAGCATCCACATTGTCCAGCTCATAGAATGTCAAAGTAACACTGTCATCACTCTCTGTGAATGGGTTGCTGGCTGTGAAGTGTACCTTCTTGGTGGACACGTCGGGGAAGATGGTCCGGCGCGGCATGTTGTCGGCGGTGATCTTGGCGGCCGTGACGATGATGCTGCCGTCTCCCGCGTCCGCCGACAGCGAGCTGTCCAGCTCCTCGTACGCGTAACTCTTCCGGCGGCAGCGCGCGCGCACTGACGAGCTGCGTTGGCGCCGACGTCGCAACAGCCACTCGCGTCTGTCGTCCTTAGCCTGTGTCATCATTGGGGGCAGGGTAATGCCATTACTTTCTCCCTCACAAGCTAACTCCAGAGAGGTGTTCAGTGGTATGATCTTGGTAGATGGACTGTTCACTATTTCCTTGGCTATGAGGTCTCTCTCCCTCTTGTTGAGCGACTCCTCGCGGTGGCGCAGCGCCACGAGGCGCGACATCCACTGCTGGCTCAGAGTCTCCTCTGACACTCGCTGGGCACAGTTCAGCTTGTCTAATGTTTCAGTGTAAGGCTTCCTGCTTCGAGGCACAAAACCAGGCAGCTCCAGGGCGAGTGCAGCCAGTGTGGGAGACAGGGGGCTCTGTGGCGAGCTTGACTGTGCAATCTCTTTGTTTGCTTTCCTTCTCGGACTGATGTTGCAGTAAATAGGACTGTCTGCAATGTTGAACAATGTCCTGGGGAGAGGCTCAACAGCTCTGCACAGTTCCACAGCCTTCTCTGAGTCACATTTGTTCACCTCAGATGATAAGTATGAGTGTTCAACCGAGATGAGTATGTCATTCAAACATTTTGGCCCCGTTTTAGTTTCCAAGTTCATGAGGACTGTAGGATGGTACAGCACGACATCTGGGCGCATATTGGCGTTCCTCTCATCCATCAGGAAGCTAACGATATCTCTGAGGTCGTCACTGTAGTGAAATTCCTTGATCTTGTCGTCGGAGGCTCCGGGGCGGTAGCACAGCGTGTGGATCACCTCCGCTATCTGTCGCATCACATCCCCGGAGCCCGGCGCCGCTGTCAGCTCAAAACAATTGATGCGCAACTCGCCACTTTCGTCCACAAATATTGACCCTGGAGTAATGCATTTTTGTACAACGACAACGTGCAAATCTTCGACAGCCTTGCAGACCCGCGCCAGCTCGTGCAGCAGGTGCCAGATGAAGCTCTCCGAGATGAACTTGTCAGTGGCTTTGCACACTTCCAGTAATTCCTGCACGCTTCGCCACGAATTATATTCAAGGACAAAGTACAATGTTTTTGACGGGGTGTGGAAAATGGTGTCGTAGTATCGCAATAAGCTCTTCGATGTCACTTTGCTTATTGTTTTCACTTCATTAGCGACGTTTTGTATTTGTTCGTTACTGAACGCGGAGCAATCGTACGCCTTCCACGCAAATATGTTGTTGGTGACCTTGTGTCTCACTTTGTAGAACGTACCGCCGCAGAAAACGTCTATTACTTGATAGTCCTTTAATTTTTCCGCCATTTTAATAGATATTTCTTTAGTTTTGATTTAATTTCACATTTTGCAATCGAGACAAAGCCACTAAACGTTTGAATTTATTCGACGGTTACGAGGTTAGTGATGCCGTGGGCAGGTTTCAATAAGTCGATAAACGGGATGACCGTTGATCAATCGGTGCCAAATTAAAGATTTTGGTTAACAAAGTAACTTAATGATAATTTAAAGAACAAAAACCACTTTCCTAGTTTAAGCAAGCTATGTAATAGAGATGAATTACAGGTTTAAACATATGGAAAAACTTGTTTTATTAAGCATTGGAACGCCTTAATGACGTTACTGTGAATTTATCAATAGACCTTTAATAAAACTCTCAGATACTGAGCCTCATTTTCGAGTTAATCGTCGAACAAAAGATTAGCTTTTTTTAGTTTTCGTGGACTTTCATTAGTTAAAAACAAAAGAATGACAGAATTGTAAAAAAAATACAAATTACAAAAAAATAACTCATAAATATTTTGAAATCATCTACAACCCTGTAAATAAATTTAGGTTAAATAAACCAACGCAGATTTATTTTGATGTTTTAAGGTTAAAAAAATCATCGAATCCACACAACACTAGCAATTTGCCCAGAAACGTTCATACCATGTTCATACTTTCAAACCATTCGTTCAGAAATATTTTTGCTTTAGAATTTTCTATGTAAATAATTTGTACGCCCACCCTACTGTTTTCTTGTTACAAGATAACAAAACGATGTATTTGTAACCGTATTGTATATCTTATTTTTTTTGTCTAGTAGGCACTAGTCAAGTATGTGATAGTCACGTTCGGCAACATAGAAAACATGAATGACGAGGCTCACGAATTCGTGGCAATTTGGCCAGTGATCCAACTTTCAACTATCTTAGTCCGACAATCTGTTTATACTAGGGTTGTAACATTACTTCTCAAGAGTGGAAGCCGTAAAGGCGGCCAGGAGGAAGAAGACGCCCCGGGCGTTCGGCTATTCCCGGACACCGTAGGTGCGGGCCTGCTGTCAGTGAGCGTTGGGTGGCTCGCCGTCTGATCAGAACCAGTCCCTAGTCGAAGGCGCGTTCTGTCCACGCGCGCCTCAAAGAGATTTCAACATAGTAAACGGGGCCCGCTAGGGCCAGTGCCTGCCAGGGTTGCAGAATTAGTTCGAAAGAGTCACCGCGGCCCTGGAACGCAAAGGGCATTGGTGGAAAAGTGTGAATCATCATTTGATGATTTCCAATCCTTAAAAAAAAGATTGTATGTATATTATTTGTTATTGAATAAATTGAATTGAATTGGATTACGCATCGTATTTATTATTTTTTAGCTACCTTCAGGCTACTTTTTTTTCTAGAATTTTGTACTGAATGTGGCATAGGATAAATTTCTGAAGCGGGACAAAATACTGGCTTTTACGTTTGGTAGGCATGACACCCATGTGCCTCGGAAATCACGTAAGGCCGATGGTCCTGCGCCTTTACTACGGTCGTGTCGGACTACCATTCCCTCGGACTATGAATTATACATATACCTAGGTGTGCTTATATAATTATAACCAACGCTTTTTAGTTTTATCAAAACGCCTAGACTTATCCTTATGGCAAAGCATGAATAGAAAAACAATATAAGCCAAATATGAATCCAAATATTAATCCATGGTTTTCAGAACTATCCCAAAGCCAGGAAGATGATTAGATGAGCCCTTACGAACGTCTACTGGAATACTTTCTTCCTCCGAGCACGTCTGCTCTTGCAAGTCTCCAGTCAAGTCGGCCAATGAAAGAAACAGGTGGCTGCTCTGTTCTCCGTCAGTGTTCTCTCTGGCCGGCCAATAAAAGCAAACCGGAGATGGGGAACAAAACTTCTCCTGGTAAATTAGTTATAATAATACAATAAACGTTTATTTTAGATAACTATGATCCAGTTTTTTAGTAGTATAATAACTTACTACCGTGGTACCGCCCAAGCAATAGTTCGTCTCAAAACTACCCTGCGGATTAGCTATCTCTGATCTCTTTTAGTCTGTCTGGGGTGTTCGGGCTTCACAACCCCCACCGTTTAAACATACCTAATAATTATAACACAGATGAAACCTACAACAATCACTGGGGGGCTACTCTCTAACGAAATCCGTGGTTTCGGGCTTAGTTGCGGGCGGGCATTTTCTACTCCGTATCACCTAACCACTGAGAACTAATGATAACACGATTTGACAGTTACTGTGAAATCGTGTTGTCATTCATTCTCAGTTCGGGTTCGGGACTAATCGTAAGTCTGTAGGTGATACGGAGTAGAATACGCCCGCCCGCAACTAAGCCCGAAACTACGGATTTCGTTAGAGAGTAGCCCCCCTGTTTTTAGGTTCAAACAGTATATTTATATATCCGTTATATTTTCAAGTGGCTTTGGTGTGGTGATTACGAAAAATAAAGATTTCATCACATCGCAATTTTGTTTTTTTTTTATTTATTTCTATAAGAATTTAGATACTTAGTTTGCAAGCATTGTACGTTTAGATAAACTTATAATTATGATATGAACTTGAGATGGTCTGTTTATAATGTAAATATCGCATCATCATCCAAAGCAGTAGCGTAGCGAGGGGGGTGCGGGGGGTGCGGCGCGCACCGGGTGACACCCGCTTAGGGGTGACACCCGACCGCTCGTTGACTGGTTTTTGTCACTATCGGGTGTCGTTAAACGTCTAAACGTTTGTCGCAATGAAACCTGTCGGGAGTAAGGTGCAAAAATTTTTGAGCTCGCTTCGCTCGCTCTTGCATTTTGCCCACTCTTGACTTCCTGAGTTTTTCTACAGGTTGTATAAATCAACAAAAAACTTAAATTTCAGTATGAATGTTCAAAATACAATAAAAACCCTTCCGAGATGAAGTGCAAAAACTTCTTTAGTCCTTCAGGTTTTCTGCATTTAGGGGTGACATTCATTCGTTGACTTTTTGTCACGTTCGGGTGTTACCCCTTAACGGGCGACGTAATGAAACCCGTACGCGGTGGGTCGTAAAAAATTTCGAGCTCGCTTCGCTCGCTCTTACTTTCTGCACCCTCTTTTTTCTTGAGCGTTCCTGTATGTCTCAATAAAATCACTGTTTGTGTATTAAATGATCAAAAAAACCTTTTCGTGTTGGGTTGCATGAATTTTCAAGCTCGCTCCGCTCGCTCTTGTGTTCTGCCCTCTCTCAGTTAATGAGCTTTCTCGCATCACTCCAAGTTATTTCTATTTAAGTATGAATGATCAAAAGAATATAAAACCTATCCGAGGTGGGATGCGAGAATATGTGAGCTCGCTTGCACTCCCATAATTATTTGGGGGGAGGGGGGGGGGTTCATTTGTAGGGTGACACCACATTATACGCCCCGGGTGTCACCCATGCTAGCTACGCTACTGATCCAAAGCCCGACATCGCCCACTGCTGAGCATACCTAGGGCTCTCTTTTCTTGTGCCACTCCCCACGTTCCCGTGCCAGCCTCATCCAGGTTCTACCTGCGATGTCATTCGCCCATCTCGCCGCCGGCCGACCAACACCTATCTACCTCCTAATCTAGGTAACATGTGTTCTGTGCTCCTAATCATTGAAAAAAGCTTTTTTCTTTGAAAAATCACAGTTTTGAAGCTAGCGAGCTAACCGAAACTGTTAAATTTTCCCAATCAACCTTGAACCTAATGCTTTAGCGATAAACTTGAAACTCTATTAAAAAAAGTTGATAGATCCTTGTCATCCTTGTAACTTGATGTGCTGGCGTCGGTACCTCAAAAGAAATTCTTATGTAGCATGGCGTTAGTAACTCCGCACTCGAACGTGCCCTTAAGTGTAACGATACCGAGAATAGGGAGCGTGCAGAAACTATAGGTGGCAGCAGAGTAATGCCACTGTCAAGCATATTTCAAGTATAACATTCGAAATAGCTACGCTAGATGGCACAGTTTTCTTCGCGCACGTTTCCCTAAACTGAGCACACAGGAACTGCAAAGCGTCAATGTCAAGTATTCTGACCCTTATAGCTTCAAATATGCGACACTAGATGACATAATCAACGCTGTGCACGTTTCCTATACACCCCAACTAGTGATTCCCGTTCCCGCCAACCTCCCAACTCGACTCATGCTCACTTGCACAATTTTCTATTGTTTTATTCTTCAGCCTGTTTGTGCCATTTAGTGTTTTGTTCTTTACACCCATTATAAATTTGTAACTCCTAATAACGTGTTGAACTTATTCAATAGCCTATAAACACAACCCTGAGGCACTTGTCTCACCGCCGGCGATCAGCGAGTAACTAGTAAAGCTTGAAACTCGAAACGAGTTGGCGAGAAGCGACTAGCGAGTGAAAAGTTTCGATAGTTTTGACGCTCGGCTTTAAGAGATTGCTTTTGTGCGGCGGGCGATTACTTGCAATACTCGCTCCGGCCCGCACTGTAGGCAGAAATTACCGGTGGTTGGTGAGTTCTGACTGCCAAGCGAGCATCGCCGAGCGAATGTCGCTGAGCGATTACAATCTTTGATATCTCTTGTCGCTGCGGTCGTCAACTAGTGGTAATAGCCGCTCGCCGGTAGTGTGAACAGCCAACTATCGATTATGAATGTGTCTCTTTTACTCACACGTGATCTATAGGTACCTTTTGTCCTTTTTCTCAGCGAGCGATAGCTAATCGTTTCCCAGCCGTCGGTGGACAAGTGCCTGAAGCCCTGATAAACTGTCTTAAAAATGACGCCCGACTCGAGGCCGCGTTATCAGTGCTAATTTCATTAAACAGTTTACTGTGACAATAATCCTATCTTGCGAACACGCAAACCCTTTCAGACGGTGCATTTATTTATGCAAACTGTAAAAAATAAATATATTAAACACGAGGGCAGCACAGTTTTTAGGGTTCCGAACAAAAAAACGTAACCCTTAAAGGATCACTCGGGTGTCTGTCTATCTGTCACAGCCAGTTTTCTCCGGATCCACTGGATCGATTCTGTTAAAATTTGGTACACATTTGGACTTCTGTGACCCAAACACGGACGCGTTACGTAAATCATTAAATTTTTAATATGGGGGTCACTTTTGGGGTTCAAACTAGAAATAAATAGTTTTGAAATTATTCAAAAAATTAGACGAAAAATGACCTATCTCCGAAACTACTGAACCTAAAATATTGAAATAATGGAGATAATAGATCTTTGCCTATAGATTACAGGAAAACCTATAAGAAGCATATAGTGTTAAAATAACACGTTACAAAATGAAATTCGTTCGAAACCCTTTGCATGCGAGTCCGACTCGCACTTGGCCAGGTTTTTTACTTAATATGCTTCTTCTTAATAATTATGTTATGTTAGGATAAATCATCTCTTGCTCGGCCGCTCGGGAAAGCGAAGTACTTACTTTGTAGTGAGGACGCCTTACCAAAACTAAGTTTTTGTTCCACTAGTAGGTATGCAACCAGTAGGTTCAGGTTATTTAAATAAAATAGCAAATAAAATGTAATTTTTTTAATTAATTCATTAGTGAGTATAAGCGTGTATGCGGCACGGCTGACTAGCAGTTACCAAATAATATATCACAATACAAACGATCCTTCCATCCATAATTTAAATTATAAATATAAAGCCAATACAATGAATACATTATAAATAACTTACGATCCCAAAATATACAATTATTTCACATTTGAAAAATTGATTTAACAAAATTTAAAGCACGTAAATGTGTGAGCGTATCGTGTGGGGTCAGCCGGGGCCGGGCCACTGCCGGCCACGCTGGGCCACTGCAGGCCACGCTGGGCCACTGCCGGCCACGCTGGGCCACAGGCGGCCACGCCGGGCCACGCCGGGCCACTCCGCGGCCGCACACAATAATGATAATGACAGTAGTTCCAGACGGTATTCAAAAAGTATTGTGCGCTAATTAGCAACCTACTTACACTAGTTCATACTCCGTATTATGGATACTTTTTAAATACCTAAATTACCATTATTATTATTATTTACAATATTTGTATACAAGAATATAATTCATCATCATTGACTAGAAACTGTTTAGAAATTATATTAACATATCCACAAATGAAATTGAACTCATAAGGAACAAGATCACGGCGCGGAGTCCTGCCTGCACGCGCGGGTAACAGTCGTGTCGCGCGTGTAACGGTCGTGTCGCGCGGGAAACGGCCGTGTCGGGGGGTAACGGCCGTGTGGCGCGGGTAACGGCCGTGTCTCGCGGGTAACGGCCGTGTCGCGCGAGTAACGGCCTTGTCGCGCGGGTAACGGCGTGGACAGCTGCATCTTTGGTAACACATTTGAACATACATTACGGGATCACATCGAGTGCGCACGCGCAACTCTATTTACATAGCAATTTCACATATTGTATTAAAAATTCTAAATCATTTCATTTCACAGTAGAATTTAATACATAATCGTTGTAAACTATCTAATATCACTAGCTCAAACACGTGTGTTGGTATCGCAGGCACAAAATAAAATTTTACAAAACAAAAGAGACAACAATGGTAAAATAAAATCTTATAAAACAAACAACAACCTAAATAATACGCGCACAGTGAAGTACCGCTCGACTCGCTCGAGCATGCAGCTGTAGCTACGACTTAATACATACGTATTTAAATTAATATACAAAAGGTTCTTTGCCCTTTTTAAATACTGGGAATTAAGATAAGTGAGATCATGATGACGCTCGCGTCGCCTCGCGACTGGAATTTGTGACGACTAGCGACAGCAGGTCGCGCGCGACTGTGGCGCCACACTCGCGCCACTCGCGAGCGGAGCTCGTCTTACTGAGGAGGGCTCGCCGCGCGCTCTGCAGCGCCGGCGAGCGAGCAGCGCTCGGTCGATCGAATAGTACAAAACCTACAACGTGGGAGGGCTTCGCGCTCGCACTGGGAATGGCTTCGTCGCATTCCCGGGGAGCGCCGCGCCCGGGGCGGCGGGGGCGGCGGGCGGCGGGGCGGCGGGGGCGGCGCCTACCGCACGCCGGCGGTGCCGAGCCGCTGGTGCGCGGTGGAGGGGCGCGGGGCGCGCCCGGACTTGCGCGCCACGCTCACATTCTCCATCTCCGACTCCTTTTTCGTCGGTGTCGGCATGCTCTGGAAGAGAATACAGATTTTCATTTAGTATTTAATAAGTTGTTAGTGTCTGTGTATTGTGTTTTTTTGTGTGTGTTGTTTTAGTTATTTTCAATTAATTGACGAAATCACAAATAATATAATAATACTAGCATACAGATGCCTCAACTCATACTAAGGAACTGGACCGTCGTAGCTAGGGTCGTACTGCGGTCACACAGCAGGCAGTGTATACCTGCGCGTGGTGGTGGCGCGGCGGCGTGTAGGTGCGCGTGGTGGAGGGCAGCGGCAGCGGCGCCAGCTCCAGCACGTTCTCGGCGCGCTGGCGCGGCAGGCGCTGGGCCAGCGCGGCGGCGCACGTGGGGCGGCGCCGCCCGGGGCCTGCCACCGGCCGCTCCGTCAGAGGCTCCACGCCGCTGTACGCACACAACGACAACAAATTACAACAAAATTGACTCAAAATTAACAATTAAAAAGAAAAGATTTGAGTTTTGGCAGGGCGTCGGGCACGAAGCTGTCGGCCACCAGCAGGCGGCGCCGCAGCTCGGCGATGAGCGCGGTGCAGTGTACGTGTCGCTACCTGTGTTCGCGCAGCTCCCAGGTGTCGGTGTCCTCGTTGTAGCGCGCGCGCAGCACGGCGGGGCGGCCGGCGTCGGGCACGAAGCTGTCGGCCACCAGCAGGCGGCGCCGCAGCTCGGCGATGAGCGCGGTGCAGTGTACGTGTCGCTACCTGTGTTCGCGCAGCTCCCAGGTGTCGGTGTCCTCGTTGTAGCGCGCGCGCAGCACGGCGGGGCGGCCGGCGTCGGGCACGAAGCTGTCGGCCACCAGCAGGCGGCGCCGCAGCTCGGCGATGAGCGCGGTGCAGTGTACGTGTCGCTACCTGTGTTCGCGCAGCTCCCAGGTGTCGGTGTCCTCGTTGTAGCGCGCGCGCAGCACGGCGGGGCGGCCGGCGTCGGGCACGAAGCTGTCGGCCACCAGCAGGCGGCGCCGCAGCTCGGCGATGAGCGCGGTGCAGTGTACGTGTCGCTACCTGTGTTCGCGCAGCTCCCAGGTGTCGGTGTCCTCGTTGTAGCGCGCGCGCAGCACGGCGGGGCGGCCGGCGTCGGGCACGAAGCTGTCGGCCACCAGCAGGCGGCGCCGCAGCTCGGCGATGAGCGCGGTGCAGTGTACGTGTCGCTACCTGTGTTCGCGCAGCTCCCAGGTGTCGGTGTCCTCGTTGTAGCGCGCGCGCAGCACGGCGGGGCGGCCGGCGTCGGGCACGAAGCTGTCGGCCACCAGCAGGCGGCGCCGCAGCTCGGCGATGAGCGCGGTGCAGTGTACGTGTCGCTACCTGTGTTCGCGCAGCTCCCAGGTGTCGGTGTCCTCGTTGTAGCGCGCGCGCAGCACGGCGGGGCGGCCGGCGTCGGGCACGAAGCTGTCGGCCACCAGCAGGCGGCGCCGCAGCTCGGCGATGAGCGCGGCCTGCAGCGCCTCGTGCTCGCGCCGCTCTCCGTCGTGCGCCTCGCGCTGCTCCACCATCTCCTCGCGCAAGCACGCGTACTTCGATAGGCACTTCTTTAACCTGCAATCATGAAAATGTTAAGGGGGATGAGACAAAATGATCACGTTACCATCAACATTGAAGTTTAATAAAACAGTAAAGAGGAACCAATTTTCAAAGGTATACATATATTTTGGAAACCTGGGAAAAGTCCCAGGGTACAATTGGCATATTTTATGACCTCTCCAAAGCCTTTGACTGCGTTGAACACATAACACTGAACTGTAAATTGCACCACAACGCGAATCATCAAGTCAAGTAGGTGATCTCGTTGTTTATTGTTTATCAAATGACCAGCAAAAAGTAACCGTTAATGGGGCGACTTCCTCTGGGTCTTCAGTTAAGATGGGTGTGTCTCAGGGTTCAATTCTCAGCCCTATCTTATAATGTTAATGAATTCCCTCACATGATGCCTATTTTTTCCAATATAGGTATGGTGGATACATCACCTATTAGGCGATGATAGTTCTTTTATTTTTAAATAGATAGATAATTCGGATTGTCTTGCATGTGTTGCGAAGACCTTGCTGTTCTTTTGCAATGGTTCCCAGCTAATAATTTCTTACTGTTAATAATGTCAACAAAATTAACGTCGCAAGTTTTCGTTTTCAATATAATCCTTGACGAAGAAAAAGTTGATATTATTACAGAAACTGTACTTTTAGGTATCAGTATACAGGGTTGAATCTTTCAAGTGTATCTGGATGGTCATAATCCGACACTATGAGGTTTTCCTAAAATTTATAAAATAAACTAAATAAATAACGAAAAATGCTAAATCGAGTCTTTAGCCCGATTTTTATGAAAAATAACACTGCGCTATTGGATTTTTGAAAAATCGGTGTACGGTCTCATCGCCGTACATTTTTCTGCTTACTCTGTAACCTACTCTAGCCTAATGATGTGCGTCATAATTTTGCATTATAAAATAATATGACTAATGAACTAAAATATAGTGAACTCATAACTGTGTAGCTATCAACAACTGAGAGAAATAATCGCCTTCCACGCTAGTACTGTAACTAATTCATAACTTAATAAACTTAACTATTGCATCTTAGTGGAAAGTGTTTCTCTATACTTTACTGAACTTTCAAACCTTCACGACAAATTAGTGTACGGAGTTAACTACTACAACCCGTACATTTATGGTCCTTCGAGCCTTCGTGTATATCAATGCGGTTGTGTCTCTTGTTACGGTAGCGAATCGGTTCAGCTGGTCTCCCGGAAGAGGGTCGCCCCAGTTGGATTGAGAAGGCGCAAATACCTAACAAGGGTAAGGCCACATTGAATACCGGAACGAACTTTTACTACCAGAAGAGCCTTCGACTACTGGAAGAGCCCTTAACTGCGGGAACTGACAGCAACTACCAGAAGAGCCTACGACTACTGGAAGAGCCCTTAACTGCGGGAACTGACAGCAACTACCAGAAGAGCCTACGACTACCGGAAGAGCCTTCGGAAACTGGAAGAGTCTTTAACGATAACTAGAAGAGTCTTCAACTACAAAGAACTACAAGGGAGCTATAGCCTATCAAGATGAATAAGCTATCGCTACAATCAACCTGTTTTGAAAACATCAAAGCGTTATGCAGCAACTATAACAAGGATAACAAAACAAGAAAAACAAAGGAATACTTGAATAAGCGGCTGTCCTCGTTAGAAGTTCAATGGATGGACTTTAATGCACGGCATACATTGCTGTTGCAAGAAGTTGAAGATAAAAACATAAACTATTTCACGGAAGATGCTTACGGTAAGACAAAGAACATGTACGAAGAAACTAAAGCAGACATTTTAAAATGTTGCAAACCACTGAAGAAAATATAAAATTCGACCTGACAGACGTTTCGCGGGGAGAACCTGATGAGAAGACTAAGACTTTGCTGACTAAACAGGAATGTAACTTCAAAGCCATGGATCGGGCTATGGCAAAAATTGAGTTTGAAGTCCTTACGGAAAAATGGGAACTTGAAATCACTTGTCAATATTGAAGTCGAAGTGGGAAGCAATTGACAATACTCATTGGGAACTGGAAGCCTTACTAAAAGGCTCCGACAGTACATACTATGATATGTTCAACAAAATGGAAGCCAAGTATGACGGAGCAAAGAAACGACTGAAAAGCAAGATGTGGTCCACCGCTCATCACCAACACTCAGCTCCGAGAATCGAGATTCCAGAGTTTTCAGGACACTACAACAAATGGATTTCTATCAAAGACCTGTTCCTGGAGACGATACACAAAAACCCGACATTGAATAAGGCCCAAAAAATGCAGCATCTGAAAACTAGGCTGAAAGGTGAAGCAGAAAGACTCGTGCAACACTTGAGCATCAGCGCCGACAACACACACACACACACACTTCATGTTGGGAAATACTGAACCAACGTTACAACAACCGTCGACTACAATTCTCATCTTACATGAACACTATGCTGCAGTTGTCGGTAATACAGAAGCCAGACGCTTACAACTTGAGGAAGCTGCATGACGTAACGACTGAATGCCTAAACGGCTTAATAAAACAAATATTGGTTCTGATATAACCAGTTGGGATCCTATGATTGTTTATTTGATGTCACAAAAACTAGACTGTGGGACCTACAACGAATACATTAAGAACTTGCACGATAACAGAGAAGTGCCAACACTGCAAGAATTTCTGATGTTCTTGGAAAACCAGTTTATGGCATTTGAAACCATGAAGACTTCAAAGAAGGACATACAGAGCTCAGAGAAGTCAGCTGGAACTGAAAAAAACCGGAAAACCTTCGAGCATAAGAAATGGCATCCAAAAACTTACCACACTTCTTACGGGCGTGCCCTCTTTGCAAAAACGATCACGTTTTGATGCGGTGTCAGCAATTTATTGACTCTGATACTAAGCAACGAAACAGCAGCGCAGCGCAACTCCTGAGGCTGCCAAACAAACTAACTGCAAGAATATCTGGAGTTGGAACTATATCAGGCGACTGTAAAGTACGTTTATACCTAACCTGTAAATCAATCCACTCCGAATATACCTTCAAAACTGAAGCATTGATTATGAAAAAACTGATCAATAAACTACCGAATAACACATTTGAACGGCCAGAGTGGTCGCATTTGAAGAACTTAAAACTGGCAGACCCAGATTTTAACATTTCAAGGTCTGTTGACATATTGCTTGGAGCTGACGTATATGCCGAAATAATCCAAGATGGAATACTTAAAGGTGCCCCAAGGTCCCCCGTTGCGCAACAAACACAGCTGGGATGGATTTTGTGTGGAAAACTAGACACTTTAAACTGTAACGTCACCCTACTAGACTTGGCTGAAATTACTAAATTTTGGGAGTGTGAAGACGTCACCACAACAAACACAGACCGATCTGAAGACGATCAGTGTGAAACTTACTACAAAGAAACTACTCGCCGTGGATCAGATGGAAAATACATTGTGAAGATGCCCTTATGTCCAGATTATGAAAATAAGATCGGAACATCGAAAACGATTGCATTTTCACAATTGTTGCAATTAGAACAAAGGTTTCAAAGAAATGGCCGACTTGAAGTGCTATACAAAGAGTTCCTTAGGGAATACCTGGAGTTGGGTCATATGAAACTAGCAAAACCCATGACATCTTCAACTGCTGAATGTTTCTTACCACATCACGGAGTACTTCGTGAAGAATCTACTACCACGAAGCTCAGAGTTGTCTTCAATGCATCTCAGAAAACTAAAACAGGATACAGCCTGAACGACATACAAGGAAAGGGCCCCAACCTACAAAAGGATATTCAAGAGCTTATCATAAAATGGAGAACGTACAAATACGCCTTTACTGCTGATGCCGAAAAAATGTACCGATGTATCTGGCTGTCTGAGGAACAACAACAATTGCAAAAAATTATTTGGCGAACTACACCGTCAGAGAAACTGCAAGAATACCAACTCTGCACTGTTACTTATGGCACTAAGTGCGCACCGTGGCTAGCCATGAGAACCATCAAACAACTTGCATACGATGATGGCTACAAATACCCCACGGCTGCCAAACTACTACTGAATGAAGCATACGTCGATGATGTCATAAGTGGCCACAACTCACTGGAAGCGGCCCAGGAACTCCAGAAATCGCTTAACGATATGTTAAAAGGAGCCGGGATGAACTTACGCAAGTGGTCCAGCAATCATACAGCATTGCTTAAGAACTTAAGTCATGATCAGATCTCACGCAAAAACACTTTTGATTTCAAGCAAGAAGAATCCATGAAAACACTCGGACTTGGTTGGAATCCACAGACTGACACATTTGCGTTTAACTGGAAATTTGATGATAAATGCCGACCGGAAATTACCAAAAGGCGGCTTCTTTCAGAAATATCACAACTTTATGATCCACTGGGTTGGCTGTCACCCATAACTATTGCGGCAAAAATAATATTTCAAGAAGTATGGGTCACCAAACTTAACTGGGATGATCAGTTACCCTCTTATATAGCAGATAAGTGGCTGAAACTAAGAGCTGACATTCCCAACGTAAAAAACATAAAAATCAAGCGCTGGATCGACAGAGCAGAAGAACGAACTATTTGGATTCTGCGACGCCAGTGAAAAGGCTTATTCGTGCGTGGTTTACAGCTGCATCAGAGATGAACATAACAAGCCAACAATAACATTACTGGCTGCTAAAACAAGAGTAGCGCCGTTATCACAAACAATCACATTACCGAAACTTGAACTTTGCGGCGCACTCTTACTAGCGCAACTCATCGAGAAAATCAGAGTAGCGCTGAATGAATTCGACATAACTACAAGCGCCTGGAGCGATTCCCAAGTGGTACTGGCGTGGATACAAGGGGATACATCTAAGAGGGAAAAATACGTCGCCAATCGAGTTGCAAAAATAAGACATATAATGCCTACCACGCAATGGCGTTATGTGAAGTCGCAAGATAATCCTGCAGATTGTGCATCAAGAGGATTGCTCCCAACGAAGCTTAAAACATTTAATCTGTGGTGGGAAGGTCCTACATTCCTGACCACCTTCCAAGAACAAAGTCGTGAAGAAAATATAACATGCACATTTACAACTAACATAGGCAACGTTTGCCAAGCGAAATTGAACTCTATGAACAATGAAACCAATCATTGTATTCATAACTTATTAACTAATTGCAGTTCATTGACCAAACTGAACAGAATTGTCGCATGGATACAGCGATTTATTGGAAACGCACGTAACAACACGAAACGTGACACCGGATACCTCACTTTATGCGAATTAAACAAAGCAAATGAACAAATAATAAAATATGTGCAACAAACGGAAATTACGCAAGAATATAAACAACTTATGAAGAAAGAAATTATTTCTACGAAAAGTAACATTTTCAAACTTAAACCATACTTAGATAGCAGCGGAAAAATAAATAAATTCGTATTCGTATTGAGTCGGGGGTCGACTGAACCACTCCAGTTTACCTTTTGAAATGAAGAATCCAGTCATTCTACCTAAGGGTGGACGACTGACTGAATTGGTGATTAGACAAGCTCATCAGACGACTTTACATGGAGGAGCCAGACTAACTTTAGCGTACATCCGGCAACGGTATTGGATCGTTGGCGGCAATAGAGCGGTGAAAGCTGAACTACGGCGCTGTGTGCGCTGCCATCGCTACAACCCGTCGCAGTTGAATCAACTTATGGGAGAACTACCACCACAACGAGTAACACCTTCGCGGCCGTTCACCCACACTGGGGTTGACTTCACAGGACACGTCGAAGTCAGACTTAACAAAGGGAGAGGGGTGCGAACTTCAAAGGGTTACATTTGCATTTTTGTGTGCATGGTGACAAAGGCTGTACACATAGAACTTGCATCGGACTTAAGCACTGAAACCTTCATAGCAGCTTTCCAGAGAATGTGCTCCAGGTGCGGAACACCAAGTCACGTCTACTCAGACTGTGGCACAAATTTCATCGGCGCATCAAGGTTGCTTCAGAAAGAGTTTGAAGCCTTCAAGCAATACTTGTCGCCTGACTTCTTCAAAAACATCGCAGACATGGGGGTACAATGGCATTTTAATGTGCCCGCTTGGCCAACTGCTGGCGGTCTATGGGAAGCAGCGGTCAAGTCAATGAAGTATCACCTTCGTCGGGTGCTAGGAGATCAAAAACTGACGTATGAGGAATTTACTACCCTGCTTGCGAAGATAGAAGCATGCATGAACTCCAGGCCGCTTTGCCAGCTCACTGAAGACCCCGAAGAATTTTATAACTACCTTACACCAGGTCACTTCCTAACGGGGGGACCAACAATGTCTTTACCATGAGCTGACTACACTGAAAACAAATGGATCTACGCCGACGATGGCAATTAACAGAACACATGCACCAACAATTTTGGAAGCATTGGTCAAGCGACTATCTTGCACAACTACAAACACGCAGCAAATGGAATAATCCCAAGAAAAATCTCAACGAGGGAGACATCGTACTAGTCCGGGAAAACAATTTGCCGCCAGGAAAATGGGCTATGGGACGGGTGCTAGAACTTCACCCTGGAGCGGACGGATATGTTAGAGTGACAACGCTAAAACACAAACTGGCGTCATTAAACGACCCATAATAAAACTATCAGCTCTACCCATCAAAAATACTGAAGAATGCAAGACAAAACAGTTTCTTTCTCTTTCTACTCATTTTAGCTTCTTTTGGGGGTTGCCAATATGTACGGTCTCATCGCCGTACATTTTTCTGCTTACTCTGTAACCTACTCTAGCCTAATGATGTGCGTCATAATTTTGCATTATTAATATTTTGCAATATTAATAATTTTGCCTTCCACGCTAGTACTGTAACTAATTCATAACTTAATAAATTTAACTATTGCATCTTAGTGGAAAGTGTTTCTCTATACTTTACTGAACTTTCAAACCTTCACGACTAATCAGTGTACGGAGTTAACTACTACAACCCGTACAATCGGTATTCCTATCCAGGAATCGAACAGGACATTGAAAAAAAGAACATCACCTGTATTATTAAACCATCCTTAAGTGTCGATAGTAAGGACTAAATTCTGAGAAGTAATAAATAAAACACACATGGCAAACCAAAGGAATGCGCACATATTTAACCTATTAAATGTCTGATTACACCTACCTACCTAAACTTTAAATTATATTTTTTTGATGATGACAATGATGCAGTTGTAGATACTCGAGCTCGATGTTGATAATGACTAGTGTCCGACCGAAACATAATTTTTTGCCCAAACCGAAAACGAAGGTTCGGTTCGGATTACAGTTTCAGCCAGAACCTAAACCGAACCCCGAACGTGATTAAAACGTTGAATAAAATGTCAGTGGGTCGTTCTTTCCGTTACATGAATAATGAAACATCTCGCTGGCCTAATATTACAGAGTTCTACGTTTCACCTTTATAGAATTGAAATTTTAACATTGTCATTGTGACACTGGGTTTACTGTAAAGGCGCGAACCCACCGCGGTGCACGCTATCCACGGCCACGCGCCGCATTTTAGCTGCGTGGGTTTATTTGTTTGACAACGTGGCTTTTCGTTTCCACTGCAGTACACATTACACACCCACGACTATGTACAAATGTAGCGTGGCCTACCGCGGCACATGGAGAGGCTTGCAAGAATATGGTTTTGACATAGTCGTGGATTACCACTACTAGAACGCATCACCTTGACCAAATGCAACACTGTGACGCTGCAGTGGATAAAAGGACACAGCGGATCCAGGAGGATCCAGCCAAGGACACCAGGAGGGGATCTGATACTGTGGCTGTTGGACCCGAACCCATAGTATCAGTCCCCTTCGTCCAGCTGCGCACATGGCTACAAGAACACACCCACAAACAAGTGGAATGCTGGTGGGCCTTGGCACCAGGCTGCAGGCAGTCCAGGGAGGCTTTGCCATCCCTAAACAGGAATTTGCGACTGGAGCCTGCTAATGGTGACGGGGACCATCACCGGGCACTGCTCACTAAACAAACACACACGATAGGTATTACGGACAGTCCTTTATGCAGAGCATGCATGGAGGAGGAGGAAACGGTATCACACGTACTCCTTGAGTGCTTGGGCGTTACCGAAATACGGAGTGAAACAATAAGGTCACAGAACTCGCTTACAGATCTTTTGAACACACCGGGAAAACTGATCTGTTTCTGGAGGGAGGTTGGTTGGTTGGAGTAACGGCCGTCATGGCTCACGCACAATTGTCCAACATCAGGACTAGTGCGGAAACCAAATCCTAATAGATAGAATAGTCGTAGGTCTAATAGATAGAATACTCACATAGCTCAACGAATATTAATTCGTTGTGCTATGTGAGTGCCATATTCGAGCAAGCCACGCGTGTGCCAATGACGTCGCGAAGCCTCGCACACGTGCGTAGCCTCTCCGTGCGCTGCGGTGGGTTTCCGCCTTAATACTAGGGGTGAGGCGTATTTATCGTAACAGATAGAAATAACAGATATTTACAAATAACAACAGTTCCTACCAACTTAAATAACAGACCCGTAAACACTGTTACCGCGGCTGTTACTGTTTTTTACGCCTGTTATTAATTTCACTCTTTTTAAATGACCCTTGCTAAAAAGAGAAACACCTATTATTTATTTCGAAATATGTTTACTTTTTTTTCATCAGGAATGATGATATCCACAAGAGAACCAAGGTTACCGACATAGCCCGAAGGATCGCCAAACTAAAGTGACAGTGGGCAGGGCACATTGCCCGCAGAACAGATGGTTGATGGGGCCGAAAAGTTCTGGAGTGGCGACCGCGTGGACCGATGACCTGGTGAAGGTCGCGGGTAGCCGATGGGTGCGAGACGCACAAGACCGGTCGTTGTGGCGACGCTTGGGGGAGGCCTATGTCCAGCAGTGGACGTCTTTCGGCTGATATGATTATGATGATGATGTTTACTTCTCAATCTTACTAAAACGGTTAAACTACGCTAAAAAGAGAAGCACCTAGTATTTATTAACCTTAAAATATAGTTGGTGGTCTTACAAGAACAAACAGTTCCGAAAAAGTGACTCCTAAATTACGTCGTATTACTTGTTACACAGCTTGGTATTGACCAGTGACCATTACAAAAAAACTTATAATTGATTTTATTTTTATGACAATTTGTGATTCAATAAAATATTGGGTCCATTTTAAATTGTTTTGAGCCTGCCAACTGTTTTATCAACATTAAGGAACAAAATAAAGAATTTAGGATTGAACTAGTTGACCCGCGCGACTTCGTCTGCGTCACAATTTTCATTACTGCTCCACTCCTATTGGTCTTAGCGTGATGATATAATATATATAGCCTTCCTCGATAATCGGGCTATCTAACACTGAAAGAATTTTCCAAATCGGACCAGTAATTCCTGAGATTAGCGCGTTCAAGCAAACAAACAAACAAACAAATTCTTCAGCTTTATATATTAGTATAGAAGTATAGATTGAAATTGAATGCGTATAGTATATTTGGTTTGACGGAATTAACCGCAATACTTTCCAGAGATTCACGATGTTTTTGACCAACCAGTATGTAAAAGTCTGGTTTGTTGGTTATTGTTGTTGACATAAAGAGTACTATTTAATAAAAAAATAAGGTTTGATATGCAAAAAAAAAATTACAGTGATCGTGTGTGAACCCGTTTATTGTCTTTGGTTTGAAGTTTGACGGGATTGGTTGCAAAATGGTCCATGCATGTACGACTTTATGGTGATATGAATAATGATGATATTCAGTTGAGATTTAAATACGTATTGTTATTGTTCGTACAAAAATAACAACCTGTTATTTAATAACAGATATTTGGATCTGTTATTTTTGTGTAACAATGGCAGTGATAACAGGTATCGTGTTTAACCTGTTACAACCCATCTCTACTTAATACTGAAGCAGAGTCAGGCGAGCGACGCCATACTGCCAGCCATACAGCCAGTAGTAGTCAGCCGAGCGCACCCGACGTTAGCCGAACGCCACTCGAAAGTACGATGTAAGTTTCGGCGCGACCGAAAGGTTTGGCTGTTTTTTAACCGAAACCGGACATTTGGCCGAAACCGAAACTTCGGTCGGATACTAATGAAAACTTAAACTGTATCATAGTTTTTAGGGTTCCGTTCCGTTACCTCAAAAGGATAAAACGGAACTCTTATAGGATCACTTTGTTGTCCGTCCGTCCGTCTGTCTGTCAAACACTAGAACAAGGAAAAACTAGAATTTGTCGATATAACTGTTTTCCAGGGAATTACGCTTGACCCAAGGCTACAATAGGGCCCTCATATAACATCTCTTTCAGGACGTCTAAGGTCAGCAGCGTATGCTGTTAGGAAAATCTGCCAATTAACAGATGTCGATACCGCGAGACTGGTCTATTTTAGTTACTTTCACAATATTATGTCTTACGGTATTTTACTATGGGGACGGGCTGCAGACATCGAGTCTATTTTCATTCTGTAGAAAAGAGCCATCAAAGCGATATACAATCTCCGTCGGCGCGATTCTCTAAGGGAATTGTTTAAGAATATTAACATCATGACGGTAACTTATCAATACATTTACGAAAACATCATGTATGTCAGAAATAATTTACATCTTTTTTAGTAAAAGAGGCGACAGACATAATATTTTTTTTTTATTAATTTTAGGAAAGCTTACAGCTAATACAAAACAATATAAAGTAACAATATGTAAAAAATGGCCATTTCCAAGTTTTCACATATATGTTGACTTAATAATAAAAACAATTTCACGAAAACAGCTAGCACGCTAGTAAATTCGTTAAACGCTCAAGAAAGAAAAACAACGAATAACTCAAAAGGGTGATCAAGCACCAAAGAAACGATCAGTCAAACTTTTTTTAACTTTTTTAACACTGCTGGTAAACAAATCAAGCTCGACGTCCTGACACACCATATTAAACGTACGACAAGCTCTTATCAAGTACGAGTTCTTTCTGTAGTTTGTTTTAACTTGAGGAACATGAAGGAGACGCGATCTACGAAGAAATGCACACGGTACACGAAGTCCGATCCTGCTCACCAGCTCAGGGTCATCAGTAGATCCGTTCATAATCTACACTAATATTATAAAGAGGAAAGATTTGTTTGTTTGTTTGTTTGAAATGAATAGGCTCCGAAAATACTGGACCGATTTGAAAAATTCTTCCAGCAACGGATAGCTACATTATCAGGGAGTAACATAGGCTATATTTTATCCCCGTACTCCCACGGGAACGGGAACTACGCGGGCGAAACCGCGTGATGTCCACTAGTATTAAATAAAAATGCAAGATCTTCAATTCTCCTTCGCTCATGTAAAGGCAGAAAATGGAATTTTTTACATCGACTCATGTAATTAGGAAGAAAGATCTTTGAGCGATATTGGGTGTACTTTAAAAATCGCTTTTGTATGCTTTCGATGCGATTTATGTAAAAATTATATTTGGGATTCCAAATTTGAGAAGCATATTCGAGGTGGCTACGGACAAACGCACAGTAAAGAATTTTCATCGTCTTAACATACTTAAAGTCAGTAGATAGCCTAAAAATAAAACCCAAAGCTTTAGAAGCCTTACTGACAATGTTATTTATATGAGCATCAAGCAAAAGCTTCGAGTCAAATGTAACTCCAAGGTCCCGAATGACATTGACTCTTGCTATTAGGGTATTCGACAGCTTATAATCACACTGAATAGGGTTTGGATTACGAGTAAATGTACATACATAACATTTGGAAACATTTAAGTCTAATCTATTTTTAGCAAAGTAATCTTGGAACCGGTCCAAATCTTCCTGTAAAAGGCATGCGTCCTCAATGGTCGACACTAGACCCAGAATTTTCAAATCATCCGCATACAGTAGAATTTTCGAATGTAGAAAACAAGATGCTATGTCATTTATAAAAATGTTAAATAAAAGAGGCCCCAACAAGGATCCTTGAGGAACCCCCGATGGAATGTACATAACTCTCGACGTAAACCCATTGAGGACTACCGTCTGGCACCTGTTCTCCATATATGATGAGAACCACCTGAAGAAGTCACCCCTCACACCAACCAATAAAAGTTTACGCATTAGGACTGCATGATCAATTCGATCAAAACATTTGCTGTAGTCAGTGTATATAACGTCGACCTGAGCCCTCTTGGACAATTGTTCCGTTAGAAAGTCACTACAGACAGCGAGATTGGATGTCGTAGAGCGACCTTTTAAAAATCCATGTTCAGAAAAAGATAGCTTGAGAGACGAAGACAGTTGTCTGTGTACAATTTTCTCCATGACTTTAGCAAAAATACAAAGTTTGGAAATTGGTCTATAATTATCTATACTGTCCTTAGCTCCTTTCTTATGAATCGGCGTTATATACGCTGACTTCCAGATAGTGGGAACAACTCCTAATTCAAATGACCGTTTAAATAATATTGTCAACGGTACCGATAGACATTTGGCAACTCTAGATATGAAAATTGGCGAAATGTTATCAGGGCCTGCGGATTTATTAAGGTCCAGTTGTTTCAGCAACCGAAATACTTCATCCTCCCGTACATCAATTGTGCATATGTTTGATGTGGAACCAGCAGTCTGACTACCATGTACCATCTATTCCAACTGTGGTCAAAAACTCCTCATGTTCACTTCTTTCTTGGAAATTAGAAAAAAAATAGTCGCCGAACATATTACAGATTTCCTCTCCATTGTTGGATAAAATTTCACCAAATTTAAGAACAGACGGGTAACAGTTGGTTTGTTGTTTGGATTTTACATATCGCCAGAAAGCCCTAGGATTTTTAGAAATAGCTAATTCAACATTTGAAGTGTAATTATCAAACATTTCCTTCTCCAAATCTTTAGCGCGCGTAACAAAAGATTGATGATCGGAAAGATTTCCATACCTTTTAAATTTAGCATGAAATTTTGCCTTTTCTTTTAGTACTTTAATAAGAGGGCCTTTATACCAAGGAGGATACTTGGCACGCGGGACAATAATTTTAGTAGGTATATACTTATTGTGTAGATAGTTGAGAGTGTCATAAAAGAACTCGACAGCTTCCTCAAGAGTCCTACAGTTTAGCTCTAATGACCAATCCATCGCCACCATTTCTTCAGCTATGGCGTCATAATTTGCAAGAGCATACAAGAACTTACCTCGAGGGCGAGCATGCAGCTGATGAAGTTGAACGAAGTCAGCCGATATACAAAGTGCCGCATGGTGCGAGTCCTCTTCTACTAAGGGATTCAGGCTGCGAGAGACGGTGACTTCATTGTTCGACAATACGAGGTCAAGAATTCTATTATTCGCATTACGATGACAATTGTACTGTAGCAAATTGCAGGCGGTGAGAGTATCAAAGAAGGTGGTCTGAACAGGTCCGTGCAAGTTACTAGGGCATAGATAATCACTATTCGCCGCAACGTCCCAGTCAATATTCGGCTGGTTAAAGTCGCCAAGAATCAGGAACTATCTGCAGGATGTTAAGTCCCGCAGATACCGCACAAATTTGTACGGAACCCTCGGTGGGCGAGTCCGATTCGCACTTGTCCCCTTTTTGGAAAAAATTATCAGTTAAAGAAATGAAATTAAAAAAAAAAAAACTGGCCAAGTGCGAGTCGGACTCGGGTGCAAAGGGTTCCGAACGAATTTTTTTTTTAACATGTGTTTTTAACACTACAGACTTCTTATAGGTTTTCCTGTAATCTTTGGGTAAAGATCTATTATCTCCCATTTTTTTCAAAATTTTTGGCTCAGTAGTTTCGGAGATAAGGGGGGCCATATGTTTGTCCATCTGTCACAGCCAGTTTTCTCTGGATCCACTGGACCGATTCTGCTAAAACTTTTTTTTAAATTTTATAGTTTGACCCTCAGGTCAAACTATCAAACATAAAAAAAAAATTTTTTTTGAACAATATCGTGTGACGTATCAAATGAAAGAGCTTACTGTGAGGGTTTTAATTATATATTTTTTTTCATAATTTTAAAATAAAAGGTTTTGCAGTTATTCAAGAAATTAGACGAAAGTTGACCATTCCCCCCTTATCTCCGAAACTACTAAGCCTAAAATGTTGAAAAAAATGGAGATAATAGATCTTTACCCAAAGATTACAGGAACACCTATAAGAAGTCTGTAGTGTTAAAATAACATGTTAAAACAATTAAGTTCGTTCGGAACCCTTTGCACGCGAGTCCGACTCGCACTTGGCCAGCTTGTTTTTTCAAAATCAGCCGGTTGTTTTCCTGGCTGCGAAAACCGATTGTTCAAAGATTCAATGATGCAGTTTAGTTTTCATCAAAATCGAGTTTGAGACTCCTGCCTTTCAGTATTTTCCGTTAATTCTCATAGTTTAAGATTTGGCTATCAACGGACAATATAAAAAGTTCTTGTATTTATAAGAACCAGACGAGCGGGCGACCAGGCGAGAGGGCCCGATGGACATTCCCGGGGGGCTCGGGCGTCCCCGCAGTCTCCAGGCTAGTCCCCCAATGATGCCGTCCTGTCAGAGCGTGCCTGAAGGTTAGCAGCATGGAACCTCATTTCACTTCCTTCTCCTCTCCTTCCTTCACTCAAATTTTGTTATATGAACAGGAAAAATAAGAGAAAAGCTGTACAGCGGCAGCACTCCCTCTCGCACAAAGTGCACCTCTCCAACATACGAGGTCTGCACTCAAATCTCGCCGCAGTCCATCACCACCTCGAGACGGAGAAACCAGCGTTCTTATTTCTGTCGGAGACGTAGATCGGATGTCCGTCAGACGTGTCATATGACTGACTTATGCGCCTGAGTTGTCTCCGATCTTGACACGCCTATTTCGCCTTTCGTTTAAGACTGGAAAAGTGCCAAAGACTTGGAAGCAAGCTAACGTGCAGCCCGTGCCCAGGAAAGGTAGTCGAGCTGACCCGTCGAATTATAGACCCATCTCGGTAACGTCCATACTCTGTAAGAGTATGGAACGCGTACTGAATCGTAAGCTCCTGGCATACCTAGAAGCGAATGATATCCTTAGTGACCGACAATACGGATTCCGCCGAAATCGGTCTACTGGGGATCTTCTTGCGTATGTCATTCACATCTGGAGTGAGGCCATAGAGAAGCACGGGGAGGCACTAGCGGTCTCCCTTGACATCTCGAAGGCCTTCGACAGGGTCTGGCACGATAGCCTTATCAGTAAGCTTCCTTCCTTCGGTCTGCCCACCGGATTGTGTGATTGGATCACGGATTTCCTGAGGGATCGGTCTATTCGAGTGGTCATAGATGGCTGCTCGTCCGGACTGCTGGATATTAATGCCGGGGTCCCTCAGGGGTCGGTGCTTTCGGCAACACTGTTCTTGCTGCAATACCCAAAGGTACCGGGTTTAAGCAGCATTGTTGCTGAGAGATACGTGTCCGACGCACGAGCTGATGGGTCGCAGATCCGGTCTCTCCGGGAGGCTATGGTTGAGCGCTTGAACGAGTCCTTACAGGCTCTCTCAGTATGGGGCGAAGCCAATCTGGTCAAGTTCAATGTTGCTAAGACCCAAGCGTGTCTATTTTCCGCTAAAAGGAGCCAATTCCACTCAGCTCCATCTTTCCGAGGTGCAACCGTGCCGATAACCGACCAACTTGATCTTCTTGGGGTTACATTTACATCTACCCTTAACTTTGGCCCTTTCATAGAGGCAAAAGCTCAAGTGGCTGCAAAGAAGTTGGGGATCTTAGCAAAGGTGAGACGGTACTTTACGCCGGAACAGCTGCTCAGACTCTATCAAGCGCAAGTTCGATCATGTATGGAGTACTGCTCTCATCGTTGGGACGGATCTGCCAGATACCAGCTTGATGCCCTTGAGTCAATTGAGAAACGAGCCAGGAGGATCATCGGCGATGATAGGCTCGTCGCCACGAAGCTCCAAAGTCTTGAGCATCGACGACGAGTTGCTAGCCTGTCGGTTTTCTACCGGTTGCATTTTGGGGAATGTGCGACGGAATTGCATAATCTAATTCCGCCAAGCCCGTTCCATCATCGGACCACAAGACGAGCGGCGATGCGCCACCGGTACATGGTGGACATCCCACCCACACGCACTAAACGTTTTGGGAACACATTCATAGTGCGTGCAGCTAAGGAGTGGAATTCCCTGCCGGAGTCTGTGTTTCCTGATAGCTACAACCTGGGAGTCAAGTCAAGAGTGAATAGGTTACTTCTAGGCAAATAGTAAAAAAAAAAATGTTTTTGAAACCTTTTGTGCGCGAGTTTGGTTCGCATTTTTAAACGACTTAAAAAAAGGAGGTTCTCAATTTCCCCGCCCCCCGCCATGGCCACAGCCGAGCGTGCCGCTCTCCCACACTCACAGCTCAGCACGTACCTCTGCGTCTTGTGGTCCACCTCCTGCTGCAGCGTGGTGAAGGTGGACGTGACGGAGGCCGTGGTCTCCTCCTCCAGCTCGATGCGCTGCTGCAGCCCTCCCCGCCCACAGCCTCCCACACTCACAGCTCAGCACGTACCTCTGCGTCTTGTGGTCCACCTCCTGCTGCAGCGTGGTGAAGGTGGACGTGACGGAGGCCGTGGTCTCCTCCTCCAGCTCGATGCGCTGCTGCAGCCCTCCCCGCCCACAGCCTCCCACACTCACAGCTCAGCACGTACCTCTGCGTCTTGTGGTCCACCTCCTGCTGCAGCGTGGTGAAGGTGGACGTGACGGAGGCCGTGGTCTCCTCCTCCAGCTCGATGCGCTGCTGCAGCCCTCCCCGCCCACAGCCTCCCACACTCACAGCTCAGCACGTACCTCTGCGTCTTGTGGTCCACCTCCTGCTGCAGCGTGGTGAAGGTGGACGTGACGGAGGCCGTGGTCTCCTCCTCCAGCTCGATGCGCTGCTGCAGCCCTCCCCGCCCACAGCCTCCCACACTCACAGCTCAGCACGTACCTCTGCGTCTTGTGGTCCACCTCCTGCTGCAGCGTGGTGAAGGTGGACGTGACGGAGGCCGTGGTCTCCTCCTCCAGCTCGATGCGCTGCTGCAGCCCTCCCCGCCCACAGCCTCCCACACTCACAGCTCAGCACGTACCTCTGCGTCTTGTGGTCCACCTCCTGCTGCAGCGTGGTGAAGGTGGACGTGACGGAGGCCGTGGTCTCCTCCTCCAGCTCGATGCGCTGCTGCATCTCCACCTCGCGCTTCTTGCGCTGCGTGATCTCGGAGCGGCGCTGCTCCAGGATGAGCTGCGACTCGTTGAGGTTGTTGAGCAGCTCCTTGCCGCCGCCGCCGCCCTGCACCAGCCGCTCCTCCAGCGCCAGGATCTGCTGCTCCAGCTCTTCCATCTGCTTCCTCTCCTGCTCTATCGTCGACTCCGCCAGTATGTTCTCGTTTTCTATACTGACTGTCTCTTCTTCGGCTGTAATCATAAAAGTAAAACTTAGTGTCAAAAAATAATTTGACATGAATTATACTATGTAGGTATTCATTTCGATAAAACCCAAAGCAATTTCTTTCATGAAGGACATAACATATAAAACGGACGTGTATACAGCGTTACGTCGAAAACTGCGCAAATTTTACGTAAAGCATCATTAAAAATAAATAGCCATGTATTTTTTTTGCTTTACCATATTTCGAACAGCAAAATTATAAAGTGTAGCGGCGGAACCTATACCGCCGATTTGAAACATATTACTACACCCTAAACATCAACCATCGGGCAGTTGCCGATCACACGCAACACCCGTCTGGTTGGAGGATCCTCCCTTTTCAATGGAGGTTTGCGGGACTCATAATAATTATTAGTCACTCTTTTCGAAACTTAATAACGAGATACGTGGCGCGAGGCCCCCTGCTTCTCCTGCTGGATGCGAGTCGAGTATGTCGAACATTCGCATTCATCAGAGGGACGTCCGTAGGGTACTGCATAACCTAGACGTAAACAAGGCTAGTGGCCCCGACGGGATACCGGCAATTGTTGTGAAAACTTGTGCGCCTGAGTTGTCTCCGATCTTGACACGCCTATTTCGCCTTTCGTTTGAGACTGGAAAAGTGCCGAAAGCTTGGAAGCAAGCTAACGTGCAGCCCGTGCCCAAGAAAGGTAGTCGAGCTGACCCGTCGAATTATAGACCCATCTCGGTAACGTCCATACTCTGTAAGAGTATGGAACGCGTGCTGAATCATAAGCTCCTGGCATACCTAGAAGCGAATGTTGTCCTTAGTGTCTACTGGGGATCTTCTTGCGTATGCCATTCACATCTTGAGTGAGGCCATAGAGAAGCACGGGGAGGCACTAGCGGTCTCCCTTGACATCTCGAAGGCCTTCGACAGGGTCTGGCACGATAGCCTTATCAGTAAGCTTCCTTCCTTCTGTCTGCCCGCCGGATTGTGTGATTGGATCGCGGATTTCCTGAGGGATCGGTCTATCCGAGTGGTCATAGATGGCTGCTCGTCCGGACTGCTGGATATTAATGCCGGGGTCCCTCAGAGGTCGGTGCTTTCGGCAACACTGTTCTTGCTGCATATTAATGATCTGCTAAAGTCCGGTACCTTTGGGTATGCAGACGACAGCACTGTTGCTAAGAGATACGTGTCCGACGCACGAGCTGGTGGGTCGCAGATCTGGTCTCTTCGGGAGGCTATGGTTGAGCGCTTGAACGTGTCCTTACAGGCTGTCTCTGAATGGGGCGATGCCAATCTGGTCAAGTTCAATGCTGCTAAGACCCAAGCGTGCCTATTTATACCGCCAAAAGGAGCCAATTCCATTCAGCTCCATCTTTCCGAGGTGCAACCGTGCTGATAATCGACCAACTTGAGCTTCTTGGGGTTACATTAACATCTACCCTCAATTTTGGCCCTTTCATAGAGGCAAAAGCTCAAGTGGCTGCAAAGAAGTTGGGGATCCTAGCAAAGGTGAGACGGTACTTCACGCCGGAACAGCTGCTCAAACTCTATCAAGCGCAAGTTCGATCGTGTATGGAGTACTGCTCTCATCTTTGGGACGGATCTGCCAGATACCAGCTTGATGCCCTTGAGTCAATTCAGAAACGAGCCAAACGGATCATCGGCAATGATAGGCTCGTCGTGACGAAGCTTCAAAGTCTTGAGCATCGACGACGAGTCGCTAGCCTGTCGGTTTTCTACCGGTTGCATTTTGGGGAATGTGCGACGGAATTGCATATTTTGATTCCGCCAAGCCCGTTTCATCATCGGACCACAAGATGAACGGCGATGCGCCACCGGTACATGGTGGACATCCCACCCACTCGCACTAAATGTTTTGGTAACACATTCATAGTGCGTACAGCTAAGGAGTGGAATTTCCTGCCGGAGTCTGTAGTTCCTGATAGCTATAACCTGGGAGTCTTTAAGTCCAAGAGTGAATAGGTTACTTTTAGGCAAGCGTGCTCCATCTTCGACCACATCATCGCTTACTATCAGGTGAGATGGTGGTGAAACGCGCGCCTGTAAATAGTAAAAAAAAGATAAGTAATGCTAATTTTTCAAAAGTAAAAAAAAATGTTTTTTTTTTACAAAATATATGTTCGATAAGTACTGCTTGTCTTCGAAGTAACCCTGTATTTTGCAGTGGGCTTTCGACCCAATGTTAATCGAAGAAGAACTTAGATTAGGTTTATAATGTTAGCAGCAATTAGAATGTCGTGCAACCCTCACAGTTGTCGGTTGTCGCGGGTGTCGCGGGTGTCGCGGGTGTCGCGGGCGGGCGGGGGCGCGGCAGCTTGCGCGGCCTCTTGTCCTGCACCTTGCGCTGCTCGATGAGCGCGCGCAGCCGCTCGATCTCCGCCTGGTACTCGCGCAGCTTTGCGTCCTTCGGGTCCTCGTTGCGGACCGGCTTGTTCTTTATCGCTGGAAATAATACAAATATTATAAAAATCACATATTTCCTAAAAATGCCTTCGAGCCGAATATCAAGTTCCTTCGAGCCGGATATCAAGTTCCTTCGAGCCGGATATCAAGGTCTTTCTAGTCAGATATCAAAGTACTTCGAGCCGGATATCAAAGTACTTCGAACCGGATATCAAGGTCTTTGAAACCGGATATCAATGTCCTTCGAGACGGATATCAAGGTGCTTCGAGCCGTATTGCACAGTCATATCGAGCCAGATTAACTAAAGGCCAAAAAAATTACAAACTAATGTTGTTTAAAAATTAATAATTATATACACATACGATCTTCTAGGAACAGCCCTACATATGCAATATGTTTCTGTACGTGTCTGATTGCCCTAATCTAAGTAATAATCTTAATTTATTTATTTTTAAATTTTTGTGTTAGTTACCTTTAGCTCTGTGTGCGTAGCGCAGCGTGGTGATGGTCTCGTCGTAGTTGTACGAGGCCGGCCCGATGTTGGCGATCATGATGGTCTTGCTGTTGCCGCCCAGCGAGTCCTGCAGGATGCGCGTCAGCTTCGAGTCTCTGCAACACGAGAATAGTGGAATGAGGGATCCGTCTCAGTGGCTTCAGATTAAGACTCAAGGGTAGCTTTTCTCCTGTAGAATCAAGTGTTTCCGCACAGGTCAAGTGTACAAATACTTATTTCCGATCTGGCAAACTAATACCTGTAGGGCACATGCGGGCTGTTCTCCGCCAGCGCGGAGATGACGTTGCCGAGCGAGGAGAGCGCCTGGTTGATGCGCGACGCCTCTCGCAGCCGGTCTGCCGACGCGCCAGTCTTGCGCTGGCGCTCGCTGCCCGCCAGGTCCACCAGGTTCAACTTGCCGACGCTATAACACACAACAACTTATATAAAACTATTAGCCATCGAAGTCCGCTCATCGACGAAGACAGGACACTGTATTTGGCAATCGAAAAGACGAGTGTTCTGGCAAGACTTAGCAGAGCCCGTCTCCAGTAGTTTGCTGCGATAAGTTAAGTCACGACTCGCTGGGAATTTCTATCCCTATATATCTAAAATCAACATTCACTTTCTCCGAGCGGTCGAGGCGATCACGATCTGACACTTATAATGTGTAATGCTATGAACCCTAGTTCAGTTATATACGATTGTCTTTTGTTCTTAAATCAGCGCAGTTGTGTGCGACGGATATTGACTTATAGACCAGGGCTGAAGCCTTTAAAAATGGTAAAAAGTGAAAAAAAAAATAGTAGGATGAAACCCATTGGAAAAGGAAGAGAATCATAAAAAGGTAAGTTTTCACCAAATTTCGTGAAAGATAAAAATAAAAAACCAAAAACATGGTTATTTGAATTTTCCACATTAATTCGGCTATGTGAGAAAAGTGTAAATACAAAAGTGATCTACAACGTATGTATTTACTACTACATTTTTACTACCTACAACTTTGCTATTCAACTTTTTTCCGTAGGACTTTAAGTTTTGCCGAAAATCGAGATAAACTGTTTTTTTTACCCTTAAAAACTCACCCCCATCCACTTCCCGACCACAGATCGCCCGTAAATTATTTTTCCTTTCATTGTTGTAATATTCTCTTTCTTTTTCAATGGGTTTCATCCTACTATTATTTTTTTTGGTTTCAAAAATTATCGACTCTGGTCTATTAGTCGCGCTCGAGATGATCGCTTAGTTGAATAGTCACAGCCGGCGATACGGTAATGCGGTAATGAATGTTTTTTTGTGTTTATTGGTAACAAAACATAGGTCGCGGAGGCCTAGTTCTGAAAATAATTGTAACAAACCGCGGTCGGTCGGCCGCTAATCTAAAATGCATGAAGGTGTGCTTTATTTTCCGTCGACAATTGCCGGGAACCAGCAAATCGGTTCGTGTCTCAAGGGAGTTCTGTTTCGGTCGTAACTTTTTTGCTACAAATTACCCATTTGACGTACAGTACTAAAAACTGAGCTCATAAAAAAGTTACGCCAAATCATATAATCAATCTTAAATCGTACATACATAGGCTTTTGAATGCAGTCTGCTCATAAACTTGTGATCATAAAAATAAGGGCATGGGTACATTGACCCCAATAATGTCAGACTGGACATTCAATAAGCCAATGAGCCCTATCACATGATACGTAGAGGAAATTAAAGTGAATAGCGCATTAGAGCTATAGGGTCGCTAGCCCTCGCGCAGACATTAGGGTCGGATGCGACGCGCGGCTATTCACCGCGGACGCGCGTCTATTGCCCACTTCCGGGCTACATTGTATTCGCACGCCTATTTGTCAGGGCACGCACTGTCGTAAACACTGACCAAGAAGACGCAGAAGGGATATTCTTTGACCCCACGATGAGAGAAGTAGGAGATGAGTAATTTTATCGGCAGGACACTCTTCAGTGCGTAACGTACCACACTATAGCGTTCTTTGTTTCTTCGCTGGCACAAAATGGGTAGACAGCACATTCTGGCACGCCACAATTGGCAGAATTTGATTATACCTCTGACTAATCTTAAGAGCATATGAACCATATTTTGACAAATAAATGATTATGATTGTGGCTGACGTTCCATTAAAACGAGTAGTGGGTCCGCACGACACCGACTTTAGTTTGAGCAGACTTTGAACTCTGAACAAAAATGGCTGCAAAGTTGGTGTCATGTGGTCCATAACGTTTAGTCGTCGTCGTACTCCAGCAGGGTTAGTTAATTACTCCTTAATTGGACCCATCGTGACAAAACAAAAGGATTGTTTCGAGCAGTTCCGAAACGGAACTTCTGTATCTATCTGTTTTGTGGCACTTTTATTATTTTGTAAGACTTGTTGCTTCTTTTCTTTGCTTTAAGGATTGTTGTGCAAATTTACCTCGAAGGAAAATCGAGTCATTTCTTTTATTTCTTGTGTACGGTTCACCTGATAATGATCAGCTGTGACGATTAAATTAGCTCCAGCTAATGTTGAGGCGTTCTGTTTATTTTCGTATTTGACTCACAGTTCACTAGGTTTTCGTGAACTTGCCAATTGCGAGGTGTACGTAAACTCTACGCTTATTCATAAAACATTTTTAGGAACTCCACATCACCGTACCGTCCTTTCAAGCATATTCGTTGACGAACTAAGTATAATGTTTTGAACCAATATCGCCAGGTCAGATTAGTTTTCCCAGGATGGTTGGATTCAGCTTCGAATATAATATCAATTTAATATAAAATTCAGTATCAAAATACCACCAGAGCGGTAATTTGACTAAGAACAGTCGGAATGCACTCTAAATGTGCTACAGCTACACACAAGCGGCGTCTGTTGCCCAATCATCTAAACCAGAACGAACACTTCCATAATAGCATTAAATCTATAATGAGTAAATGTGCAACATTATGTGTGATAATAGCTGCCACACTGCAGTTGTACCGTAGAGGAGTAGCGAATGAATGCGGTGGGTGCATGTGAATGGAGGTGAGTCAGCGCTAATGCATGGGCTGATGTTGGTGCCTACTGCCTCACTAATGGCTGTAACACATAATGCGGCATGCTGTGGCTCTATGGCCCACCAGCTGAGCCAGCTAAGCGCTGGAGGTTGTGGCGAATGGTGATTGGAAAGACGATTACTGAACATTTTTTTTTTGTCATTTAAATAAGTACTAAGTACACTTAAAATAAAAAATCCTAACTAAAGTTAACCTTAAAAAAATCCTTCACATCGTTATCGACCGGAAGTGTGTCCAAAAGACTGGCGGCATTGTCACGTAGTATGTCAATTAGGGATGTTACGGAGCTCCGATTCCGATTCCGATTAGTCGGAACTTCCGATTGTTTTTGAACCTCCGATTCCGATACCTGTTCCGAAACTTTTCAATCGGAGGTAATCGGAGGTCGATGCCTTGCGGCGGGCGGCGGCATACGACCGCGGTCAACGCGTCTAAAAACCTCTTTCTTTCTTTCTTTCTTTATTTCATTAATTATATTAACCCTACTTTCTCACAAATTTTCTTCTAAAGCATCCGCCTCCGATTCCGACTCCGATTCCTCTTCCGATTCCGATATATCAAATCCACAACCTCCGATTCCGATTCCGGTTCCGATATCATCACATCCGTTACATCCCTAATGTCAATGCTTGTCCCCTGTCCGAGGCGAGGTAACAGCTCTTGGGTCACTCGAAGTATCAACTAGGCTCCAGGCACTGAACATGATATTTAAAACATGTAGGAACTCCTTAAACATTAGGGTTCCAGTTACATTGGTAGTGTGAGTCACTTTAATAACAACAAACTGCAGTGACAATAGCAATATTTTGTTTTGGTCATCAGTTCGTCACTTCAACTAACGCTCCTTGACATGAAATACTAATATTATGTACTAGTTGACCCGCGAAACTTCGTCTGCTCCGCTCCTGCGTCTCAGTGTGATGATATATAGCCTATAGCCTTCCTCGATAAATGGGCTATCTAACACTGAAAGAATTTTTCAAATCCGACCAGAAGTTCCTGAGATTAGCGCGTTCAAGCAAGCAAACAAACAAACTCTTCAGCTTTATATATTAGTATAGATAGATTAGTATAGATTTCCTAAGACATTGTGGAAAAAAAACTCACCGATATTATAGGAACCACCTGGTTGGCTCTATCTATGAGTATAATCGATATGTACTTACTTTACAATGACAATAAACATTTCCTTTACGCTTGACTCTGCCCACATCGATCACATAAAAGCTGGTTTTACCAGTTTGAGACTAACTCATGCATTACTTAAACAAGCTATTCTTTTATTGACAAGTAAACATAAGCTCGAGGTGACACATGTCGTGTTGAACTACAGACGTACGGAGAACACTAAACTTAAACATTGAGACTCAGCCGAGCTCAAACACACTAACATTACATGACAGATAGATAAAGCACGCTTTTGAAAAAAACAACAGCTGATTTACTTTTATTTTTCCAAGAAAGTATATTCATACGGCTAAGAATTAGGCTAGCTATGGCTAATGGACTAACTTCTGATATCTAGGATAAACACTGGCAAAAGGATATATCAGGTATCCTAACTTTGCTACCTAGGTAATTTGTTAGTTTGTTACACTTTCACTCCTAAATCACGTACCGATTTTAATGAAAGGTACCCAGGAGACAGTTTTTTTTACGAAAATCTACATATACGAACGCGAGCGAAACTGCGGGCAAAAGCTAGTCAATAATAAGTCAAGTTTTTAGGGTTCCGAACAAAAAACGGAACCCTTATAGGATCACTCGGGTGTCTGTCTGTTCGTCTGTCACAGCCAGTTTTCTCCGGATCCACTGAACCGATTCTGTTGAAATTTGATACACTTATGGAACACATATGGAATTCTGTGACCCAAACACGAACGCGTTACGTAAATTATTAAATTTTTAGTATAGGGGTCACTTTTGGGGGTCAAACCAGAAAATTAAAAAAAAAGTTTTTTGAACAATATCGTGTGACATATGGTTTTAATTATATATTTTTCATGATTTTAAAATAAATGGTTTTGAAGTTATTAAAGAAATAAGACGAAAAATGACCATTCCCCACTATCTCCGAAACTACTGGCTGGAAAACCTATAAGAAGTTTATAGTTTTAAAATAACATGTTAAAAAAATTAAATTCGTTCGCACGCGAGTCCGACTCGCACTTGGCCAGTTTTTTGTTACTTATTATTATTTAGTCTTTGTCTAAACAAAATGTGGAGCATTCATACAATATTGACCAGTGTGTCATGCAGTGTGCACTTTGTACTGCGTTAAGTATAACAAATATCGTTTGTGGTGGTTTTAGCGAGCTATTGGTCACCGTGAGCATTACGCATTACGCACGGCGGCGCCGGCTCGGGTTACCTTCCTACCGTATGTACTGCAGCCTGCAGGCCTAGGGGCGCACGCGGACAAACAAATGGCGGCGCACACTCGCTGCGACTTGCTCCATGTAGTACACATTTAGTCACAATTGCACGCCTGTCCACGCGAGGTGGCGCCTGTTTAAATGACAATGTGTGGACACAGAATTGTGTATTTCTTTCTTTCTCTGTATTTGATGACTCAGTTGGTAGTGCAGACAGTGAAGCCGCATACAGAAGAGATCACCAATAATCTTCTAGTAAAGGAATCCCTTCTCTATTTTGTTGGAAGTGGGATATCAAAGTCGGGCACAGATCTCTTTACTTATCGGAACTGCGTACTCTACTCTATTAGGAAGATTTAGTCGTTTCTTAAGAGGGGACTCGGGTCGGTAACTCTGGGATCTTTCTCCATACAAACGTATTCCGCTGTTTTCTTCGTGGATAATGCTGCTAGAGCAATGATTTTTTTTTCCAAAAAATCTAGATCGAATTAATACGTGCCTCTATCATTTTCTTTTTTTTTAAAACATATTACTTAATACAAAAATCCGAAAAAACAGCCTGTTATTACCGCCATGTTCAGACAACTATCAGGCAAATTTGATAAGTTTTTAAAAAAAAATAGAAAATAATAGAAGCAGATTTAGTCTTCCTCTCTTGATATATAATTTTTATAGATCAATCCAGTTTTTAAGAAGAAAACAGCGGAATACAAAACGTTATTGTTCAAGGTTTTTATAGGTAAAATCCGCCTGAGCTGCAGTTGTCGCTTTCGCACTTTACTTGATAGGGCGCAGCGCGATGGCATCGGCAATAGTTTCTTCAAATACCTACTTTTCTAATTCCTCGGGACTAGAGTCCCCTCTTAACATTACTTGAAATAATAGATCGTGAGTTGGTAAGTGTCGTTTTTAGCAAAAACTACGTTTACGTATTTATAAATAACTAGCTTTTGCCCGCGACTTCGTACGCGCATATCCCGTTTTTTTTCCGTTCCCGTAGGAATTTCCCATTCCCGTATAGCCTATAGCCTTCCTCGATAAATGGGCTATCCAACAGTGAAAGAATTTTTCAAATCGGACCAGTAGTTCCTGAGATTAGCGCGTTCAAGCAAACAAACAAACAAACAAACAAACAAACTCTTCAGCTTTATATATTAGTATAGATATTTCAATGAACATAGAACAAAACCAGTGATATATTGCAACATTAAAAGGATAATGATCTGATACTAATGTAAAATACATTTGTTTAAATAATGATTTCTGGCATGGCTATTTGCAAGATGTAAATTATATGAACAAAAAACCTTTTACATAACCTACCTATGCTTTTTGTTACGTTATCAAAGTTTTTCTTAAAAACGAATCTAACACCTGTACGTCTACCATGAGTTTTATCAATCTATACTCGATAGCGACTGTAGGTAGTTAAAAAAATGTATGAAACCTTTAAAAAAAACTAGTTACTATTATTTTTTTTAGTTGTTAACTAAAGTTTTACTTGCAACTTGCTTGTTTGTTAGTTAACAACTTAAACAAATAAATTAGAAACTTGTATTTTTTAAGTTTTTATAAAAAAAATTATCTGCAGTCGCTAGCGAGTATAGATTGATAAAACTCATGGTAGACGTACTGACAAAGTTCACGAAGTTCATTACCTGAGTATTTATTTATTTTTAAAAGCAACGTAAATAAATGGCGTCTGATGCGCACGCGCCGGTCCGTGTGTTTGTGTGTTTAGCGTAATAAGAACGTAAACATTTGAGCACCGAATACTATTGAATCGGCTCCGCTGCAGTTTTGTGCTAGATATCGGTCAAGTACCAACTTATTGAGGATTACGATTAATTATGATTTCGTTATTTTACGCTTTAATTTGTTTGGTTTGAAATACATACATTAGGGTCAACACACACTGCGTCGCGTCTCGATGTAAGGTGCAACGTACATACTGGACTGGCCGCAATATTATTCAAATCAAGATTTTCAGTATAATTTCTTACTTTCCTAACTAATTATCACGTCTAAATCAAAATCAAAATCAAAAGTCGTTTATTCAAATTAGGCTGAGAGCCAGCACTTTTTAAACGTCAAGTTTTACAAAAGACAGTCCCCAAAACGCCCGCCCGTCACCACTTCCAAGTGTTTTAGCTGTGGAGAAGAAGTGACCAACAAACTCCCCAGCAACACATCTGTCTGTTACGTTTTAAGAACTTGAGTCTATATAAAAGTATGCTAAGTAATTATACATGACACGAAATTTACTTGTTAGCTAGCACACTATAGTGTGCTAGCTAACAAGTAAATTTCGTGTCATGATGATACGGATAATGATAGAAATGTATATTAAAAAAAAAATGAATTGACCTACATAGTCAGATAAATAAAAAAAAAAAAAACATAAAATAAAAACAAAAAAGAAAACAATATTATATGAACACATATAACCTGTCCTAAGCTAATTACTTAAAGAGAAATAAACTAAATCATATCTACACACCTAGTTAATATTGTAGTCAAGGCTTAACCTAGCGGGAAACTAGTCATAGGAAACGTTCACGATCGCGCTTTTAATCATGACCTAAGCCATACTTTTTATTCATAGTTCTTCTTTTTTATTGACCTCTGTGATAGTCAAGGACGCTGCGAGCTACGCCATGGCAACATCTTTGTTATTGTTTGTTACTTTTTGCGTTGTAAAGAGAAGCGTGACTGATAAAGCTTTGTTATGTCATGGAACTGCTTAACCATGTTAACAACCAATTAATAAGGCCATTTAAAACTTCTCTTGGGTCCACAGTGATCTTGGACCCAATCACCCAAGGAGTGGACTCTTAAGAACATCCAAGAGTTTTGTGCTAGTTAATCCTTCATACAATGCGACGTAAAAAGTGTTAATTACAATTACTGTGAATAATTTCAATCGAACGTTATCAAAAAATCGTTCGATAGGAAGTACATTGTAAGTAAGTATTATAAAGGTGAGGTAAATGATTGATTAGCACGTGCAAGTTTAGTACACGAGTACACTGCGCCTACGCAGCTGTTCAGCGATACAAAGTGTGGCAGGTAAGGCTCTATCACAAGTGAAAAAAGAAATCGTTCAGGTTCTAAATGTTAATTTACGTGAGAAAAAGAACCCACACTCCATTTATCGCAGTAACATGGACTACACTTGGTAAAATACTTTATTGGTCTCTGTGCTGATGTCAGTAGTGGCTTGTCAATGCGCCCACTATCATCTGCGACGAGTAGAGACGGTAGCAACAACACAAAGGTATGTGCGCACATGCCCACTACCCACTAACACGGACCACGCGGCATCCTACCATCCTTGATCCATTCAATGACCTACCACCACCAACATACTCTTACAAGCTTAGCGTATCCTGATCGCAAGCAAAAAACTGAATTAATAAGATTATTATCTTCTAAGTAAGAGCATCGTGGTTCGTGAAATCGTGATCTTTGCATTAGATCACAAATGTATTATTTTGCGGACGCATTAGTTTTGTAATCATTGAAGCACACGACTGGTGGACTGTGGTCACGGTGGTGTAACGAGACTGTTTCAATATTTGCTCGCACCATTAGGGCAGGAGTGGCAAATAAAAAGGCGACAAAATAACGTGTCAACGTGTGGTTTCCTTCCGGTCAAGATTAGAGCACATGTCTTTCCGTGAGTGTAGGAGGCGACTAATTATAAGGTGGGGTAAGATCGGCTTGTTAACTCATTAATTAATTGAATAAGAGACTTAGGGTAGGTTTCCGAATTTAGTATTTTGTGTTAAGTGGGGACTCTAATCCCGAGGATTGCCGATGCGTCGCACTGTGCCCTATCAAGTAAAGTGCGAAAGCGACAACTGCAGCTCAGGCTGATTTTTATCTACAAAAACCTTGACTAAAAGACGTTTTGTATTCCGCTGTTTTCTTCGTCAAAACTGGACTGATCTAAAAAAATCATTTATCAAAATTTAGAGAAAGACTATTTATCAAATCAAATCGTTAATTTGTGATACATGGGTCACATACAGGTGTTTATAAAAGGATTTTATACTTAACTCATGAAATTTGTCTGACAGTCGTCTGAACATGGCGGTAAAACGGGCTGTTTTTTCGGGTTTTTGGATTGTCGTAATTCTTTAAGTAATTAAGTAATGTTTTGGAAAAAAGAAAATGATAGAAGGACGTATTACTACGATCTAGATTTTTTGGAAAACGATCATTGCTCTAGCAGCATTACCCACGAAGCAAACTGCGGAATGCGTTTGTATGGAGGAAGGGCCAAGTGTTACCGACCCGAGTCCCCCTCTAAAGAACGTGTCAAACCGTACTTTAATGCCAAATTTTACAAGCTTCCAGGGCTAAAGCAAACATTGAGATTTTTTTTTTTCGGGGACCACTCGCAGTTCACCTCTCTAAGGGTGGTTACTGCTCAACCGGGCTACACAAACTTTGAGAAATACTCAAATTTAAGTGCTTGCGTATTTAAGTCTATGATCTTCTTCTTCCGAATATGTACTACAGCCGGTCGATTCTGTAAACATGTCAAAGTGATTTTTGAGGGCATCATGATTACAAGGATTGACAGCTCACTTCGTGATCACTTCACCCAAGCCTTCACTTCGACATGTTGACAGAATCGCACTGAAGGTACCTCAGCTCATCCCTTCGAGAAAATCAGGCGTGATGTTACGTATTGTTTATATAGAATGTCTGCAGACCCGCAGAGCAAATTTTAATATACTCGTACATGGTACACCTATGTAAGACGGAGTTTACGTACTCCGTGTAATCGCTACCTGAATCATAATAAATAGTGTATCGAGGTCATTAACTGATAAGCGTACGTCGCCGACTACCGCACTAGTTCAGAGATTAATTACTAATACGACGACGTAAACATACTAGCTACTATTCATAACGCTGGGAAACCGTTGCCTAGCGAGGAAAATGTTGGAAAACGCATAGTTCTGTCTGTTTGCGATCCAGACACTGCCTGCAATATTTTGTTAGGTACATCTTATTGATGCTTGCTTACAAGTGCTGCAGTACCACATAAAAGCAGAAATCCAAAATGCATTTTCAGTACAAGTACCAGGGGGTCATAAGTTACTAGGGTGGCTTTCTCAACTTATATAAAGACAGAGACAACATAGTTATGCGTGGGTAAACACTTTCAGTAGCCTTTCAGCTGGCGTCAGATGAAAAGCCGTAGATACAATCTCGACACTTTCTAGGTCAGCGTGGAAACGCGCGGTCACCTTTATGGTCTTACATAACGATCGATTGTTGAGGAAATAGTAATGTTTGCACTCTATGTACACTATTACAGAACTATGTAAATGACAAGCTGGCGTCATGTTTGATGGCGGCACAAAAACACAGCTTGTTCCTCTACTAATATTGTTGTAGCGCTGTCGGTGATGTGTATGAACCTAACAATATTATAATTTGTGTTACTTTTAACACAATCGTGACACAGTGACAGTTGTTACGTATTTATGTGAATGTGTTACAATATAATGTATTACTTTATGACTGCTAATAACAAACTGATATGAGTCAATAGGCAGTGTGTTTGATATTCAAATAACATCATATTATTATAAGTTTTACAAGCAGCAGAGTGGTGGAAGGCCTTCCATGCAATGATTCATCTCGTACACAAACAAGGCTGTTTTTTGTTCTCCGCGGAGGGTATTAGCGTCGCTGTCAGCTGTCAATAGACCAACTCAGGCTGAGTCAGGCTACCGGTGGGTGGCACAGGAGGTCACTGTACCAACTGCTTCTAAATCCCATGCCAACAGATGGCCATCTAATGATATGAGGGAACTTATACAACACTAAAGAGTTCGTAGTGATGGCTGTTCTATTTCGAACCCTGTGCCTAAACTTTGTAATCTATTTCTTAAAAGACCCTTGGTCCTTTAAGAAACTTAAGGCGCAAGGTTTCTAATTTTTCTTTCATAAATGATGTTATTTAACGAATTCCAGCGACTTATAGTCAATTTCAAATCAAAACGGATTAAGATTCCAGTTAGACAAGCGTTGTGTTCCACGCCCGCCTCCTTAAAGAGATTTCAGCATAGTTGACGGGCCAGTGCCTGCCACCTGCCAGGGTTGCGGACATGTTTCGAAAGAGTTACTGCAGCCATGGAACGCAAAGGGCGTTTGAAGGAAGTGGGCTGGGTTTTAGTCAGTAAGAGTCTGACACAAGAGCGGGAGGAGTCATTTGATGATTTCCAATGCACTAAAAGTCAGACAAATTGTTCTCTTATATACCATACTAGCACTTCGCCCGCGACTTCGTTCGTAGGGCATTTCGCTCAAGCAGAGACATTTTTCTTACTTAGAGTATTTTTATACCCGTCGTAACTTTTAAACGAAAGGTCCGATTTGCATAATTTAAAGTGTAATTTACGTATACATAACCAACCTAAATTACCAAACCATTTAAATGGATAAGGGTTAATATCATGATACCAAAATCACTGCTATTAATTCCACCCGGGTTTTGATCGAATAATTTGAACAAAAAGCGGTTATTGTGACTTAACCATAATATTATTAGTTGATGAATGATGATGTATACCCTAGGGGATTTTTTTGTGGATATTGAAGTCCTCTGTAAAACTGTAGTACATCACTTTGCTCTATTGTCAATAGTTTCCGTAGCGTACGCGATATAAGGATTTTTTTTGGTATTTTTTTTTCACACCTTGGGTTACACTATCGAAGTTTTCATACGGATCCCTGACTTTTTTGAAAATACTCTATGTTCATCAGGGATAATGTAGGATTCTAATGGTGAAAGAATTTTTCAAATCGGTCCAGTAGTATCGGAGCCTATTCAAATCAATCAAACAAACAAACAAATCTTTCCTCTTTATAATATTAGTGTAGATGTAGATCACAGGTAAGCATTACATTCGATCGACTACAATATCGTAGGCCGGTGCCTCAGCAAACAGTTGTAATAGCGAGTAACGAGTATCGTATCACCTCCGCAATAAGTACAAACATATGAAATCCGTCCTTGGCTCGTTAGCAGCTCTTTAATAACTAATTACAGTTGTAGGTAATTGTAGAACATGATCGTGTGCCGATTACTGGCGCACTATCAGATATACAGGCGGTACTTAAACGATGTCTGATACTCTTGTGTTATTGTCCACTGATAACAACGACTATAATCCTTATGATGGCAGATTTAATCATTTTCAAGTTTGTGTTTAGTTAGGTACATAAACGAATGATTCTACAATTGAAAAAAAACACACACCAACCAATAAATAAATCACGAAATTAGTTGGGTCTCTACCCTGTGTGTTTCATATGAAGTACCAGGAACGCTGGAGGACACAAGAGAAATCTCAAGAACAATCGCCTCACGCAATAATTAGCGAAAAAATTTGATTGAACGACAAAGCGCGGCCCAAATGTGCAGCGTGTCAAACAGAGCAAGGTTGTAAATCGTAACGTGACGGCACTCGACCACCGACCGCCTGCGCGCGCGCCGCTGAAGTGCCGTGAAAAACAACCAGCTATACGCTACCACGCACTGTCCAATACTGCTACAGAAGATCTACTTCAAACAAATGACTGAAGCAAAACTAAGGGTTAACAAACGTCAACGAAATCAAAATAGAATTTTTGTCATGTGTCCTATAGTTTGGTTCAAGACTGGTCTGTTTGATCTCACATTGGTTGCATACACTTGGGCCTTCTGTTCTTACATACATTGTGGTTGCCCTTCCTCTTGCCCCTACCACGATGCAATATTTACTTCATTCTCGAAAATACTCTAACATTGAAATTATTGTGAAATTATAGTCATTGCGGTTTTTAAATCTACTCGTAACATTAGCTTTAAGTATTTACCTACTTTCGATTTGTAAACATTGCAATGCGCATTTTAAAATATAACATAGTTAATACGTTTGAGTTATGAAAATCAACAAAATCTCGTTTGAAACCACTCGAACGATAGAACCTATTAAAAAGTAATCAATGCCTTATCGCTGCGATAACATTTGGCGAAATGGAGTGTGAATATATTGTAAGGAAAATACTTGAACAATCCGCCATAAAGATAAATCATCGGTACTCCACGATACCTATCGATACCGCTGCAACATTTGTAGATTAGATTTGTAATCTTGGACAAGCAAGGAAAGTTTTAGTTTCCGCCCAAACACATTCAGTTATTGCCCTCAATAAATTGAGACGACGTCTGACCAAAAAATGTGATCCCGCAAAGGTTTTATGACAAGAACAATAAATTGGAATTAGATCATCTCCAAAGTTTAGGAGCGGGTTCAGTGAGTCAGTGCACTTTGTGAAAGAGTTAGTCATTTGCAGCTCAGTCGACATCTCCATGAATGGAGACGCTGGCGGGTGGCGGTACCAGGGCTTCATACATAAGTAAAGAGCATGTGACGCACGACCGCCGACGCGCCTTCCGACCAACCACCCAGAAATATTGGCAATTATAACGCGGTATTGATCGAACATTGTTTGTGAATGTTATGCTGTTATAGAGCCATTAAAGAGGGTAACTTTAATAGATGTTCAGTCGCTGTCACGATATCACGAAGAACATGGCCCGAAGACAAGGGAAGCATAATTAGAAAATAAATCGTTCAACGTTTTCAAAAGAAAAGCCTCCGCTTTCCAAACTTCTCGTTCAACCTTTACAGGGGAGAGAGCAACTTCAACAAGTTATGCAATGCTCTTGATGAATCCGAATCCATATAGGTAACAAATATGTTAAATGGGCTTGACATCTGTTCAGTCAGTCAGTCAGTTAGTTATTGTTAACAAGTCGCTTTATGCATTTGATCACAATGATCTCTACGCAGCGTTTGAATAACGTTGACCGTATAGCTATTTATAAACACGTGCTTGAGAATAATAATCCTATTGAATGAAGTACTTATCGCAAACAGAACGATAATCAACAGGAATTACGACAGGGATTAACAATAACATCGATACACACCATATACTGAGAATCCGTTCATTAATTCCTTCTTATCATTTAAACCTGTGTTATCTATCTCTACTAAACAGTAAGCACGGAGCCAAAGTCAATCACAAGACTGAAGGTTCCACTTGCTTTAGAATCAAAATAGCTTGACAATGTTGATGTTGAACTACTAGGACTACATCGTGTTGCAACAGCAGTCTTTCAAAACGATTCGAACTCCACTTCACCCCTCAACGATTAAACGAGCTAGATTGATTTATTGATATGAACTAGTTCTGAAATGCCACCTCCGGCCGCTACTGGTGTCCTGGTACCTCGGCGTACGTTATTGCAAACGGGGTTAATCCGCGCTGTACGGACTTACGGGCTAGGCTTCACCGCGCTTCAGCAACAACTCATGTTTGTATGACGTGCATTATTGCTACATGCATGACGTTTCAGTTTCACTGTAACTAGGTATATATTACAAACTAGCTGACCCGCGCAACTTCGTCTGCGTCACAATTTTCATTACTGCTCCGCTCCTATTGATCTTAGCGTGATGATATATAGCCTTCCTCGATAAATGGGCTATCTAACACTGAAAGAATTTTTCAAATCGGACCAGTAGTTCCTGAGATTAGCGCGTTCAAGCAAGCAAACAAACTCTTCAGCTTTATATATTAGTATAGATGGTGCTTCTTTCAGCAATGGAATCAGACTTACTAGGTTTATTGTCATGCTGGGGAATTCTGCACGAATATTTTTCATCGCCTAAATAAACAATGAGTTTTTTTAAGCTAATCGACAAGGTTTTTGTTAAGCTCTAAAGCTTCATCATAACAACACACCAAATTCGAAATAAATTCGTCGTCTGAATAAATATGTAAAAGCAATTTGAATCGGCAAATCCTGCAACTTCTCCTAAAGGGCTTCAGGTAAACAGGTCGAAACAATACTTATGTATAATCGCAAGGTCGCTATTAGCTACTCCAATAAATTGATCTATTTCTCAGAACTAGGGTAGTATCGTTTGGATGACCGCCAATGTTAAACCGTAGAGGGAAACTTTCAGAGCAACTGGAGCTGAAAACGCGACCTATTTGTAAAAGGTCATCTCGTTTTCATTAGTTATGGTATTTTCCCCGTACTGTACTGAAGCTGAATGAATGCTTCTGTGAACTGCCCCAGCTTTGTATTGTTACATTGTTTGCATTGCGATGGCAACAATGATGCTACGTTATGTGCGGCACGTGCTATTCGACGCGCATGTCAGGGCAGCTTACAGAAGGCCCATGAGAAATGGCGCGGTTCGAACCTTCTGCACTGAAGTGCAGCCCGTACTTGCTGCAAGCGTAATGGCATTGTGTGATTGACGATGGTATTAAGTTTTTACACGGCGCACGTGTCGTGTCGTGACTTCCCCGTCGTGAATATATTAGCGTTTACAACTGAATGCGTTACTTACGGTTTCGTGAGGAATTTGAAGGAGCATGTAGGGGGAAAGGCGGGGATGGTTCGGGTTTCGAATCAATTTTAGTAAATTAGCATAATTTCTGCTTCGTGCATTCAGGCAGGGCCGTATGGATGTAGCAGTTGATGATTGATATTACAACGCAAAACGAAACGCTTAATGAGTACCAAGTGAAACTGACAAGTTGTACCTGAAGTAAAGATCTTCATCGTCGCTCCATTCATCCATCCACGAACACCCATTCATGTTTAGAACACACTAAAGTGATAAAACACCACTATGCCACCCAATATTCTCCTCGGACTTTTATTAGCGAGTCCTGTGTCCGACAGTGTTCAGCACCTGAAGGTTGATCACGTAATGCATAGCTGGGAGCAGTCGCATCATCACTAAACTGGTCCCGACTGCGACACAAGCCTGCTCACTCATCTAATTCGGTGACGAATACAATCTACATGGTCATTATAATTTGTATACTCAACATTAGGACCAATTTGATGAACGGCCCAACCTTGTGGCTGTCAACTGGGACAACTCCTTCACAAATAACTCCCCAAAGCCGCGGTATTACGAAGCACTGCGAAAAAGGCAACGTCCTCATAAGTGCTCACAAGCGGTGCTCAGTAGCCGCAGCTTTTCTCTCGGAATTCGGCGCTTTACGAGCCACGAAAAAAATATTATCCCGAATTCGAGCGTTCGCTCCTGCTATAATAAATTGCGCATACTTCCCAGACTAAAATATTATTTGTATGCAAAATATTTGTGAGTCTAGGCTTTCCCTACAGTAAAATCAATCGATTATGTATAATATGTGTTTACCCAGGAGGGTTGGCCGAGCGCCGAGCGCCCACAAACTTTCAAAATGAACGTTTTCATTTCGTTAAACAGTTTTGTTTTTCGTGTAAATGGCAAGCAGCTCCACACAAAGGGGGGTCAACGTTCCGAACGTTGAGATGAGTAAACCAATTTAGGCATAAACTGATCTGTTCATCCTTCACACTTCATGTAATTAGTGCGGCAGTAATTGCTGCTCAAATCAATATTCCAGTCTAGACGGGTTCGTTGTGTTTTGTGCAGGACGAGGCGGGTTCACCTCTTTCAGTCTAACTGAGGTGGACTAGAACTGAGTTAGAACGACGACCTAAAAGAAGAATCGATCGTTCTTGCGCCAGCTGGAAGAGGTCTATGTACCGCTGTGCACTGCGACAGGCTGAGCTGATTGATTGATTCGTTAACTAAATTGGAAGAGACGCCACTTCAGTATGCGATCTAAATCACACGATGTTGATGAATGTTGTTGTCCATGTTACTGACGTGTTGTCTCGCCGCCCACGTCTGCCGGGAGCTTAATTACACACTTGCATATCCCCGGGTCTAGGTCAGACAGATATATTGGCGTTTGATGTGACGTCACCGTGACCCATATTGTGCGCTAAGGGCGGCCTGACGTCGCGCCGCTCCAGTTGACTCACATGTTTATACTGCCTTTATTACCCTCGTATTGATTCTAACTATGATATCTGTTTGCCTCTTTGATGGATGAAGTTATGAGCAAATATACCTTTAGCAATTTTAGTTCGGTAGATGGGACCTAACAGTTCAATAAGGACGTGTTTTGCTCAATATACCCATCACAAATGAAAAAAAAAGTAAGCTTTTTTGTGTAGATGCTTTTTTAGACATTTCAATTTATGTGAACAAATAACCGCTGCCGTTGTGGCAGTTCTAGAAGCAGCAGGTCATAGTCGTGACGTGGTCGTGAACTTTCTTGCTTCATGCCGGAATCTAATGTACATCTTATATTATCCGTTTGCAACTTTAATTATTATTTTTTGTTTAATCAAAGGTCTTCCTTATCGCTGTATTTATCATGTTAAGAACTACGCTATATCTTAAATATTTTCGGGATCTCTAAATAGCTCATCATCTGCTTAATCTTTCCCACAGACAACTTTGACATGGGGGTCGGCTTCCAGTCAAACCAAATTCAGCTCAATACATGTATTTTACGTGGACCTCCACAACCCAGTAACTGACTATGTTAAGATGGTCACCCATCCTCAGACCGACCTCGGCAAGCATTGCTTAACTATGAAGATCGACAGTGCGGCTATAATTATTATGCCACGAGCTGCTCTATTAATCTCCCTAGCTTAACATGGGCCCACACGGTACAGACTTGTCTGTACAGACCATAAACTTTGAATAAAAAGTTCCATCACACCGACATTATATGTATAGAAGAATATTCGAGTATTCTACTTTTTCTATAGAGTTTATGGAAGTCTGTGTCGTGTGGACGGTCCACAAGATATCCGCCTGTATGTCATGCGAGGGACAAACCGCCTAGGTATCTACTGTGCTCACCGTATCCTGTTGGTCTTGCGGTGCGCCGTCTCGATGGTGACGAGGAAGACGGCGTGGCTGCGCGACGAGTGCTCGTTCATGTCGGTGCGCGCCGCCGCGCGGTTGCGGTTGCCGGCGCGCATCACGCGCACCATCTCCGCCGCGCTCTTGCACACCACCGACGTCATCTCCGGGATGTAGAACCCGTTTAGCTCCTGGAAATAATGGCTGCTTTGAAAATTGCGCCAAGAAAGGGATGCAAACACTACTGAAAGAGCTTTTAGTAGAGATCTCCAAGAGCCGTCAAATAATGACTTCTCCCCACTCTGGACAGGGGGGTTCCTTCAAATGCCCTTTGCGTTCCAGGGCCGCGGTAACTCTTTCAAACAATTCCGCAAAAAACACGGAAAACGTGCAAACCTGATAGCACAACATTAGTTCTACCTACATATCTTCTTATCGTGTGGGCAGTAAGGTCTAACGACCCCACACACCCTAGTGTCAGAGCTTCTAAACCACCTCAAGGGCCTCTGACATGGCATGGCATGTCTAAAATACAAAGATGGTGTTGGATGATATTTATCCAGGTTCACATCAAAAAGAAACACAGTGAAACGACCTTTTAAGAGTCCTTGGGAGAACTCGCAGGATGCAAAAGCCGGTTTCAGAGCCAACACACTAACAACTGAGGATATAAACGAAAGTGGAATTAATTCTACCAGACATTGATTGTAAAGGTATACTAGGTTGCCATAACATTCAGAAGGTGTGATAGCCGGACTATAGTTATTATCATTTGTTGAAGATGATCTAATTTAATTACGTCCTTCTTAAAGTTTGGTGTAGTGGAGTACCAGGAAGACATGACTCTAGAAGAGTGAATGTTAACTGCCAAGTCTAGGTAAACACTAACGAGACATAGACGTGGTCAGTGCGCAAAGAAAGCGAAACGTTAATGAGCACTATTGTATTTAATAACGCTGTGTAATTAAGAGCTACCCCATCGTAATTAGCTGAGTGCTGGCTGCTCAATTAGCAAGCACCTAACTCGCTAGTTTTGGAATAGTATTTCAATTTGTTAAGTGCGTTAACTTCAGTCTACCCGAGGTCCAGGCCAATTTTGATAATAATTTTCACATGATCGCTATCACTTTCTGCAAAATAGAGCTTGCCAAAATGAGCACTTTGCTGTTTTGACCATGTGTGTTGCCCTGAACTCAACATTTTCCCGTTATTTATTCTAAGCAACATTGAGTAAGCTTTAAGGAAACTAATAAAAACCGAAATTATTTGTACATTATTTAAGAGCAACCGTGTAGTAATGTAATTATTTTGAATGCGTGTTTAATTGCAGCCTTGATCTCGAGTGCGCTCGCTAGGACAGTGCCCAGTGCCGAAATGAGCCGCTAACAAGTTCATAAGGCTAGCCTGAACAATACAGTCGTTGCATAAATGTACACATTATTAAATAAGGTGTATTACGTAAAGTGATCGTTTGCACAATGCGCTCAGAAAGCAGACATTTTTGGACGCGTCCGAGTGACGCACGCCAAGGTTGTGAGTTATTGCGATTGCCTGCCTCTTGTACTTCATACTTAAATAGAACATATTATTTCAATGAAATACTCCGCGTAGATTATCCACACTATAATATATTACGAGTATGATGCGATGAGTCACGCTAGTTTCAAAATATAATCATTGTCATGCATAATGTAAGTATGTAATAAACTGAATTCAGTCCATTATTTCAATGTGTTATTTTTTGCTGGTTTGTAGTACTTTCGTTTTCGCCACACGCGTGGAGTACTAGGCTATCATAACCACGTAGCCGTACATATGTACCGCATGTGCTATTGTTTGAGTGGACGTCGCCTGGCGACCGGCGACCGGCGACGCGCGACACATGTTATTGTGCTTAGCGATATTGACTACACCACCATGCCATACCACCCTAGTCACTACTTTATAATTAGGCCTTCTTAGTGACTGGACTACAATTTATTGATTTTGGAACAAAACTGTAAGTACCGAGTAAGTAGGTATGATTTATAAAAACCAAGGTTGCAAAAGTGACCGTAGAAAGTCACTAAGTTTTACCATGAAGTGTTACTAAATAAATATCTTTATCTTGAAAGGAAATCTATTTCCTTCAGAAAAAGGAAATAACACAATATTCTCGCAAACAAAATCGCATGTTCCTTGCAGCAGTGTAGTGTTGAGTCATATCTCGATGTTTCAAGCTAATACCTGACTGCTCGTAACTAACAGTGTGGCTCGTCCTTGTCCTAAAACTATATCAATTGTGTGCTATTGCCTGTTATAGGAAAGGCGTCATTTATTGTACGCGTGTGGGCAATGTGGGCATGCTATCCCCTTGACCTGACGACGACCATAAACTAGGTAACTAGAGGTACAATATAGTGGCAGGCTGGCGGAGAGGCATAGTGCGGCGATGGTCAAGGATGACCCGCGCCCTGCTCGCTCATGAATTAGAAGATGGACATGACCCGCTGAGATCATCTGATAAGTCGCGTGTCTCGTATCTAAACGACTAACAGGTGCGTCGCTCATTAATCTTCGGACCTATCTATAAGTTATTTGGTATATTTTCGGAGGTGCGTTTGAAATAAAACTGTGAGGCAACACCTGAAATAAGACTGGTATGAATTGAGAAGGAACAGCACTAAATATCAAAATATTTCTGCGTGCATATAACATTTTGGTTGGCAACAGTCTAAAGATTTGGACACTATGTATTAAAACATTTGCCGCCAGCGCGAGCGCAGCCTGTCATGAGGAGTTATAAAAATCACATTCGGTGAAAAACAAAAAAACCTGGACGCCGCGCAATGAGCTCACAGCTAATATTCTAAAAACATTTGCCAAATTGAAAGTTTTAGAGGAAAAGCTTTCAGTTACGTAATTCGGTATCGAGTCCCATAATAAAATTGAATCGATTTGGCTTGCGGCCAAGTGCAACGCAGGCTCATTAGTTACAAGAATGGGAGGAAGCTACGACCACATCAGAGTAGTGACGTATGCGGCGGCGGCGGCGGCGTCACAGTTATCGCACAGCAATCAATAGGTACGGCTACTGATACATTAGCAACTGATAGCGTGACCCTGGCGGAGCTGCGAGTGTGAGGAACACGTGGAAATGGTCACGGTGACACGCTGCAGTACACGACGGTAACGACGCCATTCAGGAAACATTGATATCTTACTTTATTGATCCGATAAAGCTCTGTCCTTTCTTTATTGACGCGTTGTTTATGTCCATTAAAGTGGACAGTCATTTTACTGTTCAAACACTAACAGCTGACTAACGATCTGCGCTAAATGCTATTATGATTAAGATAACTTTCATCGAATCGAGAACAATTCCGCTAATCTTTTCTGAATACATTGTTGTGTTCAAAAGAGTTTGGACAGACTGAAAACGTTAGACAATCCCTCATTGTGCGCATTCATGAATGTGTTGTATGTGTGGACTTAAGGGGGAGAGGGGCGGACGGGCAGCATTCTGTGCTAATGTGGCGTAAAATATTGGTCGTTGGGGCATCACCGAGTGCTAAGTACCTGTTATATCATACCGTCACGGTTCCACAACTGTATTTGTCGAACAAATACTTGTCATACTACAGGAACGTGCAGAAGGTTCACTTCTTACAATCCGCGAATAGGAAACGGTGCAAAAAAGATGTGAAAGAAGCTACAGTGATCGCTGTAAGACAGTTGAGTTTCGTTCTGTGACGATGCAAGGACCCTGGTAATAAGCCGATGCGACGGAAGCATGAAGGCAATATATATAGCCACTCAAAGTTTTGCAGGAAACTGCCATACGACAGCATTGTTCACTTGGTTTGGTGTTACAACTTTTTTGGAGTGATCCTTCTTTATCTTCCCGTGTCATGTGTGAAGGCTGTGTGTGGCGTCACGTTGCGTCATCGGTCAGCTGTTGACGCGCGCCGCTGCGACACTCAGCCGCGAGTGTCAGCAGTGTCATCCGAGCTGCGCTGATGTACCGCGAAGCAATGTTTATCCACGTCAAACTACGCAGTCAAGGTTCAATACCATTCGTAACGGCAAACAGAAGGAAATTGCACATCCATCGTAAATTCATTTCCGCACGATAATTACCACCACTGTACATACATACTGACCAATTATAATGGTAATGTTCCAAAATTCACATGCAACCTATTTACTACAAATGACCACCGTCGAACATACATTTATATGGAAATCCGGATAATGACGCTATGACAAACACAACAAAGCAAAGTGTTTGTAAAACAAGTAATTAAACATGGCCGTGACACAGATGACGATGGTGGCAATACTAGCGTAGTGGACACAGCACGGCAACACGTCAACAACGCACCTGTGATTTGCGAACTATAAATATTTACTTTGCTTCAAATAACAGTGGGTCAAAAAAAGGTGTTGATCAATACAAAAACGCGTCAAGTGTTGGATAATTGCTCAGTAACGACGTTCAAAGTTGAGAGCTTACTTAAAGTAGTACAAATGATTGAGGAGGGTACTTTTTAGAAAAAAATTATGGACGCTAAATTTTTTGGAAATTAGGATGTTGTAGGACTCACCGGCTGATATTAGTCCAGTCATTACGTACATTCAAAAAAGAAAATGAATTTGCGCTTCTAATTTTTTAATATGTTGTAGGGGATACCTAGAAAAGCTTAACTTGAGATTGTCGACCAAGCTTTCCTAGGAGCTTTCGCCGCCATGTTGAAAAAAGGGGTAAAATTTGTTTCTCGGCAATAACTCGGCTATCCGATGAGATTTCGAAAAATTTTGTAGGACACTTTTTGTAGCTTTCTTTGTGCTCTACAATAACGCCTGAATCATTTTTAGCGTTTCATGCATCGTTATCGAGATATCGATCGATAAAGTCAAAAATTTAGGACACAATTTTTGTTTTGTGCTTTTTTTTTCTTTGGGTCTTAATAAATATGAAAAATTGTGGAATTCAAACTTGTAGAGCATATTCAGACCTACAATTTCCTTCGTGGATTTTTTTATGTTGGACAAAAATTACGATCTCCAGCGCGCCGCAAAGTCGGTCTCTCTCACTCTCGAGCGTCACTCGGCGTCACTCAGCGTCGAGCGAGCTGCTCGCTCGGTTGTGTCTGGATGTCGAATCGAATGGGAAATTGTTCAGGAAATTGATGGGATAAAAAATAAGTACATAGAGCAACAAATTAAGGATCACACAATAGTAATTTATTAAACAAATAATTTGTTTGTGCAGTAAAAAATATTATTTTTTTACAATACAAAATAAACAAAACAAAATAAACGGAAAGAAAAATATTTTTTTCTGCACTCGAGACACGAACGATGGACTTTTTTCATGTCTTTTTTCGCTTGGATGGTCCAGGCTGAAGATCTTCGTCCTCCGTAAACTCTTCGAGTTGTTGTGTCTGTTGAAACGTTGGAAACGATGCTGATTCGATGAGAGCATCGTCATCATCATCGTTACAGACATCGTCGTCATCGAATCAGCTAAAGTACTACGTACTTATTTTTTATCCCATCAATTTCCTGAACAATTTCCCATTCGATTCGACATCCAGACACAACCGAGCGAGCAGCTCGCTCGACGCTGAGTGTGGATTCACCGACTTTGCGGCGCGCTGGAGATCGTAATTTTTGTCCAACATAAATAAATCCAAGAAGGAAATTGTAGGTCTGAATATGCTCTACAAGTTTGAATTCCACAATTTTTCATATTTATTAAGACCCAAAGAAAAAAAAAGCAAAAAACAAAAATTGTGTCCTAAATTTTTGACTTTATCGATCGATATCTCGATAACGATGCATGAAACGCTAAAAATGATTCAGGCGTTATTGTAGAGCACAAGGAAAGCTACAAAAAGTGTCCTACAAAATTTTTCGAAATCTCATCGGATAGCCGAGTTATTGCCGAGAAACAAATTTTACCCCTTTTTTCAACATGGCGGCGAAAGCTCCTAGGAAAGCTTGGTCGACAATCTCAAGTTAAGCTTTTCTAGGTATCCCCTACAACATATTAAAAAATTAGAAGCGCAAATTCATTTTCTTTTATTTGCCTTTTTTTCGGACGAAATGACTGGACTATATACAATTACATGAATGTCTGTCCGGAGACTCAAAACTGAGATAATATTTGCTGAGCTGGAGTCCATCTTGGTAAAGCAACTTTTTAGGGCCCTTACTCCTCCCGATCTAGGCGGAGTTAGAGGGGATGCAAGACTCTTACTGACCAAAACACATCTGTGTTTCTTCAAGCTTCCCTTGCCTTCCAAAGCCGCGGTAACTCTTTCGAAGTTCGAACATCCCGCATTGGTAAGCATTACGAAGGACTAGAAATTGTATAGTTATAGTGAGTACACATACCTGTCCTCTAATAGTGAGTTTCTTGCAGTCCTTGGAGAGTAGGTCTCTAACATCCTCGAGGTAGAGCTCGATGTAGGAGCAGGAGACCAGGTGCGTGACGTCGGGCGAGGCGCTGGTCTCGATGTGCGCCCAGATGTGGCGGAAGGCGCGCGGGATCACGCCCTCGTGGTCTGCCGTGCCCTCCATGGTGTGCGTCTTGCCCGTGCCAGTCTGCCCGTACGCGAACACGCAGCCGTTGAACCCGTCCAGCACCGACGCCACCAGGGGCCGCACCTGCGCCGAAAAACTAGTTGTACACAACACTGACGTGCAAGCAACCACGACAGATACACCTGAAGAGATAAAACTTTATGTTTATAAATTTGACAGCGATCCTTAAGTTCTAGTGCTTCATTGTTGCCTAACTTTTCTACATACATAATTAAGTACCAACGATAAAACTTCGTAATGGTAAATTTGCGGAGCAGTTGGCTCAGCTTTTTACACACGCTATTGGTGACATCTGGTCTGGCTTCCGAGCAAAATTTTGTACTTTACTCTTAGGTATATTAAAGAGACCCTTTCATCTATTTCCCACAACAAGCCTCTTGAGGAGGCCGTGACTCAAAGACTTGACCTTCAGATGCGAGCTACCCACGTTGGTAACACCCATGGGCTGAGATTGACACAGTTACACGTAACAGTAAAGTTCCTTTTCGCCAAATGATAGTACAAGTAGGTACAACCATTATACATACATCCAACATTCTGCATCAGATAAGACTACCTTTTATCCAAGAAAGAACCCTGGTTTTATGAGCCGAGCTTCCTAAAGCAAGATGTATGGGGGGCAATTTACTGAGAATTAGTTGTAAAAGTAGGGTAAGTTTCGGCGGAGAGACTTATCTAACCCCTAGGGACTGGGGAGGGGTATCAGTTTTTAGGTGTGACTGTGTATGAGTTGTGTCTCGCATCGCACGCGAAGTGACACAGTCAGCCGATGAACACACGTTGTCTCTTAAGGCTGCTCTCTCGAGAAATGCTTAAAAACAGCGTGCAGATGAAGCAACTTTTCGTCGGCATTTACTGAGAAATTACACCTAAAAAAAATAGGTAGTAATCCACATGATATGATACGTAATTTGGTTTAGCCAGAATGTATGTATCGGTATCACATAATAAGGAAAAAAAACACCAAATCACCTCCAAATCATTGAGATGAAACCATTTTACTCCTTCATTTTTTAACAAAAGTTAAAAACAAAAATATCTAATGCTTTGCAAACTACAAACGCAAATAATTTGGTTTTGTTACTTTTTTAAAATATGTGTTATTTTTTTATAATTAATTAAAAATGCGGCGGAGTGACGCGTAGAGGAGTAGTTAGCTCCGTTTATATGCACAAGCTTAATCAGATGACCCAAAAATAGTAATTAGTAATCTAATAATTACGGAGTAATTTTATTTTTTTCATCTTTTAGATTAAATCACAACTTTTACTATTTTTTCATCTTTTAGATTAAATCAAATATTTTAGATTAAATTACAACGGATATATCCGCAAACACAAAAAGATGTTTAATTTATTTTATGTGTTGCAGGTTTTTGGTCACTCCTAACGAGCACTTTCATTTCCTTAATGTTTATCAGGTGGAAAACGAGGAACATTACAAAAATACCTCTGAGAATGATGCAAGTGAGATTATTGTAACAAACATACAAAATAATGCTGACAATTTAAAGTATAAGAAACATATACAAATAAACGCAGCGCATAATGAAAATTACAGTAATCAGTAAATCGATTGCAGTTGATACAGCGCAAACGTCCGTATCAGGCGCATGATTTCATAGAGATAAATATTATGTTATGGCTGCCGTCGTCGGCGTTGATAACTGCAAACACATCATCGTTCTGAAAAAGGTCGATTCGATGTTGTGAAGAGTTGCGTCACTGTAAGCTCGGGCTCATAGGTACTGCAGCCTTGCTCACTGGTCGCGCGTGCCACCGCATACAAACAACTACAGAAGGCTCAACTACCCAACTAAATATCGTGCGAAATCAGCTCACATGCATGAGGTACACTGATCTTAACTTAAATATCGTTATATTCGGTTCTCAGTTTACTTGAATTATGAAAAGTAGCTAAAGTCAACGTTATGGAATTATTACGTTTTAATCATTCAACATTCCGAGGAGTCAATTTTCTGGTCCTGAAGGTATGGGTATGTTGGTATCTACAGCTTGGGTGCAATGGACCTTCTGAACGGTTTTACTGTCGCAGCTGCAGTTGGTACACGACATTATTCCAGCAAGTGTCGGCGCACGCGCGGACAAACAATTATTTGCCGAACAAAAGACGATCGCTCAACAATATCTATTTTCACGGAACAATTGGTAGCACGGAGCGCAAATAATCAACAATTAATGAGACATTAACCGAATAACAACTAAGAGCGTGCTCTATCAGAGGCTGTATCTTAACTAGTTCTGTTGTGCACGATGTCAGCGACACACATTGTAGTATAAACTGCAATAACATAACTTTAAGCATGTCGTTTGCCATAAAAACATTTAAATTGCGACGTGAATGTATTCAGAATGGAAAATATGAAGTCATGTTAGTAAACTGCGCTGAAATATGGCAAGAATATAAAGACAAACGCGGAAAATAATGTCTCGCGAATTCTCGTGTTATTCATGTTGACATGACAGTTTATAATACATTTGATTGTTCTTGTTTTTACTGAGCAGCTTTGAGGAGTCATCGCGTCTACTCGCGCACTCGCTGTTATTTCCTATTCTAGTGCTAAACAATGGATTATTACTCGCTAACACAAAACAACCGCCCATATTGAGGCGGCGAGGTTAGCGTTGTACACACTATCATACTACACACCACCTACACCGCGCTTCAATCATAGCATTTTGAAGAAAACTTCTATCATTGGAGAGACCTTCGATCACGTCAAGGCGACGCATTGAAAGTGGAACGGACGACAAGCTCGCGTAGGATGCATACAGCAAGATGGTACCTTCCGCATTCGAGTACAAGCGAACCATTCTGTAGTCTGTAGTACACGTTAATTGTCATTGAGATTATGTACAGAAACATTTGCAGATATGAGTATTGCATTGCTATTCAGTAGAATATACGGCTCGAAAAATATCCGCGTCAATTAGCAAGCAATCACTAACAGTTTCGCGGAAGAGTATTAAAGCACTTGTTAACTAGTCTACATCAATATAATATGTAGAGCTACATAGACTATCGCGAACTGGGTCGCAAAATTTCAAAGTCAAGCTCAAGAGCGTTGGCGCTGGCAAGCGATCAGCTGGACAACATTAATAACCCGCGGCGACCAATCACCGGCCGGAGGCGAGCCCTGCGCCCGACGTCACCGGGACGCATTCACTGATCATTGAGCCGAGGGGGCATTTACATTTAACTGCCCTTTTTGTTAAAGGCCTGCCAACCTATTGAACCTTTGGGATACACAGAATAAAGCACATATTGCTGTTTACATGTATTAAGGCTCCACGAGTGACGGCATTTAGTCGCCCTTGTCGACTGGCTCTTCTTCTCACAGCGAATCTCTTTATCACAGCGTGCGATGACTAACCGCAGTTGGCTTCTCTTAATGTGATAGAGGTATCCATTAAATGTTGATTGTCTTTGTTGAAATTAATCATGATTCATACAATTTCAGGTAACTGTCTGTTTCATGAAGCCCGGCGCGACAAGTACTAATGTCCGGAGAGGTGAAGCTCCTCCTCCCACGCGCACAGTTCGTTGTCGCGTGCCGCGGTGCCACCATTGTGATGCGTCTAAGTGCTGCTCAATTTGGAGTCAAGCCGCCGCCGCCGCCGCACGCTATTATATGATTAGCATCATCGGACTGCCTCAAATTACTCTTTGTCTAGGACCTTTCTTATGCAAATCCAATTTTGAATTACTAATGTGGTAGAGACATTACCAAAGCTTGGTAAAAGATCTTTTAATTATTTTCAACTAATATAATAGATTTGATTGATCTTGCTTGAATCTTTAGGATCTATTTAAAAAATAAATCCATAAATGCGATGGATGAAATCTCAATCACTGTCAGCGTCAGGCAAATATTGAATAAATCCAGTACGCGGCGTGTTACAGATCAATATATCACAAGATCAGTCAACAATTTCGCGCGAAGGTGCACATGCTCTCCTGCTCATGTCATAATATATTAAATATGCCCGGGAATGTTCCAGTGTGTTGAACAGTTCTAAAACTTCGTGTCACATCGAGCATAATAAATGTTCAAGCACAGAAGACCAATTTCATTGCGTCACTGCACTGTAACAACTGACAGACATGTCGGCGCCGAATCAAACGACAATCTCGCAAACGCACTTCTGTCAGCTGTACAGACTGTTACGTATCAGCATGTCAGAGCGATTGTATATTGAACACATTATCCCACATCGGGTAAAGTATGGGATAAAGCTTCTGTTCTCGTCTGCTTGGTGCAGTATAAGTGAGCTGGTGTAATATTTTTGGCAACAATGCTTGAGCGGCGGTGGCGGCGGCGCGGTGTGCGTAATAGCGCGGGGGAATGCGACGCGCGCGGACATACACACAGATTTCTCCTGATATTCAACGTTTACGATATATTATACAACGCTCCGCTGAAACTGACACACTTCCTACGAGAATACTAGGTAAAGCATTCTGTTCTAAAACTAGTATATTTTGCTGCAGACAACACACTGACATGACTTACAAAATTTGTATTGATTACCAATCATACATATTTATTGCATTGGTTTTAATATAATATAAGCCTTTATGATATAGCAACAAATACGTATTTAGATGCAGAAGTCAGGGAATGTGAGACACAAACTGACTGATGTTTTCTGGAGCAGATGCAGAAGCTATCATACAAAATTAAAAATATTTATAGTGATGAAACTTCATGAAACCTCATAAACATACGAGACGAAAATAAATGCGCTAAATCACTGAGTGATCGTATTAGACGCGCACTAAATATTAATGGACGCTATTTTCTTCAATAGCTATAAAATATTTAATAAAATGTACGTATATGTTGCACTTACTCACAAGAAAGCGTAAAGAGTCGTACATACTAAAGGACTCGTTTGTACTAATTTTTTCAACATATCGTGTTTAAAACTTGGAGGATCAAATAGCTGGTTTAGGTAGGTATTTAATGTTAAAACACAAAGGTTTGGCTTAATCGCGTGTCAGTCCAAATAATCGTGTTTGTTCGTTAACGCGTGAGTCGTGACCCTCACCTTGGCGTGGGCCTGTGGGTCGGGTATCGAGCGGTCAGCGCTTTGTTACGGTGACTGTGCGCTCATGGCGATTATGCCAGCACAAATATTGAAGACCATACAGTTCACGATCAAGCTTCCTCATCATTTATAGCAATTATACCAGACAGTTATTATTCGATGGCAGGGCAACCACCTCTTTTCATGCGCTCTATCCACGAAGGCCCTATTTATCTATGCGGCTGATACAGGCTGGTCATCACAAGATGATAAAGTGAGCTGTCAGTCACGGGTGGAACGACAGTTCACTTCAGGCTCTTTTCATCTAAGTTTTCCACGTTAACAGAATAGCACTTCTGAACAGTTACAGTACAGATTTACAATCTATGACCATTAGTTTATCTAGTCAGGAAGATAAACTTGCCTCAGTGAGCTATGTGGAGTGGGCCTTCTGATGTTTTCGTTAAGTGGTCGAAATAAACAAGGAAAGAAACTACCTATACTAGCCTTTGTTATCATCTTAGAGATTATCTTACTTCAATAAACACGATTAATTGCATAATAATACCTTTTCTGATGCAATATCAATTTATTTTCAATTTTATATCATTTCGGTCTATCTTGCTTTAATACCTAGCTACATGGACTCTATCGTTTGCCTAGAACTTGAACTACCTGTGCGTACGATCGATACAACGTATGCAAGCATTATCTTCATACCTACTCTCCTACATAAAGAAAAAATAAATGATGGAAAAGGTAAAAAAATCAATATTCTGGCGATCGCCAGAGTCGTCAGCGATTATTATCTTATGAAGTTGGATCAACTGTCAACTGTTGGGAGAGACCTAACAGTAAATAATTACGAAGAATTTAGCACTAAATGACAGATGTATTAAACGAAATAAAAGTTTGAACACACTGCTGCCATTTCCCGTAAAATACATGATTCTGTAGTAATCTTTTGCGTTATGGATAACTGAAGACCGTAAAGTAAAGACATACCACAAGGTCCTGTAACACAAAGTGAGTGTACTCACCATCTCGTCGTACATGGTCTGCGTGTCGGCGGTCGCGTCGTAGGCGGCGTCGTACGTGAACATCTTGTCCTGTCCCTTGGGGTTGTACACCTGAACGGCGCCGCGCTCCGGCCATATCTTCACCACCTGCACAACACATCATATTACACGTACAGTCAGCCGAGGAACAAATGAAGGGCTCGCGGCGGCGGCGGCCCAGACAAAACGTCATTAGCACTTCATTTGTTCCATACTCTGTGTCATTAACATCTCCAAAGCAGAGGTAAATAATCTTTAACTACAGGACAGGGAGCACAATTTTACGCGAACCTCTAGTTGTTAGAAAAAAGCCCACTTGCAATTGTATGAACAGTTTCTTCCGCATTAGCTACTCTTTTTGTGGCTAACAAGAAAATGTTAGAACGATTTCCGATTCAAAGATCTGATACAAAGGAGGCACCGGACAAAGGTGACGCTCAAATAAATCTAAGAAACGTACAGCTACAACGGTCCCGGCGAATGTTATCGACCAGAGGACGGCGCGGAAAACTTGTAGAGAGCGATTTAGTTCACGATGAAGTTATTAAGTAAATGATGCGTGTCTAGACGTCAGCAGTTTATCGCTCCGGAGTTTCCAAGGCATGTCGTAAATCCAATCGTCTTATTTGTCCACCCCTGAGACGACGCCTCTTGTATCTACATACAAGAGGCGTCGTCTCGGGTCGAGTCGTCAGCACTACTGCTGCACATCCACAGGTCCACTGAAGAATAGTTTGCTGCTTACAGGCCGATATGTGGTGGAACACTTTCGTGAATCTTTGACAAACCACCTGAATAGTGTTGCCGCTACTGATGGGGTAAGTTAAGTTTATTGAGACACACAAACAGGGTTGCGGCCAATATTTCCGGAAACACAACTACATAGGTGAATAAAAATGATGAGTGCCGCACCGTCCGTTGCATTAGTAAGTTTGGAGCAATAACTGCCGAATACCATACATTAGTGGTTCGTTTCCTACCGCGTGTTATATGAAAGCCGACGAGTTGATTTGTGGCAGCGAATGTTTCCTTCAACAGATGAGCAAGCATGCATCGACATCAACCAGAACCTCCACCGCGTTAACACCTGTCTCTACTGCTACTCGATAACTATGGTTAGCCATCTTTGATGTTAATCTACTATTAAAGATTAAAACTTATCCAAAACGCCGTAAACCATAAGTCAAATGAAATTACTTTTGCGTTGAATCGCCATGTCGCCCCAGTCAGTCCCAAATGGTGAAGGATTTTTTTCTAGATTTCCGAACATTGGAATGATGACAAATCATCACAAATAATCAACTGAAACTGAATTCAGTGTACCACAACAGTAATAAGTTGCACAATCACAAATTCTTCAATAAAAACTGCTGGACTTTTTGTTCGCTACAATACTATTGTAGCAATGAGCGACCAGTTGCGACCACACCGTGTTAGTGCGTTGGTATCACCCCGCGGCAGTTAGTGAGCGCGCCACCTCACCAGTCACCACCAGCGAGTACCTGTAAACGGGCATCAAACTTTTTATTGTCCACCGGCGTCTTCGTGGACAGCCGCTCATACCACGTCTGTTCCGTGCGGGACTTCTTCACCTAGGGAATTTCAAACACCTGCTTGAGAAAATATAACAAGTAGCGAAGGTTGCTAAAGACATTAGGTTCTGAATATAGCGTAGAAAATTGGGCCAAGTACAAAAATTCGGAGAAATTAAGTTGGCGCTTGTGTAGCGTCAAGTTGTCCCAAAGGTAACATTTGTTTTGTCAAGGACTTGGCTACATTTCGATGTCGTCGAAGTAAAGGGTAAACAATTAGAATGCGTTTTGAATGTCACAATGTGTGAGACGAGATTTCTCCAGTGTCTAGCGGAGTTAGATTATTTAGTTTCCTCGTTTATCTATTACGTAACGTTAACGATGCACTGGTATCTAGGCAGTCTGCTAAAAACTGTGCAAACAATACTTTCATGAGAGATTCCACTTGACAATGTGCCAAAAACTTCAATCAGATACCTCCTACACCCATTAACTTCGAGTGTGGTTCGGTGTTTCGTATAAAAGTATCGTTTTATCTTGGTTCCTCTGCATCTGACAAAGTTACACACTGCGTTGCGTGAATTTTGTTTTACAATTTTATTGTAAACATCTGTTACAGACGTACTACATTGATAATGTTATGCAAATTGCAGTGTTTGAGCTTAAGCAATGGGTTTACCATCTATCTTATTTCACGGTTTAGGAAAATGTACCATCAAGCGAATAACGAGGGAAAATACTATTGCTTTATTTAGATGTGAAGACCCTGAAGTGGTTGAAGGTTAAACGTTCACCATTTCAAGAACAAAACAGTTTCCTTATTCAGTACAGACCTACTGTAATGAAGCATGACAAATGTCTATGTAGACCGAGTCGGATACCCAACGCTTCCCCTACTGTACAAAATGTGCTTCTATTGTCGACGACAGTAAGTGACTGAAAGGTAAAAGTGAAGAATCTGAATTCGTAAATATTCATTTAGTAGCAAATTCACGGAACCTTGAAACAAATGGTACGGCAAGAGCGGCGCGCGGCGTCGCAGGCGCAGCAGGAAATCAAATAGAATGCCGCTTTTCACGGGCAGTGCGCTGCGCCCGCACCCGCACGCTTGCAGACCGCTGCAAGTGGTATCTGTGCGATTTCGTAACATTGCTTCAGTTATGTTGTACCTACCCCTATAGAACTAGTATTAGTGGATTTATACTTATACGGGGATTTCACCACAATAATCTATAGCTGTTGTTCGACACTAATACCGAGTTTTACTGAAACTAGGTTAGATAATTTCATTATGTGGGCGAAGCACACTATACATATTGTATGGACTATGGATATGCCTAAAATAATTTAATGAAAACGTTTTTGAGCGCGTGTCTCTTGTCATCTCATTCATCGCAAACTTATCTCGATGATCTGTCTACGCTATACGCTATTATGAAGTGTTATTCCCTACGAAATTTTTAGAAACACTGCTCTGCACTCATAAAACTTCATAAAATATAATAAAGTAGTAGATTGCGATCTCTACGAGCGGTTGCCGAAACTGCATCTTCAACAGCACGCGCCAACCACACTGGAAAATAACATTTTCGTAACATAATGCACCTAATTGAACTGGCAATTATTGCGCAAGTTCCAACCAAATTGATCATTAATCTCGTTGCTTCCAAGGTCGATTTCAAAGCTGTTAAATTTCCGAATTGCTACCAAAATGTATTGTTAGTGCAGCAATACAGAAACCGCTAACCGCTGCTGCTTAGGTTTCACCGCAACAAAAACTAGTGTTTGCCACTTCGCCGTCTGATACACAATGTTGACAAGAGGATCGCTCCAAAAAAGATATTACCGACCAACTTCAATCTGTGGTAGATACGTGAGATACACCTTTTTGTCGCGTTTTATTTCGCTAGGTACCTACTTAATTTCCCGAGTGCCAATGGTAAATTGTTTGGCGATTCGTCAGCGCTGTCGTTACAATTTATGGAAAAAAATATTTACAAAGTACAGAGAATTTATTTCTGGCGACTAAGATGTGCTGGACGTGAACCGTAGTGTGTTTGTAGTTGCACGGACACGTCACGTGCAATTTAACTTGAATTCAATGTAATGTGACATTTTTACTGAGCCTTGTCGTAAAAAAACCATTTGTTCGTTTGTGGCGCGTAAATGACATCACGACACCCAAAAGAAGGGCAAAGCGGCCAACTGGACCTTTCTACTACTTCGCAACTAAGTTTTTTAGTAACAATTCGGTCTATTAGGGCTTCATTCACAGTCATATCTAAAGTGTACAAGTACAATGCAGTGCGCGTTGTCACGGCGGGCAGAAGGCCGGCGCGCGCGCACCAGATGATCTGCGCCTAATATGGCACAGCTGCGTATGGGCATTACCGCTCACCTACATACGCAAGGGTCGACACATTGCGTGCCTTTTGATTCATTTGAACAATGTTAGGCTGCAACAATTATATAACTTGCAATAGTTGCAATACACTTATTGTACGGTCTTCTCATTAAACGTTTTAATTCTAGTACGTGGAAAGTCCTTCCTGGTCAATGGGACTGGGTAAAACATGGATGTTGTTCGTTGAGAGTCTAAATCCGTAGATTGATGGAAGCAGTTTTTGTAAAAATAAGCGTTGGAGCAAAAATAAAAGTGCCTTTCTCACATAACCTACGATTAGATGATATGAATCCTAATCTATATATATAAAAATGAATTGCTGTTCGTTAGTCTCGCTAAAACTCGAGAACGGCTGGACCGATTTTAATAATTCTTTTTTGTTGGATTCGCCAAAATACAGGGAAGGTTTAAAAGCAAAAAAAAAATGGGTGGGTAGATAGGGTAGGTAGGTAGATAGGGTAGGGTAGGTAGGTAGGTAGAGTAGGTAGGTAGGTAGGTAGGTAGGTAGGGTAGGTAGGGTAGGAGTAGAGTAGGAGTAGGGTAGGAGTAGGGTAGGAGTAGAGTAGGGTAGGAGTAGGGCGGGAGTAGGGTAGGAGTAGAGTAGGAGTAGGGTAAGAGTAGGGTAGGAGTAGGGTAGGAGTAGAGTAGGGTAGGAGTAGGGCGGGAGTAGGGTAGGAGTAGGGTAGGAGTAGGGTAGGAGTAGGGTAGGAGTAGGGTAGGTGTAGGGTAGGAGTAGGGTAGGAGTAGGGTAGGAGTAGGGTAGGAGGAGGGTAGGAGGAGGGTAGGAGTTGGGTAGGAGTAGGGTAGGAGTTGGGTAGGAGTAGGGGTAGGAGTAGGGTAGGAGTAGGGTAGGAGTAGGGTAGGAGTAGGGTAAGAGTAGGGTAGGAGTAGGGTAGGAGTAGGGTAGGAGTAGGGTAGGAGTAGGGTAGGAGTAGGGTAGGAGTAGGGTAGGAGTAGGGTAGGAGTAGGGTAGGAGTAGGGTAGGAGTAGGGTAGGAGTTATATTATAGATGAAAATTGTGACGCAGACGAAGTTGCGCGGGTCAGCTAGTATTGTATAAAATTCTTCCGTCACTGAGTGACGGACAGACAACGACCAGCCGAAATGCTGGTCGTAGGAAGCTGAAATCTGGCACGTAGGTTCCTTGGGGAGTGTAAAGGAGCACTAAGAGAGGATTTCCCGAAATTCCTAAGGGAACGAGAAAAAACGGGATATGCGCGTACGAAGTCGCGGGCAAAGGTTAGTCTATAGACAATTAGATTCTTATTGCATTCAATTGTAAAACAGATCTGTCAGGCGGGAAATGCTTGCGCAAAAAATCTTGAAAAGACAAATAAATAATTTCATCACCAACACTCATTAAGTGTTGGTGATGCCACCAGATTGAAGAACTATCCGGAAAGGAACCAGATTTATCGATATACTTTGCAAGTGTGTATAGTAACATGAAATGTGTAGGTACTACTCGGCCGGCCATTTGGTTAAATTGACCATAGATATATTATATTTCTGTGATTATGTCAATGATGGTAATTGAAGCTTAGACGCTGGAGTCTTCTTGATGTCCTTCAAGTCCTTCAGTTTGAGTTTGGAAGGCAAACTTCAACTTCAACTTTTTGCTCAGCTGTAGCTCCACGAATTTTCTCAGATTCTCTTACATAGTTGATCGCTAATAAGACCGAGCTACCTTCAAGTACTTCCGAACCAGTCCGGCAATTATGGAAAACGCAGCAAATTATGTAGCACACGCACGCAGTCGACGCAGTGTATTATCATAGCTCATCTGCAAGGCGCCATCGCCAGTGCGCCACGAAGTACAAACTACGAAGACATGACTTTTATAGTAGTCATAGAAAACTACACGCATTTTAATTATACATATGTAGGCAAACAAGATCTTATTAGTCTCGGAAGCCTTCGTACACATTTACTACCTACTTAATTACCATCGCAAATCTCGGGTACACAAGGAAACCGAGTCTATCAATGGAGATAATTACTGACTTAACGATGCGGAGTGCACACAGCGCAGAGAACTCGCGGGACGAGTCGGGGCGCCGGCTTCTTTTGTCTCGAGACATGAGACACTTCAGTTAGCGACGTGCGCCAGGATCACGTTTACGTAATTAAACCTACTTAGTGGAACCTGTTCGAGATCGCCGGAGCATAATTATGACACTTATATGTGCTCACTTATCTCTACAAGAGCGACGAAAGTACATAAACACATGTATCTACAGAAATCTCGGAGGCCGATTCGGTCTCTCATGATTTGTTACTAAAATCAATGGCACCAAAGCCTAAAGCACTCTGGTACGTACTTCAAGTAGCCCCAGGTATGTTACAACGTCATAAGTGGGAGAGGGCCGCCACATATGGTATGTGCATTAAGAATTCCAGACAAATGGGAGAAAATCGTTACCGACTGGATTTAGAGAGAACCCAGCCAAAATATTTGTGCCTCTAGAATCTCTTCTAAATGAAATGTTGATGTGTATAAACTGCTTAACCATAATTTACATATTTATAAAAAACTAGCTTCTGCCAGCGGCTTCGCCTGCGTGGTCCCTAGGGAACATACTCCTGGGATAACAAGTAGCCTATGTCCTTTCTCAGGCTCTAGACTAACCGTGTACCAAATTTCGTTTAAATCAGTTCAGTAGTTTTGGCGTGAAAGCGAGACAGACAGACAGAGTTACTTTCGCATTTATAATATTAGTAAGGATATATCCTGTTCTTTTTGATACAGGTTATGAACTAGTTAAAAAGAAGTATGTTTCACTACTTGCAATAATTCCAGAAACTATTCATGTTTCATAATATTCTGCTGAATTTCATTGGATACTTATATCAGAGTTTATTCTGAGAAAAGCATGTGTTTGAGCAGGCCATGCCTCTCAATAAACTGAATGATTTCCCTAAAAAATAATTCTAGCTGTTAACAGGAAGGGTTTCATTTTTAAAGTGCAGCAAATAAAAGTAAGATATGTTACAAACTAAAAATAGCATCTCAGATAAGCTGCCTTCTTCCTATTTAGTTCATTGTTTACAATCAACATACATTATCTTGTCGGCATGATTCACAGTGCATGAAAGATGATTCAGAGCTGAGCCTAGTATCGCCACTTCAGGTGTGAGGGGAGCCTGCTTGCGCCACACATGAGGAAGTAGTCAACTAATATTTGTATCAGTGTGCTAAGTGGATGCAAGCACACCGTTCTATGGAGTGCTACACAACCTGCTGAATATATTAAGTACTGAAGCAACTGCTTCAAACTGAACTTGGTCAGAAGCATGTTACTATTTGAATAGAGAGCATTGTTATTATGTGCATTGTTTTTTTTTATTGTGTACTCACAGATAAGAATATTGTATTAAACTATATCTTTTCATTTTCTTTGATGATTTCAGTTATTTTTTATTCAATTTTGTTGTTTATGTCATTTTAAATTATCATACAAATTATCACAAAATCAATATTTGTCATGTAAACTCACTTAACATTTGTTAAATTATGTATTAATGTAGAATGTCTGTCTGTGAGTATGCATCTTTTATCTGTGGGTGTCAGACTCCTGGAGGTAACTTATTAGCTCATTAGCATCTACCAATGTTTACAATTTTATTTATGAAGGTAGAAGATAATTTAGATAGTTACATATAACTGATCAGTGCTGAACACTGCACCACAAGGTGGCCACTGAGTATTGTAATCACTACATTGTGTTAAGTAGCTGTTAACTAATGTATTAATGAGCTCTATTGTGCAAGGGATTGTAATGTCAAGATTTACTACTTCATGTTTGTATAGGCGTGAATTTTGCAAGGAATGCGGGCCCACGCACCTGATTCACGCCTGTCCCCTTTCTCAACTACGAGCGAAGCAACTCGATACGACACACACTCCATGTCGAACTCGTCGCTCGCAAGTTTACTAAAACTAAATCGCGTGCCGCTTGTATTTTGTTTGAAAACGTAAAACACAAACAGAACACTTCCCAAAGGATCCGTCGCTGAGTGCAGGCGACGCAGCGCGACTGCGCAGCCTGGAGCGACACAAACAATCTGCTGCTGCTCACCTCCTCGAAGCCCTCGTTCTTCTCGCGCTCGGACAGCGGCCGGCATCGCACCACCACCTTCACGCACTCGTTGAGGGCCGTCCGCGGCCGAGCCGACTTTTCCATCTTTGAACAACCCCTTTCTTTGCGTAATTCTTCGTCCAAGCTCAAAGTCACCGATATCGATCCATTCGGGGAGCCCTTATCGGCATCACCTGTTCGAGTAGATTCCGTACAAAACTAAAACTTTGCAGCCGATATACAAACACACAATACTAAAACTAGAACAACACGATTAAATATTTAGAAACGTAACAAAATAAATAAAAATCGTAAATTTATTATTATAAGACGTCTTACAGCCGGCCGCCACAAGCGGACATTACTTTTCAACTGATTCCATTTGATTTGACTTTATTTTCCCGCTGCGCATGTCAGAGAAAACGAGTTGCTGTGATAGCCACGCAAGTTGAACTTTATGAAAAAAGATGTAAATTTGATTTTTTTCTTTATCTCGTTGTGGTAAAGCTTGAAATCGTATGCATAATGTAATCAGTTTGTTCAATTTTGAACTAAACAGTGTGACACAACTCTTGTCAAATTCGCACAGCAGGCAGATTTTGACAGATCAGCTATCATTGCAAGTAAAAAAAAGTTTATTGTGTTTATTTTGCTGTTTGCATTACGAGACTAAGAAAAGAAAAAGTTATGTGGTGTGTATTTGCCATAGGAATTAGCAAAATTAAAATTTATTGTTTTGGAATAAAAAGCAAAGCTTGAACTCAATGTTTCATTTAAAAAAAAATCAGAAAGTGGTGCTGTCGTCCGTTCTGAAATGCTCTTTATTAATTTCATGTACTATTGACATTGACATGCGTCAATCACTATTTTTAATGTTTTTCTGTCACGTTGTTTGTTGTTTTAGGGTGGTTTGTATAAAATAAAGAGCAAAATGAAATAAATCTTATTCATTTATTTACGTTTTAACTGCTGCTGATTACTGTGAGGCTTCCAATTATTTGTTTTTCTGTTAAAAAGGGCAAGCATTTCTTTGACAGAATGTCTTCGATTTCGACAGTAATACTCTTAAAAAGAGCCAGCAAAGTTTATCATGAGGGAGTAAGTTATACACGTTCTTTTAATTTGTCAATATTATATTCTAGCACAGTTAGAAAATTGTAATCATCATCACCATCATATCAGCCGAAAGACGTCCACTGCTGGACATAGGCCTCCCCCAAAAGGGGGGGTTTGCCATAATCGCCACGCTTGACAGGCGGGTTGGCGATCGCATTGTATGGTGTTGATTTTTACAGAGAATGCTGCTGCCCATTCTCTGGCGAGTCCCTTAGTCGCCTCTTACGACACCCACGGGAAGTGATGGGATGGTATTATTCTTTTACGGCACCGGCCGACACCATACGGATTACCTCTTTACCAGAAAGTAATGGAATTACATGTATGTTGCTGAGCATTGTGTGCCGTTTCAGGAGACGATAGCGGGCGTAGCCGTGGTGGAGAGCAGTAGCGACGTGCGCCACGAGGGCCTGTCGCTCAGCATGGAGGGCTGCGTGAGTCTGCAGCTCAGCACCAAGAATGTTGGCATCTTTGAAGCATTCTCCAATAGCATTAAGGTAACGGTATACCATTTTAGTAAATATAAAGAATAAATTACTGCTCTGTTAACTCCACAACTACAAACAGATTCACACAATCAGTCACAACCCGTCTCATTTTATCATTCAACAGAACTCATAGCTTGTTTTATGTTGCCGATTAGACAATTTTTAATCATATAAAGCAATGGATTAAGAATTTTATTTGTTTGATTAAAAGTAAAAATGTGATGTAAGGTGTTACCTACACAGTTTGCGTGCTGGTTACACTAAAATGGAATATATACAGGGTGAATTTTTAACGTATTAGTTCATAATGTCAACCGGACAAAAAATGTCCACTTCTCACAATGTCAACTTTTTAGGATGTCATTCACATAAAGACAACTTCTCAAAATGTCCATTTCTCTCAATGACAAAGTTGCATATGGTCAAGTTATTAAAATGACAAATATGCTTCATGACAACTCCACGTAGTTTCTACTTTAACAAGATAATTTGAATACAGTAATAGGTGTAGCTAGGTATACATATATTAAAGGGTATATGAAGACTTTAAAAATAAAACATCAAAAATAATTTATCAATCAACTGTAATATGGCGGTCACATTAAACCAATACAAAAAAAAAATCTGCATCATCAAAATGACGAAAAACATAGGTAAAATAATCAATCTAAAAAAACCTTGATTCTCTAAAGGAAAACATTCAACAACAAATTATTTGTTTGAATTTACTTTTTGAGCAAAGATAACCTTTGTAAAAAATTACTCGATATTCAGACTTTCATTTTGCATTGCAATTAAATAATCATTTACTATATTTAATGTCAAAAATTATATCACTGAGTCATCTCCTATTTCTGATCCCAATATTTTGCTTCTTTTTTAGTTTAAATAAAAACTTAAAGTTAAAGTTGGCCATTTATATGCTACTACATATTTTACTTCTAACGACATATTTTTTGTGCAGTGGTGCCATTGCATTTTGTCTGAAAATAGCGGCACTTCAATTCGACATCACGAGGAGATTTCATATTCGTTATCTAATATATGACACCATGCGGAGGAATTAAATTTGCTGGTAACAGGGCTGCCATCCGTCCTAGTGAAGTTACGCCCTTCCGAAGTTCTGTTTAGATTAATTTTTTTTTTTATATTTCCACACTGCATCATTATAATTATGGTAAACCCCACTAATATCAGCGTTAGTTGACATTGTGAGAAATGCAAATTTTGAAAAGTTGTCATTGTGCGAATATGACATTGTGAGTAGTGGACATTTTGCGCCCGGTTGACATTTTGAGAAGTTGATATTATGAGCTGATACGTTTTTAAGTGTGCCTTCAGAGCCAATCCGAAACTATAAGGAATGTCGAAAAACACTGAAAGGAGTCTCGAGCCCGATTTTGATGCTACAAGCCTTCCTCGATAAATGGGCTATCTAACACTGAAATATTTTTTCAAATCGGACCGGTAGATCCTGAGATTAGCGCGTTCAAGCAAACAAACAAACTCTTCAGCTTCATATATTAGTATAGAGTATAGATAGGCATACGTTTGTCCATTATCTCACCTGATGGTAAGCAATGATACGGTCGAAGATGGAGCACGTTTGCCTAGAAGTAATATTCACTTTTGACTTAAAGACTCCCAGGCTGTAGCTATCAGGAAACACAGATTCCGGCAGGGAATTCCACTCCTTAGCTGTACGCACTATGAATGTGTTCTGTGCGTGTGGGTGGGATGTCCACCATGAAGCTGAAGCATTTAAGAGACAAAACACAGCAATAACTTACTACACTCACTCACCTACAACTATGATAATCATTTGTAACTTCTCCTCTCAGTAAACACCCACATGGCCATAATAGCATTGTAGCTGGCAGTTGTAATTTTTTCCATTCATAATGCTTTGCTTTCATAGAATGAAATAACAATAAAATAACTTTATTTTCAGCCAATAAATCTAATAAACACATGCATTGAGCTGGCTCCTCCCGGCAAGATCCCAGTGGGTGTGACCGAGATACCCTTCGAGCTGCCGCTGCGGGCCCGGCAGGCCGTGTCTCCAGGGTACCCTGGCTTGCTGGAGACCTACCACGGGGTTTTCGTGAACATCATGTATACACTCAAGTGCAGCATGAAAAGGTCATTCCTAAACAAGCCAGTCAATGCTAGCTGTCAGTTCTTCGTACAATACAGGCCGGTAAGGGAAAATGAGGCCGTCTTTGTAGCTGATTGCTAATAGTAGAGTAAAACAAACTTTTTTGTGATTGTCTAATGATGATAGCATGGGCGCGGGCAGGACTATTTTCAGGGGAGTGCATCTTCAAACAATCGCGTCAAACAATATAGGTTTTCTTTTGCCCACTCACTCATAGATAGAACTAAAAGAACTAAAGAAGATGGGCGCTTGTCAATCTTCATGTTTTCGGATGTTCAATTTTCAATCATTGAAAGCTAATTCAATCATTTAGTGAGATTTATTTTTTTATTTATACACATCTTGCCTAGATAGATAAGGCTAAATAAAACGTATAATATAAAACTCTTCCATTACTGACAGATAATGCACAGCTTAAACTACTGATCGTAGAAAGCTGAAATTTGGAACAGGAAAAATTGAATTATTTTATTTCCTACATTTTAGTGAGTTACATTTTTGGAATCGTCTCCTCAAGTCCTTTATTTTGATATCCCACTCGACAGGTTCTTAGAACAAAAATAATATGACATAATTATGGCGCGAAAAATTGCCCATTTTAATTTTATATACCCAGTATCACTCTCACAATAAATACCAATCTAACGACATCTCTCAAGCTAAAATCCATCAAGCCATCTAGGCTACAGAGCGTGCCAAAGAAATATTCATACGTATACATACCTCCTCCTGGCGTAGTCGGGTACAAAAGGGAGATGCGCGTACGATGTCGCGCCCAAAAGCTAGCATGTTACGTTTAATGTGGAAGTGATCATCTAAAGCTTTTAACCAATCGATGAACAGAAGGCCAGTCGTTCTTACGTTTTTGTAACAACGAGGGTTGTTCGCCTTACCAATCAAACGTAATTTTTCCGTCCCACCAGAATTCAGAATTGGCACAAGCCAAGCTTAGCCAGGACAGTCAGTCTCTTTGTACTTGCCTTAATTGCCACCCGGGCAAGTTTGCAAGTTTCTCCCTTGCTGTGTAACATAACATGCGTTTGCAGATGACGTATTATACGGGTGACGAATGTATGAAAACATACCTTAAGTTGCAAGGACTGACGTAAAATGGCGTATTAAGCGGGAAATCGGGTTTTTGTGTGGGGTGTGTAACTTACGTAATTTGATGAACCGATTTTGATGAGTTTTGGTACAGTTTTTGCGAAAATAAAATTGAACGCTAGAGTTGAGGTTCTTTGGCCCAGAGGGCTTAGTGTAAGTTTTTTAACGCACTCGATCTCGTTAACGTAAACGTTCACTTATGTCAAATCGTATAGAAAAAAAGGGTTTACCGTTATCGTCACCAGACGGCGCTTATTCAGTTTCAATTCAGATTGTCGTTTACGCTAACGCGATCGAGAACGTTAAAAAACTGGCACTGAGGCCACAGTATAAACATGATTGTAGCAAGAGCCGGCGCCGCTGAAGCCGGTGCGCTGCGAGATCACGCCGGCCAGCATCCGCGCGGCGGCGGCGGGCGGCGCGCGCGCGCCCATGCCCGCCTTCCAGATCTACGCCGAGATCGACTCCACCGTGTGCCCGCTCGACAAGCCGCTCACGGGGAAGGTACGCCGTTCTTACTTCTACTTCCTAAAATAAACTTGACCACATGGCAGTAAGTTCCTGTCTCTTCCGAGAGCTCGAGGGGGTAGAAGCATGGTAGACGAGGTCGGTGTTTTCTAGCTGGCTACTACTAGTGCACCCGTAGATATACGTAAATACGCGGCGCCATTGCACTCGTATAACGACGGCAGCCCACTCCATCTGTCCGATCACTACTATACATACATTAAAAAAAATGATATTTATAAATATTTGAATTCATAAAAAAATAAAATATTATTCGCATGACGTAGTTGAAACATCCAGGAGCGAGCACAGCCCGAGCCTTGTGTTCCAAGGACGGCGCGGAATGGAACGGCGACATTGTTTTGATACGTAAACGTTATTAACAGGGTGTTTATTAATTCTAATGCAGTATTTTATTATACTATTATCTTAATGAATTATTTTAAAAAAAATCGTGCCTGGAGGTAGTTTAAGTCTGGTACATTAATAATAATAATAATAACCCCACCGCCGTATCTCTACGTTGACGTCGCGGTGGGGCTTGCGTGCCCCAATGAACCTTAGGTACTCATACTTAGGGTGAGGGGCCAGACAAAGAGAGATACAATCCACAAGGCAGTTTTGTGGCGAACTGTTGGGCAGTAGCGACCCCACGGATCTGATCTCCCGGGAGAAGTCTTGTTCTTCATGTCCGGCTTGCCTTTATTGGCTGGCTGGAGTAAACACTGACGAGGAACAGAGCTCCCACCTCTTTCTTGCCTTAATCGGCCGGTCTGAGTGGAGATTCGCAAGAGCAAACGTGCTCGGGAGAAGGATGTATAATCCAGTAAGATGCTGGTAGGGATCTTGACCGTACTTCCGGGATTGTCCTGATAGCCGTGGTATACCTCTCCACTCCTCTAGCACCTCAGGATATGTTGCCTCCTTGGAGCTACGTCACTTTGTGCTAGCGACCGTTTTCGGGGGCCCATTTATTGAGTGTGCAAGTCACCCCCTGCCATTTAGTCTAGTTTATTTATATATATACACGGCTTTAGCCGTGTATATTTTCAGTGGTCAGGCAGGGGCCAATAGTTCTTTCATAGTATACGTTAATGAGTCCACTAAACCACCCAAACCCATAGCCTGTCACCTTTTGTTTCCATGTTATGCAATAGTTTTGCACACACCGGGCATTGTCCTTAGGTATACTTTGATAGTGCTTATAGGGATAATCGTCGGTTGGTGCCCCATTCCATTAGAAATGTCTAACGAGGCCTCTGCGAGTTGGCTTCGGCCCCTCGTATGCCTACCAAAGGACCGGGACCTCAGGGTCCCGAGATTGTTCAAGACATACCTTAAATAATAATAATAAAACATTTATTTCAGAATCAAGTTCCATAATTTGTTAGTACCAGTATAAAATGCCTTATATCTAGTGTTAGTAAATAAACTAGACTAACGGGTAACTATATAAATTTTAAACTAAGTACACCCTCTAGAGACTCCCATCCCAATCTACTTCACTGTAATACATACATTAAGTGGGCTGCCTTTGTAAGAGGACTAAAATGGCACCGCGTAGAATTATAACGATACCAAGAATAGGGAAACTGAGGCCTGCCATGTGTCCACTTTTAATCTAGTTGACTTCCTACTATACCTACTCACGCTCTTAAGTTCCTCAAAAACCTTCATTCGAAAGAGATGTTTAGTTCTGATATAGCGTGTGAGTCTGTTAACATGTACAAGGAATGGTCGTGACCCCCAGATCCGCGTGGACGAGTGCTCGGTGCCCATCCGCTCCATCGAGCTGCAGCTGGTGCGCGTGGAGACGTGCGGCTGCGCGGAGGGCTACTCCAAGGACGGTCAGTGCGGAGCGGCCCGCTTTGTGTCACGTTGACGACACACGTCACTAACTATAACTTGTACTTAACACAAACGTTCAAGTGGAGGGGGAACAACTTGCCAAGTCGCACTATTGAGTAGCATCAACATTACAATTTGTCTATTATCTAAAGCAACTGAAGAATAATGTGCATGACTAGAGCTGATGTACGGAACTTCGAGAGAACTTGCTACCTAGACAGTTACATCTCACTTCTCATGCAAGCCATTATTTATTTATTTATTTTATTTTGAAGAATGCTTACAGACTAATTACAAATTTATATAGCATAATTAGATTCATATTTACATAATAGGTTCCAATGTGTTGATGTCAATGGTGTGAAATCTTCCCGGCTACCAGTGTATTTAGGTGTGCCTCAAGGCTCAATACTGGGTCCCTTCTTGTTTCTGGTGTACATAAACGATTACCATTCTTCTTAAGGGGTATCTGTGACGTAGTATTGTTTGCGGACGATATCTCTCTTATCTTTAAAGTAGATAGGAATAGACAAGATTTCGATAACGTAAACAACGCTTTTTCAATGGTTACGGATTGGTTTACGACAAATAATTTAGTTCTAAATGCCAAGAAAACGAAATGTATTAAATTTGCCTTGCGTACTGTTAGAAATTTAGGACCCAATGTAATCTTAAGTGACGAGGTGCTTGAAACTGTAGACACGGCAGTATTTTTGGGCATAACTGTTGATTCCAAACTACAATGGGGCCCACATATATCAAGCCTATCGAGAAGGCTCAGCTCTGCCGCATACGCCGTCAGGAAAGTAAGACAATTTACTATGTTGACACAGCTCGGTTAGTCTATTTTAGTTATTTCCATAGCGTTATGTCCTACGGTATTCTATTGCAGGGAAAAGCTGCTGATATACAAAATATATTTGTCTTACAAAAACGTGCCGTGCGAGCAATATATCAGCTAGGGTCAAGAGTTTCATTAAGAGAAATTTTCAAAGAGATTGGAATTCTCACGGTAGCATCTCAATTTATTTTTGCAAACATTTTTATATTAGGCAAAATATATATTTATACAGTAAAACGAGCGACATCCACAACTTTAACACCAGAAACAAGCACAAGCTACATGCTCTTTCCCACCGACTTCGTAAGGTCCACGACTCATTAGTGGGACTCGGTATCCGTTTATACAATAAGCTTCCACGTTCTTTTCTTGACCTGCCTTTTAACTCATTTAAAGCTAAAGTTAAATCTAACCTCTGTTCGAAGGCATACTATTCTATTAATGATTATTTAGACGATAAGAATAGTTGGTCGATGTGTTAAACGCAAGACAATGTCATAATTATCATGTTATTTCTCTTTAAGTAATTAGCTTATGACAGGTTATATGTATTCATATAGTATTGTTTTTATTTTTTGTTTTTATTTTTTTTTATTAATCTGACTATGTAGGTCAATTCATTATTTTTTTTAATATACATTTCTATCATTACCCGTATCATAGTTTGCTAGCTAACAAGTTTTCGTGTCATGTATAATAATTACTTAGCATTCTTTTATATAGATTCAAGTTCTTAAAACGTAACAGACAGATGTGTTGCTGGGGAGTTTGTTAGTCACTTCTTCTCCACAGCTAAAACACTTGGAAGTGGTGACGGTCGGCTGTTTTGGGGGACTGTCTTTTGTAAAACTTGACGTTCAAAAAGTGCTGGCTCTCAGCCTAATTTGAATAAACGACTTTTGATTTTTGATTTTTTTTTACCAATTCGCAATAAGCGTTTCCAAACGTTTTTTATAATGCGCACAGCAAGGGAGTGGAACTCTCTGCCTGCGTCTGTGTTTCCAAACGCTTACAACACTAAACTCAGTCGCGTGCGGCGCACCGTTCTGAGCGCACGTTTACTATAATTACGTTCCAATGTTAAGAGTCGTTTTTTACAACTACCCCCCGTTAGTAAATTATTATCATGAGTAAAAGTGACGAAGAAGTTTGTTTGAGTGTAAATAGTGATGAAGATGTTGAGGAAAGGGATCAGCAGACGAGTGATAAACGCTCATCTAGTCCCATATTATTACGTACTGGACCCGAAAAGCGATTAAGATCAGATATTGATGAAAACGGAGATGAAGAGGACGAATTTATAGCTGTTACAAGAAATGCAAAACGATTAAATAGAAGTATATCTAAAAATAAAGAGTGTGAAAATAGTTTAGAAAAGGAGAAACTTTTTTTCTCAGAAGAGAAATACGAAATATGTATGACATCAAAAGAAGTTTTGCCAAAACAAATGGGACTTGCAAAGTTATTAAGAAAAGAAAATATTGGAGGTATCATCGCAATTAAATATAAAAATCCGTATAGAGTGATTTTACAATTTAATAATGAAGAAGAAGCTATGAAACTGTGTACGAGAATGAATGAGCTAGGTTATAGATGCCAATCAACACAACAAATCAACGTGTCTCATGGTGTTGTCAAAAATATTGATTTGGATGTGGAAGAAGAAGAATTAGTTAAAGAATTTAGTAGTGATTATGAAATAGTATCGGTGAAAAGAATGAAACGCTACACAGAAGAGAAATGGATAAACAGCGAAACTGTCCGTGTGTGTTTCAAAGGCCCAACTTTGCCCCCGTACGTTTACAGTTACGGATGTAGGTTTAAGGTGGAGCCCTATGTATTTCCGGTATCGCAGTGCTCTGGCTGCTGGAAGTATGGTCATCTTATCAGACAGTGCCCTACGAAGAAAATTATTTGTCCGAAATGCGGATCAGCACACCAACTGCGAAACAACTGAATATTATTGCATTAATTGCAAAGGAGAACATATGGCACTCAGCAAAAATTGCCCTTTATTCCTTAAGGAAAAACATATTCGTTTAATCATGTCCCAAGAAAACTGTACATATAAACAAGCATTAAATATATACTTACAAAAACATGACAATAACGACAGGTCTGTAGAATTAAATTCTAATTCAATTAGTAACACACAAAATTCTACTGTTGATACAATAATTAACGAGCAATTAAACAATGAGACAGCAAGTAAAAAGCCAACATACAAGGAAGCATTATTAACAAATAGTAAAGGAAAAGATGATTGTTTAAATAGAAAGAAAAATGAGGTAATAAACTCATCTCGGAACACATCTCATCTCAGTTCGGAAGTAATAAGAAGAACCAATAACAAAAGAAATATCGAAAAGCCGACTGAAACAAAGATGCAAGTTGATGGAGAATTTAACAGAGTCGCGGAAGAAAATCAAAGCATAATACTGGAAAACAAGGAAGATATAGAAATATTTAGAAATAAAAGCTTAATGGGAAAAATAAAAGACATTTTGCTGTCGAGGACCAATAGGAAAGAAAAAATAGTTGTAATTTTAGAAAGTATAGTAGAAGAGTTTAAAAAGTATTTCATGCAGATATTTAAAGAATTAGAGTGGTTTAAGGTAATTTGTGACATGTTTAATAATGGCCAGTAACGCTAAAGTAATTAAGTTAAATATACTCCAATGGAACTCACAGAGTATTAGGCCTAAGCGTTTGGAGTTTGAAAGCTTATTAATTCAAGAGAAAATTCACTTGGCTATTCTTAGTGAAACGTGGCTAGAAAAAGAAAAAGACTATAATATTAATGGCTACCATGTATACAGAAAAGACAGAGAGGACTCGTACGGTGGGGTTGCCATTGTAATTCATAAGTCGCTCAAGGTACAGTCGTCTGTAATTAGACTGGGCAACGTAGGAATTGAAATATTACATTTAAAATTGCTAAATTGCTCTAATTTGGAGAATGTCATGTCGATTTATTGCCCATCAAGTACACGCACTACCTCATCCGACTGGGATAATCTATTTAGTTTAAATTTTAAAAAAACATTGATAGCTGGCGACTTTAATGCTCACCACACAAATTGGTCAATTAAAAATGACACAAGAGGGATACAAATCATGGATTCAGCGATTGAGAATGGCTTTATTTCCTTGAACAATGGCAGCCCTACAAGAATAAGATTGGTGAGTGGTATACTACAAGAATCGTCTCCTGATGTTACATTTGTGTCATCGGACATTGCTGTTAACTTTAAGTGGGATGTAACAAATGAAACATTAGGAAGCGATCATTTGATAATAAAAATAAGTTTAAATTTTTATAGTAATTGCAGGCCATTTAGGGGGCGTAATTATAAGTTAGCCAATTGGAAGCTGTATAAGGAATATCTTACCGTAGCTTTTAGTTCCATAGTGGTAACAAATAATATTCAAGAAAGGTATGATTTTATAATTGATCAAATTAACACCGCTGCTAATAAGAGTATTCCACTAATTAAAATATGTACTGACCCTACTAGCAAATTTAGACCAAAACCATACTGGAATCCTAACCTGTCTAAGTCTGTTGCTCAGAGAAGACTTATGCTCAAACAATTTAGACGCAATCCTACACCTTCAAATCTCTCAATTCTTGAAAAATGTATTGCTGATTCAAAAAAGCCTTACATGAGGCTAGGCAACAGAGTTGGAGTGGTTATTGCAATAGTATTGACGAGACAACTACAGCTACAGAGATGTGGAACCGAATGCGATGGATTAAGGGCTATAAAAAGGAACCATTTCAACCTACAGACCAACAAAAAGTGGAACTATTGTGCAACTTAGCACCTGACTCTGTACTTCCCCCGATGCCTACCATCAATTCAATGAATCCAGCTCTTGAGGCAGATTTCAGTTATGAAGAAATGCAGAAATGTCTAAAAAAAAAAGACAGCGCCCCGGGACCAGACCTTATAACTTACTCAATGTTGTATAACCTACCAACAATTGCTAAGCTTTACTTATTGGATACTTATAACTTGATTTTTTCATACGGTTACATCCCCTCACAATGGAGACAGATAAAAATTATCCCTATTCCTAAGGTTAGTAATGAAAATGTTTTGACTAAGATTAGACCAATTGCTCTCATGTCCTGTGTTTGCAAAATTCTCCACACAATGATTAATAAGCGTTTAGAGTGGTACGTTGAGAAAGAAAAAATTTTATCCTCCGAAACTACAGGTTTTAGACGGGCCCATTCAAGTTTAGATGCGTTGGTAAGATTAATTTGTCATATACAAATAAGTTTTTCTAAAAATATCTCGACTTTAGCATGTTTCCTCGACTTAGATAATGCTTATAATAATGTCATAGTTACTCAAATTATTAAGACTTTGGAAGATATCAACGCGGGCTCTAAAATATCTAAATATGTATGGAAGTTTCTTAGTGACAGGCGTCTTGTAATAGAAGCGAAAAGTACCCACGACACTGACTGTGTATGTCGATGGACGCATAGAGGTTTAGCTCAAGGGGATCCGTTGTCCCCTCTATTGTTTAATATTGTTACCTCTAAGATTACGCACAACATAAATAACGTATTAATATCTCAGTATGCAGATGATTTTGTTTTTTTTACTAGTCAATCCCAAGTAAACGATAGCATTACCAACATGCAAAGGGCGCTAAACACCATGGTAGGGTTGTTACAAGAAATTGGTCTGCAGTTATCTACTTCTAAGTCGAAGTACTGTTTATTTAGTAGGGGATTTAGAACACAACCAATTAATTTAGTTATTAATAGTCTACCTTTAACTTTTACTGAAAACATCAAATATTTAGGCATGTGGCTTGATAGGCAATTACGATGGGGAAGACATATAAATGAAATTTGTCAAAAAACACAAAAATATCTAAATTTATTAAAAGTATTGTCTGGACCTTCATGGGGAATTCATCCGAAACATATTAGACGGTTGTATATTGCGCTAATCAGGAGCAGGGTGGATTACGGTAGTTATTTATATGACAATAGTGCAAATTCGCACACATACAAGTTAGATAAAGTCCAGAATCAGAGCTTAAGAATTGTTGGTGGGTTTATTAGAAGTACGCCCATTCACACAATGGAGTGTGAGTTATGTATCCCTCCTCTATTTATTAGGCGACATTTTTTAGCTATAAAGTACACTTTAAAATTACAATCGTGGTCAAATAATTCTACTGCTAGTCTATTAAAAGAACTAAGCACTCTTTGTACAAAAAGGTATTGGCAAAAAAAGAAAATTCCTCTATTAGTTTCAACATATGAAAAAACTCAAGAAGAAGCTATATCATCCAGTTATCCACTAGAAATGTTTACATTGAATACTTGGGTTACTAACATTCAAATAAATAATATTATCAAGTATGATCTAGATTCGATTAAAGGTAGTAAACACAATTACAATTTTAATATTCTAAAAAATGAAATCTTACATGAATTACGTAATAAATATGATAGTTGGCATAGAATATATACTGACGGTTCAAAGAGCGCTGGTGGACTAGGGGCTGCCTTTTATCACCCCGAAGATAAAATTAGAGGTTGTTTTAAGATTAAAAATAGTTATATATCTATAATGACGGTGGAACTTACTGCAATTTCAGAAGCTCTAATGTACGCTAAGACCAAAGGTTTACATAAGATAGTAATACTCACAGACAGCAAGAGTGCCTTGCAGCATATTGCTCGATGCGCCTCTGGTGGCAGAGGTGTTTCGAAAGCTTATGCCATTCTTAGTCTCATTCATGAGTTCAATTGCAGCTATAGAGATCTGAGATTGCAGTGGGTTCCATCTCATGTTGGCTTACCGGGAAACGAGGAGGTTGATTTACTCGCGAAAAAGTCAGCTTTAGAAGGAATACCTATTGATGTTAATTGTCACTACTCGGAATTATTAAGTAAATATAAAATAAATTGTTACAACATGTGGAAAGAATACTTTGATAAAAAATCTCTCGAAAAAGGTGTTTGGTATAAAACGATGCAATGTGAACCTCCGCGTATTCCCTGGTTTGCCGATATGAGAATTTGTCGAAAGTATATTGTATTAGCACATAGGTTAAGGACCGGACACATGCCACTCAACAAGTTTGGCTTCCTAATGAAAAAAGTGAGTAGTCCAAATTGTCATTACTGCGAGTCTGTGGAGGATGTGCATCACATGTTGGTGGAATGTGTCCGTAATCGCAGTGAAAGAGATGCCTTATTGGCAGAGTTAAAAATTAGTAAGCTAGATTTAGGTGCTGTTCAATGTTTTTTGTCTAAACCTTGTAGTGAGGAGGCTAAGAAAATTTATAGTTTTGTATGCAACTATTTAGCTAATAGAGCGTCTCTTGTCTCCTAGTTCGTATAAATATATTTTTATTATGAGTTATGATGGGGCTGACATGGTTATGTGTGATAACCAAAAGCCTCTAAATAAATAAAGATTAAAAATAAAAAAAAAAAACACTAAACTCTTCAAAGTTAGAGTGAACAGGCTCCTTCTGGGTAAGCTCGCTCCATCGTAGACTTTGTCTCTGTCATCTCTGACCTAGACTAGAGTCAAGAGCAAACCCATCTCAAATAAAAAAAAGAAGTTGTATTTTGCTGAGTAGTTCGGGGCAATCAACCGAGCCGTTTGCGATGTTCACTAAAAAACAGATATCACTTATATTTCGTCTGACTTCCAACGGTAAGAAATGATAACGTTTACAACGATGTTCATAGTCGACAGAGAATTGCCCAGCCTTGAAGTCCAAGTACCGCAAAAATTTCATCGGAACAGTCTCGATACGAGACTTGTAGATCTCATATTTAGGGTTCCATACTTGAGATACAAACTCAAGGTGGCTACGCACTAGAGAACAGTAGAGAACTTTTAATGGTTTCAGGGAACGAAAGCTAATGCTTTCGTTCCCTGAAACCATTAAAAGTTCTCTACTGTTCTTGTTCTTGTTCTTGTTCTTGTTAGAACAAGCCTAGGTAATCCTAGGCTTGTTCTAACAAGCCTAATGATAAATCCCAAGGCTTTGAACGCCTTGTTGACGACTGTATCTATGTGATCATCAAAAAGTAGCTTGCTGTCGTGTACTATACCAAGATCTCTGATACTATTTTCTTTACTTATGTAAGTACCATCTAGTGTATAACCTGGGCCAATGATAGATTTCTGACGAGTGAATACTACGTGAAGACATTTGGATACATTTAGTTGTAACTTGTTGGTTTTGCAATATTGTACGAATCTATCGAGGTCTGACTGAAGTAGCTCTGTATCAGATAATGTGCGCACGGACTTTAGGACCTTCATGTCATCTGCGTATAGTAGAATATGTGAGTATCTGAAGCAGGTCTTTATGTCAAAAATAACGGACCTAAGATTGAACCTTGGGGCACTCCTGATGGGACAGATTTCCACCCAGACGTGTATCCACGTAAAATTACAGCCTGCGTTCGATTATCTATGTAAGATGCAAACCACCAGAATCGATCTCCGTGAATTGCTGCGGAATATAGCTTCTGAAGAAGCACCCGATGATCTATCCGGTCGAAACACTTGCTGTAGTCCGTGTATATTGCGTCGAGCCGTCGACCTGGCATCGTTCTTCCATGATCCCAGTGGTTATAATTTCATTGGATAGTAACAGGTTGGAGCCACTTGACCGTTTTCTGAGGAAACCATGTTGTTCGTCGCCGAAATGGCGTTGCATAGCTGAATAAACTACCGTGTGTACTACTCGTTCAAGAACTTTGGAGAAAAGACAATTCAGATATGGGGCGGCAGTTTTCTATTTTTTTCAATTAATTACTTAGCATACTTTTATATAGATTCAAGTTTTTAAAACGTAACAGACAGATGTGTTGCTGGGGAGTTTGTTGGCCACTTCTTCTCCACAGCTAAAACACTAGGATGTGGTGACGGGCGGGCGTTTTGGGGGACTGTCTTTTGTAAAACTTGACGTTCAAAAAGTGCTGGCTCTCAGCCTAATTTGAATAAACGACTTTTGATATTTGATATTTAGATTTATCCCCCTTTTTAAAAATCGGTGTAATAAATGCCGATTTCCACATGTTCGGGACGATACCCTCTCTTAACGACCGTTCAAACAGCACACAGACTGGCGCCACCAGGCTCTTTGCACAATTAATTATGAAAATGAGGGGTATCAAATCTGCCCCGCCAGATTTAGATGGGTCCAAATCTTTAAGTAGCTTGAGTACCATCCCTGGACACACGCTTACCGTACTCAGGTTCACCGAGCTAGCAGAATGAATGATCCAGATCGTCAGATTCTGAGTCAGGTTCTTGGAAAGTAGACTGAAAGTAACAGGAGAAAAGCTCAGTGTTACCGTCGCCGGTGTCTGCGGATGAGTCCATGTAGTATAGTACGTTAGGTAATGTATTACCACTCTTTTTGCTTTTAATAAACGACCAGAAACATTTAGGATTTTTAGCGATTGAGGATTCTATTTTTTCCATATAAGCATCAAAACACACCGCCTCTAATTCCTTAGCTCGGTTTCGCAATAGAGAAAAAGAGTGGTAATCTGATATGTTGCCGTAATTTTTATATTTGTTATGGTATTTGTGTTTTTCCTTCAGTATTTTTATTAAAGCACTAGTGTACCAGGGGGGGTGTGTTGATTTTCTAAGTGGTTTAACGGGAATGTACAAGTCCCTGAGCTCGTATAGTTTGGTATAGAAAAGGTTATGGGCTTGGTCCAGGAACCAGCAGACAACATCATATTCCAGTCTATGAGATCTAGTGCAGACGTAATTGCAGTGTAATCGCCTCGATGAAATATGTATGTTGTGCCAGGTTTCTCAATGAGTTTGTGAACTTCAATGTAACAAGCATTAATAATTAATCAATTGTTTGTGGTGCATGTCAACCGGCATCGCCAGGGGGTCACCACAATCATTCACCCTTATTGCACTATTTGAGAAAACAAGGTCTAATAATCTACCGTTGACGTTACGCTCACCATTGAATTGGGACAAGTTACATTATATTTCACATTTTAGTTTGGTGAGATATGAGATTACTTACCTACTTACAATGTCAGGCAGAGAATTATCACCCATAATTATTATAATAATAGTCCACATTGAAAAATTCGAACTCATACAAAACCTGAACACTGACTTCGTTTTTATAAAAGTACTAATAGAGCGTATGTTGCAGCGACAGAGATCCAGAACATACAGATCGGCGAGGGCGACGTGTGTCGCGCGCGCGACATCCCGCTGTACATGGTGCTGCCGCGCCTCTTCACCTGCCCCACCACCAGCACCGTCAACTTCAAGATAGGTACCGCACACTTACCTCTTGCCATGTATCGACTTCACTAATGTAGCGCGCGACATCCCGCTGTACATGGTGCTGCCGCGCCTCTTCACCTGCCCCACCACCAGCACCGTCAACTTCAAGATAGGTACCGCACACTTACCTCTTGCCATGTATCGACTTCACTAATGTAGCGCGCGACATCCCGCTGTACATGGTGCTGCCGCGCCTCTTCACCTGCCCCACCACCAGCACCGTCAACTTCAAGATAGGTACCGCACACTTACCTCTTGCCATGTATTGACTTCACTAATGTAGCGCGCGATATCCCGCTGTACATGGTGCTGCCGCGCCTCTTCACCTGCCCCACCACCAGCACCGTCAACTTCAAGATAGGTACCGCACACTTACCTCTTGCCATGTATCGACTTCACTAATGTAGCGCGCGACATCTCGCTGTACATGGTGCTGCCGCGCCTCTTCACCTGCCCCACCACCAGCACCGTCAACTTCAAGATAGGTACCGCACACTTACCTCTTGCCATGTATCGACTTCACTAATGTAGCGCGCGACATCCCGCTGTACATGGTGCTGCCGCGCCTCTTCACCTGCCCCACCACCAGCACCGTCAACTTCAAGATAGGTACCGCACACTTACCTCTTGCCATGTATCGACTTCACTAATGTAGCGCGCGACATCCCGCTGTACATGGTGCTGCCGCGCCTCTTCACCTGCCCCACCACCAGCACCGTCAACTTCAAGATAGGTACCGCACACTTACCTCTTGCCATGTATCGACTTCACTAATGTAGCGCGCGACATCCCGCTGTACATGGTGCTGCCGCGCCTCTTCACCTGCCCCACCACCAGCACCGTCAACTTCAAGATAGGTACCGCACACTTACCGCTTGCCATGTATCGACTTCACTAATGTAGCGCGCGACATCCCGCTGTACATGGTGCTGCCGCGCCTCTTCACCTGCCCCACCACCAGCACCGTCAACTTCAAGATAGGTACCGCACACTTACCTCTTGCCATGTATCGACTTCACTAATGTAACGCGCGACATCCCGCTGTACATGGTGCTGCCGCGCCTCTTCACCTGCCCCACCACCAGCACCGTCAACTTCAAGATAGGTACCGCACACTTACCTCTTGCCATGTATCGACTTCACTAATGTAGCGCGCGACATCCCGCTGTACATGGTGCTGCCGCGCCTCTTCACCTGCCCCACCACCAGCACCGTCAACTTCAAGATAGGTACCGCACACTTACCTCTTGCCATGTATCGACTTCACTAATGTAGCGCGCGACATCCCGCTGTACATGGTGCTGCCGCGCCTCTTCACCTGCCCCACCACCAGCACCGTCAACTTCAAGATAGGTACCGCACACTTACCTCTTGCCATGTATCGACTTCACTAATGTAGCGCGCGACATCCCGCTGTACATGGTGCTGCCGCGCCTCTTCACCTGCCCCACCACCAGCACCGTCAACTTCAAGATAGGTACCGCACACTTACCTCTTGCCATGTATCGACTTCACTAATGTAGCGCGCGACATCCCGCTGTACATGGTGCTGCCGCGCCTCTTCACCTGCCCCACCACCAGCACCGTCAACTTCAAGATAGGTACCGCACACTTACCTCTTGCCATGTATCGACTTCACTAATGTAGCGCGCGACATCCCGCTGTACATGGTGCTGCCGCGCCTCTTCACCTACCCCACCACCAGCACCGTCAACTTCAAGATAGGTACCGCACACTTACCTCTTGCCATGTATCGACCTAATGCTCCCGATCGAGTTCCGGTCACGGTCAACTACGCACTAGATATTATAGTTCTTATGGTCACAACAATCACCAGCGGCGTAGCTACCGTCGCATCAGTCAAATCAAATAAATAGGGCCCCGGGCTACAAAGACCGCAAAAATCGTAAAATGATGTCCACATTATGTTCAGTGCCCCTTTTGTAAGGTAAAAAAAGAGCCCCCAAAAATGTTGTATACACACCACTGACGCACCACCAGACTGGTCATCTGTCTAGTACGCCTACTTATGAACAAAATATCTTACTGTTCCATATCTTGTTTCAGAATTCGAGCTCAACATCGCAGTGATATTTGATGACGATTATTTAGTGACTGAAAACTTTCCAATATTGCTTCTGAGGAGTAGATAAGATTAAGAATATGAAATAAATAAATAAAATATCATTTAAACTATTAAAACATATTTATACATCTGAACTTATGTTTTATTTTATTTACAAAGTTCAAAAGTTGCACCGTACCAGGGTGGATTTACCCAAAAAAAAATCTCCGAACAAACAATTTAAAACACATTGGAATGCCAGTAAAACTAGATAAAATCATTGGAGGATAACTATAATGTTCCTACATTGTGTTTACACAAACATTTTAAGCGTAGATCAGAAGATATCAGCATTCCAATAAAGAGAGGGGAGATGGTGATGACGACGGTGGTATGGCACTGATTTATCTATGGGTGGTGATGATTTCGTGTGTATGGTGATGACGCTTTATACATATGTCAAATAAAAAACAAAATATATGAAAATCAACTTTTTTAATGATTTAATCAACACTCATAATTTCTATTACCAGTCTTAGACATTTTTTTCTTAACTAAGGGTCTTGAGCAGTCCGCATCCATCAGCTGGTAGCCAACTTCCATCGTGCTGCAGGGTATCCCACACTACGTTTGCCCATACGCGGTCTCCACTCTAACACATGTCTGCTCCATGGATCGTCTGTCCATCTACAGACATGGCCGGCCCACTTCCACTTCAGCATGCTGATTCTACGCGCAATGTCGGTGATTTTAGTTCTCTGACGAATGACTTCGTTGCGAATTCTATCCACCATAATAACCCGAGCATTGCTCTCTCCATTGCACGCTGAGCAACCATGAATGTGAGTGTCCACGTTTCGGCTCCGTAAGTCATTACGGGTAGGACGCACTGGTTATAGACTCTGGTCTTAAAGGATCGTGGGTTCGACGATTCAAAGATATCACGCAGCTTCCCGAATGCCGCCCAGCCCAAGCGAATTCTTCTGGTCGCCTCTTTCTCAAAGTCGTGCCGCCCAAGTTGTATAATTTGGCCTAGATATATGTATTCTTGCACAACCTCGAGGATAGCGTCATTTACGATTACAGGTTTCGGAGTAACATGACCATTGTACATGACTTTGGTTTTGTCCAGATTCATCTCGAGACTGACCCGCCAACTGTCGAAAAATCCCGGAATGCATTCCCGATGGACATTCCCGGGGGGGCTCGGGAGTCCCTGCAGTCTCCCGACTAGTCCTCCAATGATGTCATCCTGTCTGAGCGTGCCTGAGGGTTAGCAGCATGGAACCTCATTTCACTTCCTTCTCCTCTCCCTCCTTCACTCAAATACATAAAAAGAAACAAAATGAGAAAAGCTGTACAGCAGCAGCACTCCCTCACTAACAAAGTGCACCTCAGCAATATTCGAGGTCTGCACTCAAATCTCGCCGCAGTCCATCACCACCTTGAGATTAAGAAACCAGCGCTCTTCTTCCTTTTCGAGACGCAGATCGGAAGTCCGTCAGACGTGTCGCACCTGTCCTACCCAGGGTTTACCCTGGAGCATCACTTTACACCACGCGCCGGCGCCCGTAACGTCCATACTCTTACAGAGTATGGACGTTACTGAGATAGGTCTATAATTCGACGGGTCAGCTCGACTACCTTTCTTAAAAGTGAGGCGGCAGATGCGGCTCAGCAGCTGTACCCTTCTGCCCAATTGGTGTTACTGGGGGACTTCAACGTCCACCATCAGGAGTGGCTCTTCCCATATCAGTGCACAGACTATGCTAGACGAGAGACGCGAAAGCTAGCTTTAGCGTTAAATCTTACACAGCTGGTCCAGGGGGCAAGGAGGGTGCCGGATGTTGATTCGCACACTTCCAATTGCTTGGACCTTCTGCTGACAACAAATCCAGACCGCTACTCGGTGTCGATTTCTTCACCACTGGGTAGTTCCGACCACTGTCTGGTGAAGTATGTGTCCGTTTACTCCCAGCCCGAGAGGCACCTGGCGGGTATGGTAATACAGCAGATTGGGATGGGAATCAGAAGAAGAGAGCCTTCAACAGGGCTCCCAACTCCTGCAAGACGGTGTTGCGGAGGGCTCGGTTTGACCACATTAGCCGAATAGGGAACAAACTTGCTTCATACCAAGCAGGTAGTAAGGCTTTTTGGTCCCTGGCTAACTCGGTCGAATCGAACTTCTGCCACCCCTAACTACCACCACTGCTGAGACCCGACGAATCGCTGGCCCACTCCGCTGAGGAGAAAGTGAACTTGTTTGCGGATTCTTCACGACTGGATCCTGGTGGCGCGAGACCCCCTGCTTCTCCTGATGGATGCGAGTCGAGTATGTCCGTCATTCGCATTCATCAGTACGTCTGCCATGAGTTTTATCAATATATAGGTACCCGCTAGCGAGTGTAGTTAAAGAAATGTATGAAAACTTTAAAAAAACAAGTTTCTAATTTATTAAAGTTGTTAACTAACAAGCAAGCAAGTTGCAAGTAAAACTTAAGTAAACAACTAAAAAAATTTATTAGACACGCTTATTTCGCCTTTCGTTTGAGACCGGAAAAGTGCCGATGGCTTGGAAGCTGAATAATGTGCTGCCCGTATCCGAGAAGGGTAGTCGAGCTGACCCAACAAATTACAGGCCTATCTCCGGTCTCTCCGGGAGGCTATGGTTGAGCGTTTGAACGTGTCTTTACAGGCTGTCTCTGATTGGGGCGATGCCAATCAGGTCAAGTTCAATGCTGCTAAGACCCAACCAAAGCGTATCTTTTTTCCGCCAAAAGGAGCCAATTTCACCCAGCTCCATTTTTCCGAGTTGTGACCGTGCCAATAACCGACCAACTTGAGCTTTTCTGGGTAACATTAACATCTACCCTCAATTTTGGCCCTTTCATAGAGGCAAAAGCTCAAGTGGCTGCAAAAAAGTTGGGGATCCTAGCAAAGGTGAGACGGTACTTCACGCCGGAACAGCTGCTCAAACTCTATCAAGCGCAAGTTCGTGAGTACTGCTCTCATCTTTGGGATGGATCTGCCAGATACCAGCTTGATGCCCTTGAGTCAATTGAGAAACGAGCCAAGAGGATCATCGGCAATGATAGGCTCGTCGAGTCGAGGCTCCAAAGTCTGGAGCATCGACGCCGAGTTGCTAGCCTGTCGGTTTTCTACCGGTTGCATTTCGGGGAGTGAGCGACGGAATTGCATAATTGAGTTCCGCCAAGCCCGTTCCAATATCGGATCACAAGACGAATGGCGATGCGCCACCGGTACATGGTGGGCATCCCACCCACACTCACAAAACGCACACGTTGTGGGAACACATTCATAGTGCTTACAGCTAAGGAACGGAATTCCCTGCCGAAGTCTGTGTTTCCTGATAGCTACAACCTGTATTAACATACCAGTATTTAAGTCAAGAGTGCATAGGTTACTTCTAGGCAAGCGTTTTTTTTTTTTTTTTTTTTTTTTTCCGGGGGGAAATCCTCATGGATGTCCTCCGCCCTGGGGCGGGCGGAGGGGTCTGTCAGACTCTTACTGACTAAAACCACCCCGGTGTTCCATCTCTCACTACGCCGGGGATCGCGAGAACTTGCGACTTCCGTGATCCCCGGCTGGTGCTGGCCCGCCTCTGCGGGCCACCTCGGGTCAGCGGGGGGAGTGAGGTGTTTGACTCCCCCCGCGACGTCAAAGAGGGGCGCACGGGAACACCACGCGCCGCCACCTCGGGTCCAGATGAATGGGGGGCGACGGACGTCCCCAAGTCCGCCGCCCCTGGACCCAGTTAGGGGGGCCGGAAGAGGGCAGCGTATGCCCTCCTCCGACGCCCGGTGCGTCTGCTGCGGGCCGGGACGGAGGTCGAGATCTCCCTCTCCCTTTCCGCAGCCTCCTTCTGCGCGATAACTATTTCGCAGAAGGAGACCACCGCGTCCAACTTCGACCACATCATCGCTTACCATCAGGTGAGATAGTGGTTAAACGCGTGCCTATTAAAAGTAAACAAAAATTACCAAAATCGTCATCACCATACATATGAGTTCATCACCGTTCATTATTTGTAAACGGTGATGATGGGTATGGTGATGACGATTGGGATGATACGTTGATTTTTCTAGAAAAGTAACAACAGTAGTATTACGGGTACACTACATTAATACGAAAAACTTTATTCCGACAGTCACAAATACGAATTTCAAAATACCGATTTTCATAATTCCGAATGGTTCAAAATTCCTAATATAACAACTCCAATTTATCATTAATCCATTTCTTATAATTCCGACATATCAAAATTCCTAATGTTTATAATTACTATTCTTAAAATACCGAGTTTCAATAGGTCGAATAACAAAAAGTCCGACTTAATGATAATTCGAAACATCAAAAATACGAATTCCGATTATTAAAATACCTATTAATCAGAATTCAGAAATAAAAAACGCTTTGTAAAAAACTAAAATTTTTATTTTATACTTTTTTTGTGGCTATTAATTTTTTATTACTTTTAAAATAGCTACCTATCTTACTTTAGCGATTAACTGTTATTTAATCCTACTTTAACTATTTCTTGTTGATAATATAAATACTAAAAAAAACAGGCTTTACATGGGCATACAGGCCTACAAAAAATGCTAGACAAGTTACACTAAAATCTGTGAGTGAATAATAAATCACCCCTATTTTCACGCCCTCAGGGTAGGATTTTTTTTTACAAAATATGGGTCACTTTCGAGGCATGCAGCATGCAAGCAAGCATACAAGCAAGCATGCAGGTAAGCATGCAAGCTAGCAAGTATGCAGCATGCAAGCAAGCATGCAGTATGCAGCAGGCATGCTTTCTGTTACGGCTCCGGCTCTGCGGGGCTCCGGCGGTCCCCCGCGAACTTATCGTCGCAGACGGTTTTAACGCTCGCCACCACAGCTTCGGCTTGCTCGCCCCTCCGCGTCTATGCGGGCTTAAATTACACTCTAGGGGTAGGGCAGACAAGACTACGTGGAGTCGGTTTTACAGCGATTCGTTTCTGTCACTTACTTTTGTAGTAAAAATTATTGACTGTTTATAACAATATTTTAGTTTCAGGTTCAAAATGCAAAAAAATATTCGTTAGGTATGTTAAACAGTAGGTCTTTTGACCGTAGTTATTTCTAAAATAGTTAAAATATCTTTGGATATTATAATATGCAACTAACTCAATATTATATTGATATAACCTAAATCAAAATCTTAATTTTAGCAGTTTGTTCGAAGTATTGAAAATTGGAATGTCGTTTTTCGGATCGAATACCCATCGAGCATTTGATTCTTCGGACGTATGAAAATCGGAAAACCAACAAATCGCATTAATGACTTTCGGTCATATAAGTTTCGTGATTTAGAATAATAGATATTATAATTCTTAGGTATTATAAAATTCGGACTTTTGAAAATCGGAATATCGAAATTCGGAATAAAATATTTCGGAGTATTTGGGTGTTCCCTAGTATGACACCCCTTTTTTCTTTAGCATCCTCACTTAGCTCAGCCGTATGGTATCGGCCGGTGCCGTATGGTGCCGTAAAAGAATAATACCATCCCATCACATCCGTGGGTGTCTTAGAAGAGAGACTAAGGGACTTGCCAGAGAATGGGCAGCAGCGTTCTCTGTAAAACTCAACACCATACACTGCGATCGCCAACCCGCCTGCCAAGCGTGGCGATTATGGCAAACCCCCCCAAATGAAAAGCACAACCAAAAAATGGCCCCTAGTGCCGGCAGCCCGTCTACCCTTGACTCCGGTAGCGGTCAAGGTCACGGCGAGGCAAGGGGTGTGAAGAATCCCCGGAGTGGACCCGGCTACGAATTGAGTAGGTTGCGATGGAGTATTGTAGGATTGTCTGTAGTCTGAAGAGAGGGGGAGGACACGATAATTCTCAAATCCGGCAATCTGCTCTATTTCCGGGAGGGTGACCAGAAGTCCCAGGGTGGTGTCGGGTTCATCGTCCACAGGTCCCTTGTGTCCAATGTGGTGAGCATCGAAAGTGTGTCGACCAGGGTGGCGTACCTGATACTTAGAATATCGTCAAGATATTCGTTGAAGGTCGTACAGGTTTACGCCTCAACCTCGACACACCCCGACGACGAAATAGAGACCATGTATGAGGATATATCCAGAGCCATACATGGTCATAAAACTCACTTCACCGTGGTCATGGGGGACTTCAACGCGAAACTGGGCAAACGAGACGGTGACGAGTTGCGAGAGGGGCAATTTGGATTTGGACGTCGGAACCACCGGGGACACTTACTGGCTAGTTTTATGGAGAAGGAGGGCCTCTATATGATGAACTCCTTCTTCAGAAAACATGAGCACAGGAAGTGGACCTGGCAGAGCCCAGACGGTATAACTAAAAATGAGATTGACTTCATCATGTCGACGAAGAAGCAAATATTCAATAATGTCTCTGTGATTAACGCGGTGAAAACCGGAAGTGATCACCGCATGGTAAGAGGCACATTGAATCTGAATATCAAGCTTGAAAGGTCCCGAATGATGAGTTCTACGCTCCGTCCAGCACAGATCCAGATCCAAAACTCCGAGAGCTTTCAGCTCGAACTTCAGAACCGTTTCGAGTGCCTAGGGAGCTCCGTGGACGAATGTAACGATGGGTTCGTGGAAACTGTCCATACGGTCGGGTCTAAGTTTTTCAAGACTCGCCGTACAGATAGGAACAAGAGGGTCTCTGATCCTACTTTGAAGCTCATGAAGGAGAGGCGGGATATGATTCTGCAGTCTTCAGAAGATGCGTGCAAATACCGGCAGCTCAATAGACGGATCTCCAAGTCCTTGAAAAGAGACCTCCGCCGCTTTAATACTGCAAAGATTAAAGACGCGATAGAGCGGAATAAGGGCTCCAAGGTCTTTGCTAGAGATCTGTATATTGGGCAGAGCCAGCTCACAAAACTGAAGACCGCTGATGGCAGAACCATATCCGCCAAATCGGAGCTTCTGAGAGAGATCGAGACGTTCTACGGACAGTTATACACGTCAATGACTAAACCCGATACGAATCTAGCTAACGACCCAAGAGCTAGATTGACCCGGCACTATACCGAGGACTCTGAAGCAGCTAAAAAACAACAGGGCGTCGGGTGAGGACGGAATTACGGCCGAACTCCTGAAGGCGGGTGGAAAACCGGTCCTTAAGGCCCTTCAGGAACTGATCAATTCCGTCATACTTGAAGGGAAAACGCCACAGGCATGGAACAGAAGTGTGGTGGTACTCTTCTTTAAGAAGGGCGACAATGCCCTGCTTAAGAACTATAGGCCCATCTCACTTCTGAGCCATGTCTACAAGCTGTTTTCCAGAGTCATCACGAACCGTCTCGCACGCAGGTTTGACGACTTCCAGCCTCCCGAACAAGCCGGATTCCGAAAAGGCTTCAGCACCGTAGACCACATACATACGCTCCGGCAGGTTATACAGAAGACCGAAGAATATAATCTGCCCCTCTGCTTAGCGTTTGTGGACTACGAGAAAGCCTTTGATTCGATCGAGACTTGGGCTGTGCTGCAGTCTCTCCAACGGTGCCAGATCGACTATCGGTATATCGAGGTGCTGAAATCGTTGTACAAAAATGCTACCATGTCAGTCCGACTTCAGGATCAGACCTCGAAACCTATCCTCCTGCAGCGGGGTGTGAGGCAGGGAGACGTCATTTCTCCGAAACTGTTTACAGCCGCAATGGAGGATGTCTTCAAGGTTTTGGACTGGAGAAGGCTAGGCATTAATGTCAATGGCGAGTACATCAGTCACCTTCGATTTGCCGACGATATAGTCGTCTTGGCTGAGACTACAGAGGGCCTCAGTACAATGCTCGATGACCTCAGTAGAGCTTCCGAAAGAGTGGGTCTCAAAATGAACATGGACGAAACCAAAATCATGGTAAATACCCATTTGGCACCCACCCCCATCAAGATCGGAAACTCTACACTCGAAGTTGTAGACGAGTACGTCTACCTAGGACAAAAGGTCCAGCTAGGCAGGGCCAACTTCGAGAAAGAGGTCAACCGTCGAATCCGACTCGGCTGGGCAGCGTTCGGGAAGTTTGTATGTATCTTTTTGCAAGACAAGACACGAAGATGAGGTTAAAAGGCGAGTTAACATAACCTGGAATAAGTTCTGAAGCAATAAAGAAACCCTAAAATCAAAACTCCCTATAAAACTTAAGATAAAAGTAATGGACTCATGTTTACTACCCTGTCTTACGTATGGCTGCCAAACATGGATATACAATAACAACACTAAAAACAAAATACAAGTGTACCAGAGGTCGATGGAACGGAGCATACTAAACATACAAAGAAAACACAAAAAAATAAACATAGAAATAAGAAGAACAACAAAAATAATAGATGCTACTGATAGATGAGACTAAAATGGAAATGGGCGGGTCATATTACGCGTATGGACAAGGAAAAATGGACAAAGAGAGTAACTACCTGGCAAGGGCCAACAGACAAAAGGAAAAGAGGTAGACCGAGAGAAAAATGGGTCGATGAGATAATAAGAAAAGCTGGTGATAATTGGATCACAAAAGCAAAGGACAGACAGACGTGGAACAAAATGGAAGAGGCCTTTACCCGTTGAGGGGTCCATATTGAATTATTATAAGAATAATTGATTAAAAATTGAATTTAATTAACATCTAGAAATTTATTTATTTAGAAATTAATATGAGATTGCTATTTATAATGTTTTCGAAAGAGTTTTTCTACTCGGGTTTGCTCCCGGTCAATTTTCCTTACTCCCGCCCTGAGACCCTCAGGGAAAAGGAGGTTCGGATGCCCTGCTAAGTGGTTACAAATACTGTGTCCCCCAGTACTTTGCTTAATATGGTAACTGTATGAATAGCTGCTTGTTTCTGTAGTATATGTATGTTTATGCCTGCATCTAATTTATCACAATATCTATGTATGCTCTTAGCTACTATTCCTGTTGCTCCTATCACTACCGGTATGATTTCTGTAGGTGTGTTCCACAATCGTGAAATCTCTGTTTTGAGTAGGTGGTATTTGCTTAATTTTTCTATTTCTTTAGGCCCTATGTTATAATCTGATGGTATTGTTATGTCTATTAAATATGTTTTATTTTCTGTTTTATTTACGTAAATTATATCTGGTCTATTATGTGTTACTGTGACATCTGTCTGAACTGGAATCTCCCACATTAATTTTGCTGTCTCATTTTCTTTTATCTGTGGCTGAGTTAAAACTTCTTGCCACCAGAGGCTAGGGACTTCAAATTTGTGTTTCTTCGCTAGTGCCCAGAATATGTATTTTACAATATTGTTGTGCCGCTTGATGTAGTAAGTGCCAGCTAGTTTTTCACACCCAGAGATGATGTGCTGTGTGGTCTCATATTTCGTCAGACATAACCGGCACTTACCATCAACAGGCCTTTTTAAAATGTCTCTTTCGAACTGTCTAGTCATAATGGCTTGATCTTGTATAGCAAAAATTGAAGACTCTAATGAAAATGATACCGGTTGTTTTTTTGAAAGAAAGAAAGAAAGAAAGATAATTTATTTGTCAAATATGCGTTTACATGAACTGTCGAATCAGACATGCAAGGTATTAATAGCGTATTGTGCGCGTCCATATTTTGCCAATAGTGGCGTACAAATTTTGTAAGTATAACAATATAGTCATTTTGAATTTATATACAAATGTCAAGATATAACAGTTCACACTAAAAAAAATTACATTATGTCCAGTAAACATTCTTTATCATGCAGTCAAACAAAATTAAGAGAAAAAAAAATAAATAAAAAAAAACACATAATTAAATCGTTATTATAAATTATATTTAATAAAAGTCGGAATAGGAAAGTCCTTCCAGTGCCAGTTGAATGAATATTTTCTATCTATGTTTGCTTTTTCTAGTACCGCTTTACAAAACTGCCCATGTAGCAGCTTGGCCCTCCATTTCTCTATCGCTTTTTGTGTAGTTGCTATTTTAATTTCTTTTTCTGTGTAATTATTTCCTTGCTGTAATCCTATTTCTACTGCATTTGTTCTAGATTCTTTATGTATTGAATGTTTATCTTTATCTCTATCATGTCTAACTATCACTTTAATTATTTCATCCTGTTCATTGTGTAAGTATTGTTTGTATTTTATTATTTGTGTTTTATGCAGAGTTTCTATGTTGGTTAGGCCTCTTCCACTTTCTTCTATTGGTAAGTATAACCTAATTATGTCTGCTTTTTGTTTTTGTGCTTTATTAATTGCTAAAATTTTCCTAGTTTTAACATCTATGTTCTTTAAATCACTGTTCTTGTAATTAATAACGCCAAACGAGTAGAGTAGAACCGGTACTGCATAAGTATTAATCGCTTTTATTTGATTCCTAGCATTTAATTGTGTGTTAGCTATTGATTTTATCCTACCAAAATATTCTTTTTTTAGTTGTTCTCTTATTCTGTTATGATCTATTTTGCCCGCCTCATTAATACCTAAATATTTATACGTCTGGTCTTTTTTCAGGTGTTCAAATCTCAATCCGCTTAGTAATGTGTGTCCTTCTCCATGTTGCTCACTAACTCTACCGGCTGTAATGTGTAGAACATTACATTTGTCTAATCCGAATTGCATTCCTATGTCTCGCGTAAATATTTCAGTACTATCGAGTAAAATTTTTAAACTATTTTTATTGTTTGCATAAACTTTTAAATCATCCATGTATATTAAGTGGTTGACTGATAAATTACTGTTACGAGCTTGGGGTTCGTGACAATAAAAACAGCCGATTAAACAACCAAAACTGACACTTTAATAAAATACACTAATTATCACTTTAAAACACACTAATTATAAAACAAAATCGCACTACTGAACACTTCACTTCACTATAATTCGCAGTCGAAGATCGCTCTCGAAGTTATCGTTTGTATCGCCAATTCAATACTGACTGCCGTCGCCGGATGTCCGCCCTTTATATACCGACAGTCATTTCCAGAAACCTCCTGTATGGAAACCTCTGGAAAGTTCGCGCACACACAGGTCCCGTCAAACATCGAGAATGTTCTAGCACGTAAATGTCAGCTACTGGATACTAGATGGCGCCAGCAGTATGCCAGTATCTGCTACTCGATACTAGATGGCAGCACGTAAATGTTTGGTTGGTTTCCGTTACTTGATACTAGATGGCGTTAGCAGCACGTATATGTCGTTATGTAATCAGCATTAATTCTGGCGCGTAACACTGCCCCCTCCTAAGACATGCTCGTCCCGAGCATTATCGGCTCCATAATAGCGCGCCAATCGATCCACGTGGACGATCTTAGGAGCACTTCTTGTACCTCTTTGTATACGGTAGGTCACGTCATTGATTTTTGTCACAATCCGGTACGGCCCGTCCCATTTAGCTTGAAGCTTAGGAGATTTCCCTTTACTGCGAACTGGATTGTGCAACCACACAAGTGAACCTTCATCGAAACCTTTATTGTTCATTTTGCGGTCATAACGGGTTTTCATTTTTTCAGACATTTGCTGGCCCGATTCTCTGACGTGCTCATAAATGTCATTCATTTTGTTCCGCAAGTCATTCGCATAATCGGTTATACTGCGTGGGGCATCAGGTGGTATTCCGGTGATTAAGTCTGCAGGCAGCCGTAGTTCTCTACCAAAGTTTGCGAAAGCTGGTGTCACCGATGTGCTTTCGTGAACAGCACTTCGGTATGACAGCAAAAATGGTTGTATATGCTTGTCCCAATCGCGTTGCCGGTTTTCCACAACTTTTGCCAGGTATCTCTCCAATGTCTGATTGAATCGTTCCACCATTCCATCCGATTGTGGGTGGTAAGAAGTTGTTTTCGTTTTATGAGTACCCATCACTCTACAAGTTTCCTGGAATATTTGTGACTCGAAATTCCTTCCTTGATCGCTGTGAATTTCCAAAGGTACTCCAAAACGACAGAAGACTTCATGAACCAGTTTCTGCAACTGTTGAAGCTTCTTGATTTGGAATAGCGAAGACTTCCGGCCACTTAGTGAAGTAATCCATTACAACCATGAAGTACCTGTTACCACTTTCACTTTCCGGAAACGGTCCCGCAACATCCAGAGCTATCCTTTCCCATGGTGCACCAACATTGTACAATTGCAATGCACCTCTGCTACGAGTTTGAGGTCCTTTTACGGCCGCACAACTTGTACATTTGCGACACCAGTCCTCGACATCGGCACGACAATGGATCCAGTAAAACCGTTCCCGTATCTTCAGTAGAGTCCGTTTGACTCCCATATGGCCTCCTGAACAGCCATCATGGTACAGCTGTAGAACATCCGGTAGGGGGGTTTAGGGACAACCATTTGCAAATGACAGCTGTCTCCTCGAGCATTTTCCCATTTACGGCACAGTACTCTATCCTGAATCACTAAGCTGTCCCATTGGGCCCAATAACTTTTTGTGATCGAACTCATCGCTGAGACATCACTCCACGTGGGCTTAGGAGCACTGGCCTTCATCCACTCCAGAATCGGCTTGATGTCTGAATCTTCGTGCTGAGCATGTTGTAGGCTTTCCTTCCACTCGTTGCTGAGGTCTGTCTTGAGCATCCTCACAGGTATGACTTCTTTACCCTCTTGCCTAGTACAATGCTTGCAGTCTTCAGGGCAAGGTCTTCTTGACAGTGTATCAGCGTTGCCATGAGATTTTCCGCTGCGATGTTCTACCACAAAGTCGTATTCCTGCAGTAGTTCAATCCATTTCGCAACTTGTCCTTCTGGATTTTTGAACTGCAATAGCCATTTCAGCGCAGCATGGTCAGTTCGTAGGTGAAATTTCCGCCCCAGTAGATATTTGCTAAAATGTTGCAATGACTTTACCACAGCAAGCAATTCCCGTCTCGTGACACAATAATTCCTCTCTGGTTTTGACAATGACTTGCTGAAGTACGCAATCACAACCTCTTGATCGCCATTCCGCTGAGATAACACACCGCCAAGTCCGATATCACTTGCGTCTGTGTCAACTATAAATTCCTTGCTGATATCAGGATACCCCAAAATAGGTGTTTTGCACAGACGGTCCTTTAGCTCCTGGAAAGCGATGTCGCAACTTTCATCCCAACAGAAATGTCGCTTTTCCTCAGTTAGCTTGTGCAGGGGTTTGGCTATATCTGCAAAGTTCTTGACAAAACGCCGATAATAGGAGCACAAACCTAAAAATGCTCTGACCTGCGTCTTGTCTTTTGGAATTGGCCAATCTTTGACAGCGGCGATTTTCTCTGCATCCGTGCGGATACCTTCTTCCGACACAACATAACCCAAAAAGCTAACTTGCCGTTTGAAAAATGAACACTTTTTCGGACTCAACTTGAGGTTGGCACTCTGGATCTTCATGAGCACGCGTTCCAGGTTTTGAAGATGTTCTTCAAACGTACGGCCTACGATGATGATGTCATCCAAGTAGACAAGGCAGGCATCACCAATCAACCCGGTTAGTACCAGTTCCATCAATCTTTCAAACGTTGCCGGAGCGATACACAATCCAAATGGCATAACTTTAAATTGCCATAGACCCTTTCCTGTCGAAAATGCAGTTTTCTCCTTGTCTTTCGGGTCAATTTCTACTTGCCAGTAGCCACTTTTTAGATCTAGTGTGCTAAACCACTTTACTCCAGTAAGCATGTCCAGCGTGTCATCAATTCTTGGCAAGGGATAGCTGTCTTTCTTCGTAACGTCGTTCAGACGACGATAATCAACACAAAACCGCATGCTGCCGTCCTTCTTCCTTACCAGCACTACCGGTGAACACCATGGACTGGATGAAGGTTCTATAACACCATCCTTCACCATTCCCTCGATCATGGTTTCCACTTCCTTTTCACGTGCTACCGGTAATCTCCTTGGCCGTTGACGGATAGGCAATTCTTCTCCTGTGTTTATTTTGTGTTGAACTAAGCCAGTCTTCCCAATGTCAGCATCGTTCGAAGAGAAAACATCGGTGTACTTAAGTAACATCCTCTTCGCCTTGACCATTTCATTTTGAGACAGAGCGCTGCGACAGTCTTCTAAAAGTGTGGTCACTCTCGTTTGTGCATCCTTGCTGAGGGTCCCAGTTGATAGATATTGGCATCAACGCAACCAATCCACTTCCTCGCAGGTACCCATCAGTGTGCCCTTTTCTATCACCTGCTCCTTGTCACAAAGGTTCAGCACACGTACTCCTGAGATGTCGGTGGCTCTGACCAATGTTCGTGCCACTTTCCATGGAAGGTCATTGTCTACCCTTTCCACGAGTACGCAACGATGAGTTTGCCCAGGATTCCGAGGAAGACTAACCGGTACAATCGTTTCCGATCTCGGAGGAAGAACAATCTTCTTTAGGTTGTACACATTTCTAGGTAAAGCCCCTTCCATGAAAAGTTCCTCTTGTCCACATTTCATAACTCCTTGATTAACGTCGATCTCACAACGATTCTTCCTCATAAAGTCTAAGCCCAGGATGCAATCGTCCATTATATCAGCCACAACAACATTATGCAGGTAGCTTTTGTTGCCTAGCTTCAACTCCATCTCTCTTTCTCCTCGGACGGGTATGCGCTGACCGGTGGCTGTTACCAAATTTATACGCTCTCGGTTGTATGCAGAGTCCCCAAGGAGCCGACTTATAATTTGGGAACTGACAACCGTGCGAGAAGCTCCAGTGTCTATCGTCAGCTTACATGGTGTCCCGTTGACCTCGCCCTTGATGATAAGGCTGTTCCCGTCACGGGTTTGTGAGATCGAAATCCTTGGGGCTCCTTGAACATCAGCCAGCACCCGCCCCGCAGTCCTGGCTTTTACTCGTTTCCCTGCTGTTGCTGGGCGGTGCTATAAGCCGCCCTGCCCTCTGGAGATCGGCTACCTTCCCCTTCTGCAGTTCGCTTAGGGCAACTGGATCGAAGGTGGCCCCTTTCAACACAGCCGTAGCACCTAGGGCTGTATCCTTTAACACGATCGCGAACTGTAACCGCTGCTACCTCCCTGACGCGGTGGGAACGATGATCTTGCCGCACAGCTTCCACCTCCAGTGCATGGGCCAAGGCGTCCTTAAGCGTCCCGTGGTGCCCGAGCCTCACTGCAGTCCTAACCTCAAGGTCGCGGATGCCGTCGATGAATGCCTGCACCAGGTTCCCTTCAATGAGCGCTGGTGCAGACTGGTATGCTTTTCGCACCAGCTTCTCCACTTCCAGGGCCCACTGCTGCAGGTTCTCACCACTGCGTTGCACGCGATCCCTTAACTGCGCACGAAACACGTGCTCCAGGTGGGCGTCGCCATACCTAGCTTCCAACGCCTCAAGCAGCTGCTCGTAAGTCACCTCCTTACCGAGAGCTTCCAGGACAGTTAAGGCCTGGTCGCGCAGGCCTAGGGTGAGGGCAGTCATGGTCTGATTTTTACCCCACCCGTTCGCCTTCATGGCAGCCTCAAACTGAATCTTGTAGGCCGACCAAGAAGACGTCCCATCGAACGGCACTTTGAACCCACGTGGCGAAGGTGTAGTGGCTGCTGAAGTAGCAATCCCATCTCCAAGTTTAAGGTTGCCCAACTCCTTCTTCATATCAGTAATGACGTCATCAAACTTGCTGATCCTGGTTTCAGCGTCTGACAAGCGGTTGTCATGCTGAGCAACCTTATCCTTCACCTCCTTCATGTCTTTCCTGAAGGACGCGTGAAGTTCCTTCATGAGGAGCATCTGTTCTTCCTGGCGGCGCGCCTGCTCCTCCTTGTCAAGCTTGAGCTGCTCTTCCAAACGACGGGCCTGTTCCTCCTGTCGTCGGGCCTGCTCCTCCTGTCGTCGGGCCTGCTCCGCCTTGTCGTGCTGCAACTGTTCTTCCAACCGACGGGCCTGTTCCTCCTGTCGGCGGGCCTGTTCCTCCTGTCGGCGGGCCTGTTCCTCCTGTCGGCGAGCCTGCTCCTGCAGCATCATCATCAGAGCAGCAAAGTCTGGTGGTGGTGATGCCGGAGCTTCTGTGGACGGGCCGGCCTCCATGGTCGGTAACTGACCTGCCGACGTCTGCGGCGTTGCACCACCAAAACGCCTCTGGTCCGTCTCCTGCTGGCGTTGGCTACGGGTACGGATACCCTCCGTGTCGTCCTTTGGCAGAATCGGCATGATTATCCCACTTCTGACACCAATTGTTACGAGCTTGGGGTTCGTGACAATAAAAACAGCCGATTAAACAACCAAAACTGACACTTTAATAAAACACACTAATTATCACTTTAAAACACACTAATTATAAAACACAATCGCACTACTGAACACTTCACTTCACTATAATTCGCAGTCGAAGATCGCTCTCGAAGTTATCGTTTGTATCGCCAATTCAATACTGACTGCCGTCGCCGGATGTCCGCCCTTTATATACCGACAGTCATTTCCAGAACCCTCCTGTATGGAAACCTCTGGAAAGTTCGCGCACACACAGGTCCCGTCAAAACATCGAGAATGTTCTAGCACGTAAATGTCAGCTACTGGATACTAGATGGCGCCAGCAGTATGCCAGTATCTGCTACTCGATACTAGATGGCAGCACGTAAATGTTTGGTTGGTTTCCGTTACTTGATACTAGATGGCGTTAGCAGCACGTATATGTCGTTATGTAACCAGCATTAATTCTGGCGCGTAACATTACTCTTGAGTTTATAGCCTTTTAATATGTATTTGTTTAGAATGGTTGAAATTGGGTTTATACCTAAACAAAACAGTAGCGGTGATAATGAATCTCCTTGAAATATTCCTCGGCAAATACGTATGGGATCAGTGGTTACTGAAGCGTTCGCGCCACGGGCCGTCATGATAACATTCCATGTAGGCATGACCATCTCTAGAAAGCCTATGATAGCACCCGAGCACTTGTACAACCTCAATACCTGAAGAAGCCATTCGTGTGAGATGCTATCAAACGCCTTCCGATAGTCTACCCATCCCATACTTAAGTTTTTCTGGCACTGGTGTGCGTCTTCTAGTATGGCTTTGTTAATCATGAGGTGATCTTTGCAGCCCCTGGCGCGCCGCCTGCAGCCTCTTTGTTCTGGAGCAATAATGTCGTTAGTTTCACAATGTTTGTACAGTTCGTTGAATAATACGGAGGTTAATACTTTATACATAGTCGGCAAGCATGTTATTGGGCGCCAGTTTTGTGGTTCGCTAGTGTTTTCATTTTTGGGTATCAGAATTACTTGTCCTGTTGTAAACCTATTTCTACTGGATCTGTTTTGTTTAAGATTCTATTAAAAAGTTTTGTTATATGTTCGTGGGTACTTGTGAGATATTTTAAATAATAGTTTTGTATTTTATCTATTCCAGGTGTCTTCCAGTTATGGGTTTTTCTTAAGGCTTCTTTAACCATCTCTATATCTATTTCTTCAAACCTATGCTCTTGTATGCTATCCGCCTCTTTTTGGATCTCTGAGATCCATGTCGCGTCTTTGTTGTAGGACACAGGCCGCGATAATATTGAAGACCAAAAATCTTGAATTGAATCTTTGGTTGGGATTTCTGTCGGTGCTTGTTGCTGATAACCACTAAGGGACCTGTAAAAAGAATGTTGATTTTCGCTAAACTTTTGGTTTTGAACTTTTCTGTTGTTGATGTCGTCGTATCTTTTTATCCTACCAGCAAAAGCTTTAACTTTCTGATTTAATATTTCTACTGTGTTGTCGTGGTCTTGCTCGGTGAAAATTTTGTATTTGTGGTATAGATTGTCTCTTATTTGTATCATTCTTCTAGTATTAACTCCTCTTTTTATTTCTATAAGTCTCCCTAACTCTTTCCTTATCTGTTCTATTTTGTTCTTTATTCTCATTTTCCACGGCGGATCTTTTTTAGGTTTTACTGTGGAGGGTGGAGTGTATGGCTTTTGACCATTAGCTATAATAAGTGTTTTGGCTACCGAGTATATAATGTCATTTAGTTCGCGGAGACTATTATTAGTTATTAGTAAACTTTTTATGTAATTATTAATTTGATTAAAATGATTAATGAATTTTTTGTTAAACTTTGGTTTGGGTAATAATTTTCTATCTGTTATCGCTATTTCTTTGGTTTCTGCTAGAGTTTGTAGGAATTGAAGGATGATAGGGTCTTGACTATCGTCTACTTCTATATGTTGTGGTACTGAATCTGCATCAACTATTGATTCTGGAATTATACTCGTGTCATATGTATAATATTTGTGTATTAGGGGAGTTGGGATTTGAAATGATGTCAACTGTATTATCTAAGTTTGGAGTTTGATGGGAGTTTGTAAGTACCTTTACGGGTTCACTATTGTCTAGGTTTGTATTGGGGTTTGCCTGTTGTAAAGATCGTTCGGCTTTTAATTTAATTTCATCTAAAAGTTGAGTGGATATGACTTTACGGGTAATGATGCTACGTGCTTGATTTGAAAGTGTGTTTCCAGTGAATCTATTTGCTTTGGGGTTGTGTTGGTTTCTGTCTTTAAATAGTTTCTCAAATCTTTTTATGTAACCTGGACCTTCTGCTTTTGCTTTATAGTAACAGAACATTAATTCGTGTAGCTCCTCTTGTGACCACTTTCGTCTAGAATCACCATTGTGTGAACTTGTCGTGGTCGCATCCGATGCACCGGCAGGACTCGTAGGACTATTTCTTTCCACGTCCCGCAAAGTATCATCGGCATCCCTGATAATTTCGGCTGTGATCTCTTCGGATTCCCCGACTCCCGCCCGCCTGTTCAGCGAAGAGCCACTGACGGTCCGCATGCTGTCACGTCCAGCGTCAGCTCCAGACGTGCCCCGGCGCTCGCCACCGGACAGCGGCATTAAACGTAAATTTTCATTATTATTCTCCATATTGTTTGGGGTTTGCCAGAGCCCCGTTGGTCACCTGTATGGAAACTTCGTTGCAGGTGTCCGCCTCTCACGTGAGCAAAGATGTTATACTCGGACGTAGGGTTGGCCTTCTGAGAGGCCTATTTATTATTATAATATGAATTGTAATATTTTGAAATTTTATGCATGCACTTTTTGTTATAATAATCTAATGAAATATTTTGTCATTCATTATGGAAATAAAGAGGCTATAATAATAATATCTATAGACTAGCTAGTATACTATTGTAGCTTTGCTATAGACACTGTTTTTTTTTAGGGAAGGATATCCAACGGGACCTATTATTAGAGAGCGCGTACTCAGTGCGCGCGCGAAATCGGAACTAAACTTATTAATTTTATAAGTGTGCGTGTTAATTATAAATCAAGTAAATTATTTATACCTAGCGTGTTCATTATTTCAAAGTTATATAATTTTAAAATAAATATATTTAATTAGGCCTGCTTTTTACTTATCTTGCGCGCACGCGTTGTTCACGAAATAAAAATTAATTTTATAACTCTAAGCCTCCGCCATATAGATTGGGGCCTCCGCAATCCGAACGCCCGCAAAAAGTGGACACTTGAAATGTTCACAGAGTTTGTATTGCTATATTCGCCTCATAATAATAAAGTAAATTTACCTGACTGGACTATAATTGTTGCCAATAAGCCTGATATAGTGGTGGTGGACCGAGTAGTGAGGCTTGCAATGATTGTAGACATAACCGTCCCACATGACGAGGACCTCGTGAAAGCCGAGAAAGATAAACAAATCAAATATATTGTCTTGGCTCGCGAGGTTGTCGACATGTAGGAAGGTTACTCCGCAATCATTGTACCGATAGTTGTGACAGCCAACGGCTTAATAGCCACGAGCCTCGACCAACACCTCAGGAGGCTCTCGTTAGGCAGCTGGGTCAAGGTTTTGATTCAGAAAGCGGTACTTCTGGACACGGCTCGCATTGTTAGGAGGTTCCACTCTCTGGAGCCCTGACCTGTAGCTTGGACCCTGTTCCCGATACCGGTGGGCTACTATTTTTACACGACTGCCTAAAAAAGGAGTTATGTTTTCAGGGTTCATGTATGTATGTATGTTTGTGAGTTTCTTTATTCCATCATAACTTCTAAATGCCTTCACCGATTTCGATGTATGTGGTATCGTTAGAAGCGTTGCGTTATCCCGGGTGGCATAGGCTAGTAAAAACTATAAAATAATATATAATGGGGTAGCATGGATCATGAAAAAAAAAACGGAAAAAAAAATATATTTTCATGAAAATTAGCCGACATATACTATCATCTTCTAGAGCTTGCTTAGTACATTAAAAAAATATAAAACAATAGTATTCAATATGCATTCATTCGTTAATAATTTAGAAATTTCGTCTCTAAACTTGCTTCCTTTCTAGAAACACAACATTATTATACGGTAATGTATGAAAAAAAAGAATATTTCTTATCCTTTAGAGTGGTGATCAGACGTATCCCGGAGTTGATCCCCATAGGACTTTCTACATGACCTCTTACCCCACAATACCCTCTTACTCTCCGCCGTTCATGGCTTATACTTATCGAGAGGTGGGCAAGTATAGGTAAGCATGGTGCTTGTCATATGTGACCCCCGAAGGCTACCACCCAATCATAAATATATGTATACAAAATTCTTCCGTTACTGAAATTTTCCGGAAGCTGAAATTTGTCATGTAGGTTCCTTGGGGAGTGTAAGGAGGCATTAAGAGAGAGATCCGTCTTATACTCGCCGCCAAACCCATGGTTAATGAGCCGTTATGAATAGAATAGAATATATTTTTATTGTAAAACATGAGTATACATCATAACATGTGCAAGGTAACACCATTTCATATTGGTCTGGAGCATTTTCGATGTGTCAGCCCTCGGTTGCGCATGACCTGGATTTAGGAACCTATGTTTGATTCAATGGATCAAAAATAGATTAGCTGTTACAAAACCCGAACTTTTAAACAAGGTTTCTTTAATGCCAATGGCATCTGCACCGCGTGCCTCTCTGCACCTTACCACTCCCTTGAGTACTGTGCCTGTGAGCTGGGTGTGACTTGGCATCACAACCGATCATAATCGTTTCGGCTTATTACCATCTACCCTAAGGCTTCGTTTCCCATGACATACACTCCTACAGAGGTATGCGTAGTGAGTAGAAGTGATGATAACGTCATGATGAAGTAGTTGCACGAAGGTTGCGCTGACGTTCAATGTCGAGGGTCTCCAGTATAGAGGTATGCGGAACAGAGTGTAAAGTCCCGCAAACCACTATTGAAAAGGGAGGGCAACTGTCCTTCTTCTTTGTCCTAGCCACTTCCCATCATTTGGGGTCGGCTCTCCTCGTTCTGCGGCACCAGGACAGTCTGTCCTGGGTTGTCGAATCATTTGTTTGGGCAAACTCTAAATCCTTGGCCACTGTGGACCGCCAGGTGGCTAGTGGGCGTCCTCTACTTTTCTTATTATTCGGCAGTGCTAAGGCCAGTTTTACGACATGGTCTTCGGGGCGTCTCATGACATGACCAAACCATCGTAGTCGGCTCTCGGTGAGTTTTTCTGCTATAGGCGCGACCTTGAAACTTCCTCTGATGTGCTCATTTCGCACTTTATCGAGTCGGATTACACCTGCTGCCCATCTTAGCATCTTTATCTCAGTTACGTGCATTTTCTGTACGTGGGCTTTCTTTATGGCCCAGCACTCGGCCCCGTACGTCATGGCTGATCTGACTGCGATCTTGTAGATCTTGCCTTTGGTTTTAATCGGCATTCTTGTGTGACATAAAACTCCCGTCAAAGCCCTCCACCTTTGCCATACCACGTTAATTCTATGGGTAACATCAGCCTCAATGTTCCCGTCGGCTGTCAGCATCGCACCCAGATACTTGAATTGGGATACCTTTGGCAGTGGATTCCCGTCGATGTGAATGGAGTCCAATAGTAGATATTCAGACTGTTGTATATTATGTTCAAAAAGCACGAAGAACTCTAATACCGTGATGCAGGATTTCGTTAGTGGTTCTGCTATTCGGATAGATAGGAGTTTTGTTTTATTGCAATGTAGATTTCGCTACGTTGGTTTTTCTTGTGGCGGCATTAATCACTCCGTTATATGAGTAGACGATCTCAATACCAAATATTCCGCATGGACCTGCTATATAACTAATGTCAGAGGCAAGGTCCACAAGTCGCCTCAGTTAGGTGAAATCCACCTCAGTCTTATCAGCTAACACAACGGCGGCGGCGATTTGACTTATTTACAGATCACATAGGTACTATTCGTCAGTTTGAGTGAAGTCCCAGTGGCAGATGACCATCACTGGAAACCCTATGATAATATGGGAGTGCACGACGAGTGGTGGGAACTGAATGGAAGCTGATGTAACTTGGTCATGGCAAAGTCGAGCGGCGCGTATGCTACCACCCAGATTATTTAATTCAATTCGTTTATTAATTAATTCAGACTAATAATGTCCATAATTGTTAGTAACAGAGGTCTTAAAACTATGTTAGTCAATGTAAGGGCAGGAGCCTTTACACTTAATGTTGAATGTTAATAAAATAAATGTTAATGTTCAAAAAGGTATTTAATACGAAATTACACTAAATTAACTAAATAATATAAAATGTTGTAAAAATGTTACAAAATGTTGAATGTTGCGCGAGCTCGATATTAAACCGAAAACTGACGTACTTCTGTACGTGACGATACTACATTTTCTAAATTATCGAAATTTGCAGTATTTTAACTAGGCCAAAGTACAATGTGCGGTTGCTGACCGTACATCTTGGCGGGGCAAAAGATAATAGTTAAAATTTTTAAACAATGTTTTCCAAATGTAAACAGAAATAATGAAATGTGAAAAAAAAAGTTATAAGTCAAATGTTAAAAGAAGGTGTCGCGTAGGTTGGTCCTATGTTTTCAGTGGATGCTGCAGCTCTTGGTGGCTTCCGTGGCGGTAATCTGGTGGACGCGCCGGTGGTGCTGATGGCGACCTTGCCGCAGCGTTTGCAGTACACGTACGCTCCTCCCGCGGCGACTATTGCCAAGACTAGAAGTCCCATCGTAGAGTATGAAACGATGTATTGGTGTATATCGTGTTGCGTCATTTCAGCCTGTTTCGTTTGATCTTCCAGTTCTTTTAACGAATTATGAAGTTTTTCATAATTGTTTCGTATGAATTGCGTGTTCTGTTTTCCAGTTGATAAATCAAGCGGCTGGACAGATGTTAAATTGTTGATGTCTTCCAGGTCTATCAGTGGTATTTCCGGGTTGACATAAATTTTGTTTGTGTAGTAAACTTGTGTATGATATGTTTCTTCGTTGTTTCTAATTATACATCCTTCTTTGGCTTGTAAAATTCCCGTTAAATGTATTGCTTTAGTTGTTATACGACCTGCACATATGATTTGCAGTTGGCAATCCGTGCAGCAGACATAGAGCCAGGTGTTTGTTTTTTGTAATGGTGTCCATTTATTATTGCAGGATTCGGATGTGTAGATACATTTTGATAGTGTAATGTTTGTTATTGCTCCGATTTCACATGGAGTTTGATGATTTCTCATGTTACGTGTTGGTTTGTTTAGTGAACATACATATGTACTTGGTTCAATTTTAATACAATGTTCCAGGTCACTGTCTGTGAGCTGCATATATGTTTCCTTTCTTATATTGACTGCAACATATTCTGAGCTTGTTTTCATTGTAAGTGAATCTTTGTTACTTTTTATCATCGGGATAGGAACTGTTTTATATATCGTGAATGGAGTGTCGCTTGTTAGTGGTAATGTAATTTCGATGATAAAGTATTTATCAAATAACCTGGATTTTACCTCTAGTAGTTTGTATATGTCAGCTAACTGGTTTTGAATATTGTCCACGGGTAGCGATAGTTGCTGTGGCAATTGTCCAGAGATAATGTTGAGCTCTTGAAAGAGCTGGTTCTGCGGTAAAAGTCTGGTGTCCACATGACCATGGTGAATGTTGATAGCTGTGTCTAAAAGCATTTGTTGAATGTGGCGCAGTTTAGACAGTATTGTTGAACTAGTCAAAGCCATAATGTTAAAGTAGTTCAAAGCGTCCTCTTGCTCAACAGCCTTACCCAATTTTTGTAAATAGTTCTCGGTAGCGTTAAGATGTTGTTCTAAGAGATTGAACTGAGTGTTCATCGCCTCTTCATTTCTCTTTAAAATATTATTATGTGCCTCAATTATTGATGTTTGACCTTTGATCAGGTTCAATAAATGGTCTCTGTTATTTTGCAATGTTTCTATGTCCTTTTTATATTGTATTGCGAACCTTTCATCTAGCACGCCGAATAGGCTGTTTGCAAGGTAGCCTATTCCATTGACAAGACCTCGGGTAACGCGCCCTTTTGTCTGCCCATGATGCGTTTCCAACATGTAATTATTATGATCAAGTTCGTTGAGTTCCTGTTCGAATTCAGTCATAATGGTTTTGCACATCGTTTGGTATGCAAATTGCTCACATCTGTTTCCCAGGTGTTTTACGACTCTATGTATGTTATCCATGCCTTGCCAGTAAGATGTCATATTATAGTAGGTAACAATTTTCCAGTCATCATGTACGCTTTGCAAATTGCCGATTTTGTCAAAGTACACTGCTCTATTTGGTTCAAATGGTGTAATATTTATGGTGTCGCTGCTTTGCGTTGTAGCTTTAAATAATGTTAGTAATGTTAAGAATACACATAACAGGCTGGAACTTATATTTCTTGATTTAAATCGTTGTTTCCTGTTACTGTGATTTGTTGTTGGTTTTTGGTTTTCAGTGCAGATTTTGTAATTGGAGGTGGTGGTGTCAGGTATTTTTATATGTGATTCTGGTATTGGGAGTTTAACTAATTTTGTTATTGGTCTTGTTAGTAGCCCTGTTTTTGTTTTCATCGTCACAACTCTGACTAGATTGTCCCTCCCCGGGTGAACTTCCTGTATTCTGCCAAGTGCCCATTTCGCAGGCGCTAGGTTGTCTTCTTTAATTAAGACAACATCCCCTATGGATAAATTATTTGTTTTGTTCAGCCATTTACTACGAACTTGAAGTTGTTGCAGGTATTCTGATGACCATCTGGTCCAAAACCCTTGTTTCATTTGATTTAGTAACTGCCACCTATGTCGAATGTTGATGTTTTGCTTTTCGATATTTTCCGTTGGTAAGAATGTTACTGGTCGGCCAATTAAAAAATGTGCAGGAGTGAGATAATCAATATCATCCACGTCCTCCGTTAAAGGGCAAAGTGGTCTAGAGTTCATACAGGCTTCGATTTGAGTGAGCAGTGTTAAAAACTCTTCATATGTCAACTTTTGCTCTCCTAGGACACGTTTAAGGTGATATTTCATAGACTTAACTGCAGCCTCCCAAAGTTCTCCCGCAGTTGGCCAGCTTGGGGCGTTGAAATGCCACTCTATCCCCATCTCGGTGTTTCTTCTTGATAATGTTTCGTTGTTAAATGTTTTTGAGATATGCAGTTGTTTGGCTAACTCCCTTTCTGCTCCAACAAAGTTTGTTCCGTTGTCGGAGTAAATATGTTTCGGACAGCCTCGTCGCCCAATCATACGGTTGAGAGCTAGTAAGAATGTTTGTGACGATAAATCCGATGCAAGTTCTAAATGCACTTCCTTTGTTGCCATGCATACAAATACGACGACATAACCTTTACTCGTCCTGATGCCTCGACCCTTGTTTAGTTTAACACTAACAAATCCTGTGAAGTCCACCCCTGTGTGATAGAATGGTGGTGATTGTGTTATTCTCTCACTGGGGAGGTCGGCCATTAATTGGTATTGTTTCGATTGTTTGAAGCGGCAACATTTTACACAGTCTTGCAGGTGTTTTTTAACAGTGTTATTTCCTCCTGTTATCCAATATTTTTGTCGCAATGTAGCCATAGTTAGTCTCGCTCCACCGTGTAGTGTTATAACATGTGCACGGACAATCAGAAGGTATGCTAGCTTGCTGTTTTTTGGGATGATTACAGGGTGTTTTGTTTCTTCAGGTAAGTTTGAATTCTGTAGTCTCCCTCCTACGCGTAATATGTTATTTTCGTCTAGGTAAGGGTTAAGTTTCTGAAGTCCTCTATTGTTGCGTATTCTTCCTTTTGTTTTTAAATCTTGTATTTCTTGTTCGTAATATTCGTTTTGTACATGTTTTATAATTATGTTAGTAGCGCGTCGAATTTCAGCGAGTGTTAAATTACATTGTTTTGACGCGGGCGGATCACTCATGGTTGTATGATTCATAGCTGTGTCTTCCCTGTGACGACTGTTTTGTGACGTGTTTGTTATGAAACGTGACACCCAAGCTACGATGCGTGTTATAGTCATAATACAGCTGTTCTTGATAAGGAGTTCTGTTATAATGCTGATGTTTTTGTTTTCGGGAGTTCCTGACGTAACCGGATGCACCTTCTTAATTTCTATTTCTGGTGTCTTAAACGTCTCATATGTTTCAGCGATCACTTCGCTATTAAGCCATTCGGGTCCATTAAACCATAGGGGAAAGTTGTGCAATTGAGACGGTAGTAGTCCACGTGATGCGTAGTCGGCCGGATTTTGCTCCGATCTGACGTGATTCCAACTCCGGGCGGGCACTACTGATGTTATCTCCTGAACTCTGTGTCCGACATAGGCCTTCCATCGCGAGACATCGCCCTTTAGCCAGCCAAGTACGATCATTGAATCCGTCCATGCTGTTACTTTAATGTTTGGTTTATTGAGGCAATGTTTTATTTTCTTTACCAGTTGTGCTAACAGCTGAGCACCGCATAACTCAAGTCTGGGAAGTGTTTGTTGTTTTTGGATTGGAGCGACCTTTGTTTTTGCCGCAACCAGTGCTATTTGTCGCTGTCTCCCTTCTGTAACCTTACTGTACACTACACAAAAGAACGCTTTTTCCGATGGGTCACAGAATGCGTGTAATTCCCAATTCTTATTTGTTTCTAACCCAAGCCATCGGTTAATTTTGAAAGGTTGCATATTTGTTAACTCAGTTTTTAGTGTTCTCCATTCCTTTTCAATACCATCTGGAACAGTATCATCCCATTCGATTTTGTACTTCCAGATCTGTTGGAATAAAATTTTTGCCTTGATTGTTATCGGAGATAGCAACCCCAAAGGATCAAATATTGTTGAGATGTCGCTTAAGATTTGCCGTTTTGATGAATTTTTGTTAATGCCAATGTTGTGTTTGTTTTTTAATGTAGGTGAAAATATGAATTCATCTTGTTTCGGATCCCATGCTAAGCCTAATGCTTTGGAAGCTGATGCCTCTGTAAAGCTTAAACTGACTGGGCTAACCATATGTTCTGGCAGATCTTCTAGGAGTTGATGTTCGTTACTCGACCACTTCCTGAGATTGAACCCTCCTTCTTTCAATAGCTTTATAAATTGGTCTCTTGTATCTCGGGCCTCGTCCATGGTATCCTTTCCGAATAACGCATCATCTACAAAAAATTGATTGAGTAAGATGTTTTTAGCTTCCGGGTACTTGTCCCCTTCGTCTATCGCTAGCTGTTGAAGTGTTCGGAGTGCTAAGAACGGAGCTGCCTTAGTACCATAGGTGACTGTACATAGTTGATATTCTCTTAGCATTTGTTGTGGACAATTTCTCCACACTATTTTCTGTAGGGGTTGATGTTCTGGATGGACCATTATGAATCGGTACATTTTCTCAATGTCTGATGTTAAGACATATTTGTATTGTCTCCATTTCAGCAAGATGCTAAGGATATCTTTTTGTAGATTCGGCCCCGCCTCCATTAAGTCATTAAGACTGTGTTTTGAACTGGTTTTGGCCGACGCGTTGAACACAACTCTAAGTTTCGTTGTGATAGCACCTGGGCGCACTACTCCGTGGTGCGGGAGAAAGTATTCAAGGTTTTTGTTCCTAATGTTGCTTTCGATTTTCTCCATGTGACCCATTTCTTCATATTCTTCCATGAAAGCTTTATAATCTTTTGCAAATGTTTGATTTTTAGCCATCTTTCGCTCTAGTTGCTGAAATTGAGCGATGGCCTGTGGTTTCGATGTTCCTAAGTGTTCACTAAAATTGTCCTTGAGGGGGAGACGAACTTGATATCGCCCATCAGGAAGTCGTGTTGTTGTCTCTTTGTGCAGCTGTTCGCACTTGTTGTCAGGGTCTACGTCTTCTTTGTTTTCTTGCAAAGACTCCTGTTCCCAGAATTGGGCAAGATCCTGAATGTTGTTGACAATTACATGGCAATTGAATGTTTTGTAATTACCACACACTACCCAGCCTAATTGCGTTTGTTGTGCTATGATGGATGACGTGTTTGTTCTTATTAAACCTTCTAACAATATTTCGGAGTATACATCGGCTCCCAATAGTAAATCTATATCCTGGGATATGTTGAAATCAGGATCAGCGAGCTGTAAATGTTGTATGTGTTCAAAACTACTTTTGTTTACTGTTTTACTTGGCAGTTTATTTGTTATTGCCTTCATAATAAGTGCACTAATGTTAATGTTGAAATCATTGTATATCGCTTGGCACTTAAGATGGAGCACTCCTTTACACTTGGTGATGGCTGAAGCACCAACCCCTGACACCACCGCGCTCATCTTGTTTCGTTTTAACTGCAATCTTTGTGCAGCATTTTCTGTAATTAGGCTGACCTGAGAGCCCTGGTCTAATAAGGCGCGTAAAATGATCGTAGTTCCATCATTGGCTATTGTTTTGACCTGGGCCGTAGCTAGCAGTACCTCATTTGAGTTGTCATGTGCTAAATGCGTGTTCAATTGTTGACCTACATTAGCTCTGCCGGTTCTCGATTTTGCAACTCCAATCGCGTCATGCAAAATGCTGCTATGCGGCTCATCGCAGTGCTTGCACTTTTTTTCCGACGTACATTTTTCGCCATTATGACTAAACAGGCAATTTAGACATACTTGTAGGTTGCTAGCGGTCTTTAACCTTTCTTCTGGTGACATACTTAAAATTCTCTGCAATTATAGAGCCCGTGTTGCTTATTACACTTCGGGCAAGTTATAATAGAATGATGGAATGTTTGCTTGTTATGGGCTGTTCTCGGCATGTTCTTAGTTCCACCTTGAATCTGTTGCTGCACTTTAGGCTTGCTGTATGTTGCATTATGAACTGTTTTCGGCTGAACGTTTTGCTGTTGACTGTTAAAATTTCGTGAGCGGTTTGGGTTTGTGCCCGATTCCATTGACATGAACTTGGTTTCGATAAATTTCAGGAACTCGGTTAATGGTGGCATTTCCCTTGGATTTTCCATGGATTCTTTAAATGACTGCCGTGTCTCTGCGTCCAGCTTTTGCATCAAAATGTGAACCACTAAGGGGTCCCAACTAGAAGTATCATACTGCAGATTCTTAATAGCCTGAAGACACTCAATGGTCGTATCATGCATTCTTTTCAGTAGAGATGCCGTTGGGGTTTGTATGTTCGGTAGACCCAGTAAAATGTTTGCTTGGTAGGTAAATAATAGTCTCTTATTATCGTACCTCTGTTGAAGGATTTGCCAACTGGCTTCGTAGTTATCAGCACTGATGTTCATGTGCTGTATTAACCGCTCGGGCTCTCCCTTCAATTTCGCTTTCAAATGTTGCATTTTTTGAGCATTTGAGATAAAAGTGTTACGATGCACGATTTCCACGAACAAGTCCTTGAATGTTGTCCACTGGGCATAGCTACCACTGAAAATCGGAAGTTCAATTTTGGGCGTGGATTTTTCCTGGTGTTTGTTATCCCAAATCCTCTTGTTAATTTGCTCCTTGGTGAATTCATAAAGCCTTTCTAATCTGTTGTAGTCACTTTCAAATGCTTGCGTGTTGCCTAACATGTTATCGAGCTTCCAATAAGTGCTATCGACTTTTTCCCAACGTTGCGTAACTGTTTTCAATTTATCTTCAAGCTGCCACTTTTCTTTTAAATTTTCAATGTTCATGTTCCGTATTGTTCTCTCAAAAGCTTTGATGTTGGACCGCTGCTCATTCATCATATCTTTAGCCCGTTGGTCCACGACTAACTCTGTATTTGACGTGCTCTTCACATCATCCGCGATCTCATCGCTCTCCTGTTGTTCTGGTACATACACTTGATCACTTGACCTTTCTTCCCCTTCTTGTTTTTGCAACTGACTAAACGAAGTAAATTGTTCGTCTTCGATTTTCGCCAATAATCTTTGTTTCGACTTATTTATCATGCACTTCGTTTCTTCATATATTTGTTCCAAATGCTCGTAAACGCGGTTCTCGTAGTAAGGTCCAGACTTCTCGCCTTCAAACAAGGTTAATTGGGTGTCGTTCTTTTTAAACTCACTCCAATACCCCTCCAGCTTTTCAAGTCTGTCATCATGATATTCAAGTGTAGTTTTACGTGTTGAACTATCTTTCTTAAAGTTTTCATTTATTCGCTTAATAGCATCAAGATTTGCAGATTGAGAGTTAAGTAAAGCGTTGTAAGACATTGTTGTTTACCGGTGGTTAGTGTAGGTACACAATAAATCCAAAATTTCTGAAAAATAGGTAAATGGAACGTGCTCACCGGATTCGCTGCTTACGCTTCCTGCTTGTACTACCCCGATCTGTGTACTTCTCACTTAATATCACTGTTTACACTGTTTTTAATGTTCTGTTGAATGTTTTATTTAATGTCCGAGATTAATGTTCAAATGTTCCCGCGAGTGAAAACGTACCACGGCACTGATTTTACTCTTAACGGCTCGAAGGACCAAAATGTAAGGGCAGGAGCCTTTACACTTAATGTTGAATGTTAATAAAATAAATGTTAATGTTCAAAAAGGTATTTAATACGGAATTACACTAAATTAACTAAATAATATAAAATGTTGTAAAAATGTTATAAAAAGGTTACAAAATGTTGAATGTTGCGCGAGCTCGATATTAAACCGAAAACTGACGTACTTCTGTACGTGACGATACTACATTTTCTAAATTATCGAAATTTGCAGTATTTTAACTAGGCCAAAGTACAATGTGCGGTTGCTGACCGTACAGTCAATATTAAAAATCAAATATAATAATGGCGATGGTACGGAACTCTTCATGAGTGAGTCCGGCTCGCACTCGGCCGGATTTTTATGCGGTTCTGATTCCCTTGGAATAAGCTCCCATTTGCCTGTATGTAATCCATCTCATGAAAAAATATATCTAATATGTAATCAATGGCATTCAGTTCAGTTTTGGCCTGCAGTTATTTTAGGGATGGGACGGGACGAGACGTAATGCCACCATTTCCCGAAAAAGGCAAGGTCAAAAGACTTTGATTCAAGCTACTATGCTCTCTTAAAAACAAAATTGCGTTCCGTTCCTTGTGTTGCGTTTCGTCCATTTTATTGTTTTATGCTTTTTTTCTAATAAGTAGGCCTATCCACAGGTCCTCCCATAAAAATAAAACACAAGTTGCAGGTTCTAACGTGTTAAATTAGGTTAATGCATGAATAAAATTAAATAATAAAAAAATTGCTGTAATCAGATTATTTCAGTTCGATCATAATATGACAACACAGGAATGTAGAAACGGAACGCAATTTATTTGTTGTTTGTTATTGTTTTGGTGTTGCATTCCACGCATGTTATCACGGTTTTACAGCAGTGAATATTTAACATTTCTAAAATAAATGTAAAGCAATAACAAATGTAATGTATCAGTTTCAGAATTATGAAGTTTACCATCCCAATCACTATCAGCATCAATGTCAACTTTTAGCTGAACACTCGAAAAAGCCACCCCTGCTCTCTATAACACAAAACAATCACCTTGAAGTCACTGCTCCTCATCATGTTGTTTCCACACAATCTGTCGGTGTTGAGGTACCTCCTGCAGCTCAGACCCTGAAGCCAGCTGTTGAGAAGAAGAAATTGGTGACGAACAAGAGTAGTGTGGACACTTCTACGTTCAGCATAGAGGAGAGACTGGTAGCCGCGGCGTGGGTGCACGAGCGGAAACATACCAAGAGCAGTATGAGCCAAGTAAGCTTTATACATGATCACTTCTAAATGGGGTTATACCAACAAAATATTATCATGTGAAATCCTGTTCCCGTAATCTAAGTATTTGACTGTTTCAGATAAAGCATAACTTCAGACAAAGATTCGGCCGAGACCCGCCCGCTAAGAACACTCTTTTAGCATGGGAACGCAAGCTGTTCTCCACGGGGAGTGTACATGATGCTCCCCGGCCTGGTCGTCCTGTCAACAGGTCAGCTCTCATATAAGTCTGAGTAGATCATACAGCAATGAACAATGTTTAAGCAGAAACAATAGAGCATAGAACTGTCAATCACTCTACGAGTCTGGCACATAACTGCTCCTGCTTTTTTATTTGCTGTCTCAGACTTCTTGTTTTAGCTACTGATATAATATGTCAAGACTGTCTGAGTTCTGGATTACCGCTACAATGTGCTTTTTAGTAATTTTTTTTCTAAATTGATTGATTCTAACTAGCTTCTGCCAGCGGCTTCACCCACATGGTCCCTAGGGAGCATACTCCCAGGATAAAAAGCCTATGTCCTTTCTCAGACTCTAGACTGTGCACCAAATTTCATTTAAATTGGTTCAGAAGTTTTGGCGTGAAAGCGCGATAAACAGACAGAGTTACTTTTCATCATCCTCATCATATCAGCCAAAAGACGTCCACTGCTGGACATAGGCCTCCCCCAAGCGTCGCCACAACAAGTTACTTTTGCAATCATATTATTAGCAAGGATTGTTAGTTTATTCATAAGAAGAGCCTTTATGCATATTTTTTATCACAGATTCAATGGTGAATTAAAAAAATCATTCTAATACTTGGTGTTCTGTAATGAGTCAGATCCATTTAATTTGTGTGTGTTATAAATGTAATGTTTGTGTGCAGACGCGCACGCATGGAGGAGGTGGCGGCGTCGGTGCGCGCGGCGCCGGCGCTGTCACTGCGTGCGCGCGCGCTGCAGCTGCGCCTGCCGCGCACCACGCTGCGCACCATCCTGCGCCGCGACCTGCCGGCCCCCACCCGCCCCAAGGATGTACACCCTGTATCTGCAGGTACTGTTCATGCGTGCGCGCGCGCTGCAGCTGCGCCTGCCGCGCACCACGCTGCGCACCATCCTGCGCCGCGACCTGCCGGCCCCCACCCGCCCCAAGGATGTACACCCTGTATCTGCAGGTACTGTTCATGCGCTGCAGCTGCGCCTGCCGCGCACCACGCTGCGCACCATCCTGCGCCGCGACCTGCCGGCCCCCACCCGCCCCAAGGATGTACACCCTGTATCTGCAGGTACTGTTCATGCGCTGCAGCTGCGCCTGCCGCGCACCACGCTGCGCACCATCCTGCGCCGCGACTTGCCGGCCCCCACCCGCCCCAAGGATGTACACCCTGTATCTGCAGGTACTGTTCATGCGTGCGCGCGCGCTGCAGCTGCGCCTGCCGCGCACCACGCTGCGCACCATCCTGCGCCGCGACCTGCCGGCCCCCACCCGCCCCAAGGATGTACACCCTGTATCTGCAGGTACTGTTCATGCGTGCGCGCGCGCTGCAGCTGCGCCTGCCGCGCACCACGCTGCGCACCATCCTGCGCCGCGACCTGCCGGCCCCCACCCGCCCCAAGGATGTACACCCTGTATCTGCAGGTACTGTTCATGCGCTGCAGCTGCGCCTGCCGCGCACCACGCTGCGCACCATCCTGCGCCGCGACCTGCCGGCCCCCACCCGCCCCAAGGATGTACACCCTGTATCTGCAGGTACTGTTCATGCGCTGCAGCTGCGCCTGCCGCGCACCACGCTGCGCACCATCCTGCGCCGCGACTTGCCGGCCCCCACCCGCCCCAAGGATGTACACCCTGTATCTGCAGGTACTGTTCATGCGTGCGCGCGCGCTGCAGCTGCGCCTGCCGCGCACCACGCTGCGCACCATCCTGCGCCGCGACCTGCCGGCCCCCACCCGCCCCAAGGATGTACACCCTGTATCTGCAGGTACTGTTCATGCGTGCGCGCGCGCTGCAGCTGCGCCTGCCGCGCACCACGCTGCGCACCATCCTGCGCCGCGACCTGCCGGCCCCCACCCGCCCCAAGGATGTACACCCTGTATCTGCAGGTACTGTTCATGCGCTGCAGCTGCGCCTGCCGCGCACCACGCTGCGCACCATCCTGCGCCGCGACCTGCCGGCCCCCACCCGCCCCAAGGATGTACACCCTGTATCTGCAGGTACTGTTCATGCGCTGCAGCTGCGCCTGCCGCGCACCACGCTGCGCACCATCCTGCGCCGCGACTTGCCGGCCCCCACCCGCCCCAAGGATGTACACCCTGTATCTGCAGGTACTGTTCATGCGTGCGCGCGCGCTGCAGCTGCGCCTGCCGCGCACCACGCTGCGCACCATCCTGCGCCGCGACCTGCCGGCCCCCACCCGCCCCAAGGATGTACACCCTGTATCTGCAGGTACTGTTCATGCGTGCGCGCGCGCTGCAGCTGCGCCTGCCGCGCACCACGCTGCGCACCATCCTGCGCCGCGACCTGCCGGCCCCCACCCGCCCCAAGGATGTACACCCTGTATCTGCAGGTACTGTTCATGCGTGCGCGCGCGCTGCAGCTGCGCCTGCCGCGCACCACGCTGCGCACCATCCTGCGCCGCGACCTGCCGGCCCCCACCCGCCCCAAGGATGTACACCCTGTATCTGCAGGTACTGTTCATGCGCTGCAGCTGCGCCTGCCGCGCACCACGCTGCGCACCATCCTGCGCCGCGACTTGCCGGCCCCCACCCGCCCCAAGGATGTACACCCTGTATCTGCAGGTACTGTTCATGCGCTGCAGCTGCGCCTGCCGCGCACCACGCTGCGCACCATCCTGCGCCGCGACCTGCCGGCCCCCACCCGCCCCAAGGATGTACACCCTGTATCTGCAGGTACTGTTCATGCGTGCGCGCGCGCTGCAGCTGCGCCTGCCGCGCACCACGCTGCGCACCATCCTGCGCCGCGACCTGCCGGCCCCCACCCGCCCCAAGGATGTACACCCTGTATCTGCAGGTACTGTTCATGCGCTGCAGCTGCGCCTGCCGCGCACCACGCTGCGCACCATCCTGCGCCGCGACCTGCCGGCCCCCACCCGCCCCAAGGATGTACACCCTGTATCTGCAGGTACTGTTCATGCGCTGCAGCTGCGCCTGCCGCGCACCACGCTGCGCACCATCCTGCGCCGCGACTTGCCGGCCCCCACCCGCCCCAAGGATGTACACCCTGTATCTGCAGGTACTGTTCATGCGTGCGCGCGCGCTGCAGCTGCGCCTGCCGCGCACCACGCTGCGCACCATCCTGCGCCGCGACCTGCCGGCCCCCACCCGCCCCAAGGATGTACACCCTGTATCTGCAGGTACTGTTCATGCGTGCGCGCGCGCTGCAGCTGCGCCTGCCGCGCACCACGCTGCGCACCATCCTGCGCCGCGACCTGCCGGCCCCCACCCGCCCCAAGGATGTACACCCTGTATCTGCAGGTACTGTTCATGCGTGCGCGCGCGCTGCAGCTGCGCCTGCCGCGCACCACGCTGCGCACCATCCTGCGCCGCGACCTGCCGGCCCCCACCCGCCCCAAGGATGTACACCCTGTATCTGCAGGTACTGTTCATGCGCTGCAGCTGCGCCTGCCGCGCACCACGCTGCGCACCATCCTGCGCCGCGACCTGCCGGCCCCCACCCGCCCCAAGGATGTACACCCTGTATCTGCAGGTACTGTTCATGCGCTGCAGCTGCGCCTGCCGCGCACCACGCTGCGCACCATCCTGCGCCGCGACTTGCCGGCCCCCACCCGCCCCAAGGATGTACACCCTGTATCTGCAGGTACTGTTCATGCGCTGCAGCTGCGCCTGCCGCGCACCACGCTGCGCACCATCCTGCGCCGCGACCTGCCGGCCCCCACCCGCCCCAAGGATGTACACCCTGTATCTGCAGGTACTGTTCATGCGCTGCAGCTGCGCCTGCCGCGCACCACGCTGCGCACCATCCTGCGCCGCGACCTGCCGGCCCCCACCCGCCCCAAGGATGTACACCCTGTATCTGCAGGTACTGTTCATGCGTGCGCGCGCGCTGCAGCTGCGCCTGCCGCGCACCACGCTGCGCACCATCCTGCGCCGCGACCTGCCGGCCCCCACCCGCCCCAAGGATGTACACCCTGTATCTGCAGGTACTGTTCATGCGTGCGCGCGCGCTGCAGCTGCGCCTGCCGCGCACCACGCTGCGCACCATCCTGCGCCGCGACCTGCCGGCCCCCACCCGCCCCAAGGATGTACACCCTGTATCTGCAGGTACTGTTCATGCGCTGCAGCTGCGCCTGCCGCGCACCACGCTGCGCACCATCCTGCGCCGCGACCTGCCGGCCCCCACCCGCCCCAAGGATGTACACCCTGTATCTGCAGGTACTGTTCATGCGCTGCAGCTGCGCCTGCCGCGCACCACGCTGCGCACCATCCTGCGCCGCGACTTGCCGGCCCCCACCCGCCCCAAGGATGTACACCCTGTATCTGCAGGTACTGTTCATGCGCTGCAGCTGCGCCTGCCGCGCACCACGCTGCGCACCATCCTGCGCCGCGACCTGCCGGCCCCCACCCGCCCCAAGGATGTACACCCTGTATCTGCAGGTACTGTTCATGCGCTGCAGCTGCGCCTGCCGCGCACCACGCTGCGCACCATCCTGCGCCGCGACCTGCCGGCCCCCACCCGCCCCAAGGATGTACACCCTGTATCTGCAGGTACTGTTCATGCGCTGCAGCTGCGCCTGCCGCGCACCACGCTGCGCACCATCCTGCGCCGCGACTTGCCGGCCCCCACCCGCCCCAAGGATGTACACCCTGTATCTGCAGGTACTGTTCATGCGCTGCAGCTGCGCCTGCCGCGCACCACGCTGCGCACCATCCTGCGCCGCGACTTGCCGGCCCCCACCCCGCCCCCAGGATGCAACACACCCTATATCTGCAAAAGGGGAAGTGAGCTGCCAATACATACTACTAAGATGGAATGTCAGTTCACTTCATGCTCACTCCAGCTAAGTTAACGCGGTGAAGCGCTGTGAGAGTAGACCGGCTGTTCATATAATTATCATCAGCCCGTAACAGTCGACTGCTGCTCGTATACGCTACATTCGATAAACGTTATAATGACGGGACCAAATCTTGTCATTGAAAGATTCTACCACTTATATATAGTACCCATTTTATACTATTTTGTAACTGCCCTGAAAAATTTGTAACTCACACGGCATAAAAGAATTTTCACGATAACACTGGTCTCGTCATTAACGCATTATAATGACGAGAACATGCCTGTACTCCAAAACTACAACGAATTACATCGTTCTGATCAAACCAGTATTAAGTACCTGATTTTTTGCTTCCAATTATTACATTCGCACGCCTGATCGAGTTCAACCGATCCTCGGCTGGTCTCATGAAGCAGCCGCCGTGATAAGACAGTCAGTCCACCTAGTCTGCGCCCGCATGTATTGTTTGTTTGTTGTTTAGTTCTGCGAGTATAATATTATTGCTTACTGCTTTCAGGAAAACAGCAAATAAAACAGAGTGTGAAGAGGCAATTGAGAAGGAAGCTGGAGTCACAACGAGAGCTCAGCGTCGCAGGCGCCGGCGGTGCGTGATGAGGCTGTGGTAGTTATACGTCTCTCAGAGCTAGGAATTCTGTTTGTATACTGTGATTTAGTTAAATAAGTTGTCTTTGTGCTTTTGTAAATATCAAAAATAAATGTAAAACATGAATTAATTACATTAATTATCTTTAAAAAAATTAAAATAAAACACTTGTAAACAACAAAATACTTTATTTTTATTGTTAGGTAACAGAAAGTAAAGAAAGTTACACTTATGTACACAACGTAACGACTCACGATCATGATTTTATATATTTTTAATGTATTGCGTGATGTATTGTGTTCTGATTAATAATGATAAATATGATAATAACAATTTTATCAAAACTTGTCGTTACTCAACTTTCTCCTGCTGCACCCCTCACTTCTTCTAGTTAATGCAACACGGTTTGTTTTAAATACAGTGTGAATTTAAAGTATACCTGGATGGCCAAATCCGAAACTATCAGGAATATTGAAAAACACTGAAAGGAGTCTCGTGTACGATTTAGTTAAAACTGGAAAATTGGATTTTTGAAAAATCGGTATTCCTAGCCAGGAATCGAGCTGGTTGATTAAAAAAAAAACACCTGTATTATTACACCATCTGAAAATGTCGTTAATAAAGATCAAATTCTGGGAAATAATAACATAATTATGGCAAACGAAAAGGCCGACCGATTTTTCAAAAATCCAATGACGCAGTTTTAGCTTTCAACAAAAATCGGGCTCGAGACTCCTTTCAGTGTTTTTCGATATTCCTCATCGTTTCGGATTTGGCCATCCAGGCACACTTTAAAAATTCACCCTGTATAGATATACAAGGTGAATTTTAAAGTGTGCCTGTCTCTTTGGAGTTTCGGGAATTGTGAAACAGGAGCAGTTATTGCTCGTAACCAGAGCATACAATAAAACGTAATGTAGTTATAGACTATTAAATGAAAAAGACAAACTTTAGAATTCAAGAGTGATGCCACAGAACGTCCGTCTGCGACACAGTGAGACGCGCAGGCGCGACACCATTCGTGTGCAACAAGTAACACGAAGACACCGCACTTTATACAATATCGAATATAAGAGATCTAAGCTATAACTCAAACTTAAAGACGTTACTTAAAACTACAACAACCTGACGTTATGCATCGCTCAGTTGGCCGCACAACGCTGAAGGTCTGCCCACATTCAGGTATCCAGTGCACTGCACCCTGTCGCCGTCGAAGCATACAATAGTCACTACGTCAAGTTGAGCCGTGCCCATTTATAGACAGCTCCCTTTGGCACGGAGTACTAAGCGAATGGAGGATTAGCGTAGAGCCTGGAACACTTTATTGCGTTGTGGTGTGTCGTGGTGTCACAATAAAATCAATACTTTGAATTTGCCAATCAGCATCAGATGGTGTCATACTGCGCCACGAAACACCACGAAATTGTGCACCAGACGCATAGCTGACAATGTCGGTTAGTTGTCAACATGCTGTGGTACGCATGGTTTAGTCTATAAACATTCAAGTCGCTAAATAATTTATGGTTGCAAAACGTTCAAATCTCATAAGATCCAAATCTCAAAACCTCCAAGTTGCAAAATATCTACATCTCGAAACGTTCAAGTTGCAAAATAATCAAGTCTCAAAACATCCTTGTCTCATGGAGGATCAACTTGGAGGTTTTGAGATGGAGATATTTTGCAACTTGAACGTTTTGAGATGGAGATATTTTGCAACTTGGAGGTTTTGAGATGCGAGATATTTTGCAACTTGGAGGTTTTGAGATGGAGATATTTTGCAACTTGGAGGTTTTGAGATTTGCATCTTGTGAGATTTGAATGTTTTGCACCCACCCATCGGGTGATTTTGCAACTTGAACGTTTTGAAACTAAACCGTACGCATTCACGAAGAGGACGTCCCGGGTGGCTCTGCTCGGTCGTGGCCGGCAGCGACTCACAGCAGCTGCATCGGCTCGTGCGGGTCCGGCAGGTCGCCCAGCTCGTGCGGGTCCGGCAGCGAGCGCATCTCGTGCGGGTCGTGCGGGTCGGGGCTGTGCGGCTGCACGTAGTTGCGGCACAGCCCGAAGAACTTATACGGACGCAGGTTACGCTTCAGCGCCTCGAACCTACACATTCATACAAATGTTTCACTGTACACCAAAATAATTCGAAAAGCTTATTTACAATAATATTGATTTAAAAGATGCTTGTGGCTTTCGTATCGTCGACAGCGATTACTATTAGATACTCTTGGAAGACGATGAATTTTCTGAGGTTATTCAAGGGCTGAGTTTTCCAACGCCACATATTTTTGTCGAGAAATATTTACTTTTATACTTTATTATACACCTTGTGGAGGCCTGGTAGGCAGCCGGTCCAAATAAAATACTGGTATTCAGCTGAATCCGGTTTGACTGGAAGCCGACCCCAATAGAGTAGGGGTGGGTAGGGGCTAGGAAGATGATGATGACTTTATTGTACATCTCATAAAAAGCACAGGACAAGCATAATAGGCACAGGAAGACAAGTACACATAGGGCAGTCTTATCGCGCAGTGCAATCTCTTGTAAGCAACCTTTGGATAATGTTTTTTAGGGTTCCGAACAAAAAATGGAACCCTCATAGGATCACTCGGGTGTCTGTCTGTCTGTCCGTCTGTCTGTTTTCTCCGGATCCACTGGACCGATTCTGTTGAAATTTGGTACACATATGGACTTCTGTGACCTAAACACGGACGCATTACGTAAATCATATTTTTTTTAGTATGGGGGTCACTTTTAGGGGTCAAACTAGAAATTTTCAAAAAAAAAAAGTTTTTTGAACAATATTGTGATATTGTTAAAAAAAAAATTAATATATTTTATTCATAATTTTAAAATAAATGGTTTTGAAATTATTCTAGAAATTAGACGAAAAATTACCATCATCCCCCCCCCCTTATCTCCGAAACTACAGAGCCTAAAATTTTGAAAAAAAAAAATGGAGATAATAGATCTTTACCTATAGATTACAAGAAAACCTATAAGAAGACTATCGTGTTAAAATAAAACGTTAAAATAATGAAATTCGTTCGGAACCCTTTGGTCAGCTTTTTTTGTGCTTTTAAACTGTCAAACGTTAATTTAATTGTACGGTTAAAATATTTGGAGTGTGCGTACCTCCAGCCGACATGCGCCATGCAGTTGGCGCACAGCGCCACGGTCCACGTGTAGCCGGGGAACCACGAGTACTCCGCGGACGGCGCGCCGCTGGCCTGCACGTTGCTGGCGCGGCTCACCGTGAGGATGTCGTGCATGTAGCCGCCTGCACACAGGTACTCTGCCTACTACACTCCGTGCACTGCTGTGCGACTGAGCACTCCATGCGCTACTATTCTTTGGCAACTGACTACATATGTATCGAAATTAGATGAATAGTAACTTTAGCAATGCTCAACTTTGAAACAACCAATATTAATATTATAAATGTTAAAAGTAGCTCTATCTGTTACAGGGATTTGTAACAAACATGGCACACGCGTCGACCATGTCTTGAAATAGGAAATAGTATACTTTCGTCCTGGTAGTATAGTATGTTCCCTTGCGATCATTTTCAACCATCATGCGGGCGAAGTCGCTGGGAGAAGCTAGTTATTTATAAATTTTATAAATAAAAAATCTGTATTTACCTAAATTAGTATAATTGGAGTGCACGCCCTCGCTGGACATCGCGAAGATGTGCTCTCTGCGCGCGATCTGCGTCAGGCACGACGAGCAGCACAACACGCTTTTCTGGAAACAAATTCAATTGGGTGAGAAATATACTGCTCTCATTGGTAACTTACATTCTCTTTATTTATTAATTTCTCGCTTATTCCGTCCCACTGCAGGGCGAATGCCTCCCTTTTTTCGTTCCAATCTTCTCGACTCTAGGCTAGTGTGGACCAACCCTGTCGATAGGCGTCGAGCTCGTTCCGCTATCTACGCCTGGGTGCGCCATACTGTGGTTGCTGTCGCCCATGAATCGTTCGACATGCGGCAGACAATTCCGGCAGTCCCATTTAAGCTTGGTTGCTTTTAGAGTGACGTCGGCGACATTTGTAGTTTACTCCAATATAAATCAGCGCCAGGTTGGAGGCCACCCAGAACGACAGCGACACGGGCTCGTCCGGCAGCCTGTATGTGTGAGCGGGGTGCTAGTTACCCTGTTGATGAAGTGGCACTCCATGTGCAGGCGCAGCAGCGCGTTGTCGACGACGAAGAGCGCGAGGCGGTCGGCGGCCGACAGCGCCAGGTTGGAGGCCACCCAGAACGACAGCGACACGGGCTCGTCCGGCAGCCTGTATGTGTGAGCGGGGTGCTAGTTACCCTGTTGATGAAGTGGCACTCCATGTGCAGGCGCAGCAGCGCGTTGTCGACGACGAAGAGCGCGAGGCGGTCGGCGGCCGACAGCGCCAGGTTGGAGGCCACCCAGAACGACAGCGACACGGGCTCGTCCGGCAGCCTGTATGTGTGAGCGGGGTGCTAGTTACCCTGTTGATGAAGTGGCACTCCATGTGCAGGCGCAGCAGCGCGTTGTCGACGACGAAGAGCGCGAGGCGGTCGGCGGCCGACAGCGCCAGGTTGGAGGCCACCCAGAACGACAGCGACACGGGCTCGTCCGGCAGCCTGTATGTGTGAGCGGGGTGCTAGTTACCCTGTTGATGAAGTGGCACTCCATGTGCAGGCGCAGCAGCGCGTTGTCGACGACGAAGAGCGCGAGGCGGTCGGCGGCCGACAGCGCCAGGTTGGAGGCCACCCAGAACGACAGCGACACGGGCTCGTCCGGCAGCCTGTATGTGTGAGCGGGGTGCTAGTTACCCTGTTGATGAAGTGGCACTCCATGTGCAGGCGCAGCAGCGCGTTGTCGACGACGAAGAGCGCGAGGCGGTCGGCGGCCGACAGCGCCAGGTTGGAGGCCACCCAGAACGACAGCGACACGGGCTCGTCCGGCAGCCGGTCCTCCAGCGAGAGCGACGCGAAGTGCGCGCGGATGGTGCGGCGCAGGCGCGACAGCTCGAACATGTCGTACACGAAGCGCGGCCACGCCGTCGCCGCCGCGTCCAGCGCGCGCAGCCGCTGCTGCACCGGCTCGCTGCACGGGTACTTATTTATTTACTACGTGGGGATCATCACTACATTGCCGATATTCAATAAATACATAATGCCATTAATAAGTCTCCACGCTTAAGAAATGTAAATGCGCGGACAAGTCTTGCTCTAGCCAGGTCCTTTGTCGGACCGAATGTTTAGAGGACGGGTGTGAGGCTATCAGAGTTCTCAGTTTCGTTTTTGTTGTACTTTCGACAGCTTACGACACCATTAACATCAAAAGTTTACTTAGAAAAGTTGGCATCCTTACTAATTATCAGTGATTTGTGCGCATATTGAGCAAACTCCTGCACAATCGCCGCTTCCAGGTATGTTGCCAGTCCACCAAGAGCAGTTAGCGACGGCAAAAGAACGGTCTCCCTCAGGGCAGCGTGTTGGCGCCAATGCTATTTAAGATTGATACAAACGACCGGCCTACCACGAGAAACTATGGTCGAACACTGTTCGAACCCTAGATATCTAGGGTATGTCATTGGCTTAAACTTATAAGTCACACTGCTACTAAACTAAGCAGAAGGTCGGGACACGAAATAATTGCGGCTACAAATATAATCTGGCTAAATGAGGGATTTTTGATCCATCAAAGACCCGGTGCGAATGTGATGTGGTCCAGACCATTGATGTGAAATTTCAGATCTGGATACGGATATAGATACCCTGTGATTATTCCATAATATTTATCTCCTCTCGCCTGAAACACAGGATGTCCTAGTTCAGGCACATAACACTAGTGAAATTGACATAGATTTAAGCAAAAATGTATTTGCTGTTTTACATAACTTGAATAAAATTTGATTTGATTTGATAGAGATAATATTATAGGGGTTTCGGATACGATTACCGATATAATATCGTTTATTTATATAGAATATGAAATTATTTCGGATCCATTAGTTTCGGATAGTTTAGGTTACGGATATTAGATTTTTTAGAATAAGCGACAAAGCTAGTGAGTGAGAGGCTTGCACTGAGCGTGGCACAGTGGGCTAGTGGAGCAGTGGGAGCAGTGGGAGCAGTGGGAGCAGTGGGCTAGTGGTACGTACAGGTGGTGCGGCGTGCGCAGCGGGTCGAGCGAGGCCAGGCGCGCGGCGCGCAGCGTGTCGCGCGCGGACATCTCCGGCAGCACCATCACCTCCACGAAGCGCATCCTGCGCGACACACAACGCAATATACTTTTCTTTCTTATTTTATTAAAGTATTAATTAGGTATGACATTCGTATTCGTATTTAGTCTCTAATATTCATCTTTCCACCACTTAATGACGATTTATTTGCCATATGTTTTGTGTACATAGAATAGAATAACTAACTACTAGTACCTATAGCATATACTAATATAAGAATGATGTAAACGAATTAGTACCTTAGCACATTCTTGACATTTACCTATTTATTTTTTTCCCAGAAAAGTAACTTAAAAAAAATACACATATCTTCTGCCTAACTGCTGTACAGTTTGCCGGCAGCCCCGGCGACGTAGTTTAGTAGATGCGTGCACAGCTGCCCTGTACGTGGGTGGGTACTTGCCTGGCGTAGGCGTGCACGGGCACGCTGGCGCGCGGCACGCGCAGCAGGCGGAAGCGGTGGATGGCGCGCGCCTTGAACGTGACGGACACGGGCAACTGCGCCGCCGGCGCCGCCTCCTCCACGCCCGCCATCACGACCTCGCACAGCACGCCGTAGCCCGACAGCATCGTGCCCGACTCGCTGACCACATGCGGAACACTTACTTATTTAAAACATGGAAGGTTAACATCTAACCATCAAGGAAATCATCTAAGTAAATATGAATAAACAGATGAGGGAAACATTTGCAGGGATGTTATCAGAACCGAAGTCAAAGTTGGAGCTATTTACATTTGGTTTGTCGGACCAGAGCTGAAGGTGGCGGCAGAGAGATGTGCTAAGGGCGATCAAAAAGTAATCAACGTCAAAAAGCACGTGACGAGAGAAGTTCTCCACACGAAATGCATAAACCTGTTCGTAGACATTCATTTAGTGTATAGAGGACTTACAGCTAATAAAGACAAACAATATAGGAAAAACTGGCCAAGTGCGAGTCGGACTCGCGTGCAAGGGTTCCGAACGAATTTTGTTTTTCACATGTTATTTTAACACTACAGACTTCTTATAGCTTTTCCTGTAATCTTTAGGTAAAGATCTATTATCTCCATTTTTTTCAAAATTTTAGGCTCAGTGGTTTCGGAGATAAGGGGGGGGGGGGGGTTCAATGGTCATTTTTCGTCTAATTTCTTGAATAACTTCTAAACTATTAATTTTAAAATTATGAAAAATATATAATTAAAACCCTCACAGTAAGCCCTTTCATTTGATATGTCACACAATATTGTTCAAAAAACTTTTTTTTAAATTTTCTAGTTTGACCCCCATACTAAAAATGTAATGATTTACGTAACACGTCCGTGTTTGGATCACAGAAGTCCATATGTGTACCAAATTTCAACAGAATCGGTCCAGTGGATCCGGAGAAAACTGGCTGTGACAGACGGACAGACAGACAGACAGACACCCGAGTGATCCTATAAGGGTTCCATTTATTTTTGGGAACCCTAAAAATTATCTGTTATACGTCTTCGTTCGATTAAAATTTCCGATTATAAAGTGTCGGAACCGGAGGTGTATATCCATCGCAAGTTCCGGCTAACACTCGGAATTAAGCTCCATAACATCTTTAGATAGGTACTTGTTTGTCGTGCAATTTCATATACTTAACCATGATATTAAAGAACTAGTTGACCCGCTCAACTTCGTCTGCTCCGCTCCTATTGGTCTTAGCGTGATGATATATAGCTTATAGCCTTCCTCGATAAATGGCTATCTAACACTGAAAGAATTTTTGTAATCGGACCAGTAGTTCTTGAGATTAGCGCATTCAAGTAAACAAACAAACTCTTCAGCTTTATATATTAAGTACAGATTAGTATAGATGTAGATTTCAAAAGCGCGTAGGTATCATCATCATGTCAGCCGACAGACGTCTGCTCGACAGCGGCCTCCCAGCGCGAGTCACCACAACAACCGGTGCGTCTCGCATGTACCGGCTACCCGCGACCCTCACCCGTACGTATAGGATAGTGTAATACAGAAGGTGTGGCTCACTCGGGACAGAGCAGGCCGAAGAGCTTGTCGTGGTTGATGGCGTCGACGAGCAGCGCGGCGTCGGGCGCGTGCGGCAGCAGCATGGGCACGGTCTCGCCCGGGAACAGCACGCCGTGGTGCGCCGCCGCCGGCACGCGCCCGCGCCAGCCCGCCTCCAGCACGCAGCGCCCGCTCACGTTCACCAGCCCCGGGCCCAGGTACTGCGCACACACACACAATCTCTAACATAAACCTATCCCTCGAGAACTATTTTGTTCGCGCCGCTTTGCAGTTTGGACTATCCTAACTTTGGTTGGACTTGGAATGTTAAATTGAAAAAATAAACTTTGTTTTAAGTAATTTCCCTTATAGGACTGGTTAGAATTTTGGGGATATCAGCGCTTAAAATTGAAAAATTAAAAAAGGTTTTATACAAAAAATGTAGCCGACTTCCAAACAAAAACTACTACAAAGTACAAAACAAATTTAATTTTGGAGGTTGATGTTTCTGATGCAAATTACGCACAATGCGTACAACAGCAGTATTAAGGCCGTAAACATCATTGATATTATGTGTACTTTGAAAAGGATTGCAACTCATTTTCGAAAATGACACAAATTTATGTTTATAAATTAATGTGGCAATATTACAGAAAAAAAAAAACGAAAATAGAATAACAGCGGGAATTAAATTTAAAATAACCAGATTGATGTTTATTTATTTAAACTTTATGTACAATTGCGGTACAAGGCATACTCTACCAGTCCTTTGGGTTAATTAAAAAGACTACACTGTGGTAGGTGTATAACTATTAATAAAATTTAAAGTAGAATTTTGTTACGGAAAGAATATACAAATCTAATATTTAAAATCTAAAGTTCGGTAACAAACACCGTGTCACGGTGTTTGTTACTGAACTCCTCTGAAACGGCTTGACCGATTTTCATGAAATTTTGAGTGTATATTTGGTAGGTATGAGAATATGTGGTAGGCTATTTTTTTATAAATTTATACGGCAAATAAATGTTTGCTGAGTCAGCTAGTCCTTACTAATATTATAAAGTTCCCCTAGGGACCACGCGGGTGAAGCCGCTGGCAGAAGCTAGTAATTTATATAATAGTAATAAAATACATATATACGCTAAAATAATAAACTAATAAATATGACGTTTTATAATAATCTTTCTGATTAAGAGAACTCAATAATTATGACTAGACCAAACTAAGAATGACAGGCTTTTAAGCTTTTTTTCAAAGTGGCATGAAAAACTATTATAGGTAAAGAAAGACCCAATATTTGATGATGTGAGTACTGAGTAAACAATTCAAGTTGCCACCTAAATATACAACGTAGAATGCAATAAAGATAACCCCTCTGGTATGACTTTAAATAATATGACATGAGAATTAAAGAAAATAAATGAATAGTAAAGTAATATTCATTGTACTATACAACTAATATACATAACATAATTAATCATTTGCAACTGCATAGGAATTCTTAAAAGCCTCCTGCAGGACAGGCCTAGCCTTGTGCAGGAAGTCTTTGAAAATTCTTTTTGCTTAATTTTTAAAGAAACAAAACACACGATTTTGTAATTTTTATTTTGTTTTAAATCCATTCTTATTCTTACAACACATTAAGTCCCGGCCTGCTAGAATAAAATTCTTAAGAAATACATAAAGCTGCATTTTGACTCCCAATCAACGTAACAGACATTCACAGACTGGAGGGAAGTAAAGATTACAGGATTATTAGTGACAATCAGTTGCTGGTTTATAAATTATATATAACCCCTAGCTAAAAGTTATTAATTCTTGTTAAGCATGGAAAGAGATATCAAGAAAACCGGCCATCAAGTCTGGTTCAAGAAATATTTACTAACTTGCCACCATGATGAGAAGTTTAATAAAAATTGATGTGATACAATGTTTCTTTTTAGATTAATGAAAGATAGATTAACATATATACACCAGTAATTTCATTATTAAAAAGTTTAAATTTGTAAACCAGTGTAATTAGTAGTGACTCGTTATTTTCAGAATAATACTTACCGAGTGTGAAGCAGCTATGGAGATATCGTAGGGACGCTCCTCGTCGGAGTCCCCTCCCGTGCTGTCGCTGCCGTTGTCTTCTTCCTCGTCGCCATCATCATCATATCCTCCGCCACCAGGGCCACCCGGCCCGCCCCCACCGCCGCCGCCGCCGCCGCCGCCGTCTCCACCACCGGGGCCTCCTGCGCCGCCGCTGCCGCGCTCATCATCACGGTTTTGATTTTGACCACCATCACTCTCTGCATTTTCATGTAGGTAAATAAAAATATCTAGAGTGAACCCAGTGATTTTAATCGACAAGTAGCTTCGGTAACTCGAAAAAGGCTATGATAATAACAATATGTTAAACATTGTTAAATGCAAAACAAAGTAATAAAGGCATACGCACTATCTTTACTTTCGACTGCCAAGATAATCTACTTTTACTCACCGTTGCCGTCCATCAGCCTCAAAACTAATACTTTTAAAGACGAAATCTTGTCACTTTAGCCGTACCTGTGAAAAATAAGCGCTGAGCAAAACAGATTATTGTTTTGTTATTAAAAATAAATAAAAGTAGACGAGATAAGTATCCCGTCACTTTTTTTGTTTAGTTGTGTTTACGAAATAAGTTTAAAATCTTTTAAAACAACTTTGTGACATCAATGTTGAATTGTTGTTTAAAACAAATAAGTACAGAGTGAACTAGAATATATTTCCAAAATCATCAATTACTGATCGGTTTCATTTTAGCATAGGTTACAGAATGGTCATAGAATTACAAAACGAACTCCAAGAATACACCTCAAAGTCATGACCGGTTTTGGGTACGAGTCTTTTAAGCTCGTCTGGTATGAGGACTGAGTGCATGACACTGATACTGATATCCGAACGTAAATGTCAACTTGGAGGCACACTTGTAGGTCTCCACTCTCTAGAGATGGGTCGTCGACGTATTTATCGTGAACTAAACTAGACCGTCAATTTCCGTTCATCGACGAGTCGATCAACTATGTAGTTAAATTTGTCGACTAGTTCACGACGTAAACTTTGTTAAGTTTGCGACGACGCGGCGACGAGACTCGCGACGTCTACACTCGTGGGCTCGACAATACAACATAGTTTATAGGTAGACTAGAGTAGCGTAGCGTCTCGATATTTTTATTAAATTGGTTTAGTACCTCAGAAACTTATTTTGTAGGTAAATAAGTTAAAAATTAGTTTTACAGTTAATATTGGAACCTCCCTTCATACTTTACTGGGCTTAGATACGAATTTAAACAAGTACAAACCGGTTTACTTCACCCCATACAAATATCAACTCTGCAAGTAGAGTTAGAGGCAAATAAAATTGCTCGTTGTTCGTCCGTTGTTGTTATTTTTTCGGACGATTGAACTTGTACTACTTGACTGAGTTCTCTCATCAGTCATCGCGTTAAAAGTCGACATGAATTTAGTGGAGTCTCAGTTTAGCCATCTACGAATTCAATTAGTCCGTTGATTATCGGTGAACCGTCGAATCGTTAATTGTACGTCGATAGTCGAATTAACTTGTTCGTTCATTCAACGCCCATCTCTACCAGTCTACCACACTCCAATATTTTATTTTTTATCTGTTGTCTTTCACGACTTCGCGGACGCACGTCTCGTGAGTTGACTGATATGATAAAAATATCGAATTGTATATGAGAAATGTGAATAAACAGTGCTTGTTGCAATCAACAGTTGCATCAAAATGTATCGTAAAATATTGTGGTGTTATGTATTTGTGTTGACGTTGTTAGATATATCTCTGAACACGAAGCTGTCAGCCCAGGGAAAGAGCCATGGTAAAATCGATTTTAAAATACTAAATATATGTATTTGTTTTTCTCTACAATCATCATAGTTCAATGATTGCTGTAGAGAGACTGTAGTGTACTTAAAAGTAGTGTGGTAGGTCAAATAAAAAGTTATGTGGAATGGTATAGCGACAATAAGTTGGCAGGTTCGTCGTGAAGCGGCAGTGTGCGGCGATGTTATTTTAGATCGGGGCCGAGGCGCGCTTGTTTGTCGTTTTTCTTCAACTATGTGCATGGTATTTTAGTAAGTATAGAGACGCTAGGAGCCGGCGAGCACGCGGGGTGACGCGGGGGGTAGCGTGCCCCGCGCGCCTTGCAGCAGATGTGCACAGCTGCACGCAGTCTCACCCCCCCATGAAATACCCACATGCAAAAAATAATGTAGGCGCCTTCTTTGCTAGGGCAGCCGATATATAGTTATAATTTTGATTAAAATGTAGGTTTATATCTGGTTTTAGTTTGTAATACTTGAAAATAAATAATATTTAAATGTCAAGGCCTCTTTTTTGTTATTTTAATAGTTAATTTTATCTTTGCAGGTGTCACAGTACATGATTCCCTTATAGAGGGAATTACATTTCAGGTAAGCAGGAGTAATGAGTAACAATATTTAAGTTCCAAATTATTACAATATAAATTTTCATAATGAAACTCAGCACTGTTGATCAAGTCATACTTACCTTTCACTTTTATTCTTAACCATAAAAAATACCAAAGAATTATCTTTGAACACAATAATTTGTGTGTGTTCATGCTCATCTAGTATTTGTAGTGTAATAATTTAAATGTCCTGATAACAACATGAAACGCATTAGTAATCATAGCTTATCCTGTTATCTCACGAACAGACAAGCCCCCTCAATACATAAATCCTTGATACACAACATTGATAAGATTTACTTATTTAGTTTTTATTTACTTTGCTTCCCTGCAACACTTGAGACAGAACCAAAAAAAAACTTGCCATATTGTAATGTTGTAATACAGCAGTAGTATAAGTACATAATAATGTTATGTGTCACATTGCTATCAGTTATTAGTGTTGTTTCCCTGTGGCGACTATTCCCGACCACTTCCTCTCTGCCATCTAGTCCTAGCCGGCGGTCACTCACCTCGACCTACACTACTCGTATCTATTGTACCTACTGGGTGTTTGTAAAGTCAACAGAGAATGATTGTTCCAAATTTTAACTAAAGGTGTTTAGGAACTGTGTTCATGCACAATAAATATATCTTTAACTTAATTATGGAGATAAGCTGAGAAATTTACAAAACTAAAATGGTTAAAGCTAAACAAAGAGTGCTTGCCTGTACTAGTGACTAATCATTATTAAATTGACCAAAGCAGTGACTGCTATGACAATGGTATGGAAGTGAGCCACCACTGCGGTACCATCTCAGTAAATTACATGTTTTCCTTACCCCAACCCAGCAGGACAATAAGCAGACAACACAATAAACTGTTAATTGAATTCCTCATTGGGGAAAAACACCATGCTTTAATAGAACAGGATAATGAAATCAATAGAAGACAGACATCCATGTATTGCATTTGGTTTTGCTTGTCATCTGCATTCTGCTGCAAACTGCAGAATTTTAAATCTACACTAATATTATAAAGAGGAAAGATTTGTTTGTTTGTTGGAAATTAATAGGCTCCGAAACTACTGGACCGATTTGAAAAATTCTTTCAGCTATGGATAGCTACGTTATCAGGGAGTAACATAGGCATATTTTATCCCTGTACTCCCACGGGAACGGGAACTACGCGGGTGAAACCGCGTGACGTCCACTAGTAGTCTATAAAAAAGTTATATATCATGGTCTTCGTTATAAACCAGCCCGATTTACATACATACATACATACTGTGTGTGTAAATCGGGCTGGTTTCCGCAACTCCACGACTAAGCGCGTATTTTGCGTGCAGGTGGGACAAATGTGTCATTCAATCCACCCTAGCTCCCCAAGGAAGGCCAGCAACGCCTTGGTGTTACCAACTATCTCACAGAGGGTACCTGGGTTTACGAAGTACTTAGCCCTGTAATCCGCGACTACAGGGCAGCTTAGAAGCAGGTGTGCTGCTGTCTCATTCTCCTCCATGCAGGCTCTGCATAGCGGGCTGTCAGTGACTCCTATAGCATAGAGTTGTTTATTAAAAGACCCATGGCCAGTTGTTACGGCTGTGACTGTACGCAACTGTTGTTTAGTCAGTCTTAGGGCTTGTTTTGTAAATCGGCCATCTATTGAGGGAAGTGCCTCTTTGGCCTGCCTACACTCACCATGGTCAATCCATAGCTTGTGATGTTTATCTCCAGTGTGTTTCCTTACTAGATTGCGTAGGTACCCGAAAGGCAGAGGTACGATGGGTTTGGGTCCCATCGCTGCCATACTCGAACCCCTTCTGGCGAGTTCATCCGCTGCATCGTTGCCTCGGGATTCGCTGTGTCCCTTGATCCATTGAATGGTTACTTTATTGTGTCTACCAACCTGATTAAGACGTTGGTGACACTCGAGAATCAGCCCAGAGTTGACCGTGTGGCTGTTCAGAGTTTGCAGGACCGCCATGCTGTCCGAGAGTATGCGTATTGAGTGGTCCTTAACTTACCTGGTTAGGATGGCTGATGCCGCCAGAGAAATGCCCATGCATTCAGCTTGGAACACTGTGTTGTGGACCCCCAATGGTGTGGCTATGTGGATGTTGAGATCCTCTGAGAAAATTCACGCACCAGTATCTGTACCTGTTTTTGATCCATCGGTCAAGATCCGCAGCTCTGCGGGGCACAGCCCCTCGCAACGATGATCCTCATGCAATTGAATTTTGTATTTTTTACCAAAGATAAATTGCATGGGTACCCGGTCATTGATTGCTTTTGTTATGGGGAGTTCATTATTGAGCTCCTCGAGCAGAGCGGTGTGCCGTGTTTCTCTCTTACTCCAGAGATCCAGTGTTTTAAGGCGTACTGCTGCCATCCTCGCTTCCTGTTGTATAAACAAGGGTAGCGGAGGGAGTCCCAGCATGGCTTCCAGCGCCGCAGTTGGAGTAGTCCTCATGCAGCCCGTCGTCGCCATGCAGGCCAGCCTTTGCATGTGTTGTAACTTGTTTACGGCTGTAGCTAGCTTTGTGCGTGGCCACCACACCATGGCCCCGTAGGTTAACATGGGCCGAATTACTGCGCTGTGCAGTACAGCCATAGTATAATTTTGGGAGATAGGCCCCACTTCTTCCCTATCATTTTCCTGCACTGCCAGAAGGTAACGCAGGCCCTGTTTAGTTTGTAGTCTAAGTGATTACTCCAGTTTAACTTACTGTCTAGGATGACGCCTAGATACTTTACCTCGATAGACAGCTGGAGCTCTTAGGTAGCCGGTAGTGGCCTAGTGCTTGTTTTTGAGTGAACATGACTAATTCAGTTTTCGTGGGGTTTACTGACATATCATATTCTTCGCACCATCTCTCCACGATGCGTAGTGCTTGTTGAGTGAGGTTGCTGATCGTTTCAGTCACCTTCCCTGGCACGAGGATTGCGAGGTCGTCTGCATACCATATTGTGTAGTAACGATGTGCGTTGAGTTTGGTGATAAGGTCATTAATCACCAGATTCCGCAGAAGAGGGGAGAGCACACCTCCCTGCGGGCAGCCTCTGGCTATCAGGGCCAACTGCTGCTCTTCCTCAAGGCGAACCACCCGTTTGCTTAACATATTAGTAATCCAGTCAGTTAGTACCTGTTTTACACCGTGTTTGGAGAGGGCGGCACTAATGCTGGAAAAGTTTGTCTTGTCGATGGCTCCTTCGATGTCTATGAAAGTGCCCAGGCGGGACCCTTTCTGATGAATCGCTTCTTCAATCTGGCTCACCACCAGGGCCCCAAGTCTGCTATTGTGTTTGACCATGAGTGGTTGACCACTGGATATAAAAGCGTCATTATGACTTTCCAGTGGTCAACCACTGACACTCCATTGAAAGAAATGGCATAGAATCTTGTCAAAATCAACCATTATGAAATCAATGATAGACCATTCTGACACTTGTAATAAGTAATAGCAGACTTGGGGCCCTGATGAAGAGCGGACTCTGTCGACTTACCCGAGCTATATGCGTGTTGGTTACCATGCAGTGGTATTGTTTTTAAAACGCCATCTCGTAGCTCCCTTTCACACAGTCTTTCCATTGTCTTCAGTAAGAACGATAGAGGCAAAAGCTCAAGTGGCTGCAAAGAAGTTGGGGATCTTAGCAAAGGTGAGACGGTACTTTACGCCGGAACAGCTGCTCGAACTCTATCAAGCGCAAGTTCGATCATGTATGGAGTACTGCTCTCATCTTTGGGACGGATCTGCCAGATACCAGCTTGATGCCCTTGAGTCAATTGAGAAACGAGCCAAGAGGATCATCGGCGATGATAGGCTCGTCGCGACGAAGCTCCAAAGTCTTGAGCATCGACGACGAGTTGCTAGCCTGTCGGTTTTCTACCGGTTGCATTTTGGGGAATGTGCGACGGAATTGCATAATTTGATTCCGCCCAGCCCGTTCCATCATCGGACCACAAGACGAACGGCGATGCGCCACCGGTACATGGTGGACATCCCACCCACGCGCACAAAACGTTTTGGGAACACATTCATAGTGCGTGCAGCTAAGGAGTGGAATTCCCTGCCGGAGTCTGTGTTTCCTGATAGCTATAACCTGGGAGTATTTAAGTCAAGAGTGAATAGGTTACTTCTAGGCAAGCGTGCTCCATCTTCGACCACATCATCGCTTACCATCAGGTGAGATAGTGGTCAAACGCGAGCCTATAAATAGTAAAAAAAAAAAAAAAAAACGAGCATGGTCTTCGTTATATAGACCACAAGCTAGGCTCAAATTTTGTCATAAATTTCCTCCCGGACGATAACTTGTAAAATGGTTATGTGAGCATTATTATGGACCTTTGTGAAGCTGCGATTCAGTGGGTGGGTTAAGCAGCGGCAGCCTCCCAAACACGCTGAAAAATTATTTTTTCACTCATTTCCTCCCGAATGAAAATTGTGTCAGATTATAACTAACCCAATAAGAATAAGAACCTTTATTTGTAAAAGTAGGTAGTTACATGGTGTGTGAGATGTCACAATATTAGATTGATTCTCTATGTTTTGCCATGAAGCGTACAAATATCAAATCTAAATTGATTAAACTATAAACGATTTATCTGCAAGTGTTCCATATGTAATTATAAGAAGAGCTGAGAAATAATAATAAGATGATAAATTGACAATTAATTAAATAAATATTTAGATTACAAGTCAAATAATCAATTACAACAAAGAATAATATAATTACATATGTCAAGTAGTAATGAATAAGTTAGCTATAATCTGACACAATTTTCATTTGGGAGGAGATGACTGAAAAAATAATTTTTTCAGCATGTTTAGGAGGCTGCCGCTGCTTAACCCACCCACTAAATCGCAGCTGACGTTCACAGAACTCCATGATAAAGCTCTCTTAACCATTTTACAAGTTATCGTCCGGGAGGAACTTGGTCATGGAAATCTATTGCATTGCTGGCTCGCAGACCAATAAATCAGTCTTCCTTTTATTTTAGCTGCTATGTTATTTAGAAGAAATCTAATATATACAAAAATTAATGTCACGGTGTTTGTTATTGAACTCCTCCGAAACAGCTTGACCGATTTTTAGTAAGTTCTGAGAATAGGTTGTTGGCTTTTTTTTATATGGCAAAACAAGTTTTGCCAGGTCAGCTAGTAAATGTATATGATTGAGCCTCTCCACGGGTACAGTAAAATTACAGATTTTTTAGTTTTTCACAATTAGCGGTATCAATTCCCGGTTCAGACAGGCAATTATTTAAAATTCTTTGAATGCAGTTTGTATTGTTTTTAAAATAAAAATAAAGTCTTCATTCAGTATTTTTAGGGTTCCGAACATCCGTAAGAATCTGAACCCTTATAGGATCACTCTGGTGTCTGTCTGACCGTTTGTCACAGCCAGTTTTCTCCGGATCGATCCTGTTGAAATGTGGTACTTCTGTGACCCAAACACGGACGCGTTACGTAAATAAATAAATTTTGAGAATAGGGACCACTTTTGGGGATCAACGGAAAATTTCAAAAACATGTATTAATAACTATATCGTGTGACATATAATGAAAAGGCTTACTGTGAGGGTTTTAATTATATTTTTTCATAGTTATAAAATAAACAGTTTTAAAGTTATTCAAAAAATTAGACCAAGAATGACCATTCCCTTATCCCGTTATCAACGAAACTACTGAGCCTAAAATTTTGAAAAAAAATCAGATAATAGTTCCTTACCGGAAAACCTATCAAAAGTCTATAGTGTTAAAATACATGTTACAAAAATGAAATTGGTTCGGAACCCTTCTCACGCGAGTCCGACTCGCACTTGGCCAGTTTTTTTATATCTACAGTATTTAAGGTACTTCTAGTTTCCGTTCATGTGGCAGTCTTGGGGCACCTTGTATAGAAAGAACCCATTGAATTGAGAGTAGTATTCCTGCTCAGGGTTCTAGGCTAGTCTAGTTACGGGGCACTGTATGGCATCTGTATGGGTGGGGCTTCAGTCAGCTACGGAGTACGCAGCTGTGATTGGCTGCTTGCACATTGATCTAAGTGTGTCCCACTCAACTTCATTATTTCCTATTGTTTTGAGGAAAATGTTGTGTCAAAAACTTTAAATTGATGATGTTATTTTTAATGTGGGATGGGAAACAAATTTTAAAGCCTATTTCGACAATTTGTCTGCTATAATGTTTTATACTAATACTTTATGTTTTTGGGATGCTTGCTAAAATTGTGTCAGCAACATGTTTTTTGTTACTTACATTATTTTTAAATTAAAAGTGTATTATGAGACATGTTGTCAGCAACGCTGAATTGTGGTGCAGTATGTTGTGGAAATATTTGTTGAACTTTTGTACTTGTTTGTCATCTCAGTGTCTCCGTCAACTGCCTTAGTTTAAGCCTACATCTCTTCGCCTGCGACTCAGACTTCTGTGTGTTGTTGGTATGTACAGGAATGGGGCAAGGAGTCGGGGGGCGCGGGGGGGCTTCGCGGCGGGCGCGCTGTGGCGGCCGGCGCGCTGGCACTGTCGCCGCCGGCGCTGGAGTTCGGGCGTTCGGCGTTGGCGGCGGCACATGCGCTCACCGTCACGCTCACCAACACCGCCAACACCACCATGCACCTGGCCTCCGTGGCCGGCACCACGCCCGACTTTCACGCCTCCTTCTTCGAGTCTAAGGTACGACATGCTAGCGTCTCTTCTACATTTATATCTACGTCGACTGGTTGGCACAGGAATAGGGACTCCACTTTCCACTTCCACCCGGCTCCCACTCGATTCGTTGTGCGTCGGGGTCCTCACTAACATAGCCAGGCCAACTCCGCCCAGAATCACGAAAGCTTCCTGGGTGCTTATATCCCTAAGCCAATATTGTTTAGTCTTAGGGTAATCGAACCCGCTACATTGCAGTCATTCATGCACGAGTTAGCCACTGAATCGCGTAGACTGTCAACATTGAGGAATGTGTTGGTGGCACAATTTTTTTTTTTTATAAAAACCCTTGCCCCGCTAGGAATTTCTCGTGTATAGTGCGTTTATAAACATACAAAGTTACATACACAAACAGCCGGACCCGGAACAACTATCTGTACGCCATACAAATATTTATCCCATGTGGGAATCGAACCCACGACACGCGGCGCAGCAGCCGATCGCTCAACCACAGCTGCGCCAACCGTGCCGTCTGACAATGACTTGCTGTTCAATGTTCTACAATTATTTTTAGGATGAGGACTACTGTTGTAATTTGTGTTGTTATTACAAACATCTGAATTTATTTTATAAATAAAAGGGTTAAAGTTAGCTGCACTCGGGTTAGGTCAAGTAGCAACAGCGACCGCCGCGCGGCGCCCGCGGTGGCTCATGTTAGCAAGTTACAGTCGAGTGCAGTCAGGCTGGTCATACTTGACTGCGCACGTAGTCAACTCATATCGACTCATAAGTTCGCCACTTACTGCTGATCTCATGAATACTAGACCAGATCAGCATTTCTTCATTTCACGGTTTAAAACATAGCCACGAGGTAGGTAGGTACAGGTAATAAAACAGCAAGTCACTTAGATAAATAATTAATTATTCATATTATCATGGCATAAGGAAAGCCACAGGTGAGTAACACGTAGATATTACGTATAACCTTGTTTTCGCATATATCTGATTATTTTTCGCTACTAAATGATTTCGGACAATGGAAGATCGCACAGGTAATCATGATAGCAAAACCAGGAAAGCCACCTAATGAAGTAGAATCCTACAGACCAATAAGCCTGCTGCCTATCATATCAAAACTCTTCGAGAAACTCTTTCTCCAGAGGCTTAAACCTTTTCTGACTAGTATTATACCGAACGATCAATTTGGCTTTCGCGAACATCATTCAACGATTAAACAAGTACACTGGGCAGTGAACACTATATCAAGAGCCCTAGAAAACAAGCAATGTTGTACAGCTGCTCTCCTAGACATCGGTCAAGCGTTTGATAAAGTCTGGCATGAAGGACTACTATTCATAATCAAGACAGATTTCCCACATACCATCTACGCAATCATAAAGTCATACTTAACAAATAGATGATTTAAAGTCAAATTTAAAGACACAACCTTAAACATGTGTAAAATGTCAAGTATACCACAAGGATCAGTGCTGGGTCCCGTGTTACACCTTATCTTTCCAACATCCGCTACCACTGTCACGGGTACTTTCGCAGACGACACCATTATACTGTCGTCCAACGAAGAACGATGTCTGGCATCAATAAACCTACAAAATAGCCTGGATCTAATGAACGACTGGTTCGAAAAATGGCGCATAAAAGTGAATCCCACAAAGTCCACCCAAGTGACATTCACACTGAGACAACCAAAATGTCCACCCGTCACCCTTAACGGACAAGCCATTCCACAGTCTGACGACGCCAGATACTTGGGTATCCACCTCGATAGAGGAAGACTTGGCAGAAACAAATGGTCCAAGCGAAAGCAGCTAGATAGCAAAGTCAGAAACATGAGTTGGCTACTAGGCACTAAATCTAAACTTTCTGTCCTAAACAAGCTTGTCATATTATATAATGTGATCGTCAAGCCCTTGTGGACCTACGGCATTCAACTGTGGGGCGCCGCTGCTGAATCCAATATCATAGAGCGTTTCAAACCAAGATGCTCAGAATGATATTCAAAATCCCATGGCACGTCAGGAACAAATTCATGTATCAGGATCTCCAACTACCCACTGTAAGAGAGTAATACTTGAGTAGATACACATGCAGACTAGCAGACCATCTCAACAAAATGGCGAAAGACCTTATAACGAGTGAAGATATCCAGTTTAACAGAAAGAGGCACAGTGTGACTAGTCTACGTACTCGATTTGACTAACAATTGACAAAGACAGGAATGGAGTCAGAGGACTCCTCTTAAGTGCTACACTAAATTCAGCGAATGCAGACACCAGTGTTGCTCATTGCAGACTATACTGCAAATAGCAGCATGTCAGTGAACAAAAGAGAAAAAAAAACAAAACTCTTAAGTGATACCCGGCACCCGTCAGACAAACATGATAATAAAATACTCGAAATCAATAATAACTTGTAGTATTAACATAATATTTATGTAACAGGTATTTGAAAAAAGCTAGCTAGTAAGTGACCGTGACTCGTGACATATCTTAGCTGGTCGGCGAGTGCTGGCGCACTGGCGCGCTCCGCGGTGGAGCGTGACGTCACTCGCCAGCGCACTGCCGCCGCTGCAGCAGCCGATAGCGCGCCCTCTGCCCGCCCCGCGCCGCTCTCGATAACACCGCACGCTGAGCAGCGAGCTCCTTGTTCTCGACAACGGACCCATTGTCTCGCCGGCACGCCTACTAAGTGGCGTGACGTCGCTAATCGACTAGTCACACCAGTTTTTCTGCGTCGTTTATTATTATCTTTGTCTAAATATATCAAATCATTGTTACAAGTCGATTACGTTTGAAAACGAGAGTGAACGGCGGCTTATACATAATGTTATGTCGCACGTTAGCTCAGCTTTACTGGGACAGCACATTTTGCATATAGAAAGGGATTTTATTCGCACTTTCAATGTATAGGCCATCAAAGTGTGTATGAACACATTTATACGTTGTTGGCCAAAGCAGCGATCAAGGCTAAGTTTTACGAGTCATATCAAATGTCCTGCAGAGCTTTCTGCATGTCGCGCAATTGTATCACTGCATGACACATGCCTTTGGTCGGACATGTTCTAATGGATTAAACAAAAGCGGGCTCGGCTCTCTGTCAGCTGCAGCAGCAGTAGCAGTAGTAGTAGCGAGTGACGTCACGCAGGCACTATCAACTCGCTCCCTGTGTATTGTATGCTCACGGGCTGCCACCCGCAGCCGAGGCCCCGCGACCCCGCGGCCCCGGCTGGGAGGCGCCGGCGGTCACCCATGTCATGTTGTTTATCCTACCACTGTCCACTTAGCCAGTAGCAGTAGGACATTTACATAAATATGGTGCAATATTAGCCGCTCCATTATATCATTATGAAACATGCAACACACAGCTGAAACATACGTATTGCGATGTCCTAACACTTTCAGAAGCTCATTTCTGTCCGTTGACAGGTCTCACGTCTCAGTGACGCCTGAAAATAAGAATATTGAAAAGATTCGCCGTAATTTTAGAACGTGGCAGCTTCTGACCTACGCAAGTCTTATTATGTTCAGCTGAGCTGATACGTTTTGCGGAATTGCTGTCAAGCTTTCGTTCATGAAGTCCTAATAAGTCCCAAACAATAACGGAAAGCTAAATGAAGTAGTTTTGGAAAACTAGCAGTGATGAAAATACATAACGGTAACCGAAGTAATATTGAAATCAAACAAATTGTGACACGCGTGTGTACACATAGGATACTTGTAATATAAATATCGAGCGAAGCCTCGCGTTGTCCTGAAATAGAACGTCATTGTGGTTTCTTATCTGACACACATACGTACGCGATGTACGCAGTGTTACCAAGTAAGGTGTAAGGTCAGCGGTTTGTTGTGGCCGTTAAGTTTACTTATTTGGGCCGTTTTATTTGTAGTGGAAATTAAAGCTATGAATGCGCTCTCCTCCCTGTAGTCATCTACCTAGCTAGTGTCTCCGCTGAGCCGGTATGCCGTAAGATTGGTCAGCTGCGTTCTACAGTTTAAGCGAACTCGAGTAGAAGAGCAACAACTTGATACAGAATGCGACTGATGCGGTCGTCACCTAATTACAGACGTATACCGGTATTCTAAACGACGACTAGTTATAGACACTTTCTACGTATCGTACGGATTAGTATTGTTACTGCAATACTAAGAGATTCTTGATGGCAAAACTCAATAACTCTTTGCCGGACCCGGAACTCGAACTCGGGAACTCATCATGTTCGGCAGTCGCGGTTGTGACCAGTAGTCCAACGAAGCAGTAAACTCCTCCGATACCCATTTCACTGTAGTAATCGGTGAACGTTAGCTGGTCGAGCCTCGGCTGAGCTGTAAGCTCCACACTACATATATTCATGTACAAACACTAGAGGAGTCAGTGTCGTACCTCTGCCTCTCCCACTCTGTTGTTATGGAGACGTTCTCCAACAACACTGACGTGGCTCGTTACCATCATGCAAATTAAAAGTGGTCGCCAACTCGCCACCTCGCCCTTCGCCTCGCGCCACTGAGCATTAAGTAATTGTATTTACTCAGTAAGGCCTTACTATTGATCTAATGATACTATCTTATGAGAAATGCTTTCAAAGTATGTATCAGACTCAAATATACGAGCCTGCCTACTCCACGAGCATGTCTATTACCAGCATTTAGGAAAAAAATATGCTCCTAGCAACTAGGATGAGGTTTATCATTGTATCCCAAATGTGAATACATAGCACTAAAACATGTTTGCATGACTCCTCGGTTTATCGCGTCAATCGCACAATAAAATTAGCTATCCAAACATTCAGTGGCGCTTGTTTACCTTACCCACGCAGCGCCGCCGCCGCGTGCGGTGAGGAGGCCAACTTAACACGTTTCGATATTTAAACCAACAAAGAATTAACGAATGTCATGAAATAACTCAATTTTTCGTTTGAGTAAAAAACTCGAGGCAAGCCGTCGAGTTCTCGGCTCGACGACCGGCGTCTGTCCTCAGCCTCCGAGCGATCCGCGGTCCAGCGTGATGTCTGTATGTCAATATCTGTCGGCTGGGAAACAAACATAGCGACGAAATCCTTCATTACTAAAGTTTTCTTTAAAACACACTAGCCCAAAAGACCCTGCTCGTGTAAAAGTATCTACTGCTACTGTGTGCTGGCTGCAGGTCACCTAAGGGGCGTGCAAGTGGTGGACACCGTGACACTGGGTGTCAGTGTGTGAGCGAGGCCAGAGCTCACGAGCGGCCTTGTCCGCTGTCAATGACGCAACTCTTACGCGTCTGTGTATCTTCCACTGGTTAGCACTCGCCCGTCGCCCGTCGGCGTCGCCCCCGCACCACGTTCAGGGTTGACGCGCTAATTGTTACTGCATGTAACATGACCACGGCACCGCGCCACCGACACAGGCCACTGTTTGTACTGGACACTAGGGTATACGTTGCTCCTCCTGGCACTTGTTGCGTCTTCTTTGGACGGGAGAGTAAACTATTTTTGACATAAAATTAAATAACCTTTGATAATAATCGGAGCAAACAGTATGACAATATCATTATAGATTAATGCTGCTGTACTAATAGCTTCACAATCAACTGTTTGACAATTATTTACATAATATTATGTACGGTGTCGGAGAGACCGGGCGCTATTTGACGATCGCAGCATCACTAATGATAAGGAAAGTAAAGTTGTAAAGTTTGGCGTGTGGCGGGGGCAGGAGGGGGGGGAGGGGGTGAATTAAAGACGTCATGGAATTGTATGCAGACGGATTTCACCAGCAATACTCGTCTGTCATCAATATCATGTAGATACTTGTTTAAAGTTCACTCTGGATGTGTGGCAGCGAGCGAGGAACATGTCGCGCTGGAATGTACACAAATAACAGATATTAATAAAAGGAGTTCTATTAATAAGTGGGTCGTGACGCGGAAGTACAAACGCGTCGGGTGTTGTGGAAGTGGGTCACGTGGTCACGTGCGAGTGTCTGCCCGTCCGCGGGGGTTTCCTCCACGCACAGCTGACGTGGCCCACCCCTGCTCTCGAAACATTAACAAATTGAACTTATCGACTTTCATCGCGCCCCAACTACTAGCTGACTCGCACTGCATAATAATGTTATAAATACGTTTGACATAACATCTTATCATGATCACCTCGGCGCCTCCAGCGACTATCAGTAGCGTACAATAAAAACAAACCTCGGCTTGTTTACTGCGCCGAGCGCCGCGCCGGCTTGTGAACAGGCTAACTTTGAACTAATGCCGAGCAGCAGTCGGTCACGTCCTCCTACTGTGAGCTTCACGGCAGCCTCATTATTTACAATGCTGTGCGGTTGTCGTGCATGACGTAACTCAGGCCACTGGTTCCAATGTGTCTGGTAGCTGGCGCAGCGCGGCGGACCTCGCGTGAGTTGAGACCGGCGCGGCGGCGGCGGTGCCAGCGCTGCACTTTCTCCGCTCCCAAGATGCATGGCACGCTCGATATTTTTAGCGCGTTGTATCCAAGCAGTAACAAAGTATCGCGGCGTTTGTTGCTCTTATTTAACGTTACCGACGTGGCTACTCACCGCTAAACAGTCCATGTAGCGGTGCAGCGTCACACGCCTTTCCTTCAACACCGATCGTAATAACATTTCAGTTGACGTCGTGTTTACTGTATCTACATAGCAAACAAATAAAAAACACCTTTCGAGTTGTTAACTGACTTACGTACACAACAAATGACATTGTTTTCGTTGTCAATGTGTCCTCAGTGCTCCTGAGGTTACGCAGGACTCGTGTATGTACGTGTACATAGACCCTCGCCACAACATGCTACATTAATGTAAGACCTCTTCGCCAAAGTTATGTGCTTTCGGCAGCGTAAAAAATATGTGGCATAGTAAACCATATAATTGTCTAAAATTAGGTACGTAAATACTCTCTCTGTATAGGATGACTTTAAAATGGACGTTAAGATGTCAATGTCTTACGTTGTTTTTTACTCATTAATATTCACATAGTATAATTTGCAATTATAATTTGCACAAATAAAAATAGCGAAGCGTTTACTAACACTTAATTAATTTCATCAGAAATGAAAATAATTGCATAAACATTTCTATAATTGACATGCATTATAATTATGGACATCATTCAGAGATCAAACGGAAACGGACATGGAAATCGAAAGAGGACTTGCTTGTGCATGGAAAAGATATTGGTCACTCAAGGAGATACTTAAAAGCAATTACTTTTCCATAGCAGCTAAGAGAAAAGTCCTCAACTCGTGCGTCTTAGCTTACCTTGCCTGACGTATGGGAGCCAAACGTGGGCCCTAAATCAAAAACATCTTTTAAAACTGAGATCATGTCAGCGGGGAATATAGAGAAGCATGATTAGTGTCACTAAAAGAGATCGATTAAGAGCAGTTGAAGCACGATCCAGAACCAAGGTAGAAGATATAATAAAGAGAGTAAGACAGTTAAAATGGAGATGGACAGGACACATGACGAGAGATAGCAAGTTAAAATGGTTAAAGTGGATCGATGGCAAAAGGAAAAGGGGAAGACAGGCAAAGAGATGGATAGACGACATAAAAAAAATTGGAGGAAAAGCTAGAGACACTGGCTACCTGGTCTGGAAAAGCTAGAGACAGAAATGAGTGGAAACAGCTGGAAGACGCCTACGTGTCACAGGACACACTGATCACTAAACCGGAAAACCCGATGTGTTAGATTTAAGTTTTTTTTAATACTATTATGTAGATTATACTTATGTTTAGTACTTCAGCAATAAAGGCTTACTAATAATAATAATCATTATGGACACAATACAGACTTCCATAAACTTCTATTGAACTTTGTGCAACAAAGCAATGCAGACCAATCGGGTAGCATTGTTTTATTCAGAGTTCACGACCTGTACAGATAAGTCTGTATCGTGTGGCCCACCATTCCACCATACGTCAACGTGTCTGTGTGTGTGCGCAGACGCTGGCGCCGCAAGCCAACACGTCGTTCAGCGTGGTGTACCTGGGGCGGCGCGAGGGGCCCGTGTCCGCGCACCTCTACATCCACACCTCGCTCGGCGTGCACAAGTACCCCGTGAGTATACACCTGTAGCTGTGCTCTCAGCGCACCTTAGGCTCTCGACAGACGGGTTGCTTGCCAGCTATAGAACAAAAAAGCTGCAGAACGACTGAGCAGTCCGTTGACAGCAGACCTGCGTGATGCCTGCAAGCAGCCTGTCTGTTTAAAGCCTTAAGCTTCAATATCACTGAGCCGAATTATTAGTAGAAAATAATCAATACTATGTGCTTTTCCGTGCAGGTGTCGGCGGTGGGCGTGGCCAGCGAGTGGGGCGTGTGGCCGCTGTTGGGCGTGCGCGTGCCGCACAACGCCACCGTGGAGCCGCTGCTCACCATACACAACCCCACCGACCACACCATACAGGTATTATCTGTAACAGCAACTATACAGGCTGGGAACTAGAACTTTACGGGGAAACATTTATGTATGCTACGGCACCTAGTTATAATGTTGGTTGGTGTGTCCCAGGTGAGCGAGGTGTACTCGTCGGGCGCATGGCTGGGGCTGGCGCTGCCGGACGGCGAGGCGTCGGCGCCGCGCGGCGTTTGGAGCGTGCCGCCGCGCGCCACGCGGCCTCTCGTGCGCCTGCGCATCGAGCCGCCGCCCGCCGCGCCTACCGCCGCCACCGCGCACCCCCTCACCGCATACATCAGGTGAGCGAGGTGTACTGTACGTGTGGAGCGTGCCGCCGCGCACCCCCTCACCGCATACATCAGGTGAGCGAGGTGTACTGTACGTGTGGAGCGTGCCGCCGCGCACCCCCTCACCGCATACATCAGGTGAGCGAGGTGTACTGTACGTGTGGAGCGTGCCGCCGCGCACCCCCTCACCGCATACATCAGGTGAGCGAGGTGTACTGTACGTGTGGAGCGTGCCGCCGCGCACCCCCTCACCGCATACATCAGGTGAGCGAGGTGTACTGTACGTGTGGAGCGTGCCGCCGCGCACCCCCTCACCGCATACATCAGGTGAGCGAGGTGTACTGTACGTGTGGAGCGTGCCGCCGCGCACCCCCTCACCGCATACATCAGGTGAGCGAGGTGTACTGTACGTGTGGAGCGTGCCGCCGCGCACCCCCTCACCGCATACATCAGGTGAGCGAGGTGTACTGTACGTGTGGAGCGTGCCGCCGCGCACCCCCTCACCGCATACATCAGGTGAGCGAGGTGTACTGTACGTGTGGAGCGTGCCGCCGCGCACCCCCTCACCGCATACATCAGGTGAGCGAGGTGTACTGTACGTGTGGAGCGTGCCGCCGCGCACCCCCTCACCGCATACATCAGGTGAGCGAGGTGTACTGTACGTGTGGAGCGTGCCGCCGCGCACCCCCTCACCGCATACATCAGGTGAGCGAGGTGTACTGTACGTGTGGAGCGTGCCGCCGCGCACCCCCTCACCGCATACATCAGGTGAGCGAGGTGTACTGTACGTGTGGAGCGTGCCGCCGCGCACCCCCTCACCGCATACATCAGGTGAGCGAGGTGTACTGTACGTGTGGAGCGTGCCGCCGCGCACCCCCTCACCGCATACATCAGGTGAGCGAGGTGTACTGCACGTGGCGGACGGCGAGGTGACCACACTAACACGCGCACTGTTGCAGGATCAAAGCGAACATGACGGGCGGCGGGCTGGTGGTGTGCGTGGAGGCGCGCAGCGTGGCGCCGGGCGAGTACGCCAGCCCGCTGCAGCTGCGCCTGCGCACGCGCGGCTCGCGCGACCCGCCCGACACGGTGCGTACTCACACCGCATGCACACCGAACACTCACTCATTCCTCATCCATTCACTTCATTATCGTTTTAAAACCTCATAGTTGTATGTATGTATGTATGTATGTAAATCGGGCTGGTTTCCGCAACTCCACGACTAAGCGCGTATTTTGCGTGCAGGTGGGACAAATGTGTCATTCGATCCAACCCAGCTCCCCAAGGAAGGCCAGCAACGCCTTGGTGTTACCAACTATCTCACAGAGGGTACCTGGGTTACCGAAGTACTTGGCCCTGTAATCCGCGACTACCGGGCAGCTTAGAAGCAGGTGTGCTGCTGTCTCATTCTCCTCCATGCAGGCTCTGCATAGCGGGCTGTCAGTGACTCCTATAGCATAGAGGTGTTTATTAAAAGACCCGTGGCCTGTTGTTACGGCTGTGACTGTACGCAACTGTTGTTTAGTCAGTCTTAGGGCTTGTTTTGTAAATCGGCCATCTATTGAGGGAAGTGCCTCTTTGGCCTGCCTACACTCACCATGGTCAACCCATAGCTTGTGATGCCTATCTCCGGTGCGTTTCCTTACTAGATTGCGTAGGTAACCGAAAGGCAGAGGTACGATGGGTTCGGGTCCCATCACTGCCATACTCGAACCCCTTCTGGCGAGTTCATCCGCTGCATCGTTGCCTCGGGATTCGCTGTGTCCTTTGATCCATTGAATGGTTACTTTATTGTGTCTACCAACCTGATTAAGACGTTGATGACACTCGAGAATCAGCCCAGAGTTGACCGTGTGGCTGTTCAGAGCTTGCAGGACAGCCATGCTGTCCGAGAGTATGCGTATTGAGTGGTCCTTAACTTCCCTGGTTAGGATGGCTGATGCCGCCAGAGAAATGCCCATGCATTCAGCTTGGAACACTGTGTTGTGGACCCCCAATGGTGTGGCTATGTGGATATTGAGATCCTCTGAGAAGATGCCCGCACCAGTCCCTGTACCTGTTTTTGATCCATCGGTGAAGATCCGCAGCTCTGCGGGGCACAGCCCCTCGCAGCGATGATCCTCATGCAATTGGATTATGTATTTTTTATCAAAGATAAATTGCTTGGGTACCCGGTCATTGATTGCTTTTGTTATAGGGAGTTCATGATTGAGCTCCTCGAGCAGAGCGGTGTGCCGTGTTTCTCTCTTACTCCAGAGATCCAGTGTTTTAAGGCGTACTGCTGCCATCGTCGCTTCCTGTTGTATAAACAAGTGTAGCGGAGGGAGTCCCAGCATGGCTTCTAGCGCCGCAGTTGGAGTGGTCCTCATGCAGCCCGTCGTCGCCATGCAGGCCAGCCTTTGCATGTGTTGTAGCTTGTTTTCGGCTGTAGCTAGCTTTGTGCGTGGCCACCACACCACGGCCCCGTAGGTTAACATGGGCTGAATTACTGCGCTGTACAGCCATAGTATGATTTTGGGAGATAGGCCCCACTTCTTACCTATCATTTTCCTGCACTGCCAGAAGGTAATGCAGGCCCTGTTTAGTTTGTAGTCTAAGTGATTACTCCAGTTTAACTTAGTTTAACTTAACTTAACCTCATAGTTTTTAGAGTTCTGAACATCCGTAAGAAACGGAAACCTTATGGGATCACTCGAGTGTCTGCCTGTCCGTTTGTCACAGCCAATTTTCTCCGAATCTACTTGGCCGATTCTGTTGAAATTTGGTATACATATGGACTTCTGTAACCCAAACACGAACGCGTTACGTAAATCATTTAATTTTTAGTATGGGGGTCACTTTTGGGGGTCAAACTAGAAAATTAAAAAAAAAAGTTTTTTGAACAATATCGTGTGACATGTCAAATGAAAGGGCTTACTGTGAGGGTTTTAATTATATTCTTTTCATAATTTTAAAATAAATGGTTTTGAAGTTATTCAAGAAATTAGACGAAAAATGACCATTCCCCCCCTTATCTCCTAAACTACTTAAACTACTGTGCCTAAAATTAAAAAAAAAACAATGGAGATAATAGATCTTTACCTAAAGATTACAGGAAAACCTATTAGAAGTCTGTAGTGTTAAAATAACACGTTAAAAAAATTAAATTAGTTCGGAATCGAGTCCGACTCGCACTTGACCAGTTTTTTTCTTTTGTTACGTTAACCAAAATTGACGAAGATACGACGCTTTTAAAATTCTCAATTCTACGTCACGCCGTGGTATAATTTTGAGTGCGTTTTGACGTCACGAGCACCCACTCCCGAGTTTTATCTTCGTCAATATTCATTGATTTACAAAAACAAAAAAAAACGTGTCCATTATTTCTCAATACTGTAACTGACGTACTAAATATATTTGCTATTTATTGATGGTAGAAACTAGCAGACAATGTAGTTCCAGAAAGTAAATCGTTTTGATAACTGTTAACAAAAATCGATATAAGTACAGTTTCAAATGGACTTTCTGGAATCGCGACATGACCTCTCCCTAGCTTGTCATGTCAAACAGAACATACTTGAAAAGTGATTAAGATTCTTTTTTATGTAAAACAGTTGACACCACTTCTAGGAAGTTATCAAACACTAAACAATTCATTAATGAATTTTTAAATATTCTCAGTTAGCGTGAGATTCCTATACATGCTTGGGGAAGTCATTTAGCCATCTCTTTTCAACAGAATCGGTCCAGTGGATTTGGAGATAACTGACTGTGACAGACGGACAGACACCTGAGTGATTCATAGGATCACTCGGAAGGGTTCGGTTTTTTGTTCGGATCCTTAAAAATATTTGATTACTTGTATGCATTAGATTAAATTCAAATAATAGTTCTGAGCTTGATTAAATCCGTCATTTTGGAAGAAATAACAATACGGCGACGAGGGGCTGTGTCTGTGTTCTATCCCCTTTCAACTGAATCGGTCCAGTAGATTCAGAGAAAATCAGCCGTGACAGACGGACGGACAGACAGACAGCCAGCCAGGCAACCGAGTTATCCTATTAGGGTTCCATTTTTCCATAGAGAGGGTCGGAACTAAAAAAATAAAAGATATGTCTAATATATTTTTGAAAATCTAACAGACTAAATAGATTTATTTTATGTAGGAAAATACTGTATTTTGAAAAACGGGAGGACTTGGTCGTGGATTAGTAAGTGGAGGCTGTTTCGGTTGCAGTTCGACATCCTGGCGGGCAACAGCGGCGCGGCGGGCGTGGCGCTGGACGCCAGCGTGTGGGCCGCGCGCTGCGCCGCCGCGCCGCCCGCGCCGCCGCCGCCGCCCGCGCCCACGCACAACGGCGGGGCCGACCTGGGCACCGCCAACGGAAACGGTACACCTGCCAACTGCGCCGCCACGCACCGACTCCGATCCCAACTGCCAGTTCGTGCTGTAAAGCTCTCATACTGAAAACTGACGTGGAGTGAGCTTGTAGTGAACTGTCATTCCATCTCATTGCGTGAATTGACAGCTCACTTGAAGCTCACTTCACCGAGGTGTTCACGATGAGCGGTTTACTTACAGAACAGACCACTCACTGAAGTATTCAATTCAATTCATTTATTGTTAGTAGAAGTAACCTTGTAGAACCTCCTCTGTCTACATTCAGAACACTGTTACTCAGATAGAACTCAAATTCGGATTGGATGCGGTGCGAAACTGTATAAAACGAAGACTTCAGACCCCAATTTAACAGTAAATTGCTAAGTGTGCGTGACATATGAATATGAACTTTATCTGTGAACCAATAATAGTCATATTCAAAGAAACATTTGTTTAAATTTGCTTATACGAATATGAACATAAATAGCATGAGGATAGAGTTCACAGTTGTGGTTAAAAATGACTAATATTCTGCTTACGTAATACTTGAAGGACCCCCTAAGTCGACTCGGTTATGGCTAGCCTTCGCCTCGCATACGGCTTGGCGTCGACCTGCGCTTGTCCGATCAGTGTGCGTGGCGTTGGTGATAGGGTTAGGATCCCTTCCCTCGTTGTGTGTGCACTGCACTGACGGCGACGTGACGGCCCGCAGGCGCGCGCGCGGACGGCGTGCACGTGGCGCTGCTGCGGCCGCAGCTGGCGCCGCACCAGGCGCTCGAGCGCGCCGCCACCTTCACGCTCGACTGTAAGTACTGCTCTACATACAAGATCATTTAACATGAGGGTGGATTTTTGAAAAAAAAAAATATATGTATATTTATTTTGTTAAACATTTGCTCATTCTTTAACTTTGCGATTTGTTATTACTTCCCAGAATTTGATCCTAATATTATGCGACGCTTTCGGATGTTGTCATGTCATGAATTCAAAAACAAAATACGACTTACGACTTTTTTTATTAATTTATTTTGTTTAAGGTTACTAACATAGTTGTAAGTTTTTCTGTTACTAACTCATTATGGATTTTTAATTATGTCCGAAATAAATGATTATTATTATTATTATTAAAATAGAAATGGAGCAGTAAATAGACGTTTACACGATAATGCAGTTAATGAGTCATTGTCAGACCAGCTTGTCTTCCACGTAGCCTTTAATCTTATAATATGATTTTAAAAAAGAACATGTTTGATTTGTACATTGAACTTTCTCTCGCTATGTGCTGGAACCGACTTTGCAACTTGTTATTGTATATTATTGCTATTTATGAAGAATGATTAGCTTGTCTTACCTACTCTCCATTTGGGTATTACGATTTCATAGAGTAAGATCCCAGGGCCGCCAGACATTCCTTATATTCTCACAGATAAAATGTGTGGCACAAACTAGTATTAGTACGTACAGCGAGGCGTATACCTTATACGAACCTTTGGCACCTGGTAAGTACCTGTAAATTGGCCGTGGCCCTAAGCTAATAAGTAATTGCATACACTCACTGTACATACTAATACTACTTTATGCCGCACATTTTGTCTCTAAGAAAATAAGGGAGCTCTGGCGACTCTGGGATCTTGGACTATCATGTTTACTGCGCGTATGTAAGTTACGAAAATCGCTTCTAATTTAAAACCGACCTACGTTTTTGCGAACATGCGCTCACACAATTTGTTATACATACTTTCTAATACATCTACACTAATATTATAAAGAGGAAAGATTTGTTTGTTTGTTTGTTTGAATTGAATAGGCTCCGATACTACTGGACCGATTTAAAAAATTCTTTTAGCATTGGATAGCTACATTATCAGGCAGTAACATAGGCTATATATTATCCCCGTACTCCCACGGGAACGGGAACTAAGCGGGTGAAACCGCGTGACGTCCACTAGTGTAGATAGAATAAAGTGAAGACAATCTAATTTGAGGTACATTTAGTCATGAAAACTTGACATATTTTTTTTTCGCATTTTATAGAGATTATTAGAAAAAGGAAAGGGCCAAAAATTAACCTTGAGGTACGCCCATCTTGACTAGAGACCCCGAGAATGTCGCCCCATTTACGATTATTTTCTTGTTGTCTGTTTGATAAATAAAAAATAACAATATTAAGGATTCTGAAGGGCTTCTCCACGAATTCCGTAATGGTGCAATTTACGGATCGTGTTTTGTGGTCAACGCAATTAAAGGCTTTGGAGAGGTTATAAAATATGCCAATTGCATCTTGGCTCTTTATTTATTTATTTAAGGACCACCAACAAAGCATACACCAAAATACGTGTTGAAGTACGAATATTTGTACATTTTAAGTGTAGCCTTAATTACAGGCTGCCACGGCATGCATCAAACATAAGGTTAGGAGAAATAGTGTTATTTCAAAACAGATTTGATTTATTTAGAGAGGTTGAATGAATCAAATCAATCAATTTTGTTCGACGTTGTACCAATAAAAAAAGCAAAAAAAATACAATCATTTTCTGAATCTTTACGTAAGTGAAAAAGACAAAAAGAAACTTACGATATTATTTCTTCGTTTTTATGATAATGTCTATGCAAGACAGTCTTGACTTTGTGTAAAGAGTAAGTAACGAACATATCAACATGTACACTGGGTGAGCGTGACAGACGACTAAATTGACCCAGCATTCTGTTCATGGTGGAAAAATTAATCAGATTGATCTTCTCCCAGAATTCCAAAATCTGGGGTCTAACAAAGCCACTTTAGCAGAATCAGAAAGCACATCACGCTACCCGTCACTGTCAAATTTTCTCAATCAACCTTGAACCTAATTTGTTAGCTATAGAGATGAAAATTAAATTTGACAGATTGTTGTGTGGATAATATTATGATTCTGCTAAAGTGGCCTTTTTAGAGCCGCTGACTGATGAGTTCAGGGCCGGCCTTAACCATCCAAGCGTTCCGGGCCAGTCATGCATTTAGCGCCCTGTTATATTTCAATAAGAATAAAATAACTTATTTAGAAAAACCTTTACACCAACCCCGATAGCTTCTTAACTTTTAGTATGTTGTTTACAACACCATCCCCTACAACTATGCCAACATTCGCTTATTCACGAATGATTTCCCCTATTTGGAAGTTATTGCTTTTTTTGTTGTTTTCGTTTTGTGAGCTATAATTTAAGTTTAGAAAAACAATAGTCACGGACATGGTATTGTTAGCAGAATACGCAGACATATAATTTTGAAGATTGTGGTTTGCGGCTCGAGGGCCCCGAGCCGCTGCTGGATGAATTCAACAATTAGACGAAAGGCTAAATACAGGCGTGATGTACGCATTGTGGTCGTTTATTTCTCAAAGCGTAGAGAGAAAAATAATAAGACAGGAAATGTATTGTATTGTACCGCTACAGACGCGGCGCTTTGGGCGAACTACGTGGGCGACGGGCGCGGCGGCGGCGCGTGGTGCGCGGGCTGGCTGCGCCTGGGCCGCGCCGCGCTGCCGTACTCGCTGCGCCTGCTGCCCGGCACGCTGCGCCTCACGCCGCACCAGCTGCAGTAAGTTCACGATCAAACAACCTGGATGTTTCCCGTTTTACAAAGTAATCCGATTTTGATGATCTTTTTTCTGCCATATTTTTTCATACGATGACATTGGAGTGAACATTTTAGACTAAATGATATGTATGTGTGGTGTGCCCGCAGCTTCGTGACGGCGAACCGCGACGACGCGCTGCGCGTGCGCGAGGTGCGCGTGCGCAACGAGTTCCCCGTGCCCGTGCACATCGCGCGCGTCGACCTCGGGCCCGACGTCGACAAGTACTTTGAGGTCAGCTTGGCTCTATCACTTGTCTATGCTTTTAAATTAAGAAAAACAGTAAACAAGTATAGACTAGAATGGTTAAAAATGAGCTCTTATTTGTTTATTCGGATGGTGAATGAAGTGAACAGGCTCAAAGTTAGAGTGAATAGGCTACTTCTGGGTAAGCTCGCTCCATCGTAGACTTTGTCTCTGTCATCTCTGATCTAGACTAGAGTCAAGAGCAAACCAATCACAAATAAAAAAAAATGGTGTAATAATACAGGGCTTTTTTTTCAAAGTCAACTGGTTCGATACCTGGCTAGGAAAATCAATTTTACAAAAATCAAATGATGCAGTTTTAATTTACATTAAAATCGGGCTTGAGACGCCTTTCAGTGTTTTTGGATATATTTCAAGGTTTCGAATTTGGCCATCCGGCACTTTTTAAATACAACGTGTTGATTTGCATCCTAGTCAAATTCAAGGACGTAATTATGCTAATGATTCTCGACCCAAATCGACAATAAAATGGGTAGGTATTTTTTTAATTTTATTTTTTTATTTATGGAAATCCGTAAGTGTAAACCAGCCGTATTTAAACGCGGCCCGTCTGTTACTAGCCTTATAACCGCGCTTTCACACACAAACCAATGCAAACAATACATACACAACGCATACGCAACGATCATTCGATAAATTCGTAGGTAATCAATCGCACCCCAATCACGGTACGGGGATTCTCCCGCGCAAGCTCCTAGCCACGCCCCCGGCCCCCGCGGCCCCGGAACTAACAGTGTGTTTGATGTCGCCGAAGCGTGCGCGCGTTTGCGAATTGTGCAAGATGACGGACAATTATTCAAAGTCGAGATGGTGGAGATGGTCCGCCTGTATGCCATCAGTGGAGACAGCCTACGTGGAGCCAACCGGATATTCACGGAAATGTTTCCCGATCGGGAACCCCCATCACAGAGCGTCATGCTGGCTGCTACGCAGGGACTGTGGGATCATCGGCAGTTTGACGTTCCCCGGCATGCTCATGCTCGCGGCAGCGTAGGCCTGCCTGTCGCCTTGCAGGAAGACATCCTGGAATACTTCCAGCGAGACCCACGGGCAAGCACGCGGGAGGCTGGTCAACACTTAGGAGTGCACCACACCACAGTGTGGCGCCTACTGAAACGTGAACTTCAACACCCGTTCCACTACCGCAAGGCACAACCTTTACTTCCAGCAGGATGGCGCTCCCTCTCACTATGGTCGGCAAGTACGCGAGTACTTGACCGAAAAGTTGGTGACCACTCGATCGGTCGCGGAGGACCTGTGGTCTGGCCTCCGCGTTCTCCAGACCTGACGCCTGTAGACTTTTATTTGTGGGGAGCCGTTAAAAGGTTAGTTTACACGGAGGAAGTGACAAGTGTAACAGAATTACATGCAAGGATCATTAGTGCTTTCGACACTTTAAAAACGAATGTGTTAGTGTTACGTAAGCTGAAGGAAAACCAGCTACGTTGTGCTCGATTGTGCGAAGAGTGTGATGGTGGCAACTTTGAACAATACCTCCGGGTAACTTAAGTAGGTAACTTATTTATTTGTACATTTTGTAAATACGTTGTAAGCTTAATCAATTTTATTAGTGTAAATAAGTACATTTCAAATTTTATTTTTAACTACGCCAATAATACCTAAGAGTCGAAAATATCACCACGTACTTTCACTTAACTAGCACGTCTTTCCATTTCCATCAAACGTAGAAAACATTTTTAGACTTAGTAAATCGCTACACTAACTAAGGCATTCTTGCCGGTCCTAAGCAGTCACTCGCGCGCCGCGGTCAAGGTCGGGTGTGTTTTGGTTTGTGCGCCGGCGCTGAGTACGACGACGCACTTTGTAAACAATGTCGCAAGTGTTAAAATGTAATGTCTGTAATATCGTCATTGACGAACTATTAGCTTATGTGCAAAACAAAATATCAGTTATTGACGAAGAAACATTGAAAAGAATTTGTGTGTCCGCGTTCACGAGCAGTGAAATTAGTAAATCAAAGTCGTTATTATTTGAATCCCTGCCGACGGATCAGCGGAAGATTATAAGAAAAAGGAAAGGGAAAGAAGAAAGAGACCTGGATGATGTCATAAGTGTGTTTAAAAGCACGGATCCTGATGTAATTCCAGTGTTTGTGGCGAGAGTGCTCGAAAAACTACCCCCAATTTTATTCGATCATCTCGATTGTACAAAACTGTTAAAAGACTTGACAAGATTAAACTCAGAGATTGAAAATATCAAGAATTCATATGTCACACTAAAACAATTAGAGGACTTACGTGAAGATATACACAATCTAAAGCACGCATCGCTACCTCCATTTACAACTCCAACCGGATATGTAAACATGAGAAGGGGTGCTTGGAACATGGAAAGTGGCCCTGTAGGAATGACAATGAGTCAAAATTACTCCTCTAATGAGCAGGAATCTCAACAGTCGCCTGACAACGTACAGAGATATAGAAGTCTTGCAACTGAGACAGCTACTGATAATTGCCAAGCTGAAATTATGGGGTGTAAACCGTTGTCTCGATCCATGCTCATAAATGAGTCACCATTGACCACGAGTGTGTCGGTTGTAGAGGGGGCTGAAGTGATGCAGGCGGTCAGCTGTGAGAATGTCATTCAGACGACTATCGATGGCTTAAGTATTCCTAAACAACTCATGCAGGGAAGTGATACTAAAAAGATGGTCCAAAATAATGTTTGTCAACAACTTGAGTCTACCATGCAAATAAGTCACGAAAAACAAGAGAATCCTTGGCAAACAGTTAATAGGAATAGAAAGAAGAAAAAGTATAGGTATTTAGGCGCAAGAGGTAAAGCCGAAGCGACAATATCATCTTTTAAAGCTGCTGTTATGAAAATACCTATTTTTATTACGAACGTGCATAAAGATACCTTAGATTCTGACATTGTTGATTACATCAAAATGAAAACACAGGAGAAGGTGTTTTTAGAAAAAATTCATACGAAAAAAGCATTAGATCACAAAGCTTACAAGTTCTTTGTATCCGAGTCTAAAGTGTCTATGTTTTTAGATGAAAAAATATGGCCTGAAGGGATTATCTTTAGACGCTTCGTGCATTATAGACATCGTAAAGTGGAGGGAGAATCCGCTGAAACCGGTCCATTGCCTTCATATCATGGATAGTTCAACCTACAAGTTTGCCAGTTATAATTGTAAAAACGTGAAGAGCGCCGTAGGCGATATTCGACGATTATGTGACGAGTGTGTTTTGATAGCACTACAAGAAACCTGGCTGCTTCCAGAAGAATTGTCGTATCTAAATAGCATAGATGGCAGATTTAGTTGCACGGGGACATCAGCTGTGGACACGGCGGCGGGTTTGTTGCGTGGCAGGCCTTACGGCGGCACCGCGCTTCTATGGAACACCCGTGTGTTTTCTAGTGTTACTGTGATAAAGTGCGATAACCCGCGAGTGTGTGCTATTCGCATTAATACGGCCGCTAGTCCGTTTATAGTGGTGTGTGTTTATATGCCAACAAACAAATCGGAGAACTTGACGATGTTTACTGACTGCATGGGAACTGTAAGTGCTATTAATAATGATTATGAAAACGAACCTATCTTTGTTTTAGGGGATTTTAATGCTCATCCCGGCGAATTATTTTTTAATGAATTGAATATTTTATGTGATGAGTTCAAATGGTTACTAATTGACGTTAGTGAGCTAGGATTAACCTCTGATACATTTACTTATTTAGATCAAGCCTGTGGGTCTAAGCGTTGGTTGGATCATTGTGTTGTGTCGCAATCCGCCGCTGTCTCAGTGTGCAATGTGTATGTTAATTATGACGTATTGTGGTCAGATCATTTTCCCGTTATATGTGAATGTAAGTTGGAGTGTTTAACTCCAATTAGAATTCTTCCGAATATAACTTATAATAATAATGTTAAGTGGGGGGAGAGAACTAATTACCTTATTACACAATATAAATATGAATGTCATAAACGTCTTAAACTTATTGATTTTCCTACTGAGTTTCAAAAGTGTAGTGACCGTTATTGTAATGACCCTACTCACAGCGTAGTTATTGATAAACTTTACTCTGACATTGTGCTTGCATTATCCCAGGCATCTTTGGGGAGTGGAGGGGGCGGGCGTAGCCAGAGTAAACTTAGTAGACCTAAAATCGTTGTTGGTTGGAATAAATTTGTTAGCGACAGTCATAGGGCGGCCCGGGCGAGTTTTCGGGAATGGCTATTGTGTGGTAGTCCTGCCACTGGTATTATGTATGACAAGATGTGTGAGAGCAGAAAAATATTTAAATCACGTTTAAAATGGTGCCAAAAACATCAAGACCAACTGAAAATGGACGTTCTCGCTGCTAAGCATAGTGGGAAAGATTTCAGTGGTTTTTGGAAACACACCAATCTTTCGGGGACTCGGCCGGGACTTCCTGTGAGTGTTGACGGTTCCAATGATTTAAAAAGCATTGCTGATAAATTTAAAAATAATTTTACTGTTAGGTCACCGTTAGGACCTTTCTCGTCGTCTCGGGGTGAGGCTGGGATGAGTGGGGAATGTGTTGATACCAGGATTACGGCAAGGGATGTATCAAGGGCTGTGAAATCTATTTCAAAAGGCAAATCACCTGGCCATGACGGATTAAGTGTGGAACATGTGCAGCACGCTGGGCCTCATATGTGCAGAGTCCTGGCCATGTTGTACAACTTTTGCATATCACACTCTTACCTACCGAGCGACATGATGAGGACTATTATAGTACCGGTAGTAAAAAACAAGGCGGGAGATTTGTCAGACTTATCTAATTACAGACCTATTTCCTTGGCAACAATATGTGCAAAAGTGTTTGACAGCATTCTGAATACACAATTAAATAAATACCTAAAATTGCATGATAATCAGTTCGGATTTCGACCGGGACTGTCCATGGAAACTGCGATATTGTGTCTGAAGAGTGCTGTCAAATATTACACTGATAGGAAAACATCTGTATACGCCTGCTTCCTCGACCTTTCCAAGGCCTTCGACCTGGTCTGTTATGATATCCTGTGGGATAAAATGAAAGCAGCTCATATACCGAACGAACTTATTACCATCTTTAAGTACTGGTACGGAAACCAGGTGAACCAGGTCAAGTGGGCGGGCACGTTGTCGGACCCGTATAGGTTGGAATGTGGGGTGAGGCAGGGGGGGTTGAGCTCACCTTCCATTTTTAATCTGTACATTAACGGGCTGATCGAGGCGCTCAGCGAGCATCATACTGGTTGTTATATAGATGGCGTCTGTTTCAATAACATCAGCTACGCGGACGATATGGTGCTGCTGAGCGCCTCGGTCTGCGGACTCAGAAAGCTGATTAGTATCTGTGAGGGTTATGCAACGGCTCACGGACTGTTGTATAATGTAAAAAAGAGTCAGTGTATGGTCTTTCAGGGCGGTCAGAGAAAAGTTAATGAAATGCCAGCTATAATGCTGAATGGCACACCTTTAGAAAGGGTATATATTTTTAAGTACTTAGGCCACCTGGTTACTCCGGACTTGAAGGATGATGCAGATATTGAACGGGAGCGAAGGGCGCTGTCGGTCAGGGCGAATATGGTGATCCGTAGGTTCGCACGATGCTCAGCAGAAGTTAAAGTTACTCTCTTTAGAGCTTACTGCACTACATTATACACATGCAGTCTATGGACTAACTACACGCAAAGATCGTACAGCGCCCTTCGTGTCCAGTTTAACAATGCGTTCAGGATGCTGTTGGGTCACCCCCGTTGCTGTAGCGCGTCGACAATGTTTGCGGAGGCGCGCGTGGATTGTTTTTATACAACAATGCGCAAGAGAGGTACCTCGCTGGTTCGGCGAGTGCGGGGGAGCTCCAACAGCATGTTGGCAGCGTTCGCGGAAAGGGTCGATTGCGCCTACATCAATCACTGTTGTAGGTTACACATTGAACGCAGGTAATAAAGCATCACTGCAAGCGTCTTAGTATCTCTTTGTTGTTTTGTTTTTGTAATTATTTTAACTCTGTATGTATATAATTGATAATGACAATTTAAAGTGACTGTGTTTATGGAATATTATTGTAATGAGTCTATGAAACTTGAAAATAAATGATTATTATTATTATTATAAGCCTGTTAAGTAGGAAGGAAATCCACAAATAAAAACAAAATCACTACGAAAAGCAAAACTAACATTTTATTAATCATCTGATAACAGGTCAGTGAACTTTTCTTTGGCGCACTAGTATTATTGTCATTAGTAAGATTTCCGTATTCCAATGATGCTCAAAGATGAGTTAATTATCAAGCGAAATTTATGACAATAATGTAAGTGATTTTCGAAATAAAATTAGGTAAAATTATTGCTACCGGTCATTGATCGGTCGCGCTCGCGCGCGCTTGCATTTCGTAGGTAAGACGTCGACACTCACGCACACAGCTGCATTGTCGCTGTGTGCGTAGTCGGGTGATTCTGTTTTATTTGTATTGAATTAAGGGCTTAATTCTGAAATACTGTTAAATTTCAACAACAAAAAAAAGCAGCGCTTATTAGTTATTGCCCGCTACCGTACTTTCGATTGATTATTTATGTCTTTTATGACAACCTGAAATTTGACGAGGATGCAAAACAACACGTTGTATAGACCCTGTATAGTGGCGCAACCAAGTCTTGAGTATTATGTGCCATGTTCAATATAGAGACGTGTGGTGGTAGTGGAGGTGAGCAGAGAGTGACGGAGCGTGTGTGTGTGTGCGCAGGTGGAGTCGCTGGCGCCGCTGGTGGTGGCGGGCGGCGGCAGCGCGCTGGCGGCGCGCGTGCGCCTGCGCGAGTTGAGCGACGCCTCGCTCAGCTCCGCGCTCACGCTGCGCACCAACCTCACCGACTACAGCCTGCCGCTGCTGCTCTACACCGGCCGCCTCGACGTGGTCAGTCATCTTTACTGTCTCAGCTTGTAACTCTCACCTATTTTTAATAACTAGTTTCCTAGATTTTTTTTTGCGAAGAAGTAGCGCAACAACGTCTTAAACGACACACGTGTGAATATGTCGTGCCGGTCGTGTGCAGGAGTGGGAGTGGCCGAACTCTGAGGATGGCGAGCTGCGCCTGGGCGTGGTGGGCACGTCCAGCACGCGGCGCGTGGCGGCGCGCGTGCACAACCGCGCGCCCACCACGCTGTGCGTGCCCGAGCACACGCTGGAGCTGGCCGGCGCCACGCTGGCGCTGTCGCCGTGCGCGCACCTGCGCGCGCCGCCGCCCAAGCACGCCTGCGTGAGTCACTACACCTACTCACCACTCGACGATTATGAACCCGTCTTTTGAAATGAAAAATTGGCTATCTGTAAAGTCGGTTTATGGATGATAATTTTACGTGATAACGTCATAAGAAAACAATTGAATTCTTAACAAACAAATCGCCTGATACCCTCAAAAGCCAAAATTGTCATACCTCAATCGTCTACTTCGAGAAACAACTGGGGTATTCTAAGGTTTTTTAAAAGGTAGATTAAGGGGGGGGGGTTATAATGCAATATAAGATTATTAATTAAATTCACGGACAACAGTAGACGTTTCGAACCGACATACTATCGAACTAACAAATTACCGAACTAATGAGCAATCGTTGTAGGGTTTTCGCTACAGGATTTTTCGCACTAGCGTTACATCGCACCAATAGAGCATCGATGGAATAAAACATCGTACAACTTAATTATCGACACACTGTGTTCGATATAATAAAAATCGAATTACCAACTTTCGCAAACAAATAGGTATCCCGTTTTTTATGATAACAATGCACAAAAACGTGATCACTACCCGAGCTTCTTCTTAGTCTTTGTTTTTTAGCATTTAGTATTAGAGTGTTAGTGAGTAGTTATGTGCACTTGAGTACAATGAACGGGCGCGATGTGCGCAGCGCTGCATCGGCGCGGGCGAGTCGCTGGGCGCCGTGCTGACCGTGGTGGCGCCGGCGCGCGCGGGCCCGCTGCGCGGCGCGCTGGCGCTGTGGGCCAGCACGCCGCGCAACGACGCGCCGCCCGCGCAGACGCGCCGCGCCGTGTCGCTGAGCGCGCTGCCGGGCCACGTGGCGGCGCTGCCGCTGGCGCTGGCGCGCGCGGCGCCCTACGCCTGGGCCGAGGCGCCGCTGGTGCTGGAGAGCAGCATGGCGGCGCGCATGCGCGTGCTGGGCGTCACGCTGCCGCCGCACGAGCGCGCGCTGCGCTGGGCGGCGCCGGCGCAGGCGCCCGAGCTGGGCGCCGGCCGCACGGCGGTGGGCGCGGTGCAGTACCGGCCCGAGCGCCTGTGCGAGCCCGACTGCTACACCGGCCTGGACGTCACGAGCTCCGGTACGGGCTACTACTTACTGCTCTGCGTACTACCCGCACAACACCGACTACCACTATTTTTATGATTTCCTACGAAAAGGAAAAACGGAACCGTTGTCTGTCAATCTTATCACCACGTTCTCGGGAACTTCTTAATCAACGCAATAAAAGTAAGGCCATTTACGCATAATCCTTGTGAAATATATTGGCACTCTTCCCGTTGTCATCATGAGGCAAAAAGCAAAGTGTTACAGCACAAGTAAAAGAAGTAGTAGTAAGTCTTTTACTTATTGTAATTGGTCTACAACCGTTGTGGATTTTTTTTTAACTCTATATGAAATGGTTTCTACATTGTAACGAGTTTACAACTTCCAAAATCACGCTCTCTTTTTAATGCTTTTGAGACATTTAAGGGGTGCTAAAAGATTGTATGGTCGTATGGATTAACGGTATAACGCATGCGGTGTGTTGCAGAGGGCCTGGCGTGGCTGCGGCGCGCGGACGGCGTGTCGGAGGCGACGCTCCGCGCGGACGCCGCGCTGCAGGCAGTGCGCCACGCCGCCTTCCGCGCGCAGCAGCCGCGCAACGTGTCGCTGCACGTGCACACCTCGCACGCCGTGCAGTTGGGCGCGCGCGGCGCCGTGGCGCCCTGGTGGCCGCGCCTGGCGCCCAAGCGCGCGCAAGCCGGCCTGGCGCCCGTGGGCGGCGTGCAACCGCTGACGGTGCGCGCGCGCAACCCGTCCGCGTCGCACGCGCTGTTACTGCAAGCGGTCCTGGCGGCGCCGCTGTCCGACCTGTGAGTATAGTGCGCTAGCACGTGTGTGCGTGCACGGAGCGCCACTACAGCTTGTGTGTCGGCAGCGCGGGCTCGGAGCCGGGCGGCGCGTGCGCGGGCTGCGTGTGGGCGCGGCGCGCGTGGGCGCTGCGCGAGTGGCGCGGCGTGCGCGGCGCCGTGCGCGCGTGGGACGGCGCCGCCAACAGCTCGCGGCGCGCGCTGCCGCTGCTGCTGCTGGCGCCGGACGCCGAGCTTGAGCTGACGCTCAGCTTCGTGCCGCAGCAGGCCTCGCACCTGGCCGCCTACCTCTACCTCAGGTCAGCTGTCTTACCTGTAATGCTCGCCACTTCTACAAAATAAATTATCGTGTTTCTTACATACCCTTATCTGTCGGCTAGAAAGCTTTTTGTAACGCCCTAAGGCACCACAACAAAAAACCGTTGAAGTAATATTATTTATTACAACAACAACTTGATATGGTATTGTTTGCCGACACTACCTCTTCAATTTTTGAGATAGATGGACCAGCAATATTGACGTCATAAATAACGCCCTAACAAATGTCAAAAGCAGTGATTGTGACATAGTATTGAACAGAGAAAAACTGGAATTTGTCGATAAAACGCTTTTTCTGGGAACTACACTTGACCCAAGGCTACAATCATATAACATCTCTTGCAGGACGGCTAAGTTCAGCAGAATACCCTGTTAGGAGAATCCGTCAGTTAACGGATGTCGATACCGCGAGACTGATCTATTTTAGTTACTATCACTATCATGTCTTACGGTATTTTACCAAGGGGACGGCTGCAGACATCGAGTCTATTTTTATTCTGCAGAAAAGAGCCATCATAGCGATATACAATCTCCGCCGGCGCGACTCTCTAATTCAGTGGTTCCCAAACTTATTTTGTTTACTGCCCACTTTGAGAATAAATTATTTATTAGCGCCCCCATTTTTTCACCTCCTTAAAACCACTATAACTTCAAATAAAATTAACTAATTATTGTGAGCTATGTTAGCGGAGATTAAACATTCATTTTAAACGAGACTTTTACCCGCAAGAGTTAACTTGAGACCTAAGCGCAGTAGGTAGTATACAACGGCGCTCAGGTCTCAAGTTAACTCTTACGGGCTACAACTGCCAATGAGAATGATTATTGAAACGTAACTTAATAGTATTCAGACAGTGTATCTTTTATTCAAAATAAAACTAACATAATCGATTCTTATATAAAAACTAATGTGAAGGATGAATCTGATGCTGTTTAATAAGTTTGTTGATATCAGGTTCCAATTTACTCAAGAACAGCCGCAAGTCGCCACGTTCGGTAACATGCAGACGATTTCTCTTTTTAGTAAGCAGCGTTGCCACAGCACTAAATCCACGTTCACACAAATATGACGATGGGAATGCTATCAAGAATCGTTGAACGATTGACCACAATCCTGGGTACAATTGCGGGATCGGTTTTTGTAGCCAAAATTCTTGGTAGCCATTTTTTAACTTGATTTTTATTTCCTCGTTTGTTGTCAATTCTATAAGTTCTTCCAGCTGAGGTGACATTGCTGTGTTGACATTTGAAAACGGATCCAACACCCAGTCCGGTATTTCCAAGTTCAAAATGTCCTGATATCGTTCGGTGAAGTCAATGTGGAGGTTTTCCAAATGTTGGCAGTAGGCAAACAAGTCATTGTTACTGCAGGATACTGATAAATTCGGAAAACTGAAACTCACGTCTGCCCATATTCTTTTTGCGTAGAAGTAGTTTGGCTGCGAAAGCAGCAACAACATATTTTGTTTTAATATAATTTAGTTCATCGCCTTGCAGTTGGAGATTCATGTCGTTGAACAATTTATACAGGTCTGTCATGTAAGCTATATCATTCTTTGATGTGAAGTGATGAGCTTGTTGCTCAATTCTGTATCTTTAGTTTCCAAGAACTCTATCACAGAGTCAAACAGGTTGTAACATCGAGTCTGACAATTGGCTCTTGATAGCCAACGAACTTCAGTATGATTGTTTCATACTGAAGTTCGTTGGAAAACGGTTGAAATCTTCGTCATTAGTAACACAAAGCTGATGAAATAATCTATCATTCAAAGAGCTGTTACGGATTTTATTGACTGCTTTGACGACGTATTGCAGCGATTGAAATAGTCGTTCACTTAAATTTCTAGCAACCAATTGTTGTCTATGATGAACTCGTTTATCTCATTCGACGCTCAATCGTACTCAACAAGTAAGAACAAGTATTCTATGAACCAGCCGATTGATACAGGATTTGTGCATAAATCGGGTTATTTAACAAAAACTTATTAAAACATGATTGCCTGCGGTCTATTATTTACGAAAATTACCTGTCTAGAAATAATAATAACTATTAAAATGCGAAAGTGTGTCTGTTGTTTTTGTATTTGTTTGTTTGTGGCTACTTTAATTTCGAAACTTGACATGATTTTTATTTTATTTATTTTTGTTTGAACAATCTCTTAATTAATATTAGTTGATGGTCACAAGTTGTAGTCGACAGTCGAGAGTTCAGTCGGTGTCTAAGAGTCCTCCTAGCTAGATGAAATTACAAATCGCCCCCCCAAGCCTCTACACCCCCCCCCCCCATTTTTTTTCTGGGTATCTTACCGCCCCCCTTTAGGCCTGCAGCGCCCACAAGGGGGCGTTATCGCCCACTTTGGGAGAGGCGGCTCTAATTGACCTGTTCAAGAATATTAGCATCCGAAGTAACGTATTTGTAACTTATTCTGTTGGGTTGGGGGTTTGGTATTATGGAACTCAACCGAAGCAGTATTAGCGACAGTTCTGGATGAAGAGCGATCTCTATCGATTTAGTTTCAGGCCTTTTAGTACACGTCGGTTGATTTATTTCAATTACACAATTTACGGGCACTTTTGCAGTTTGAGTTTTCAAAAAAAAGCGTTAACTGTGCGAACCTATGTGTATACAATTCAATATAATAAGTATATTATTTGTACCTTTTAAGGGTTTTGAACAAAAAACGGAACCCTTATAGGATCACTCGGGTGTCTGTCTGTCTGTCATAGCCATTTCTGTTCAAATTTGGTACACATAAGGACTTCTGTGACTCAAACACGGACGCGTTACGTAAATCATTGTTACGCAAATTTTTAGTATGGGGGTCAGTTTTGGTGTCAAACCAGAAAATTAAAAAGAAAAGATTTTCAAACTGTATCGTGTGACATATCAAATGAAAGGGCTACTGTGAGGGTTTTAATTATATTTTTTTCATAATTTTAAAATAAAAGGTTTTGAAGTTATACAAGAAATTAGACGAATAATTACCATCCCCCCCCCTTTATCTCCGAAACTACTGAGCCTAAAATTTAGAAAAAAAATTAGTTGTTTGTAAAGTAGGTTTACGATCGAGATGTTTACGTGATAACGAAACTTAACCGCACGAGAAAATCTCCATTCGTTTGTATGCCGCTAGAGTGAGAGAGACGGAAGATCGGTCCACTCACTCGAACACTATGCCAGCCTCCGCTCGTGAGGATTCCGCGTGACAAGTTTCACGGAATGACTGGCAGCGCTCGAGATGAGACGGGAGATCGGTCCGTCTCTCTCTCGTTATACCTGCGATCGCGCTCGTGAGGTTTTGGTGTGACACAAGTTTCTGAACATGTCACCCGACTAAAACGATTTTAAAGACGTTATCACGTCAAAAAATGGAGATAATAGATCTTTACCTAAAGATTACAGGAAAATCTGTAAGAAGTCTATAGTGCTAAAATAACATGTAAAAGAAATGAAATTTGTTCGGGACCCTTTGCACGCGAGTCCGAATCGCACTTGGCCAGTTTTTTGTTTACAAATATACGTATATACGCTCGAGGAGCTTGTTAGGGTGCGGGGAGGGGCTGCAGGCGGGCGGGGGGCAGGGAGCGAGCCGCGACTCCTTGTACTTAGTCATTGATGCCTTCTAAGCAGCGCGCACGAACAAACTCCACGTATGTACGCGATATTTTCAAAAGTTTATATTTACTTGGTTTCTTCATTGCCTCCCTTACAAGAGGGGTGTTATAAGTTTGACGTGGGTTTTGATCATCGCAGTTGTAGCTCGTAAACAGATGAACCGATTTTTGATTTAGGTTTTTTTTTTGTCATTATTCTTAACACTAAGACTCTTAATGCCATAAACAAAGGAGATGGGGAGAAAATGTATGGACTCTGGTCCAAGAAGCTATTGAGATTCTGCTTTATCAAATTTACTGTCGTATATGGTGCTTTTCAAATACCAAAGCTCATGGAAATGGCTAATTAAAAAAAAGAGTTAAAATATTGGTTTTTGTAAAACGAGTTCTTGGCTGGACTAAAATATTGGTTTTTGTAAACAATAAAGGTTTTTGGTATTTATTGTATAAAGATTATGAAAATGATATTCACTACTCTACGAGTATTGTAACTACCTACTATCCTTATAACCTTCACGACTGTAATCCTTATAGGGGTAAGCAGAAATGTGCTATTGTATGCCAAAGTTCATATTGTTTGCATTAGTCCTTATGAGATGAGAGCGAAGGGTTCACCAAGTTCTTGTCACACGGAACCATCACGCCTATAATGCTTAAAGGAGTATTCAGACTTGTGCTGTTGTAGGATAATGTTCACAGTTGGTTGCAATAGTCCTTATGAGATGAAAGCAAAGTGTTCGCCACGTTCTTGTCACACGGAACCTTCCCGACTATAATCCTTAAAGGACATGTACGCCATAGTCACAGTTGGTTTCATTAGATTTTTAAATCAAAAATCAAAATCAAAAGTCGTTTATTCAAATTAGGCTGAGGGCCAGCACTTTTTGAACGTCAAGTTTTATAAAAGACAGTCCCCCAAAACGCCCGCCCGTCACCACTTCCTAGTGTTTTAGCTGTGGAGAAGAAGTGGCCAACAAACTCTCCAGCAACACATCTGTCTGTTACGTTTTAAGAACTTGAATCTATATAAAAGTATGCTAAGTAATTAATACATGACACAAAATTTATAACTTGTAACTTGTTTTAGGGTTCCGTAGTCAACAAGGAACCCTTATAGTTTCGCCATGTCCGTATGTGTCTGTCTGCGGTTTAGCTCAGAGAAATAATATATATGAATTAGTATACACATTAATCACCGCACGTAAAACATCTTGAAAAGAAATATTTAGGGAGCCCCCGAAACGTAAAGTGGGGATTCTTTTTTATTGCCTATCCCATAGTCTGGGGTGTCATTGAAAAGGTCGTAAAAAAATTGAGGATGTGCGGCAACTATTTTTAAAAAGCAAAAGCGCAGGGTGGCGTATTCCTTCTTGATGGCGTGCCTCGTCAACAAACCATAACCACAGGTGTGCGCAATAATAATGCTTAGGAATGGCAACTCGTGCAAGCGCTTCACGATTTATTTCTGTATAAGTTTCGTAAGTTTTTGGAAGGGAGTTGACGAGATTGAATCCAAAACTAAATATTATCCTACACTTTTTTTCGCCACAGGCCGTTTTTTAGGGTTCCGAACCAAAAACGGAACCTTTATAGGATCACTCTGGTGTCTGTCTGTCCGTCTGTCACACCCAGTTTCCTCCGGATCTACTGGTCCGATTCTGTTGAAATTTGGTACACATATAGACTTCTGTGACCCAAATACGGACGTGTTGCATAAATTATTAAATTTTTAGTATGGGGGCTACTTTTGGGGGTCAAATTGGAAAATTAAAAAAGAAAGTTTTTTGAACAATATCGTGTGACATATCAAATGAAAGGGCTTACTGTGAGGGTTTTAAATATTTTTTTTATGATTTTAAAATAAACGGTTTTGAAGTTATTCAAGAAATTACACGAAAAATTACCATTCCCCCCCTTATCTCCGAAACTACTGAGGCTAAAATTAAAAAAATAATGGACCTAAAGATTACATGAAAACCTATTAGAAGTCTATAGTGTTAAAAAGCATATTAAATAAAATTTAATTCGTTCGGAACCCTTTGCACGCGAGTCCAACTCGCTCTTTACCGGTTTATTAGTAGTACGAGTGTTTTCATTATGAAAAAAAATAACACAATTCTAACGAGCTTTAAAATTATATATCAAACTCAAAATATTTATTTCATATAAACCATTTACAGGCACTTTTGAATTGTCTAGGTCGGTCGGTCCAAAAAGGTGAAGCTATTTGCACGTTCCAAAGCTTAGATCTCTATGGAGAAGAACGTGCAAGAAACTCCACGGACACTCTTTTGAAAATAATACATTGTTACAAGTTTTGTTTACATCAATTTATAATTATACATACATGTGAGAACAATGAAAAGGCGAGCAGGATAAAAGCTTCCGGAAAAAAGGAACAATTCAAAGAAATAATAAAAATAAACCATAGCAGCTGAGAAATGACCAGTCCCAACTGACGGCGCCCGTTCACGAACATTACTCATGCGCTAGCACCATTCGGCTCAACCATTTTGATGGGATCCAAATGCTCCAATGCATACGCCACCATCAGCTAGACTTTTGAGTGAGCATGACACTGTAGCGGCATCAATGCCGCCACAAGAAAAACCAACGGAGCAAATCTACATCGCAACAAAAAGAACCGCCACGCCATCTATCCAACTAGCAGCGAACTACTAAGTTGAAATCCTGCATCGCGCAAGCAGAGTTTACCGTGCGATTTGAACATATACATCAGCCCGTAAATCGACTATCGGGCAGTAGCCCGCCAGACACATCAACTGTCTGGTAGGAGATTCCTTCCTTTACAATGGTGTGCGGGACTTGACTCTCTGTACCGCATACCCTCCAAAACACTCCCAACCGCCAGGGTACATTCAAGTCAAAAACAAACCTAAAACTGATAGCTATAGTTTAAGTTACACCGTACTCACACATGTGCCGTTAAAATGGATGAAATTATACAATGTTAAATAAATTGAGTCTATACAATGCAAATATTAGTTTCTTACAATCTTCAGCCGCTCCAACAATGTTTCCAAATGCTAACAGATTATTTTGTGCGCCCTAGTGGCTGTGGAGCAGGACTAGCAATCAACCAGCCATTTTTATCTTCAATATAACTCCCCAACCTATAAAATGCTTGCCTGCATAGTGTGCGTTTAATACAAGATTTAAATTTTTGTCTCATTTAGTTCTAATATATGTAAGCTTTCAGCTTTGTGTTGACATTGACACTGACATTGACATTTAAGTATGTACCTAGCAGTTCAGCCACAAGAGAGAGCCACCAGTGGGGAGAATGTAAAAACGTATTTTTTTCTTTGTTCCAATCGAATAGTTCAGATAATTACAAATGTGTTTTTATAACTTCTTTAAAACTCAGTTGTGTTTGTGAATTTGTTACAATTTAAAAGTGCAAAAGACAATTCAAGTTTTTATAATAAGAACAGTAAAGCATGAACATTTAATTGTCGATTCTCTGTTTTAGGTTAGTACCTACCTTATTATTTCATCGTGTTATTTGTTATGTAAAACTTATCTGTATTTAATAAATAAAACTCTGTTTTAGATGAATCAAATTGTGTTATGCTTCAACAAGAAGAACAGCTGGTCTTATAAATCGACAATTCATATACATGTGAAATACAAATTAATAATTGTGAACCTATACAATGGAGAAATTAAGATTTGAATTTATTATAAAAGCCAAATCGGATGATAATAAGACAAATATTTATGCCATAACCTCTATTACGGATACACAAAACCAAACTTTTGTTGTGCCTAAAGAGTATCAATCAGTGCAATTACACAAAGAAATATTAAAGCATGAAATATTTAACAAAGTAAAAAAATCACTCCAAAAACGACATGATAAGAGACAAGTTTGGATAACATTAACTGAGGAAATGAAATCAACATATTTAGATGATGACAACTTACAATTTGATGGGTTTTTACTTGAAAAATTAGAACAAAGTCATGAGTCGTCATCAACAGAACCAACATTGTTAAAAAAAACAGAAAATAAGACGAGATTAGTAGCAGAATTTTCAATAGAGAAGTTTTCAAGAAACACAACAAATGTTCAACAATGGTTAAATACTTTTGAAAGTGAATGTGCACGTTTACAAATAGATACAGATTTACAAAAAGTAGAAATTCTAAGATTACTATTGGAAGATACTTGTATAGATTGGTACACCTCAATGATTATCAAACATACTATAGATTCAGATTGGTCTGTATGGAAGAAAAGTTTAAGTGAAACATTTGCAGATAAAGGCTGGTCACCAATCAGGTATGCTATGAATTTTAAATATATACAAGGATCAATGTTAGAATATGCTCTTAAAAAAGAGAGACTGTTACTAGAAATAAACAAATCAATAGATACCCAAACTCTGATATATTTGATTGCCACCGGTCTACCAAACTTCATAATGGATAGAATAGACAGAGAAAGCCTTAAAGAAATAAATGACTTATTTAATTGCATAAGAGGACTAGAAAGTTTAACAAGGAAAAACGACACAAAGAAAAACTTAAGCACAGGAAATAAATACAATAAACAAGAAATAAAACAAACTGAAAAAAAATCTTGCAGGATTTGTGAGAATAAAGGAAAATTAAATAGATTTCATCCAGAGAATGTTTGCTGGTATAACTATGAAAAAAAAACCACCAATGACAAAAACCTTAATTCTAATTCAATATTAAAAGTTGAACTGAGTAATGAAGATCCAAAAAACTAAAATGCCCTCCACTAATTGAGATTACGGTGATGTTAAATAATACATTAGAAGCCAAGGGGCTGTATGACCCTGGTTCACGAATAACATTAATAAATTCAAAATTAGTTCAGGTGACGAATTTGAAGCCAAATTATTGTTATAATACAATAAAAACAATAAGTGGAGGGGGTAAAACTAAAGGGTTAGTTACACTGGATGCGGAGCTATTGCACAAGAAGATTAAAATAAATGCATTTGTCTTTGAAAATGAAAATTTTGAGTATGATCTAATACTAGGGTTAGATTCAATACAAAAATTTGGGTTGACTCATGATGAGAATTTAAATATCCAAATACATAGTAAAAATATGATTGAAGATAAACTGACTGAAAATATGGAAATAAATATAGAAGAAAAAGAATATGCAGTTAACTTCAATGAAGGTATAGATACAAACAAATTTAATATAGACACAAAATACTTAAATATTGATCAAAGAAAACAAATAAACATATTATTGGATAATTACACGGAAATTTTTGCTAAAAATAAATATGACACTGGAAAAGTGAGGAAGTATGAAGCCTGTATAGATTTACAAGTGGAAAAATATTGTTATAAAAGACCATATAGATGTTCAGTCCAAGACAAGATAGAAATAGAAAATCAAATCACACAACTTTTAAAACATGAATTGATTGAGGAATCTTACAGTCCGTTTGCGGCACCTGTTACCTTAGCTTTTAAAAGAGATGAAGGAAAAAAAAGTAGATTATGCATAGACTTCAGAGAATTAAATAAAATAATAATACCTCAATCACAACCATTTCCTCTCATAGAAGACCTAATAACCAAAACAATAAATTGTAATTATTTTACAACTTTAGACATAAATTCAGCTTTTTGGTCCATCCCATTAAAAATTACAGACCGACATAAAACTGGGTTTGTAACTCAAGAAGGTCATTACCAATGGACGTGTTTACCCTTCGGACTTAAGACATCACCAGCCATATTTCAACGGATTTTGGGGAATATTATAAGGAAAAATGGTTTGACAGAATTTGCAGTGAATTTTATTGATGATATACTAATCTTCTCTAAGACGTTTGATAGCCATATCACACACTTAAAAAAATTGCTGGAGGCTATTCGAGAAGAAGGTTTCAGGCTGAAACTAACAAAATGTAAGTTTGCATGTGACACTGTAAAGTATTTAGGCCATATATTACAAAATAATACGATTACACCTCTAAAAGACAATTTGAAATCAATAAAAGATTTTCCTGCTCCTCAAAATAGAAAACAAATACGACAATTTTTAGGGAAAATAAATTTTTATGGAAAATACATTCCGAGTGCCTCAATAGTACTTGATCCTCTACATAAATTGCTGAGAAAAGATCAGAGCTTTAATTGGACAGAACAGTGTGAGGATGCATTCCGGAAAGTTAAAGATTATCTATGTTCCAAACCAATACTAGCCATTTATGATCCACAAGCACCAATATTTATTTATACAGATGCCAGTGCCATAGGAATAGGAGCAGTTTTGAAACAAGTTCAGCACAATGGCGAAGAAAAACCGGTAGCATATTTTTCTAAAAAATTAAATGAATCACAAAAAACAAAAAAAGCAGTATTTTTAGAATGTTTAGCCATAAAAGAGAGCATAAAGTTTTGGCAACATTGGTTGATTGGAAACTATTTTACTGTCTACACAGATCACAAACCTCTAGAGAAGTTAAATATAAGAAACAGACCTGACGAGGAATTAGGGGATATGTCACATTATCTGTCACAATATAATTGTGAAATAAAATATTTACCAGGAAAAAATAATACAGAAGCAGATTGTCTCAGCAGAAACCCAGTATTGGACTTTGATACAAATAATGAAGATAACTTAAGAAGAGTAAATATTATTGATATTGATGACATTAAATATGATCAAGCACAAAATTTACAAATAAAACCGCTCGAAAAGAACATTACTTTAGAAGATGGAGTTTATTATAAAAAAGGGGGAAAAAAGAGAAAAAAAATTATTCTAAGTGAAGAGTACAGTAAAACTATAATAAAAAAGACACATGAAAAATACTGTCATACTGGAATAAATCAAACAGAATCTAAAATAAAACCCTTTTATACTGCACCGAACCTATCAGAAAATATTAAACATATATGCAAAAACTGCGAGATATGCATAAAAAATAAGACAAGGTTAAATAGAAAATATGGCTTTATGTCGCAATTAGGTCCAGCTAATAAACCCTTTCAAATAATGTCACTCGACACAATAGGAGGATTTGGAGGTCAAAGATCAACAAAAAGATATTTACATCTACTAGTAGACCACTTCACTAGGTACGCATATATCCTATGTTCTAAGAATCAACATGCTCGAGACTTCATCAAACTTATAGAAAAAATTCCAAAAGAAGAAACAATAGACATCTTACTCTCTGATCAATATCCAGCTATTAATTCGATTGAATTCAAAAATTACCTTGAAAACCGAAATATTCAATTAATACTTACAGCGGTAGACGCACCGTTCTCAAACGGTTTAAACGAAAGGCTAAACCAAACAATGGTGAACAAAATAAGATGCAAAATGAATGAATCAAAAGGAAAAACAAATTGGTCAAAAATAGCAGAAGAATGTAGGAATAGATACAATGAAACAAACCATTCCGTAACAGGGTTTTCTCCTAAATATTTACTATCAGGTGAGTCTACAGACCTGTTACCACATATATTAAAAGGCAAACAGTTATTAACAAAAAATTTGGAAGAAGACAGGAAAATAGCACTCCAAAGGTCAATAAAATCGCATGAATATAATAAAACTTTATTTGCGAAGAATAGATTACAACATGAATTTAAAAAAGGAGACAAGGTATATGTTGACTATGGAAACAAATTAAACAAAAAAAAGATGGATGAAATTAGAATTGGTCCCTTTGAAATTGAAGAAAAAATATCGGATTCAGTTTTTAAAATAAATACCGGTCGTGGTACAAGATCAATTGGATTATATCATGTCACAAAGCTCATTCCTATGCTTGTTGATTTTTAGATTTCACAGCTAAATTTTACTCAACTAAAGTTGAAAAAATTTGCATTTCGAAGGGGGGTGATGTAAGCTTTCAGCTTTGTGTTGACATTGACACTGACATTGACATTTAAGTATGTACCTAGCAGTTCAGCCACAAGAGAGAGCCACCAGTGGGGAGAATGTAAAAACGTATTTTTTTCTTTGTTCCAATCGAATAGTTCAGATAATTACAAATGTGTTTTTATAACTTCTTTAAAACTCAGTTGTGTTTGTGAATTTGTTACAATTTAAAAGTGCAAAAGACAATTCAAGTTTTTATAATAAGAACAGTAAAGCATGAACATTTAATTGTCGATTCTCTGTTTTAGGTTAGTACCTACCTTATTATTTCATCGTGTTATTTGTTATGTAAAACTTATCTGTATTTAATAAATAAAACTCTGTTTTAGATGAATCAAATTGTGTTATGCTTCAACAAGAAGAACAGCTGGTCTTATATATATCTTAAAAATTAAGGAGGTATCGTCGGATACCTCCTTAATTTTTTAAAATTAAGGAGGTATTTTTACGTTTAATCCCGACGAATTGACACCATTTATACACCGCCTATCATTCAATTAAGATTAACGCTGTTTTGCCTAGTCCGTAATGCTCGAGCTTCAGGAGTAATGTATCGTGATCAACGCAATCAAACGCCTTCGAGAGATCACAAAAGACACCTATGGCATCCTGTGCGTCCTCCCACGCATTAAAGATGTGCTTTAGTAAGATAACACCAGCGTCAGTTGTACAACGTCCTTTGGTGAAACCATACCGTTTATCATGAAAGATGTTATTCGTGTTTAAATGATTAAGCATTAGCATCACTTTTTCAAATACCTTACTAAACACTGGCAACACAGATACTGGTCTATAATTATTTGTGTCTTTACTATCCCCGGATTTAAAAAGTGGTTTCACCTTACTGAATTTCATTAGGTCCGGAAAGACTCCTTGATCCACACACAAATTAAATATTAAAGCTAAGTACGGCGTTACAGTCTCGATAATTGAGGTACAGACTTTGATAGACAATCCCTATAGATCTTCGGTCAATTTAATTTTGATATGTTTAAAAGCTTTTATTACTACTAAGGGGTTTATATGTTTAGAATAAATTCAGTCGGGCAGGCTGAAACGTTCGCCTGTAATAAATCAAAAGCAAGCGAAGGCGAGGAATTTAAGGCTTCAGTAGTTTTAATAGGGATACTCCTAAAGAAATTTACAAATTCTTGAGCAACTTGTTTGTTATTGCTAATAAAACTTAGTAATATCAATAAACGCATAGGTAAACGAGTAAGTATCACACTAACACTTGCAACCACTCTTACCCTTCTCACATGCACTCACATACCCGCACCTACAACACGACACTCACTACGCTCACTACACCTACCGCACTACACTTGCCACACACCATTCACTACACCACACTCTACCCAAACTACTGTTTGTTAAACTTAATTATAGTTGAGTTACCTAAACTATTGTCCGTGTAACTGTACCATCTGAATATGGACTGAAAGAGACTGGACCCCACAACACAGGGAATCCTAGTGTGGAGTTCAGGGCTTCACCTACGTTTGTAAATTTAATGAGACAGTAAATAATTTTTATTTTTTTAATTATTCCATGAGAAGTATCCAATCCGTAATCAGTGTTATGTCTTTTGTTCCTATTTGTTTCATTGTTTATTTTTCCAAACCGTCTTTATTTTATTGTTTGCTGTTTTTACCTAATTTATTTATTTAGTTATTTATTGCTTATGTTTAAAGCCTTAGCTGCCTTACAAGTGTTTTTATAAATTTTTGAGTAGATACATACATATACAAACATACATACTACATACTTATTAAAAGTTTCAGTGTTTATAAAAAGCTTAAGGCTCATAAAGTCTTTCCCTACTTTTTCTGAGTCCTTTAGTTGCCCAGTCGCTAAATAAAAACTTAGGGCAGATAGTTTTAGAATTCTTTTTAAAAGTATTATTGAATTCGGTTTGGACTAAAGAAAAAAATCTGTATACAAAATATTGGCATTGTTCATAGTTAGGTTCCAATCACTTAACTTCCCGATTACAGTGCGGATATGTTTGTCTCATTCATCGACGTTCCTTGTTTTCGACCTCTTGCATTCGACGACTTTATTTCTGGCAAGACTCATTTATGGCTTCTAAGTTTTTTCTCCATAGGATTTTATTGTGTCCATAATAAAAAATAACGCTTATACAACGACCTTTTAAATGAGAATTGTTTTATGATCCTACGCTTCTTCATATGCCTCCAGTCATTGTTGACATATTGATTTTTTCATGATCGATAACTTTTTTCCATGGAGGATGTTTTTTGGTTCTATAACAAAAAATGATGTTCTTTCAATAAGCTTTTGGAAAATATAGGTCTCATTCGCCGACGCCACTTGAACCGGTTCCTTACCCCTTGGGTGGTTTTCGCGGAATTTGAAGTAACGGTTCAATGAGAGCGTTTTTTGTGCAGAAATAACTTGACGATACTGGAGGGCGTGCTGCTGAGTGGGCGTGGTGCCTACCCTAGCTTTGAGCTGGGCGGCCGCCGCCCCGGGACCGACTCGCCACCGCTACTGTTCGAGGTGAGGCCCCTACCTGCTGTGTGTGTGTGTGTGTGTGTGTGTGTGTGTGTGTGTGTGTGTGGTGCGAGCAGCTCTGACTGTGTGTGCGTACGCAGGTGAGCGAGTGCGGCGGCGCGGTGCGGCGCACGGTGGTGGCGCGCAACACGGGGCAGGTGGGCGTGCTGCTGCGCGACTGGAGCGTGGCCGGCCAGCCCTGCCAGGCGCGCGGCTTCCGTCTGGCGCCCTGCGCGCCGCTGCACCTGCAGCCCAACGAGTCGCGCGCGCTCACGCTGGCCTTCAGCGCCGACTACACGCTGGCGCGCGTGGCCGCCGAGCTCAGCGCGCGCGCCGGCGCCGAGCGCGCCGCCTTCCTGCTGCTGGCCGCCGCGCCCGCGCGCCTGCTGCCGCGCTGTGCCGCCGGAGCGCCGCGTCCGCCCTGGGAGCCCGCCGCGCGCGCCGCCGCCACGCTGCTGGCGCTGGCGGCGCTGGCGCTCGTGCTGGCGGCCGCCGCGCTGGACGCCGAGCGCGAGCTGCGCCGCGCGCGCCAGGCGCGTCCGCCGCCCGCCGCGCGCCAGCCGCTCGACCTGCGCGCGCTAGCGCAGCATGCGCCCGCGCCCCCGCCCGCGCCCGCGCCCCGCCGCGGGCCCGCGCGCCGCCGCCGCACGCCGCGCCGCGACGCGCCCGCGCAGGACCCGCAGGCGGAGCGCCGCGCCTTCGAGCGCTGGCGGGCGGAGGTGCTCGGCCGCCACACGGACGACGACTCGCGCTCCAGCGAGGACGCCGACAGGGACGACGAGCGCGCGCTCGAGCCCGCGCCGGAACACCGCGAGCCCTTACTGCAGCACGAGGCGCCCGAGCCGCGCGCGCAGCCGCCCGGCCGCAGCGACGGCTACGACGCCGACCCCGAGACCGAGGACCGGCCGCAGGGCAGCGGCGACGACGACGCCGCGTCCACCGGCTCCGGCTCCGCGTCCGCCTCCTCCTCCTCGCCCACCGCCGACGACCGCGACGAGCGCGACGACCGCGACGAGCGGGACGAACACGACTCGCGCTCGCCGGCGCCGCCCCGCTCGCACGCCGCCCCCGCGGACGACGGCGGCGCGGGGCCCGGCGCGCCCGGGCCGGCGAGCCCGGCGGCGCCGCGGGCGGTGCGCGCGCGCCGGGACACGAGCGACCCCCCCCGGCGCGGAGAGCGCGCGCGCACGGCGGAGGCGGGCGAGGCGCGCGACCCGCGCTCGCGGCCCGCCGCCGCCAAGCACCACGTGCGCAAGGACAAATTAGCCAAGCGCCTGCGCGAGCGGCCGGCGCTGTCGCCGCCGCGCTCGTCGCCACCGCGCACGGAGGCGCGGGGCGGCGGCGGCGGCGCGCCGGGCCTGCGCTGGGGCGCGTCGTGGAGCTCGGTGGTGGCGCGCGGGCCGGCGCCGGCGCTGGCGCCCATCGGCTCGGACGTGCGGCGGCGCGCCGAGCCCGAGCGCGCGCTTGGCGGCGCGGGCGACCACTCGCTGTTCTACTTCAACGGCGAGGCGGCGCACGCGCAGTGCCGCGAGGCGGACTTCTCGTGGCGCCCGGCGCCGCCCGTGGAGCGCCCCGCCTTCACCCCCGCGCGCGACTTCCTCGGTCAGATTTTACTTGTATTTTATTCATCATTTTCCTGTTATCTATTTCGATCTAAATCATATCACAAACAATCCTCATCTCAAAAAGTCAGATGATCTTTCTAATGATTGTCAGTACTACTTCATCTGCTATGAGAATGTTTGTGTAAAAAAAAATGTCGACGAGAGCTATGCCAGCTCCCATAGGAAAATATTCGAACCCCTTTCATATAAACTAAACATAAAAAAGGACCTAAAAATGAGCCCTGAAGTAACACCATTCTCTCGTTTAATCCTGACGAATTGATAACGTTTATTTGTTCTAATTGCTGCCTACCATTCAAATAACATTCTACTCATTTTAATGCTGTTTTGTCTAGTCCTTACTGCTCAAGGTCTTGGTGTAATGTTTCGTGATTTATGCAATGAAACGCTCTAGACTGAGGCAGGTCTTCGGCACTTTAATTGCATCTTGTGAGTCTTTCCACGTATTAAAGATGTGTTTCAATAGGGCAATTTTGACGCCAGATGTACAGCGTTCTTTGGTGAAATCATGCTGTTTATGCGAGCAAAAGCAAGGAAAGACGAGGAATTACACACTATAGTATTTTACATCGTTTATCATCGCTAGTCGTCAAAATGTTATCATTATTATGTATTTCGTTCTTGTACATTTTAATCTGTTGTGATGTGTTTCAAGAGCGGGAGTTTGTATGGTTGCAGACGAGCCGAGCACGGTGGGCGGAGTGGGAGCGGTGGGAGCGGTGGGAGCAGTGGGAGCGGTGGGAGCAGTGGGAGCGGTGGGAGCGGTGGGCGCCGTGGGCAGCGGCTCGTTCCGCTCGCTCAACTCCGTGTGGGGCTCCACGCTGGAGCCGCGGCCGGCGGCGGCGGCGTGGCTGTGGGGCGGCTACGCCGAGCCCGCCGCGCCCGCGGGCCCCGTGCGGCCGCCGCCCGGCTTCGGCGCGCCGCCGCGGCCCGTGCGGCCCTACGACCCCTTCCGCTCGCTGGCGTCCATCTGGGCGCCGGGCGCGCTGGACTGGCGCGGCGAGCAGGAGGCCGAGCCCGAGGCCTAGCGCCGCCCCGGGCCGCACTCGGAGCGCGCAGCACTCGCGGCCGCCGCACTAGTCACGCCCCGCGCCGGCCGCCGACTCCGCATCTCTATTTACGTGTTACAGTGTTCCCTACTCGATTGTCTGTTCGAGACTGAAGATTAAACTTACACTATCTCAAATGATGATGAACAACTTGTTTTATTTTGATCATTTTTTTTTTAGAAACCTCATTTATTTATCTACTAGCTGATGCCCACGATTTCGTCCGCGTGTAATTCGGTATTATATAACGCATGTTAATCTCTAGTCTATAAAATATCTAGGAGATTGTGTGACTCTCGATAAATTGTCAGCTGAACATTTGGAATACTTTTTTACGCATCAAAATTTTAGTTTATAATATCTCGAAGTCATTTCAAGAAATTGTAAACTGACATAAAATGGCGACCAATCAGAGCCTAGTCTACAAGAAACAGGCTCTGATTGGTCTGTTCAGATGTGACGTCTGGCACGATGGATCTCTCGTCCGATGTTGGTTGGGTTTACTTTGAATGTATAGGTATATATTCGGTTTAAATTACGTTTGTTGTTCGGAAGTTCGATCGCTCACTAGAGCTCCCGCAATCCTATTCGAACCTCGCGTATCCGTGTCGGGAAGCGCTAAGTTCCCGAGCTGGCGCGGTCGCTCTATTAAGCGGTAAGATCAAATGTCAAAATTATACAAGATGATAATTAGATCACAAGAACATTATACTGAATATGAATATTCTAAACTAGCCAGTTTAGCTGAAAATTTGGATAAAAATTCCGGACACCCATCATTTTTTAGTCTTAGACACACGACACGACTTTTTTTTAAAGTAAAACAGGCTTTTTATCATTTACCATAAAATTTACCTTAAATTGTAATGAAACAACAATAAAATTGAATGAATCAGTCATCTTTATTGCTTGTCATTCATATTTGTTACCAGTAGCGTAGCTAGCATGGGTGACACCCGGGGCGGATAATGTGGTGTCACCCCACAAATAATTATGAGTTGCATCTTCGACCTTTCGCTCTGGTGACGGCAATCATAAGCCATTTTTCGGATGGGTGGAAGGGGAAGGTGTGCCAAACAAAATCTGGAAATTACATTATTTTGATTTTGTTATCATCATTATTTAAACCTAACTTTGTTGAGTAACGCAAGTAAACTCAAGAACTAAAAGAGGGTAGAACACTAGAGCGAGCGAAGCGACCTCGAAAATTTTCGCATTCCACCTCAGATAGGTTTCATTTTATTTATTATACTCTTTACTGTACACCAAAAGTTTGAACAAAAAGGAAAGTTAAAACTAAACACATACAATGGGCAGCCTTATCGCATTCCGCGATTTCTTCCACACAACCTGGACCTTTCATATTCTTGTGATCATTCATACTTAAATAGAAATAACTTTATGGAGTGAAGCGAGCTCGTAAATTCATGCATCCCTACTCGGAAAGGTTTAATTTTCTTTTGATCATTTCATACACAAACATAATGATTTTATTGAGACATACAGAAACGCTTGAGAAAAAAGAGAGTGCAGAAAATAAGAGCGAGCTTGAATTTTTCTACACCCCACCACGGACGGGTTTCATAACGTCGCCCGTTAAGGGATGTCACCCGACCGTGACAAAAAGTCAACGAACGAGCGTCACCCCACTCACCCCTAAATGCAGAAAGAAATTTTTGCATCTCGGAAGGGTTTTATTGTATTTTGAACATTCATACTGAAATTTAAGTTTTTTATTGATTTATATATAGATAAACTCAGGAAGTCAGAGAGTGCAAAATGCAAGAGCGAGCTCAAAATTTTTTGCACCCTTCTCCCGACAGGTTTTATTGCGCCAAACGTACCGTCACCTTTGCTAGGGCAAAGGTGACGGTACTTCACGCCGGAACAGCTGCTCAAACTTTATCAAGCGCAAGTTCGATCACGTATCCAGGAGTACTGCTCTCATCTTTGGGACGGATCTGCCAGATACCAGCTTAATGCCCTTGAGTCAATTGAGAAACGAGCCAAGAGGATCATCGGCGATGATAGTCTCGTCGCGGCGAAGCTACTCGGCGAAGCTACAAAGTCTTGAGCATCGACGACAACTCGTCGTCGTCGATGCTCAAGATTTTGGAGCTTCGCTAGCCTATCGGTTTTCTACCGGTTGCACTTTGGGGAATGTGCGACGGAATTGCATAATTTGATTCCGCCAAGCCCGTTCCATCATCGGACCACAAGACGAACGGCGATGCGCCACCGATACATGGTGGACATCCCACCCACGCGCACTAAACCTTTTGGGAACTCATGCATAGTGCGTGCAGCTAAGGAGTGGAATTCCCTACCGGAGTCTGTGTTTCCTGATAGCTACATCCTGGGAGTATTTAAGTCAAGAGTGAATAGGTTATTTCTAAGCAGGCGTGCTCCTTCTTCGACCACATCATCGCTTACCATCAGATGAGATAGTGGTCAAACGCGTGCCTATCAATAGTAAAAAAAATGTTTGTGCGGAATCGAGACCTGTGAGTAAACTGATTAAGTAGTTTTCCTCTGGTCCCAGGAGGAAAAAAATCTTATTGTGGGATGGAACTCCGCACACAATAAGATTTTTTTCCTCACATTATAAGGGCACCGCAACGGCACAGCAGAAGCACGGCGTCGCCTCGAATTTAGGCTACGTCTAGCCACCAGCGCGCTAAGTACGCGTCGTCTGCAAGGTACAAGCTCACAGTCCGCACCGGCCGCAAGGCGCAAGCTCGCAGTCCGCACCAGCCGCGAGGTGGTAAGCTCGCCGTCCGCGCTAGAGTTGTGCAAAACAGTGCGTTTTAAAGTCATGTAATATGACATTACTTTTCGTACCGAGGAATGCTGCATTGCATTATACCATGACTCCAAACATGACGCGAAATGACGCGCCACACGGTGGTTATTGTTATGAAATGCTCGCGTTGTAGAAGATATACATCATGCGCGTTATATTATGGTGTGATATGACAATCGCCAAACGCAATGCGCCCGGTATTACCTACAGTGCGCGTAGTGCGACAGTCATGATTTAAAACATCACGTAACTATACCTCGGCAGTCCGCGGTGTTAATAAACGTAAACCTTATGACTTGAATCATACGGTTCTAAATAATAGTTCACTTATTTAGCAGCCAGCCGATCGGCGCATGCTCCTTCTCACTTGCACACATAGCCAGCCAAAATTACCGAGATAATACGAACACCGAACCTAACAGCGCGCCGCGATAGTGTTCTGTTGCGCCGCGCGTCATGTTTGAGAGTCATGTGCAATGCTTAATTTGGTCGAGTCATAGGTAATGGAACAGTACGCGGTCGGGTTATATGACGCGCAATGCAACAATCTCATTACTTACACAAGTCTAGTCCGCGCACCGGCCGCTAGGTGCAAGAGCGCCGTCCGCGCGAGGCGAGGCGCGAGGGGCGATGGTGGTGCGCAAGCGACGGTGCAACGACGTTGTTTCGATAGCGACGTGCTGTCGACGCGCTGCAAGCACGCGGTCAGCTCGCTAAGGCGATTGGCACACTGCACCGCATCACGCAGCGTAGCGCGGGAGTGCGTGATCTTACGTTGCTAGAAAGTATCTCTCTTTGTATTAAAAACACGCGTAGTGCAACACACTGAAAACGCATTCAGGCGTAGTTTTTGACTTCGTCGCCACGCGCGCACCCCGCAGCGTGTAGCGGGGCAGTGTGTGAATTATCTAACAGTGCGCGGGCTGACTGCACGTTGCTGGCTTTTCATATTGACAGTATGAAATATATTTTACGACACACGATTTAAGGCTCTAATTTGAATTACAAGTAAATTGCTGGGCTGGAGCGATGCCGTTGCGGTGCCGGTATAGTGCCATGACCTTATGAAGTAAAAAAAAACGTAATTCACACAAGTAGTTTTTGGTTGACCCGCACTATCAGTCTTGAAAAATAGGAGATTGATTGGAAAGCTGTTTTTTTTTTGTAATCTTTGTATCTAAATCATATTATAAAGAAATTAAAAAGGTATTGAATGAAACTCCTTTATGATAGCTACATTAAATTATCGATAAAAATTTGAAATGTGTCCAACCCTATTGTCAGATGTCAAAAAAGTCAACAAATCAAATTAAAATATTTTCATTTTCAATTAAAACAATGTGTATTAAAATAATAATATACTATCAACATATTTTGCCCGAACTTCTGAATTTTCCTGAGTGTCATCTTTTTCATGTTGTTCCTTTTATGGGCCATTTACATTTTACACAACTGTGCCGCGATTTTTTCAAAAAAAGTGTCACAGATCTGGCTCCAAACACGTCCCGTGGGACTCTGCGGGGTTCAAAGGCAAGCTATTCTCCACTAATTCGATGTTTATTAAAAATTTTCTTAGAAAACTCAAAAATCTAGCCGCACTGAAAGGTAATCGTATTTCGGAGGGCCACCTCAGAAATACGATTACCTTTCAGTTCGTGCAATTTTCAAATAGTTTTGTGCTGCAATTACGAAATGAGATTAAAAATAGTTTTTCAAATCGACCCTTTTTCAATATTTTATTTGATCGAGAAAATTATATTATTTCGTGTTTTCACTTCCATTTGCCACTAGAACAAGGATGTATCCCTCACATATATTTTTTTCCGGGCTTAAATTCACTTATTTGACCATTTAAAATTGATTCGAAAACAGCCAAAACCCAGATAACCCAGCCTTAAAGCCGTAATTGAAAGCTAAAATTAACAGGAACGAATGTTCATGAATCATTTGAATTTGTTCTAAGTATGCTTCTGAATGTTGTGGGAACTGCGTATTCGATCGCTAAAGTATGACTAGTCTAAAATTAACCAAATTTGTTTTTATCTTCATATCGTGTGAAGTTACAAAACTTAAACTTCCTGACGTTATGAGCGTCAACCACGAGTATTATTTACAGCTGTTTATTCTGTTACAAGTGTATTGGTTTACTTGCAAATCCATATTTTTCTGATTTTTTAAATTATTTAGTAACATCAACCAAATCAAAAACTAATGTTTGAACAAATTAAAGTATCTAATTGGTACTTTTTTCAAACTTCTGCGTTGAGCCGTTTTCGAGATCTGGGAAATCCCAAAACGTTACCGCAGCAAAATCTTGAATAACTTAAGCACCATAACACACACAAATTTTGCTATTTACAAACATTTCCTACGCAACAAAAGCCTCATTTGTTTGGTTCCAGCCAGAAACGAATTTTTGAAAACGATTTTGCCAGGGTAACGTTTCGAACGTTACTCCAGCAAAATCTGTTTTTCTCAAAAAATAACTTTAAAACAACAATTTGAACAAATTTTGCAATAAGTGAACAAATTGCTCCTCATGTTGAACTAATTATTTGTTATAGTCTCACCTCTCTAAAGCGCATTTTGCTGGGGTAATGCACACTTTTCTAAATTAACCATTCTAAGTTCATGGAAAACTACAGACCGATTTCGTTGATTCCAATATTCTCGAAAATAACTGAAAAGTACAATTATATGAAAAATAATATTCTTTGCAACGAACAAAAAGGATTTAGGAAAAACAAGACAATTATGGCAATTTATGACTTTTTGCATAGGTACTATTATGAGAAATATGGATATAAATAAACCACTATGTGCGATATTTTGTGACATGACCCAGGCATTCGACTACGTGCAACATAATATTTTACTGAAAAAGCTTGGAGCTTACGGGGTAAGCCGAAACGTTCTTGAGCTCTTAAAATCGTACCTAACTGACAGAAAACAAATGACTGAAATAACCAGACTAAATACTAGCACCAAAAGAGAAGAAATATTTGTATCGGATGAACGACGTTGTCTACGGAGTTCCACAAGGAAGTATACGTATGCGTGCCAGACTGCCAAGCCAGTAGAAAGTTGGTTCCAGTGAGTTGGGATAACGCCCAGTGGGCGGGATTGTGCTGCAAGCTCCAGTGGCTCGGCGTGGTGCTGCTGGCGTCGACCAGAAGAGGTTCTTCAAGGCTTTTCATGTAACTAGCCTTTTATAATGTCCGAAAACCTTTGAATGGCGAACGCTGCTAAGGTTCTACTCCCGCACAAATTTAAATAACATTTTGAATCCGCAGCAAGCATATCATAAAATCGGTACTAAATACTAGATATGAGCGCCTCCGTCGCCGTAGATTTGAACGGCGCGCCGCCGCCGCGGGATTGAACCGGCGCGCCGCCGCGAAGCATTTCTTTTGTATTAAGGTTCATATTCGTACAAATTATGCAAGCGTTTTAAACGAATGTTAACATTGAATTTTACTAAAAATGTTTATGATGTAATTAACGTCAGCCATGCCTAGGAAGAGGTGGCGTGACGACCTAAACCCCTACTGCCCGTGCCGTACAGTGGTTCGAGATGGCTAAGGACAAAAATATCTGAAAGGACTTGGGGAAGGCCTTTGCTCAGCAGTGGGACAGTATAGGCTGAATAAAAAATGCTTACTTCGTCCTGTGTAGCTGCATCTCTCCCAAATCAGAATCACGACAGAATTGGTACGTCATAGTAAGGCCCCAGGCCAGTCAGTTTTGAGGTCTGCCGCGAATCGCGGCAACAAGATATTCACAGGGTGACATCAGCTAGATGAGAGTTGTCGATAATCGAGATGAGTGACAGGCAATTGGAGACACCATTTCCTCAATGGAGTGCTGTAGGTTGTTGTTGACAATGAGGAACAGAGCCAAAATGGAAGAAAGCTTTATCTTTAAGTTCACGCCGCGCGACAGAAGGCTATTTATTTTCTTCATTAGGCAGCAAAAAAGCGCTCCTTCAGCGATCGGTCCAGGGCCGCGCCGCCACCGCCGTGGAAAATTCAACTCCACGCCGCCGCCGTCAAAAATCGCCACGGCCCTCATATCTACTACAAACCATTTAAAGTGTCAAAAATCTAATCGATAATCGAAATTTTACGTTGTTTCAATCACGACTCTTAGGTTTGGTCTGGGCTCGAAATTTTTTTGGACCCTTCATGACTATAGCAAGACCCGCCTGCGTAGGCTAGGGCCTGGGCGCTCGGCTGGCAAACGCCACCGCTAATTTATGGCCAGTCCTACCCCGACTACTTCCTTCTGTCAATAAGTGATGAACCTGGTGGACAAGGCATACTTACAGGTGTAGTTCAAGGAGGCACTCATCTCGCTTCTCTCACACACATACTGCAACGAATTGCAGTTATGTGTGTACTAAAAACTGACGAAATGTGGGCGTAGGTACAGCTACCTATCTGCCTCTCTTCAGAGTACAGGCGTGATGCGTTTATACGCAAAATGCCAGAAACGAATATTGTCAGATTGGGCGACATCGTCGCAAAATGTCTTATTCGCAAAACGTCAGAAACTCATAATGACAATGACAAATAATGAGCCATAAGGGTGTTGAATGAGGTTCACGAGAGGGTTGATGTACTGTGGTGCAACTTTAGTGAATTCGCAAAAGTTGCATTATATATATTAAGTTATAGTAATTAATATTAAGAATAAAGTTTATTATGTTATAAGATGTACGGTTTAGTTTGTAAGGCCACTCTATCGCATTGGATCGCTGATATGTAATGATAGTGGCAAGATTTGTATAAATAAATACGCAAAATGCCATAAACGCTGAATGTCAGGTACTCAAAATGTCAAATACGCATATTACCATGATTACATGGAAACATGAACGACAGGCAAGAGGATGTCAAGCAACTACCATATTTCGCACCATTTCCTTCAGTTTAATCATCTGTTTAAGGGACTACTCACATTTATTCAGCTCCATTCGCGTTTCGCTGAACGATTCTGGTCACACTTATACAGTTCTGCTTCTATCAGCCGCGTACAGCGTCGTAAGAATTAGAAAGGCGCTGAATAAGCGGCGAAGACGGTAAGATGTCCGTGACTACCGCAAGACCACCGCCGCCAATCGCTTCCATATTTGGTAAATAATTAGTACTCAATTGATACTAATTATTAGTACTCGAACAAAAAAATTGGTACCTTCGTAGTTTTCGAGAAAATCGACTTTGATGGTGGTCTGGCGGTAGTCACGCTCTTTACTCATTTAGTACCTATTGTGCTCTGAATATGGACATTTCTAAGTGCGATATTTTTATCGTTTGGCTTCTTGCAGAAGAAATAGATCAAATTAAACGTAAAGAAGTCGGTTAAAAATTAAAACGCAAACGACTGTGGGTCCATCCAGTACAGGTACAGTCCAAGAGCTATATCGAAGGATTGAGAATTTATCTCTCTCTGATAATTCTACGGACTTTAGACCGATAAAACTAGAAGTATAATTTACATATTAATAGAAAGCTCTTCGATCTAGCTCTTAGACTATCCCTACCTTAAAAATTGAACTCATTATATATTTTAAACTAAGACCCAATTAAATCTGTGACTTGGCGAAAACTTCCGACTATTAATGACTATTGAGAGAGAAAACAGATCTTCGCTAGGTGCCCTAGCTTTTGAGATTCAAATAGACCAAGCTAGGGTAGACGCACCCCAGATCGGCCACCTATAAACCCTTATAACTTTTGAACCAGTGACCGACTAACTGGTATTTGGCGACTAATTAGCGAAATTTTTTAAATATTATCCAAAAAGAATCCTGATGGTGGCCATGCCAGTGTCAGTCATACAAGAAGTCGAGAACCATCCGTGTACAGCGTTGTTCCGCCGCGTTAAGGCCGCGTTCGACGCTGAATGCGGCGGAACAGCGCTGAACTCCATAGATAGCACTCGCATGTAAAAAACACATTTGTCCTCATTTTATGCTTGTTTGCCGCGAAAGCTGAAAAGACGCGGAAAGCTGAATGGATGCGGACGCATCTCCATACATAATCGTTATTTTCTATGGGCATAAGCTGAATAGAGCTGAAAAAGTGTGAGTACTCCCTTAGTTTACATAAAAAACAAATAATAATTGTAAACAATTTGTGCAGGATAGCCGCATACATAGTCTTAGTTTTAGAGTTAATAGTTCGGCACGTGTTTTAAGTAATACCGTTAGTTAGCAGCATATTTTAGAAAGTAGACAGATGTAAGGGATAGTACGAAGCTTTAAAAATGTTTGGGTCACATTGTCATTTGTTAAGTTATTACGACCCCTATAGTTAAAGATCCCTTGTTTTGTGAAAGTTTTATGTCTGCCCATTAACAGAATGGTGCATTTCTCTAATATTTATTAACGTCCGGCAATAGTTAAAATCCCTTGTTTGCATTGTTTGTGAAAGTTTCTCTGTACCTATTAACAAATGATGTATTTGTCTGTTTGTAACCCGCGCCGAAAATAGATGATTTTATGAATAAACAACCATAGTGAGTACCGTTCTACCCCCACTAGCCGGGGTGAAACTGACGCCAAAGACCCTTATAAAAGAGACCATTGTACGACCCATCGTGCAAATTGGTCCTTCGAGCCGGATCCGAGGAGTAGAAGCAAGATGCCGATCACGTTTTTCACCGGAAGAAGAGCCCCAGCATCGACAACCACAGCCGAAATCAATTCAGCGACGTACGCGGCAGCGACAGCAATGACGTCTACGGAAGAAACTGCGACCAATTCAGAAGCGCCGACCGTTGCGGATCCTGCTCTGATTAATCGACAAATAGACGTCATAGCAACCGACACATCGGCCAACGAACGTCGAAGTATACCTGCATCCAGCAGGCCCAGCAAGAAAAAATCGAAAAAATATCGACTAGCGAAGGCTAAGGCCGAATTGGCTGCTGCCCGTCTCGCTGAAATAGAGGCGGAATCCAGCGATGAAGAGGAACTCGCTTCAGTCATCACTGAAGCTAAAAAAGTAGATAGAGTACAGATCTGGCCGCAATGTAGTCAATTGCTCTCCGTAGGTAATGAACCATATCGAACGCAAGAGGTCCGACCTGATTCGAAGTCCCGGTGTGAACCGATAGTTCCAGTGACCACAGCCGTATCTTGTGACACTCCGGTGACTACACCGGCGGGAGTAAGCTCATTGCTTCCGCCGCCTCCGCGCCTCTTGCCCAAAAGTGAGATCACTACGCGGATTACTCCCAATCAAAAGGGAGAAACATTAAGGCTCAAACAGCCATCAATTGCAGCTGCGCCCCGGCTACCTAGCACGGCGCAGCAGCCATCGAACACAGGGCCAGCGATTGCCTCCGCATCCTGGCTAGCCGCTCCTATGCAGCGGTCATCGAACACAGGGCCAGCTAATACGCAACACCCAAAAAACAAAGCTCCGAATCTCGTCACAGCGCCAGCATTGTGTGAATCATCGCACAGATCGCGATCACCTGCGCCGCCCGCACCGAAACTCGTCACAGCGCCAACATTGTGCGACTCATCGCACAGATCGCGACCGCCAGCGCCGCCCGCTACGACCCTTGATACAGCACTAGCATTACGCGACTCATCGCGCGGATCGCGATCGCCTGCTCCGAACATAGTGCCTACGGAGCCTACTTCGAACGTCGTGCCTGCGCATCCACCTAATAAAATCGTGCCTGCGCTGCCTGTCGAGATCGTCGCGCCTGCACGGCCTGCTCCGGTCGTCGCGACAGCGCAGTCTGCACCGACCGACCGCAGCCTGCTCCACGTAAAATAGCTGTGCAGCCTGCCACGAACATAGTGCCTGAGCAGCGTACTCCTAACGTTGCGCCAGCGCAGCCAGCTCCAGACGTCACGCCAGTGCAGTTTGCAACAAACGTCGTGCAGCTTGCTCCGAATGTCGCGCCAGTTCAGTTTGCAACAAACATTGTGCCTGTGCAGCCTGCCCCAAATATAGCGCCTGCGCAGCCTGCTCCGAGTATAGTGCCTACGCAGCCTAGTCCTAGTCAACGTCACGCCACCGCAGCCCGCTCCACGTAAAGTAGCTGTGCAGCCTGCCACAAACATAGTGCCTGCGCAGCCTGCTCCTAGCGTCGTGCCCGCGCAGCCTACTCCGTACGTCGTGCTTGCGCATCCTCCCGAGAAAATCGTGCCAGCGCAGACACCTGAGGACGTCGCGCCAGCGCAGCCAGCTCCAAACGTCGCGCCAGCGCAGCCAGCTACAGACGTCACGCCAGTGCAGTTTGCACCGAACATCGCCCAAGCGCAGCTAGCTCCGAATGCAGTGCCAGCGCAGTCTGCACCGAACGTCACGCCACCGCAGCCTGCTCCACATAAAGTAGCTGTGCAGCCTACCACAAACATATTGCCTGCACAGCCTGCTCGTAGCGTCATGCCCGCGCAGCCTACTCCGTACGTCGTGCCTGCACTTCCATCTGACAACGTCGCGCCAGCGCTGCCAGCTCCAAACGTCGTGCCAGTGCAGCTTGCACCGAACGTCGCGCCAGTGCAGTTTGCAACAAACGTCGCGCCTGCGCAGCCACCTGAGGACGTCGTGCCTGCAATTCCACCTGACAACGTCGCGCCTGCACAGCCACCTGAGGACGTCGTGCCTGCACTTCCACCTGAAAACGTCGCGCCTGCGCAGCCACCTGAGGACGTCGTGCCTGCACAGATCCCTGAGATCGTCCTACCTGTACTTTACGCTCGTGTCACCGGTCGACAGCGACGATCCTGCACCGCTTTTAATATTTGCGCCGCCAGCGTTACTCTGCTAGACGACGCACGGCGGGAGAAATGTGCAGGATAGCCGCATACATAGTCTTAGTTTTAGAGTTAATAGTTCGGCACGTGTTTTAAGTAATACCGTTAGTTAGCAGCATATTTTAGAAAGTAGACAGATGTAAGGGATAGTACGAAGCTTTAAAAATGTTTGGGTCACATTGTCATTTGTTAAGTTATTACCGACCCCTATAGTTAAAGATCCCTTGTTTTGTGAAAGTTTTATGTCTGCCCATTAACAGAATGGTGCATTTCTCTAATATTTATTAACGTCCGGCAATAGTTAAAATCCCTTGTTTGCATTGTTTGTGAAAGTTTCTCTGTACCTATTAACAAATGATGTATTTGTCTGTTTGTAACCCGCGCCGAAAATAGATGATTTTATGAATAAACAACCGTAGTGAGTACCGTTCTACCCCCACTAGCCGGGGTGAAACTGACGCCAAAGACCCTTATAAAAGAGACTCGCGGGCCAAAACCAATCAGTTCCTCGTCACAGGCAGTTCCTTCAGTGCCTTTATAGAGTCCTTTCTATCCGCTACGAGACAGAGGGCTTGGCTCAGCAGGGACCGTGCTCGCTACCATCTACAGTTGAAAAAGTATTTTCATTTAAGTACGAGTACTACCAACGTGGTAGCGCCTTCTTCACAGTGACAGTGTCTTGTCGCCTTTCAACCCTCCAATCCAGCAACATTGTACGACCCATCGTGCAAACAATTATTAATTTTAACCAATGAAATCAGCAAAACTTATAAGTTACTACTGTCGTAATGAAATTAGTACAATAAAGTAAGTAAATAAATTTTAGAAAGTAATGACTGATTTAAAAAAATTAACAGAAAACATCAGCAAGCTGTTAAACCGTCAGGTGCGTGATAACCGAAAAATTAAAAGACAATAGACGCGTCCTACATGTGGGACGGCCGGTACCTGACGGGTATCAATAGAGTAAACGGCGATATATTTTTTTTTTCACAAATTCGACAGATGAAATTTCTCTAGATTCAAGTTTCCCATGATACCTACTTGTTATACATTCGATCAAATCCGATATCGGAATTTCGGCGGTTCTGTCGTCTTGATAAAAACAACGAATTTGAATTTTAAAGTCAACACGTTTGGCCTCTTTAAAAATAGAATGTACAGGTGAAAAAAATTTGAGCGTTTAGCTATTTTAAAGTTGAGCTGATGGTGCCAACCCTCAACTACATTGGTGGTACGGTGCTTTGTAAAATAGGATTTGGATGCCTAGAATAGGATTTCAAAGTGCCTACCGATAAATGGCGCTTCATTAATTTGGCCAATGTTCAAATTTTAATGCAAATGCACTTCAATCAAACTTTAAAGAAACGAAAAGTAAAATAAAATCTGATCCTTTTCTAACATTTTGCGCGTCTGGCATTCTGCGTATCTGGCATTCTGCGATTTCTGACATTTTGCGTATAAACCGCGTGATGGTATCCTGACTCATTCTATCCGTCTCCTTCATTGATACAAGGGAAATGGAGATAGAGGACGTTGACGATTCAACAAATCTTAATTTTGTAGTTGAGTGGATAACTCTTGACTCTTGAGGTTAGTTCATTCATCCAATGATACATACAATAATCAAGATAATGAAACAATATTAACCTCGTTTCATTTTTTATTACACTTCACAATATTAAATAGCCTCTGATACTCAACTCAACATCATGAATAAATAAATTTTACTCTGTCAACTGTTTCAAGAGATTAATGTTGACTGTATATGCATGCAGGTTTCATGACTGGATTGATGCCCATCATGAATGTATGAGACAAATATTGCGAACTTATGCTTAAGGTCCCTCCCATGGATTCTTGTCCCACTTGGCCCTTGGTAAGCCCAGGACAGGTTTATAAGTCAAACTATATACTCTAGTGGTATTCAATATGATAATTATTACTGTACTTAAACATCACTCCCACTCGGTCAGCAGGTCAGTAGGCACGATGTATCACGAGCGCGACCTTGCGTGGCAGCAGATCGTCAGAGCTTGGACACCTCTCTTTCGGACAGAGCTTGCTCACGTCTGAGCCACGCTTAGTATCTGTATTTGGTGGAGTAGTCCTTGGGCGAGACGACGAGACCGCGGCCCTTGCGCGCGCCGCGGTACACCGTCTCAATGATGTCGATCATCTCCTGCTTGTCCTCCAGCGGCCAGTTGATCTTGTTGTTGTTTCCGGTGCCCAGGTCGATCATGATGTGCTTGTTGCGGAAGAAGAACATCACGGTGCACGGGTCGTACAGCTCGTACCTGCGGGTTGGAGCCACTTGTTACTTCACTCATCAGGGTACACGTAAGGAGCGCACGCTGAAACTTGGCAATGTGTAAGTTGCTGACGAATACTTGGTCTATATCGTTATTTTAGCAGGGATGTTATGGAGCTCCGTAAACGTAACCGCGCCACGTGAATATTGCAGTTTGTTTATTATTTCTAGTCATAACATAACCTCTTTTATAACTAGTTAGTTTTTTATTTAAGAATTGATATTTATTACATACTTTTTGTATTTATATTTAACTACAATCTAATATCCGTAAACGAAACAATCCCAAACTAACGAATAATCCGAAATAATTACTATTATTTTCCATATTTCAAAGGCTTCTGCATGAAAAATGCCGTGCCTTACCTAGAAGTTACAATTTATAAGTACTAACATCTCCATTACACAAGAACAAAATATATAAATCAGCTCACAACCCGTTGTGCTTTGTCCTAAAATTCCACATTTCGAATTTCGTGAGTGGCACGGCCACAACGCGTTCTGAGCCGTAATTGATGCAGCCACATCACGAAATGAGCATGTAGTATAGACATGGCTTTGATATTCTAGGTCACCTCATACTAATAACTACGACAATAGAGCCGATGTTTTCGGTCTTTGGGTGTAACATATGCACAAACGCAAAAAAAAAATATGCAAAGTTGTCACAGAAGATAGAATACAACGGCTCCCCACTGGTATTGCAGAAATAGAGTTGGAGCACAGTATAAATATCTACAGTATTGTGACTCGGCCCTCTCCTTGAAATAAACACGCCATAGGGCTGCCCACCTCCAGTATTTAAATTTCATCTACTTGCCTATTTAAGTTTCTTTCTACTTTTGTGATTGTAAATATAACATGTTTATTAAAAAATAATGAAAAAACAAAAAAATAAACTGTTGTCGCCGAAGTTTACCAAACTTCAATTCTTACAAACTACCTATGTACCTATTCAACCAAGCTGACATTTAACTATAGTGTCTTTTTTCATCTCAGCTTATTCTTTCTTCCTTATTACCTACAGCATGGAGCAACTCAAATTGTGTGCGTAGTCCCAGCGGAATCGTGTCGTTTTTTTAATTTCAGTTTAGCAGATATTTAGTGTATAACGTCCTGTTATTGTGTATGGTAAGTACGAAATTGTGCATCCAACCTTTAGGGAGTTATTCAACAAAAACAGTTTTTTTTTCCCTATGGACATATAAGAAAAAAAGTACATACAATAATTAGTGTGTATTTGTGTGTAAATGTGTACCTATGTTAAAATGAAATTTGTGTGTCATGAAACTGCAGAGATATTCAAGTTTCCACTGCGCTGACGTTTGGCTGTTTGATGAAAATCACATAAAACGGTTTAGTGCAGAGTTGTATTTTTTACGCACGTTGCTTTGAATTTGTGTGTAAGGTTTGCGAAAACAGAATTTGAAAAAAAGTTACCGTTCAGAAGATATATCCGTAAAAGTAAAATCAGGTTATTAGGTCCTAGTACTTAAAATAGGAACTCTAGAGCCTAACCTACCTACCTATACTCATGTGTCACTTTGTTCACCCTATCCTCTTATTTATTTGTGAATCAAGGTAGCTATTTTAATCGGTGGAAAAAGCGAAATACCTACCTATTACTATTAATAAAACAAATTATGTAAGTACCAGGTAAACTACAAAATGATATCTTTGTGTGCGTTATTGATGAATCCAAGCAACCAAAAATACCACAGTTTATTCTATAATTTTTCTTTTGCACTTTAAGTAAGTACTTGTACTTATTTCAAAAGAAATATTCACAAATCACCCGCTTACTGTTTACAAATCAAACACACCGTTTGTTTGTCTCTGCGGTGCATTCGCAACTGCTTGAAGTTGGAGAGCAGCTTGAACTTGGGGCGCATAGGTATGATGCGCGTTCCAACCGTTTGTATGAAGATACAATACTGTAGATATTATTACCGTGGCTGGAGTTTAGCAATAATAATATGGGCTTATAGTAGTTTTAATTTGTGTCAATATTTTAGCAACACATTAAGAAATATGTTGCTATATTAGGCAAGCATGCTGCATGCTGGAGCTCTACCACATCACTGCTTGCCAGCAGGACAGATAAATAAAACCTTACATTTTGTTAAAATCGGGAACTTCTGTGATATCCACTAGGTAGATGACGGCAAAGTTCTTTACTTTTTCTGCGATGCTGTACAGCACCTCATCCATCTTCATGCAGGTGGGGTCCCAGTCGTGGCCGAAACGGATCACCTGCCAAATCACTCAAGCATTCAATTTACATTGATTACAATCAACATTTTATTCAGTAAAACAGAGGGTTGTCTTAGGGGTGCACTTATGTCACAATTTCACCAAACACGATACTAATATTGCTCCTATCAGCTGCGAGTGCCACACTATAGCTAGATCATATAGTGTGGCACTTGCAGCTGATCTAGATTCATTTGTGACCTTGTTTAGATGTTTACGTTTAAACGTAGGTTGTAGAAGCACTTAATCCATGATACTAAAATAAAATAATAATGTTATTTTAGATATGCGGGTCTAAATTCTATTAGAAATTGTGTCTGGAAAATTCCTAACCTATACAAAATTGTACATACCACAACTCTATCTTCTTCGGACAATATAGCCTGGTCCACTTGCCAGCCGTTGTGTAAATGTCCCAGCATGTAACTCATGGTTGGGCTTGTTTGTTGATCCTCTTCGTAAAAGTCAAAATAGAATACTAAACAATAATACGATGTTTAACAGCAGGTTTGGCTTGGCTGGCACCTTTTTCTGACTTCTATATGTTTATGTCAGTGTCACTGTCAACACAGACAGTGTTGCCAGATGTGTCGAACTCCAAGTCGCCGAAATCACCTGTTATCGTAGCCTACCTAACATTATAAAGTTCATCAAATTAAAAAAATCAAAGAAAATGAATTAAATAATAAAATTCTGTTTCTCGTTTAAAAAAAAAAAAAAATTGAAAATGTAAAAGATCAAACTCAAGTGTACCTATTTTTGAAAACTGTTTTTTTCCCATTCATCCCTTAAAGGTTTCATAAAGTACAACGGGCAGAATGGGCCCTGCGTTGTAGCACTTTCTTACTTGTCTTAAAATGACGATTCGAATAATCTCAACAGTTTATTCTATAGCAGCATTACTCTAATGAATCAAATAAAAAAGTTACAGCGGCTCCAAAAGTCTAATAATTACAGTTACAAATATGCTAATATATGACCTAATTAATGGTGTGCATAATTGTATCCACATGTTGCCAGTCAAAATGCATTTGAAAAGTTTAGTAAGTGGTGTAGAAATATTCAATTTCTCATTTCGGTATCGGATAGCTTTGTAATAGAAAAAAAAATACCTTTGAAGATGAAACATCTATATTTACAAAACTATAACATAATTATGAACAATTAGCTGATTTTATTGTCTCAGTGCTGGATACGGGCCCCTTCTCAGAATGTGAAGGGCTTACCCTGCGTTGGTTCTTAGGTAGGCTATACTAAAGAATTGCCTTAATGAGTATTATCGCTTGCGGGAGCGACATACTTCTCTAAATGCCTTTCTATACTGAAGCACCAAATAATACCTACTGACGACATGGGCGCATGTTCCAACAATCCTTATTCCTGTTAAGCTTGAGCAATAATATAGCGTTAATGCCCTGAATATTGTATCTTGGTATAATATGTCGTATTTGACCTATCATGTCGTCATAAAATTCGACCTCTTATTTATTTATTACTAGCTTTTGCCCGCGACTTCGTACGCGCATATCTCGGTTTTTCCCGTACCTGTAATAATTTCGGGAAACCCTCTCGTAGTGCTCCCCTACACTCCCCAAGGAACCTACATGGCAAATTTTCGCTTCTTACGACCTATTTTATATAAAGGGTCTTTCAATTAGTGCGGGTCGATGTTGACAGTTTGTGGGGGCATCTGTCAAATGCGTTGTTATTTCTTCAGTTACTGCTAAACCACCAAAGCAAGTTACACGATTGAGCAGCATGTCCAAATGATAAAACTTTATTATCAAAATGAGTGTTCGTTAGTGCAAACGTTGCGCGCATTACGTCCATTTTACGGCAGACGCGGTAGCCATTCAAAGTCGACTCTCCAACGTTTGGTGACCAAATTCGAGACGACTGGTTCGGTAAACAACCAACCAACACCCTTACGTCAAAGGTACGCCAGATCGGCGAAGAACATCGCTGCTGTCCGTGAGAGTGTACAAGAGACTCCGAGGCAGTCGATTTCTCGCCGTGCACAAGAACTCGGCCTTTCGCAGACTTCAACATGGCGAATTTTGCGTCGGGACTTGGGCCTACACCGTACAAGATCCAACTGACCCAGAAGCTCAAAGTGAACGACCATAGACAACGCCGTTTGTTTGCTGACTGGGCTACAGAACGTTTGGAAGATTTTGGCCGAAAAATCATCTTTAGCGACGAGGCGAATTTTTGGATGAATGGTTTTGTTAATAAGCAAAATTGCCGTATATGAGACGACCACAAACCACATGAGGTTCACCAGGTGGTAATGCATCCACAAAAAGTTACTGTTTGGTGAGAATTTTGGTCTGGCGGCGTCATTGGTCCGTACTTCTTCGAAAACGATGATGGCGAGGCCATTACTGTCAACGGCGAGCGCTACAGATCAATGATCAACAATTTCTTTTGGCCTGAATTGAACGATATGGACGTGGACAACAAGATGGCGCTACGTGCCACACAGCAAGCGACACAATGGACATTCTGCATGAACGGTTCGAGGGTAGGGTTAGCTCTCGCAGAGGTGACGTGAATTGGCCACCAAGATCGTGCGATTTGACCCCGCTAGACTTTTTCTTGTGGGGTTTTCTCAAGTTGCAGGTCTATGCCAATAATCCACAATCAACTGGTGCCCTGAAAGTCAACATAACGCAGCCCATCGCTCAGATTCAGCCGGATCTATGCAGTAGAGTAATGTAAAATTGGACCTCTCGGATCCGTGCCACCGTTCGAAGCCGCGGTGGACATTTAAACGATGTCATATTTCATAAATAATGTAATAAATGGGCTTTTCAAAAAAAAAAAAAAATCTTTAATATGTCACATACAGCTTGTTTTATTTAACTTCAACATCGACCCGTCCTTGTTGAAAGACCCTTTATTAGGATTACAGTTTTACCGGTTTCATAGAATCAATTCAATTCAATTTATTTATTATTCAGACTAATAATGTCCATAATTGTTAGTAACAGAGGTCTTAAAACTATGTCAGTCAATATTAGAAATCAAATAGAAACCATTAAAACAAATGAATCATTAAAATTAAATTCAAAATAATAAACTCAATAATGTCCAAAATAAAAGCCATGTCAAAAAGTAAAAAATGCATTCAATTAATAAATGTCAACAAATAAAATAATCATTAAACATACATCCATTGTCATCTCGTCACATGAAACTGCATAAATCTCCCCAGTACCTACTACTCTGGCCTCTCAGAAATCATCCTTAGGATTCCGTTGGCGCTCCCCCGAATCCGACGCACCAGAGAAGCTGTTCTCTTACGCATAACGGCATAAAAGTCGTCGACTTTTGCGTCAGCAAACATGCCCGACGCGCTGCAGAATCGAGAGAGCCTCATTAAAATCCTAAAGGCGTTATCGAATCGACTTATTGTGTAAGAATAATCGTTTTTTTAAATAGATATTTAGTAGGTACTGAATGAGGAGACAGCTTGAATGAGGAGCTCGTAGCTAAGTAATAACAGTAGAACGGGTCAATCGACCCGTGTGCATGTTAAAATGGTCACCCATCCTCAGACCGACCTTGGCAAGTGTTGCTTAACCTTGAAGATCAACCCGTGTGACTGGTATATTCCAAGGCACGCTGGAATCTCGGTATGTTAAAATGGTCACCAATCCATAGACCAGCCTCGGCAAGCGTAGCTTAACCTTGAAGATCGACCCATTGGACTGTTTTAGTTTAGCAATCATAAATTGCTAAACTAAAAAAAAAAATCGGAAGTCGGTGTTTTTGGTATTGTTTCTTTTTTTTTTAGTTATTTTATACTTTGCAGTGTTTTGTTTGGAAGTCGGTTATATATTTTTGTAAAAAGTTTTTTTAATTTTAGAATCACAATAATCTGATCAGAAACCTCGGAGTAATCGGTGTACATACATAAAAAAAATACTTACCGAATTGAGAACCTCCTCCTTTCTTGGAAGTCAGTTAAAAATAATACCAAAAACTCCGTACACCACTGATGTAAGTATAACAGTTTACATTCTCCAAGTAGACTCGAAAATCAAATCGAACAACGATCGATGGCTTTGTATTCTCGACTCATCGACTAACCACACAGATTGTAAAAATAATCGTCGCTCTACAAAACATCGTCAACGTCATCGTAATGGGCTGAGGTCATATTAACTGCTGAGACTCTTAACACCGCCATTCAGAAAAACGCGTCATCAGTATAACGCCATTTATCGACAATGTAGTTGAACTATCAAATATAAGATCGAACTCAGAAGCTCACAATTATTACGATAAATAATGATAAGATAATAAAATGTTCACTTTTCTTTTACTACATATTAAAAGTGTAACAAATAACTCAACAATATGTTTTTGTTTTCTTTTCACAAATTTGTTATTATTATGTTTCTCAATAGATGGCATTGCAAGTATCTGGAGTCTCAATGAAAACGACCTATTTTAGCGCTCGATGAAGTTTTTTCAATATCTTTTGATTTTGTGGGTCGATTTTGATCAAATAAACGCTAAATGTTACTCGGGTTATCACTTAATATTTTTAAGTACCTAGATTTGGAATCCAAACTGTGGTTTATGCGTAATGCTCCCACAAACGCACAGACAAACAGATAAACAGACAAAAAATTCAAAAATTGCATTTTTGTGTCTTATAACTTTTTCTAAGGCCTAAGGCTCTAAGGCCTTTGCAAGAGATCTGTCTATTTGGCAAAGCCAGCTCACGAAACTAAAGACCGACGATGGCAGAACCATATCCGTCAAATCGGAGCTTCTGAGGGAGATTGAGACATTCTATGGAAAGTTATACACGTCAATGTCTAGACCAGTTCCGAATCTAGCTAACCACCCAAGAGCTAGATTGATCCGGCACTATACTGATGATATCCCGGACGTCAGCCTGTATGAGATTACGATGGCTCTGAAACAGCTTAAAAACGACAAGGCGTCGGGTGAGGGCGGAATTACGGCCGAACTCCTGAAGGCGGGGTGGAAAACTGGTCCTTAAGGCTCTTTAGAAACTTTGAGATTCAGTCATACGAGTACTCGAGGGGAAACCGCCACAGGCATGGAGCAGAGGTGTGGTGGTACTCTTTTTATAGAAGGGCGAAATGCTTAAGAATTTCAGCGCCATGTCACTTCTGAGCCATGTCTACAAGCTGCTTTCCAAATTCATAACGAACCGTCTCGTGCACAGGTTTGACGACTTCTAGCTTCCCGAACAAGCCGGATTCCGAAAAGGCTTCAACATCGTAGACTACATAAATACGCTACGGCAGGTTATATAGAAGACCGAAGAGTATAACCCCTTTGCTTAGCGTTCGCGGACAACGAGCAAAGCTTCTATTCGATCGAAACTTGGGCTGTGCTGCAGTCTTTCTAACGGTGCCAGATTGACTATCGGTATATCGAGGTGCTGAAGTGTTTGTATGAAAACGCAACGAAGTCAGTCCGATTTCAGGATCAGACCTCGAAGCCTATCTTTCTGCAGCGGGATGTAAGGCAGGGAGACGTCATTTCTCCGAAAGTGTTCACGGCCGTATTGGAGGATGTCTTCAAAGTTTTGGACTGGAGAAGACTAGGCATAAATATGAATGGCGAGTCACTCACCTTCGTTTTGCCGATAACATAGTCCTCCGATGATGAAGACCTAAGTTCATTGTTCGATAACCTAAGTAGAGTGAGTCTTAAAATGAATACGCACTAAACCAAGGTCATTGTATATACCCATGTAGCGTCGGCGTACTCGTCTACAACTTCGAAAGTAGAATCTCTGATTTTGAAATGAGTGGGTTTCAAGATCGGAGATTCTACATTCGAAGTTGTAGACAAGTACGTCTATCTGGGACAAACGGTCCAGTTAGGTAGAGCGACCTTCAAGATAGCGGTCAACCGTCAAATCCAACTTGGCTGGGCGGCGTTCGGGAAGTTGCGCTCACATACCACAGTGTCTCCAGACGAAAGTCTATGACCAGAGCGTGTTGCCAGTGAAGACTTTTGGAACCGGAACGGTCGCTCACAATGGGCCTAATCAGAAAGCTTAAAGCCACCCAAAGAGCAATGGAGAGGGCAATGCTTGGAGTTTCCTTGCGTGATCGAATCAGGAATGATGATATTCGCAATAGAGCCAAGGTTACTGACATAGCCCGAAGGATCGCCAAACTGAAGTAGTAGTGGGCAGGGCACATTGCTCGCAGAACAGATGGTCGATGGGGCTAAAAAGTTATGGAGTGGCGACCGCGTACCTGAAGAAGCGTTGAAAAGCCTCCCACAAGGTGGACCAGAGCCTCTAGATAAAGCGCCATTCTATTAGCGAATGCGATTGTCGAAATTAAAAATGTAGGGAATTGCCCACGTGACATTTTGACGGCGATTGACAATCCCATACATTTTTGACACTATGCCACTTGTCTAGAACCTCTGGTGAGGGTCGCAGGTAGCATAGCAAGACGCACAGGACCGGTTGTTGTGGCGATACGCGGGGGAGGGCTATGTCCAGCAGTGTTCGGCTGATATGATGATGATGACCATAATATTAGAGCATTTGTAACCGTAATAATTGGACTTTTGGAACTTTTTTATTTGATTCATTAGAGTAATGCTGCCATAGAATAAAATGTTGACATTATTCAGTTCTTCATTTTAAGATAGGTGAGAAAGTGCTATAATACTGGGCCCACGATCAGAGGCGGCGCAAGACGTGGGCGACATGGGCCTCCGCCTACGGCCTCGCGGCCCCAAGGGCCTATCAGCTTTGGCTTTTTTCAACTCAGAAAAACCGTAGCTAAGGCCATAAAAAAATCCAACTTTTCCGTGTCTATTTCCAAGTTTTTTTGAGCTCGCTTTGCTTGCTTTTGCTATTTGAATTTATTTATTGTTAAGGTTTACTTCAGTATGTTTTGTCAAAATATTAGCCGCGGCAGAATAAGCAGTAGGCACTATGATTTACTCGTACAAGCTCACTACGATCGCTCTTGCAACACAGCTTCTTTTAGTTTAGTTCTTTCTTGAATTTTCCCACATTTGCCCTATATTTACAATTTTTGCACAAAAAGTCAAAAGAAAATCAATACTACTCGTATCAGGGTGCGATTGATCGTCGCATCTCAACTCAACCTCAATCGTAGAATCCAACCTCTGAAAACCTCAAAAAATCATTATATTCTTAGGGACCTAAAGGGCCTCGCAAAATGCCAATCTTGTCCACATCTAATTTTAGTCTTGCCCCGCCACTGCCCACGATCCATATAAAGTTGCCCATTGTTATTTCCATGTTTTGAATTTAATTTTAAAAAATCAGGACGACCATTCTGGACATGAAAAGCTTAAGGTCAGATCTAAAGATCCACCCTAAACCACTTTTGAAGTCCTCCGGATCTTCGGTGAGACATAAAAGCCTAAACTTGAGGTATGCTTCGATTTGCGTGAGGACTGTTGACAATTATTCGTAGGTCAACTTTTGCTCTCCGACAACTCTTCTAAAGTGATGTTTATAACTTTTGACTGCGGATTCCCAAAGACTGCATGCAAGAGGTGCATTAAAATGCCATTTGATTTCCATATGTCAGTTTAGCCAAAAGTTCGTTGTTAAATATTTGTAGCAGTTCCTGGTATTCTTGTTGGATTTGTTTGTTGGCTCCAATGAAGTTTCGTCTATTGTCACTATAAATGTGACTCGGAGTTCCTCTACGTGCTGCCATCCAGTGTGTTCAAATGGACGAGAGGGAATAAATTGTTGTGTAGGTACATTGTCTATGGTTATGTGATTGTTACATACATTAAAATAAATTAAAGTCAAAGATGTTTTGTTAAATTTCCGGGAAATCTGTAAGGATAATATTCAAGACATCTGATTTATTCTCGTCATATTGTATAGATTAAGTAGGAATATTAAAACGTTAATTGTAATTTTGAAACATTTCAAATCCTGTCCTGATATAGGTTGCAAGACCAAGGCCCGTTTGGTCAGAGCACTGGTTTTCCCGATTCTCCTCTATGGAGTTGAGACGTGGATAACCCGAGCAAGAGAAAGACAGAAGATTGACGCATTCGAAATGTGGTGCTGGAGGCGGATGCTCCTTTCTCAACTTAATATCAAGACCCGATTGTCCACATTTTGCTTACAGCGTATTTTGGCCACATAATGCGAAAGGGAGATAGCAGTCTTGATAAACTGGTCATTGTTGGCAATACCGAAGGAAAGAGTGGCAGGTCGCCAACACGATGGTCTGATCAAGTAAAAGAAGCCACGCCCTCAAGCAAATTCCAGCAGGTGCTGATGGCAACTTTGGACCGGAATCGATGGAGACAGATTGTCCGCTTGAAGGGGCCCAGTGACACGATCCTCAGTAATGAGGGACCGATTGAAGAAGAGAATGTGTTGGCGTCTGTACATTGTTATAATTTGAAATAAAATATAATAAATTAATGTAACATAATAAACTTTTATCTTTTTAGATAGCGTGACGGCTGATAGGACAGAATGGAAGAAAAAAAAGTGTTGCGCCGACCCCAAGTAATGGGATAAGGGCAGGAAGATAATGATGAAACTCTTATCATTTAAAAAGTCTTGTATAGAATAGTAACATTTATCTATTAGTAAGGATGTTAGCCAGTTTTTTAATTAGGTACTCGACGTTGTAGACGAGTACGTCTACCTGGGACACATGGGAAATTAATTCTTTGAAAGTCCTAAGAATATACTGACCTTAAAGCTGCATTTCAACATAAAATTATAGTTTAGTCATAAAAATTGCAAGCATAGAGTCATATGATAAGGTAATGCACGCAAAGGTTAAATATAAACACTGTATTCAATATTTAGATTAGTTAAGAGAAAAAGGTTAAAATGGTTACCATAAATAAGTTTTAAAAAACTGCTAAAATTCGTGGTTAACAAGTATGGGCGTCCAGGGCCTGCTGATCGGCCTGATCCGAGAAGCCTAAATGGCGAAAGATCGTCCAAACTGGCAACACTGAGCACAGAGTACATGCTCTCAAGTGTCACCAACACTAACATGGACTTGACACTGCGTTAGGCATGGAACACGAAAGTACTGTAAGCTCGCCCAGAAACTGTACCCAGACACGTTCATGATAACAAAACGTTATGATTGTGCTACAATAAGTATACAGTCCAAAGCAAGGAATATACTACATCAATGCAAAGGTCCTATCTTTCTAGGAGGTATAAAAAAATTTTCGTAGCCCATTTTTTTCTATCACAGCCAATTGCGATTGCAGGAATTCTACTACACTAACTCGCATACTAATCATATTTACATAAATGTTCTGATTCTGTGCAGCTCAAATTAAAAGCGCGCTCACGAATACTCACGATTGGTGTTGAACTGAGCGTACCTATCTAATGGACTGCCAACGGAAAATCCATTATTGGAATCTGGTAACGGTAAGCATCTGCCCTCTCTTATGATCTACGATTAGCATCCATACTTCCAGAAATGTTTTTGGCTGTTTTCACTCGTCATATAAAAAAACAAATGTCTAACTATGTAGATACGTGCTCACACAAATGTGATTTATGGCAAATATACACACAGCATGTGTTTCTCAATGCCAGCATGTAAGACCCGCGCAACTTCCTCTGCTCCGCTCCTATTGGTCTTAGCGTGATGATATATAGCCTACAGGCTTCCTAAATAAATAGGCTATCTAACACTGAAAAATTCAAATCCGACCAGTACTTCCTGAGATTAACGCGTTCAAGCAAACAAACAAACTCTTCAGCTTTATATATTAGTATGGAAAGTAGTATGGATAGATACAACCATTTATTATATCTTTGATACAACCTGTAACAGAATAAACGCAATACCTCTTAAGGGGTCATTGAACTCATCATTATGAACAACTTTCACTATGGGACCAACACTGAAATGAGTGTACTACGTGAGCTCGACAAATGGATGTGCGATTAACGCTTATGCGACAAAACTGTACTGCTACTCACCATAGTTCGAATGCACGCTTGTGCGACACACTGAAGATCGGGAACGACTACTTTTTTTCGCGATTTCGGGAGTTGTTCATAATGATGAGTACAATGACCCCTTAAGAGTTATTGCGTTTATTCTATTACACGTATTGTGATCAGCGACAGTAGGTGGTGCATGTTGTTTGTTTACTAGCGCGGCGCGGCGGGGCGGCGCGGGGGGGCGGCGGCGGGGGCGCGTCGCGAGCAGCAGCGGAGCGCAGCGCGCGGGGGGCGCGGGGTTCGCCTGGCACCTCGCCACCGGAACGCGGTCACTCACCAAAACATACAGATTTCTCGGGAAAAAATAACAAGCCGCGCTCGCAGAACTCGGCAACACGTCGGGTGTGCCGCACACTTGCTCTCATCGCGTCGCGATAACTTTATACGCGTACCTGACACCAGGCCGCCGATTTCACGTTCATTTCCGCGGTAGTGAGTAGCAGCAGGCAGCAGACGGGCGGCGGCGGAGGCGCGTCGCGGTACACCGCCGCGCGCAGTAATTAGGTCGCGGTTCGCGAGTGGTCGCGTGCAGCTGTGCTGGACAGCACGTCGCTCCCGTGCTCTCGCTCGGCGGCGAGGCGGCGCGCGCCGGACATGCGCCACAACACGCTGTGATCCTGCCGCCGACCACCTCGATGTGTCGCAAGCGCAACCAACTTGTTTATTAGTAGGTGAGTGTGATTAACGCCCGGCTGACGCGAATCGTCACATTTGCTCAAACCTGTCTTCTATCCGGTGAAAGGAGCACTTCTTACTCAGCTAGTGACGATGATGCTGTTATTAGCAGCGCTTCAGCCGTCACGTGGACCTTATCAGATCTCGGAAAAATTTAATTATCCACGTTAATCTGTATTCTAAGCAAGGCGCGAGCGGTTTAGCCGAGTGCGAAGTATTTATAATGATTACACGATCTGTATCAGATCCGACCATATGTCTGTAGAGCCGATGAAATGCGCTTGCGATCACACCTACATGAAACTGTAATGAATACCTACCAACTGCGGAATCGTTCGATAAAATATACAACTTGCGACTTGCGATTGCGAGACAGCTTGCGCGTCAGCGCCGTCAGCTGACCGACACACGCTAATGATGTAGGCGCCGACCCCACTGCGCGCGGTCTAGCGGTCAGAGTTCCGAGTTCTGCGTTTTGCGTTCACACTTGCGCACACTGCGAGCGGTCTACAAATCTGGAGTTCAGTAATCTTAAGCAGTGATAACACGTCACGCGCTCTTTTTACTGAAACCCAAATGTGACTATGTGTCTCGCAATCGCAAATCATAAAGAAAACGTTTGTCTCTCTAATTAAAAAATAAATAAATAAATAAATACATTTAATAAAGTTTTCGATCTCGTTGGACATCGTGAACCAGTTACTGCAACAAATACAACTCCGACAGAACTCGAGTTTGCTTTGCGTCGCGGTCTAACTGCTTTAGTGTGTGTCGGATTCTAACTATTCTAAGCCACCGCATAGATTACAGTGAACGCGGAACGCTGAACTCGGAACTCTGACCGCTAGACCGCGCGCAGTGGGGCCGGCGCCGTATAGTGCAGACACTGGGACTCGACAGATAAACCAAGAGATCGTAGGGTTTGTACAGTTCGCGTCGTGCAAGTTTGCCTCTCTGAAGTTAGGTTAGTGTCGGCGCGCAGGGGCAATCGCGTAAAAAAGTGTTACGATCGCAGAATATTTTGCTGTTTTATACGTTCTTGTTTAGTGTATTTTTAGGGTTCCGAAAAAAAGGAACCCTTAAAATGGGGGGGATGGTAATTTTTCGTCTAATTTCTTGAATTTCTTCAAAACCATTTATTTTAAAATTATGAAAAAAATATAATTGAAACCCTCGCAGTAAGCCCTTTCATTTGATATGTCACGCGATATTGTTCAAAAAACTTTATTTTATTTTCTAATTTGACCCCCAAAAGTGACCCCTATACGAAAAAATTAATGAATTACTTAATCCGTCCGTATTTGGGTCACAGAAGTCCATATGTATACCAAATTTCAACCGAATCGGTCCAGTAGATCCGGAGAAAACTGGCTGTAACAGACAGACAGACACCCGAGTGATCCTATAAGGGTTCCCTTTTTTGTTCGGAACCCTAAAAACTCACACACAAAACCAAGCAACAAACAACTAGTAACAATAACAAGATAACAAAACAATCCATACTAATATTATAAATGCGAAAGTAACTCTGTCTGTCTGTCGCGCTTTGACGCCAAAACTACTGAACCGATTTAAATGAAACTTTGTACCTACAGAGATAGTCTAGAGCCTGAGAAAGGACATAGGCTACTTTTTATCCCGGGGGTATGTTCCCTAGGGACAATGCGGGCGAAGCCGCTGGCAGAAGCTAGTAAGAAATAACAAATAAAAAAAATAACCAAAAAATACAAAATAATAAAAATAACCTAATTTACAATAGGTAATAAAAAAATGTACGACTTTGGCATCAACAGTCTTATTGCATTGAACAAGCGGGACACAAGTATGCATCGAACATATACGAGCGACTGAGATGCCATTACACGCGGCGTCTTGCGCGAGAACGCTCATTCATGCGTTGTTGCTCCTATGTTTTTGCCAGTATAGCGACGTACAGTTCGCATTACCGTTGTTTACCCCTCCGAAGTTAGGTTTTAGTGACGACCGCGCAGTTGCAATCGCGTAAACAAGTGTTACGTTCCTAGAATATTTTTTTGTTTATACGTATTATATTATAAACAAGTAACAAAGACTACCAGTAACAATAACAATATCAAAAAGTAACACCACAAAAACACACAAAAAAAAATCAAATAGTAAGAAGTAACCAAAATAATTATTTAAAAACAATAACGACGTGTAGCACTTTTCGCATCAACAGTCGTATTGCATTGAGCAAGCGGGTCACAACTCACACGTATGCATCGAACGCATACGAGCGAGTGAGATGCCATTACACCCGCCATCTTGCGCGAACAAGCACATGCGCGACCTACCCGCGCATGCGTTGTCCTATGTTTTTTGTCAAATTGACATCCTGCGCAGTCGATTGCGACGTCGCGTACTTCGGGAAGGTAAACTTGCGTGACGGGAACTGTACGCCAGCACATCAAGCTACCCGAAACTGTCAAAGTTTCCCAATCAAACTTGAACCTAATCGTTTCGGCGATAAAGTTGAAAATCTATTCAAAAAAATTGACTGATTATTGTAGCTTGATATCTGTACTTCAGGGACGCAAACTTGCGTGAAGCGATCTGTATGCAATGCAGCGTGCAGCGCAGAATATAAACGCACGCTTCCTTCCCGTGTTGCAGCTGACGGCCGCGGATGGACGCGGTGTACCCGGCGCAGGCGTCGGCGCTGGCGCGCGGGCGCCGCCTGCGCCGCGCCGGCCCGCGCAGCCGCCACCGCACCACGCCCGTCACCTTCGCCGAGATCAAGGTGCGCCGACACATCTATATCACAACTAGTTCTAAACGCAACGATGTATTGCTCACTCCACCGTGTCGTACCTTTGATATTATTCTTATAATATAGGTATATCGCTATTGTCCTTTAGGTTTTTTACTGAACTTTCACCGTTGTGACTTAGGCCCGTATTAATAAACGTTACTCAACCCGTAAGATCGCACTTGATTTGAATGTTGAGATGCTGATCGTATTAATAAACATGATTATTTATGTTCTCAAGTTGCGGATTAGGTTTGCTTTGTCATCAACTGAGTGATGGACTGATTAATAAACGAAACTCAACCCTTAAGTATACATCGAGCGCGGGTTACTGAGATGCTATATCGTGAGTGCAGACAGACCATGACTTGAGGAGTGATTAGCGTGGCGCCAAACATGGAGTTTGAAATTATTGAAGTGAAATGAATTATTACGATGAAGTTGATTACTATGACGATATTTTGTGGCCTTTGTGATTTTGTTTACAAAAACTTTATATAAGAGATGCTTCAAATCCTTTTGAGTTACCTAGTGAAAATAAAAAAAAAAACAGCCAAGTTCGAGTCGGGTTCCGTACTATAAACGAAAAAAAAAAACGTTTCTTGTATTGGAGCCCCTTTAATTTTTAAGTTTAATTTTATTATTTCTAACAAGAAATAATAAAATTAAACTTAAAAATTGTAAAATGTATTTCTATTGCCGCTATAACAATAGTCGGTGAAAATTTCAACTTTCTACCTATTACGGTTCTTGAGATACAGCCCGCTGACAGACAGGTGAACGGACGGACGGACAGCGGAGGCTTAGTAATAGGGTTCCGTTGGTTACCGTTGGGGTACAGAACCCTAACAAGTAAGTAGTTAGGTAGGTACTAACTACTACTAATATGTGTACCTATTAAAAAATAGTTTTCATCTAATATTAATAGAAACAAATCAAAATGTTCCCAACGTAATTAATTTATATTCTTGAGATGTTCGTGCTGAACACAAACAGATGTTTATGTTTGACGTTCCTTTTTTTGACACTGATGCTACATTGCGTTATGTTGTTTATGCTTACTGAGTTAAGTAGTAAACAATTATGTCATATTGGGAAATAAATACACATTTTTTTTGACAATTTAACGCTTTCTTGGGTAGCAAACAACTTTATAACGTGTATTAGTGCTATTCATTAAAGATTTAATGAAATAAAAGTATTTCAATCAAAAGTTTTACATCTTATAACATAGCAATAACGAAATGCGACAAGTCTCATTCAAAACTTCGGTCAATGTGACGTCATCGTTCACGCGATCAAGGCATCAAGTACAGCTAGGTGAGATGTTGATCTTGGTTACTGAGATACTGTATCTATGTGTCTATTAATAAGCAATAATCTTGAGACGCTGATGACGTCATAATGCCGTATCAAATGATAACGCATTTGAGTACGTTGTTGAGGGCCGTTTATTAATACGGGCCTGAGATACTGTATTTATGTGTCTATTAATAAGCAATAATCTTGAGACGCTGATGACGTCATAATGCCGTATCAAATGATAACGCATTTGAGTACGTTGTTGAGGGCCGTTTATTAATACGGGCCTTACAGTGCCAAGGCCGCCATCAGGGATTTATATTTTGAATTAGTCGTCAAATATCAGAATTAGAAGGTCACTGGTTCAAAAGTTATAAGGGTTTATAGGTGGCCGATCTGGGGCGCGCCTACCCCAGCTTGGTCCATTTGTATCAAAAAGCTAGGGCACCTAGCGAAGATCTGTTTTCCCCCAAAAGTCGCTAATTAGTCGCAATTTTTCGCCAAGTCACAGATTTGTTAGACACTGTGACGTTTCACCAACAGTCGACTGGCCCATGAACCGTTGATCAACATTATCTCTAACCCATAAACTTTTCATCCAAAGAATTTTTCACCCGCGAATGTTTCGCTCACATAACTCTTCGTCAGTGAATGCTTAACCAACAGAACGTTTTGAGCAATAACTTTTAACCCAAAGAACCAATTGGCCAACAAAAAGCGGGATAGCTGAAAGTAAATAAAAGCTTAAAAAAAAATAATACGTATTGATCCTTTTAATTTAATATAGGTACGATTCTTTGGGCAAAGCGTCTTATTTATTTATTATTTATTTATTTAATACTTTACGCACATAGATGTACAGAGGCGGACTTAATGCCTTAGGCATTTTCTACCAGTCAACCTTTGGGTGATGAAGAGAGAGACCACAAATTTTTATTTGTTAAGTATCTCTATATTATTAGCGGTCCCCCGACGCGATGACGCTTCGAATCGTACCTATATTAAGGGGATACATTCAGAATAAGGCCGTTTTTCGTTTTAACGTATCTTGTAAGGGACCTATCTCATTTGTTATCCTATGGCATCTCTCTCATTTGTTCAGTTCTTCAGATGCTCCGTGGAGCTCTTGCAGGCAGGACCTGCGTCATTTTTCTGCAAATCGGAGCTGTCATATTTTCGTAAATTCAATAAAAAAAAAAGGTAAATGCTAATAGTTTAGCCGTTTATAGATAAATTTAGTGTTAAAAATGTCTGCACCATGTGAATGTGTTTTTTTATGACCTTGAACAATATAAAACGCAATATTTTTCTATCCACGGTAACTTTTACATTATGTATAAAATTGGTATGAAATAAAAGAGCAAAACTAAATAAAGTACAACGTTGTTGGGATTTCCTACCTGAAGGCGGCAATGGACTCGTTTTCCAGGAAATGAATAGCAACGGTTCGAAGAAAATAACGTCTCCAAGTCATCACTTTTACTTGTACATACGTACTGTATCCTCCAAAAGCAAGATTGGGTAAACATTTTGTTGTCTATATTGGAGTGTCTGTTTATACAGCGTTAATCTTACATTTTAACTCAAGACACACGCTAAAATAAATGTTTTCATTTTAGGATTGAAATACGTCAAAGATCAACGTGTCAAGAATGTGTTAAATGTCAAAGACAACAAGCCTAGGGATGATTATGTAGTCGCGTTTGAATTGTGAAAAATGTGTTAATAAATACTAGTTTTTTACCCCGACTTGTCTGCGCGGATTTTGGAAGTACCAGAAATAAATGAAAAAATGTAATGTAATGTATACCACTTTTTAAATCTAAATCAATATTATATGTTGTAATAGTTGTAAGCCCAATTTTACTTTATCATAATTCTGGGCTCCTGATATTTTGTGACTCCTTACCTCTCATCATTTCAGCCTTACTTCATCTCGTACCACATACATATTTTTGTAAAAATAAAATATTAAGACGTTCAATTTAATTGACGATGACGTCATTTCAAAGCCTTAAGTTAGTTATGATGACGCATTTTCAACGTGTCATTAGATATATCGCTAATAAAACAGTATGTAAATCAAGTGTTGATGGCCTCATAACGTCGGAACGAAAAAATTATACATTATTTTTTAATATTTACCGTCCAAATTTTTTTTACTTTCTCTCGCTTTTATGACTATAAATATGACAAACATCAGAATACGGTTAACATTTTTCTCCTTTCCAATCTGTCAAACGTCTTGGTAGGTATAATTTACGAAGATAAATACAAAGATTTTCTAAATTCTAAGTATTTTTCTATGATTTGGTATAAGTCCTAAGATGTTCCGTGGATGAAACAACAATCAGAATGAAACTATTACTTAGCAATATGGGCCTGAGGATGGAACAGAGGTTATCCTACATCTCGGGATTTGGAATGCCGTATATAATAGCAGCGGCGCTCATGTATACCTCCTATGGAACTTTACTAAAAGGGTCATTGCATCACATTTAGGTTCTAATATTGATTAACTAGGTATTGAACTCAACTAATATGATAAAGAGTTGAAATATATGTTTGCAGGACGTTCCATTTATTTTTCACTGATACAAAACATTCTCCGGGTAATGCACGGTTTCTGTGGAAAAGGCTACGTGAGTAAAGCCACGCCAAAAAACAAATTGACTATTTATCTTTTCGTTCGTTGTCATAACTTGTCGTACATATTTCAATTTGTAAAGGACGCTCAGGAAGACCACTTTCGAATTAGAACAACGTCAGTTATCGTTTTCACAATTTAGTTTAATTTTCACATTTAAATCACACAGTAAAATATTTCAACATAATATTAATATTAAGCACAGAAACTAATTGAGACAACCTTTTAGTCGGACTGCTGTCGAACGAATGTGTCGCCCGCTATTCCATTACTCCCCACCATAACTCCCACTCCTTTGCCGGTAAGGCGGTCGTTTAACGTGCGAGTCAATACAACAACTATTAAAGTGTAACAGCTCGGCCATCCGTTCCACAACGAGTCCCATCGTTGGATGGTTTAATTTTGTCTATTAAACATTTTTCTTTGAGTATATAATTACAAGATAACTATCATTTATAATATATTTTCATTGGGATAGCAATCATTAATTTTCGTTACAATAATTAGCATAATAATTATTACAAAACTAGATGTATAACAACTGAAAAATCACGTAAAATAACTTCTTAATCATACAAATTTTACTTATCATACTTTTACTAGAGTCTAAATACAGTCCATAACATTGACTGACACTTTCACGTTTACTAATCTTTACCTACCACCAGTCCATGACCTTGACTGGGGCCTTCAAGCGTCATAACATATACATTGGTCGGTTACCTTGACCAATGTAAAATGCGTCTTTTAGGATCACCATCAACATTTCGTACTTTTACTTGATTTAACGTATGGTCCATGACCTTGACCAACGCCTTCACTTTGATTAGACTTTTACCTACCACCAGTCCATGACCTTGACTGGGGGCTTTAAACATCATAACGTATACATTGGCCGGTTACCTTGACCAATGTATACGGAACATATGGAGACACAATGAACCATGACCCAGTCACTGTGAATCCCTTTAAGTACCATAACATAAATGCATTGGTCGGTTACCTTGACCAATGTAAAATATGTCTTAGCATCTCCATCAACATTTCTCACTTTTACTTAATTTAACGTATGGTCCATGACCTTGACCAACGCCTTCACTTTGATTAGACTTTTACCTACCACCAGTCCATGACCTTGACTGGGGGCTTTAAACATCATAACGTATACATTGGCCGGTTACCTTGACCAATGTATACGGAATATATGGAGACACAATGAACCATGACCCAGTCACTGTGAATCCCTTTAAATAAATTACTTTGAAACTTTGTATTTTATAACTCTCTTATGCTTTATTCATCTTTCTCACTTTCTTCGTCCCTCTTATTACATTCGTCTTTCTCACTAACTTCACTCTTCTCACTACGTTTATCTTTCTCACTACGTTTATCTTTCTCACTACGTTTATCTTTCTCACTACGTTTATCTTTCTCACTACGTTTATCTTTCTCACTACATTCATCTTTCTCACTACATTCATCTTTCTCACTACATTCATCTTTCTCACTACATTCATCTTTCTCACTACATTCATCTTTCCTACTACATTCATCTTTCCTACTACATTCATCTTTCTCACTACATTTATCTATCGTGCTACATTTATCCCTGTCGTTACTTTCATCATCACTTGTTGACTCAGAGTCAGAAGCAGGAGGGGGTATCCTTGATAACAAACCTATCATTAGGAAGGACTTTTCTATTAGGGTAGGGTAGGGTCCTCTACATTCAGCCTCCAATTTCTTGGATTGAGCCTCAAAACCCGTAATCGCTCTAATCACCTCTACACGATCTTCGGTTGTGAAGAAAACACCCCTTGTCGTCAAATATTTCCTTATCATTATTTTGTTGCTGCTGTATCAATTGTTCAACATCTGACCTCATGTTTAATTATTTATTTTCCGAAGTTTGCATTTAATTTAGCTTGAGTAGGCTTTAAGACATTTATACCAAACTAGCTTTTGCCCGCGACTTCGTACGCGCATACCCCTTATTTTTTCTTTCCCGTAGGAATTTCTGAAAATCCTTTCTTAGTGCTCCCTTGCACTCCTCAAGGAACGAACCTACATGCCAAATTTTAGCTTTCTAGGACCAGTAGTTTCGGCTGTGCGTTGTTTGTCAGTCACTCAATCAGTCAGTAACGGTTTTATATATTAAAGAATAACAGTTCTGGGGGGGGGCAGGAGGGGAGTTTTTCGAAAGCAAAATGCGTCACACACATCCGACATCGCCATGATTATTTCTTAAAATCTGCCACCGGGCGCCTTTGGGTACAACCCAACGTAAATTGTCTAATAAAAAGGACATCTAAGATATTTCTATCGTTATACTTATAACCATGATCGCTCTCGATGGAGAATCTACTTAGAGAATCGACTTGTGCCATTTTTTCACCTGACCTAAACTCAATTTCACAGTCTAACATCTCCTGGACCATTGTACGTACGTGACCGCGTTCCGTTTGTGACAGCCTATAAGGGCGATAGACCACTGGTTCAGAATCCTTGAGATTAATCACCATTTCAGTTGTTTTAGTAAACTCAAAGTCCTTTAAGTTCGAAGGAAAGCAGTCTTTATATTGGTCCTGTAATTGTTTTAGAATTCCTATTTGTTCAGAAGTAATACCATCCCCATACTTAAAAGGTGGTTCAAGTCGTTCGTAAAATTCCTGAATAGTATTAACCTGCAGGCATCTGTCTACACTTTGACCTCGTATTACTAACTCATCCTTTCGGATACCTATATTATTATTAACATTTAATTTTTGCATAAGAATATTCACAAGACCCAGTTCCAATTGATATTCACCTGGCAATAAATAATGTTCTGAACCCAGACATCCTCTAAACGTACCATGAAAATCAACTTGGCCGGTAGAATCATACGGATACTATACAGGGATTACTCTAAAATTACCCGGAGCGATATTTATATCAGAGAGGCTAATTAGGGGAAACTTGATGCTATCGCTGAGTGGAGTATCAACCTTTTGGAATATTACATCAGTAGCAGTCTTAATAATTCTTATAGATGGCCATTCCGTGTATGTGTGGCCCAGTAATAAAGGAAATTTATAAGTTCATCGTCAATTACTTCCACATCGTTTTGCACAACTCCCTGAATTTCAATATTTACATAAGCTAAACCTAATGGTTGATATGGCACATTACCTTAAGTAATGGTGTTTGTACAGTTTACCATTTTATCCTTAATTCAAGAGCGTCACTATGTCGGAATAGGGTACCATCGCTTCCGAGGTCAACATGACATTCTATAACACAGTCATTTAACTGTATGGGCATCTTATATTTACAATTAGTTCTTATATTTATATTTCTTATATTTGTATATATTTAATTTACTCATTATTTGTTTGCATAAACTGTTCAAATATATTCGTGTATTACTTTATTAATTTAAGTATATACTACAGTATTTTACTGTATGTTTAGTTACCTATATATATTTATCTTTATATTAATTTTAATATTAATCGCGTTTCTGGTTTTTCTTTTAATCCACATTACACCTACCCCTATTATTCTTTGCATTACCCGAAGGTTGACCGGTAGAAAATGCCTAAGGCATTAAGTTCGCATCTGTACATCTGTGTGTGTTTATTAAGAAAATAAATAAGATTGTTGAGTGCTATTTATTAATATGACAGTTTCAGTGGAAGCTTCGGAAGCGTCACTCGTATACTTTATATTTGGACAATTATTCTCTAAGTGCCCTAGCCAATTACATTTGGTACATTGTACTTTAGGTTTAGTGCATTTAAAGAATGCGTGCCCTGTTTCCTTACAGTAAAGTTGTAGCATGCAACTCGACTATACCTAGTACTCGACTGGTCATTATTAGAGTTAGATAATACCTTTTGTGTGCTTTGAGTAACTGTATGTTTGTCTTTATCCCTATTCTTGGAATTATCAGGAAGAGCTTTATTTTGTCCAATTTTTACAGTCTTAAAAAACTTTAAAACTTGTTCAGGTTCCGCAAATTCGACTGCTTGAGCACCTAACCTTATTCCACGATCGTCAATACTATAATAGTAATCAGCAATTAAACAATCAACAGCACGTTTTCCAGTAATATTACATCGGTTCAACAGGTTTATTTTAGAATAATAATATGATTCTAACGTTTCCCCATATCGAACTCTCAGACTTAACATTTCATTTAGTAAATCCGCATAATTTTCCCGGGTTGGACCTGTAGATTTTCACTCAATGTTTACGTCAAAATCCGGCGGTGTTCCGGGCGTCCGCTGTTCTATTATGTTGATTTCTGACACAATTGTTGGATCAATTTACTCGAAATTTTGGAATTTAAGTCATAAAAAGACAAGTACCTAATCTAGTGATAATGTTGTTTTATGAGATTTGTAATCGATTTTCGCAATATTTAAACTCAAACTTCATAGTGCGCGATGACGTCATTTTGAATTACGTAATGCATACTTTTGTAAACAAACATCAAAATTATCCAAATAAGATTCCAATAAGAAATGTTTTTAGATTACAAGCCATATATTCATCAACTCATTTTTAACTGTATATCGTTACAATATGCCACTATAATTCTGCAATATCAAATTACTTACATACAGGAAGAAATCGGATAACTAGCATTTGTTTCGTAATTTTCACCCGGTGATTTAGACTTTTGACGTTAAATATTAGTTGAAAATGAACAAGAACGAAGTAAATTATGAATTTCTATCAATATTTGGCTTACTTTCCACAGAAAAACACGTAAAAATCGAAAATTGAAGTGCACAAGTGGAGCAGACGTTTGGGTCGAATTAACATTCGCATTATGTAATGTTGTCAAGCATATTTTTTTTTTGTTTCTGACAGTGTCCACAGTCGAAAAATATTATATACCACATAGTTCAATCGTTTAAATACGAAAATAAACCGTAAAAAGGATAAAATAAAGTTTTAAATCAGTTGGGTCGGGTGGAGCCAAAAGGTTCCACCTGAGTCTCAACGGAATGGAACGCAAAGCTTCCATTGGAACGCGAGGTGGTTAATTTTATGCTTCCATTCCTCACACGAGAACAATAGGTAATCTAAACAATAGGAACTGTAGGCAATCCCTGATACCAAGATTTGGCTACCCCACTCAACTTTGGTAAGGCATAACGAATCAACTGTCTATCGTTCCATCCATAAATGTGAGCGCATCCTTCAATCTTATTAATCCATGCATCCATCGTCTGTTCTTTGGATATTGGGTCGTATTCGGGTATCACATTATGGAGAACAGGAAACTTATCACGTTCACCAACATTCTTCATATCTTTCAAGATTTGGACAAATTGTTTCAACAACATATTTTGGTTAACGTACCTGCGAGAACGTTTTGTTTGGCTTACGTTCACTTCCAGTTGAAGAGCTACTGCTAGGCCAACGGCTTTCTTGGCGGCGACGGGATGCTCGTTCGTCATTGCTGCTACTAGAACTGCTCAGCGAGCGTCGACTTCCTTCACGGCGACCCCTTTTCCAAGCTCTCGGTAACACCGGTGTGCCACTTCGGGTTGCTTTACTTCTTGGCATATTTATCTAGGGCTCACACACAAAAAAAAACACTATTTAGAATAGTCTCCGAAATGCATAGACCTATTTATAACATTAAGGATATTTGCCTATCAAAGTGTTGATTATTAAGTAGTTAAATAAGCCATCAGAAATGCTATAAATTGAATTATTCAAATCGAAACTTAACACTAAATATTATGAGTGGGTATTCATAAAAAATTTCAGGAGAAAAATAAATAGCAAATACTACATAAAATAATATATAGTTGCGTAGGGTATATAAATGTCAGGTTTCAAACATGATATTACTAACTTTAACAGCTGTAAATAAGCTGTGGACCCTTGTTATTAGTCCGAAAGTTTAACAGTTTTATCATGTACAAATAAAATAAAATTAAATTCGACCAATAACGAGTTAAATTTAAAAAACAGAAAAACTTACTTTTTTTTTTTACTTTGGCGCAAGTAGGGCAATTAACAGGTGTAATTGCCCTGTTATCCCACTTCTGAGATGTAAAGGACGCTCAGGAAGACCACTTTCGAATAAGAACAACGTCAGTTATCGTTTTCACAATTTAGTTTAATTTACACATTTAAATCACACAGTAAAATATTTCAACATATATTAATATTAAGCACAGAAACTAATTGAGACAACCTTTTAGTCGGACTGCTGTCGAACGAATGTGTCGCCCGCTATTCCATTACTCCCCACCATAACTCCCACTCCTTTGCCGGTAAGGCGGTCGTTTAACGTGCGAGTCAATACAACAACTATTAAAGTGTAATAAATTATATGACTTTTATACAACTGGTCTATCTACTCTACCATGTTCTTAAATAGTCAACTGAATTAGTAGTTTTCACAATAATTTTGGGCCACACAAAACATGATATAATTTACCAACGACTGTAAAAAATGAGTATTAAAACATTTTCCAATTTTGCTGCTACACATGTAATAAGCAATCAGCACGGTTATATAATAAAATAAACAAAGAAATCTACATATTATACACTAAACATACTCATGAAGGTAAGAAAATGTTAATAGAATGGCTATAATCACGTACGTATGAAGAATCACTGTTACAATAAGTGGAAATTAGTTATACATATATGCACAGCACACACTCGTTCATCTTCTCGCATACACACACCCACACTACCCACACATCTCCCACGCCTCACACACATCATACTACACACACATCACACACACTCGACACACCTCACATGCCCCACAATTCGCACACCCAACACACCCACATTAATGTACCTACCCTTTCATTCTTCTCAATTCACGAGCGAGCGAGCATGTTCAAAATTATTAATTTATATTGTTCTTTATGTAAATGGCAATAAAGCACGCAACACGCTCATGAGGAAAATGTATTAATAAATTAAGCTATTATTTTTATTTTGTAAAAGAAAATTGTAAATTGTACAAACATCCAAAGCTGTGGAAGAGCGGAGTCTCCTAAAACAGGCGTTATCACGCTTAAAAGGAGGCTTCAATCATAAATTAATTTAAACTATTTGGTACAGAAATAAACATTTTTGTATTTTGTATTTTTTGTATTTGTATAAAACAAATCTTTATTTTTCGTCACTCAATATTTTATTTTATTGTATTTTATCTACGTCTAAAATCACTGTATAAGAGTGCTGATTTGTGTTAATATTTTGACAGAAAGAGTTTACGAAGTTTGCGTGCGGGCAACACTGAATCAGTTGGCGGTTTGAATTAATTTGATGTTGTGGCGCTAGGTTCGATATTTCGAATTTTCCGCGTGGAAGCATGCGGGGACTTCACTTTTTAAAGTTATTTTTTAGTCGGGGTTTTTTTTTAATTTTAATTTAATTTTTATTTCATGCTTTTAATCTTAATTTACCTAATAGGTACTACTAGAAAATCTATGATCTCATCATCTTCCTGCCCTTATCCCATGTTACCGGTGCAACACGTTTTTTATTTCTATTCTTTCCTATCAGCCGTCACGCTATCACTAACTCCCTTTTTCTTTCATATTGCTCCTCAAACAATCCATCCATCTTTTTTTGGCCTTCCTCTCCTTCGCAATCCATCCACATATGATCTACACTCACCTAAACGGCACTACATCCTACAAGCTTGGAAAATAGCTTTGCATCTCTCACCAATGTATTCACTCATTTCTCTTTTAAACCCCCGATCAAAACAGAGGGGTGTTATAAGTTTGACCGCTATGTCTGTGTGTCCGTCTGTGTGTCTGCTCAGCTAGAAAAGAGCTGATCTTCAAACGGCTCAACCGATTTTGATTAAACTTGTCTAAGAACCATCGCTAGAAAACCTGCTTTCAAATAAAAAAGCCGCATCCAAATCGGTTCACCCGTTTAAGAGCTACGGTGCCACAGACAGACACAGACACACATAGCGGTCAAACTTATTAACACCCCTCTTTTTTGGACGGGGGTTAAAAGTAACTTAAAAATACGATTTTAAAAACTATAGCCTATACAGGGTGAATGTTCAAAGTGTGCCTTCATGGCCAAATCCGAAACTATGAGGCATGTCGAAAAACACTGAAGAAAATCTCGAGTCCGATTTTGATGAAAACTAAAACTGCATCATTGGATTTTTGAAATTTGTTATTCCTACCCAGGAATTGAACAGATTGATTTTAAGAAAAAAAAAAACTGGCCAAGTGCGAGTCGGACTTGCATGCAATGGGTTCCGAAACAATTAAATTTTTTTAACATGTTATTAAAATAACAAAAAAAACAGAAAAACCTTATTTTTCTGTAATTTTTAGGTATAGAACTCTTATCTGTATTTTTTTTTTTAAAATTAGGGCTCAGAAGTTTCGGAGATAAGGGGGTGGTCATTTTTGGTCTAATTTCTTGAATAACTTCAAACGATTTATTTTATGATTATGAAAAAAAATTAAAACCCTCACAGTAACCTTTTTATTTGATACTATTTGACCCGCGCAACTTTGTCTGCTCCGCTCCTATTCGGACTCCTATCGGACCAGTAGTTCCTGAGATTAGCGCGTTCAAGCAAACAAACAAACAAACTCTTCAGCTTTATATATTAGTATAGATGCACGATACAGTTTGAAATACTTTTCTTTTAATTTTCTAGTTTGACCCTCAAAACTAACCCTGTTACTCAACATTTATTTATTTACGTAACGCGTGTTTGGGTCACAGAATAGAATAGAATAACGTTTATAGTCTCCAGTATTACAGCTAGCAGTACTGGTACATACACAAAACTATAATACCGGAAGCAAAAGGTTCAAGCGCAGCATTCTGCTTAGGTTCCCTAGTGGGTTGCTAAGCGCTGGTTTTCAGCTTAAACCCTGGGCTCCTGTTTACAAAAGGAGAAAGCAAAAAGAAATACATTCTGCAACAACGGTTTCAGATCAAAACTATTAATGAATTAGTAATAAGGATTGTTACAGTTTGTGGACGCAAACTGGCCATTTAAATTAAAAGAAAAAAAAATGTATATACCCAGATACAAATATCTACTGAACTACAATGGGCATCTTTTAAAATAGCTTGGTGCTATTTTTTGACAGTCAAAAACGAATATTTTGCATTTATTCTTAAAATTGGTTGTATTTTTAACCATTCGATAGGGAGGTATATTGTTCCAGATTTTTGATGCTGCATATTTGAAACTGCCCTTATACCCCTTTGTTTTGTGTCTCGGTATCAAAAGCGTTGCATTTACTTTTGATCTGGTATTATAAGCTGTGGGCGTTCTTACACCAAGACAATTTGGTGTAATTACGTCAAATGTTGATTGCGTCGCGATTCCATCACCATGCGATTACAATAGGGGAGATGTGCCATCTTCTTGGAACTTTATAACAGAAGCGTATACATGCATTCTGGACTAAAATTGCATACAGAGGTATGCAATTTTTGTTTTTTTTTGCATGAGTCTACACCACATCAAAATAGTTAAACGGTGACAGTACAAGCAGATCCGAAAATAGTCTCCTAATATCCTCGGAGAGGTACTCACGGATTCCATAGAGAACCTTCAACCTATAAAAGGCATTCCGAATCCGGCTATTAATGTGCTCTACCAATCTAAGCTCATCGTCCATTACCAGCCCCAATTTTTGTTGAGACTTCCCCTTTCTAATAGGTCTCCATTAACAATCATTGGCTCGTATAGATCGTTAGCAGTTTTAATCTGGTATTTGGTTCCCAATATCATGCAACTTGTTTTAGATGCATTAAGCACTTGCTTTTTGTTTTGAGACCAGTCGATGATTTGCTCAATGTCCTTCGATATATCATCCATGGCCTGACTGGTGCCAATTGGCTTAAATTATTCATAAATGTGGGTGTCGTCCGCATACAGGTGTACCTTACAGTGTCGAAGAATACCTGGAAGATCAGCCGTAAAAATCCTTACTAATATTATAAATGCGAAAGTAACTCTGTCTGTCTGTCACGCTTTCACGCTAAAACTACTGAACCGATTTGAATGACATTTGGTACAGAGATAGTCTAGAGCCTGAGAAAGGACATAGGCTACTTTTTATTCCGGGAGTATGTTCCCTAGGGACCACGTGGGCGAAGCCGCTGGCAGAAGCTAGTTATAAATAAAATGGGACTCAAAAAGTCAAAATAGAGCCCTGTGGGACACCTCTTTCCACAAGCATAATTTTTGACTTAATGATATTTCCTTTGTCATCATCTGTAACGACGTGCTGGTGTCGATTCGAAAGGAAAGATCTCAACCATTTGCAGCTATCTATCGCAATTCCATAATGGATAAGTTTGGCAAGTAGTACTTCTCGATTCAGACAATCAAACGCACTCGAAAAATCTAATAAAACAAGCACTGAGCAATTACCAGCATCTGATTCAGACAGTATGTCATTGGTGACATGAGCCAGAGTCGTTACTGTGCCATGACCTGGACGGAAACCCGATTGGTGTTGGAGCAGAATGGAATTGGCCTCTAGGTACACTTTGAGTTGCTTTTCAACTACTCCCTCGATAACCTTTGAAAGAACAGGAAGAATACTTATTGGTCGCAAGTCTTTAAGTTCATTAATGTTTTTAGTTTTTGTGATGGGTTTAACTAATTTCGAACTGTTCGAACGTTTATAAAACCAAATTTCGACTGAATCGGTCCAGTAGATCAGAAGAAAACTGGCTGTGACAGACGGACAGACATACAGACAGACAGACACCCGAGTGATCCTATAAGGGCTCCGTTTTTCACGGATGTTCGGAACCTTAAAAACACACCCTGTATTGTTACACCATCCGAAAGTGTAGCGAATAAAGCTCAAATTCTGGGAAGTAAAAACATATTAACGAAAGAGCTCATTTTTAATTAAATACATTTTTAATTACAAAATAAAAAAAATCAACTGATTTTTTTTTTCAAAAATTAAATGATGTAGTTTTAGTTTTATTCAACATCAGGCCCGAGAATCTACAACTGGATCATTAGGTACATTAAAAAAAATATCAATTACGGTTTAGGCTTAGTTGGAAATTTTAAAACTAATTTGTTAAAAATAAAAGCCATCCTTTAGTTTGCCATGTGTTATTACTTCCCAGAATTTGAGCCTTATTAGCTACACTTTCGGATGGTGTAATGTTACAGGGTGTTTTTTTTTCTCAAAATCAATCGGTTCGATTCCTGGGTAGGAATAACAAATTTCAAAAATTAAATTTTTAGTATGGGGTTCACTTTTGGGGTCAAACAAAAATAAAAGTTTTTTGAACAATATTGAGTGACATATCAAATGAAAGAGCTTACTATGAGGGTTTTACTTATATTTTTTTTCATAATTTTTAAATTAATGGTTTTTAAGTTATTCAAGAAATTACACGAAAAATGACCATTCCCCCACTTATCTCCGAAACTACTGAGCCTAAAATTTTGAAAAAAATGGAGATAATAGACCTTTACCTATAGATTACATACAAGAAAACTTAAAGATGAAGAAGAAAATATAAGAAGTCTATAGCGTTAAAATAACATGTTAAAAAAATAAATTCATTCGGAACCCTTTGCACGCGAGTTGGCCTGTTTATTTTTACAAGCTTTTATTTACCATACACCTATCCCGCTGTCTGTTGGCCAATTGCTCCTTTGGGTTAAAAGTTATTGCTCAAAACGTTCTGTTGGTTGAGCATTCACTGACGAAGTTATGTGGGCGAAACGTCCGCGGGTGAAAAGTTCTTTGGATGAAAAGTTAATGGGTTAGAGCTAATGTTGACCAACGGTTCATGGGACAGTCGACTGTTGGTGAAACGTCACAGTTTCGATTTGTTCGGGTCTTAGTTTAGAAGATATAATATATAATGCGTTCAATTTTTAAGACATAGTAAGAGCTAGATCGAAGAGTTTGTGTTGAAATTACCGACTAATTCTGATATTTGGAGACTAATTTCGACTAATTAGCGATTAATTTTTTATGTAAATAAAATTTAAATCTCTGATGGTGGCCGTGCCGTGTCAGTAACACCTTTCACCGCTCCAGTGGGGCCGAGTGGGGTGTGGGCAGCAGCGACTTTAGGCCGCCCGGGGCGCCGGCAACTGGAGGGCGCCGGGACATACAGAGCGTTGCTGGCGCTAGCTTAACTTAGCGTTAGCCGCCCAATTTTAATACCTATATTTTCGATACAAAGAAAAACTATATTCAGCGTATTAACTTTTGTGAACTTATCTCGTAGGGGTGAGTATGAGACTATGAGTATTCAGCATTTATTTATCACAGCGCTTACCCATACGTACATACATGTAATAAATGGTCACCGTGAATCTCGGTGAATAATACCTTTTTTAAAGTTACGAAATCATAAAAATATTACTTACAAGAGTTATATCCCAACACCTGGACATCGCTGCGTGTTCTGTTAACAATACCAGTGTCTGTCGCAAGACGCAAGTGGCGAACGCAGTTTTTTATTAACTAAAGTTGATACAAAACGTACTTGCGGTCTATAATGTCCCAAATAAGATTAACTAATTTGGGCTCGTTTTCCATTGTAAATCACATTGCAGAAAATATGGATTTTGAAAGTCTTACGTAGATCTTGCCGACCCGGATGTGTGTGGACGGCGCTTTAATAAATGCTTTCAAATTTGTAGTTCCAAACTCAATAGTAAATATGGTACAAAATAAAAATTAGTTTTTTTTTAAATGAAATATAAAAGGGCGCCAAATGCATGACTGGCCCGGGGCGCCTCGATGGTTAAGGCCGGCCCTGGGTGGTGGGGCGTCAGGGGTTATGTATGTATCACATCATAGGAGTCTCATGTTTGATACCTATGTAAGAAAAACTCTGGCCTACTTAGCCATCCCAAATAGAAATAGGAATTACGTGTGAAACATGATAATGTAGGATACAAATATTTATACTGTGATACAAGTGTGAACACAGCGAGCTCGAATAAATGCTGGTCGTTATATTTAACACACGCAGGGACTTCAAACTCCTTACTCCAACTGAACGAACATACCGTTGACAATTTGACATGTTAGGGATTTTATATTTGTAACTTGACATTTGAGGGCCCGGAGCAAACCGCCTGTGCCCCCCATGCATGTATATACATAATGAGTTATGAACCGCTTTGTGATTTCAGGAGGTGGACGAGGAGAACTGCGAGGCGGAAGTGGCGAGCGAGGAGCGCAAGCGGCGCCCCGACGTGCTGGAGGAGCGCCTCGGCCGCCAGTTCGCGGAGTTCCGGCGCCGCCGCGCGCGCCGCGACCTGCTGCGCGAGCGCGAGCCCGACTCGCCGCCGCCGCCCGCTCCGCACGCGTCGCCCGCGCCGCACGCGCCGCACGCGCAGCTCGCGCGCGCCGGCAGCGAGCCCGCGGCGCTGCACCGCGACGCCGACACGTGAGCGGCGCCTGCGCGCACGCACGACACTCGACAGACGCCTGCTAGTCCTGCCGCCGCCGTCCACTGTCGCTGATGGCGCGCGTTCTGGCCGCCAGACGATAGTCACGTCACGAAGCGACTCGTATTCATTTTAAGTTGGATCGTATTACATAATATTTTGTGTTATGAACAGTTCTAAAATTATACGAATAACCCTAATACATTTTAGGTACTTTAATTAAAGCGCTTATTACACTGCACGGTATTCAGGACTCGGTAGCAAGGGTAGGCGTAACGTGGTTACACTAGCCGGTCGTTTCGGCTCTAGCTCAGTTGTGAAGTGACTAGCGTTGCCAATTTGTGGGGGATTCCCCAAACTGCGGGGAATCTCAAGTTGATTGGGGATTTATTGGGGATGGGCAAAATGTGGGGAAAATGCGGGGATTCTAAATATCAATTTTATTCTTCTGATATTATTCTAAATTTTTTGCCCCCAAATTGGAGAAATTGACTTGCATTTTTCGGGGAATTGAATAAATTGGTGTTGGCAACACTGCTCCCTAATGCCCTAAACGCTATTATACACTGCCCGGTAGTAAGGGAGTTAGGGAGCTTGCTAGACCGGGCCGCTCCGGTCACCCTAATTAGGGTCCTTAACTCTTACACCACCCTTAATCGGGAATTAGGGCCCTGACTACAGTGTAGTGTAATAACTGTAATAAGCGCTTTAACTCATTTGTATTGGTAGGTAGTTAAGTAGCACGCTAACAATATTTAGTATCAACCGGCCGACTGTACTCGTTTATAACCAACACTACGTCGGCGTCGGTGATGATACCGTCTGGTGTTCGTGACTAACTAACTTCTTTGTTAACAAGCAAAACTCTTGTTGATTGGCAGCTCAGCCCTCGTATGGAGCAGTGGTGGGGCACGTCAAAGGCGTAGGTAACGGAAATAACTTTACTCCAAGTAAATGGCGGCAGATAAAAACGTGATACCTCAACACGTTTTTTCAGACAGCACAATTTTAGTTTTATTTTTTTCCAATTTGGAAGAATAAAAACATGGCTAACCAATAACATTTACAATAATGCTGTACTTCATTACCACCAGAAGCGTCTTCAAATCACTGACTATCTATCTGTAGAGTAGTCGTATTTGTACATTGTAAATATAAAAAATAGCCAGGGTGTTAAAGGATAACCAACCAATAGGATCCATTTCGAACATTATAAAACCAATTTAAATAAATTGTGTGTAACTTTGAACACCGCCTAGTTTTTGATGAATTTAGGGATAGGTGGGTGGAGGGAGGAGTATTCCAACAGGAATTAATTTTCTTTCCGAGATCCAAATACACGCAGCGCCATCCATTGAGAAAGAATTGTACTAACGAGTACATGAAAATAAAACCAAAACATATGGTTGAGTAAGGGCGCCTTCAAATTTGTCGCAAAGGGCCGCGCGGCAGCAGCGCGGCTTCGGGTGTCTGTGTGCAACACCGAATATGTGGCAAAACACGGGCCCGTGTTTTGCCACATCACGTTGAACTGCTGAGTTCATCGGGTGTCTGTTAGGTAGCTGTGTGCCACACCGAATATGTGGCAAAACACGTGCACGTTGAACTGCTGAGTTCATCGGGTGTCTGTTAGGTAGCTGTGTGCCACACCGAATATGTGGCAAAACACGGGCACGTTGAACTGCTGAGTTCATCGGGTGTCTGTTAGGTAGCTGTGTGCCACACCGAATATGTGGCAAAACACGTGCACGTTGAACTGCTGAGTTCATCGGGTGTCTGTTAGGTAGCTGTGTGCCACACCGAATATGTGGCAAAACACGGGCACGTTGAACTGCTGAGTTCATCGGGTGTCTGTTAGGTAGCTGTGCCACAACGAATATGTGGCAAAACACGGGCACGTTGAACTGCTGAGTTCATCGGGTGTCTGTTAGGTAGCTGTGTGCCACACCGAATATGTGGCAAAACACGTGCACGTTGAACTGCTGAGTTCATCGAGTGTCTGTATGGGTATCTATATATGTTCCACACCGAATATATGGCAAAAAAAACATCTTATCTAGGCGAAATTTTGAAAACTGCAACCGAGCGATGTCGCGGGTACAGGTTTTAGAATAAAAATTGACAAGTTGTAGGATATCTTTATTCATGTTGCGTCTTTGAAGAGGCGGTGGTTTCGTATGTAGTCGAGACGGTTACGGGGATATGGGGAAGGCACGTAAATGTCTACCAGTCCCACCACCAACCAAGTGATTCCCCCGGCCGAAATCATTCAATATTTTTGTGTCGGCGTGGATGCCTGCACCTATATTGTATTTAAGCAAGTATGAAATGTTTCGGGAAATTCGCATTATTGCGTAAAGGTAGTCGCTTACTGCGATTTTTTAAACAAACGAAGTCTTTCGCGTTACCGTAAATAGTATTTTAGTAATAAATCACGATTTACAGGATCCTACGCCGACATTATCCAGTATTTTTACAAGAGTGTGGAGTTGATCCGTAGACGTGTTCAATGAAACAGGTTGTGTGGACAGTTCTCGTATAATTTATTGTACAATAAAATAAATAGCACTCTCAACCACGCGTCTGTCAGACACATCAATAAATAGACATGACTATGTAACTATGTATGTACAACACTAACACTATCACTCGGTAGTAACAATATATTTCATTACAAAATTTTAACAATTAGCCTACTATACCGCGACCCGCGCGTGCGAGTACAGTACGGCGCCGAGTGTCTCGGGGCATTTATGCAAAATTATTTTATTTTAAGTAGAGTTTAATTAACAATCATACCAACATACAAGTCATCATTCTCAATATTTTAAACTTAATTAAGTCATTTACATGACACTATCGTTTGTCCATCAAATGTTTTCAGTTCTTCACAAATATTATAACTACGAACATGAACCGATTTTAACGTGGTATCTATTTGATTCGTAATCAAAAAGTATTCGGTTGGGAATGCAACTTACAGTTTGCAGTCGACAACAGATCATGGAGAGTGTGTGATGTACTACAATTGGCACTGGTCGCGCTCGAGCTCGCTCTCGCAGCTCGCTACTCGTACTCTACGCTATCGCTACGTAACGCGTAACAACATACAAAACCTAATTATTGTGTAACGACCTTATTTAACTGTAGTTTGTTCACTTACTGCGAATTCATAATATATTATTATCTTGGGTATAAGTATATACTTAGTATAGTGCGGGCGGCAACGGTCTCTCTGTACAAGTGGTCTTATCTACTAGCCGTACATGGCACGGTGGTATAGCTTCAACTGTAAATATAATAAATTGTAGCAATATAATCGACTCGTAAATACTCTTATGTCAACATATTCCTAAATAAATACCTAATTATTTTGTTATAATACTTGTTTGTCACCCTCGACTCCTTCGCGAAGTTCGCGCGGAGCGGTGGGGCTCCTAATACTGTACTCTACGTGTGTCTACCCACATCGATATAGCACAACATGCGTGCGTGTGTGTGTGTGAGGGGGGGCAGTGGACGGTGCGGAGTCAGTCTTGTGCGATGGCGCGCGCGTCCTCGTCGGGCTGCAGCTCCGCCTCCGCCGCCGACGGGATGGTGTGCAGGTGGCGCGGGGCCAGCGCCGGCGCCGGCGAGCCGGGCCCCTCGTCCACGGCGGGCTGGCGCGTGAGGCGCGGCCGCGCGCCCCCCGCGCCCCCGGCGCCCGCGCCCGCGCCCCCCGCGCCGCCCGCCGCGCTGCCGCCCGAGCGCGACGTGCGCCACGTGCCAGTGGATGCGGTGGCGTTGGAGCCCGACGAGTCGTTGCGCGACGACGACAGGTTGGAATCCTGCGACGTCTTGCGCGCCACCAGCCACGACGCGGCGCGGCGCGGCGGCGGCGGCGGCCGGCCGTATGTGCGCCACGAGTCGGAGCGCGACGACGAGAACTCCACGGACGACGACACAGAGCCCGCGCGCGCCGGCGCCGTGGCTGTGGCGCGCAGGGCCGGCACCGGTGCGGGTGTGCTGCGGCGCCCGCACGCGCGCAGCCAGGCCAGCAGGCGCTGGCGCCGCGGCTCGCGCTCCGTGTCGCCGGCGCCGGCGCTGCTGCCGGGCAGCAGGCGGCGGCACGCGCATGCGGCGCCGTGCTGGCCGCGCGAGGAGCGCTCGGCCAGGCTGTTGGTGTTGGCGGGCGTCTGGCGGTTGCTGAAGTTGGATGAGTGGCGGCAGCGGCCGATGCCGCGCGTCACGCGTGACTCTTCGATGGCCTTGCACACGAGCGCGCAGTCCTTCTTGAACTGCTTGGTGAGGATAGCGTACAGGAAGGGGTTGCAGCACGAGTTGAGCGGCAGCACGAACACCGTGAACACCTTGGCTTCCTCCAGCGACACAAGCTGCGCGCCGAAGGCCGCCGTGAGCGCGAAGAAGGCGATGGGCGACCAGCACAGGAAGTCCGTGAACACCAGCAGCGCCATGCGCTTGGCGATTCGCGAGTCGTTGGAGTTCCAGGCCTGCGAGCCGCGGATGGCGCAATACATCTTGAGGTAGCAGCCCAACAGCACCAGGAAGGCTACACCGTTGATCAGCAGCAGCGCCACCACATAGCCCAGCGCCGCGGGCGTGGACGTCTCGAAGGGCAGGCATACGGCGAACTTGCGGTAGTCGGACACGCCCAGCAGCGGCAGCGCTGCCGCTGTCAGCGAGAAGGCCCAGCCCGCCGCCATGACGCCGGCCGCGTGGCGCAGCGACAGGCGCTTGTTAAGGTGCATGGCATGCGTGATGGCGTAGTTGCGCTCTAGCGTGATGACGGCCAGCGTGAACACCGACAGCTCGGACGACAGCACGCCCAGGAAGCCCGCCAGCTTGCAGCCGCCCGACATCTGCCACGCGATGGCGTGCGCGCGGAACTCGCCCAGCGTGCCGGCGTCCACCACAGCCAGGAACCCTGTCAGCGCAACAGTTAACTAGCTACAGCACGCGCGCCGCGGCGCAACCGCCCGACGAGCGCATGTCGCAGCAGTTAGTGATCTTACCCAAGTAGACGCCCATGAAGAAGTCGGCGGCGGCGAGGTTGGTGACAAGGAAGCGCGGCACGTCGATGCGGCTGCGGCTGAAGATGAGCACGAACACCACGGTGCCGTTGCCGAGCAACGCCAGCAGGAACACGACCCACACGCCGCAGCGCAGCGTCCACCAATCGAACAGGTCCACGCACGGCAGAAACGGGCCTGCAAAGCGCGCGGTCAGAACTCCCACTGGCACTAGCTACATGCTGCGGGGAGCACGAGACAGACACTCACCCGGCAGCGGCAAGCATTGCACCTTGCGCGGCGCGTCGGCGCGCAGCTCGTGCTCGCCCAGCTCCATGGCGCCAGCGCCCGCCCAGCCCTCTAGCATGGCCTGCAGCCCGCCCGCGCCCGCGCCGCCCAGCTCCGACACGTTCACTGCGGGAGACGCACAGGCTACAGAACAGCGACTGACACCGACCCGCTAACACACACAGGGTGCACGGGGCGGTACGTACGGTAGTGCGCCCATATGTCGGTAGTGTTGGCCCAGGCGGCGGCGTCGATGTGATGCGGCGGCAGAATCACCAGGTCGGACGGCGACTCGGCTGCCTCCTCCTCGTCCGCCTCCTCCATCAGCGGCATGAACTCGCAGCAGTGGTACGCGTAGGACAGCACCAGCGTCTGCGCACACATGACTATATCATTCATTCATTGCCTTTTATAACCTCTCTGGTTATAAAGGGCGTCATTTTCGGTGAGGTTAATTTAAACCAGTGTTTCACACATTTTTAAATTAACCTAGAGTTTATTATATTAGGCCATCACTTATAATCCAATTACTTTGGGACAGTACTAAACTTGAAGGTACAGAGTCAAAAGGAAGTGCAGTGTGCTGGTGTAGTATTATGTTTTAAATAAAAAAATGCCGTCCTGTGAGCACATTACACGCTCCGTAGAGCAATAAAAGAAGTGTCGTCTGCAAACAACATTATATCATGCTTATCCTTTTAGTGGTACGGCAAGTTACTAACATACATGACAAACAAAACTGGGTTCCCAGTTGGGCCCTGGGGGACCCCCGGCCCCGTCCTGACTACAGATCCGGGAGATCTTTTAATTTTAATCATCTTATTTATTGAATGTAATCATTAATTTAATGTTTTAATGACAATTTAATTTCAAAAATTTTATATAATGAAAATGTTTGCATGCCGAATGGTGATATATGGCAGAACTCTGATGTATACATCAACTCTCCGAGACCTATTACTTAAGTATTCAGTTAGAAGATCCCCTGCGGCGTACTGGACTCTGTAGGCTGCAGTAGTGCAGTTCCCTGATTAACTTCTCATGGAGAACGCAATCGAAGCCTTTGACAAATCGCAAAGCATCGAACAGAATTGCACTTATCTTCCCATGCATAAATGTGTCATAAAAGTTCAACACACAGGCAGCAGTTGTTGAACGAAGGGGTAGTAAAACTGTTTATAAGGTGACAATTTGTGTTTATCAAAATATATCATATATCTGCCAAAAATATATTATACTATCTAATACGAACTTGCTATTTGAAAAGTTTTTACAGCATTTATTTTTTCAAATCAATTTTATTGCACAATCTATCTATAATATACATATAATAAATCTGTTGAAGAGTCGTTTTTGTACATTCAAAAGAATTTAAAAAAATAGCCAGGGAGATAAAGGATAACTAACAGAACCCATTTCCATCATTTTTGGAATTTTCGTCTGTTTGTCTGTCACGTAAAAAAGTACAGAAATAATGCAAATAACTTTCATACATTAAAATTGTACGTAACTCAGGGTATAACTTAGTTTTTGTTTCATCGTAATCGGTTCACTCTATCAAAAGATATTTGTATTTAAAAATCTCAAGAAGAAATTAATATCATTACGTAGCACGTGCACATATACGCCCAGATGCAGGCCATCTATTGAAATTAAATAGTGTAATAGTTTAGTACTATTTCACGAATGAATGCACGGAAATAACACCACAACATATTGTTATTTGTGAAACGCTTAATACGTAGCAAAGGAAAATGATCATTTAGCTATCGTATTATCATTTTATTTATCGTAACATGTGAGCTTCTAAGTTCGAACTTATTTATTGACAGTTTAACTACATTGTCGGTAGATGGCGATGTACTGATGACCCGTTTTTCTGAATCGCGGTGTTAAGATTCTCCACTATTAAATGACGTTGGTCCATTTCTAACAATAAAAGTTTGAATACCTATGCTAGGTAGTTAATTGGAAGGGGATAACGATATGTCTGACCGAAAAAGAAATAAAAGAGAAGTGATTGATGAATAGTGATTCGAATCGACATAATTGATCTTTAACAGCCGCACGCACGGATCGGTCTTCAAGGTTAAGCAACACTTGCCGAGATCGCTCTGTGGATGGATGACCATTTCTAACCGACTTCAAAAAGGAGGAGATTCTCACTTCGTCGGAAGCTTTTCTTTTCCTATGTTCCCCGATTATTCGAAGATGGCTGGACTGATTTAGATTTTTTTTTGTTTGAAGTGATATACTTCCCAGGTTACAGTCCCATGATCATCAAGTCAGGATCTGATGATGGGATCCTGGAGAAATAGAGGGAACTCTTCAAATTTTCTAGGCACACTTGAAGCGATTTGGGAAGTTTTTGACAGAGTACTTTCTCGGAGTGGTCCCATTTCAATTTGGTGAAGATCTGATGAAGAATATCGGAGATAAGCAACGGAACTCCTCAATATATGATAGCAAATGGACCGGGATTGCTGAAATCTCATGTCTGTCTATTGTTTACACCAGTTTATAACATAACATCACGCCGGTACGCTGTGAAGGGGTGAGCACATGTGAACCACGAAAAAGTGAAAAATAAACACTTACTTACAAACACTCCTTTTTTTAGGCAGTCGTGTAAAAATGACGATACTTCCATACAACTTTTCATCCCTATGTATATGTATATATATGTAGCCTATGTCCTTTCTCAGGCTCTAGACTATCTGTGTACCAAATTTCATTTAAATCGGTTTAGTAGTTTTGGCGTGAAAGCGCGACAGACAGACAGACAGAGTTACTTTCGCATTTATAATATAAAGTAAGGATAATAACAGTTGCACGGTCAACAGTTGTAAAAAAGTGCCTCGGAATATAACAGCCACACGGGTCCATCTTCAAGGTTAAGCTACGCTTGTCGAGGTCACTCTTTGGATGGGTGACTATTTTAACATATCGAGAAGAGATCTTTGGCAGTCGTTACGGATTGTCAGATGCCGAAAATCTGACACCTGCAGTCAAGAAGTACCGTGTTACCCAGTATTGTAGGGTTGTAGAGGTCTGGTAGGCAGCCGCTCCACGTAAATACTGGTACCTATTCAATTTAATCAGGTTTGACTGGAAGCCGACCCCAATATAGCTGGCAGGCAGATGACGCTTCATGGTAAAAAAACTGAAATGATTTGCGAAAAACAGTGAATCTACAGCTGTTAATAATGACTGCAAGGTTGGCAAAACTGGGCACCAGATTATAAACGTAATTTTGTTTCATTTTCTTTTATCCCTAGGGAGACGGCATAAGTGACATCCCGGCATTTAATTGAATTTAGAAAAATAAATAAATTCATAAGTCTATTTTTGTCACACAGTTACCCTATTCTATAGAAAGCCTAAGAATCTATCAGCCTGTTCATTAAATGTTGTATTAGACACATTGGCTGGATATTATTTAGGCTGATTTAACCGCCGTTCAATGAAAAGGCCAATAAAACGGCAGATTAAACCAGTTGGCTGGGACAGTGATAATAAAGATTTACTTTTTAGGGTTCCGTACCTCAAAAGGGAACAACGGAACCCTTATAGGATCACTTTGTTGTCCGTCCATCTGTCTGTCTGTCAAGACCGTTTATCTCGGGAACGCATGGAAGTATCGAGTTGAAATTAAAATCATGTACTCAGGTCTCTGGCCTCTTACAGCTGTGATCATCATCAAACTTCTAAGTTAACGTAAAAAAAGATACGGTCGTTTATTAAATGTCGCAAAAACACATATTTCGACACTCAAGGGAATCAAAATGTATAGGTATAGGGTATTTGCCGTTGACGTTGAACTATGAAATTTGGCAAATAATATCGTCTTATACTACAAGTATAGGGAAAAGTCTGAGAACTATACATTTTTAATTAAATCATAAAAAATATTCTGTTTATTTAAAGTACTTAATTTGTAGCTACTTTGTACGGAACCCTCGGTGGGCGAGCCCGACTCGCACTTGGTCGGTTTTTTTAATATATGCCTAGCCTTTTCCCAAGTATATTGGGATCAGCTTCCAATCAGTACGGCGGAGTCTCGGTATGTTAAATAATATGGTCACCTATTCATAGACCGACTTCGGCAACAGTCGCACGGGGCGATCTTCATGGTTTACCATGAAGATCGCCCCGTGCGACTGTTATTACTTAGCTACGAGCTCCTCATTCAGTCAGTCTCCTCATTCAGTACCTACTAAATATCGATTTTTAACCGACTTTCAAAAACGGAGGAGCTTCTCAATTCGGTCGGTATTATCTTTATGTTTGTACACCGATTACTCCGAGGTTTCTAATCCGATTTCTGTGATTCTTCCGTTCGATGGGGTATACTTGCCATTTGGTCCCGTAAAAATTTGATTCAGTTTGGTTCAGTAGTTTTTATGTTATGAGCGTTTTTGCTTATTTCAATTTCTGCGTAAAGTAGATTTTATCTATGCAACACATTTTTTTTTTAAATCCACGCGAACGATGTCGCGGGCACAGCTAGTTTATAATAGGTTGACTTTTTTACAAACATTTCATTTTGAATTTGATGTTTTTTTCACTGTTACCAGTATCTGAGGTGTTCTCAGTTTTAAAATTGAACTGTTGAGTGGGTGGAACTTTTGTATAAGCTACATAACATTAACTGACACGATTAAAGCTGTTAGTGTCAGCGGAGCCGCCAGCCGATAACGATTTGGATAACATAACGATAATGATTTGAGAAGCGTGTGAACTGGTTCAGTGCAACAGATGTTTATCAAGCAATAATAACGCAATAACGTCACCGATCACGAGTGGAACTCGATACATTGCGACAGCACCGGTCTACAAGGATATTTTATGTGTTGACTTGTTGAGTGTATCAATGACATCGGCAGACCTACTCAACAACAAGTTGGCACTCACGCCCCGCTTCCGGGCGATGTCGCAGAAGGAAAACAATTGCTTTCAATGATTTGTGGACATGTGCTGAATGCATATTATTACGTGACGTGAGTCAGCAGTGCCTACTCCTCACAGCCGCGACTGCGTGACGCACCTGTATGCGCGGCAGCATGGCGGGCGGGTGGAAGTGGCGCAGGTTGGGGTTGTTGTGCGCCTTCAGGTGCAGCAGGCGCTGCAGCCCGGCGCCCGGCAGCCACGGGAACACGTTGTTGCCCACGTTCCTGCAGCACAACATTACAAATAACCACTGCCTTGTACAAGCACATCGGTGCTTAAACTTCTAGGTATCTGAACGTTCGTTTCCTCCGTTGAAATCCATGGACGACATTAGTATGTGCGCACAGGTAGTGCGGTGGCATTGTGGACGAGGCTGTTAGCGCTGTGACAGTGGGTACGTACAGATCCTCCAGCTTGGAGACAGGCACGAAGGTCTCCGCGTCGATGTGCTCGATGAGGTTGTCCTCCAGGTTCCTGCAACACACAGCGCGCCTCAGTACTCGCCTCGGCAACAGACCTACGAGCCAAGCGTCGCAACAATGCTGACAAACTTGTTAAGAGCGCCATAGTCTTGGTCAAGTCAGTAAATCCACTCCAATTTGTTAGTATTCGAACTCGCCTCCCGACTAGCAAGCTCTCGAACAACACTTGACGCCGCATGGAGACCGTTGACTACTCTTTGATGTGGCGTCAAGTGGCGCGTTTAACGGGAATTCAAACAATTTAAGTAGGTGCGGGGTATTTTATTTGTGTTCATCTTTGTATAGGCGAACGAATGCCTAGCATGAGATGGAGAGATTACTTATTTAATTTATCAAAAGCAGGAAAAATAAAATGAATGAATTATTCAATAGAGTGAGCTGCCCCTCCATTATCTTCAGATTTATTCATGCAAATATGTAAGGAAGCCACTCGGAGGTCCTGCACAGCGAGCCGCCGCCGCGGGCGATGCCGCCGCGATAGGCGCCTGGGCCCGCGCGGCGGCGGCGGCGGCGGCGGCGGCGCGACGCAGGGCGCGATCGACTTCCTTTTACGATGTCGTAACGTAACGCCAGATTGGCTGACTCACCTGATCGTAACACGCAGATATACCCGCTGTTCGCCGCCCGCTGCTCGTTGTTGCGCTACTTTATATCTCCCATAAAACATTGTGGCGACGCACGACAATTTCCACGATCGCGATAAATGTATGCGAGTAAAGAAAAGCCTTTAAATATCCCTGGAAAAATTGCGGTAATCTGCCGCCTCCGGGGAGGGGGCAGGGGAGGGATCGTCATATTAGGCACATTACCTGACGGCCCTGACGCCGACCGCTGTACCGTGGCTGTACCGTGGCTGTGCCGTGGCTGTACTGATAACGCAATAGCCGGAAACGTTATGTGGTTGGAAAACACGACGAAGCGAATTATGTGATGTTTTACAATTTATGAGCATATTAATGTTTATTAAGAGCGTATTCATTGCATTGCGTATCCATTGTTGTTGTATATTGTTGGATCGTTTCGCCGCAGCCTTGAGTTCGCCCTCAGCCGGCACAAAACAAAAGCTCGGGGGCATCTGGCCCTAACGCTGAGCTGCCATCGAATCAAATTAGATCCGCGATAATTGGGTTTGAGCTCCTCGCGATAAATGGCGAAGCACTCGTCTCCTTTACACTCGCCTTCGATTATTATTTATATGCCAATCAGAATTTGTGCTGAATTTAATGCATTATTTTAAAAGTTCTTTAACGAACGTAACAAAAGTGAAGCTGTTTATTATTTCGTACTAATTTTCATATTCACACTTCACGTATATGTAGTTAGGTACGCTACTCGGCTTGTTTATTTGTGGAGTTACTTTTCCAAGTTTCGAATTTCCGTATTACTTAACTCACTTGCTTCACTGCTGACTCAGCTAGTCTTGAGGAGCACACTCTAGCCGGAGTCTAGCCATGCTAGCCGAAGCATCAGGATATTTCTATCATTTTATGTACCTAAGCTTTACCTAAGTATTATGTTCAGAACTGAACGAGTTCGAGTTTGACTAAGAGTTAAGCTGCAAGATGTGAACTCAACGAGTGCAAGACAACATACCTACATACATGTGTATGGTGCAGTGCAGTTAATAAACGCGTGTAAGATGAACTCATTCGGTGGGGGGTGGGGGACATGGACACAAATAATGCTCGGTAAATCCGCGGCTGTCGAGGTCGGCAGCAGTAACGAACGAGTTAGTCGAAGGTCGCGGGGCCGCGCGTGGGCGTGGCTCGCCGCCGCCACCGCCGCTATCAGTGCTATCTGTAGTACCTATGTAACACAAACGTCAGTGCGTGACGTCACTCACGGCTCGGCGCGTACTCACAGCACTTGCAGGTCGGGCGTGTGCGTGAAGGCGTCGGCGGGCAGGCGGCGCAGGCGGTTGCGCGCCAGCAGCAAGTCGTGCAGGCGCCGCAGGCCGCGCAGCGCGCCGCCCTCCAGCGACGCGATCTCGTTGCTCGACAGGTCCCTGCGCAACACACGCGTTATACAGCCTGCACAAGCACGAGACACTGCGCACTACTCACACCCGCGCGACACTCACAGCACGCGCAGCTCGGCGCAGTCGTGCAGGTCGGGCACGCGCTGCAGCACGTTCAGCTTCACGTCCCTGCGGACAGAGGGGTGCCGGTGGTTACTGAGTGAACTGAGGCACACGCTCCCGCGGGAGCCGCCGCCGTTCCCTCCCCGCCAGACACGTCGCGCACCGCTCATGAATACGTAAACACAAAACTTCGCCAATCAACATTCAAATGGGCAATTAGCAGATTATACCTTTCAATGTAAATAACTGTCCATGTTCCGGAAGTGGGTCAGCAGGTCAGTATCACGGCGACGAGTGGGACGAGCGCGTACCGAGTGCGTACCGACAGCGACAGGGAAACAGATAAACAGATGCCCAATATAGCGCCGCCCGCGCTCGCCGCCGCCGCCCCGCGCGCCGGGGGCTTTACACATTGTAGAACTTCCCATTGACAATTTGTAATCGTTGTCTTTTTGTTTTCCTTTCACATTGTCATTGTCTGGTGAGATAAATTAGGCCAATCAAATCAGTAGGTACAATGCTTCGAAAATCAATGGTTTGAATCAAGGATGTTACGGAGCTTCCACTCTGATTCCGATATGTCGGAACTTCCAATTGATCTTACAACTCCGGTTACGACTTCGGTTCCGATCGAAGGAAATCGGAGGTTTATTAAATATAATTTGCTACTTCTGGAGTCAATTAATTTGATTTAATTATCTAACTGTTATAAAAATATACATATAGGTTTATTACTTTTTAATTGAAATTAAAGAGGCTGACTGATTAATTTTTGTACTTTTAGGGTTCCGAAAAAAAAGGAACCCTTATAGGATCACTCGGGTGTCTGTCTGTTTGTCTGTCCGTCTGTCACAGCCAGTTTTCTCCGGATCCACTGGACCGATTCTGTTGAAATTTGGTACACATATGTACTTCTATGACCCAAACACGAACGCATTACGAAAATTATTAAATTTTTAGTATGGGGGTCACTTTTGGGGGTCAAACTAGAAAATTAAAAAAAAAAGGTTTTTGAACAATATCATGTGACATATCAAATGAAAGGCCTTACTGTGAGGGTTTTAGTTATATTTTTTTTCATAATTTTAAAATACATGGTTTTGAAGTTATTCAAGAAATTAGACGAAAAATGACCATTCCCCCCCCCCTTATCTCCGAATCTCCTGAGCCTAAAATTTTGAAAAAAATGGAGATAATAGATCTTTACCTAAAGATTACAGAAAAACCTATAAGAAGTCTGTAGTGTTAAAATAACATGTTAAAAAAAGAATTCGTTAGGAACCCTTTGCACGCGAGTCCGACTCGCACTTGGCCAGTTTTTATTTTATTGCCTGCCCTTAACACACCTCTCTTATGCCACCATCTCCGACTCCGCCTCCGACCCCGACTCTGACTCCGATTCCGACCCCGAAAAAAACCAAATGAAAAACTCCGATTCCGACTTCGGTTCCGATAAAACCAGCTCCGTAACATCCCGTTTGAATTATTGTTTTGAATGATGAAAGAGAAGGGTAAAACACCTAGTAGTCAGCCTTTTAGTGAGAATAAAAAAATCATTCAACCGTATTTTGAAAATAAAAAAAAACATTCAGAATTGTCAGAAAGGTTGGTTATTCAATTTTCTAAGAATATTAAGAAAACATTATTTTACATTCAAATTATAAAAAAATCAGCATTAAACAAATTATGGCACTTTTCACCAGTAGTCAGATACTTTTCTCCACAAGTCAGGCATGTCTTACCCTGTACCTTGAGTCAATTGAGAAACGAGCCAAGAGGATCATCGGCAATGATAGGCTCGTCGCTACGAAGCTCCAAAGTCTTGAGCATCGACGACGAGTTGCTAGCCTGTCGGTTTTCTACCGGTTGTATTTTGGGGAATGTGCGACGGAATTGCATAATTTAATTCCACCAAGCCCGTTCCATCATAGGACCACAAGACGAACGGCGATGCGCCACCGGTACATGGTGGACATCCCACCCACGCGCACAAAACGTTTTGGGAACACATTCATAGTGCGTACAGCTAAGGAGTGGAATTCCCTGCCGGAGTCTGTGTTTCCTGATAGCTACAACCTGGGAGTCTTTAAGTCAAGAGTGAATAGGTTACTTCTAGGCAAACGTGCTCCATCTTCGACCACATCATCGCTTAAAAACTATTGCCATATATTGAATAAAATACCAGTTACGGTTTGTTCAAAATGAAAGGCAATAGTTTTTAAAATCGAATTTTTACAAGCTTTTATTTACCTTCACCTATCCCGCTGTCTGTTGGCCAATTTGTCCTTTGGGTTAAAAGTTATTGCTGAAAACATTCTGTCTTACGAAGATAGATAGATATTTATTTTGTAAAACATGTGTCCAGCATACAGGTCTTATAAATAATGATGAGGTTGCTACATGTTTTGCCATTTAAGGCGTACAAAATCAGTTTAACAAAGCAACAAAAAAAAGAAAGTATTCAATGTCAAAATGAAGAGAGACGAGAATGAAGAGTTATGTCAGCAAAACGTTCGCGGGTGAAAAGTGGTTTGGATGAAAAGTTAATGGGTTAAAGATAATGTTGACCAACGGTTGACTGTTGGTGAAATACAGTTTCCACCTCGTATCGCTACCTACGTACTACTGCTACTGCAATTATTATTGAAAGGGAAGAACTGAATCATTCAATTTATTAGTTGTTTCATTAGAATTTTAGAATATTTTACGTTTAAAAACCAAATTTTACTTTAACTATGTTAAGGGGGAAATTTGAATAATAATAACAGTTAAATAAAAAAAATACATCTACTAATATTATTAAAAAACAAAAAACTGGCCAAGTGCGAGTCGAACTCGCGTGCAAACGGTTCCAAACTGATTCCATTTTTGTACCTAACATGTTATACACTCTAAAGTATAATTAAAACCCTTTACAATACGCCCTTACATATTTTTTTTTCTCGTCTGTCCCCCCCCCCAAAGGTGACCCCTTGCTCAAAAATTATTCATTTACGTAACGTGTCCGTGTTTGGGTCACAGAAGTTAATATGTGTACCTAATGTGTAGGTACGAAATTTCAACAGAATCGGTCCAGTAGATTCGGAGAAAATTGGCTGTGACAGACGGACTGACAGACACCCGAGTGATCCTGTATGCTTACGCATGTTCGGACCTTAAAAAAAATGTTGTGTGACTAAGACTAAAAATGAGTGTGTCCGGTCTTTTTACCCAAATGTCCGGCTAAACTGGCTGATCTGTCCGGCTTGTCGGTTTTAAGACCTGGCAACCCTGTATGCAGATGAGGTGCCGCGTCCTCGTCCGCGGCGTGAGGCGTCCTTGCGCGCGCTTATCCTTCAAGGCTGACCGCGCGCTCCACCTCCGACAGAATCAAAAGTAGAAGCCCCACCGATGATACTGCGCTAGAAGCGAGGACTTCGCCTCTCCACCCTCCGCCCTCCGATGTACACGAATGTCTCGAGCGTGAGATCAAGCGGCGCGGGTCACGTGCGGGGCGCGGGGGTGAGGCGCGGCGCGCGGCGTCCGGGGCCGGGGGCACCGCTCTGTCAGCCCGCGCCTTGCGCGGACTGCTCCTTCTGTTTCGAGTTTGCGACTGCGTCCTAGTTTCTATTTCGACAAGCTAAATCCTAATCGATATTCGATTTGCAAAGCCCGGTTTCAGTGGAATACTCACCTAATACAATCCTTGTAAGACCGGAACAGTACAATACATATTATGTGTTGTGTTCGTTGTATTGATACCATAGAATATATTATATCTGTGATTGATACCAACAGCTTCCACGTATGAACTGCGATATTTCGATATAACACGCGTGGATACGATAACTTGCCCAAATTATTCGAGTAACATTCTTATGGACGTAAAGTACGTAAATTTTGTGTTAGCAAATAATAAATGAATGATTGTATAAGATGGTCGTGACTCGTGGTGCGGCATGCACACGTGTGACTGGGGAGTCTGGGGTGCCTGGGTGTACTCACAGCGTACGCAGCATGGGTGCGTGCGCGCACAGGTCGGGCGGCAGGCGCGCGAGGCGCGCGCGGTCCACGCGCAGCGTGCGCAGGCGCGCCGTGCCGTTCAGCGAGGGCAGCGCGCGCAGCGAGCGCGCCTCCGACAGCACCCTGCGAGCAGACACGAGCGGCATGAGACAATATAGCTGCACCGCTGCACAGCTACACTGCTGTACGGTACACACAGGAGCAGCGCGCCCCGCTACAGGCCACAGGCGCCACAGCTACAGCCACAATGTTGATAGACACGGGCAATTCTACACAAATATGATTATTCTCACAAGTTCCGAGTTTAGGTAAAATCCGAATATTAAATAGTGTAACGTGTTGATTTTCGAAAGTATAACGGGTTTTGGCTAATATGACGGGTCGGAAGCGGAACACTCCACTGTTTAGTAGCAAATTCATGTGACAGTGGGGTTGAGATACCGTTGCAGGAGTAGCTGTTTACTTGTGTATTCACTGAAGTAAAGTTTAGTTCGTTAGGGTCTCAGCTCAGCCCACTGCAGAGCAGGTGACAATATCGCGCGGCTCACTGTTGGCACACGCAGGAGGCTGCGTCAGCAGTCTCTGCTCCCACGCCGCCGACCCGCGCTCCTGCCTGGCCAGTAGGCTCTTCAAACAGCTCGTTGATCACCTGTGTAGGACGTAGTGTAACCAGACAAGTTCGGACAGCCGGGATCTCAAGGGATTTAGAACTTTCATCACTTATACATAGGCCAAGTTTACGAGTGCCTCGCTTTCGTTAAAATGGGCTCGTGAAGAAAGTGACAAGTCGTGGAGTGTCAACGGCGCAGCGTCTGCTAAGGTTGCCAACCGTACTACTGTGAAACAGAGCATCGCACTCCATTTTTTTTTTATAGTTACTATATTTAGTTTGACTCTGACTTTGAATGAAACTGAATGAAAAATGAAATGTTGTCATTTTTGTTTTTCACTGAAGGACTTTTTGTCTTTTGGGTCATAATAGGGCATAGATCAACACGGGCCACAGGCCACCGGCCCGGTGCGCCGCCGGGGGCCCGTGTTGATCTATGTAATTGGGTATTTATTTTACGAGATAAAAAATAATAATTTATTTAGTCCGTCCAGTCCAGACCAGTCAAGAACATGGCAAAGAAACCAAACAGTAGGTACCTTGAAACAGCAAATCAAATGTTTTGCTCCTAAAAAGTACAAGTCAGAAGGAAGGGAAAGCAGCCGGATATGACGTCATAGACGTAAGACTTCTGAAAAAATCCATACAAAGGAATCATGAAACCAGTACCTACACATATTCAATAATAAACCTTTTTACAAAAAATAACTTCAGTTACGGAAGTCGGTGTTACAATTCGAAGAAACAATCAAAAATACCGAATTCCGTAACTAAAGTTAATTTTTTATAAAAAAGGTTTATAATTTTTTGCTTTTCAGTTTTTTCGGAGGTTTCATTTTTTGGTAAAAAAAAAATATTTCATAATTTTTTGTGGCTACAATCTACTAATTACTACATGCTTATTTTTTATTACTTTTAAAAAAGCTACTTACCTTACTTTAGCTATTAACTGTATATAAAAATATCGAAAAGCATTCAGATAAATGACTGTTAGTAAAATTGAAAAATACGAAGACGAACCTTGACAGGTCTTTTGTCGTACGCGAATAATATGTAACTATTGTAGAAAAATACCAAAATTTACGTCCAGCCAATATAAAAACCGACCGATTTTTCATACAATCCTCCTCCTCCTCCTTGCGTCGTATTCCTCAATGCTGAGGGTCGTGACCTCCATTCTGTATCACTTTCACACGTATGATGTTTCTTCACCTGTTTCTGTCCCTGGCGGTGTGGAGGGCGTTGTGAACGGTAGTGTCAAGGGCGGTGCGAATCTGGTCAGACCAACGTATTGGACTGCGTCCACGAGGTCTTTTTTCATCTACTTTGCCGGTTACGATGAGCTTCTCGAGGTTGCCACTTTCTTTCCTCGCAATATGACCGAAGTATTCTAGGAATCTGCGCAGACACTCAGCTGACAGTCGCGAGGAGATTTTCAGTTCTCGCAATATGGACACGTTAGTCCGAAACGCCCTCCAAGGAATACGGAGCATCTTTCTCCAGCACCACATCTCAAACGCGTCAATGCGTTTGCGGTCTGCAGTTCTCAGTGTCCAAGTCTCAGCGCCATAAGAAAAGATCGAGAAGACTAAAGTCCGTACCAGTTTAGTTTTAGTTTTTACGGAAATGTTACGTTCTTTCCAAACTTTTCCAAGCTGAGACATGGCGCTCTTAGCCATGTCAATTCTCCTGCGCACTTCCCTCTCGCACGACCCATCGTTACTGATGTTGGAACCCAGGTATATAAAGTTGTCCACTGATTCTATTCCTAACGCGCCAGTGAGTTCCAACTTCCCAGATCGATCTACCACCATGACCTTGGTCTTGGATCTGTTCACGGAGAGTCCCATCTCCTCGGTAATCTGCTCCATTCTGACTAGAAGTGCAGCCATTTCCGACTCATTTGCTGCAAGAAGAGTAGTATCATCGGCGTAGCGCAGGTTGGTGATTTTCACGCCACCAACTGTAAAGCCTCCCTCCCAATTCTCACAAGTACGTCTCATAATGTGCTCTCCATAGGCGTTAAACAGAATGGGTGATAAAATGCATCCCTGGCGTACTCCTTGGTGGAATTTGAAGGGTTTTGAAGCTGTTTTATCGACTCTTACGACTCCTGTGTTTGAGCCATACAGGGTGCGAAGTAAGGCGATGAGATGATTCGGTACTCCAAGTTCTTGCAGGACTCTCCATAAGCAACTCCACTTGACACAGTCGAAAGCTTTGCTGTAGTCAACAAAACACAATAATACCACTGGCGTGTCGAACTCGTATGCCTTCTCAACGAGCTGCCTGACGTTAAGGATCTGCTCTCGCGTACCCCTGCCCTTCACGAAACCTGCTTGCTCCTGCGGAATTTGCCAATCCAAGTAGTGGCGGATGCGATTGTTGAGAATATGGAGCAAGATTTTGCTGGCATGTGAGATGAGGGACAAGGTTCGATAATTGCCGCAGCTTTTTGTTGATCCTTTTTTGTGCAGTGGAAGAATTACGGATTCCGACCAATCCAGCGGCCAATCACCGTTTTGCCAGACGTGTGAACAAATTTTGAAAATTGTCTCTACACCCACGTCCCCCATGGCTTTAAGCACCTCTGCTGTTATTTGGTCGCTTCCTGGTGCTTTCTTCGTCTTGAGAGACTGTAGAGCAGCAGATACTTTTACTTTACTTTTCATACAATACCATAATAATAAATGCTCAAGACAGCCTATGGGAGTAAATAAAATAGGTGCTATACCGCGACAAATTGCCACTTTCTTAAAACTGGAAGAGCCTCAGCTATACACGGGTCACTGCTTTCGGAGAACTTCGGCAACGCTCTTAGCTGATTCCGGAGCCGATCTCACCACTTTAAAACGTCACGGCGGGTGGAAGTCCAATACGGTTGCAGAAGGCCATATTGAAGACTCAATAGAAAATAAGTGTACTTAAATAGAAAGCCGATCAGAGTCACCAACGTTCACCGTTGTTCCTTCTCAATCCGCCACCGAAACAGAAACCTTAACCCCAGATAATCAAACTCAACTCAATGCAACTATAACGTTGCCGATTAAATCTGTGACTTTTAATTTGCAGAATTGTAGTAATTTTACTTTTAACATTTAAAATGTTCCATTTTATTGAATAAGTACCTACCTCTATCTACAATGTTAATTATTTTGATTCACAATAAATAGTTATTTCAATCTATTGCTGTTTATTATTTTATCTCCTAAAGTGTTCTCGCTGCTGAAGTGAAAAGTTATGTGTGTTACACGAGAGCAAAGTTTTTTGCATCTCGTGCCTTTGAATCCCTCGCCTTACTCAGGATTCAAAATCAGCACTCGCAGCAAAAAACGACTTTGCTCTCTTGTTGCACAAATAACTATTGCCTATCGCATGTTACGGGTCGGATAGGAATCTGTACAAAAGAGACGTAATTAGTGAGTGGCTGGTAGGGCTCGGTCGCCGGTCGGCCGCCGGAACCGATCGGTGGCGGTGTAGGTGTTCCGGATCCCCGGATCCGCCGCGTTATCTGACGCGCGGCGGATCCAGTTCCGCTCTCTCGCTAATCACTTCCGATGCGACACACACTGAGGACAGCGGACAGCGCTGACATCATAAACACACTTTTTAAAGAAATAGGTATTCTCACGGTTGCTTCGCAGTTCATTTTTGCCAACATAGTGTATATCAAGCAAAATATACGTTTATATGCCAAAACTAGTGATAACCACAGCTTTAACACAAGAAATAAGCACAAACTACATGCTCCTTTCCACCGTCTTCGTAAGGTCCAGGGCCATTTTGTGGGGATCGGTATCCGCTTTTATAATAAGTTACCTCTTTCTTTTCTAGACTTGCCTTTTAATGCTTTTAAAGCGAAAGTGAAATCTAACCTTATTTCGAAGGCATACTATACTATAAACGATTACTTCGACGATAAAAATAGTTGGTCGCTGTGTTGAACACGAGACAATGCTAAATGTTCTTTCGTAGATTCTTTACTTGCTCAAGATGACATTGTTTATTATTCTGACCGTATAGGTCATTTTTTATTTTTATTTATTGACATAATCTTCTCATTAGCTTGTTTTTTTATGAGTTGTATTGCAGTTTGTGGTTAACTAGCGACCTCGACAAATTGATAAGTATGATTTTGTCTGAGAAACCGGCAGCAGGTTCGTCATGCTCCCTTAGACGTCGCTGCTTGCGGTAGCGTCGGGGATCGGGTTACCTCCTTCCCTCTAATATGGCGAGGGAGGTAATGGCTGATCTTTGCGTTATTTGGAGAGGGAGCGCAGAGCGTTGTCAGTCCGGGCGAACATGCTGGCTCGCAGGTTCTCTCGTTGTGCGGACGCAGTTAAAATAGCCCTTTTTAAGGCATATTGCACTGCACTGTACTCGGGGGCCCTGTGGTTCAGATATACCCAAAGGGCTTACAATGCTCTGCGTATCCAATACAACAATGCGTTCAGGGTGCTGTTGGGACTGCCACGCTTCTGCAGTGCGTCGGCGATGTTTGCCAATGCGCGCACTGACAGCTTTGACGCAGTATGGCGCAAGAAATCTGCCTCGTTACTTCACAGGTTGCGTGATAGTCCTAACATCATTCTGCACTCGATAGCTGCCCGGGCAGATAGCCCGCTTGTGTGGGCACTAGCCGATCGAACGAGATCTGTTTTAGTTATTAAGTACTAACATAGGCTAAGTAATTTTGTTACTAACACAGTGGACCGCATTTGTAGTCTGAATAAATAAATAAATAATTATTATTATTATTATGCTCGTGAACGGGTGCTGCTTGTGGTGACTGGTCGTCTTGCTGTCCGTGGTTTATTATTGTTAAAATTTTTAAGTGTTATAATTTAACTGCGATGGTCCTAGTTTATCACTTGTGACTTTGGGTCACAGATTATGGTTAAATTGCATTGTTGAACATGTAAGCAGGCACGCCATTTATTCCTGGAGGCTCATTTTGATTAGTATTGTATGCTTGAGTTTACTAATTTAATTACCTATATATGTAATTATTTTTATCATTGTTTCATATTTAATTTTTGGGATACTATAGTATGCTAGCGGACATGTGCCATCCATTTATTTAATTTAATGATCGATATCTATCATCAAATGTTGAATAATGTTATATAAATTCAAGTTCTTTAAACTTAACAGTCAGTTGTGTTGCTGGGGAGTTTGTTGGCCACTTCTTCTTCCCAGCTAAAACACTAGGAAGTGGTGACGGGCTGGGCGATTTGGGGGACTGTCTTCATGTAAATTTTGACGTTCAAAAAGTGCTGATTTTCAGCCTAGTTTGAATAAATGCCTTTTGATTTGATTGATTTGACACGACCCCGACCAGGGGCTGGCGCGATGGCGGAGTTTGACAACAGGAACTTCAGCCAGAGACACGTCTCCAGAGGCTACAATATCGTTCCCTAATCTAGCCAGTCATCGCTCAGTATGTGCGCGTGTCCCCGTCCACATTATCTGTTCACTACAGTGCTCTCACTAATGTGAGCGTGCCTACTCTTCCGAACATACTGATAATTCTCGAATCCTAGTAACATGCAGACAGGACATTTATAACGGGATTAATTCGGTAATAAATGTGATGTTGGGGTTTAAATCCCAACTATTTATAAGTCCAGTATATCGTACAGTCCATCTCGTCGCCGCTCCTCGCTTCCCGCTGGCCGATATGCGGTAGCGGTAGCTCCTAGCTTACAATTAGAATTCGTTAATATTCTATACAACAGGGAAGCCGAGTTCTGATCTCTATTTAATATGCCACGTACATATAGGATATTGTTTTGCAACAATATGCTCCCTTTGGTATATTCTATTGTAGGCTAGGTACAATTTCCTTTCTGTTCATTGACGGCGTGATTTGTGATCGGATTTGAAGTTACAAAACGACTAGATCGTTTGCAAACAAACAAAACTTAGCTCTTAATAACATTAGTTCATAACATAATGTTGGCCGGTGGGGTTGCGCGGTCGGGCCGTCGGGGCCACTCGGGGGTCGTCGCCTGGCCTCGGGACCGCTCGGGGGTCTTCGCCTGGCCTCGGGCCCGCTCGGGCGCCACAGACAATAAGTAGAGTACCGCCTTGTGTTTGTTTACACAATCCGCGAAATGGACAAACTGAACTGTTTACTTTTCTCGAATAGAAATCGTTGACGATGCGATGAGCTAAGTAACTACATTTATTACAGCTAGTATTTTTTGCATATCAGTGTTTTGTAGGCGATTGTGAGGAGGTTAGGTACATTCATCGGTGAAGTAAAATTGGTGGATGCCAAGCTACATAGCTTGGCTCATCGCCGTAAGGTTGCCTGCTTGTCGGTCTTCTACAGATTGTACTTCGGTGAGTGTGCCCAAGAACTCCACGACCTCATCCCATCGGCCCCCTTCTACCATCGGACATCCAGACGCACTGCATCTTAGCATCCCTACCTTGTTGCTATTCCACCAATTCGCATTAAGCGCTTTCAAACGTCTTTTATAATGCGCACAGCAAAGGAGTGGAACTCTCTGCCTGCGTCTGGGTTTCCAAACGCTTACAACCCTAATCTCTTCAAAGTTAGAGTGCACAGGCTCCTTCTGGGTAAGCTCGCTCCATCGTAGACTTTGTCTCTGTCATCTCTGACCTAGACTAGAGTCAAGAGCAAACCCATCACAAATAAAAAAAAAACACCGGTAGCACTCCGGGAGTGCCGGCAGAAGTGAAAACATGTAAATAATACATCCTTACTGTCGCGGTCACATCATAGACAAACCACCGACAACAAAATAAACAAAAAGACACTGACGTGTGGCCGCGACAGCGACTGTCAGTGACAGATGTCAATCTTGACACAGTTCCTGACATAAACAAAACGAACCATAAAAACAACAAAAAATAACGTTGTGTTTAATTATAAGTACAAAAATACTATCATTTATGAGGTAGAATACAATGTTTATTTATTGCGCTATCGTACACAAATATGACAATTTACATGTTATTATTCATAATATTATATCGTTATTTATTTATATATTACATTAATTTTTATCTCTTAGAAAAATCAACTTTCATCCATAATTTTGTAATTCCGTAATTTCGTATCCTTGGATACGCGTGGCACGCTGTACATAAACACAGACGGACATTCGCGCAAGCGCCCTGTGCCGCCTAAGCGGAGCAGGTACGGTAGAAAGAGTGGGAGATACTAGTTCCTCTCCCTTCCCCTCGATCTTACGCTTTTTTGCATCACGTGACCCTGACGCGAGCCGTCTTACGCTTTTTGCGATTAGGTCACGTGACCCTGACGCGAGTTTAAGATTTTATACCCATTACAGAAAAAGTGCTCAACGCCGCTAAAGAAGTTTTCACTTCAAAAAAATAAAAAAGCACTTATTAGTGCCCCAGAATGTAATTAAGTATAAAAGTATTCCCGGCTGAGCCAGCCGGCATGCGGCATGCGGCAGTCCGGCACTCGCAGGCGACAGCGATGTCTTCAGTAATATCTGTCCGAGTCCGAGAGCGGAAGATTTTCCGGAATTTTAACGAGTTTTGTGTTGATCATAAAACTCGTTTAAATTCCGGAAAATCGATGTAACTCACAATGATGTCGACCTCGACCCTGACCGCGACCCTGACCTCGACCGACTGCTTATTACCTATAAGCAAACCACTTCAGGATTGTTTTCAAAGAATACTACCCTCCGAGCGCGATGGAGCGTGAGATTCATGGCAGTTAGTTTACCTTTAGGGAGCCAACGAAAGGAATCGTATAAATGTTGAGTGGTCGACGCTGTCACCGTCGATATCGGTCGACGTAACACTGAACGACTTGAACTTGGACTTCTTATACGTGAATCAGAACCGGATGTCGTGGCAACAATAAACCTTGATTGCATAGTTTAGTCATCATTTAGAAGGACTTATTCAACACGACTTTCTGCCGTTAATTCAGTTATATATTTTCGTTATCTCTCATACATAATATCTCTCATTATTAACAGAAAAAATATTAAAAATTCTTTTACATCGAAATGTATTATCATAAAATAATTATATTATCTTGAGGTGTATGTTCCAAATCCGAAAACTATAGAACAGATTTTGTTCAAATGTTGCACAAATAATCCTTATAGGTACGGTCAGGTCACAGGCTATACATATCACGCTATGTGCTATGGAGGATGGGCAATATTCAAAAATGTCTCTTTTGAACGAGAAATAGTCCATGGTTCGAACCTCTTAGTAATAGTACTTTTATTTAAAACCTATTTCGTTGTTGGCCGCCGATAGACCAAAAAGCCCATTCGTCTTTTTCTTTTTTTTTTTTCTCTCTTGAACTGTATTTTTACACCATAATATTGTCAAATTACAAATAAAATAAGTTTTTGCGAACATTAAACTTTTATTCCAAATTTTTCCAAATTGTTAAGTGAGGAATTGTTATAAGAAGCCACTACAGATACCAATATACTTATGGGTCTAACCTTAGCAATGTTTATCATCACGCTATACTTTCAAGGAGCTAAACAGCGAAAACCCATGACATAAATTATAAGATCGGCTATTTCGATCAATTATTCAAAGACCATCGGTTAAAGACTGCCTGCCGAAAGAGATAGTTTGGGTTCAAATCTCAACAGTCGTATTTTTCTGGATTTCATTTAACTTATGCATTTCCTTACTTTTATGATTCATATTTTACCTAAAATTTTCAAATATTCATAAGATGCTATCGTTGTATTTCGGTTATTTTTTGGCTTTTATCCGAGTACTAGTTGACCCGCGCAACTTCGTCTGCGTCACAATTTTTGTTACTGCTCCGCTCCTATTGGTCTTAGCGTGATTATTTATAGCCTATAGCCTTCCTCGATAAATGGGCTATCTAACACTGAAAGAATTTTTAAATCGGACCAGTAGTTCCTGAGATTAGCGCGTTCAAGCAAACAAACCAACAAACAAACTCTTCAGCTTTATATATTAGTTTAGATGCCAAATATAATAGGCAGATTGTTAAAGTATAATTAACAGAACCTATTTTCACTTTATCTGTATTCTGTTTTGTTCGCATCACGTTAAAAAAAGTACAAAACCAATGTAGATAAGATTTACAGATGGAATTGTAGCAATTTTTTCGAAGAAATCGACGTATTATTATTCTACATAATGCAGATAGCCGTCTATTGATCGACATATTAATATCGACAATTTCATTATTATCATTAAATTAATATCAGCTTGAGAATTGTACTAGAAAATATTTTTTTATTTATTACTTTTACAACGCCTTAAAAAAGGAATTCTTCTCCTGCCTTAAAACAATATCGTTCTCAATGTACAATATTTCTATTAATAAAAAGTGGCCAAGTGCGAGTCGGACTCGCTTGCAAAGGGTTCCGAACGAATTTCATTTTTTTAAACGTGTTATTTTAACACTATAGACTTATTATAGGTTTTCCTGTAATCTATAGGTAAAGCTCTATTATCTCCATTTTTTTCAAAATTTTAGGCTCAGTAATTTCATTTTCGTCTTTCTTGATAAATTTCAAAACCATTTTTCTTAAATTATAAAAAACAATATTTAAAACCCTTACAACAAGCCCTTTCATTTAATATACGATACAGTTTGAATAACTTTTTTTTTAAATTTTCTGGATTGACCCCCAAAAATGATTCCCGTACTCAAAATTTATTTATTTACGTCAGTAGCGTAGCTAGCATGGGTGACACCCGGGGATCATGTGATGTCATCCCACATATGAACCCCCCCCCTCCCCTAAATTATGAGTTGCGCTTTTGGCCTTTCATTCTGGTGACGCAATCGCAAGCCGTTTTTCGAAAGGGCCCTCCCTTCCGAAGCAGTGAAATACAACTTTATTACAGGAATACTGTTACAATATTATTTTTTCAATAGTATAGTATAGTAACTGCACTACTTTTAAGAAAATGTTATTACACTGTGAAAGACTTTTTAAATGATGCAACTTTATAAAAATGACTTTTATAATTACTTAGGACATATTATTGCGAATTTTTAATTTAGACACTTGACAATAAATGAATTTGTTAATGACTGTGATAATTTTTTTTTGACTTGTTTGTTTTTTTTATTATTGTAATTAATTCTACTTGCATTGTTGACATTTTTTATTTATTTAATTATTCTACCTAACGATTTGCATGCCGTAAGGTAAAATGTAGCTGATCTATGTGTTTGTGTAAGTTATCTTATATTGTACCTACATTTTGAGCAAATAAACATTCTGATTCTGATTCTGAATAAATAAACATGTTTTACTTAATTTTAATGCTTTTCTTGAAGCGCAGCAGGTTTTTATTTTCAGGAATGTTCTTACATAATGCTAACTTACAAACAAAATCTCGAAAATTAGATTATTTTGATTTTGTTTTCATCATTATAAACTCAAGAAGTAAAAGAGGGCAAAACACAAAAGCGAGCGAAGTGAGCTCGAAAATTTCCGTATCCCACCTCGGATACGCTTTATTTTCTTTTGATCATTCATACTTAAATATAAATAATATTATGGACTCATGCACGAAAACTCATTAACTGCGAGAGGGCAGAACACAAGAGCGAGCGAAGCGAGCTCGAAAATTCATGCACCCCAACTCGGAAAGGTTTTATTTTCTTTTGATCATTTCATAAACAAACATAGTGATTTTATTGAGTCATTACAGAAAAAAGAGAGTGTAGAAAGTAAGAGTGAGCGAAGTCAGCTCGAAATTTTTTACACCCCACCACAGACGGGTTTAATTACGACGCCCGTTAAGGGGTGACACCCGACCGTGACAAAAAGTCAAAGAACGAGTGTCACCAGTGGCGTGCCTAGGGTTTCAAAATAAGGCAAGCCCAATAAAATTTTAACCGATTTCAAAAAAAGAAAGTTCAGTTTTCGACTGAGTATGTAGGTACCTTCGTATGTATCATCGCAATTTTCTCATAAACTGATATAGATGTCTCAATTCGTTGTTTACCAAAATTACCGAAAGAAACCATTGCACACAGGTGTTTATGGGAATTTGCGTGCCTTTTAATGGCGCCAGATATGTTATTTAAATCATTTTAACCAGATGTATTCCAAACGGAATCTTCATTCGAAAAAAGTATGCAGCACCAGCAATACAACTTATTAGTGTGCGAACAGCCAACAATCCAACTAGTTTTATACACTGATCTATTAAATTTTCATTTATGCGATTTACTAGTGTGAGACAGTGTGAACACAGATTAGGCGTCGGTTTTAATGAACAAATTAACTGTTTTTTTGAGCAAAGTTTAAAGATTTTACCTTATCTTCGCCAATCAAAACTTGAACGCATTTTAAATCCTCACAAGGTACAATTACCTCCATTGTTGTAGGTAAGTCACCAAAACAATTGTATCACTGAGAAAATCTAAGAAAACACACAAAAAACTTTAACAACATAACTTTTCAACTCTCAAGCAAATGAAACTGAAGTGAGTTGCACTCGGGTGTCGAGAACTACTTACGCAGAGTTGAGGTGTTGTCATTTAGGCAAAAAAAAGTCGCCAGGTATATTTTTATTTTTAAGATATTGCTTGAATATTTAATTTCGTTATTTTAAAAACTCGCTAGTTTTTATTGTTGCTAAATCTTAAAAAAGTCCCCAAACTCGTTAAAAATCTCCAAGATCCCACAACGTCGCTAAAACGGCAACACTGCAGAGTTGGCAAGGTGACAAGGTCACGCATACGCGTGCAACTTCATACGCATGCACGGCTTAATCGTACATACTGATCGATTTGTAGACGCACAAGGTTTAGAACTCGTTATACGGCACATCGCTATAAGTGCGAAAGTGACGGAGATAGTATTTGAAAGCCCGGTAAAAGCCGGTACGTGTTAGCGAGATAGCTATATGTAGATGCTGCAAATGCGAAACTCTGCGCGCGAACAATCGCGATGTGTAGTTATGTAGTAATGTGGCATATGTGTGGCATAGGTAATACTTTGTGTTATTTTGATAAGAATTAAGCGCGCGAACTTTTAAATAGTTCGGGTTTGACATTGACTCTCTATCGACCATTTTAGTAAGGCATTATTTTTGGGCTTATATGAAGGTACCGCCACTGAGTGTCACCCCATTTAGGGGTGATTCGTTGACTTTTGATAACCTGAAGGACTAAAGAAATTTATGCACCTCATCTCGGAAGGGTTTTATTGTATTTTGAACATTCATATTGAAATTTAAGATTTTTTGTGATTTATATACAAAAATCAGGAAGTCAGAGAGTGCAAAATGTAAGAGCGAGCGAAGCGAGCTCAACATTTTTTGCACCCTACTCCCGACAGATTTCATTGCGTCTAACGTTTAGGGGTGCCACCCGATAGTGACAAAAACCAGTCAACGAGCGGTCGGATGTCACCCCTAAGCGGGTGTCACACGGTGCAGGCCGCCCCCCCGCCCCCCCTCGCTACGCTACTGATTTACGTAACGCGTCCGTGTTTGGGTCACAGAAGTACATGTGTATACCAAATTTCAACAGAATCGGTCCAGTGGATCCGGAGAAAAGTCTGTAACAGACGGACATACAGACAGACTGGCACCCGAATTTTTTTCTTTATTTTTGATGGGTTTGCTCTTGACTCTAGTCTAGGTCAGAAATGACAGAGACAAAGTCTACGATGGAGCGAGCTTACCCAGAAGGACCCTGTTCACTCTAACTTTGAAGAGATTAGGGTTGGAAACACAGACGCAGGTAGAGAGTTCCACTCCTTTGCTGTGCGCATTATAAAAGACGTTTGGAAACGCTTAGTGCGAATTGGTAGAATAGTAACAAGGTAGAGATGGTAAGATGCAGTGCGTCTGGATGTCCGATGGTAGAAGGGGGCCGGTGGGATGAGGTCGTGGAGTGCTTGGGCAGACTCACTGAAGTACAATCTGTAGAAGACCGACAAGCAGGCAACCTTACGGCGATGAGCCAAGCTATGTAGCTTGGCATTCACCAGTTTTACGTCACCGATGAGCTTCTTAGCTCTGCGTTCCACCGAGTCAAGCGCGGCAAGCTGATACTTAGCTGAGCCATCCCAAAGGTGGCTACAATACTCCATGCAGGATCGGACTTGCGCTTTATATAGGTTTAAAAGCTGTCCAGGCCTGAAGTATCGCTTCACCCTATTTAGGATGCTCAGCTTTTTGGCTGCGGTTTGGGCTTTGTACTCGATGGTGGCGCCGAAGTTGAGACAGGATGTCAACTCCATGCCTAGGAGCTCGAGCCGATCAGTCACAGGAACAGATACACCCCGAAAAGTAGGAGTTTGGTCAAAACGACTCCTTTTTGCGGTAAAAAGACACGCCTGTGTTTTGGTGGCGTTAAAAGTGACCACATTGTCATCACCCCACTGGGAGACAAGGCTTAAGGTCAAATTTGTCCGCTCTGCCACCATGGCCTCTCTCAAGGAACCAACGTCATCCCCGTTGGTTGTTGCACTGGACAAGTATCTCTCTGAAACCGTACTGCCATCTGCGTACCCAACAAGACCAGGCTGAAGTATGTCATTGATGTGCAGCAGGAAAAGAGTTGCAAAGAGAACAGACCCCTGAGGAACTCTGGCATCAATAGCCATGAGGTCAGAGGAGCAGCCGTCAACAACTACTCGGATCGACCGTTCACTCAGGAAGTCTGATATCCAGCTACAAAAACCAGCTGGGATGCCATAAGCAGGAAGCTTGCTGAGTAGACCTGTGTGCCAAACCCTATGAAAGGCCTTCGAGATATCGAGCGACACGGCAAGTGCTTCGCCGTGTCTCTGGTTGGCCTCGCCCCAGCAGTGCGTGACATACACAAGAAGATCGCCAGTTGACCGTCCCCGGCGAAAGCCATATTGACGGTCACTGAGGAGATCATTGTCTTCAAGGTAGGTCAGCAGCTTACTGTTAAGAACCCTTTCCATAACCTTGCATAGGATGGAGATAATGGCGATCGGACGGTAATGTGCAGGGTCAGCACGGTCTCCCTTTTTGGGCACCGGTTGCACATTCGCAAGCCTCCATGAGTTCGGCACCGTTCTTTTTTCAAGAGAGAGGCGGTACAGGCGTGCCAACACAGGAGACAGTTCAAATGCACATTGCCTCAACACTCTCGCTGGAATGCCGTCAGGCCCGCTGGCCTTATTCACATCTAGACTGCACAATACTCTTCAGACTTCTTTAATGTGAACTGTGATCTCCGGCATCGAAGAGTCACAACGAGGTAAAGTCGGTGGTTGCTTGGAGCCAGCGTCCAGACGCGAATTGCTTGCAAAGAGAGTTGCAAATAAATTTGCTTTCTCACTTGCAGAGTGAGCCAGCGAGCCATCAGGTTTCAACATTGGAGGCAGTGGGTCGACAGAAATTCGTTTCAACCGCTTTCGACAGGGACCAAAACTGCTTACTACCTGGAGGGTGCAATGCTAGTTTGGCCCCGATACGTCCGACATGGTCAAAACGTGCCCTACGTAAAACCCGCTTGCAGAACTTAGCGGCAGAATTAAAGGCTCTTTTCCTCGCGCGAACCCTACGTGCTTTAACCTTTCGGTCGCGGGCCTTGATCTACGCTTGGTATGCAGACTCTTTACGGGACTCAGCGTGGGCGCATTCTGCATTATACCAAGGCCGGGATTTGTGACCGAGCGGGATGTCGGAGAATGGAATAAAATACTCCATCCCCTGCCGAATCACGTCCGCAATCATGTCAGCACAGCACGAGGGGTCACCCGAGGAGAAGCACACTTGCCGCCATGGATAAGATGCAAAAAAGTGCCGCATCTAATCCCAATCTGCTGACTCGTATCGCCATACTCGTCTCGTGCCTCTAGGACTCTTATCTGGAGGAGAGCAGGTCAATACGGATTTCACCAGACAGTGGTCAGACTTTCCCAGCGGGGCTGAGACCGATACTGAATGACTGCCCGGATCAGTTGTCAGCAGAAGGTCCAAGCAATTTCACCAGCTGGGTTAGATCTAGCGTTAAAGCAAACTTGCGCACCTCTAACCGGGCATGGTCAGTTTTCTGGAACAGGAACAACCACTCTTTATGGTGGGCGTTAAAGTCCCCCAGAAAAATGAGCTTCGCTGTTGGGTACCGTTGTTGGGCTACGTCGGTCGACTCCACGAGGGAATTAAACAGCGCTGTTGTCTCCTGGTCACTGCTGTGCGATCGGTATACGCCGATGTAGATGAATTTCTACACGCCAGTGTCCACAAGTAGCCATATGGCAGAGAAATCCGATTTCTCAAAGCAACGGAGACGACGAATACAACTACTCAGCAAGGGTGGGTTCAACTTACGGAAATGGGCCTCCAATGAACCAAAATTACTTGCCGACTTAGAAAAAGATTTGTGGAACCAGCAAATCTACGAGTTCAAACAGTCAGACTCAACGAAAACATTAGGGCTAGGATGGAATCCGCAACAGGATAAATTCATCTTTGACTCGAAACTGGAGCCAGCATCATTATCAAAACCAACCAAAAGGTCGCTTCTCTCCGACATATCGAAAATATTTGATCCATTAGGCTGGCTCACACCATTAACTATAACCATGAAGATGCTATTCCAAAGCGTCTGGTCATCAAGCCTTAATTGGGATGACGCGTTACCAGAAGATATCAAGATCAAGTGGCTAAGCTTAAGGGGAGAAATAAAAGATATAGATACCATAGAAGTCAAACGTTGGCTAAGAATAAAGAAAAACAACAGCGTGCAGTTACACGGATTCTGTGATTCGTCAAATAAGGCTTATGCGGCTGCAATATACTGCAAAGTCAGTGACCAAAATAATTCTAACGCGGTAACACTGGTTGCAGCAAAAGCGAGATTAGTGCCCGTTAGTAAAAATATAACAATACCAAGGTTGTTAATGGGTGCCCAACTATTATCACAACTGATGCAAAAACTTCAGACTTGCTTGGAGTCTTACAACCAGGAAATATATTGCTGGAGCGATTCGACAGCAGTATTAGGATGGATTCAAGGAGATCCAGCGAGATGGAAACCGTTCGTCTCAAATCGCGTGAAAGCAATCACCAAAGTAATACCTAAAGAAAAATGGAGTTATGTTAAAACCAGCGAAAATCCAGCAGACTGCGCCAGCCGTGGATTGAGAATCAAACAATTAAGAAACCACGACCTGTGGTGGCAAGGGCCATCATGGATCAAACATTCCAAAACCATGACAAACCCCAAACCAGCTATGAAACCAGCTTAGAGATAAGACAGTCTAATGCAGTAGCTGTGGAAAAACACCAGAAAGCAACCATAACCATACCAAACATTATCCACCATTTACTAAACAAACTGAATTCCTTTGAAAAAATCGTACGCGTTTTTGCATGGATACTGCGACTACCTACTGCAAAGGCCGGCCGACAACCTTATCTCACATTACATGAACTCCGTCGCGCAAAACTGCTGATTATCAAAACTGTGCAACATATGGAGTTTGCCAGTGACGTCAGCTGCTTACTCAAGAATGGAAACGTGCATTCGAAAAGTAAACTTTTACCATTACACCCTATCCTAGACCAAGATGGTATCTTGCGAGTATGGGGCAGATTAAGAAACGCTCAAATAAGCACAGAGATGAAACACTCAATCATATTACCACACAACCATCGAATAACCACGCTAATAATTAAATACGTTCATGAGCTAACCTACCATGGTGGAGCGCGCCTTACTCTAGCAAATATTCGACAAAATTATTGGATAATTAGCGGATATTCAGCAACAAAGAAATTCATAAGACAGTGTATTACATGCAAGAAGCAAGAGCCTATCCAACAATACCAACTCATGGGAGATCTACCGTCATCTAGAGAGAACCCTGAAAGAGCCTTCTACCATTGCGGTGTGGACTACACAGACTTTGTAGAAGTGAAAGCAAACAAAGGGCGCGGGATAAAAACTACCAAAGGGTACATAGCACTTTTCGTATGTATGGTGACGAAAGCTGTGCATCTAGAACTTGCCTCAGATTTAACCAGCTCAGCTTTCTTAGCCGCAATAAACAGAATGGCAGCACGACGCGGAGCTCCACGTCACATCTACAGCGACAACGGAACCAATTTTGTTGGAGCCAACAGAATGCTGCAAAAAGAATACTACCACCTCCAAAATGTTTTCAAAGAGTCATTCTTTAAATAGTTGACCGAACTACAAATTGAATGGCACTTCAACGCACCTTCTTGGCCTCATGCGGGAGGACTTTGGGAAAGAGCCGTGCGAAGTCTCAAACACCACCTTAAACGCGTGATTGGACAACAAAAATTAACCTTTGAAGAATACACCACACTGTTAGCAAAATTGGAAGCATGCTTGAATTCACGACCACTTTGTGCGCTATCGGAAGACCCAGAGGATTTAAATTTCCTCACACCAGCCCATTTCCTGACTGCACGACCAGGTTTAACCATAATTGACACAGCAGATGACGCCAGAATCAGGTGGCATCTAGTGTCAAAATTATTCGAAGATTTATGAAAGAGATGGAAAACAGAGTACTGAACTCAACTATCAACCAGAAACAAATGGATGAAATACCAGAAAAATGTCAACGTGGGTGATTTAGTAATGATACATGACGACAACTTACCGGCAGGAAAATGGCCAATGGGTCGAGTGACAGAAGTCCACCCAGGAAAAGATGAACTTGTCAGAGTAGTGACTCTAAAAACCAAAAACGGCTACATGAAGCGCCCTGTAGTTAAACTATCAATTCTACCTATAGACCAACCGGAACTAACCATACCAAAAATTCAACAAGGAGAACCACTACAGTATCAAAGCACTAGAGCCGAAAAGGAACCACGTAATCGCCCGCAACCTAACACCAGAACGTACAGCTCCTATCCCAAGATAGTAAACATTGCCCTGGCATTGTTACTGTTCCTATGTATTAATATAGTACAAACAACAGCTTCATATAACATTACGCAATTCAATACCAACAAATCTTTGTACTTTGACACTGTGGGGAAGTACAATAAATTCGGGATAGGTGGAAACTTGTCACATACTTCAATATGTCTCCATATTGGCAAGGAGACGCAGCCATCAACGACTTTACGAACTATCTCGAGAAAACATGTGAAAAAATTACGGAATCAAGTCACTGCCATATGATACTCCTACAAATACGTCACGATTACAATGAACTGCAATACTACAACCAGCTGTTGCTTAGCCAGCATTACGGCGAGCCCACACGAACACGACGCGGTCTTATCAACGCTGTCGGCTCAATCACAAACTCATTGTTCGGAGTATTAGACGAAAGCTTCACAGAAAAATACAAGCAGTACATTGAACTTGTGCACCATAATCAAAAACACCAAGGTCAGTTATGGAAGAACTTGACATCTATCGTCGAAGCAGAGCATAATGTACTGCAAAGAACTGAAGACATAATAGCAAAGCAACACAAAACAATCAATAAACATTTAAATGCTTTGGACAAGGTCAACAGTAATCTGCAACAAGAAATAGACGTGATGACAACACAACAAGACTTCACACTAGTCTCTATAGCTACTATAAATATGATGCAAAACTTGAAACAGATGCAGAATACTTTGATCGATACAATATCGGAAATCTACCATGGCCAAATCAGTCTGCATCTGCTGACACCAGCGCAGCTCAAACGCGAGCTACAAATTATCTACGGCCAAATGCCTCAAGATTTAGCCCTACCAATCGAAAACATAGAGACAGACCTTCAGCACATCTACAAGCTACTGAGAACAAAGGCTCGAGTCACTGAAAAGTATATCATCTTCGAAATTACATTCCCTCTCATAGCAAGAGAAAGTTTTCAATTATACAAGATAATACCAGTTCCGACACAAACCAATTACAGCATGACCAGCATAAAACTAATATCGGAACACGTCGCAGTGAACCTAAAAACGGATGCTTATTTCGTACCAACCATACATGAACTTGACACATGTTTGTACCACGGAGAATCCTTCATGTGCGAGCTCTTCAAACCCATCCCAAATTTGGGAAATGACGAAAACTTTTGCCAAATAAGTCCAATAAACCAAAGGTGCAAAACAGAAAGAACAGCGTGCAAAAACAGGTGGGTTGAATTATATTCAACGTCACAATACCTATATTTTTGCTGTGACACATATTCCATCAAAATCATATGTTACGATCAAGTTACAGTTCGTCAACTGACTCGAGCAGGGGTCATTACCATGACTCAGGAATGCTTTATTAAAAGTAAAGATTTCACACTGTATTCTTTACAACAACAATCCAACCAACTAAATTTCTCACCAAACATGCTCGTACCAGAGCTAGACCAGATCAACCATATTGTGAACATACCAATACCGATGGAAGTAGCTGCATTACCAGAGGACATAAGTCTGAATAGATCTCTATCCATTCTTGGAGAACAGATCAAGACACTGAAATCCACCAAAGCAGAAGTAGATGACATATCAGTCCATGACATTCACCAGTACACCGTCGTCTACATACTGCTGGGAGTTGTCCTATGCGCGGCAGCAGCCTGGGTTTGGAGAAGAGTGAGATGCTGCTCGCTTTCTACGGCCAGCCGGGCGGAGCCTCACCACACACAGGGGTCTGTGGCGACTACAGCAGAATCGACCAGAGAACAGAGTGAAGTGCCCCCGCGAAAGCAAAGTACTGCTTACCGTCAGCATAGTGAGAGTGAACGTATAGGTTTAAGTGCATATTTCGCCAGACGGTGGCCCAGTGCTATGCGTAGTGCGGGTAAACATAAAAGGGCTACGTTGCCTATAATGCGGAAAGAACGTGTGTTTACAGTAGTAGACTCGTTAGTGTCAAGAATTTTATGTTTTTAAGGACAACGTAATAACTTATAATGTTTTACCTTTACTTACAATCGTATAATACTTGTACTGTTACTTACCATTTTGTTAAACTTACCTTTGCTTATCATTTTACAACACTTTTACTTTGTTCACCATTGTATAATAACTTTACTTTGTCTACCAGTTGCCTAAGGTGATTTGATGGTTATTTTAACCTTTTCTTATTTAATCTTGTGCCCGGGAATATGTTCGGTACAATATTTGCAACCGAACAGCTCAGCAGTTTTTGCTGCATGCATTTCCTTAAATGCATGTATCGCAACTTATACCAGTTAGTACTTGTTTGACTACCAATCGCGCTACTCAAATCAAACCATCTTAGTGCTAATTTAGCTTAGATTTACCATTATTATTATAATATACTGTATTATCCAATATAGCTTAAAACCATATTAGTTCGTATCATTAAATCTGTGATCGTGCATCAACCACCAAAACCATATCAACCAAATAACAACCAACCCTAAGATTAGTGCCGAACCACGCAGGCGCTAATCTTTACATACTGGTACTAACAAATTATGGAACTTGATTCTGAAATAAATGTTTTATTATTATTCCATTTATTAAATTAAATACATATAAATTTACATTTTTAAATATTTCTATTTAAATTAAAAAAACATTTAAAAATAAAAAAAATAGTAGCCCACCGGTATCGGGAACAATTATTATTTCGAGTCGAAAATGCTCAACTTCTCCGGACCTCTTGTGTTTTATCTGTGGAGACTTTACTTCAAGTTCAAATAGCGAACAGCCTACGCCGCGCGCCGGCCGCCATCACTAAATAACATTTACAATTTGTCTTTTGTTTCTGAAAGTCTGTGAAAACCCCATAATAGAACCGAAAAACATTATTTGGCGCCTTTGCATAACAAATTAGGTCTCGTGATAAACTTTGTAAAAGCCATTGATAGAAATGGAGGTTTTCTACATATATTTAAAAACTTAATTTCCTGGACTAACTGAAGCTGAATGAATAGAAGGTTTTTTGTCGGGCCGGATATAAGGAAGGTCATGAAGAATTCCAATTTTATTTCCAAATTAAACACAGAGGAAAAATATACATGGCCTTCTGTTGTTGAAGTGGCAAAAATGTTTTTTGGGAAATAGTACCTATGTCTGCAAACTATAATGAGATGGTTTCTAAACTACTACACGATTATTAAGTTAAGACTTTATAAGCCTGTAGTAGTTTGTAATATGTCCTTGAAGATAAATTTCCTTCATTCCCATCTAGACTTTTTCGCAGTGTCACACGAAAACGTGCGACACTGCGAAAAAGCACTGCGTACGTGTGTGTGTGTGTGACACGGGGAAAGATTTCTAGATACATCATGGCGATGGAAAAAAGATACCAAGAAAAATGGTCGTCAAGTATGCTTGCAGAGTTTTGTTGGGCTTTACAACGAGATCATCCATCGTATAGTTATAAGAGACCAGCAAAACGAACTAAAAACTGTTCAGAAATAATTTTAAAAAACATGATTCTCTTCCAAACTAAGTTGTCCTGTTTTATTTAACTAACATATTTTCCAACGGAAATGGGTGTTTTAATTTTTTTCACACATATTTTAACTAATCTCTTGCCAATGTACGAAAAAAAAAACCAAAAGCGAACCACGCCAAAAAAAAATTTTGTTGTCCAGTGAATGTTTTTTGTTGCACATCAAAAAAACTTATCACCCGACAATTTATTGGGACACCTACATCAATTTAATATTTTTTCATATCAAATATGTATGCTGATGGCACATCAAATTAACCAGCGACAAATGGCTTGGTTTAATATCGGGCCAAACTGGCCAAGAGCGAGTCGGACTCGCATGCAAAGGGATCCGAACCAATTTAATTTTTTTAACACGTTATTTTAACACTGCAAACTTCTTGTCTTCAAAATTTTAGGCTCAGTAGTTTCGGTGATAAGGGTGGAATGGCCATTTTTGGTCTAGTTTCTTGAAAAACTTCAAAACTGTTTATTTTACAATTATTTAAAAAGTATAATTAAAACCCTCCCAGTAAGCCCTTTCATTTGATATTTCACACGATACAGATTGAAAAACTTTTTTTTTTAATTTTCTAGTTTGACCCCCAAAAACTGTCGCAAGTGCGAGTCGGACTCGCGTGCAAAGGGTTCCGAACGAATTTTTTTTTAACATGTTATTTTAACACTACCTACTTCTAATAGGTTTTTCTGTAATCTTCAGGTAAAGATCTATTATCTCCATTTTTTTCAAAATTTTAGGCGCGGTAGTTTCGGAGATAAGGGGAATGGTCATTTTTCGTCTAATTTCTTGAATAACTTCAAAACCGTTTATTTTAAAATTGTGATAAAAATATAATTAAAACCCTTACAGTAAGCCCTTTCATTTGATATGTCACACGATATTGTTCAAAAAACAATTTTTTAAATTTTCTAGTTTTATCCCCAAAAGTGACCTTCATACTAATAGTTTAATAATTTACGTAACGCTTCTGTGTTTGGGTCATAGAAGTCCATAAGTGTATCAAATTTTCAACAGAATCGGACCAGTGGATGAGGAGAAAACTGGCTGTGACAGACGGACAGACAGACACCCGAGTGATTCTATAAGGGTTCCGTTTCTTTTTTCGGAACCCTAAAAACGACCCCTACACTAAAAAAAATATGTAAGTAAAGCGTCCGTGTTTGGGTCACAGAAGTCCATATGTGTACCAAATTTCAACCGAATCGGTCCTGTAGATCCAGAGAAAACTGGCTGTGACAGACGGACAGACAGACAGAAACCCGAGTGATGACGGATGTTCGGAACCCTAACAATTTATGATGATAAGTTTTGGTTCTATCAATAAATAAAATAAACAATATAATAGTCTAATTTAGAACGACCAGACGCGATTCAGGATTTCGCTTATGGAGGGGGGCAAATATTTTGTCTGTGCTGTGGAGCATTTCAGTGGCCATAGCGTTTTAGACGCTTGCATATTTGTTCAACGGTGTTTTTACAAAAATAAGCTAAACAATCGAGATTAACAGCGAGCGAAACGAGCGCGAAAATTTTAGGGGCTCGTAACGTACAGTGGTACCAACTGATAAGGCGCGTCATGAATCTTCGTTCGCGCAGAAAAGAAAGAAGATTAACGAAATAAAGCAAACTTAAAATCAACCTTAGATCACTCCTATAAGGTTCATAATACACTGCAGCTGTTAGTTCCGTCTCACTCGCAAGACACGTGCATGCAACGCGGCGTGCGCTAACATGGCGGCAGCTGCCGACCAATAGCGGTACAGGAAAGCGAAGCGAGCTCGCTAATTTGAGTATCCCGGGCCGATAAGATTAGATATTTCTAAGATATGTTTTTATTTATTACCTTTAACCTTTCAATCAATCGCGATTCCCAGACACAAAAAAGTGCCCAGCGTCCACGTGCGCCAGCGGCAGCGGGTTGGCGCGAGCTCGAGGCGCTAGAGGCGCTCGAGGCGCGCGAGGCGGCGGCACGCCTGCAGCACGCCCGCCTCCAGCGCCCTGTCCGCGCTGTGTGTGTGTACTCACAGGGTGGTGAGGTGTGGCAGGTGAGTGAGCGCGCGCGCGTGCACGTGCGCCAGCGGGTTGGCGCGCAGCTCGAGGCGACCGAGGCGGCGGCACGCCTGCAGCACGCCCGCCTCCAGCGACCTGTCCGCGCTGTGTGTGTGTACTCACAGGGTGATGAGGTGCGGCAGGTGAGTGAGCGCGCGCGCGTGCACGTGCGCCAGCGGGTTGGCACGCAGCTCGAGGCGAGCGAGGCGGCGGCACGCCTGCAGCACGCCTGCCTCCAGCACCTCCACACGGTTACTCGCCAGCGACCTGCACATCACACGCTTACATGAGAAACTATTTAGTAACTACTAATCTACACTGCCCGTTGTTGGCACTTAATCCTCATTTCTACGAAATCTGTTTTATCAAAAACTAGCACTTCTTTACTTAGTTCTCGACGAATTTCAATACCCCGTCTACCAGGTTAAAGGGTAGATAACTCCTACCCCAAAACTTCATAAAAAAAAATCAAAATTACGTTATTCTTATTTTATAGTATTCTCACCATTGAACGTTTCGTTTTACCTACGGTTAAGGTAAGGTAGGTAGGTAGGTTATTTATGTAAATAATTATATTTTGCACTCATTTCAATACTTTTCATGTACACATATATTTTACAATTTATATTTAAATCACAGCATTATTTTCATTACGAGCTATTATAATTGAAAATGTGTAGTGTTTACCGTCTTTTGCCGGCTTGTAGAACGAAACCTAAACCTGACGCTATTTTGTATTGTCACTGTCATCGTCAGTCGTCGTCTCCGAAGCCCCAGGTTAGGTGTTCTGCTGTGCCGTCTGAAGAATCGAGTGTAGTGCAAGTGTTGGACTCTAATGAGCCACTTGTCGCGAGCGGTTGGAATGTAGCCTTGGGGGCGCGAGGACTTAGAAAAATTTAGCCAAAAAAGTGTTATATTTGTTATGAATCGCCTTCTTGCGACTAATTATACGACGACCGCAACTATTTAAATAAAACCTGTATTTTTTGTTGCACTTTTGCGATGCTTTTTGGTATGGCTTTTGTTTACAAGTAAGTTCTGCCATTATTATTTTTTTCCAATATGACAGCTGGCCCCCCCCCCAAGTGCGCTCGCGCGTTCCGTCATTTGTGACATTCACAAATGAAATTGGAGTACTGGGCCTTTGGGCGTGGGTCGATGTAATTGTTAATATTACTGTGTGTATTTTATGTATTGATTTTTTTCATCATTTGTTTATTTTATCTGTATCTATTATATTTAAGATGAGATTTTTTTAGTATGTGTTACGTTACTGCGTCCGTGGCATCACAGGCCCTATCATAAAACCAGCGCTGTGTTATTTATTATTAAATTTCGCAGCCTATGCTGAGATAGGGACCTTTTTGGCCTCGCACAGACTAAATTTATTGTTGATTAAGTAATAGACTACTTTTAGTTTTAATTTATTTTACATCTGTCTGTTTATGTGCGAGTCCCAAATAAACATTTTTTCTTTCTTTCTTTCTTTCTTAATCGGTCCAAAAACAAAGCTGTAACCGACTGCGCTTAGTGCAATTAGGTAAGGTCGAGGTAGATGGGCAGGAAATACATTGTGGATGTGTACCTATATTTACTTGGACCAGTTAACTGCCTACTTCAATGCCCGCGGTCGTCGAAGAGGCTACCAGTGTTCTAAAGATCTCCTCCAGAGTGCTGGTAAATAATTTTGGGGAGAGCGGGGTTACGCGGCTAACACCTTTCTGGACGTTAATTTGGTACCTATAATATAAAATTGATAATTTTAGGTTTTTTCTATACAAATTTAACTAAGTGTAAAATGATTATTTTCGATTTCTTCATTTGCAGCGAATACATTGAGATCGCTAAAACAAAAACACTAGACACTATTTTATTCGACGAAAAATTATGGATAATCGAAATGTTACGTTGCGCGTTGCTGCAATAACTAGTTGCATCTGTCAACAAGTGAGTAACGGTGGACAAGGGAAGCGGCTTGGAACGGAAGGGGTGCTGAGGTATGTACTTTAAAACTCAGCAAAAATAATCTTGATGCAAAAATAAGAATAACGTATTTTGGATTTTTTCATTTGCTTAGATACGTGTGCGACTGTGCGTACTAAGTTTTAAGTTTATAAACTCAAGCAATAGGAGTTTATACATCCAGTATTGATGTTCATACCTTTAGCGGCTTCCTTACCTATGCTAATGTATTACGAACCCTGCTGTATAGATGACGACAGGCAAGTCGGGTGTTTCCGGATACGTTGAAATTGGCCGTTATAAAACCAATACATAAGAAAGGTAGCAAACATGATCCAGCCAACTATCAGTCTTGCCTTACTACCCATATTCTCTAAAATTATGGAAAAAGTCATAAACAACAGTTTACGTATATTTTTTTAACATAACAATCTTTTTGCTGATGAACAGTATGGTTTTAGCAGGAAAAAGAATATAAACATGGCAATTTTCATTGATAACAGAAGTCCGGTGGCCGCTCCATTCATGGATATGAGCAAGGCATTTGATTTTGTGGATAGAACAAGACTTTTAAATAATGTGGAAAGATATGGAGTAAGGGGCAATGCATTGAACCTTATGAAATCTTAATTATCCGGCAGAAAACAAATTATGAAAATAGATAAGGTCTGCATTACTTCAAAAACTAAGCGTACGTATGTATCGAGTCAGCGAGCAAATAACTATGGTGTGCCCCAAGGTGGGATTTTAGGATCTTTATTGTTTATAATGTACGTTAATGACATGCCCAGGGATACATCACCCTATGGTTTTTAAGGCAACTACAAAATTCTGGGGACTGGAACTGGATAGAGACATGTCGTGGAAAACTCACACTGACAGTGTATGTAATCGCCTGAGCCAGCATTCATATGCTTTACGCAGTCTTGCAAAAGAGGTACACCAAAAAGTTTTAGTAACAGCGTACCATGTTTATGTTACGTCTACGTTACGCTACGGGATCATGTATTGATAAACCATTCTTTTTAACCAACGAAAAAACGGAGAAGGTTCTCAAGTCGAACATGCATAACTTTTTACAGAGTAGTCAGATTTTGATGATTCTTTTTTTATTGGAAAGGGTATATACACCTCGAGGTTGGTCCCATATAAATTTGGAAAAAAAAAACCAACCCTAAGGGTTGGAAAATAGGGGTGATTTATTGTTCACTCACAGATCACTTACTGCAACTAGTGCAGAGTTGTGTAACATTTGTTGTTGGCCTACCCATGTGGGTATATAAAGCCTGTTTTTTAAAGTATTTATATTATACAACAAGTAATAATTAAAGCAGGATTATATAACAATTAATAGCTTAAGTAAGATAGGTAGCTATTTTAAAAGTAATAAAAAATAAGCATGTATAAATTAGTAGATTATGGCCACAAAAAAGTACCTATAAAATTAAAACTTTTTGACAAAAAAATTAAACCTCCGAAAACACTGCAAAAAATAATAAACCTTATTACAAAAAATAACTAGGTAGTTTCGGAAGTCGGTTTACTTTGATTGTGTCTTCGTATTTTAAGTTTTTTTCGGAAGTTTAATTCTTTTGTTAAAAAGTTTTTCCTATCTTCGTATATTACCATTTACCAGTACCAGCATGATTTTAGTGAGATGATGACATGATGACATTGTTTGATTTAAGTAATTGGTTTGGTTCATATTTATGAAATTGTATTTTTGGAACGTTAATTTACCTATGATTTTTACAATAATTAGTGACATTTATGATTTAAATAATAATTTTGCATGCCTAAATTGGTTTAATACAGTGAACGGCGCATTCACCTAACAGCTGGAATGTATAATTATGTACTGTGTTTCGCAACAAAGATTGAAATTGAAGGTTAGAACAGGTGGAGCGTGGAGCGGGTGGCGATGGCGAAAGATACTCACAGGTCCTCGAGCAGCGGTAGCAGGCGCACGGCGGCCGGCAGCGCCGTCAGCAGGTTCTCCTCCAGCCGCCTGCACACACACGCACCATCATTCACAGTCACAGTACGGAGCAGCCCTCACACCAGGGCTGAGGACACTGATTCTTCCTCTTATCGTGTGGGCAGTAAGGTCTAACGACCCCACAGACCCTAGTGTCAGAGTTTCTAAATCGCATCAAGGGCCTCTGTCATGGTTTTTTTGACGACCGCCATTTGGCGACCGGGACCACCGGCTTATGTATACGTGCCTTTCGAAGCACGGAATCATCTTTTTATCAGACAATCAGGTGATTCAAGCCTGCAATGTCCTAGCCAAACTGGAAACAACTTTTCAAAGTATGCTTCCCGTAGGAATCGAACCCACGACCACCGGGTCAACCACTCGACTACGGAGGCAGGACACTGATAAATTAACACGCTAGTTGTACTTGTCAAATGAACATTTGTTCTACAATTATTATACGAATCAAAATCTTGTATTCTATAAAATATCTCCGCGCCGTTTCGAAAAATTGTTGACTGACATTAATTATAAACTAGCGACCTAACAGCGCTCTGGTCTACAGTTTATCTTTTTTTATTTGTGATGGGTTTGCTCTTGACTCTAGTCTAGGTCAAAGATGACAGAGACAAAGTCTACGATGGAGCGAGCTTACCCAGAAGGAGCCTGTGCACTCTAACTTTGAAGAGATTAGGGTTGTAAGCGTTTGGAAACACAGACGCAGGCAGAGAGTTCCACTCCTTTGCTGTGCGCATTATAAAAGACGTTTGGAAGCGCTTAGTGCGAATTGGTGGAATAGCAACAAGGTAGGGATGGTAAGATGCAGTGCGTCTGGATGTCCGATGGTAGAAGGGGGCCGGTGGGATGAGGTCGTGGAGTTCTTGGGCACACTCACCGAAGTGCAATCTGTAGAAGACCGACAAGCAGGCAATGATCCAAGCTATGTAGCTTGGCATCCACCAGTTTTACGTCACCGATGAGCCTCTTAGCTCTGCGTTCCACCGAGTCAAGCGCGGCAAGCTGATACTTAGCTGAGCCATCTCAAACTCGATGGTGGCGCCGAAGTTGAGACTAGACGTCAACTCCATGCCTAGGAGCTCTAGTCGATCAGTCACAGGAACAGATGCACCCCGAAAGGTAGGAGTCTGGTCAAAACGACTCCTTTTTGCGGTAAAAAGATACGCCTGCGTTTTGGTGGCGTAAAAAGTGACCAGATTGTCATCACCCCACTGGGAGACAAGGCTTAAGGTCAAATTTTTCCGCTCTACCATGGCCTCTCTCAAGGAACGAACTTCATCCACGTCGGTTGTTGCGCTGGACAAGTATCTCTCTGAAACCGTACTGTCATCTGCGTACCCAACAAGACCAGGCTGAAGTAGGTCATTGATGTGCAGCAGGAAAAGAGTTGCAGAGAGAACAGACCCCTGAAGAACTCCGGCATCAATAGCCATGAGGTCAGAGGAGCAGCCGTCAACGACTACTCGGATCGACCGTTCACTCAGGAAGTCTGATATCCAGCTACAAAAACCAGCTGGGATGCCATAAGCAGGAAGCTTGTTGAGTAGACCTGCGTGCTAAACCCTGTCAAAGGCCTTCGAGATGTCGAGCGACACGGCAAGTGCTTCGCCGAGTCTCTCGATGGCCTCGCCCCAGCAGTGCGTTACATACACAAGAAGATCGCCAGTTGACCGTCCCCGGCCTAAAGAAAGCCATATTGACGGATCTTTTTTGATGTGATAGTTAAATTGTTGACTGACATTAATTATAAACTAGCGACATAACAGCGCTCTGGTCTACAGTTTATCTTTTTTGATGTGATAGTTAAATTGTTGACTGACATTAATTATAAACTAGCGACATAACAGCGCTCTGGTCTACAGTTTATCTTTTTGATGTGATAGTTAAATTGTTGACTGACATTAATTATAAACTAGCGACATAACAGCGCTCTGGTCTACAGTTTATCTTTTTGATGTGATAGTTAAATTGTTGACTGACATTAATTATAAACTAGCGACATAACAGCGCTCTGGTCTACAGTTTATCTTTTTGATGCGATAGTTAAATTGTTGACTGACATTAATTATAAACTAGCGACATAACAGCGCTCTGGTCTACAGTTTATCTTTTTGATGTGATAGTTAAATTGTTGACTGACATTAATTATAAACTAGCGACATAACAGCGCTCTGGTCTACAGTTTATCTTTTTGATGTGATAGTTAAATTGTTGACTGACATTAATTATAAACTAGCGACATAACAGCGCTCTGGTCTACAGTTTATCTTTTTTGATGTGATAGTTAAATTGTTAACTGACATTAATTATAAACTAGCGAGCTAACAGCGCTCTGGTCTACAGTTTATCTTTTTTTATGTGATAGTTAAATTGTTGACTGACATTAATTATAAACTAGCGACATAACAGCGTTCTGGTCTACAGTTTATCTTTTTTGGTGTGATAGTTAGATTGGAAACTTGGCCCCTCATTGGTCTTCGTTGCTGTGAGCTCACGTGAACGCACTAGAGTTATGAATTGAATGGAGGCAATTAACGAAATAAAAACCGGACGAAAGCGAGTCGCACTCGCGCACTGAGGGCCATACAAACTTGTAGGTACATATCCTTACTTCCTTACTAGTATACTAGTACTAGTTAATGTTATAAATGCGAAAATAACTAATAACTGTCTGTCTGTCTGTGGCGCTTTCACGCCAAAACTACTGAACCGATTTAAATTAAATTTGGTACACAGATAGTCTAGAGCCTGAGAAAGGACATAGGCTACTTTTTATCCCGGGAGTATGTTCCCTAGGGACCACGCGGGCGAAGCCGCTGGCATAAGCTAGTTATAAATAGTTCAGGAATCAAGTCTCGCAGTTGGAACGAGGTTCCTTATCGCGCGTTGTGAAAGGGGGCTAGACGGAATAAATTCTCACGAAAAGTTGTAACGACACTTTTTGCTATAGTTGTAAGCCGTGCGACGTGCGCGTGTTTCTCTGTCTGTCTCTCTCTCTCTCTTATAGAAAGCAAGCCAGTTATTTTCGTATCGTCTATCTATTTCTGTTTACATTATATTTGTAAGGTAGGCAGGGTAGGCAGGGTAGGTAGGGTAGGAAGGGTAGGCAGTGTAGGCAGGGTAGGCAGTGTAGGCAGGGTAGGCAGAGTAGGCAGTGTAGGCAGGGTAGGCAGAGTAGGCAGGGTAAGCAGGATAGGCAGGGTAGGCAGGGTAGGTGGGTAGGCAGGGTAGGTGGGTAGGCAGGGTAGGCAGGGTAGGCAGGATAGGCAGTGTAGGCAGGGTAGGCAGGGTAGGCAGGGTAGGTGGGTAGGCGGGGTAGGCGGGGTAGGTGGGTAGGCAGGGTAGGCAGGGTAGGAAGGGTAGGCAGGGTAGGCAGGGTAGGCAGGGTAGGCAGGGTAGGCAGGGTAGGCAGAGTAGGCAGGGTAGGCAGGGTAGGCAGGGTAGGCAGGGTAGGCAGGGTAGGCAGGGTAGGTAGGGTAGGCAGGGTAGGTAGGGTAGGTGAGGTAGGTACGGTGGGTAGGGTAGGTAGGGTGGGTAGGGGGGTTAGGGTCTAAAATTGAGCCTACTGATTTAGTTTATATTACACTAGTGGACGTCACGCAGTTTCACCCGCGTAGTTTCCGTTCCTATGGGAGTACGGGAATAATTATATAGCCTATGTTACTCCCTGATAATGTAGCTATCCGATACTAAAAGATTTTTTTAAATCGGTCCAGTAGTTTCGAAGCATATTCAATTCAAACAAACAAACAAACAAATCTTTCTTCTTTATAATATTAGTATAGATTATATTTGTTAATATTAAAAAAATATATTATTATAACTTAAACAAAAATAAAATTTTATTACAATAATCCTTCACTAATTACTTCTCCGAACTTCGTTCCATCCGGGTGTCCCTTGACACCTCTAAGTTTTTTTTTTCTGAGCTTTTCCCCGAAATTCAGTTTCCATAACATATAATTACTTCATATTAATTAGGTAACCTAATTATCCGCTCGATGGTGGACGCCATCATGCGCGTGAGAGCCCTCTCGACGGCGGATGAAGTGTCCCGGGGCGGGGTCGTTTTGTCGGTATCTCTTGTCATCGTCAATGCCTTCAACACCCTGCCCTGGAGTTGCATCAGGGAGGCACTTCGGTATCACCGGATGCCGACCTACCTCCATCGCATAGTCGAGGCTTACTTGACGGACACAGCCGTCATCTACCCCGGTCACCTGGGAGAGTGGAACCGGCGAGAGATATCGTGTGGTGGCCGCTCCTGTGGGACAACGGTTCCGACTGGGTCCTGCGCACCGAGGTCGGTGCGCAGGACCCAGTCGGAACCGTCGGAACCGTAGGGAGGTCCCTAGTGGCATCAGCGTGGTCTGCTACGCTGACGACACGCTGGTCTTGGAGCAAGAGGGGTCGCACCAGGCGGCGGCCGACCGTATGACACGTGGGGTTGCGATAGTCGCTGAGTGGATCCAGCAGTTAAGTCTCGAGGTGGCCCTACACCAGTCCGAAGCCATGCCAGATCCAGCAACTGGAGCATAGCAGCATCATCCCGGCTCACTGGGATCTCATCACCTCGACTTACTGGGGCACCGCATACAGTTCCGACTCACCAAGAACTCTGCGACTTCCGGTTCCGAATCACTGGAACCAACCTTCCACTGGCCTGGCAAGCATCTCAAGATATATGGACGACTCATCCACTCCATCCAGCCTCCGGAGGGGAGTGATGTAGCGGCATCAATGCCGCCACAAGAAAAACCAACGTAACAAATCTACATCGCAACAAAAAGAACCGCGACGTCATTTATCCAACTAGCAGCGGACTACTAAGTTGAAATCCTGTATCGCGCTGAGTTTACCGTGCGATTTGAACATATACATCAGCCCGAATATCAACTATCGGGAAGTGGCTTGCCAGGCACAACACCCGTCTGGTCGGACGATCCTCCCTTTTCAATGGTGTGCGGGACTTTACTCTCTGTTACGCATACCTCCAACACCTCACGCCCCAGCCGCCGCAACAGAAAAAGACGCCCCGGGCGTCGGGAGTCGCAGGGCGATTCCCGGCCACCGTAGGCGCGGGCCTGCCGACGGCGAGCGATGGGTGGCTCGCCGTCCGATCAGAACCAGACCCGGGTCCACGGCGCGTTGTGTTCCACGCGCGCCTCAAAGAGATGTCAGCATAGAAGAAGAGGGGGGAATTTGTTCGAAAGGGTCACCGCGGCCCAGGAACGCAAAAGGCACTAGGAGAGGAACACGGATGGGTTTTAGTCAGTAAGAGTCTGACACTTCTTTCTGCTTCACCCAGAGCGGGATGATTTCCCATCCTTAAAAAAAAAACTTAATCTGGTTTTTTTATAGCTAAATATCTTTAATCCAGATTTGTAAGTGGTGACTGAACAAGAATAAATAGTATCGCATTGTTCATCAAATTTGGTAAATCAGGGATTATACGATTTTGGACCCTAGCAGAGAGTTTTAAGACCTTTTGGAAACTGAACTTTTACCCCTAACGAACTAACTTGCTGTTTAAAAATCGTGTGAGGGTCGTTCTCCATTCTTAACACCGCGATTCAGAAAACGCGTCATCAGTGTAACGCTCTCGACCATGTCGTAAACTGACAAAATATTTGGCAACAGAAGACGTTAAATAAGAACATATTATGTAACGATAAATAACAGTAAGGCATTAAAATGTTCACTTTTATTTTGGTAGGTACGTATTAAAAGTTTCACAAATAATTCAACAATTTGTTATGGTGTTATTTACATGCTATCGTGCATTTTATTTTTCCTCAATAGATGGCGCTCTGACTGATCAGAAATACATTAGGAAGTTTCTTCCTAATCTTCAATATCTTTTGTATTTGTGGGTCGATTTTGATGAAATAAACGCTAAATGTTACTCGGAATAACACTTGATATTTTTAAGTACCTAGATTTTGAATCCAATCAGTGGTGTGCGCGGTCGTTACAAACGACCGCGCACACCTTTGCTTAATTTCGGTGATTGATTACGTACTTTACATAAAGACTATATTTTCTATGATTTAATTACAAATGTATACTTTTCCCTATACTTGTAGTATAAGACGGTAGTACTTGCGAGATTTTATAGTTCTAGGTCCCCTATACATTTTGATTCTCTTGAGAGTGACGAAATATAAGTTTTTTGCGGCGAACACTCCCGTGTATATCTCCCACCTAACACCACTAAGCCTGTAGACATCGTGGAGTACGTGCGCCAGAGGACCAAGTACACGCCGACAGTGCAGCTGCTGGAATCGCGCCGCAATGTCAACTTGGCGTTCGTGGTGCGTGTTCCAACATGCTTTCTGCACCTCGTCATGGAGGAGGACTTTTGGCCACAGGACGTGGTGTTCCGTCGCCTCCGCGGACAAGTGTCACTGGAACGCACTATAAAACTGTGCTAAGTGAAGTGTTTACTCACACAGGCTTAAGGTATGTATTTATGAGCCAAAGTAGCCTGAAATAAAGAGGTTATTACTATTATCACAAACGGTCGTATCTTTTTTACGTTTACTTAGAACTTAGATTTCACAGCTTCAAGGGACTGTAGACTTGAGTACTTATATTGTTTTAATTTCAACTCGATACCTCCACGCGTTCCCAAGATAAAGGGTCTTGACTAAAAGACGGACGGACAACAAAGTGATACTATAAGGGTTCCGTTTTTTTCATTTGAGGCACGGAACTCTAAAAAGACACCCATGACAAAAAAAAATAGATATTTTCGATCGTTTAGTATATTCTTATTTAGTGCTAGCAGTTGCTCGCGACTTGGCACGCGCATATCTCGTATTTTTCCCGTTCCCGACGTAAATAATTCTCCATATCCGACTGGTAGTTCCAGAGATTAGCGTGTTCAAACAAACAAACTCTTCAGCTGTATTTTATAGTATAGGTTAGTTATACCTAACATTAAACCCAAACAACATCGGACAACGGGAGGTCCATTTAATGGGGAGGCACACTAAAAGACAGAAGCAGATGGCGCTTTCAGCGACTGTACCTTGTTTACGTCTGTTATCAAGTGTGTGGCTGCGATTTTCTGTGTTTATTTTGTAATTTACCTTAAAAAATGTACTCGCTGTTATCTTTACGTGAACTTCGAACTGAGCTTCGACGAAGAAATGCGTCGACTGCTGGGAAAAAAGCCGATTTGATTTAGAGATACGCATTTTAAGTATTTGAGGTTATCTTTCATATATCTTCTTTTTTAGGGTTCCGAAAAAAAACGGAACCCTTATAGGATCACTCGGGTATCTGTCTGTCTGTCAGTCTGTCACAAACAGTTTTCTCCGGATCCACCAGAACGATTCTGTTGAACTTTGGTACACATATGGACTTCTGTGACCCAAACACGGAAACGTTACGTAAATTATTAAATTTTTAGTATGGGGGTCACTTTTCAAACTAATAAATTTCAAAAAATAGTTTTTTGAACAATATCGTGTGACATATCAAATGAAAGGGCTTACATTGAGGGTTTTAATTATATTTTTTCCATAATTTTAAAATAAATGGTTTTAAAGTTATTCAAGAAATTAGACTAAAAATGACCATTCCCCCCCTTATCTCTGAAACTACAGAGCCTAAAATTTAAAAAAAAAATGCAGATAATAGATCTTTACTTATTGACTACAGGAAAACTATAAGAAGTCTATAGTGTTGAAAAACATGATAAAAATATGAAATTTGTTCGGAACCCTTTGCTAACCTTTGCGGTCTGTTAGGACTGATTCCGATATTGTACTGATCTCATAATGAACAGATATCAAAATCACCTTTTCCCAAAATTACTGATTTCCTAAATGTCTTTGTGTTAGAATGTCGGAAATAAAACTGTCAAATTCATGTACAGTCAGTAACACTTTATTTTGAAAATTAAATAACGAAAATCCTATTCTCTTCGAGAAACAAAACAACATTATTCTTCAAACAACGTCAATAGATAGGATAGTGCATTCTCTTTTTTATAGTTGCAGTATTTTTTAGAAACTGAGTTTCTGTTATTCGCCGGATTGTAATTCATTCAACTGTTGTTTTAGCAGTTGTCGAATATAATGTCACGCCTGTGCCTAGCAGCACCGCTAAACAAAGTATTGTTAATTCGGGTGTCCTGATATTTTGCCACTTTCCTTAGTTTGTACAACAACCACATCAGGGTTGGTTTGTGCGGCATACGTGTGTTTAATCTTCTACGCCAACCCTCTATCGCATTGTTTGTGCGGTGCTTATCATTTGCGCAACTAACAAAAGACGCACACAAAGACATCCACTGTTTATTAAAGTATTCTTGAAATTTGATCACATCTTGAGTTTGCGGAAAAAGGGCTTGCAAAGAAAACCATGCACTAGGAATACTTTCTTCGACAACACGTTCGTCGATTTATTGTTTTTGTTAATATCAGTATGTATTGTGAAAATTTTATGAAATCGATTGGGGGTTCTTTTAAAAGTGCCATCGCCATAAAAACGTGTTTTTGTTGTCACGACTGAGTATTTCTCTGCCAACTACTGCCGAAAAAACTAGGATCTTCTCATCCTCACCATCTTCAATCACAAGAAAACAATCCGATAATAGTTTTGATATTTCTATATCCGCCAATAGTTTCAATTCAATATTATTTTGATCCAAAATTGTGTGCCTCTTTCTATACGGGAACTTTTGTTTTCCTCAAACGATGGCATTATTGTCTGACTTGAAACTTGAACCTTTGTAAGACAATTTCAATAACCTTCATAATAGGTGTCATTTTGACAGGTACTGCCTTTTTTACAAATATCAATAAATTTAAGTTCATCATTTTTGTTAAAATGCGATCGGCACGCGTGAGTACTTTGTCTAATGATACTACTTTTTTCAGCATTCAGTGTGACCGATGTCGAGCATTCAATACGATTGACACACCTCCACATGTTAGAGACTGATTTATTATTATTAGAAAAAATATACTTGTGTCCGCCATGCACCAAACACGGTTTTCCTTTTTGGTTGTCTATAAATTTCAGGCTATTATTAATCATTTTAAAGCACAACATATGGTTATTTTACAATAATAACGACACAGTACACAAAGAAGTGATAAAATACTGGTAATGACAAGGACATAATATTGTTTTTCAGTGACATTAGTCATTATAAGTGGCCAGTATAACATGTACGCCACTATCCTGACAGACCGGAAGGTACAGGAGTATGTGTACCTGCACACAAGGATAGAGGAGATAGATTTTTAACAAATCGAGCGCCGGTGGCGCGGTAGTTCGTGCTCCGCCTAAGGTGTCGGGCTCGAGTCTCACCACGCCCGAGTACCAATCGGCTTTTTCTGAAGTCTATGTGCACTTTACCAATATATTCAAACGCAAACGGTGAAGGAAAACATCGTGAAAAAACAGGTACGTTTTTTGCTTACATTATTTTTGATTTAATATCACGAATGTACCTTTTCTGTCAGACGATAAGAGTTTCCGACATTCTAAAACAAAGACATTTCGAAAGGCAGTAATTTTGGAAAAAGGTGATTTTGATATTTGTTCATTATGAGATCAGTACAATGTAGGAATCAGTCCTAACAGACCGCAAAGAAACAAACTTATGTTTTTCTTTCTCTAGGTTTGAGGCATACGATCGAAATCAAAATTTTGGAGTCCACTTTGATCTTGAAGAAGACAGTTCATATGTATGTCCGCCTTCTGAAACTTTCAAACACATCAACGCTGATTCAACTATTCAAAACATAAGTTCTGCGTTTTAAGTTTTTGGAGAACAGATGAATTCCCCAGTTTTTACAATTTAAGGCACTGAATTGAGACATTCTTGATAAAAAAACAAAAAGTTAAAACATTTTTAGAATTTGACAGTTCTTATGTCAAAGCGAGGTACAATCCCCAAGACGCCACCAAGCGGGATAAAAGGGCAGTGTGCTTCCCCATTCGTAGCTCTATATATAGCGTACATGTGAGCTCAGATCTGAACAGAGCAATGAGAGCCTTCAGTTGTTTCCAGGTTTACTATCACACGAAAACGGATAAATTGTAGACTTGTGCTCTGATTGGTCGCCGTTTTATCAGTCCACAATTTCTCGGAATGACTTCGAGAGATTATAAACTATCAAAATGATGCTAATAAAACTATTCCAATTTCCAAATGTTTAATTGACAATAATTTATCGAGAGTTTACAATCTCTCAAGTTATTTTATAATCTTACGGAGTTTGCCATTTTTCGGCGACATAGACACTTGCAGCTAGCGCACGCGCACGGTAGGCAGACCCAGACCTTCTCACGATGACAAGTGTACCTGACTACTACTCACTGACTAGTGCCGGACTGCCACAACCACAAGCGCGTGAGCCAGAGCCCGAGCTTGCTACTGCTTGCTACTACACAGCCGTCTTCTGAAGCCTCCCTGCCGTGTGATCAGTGGAACTCAAATGATAATTAATTCGAAATCGCTGCGCCTTCGCCGTCCTACAGCAGCTGTAGGAGTGTAGCGTAGCTAGCATGGGTGACACCCGGGGCGGGTAATTTGGTGTCACCCCACAAATGAACAAGCCATTTTTCGGCAGGGAGGTGTTCCTGTGTGCTGCAGGTTTTATTTTCAGTAATGTTCTTACATCATACTTACAAAATCTCGAAAATGTGTGCATCTCGTCTGGGATTACTTTGATTTTCTTTTTATTTATTTATTATATTCTTTATTGTACACCAAAAATTAAATACAAAAGGAAACTTAAAACTAAAACATACAATGGGCGGCCTTATCGCATTCTGCGATCTCTTCCAGGCAACCTGGGATGGACAGTATTTGCCTGGACATGAAATTGGGGCTGTCGTTGGTGTGACAAAAAAAAAGAAGTAATTATAACATAATAGATACACAGATAAATACATAATACGCTATATGTATATTAGATACATAAATACTAAATATACAGACAGTAAAAATAACTGACGGCTATGGACATAATTACAGCGATAGGTAATGTTCTTTGACAAGTTTTTTAAAAGTATGTAACGACTGAGCGCGTCTCACTGGAACTGGCAATGCATTCCACAGACGGGCAGCCTGTACAGTAAAAGATTTATCTATGAAAGTTGTGGAATGCATCGGCATTTTCAGGCGCAAGTTATTTGATGACCTCAGATATCTAGTGTGGGAATCGCCGAGAAACTGAAAACGTTTCTTAAGGTAAAGAGGGGTGAAAGGAGAAAAAAGAACATTGTATAAAAGTGAAAGAATATGAGCATTCCGGCGAAGGCGAATTGGCAACCACTTGAGCTTCACACGAAATTCGGAAACATGGTCATATTTGCGTAAACCGAATATGAACCTGATACAGAAATTTTGAAGCCGCTCAAGTTTATCTAGTTGTTCTTGAGTTAGGTCAAGATAGCTGGCATCAGCATAATCAAGGGTGGGAAGAAGCAGTGATTGTGCAAGCGCAATCTTGGTGGCAATCGGAAGAAAATTTCGCAGTCTTCTCAACGACGCAGCAGATGCAAATAGCTTCCTGCTAACTTCTTGCAGTTGGGCAGTCCAAGAAAAGTTTTTGTCAATGAATATCCCCAAGTTTTTTACTTTTTCTGAGAAGGGAATAACTGAGTCATCGAAGAAAACTTGGGGAAGAGATGTCCAGTCGATCCTTGAGACTAACCTGGAACTGCCCACGACGATAATCTGTGTCTTTGCGGGGTTGACCATGAGTCCATATCGCTTGCTCCATTGGCATATGCGAGCCAGATCACGGTTGATGGTGATAATGGCCTCATGCAGGTTCCCAAAAGGAGCACGCGAGTAAATTTGTAGATCGTCTGCATATAGATGGTAGGAAGAAGTTAGTTTATTAGAAATTGAGTTAATAAAAATAGCGAAAAGTAAAGGGGATAAAACGCCACCCTGCGGAACCCCGGCAGAAGTACGACACCAGGAGGTCAAGGTCTCTCCAAAGCATATACGTTGCCGGCGACCGAACAGGTAACTACGAAACCAGTCAACCACCGATGGAGATATATTAAGAGAGCGTAGAATGCCAAGCAAAACATCGAAATCAACAGTGTTAAATGCGTTGCTGAAATCGAGCAATGCCAGGACCATTAAATTACTGCTTTCCATGGCAGTCCTAACATCTTCAGTAATGTTCAGAAGCGCTGTAGTAGTGCTATGACCAGGACGGAAGCCGGACTGGAAGGGGTTGAGGAGATTATTTTTGGATAGGAAAGTACTTAATTGGCTGTGGATTAACCGTTCAAGGACTTTGGACAGGAATGGTAAGACGGATATTGGACGAAATTCAGAAAAGGATGTGGGATTGGTCTTTTTTGGTAAAGGAATAATTTGAGCATCTTTCCATGAATATGGAAAGACACCACTAGACGCAGAAAAGTTGAGGATGTGGCAAATGACGGGAAGGATTACGTCCAGCACTGGGAGTAACATTTTACGGCTAATACAGTCGCTTCCTACTGCATTAGAGGTAATCGATAGTATGCTCTTCTTAATATCACATGCGGAGAATTGACTAAAAACGAATGGAGAATAACTGGGAGTCGGAAGAGAAGAAAGATAATCCAAAGTATTTAATTTTATTGTCCTATTGAAATTGGACGACGCTGTGAAATGATTATTCATTGCATTGAAGTCTAAATCTTTAGGGATTGACTCTTGTCGCGTTTTACCGACTCCCAATGATCTTAGAAAATTCCACACCTTGGATGCGTCCCCATTTTGGACGGAATTATGAATGTGTTATTCTTTTTATCATTATCAAGACTCAAAATTGTTGATTGATGCAAGTAAGCTCAAGAAATAGCGAGCGAAGCGAACTCAAAAATGTTTGCATGGGTACTTTATGGACTGATGCAAGAAAGCTCATTTATTGAGAGATGCACGCAGTGACAAAAACCACCACCCGGTGCGGGACACCCCCCGCCCCCCCTCGCTTCGCTACTGGTCGTGCGCTTCATTGAAGTGAGCGTGTGCGGGGGGGGGGGGGTGACAGCGCGGACACCACGACCTACGACCATTACTTACACGGCTGGACCCATCAGCTGCTTGAATTGGATATCAAACGCTCAACACATACATTAGGTCCTGTATGTGAGACAGAATAGAACGTTGGAAAAGATTTCCAATTTTAGCGACGACCTGCCAAAAATCAAGGCGACCTTCAATCGGCGAATCAAGGAGGAAGAAGTAAAGAAACAAAGTCACGCTCAGTACTAGAGAGAGAGACCACTTACAATACTGGGACACGAACTATTGATCACACGTAGATTAAATTATCTCGCAACCCGGATAACGTCCCAAATGGAGCGCGTGACGCCCGCGCCAAGCAGGCGGAGTAAGGGCGACGAGCTATTAACTAGTCATTAACACTCAAGTTCGGGGGGTTCACTGCGCACGGCGTCACTATCAGTACATTATCGCGCGATAGAGCCGCGCCGTACTAACTTGTGAGGGCTGGATAACGAGCCGCGAGCCGCGCTAACTGACTGCGAAACTAACTTAACGTTATGTGTTCACTGGCTGTAGTTAGCGGGTGCCGGGCGGGGCCCCCGATGTCCGACACCAAGTTATCTTCATAATTGAGTCTGCTGGCAGTTGGCTCTCGTGTCGCTGCGCTACATCTGCTCGCCTCCCCAGCTGTGTTGGGGCGGCTTCAGTCTGACTGGGTGGAGCTGAATACCAATATATACATGGCCACAGCCCACTAACTGGCTAGCACGACACCACTTCTACTTCGTGTCGCTGCACGAGCTCGACGGCAGTTCAAATTTTGGTGGCCCTAAAGATTGCCGCTTCCACAGCATCGTTGGTGACACATACCCATTAGAAAACTGGTAACAAGTTTTTAGCAACGCTAGAATACCTATACTTAATAAGAGCCTACGGGGCCGAGATTTGGAGCTCGGCTAAGGGCGGCGCTAGGTCGGCCGGGTCTGGATCTGGTTTTGATTAATTACGGTGATATTTAAAAGTAATGGGCACCCCCGGCCGCCTGGTGGCACGGCAGGGCTGGCGGTCGGGGGCGCTCGGGCGTGCTCGGATGAGCTCGGGTATGCTCGCAGTACTCACAGCACGCGCAGCGCCGGCGTGTTGCTGAAGGCGTGCTCATCGATGAACGCGATGCGGTTCCGCTTCAGCACCCTGCACACACATACGGTAAGTATACATTAAGATACTAAAAACGACGATGAAAACGGGTGAAAAGTGTAGGTACCTGTTGTTTTAATGTAATATAATCAAATTAGCCACTTGCTCTAGTTGTACTCGTAGGTCTAGCTTAGCTCTAGATCTGATATCGCGCATTAATATGTCGAGAATCACGTTCCCTCAATAACTCACAATCACGAACGGTGTTAATAGCTCGCCACCCCTACGGTTCATTATTAAAAATATTAAGCTCTCCTCAATTATTCGCACCAAAAAGTTGTAATGTTCACTCATAAATAATGTGGGGGTAGGTCGCGGCGCGCGGGCGGCGTGGGGGGGGGGGGGGGTTGCGGGCGGCGTGGGGGGGGGGGTTTGCGGGCGATGCTGTGCCGCTCATTCTAAGTGCTTTATTATACCTTCATTATATTATTTTAATCAGAAGCTGTTCCGAGTTCCGACCCGCAGCCCCGCAGCGCTGCTCCATAGCACCGCATGCGAGTAGCGCGGGTGAGCTGTGGCACCCGTCGCGAGCGCGACTAACCATAGGTGGTTAAGTCAACCCTAAAGCATGTTCCACACGGATGTAATCCAGCGTCCCATCCAAGGTGACCTTCCAAGGTTGTCTTTAAAAGATCGCTTTTAGCGATAAGGCCGCCCATTGTGTCACCCTATGTAATGTTTTCTTCATCTCCTTTTTTTTCTGTAACTTAGTACATAATAAACTGTATTCTATTCTATTCTATTCTAATCTATTCCATTCTTGTTGCCATCCGTGTAGACGCCAGATACTAGATACAATCCTGATAAGGGGGGAATGGTAATTTTTCGTCTAATTTCTTGAATAACTTCAAAACCATTTATTTTAAAATAAAAAAAATATTTGTATTTAAAACCCTTATGGAGCCTTATAGTAAGCCCTTTTTATTATTTAACATGTCACACGATATTGTTCAAAAAACTTTTTATTGAAATTTTCTAGTTTGAATCCCAAAAGTGAGCCTCATACTAAAAAAATAATGATTTTCGTAACGCGTCCGTGTTTGGGTCACAGAAGTCCATATGTGTACAAAATTTCAACAGAATCGGTCCAGTGAATCCTGAGAAAACTGGCTGTGACAGACAGTCAGACAGACACCCGAGTGATCCTCTATGGGTTCCGTTTTTTATTCGGAACCCTTAAAATTAAAATGGCTGATTTTTGGCGCCATACTATCTCTTCAAACATTTTTAATTTTTACGACCTATCGAGTGGGGTGTCAATATAAAGGGCTCGAGGAGACGATTCCAAATAAAAAATTGAAAACAGTCTGATGCAGTTCAATCACAGATCTGGGCCAGCTTGCCACCGTCTGCATCAGACTGCTTGAGAAGCGACAAGTTTGGAATGTTTTAGTCGTTTTTAGCGGTCGGGTTTTTTGACAAAGTCAATTTCTTTCAACTTTTTGTTACTAAACCGAATGCATTCAATATCGACGTGTGCCAATCCCCGCGCACCTCAAACACAAAGTACTCATAATTAAGGAATACGGCCGCGATGTTTTGTCCGTCTGTCTATCCGTCTGTCACAGCCAAGTCGCTCCAAACCTACTAGAGCGATTGTGTATTAGTAGTAGTATTATTAGTATTTATTTATTTGTAAACATAGGTTACAGTTACACAGGTGTGTGAGATGTTACATTCCTTCCAAGTGCTCTATGCTTTGCCATTAGGCGTACAAATGTCAGTATACATTCAAATTATTTCATTATTAATTTCAAAATATCAAATAGAATTATAATATAAAAGAGCGATTATTAAAAGAATGAATAAATACAATTTCAGATTTCAACCAAAAACCACAATGTCAAAACAAGTACCAAATTAATCAAATATTTCCAAAATGTCAACAACAAAAAATTAATATAAATCAGAAATGACAAAAATAAAAATAAGATAATGCCAATTAATTAAGTCAATACCAGAATGTCAAAATAAGTAATAAATCAACTCAATATTCTTAGAATATCATCAATAAAATCTTAAACAGTACAAAAATTGATTAAATAAAAAGATTTAAGAAACTATTGCATAATGTAAAATAATTAATAAACAAGTATAAAATTAATAAAATAGATCCAGAATGTCAAATGTAAAAATTTTAGTGAAATTTCAATTAAACAAATACCCAATATTACAAGAATGTCAAAAAAATATATATACATATATGTATGGCGCGTTACACATCTGCTACGCCTTTCAACACGGGGGCCGCTTTAAAATCATAGCACACGATTGACCTAATCCTTAATAAATGAAGGAGGAGTTATAGAACTGTTATCCAAATAGTCCTTTATTTAGTAGTGGCATTTATCGATTAAAATTTTCATAAGTACCCCTTTGAATTAGTCCAGATTTAATGATTTTACTGCCTCTGGCAACTTGTTAAATATTTTTGTGGCCATACAGAAAGTACTTTTATTCATAAGGGCTGTTTTGCCATGTGTTATTTCAAGATCTAATATTTTTTTGTCGCGTAACTTTCTATAGTAGCTTTTGGAAGCTATTTTGTATTGCGAGATGTGTGTTTTGACAAATATATTGGTTTCGTAGATGTCCAATGATGGTAGGGTAAGAATGTTTAAGCTTTTGAAAAACGGTTGACAACTGTCGGTGCTCTTTAAGCCACACATAGATCGGATGCATTTTTTTTGAGCTCTAAATACAAATTCTCTGTCAACTGAGTTACCCCAATACATAATGCCATATCTAAGTGTTGATGCAACATAGCCGATATACCATATAGATTCCAGGCTGACAGTCTTTGACAGTTTGTAAAGAACATATGCGAATCGACTATTTTTTTTACAAATTTCGTCTGTCTGGGATCTCCAGGTTAAATTTTTATCTATTATGATCCCAAGGAATTTGGTAAAAGTAGTTGAATCTATCTGAGCCCCTAAATAATGAATATCAGGGATCTTATTCGGAACTCTCTGGTGAAAATGCATAATTTTAGTTTTTTCTAAATTAATAATAAGAGTATTTTTGTCAAACCATGATATAATTGTATTCAATGTCAAATTTATTTCATTTTCATAAGTCATAGGATCATCGCATTTAATTACTACTGTGCTGTCGTCAGCAAATAGTACCATAGGATGTTTGATGTGTCCGGGAAGGTCATTAATGTACAGCAAGAAGAGGGGAGCTCTTAGCACGCTGCCCTGGGGTACGGTTTGGTACACATAAAGGGTTGCCAACATTTCTTCGACCAAATATAGTTTCTTTTTTCCAACTAACCTATCAAAAATATACTTAGTTTCTTTTAATTCGCAATTTTGTTTTCATTTAGTTTTGTTTTTTAGCCTATAAATGTACACTATGTATTATTCTAAAACTTGAACTATGTAAGTGCTGTGCACACCTTTAAGTGACAAATTCACCCTAGATCATAAGTTTTATTGTAACTGTACCCCAAAAAATGTGCTAGTGAATAATTATGTCGTTGTAGTGTAGTGCCATAATTAAATAAATATATAAATAAATAGTACACTTAAAAAATAGTATTTTATGAAAAATGACAAAAATAGACAAATTCGTTTGTAGAACGCGCTTATCTCAGAACCTACTGGTCCGAATTGAACAAGTCTTTTAGTGTTGAATAGTCCATTTATCGAGGAAGGCTGAGGCTATCAGCGCAAAAACGAAGTTATGCGGGTCAGCTAATTAAATTAAATAACATGCGAGTTAAATATGATTCGTAGGTACCGAATCGTTTGCGCGCGAGTCCGACTCGACTTGGCAGTTTTTTTCCCGAGGTTGCGAATCAATTGTAAGAATAAATCTGTTTAGTATGTGCTTTGAATATTTTGTTGGACGGATCAGTGGCTGGGATCGTCTCTCGAACACATAATATACTCGTAAAATCTATGGGATGAGCGGCTGAGATGAGGCCGCGTAAATACTGAAGAGCGCTCGACGGGCGCGCGCCAGCCGGCCGAGCGGCTCGTAAAGCGAGAACAAGGCGTATTACGGGAACCGACACCACATTATGCTAACGCGGAGCCGATAAATGAAACACAAAGTCGCTGCCAACGAGCAAACAAGCGCGGCGGCCCGGTCCGGCGCTCCGGCCCCCCCGGCGCCGGCGGCCCGCAGTCCGGCCGACTCCGGCCTGCCCGGGACGGTTACATAACGCACATCAACACGACCGGCCGACTCTCGGCACATGTGACATGTAACTTGTAATCTTACGTCATGTCGTACCCTCGACAAAATAGCTTATTAATATTTTAGCTACAATCACACATGCTTTTGGGAATTTGAGAGATATTTTTAGATATTCTTAACATAATAAGGTAGAAATGCAATAGAGGTTTGTAACTGTCAACAGGGTGCAAGTATGTACCTACTTTGTACTATAACCTCTAGATTGTAAATTGGACAGTAAGTTCTATCTCCTAGGCTTTGCTTCAAGGGTGTCCGAGTAAGTGTTTATCTAAATACTTCAAGTACTAAGAAACTGAACTAACAACCTGTGTTGTTACTTTAGTTTCTTGCTACTTTCTTATCTTATGGCGTTGGCAATGATTCGATGTCACTATTACCTAGTCGGTTGGTTCATTTCTCTTTTGGATACGGCAGTACTGATACACTGTAAGTCGAGAGCATGTCGAGAGCAAGTGGCACGTCTTCAGCTCCGCAGTTCGCACTACTTCAACACTTGCGTGGTACTGCGAGCAACTGTGGGTTCTATCTACGGCACGATGCCTGGCTGCTGCCGGCACTTGTGTATGCTGTCTGTACTGATGATGTTCTGATGCTCTCACCAAATTTTCGGCTAATTGGATGAAAAACTCATTAACTCAATCAAACAACTGGAAGTTTTTGAAGGAGAGTAAAGTAAACCGGTTTAGCATAAAGAAGGAAATAATCTGTTTGTGGAAGTAATGGAGGGCGGCGCGTCCTCGCGGGCCGCGCGCGCGCTCGCTGCTCACAGGGTGCTCGAAACGAATTCCGCTGTGCTGACACTGTAGGGCAGTGTAGGGACGGCTATGAAACGTTTTCAGGCAACATAGCGACACTACACTGGCGTCTGGCGAAACATCAACGCTATCTTTTCAATACTCACAATAAAACATTAGTGTTAAGTGGTGCAAAATTTGCGGGATTGTTGATAAGAGTTATCGCGGCCCTGGAAGTGGCGCGCAGAGAGCGTGTGGAGGAACACGGGAGGGTAATAGTCAGTAAGAGTCTGACACTCCCACACATTCCGCCCGGAGCGGGAGGAGTCATTTGATGATTTCCCATCCACAACAAAAGATAGGTAATGTAGAGAGTGGGGGATTCCATGAGCTGCGGCACAGAGCGCAGTAGTGCAGCAGCCAGCAGCGCGACGTGCCCGGCATGCGGCCTGCGCGCGCTGCGCACAGCTCAGGCCGCTGCCACCTGCCACACTGCATGCTGACGGGGTCAGCGACACGTTGAGCGGGTAACAATGCGAAACTAGATTGTTATTGACCACTGAACACTTTGTGCGGATAACGGTCAATAAATAAACATGAGGTCGAGGCGCAATCATCGAGGCGGCGACGTGAGGACGCCGCGAGCGACACATGGCGCAAGCAGACGTGCGCCCACTGCAACCACCGGCACGTGACCGGCTGTGCTCAGCTCAGCGCACCGACGCGAGTGCGGTCTTGTGATCATTCAGTAGTCAAGTGTGGCGCAATATGTTCGCTGAGATTGCAAACGTCCGACTGGGTGGCTAGTTATTAGCGAGTGTCGCGGCCGCCGTCGATCAAAGGTGTGAGTGATGGGACGGGACAGCGGGCTCGACTCCGGCTGCGGCTCAGGGCCACGACACGAGCGGATACTGACACCGAACAGATGGCGGCCGATGAGAAGGGTTCACCGCGAGACTCGTCGCCCCCCCCCCCCTCCACCCCTCCACCCCACACCTCATCATGTGTCAAAGTGAAATAGATTTGGTTTGACTGGGAGTGGAGTGGACTATGTTTGGCACTATGTTGAATATACTTTTGGTTTGAAACAGGGATTGGCAGCGGCGCGCACCCAGAACTTGACAGACTGGCTGAGGCTGCTTGAGTTGTGCGGCCATCCTTAAATTTATTCAATCGTCACCGCCTCTTAATGTAATGTGATAAATTTTCAGCACGATAAGCTACACTTATGGTAGATAAACGATAGCAGCCTGGTGTATTAACAAATTATAACATAAAACCAACATTTAAAAATTACATAAACGAGGGCGGTGAAGATTGATATCAGATTCAATAAACAGCCCGCCGCCGCCGCCGCCGCCGCCGACAGCCCACACGGACAGCCCCGTCGGATGGTGTTAACGTCTCGCCGTCATCGCCCCGGGGAGCGGCACTAAATGTTTCAAACGCTCTTCCAGTCACTCTATTTCTTAAAATGAGATCTCAAATAGTTGTGGGGTGAGGCCGTCGAGGTGGGATGTAGGGGGAGAGGGTTGCGGCCGACGACCTCGCCGCGCGCCGCGCGTCCGTGGCGGGCGCTCGGGCTCGCTCGGGTCGCACACACACAGCGCGCCGCTCTCTGCTGGCAGTCTGGCACCGACGACGACGAGCCCGGCACCCCGCACACGACACCGGCGAGCTGCGAGCCGCTGAGCTAGCCGCTCCACGCACAGCTATCGACCTCCCTAGTCCCTAGCGCCTGAACTGAACGTCAGATTACAGATACGCCGCCTCTTTTTATCGCGCGATGATTAATGCGACGCGAACATAAAAATAACATTAAGAGGGAGCACTCGTGAGAACGCTGAGTCGCTGACACAGCGAAGCCACGCTTTGCGGACGTTCTGCTGGATGTACTTGTAGGTATTGCTGCTGTGAGGATAACGAGGTATCCGCTTCATTTGAATGCGGAAAACGCTTTTACTTGTATATGTTACCGGATTATTGCAAACTGCGTCAGATTACGAAATATCTTGAGACTTGACAGGTTGTAAATGTAAATTTTCGATAAATAAAATATTCAAATGAACATTTGTTCTACAATTATACGAATCATAATCTTGTATTCTATGTATAATATCTCCGTGCCGTCCCGAAAAATTGTGGACTGACATAAACTGGCGACCAATCAGCACTCTGCGGCTCTAAAAAGGCCACTTTACCAGGTACCCAAAACTGACAAATTTTCCCAATCAACGTACGTACGAACGTAACCTAATGCGTTAGCGATAAAGATGAAAATTAAATTTGACAGATTGTTGTGTGATTAATATTATAATGATCCTGATATGATTTTACTCAAGTGGCCTTTTTCGACCCGCTGGTCTACATGGTGTGATAGCTAAATTGAAAACATGGCTCCAGGTCTTTGTTGCTGTGAGCTCATGAGTACGCCAAACTGTGGCCAAAGTTACGAATTGAATGGTTTTCAACCTTAGCGATTTAAAAAAAAAGCTTTTTTATTTAGAAAAAAAAACAACCGACGACGTTTGTGTTTTTAGAACGTCGCGTCGGTGTTTTTGGTTGTTTTTACGTTTTTTGATACCGACTTCCGAAATTAAAGTTATTTTATACTTTGTAGAGTTTTTATTTGGAAGTCGGTTGTACTGTTTCAGAAAAAGTTTTTTATTTTTCACTTTTTTGTGATGATACTTGGACGACGCGACGACGGCTTCATTTACGCAGAAATCACATCATCCATGTAAGCAAATATGCTCATAAACTAAAACTACTAACTACTGAGCCAAACTGAACGAAATGTTTACGGGACCAAATGGCAAGAATACCGCATCGAACTATCAGAAACCTCGGAGGAATCGGTGTACAATTGTACATACCTACATAAAAAAATAAAAAATGTGGTTTAGGCGTTTGCCTTGTGACCCGGTGTTCGTGGGTTCGATTCCCACGAGAAGACCATACTTTGTAAAGTGGTTTTCCAGTTTGGCTAGGACATTGCAGGCTTGAATCACCTGATTGTTTGATAAAAAGATGATTCCGTGCTTCGAAAGGCACACGTATAAGCCGGTGGTCCCGGTCGCCAAATGGCGGCCCTTGAGGTGGTTTAGAAATTCTGACACGAGAAGAAGAAGAATTGTTAAGGTAGGTGACGTCAGCAAATAAAAAAGTTCTTTCCTTTATTTTGCCAGGTCTTATTTATTCCCAGTAGGTTTTTGACCTTTATTTATAAGCGACACTTTCGGATGCTGTCATAATACCGAGTGTGTTTACTTTTTCCAAAATCAACGGGTTCGATTCCTGGTCAGGAATATTGTTTTTACAAAAATCCAAGGAGGCAGTAGTAGTATTAAAAAAAATTGGGCTCGACACTCTTGAATGTTTTAACTGTTCCTCATAGTTTCGGATTTGGCCATCTACGCCCAATTTTAAAATTCACCCTGTATGTTGAACCTTGAATGGCTCTTTGTGCAGTGCTGTCGCAGTGGCGGCGAGCGGCGCGGGACAGGCGCGGTCCGAGGGGGTGGGGAGGGTCGTGGGGGTCATGATCGAAAAAACATCTGTAATACCTATGTGGGGTAAGAAGAAAATGTAGCCTTTCTGAGTCAAGGAACTTAATATTTTTCGGGCTCGCTTCGCTCGCCCCAGCATCCTTGATTGTCCGGTTTTCACTTAAGTTGACATAAAAACATGTGTATGGATGTAAGATAAGAAAACAATTAGCGTTTCTGAGTCAAGGAACTAAAATTTTTCGGGGCTCGCTTCGCTCGCCCTATACTTATCCTTGGCCCTCCAGGTACCGCGACAAAAAATATATGTGTGGGTGGTTCGAAACAAGGTATCGTACTAAAATTTTTCGAACTCGCTCTAGCATCCGTTCTTCTCCAACTTAAGTTTAAGTCGACCAATAAACATCTATTTGTGTGATGATAGGAAAAAAATGTAAGGTATCGGAGACGAGGTGCTAACAATTGTTGAGGTCGCTTCGCTCGCTCATACATTCTACGTTCTCTTCGGGCTAATGCTTTTCTGCAAAAGTCACTAATGTAACCCACCCGAGGTGCTTCAAATTTCACCCCAGTTTTGCCTGCGGGAACTTAAAGGTATTGTTGGCAGGGGCGTACATACATTTCCTAGACGTGAGCGAGTCTGTAGTCCAAGCCAAAAGTTTCGGGACCCGGAAAAACAACTTTTTTTTGGGCTGGATCCGCTTCAGTCGTCTCCCATTTGTTTTATGAATAGAGTTTGTAATTTTATTTATTTTTTTGTGCAAAGTCCCTAAATTTCTCGATTTAGTTTAGGTACTATTCATATGACTTGACCTCTTGCGACCGCGCTTGGCCGATGCTTCGCAAGCCGCCGCCACCGCGCCGCGTCCTGTGTGAAGGCCGGGTAGGGCTCCTGGACACGTCGTGCTCGTGGCTGGCTCAGTGCAGGCTAGGGTTGCCAGGTCTTCAAACTGAAAAGCCGGACTGGCCAGCCAGTTTAGCCGGACATTTGAGTAAAAAGGTCGGACTACCATTTTTTTGACTAAAACAAGGTTTTTTATCATCCTATAGGTATATAACATTCTTCCGTTACTGACTGAGTGACTGACAGACAACGCACAGCCGAAACTACGTGTCGTAGAGAGCTGAAGCTGATGTAACATGGTCAAGGTAAAGTCGAGCGGCGATACTCAGATGATGTCAGGTTATGACAGTGCACAAGCTGTAAGGAACGGCATTGTCCATATAATGAAACCAAAATAAAATTTAATGAATCAGTCTTCTTTATTATTAATTACTCAATATTCATTACTATATTAATTTCTATAATTGCAATAGTAGTAGTACGTAGCTAGCTACGTACCTCAGTAGCCTACACCACCTACCTCAGTAGGTGGAGCAGAAATAAACACATGTAAACAAAATGCTCAAATTCAAAAAGGGTAACAAAAGCCGGACAGCTCGGACACCGTCTAATTTGGCCGGACATACAACTAAAAAGTCTGACTGTGTCCAGCTTTATCTGGACGCCTGGCAACGCTGGCGCACGTACACATGTAGTGCTCCTGGGTCTGGTTCCTGGTGGCCCCGAAGCCGCAATAGAGCCAGAGCCTACTCGCCTACATATGCGTCATTTAATAACTTAGAAATGCCCTTCGTGTCACTCATCTTACATAATTAAGCACAGTCGACCGCAGTCCGCACGTCGCGCGTCGTACGGTGAAGCTAAGAGCTTGAGCGGACCTAGCCTGCGGAGCTTGCAACACTATATCAATGTGCGGACTGCTGCCTACCTACCGTAGCTTCAATGACTTCCCTCTCCCTTCCAAAAATAAATAAATCGCTCGTTATGTTCTCCTGTCCACGCCATTCATGCATCGTGACTAATGTGTTTTTTATGTGTAGAGGGTACACAGCCCGGCGCAGGCGGGGTGTGGGGTAGGGGTGTATGTGGGGGGGGGCTTCATTTGAACACGCAGATATTTCTGCGAACTGTGCGAACACGACACTCTGATCTGTATAGGGACGGGCACCGGCTCACGCCAACACTGTATGTACTTAGCGTTGCCAGGCGTCCGGATAAAGCCGGACCCAGTCAGGCTTTTTGGTTGTGTCCGGCCAAATTATATGGTGTCCGGCTTTTTGAATTTGACATTTTTTTTATTACGTTTTTCATGTGTTGATTTGCTCTGTGCCAACCACACCTTGTATCGCCAGCTACGAACTACTGCTATTAGAAATTAATATTGTAATGAATATGAATGACAAGCAATAAAGATGACTGATTCATTAAATTTTTAAGCCCCGACCAAAAAAGAGGGGTGTTATAAGTTTGATGTCGATGTCTGTCTGTCTGTGGCGTCGCGTCGTACGGACCGATATCGATGCGATTTTTTCATTTGAAACCCTTAAACCTATCTAAGAACCAGCGCAAGGAAACTTCCTTGCGGTGGTTCTTAGATAGGTTTCATTAAAATCGGTTGAGCCGTTTGAAGATCACCAGCTCTTTTGATGAAGGCATTTAACCAGCTCTTACGAGTCTCATCGATGCAAAATTTGGTATTCTGTTACTTCAATTACATTGCAAGAACATGGTCATATTGACCTGATGCTGTAGCATAACCTGAGGTCTGCAGAATACCCAACTCCTCGAGAAGTTACAGCAGAGGTATCGTGTTTGGACTCACTGGAATGATTTCAATGAACAGATTATATTTAGATCAGTAACCTTAACCTGATGCTGAAGCATGTCCTGAAATCTGCAGGATACCCAACTCCTCACTTACTTACAGCAGACCTTCCGTTTTCGTATTCATTTAAATGGTCGCAATGAATCCTACTTGAATCCTTACTAATATTATAAATGCGAAAGTAACTCTGTCTGTCGTGCTATCACGCCAAAAATACCGAACCGATTAAAATGAAATTTGGTACACAGATAGTCTAGACCCTGAGAAAGGACATAGGCTACTTTTTATCCCGGGAGTATGTTCCCTAGGGAGCACGCGGGCGAAGCCGCTGGCAAAAGCTAGTAGGTTATAAATAGATTGTGATCAGAGCCTGATGTTGAAGCAGAATAAAGAAACGAGTGAATACATTGGTGAGAGATGCTAAGCTACTTTCACTCGTTCTACCGATATCATATTTTGGTGTACGATGTAGGATGTAGTGCCGTTTAGATGAGTATAGATCATATGCGGATGGATGGAGAGGGAGAGGAAGGCCTAAAAAAAGATGGATGGATTGTGTGAGGAGCAGTATGAAAGAAAAGGGAGTTAGTGATAGCGTGACGGCTGATAGGACAGAATGAAAGTAAAAAAACGTGTTGAACCGACCCCAAGTAACATGAAATAAGGGCAGAAAGATGATAAGATCATAAGTTTTCTAGTAGCACCTATTAGGTAAATTAAGTTTGAAAAGCATGCATCGCCTCGGGAGACCGCAATTTTTTGTATTTATTAAGTACCTAAAACCAGCACACATCCCACCAGTAATGTTAAAAGGTGTGGCCCTTGATGCTGGAGGGATGGGAGAGATGCTTCCAGGGTGCTGGAGTTTAAATACCCAGGGCATATAGTTACTGAGGACCTAAAAGATGATGCTGATATGGAGAGAGAACGGAGGGCGTTGGCTGTCCGATGCAATATGTTGGCCCGCAGGTTTGCACGGTGTACAATACAATAGAAGTGAAAAATAACTCTTTTTAAGGTTTTTTGCCTTTTCTGTACATCTGCACCGTGTGGGTTAGGTATACGCAAAAGGTATACAACGCCCTTAGAGTTCAGTATAATAATACCTTCAGGGTGTTGTTGGGGCTCCCACGTTACTGCAGTGCATCAGGAATGTTTTCGGAAGCATGCACTGATGGCAACCCTAACTGTAGGTACCCCGCGGAGCACGGCCGGACACAACCGTGACCAGAGTCAACGGGAGTGATTCAGTGACGTCGGACACGGCATGTCATATAATGATACAAGCTAGTTCACAACCAACATCAAATGCTAATAGATTGCTGGCATGGCGGAAACTTTATGGATAACAATGTTTATATCGAGGATTAGTGGTATCGCGCCGCTGGCTGCTGGTCCGCGCAGACATCGCGCTGTATTTATGAGCACATAAATCTAAGAGAGCAGGCGACGTGCCCCCCTCCCCCCCGCCGCCCCGCCGCCCCGCCGCCCCGCCGCCCACGCACACTATGTGAGGACCGCAATCATTTGTTCAACCCTCTTTATTGGGTGCACAGCTGGCGCCGCGCTGCGAGGGCTGCGGACTGCAGGCCGGGCGCTCCGCTGACAGCCCGGAGGCCCTGCCATGCGCCACTCAGACCAGGCACAGGACATGTGCTAACCGTCACTACTTTGAGTCGGACACGCACAGCAATTTTGCTCAGGATACCATTTACTTGGCAAATGTAGATCACATTATGTTGCAGTTCGACTAGTTCTAAGAATGTAGTTGAGATCCGTGCGCACTACATCCGCGCCGAGGTCCGCCACAACTAGTTAGTGCGGTCAACAAATACCTAACTAAGTTTAGTGGAGCGCAGTTTTTACGTACAGAATATTAAACGAGCCCGACATCAACAGCGGATCGCTCGCGCAGGTAGTTTTTATTGGCGCGGTTCAATGACCCGCACCGCTACATACGTAATATCTATGTCACTGGATAATTGCGAAACACGAAGACTACAAAATATCTTGAGAGATCGTAAACTCTCGATAAATTGTCAACTGATCATTTGGAATACCTACTTTTTTACGCATCAAAATATGATATTTTATAATTACTCGAATTCATTCCGAGTAACCGTGGACTGACATAAAATTGCGACCAATCAGAGCACAAGTCTACTTAATGTTTTGTTCTTTGTTTCTAATTTAGTTTTTCTATCCTTATGAGTAAAGAATCTTTTTAAACATATGTATAGGAAGGAAGCAATTTTTTTACGTAAGTGCTGTGTACGCCTGTAAGTGACTAATTCACCATAACTCAATACATATGTTATGTTTATTATGTTAATGTCTAGTGAATAGGTCGTTGGTGTACCTATCAAATAAATAAATAAATAAAAGTCGACATTTAACCTATTTTGGTGTGATAGTTACGAACTGAACGGAGTCGTGGAGTCGTTTTTAATTTCGCGAAAAATAAAGACCTATGACAAAAAATTGGGGTTCGTTTAGTATATTCTTATTTAGCACAACGTTCTTTTGATCTAATTATCATTTTGTATAATTGACATTTCATCCGCTCAACAAAGAGCGGCCGCGCCCGCTCTGGAGCTGAGGGCACCGCGACACGAATAGCTTAGGTCCGAATGGAAGCGAGCGAACTTAGCTTCATGATCCCATTCATGTTAGGTTGCTTTAAACCCTGCAGGCAGAAATAAGAGCCCCCTGCAGCGGGGCTCCATCCACTTCCCTTGGTCACAACCGTAATTGAAACCGAATGTACATTCATATTAAAAATGAGTTTTACCTATCATTTCACACCCAAAGTTAACCCAACCAACATCGAACAATGGGAGGTCCATTTTATTCGTAACTCTATGGCGTACATGTGATGACCAATCACACATCTGAACAGACCAATGAGAGCCCAGCTTCTTGTAGACTTGTGCTCTGATTGGTCGCCATTTTATTTCAGTTCACAATTCCTCAATTTTAACTTAAACTTTTTTACCCATCAAATTTTGATGCGTAAAAAAGTATTCCAAATGTTCCGTTGATAATTTATCGAAAGTTCACAACCTCTCAAGTTATTTTATAATCTTACGGAGTTTGCCATTTTCCGGTGACATCTACATTAAATCGTCGCCGCGATTGAGCAGATCCCTCTAATCGTTTGAATTAATGTCTCGGCTTCCCCAGTTTAAACCGGAGCAAACAAATTGAGCCTGAGGGTGGCAAACTATCGTCTATGCGGTGACGGAACTAAATACCAACTAATACTAATCGTTAGGTCGCAAGCAATTTGTTTGATTCCGCCATTTGCATACGGCGTCGTCATAACTCTCGCAGTATTATTCTGTAACAGGTTGTATATTGCCGTGTCACTTTAGAGTACGCCACAACATTTCATCGACATTCAAACGGCCGCCGCCGCCTACATAAAGCCGCGGCCAATTGAAGTATTTAGTTCTGTTTTGTTAGTGTACCCCCACTTTATGGTTAAATAGGTCGAATCTGTCCCAAAACCGAATCGGGGCACCCCGACCCCCGACTCCCTGGAGTGGTTATAAAAATCCGGAGGCACAGAGGGAGAACAGCCAGATATTTTTTGAAATTGAGGATTGAGAGTATCATAATATCACATCGTCTGACGACGCCACAAGCGCTCTGACTACAGAAGCACATCAGTGTGCGAGTGTGCGAGTGTGCGAGTGTGCGAGTGTGCCGGCGGCTGACACTCGCTGAGGCGATCACTGAAAGTTTGCAACATACCGTTTTACAACGTAGTACTGCTCGTTGAAACTGTACTGCTAGCTCTACCGCTAGCTCCTACGCTAGGTACCGCTACCTACGTCAGAGCAGTAATGTAATTCATCGTATGGGGTGTGTGTGTGTGTGTGTACTCACAGCGTGTGCAGCGCCGGCAGCGGTGGCAGCGCCGTGTCGCTCAGCTCGCTGATGAGGTTGCCGGCCAGGCTCCTGCAACAGGACATGACGTTACTGCACATCTCCTACAAACTATACAACGCCCTTCTCTTTTAAACTTCATACTCCCCTACCTGCACATACATACTCTAAAATAGAATAAACTAAACTGGATTATCAAATAATATTTTGGTTTCAACTAAAAATATCTTTTATGTGCTTCCAGATTTAGATTCTCCGTGTAGTGTCAGCGTCCTGTGGATCGAGATGCGAGTATGTAGGTCGCATCGGCGCCCGTGCTGTAGCCGCTGTCGGTAGCCGCTAGCGAGTCGAGTCACCGCGCACGCACTACTCGGCCACACTCGACACTCGCCTGCTCAGCTGAGGATTGTGCCGGCGGCGGGATGTGCACTCCGAGAGGTAGGAAGGAGAGTGTGCCCGCACAGGGTTGCCAGACGTCCGGATACAGCCGGTTCACAGCTAGACTCAGCTAGGCTTTCTTTCTTAGCAGGATGAATGTCCGGGACCTTTTTAGTGCAGCCGTGAGACACGAACTAGTTTCTGGCATACCTTTTTTGTTATTTCTATGTACCGTGCGTGTTTCATGTATGTGCTAAATAAATTTGATTCTTTCTTTTTTTCCAAATTAGAAGATTTGTCCGGCCTGTTCGGCTTTTAAAAACCCTAAACTTTAGAATTTTGCATTATAAAGGAGGCCGATTCATTAAATTTGTTTTTTTTTTTGTCATTTTAGTGTCTGCGTCTTTTGTCGCCTCGCATCCGTCACTCCGCCTCACATTCCACACGCCGACATCGATCGCGACTCGCGACATCGATAAGTTTTTGTCACGACTAGTCACGAGCGGAGCGCTACACCGCTAAACATTCTCAGGGCTTCGTTCGAGTTTTTTTAACGTACTTACTTGATCGCGTTAACGTAAACGTCTGTTTATGTCAAATTGTATGAAAAAAAAGGTATACCGTTGTTGTCACCAGACGGCGCTTATTCAGTTTCAATCATAGAGATAGAAAATATATGGAGGCGCCGCGACATTCTATATCTACCTTTGCTTATACAAATATGGGTGAAATACGAAACAGATCGTGAAATATCGTTTTGTTTCAATCTTTCTAATGTGGTAATCGTATTTGATAAAAGAGACAACAGTATTTCAGTTTTTGCTCATAATGGCAACATTGTCTTGTGACGTTGTGACAGTTGTAGGTAAGTGCCGTTTTGGCCATTTTATGCGACAAGTCCCGTGGTAGTTCCGCTGTCAAATGAGTGTTTACATTTGTATTTATTGTGATTTGTGAGAAAATTTCGAGAATTTTATCTTTCAAATTGCACGTATATGATAGAAAATAGCCATTCAAGATGCCTGTGCGCTGTATTATGGAGTGTGGTGCAAGAAAGAAGGAAAATCAACCGCAAATGTCTTTGCACAGATTAGTAACTGGTTTTCATGCAATATTACACATAGTAATACGTTTTCGATTTAAAAAATGCTAAGCTACCACGTATTTATGGTTGTAGTTTTCATATTTGGGCTTATTCTCGTCCAACAGACCTTTTTTGAATTTCATAATTTCATTCGTTTGTTTACAATAATGTGTCATGATGGAATAGTGTGGTACCGTTGCCGTTGCCGTAACATTTTCCGATACTAGTTCCTTCGCTGCGCTGATACAATATCGGTATAATACGTGTTCTAATTGGTTCTAGTGACCATGCTAGATCCGACTCGCTGTTCACAGAACTGAGAGATCGTTCCGCAGACTTTTATGATGATTAGTTATACAAGATCCGGAAATAAGTCATCAATTTGTTATTTGTTTTAATTTTTTAATTACGTATTTTAACAACTCGAACCAAATGATTTATTGATAAAAATATTAACCTTTTTATAGGTTTCCTAAAAAAAAAGGATTAAGAATATTAATCCTTGACAAAAAATGAAAAAAAAAAAGCTAAGAAAGGTACATCTGTTCACTTCACTTTGAAGAAAGTGTTCAATAGAACTTATAGAACACTAATAGATGTAATGAGATTACAAGATAACTCTGTTCCTACAATATTTTCGGTAAGTGTGTATTAAAATGATTGATTAACCTCTCTGTTCTGTAAACGTTCTACAGGTTTAAACTACGGGTACAAAGCAGCGTTTTCGATATAACTAAAGGATTGAAATAGTTTTTTCTCTTTTTCAGGTTGCACAAACTGGAAAAATTAAGACTGACAAATATGTCAATCAACAGAAAAAAATTAAGCGCTTCAACGAAAGGATACTCTGAAAAGATAAAGTTCGCATTAACGTTGCATCTTATCCCTGCCTATAATTATATAAGGCGAACTTACAATACATGCTTACTCACACAAGCACTTTGAGCAAATGGTACCAGCATGTAAATTGGGAACCGGGATTAAGGAAAGAAGCATTTGTTTAAAAATTAAAGTGCAGGGAAGTGCACAGTGTCATACTAAATGTTTATTGAATAAATAAAACACTTATGTTGATTTTTACCGAAGTTTTATTTAATGAATAAGTAAAAGCGAGGTGCGATGCACAACTTATGGTTGTGTTTTAATATTTTAAAAATAATCTGCATTGTATGAGCAATGGAAGCTGGTAAGTTCGTTTTTGAAATAGGTGTATTGGTACGTTTGTAAAATATTACAAGAAATGCAATTTACAAAGACCACTATCTATTTTAGTACCCACCAAATTAGTATCCCTCGAATTGTCCCGGAAATGAAATGACTATCTGGCAAACCTAGTCCACATACCTACCAGATGCTGCAGACCAGATATAAAATAAGCAAAACGCAAAAGTGATGCAAGGAAAAGTGTTTTAAAATCCGTGCAGAAAAAACTCTACATTAACTGTCATTAACAGACAGGAAATCAGAAATCAGAATGTTTATTTGCTCAATTAGTAAAGGAGTAAGCCTTTACTAATTTTTTTGTTACAACAGATTGTAAGAATATAAATTATACTTATGATTCAAATGTGACATCTAGTAAGACTCGTAATACTAGTATGTAGTATTAGTATCGATACTTTTTATAGTATGGTTATAGTAACACTGTATTCCCTGATTGGTACAACCCTAGCATTGGCAGCCATTTTATGCGACACTTTGAATTGTAGGTTTTTTTGTAGGTATTTCCAGTCCATATTTTTTATATGTCTATGGTTTCAATACAAATTGACGTTGACGCCAACGCGATCGACAGCGTTAAAAACTCGCCTCAGTGCGAGTCTCTTAACCACTCTTTTTGCCACTAATTTTGGAGTACACATAAGCAGCTTTTTATGCAGTTCTTTTGTAGGCCAATCTATGTTGTAGATATAGATGAAAGTATGTTTTAAAGAGCTCCTCACAGCACAGCCTGCTGCCTGCACTACTCTACTACTCCAGCAGTCCGAAATGAGAGCGAAAGTGAAACAAATCTTGTCTTCATCAGTCAGTATCAGGGGGGCTACTCTCTAAGCCCAAAGTCCGTAGTTTCGGGCTTAGTTGCGGGAGTATTCTACTCCGTATCACCTACGGACTTACGATTAGTCCCGAACCCCAACTAAGATTGAATGACAACACGATTTGACAGTAACTGACAAATCCTGTTGTCATTAATTCTTAGTGGTTTGGTGATACGGAGTAGAATACTCCCACAACTAAGCCCGAAACTACGGAATTCGGGCTTAGAGAGTAGCCCCCCAGATTTGAATGGATTGAAATGACTACAGGACTAGTTTACATTGAAACAATTTCTATAAATATGCGGAACACATCTGAATAACGTTGCGGACTAATTGATAGGCTGACAGTTTGATGTCAACGTTCTTGAAATTAATGAGTTCTGTGAAGTTGTGAGTAGAGGCGCGCGGCGGGGCGAGCTCAGTGTCGCCTGTCGCGCAGAGTCGCGCAGAGTCGCGCTCGCCACTCGCTATTAATTATAAGTCCCGCGAATTATGATGCGCTGTTTATAGCAGCATGCAGTAAGTGTGTCACACGCACGAGACTGCCGCGAGACGTCGGCGCCTGCTCGCTGCACTGCGCGCCCTGGGCCCGCTTGCGTACTACTGTCTTGTGCTTGGCGTTGCTGGCGATGTTTCCTCCGCCTCCTAAAACTCATTATCGTTCGAGGTGTCGGGTACGGTTGTTGTAGTAAGTTGTTGCACTTTGGCAGATTATTTATTGGCTGAGATAAATGACGAAATTATGAGGTACGTTAAAAGAGGTTAACTTTACGTGACTGAAATAGGTAGCAAATAAGAGTGGGCAAGGGAGGGGATGAGGACTCGAAAGATAACAGAGCTCCGAGCTAACGGCACTTATCTGCAAAGTTTAGCGGCGACTGCAAGTGGGTTAGCTCGGAATGTTGGCGAACTTTGTTTAATAAGAACGCGCTAATACGTGCTCGCTCTGCGCCGTGTCCCGCACAGCGCAGTGGAGCTGCAGGCTGCAGTACGTACAGGGTCTGCAGGTGGCGCAGCGGCGCGAGCGCGAGCGCGGGCACGTGGCGCAGCAGGTTGCGCGCCAGGCGCAGCGTGCGCAGCGCGCGGCATCCCCGCAGCGCGCCGCCCTCCAGCTCCGAGATGAAGTTGTCCTCCACCGACCTGCACACACAACTACACGGTTCACTCGCTGTCCCTGCGCTGCACACACTCGAGGCCCCTCCGCTCCCTCCGCTCCCCCCGCTCCCCCGGAGTGGGATATTTATTGTTTCTGGGGTGTTTGTTTCATTTGTAATATTGCCGACACAAGTTATCATAGACCCGAAAAAAACGGCAAATTCATAGGTAAGGCCCAATATTTGTCGCAAAAAAATAACCTATTAAAAAAAAACAATCCAAGTGCGAGTCGGACTCGCGTGCAAAGGGTTCCGAACCAATTAAATTTTTTTTACATTTTATTTTTACACTACAGACTTCTTATAGGTTTTCCTGTAATCTATAGGTAAAGATCTATTATCTGCATTTATTTTTTTCAAAATTTTATGCTCAGTAGTTTCGAAGATAAGGGTCATTTTTCGTCTAATTTCTTGAATAACTTCAAAACCATGTATTTTAAAATTATGAAAAAAATATATTTAAACCCTAACAGTCATAGCCGTAGAGTCATATTTACTTGATAAATAAATAAATTGAATTGAATTGAGTACAGAGTAAGCCCTTTCATTTGATATGTCACACAATATTTTTGAAAAAACGTTTTTTTGAAATTTTCTCGTTTGACCCCCAAAAGTGACCCCCATACTTAAAATTTAATGATTTACGTAACGCATCCGCGTTTGGGTCACACAAGTCCATATGTATACCAAATTTCAACAGAATCCGTTCAGTGGATCCGGAGAAAAGTGGATGTGACAGACGGACGGACAGACAGACAAACAGACCGATAGACAGACACCCGAGTGATCCTATAAGGGTTCAGTTTTTTGTTCGGAACCCTAAAAACAACTAAAATGTTCGAAACGCGTAACTTAAAGGAGTCGCTTTTGTCTAGTTCGCTGTGAGGGCGCTCCGGAGGCCGGCCCTGCCGACTGCCTACTGCATAGCAATCTAAATGATAGGGGAAGAGCTTACCAAAGGCGCTTTAATCACGGTTGGTGGCATCTATTCATTTATTTAAAGTCTAATAAAAAAAAAATTGCTATAGGCGAGTAAGTAACGGCCTGTCTTAAGGGATCCCGTTCGGTGCGCCCCCCATTACTTCCATGAACACCCAGTTGTATTTTGTGATAGACACTTGCGCGAACTTGTAGACCCCTGGAGGTCTAAGTTGACCACTTTGGTTTAGGAGTGACTGCTCTAACGAATCCATTACATTAGTAAATATTAAGCCTACTGGAACATCAACATTTTAATTATCATCGATAAGTAGTGAATTGAAGAGTTAGGTAGTGGCCTGCGGGTGTGCTGCGGAGAGGCAGTAGTCAGCACTTCAGCAGGCAGGCAGCGCTCGGATGTATTTATACAATTGGCACAAGGTCGGCGCTCGGCGCGGCGGCGGAAGCGAGCTCTTCCAGGCGCAAGCGCACGAGGCGCGGACACACCACGTGACCATACTAGGCCGCGCGCTAGCCGCTCTGTTTTGTCAACATTTCACCGTGTGATCTTAGGCGGATTGAGCAAGTGAACTGTTATTCCATCTTATATGTATCCCATCACATCCTCTGTCCTATTCCAGGACATGATCTCCCTGTGTGTCAAGTGTTTGCTAATCCTTTCAGTCGCTCACACGTGAACAGCTCACAAACAGACAGAGACTTCCGCATTTATAACGTAAATTAGTATGTATCTATGTAGAGACAAGTGCGTGTGGCGGGCATCACTTTCTCCGCGCTACAGCCGCCGGCGACTGACCCCCTGTCCCCTCGGCGCCAGGAGGCAGCGCAACCGGTAAGTGACTAGCTGTCGATGTTCACTAGCTTGTACTCTTGTAGTGCTGAGGCGCGCTGCTCGAGACACACACACACACCATGGCCAGCCAGCGCGAGCGGGCGACACTGACGGGAGGCAAGCGCAGGAACCGCTGCCCGACCACGACCACCAGGGAGAGATCCACAATCGTCGATTGGGGGAGGGGGGGCTTGAGCCCGCTGAGGTTAGGTTTTAGCCAAGTAGCAAGACTATAAAAGAACAAAATAATATTTTGCTTAACGCATAAGAAGTATCCTTGGATCACTTTTCGTAAAGTCCTTAAAGATAATGTTAGGATCTAGACCACCAAAGATATGTAAATCGGTCTATTTTATTGCTCGAGCCCCCCCTGGATCCACCCATGACAACTACCTCGGACCCACTCACGAGACGGTGGCCCTACTATCTTTTCCATATATGCACTCAAGCAGGGACTGCCCACGCTTGTGCAACATTGTTTAGTGTATCTGCTGTAGAACTTGTGCGGCCACTCGATGATGGTGGCGCCGGCCACTCGTTGGTATTGCGATGTGGCGCGCGTCACATGTGCGCGTTCACGAATACATTCGCAAAGTGCCGGCGGCGGCGGCGTCCTTCAGCAGTGCGTATTGCTAAACGCGGCTGGTATGTGGTCGCGCAGGAGCAGCGCGTGACGCGGAGCGCGAGTGGCGTGTGAAAGCTCGGCGCGCGCGGCTCGCACGCCGCACTTCGCCGCCCCCGCTCGTAGCTCGCAGGCACGCCGCACCACACCGACGCGGACGCGGCGACGTGCGCGACCTAGGCACATACTCGTACGTACTAGTTGGCATTGACAGTGCACGTCTCGCCGCAGCGCCGCCGCCGGCGCATGTCGCCGCACTCCGCACTCGCACGCTTGTCGCCGCAGTGCCCGCAGTAGCAGCGCATTTTAATATTTAAGCACAGAATAGAAATAGGGCCACTTATTTATTTAATACTTTACGATTGCAAATGTACAGAGGGTTACATAATTAATATGTCGTCGTACATAGGTATGTATCTGTTAACAGCAATCTGTTTAATTCAGGTATTCTATACAATACCTAGTTAATGTGTAGAATTAGAATACCTGGCTGGTACGGCTAGGTGAAACGATTCAATTGTCTTGGATCCCGCAGCAAACATTCAGAAAAGAACAGCGGAGGTGTAGGTAAGTACTAGGATACCACACCACCATAACACAGACCATAACCCGCAGCAGCAAGCGGTGCAGCGTGCGTGTGAACGCAGCACTGTCCACGTACCTACCGTACCGATCCCTCTCACTCACTCACTCCATAGTCCACAGCGACCAGCCGATGTCAAACCGCGGACTATGTGCTCGCGAGGCTGGGCGCCGACGCGCCGCGCCGGCCCATTTGGATACGCTGATGCATGCCATTAGCCGCCCCCGCGCCCCGGGCCCCGGGCACACCGCACGCCACACCGCACACAACTCACTCCGAGCCATTTGCTGGCACACAATGTCTGAGTCGTCAACAACCCGGCTGTTGTTTCATTGTTTGCCATCACTTACCCGCCGCCGCCACTGCCGCCGCATGTAAAATATTGGAGCAATATGTTTACTGTTTGCCTACTATTTCTTCATGTCCTGCGAGCGGGGGACGCTTGGAGGATTAATTTGAACCGAGTGATGTATCGGCGAGCGAATGTCAGTCATGAGTCACGTCGCGGTCGGAAAGTACGTCTACCATGAGTTTTATCAAAAAAACAAGTTTCTAATTTAATTGTTTTGTTGTCAACTAAAGTTTTACTTGCAACTTGCTTGCTTGTTAGTTAACAACTAAACAAATAAATTGGAAACTAGTTTTTTTTTTTAAGTTTTCATAAAAAAAAATTAACTACAGTCGCTAGCGAGTATAGATTGATAAAACTCATGGTAGACGTACAGGCCTTATGAGCCACGTCACAGGCCACACACCGCCACACCGCGCACCGTACCGAGCCGGCCTCAGCGCTTTTATTAGCGACTAGTGGACGTCACGCGGTTTCACCCGCGTAGTTCCCGTTCCCGTGGGAGTACGGGGATAAAATATAGCCTATGTTACTCCCTGATAATGTAGCTATCCATTGCTGAAAGAATTTTTCAAACCGGTCCAGTAGTTTCGGAGCCTATTCTTTTCAAACAAACAAATCTTTCCTCTTTATAATATTGGTGTAGATTGGTCCTCGCGTCGTTCTCGCGTTTGTTCAATTCGCGGTTGGCCTTCAATTGGCGATCGGTTCATTTACCATTTCCATTTCGACAAGTTCAATTACAATTTCCCCCTTCTTTATATCTGGAACTCAAACAACTCGAATTTTGAAAAAATCAAAATTTTGATACTTTCTTTTACATCACGGAAAACCCAACACGTACGAAAATTTGGTATTTGCCTTTGCGCGCGTCTGACTCGCACTCAGCTGAATTTTTTTCAGATTTATTTGCTAGTTTTAAATAGTTTGGCTGCGTAGCCACATTGAATACCTACCTATAACAATAGTAATCAAAGGAGGTCGGCGGCTCCGTAGCTGACGATATGGGGAACTGCGATAAAATACGTGATATGTTAAGCACTGAGCAGCGCCTCTGTGACAAACAAGTCGCGAGCCTCGGGACAAACAAGCGGCGGCGGCGGCGCTGAGTAATGGCCCGCCGGAGCGAGAGCCGACGAGGGCGCCCCCCGGCCCTCCCCGGCCCTCCCCGGCGCGGAGCCGAACTTCCCGGATTATTTATTTACCGACACTTATTCCGTCTACAGATACTGGATACTGCGACGATAACAGTAAACAGGATTTACCGCAGCGTTACATTGCGATCATGCGTCAGGCGTAACGATTTGTGTTTAATATGTAGTTTTTCCCCAAAAGCAACCTTCACAGTTCATATTTATGTAGCTATAACAGATTTTAACTGAATCAGTCCAGAAAATTCGGAGCGAGTTAGATACAGACAGTCAAACAGACGGTTAAACAGACAGTCAAACAGACAGTCAAACGGACGGTTAAACAGACCGGTCTGTCTCCTGTAAGGGAACACGGACGCGAGTGATCCTATAAGGGTTCCGCTTTTTTCATTCAGACGTAAGGAAACCCTACAAGCTACAAGTACTAGCAATCGGACACAATTTCTCGCGTCCACCACCACGACGAGCTCGGACCACGACCCGGCGCCGGCGTGGAGACAACTTACTGCCACCTACAAACAAAGCTTATCGCCCTACTACATTGGATTCGGTCCCCGATCATTTGGCTGAACTACGGTGTTCGATATATTTCACAACTATGGCGCAACTATCAGGCCACAGTTTGGCATTCCCACAGAGGTCAGATAAACAAGTGGCGTCACGCGTCATACTAATGTCTCGATTAGGGATGTAACGGATGTGATGATATCGGAACCGGAATCGGAATCGGAGGTTGTGGATTTGATATATCGGAATCGGAACAGGAATCGGAATCGGAATCGGAGGCGGATGCTTTAGAAGAGAATGTGTGAGAAAGTAGGGTTAATATAACTAATGAAAAAAAATACATACCTACATTGCTAATTAGTCCTTTTAATTTCAAATCCAAACAATAGAACGCCTGACGGGGCGTTGAAAAAAATCAGTCATTCATTAATAAAATAATTATGCATTGTAAAAACGCCAGCACGTTAAGCTACCACAATCTGTCAAATTTCTGCAAAAGATTTTCAACTTTATCAGGAAGGTTCACGTCCGATTGGCAAAATTAGACAGATTCGTGTAGGTTGACCTGCTGGCGTCCTTGGAATGCTAATTGCTGGCAATGCTACTTATAAAATAAAAAATTAGTTCAACTAATTTGCCACTTGTCACACTATTAAAAACACAAATACAGCTGTTAAACTCTAGATTCTGTTAACGTGTTCACTCATAAACACAAACAAAAACAAATGACCTGATCCCCAATGCGAAACAATAACAAATGAATGAGTAAGCGACAGAAAGCACGCTACGAGGGGCTATCCCCGTGCGACAAGTATAAAGAGGTTTTTAGACGCGTTGACCGCGGTCGTATGCTGCCGCCCGCCGCAAGGCATCGACCTCCGATTACCTCCGATTGAAAAGTTTCGGAACAGGTATCGGAATCGGAGGTTCAAAAACAATCGGAAGTTCCGACTAATCGGAATCGGAATCGGAGCTCCGTAACATCCCTAGTCTCGATGCAGTTATCACGACGAGCGATGTTAGATGTATCGGCGATGTGCGAGAGACGGATCTACCGCCACACTCGAGGCCGCGTTAGATCATCACAACGAGCAATGTTAGATGTACCGGCGATGTGCGAGAGACGGATCTACCGCCACACTCGAGGCCGCGTTAGATCATCACGACGAGCAATGTTAGATGTACCGGCGATGTGCGAGAGACGGATCTACCGCCACACTCGAGGCCGCGTTAGATCATCACGACGAGCAATGTTAGATGTACCGGCGATGTGCGAGAGACGGATCTACCGCCACACTCGAGGCCGCGTTAGATCATCACGACGAGCAATGTTAGATGTACCGGCGATGTGCGAGAGACGGATCTACCGCCACACTCGAGGCCGCGTTAGATCATCACGACGAGCAATGTTAGATGTACCGGCGATGTGCGAGAGACGGATCCACCGCCACACTCGAGGCCGCGTTAGATCATCACGACGAGCAATGTTAGATGTACCGGCGATGTGCGAGAGACGGATCTACCGCCACACTCGAGGCCGCGTTAGATCATCACGACGAGCAATGTTAGATGTACCGGCGATGTGCGAGAGACGGATCTACCGCCACACTCGAGGCCGCGTTAGATCATCACGACGAGCAATGTTAGATGTACCGGCGATGTGCGAGAGACGGATCTACCGCCACACTCGAGGCCGCGTTAGATCATCGCGCTGACAGAGCGAGGACATGCTCCGCATATCACGAGGAAACGATCAGTTACGGCATTACTATTTGTTAATGCCTTCCTAAATATATAATTATAAATATTGTAATTAAATTTAGCCTTATAAAGTCCAAGGTTAATTTAAATTGGGCTAATCTTTAGGATGTCGTGGATGGGGGTTCTACTAATTTAGGAATTAAAATTAAATGAGTATGTTTATAGCTCCTTGAGATTTATTTACTTGTCTAGCTCAGAGGCGGCTCTAGCCTATTGAGCGCCCGTGTGCAATCAATACCCTGGCGCCCACTAGTAAGTGCGGTCAAATCGGAATATTTTTTTTTTTTGGATTGAATATCATCAATTGGCTCCTTCCGCTCAGGGCGGTGCGGCAGGGAGTGTCAGAGTCTTAACTGAGTAAAACCTTTGCGCTCAAGGGCCGCGTTCCCCGTCTATTAACACATAGCATGCATGCTGACATCTCTTTGAGACGCGCGTGGAACACAACGCGCCGTGGACCCGGGCCTGGTTCTGATCGGACGGCGAGCCACCCAACGCTCGCCGTCCGCAGACCCGCACCTACGGTGGCCGGTAATCGCTCTGCAACTCCCGACGCCCGGGGCGTCTTTTTCTGTTGCGGCGGCTGGGGCGTGAGAAGTTACCGTTATTTAGGATCCCTCATGGGATCCTCTCAATGACTGTCATAACCCCGCGTGTCATTACGTCAGCCGCCACTTCGTGCGACGCCCCCAGCGCCAGGACCAGCGTTTCATCAGCGTAGCAGACTACGCTGGCGCCTACCGTCGAGTGCCCCTGCGGAAACTGTACTGGTTCCCGTCAGATCCGGGCCCAACCATACCAGGTGCCCGACGAGGCGGTATGCAACTACTCTTACAAAGAGCTTGCCCGCCTCGTCGAGGAGCACGAGGGGCCGTTCAAAATCGGATCAAAATTGTTGAAAATTTTGTTCTAGACCCCGCATAGGTACTATGAGTATTCTGACGAGTCTGATAGTATTCGGGCCATTCGGGGTTTAAAATAAAATGTATGTCGAGTGCATTAGCGCTGGACGTCAGAAATGTCTGATAGAATATTTCGGACACGCGCCCGACCTAACACCGCGAGCGGTGCTCGGCGCCCCCTGCACTCCTGCGCCCGGGTGCACCGCACACCCTGCACTATAGGAAAGGCTCCTCTGGTCTAGCTCATAGTCTGGGTGGAGTACTCACAGGAAGTGCAGGTGGTGCAGGTCGTGCAGCGCGTGCGCGGGCAGGCGGCCCAGCGCGCAGCGGTCCAGCCACAGCCGCGCCAGCGCCGCGCCGCTCAGCGCGTCGCTCGACACCGACTCCAGCCGGTTCATCGACAGGTTCCTGCAACGCAGGCGCCCGTTACACAACCTCGTCCAGCTAACAAGGGTTAAATCTTTCTACTTTATTACTCAAACCCGACTAAGGAGAAAAAACTATCGGAAAAGTGGAAATACTTATAACTTCATTTACCTTCACAATTGATAGCATTCTTAAGCAGTGAATTTGTAAAGTAAAATAGGGTTTTTACTGAAAATATATAAACTTGCAACCAATCAGTACTCTAGTCTACAATTTGTCAGTTTTGGTGTGGTAGTTAAATTGGAAACTTCCTTCCTCACTGGTCTTTGTTGGTGTGAGCTCACGTGTAAGCCATAGAGCTACGAAGTGAACGGGGTCATTTTCAATTTTAGCGAAATAAATAATACTACCAATGACAAAATTTCGGACGATAATTTTACGTGATAACGTCATAAGAAAACACTTGAATTCTTAACAAACAACGAACGCTTAGGCCGATCGTGCCTCTCTATCGCTTGTTCGCTTGCACGCTCGGCTCAGGCGGAATGTGACACTTTTTTGTGCGTGCAGCCGGCTTTAAACGATTTATAAGCCGTTATCACATCAAACATTGGGATTCTATCGTTCGTTTAGTATACTTATCTAAAAATGAATTGCTGTTGTGTAGATAGGGTAGGCAGGTAGGGTAGGTAGGTAGGGTAGGTAGGTAGGGTAGGTAGATAGGGTAGGTAGGTAGGGTAGGTAGGTAGGGTAGGTAGGTAGGGTAGGTAGGTAGGGTAGGTAGGTAGGGTAGGTAGGCAGGGTAGGTAGGTAGGGTAGGTAGGTAGGGTAGGTAGGTAGGGTAGGTAGGCAGGGTAGGTAGGTAGGGTAGGTAGGTAGGGTAGGTAGGTAGGGTAGGTAGGTAGGGTAGGTAGGTAGGGTAGGTAGGTAGGGTAGGTAGGTAGGGTAGGTAGGTAGGGTAGGTAGGTAGGGTAGGTAGGTAGGGTAGGTAGGTAGGGTAGGTAGGTAGGGTAGGTAGGTAGGGTAGGTAGGTAGGGTAGGTAGGTAGGGTAGGTAGGTAGGGTAGGTAGGTAGGGTAGGTAGGTAGGGTAGGTAGGTAGGGTAGGTAGGTAGGGTAGGTAGGTAGGGTAGGTAGGTAGGGTAGGTAGGTAGGGTAGGTAGGTAGGGTAGGTAGGTAGGGTAGGTAGGTAGGTAGGTAGGTAGGTAGGTAGGGTAGGGTAGGTAGGGTAGGAGTAGAGTAGGAGTAGGGTAGGAGTAGGGTAGGAGTAGGGTAGGAGTAGGGTAGGATTAGGGTAGGAGTAGGGTAGGAGTAGGGTAGGAGTAGGGTAGGAGTAGGGTAGGAGTAGGGTACGAGTAGGGTACGAGTAGGGTAGGAGTAGGGTAGGAGTAGGGTAGGAGTAGGGTAGGAGTAGGGTAGGAGTAGGGTAGGAGTAGGGTAGGAGTAGGGTAGGAGTAGGGTAGGAGTAGGGTAGGAGTAGGGTAGGAGTAGGGTAGGAGTAGGGTAGGAGTAGGGTAGGAGTAGGGTAGGAGTAGGGTAGGAGTAGGGTGGGAGTAGGGTAGGAGTAGGGTTGGAGTAGGGTAGGAGTTATATTATAGATGAAAATTGTGACGCAGACGAAGTTGCGCGGGTCAGCTAGTATATATATATATATTACGACTTGGCCATAAGTACGCAGGGCGCATTGACTAATTAGCATTGACTAACAACATTATGAACAACATTATGAACAAACATCTCAACAGTACTTCTCTTAGCAGACATGAACTGAAAGGGAAAGTTTCTGAATGGCTCCAACTATTAGACTATCAGAAGACGGAAGACCTACTGGCATATATTGCGTAATATATATCATATAATACAATACTATTACACAAACTCTCACATACACACACTCACACCACACACACATACACACATACCACACACATCTGTTAAACTTAAATAAATTAAAGAAATTAGAATGTAAAATTAAAATTAGATTATAGAATAAGAAATATATCGATGGAAAGCTATCTTAATATTGTAAGTCTACTGCAGCGACATCCAAACCATTGTATCGTATTTTACTATGTGAATCCTCCTGCGGCTGAACACTGTTTCCCAAAACACAAGCTCAAGCTTAGTTTGGGAATCAGTAGCAGTACCTTTTATGTAATACATTAATACGATGCATTTATGTAAGATTAATAAGATGAATGTATTAACTGGCGTCAATAAAGTTTTTTTATTTTTTTTATTTATTATTTAATTCCATGCATGTCATGTTGATGGTTAAAAAAAAACAAATATTACGAACATTATAACTTCCAACCACTTAATTTTTTTTTTTATTTGTGATGGTTTTGCTCTTGACTCTAGTCTGGGTCAGAGATGCCTGAGACAAAGTCTACGATGGAGCGAGCTTACCCAGAAGGAGCCTGCGCACTCTAACTTTGAAGAGATTAGGGTTGTAAGCGTTTGGAAACACAGACGCAGGCAGAGAGTTCCACTCCTTTGCTGTGCGCATTATAAAAGACGTTTAAACGCTTAGTGCGAATTGGTTGAATAGCAACAAGGTAGGGGTGGTAAGTTGCAGTGCGTCTGGATGTCCGATGGTAGAAGGGGGCCGGTGGGATGAGGTCGTTGAGTTCTTGGTTACACTCACCGAAGTACAATCTATAGAATACCGTCAAGCAGGCAACCTTGTGGCGATGAGCCAAGCTGTGTAGCTTGGCATCCACCAGTTTTACGTTGCCGATGAGCCTCTTAGCTCTGCGTTCCACCGAGTCGAGTGCAGCAAGCTGAAATTTAGATGAGCCATCCCAAAAGTGGCTGCAATATTCCATGCAGAATCGGACTTGTGCTTTGTACAGGGTTTATGGGGGTTTGGGCCTGGACAGCTTGTCCAGGCCTGAAGTATCGCTTCACCCTATTTAGGATGTCCAGCTTTTTGGCCGTAGTTTGGGCTTTGATCTCAATGATGGCGCCGAAGTTGAGACTCGATGTCAACTCCATACCTAGGAGCTCGAGTCGATCGGAACCGCCGTCTGAATCTACTAGTAAGACGGAACAACCACCTGCGACGCCTGCGCAAGGTAAGGGACAATAGAATAGAATAGAATAGAATACTCTTTATTATCTTTATTAATCTACATTTACTTTCGACGATATCCAATTCCACATACTTCCTCGGGAAACAAGCGAGTTCACGGAAAGGCAACAAGATCTGCGTCAACAATACTGCAACTTTAGAGCGTTTGAACGTTGTGGAGAAAATTAACATAGCATTGGCGGTACCGCGGTACCGATGGAAAAATGGGAATTAGACGACAACTTAAGTACTCTGAAAACTAAATGGGAGCATTTCGAAAACTTAAATTGGGTAGTAGACTACATACTGCAAGAGGAAGACTCAACTTATCAACAGAAATACAATGTAGCAAAAAAACTTTTATGATGACCTGAAAAGGAAACTACAGCACAACATCTGGAACAACGCACATTATGAGAAACTAGCTTCTGCCAGCGGCTTCGCCCGTGTGGTCCCTAGGGATCATACTCCCGGGATAAAAAGTAGCCTATATCCTTTCTCAGGCTCTAGACTCTGTGTGTACCAAATTTCATTTACATCGGTTCAGTAGTTTTGGCGTGAAAGCGCGACAGACAGACAGACCGACAGACAGAGTTACTTTCGCCTTTATAATATTAGTAATCTACGCCAAAAATTCAAATACCGGATTTCCATGGAAACTATAACCAGTGGTTGACTTTTAGAAAATGCAACACTTGAAAACAAAACTGAAGGGTGAGGCGGAAAAACTGGTTCAGCATCTTGGCATCAGTGCTGAGAAATACACATCTTGCTGGGAGATGCTGACCCACCGCTACGATAACAAACGGCTGTTATTCACATCATTTTTTTTTTCAATAAATAAATAATTATTAAAATTATTATTTCGTTTATTTATTTTTTACATTGTATAAATTATATTTTTTTAATATTTCAATTAAAACAAAAAAAAACATTTAAAAATATAAAAATAGTAGCCCACCGGTATCGGGAACAGGGTCCAAGCTACCGGCGGCCAGGGCTCCATAGAGAAGAACCTCCAAACAATACGAGTTGTATCCAGAAGTACCGCTTTCTGAATCAAGCCCTTGATCCAGCTGCCTAACGAGAGCCTCCTGAGGTATTGGTCGAGGCTCGTGTTTTTATACGTTCCGTACATTCTATTGCAAAAAGTGGTTTTAAGTATCTCCCTAAACCTAAATCATGCCGAACATTGTTAAAGGCAGAGTGATAAACAAAACAGTGCAAAATAATAACCGAATTCACAATAATACAGACATAAGTGAGCAAATAACATTTTAAAACTGCCATTCAAAATAGTAAACTTGGTGTAGTGACTTTGCAATCCGCGAGTTCGTCCTTCAAAAACGAAAGCAATGTCAATTTGTCAACACAATCAACGATTGTTTTGGGCATAAGCTGGTCTATTTGAACAATAATGTTACATCACATTTGGTCTCGGGGCTGTGTACGGCGATAGTAAAGACCGTAAGAGTTGGTTCGAATCCGGAGCACTGAAAATTCTTTTTGGATTTTTGTTTTGTGGTTTATTGAGTACTCTATTCTTTTAAGAACAAATAGAAAGATTTCTGGTAAACTACGTCTGAGAAAAACTTGTTTGTGACGCACACGATAGGTTGAAGCTGGAGTTGGTACGTTTTGATTCCTACGGGTTCATCAATCGCCTGGTAGCTGAATTGAGCGACAGAACGTCATAATGCGCCGCTCCCCGCCTCCCCCGCCCGCCTCAACACCCGGAGCGCCACAACAGACGTATGATTCAGATACACCCTCTGAGCGGAGTGGTAGCAGCAATGTTGCCGTGCGACATAAGCGCAGACGCGAATCGGACGATGATCATAGGCAACTTAAAGCTGAAATGACGAGCTTGTTCACATCATTGTCCGCGACTGTTGATGAACATTTTACTGAACTTAAGCAGCAGGATACTGAACTCAAGGCAAGCTTGCAATTTATATCCGACAAGTACGACTCCATTCTCAAATCTCTTGCAAACCTAGAGGAGGACAGGGCAAAGGACAAAAAACACATTCTAAAGTTGGAGGAGAAAATTGAGCTTATGGAACGCAAGGCCAAGTCTACAGGGCTAGAAATACGCAACGTCCCTGCCATTCTACATGGTAATGCAAAGATAGAAACGAAGGAAGATGTTAGCAAGATAGTGATGTCCTTGGCTAAAGTCGTGGAGGTTGAGTTACAGGATTCTGATATCAAGGATACATACAGAATAATGACAAATAAGGAGAACATTAAACCAATTGTGGTCGAGTTAAATAGTGTCATAAAAAGGGATAAAATATTGCAAGGCGTCAGGAATCTGAATAAAGTGAAGACACACGAGGATAAATTAAATACTGGACATCTTAAAATTGCTGGACCTACTAAGCCTGTGTATATATCAGAGGTTTTAACATCCAAGGCCCAAAAGATTTACTATCTGGCCCGACAATTTGCTCGAGAGAACAACTACTCCTATTGCTGGACCTCAAGAGGTTTAGTATACCTACGTAAAACTGAAGGAGAGCTACCACACCGGATTGAAAATGAGTCAGATCTCACTAAATTTACTATTAAAATATGACTATTTTGTGTGATTCCTTGTAGTGTTATGGTATTAAGGCCAAGCATCTCTTTCTATGTAAACTTAGTAAAACCTATTTATGCTGTACTATCTAAATCGCTGCTAGTAAACACACGCAATTCACAAGAAATCGTGCATTACACAAATCACATTAATTTTTACTTACTTGCACACATCATTCATATCTCCAATCCACCACAACAACACTACTACCTACGTAATATTCGGTTTAAAACCAACTCTTATCTTATCATGCACAAGAAAGTCCTACAAACAACATCTGTGCTCAAAATAAAAAAACTGGCTACCATAATGATCAATATTATTCCATATATATCACAAAATTCGATAGGCTAGACAATCATTCAAATAATATAGACGACCTTAGAATTTCGGATTCTCATAGATGCGAGCCTGAAGATTGTAAAAGTATAGTCACCCCAAGATCTCTTAAGATTCTAACTCAGAATATTCGGAGTATTTCGGCAAATATACCTAGTCTACTAACATTATTATCCAGAATGTCTATCTCTCAGGATATACTTATCCTCACAGAGTGCTGGCTATCATGCAACCCAAATATACCCTCACTGGACGGATTTAATTCGTATTTTACCACAAAAAGATTGAACAAAAATTATGGAGTTGTGGTTTACATTCGAAGTAGTATCACTAATATAACACAATCGAACCAAATTTTACAGACGCAAACTGGATTGAAATAAGAATAGGACAAGACACCTGTGTCTTTGCATTGTATAGGCCACCGTCATTTAAAGAAATTTCTAATTTTCTGTCTTCCATGGATCAGGTACTAACCACAAATTCGTCATTTAGTAATATAATTATCATTGGCGATATAAATATAGATATTGCAGATGGTAATATGGATACCAAAACTCCGGATTATCTGACTCTAGCTGCTAGTCATGGTCTTTTATCAGCGCACACTCTGGTTACGCACGGTAAAACTTGCCTCGATCATATCTTACTAAAACTAAATTTAAAGCTACTATTATAGTTATTGATTCTGTGGTCACTGACCATAATGCTATATTACTTTCACTTGACAAAGTTAAAGTGGACACCCGTCTAGCCACGAAGACCAAAATTGATTATAATAAATTAGGAACCCAGCTCAAAAATACGAACTTTACTTATATTTATGAATGTACAAATGCAAATGTTGCCCTGGAATACTTCGTAAATTCACCAGAGCCTTAAAAATTAGTTCTGAGTGTGTTGCTGTGCCTCATCGCTTGAGAATTATCAAACCATGGATTACTCCAGGCATCCTAAGATGCATGAGAAATAGGGACCGGATGTATTTAAAAATGAAAAATGACCCTAATAACGAAATCATTCGGACTACATTTAAAAGATACCGGAATTACTGCAATTCTATTCTAAAAACCCTTAAAAGACTATATGAGAAAGACGAACTACATAAAGCCAATAGGGTATTTTACTAAAAAAATTAAATTAGTCCGTCAGATAGATTTAAAAAAAAATATTGGACACGTATTTTTACTTTTTTCACGTAAACAAAAAATGAAGACGATACAGCGCGTTGATAACACGCGTGACGTCATGTGGCTTGGTAAATTTGTACCATCATAGTGACGTCACGCGTGTTTTATCATCTCATCGTGGCACTATATCATCTTCATCTTTTGTTTACGCGAAAAAAGAAAAAATACGTGTTTAATATTTTTTGAATATCTATCTGACGGACTAATTAGATTTTTTTAGTAAAATACCCTATTCCAATCCCAAAAAAATGTGGAAGGTTATAAATCAGGTTACTCATACTACAAAATCTAAAACATCCGCTTGTAGTTTACTAAAAATTAAAAGATCTGGTGACGAGTCTATTAATGAAGTTAATTCATTTTTTGCCAATATCGGGAAAGAGCTGGCAGACCAAGTTGCAAATTCATCTTTTAATAACCAGAGTTCTCACACTGAACCACAGACAGCATCTTCACTGGATTCTTTTGTATTCCTAGAAACCGATGAGCAAGAAGTTGAGCAAATGGTATTATCCTTGCGCTCCGACTGTGCGGTTGGTATTGACGGTATTTCATCTAGCCTGCTAAAGCAATATAAGAACATTTTAGTACCTCCATCAACATACATAATCAATTTGTGTATAACTAGTGGAGTCTTTCCGGACTTGCTAAAGAACAGTGGCGGTACCTTCATATAAGCCCAAAAGCCTGCATGCCTTACTAAAATGCTCGATAGAGAATCAATATCAAACCCGAACTATTTAAAAGTTCGCGCGCTTAATTCTTATCAAAATAACACAAAGTATTACCTATGCCACATTACTACATAACTACACATCGCGATTGTTCGCGCGCAGAGTTTCGCATTTGCAGCATCTACATATAGCTATCTCGCTTACACGTACCGGCTTTTACCGGGCTTTCAAATACTATCTCCGTCACTTTCGCAATTATAGCGATGTGCTGTATAACGAGTTCTAAACCTTGTGCGTCTACAAATCGATCAGTATGGACTACTTAAGCCGTGCATGCGTATGAAGTTGCACGCGTATGCGTGACCTTGTCACCTTGCCAACTCTGCAGTGTTGCTGTTTTAGCGACGTTGTGAGATCTTGGAGATTTTTAACGAGTTTGGAGACTTTTTTTAAGATTTAGCAACAATAAAAACTAGCGACTTTTTAAAATAACGAAATTAAATATTCAAGCAATATCTTAAAAAAAAAAATTTGCGACATCTAGCTAGATTTTTCATATACCTGGCGACTTTTTTGCCTAAATGACAACACTGCAACTCTGTGTAAGTAGTTCTCGACACCCGAGTGCAACTCACTTCAGTTTCATTTGCTTGAGTGGGAAAAGTTATGTTGTTAAAGTTTTTTGTGTGGTTTCTTAGATTTTCTCAGTGATACAATTGTTTTAGTGACTTACCTACAACAATGGAGGTAATTGTACCTTGTGAGGACTTAAAATGCGTTGAAGTTTTGATTGGCGAAGATAAGGTAAAATCTTTAAACTTTGCTCAGAAAAAACAGTTAATTTCTTCATTTAAACCGACGCCTAATCTGTGTATTTCCCAGACTAGTAAATCGCATTAACGAAAATTTTATAGATCAGTGTATAAAACTAGTTGGATTGTTGGCTGTTCGCACACTAATAAGTTGTATTGTTGGTGCTGCATATTTTTTTCGAATGAAGATTCCGTTTGGAATACATCTGGTTATAATGATTTAAATAACATATCTGGCGCCATTAAAAGGCACGCAAATTCCCATAAACACCTGTGTGCAATGGTTTCTTTCGGTAATTTTGGTAAACAACGAATTGAGACATCTATATCAGTTTATGAGAAAATTGCGATGATACATACGTAGGTGCCTACATACTCAGTCGAAAACTGAACTTATTTTGAAATCGGTTAAAATTTTATTGGGCTTGCCTTATTTTGAAACCCTAGGCACGCCACTGACGCCGAGCCACAAAGAACAATGGCAACTCGGCTAATATGCTTGGACTAGTAAAATCTATCAAAAAGTAACTTGATGAAACATACGTCGTTTCATTCGCCTGTATAAATCGGTTAAAATTTTATTGGGCTTGCCTTATTTTGAAGCCCTAGGCACGCCACTGCTAAAGAAGGCTCTGATTCATCCCATATATAAGTCTGGAGATGCAGATCGTGTCGGTAACTATAGGCCCATATCCGTCTTGCCGTCTATGTCAAAGATCTTGGAGAGAATCATGAACAATCGCCTAAACAAATACCTTGAAGCTCACAATATTCTTTCGAAAAACCAATATGGTTTTAGGAAAAATATATCTACAAATGACACAGTTCATGACCTCACTGATTATATTGTTAAGGCCTTGGACAGGAACAACAAAAGTTTGGCAATATTCCTGGATTTGGCTAAAACTTTTGACACGGTCTCCATCCCCAAACTCATTCTAAAATTAGAGAAGATTTGTATCAGAGACAAACAGCTGAAGTTGTTTCAAAGTTACCTGACTGATCGAACACAGTGCGTAAAAATCGGCGAGCATTTAAGTAAAGATCTACCCATAAGTACGTACGGCGTTCCGCAAGGGAGCATCCTTGGACCTACGCTCTTCTTGGTGTACCTTAATGAAATTTGCAAATTAGACATCGCAAACGGCTAACTTCTGGCTTTCGCAGATGATACAGCAATTATTTTTACAGGGGACACTTGGGAGAAAGTTTTTAACACAGCACAACTGGGATTTGATTAAATAACTTAATGGCTATCCGATAATACCCTGTCACTTAAAGTAGAGAAAACCAAGTACTTATTATTCAACATTAAAAAAGCACAAAAATTCGACTAAAGTAAATTTTACATTACCGCTCATAATCACACAGCGAATACTTCTACACTAATATTATAAAGAGGAAAGATTTGTTTGTTTGTTTGTTTTAAATGAATAGGCTCCGAAACTACTGGATCGATTTGAAAAATTCTTTCAGCAATGGATAGCTTCATTATCAGGGAGTAACATAGGCTATATTATATAGCCTATGTTACTCCCTGATAATGAGAACTCTGTACTCCCGTAACCTGTACTCCCACGGGAACGGGAAATACGGGTGAAACCGCGTGACGTCCACTATTCAGTTATTTGCAACTGCCCAAAACTTCAAAATGCTCCTACTGTCAAATATCTAGGAGTGATCCTAGACGAAAGACTAAGTTTTGTACCGCATATTAAACTATTGACAGGGCGAATCCGGAAACTAATTTATATTTTCAAACATCTGAGACACGTCGCGGACCCTAAGATTAGTGTCACATGACTTATTATTACAAAGGCTGGAAGCAAACGTTCATGTCTAAATAACCGTCAGCAATGTGTCATTAATTATTACAAAATTAAATGAAAACAACGTCATGATATCATACTCATCCGAGTATAAATGCAACAATTATGGCGTCTCACAAGGGAGTATCTTGGGCCCAATACTGTTCCTACTCTACATAATTCCTATCACAGACATAACACATCATAAATGCATACTCTTCCCCGACGATATTTCCATTGTATGAAGTGACGTCCGATAAAAGATAAATAATACAAGTTACGACCATGAAACAGAAGTTAACAATACGATTGACAAATTAATTGAATGGCTTGACATGAATGACTTAAAAAAAACCGCCAAGTGTGAGTCGGACTTGCACACGAAGTGTTCCGTACCATAAACCTTAATTTTTATTATTTATTGTTATAGCGGCAATAGAAATACACAATCTGTGAAATTTTGAACTGTCTTCCTCAGTTTGTATTCTTGAGATACAGCCCTCCGACAGACAGACGGACGGACGGTCGGACGGACGGACAGTGGAAGCTTAGCAATAGGGTTCCGTTGGTTGCCCTTTGGGTACGGAACCCTATAAACTAATTTCGATAAGTCTATATTCAATTTAATAAATCTAACAATAATATATACAATTTGAAACTTGACATACCAAAACTTAATGAACTAACACAAACGAAATTTCTTGGAGTAATAATTGATTAGGACATAAATTGGAAAGACCAAATAGATGATATATCTAAAAGAATAAATAAATTTGTATACGCATTGAGAAAGGTTAAAAATGTAACAAACATTAAAACTGCCATCACTGCCCATCATGCTTATGTTGAATCAATAATTCGCTATGGGCTCGTAATGTGGGGTAATAGTACCGATAAAAACAGGGCATTTGTTGCACAAAAAAAGTGTTTTCGTGCGATATATGGGCTTCAAACAGATTAATCTTCAGGTCAATATTTAAAGGACTTAGTTTATTACCACTACCCTCTCTCTATATCTATGAAGTATGCATGTTTGATAAGAAATATAAAGACTTATTTAAAAAGGCAGAGGATGTATATCCCCGAAACCGGCGAGACCCTCACAAACTTTTACTAAATGATCTACCAAGACTAGCTACTTATAATAAAAGCTGTTTAGCCATGTGTGTTCGGGTATTCAATAAAATACCCAATGATTTAAAAATTAAAAATCTTAGATTGTTTAAAAAGAAACTGTATAAATGGTTAAGCAGTCATAATTTTTACAGCACAAAAGAATTTTTTACGGGAAGAAGAAAGAAAGAAATTTTATTAGCTCAAACATATGTTTACATCCAAAATTAAAATAATACATGCATGCAAGATCTTAAATAAGTGTGGCTCACGACATGTTTGCCATTTCTCATGGCGTGCAAATATCTTGGGGATTTTTTTTTTTATTGATTTATTGATTTTTAAATTTTGTAATAAACAGGTAACCTACAATATTTGCATGCTATGATATAAGCAAAACATGTAAGCTCTATAATGTCTGTAAAACAACTTTGTACATCATGTTATTATGATTTTAGATGATATCATCTTTTATGATATATTGATTGATTCAGCTGAAACTTTGCGTGAAGATTGGCGGTGTTCTCAGCGCAGACCAAAAAACACAACTTTTGCCTACTTTATTTCTGATATACATAAATGACCTTCATAATCTGAAACTAAAGCATGGCGCAATAATATCTTACGCAGATGACACTGCTCTTCTTTTTTCGACTGAATCGGAACATGCCATCTACAAGCTCGCGCAAGACGGCTTCAGTGTGGTAAATAAATGGCTTCAGCAACATTTAGTAAGTTATTCACGCGCTTAAGACACATTACATAAAGTTTTCGATACGCAAACAAACTTCTTATATTCCTTCAACGTTGTATGCATTGTTGTACAGTCCCTGCAGACTGCCCGTGTGTGTCCCAGTATTAATAAGACCAACAAAATAAAATACTTGGGTGTTATAATTGATGAAACCCTAACCTTCAAACAACATATGGAAGCATTAAATAACAGAATTCGTAAGCTAATACTCGTATTCAAAAAGCTACGATATCTTGCAAACCAATACTAATTAAGGCAAGTTTACTTTGCTCTATGTCAGTCAATTTTGACGTACTGCATTTCTTCGAGGGGTGAAGCAGGTAAAACCTTATTACTGCTCATCGAAAGAGCTCAAAAAGCGTTTCTCATGGTGTCCTTTCCTCTTTCCCACTAACCTGCTCTATCAATCTTGTGAAGTACTAGCAGTTCGACAATTATTCATAATGAGCACTGTACTAAAACAACACGCAGCTCTTTGCTACAGCACTGAATTTACTAAAAAGAGACGAAAAGACATTGTTTGCCACACAAAAAGTACAAAACATGCTTTCATCCTTGGACTACTCTACTTAACGCAAAAGCAAACATCTATTCCCTAAATTATAGAAATTGTAAGAAAACTCTCAAGGAAGTTGTAAGAAAGCTCTTCAAAGTTTGTCTCATGATACAGAGAACTTGTTAGCGGCGTTGAAATAACGACAGTAATGTCCTATTAATTTTTATTAGTTAGCTAAGTAGTGTACTGAGGTTTTAGGAAGTATGATTGTTTAAACTATTTCAGTGGCGTGCCTAGGGTTTCAAAATAAGGCAAGCCCAATAAAATTTTAACCGATTTCAAAAAAAGAAAGTTCAGTTTTCGACTGAGTATGTAGGTACCTTCGTATGTATCATCGCAATTTTCTCATAAACTGATATAGATGTCTCAATTCATTGTTTACCAAAATTACCGAAAGAAACCATTGCACACAGGTGTTTATGGGAATTTGCGTGCCTTTTAATGGCGCCAGATATGTTATTTAAATCATTATAACCAGATGTATTCCAAACGGAATGTTCATTCGAAAAAAATATCAGCCAGCTTCTTTCAATACAATTTATTAGTGTGCGAACAGCCAACAATCCAACTAGTTTTATAGACTGATCTATTAAATTTTCGTTTATGCGATTTACTAGTCTGAGAAAAACACAGATTAGGCGTCGGTTTTAATGAAGAAATTAACTGTTTTTTCTGAGCAAAGTTTAAAGATTTTACCTTATCTTCGCCAATCAAAACTTGAACGCATTTTAAATCCTCATAAGGTACAATTACCTCCATTGTTGTAGGTAAGTCACCAAAACAATTGTATCACTGAGAAAATCTAAGAAAACACACAAAAAACTTTAACAACATAACTTTTCAACTCTCAAGCAAATAAAACTCAAGTGAGTTGCACTCCGGTGTCAAGAACTACTTACGCAGAGTTGCAGTGTTGTCATTTAGGCAAAAAAGTCGCCAGGTATATGAAAAATCTAGCTAGATGTCGCAAATTTTTTATTGTTAAGATATTGCTTGAATATTTAATTTCGTTATTTTAAAAAGTCGCTAGTTTTTATTGTTGCTAAATCTTAAAAAAGTCCCCAAACTCGTTAAAAATCTCCAAGATCTCACAACGTCGCTAAAACAGCAACACTGCAGAGTTGGCAAGGTGACAAGGTCACGCATACGCGTGCAACTTCATACGCATGCACGGCTTAATCTTCCATACTGATCGATTTGTAGACGCACAAGCTTTAGAACTCGTTATACGGCACATCGCTATAAGTGCGAAAGTGACGGAGATAGTATTTGAAAGCCCGGTAAAAGCCGGTACGTGTAAGCGAGATAGCTATATGTAGATGCTGCAAATGCGAAACTCTGCGCGCGAACAATCGCGATGTGTAGTTATGTAGTAATGTGGCATAGGTAGATACTTTGTGTTATTTTGATAAGAATTAAGCGCGCGAACTTTTAAATAGTTCGGGTTTGATATTGATTCTCTATCGAGCATTTTAGTAAGGCTTTTGGGCTTATATGAAGGTACCGCCACTGAACTATTTACACCTTTTATACATACCTACCTTTAAGATGACTATTTTATTTTATGTAATTACCGTGATTGTTTCAAAATATTTACCTCCTCTCGCCTGAAACACAGGATGTCCTAGTTCAGGCACATAACACTAGTGAACTTGATAGATTTATGCAAAAATGTAATTTACTGTTTAATTCACATAACTTGCATAAATTTGATTTGATTTTGAGTTATTCAACTGAAGCCATGAGCTTTAGTTGATCTTGACATATAATTTCATTTCTTATTATTCCGAAAAATTACCAGTATTAGTTTACCGGCTTTTATATCCTCGGTTCACGGCACTGAAAAATTAGTCAGGAATATCCTAGCTTCCACACTGATTGATTTTGATGTGCCGTGCTTCACCGAGTCTACTACTACTACTTTCCGCCTCGCTGCTTCCCTTCGCTTAGGCGCATCCTGTTGTTCTCCTCATCGCTGTCACTGTGGCGAAGCTGTCAACAGCCTTGGGCACCACGGCTTGTCGTGCAGTCGAAGTGCGGGTCGCATACCTCGGCACGCAAACATCAACGACATTATCGGACTCGCTCTTTTCGCCGTCGGTGTTCCAGCCGTACTAGAACCCATTGGCCTGGCACGCGACGATGTCAAGCGACCGGACGGTATGTCTTTATTTCCTTGGAAGATGGGTAGGCCTTTAGTGTGGGACGCTACTTGTGTCGATACTCTTGCGCCATCCCATCTTCTTAGCTCGTCGTGCTGTGCTGGTTCTGCCGCTGCGGCTGCTGAGAACCTCAAACGGCGGAAATATAGTAGCCTTGTAGGCAATTATATTTTTGAGCCGTTTGGGGTTGAAACTCTTGGACCGTGGGGTACGAGTGCTCACGTTTTATTTGAAGAACTAGCTAAACGTTTAGTTGACACTTCGCGTGACCCAAGGGCTGGCTTTTACCTCGGACAGAGGATAAGCATTGCCATTCAACGTGGCAATGCCGCCAGTCTTTTGGGCTCACTTCCAGTCGACAGCGATGCGGACGAATTTTTTGACGCCATATTATAGTTAGGAGTTTTATTTTGTATTTTAAGCGTAAATGTGTAATTAACACTAGTTTACATGAATTTTGTTCATGAAATGGAATATATACGGTTACGTTATTTCTTATTATTAAATGAAATTATATCTCTTGAAAGTATATTATAATTTGTTACACAACAATAAGTAGATGATTATTTAAACAAATTTAATGTGTTGTTAATGTTTAATGAATATTTTCTAATCTAAACTTACACATCTGAAGTATACTCAACCAAAATCGGACAACGAGAAGTCCATTTAATTCGTCACTCTATGGCGTACATGTCAGCTCACATCTGAACAGCAGTGCTATTCTCTAAAAGACAATTTCGTGGCTGTAAGCTGCGACGAGCTCGTCGACGAGACAGCCTTGAGATCGCCCGAGCGTATGGCGCTGATACAAACTGTATTCACTAGCGTGGCTGTGGTCGTCGACGAACTTTAAGCTGTAGCCTCTCGTCGCTGTTTCGTAGACGAATTAGGGCCTTGAAACAATTTTTTTTAATCATAATCGAGCAATCTCGACTGAGAAATTTAGGGGTTTAAAATTTGAAATAAATGTCTATCTTTAAGTATTTTAAGGAATAGAGTAAAACTATGCACAAATTCCATTATTATCAGAATTTATTGCTTATAATTGTTACATTTTAAGGCTGAATGACGATTCCTTTGCCTATTTCGAGCAACGCAACGCGACGATGAAAACGAACGTGTAAACAAAAAACAATAGACGCAACGCTAACAAAACCACCTGAGTTTTAAGTTTGGAAACTTTTATTTGTGTCGGCATCAGCAGCTATTGCTTTGAATTTTATAGATAGTTCTGTGACCAAGAGGATAAATAAATAAACCTACTGAAACGTGAGTATTACGATAAGTATTTTCACTGTTATCAAACATGGCTATTACATTAAAGTGCCACGAGATATTAATAAAATTATGTAAATTATGTTACTAGGTATTATTTTATAATATTAATGTACCTACCTATAACTATATTGTTGTAAAGGAACATTGTGTAATTTAAGCATGCCAGTGCGTTCCATCCCGTGTGCAAGTAGAGATGTTAGGTTAGTAGAGTTTGGAAGAGCGACGTTGGAGCGATAAATCGTCACTTTTCTTAGCTTCTTCTAATAAATTAAGCTTTATAATCAACCGATCTGCCATTTTTATATACTTATAAGAAAAATAAATGTAAAATGTAAGAGTCGAAAGCGCGATTATTGTAGCTTTTGGATTTGACAGTTCGAAGCGAGGCTGTGTGCGAGGCTGTAAGCGTTTTCGTCGCTGTTTTTTCGTAGGGAATACCAAAATGTATGAAGAACTGTCAATAGTGTCAATTTGTTCGCCGTTGGGTAGTTTTAACTCACGGCCGTCACAGCCTTGAGCGCTAGTGTAGCTTTACGTAGCTTAGAGAATACGAAACTGAGTTTCACCGCTGCAGCAGCGCTGTACACAAGGCTGAATCTTTAGAGAATAGCATAGCAGGGCAATGAAAGCCTTGTTTCCAGGTTTACTATCTCATGTAAACGGATAAATTGTAGACTCGTGCTCTGATTGGTCGCCATTTTTTGTTGGTCCACAATTTCTCGGTATGATTTCGAGAGATTATAGACTATCAAATGATGCGTAAAAAAGATGTCCAATTTTCAGTTAACAATTTATTGAGAGTTTATAATCTCTCAAGTTATTTTATAACTAGCTGTCCCGCGCAACTTCGTCTGCGTCACATTTTTCATTACTGCTCCGCTCCTATTGGCCGTAGCGTGATGATAAAACGGATTTTGCCATCTTCAACAATCGGTGATATGCTCACTTGATATGTAATGTATTGACCAGTGTTACGAGTGTGACACGGTTGTTCCCATATCTGATGATGGAGCGGAAGTAGTAGTGAACCAAGGTGTAGTCCAGGGTCTGATGATGAAGCTAGAAGATGGCTGCAGGAGCTCTTCATCATGACAAGATGGCCCCGATGTGGTTTTGCTCGGTGGTTTCGTGTTTAAATAATCTTTGCCCAGGTGTCTGATGACTAAGCCAAAGGCTCCCCTTTAAGGCCCTACCTCTGCTTTAGAGCCGTCAAAAGGCTACTTTCTAAAGGATATTCCACATTAACGGCTAAGTCAAAAGATTGGAAAAAAATATATGTATATGGTAGATTCATAAACAACAATATCAACAATTGTCGTTTTCGTATGACATATAGTTTTGCTGTAAAAAAATATTTAATAACATTATATTTTTTGGATATTTCTTCCAAACGGCTTCGAAGTTTAAAAATATTTTTACATGGAAAAATTGCTGGTAAAGTGTACTACAAAGTGAACATTGCTCATGTAAATCAATCAATATTTGCAAAGAAAATGTTCAATATTGAGTCTCCCATATATAAAAAGCTCTGTTTGCGCGAAGGCGGCAGTCGTGCGTTAGCACTGAGACGGGGAGGCTGTGTCGCTCGTTGCTCCGCTCGCGCTATCGACCGACTACGCGTATATGAATGTGTTAGTGCAAATATTTACGAACTTTTGTATTAGTGTGCGTTTATAGACTAGCTCTTTGCAGAGGAGCCAGCTTGATTGAGCGCGTGGGCGCATTGTACAGTTTCATACAGCAACTTTTATCAAAATACTATCGGCGTCGCTCGGGTTTTATTTTTGTCTGCTCTTTTTTTCAAACGTAGCCGACGTTAATTCTAAATTTCTTTTATTACCAACAAACTGACTAATATTAAAGAAAAATAAAAAATCAATATAAGTTTATTTATTAACTTAAACTTCATGAACAATAGTGGTACATAGGCGGACTTAATGCTACGAGGAGTTCTCTTTTAGTCTACCTTTGGGTTAAAAGAAATACACTGTGGTAGGTGTACAGCTCTTCAACACAAACATAAACAAACACAAGTTCATAAACAAACATTTATTTTCATTATTCGGTCGGTATATGCGGCGTGTCAGTCGCGTCTGTGGGGGACGTTTGGCTAAATTAAATTGTTTTGATAAAATTATGATATCTTTTGAATATTCGATTTGAGTAATTCAAAAAAATAAGTAAATTAAAGTACGATTTATTTATAAAACTGATACCAAGGTGCGAATAACGTGGTCTGCTTTGGTCTGTCATGTCGTATTTATTAATTTTTAAATAAAAAAAGTGACATACAATAATAGTTGGGCATTTGGTATCACTGCCTTTTCTGTTTGTAGATATTGATGGGTCCTCTAAAATTCGAGTTTATTATTTTATTATATCATCAATCATTTTCGCAGCGCACGCAAAGGGAGGTAATTTGCAGGGTAGTTAAATAAGGATTTACATCGGTAATTCTTTTCAGAGACATTTCTCCAGTGTGTCTTCACTGTCACTTGGTCGGGTTTTTTCAACAATCATCGTCGTATTTCCAGTTTACAAAATAAACCGATATAAAAACGTTATCAATTAAACACCTAAAACTTTCACAGGAATCACAGATTCTGAAGTTTTTGAGTGAATGAAATTGCTACAAAATTATTTAGCAGAGCTGAAATAGGCTTAAAATTTATTTATTTCATTTACTTTACTTACTTTAGAATGAATTTTTTTATTTGAAATCTTTTTACGAGACTATAAAGTAGTATAGGCAGAAACAAAAAGTAGTAGGTACACTGCATACTCGAAACTCAAGGTCTAACTGTTACCAGTGCACTGGTAACAGTTTGACCTCGAGTTTCGAGTATCTTTATATAGATCGTAAGCAGAAAAGACGAAACTGCTTCACAAAAATGTTTTATCTGACCTATATTGTTTTACTTCTATTTAACCACATTCGTATAAAAAATGAGACCAGTGAATAAAAATATGCGTAACGTATGTATCTATATAAACTAAAAATTAGCCGTGCAATCGCCATACTCTTGTGTAGTCGTAGGCAAAAAAGCCGGCTTGGCGCGCATGTCTGCGTCCTCGCGTTATCTTTGATAATCGTTTTGAGGTAGCGCGTGCGCTACGGAAATGTTTGTGTGTGCGGCGCAGATATGAATGTGTGGCCCAGATGCTCAAGGTTTTTGAGCCTACTATACACCTTAATGGACATAATAGCTCCGTAGTGTTTCGCTAACTTCGATAGCCTTGTCAAGACTGCGGCTTATCCTTGAGTGCCGACAGCTTCAGTGACTTCAGTGGAACTTGGTCACAACCATAGAAATATAAAAAACGTATTTATTATTTCTATGGTCTCAGCTCATCTTTAATAAAAATATTATACTTAATAGTTTACTTTTCAGTTTTTTAAATCTTGTTTTAAAAAGTTTTAGCTTTAACTATGATGTAACATCCGTGTTGGAACGAAGTTCCTTATCGCGCGTTGTGAAAGGGGGCTAGACGGAAAAAAATCATACGAAAAGTTGTAACGACACTTTTTGCTATAGTTGTAAGCCGTGCGACGTGCGCGTGTTTCTCTGTCTGTCTCTCTCTCTCTCTCATAGAAAGCAAGCCAGTTATTTTCGTTTCGTCTTTCTATTTCTGTTTACATTATATTTGTAAGGTAGGCAGGGTAGGAGGGTAGGCAGGGTAGGCAGGGTAGGCAAGATAGGCAGGGTAGGCAGGGTAGGCAGGGTAGGACTGGTAGGCAGGGTAGGCAGGGTAGGCATTAGGGTAGGTAGGGTGGGTAGGGTAGGTAAGATAGGTATAGGGTAGGTAAGATAGGTAGGGTAGGTAAGATAGGTAGGGTGGGTAGGGTAGGTAGGGTGGGTAGGGTAAGTAGGGTAGGGTAGGTAGAGTAGGCAGGTAGGGTAGGTCGGTAGGGTAGGGTAGGTAGGTAAAGTAGAGGTAGGGTAGGTAGGTAGGGTAGGGTAGCCAGTTGACGGGATCGAAGCCGCGCGGGTAATAATAGTAATTAATTGAAAGGAACTTCGTTCCATCCGGGTGTCCCTTGACACCTCTCAAGTTTTTGTTCTTTAAGTTCGTATAAAATTAAGTCAATGTCACCCAGACCATAAAACTAATCGATACACAACAACAAACAAACATCATTCAGAACAGATAGACAGCTCAGTGGGAGCGGGCGGAACATTCAGTAATAGAAAGGTCCATCAGAAGCCTCAGCAAATTCATAAGCCTTCCTTTTTAGGCTTTGTCCTTTCCTTCGTAGACCTTGCCGTAGTTCCAGTGCCACCACTACACTTGCATGTTCCGGCTCCGGTGACGACGCCACTGACGAGTATCTAATGCATAGATAAATGCAAAGCCCACAAACATCAAATAACACGAGAACTACAAAGATAACAAAAAGTGGAGTGTTCCCGCTCGATAAACAGCAGCCACGAGCCGAGCGTGGCGCGCGGCGCGTGGCGCGTAGTCGCGGGCGGCGCGTGGGCGCGTAGGCGCGTAGGCGCCGTAACAAACGATCAGCGAAACAACATCGAGCATGCGGCCACTGCACGCTCCACGCTCGATATCACTCCGTGTTACTCTGACCTCCGGGGGCCTCACGTTCGCACTGTGTGCTCTCCCACACGGCACACACTGCAGCTAATGTTTACTAGCACCGACAGAGCTGTTTAAGTAAAGCTCAGCTCAACATTGGAATAGCTTAGTTGGACAGTAGTAGTAGAGTAGGGCCGCGGCCGGGAGTACAGAGCTGAACTTATGGACGTGAGAGTGGTGGAGTGTCAGCGTGACGTGAGCTCCATACGCACGTCACGCAGTCGCTGCTGGCTGCAGAACGCCTCACCGTCACTGTTTGCAACTCAATGATTGTATACTGCAAGGTGGTTGAAATCAGGCCTTATCGGAGTTAAGAGGAAATGCTGGCGGCGAGACTTTGTATGTAAAGAGTCATAATTCGAGGTTTGGCTATCGACTGTTTTCTCCTCCAATATTGAACCGATATAAGAGATATTTCACAAACTGAATAATAAGGATGTATACTGTGTCTCTATGTTTTCCTTTTTTGATTAATAGTTGCCAAATTTGTACACTAGGACTCTGTTGACAGCGATTTATCGGACAATTTTGACCATTTTGTGAGAGTTCTAGTGCTTATCCGGTTAATATATCATCACAAAGGAAAACATAGGGACGCAGTATATATCCTTCTTATTCATTTTGTGAAATATCTCTTAAATCGGTCCAATATTGGAGGAGAAAATAGTGGAGAGCCAAACCTCGAATTATGACTTTTTACATACAAAGTCTCGCCGCCAGCATTTCCTCTTAAAGACCTTGAAATCCCAAAAAAAAACTCAGCTGCTCCGTACATTAATCTTGTCGAGTTCAGTGAACAGAAATTTATAGAGCAGGTGAGTTTTTTTTAACGTAAGTACCTACTTACGTTACATAACATACAGAACATGACTCTCTCAGTCACGAGTCGTGAACCCTTCAGAGACACACTAACGTCGGCCGGTTGGACACGAACGGTTGTTAGAATGGCAGCGGGACGGCCGGGGCGGGGGGCGGCGCACGGCCAAATTTCCACTTCCAGGGGATGAATTTTCAAAAATCCTTTCTTATCGAATGTTTACATCATATAAGGAATACGTCCTCCGAATTTCTAGTCCCTACGAGCAGCGGTTTAGGCTGTGCGTTGATCTATCAGTCAGAAGTTCAGGACAAAGCATTATATTAGAGAAAAAATTAAAAACCCCGGACTAAAAAATAACTTTAAAATGTGAAAAAATAATACGTATTGATCCTTTTCTACACTATAATATTAGAAAGAGGAAAGATTTGTTTGTTTGAAATGAATAGGCTCCAAAACTACTGCACCGATTTGAAAAATTCTTTCATCATTAGAATTCTACATTTTCCCTGATGAACACAGGCTATAGAATATTTTCAAAAAGTTAGGGATCTGTATGAAAATTTCGATAATGTAACCCAAGATGTAAAAAAAAATACCAAAGAAAACCTTTTATCGCGTACACTGTGGAAACTATTGACAATAGGGCAAAGTGATGTACTGCAGTTTTACAGAAGACATCAATATCTGCACAAAAGTTCTAAGGTTATACATATGCTGTGTTATTCTGTCCCCCGAACAGTTCATGTGCGTCAGGTTCGTGCACGTACTTTATTTGCGCTTAATAAAATTCTTGTTGTACGAACTCTGGCTTTTGCTGCCGTATTCATAGAATGTTGGAATCTTATAATTCAAATTTTATTGACATTGATATTTTTGCATGCTCGAAAAATAAATTTAAATCTAATGTTATAATTTTTTGATCTCAATTGTAATCTAATTATTATTAATTTATTTATTGCATAATTTCAGGGAATGACATTGTTTTGATTCGATTTGACTTCATAGTTCTGGCTTTTTAGAAACTTATTTATTTAGTTCAAAATATTTGTTAACTAGCTGACCCGCGCAACTTCGTCTGCGTCACAATTTTCATCTATAATATAACTCCTACCCTACTCCTACCCTACTCCTACCCTACCCTACTCCTACCCTACCCTACTCCTACCCTACCCTACTCCTACCCTAGTCCTACCCTGCTCCTACCCACCTACCCTATCTACCTACCCATTTTTTTTTCTTTTAAACCTTCCCTGTATTTTGGCGAATCCAACAAAAAAAGAATTATTAAAATCGGTCCAGCCGTTCTCGAGTTTTAGCGATACTAACGAACAACAATAATTCATCTACACTAATATTATAAAGAGGAAAGATTTGTTTGTTAGTTTGTTTGAATTGAATAGGCTCCGAAACTACTGGACCGATTTGAAAAATTCTTTAAGCATTGGATAGCTATACATATTATCAGGGAGTAACATAGGCTATATATTATCCCTGTACTCCCACGGGAACGGGGACTACGCGGGTGAAACCGCGTGACGTCCACTAGTTTTTATATATATAGATTTTGGTAATGGTCGTCTAGTGACAACCACTGTTCATTTTGTTATATAGAATAGAATAGAAAACATTTATTCAGCATAGACACAAACTCACAGCAACATAGACAAAATGAACAGTAATAATAGTAGATACGAGTACACAATAATTGCGCTGAGCGTGCCCATACTGAAAGGGTAGCCATCTCAGCATTTGCTGAGCGTTAGACACCTAGCGCTGGTTTTCAGTTGGCACCCCGCAGTGACACACGGACGAAGGTAGACACAATAAACAGAATATCTGCGGATAATGCAGTGGACTGCAACATTAACACTTAAAGTTTTGTTAATCTTGTGTATTATATATATGTTGTAGTTATTTATTATCCCTTGATAAATAAAATAAAAATCTAACTCATAGTTAAGTCACAATGACCGCTTTTTGTTTAAATTATTTAATCAAAACCCGGGTGGAATGGAATAGTGGCGATTTTGGTACCATGATATTAATCCTTATCCATTTAAATTGTTTGATAATTAAGTTTGGTTGTACATGTAAATTACACTTTAAATTATTCAAATCGGACCTTTCGTTTAAAAGTTACGACGGGTATAAAAATACTCTTAAGTAAGAAAAACGTGGCAGTTTGAGCGAACTGCCCTTCGTTTAGTCCATTAATAAGTAATTTACACATTACCCTATTAAGGGGATAGAGGGGAGATGAAGTTCGTGGAGTACCAACTAAATCCGCGCGAACGAAGTCGCGGGCGAAGTGCTAGTAATTTAATATAGGTACGATTCTTTGGGCGAAGCGTCTTCGCCTCGGGAGACCACAATGTTTTGTATTTGTTAAGTACTTTGTTTTTCTCAGGGTTTTTTTAATTTTAAATTTAATTTTTATTTCATGCTTTTCAAACTTAATTTACCTAATAGGTACTACTAGAAAACCTATGATCTCATCATCTTACTGCCATTATCCCATATTACTTGGGGTCGGCACAACACGTTTTTTACTTCCATTCTGTCCTATCAGCTTCACGCTATCACTAACTCCCTTTTCTTTCATATTGCTCCTCACACAATTCATCCATCTTTATTTTAACCTTCCTCTCCCTCTCCATCCATCCACATATGATCTACACTCACCTAAACGGCACTACATCCAACTTGGAAAGTAGCTTTGCATCTCTCACCAATGTATTCGCTCACTTCTCTTTTCTGCTTCATCATCAGCCCCTGATCACAATCTATTTATAACCTATTCATTGCGACCATTTAAATGAGTACGAAAACGGAAGGTCTGCTGGAAGTAAGTGAGGAGTTGGGTATCCTGCAGATTTCCGGACATGCTTCAGCATCAGGTTAAGGTTAGATCTAAATATAATCTGTTCATTGAAACCATTCCAGTGAGTTCAAATACGATACAGAGGTATCGTAACTTCGTGAGGAGTTGGGTATTCTGCAGACCTCAGGTTATGTTACAGCATCAGGTCAATATAAACATGTTTTTGCAATGTCATTGAAGTAACAGAATACCAAATTTCGCATCGATCAGACCCTGGTTAAATGCCTTCATCAACTAGAAAAGAGCTGATGATCTTCAAACGGCTCAACCGATTTTGATAAAACTTGTCTAAGAACCACCGCTAGAAAACCTGCTTTCAAATAAAAAAATCGCATCCAAATCGGTTCACCAGTTTAAGAGCTACGGTGCCACAGACAGACACATAGACAAACACACAGACAGACACACAAAGCGTTCAAACTTATAACAACCCTCTTTTTGGTCGGGGGTTAAAACGAGATTCAACAATTCTAATTCTAATTGTTCGACGATACAACTTTCCGCCTCGCTGCTTCCCTTCGCTTAGGCGCATCGTGTTGTTCTCCTCATCGTTGTCACTGTGGCGAAGCTGTCAACAGCCTCGGGCACCACGGTCTCTCATGCAGTCGAAGTGCGGGTCGCTTTGCACGGCACGCAAACATCAACGACATTATCCGACGTGCTCTTGTCGCCGTCAGCGTTCCAGCCGTACTAGAACCCAATGGTCTGGCACGCGACGACGGCAAGCGACCGGACGGTATGTCTTTGTTTCCATGGAAGATAGGTAGGCCTTTAGTGTGGGACGCTACTTGTGTCGATACTCTTGCGCCATCCTATCTTCCTAGCTCGTCGTGCCGTGCTGGTACTGCCGCTGCGGCTGCTGAGAACCTCAAGCGGCGGAAATATAATAACCTTGTTGGCAATTATATTTTTGAGCCGTTTGGGGTTGAAACTCTTGGACCGTGGGGTCCGAGTGCTCATGCCTTATTTAAAGATCTTTCTAAACGCTTAGTTGACACTTCGCGTGACCCAAGGGCTGGCTTTTACCTCGGACAGAGGATAAGCATTGCCACACAACGTGGCAATGCCGCCAGTCTTTTGGGCTCACTTCCGGTGGACAGCGATGTGGACGAATTTTTTGACGCCTTATCTTAGTTAGGATATTTTATTTTAAGTGTATATATTTAGTACTTTAATGCTGTACCTACTAATAAAAATTTTTATATTCTGAATAAATACATTGTTATTATAATTAATTTCTTTAGACTTTGTTTTTAGGGTTCCGAAAAAAAAAACGGAACCCTTATAGGATCACTCCGGTGTCTGTCTGTCTATCTGTCCGTCTGTCACAGCCAGTTTTCTCCTGATCCACTGGATCGATTGTGTTGAAATTTGGTACACTTATGGACTTCTATGACCCAAACACGGACGCGTTACGTAAATGATTAAATTTTTAGTATGGGGGTCACTTTTGGGGGTCAAACTAGAAAATGAAAAAAAAAAGTTTTTTGGACAACATCATATGACATATCATATGAAAGGGTTTACTGTGAGGGTTTTAATTATATTTTTTTCATAATTATAAATAAAATGGTTTTGAAGTTATTCCCATTCCCCTCTTATCTCCGAAACTACTGAGCCTCAAATTTTGAAAAAAAAAAATGGAAATAATAGATTTTTACCTAAATATTACAGGAAAACATATTAGAAGTCGGTAGTGTTAAAATAACATGTTAAAAAAGTTAAATTCTTTCGTAACCCTTTGCACGCGAGTCCGACTCGCACTTGGCCAGTTTTTATTTGTTAAATAAAAAATTGGCTGTGTGATTATCATATTTATCATACTGCTATTTATCACTATTGTATTTAGCTGTAAGTCTTTGAAAGTTTTTAAATAAATAAATTTATCAAATAAATAAATAATATAACTCACAGCTCGCGCAGGCCGACGGCGGGCAGCAACGCGTCGCGCGGCAGCGTGCTGATGTTGTTGTTGGACACGTCCCTGCAAGCACACACAGGTTACACTTCGCTCACGACGAGGTCGACACACACTGCCACTGCGGGTGGCGCGCGGCGGGAGGAGAGCTGCAGCTCACGGGTACAGGGGAAGTGTATTAGCTGACGCATTCAACGCTGCGGTTGCTACGGAGAGAGAGCCCGTAGGTTCGCTTGGGCATCTCTGATTCTTCTTTTGAACAGCTACAAGTATAGGAGAATGGGCAATCCTGCCCCACCTTCGATACAGTTAAGATACGTTGCGAATACTATTATGGCGACCTCTTTGTATTGTGCATATGAGAGGACCTCTGAATTTTGGGAATTTAATCTTATTTCATAAATTCTAGGATTTCAAAAAAATTATATTCAACTATGCCTTTCAATGATCGTTTCAAAGACCTACAAACACAAGCTTCATTTCTTAATACACTCGGAACATTGGTCTTCTAGATCCAGTATAAGGATCAATGTTTTAAGTGGTGCTATGCTATTGCGGCTTGAGGCAGGCATTGCAGTCATCAGACGCTTCTGTATACATGATGTTGAAGAAAGTTTCTAGGATTGTTAACACACGATAGAGCTACATAAAGTTGGTCATGGGAAAGCCAACCAGAAGAGAAGTCTACCCCCGCAACGGACAGAGTAGAGACTCTGTTATCCACACTTAGACTCCTATTCGGTCCGTTGTGCGTAGGTGTCCTAGCTAATTTAGCCAGCCTAGCTCCGCCCAAATGTACAGTAGCCTCCTGGAAGCGTCATAGGTTTCGTGGAGCGATATCACAGGAGTGGATCCGTTCGAAGATTTGTTCAAAATCAAAATCAAAAGTCATTTATTCAAATTAGGCTGAGTACCAGCACTTTTTGAACGTCAACATTTACAAATAGACAGTCCCCAAAACGCCCGCCCGTCACCACTTCCTAGTGTTTTAGCTGTGGAGAAGAAGTGGCCAACAAACTCCCCTGCAACACATCTATCTGTAGAGTTAGAAGAACTCGCATTTATACAATAGTATGCAAAGCTTTATTACAAAGAAAATAATAGACTTTGGGTAACACGTACAACCTAAAAACTAAATCATTTGCCAATTGTAAGCTAGCACACTCCATTACGCAATTATAATCAGACAACTCAATGAATGAATAAATAAATAACTCAAGCATAAAAACAAAGTAAACCAAACTTAATAGGTATGCCTCCAGACATAATGGGCGTGCCCGCCTAAGCGTGCAGGGGTAGGATCTAACAATATATCTGTGACTCGACGCCACAAGTGATAAACTAGGGCCACCAAATTAAACAAAAAGCAGTTAATCATAGTAACATAAAAAAAAAAACAAACCATGGCTAACAAGACGACCATTCACCACAAGCAGCACCCGTTCACGAGCATAACGTAAAGATCAGCCATTACCCCCCTCGCCATATTTGAGGGAAAGAGGTAACCCGACCTCCGACGCTACCGCAAGCAGTGAAATTTAAGGGAGCATGACGAACTTGCTGCCGGTTGCTCAGGATAGAATAATATGAAACTATTGTCTAAGTCACCAGTTAATCACATGTTGCAATACAATAAAAAAAAAACATTGTATACAAAGTATGTCAATACAAAAAGTCAATATAAGTCAACAATATATTATGAACACAGAAACTGTCTTATGCTAACTATGAAGGAACATTAAAACGAAGTATGCCTTGTGTTCAACACTGCGACCAACTATTATTATCGTCTAAATAATTCTTGATTGAATAGTATGCCTTCGAACCAAGGTTAGATTTAACTTTAGCTTTAAACGAGTTAAAAGGCAGCTCAAGATAAGAAAGGGGTAACTTATTGTAAAAACGGATACCGAGCCCCACAAATGAGTCTTGAACCTTTCGAAGACGGTGGGATGGTGCATGTAGTTTGTGCTTGTTTCTAGTGTTAAAGTTATGGATATCACTGGTTTTAGTGTATAAATGTATATTTTGCCTAATATATAATATGTTTGCAAAAATGAATTGAGATGCTACCGTGAGAATTCCAATGTCTTTGAAAATTTTTCTTAAAGAAACTCTTGACCCCAGCTGATATATTGCTCGTACAGCCCGTTTTTGTAACACAAATATATTTTATATGTCTGCAGCTTTACCCCACAATAGGATACCGTAAGACATAACGCTATGGAAATAACTAAAATATACTAACCGAGCTGTGTCAACGTCAGTGAATTGTCTTACTTTTCTGACGGCGTAGGCGGCTGAGCTGAGCCTTCCCGACAGGCTTGATATATGCGGGCCCCATTGAAGTTTGGAATCAACACTTATTCCCAAAAACACTGCTGAGTGCACAGTTTCAAGCACTTCTTTGTTTAAAATGACATTCGGTCCTAGATTTCTAACGTTAGGTAAGGCAAACTTGACACATTTCGTTTTCTTGGCGTTAAGAACTAGGTTATTTGTCTTAAAACAATGCGTAACCATGGAGAGAGCACTGTCTCCGTTTTCAAAATCTTTTCTATTTCTATCTACTTTAAAAATAAGAGAGGTGTCATCTGCAAATAGTACTACATCACAGATACCCTTTAAGAAATATGGTAAGTCATTTATATACACTAGAAACAAGAATGGACCCAGTATAGAACCTTGAGGCACACCTAAATGAACTGGAAGCGCGGAGGACTTCACACCATTGATATCTACACACTGAAACCTTTTATGTAAATACTAGCTTGTGCCCGCGACTTCGTACGCGCATATCCCGTTTTTTCCCGTTCCCGTAGGAACGTATAGCCTAAAGCCTTCCTCGAAAAATGGGCTATCTAACACTGAAAGAATTTTTCAAATCAGACCAGTAGTTCCTGAGATTAGCGCGTTCAAGCAAACAAACAAACTCTTCAGCTTTATATATTAGTATAGATGAATCAATTACGTTAAGAGCTTCGTTTTGGAGATCATAATGACGTAGTTTACGCAAAAGCGTATCATGGTGTACGCAATCAAAAGCTTTGGAGAGATCACAGAAAACTCCAATTGCATTTTGCGAGTTCTCCCATGCGTTAAAGATGTGTTTTAGGAGAGCAACCCCCGCATCTGTAGTTGAACGGCCTTTTGTAAAGCTATACTGCTCATTATGTAGGAGGCTATTGACATTAAAATGTTTTAGCAGTTGCTTGAGTATTAACTTTTCAAATATTTTGCTAAACGCAGGTAAGATAGAGATGGGCCGGAAGTTTCCTATATCATTTTTATTACCAGATTAAAAAAAAAAAAGGTAAAGGTAAAAGGATAAAGGTATGACTTTACTACTTTTCATGAGGTCAGGGAAAGTTCCCAAATCCACGCATTTATTAAAAGTAACAGCAAGGTAAGGGGCCACGATGTCTATTATGTTACTCAAAAGTTTAATGGAAATGCCCCAGTAATCACCAGTGTTTTTTGACTTAAGTGTGTTGAAAACATTAACCACGTCACTAGGCGTTACGTGCTCGAAACTTAATAATTGACTACATTTAGGCACACTACTATGTAAAAGGTTTTCAGCATTAGACGGGGACGAACTTAGGGAGCGAGTCGTAGTTATAGGTATGTTTGCAAAAAAGTCATTAAATGCCTGAGCTACGTCAGCTGATTTACTTACTAATTTGTTGTCAACAATTATTTCTACTTGTTCACGTCGGGAAGTCACGGCCTCACTTCCAGGATGATGTAGGCGACTGATTCCTCGGCGTCGAAGCAACCTCTGTACATTGGGCTGTCTGTGGCGCTTGTCTGACTGTTCATGAAGAGGTGATTTTTTAAGGGGCAACCCGTAATTATCCCTATTATTATTCGGAGGTTATTTCTACTTAGGCTGAGAAGTCGTTTAGTTAGTCGCGTGTATAACTTGACATTGCCATTTTTGACTGCCAGACGAGTTCAGCACTACTCTCTTTCTTCGCGAGTTCATCTGTGGCGTCCTTGCCTAGGGATCTATAGTTCCCATTGATCCACCCTGGAGGGTAAAGCCTGATACGAATAACTTCTGACCCTGGGTTGGTCATGGCGTATCATAGGCTCATTGGGAATTCAACAGTTTTGAAACTAAACAGAAAATAATTGGGAATAAAGGCAATCCTGGGAATGAAAATAATGTCCCGGAGCCAAAATCCTATTTCAGCTTTTATGACAGTTTGTTGGATATGTGTGACTTTCAGCCGAGTGGCTTTGCAAAGTTTTATAGAAATTAAATACCTGAATAGAAATCATAAAAATCATGCGGTTTTATGATTTCTATTCGTGTATCATTTATATGGTAATCATGATGTGTATCATTTTCTTCCATAGCCGTTTTCATGGAAATAGATTCCTTATTTTATTTATTTATTTAACACCTTCAGCACACAAATGTTCATAGGCGGACTTAATGCCACAGGCATTCTCTACCAGTCAACCTTTGGGTGATGCAGAGAATGGTGGTAGGTGCAATATGAAGAATTAAAAGCGATTGAAATTATTCAAACACAATTAAAATGAACAATAATGTACATATACAAACTATACATACACTATAAATACATAATAAATACTCAAATTAACAAGATAAATATGTAAACGAAATACTTAAATAATTAATACGAATAGGTAATTGGAAAATATTAGCGCTGTGATACCACAACTAACTTCTAACGAATGTGTTCCCCGTACACAGAAGAAATGAATTCATGCTGTGAAACTGAAGCAATGGGACAACACAGGCTATCTTCTAAAATACTCTAACCATATTATTGATTGTGGTGTGTGCCGTCAGCAACTTTTAACAGTATTCGGAAAATAATGCGTATTCGAGTCGGATTCCTATAATTATGTTCGCATATTTGAACTTTAAGTGTTGATATTATATTGCACTATTGTAACGTTCTACACCTTTTGATTGTGGAGAAATCCTGAAAAACATAGATAAATTAAAAACATAGAAGAGCTCAGGACCCGATAGCATGCCTAACGAAGCCCTGAAATAAGGGAAAATATTACTAACAAGACCTTTCACAACCTTGTTTAATAAAATAATCGAAATGCAAGAAATTCCAGAGAAATGGGGAGATTCAAGAATAATTTTGCTCTATAAAAAAGGAGATCCCTCAGATATTAATAACTATCACCCTATCAGCCTGCTTCCGACAGTATATAAATTATTTGCCATGTGTCTAGAAAAAAGAATAGCGATAAGTATAGAGAAGCACCAACCAGCGGAATAGGAAGGATTTCGCCCAGGTTATTGTACCATGGAGCACATCCACACATTAGACCAAATAGTGGAAAAACATCAAGAGTTCAACCAACCTATATATATCGCGTATTTAGATTATGCGAAGGCTTTTGAATCGCACACGAGAGCATAATTATGGCAAGCACTCTCAAACCAAGGCGCTTCAAATACATTAACATCATCAGAAACATATATAAGAAAGAACAAGCAGGGTAAAGTTAGATTAAATTGGGCCAAAAATCTATATAAGGAGAGGATTGAAACAAGGAGTAAGCCGTAAGCCGACACCAGCTCGTGTGTCGGAAATGTATCTCTCAGCAACAGTGCTGTCGTCTGCATACCCAAAGATACCGGGTTTTAGCAGATCATTAATATGCAGCAAGAATAGTGTTGCCGAAAGCACCGACCCCTGAGGAACCCCGGCATTAATATCCAGCAGTCCAGACGAGCAGCCATCTATAACCGCTCGGATAGACCGATCCCTCGATCCGCGAGGAAATCCGAGATCGAGGAAATCCGCGATCCAATCACACAATCCGGCGGGCAGACCGAAGGAAGGAAGCTTACTGATAAGGCTATCGTGCCAGACCCTGTCGAAGGCCTTCGAGATGTCAAGGGAGACGGCTAGTGCCTCCCCGTGCTTCTCTATGGCCTCACTCCAGATGTGAATGGCATACGCAAGAAGATCCCCAGTAGACCGATTTCGGCGGAACCCGTATTGTCGGTCACTAAGGACATCATTCGCTTCTAGGTATGCCAGGAGCTTATGATTCAGCACGCGTTCCATACTCTTACAGAGTATGGACGTTACCGAAATAGGTCTATAATTTGACGGTTCAGCTCGACTACCCTTCTTGGGCACGGGCTGCACGTTAGCTTGCTTCCAAGCCTTCGGCACTTTTCCAGTCTCAAACGAAAGGCGAAATAGGCGTGTCAAGATCGGAGACAACTCAGGCGCACAAGTCTTCAGAACAATTGCCGGTATCCCGTCGGGACCACTAGCCTTGTTTACCTCTAGGTTACGCAGTACCCTACGGACGTCCTTCTGATGAATGCGAATATTCGACATACTCGACTCGCATCCAGCAGGAGAAGCAGGGGGCATCGCGCCACCAGGATCCAGACGTGAAGATTCCGCAAACAAAGAAGCAAACAAGTTCGCTTTCTCCTCAGCGGAGTGGGCCAGCGTCCCGTCGGGTCTCAGCAGTGGTGGTAGTGAGCATAACCATGAACACAAAAAATTAGACAAAATAAATAATAATTTGGTCTACTTTACATTATAAATGAACACTAAGTTGACGGGACGGCTCGACGGGTAACTACGGAAACCTTCACTATGGCTCGGTATACTCCTGGCCGGTTTTTTTATTATTTTCTATTTCTACCCACGACGACGGTACGGAGATTTTTATGATGAGTTTGGGGTGAGAGGATGTTTGTTTGTTTGTGCAAACCAATGAAACCGTTTATCTCCAAAACGACTATTCCAATTTTAATGCGGTTTTCAGTAATGTAAATAAACTATATCGATATGTAGTGCAATGTATGTACATTATACCTATGCGCTCTAAAAAGAAAATTAAAAATGTTCAAAAACGGTTAACGTAATTGAAAAAGGATAACATAATTCCATAAAACTCAAGAATATCCGTCCGGGGCTGCCATTAAATGAACTAGTATTTTTTGCAGTTTTATAATTACGTGAATAATTGGAGATATTCTATTGCTATACTTATTTATATTTATGTCGTAAAATAGTGATGGCAGCCCCCGACGGATATATTTTGGGTTTTGTATAAAATTATTTTATTCTTTTTTAACCGACAAAAAACAGAGGAGGTTCTCAAGTCGACGCGTATGTTTTTTTTATGTATGAACACGCATATATTTTTTTACAGAATAGTCCCGGTTTTGATAATTCTTTTTTATTGGAAAGGGTATACCTCAAGGGTGGTCCCATAAAGATTTGAAAAAAAAAAATCGGATGACCGATTGTTCACTCACTGATTGTAATGTATGACCACGCATAACTTTTTACAGAGTAGTCCGATTTTGATACTTCTTTTTTTATTGGATAGGGATAGGCACTTTCGAGGTATGCCTCGAAAGTGTTCCCATATGAATTCGTATAAAAAAATCCTACCCTAAGGGGGGGAAAATAGGAGTGATTTATTATTCACTCACAGATTTTAATGCTGAGTTGTATAGCATTTTTTGTAGGCCTACCCATGTTAGTCCTTACTAATATTATAAATGCGAAAGTAACTCTGTCTGTCTGTCGCGCTTTCACGCCAAAACTACTGAACCGATTTAAATGAAATTTGGTACACAGATAGTCTAGAGCCTGAGAAAGGACATAGGCTACTTTTTGTCCCGGGAGTATGTTCCCTAGGGACCACGCGGGCGAAGCCGCTGGCAGAAACTAGTAGTACTTAATTAGTAGATTAGGGCCACATTTTTTTTTGTTAAAAAATATAAAATAAAAACTTGTTAACAAAAAAATACGAAGAAACAATAAAAAATACTGATTTACCCGGAGGTTTAATTTTTTGTTATCAATTGTAGGTAATCGTAGTTGGTTTTTTAAAAAAATAATAATAATTTTGCTTTTAATTTCAAACTTTTCAGAGAACAAATGTTGATTTAGATGTAGGATGGTGCGGGATGCCATACATCCGTGATGCCTTAGCCATTGAATATGATTTAGATGTAGGATGGTGCGGGATGCCATACATCCGTGATGCCTTAGCCATTGAATATGATTTAGATGTAGGATGATGCGGGATGCCATACCTACATCCGTGATGCCTTAGCCATTGAATATGATTTAAATGTAGGATGGTGCGGGATGCCATACATCCGTGATGCCTTAGCCATTGAATATGATTTAGATGTAGGATGATGCGGGATGCCATACAACCGTGATGCCTTAGCCATTGAATATGATTTAGATGTAGGATGATGCGGGATGCCATACCTACATCCGTGATGCCTTAGCCATTGAATATGATTTAAATGTAGGATGGTGCGGGATGCCATACATCCGTGATGCCTTAGCCATTGAATATGATTTAGATGTAGGATGGTGCGGGATGCCATACATCCGTGATGCCTTAGCCATTGAATATGATTTAGATGTAGGATGATGCGGGATGCCATACCTACATCCGTGATGCCTTAGCCATTGAATATGATTTAAATGTAGGATGGTGCGGGATGCCATACATCCGTGATGCCTTAGCCATTGAATATGATTTAGATGTAGGATGATGCGGGATGCCGTACCTACATCCGTGATGCCTTAGCCATTGAATATGATTTAGATGTAGGATGGTGCGGGATGCCATACATCCGTGATGCCTAAGCCATTGAATATGATTTAGATGTAGGATGATGCGGGATGCCATACCTACATCCGTGATGCCTTAGCCATTGAATATGATTTAGATGTAGGATGGTGCGGGATGCCATACATCCGTGATGCCTTAGCCATTGAATATGATTTAGATGTAGGATGGTGCGGGATGCCATACATCCGTGATGCCTTAGCCATTGAATATGATTTAGATGTAGGATGATGCGGGATGCCATACAACCGTGATGCCTTTATTATCACTATTATTCTACTAATCAAGCCCTTTCATTTGATACCCATATTGAGGGATTTTTGAAAAAAAAAAATTCGCTATTTTGTAGTGGCGGCCATCTTGGATTTGAGAGTTGTCATAATGTATAGTATTGTACTAGTCAAGCCCTTTCATTTGATACCTATATTGAGGCAGTCGTGAAAAAATATGACATCTGCCATTTTGTGGCGGCGGCCATCTTGGACCGATTTTGATAAAACATAGCTAAGAACACTTCCGACTAATTCACCTTTCAAAAAAAAACAAACTCAAAATCGGTTCATCCGTTCGACACACACAAACACACGTCAAACTTAGAACACCCCGTCGTTTTTGCGTCGGGGGTTGAAAATGGTACGGACCGACTCGTGAACTTGAATGAGGATTTTCAGACACTATTTCCTTCACTTTTGCGACTTTAACTACAGTTGCAGACGTTGATGGCCTACCAGAGCGAGGCTAATCTTCCACCACATCTCGACAGCTTTTGTACGCTTTGTACCACTCCTAAGCACGTGTTTTTTATAAAGTCCATTCACTGTAAGCCTTCCGGAACATTTTCAGTGACTCGGAACACGTCATTCCATTGGCGATGCAAAATTTAAGACAAACTCTTTATTCGATGTTGATAGATATGATATAACTAAAAATAGCACTGTATTTAATCCAAATAACAGATATAACTCAAACTCTGCGCCAAAAGGGAAAATAGTTGTGCCAATCTAACAACAAAAAAAAAACAAAGCATTTAATTTGAGACCATAAACATATCATCCATTCCCAAAATTTTTGACTGAATGTACATTACACCACCCCGATCGCCCCTCCAGGGTCCGCCTATTGCTTGAGGGACCTCGTGTGTGTCATGAGACCGCAGCTGTCTGCGTCTTTATAGGAGACAAACAAGCTGATCACTGTTGCTGCACTGTCTACCGTCAACCGTGTGCTGCTGCCTGCCGCGGTGACCTCAGTAACATGTGGCTGAGGAATTAGCCACAATTTCTAAAATGTATAGGGTGGCATTTATTGGTGGCAGTGAGTGTGTAGGTAGCTGGGGTCGGCGCGCGGGGCGCCGATAACAACCTTCGCGGCGCTCGTTATTGGCGCCATCCATCATCGCGCTCGCGGTCACCGACACGACCCCCGCCCCCCGCCTCTACACACACCTCACACCCGCGCCGCGCTCGCCTACTCATTCACAATGCCGCGGCACGGTGCGCCCGGAACTGATGCTGACGACAAAAATGTTCTTTGAACTCTAGTCAGTGATATGTTTTATGGTTTTTGCGCTCCCATGTAGTAGTGGGCCTTTAACGGATTTGTAAAACAAACAAATATTTTTTTAAATCTTTTTATTAATTTCGTTTGTTCGTATGTGTGTAAATCAACGTTATTTTGAAATTATTATATCCTCGTGTGTACTTTTTGAGTGTGCACGATTAGTGGTCTAAACTGATCGACATGAAAAATGCAGAGACAGACGACAGTCAGCCAGTCGCCGCGGCTGCTCGGCACTGCGCGGCGCGCCGCCCCGTGGCACCGCCCGCCCGACGCGCGACGCCGATGGATGCCTCGAGCGCCTACCGCTCCGCTCCGCTACCTCACTCGCCCGCACAAGCCGCCGCCGCCGCGCCGCCTCGCCTCATGATGTGAAGTAATATCGCCACCGGCGGTACACGATAAATAACACCTCGTTAGCCTTGATGTACATTTACAAATAGCCATGTCGCGCCGTTCCTCCCTCCCCACGCTCACCTCTGACCGGAACATGAGACACGACGATGACAAGTTGGCAGTACACGGCCGCGGGTGATGGCTCGCCGAGAGTCGCGTGTGTACGGCACAGGCCGGCTCAGTGTGGCCCTGACCCGCCGCTCGCTGCCGCCGGTGAATGGGCGCGCACTGCACTCCGCGCCACTACGCATGCCGAAAGCAATGCATCTTTAAAGTGGTTCGTCATCCAATTCACGAACACGCACGGTACCGGTTTCTCCTGGCTGAAACCTTCACCCAGATTCTCGAAGCTCGTTGCGTTGCTGTTTTATGACAGGAGTTTTACCACACGTTTAAATGTTATTTGAAACACAGCTCGACAAGAGCGTATATTCGTGTTTTCTTCATGAAGTCACACCAGTCGGTCTCGGATGTAACTGACATTTGACAGCAATGTATTAATACAATTCACTGACAGTCAACGCACAATCTAAACCGCTATGCCGCTGGACCTAACAGTTTGCCACGAAAGTTCATAAATTATTTTTTTATCCTTTCACAGTTGGATTTTAGGGCGCAAGTTGTGGGGGCATCGCCGCGGCCAGGTTATTGCATTGAATCGGAGGATGATTGGGTCGGAGGAGGATTGGAGTCGGAGGAGGACTGGAGTCGGAGGAGGACTGGAGTCGGAGGAGGACTGGACGTAAAGGCTGTGCCGGTCTCCCAGTGCCCCTCCACTCAGACGATGCGGGAATGCCGCTGGGTTGTTTTAGTGGGTATACCGGGTCAGCCCGGGGAGTCCCACATAGCCCCCCATACCCCGATGGGAGGGTATGCGTAATGCATTTTTCCCAGCGCAAAAAAAAGAAAGGTGATTACATTGAAGAGTCGCTGACATCAAGAGTAGTGCTATTCTGTTAGAACATTTTCGTGTCTCGACAGCGGAATCCGAGGTGAGTATCAAATTCGTATAAACATAAGACCTTTATGTTGTGTGTAATAAAGCTCACTTCGTGAGCTTTGTCACTCAGGTGAAGCTCGATGTCGAAATGGTTATAATATACAGACAGAATAGATCTACAAAAGTGGATCCTAGGCAGTCCCGCCGAGAGAAGCGGCACTCGCGGCAAGTGTCGAGCGCCGACCAGGTGCAGGCGAGGCCGCGCGCTTGCGTCACCGCGCACGGCGCGCTCTGCCGCGCGCCGCCGCCGCCCGCTCCGGTTCTTCAATGAACGCTCCGCCTCCTGCACCCGCTGCACGATATCTCGACCACTTGCTACAAATCTCCACACCAGTCGCTAACAACAGCTACAGAGTACTGCAGACACTTTTCGTCTACAGTCCAGCCTCACTCACTGCCGGCTATAGGCCAATCTTCAACCTCCGAGGCCAAGCCACTGACACGCATGCTTATAAAGTTATAAGTAGTGTATTATTATTATAAACGCTAATGAGTGTCCCACACAGTCGGCGGCGGCGCGGCGAGTGCGGCGCGTGGCGCGTGGCGCGCGCTTTTTGTTTACAACATAAACAAACAAATAAAAGTGTGTGTATTGAGTCATTGACGCTCGTCGCTAACTAATATGTGTGACGAGCGCTCACAACAGTGCGAGCGGGTGCGTCAATATTTGCTCAGCTGTCATTCACAAAGGCCGCCCGCTGCGGCGAGCGCGGCGCTGCCGAGAACTGCCGAGTAATGCCGAGCACTGGCGAGGGCGACTCACCAAAACATGCGAGTAGCCTCACTCTCACACTGCCACTATTGAAGTATCTATAAATTGATATGAATGAGCATTTTTTAAGTTTTAAACCTAGTGCAGAGAAGCCAGTCCAGAATTCAGAGAATTTAAAATGCAAAAGAGAGCTCGGATGGGTAAGTTCTTTTACCATTCTTACCAAAACATCGACTTCTGCAGTGAATATTGAGAAGTAAGGACGCAAGAGCGAGGACAACAAACTCGACAATTTTACTACCCTGCAACCTGCAATGTATTTTTAACCAACTTCAAAAAAAGGAGGAAGTTTTGCAATTCGACTGTTTTTAGGGTTCCGAACAAAAAACGGAACCCTTATAGATCACTCGGTGTCTGTCTGTCTGTCTGTCCGTCTGTCACAGCCAGTTTTCTCCGGATCCACTGGACCGATTCTGTTGAAATTTGGTAAACATTTGGACTTCTGTGACCCAGATACGGACGTGTTACGTAAATTATTAAATTTTTGTACAGGGGTCACTTTTGGGGGTCAAACTAGAAAATTAAAAAAAAAAGTTTTTTGAACAATATCGTGTGCCATATCAAATGAAAGGGCTTACTGTGAGGGTTTTAATTATATTTTTATCATGATTTAAAAGAAATGGAGATAAGTAACAGATCTTTACCTATAGATTACAGAAAAACCTGTAAGAAGTCTATATAATAAAATAACATGTTAAAAAACTGGCAAAGTGCGAGTCGGACTCGCGTGCAAAGGGTTCCGAACGAATTTAATTTTTTTAACATGTTATTTTAACACTACAGACTTCTAATAGGTTTTCCTGTAATCTTTAGGTAAAGATCTATTATCTCCATTTTTTTCAAAATTTTAGGCTCAGTAGTTTCGGAGATAAGGGGGGAATGGTCATTTTTCGTCTAATTTCTTGAATAACTTCAAAACCATTTATTTTAAAATTATGAAAAAAATATAATTAAACCCCGCACAGTAAGCCCTTTCATTTGATATGTCACACGATATTGTTCAAAAAACTTTTTTTTTTAATTTTCTAGTTTGACCCCCAAAACTGACACCCATACTAAAACTTTAATGATTTACGTAACGCGTCCGTATTAAGGTCACAGAAGTCCATATGTGTACCAAATTATCCAAAACCAACAGAATCGATCCAGTGGATCCGGAGAAAACTGGCTGTGACAGACGGACAGACAGACAGACACCGGAGTGATCCTATAAGGGTTCCGTTTTTTTTTTCGGAACCCTAAAAAGCTAAAATTCGTTCAGAACCCTTTGCACGCGAGTCCGACTCGCACTTGGCCAGTTTTTTGTAAGTTACGCAATCATTCTGCCAATCACGAATCGATTTTGATGATTCATTTTTTTGGTTGATCATACCTCAGAAGTGGTCACATTTAACTTTTATCAAAATCCGTTTATTAGTTTGGCCTTTAAATCAAAATAACTGGAATTCGTTTACTTGGATGACGTATCTGGTCACCCAATACTACTACGGTACTATTAAAGAGTGAAAAATAAAATAAAAAAAACACAAAGAAAAAACCAAAAACACCGACTTCCGAAATTAAAGGCGTTTGTCTCAAGAAAATATCGCCGGCTGGCAAGGGTGGCTTCTGTTGACTCTGGCTGCAAAGCGTCCCGGGCCATGGCCGTCTTGGCCTAAGGGTACATCCGCACTTTACGGGTCATCAATATACGAGTGCCGCGACGCACAAAGGGGCTGCTGTGTGCGGTGTGCGGGGAAACATCAATAGCAAGCGTTGACACGAGCGCGGAGCGTGGTGTTCTAGACGAGTGCAGCGCTGCACCGCGCGCCCTCTGCCCTCCGCCCACCGCGCGGTGCGGGGGGGGGAGGGGAGAGGCAGGGGGCCGCTCCCGGGGCCTGCAACTGTGCCTGCAACTAATTTGTGGCCTTGTCCTCGCACGCCGGCTATAAATAGCGCGGGATAGATCCGCAGCAGCGACGCGCGCACTGCAGCCCCGCAGCACTGTGGCCAATGTCCACAACTCCGGATCTGCGACGCTTACGAGACGATACTCCAATCCTCTTAACTACTTTCGGGAGTTTATTTTCAGACAAAACTGGTAGCTCTAGCTAATCGTTGACCAGTTAAGGGCAGATGTACGACTTTTAATTTGTAACTGAACATCACGTATTCACGGTTTAACGGCTAGTCGTAGATTTTTTTTTAAAACAAGCCTATAGAACGTTACACTACTTACACCACTTCCTTATACTCGTATAATTTGATATGTGAGTGTATATGTATAATATTAATTTTTAGGGTTCCGAACATCCGTGAACGACGGAACCCTTAAAGGATCACTCGTTTGTCTGTCTGTCTGTGACAGCCATTTTTGTCTAAGTATTATTAGCGGTCTCCCGACGCGATGACGCTTGGCTCAAAGAATCGTACCTATATTAAACTAAACGGACCAGTCTTAGGTCATGCGAATTTCCACTGCACTGTCAATGAAGCGTTTAATACCTAAGTTATTTAAATAACGCATGAGCAGGAGCAGTAGGACTCCACGGTCCAAGAGTGTCTATCATTTTATGTATAATAGCTGCCCTGCGCAACTTCACCTGCGTCACATTTTATCTATAATAGCTGACCCGCGCAACTTCGCCTGCGTCACATTTTATCTATAATAGCTGACCCGCGCAACTTCGCCTGCGTCACATCTATACTAATATATAAAGCTGAAGAGTTTGTTTGTTTGTTTGTTTGCTTGCTTGAACGCGCTAATCTCAGGAACTACTGGTCCGATTTGAAAAATTCTTTCAGTGTTAGATAGCCCATTTATCGAGGAAGGCTATAGGCTATATATCATCACGCTAAAGCCAATAGGAGCGGGGCAGTAATGAAAAATGTGACGCAGACGAAGTTGCGCGGGTCAGCTAGTTTTATCTATAATAGTTGACCTGCGCAACTTCGCCTGCGTCACATTTTATCTATAATAGCTGACCTGCGCAACTTCGCCTGCGTCACATTTTATCTATAATAGTTGACCTGCGCAACTTCGCCTGCGTCACATTTTATCTATAATAGCTGACCTGCGCAACTTCGCATGCGTCACATTTTATCTATAATAGCTGACCTGCGCAACTTCGCCTGCGTCACATTTTATCTATAATAGCTCACCTGCGCAACTTCGCATGCGTCACATTTTATCTATAATAGCTGACCTGCGCATCTTCGCCTGCGTCACATTTTATCTATAATAGCTGACCTGCGCAACTTCGCCTGCGTCACATTTTATCTATAATAGCTCACCTGCGCAACTTCGCATGTGTCACATTTTATCTATAATAGCTGACCTGCGCAACTTCGCCTGCGTCACATTTTATCTATAATAGCTGACCTGCGCAACTTCGCTTGCGTCACATTTTATCTATAATAGCTGACCTGTGCAATTTCGCCTGCGTCACTTTTTATTTATAATAGCTCACCTGCGCAACTTAGCCTGCGTCACATTTTATCTATAATAGCTGACCTGCGCAACTTCTCCTGCGTCACATTTTATCTATAATAGATTAATAGCTGACCTGCGCAACTTCGCCTGCGTGACATTTTTCAATAATGTTTTGCTTCTATTGATCGTAGCGTGATGTTATATATATATAGCCTATGGTCTTCAAAACCAGATTTCGGCGATTATAACCCTAAAACATACTAGTTTTTTCGATTTTTGACAAAGTTGCGTTCGGCGTTCGAGTCTCAAACTTGGATTATTCATTGGGCAAATGTCATAAACAAGTCTGCAAAAAATCAGAACTACCGGATTTTACATAAAGTTACTGAACTAAACATTAGTATAGATATTTTTAATCGACTTCTAAAAAAGGAGGAGGTTCTCAATTCGACCGCGTTTAATCGAAATCGGTTCATAAACGACGAAAATATCCGTGAACAACATTAAAAAAAATATATGAAGGTCCCATTACCACCAGGTCAAGACCTGATGATGGAAACCCTGAGAAATCGAGGGCAACTCTCGAAAATTGTAGGCACGCATCTGGTAAAAACTTGATATTCGTGTGTATATCGGGTGATACTACAAAACAATGAAGGTTTGGATCAGACCTGATGATGGAGACGACGGAGAGCCAAGGGAACTGCACATCGGTATTTAGGAAAAACCAAGTGTTTGGGCTTATTTCATTCGTATTGACGAGACCTTTACACCGAAAGCACTTATTAAGTTTTATTTTTAGAACATATCATCACGCTGTACGCTGTGAATGGGTCGCAGGTACCACTAAAAAGTGAAAAATAAAAAACAACAAAACGAATAAAAAAATTTTTACAAACTTTTTTGAAAAGTTTTTTATTCGTTATAGAGTCAAAGAATAATTTGAGAGTTTGTTATTCCGACTCCACTTTAGGTAGCGCGGGTGACGGCAGGTGTCGCGGTCGGCGGGAGTGACGCCAAGCGCGGCTCTGCTTTACTCAAGCTCAGCGTCAGATTTGATTGGCCAATTCTGTAGTTAAGTAACTCGTTTTGAACTACTACAATCACTTAGGTATTAGGTACCTACCTAGAATCACTAACATGGAACGTTTGAGGTGACGTGACGTTTAAATTGACGTCTGCAGCCTGCTGAGGTCAACGAACTTCTATGTTTTAATAAAAAATCGTACTACGATCAACTTATAAATATTTATATTTATAATGGGCCGAGAGCCGACTGAAATCTGAAAATGATTAGAATTTATTTATGAAAACGAGGCGGCCGCCGCGTGCTCTCAGACAATGTAATTTATTGATGCCGTAATTGAATCGTTACATAAAGCTGATGTTATTTACGAGCGGAGCGTGTAGTGCGGCGGCGGTGGGGGCGAATAAAGAGACGCGCGCGCGGCTGCGTGCCGGCGCGCGGGACTGCTGACAGCGCACTACTCCGTTGGTCCCCCGCGCCACGCGCCAGCACTGCACGGCGACATGCACGATGTACGAGCCGCAGAAGAGCTTGCCACACACAACAACACAATGCCAGCAGCACCGCACTGTAGTGCTCGTGAACGGGCGTCGTCACCAGGATTGTCAAAGCTAATTAATCCAAATCCCCAAAAATCCTGATCGAATTCCCCAAATTTGGAGATAAAAATCAGCTGATTCCCCACAAATTCCCCTCAAAAGTTTTTTTATGAAAATCAAATCAAATAAAATCGTATATTTCAAACTAGTGGACGTCACGCGGTTTCACCCGCGTAGTTCCCGTTCCCGTGGGAGTACGGGGATAATTTATAGCCTATGTTACTCCCTGATAATGTAGCTATCCAATGCTAAAAGAATTTTTCAAATCGGTCCAGTAGTTTCGGAGCCTATTCAATTCAAACAAACAAACAAACCAACAAACAAATCTTTCCTCTTTATGATATTAGTGTAGATAAACCATTTACAGGCACTTTTGAATTGTCAAGGTCGGTCAGTCCAAAAAGATGAAGCTATTTGCACGTTCCAAAGCGTAGATCTCTATGGAGAAGAACGTGCAAGAAACTCCACGGACACTCTTTTAAAAAGAATAAATTGTTACAAAGTTTTGTTTACATCTAGTTAAAATTATACAAACATGTGAGAACGATGTAAAAGACGAGCAGGATAAAAGCGTCCGGGAAAAAAGGAACAATTCAAAGAAATATTTAAAATAAACCAAGGCAACTGAGAAATGACCAGTCCCAATTGACAGCGCCCGTTCACGAACATGACGCATGCGCTAGCACCATTCGGCTCAACCATTTTGAAGGGAGCCAAATGATCCAACGCATACGCCACCATCAGCTACTCCCAACCGCCAGGGTACATTCAAGTCAAAAACAAACCTAAAACTGATAGCTATAGCTTAAGTTTAAGGTACACAGAACTCACAATGTGCCGTTAAAATGGATGAAATTATACATTGCTAAATAAATTGAGTCTATACAATGCAAATATTGTTTTTTACAATCTTCAGCCGGTCCAACAATGTTTCCAAATACCTAACAGATTATTTTGTGCACCCTAGTGGCTGTGGAGCAGGACCAGCATTCAGCCAAGCATTTATATCTTCAATATAATCCCCCAACTTATAATATGCTTGCCTGCATAGTGTGCGTTTAATACAATATTTAAATTTTGTCTCATTTAGTTCTAATATATGGGGAGGTATCTTATTATAACATTTTAAACAGTACCCCATAAAAGATGAGGCAACTTTAGCCAGTTTGAAACCTGGTTGAACTAATTGATCCCTATTCCTAGTACCATAATTATGTCTGTCGCCTCTTTTAGTAAAAAGATGTAAATTCTTTCTGACATACATGATGTTTTCGTAAATGTATTGACAAGGTACCGTCATGATGTTAATATTCTTAAACAGTTCCCTTAGAGAATCGCGCCGGCGGAGATTGTATATCGCTTTGATGGCTCTTTTCTGCAGAATAAAAATAGACTCAATGTCTGCAGCCCTTCCCCATAGTAAAATACCGTAAGACACGATACTGTGAAATTAACTAAAATAGACCAGTCTTGCGGTATCGACATCCGTTAATTGGCGGATTTTCCTAACAGCATAAGCTGCTGAACTTAGCCGTCCAGAAAGAGATGATATATGAGGGCCCCATTGTAGCCTTGGGTCAAGCGCAATTCCCAGAAAAACCGTTTTATCGACAAATTCTAGTTTTTCCCTGTTCAATACTATGTCACAATCACTGCTTTTGACATTGGGTAAAGCCAATCTTATACATTTCGTTTTCTTTTCATTCAAAACCAAATTATTCGCCGTGAACCAATTTTGGACTTGCATTAGGGTATTATTTATAATATCAACACTGTCCGTCTGTCTATTTATCTTAAAAATTAAGGAGGTATCGTCGGCAAACAGCACCATATCAAGTTTTTGTTGCAATAAATAGGAAATGAAACTATATTCAATAATTTAAATAATATTTATTGTTTATCTTTTATATTTTTTCCATATATTAGTCGAAAGCATTTTGTTCGAAGGGGTAAACTTGACACTGCCGCCCAGTTTTTTACAGTATCTGTATTTAATCTAAAATTGCGGCATGACACATTATTAACACTAATATTTTTTTATATTTATATACTACTTCGTTGTTAATTTTAATAAAAAAATAATTTTAATTAATTTTTTACTTATTGTATTTAAATAAATATCAATTCAATTTCATAAATCGTGAAGTGCCTATAACTTAAGTCGATAAGTACAAAAGACAAATACACTCTGCATTACCGTTAAAATACATTATTAGTTCTGGTGAAAATAAATTCCGCTAGATGGCGGGATTTTGTGACGGTCTCGTCATAACACCATCTGTCACAAAACCGTTTTGTGACGGTCATAAGTACGTACAATTACCGTCATGGGGTAACGTGTACATCTCTAGCCATGCATAATGATTCTAAAAAATGTCGTTATCGATAGTAAACGATGAAATATTTTCCGATGAGAATAAGATGTCAAAATCACCGCATTTTCCCCACATAATGCCAATCCCCAATAAATCCCCAACCAACTTGAGATTCCCCGCAGTTTGGGGACAGATTGGCAACGCTGGTCATCACTTGCTTGTGGTTTGCTCCGGCCATCTCTTATCTGATTCAGCTTGTTTTATTAATTACTAGTTGACCCGCTCAACTTCGTCTGCTCCGCTCCTATTGGTCTTAGCGTCATGATATATAGCCTATAGCCTTCCTCGATAAATGGGCTATCTAACACTGGAAGATTTTTTCAAATCGGACCAGTAGTTCCTGAGATTAGCGCGTTTAGTAAACAAACAAACTCTTCAGCTTTATATATTATATATAGATACATATAGATATAGATTTGATTTTTAATTTTTCTTTTTTACTGTAGCGACGTTCTCGGTACTTGTACCAAAAAGCCAGCCAGGTCAGTCTCACTCCTCAGAACTCGAACACGCTCGCTTTTCATTCTGACTGACCGAAACCTTGAGCATTCCAAAAGTACCTGGAAATCGTTTTATTCAAATACTATAACTTCGCCCGCGACTTTGTTCGCGCGGGTTTAGTAGGCTATAAAGGCTAACGTGTAAATTACTTATTAATAGACACGTAGGGCTGTTCGCTCAATCCGCGACATTTTTCTTACTTAGAGTATTTTTATACCCGTCGTAACTTTTAAACGAAAGGTTTACATTACCAACCTAAATTACCAAACCATTTAAATGGATAAGGATTAATATCATGATACCAAAATCACCACTATTCCATTCCACCCGGGTTTTCATCGAATAATTTGAACAAAAAGCGGTTATTGTGACTTAACCATAATAGTTAGATATATACCCTCGCGGACTTTTTGTGGATATTGATGTTCTCTATAAAACTGCAGTACATGACTGCTCTATTGTCAATAGTTTCCGCAGCGTACGCGATATAAGTTTTTTTTTTTGGTATTTTTTCCACACCTTGGGTTATATTATCGAAGTTTTCATACAGATAACTTTTTGAAAATACTTTATGCCCTATGTTCATCAGGGATAATGTAGGATTCGAATGGTGAAAGAATTTTTCAAATCGGTCCAGTAGTTTCGGAGCCAATTCAATTCAAACAAACAAATCTTTCCTCGTTATAATATTACTGTAGACAAATATCAAGTGTCTAGAGAGGGTACGTATTTGAATATCGAAGATTAAAAATACCTACGCGTAAAATACCAACTTTCATTAAGACGTCGATGATTGAAATGCCGAGTGATTAAAACATCGAATGATTAAAATATCGAATGACAAATGGCAACATTTAATAAATCTAAGTTCATAATATCTACGTTAAAATACCTACTAGTTAAAATATCGAACAAATTTTATATAGGAAGCATGAGTGTATTCATAAAATGTAGGTAGGTTTGAAATTGTCACACTCTGCAAACGCGTTGCTATTAGTCAATAGTCTGTCTACTGCAAAAACTTACGTATTGTTTAGAGAATATTATCATGTCGGAACAAAACACTACAAAGTATAAAATAACTTTACTTTAGGAAATCGGTGTCAAAAAACGAAATAACCAAAAACACCGACTTCCCAAATTAAAGTTATTTTATACTTTGTAGTGTTTGTTTTGGAAGTCGGTTAAATTTTTTGTAAAAAAGTTTTTTTCTGTCACGGCTCCGGCGCTGCGAGGCTTCGGCAGTCCCACACGAGTTATCGTCGCAGATGGTTTAAACGCTAACCACCAACCTTCGGCTTGTCGACCGGCTTCGCCGGCCAGCCTCAGTCTCGGCGGTGGGTGTTAAAACCACCTGCTCCTCAGCTCGCGGGCCGCGCGCCCCTCCCCCCTCCACGCTTACGCGATTCTAAATTACACTCTAGGGGTAGGGCAGACAAGACTACGTGGATCCGGTTTGTCAGCGATTCGTTTTTGTCACTAACTTTTGTAGCATATTGACTTTTCAAGACAATATTTTAATTTAAAGACCTAAATAATACCTTCACAATTGACCTACGCTTGTACACTGGATACCGATTTTTATGGATAAAACCGGTGCGTGGAGTGCTGCCCAAGCGGGGGCCGACCCCGCACCGGTGCGTACAGTGCTGCCCAAGCGGAGGCCGACCCTTCACCGGTGCGTGGAGTGCTGCTCAAGCGGGGGCCGACCCCGCACTGGTGTGTGAAGTGCTGCCCAAGCGGGGTCTGACCCCGCACTGGTGCTTGGAGTGCTGCTCAAGCGGGGGCCGACCCCGCACTGGTGTGTGGAGTGCTGCCCAAGCGGGGGCTGACCCCGCACTGGTGCTTGGAGTGCTGCTCAATCGGGGGCCGACCCCGCACTGGTGTGTGGAGTGCTGCCCAAGCGGGGGCTGACCCCGCACTGGTGCTTGGAGTGCTGCTCAAGCGGGGGCCGACACCGCACTGGTGTGTGGAGTGCTGCTCAAGCGGGGGCCGACCCCGCACTGGTGTGTGGAGTGCTGCCCAAGCGGGGGCTGACCCCGCACCGGTGCGTGGAGTGCTGCCCAAGGGGGGGGGGACCCCGCACCGGTGCGTGGAGTGCTGCCCAAGGCGGGGCCGACCCCGCACCGGTGCGTGGAGTGCTGCCCAAGGGGGGGCCGACACCGCACCGGTGTGTGGAGTGCTGCCCAAGGGGGGGCCGACCCCGCACCGGTGCGTGGAGTGCTGCCCAAGGGGGGGCCGACCCCGCACCGGTGCGTGGAGTGCTGCCCAAGAAGGGGCCGACCCCGCACCGGTGCGGTTCTCGCCTAGTAAAGTTTATTGAATCCTTATGGCGTCGGCCGGCGTGGGGCCAGCGACGTTGTTTTTGGAGCGGCATTGTGCTTGAATCTTTAAATTTTCCTTACTTGTTTGCGGTTTTTTTTTTGTTTTAGATTGTTTCTTCGTATTTTAACATCGGATAAAAATACGAAGAAACAATCAAAAACACCGACTTCCGAAATTACCTAAAGTTATTTTTTGTAAAAAGGTTTATTACTTTTTGCTTTTCAGTTTAGTTTTAATTTTTTTGTTAAAAAGTTTTTACTCTTTCACAAATTAACAACACATCAATTTCTAACCTGTGAAGTACCAATACTCTCAACCATGCATTTTATAATTAAACCTTCTTAATTTAACTAATGTTTTAACGGAGGGTTACTTTTGTCCATACAGAGGTTCGGCACGATCAGCACCTCTGTATGGACAAAACAAACTCTCATAGGATCACTCGGTTGTCTTTCTGTCTGTCCGTCTGTCACAACCGATTTACTCCAAATTTAGTCATATTAGTACAAAAAACTTCTGTGAAAAAGCTGAAGAGTTGGTTTGTTTGTTTGTTTGCTTGAACGCGCTAATCTCAGGAACTACTGGTCCGATTTGAAAAATTCTGAAAGGCTATAAATCACGCTAAGATCAAAAGGAGCGGAGCAGTAATGAAAATTGTGACGCAGACGAAGTTGCGCGGGTCACCTAGTTAAAAAATAAGTTTTCCAACTGTACCGTGTGATATAATATCAAATGAATGGACTTATCGTCAGGGTCTCGAGAGTGTTTTTTAATAATTTTAATATACTCCATTCCGAAGTTATTAAACGGGGCCCTGTGTACGAGTGGATCGCAGGCCCGCTTACCCGCTTACCAGTCGCAGTGTCGAGTGCCTTCCTACAAATTATTTATTATTAATTTTATTTTATTAATTTTAGGAAAACTTAAATGGGTTACTTCTTAAATGGGTTTACTTCTGCTGAATTTCAACGATTTTGACCCCAAAAACATCTCTATATAACAACTCATCAGGGGCTTCTCAAGGTCTACTTTATTGCATGGTTTTATCGAAGTTCTTTACCAAATGATGATACTGAACTTCGTCATTTATAATAACTAAGAATATGTCTGTGACGGCACGGTTGGCGCAGTGGTTGGGCGATTAGCTACTGCGCTGCGTGTCGCGGGTTCGATTCCCGCACGGAACAAATACGTGTTACGACGAAACGAACGGACGTGTTACGAAGACTGTGTGTTGTTAAATTACAAAAATATTATATTTTTGCTATCCTATATTAAATGGGTACGAAATGTAGCGGCTGTGATGCTGCTTTAGATGATTCACTTTATATGGAGTGCTCACAAGAAAGATGCAAGAAGAAATTCCATCTCAAGTGTCTGGCATTAACTAAGGAAAAAGTTGAAGCTTTTACGCAAGAATACAAGGATCAGTGGATTTGCCCTGAGTGTGTTTGCATAATGCCGAAAAGATGTAATACCAACACCCCTGTTCGAGGAAGTACAAGCATCAGCAAGACGTTTTCACCGAGCAGCTTTGTAAACACGGCTGATCGAGGCAGTCGTCGAAATACAGGCGAAATAATAGTGAATACGGAGATTCAACTTCTAGATGAAATACGGGAATTTCGATGGGAAGTTAAGAAGCAGCTGGAAGAGCAACGAAATGAGTATGTTTTGTTGCAAAATAGCAATTTGTAGAAAAAAAAGCGAAGTCGTGTAAACTCAAGGTACATTTACCCCGAGTGGTACACCAGTGAAATAATTCGCGACATAAAACTAAAGGCTTTTCTGCATAAAAAGTACAAGGCAAGCAGGTCGAAAGTGGATTACGAAGCGTTTGCTAGGTGTAGGAGGCGCATTAAAAAGTTGATTGTAGTCGCACAGGAACAATATCAATATATGATCGTGTTCAGAGTCAAATGCTGAGTGACCCTAAATCCTTTTGGAATTACGCCAAATCCAAGAGGTGTAGGAGGAGTCCGCAGGAGATTTTGAAAGACGGGGAGGTATTGTCTGGTCAGCGGTGTGTTGAAGAGTTTGCGGAGTATTTTTATTCGGTGTATAGGGCAGAGCCTCCAGTGCTGGATGTGGACGCGGCTGTAGCTAAAGCAGGCAGTGGAAACGGAGCGGCGCGAGTACACTTGGACCAATTAACGCTGGTCGACGTATGTCGTGCGCTTCAAGACCTGAAGCCGAAGCGATCCGCAGGGCCTGACGGCATTCCCCCTTATATCTTTAAGGATTGTCGGTCAGTGCTAGCGAAGCCACTGCGTCACATTTATAACCAGTGTCCACAAGCTGCCGTGTTCCCGGAAAGGTGGAAAGTGACTCGCGTTGTTCCGGTTCCGAAGGGGGGGTCAGCAGAATCTGTGGATGGGTTTAGGCCAGTTGCAGTGTTGTCGACGCCAGCCAAAGTACTGGAAACTGCTATTTACAAGAGCATTTATCAGCAGGTGAGCGCTCAGCTTTCGGATGCTCAGCATGGGTTTCGACCGGGGAGAAGTACCACCAGTAATCTTCTCTGTCACATGGCTCATCTGACTCCAACGGTGGACAGTGGGGGGCAAACCGATGCTGCTTACTTTGATTTCAGAAAAGCATTTGACTTAGTCGATAATGACATGTTGCTTACGAAGTTAGCTGGTGTTGGTTTCACCCCACATTCGCTACAGTTTTTTGCCAGCTATTTGAGGGATAGGCGACAATATGTGGAATATGCGGGACACGTGTCAGATCCATATTTCGCGAGATCAGGAGTGAGTCAGGGTAGTAATCTTGGACCTTTGGGGTTCCTCCTTGTGGTAAACGACTTGCCAGAAGTAGTCCAGGATGCTAACTGTTTGTTGTTTGCCGACGACCTCAAATTATCCCTCGAAGTAAGAAATAGTGATGACTGTGTCAGGTTACAGAGGGACATTGACAGGGTGGTGAGCTGGTGCAAAGACAATCTCCTGCAGTTCAATAGCTCAAAGTGTGTGACAATCACTTTTTCTCGTGCACACAATCCCATCGTAGGTAGCTACCATATTGACGGGTTGCCTATGGTACGGGTCGCAGAAGTCAAGGACTTGGGGGTAAGTTTTAACACCAGCTTGACTTTTCGTGATCACGTGACGCATTGCTGCAAAAAGGCCTTTAGAAATTTAGGTTTCATGCTTCGTACGGTCCGAGGGTTTACGAACATGAAAGCTATTATAGCACTATACAACGCACTAGTTAGGAGCCAGCTAGAATGTAACGCAGTCATCTGGTCTCCGCATGAAGCTAAATATAGTCTCATGCTGGAGAGAGTACAAAATAAATTTATAAGATATTTATACATATATGAGATATTATGGTGTCTTTCCATTTTATCCGTTGATGTATCCCACTTTATTTATTTTAGGTATGGTGGGATACAACGAGTTAAGGGTTAGGAGGGATTTGGCAATCACCTCATATATATTTAAGATATTGAGAGGGAAATTGCACAATGCCATTATTTTAGGGCAGGTAAGCCTGTGTGTCCCCGATAGGTACGTGTGGCGACGACGGCGACCGCGCCTGCTGGTGGAGCCGCGCAGTCGGACCAACCTTCTAAGGGAGGCACCGCTGACGCGTGCACTTCGCACGCTCAACCTTATTGCTAATGAGATGGACCTATTTTGTTGTACTCTGGGTGAATTCACAAGGAATGCATTATTTATAATTAGTTATAGATGTTAGTATAAGTTAGGATAAGCGCATTTATCGCATTGGGTTAAACCTGTCATGATAGATGTAAGGGGGAAATAAATAAATATTTGTATGGCCTACAGATAGTTGCTCAGGGTCTGGCTGTTTGTGTATTTGAGTTTATATGTTTCAAATCAAATCGTATATTTCAAATAAACCATTTACAGGCACTTTTGAACTGTCAAAGTCGGTCAGTCAAAAACATGAAGCTATTTGCACGTTCCAAAGCGTAGATCTCTATGGAGAAGAACGTGCAAGAAACTCCACGGACATTCTTTTAAACCATGCGATGTGTTACAAAAATCTTGTTAACATTAACATTGATTGCTTCTATATGTGAGGACAATGCAAAGAACAAGAAAATATATAAACAATTCAAAATGTAGGTACAGATTAAAATAAGCCAGTGGCAGGTAAGAGATGACCAGTCTCAACTGACGGCGCCCGTTCACGAACATGACGCGTGCATCAGCACCATCTAACTCAACCATTTTGAAGGGAACCAAATGATCCAAAACACGCGCTACCATCAGCAAAACATTTGTGTTCAGCGAGCCACGCTCGTTCATGTCAAACTAATTTAATAATGAAATCTATAACTAATTACATATGTAAATGGCTCCATAGTGCTCACATTTACAAAAAAATGAAAATATGCTTCTACATAATACCTACAAAACTATGGTTTTCAAGTAAATAAGAAAAAATTATTGTAAATGCACACACAATACAGGAGAACTTCCTAGAGTGGGGCATATAATCAATCATCAATATATATAAAACTCTTGCGTTAGTGACTGGTTGTGACTGACAGACAACGCACAGCCGAAACTACTGGTCGTAGAAAGCTGAAATTTGGCATAGCTTCCATACGAGTTGTTTGCTAATAATATTACACATTTAAAAAAATGCTTCCTCTCTTCCTACTTATCTAGCTGTGCCCGACAGGGTCCACATGAACTAAACTTGTTTTTACCACCTAAGAATACATGTGGAATGCAATAAAGATATTGAGTATTGAGTGTAGGGGTGCACTAAGAGAGGATCTCCCGAAATTCTTACGGGAACGGGAAAAACGGGATATGCGAGTACGAAGTCGCGGGCAAAAGCTAGTATACTATTTAGAGCGTTTAAAAAAAAAGTGAAAATGAAAGTTTTCTCTTTAAAAAATCTAAACTTTTATACTTAAAGGTGCCGGCGATCGATGAATTGTCCATACAAACGTAATACCAAAATCATTTGCAGTTGGAACATATTTCCACCATTTTATGCTGATATTCGGATTTAGACAGTATTTATCTAGGTTCCTACGTCTTTTTTTAAAAAAAAAAACATCGTAAAATGGAGTTAAAGCGAATTTAATTTCGCACATTTTTACGGCGTAAATGGCATGTTTTAATCTCAACAACAATATTTCCAATATTGTTTCCGCAGAAACATAGCTTATATTATCAAGTTACAAATTATAGAAAAAAAATTACAAAAACATTAAGTTTTCATTCATAATTTTTGGTATTACGGAACACATCCAAATTTATCACAAAAGACATGGACAAAAAAGTACATTCCATTTACACAAACATAGTCAATAATATTATATATTAAAAAAAGAAAAATGAATTAATACGTAGTTTTTGACCTCTCTGAACTCGTCAGTTTTTATTTCAAAATAATAGTAATGCAAGATGAATTCAAAGTACCATTTGTCAACGTCCGCCATATTGGACCATAGAGAAAGATAAATATAATAATGGGCGTTCCATACCAAGCATACTACTTGTAGACATGTGATATGGACGCCAAAATGCTTTTATTAAGAACATTTTATTCATATGAAACTGTCTTCATTAGTATTTTTTGCATTTAATAAAATTATCTATTCATAATGTTGATGTGTAAGATAGTTTTTTTATATATTTCACACAATAAAATATCTTAAAACGGAACGCGTTTAATTGTTTGACCATGTGTCATTGTCTATGTCAAATGTCAATGTAATGTCAATGTCATTATTGCGTAGGTAGTTTGTGTTTTTGCGATTATTTTCTAATATTTTTGACCCCTGCTTATTTCTACGGACTGATACCTTCTATCGCTCGATTATCTATTAGCTATTAACACTGGACTCTGATTTGCATTACGTTTCGGATTTGTTTTGTGGATCAAAGTGGATGCAAAGGTTGCAGAGACATCTCATATCCTCGCTTTCTGCACACCATCAAACAAAACTTTCGCATTGGATAACCAATTCTCAAACCCAGGTAAGAAGTTGGACTAGAAAAAACTTAACCCGATTTTTTTTTATGTAATTCTGGTATGCGAAATTAACTTACAGTGCATCTTATTTTCAGTTTCCTCTGGATACATTTATTTGTCATCCATGCTTATTATTATTAAATGCCGAAGCTGGGGAACACGAGAGACTACGGGGCATAACATGGTTTGCCTCGGTTGTGGCAAATCTGAGAGGACAATAAGACACCATAATGTCAGAATGGAGTGTCCATTGCTGGCTGTCCTAATATCACAAAATACTAATTATGTGGTAAGCATTTTGGTTTTCATTACTATAAATACCTATTTGTATTCATTTATTAAAATACGAGTTTTCATACTATGTATGTATGATTGTAATATCTGTATTTTCCATCTTAAACATATGCTTGCCTAAAGTAGGCATGTGTAACATAGTACTGCCTTTTAGAATAACATAATACTTGAAAACATAAAGAGATGTATATAAAAGATACCCCTGTTACTAAAAATTATATAAACATAAGCATTTATCAGTGTTTATTCTGTGGTTTATTTTCAGCCCTCAAGAAACAACTATGTTTGCCATGTGTGTTGGATGCGAGAAAATAGACAGGCAGTGCATGACTCATCATGAGACATGCAGGAATTGGCTTCGGACAACGATGCAGCAGTCCCTAATGTTCAAGTTGTCAGCCCACCAGAGCCACCACTACAAAGGGAAAATAATACCATATCATTACCTAATTATAAGCGAGCTTCGATCACATCTGTTCATTGTATATTTCAACAATGCAGAAACAGAATGTTGCATTTGGTCCCGCAATTCATTAAAAGACTGCTTTTGCAAGAACATAGTTTCTATGTTCCTCGGAGCTGTAGAGTGTATGAAACACACTTGTACAGCGATCAGTGGCATTTATTGCCTCAAATGAATGAGACACATTCTACATTTAGTGCCATCCATATAGAAGACATAATTAATATTATGAAGACAAAAGCTAATATTTTGAACTTTGAAAATGTCTCAGAAATGCCAAACCATTTTTGCCATTATTGGACGGGTCTTACAGTACCCCAGTTTTTAATTCTGTATAATCTTTTACCTCCTGTAAATGTTAAGTAAACTAATAGGGTACTATTGTAATTGCTTTGTAGGGAACCGGACTGTTGGTTGTTGTTGTCATGTTATTATGACAATAATTTGGTACCTTGGTTGGGCAAGACACCAAAACAATATCCAGCAGGATTTTTAGACAACATACTATTAACAATTCAAGAATATTAAAATATTCTAACAAAGGCTAATATTTCTTGAAAACCATAATCACAAAAAATAATAATATATAAATCAACTAGCTTTTGCCCGCGACTTCGTACGCGCATATCCCGTTTTTTCCCATTACAAAAAACTATCCTATCTTTTAAGTTGGATCAAATAACAGACAGTTACAAAGTTTCATCAAAATCGGTCCAGTAGTTTAGGAAGTCCATCGCGGACAAACAACGTGACACGTGATTTATATATATTAAGATGGTTGTATTTTTTTACATGTCTGGTTATGTTTAAAGCAGTTATTTATGTAATTACTGAAGCCCTATACTTACACTTTATCCAGATTTTTATTTGTGAAATAAAAAAAAAGCTGGTTGATTGTCCTCTCTCGGTCTCTTTATTAATACTATCGCTGCATTGCTGTAATGTATGTTATCTAGGTAGGCACTTAAGATATAATCATTATAATACAGCAAAATATTTTTATTTATTTTCTCTAATAAATAACTAATTATTTTTACTTTTTGTTTTATTTTGTGCTTCCCTTGTTTATTGAACTATTTTAAAAAAAATATAAGGGTAACCTGTAAAAATGTACTTTAAAGAAAAACATTGGTTTTGAATATATACTTTGTTAATATTGTTATTATGACTGCCTCGTTGGTCTAGTGGTCGCAAGCGCTACTGCTGAGCATGAGGTCCTGAGTTCGATTCCCAGGTCGAGCAAAGTGATATTGGGTTTATTCATCAGGAATTTCTCAGTAGCAGCCCGGATTCTGGATTTGTGCCCGGTTGATGGCAATAGACTCGCCCCCTATTACATGGTATTCAAAATAACTGGTGAAATGTGGGTGTACTGTAGGTACACCTCTGCCCAACCCTTCGTGGAATACAGACATGATGTTATGTTTGTTATTATTGTCACATTTTTTGAGACTATTTCCCAGTTTAATAAATGTTAATCAATATACAGTTTAAAATCCTTCATTTAGGTGGCCAGTACTTTGTTTAAATGCTTAATAATACTAAAACCATATACCTAAGTAATACCTAAACGTAATAATTCACAACTGTTCGCCATTTTAAAGCGCCTATAAGTTTTTTAATAGCGAAATTATAATCTAACACCTTATTGCTAGCAATCTGATTAAAAGGTTTTATGAAACTGTTTTTGTCTAGTCTGTTGTAATGACAAGTTCTCTGAGTTTTTTATTTATAGCAATTTAATGAGCCAATATTCACGAATATAAAACACCAAAAATCATTGGTGTAAACCAAATTCAATAACTATGCCGACGTCCATACAAAAGTTGGCCATGTCCTTTCCAATCGTTAGTAGTTCTGTCTCGGCAAGCAAATGTCAATGTGTGCGTGATCGCACTGCTCATGGTGTGTGTATCACTCCGACAGACACTCACACCAGCGAGTGTTAGACGATTAGATAGGTACTTTACTGTGTAGTGCGCGCGAATTTTTATTGTTTTCTAACTTGTGTTGTAATATTTCTTGCACTTGACCTAATCTATGAACTTGGATTTTGATAATCTTCCTTTTGATTTGGTATCGAGTAACGTAAATTTTTACGACCTTTGCTAGTTTTAGTTGCCTTACGCCTTCAAATTGGTCTTACGTCTTACGTTGGTTTGGGATGTATCTCACCTAAAGTACAACCCAATGATATTATTATTATAAGTTACTTATCTACTTTCTTAGCTACTAATTATTGACACATTTTTTAATTTAAAGTGAGCCCAAGAAAATAAAGATATTTTTAAGCGACCACGTATGTTTGTTCGCGGATAACTTCGTCGTTTATGAACCGATTTCGATGAATCTTTTTTTATATGAAAGGGTACGCTGCCGAGGTGGTCCCATTGCCACTACGTCAGGATCTGATGATAAACATACCTACATGCCAAATTTCAGCTTTCTACGACCAGCAGTTTCGGCTGTGCGTTGTCTGTCAGTTACTCACTCAGTCCGTAACGGAAGGATTTTATATATTGATTGACTAGCTTCTGCCAGCGGCTTTACCCGCGTGGTCCCTAGGGAACATACTCCCGGGATTAAAAGAAGTTTATGCCCTTTCTCAGGCTCTAGACTATCTGTGTACCAAATTTCATTCAAATCGGGTCAGTAGTTTTGGCGTGAAAGTGCGACAGACAGAGTTACTTTCGCATTTATATTTTAAAATAATAATATAATATAATAATATTAGTAAGGATGATTGATAATGAAAACAAGACAAATAGTAAAAGTGTTATGCAAAGTATTATAAGTAGATAAAAGACAAATATTCCAATAGGTCAGTAATTTACATTTACGCGATCTCTGCAAATCGTTCTGAACTAAAAATAATAAAATTAAAATATTAATAAAATTAAATCGGTTCAAAAAATTTAACCGACTTCCAAAACAAAACACTACACAGTATAAAATAACTTTAATTTCGGAAGTCGGTGTCAAAAACCGAAATAACCAAAAACACCGACTTCCGAAATTAAAGTTATTTTATACTTTTTAGAGTTTTGTTTTTGGAAGTCGGTTAAATTTTTTTATGTGTGTTCGCGGATAACTTCTTCGTTTATGAACCGATTTCGATGAATCTTTTATATATGAAAGGGTATCCTGCCGAGATAGTTCCATTGCCACCATGTCAGGATATGACGATGAAAACCTTGAGAAATCGAGGGTAACTCGCGAAAATTGTAGGGACGCATCTGATAAAAACTTGATATTCGTGTGTATATCGGGTAATATTACAAAATAATGAAGGTTTGGATCAGACCTGATAATGGAGACGACAGAGAGTCAAGGGAACTCCACATCAGTATGTAGGAACTACCAAGTGTTTGGGCTTATTTCATTCGTATTGACGAGACCTTTACACCGAAAGCACTAAGTAAGTTTTATTAAATAGGCCGCAGTTCATAACATATCATCACGCCGGTACGCTGTGAATGGGTACGCAGGTACCACTAAATAGTGCAAAATAAAAAACTTTTTTACAAAAAATATAAACGACTTCCAAAAACAAAACACTAAAAAGTATAAAATAACTTTAATTTCGGAAGTAGGTATCAAAAAACGAAATAACCAAAAACACATTACATAGTGTGACACAATGGGCGGCCTTATCGCTAAAAGCGATCTTTTCAAGACAACCATTGGATGGATTTTAAAGAGAAAAAGGAGAGACAGTAGTATTGGTAGTCTTAGGTGTACTATTATACAAACATCAATACGTACTAAATAGGTAAATTACCTAAATAGGTACCTATTTTTAGTGAGCTAGCATTAGACCTAACTAAATTTAATTGTGTAGGTAGGAATAACCTACCTATCCGTTTCATCACTAATATTAATCGGTAGGTACCTATCACAGCGCAGTTGTATTATCTACTTATTACAAGCTTTGTCATGTCACTGTTCCGTTTCTTTACTCGAGAGCGAGTATAGGTGATTATATCAAAGACACTGCTCGCTTCTCTTGTAGGTATTGTGAATACTGCGATGTTTGTCCGGATCACCTGGGGTAGGGTGACAATTGCGGCTTTATGGCCTCGGTCCGGTTTTAGCTCGGATTTTTTTTTAAATTCCTAACACAAAAGTCAAAACATTGATAAAACTAAAGTGAATAGTTCAAAATCGTTCTAGTTAATTTTATAATTTGTTGAGTTGAGCTTCACGATTACTTCAAATGCGTGCACTGCCTGGACAAATCCACTCAATCTGTGTGGTTCTTCAGAAGACCATTTCAGACACCAATATACATCGTCTTAACCATATACCAGCCTATTTAGTGTGGATCTTTGACACTGTGTACTCTGATTACCATAATTGTATGTTTTTTAACTCGTTTAGTCGATTATGGTCACCCTAAACGACTATCACGTTGCTATTCATACATTTATCAAAGATGAACAGAATTACCAATATCTATGATGTATGAACATAAATGTTAATAATTGTTATGTTTATTGAAAATCCTTGTATTTTAATTTTATTATTCTTAGTTCAGAACGATTTGCAGAGATCGTGTAAATGTAAATTACTGACCTATTGGAATATTTGTCTTTTATCTACTTATAATACTTTGCATAACACTTTTACTATTTGTCTTGTTTTCATTATCAATCATCCTTTACTAATATTATTATATTATATTATTATTTTAAAATATAAATGCGAAAGTAACTCTGTTGCGCTTTCATGCCAAAACTACTGACCCGATTTGAATGAAATTTGGTACACAGATAGTCTAGAGCCTGAGAAAGGACAAACTTCTTTTAATCCCGGGAGTATGTTCCCTAGGGACCACGCGGGTAAAAAATATATAAAATCCTTCCGTTACGGACTGAGTGAGTAACTGACAGACAACGCACAGCCGAAACTGCTGGTCGTAGAAAGCTGAAATTTGGCATGTAGGTATGTTTCGTGGGGACTGTAGGGGGGCACTAAGAGAGGATTTTCCGAAATTCCCAAGGGAACAGGAAAAAACGGGAAATGGCCGTACAAAGTCGCGGGCAAAAGCTAGTTTAGTAATAACAATAAGTATTTGAAGTTTAATAGTAAAAATAAAGAAATAAGACAGAAGTATTAGCTTTTCAAAGCTGAGACCGTCCTAAAGGAATAATGTAAACATAAACAGGCTTAAAATAAATGAAGACTCTATGAGAATTATAATATCCCAATTATTAATATTTAGGTAAACGATACGTGACGTGCGGCCGGCCTTTTTCCCCCAAGACCACCTATGCATGAAGCATCTGCTAGGTTTTATCTACAAGGCCTAGATCTCGAGATCCTATGTTGAGATATCGGCACGGTAAAGAAATTTCCAAAAAACGCATTACTAGTCTGTACATTCACTAACGATTCCCCAAAGTAGCCGACAAAAATAAAGCAAATAATGAACATAGGTAGGTACCTAATTTTACTTATAAAAATTAAATGCGTTGGACTCGAGTCGTTATGAATGGAAGACAAGAATACAACAATAGCTATCTATCCACTCACACACACACAGCTGCGCACCGCGTCCGTCCCCCGCTTATCTTTGGTCAAAGTGAGATGGCAATATGCCGCGAACAAATTTTGTGCTCACCTAAACTTGTAGTTGCTAGCGTGTACGCCGGATTCTTAAGCCTCGGTATGCCTGGCGCCTGGTGCGGTGGCAGTGTCACGCGGTATGCCTGGCGCCTGGTGCGGTGGCAGTGTCACGCGGTATGCCTGGCGCCTGGTGCGGTGGCAGTGTCACGCGGTATGCCTGGCGCCTGGTGCGGTGGCAGTGTCACGCGGTATGCCTGGCGCCTGGTGCGGTGGCAGTGTCCAGTGGCGTGTCTAGGGTTTCAAAATAAGGCAAGCCCAATAAAATTTTAACCGATTTCAAAAAAAGAAAGTTCAGTTTTCGACTGAGTATGTAGGTACCTTCGTATGTATCATCCCAATTTTCTCATAAACTGATATAGATGTCTCAATTCGTTGTTTACCAAAATTACCGAAAGAAAACATTGCACACAGGTGTTTATGGGAATTTGCGTGCCTTTTAATGGCGCCAGATATGTTATTTAAATCATTATAACCAGATGTATTCCAAACGGAATCTTCATTCGAAAAAAATAGGCAGCACCACGAACACAACTTATTAGTGTGCGAACAGCCAACAATCCAACTAGTTTTATACACTGATCTATTAAATTTTCGTTTATGCGATTTACTAGTCTGAGAAGAACACAGATTAGGCGTTGGTTTTAATGCAGAAATTTAACTAACTGTTTTTTCTGAGCAAAGTTTAAAGATTTTACCTTATCTTCGCCAATTAAAACTTGAACGCATTTTAAATCCTCACAAGGTACAATTACCTCCATTGTTGTAGGTAAGTCACCAAAACAATTGAGAAAATCTAAGAAAACACACAAAAAACTTTAACAACATAACTTTTCCACTGACGTATAAATCATATGGACTTGAAATGTTTGACTATAGAAAAAACAGTTATACAAATATGTGGCATATCGACACCGAAATCATAAACATACTGTCATCTCTTTTTAACTTTCATAATTTTGCTTAAGTGAAAAAGGATAACAGTGTTTTTGACAGTTACTATAATGGCAACCCTTCATTCCTAGCGTCATTGAAATACCTATTTGCGGCCGGGTCGCCATTTTATCCTCTCGCTGTTTGACAACAAGTTGAGGTACGTCAACTGTCAAATACTCTTGAGCTGTAGATATAATTTGTGAATTTTGGAGTCATTTTGCTGTGTTAGTACATTTGAATTCGGTTTTGTAGTGGAAATCGTCAACTGCAAGATGCCTAATTGTAATATAATCGGATGTGGCATTAAAAGAAGCGGAAATCACCCGAACATAACTTTGCACCAGTACGTACTTAATTTCAGCTGAAATATCTTTGGATTTAGATAATAAACAAAAGATTCTGCATTTGTTGAAGAGTTTCAACAGTAAAGCATTCACAATTTCCCTTTTGCCTTTATTATCAACAGTAATACTTGTACTTCGAATCATTTTCTTGTTATTGTTATTGTAGGGATAGACTAGTGCATGCATGACATTTTTATATTTATCGATAATGCTATATTATGGCTTCTTATTGGTTTGTTGTTTTATTTGCAAGGCTGCCTGCTAATAAAGGAAAAATAAATTTGGCTGGAAACAATTGGTTTTGAAAATTTAAAGATGTCAACAAAAACAATACATAATTGTTCTCTTCACTTTGAAGAATCTTGTTTCAACCGGAAACTGAATAAAGTAACATTGCTTGACGATGCTATACCTTCACGAACCTTATTGGTAAGTAACATTGCTTGTTATAAATTTGTCTGACATGATTGTGTAGCGGTTGATAAATGATGGTGATGTCGTCAATTGCAACACTTGCTTAATGGGCACAAAGAGTGATGTTAAGAATGTATTTGAGTGTAGTCCTTAGATTAATTGCCAAAATAAGACTGAATATGTGTTTATTTGGTTGTACTACTAAGTACACCTATGGTATTCCTTTTATAAGGAATTTATTAATGTTTAGTTACAAATGTCACCAGTAGTCTGCTTTTTGAATAGTACTTTACAGTTTACTTTTAAATAGTATAATAACAGTGGTATTCTGTAAAAATCTCCCTATGAATATTTGGATGAGGTTAATGTGAAGTGAGCTTATGTATGATTATTTAGCTCATTACCACTCGAGAGCTACTGCTAAGAACTACTACCACTAAGAGTCTCTTTTCATTCTCTAGTTTAGAGAATGAGTGAGAATGAAAAGAGACTCTTTTCAACCCACCAATTGCAAATTAAATGGGGTGCTTTATAATAATAAATAAACCGATTAATCAAATCAAGAAACATCAAAAATAGTAACAATTTTATTGCTTTTTTATAGCCTGTGATTCAATCAAATATGACTGGCATTTTAATTGATAGTGACCAAAATCAGACAAACTCACAATCAATATCTGGGTGGTGGTGCTCTTAATATTGTAATATTTTTTTGGAATTTTAAGCAGTGGGATCACCTACTGTTTTTGAAGTGTCATAAAACTTTTGAGTAGTTACTTTTCTGTTTTTGTTAATATTTATGTTAATAATAGAGTGGTTTTTAGATCAAAGCTGTTTGTGTGCCTACCATTCAATATCAACCTGGAGAGATTTCAAAGAGGAGTGGCATAGATTTAGCCTCTAGCACATCCGCTATGCCAGATTTAGTCACCAGCACCTCCACTGCGCCAGATTTGGCCGCTAGCACCTCCGCTGCGCCAGGTTTAGCCGCTAGCATCTCTGCTGCGCCAGGTTTAGTCACAAGCACCTCCGCTGCGCCAGATTTACCGGTATGACTAGCTTCAGTTTTTCCTGTCATCATTATTTGCGAATTTGATCTCAATGATAACATCTCATCAACTGAATTAAGATTGGGAGGGAGATATCTCTCGCTTGTGTTCAATATCTATTAAAGCTTACTTTTATTTTATTTGATTTCAGGTACACGCAATGAAAATGATTAAAAAATTAAAGGACAAATGTCAAAAACAGAACATGAAGATAGAGACTTAATGAGAAAGTTAGAAGACAGAGAAAAAAAATTGCTCATTATAGTAATATTATCAAAGATTTTTTTTACAAATATTATGGGAAGAAATCTACTGAAAGAGTATCAGAAATTACCTGAATAAAATTGTATTGTTCAGAAGTGAATGAGATTAATTTTTTTAATATTACTTTATTATAAATTATAAATAATTATTGTTGACTTTTAATTTAAACCCAAAATCATTGGCATGTTAGAAAAGATAGGCGTTGGTTGGAGACGTCCGTACCGGGAGCTCATTGCGGATGCGACGTCATTTGTTTTCTTAGAATTTGTTCCCTCCGCTCCGTCTCGAACGTCTACCTAACAACTAAAGGCTCTAGAATAACACTGCCGCTCGTACGCCGCCGCCACGCTTCTCGCGCATCGTGAAGAGTTCCGTATAAATCTATGCCAGGGATGGCCAACCGGTCGATCGCGGCTATTAGTCCAGTCGATCGCGGCGAGACAAAAAATGTAAATAGGTTCGTATAACAGACTGCGCACGATGTAAGTAAATACTAAATAGGTTATGTTAATAAAATAAAAAATACTACATAAATGAAGGGTACAGGAAAAGAAGGGGCTCATTGCCAATTTTTAAATTTTGAATTAACTATGCCGTTCGGTGCGTTTTTATACGGCCAATCAGACCACATTATTCAAAAAATGGTAAAAGGAGCTGATTTCACGTAAAGCCCATGTAAAAAAATCTGAGTTTAGAATAAAACGCGCTCATTACATACCAAACCAAGTAAAAAGGCGCCCATTGTCTATTGAACAGTGTTAAAACGCGCCCATTGCAGCGGTTGTATTAGAGAACGCGCTCATTATCGGCCATTTTGAATTTGTTGTCATATAAGTGACAGCTGTCAGATAAGCTTTCTTGCAGAAATTTTACGACTCGTACGTTGTTATTTCAAAATGGATATTAATAGTAGTGATAATGAAGAAAACTGTGTTTATAAGATTACAAAAAAAAGGAAATCACATGGTCGAATGGCTGAAGTATTGAAAAAGTTAAGATTATCAAGTCATGAAGCCGGTCCAGCATGTAGCTGCAGATTGGGATGTTTCGATAAAGTTACTAAAACCAGTGCGGGCAACATTGTACAAAATAATGAATTCGTTTTGCCTGGGAGTTTGTACACAGAGAAGTTACCAATTTCTCAAGAAAAATACAGTGATCTTCAGCACTTGAAAAAATTTTGTTCTCCTGAAAGCATCTTGTTTTATACAAATTTACCCCATAATTAAAATGTCATGCTAAAATTAAAATCTGTTTTATTTCATTACTCAAACAATACAGTAAACAGGAAAAACAGAAATACATCAGACACTGTTTATCATCACCATTTCAGTTGCAATATGCAAAAAGGAGCTCATTGCGACAATGAGCACCTTCTTTCCAGTTACATTTGGGACTTTGACAATAAAATATCAAACTGTTATTTGTTTACTAAATTAATGTTAAAAAACATTAACCTATGGTGTTAAATGTACACTGTCCCTTGTATAAATAGGTAAATATGAAATTCTAAGTAATTTGTAATTGTTAATTAAGAGATTTTAGGTTTAATTACTTGATTACTCAAAACAATGAGAATGTTAATGAGCCCCTTCTTTTCCTGTGCCCTTCAAATGTCTTTATCCCACCGTTTCATCTGTAGTTTTAAGAAGTACCTATGTAATTCGTAGACCGTACAGGGTTTCGTCAATAAAAAGTCGATCTTGGGTCTAATCAAGTTGGCCACCCCTAATCTATGCGTTTGAACGCGTCGCTGGTCGCGCCGCCACCGCGCCGCTGAGTTCGTGTCCACGGCCTTAGAATGACATCAGTTAGCAGTTAGCTCACCATGCATTGGTGTCGATTCTGTTGTGCACAAACTAAATTTAGGCTATTGCTATCTTTTTCTCTCTTATAAAACGAGAAAGCGACAGACGTAATTTAGAGCTGTCAAATTTAATTAAATTCAACTAATATTTCAATACAAATTAATTAAGGTTGGTGCACGTAAAAACCTGTCGACTAAAAACATGGTGAAGCGCAAGGCATAAACTCATAAATTAGTTTGACATTTCTAACTTGGTTCATAGCTATAGCCGTATTTTCGCACTGCCTTTTAGTAAAAGATAGCGATACTCTAATTTTAGATTAGTTATTTAACAAGAGAATCGGCAGCAATGTCATCCAAACTAAACATGTACCTACGCAAAATTTTAGCTTTATCAAAAACTGGGAAGTGTAGGTCAAAAAAATAACTTTTAAGATTTGTTTACATTTGTTACCAGTTATTTTGTTAGTCATATAAAAGTTAAGCTAAGAAAAGTGTGTAAAAAATACCCGTTGATATTGTACCTTGACAATATGAAAACATTCTCACAATTTTTATCGATGTTATTGTAGAGAAGTTTCGCTAAGGGCTGCCCTATTAGCCGCCACTTTATCCTCTCCATAAAGTGTAGGTATGCACGTTTTTCTTGTAGGTATGCCAAGTCCATATGATTTATACGTCAGTGAACTTTTCAACTCTCAAGCAAATAAAACTGAAGTGAGTTGCACTCCGGTGTCAAGAACTACTTACGCAGAGTTGCAGTGTTGTCATTTAGGCAAAAAAAGTCGCCAGGTATATGAAAAATCTAGCTAGATGTCGCAATTTTTTTATTTTTAAGATATTGCTTGAATATTTAATTTCGTTATTTTAAAAAGTCGCTAGTTTTTATTGTTGCTAAATCTTAAAAAAAGTCCCCAAACTCGTTAAAAATCTCCAAGATCTCACAACGTCGCTAAAACGGCAACACTGCAGAGTTGGCAAGGTGACAAGGTCACGCATACGCGTGCAACTTCATACGCATGCACGGCTTAATCTTCCATACTGATCGATTTGTAGACGCACAAGGTTTAGAACTCGTTATACGGCACATCGCTATAAGTGCGAAAGTGACGGAGATAGTATTTGAAAGCCCGGTAAAAGCCGGTACGTGTAAGCGAGATAGCTATATGTAGATGCTGCAAATGCGAAACTCTGCGCGCGAACAATCGCGATGTGTAGTTATGTAGTAATGTGGCATAGGTAGATACTTTGTGTTATTTTGATAAGAATTAAGCGCGCGAACTTTTAAATAGTTCGGGTTTGATATTGATTCTCTATCGAGCATTTTAGTAAGGCATAGCCGGGCTTTTGGGCTTATATGAAGGTACCGCCACTGGCAGTGTCACGCGGTATGCCTGGCGCCTGGTGCGGTGGCAGTGTCACGCGGTATGCCTGGCGCCTGGTGCGGTGGCAGTGTCACGCGGTATGCCTGGCGCCTGGTGCGGTGGCAGCGTCACGCGGTATGCCTGGCGCCTGGCGGGTCTATCAGACCCGAATTTATAATGACTATTTTTCCTACTAGTTGTGGTAACTGGTGTATTTAAACATACTTATATCTGTACGAGGCGAGGGTTAAACAGTAGGGATAAAAATGAAAAAAAAAAACGATTGCTTTTTTTTTTCATTTTTATCCCTACTATCCACCATATTAACTAAATAAATTGAGAAATAATAGTTGAAGGTTATGCTTTTAGCAAAAAACAGCGGCTCTAACAAGGCCACTTTAGCAGAATCAGAAAGCACATCACGCTACCCGTCACTGTCAAATTTTCCCAATCAACATTGAACCTAACGCGTTAGCGATAAAGATGAAAATGAAATTGGACAGATTGTTGTGTGGTTAATATTATGATTATAATATGATTCTGCTAGTGGCCTTTTTAGAGCCGCTCGCGTTTTTTACACCTAAGTGAAAACAAAAGAAATCTCAACTAAACTTTAGAAAATAGAAGGCACTAGACAACAGGGACTGAATTACCCAAAAATTAAGGTACTTACCTTTAAATTTCGGTATGACGTCATACCGTTAAATAAAGGTTACCGAAATATTTTCATACCGCTTTAATTTTCAGTAGCGGAATTTTGAGGGTACCGGTATGCATTTCCATGTATACCGGTATATTTCGGTAGAAGACCTTTATAAATTTTTCGGTAGCAGTGCCTTAACCTTTATAAATGTATCAAAATCAAAAGGCGTTTATTCAAATTAGGCTGAAAATCAGCACTTTTTGAACGTCAAAATTTACATGAAGACAGTCCCCCAAATCGCCCAGCCCGTCACCACTTCCTAGTGTTTTAGCTGGGAAGAAGAAGTGGCCAACAAACTCCCCAGCAACACAACTGTCTGCTTAGTTTAAACAACTTGAATTTATATAACATTATTCAACATTTTATGATAGATGTCGATCATTAAATTAAATAAATGGATGGCACATGTCCACAATGATAAAACTAATTACATATATAGGTAATTAAATAAGTAAACTCAAGCATACAATACTAATCAAAATGAGCCTCCAGGAATAAATGGCGTGCCCGCTTACATGTTCAACAATGCAATTTAACCATAATCTGTGACCCAAAGTCACAAGTGATAAACTAGGACCATCGCAGTTAAATTATAACACTTAAAAATGTTAACAATAATAAGCCACGACCAGCAAGACGACCCGTCACCACAAGCAGCACCCGTTCACGAGCATAACGCAAAGATCAGCCATTACCTCCCTCGCCATAGTAGAGGGAAGGAGGTAACCCGATCCCCGACGCTACCGCAAGCAGCGACGTCTAAGGGAGCATGACGAACCTGCTGCCGGTTTCTCAGACAAAATCATACTTATCTAGTCTACTTTGTCGAGGTCGCTAGTTAACCACATACCGCAATACAACTCATAAAAAAACAAGCTAATGAGAAGATTATGTCAATAAATAAAAATAAAAAAAAAAACAAAAAAGACCTATACGGTCAGAATAATAAACAATGTCATCTTGAGTAAGTAAAGAATCTACGAAAGAACATTTAGCATTGTCTCGTGTTCAACACAGCGACCAACTACTTTTATCGTCGAAGTAATCGTTTATAGTATAATATACCTTCGAAATAAGGTTAGATTTGACTTTCGCTTTAAAAGCATTACAAGGCAAGTCTAGAAAAGAAAGAGGTAACTTATTATAAAAGCGGATACCGATCCCCACAAAATGGCCCTGGACCTTACGTAGACGGTGGAAAGGAGCATGTAGTTTGTGCTTATTTCTGGTGTTAAAGCTGTGGATATCACTAGTTTTGGCATAAAAATGTATATTTTGCCTGATATACACTATGTTAGCAAAAATGAACTGCGAAGCAACCGTGAGAATACCTATTTCTTTAAAAAGTTCCCTTAAAGAGACTCTGGACCCTAGCTGGTATATCGCTCGTACGGCTCGGTTTTGTAGGACAAATATATTTTGTATGTCATCGGTAGCAGTAGCTAAACCTTACTATAGAGGTTTTCTTTGACGCACCGCCACGCCACTCTGTAGTTCACTGGAGAGGCCCTGATTGCACATTATTATGACTCAGTTTTGGTTTTTATTTCCGATCGGAAGGATGCGACAGTATTAGCCGGAAAGACGAGTGCCTACCTAAGTTATTCTTATCTTTCTTCTTTAAGAGGCCGGCGGAGACGCTCGCAACTACAAGTTTAGGCAAGCACAAAATTTGTTCGCGGCATATTGCCATCTCACTTTGACTAAAGATAAGCGGGGGACGGACGCGGTGCGCAGCTGTGTGCGTGTGAGTGGATAGATAGCTATTGTTGTATTCTTGTCTTCTATTCATAACGACTCGAGTCGAAGGCATTTAATTTTATTAGTAAAACTAGCTGTGCCCGCGACTTCGCTCGCGTGGATGTCGAAATATATCTGTTGCATAGATAAAATCTTCTCTAATACCTTACGAATCCTGATCTCTCTCAAAATTAAGAAAATAGGAAGAGGGTACCTTATGCAGGGCACTCGATCATCTCTTCCGGTTCAAATGCCGATTAGCCCAGGTAATCTCCTGGATTTTCATACCTACCTCGAGGTAGGTATCAAAATCAACAAAACCGACTATCGAATGAACGGTGGTAGGTAGTCTTCAAACTACGAAACAAAGAAACTGATGAATAAAGTTGATTCTTAATTTTGTCCAGCCAGCAAAAAGAAGCAGCCTTGACAATTGCAGATTACAGAACACCGATAAATTTTTACATTTTATGTTAAACAGTTCTACCGGGTTTATAGTATCGATTTACTGTGTAAGAATAATCGAACTTTTTAAATCGATATTTAGTGGGTACTGAAAGAGGAGACTTATTAAATGAGGAGCTCGTAGCTAAATAATAACAGTCGCACGGGTCGATCTTCATGGTTTACCAACTCTTGCCTAGGTGGCTCTGTGAATAGGTGACCATATTATTTAAATACCGCGACTTCGCCGTAGTTGGGAAAAGGTTAAGCATATATTAAAAAAGACAGACCATACCATTTGGCCCCAATTGGGGCTGACGGTTCTTGAGAAAGTAACCCTGCCGTTTTATTGTCCTTTTGATTGAATGGCGGTTAATCAGCGGCCTAAATGATCCCCAATGCGCAAATGTGTCAGAGTGGCGAATGGGTTTGTCATGTGACAACATTTAATGAACAGGCTGGCAGATGCTTAGGCCGTCTTTGAATAGGGTAGGTAAATGTGTGACGAAAATATTATTATGAATTTATTTATTTTTTGGGAATCCTAAATGCCGAGATGTCACTTAGACCGTCTCCCCAGTGGATAAAGGAAATTGAACAAAATTACGTATGTAATCTGTGCCCAGTTTTACCAACTACCATGAAGCATCATCTGCCTAGCCTTTTCTCAGCTATATTGGAGTCAGCTTCCAGTCAAACGGGATTGGGGCGGCAGTCTACCAGACCGTCCTCTACAACCCTACAATACTGGGTAACACGATACTTCTTGGCACGACTGTAGGTGTCAGATTTGTCGGCTTCTGACAATCCGTAAAGACTGCCTGAGATCTCTAATCGGTAGATATGTTACAATGGTCACCCATCCACAGACTGACCTTGGCAAGCGTTGCTTAACCTTGAAGATCGGCCCGGGCGGCTATTATATTCCGAGGTACGTAGAAATCTCGGTATGTTGAAATGGTCACCCATCCACAGACTGACCTTGGCAAGCGTTGCTTAACCTTGAAGATCGACCCGGGCGGCTATAATATTCCGAGGTACGTAGGAATCTCGGTATGTTAAAATGGTCACCCATCCACAGACTGACCTTGGCAAGCGTTGCTTAACCTTGAAGATTGACCCGGGCGGCTAATATATTCCGAGGTACGTAGGAATCTCGGTATGTTAAAATGGTCACCCATCCACAGACTGACCTTGGTAAGCGTTGCTTAACCTTGAAGATCGACCCGGGCGGCTATTATATTCCGAGGTACGTAGGAATCTCGGTATGTTAAAATGGTCACCCATCCACAGACTGACCTTGGCAAGCGTTGCTTAACCTTGAAGATCGACCCGGGCGGCTAATATATTCCGAGGTACGTAGGAATCTCGGTATGTCAAAATGGTCACCCATCCACAGACTGACCTTGGTAAGCGTTGCTTAACCTTGAAGATCGATCCGGGCGGCTATTATATTCCGAGGTACGTAGGAATCTCGGTATGTTAAAATGGTCACCCATCCACAGACTGACCTTGGCAAGCGTTGCTTAACCTTGAAGGTCGACCTGGGCGGCTATTATATTCCGAGGTACGTAGGAATCTCGGTATGTTAAAATGGTCACCCATCCACAGACCGATCTCGGAAAGTGTAGCTTAATCTTGAAGATGGACTCGTGCAACTCATCATCTGCCTAACCTTTTCCCAACTAAATTGGGGTTGGCTTCCACTCAAACCGGATTTAGCTGAATACCAGTATTTTTTCGTGAAGCGGCTGCCTACCAGACCTCCACAACCCATTAATTGGGTAACACGGTAGTTCTAACGACTGCCAAAGATCTACAAATGACAGCCGGGACCAACGGCTTAACGTGCTTTCCGAGGCACAGAGGAAACTCGGTATGTTATGATGGTCTCCCATCTACATACTAACCTTAGCAAGCGTTGTTTAACCCTGAAGACCGACCCGTGTGGCTGATATAGATTAATTAAGTCGATTCGAATCACTATAAAATTCATGAATCACTTCTCTTCTCTTTTTTCTTTTTCGGTCAAACATATCGTTATCACCTTCTAATTAGCTACATACCATAGGTATCCAAACTTTATTTGTCAGTCATGGACCAAGGTCATGTATCAGTGGAATTATCTGCTGATAACACCGCAGTTCAGAAAAACGCGCCATCAGTACATCGCCATCAATCGACAATGTAGTTGAACTGTCAAAATATAAGATCAAACTTAGAAGCTCACATGTTACGATAAATGAAACGATATGACTAAATGTTTTTTTTTCCTTTGGTATTAAGAGTTTCACGTATACTTATATATTATTACATTTATATACGCATTCATTCATCAAACAGTTCTAAACTGTTACTATTTAATCTCAACAGATGGCGGTGCATGTATATGCTTCACGTAATGAAAGTTTAAACGAAACCTTTAAATACAAATATCTTTTGATAGAGTGAACCGATTGCGATGAAACAAAAACTAAGTTATACCTCAAGTTACGAACAATTTTAATGTGTGAAAGTTATCTACGTTATTTCTGTACTTTTTACGTGATGCCTGCACATACAAACAGACAAACAGATAAACAGACAAAAATTCCAAAAATGATGGAAATGGGTTCTGTAAGTTACCCTTTATCTCCCTAGCTATTTTTTATTCTATTATTTTGAATGTACAAAAACGACTCTTCTACAGATTTATTATATGTATATAGATATAGATAAGGTACCTATGTTCATTATTTGCTTTATTTTTGTCGGCTACTTTGGGGAATCGTTAGTGAATGTACAGACTAGTAATGCGTTTTTTGGAAATTTCTTCACCGTGCCGAAATCTCAACATAGGATCTCGAGATCTAGGCCTTGTAAAAAAAACCTAGCAGATGCGTCATCCATAGGTGGTCTTGGGGGAAAAACGGTCCGGCCGCATGTCACGTATCGGGTACCTAAATATAAATAATTGGGATATTATAATTCTCATAATTATAGTCTTCATTTATGTTAAGCCTGTTTATGTTTACCTACATAATTCCTTTAGGACGGTCTCAGCTTTGAAAAGCTAAGACTTCTTCTGTCTTATTTCTGTATTTTTTTACTCAACTTCAAATACTTACTGTTATTACTAAACTAGCTTTTGCCCGCGACTTTGTACGGCTATTTCCTGTTTTTTCCTGTACCCGTGGGAATTTCGGAAAATCCTCTCTTAGTGCCCCCCTACACTCCCCAAGAAACATAGGTCCTTTCTCAGGCTCTAGACTGTCTGTGTACTAAATTTCATTTAAATCGGTTCAGTAGTTTTGGCGTGAAAGCGCGACAGACAGACAGAGTAACTTTCGCATTTATAGTTTAATAATTATATAATAATATTGTAAGGATGATTGATAATGAAAACAAGACAAATAGTAAAAGTGTTATGCCAAGTATTATTAGTAGGTAAAAGACAAATATTCCAATAGGTAATTTACATTTACGCGATGTCTGTAAATCTTTCTGAACTAAGAATAATAAAATTAAAAAACAAGAATTTTCAATAAACAAACACTTATTTACATTGATGTTCACACTTCATAGATATTGATAAATCTATTCATCTTTAAAAAAAATATATGACTAGCAACGTGATAGTCGTTTAGGGTGACCATAATCGACTAAACGAATTAAAAAAATGTAACCGACTTCCAAAACAAAACACTACAAAGTATAAAATAACTTTAACTTCGGAAGTCGGTGTTTTAAGTTTTTTTCGTTTTTTGACACCGACTTCCGAAATTAAAGTTATTTTATACTTTGTAGTGTTTTGTTTTGGAAGTCGGTTACATTTTTTGTAAAAAAGATTTTTATTTTTCACTTTTTAGTGGTACCTACGTACCCATTCACAGCGTACCGGCGTGATGTTATGTTATGAAAATAAAACTTACTTAGTGCTTTTGGTGTAAAGGTCAATACGAATGAAATAAGCCCAAACACTTGGTAGTTCCTACATACCGATGTGAAGTTCCCTTGACTTTCTGTCGTCTCCATCATCAGGTCTGATCCAAATCTTCATTGTTTTGTAGTGTCACCCGATATACAAACGAATATCAAGTTTTTACCAGATGCGTGCCTACAATTTTCGAGAAATGCCCTCGATTTCTCAGGGTTTCCATCATCAGATCCTGACGTGGTGGCAATGGGACCATCTCGGAAGAATACCCTTTCATATAAAAACGATTCATCGAAATCGGATCACAAACGACGAAGTTATCCGCGAACACACATAAAAAAAAAATATATGTATTTACGCTGTCGAATTAAGAACCACCTTCTTTTTTAGAAGTCGGTTAAAAATACAATTATGATAATCAGAGTACACAGTCTCAAAGATCCACACTAAACAGGGTGGTAAACGTGAAGACGATGTATATTGGTGTCTGAAATGATCTTCTGAAGAACCACACAGATTGAGTGGATTTGTCCAGGCAGTGCACGCATTTGCAGTAATTGTGAAGCTCAACTCAACAATTATAAAATTAACTAGAGCGACTTTGAACTTTTCATTTTAGTTTTATCAATGTTTTGACATTTGTGTTAGGAATTTAAAAAAAAATCCGAGCTAAAACCGGACCGAGGCCATAAAGCCGCAATTATCACCCTACCCCGGGTGATCCGGACAAAGTTTCGCAGTTTTCACAGTACTTACAAGTAAAGAGAAGCGAGCAGTGTCTTTGATATAATTTATACTAATATATAAAGCTGTCGAGTTTGTTTGTTTGTTTGCTTGAACGCACTAATCTCAGGAACTACTGGTCCGATTTGAAAAAATCTTTCAGTGATAGATAGCCCATTTATCGAGGAAGACTATCACGCTAAGACCAACAGGAGCGGAGCAGTAATGATAATCAGACGAAGTTGCGCGGGTCAGCTAGTCACCTATACCCCGGGTGCTCGAGTAAAGAAACGGAACAGTGACATGACAAAGCTTCTAAGCAAAGCTTATAATAACTGCGCTGTGATAGGTACCTACCGATTAATATTAGTGATGAGACGGATAGGTAGGTTATTGCTACCTACTCACTTAAATTTTGTTAGGTCTAATACTAGCTCACTAAAAATAGTACGTAGTGATGTTTGTATAAATAGTACACCTAAGACTACCTATAGTACTGTCTTTCCTTTTTAACCGACTTCCAAAAAAGGGTGAGGTTCTCAATTCGGTGGGTATTTTTTTTCTCTCTAAAATCCATCCAAAGATTGTCTTGAAAAGATCGCTTTTCAAGACAAGGTTTCCACTATAAGACCGCCCATTGTGTCACCCTATGCACAGATAATATAATACTAGCGTACAGATGCCTCATCTCATACAAAGAAACGCGACCGCCGTAAAAAAAAAATTCAGACGAATTATCTTGGTTTTGAGTCCGCGTGCTAGATGGTGTTAGCAGTGACAACTTGCAAGCGCGATTTCCTCGAATTCCAACTTATAGATGGCGTTGAAAGCGTATTGTAGGTACTGTATTGTTTGTCGCTTGTCCACTTGACCTTGAAGCTGACGTCGTTACGAGAGTAATGTAGAGATTTCAACAAATATTTAAAATGACTCGAATATTTACTCAAAATACTATTTTACTGTAATAGTAAAAACATCGTTTATAATTTGACAAGTTACTTTTATTATTCAAACCAAATAGATTGGATAGAATTAGATAAAACTCTGTAAAGTGCCTATAGAACCGGTCAAGTGTGACTCGGACTCTCACACGAAGGGTTCCGAACCAGAAACAAAACACGTTTCTTGAATGGGAGCTCCCTTTAGTTTTTTGGGAAATTTTAAATTCGACAATAAGTTACTTTTATTTTTAAAACCAAATAGATTGGATAGAATAAATGAAAATCTGTAAATACCTATAGATTTTAGTAAAGATACTTCAAAGTATGAAACCGGCCAAGTGCGAGTCGGACTCTTATACGAAGGTTTCCGTACCATAACCCGAAAATAACCGTTTCTTGTTATTTTCGGGTTATGGTCCCCCTTTTTAGGGTTCCGAAAAAAAAGGAACCCTTTTAGGATCACTCGGGTGTCTGTCTGTCTGTCTGTCACAGCCAGTTTTCTCCGGATCCACTGGACCGATTCTGTTAAAATTTGGTACACATATGGACTTCTTACGACACGGACGCGTTACGTAAACTATAAAAATTTTAGTATGGATGTCACTTTTGGGGTCAAACTAGAAAAATTTAAAAAAAAGTTTTTTGAACAATATCGTGTGACATATCAAATGAAAGGGCTTACTATGAGGGTTTTAAATATATTTTTTTTCATAATTTTAATATAAATGGTTTTGAAGTTATTCAAGAAATTAGACGAAAAATTACCAAAATTTTAGGCTCAGTTGTTTCGGAGATAAGGGGGGGCCCCTTATCTCCGAAACTACTGAGCCTAAAATTTTGAAAAAAATGGAGATAATAGATCTTTCCCTAAAGATTACAGGAAAAACCTATTAGAAGTCTGTAGTGTTAAAATAACATGTTAAAAAAATAAATTCGTTCGGAATCCTTTGCACGCGAGTCCGACTCGCACTTGGCCATTTTTTTTTGTATTAGCGGCAATAGATACACATTCTGTGAATAATTCAACTGTCTACCTATCACGGTTCTTACACTGAAATCGCGAAAAAAAAAACATCTTCGCCCCCATACTTTTCTGTGCGCATAACTAGACAAAATGTACTGAACAGCTGTTTATTTTCGCGATTTCGGGATTGGTCCCATAGTAAAAGTTGTTTATAATCATGAATACAATGACCCCTTAAGAGGTATTGCGTTTATTCTGTTACACGTTGTAAATACGAATATTTTTGTTCCTTAATTTATCACGGCAACTGTATGTAGGTAGGTAGGTAGCATCCCTACAATGTTACGGAGGTGGATTTATCAGCACCTAAGTCGGGGTCGGAGTTTTTAAATTTGGTGTGCCGTATTATTCGTTCAGCCTAGACGGAGACCCCACTACGGGTTCTACTGCTACTGCTAGCTAGGCCACAGATACTATACCTAATACTAGACTTGACCTTGAAGCTTGCGTTGTCACAAATTTTCTTATATGGCTACTTTGTGGTGTGCTAGTACCTATAGGTAGTCCTCCTGACCCGTTTCGGCCATAGCGGCCAATCTGAACGCGGTGCGGGCGAGACAAATAGTGCACAAGCACACACACAGCGACTTTAGTCAGCGGCTCAGCGCGTCCATTTGAAATGCGCGTAGATACCTACAAACGCGAGACTGAGCTGCCCTCCGTAAACCCGCGCGCGCGCGGCTCTCCACCGTGACGTCGAAAACAGTAGGGATAGCATCATTACCGTTGCGTTTACACCTATTAATTATTGTTATTTTCATCGAAATCGAACTGTTCCATTTAAGTTCAAATTATTCACATTAAATTTACTTAATTGTTTAAATTACTTGAATACTTATTCAAGTTAATGAAACAATTAAATTAGGTACATAAACTTACTCGATTCTTAAGTTTAAAAAAACATTAGGTATTAATATTGAATCTTTATTTCAGTTTGGGATTCCTAGCACTGATTTGCTATTCTACTATAATAATCTTTCTATGATAGAGATTAGTGTTTATTATGAATGTTTCCTTGAAAATAGATCGCGATATAATTGTTTATAAAGATTTGAATGGCTAAATATGTTAAATATTGTGTTGGTAAATGCAAGATAACTAATACAGATTCATACATTCGATTTAATAATAAAGCTATATGTACTTGTTAAAAAAAAAAAAACAAAATAATAATTTTCGTAAAAGAATATGAAATGGTAATAAAAAAATTTTTGCACACTGCACTTTGCACAAACGTCATTCGAGGCAGTTACCAAGCAACTCGCCCGAGTAGTAGTATTTAATTTAATGAATGAGTTGAATAGCAAACTCTAAAATTTCGAACAGCGCCATCTATTGCTACATAATGTACGAATTTTAAATGATTCGTTCCAATAATCTTCCAAAGTTGAGTAAGAAGCCCATTATTCCATAATTTAGGGCTTAGGGGAGGTTATTAAATAAGAACATACTATTCTAAAGACCATTAAAAAGAAAAAAAATATTTTTACACAAACTTCAATAAAAATCGATACATGTCACGCCATCTGTTATTATTTATTAGAACTAAATTTTCTTTCTTCGTGTTGGGACCCCATGCCCTATAGATGTAATGTTTCTCATCTATCTTTTCTATAACTTATATGACGTACATAATAAAGATTATTTTATTCTATTCTACCCACATAACTACGTACAAATTTTTACAATATTTACTTAGGAAACAAAAAATATAACCGACTTCTAAAAACAAAACACTACAAAGTATAAAATAACTTTAATTTCGGAAGTCGGTGTCAAAAAACGAAATAACCACAAACACCGACTTCCGAAATTAAAGTTATTATTGTATTTTTCAATTTTTAGTGGTACCTGCGTACCCATTCACAGCGTACCTACCGGCGTGATGTTATGTTATGAAAATAAAACTTACTAAGTGCTTTCGGTGTAAAGGTCTCGTCAATACGAATGAAATCAGCCCAAACATCTGGTAGTTCCTACATATCTATGTGGAGTTCCCTTGACTCTCTGTCATCTCCATCATCAGGTCTGATCCAAACCTTCATTGTTTTGTAGTATCACTACGTAGATATACACACGAATATCAAGTTTTTACCAGATGCGTGCCTATGATTTTCGAGAGTTGTCCTCGATTTCTCAGGGGTTTCATCATCAGATCCTGACTTGGTGGCAATGGGACCACCGCGGCAGCATACCCTTTCATATAAAAAAAAGATTCATCGAAATCGGTTCATAAACGACGAAGTTATCAAACATACACAAAATATATATATACGTAGTCGAATTGAGAACCTCCTTTTTTGAAGTCGGTTAAAAATATCTTTATTTTCTTGGGCTCACTTTAAATTTAAAGATATGTTAATAATTAGTACCTATAGGTAGCTAAGAAAGTAGGTAAGTAACTTATAATAATATCATTGGGTTGTGCTTTCGGTGAGATACATCCCACCCCGGTGTTCCATCTCTCACCTACGCCGGAGATCGCGGGAGCTGTGAGATACATCCCAACCCAACGTTCGGAGTCGGCGCGGCGTCCATGTCGGCTCGGTTAGGGCGCCTTCAAATGCCGCGCGGCAGCAGCGCTGCAACCGCGCTGCTGCCGCTGCTACAAATAACAAACGCAAACGGCCGCGCGGCGGTAGTGCTGCAGCCACGCTGCTGCCGCGCGGCATTTTGCGACAAATCTGAAGGCGCCAAAACTACGAGTAACAAAGGTCGTAAAAATGTACGATACTCGGGTTGCTCGATACCAAATCAAAAGGCAAATAGGTATCTAAATACAAGTTCATAGCTAAGGTCAAGTGTCAGAAATATTACAGTACAAGTTAGAAAACAATAATAATTACGCGCGCACTGCACAGTAAAGTACCTATCTAATCGTCTAACACTCGCTGGTGTGAGTGTCTGTCGGAGTGATACACACAGCAGCTACTACGACCGTGAGCAGTGCGATCACGCACACATTGACATTTGCTTTCCGAGACAGAACTACTAACGATTGGAAATTTGTGATAAATTTGGATGTGTTCCGTAATACCAAAAATTATGAATGAAAACTTAATGTTTTTCTTATTTTTTTTCCATAATTTGCAACTTGATAATATAAGCTATGTTTCTACGGAGACAATATTGAAAATATTGTTGTTTATAATACAGAAAAAAACAAAATTAAAACATGCTATTTAGTTACAGTCGAATTACAGACGTCGGTAACGTCCATACTCGGACGTCGGTACTCTGTAAGAATATGGAACGCGTGCTGAATCGTAAGCTCCTAGCACACCTAGAAGCGAATGATATCCTTAGCGACCGATAATACGGTTTCCGCCGAAATCGGTCTACTGGGGATCTTCTTGCGTATGCCATTCACATCTGGAGTGAGGCCATAGAGAAGCACGGGGAGGCACTTGCGGTCTCCCTTGACAAGTTGACATCTCGAAGGCCTTGAGACAGGGTCTGGCACGATAGCCTTATTAGTAAGCTTCCTTCCTTCGGTCTGCCCGACGGATTGTGTGATTCGATTGCAGATTTCCTGAGGGATCGGTCTATCCGAGTGGTTATAGATGGCTGCTCGTCCGGACACCCGGATGGAACGAAGTTCGGAGAAGGAATTAGTGAAGGAATTGTATTTTTTTTTTTTAAGTTAAAGTAATATTTTTTTTATTATTAACAAATATCTATACATATACATATAATAAATCTGTTGAAGAGTCGTTTTTGTACATTCAAAATAATAAAATAAAAAATAGCTAGGGAGATAAAGGGTAACTTACAGAACCCATTTCCATCATTTTTGGAATTTTTGTCTGTTTATCTGTTTGGATGTGCAGGCATCACGTCAAAAGTACAGAAATAACGTAGATAACTTTCACACATTAAAATTGTACGTAACTGGAGGTATAACTTAGTTTTTGTTTCATCGCAATCGGTTCACTCTATCAAAAGATATTTGTATTTAAAGGTTTCGTTTAAAGTTTCATTACGTGAAGCACATACATGCACCGCCATCTATTGAGATTAAATAGTAACAGTTTAGAACTGTTTCTAGAATGAATGCGTATATTATTATTTTGGGAAAAAAATAACATTCAGTCATATCGTTTCATTTATCGTAACATGTGAGCTTCTAAGTTTGAACTTATATTTTGACAGTTCAACTACATTGTTGATTGATGGCGATGTACTGATGACGCGTTTTTCTGATTTGCGTTGTTATCAGCAGATTGGTCAATGTCTGACAAATAAAGTTTGGATACCTATGCTATGTAGCTAATTAGAAGGTGATAACGATATGTTTGACCGAAACAGAAAAAAGAGAAGAGTAGTGATTCATGAATTTTATTGTGATTCGAATCGACATAATTAATCTATATTAGCCGCACGGGTCGATCTTCAGGGTTAAGCAACGCTTGCCAAGGTTGGTATGTAGATGGGAGACCATCATAACATACCAAGTTTCCTCCGTGCCTCGGAAAGCACGTTAAGCCGTCGGTCCCGGCTGTAATTTGAAGATCTTTGGCAGTCCTTACGGATTGTCAGAAGCCAGTAAATCTGGCTCCAGTCTTGCCAAGAACTACCGTGTTACCCAAATAATGGGTTGTGGAGGTCTGGTAGGCAGCCGCTTCACGTAAAATACTGGTATTCAGCTAAATCCGATTTGACTAGAAGCCGACCCCAATATAGTTGGGAAAAGGTTAAGCAGATGATGAGTTGCACGAGTCTTCAAGATTAAGCTACGCTTTCCGAGATCGGTCTGTGGATAGGTGACCATTTTAACATACCGAGATTCCTACGTACCTCGGAATATAATAGCCGCCCGTGTCGATCTTCAAGGTTAAGCAACGCTTGCCAAGGTCAGTCTGTGGATGGGTGACCATTTTAACATACCGAGATTCCTACGTACCACGGAATATAATAGCCGTCCGGGTCGATCTTCAAGGTTAAGCAACGCTTGCCAAGGTCAGTCTGTGGATGGGTGACCATTTTAACATACCGAGATCCCTACGTACCTCGGAATATAATAGCCGCCCGGGTCGATCTTCAAGGTTAAGCAACGCTTGCCAAGGTCAGTCTGTGGATGGGTGACCATTTTAACATACCGAGATTCCTACGTACCTCGGAATATAATAGCCGCCCGGGTCGATCTTCAAGGTTAAGCAACGCTTGCCAAGGTCAGTCTGTGGATGGGTGACCATTTTAACATACCGAGATTCCTACGTACCACAGCATATAATAGCCGCCCGGGTCGATCTTCAAGGTTAAGCAACGCTTGCCAAGGTCAGTCTGTGGATGGGTGACCATTTTAACATACCGAGATTCCTACGTACCACGGAATATAATAGCCGTCCGGGTCGATCTTCAAGGTTAAGCAACGCTTGCCAAGGTCAGTCTGTGGATGGGTGACCATTTTAACATACCGAGATTCCTACGCACCACAGAATATAATAGCCGCCCGGATCGATCTTCAAGGTTAAGCAACGCTTGCCAAGGTCAGTCTGTGGATGGGTGACCATCTTAACATACCGAGATTCCTACGTACCACAGAATATAATAGCCGCCCGGGTCGATCTTCAAGGCTTGCCAAGGTCAGTCTGTGGATGGGTGACCATTTTAACATACCTACCGAGAAGAGATCTCCGGCAGTCTTTACGGATTGTCAGAAGCCGACAAATCTGACACCTACAGTCTTGCCAAGAAGTATCGTGTTACCCAGTATTTTAGGGTTGTAGAGGTCTGGTAGGCAGCCGCTCCAATCCCGTTTGACTGGAAGCTGACTCCAATATAGCTGGGAAAAGGCTAGGCAGATGATGCTTCATGGTAAAAAACTGAAATGATTTGCGAAAACACTTAATCTACAGTTGGCAAAACTGGGCACAGATTACAAACGTAATTTTGTTTCAATTTCCTTTATCCACTAGGGAGACGGTCTAAGTGACATCCCGGCATTTAAAAGAATTTAGGATTCCCAAAAAATAAATAAATTCATAATTATATTTTCGTCACACCTACCCTATTCATAGACGGCTTAAGCATCTGCCAGCCTGTTCATTAAATGTTGTCACATGACAGACCCATTCGCCACTTTGACACATTTGCGCACTGGGGATCATTTAGGCCGCTGATTAACCGCCATTCAATGAAAAGGACAATAAAACGGCAGAGTAACTCTCTCAAGGACCGTCAGCCCCAATTGGGGCCAAATGGTATTGTCTGTCTTTTTTAATATATGCTTAACCTTTTCCCAACTATATTCGGATCAGCTTCCGATCAACACTGCGAAGTCGCGGTATGTTAAATAATATGGCCAACTATCCACAGAGCCACCTAGGCAACAGTTGGTAAACCATGAAAATCGACCCGTGCGACTGTTATTATTTAGCTACGAGCTCCTCATTTAATAAGTCTCCTCTTTCAGTACCTACTAAATATCGATTCTATAAACCCGGTAGAACTGTTTAACATAAAATGTGAAAATTAATCGGTGTTCTGTAATCTGCAATTGTCAGGGAAAATCAAAGAAACTGTTTCTTTTTGCTGGCTGGACAAAATTAAGAATTAACTTTATTCATCAGCTTCTTTGTTTCGTAGTTTGAAGACTACCTACCACCGTTCGTTCGATAGTCGGTTTTGTTGATTTTGATACCTACCTTGAGGTAGGTATGTACCAAGAGATTAGCCGGGCTAATCGGCAATTCAACCGGAAGAGATGATAGAGTGCCCTGCATTAGGTACCCTCTTCCTATTTTCTTAATTTTGAGACAGATCAGGATACGCAAGGTATTAACTTAAAGTAAATTTTATCTATGCAACAGATATTTTTCGACATCCACGCGAACGAAGTCGCGGGCACAGCTAGTAATGTAATATAAACTTAATCAGTAGGCTCAATTTTAGACCCTACCTACCCTACCCACCGTACCTACCTTACCTACCCTACCTACGCTGCCTACCCTGCCTATCCTGCATACCCTGCCTACCCACCTACCCTGCCCACCCTGCCTACCCTGCCTACCCTGCCTACCTTACAAATATAATGTAAACAGAAATAGAACGACAAAACGAAAATAACTGGCTTGCTTTCTATGACAGAGAGAGAGAGAGAGAGACAGACAGAGAAACACGCGCACGTCGCACGGCTAACAACTATAGCAAAAACTGTCGTTACAACTTTTCGTGAGAATTTTTTCCGTCTAGCCCCCTTTCACAACGCGCGATAAGGAACTTCGTTCGAAAAAGTTTTTTATTTTTCACTTTTAAGTGGTGATACTTAGACGACGTCTTCGTTAACGCAGGAATTGAAATAAGCAAAAATGCTCATAGAATAAAAAACTACTGAACCAAACTGGATTTATGGGACCAAATGGCAAGTATACTGCATCGAACTAAAAAAGAATCACAGAAATCGGATCAGAAACCTCGGAGTAATCGGTGTACATACATAAAAAAAAAAACAAAAAAAAATATACCCACCGAATTGATAACCTCCTCCTTTTTTGGGAGTCGGCTAATAAGTATAAAATATACATAGTTGTATGTATACTGAACTTTACCTACTGTTACATTTGTAATTTTAAGAAGAAGTAAGCATAATAAAATTAGTTGATTGCACAGGGTTTCGTCAGTAAAAAGTCGACCTTGGGTCTTATCAAGTTGGCCACCTCTGCTATAGGTGATGCTATAACAATCCTTATCACTCTCAAGTTCACCAACGCGTACAGGCAGAGGTGTAAGGTAAAACCAATGAATTTGACACCGGCGGCGCTCGCGGTTTATTGTTTTTTTCACCATTCCAGCTGACTCCGGACTAAAGTAGTGGCCATAAAGCTTCGGTTGGTTGATGTTAATGTTCAGCTACTGTGAGTGGGGGCGCAGAAACATCATATTGTAATGAAATACAACGGTTTAGGCATACTGAGGGTTTAAAGATAAAATTTTTATTTCTCCCTTTTGTTCGTGATTAATGAAATAAATTACAGTATTGAAGTCGGTGTCACGACGCCGTCTAGCTATAAATATTTGGACGACTTAATTAAACCCCGTATGTTTACCAGTCGGTAATTGAGTGCGTTTTTTGAAACGGGTTATATGCATACTTATACTGGAGATGATTTTCAAGGATTTCGACCCCAAAACATGGGGTCTATGTAGCATGTAGCAGTTGTCCACCAACAATAGCATGAAACAACTTGCAAGACGAGCTCTGCTGTACCGAGTACTGGTTCAGGCATCAGCATCCTCGCATGCGGCACTTGTTCAACGATGGACGGAAAGTCTGGTCAGTGGGTCATCTTTCTAGTAAACGGTGAATGCCAGCTAGCCGCTAGTCGGTAGCCGGTAGGCTACGATATTTCAATGTAGATATCAATTTGCACTCACAGCGACAGCAGGTTGTCGTGCAGCGGCGGCAGGCGGCGCAGCGCAGCGGAGCGGCAGTCCAGGCGTGCGCCGCCCTCGCCGCACGCGCAGCCCGCCGCCGCGCGCGCCGGGCACGCGCCGCGCGCCGGCGTCGCCGTGAAGCCCAGCCACAGCAGCGCCGCCGCGCACGCCAGCCAGCGCGCGCGACCCATGCGAGCGCGCCCTCACCGCGCGCCGCCTGCTCCGCAGTGCGCCGCCGGCTCCTCGCTGCACATTATGCTGCACGGTTGCACTGTACACTAACGGCGGGAGGTAACCGCGACCCTCACTCCGCTCGGATCCAAAAACTATATTATATTTCACTTTCGTTGATGAACTTCACACTCTCACTCAGCTCTGGAAAAAATCACACATTTATATTTCGCGACGTTGACCGACACACAACTCGTAAGTAAACTCGCGCGTGCGTAGTGAGCGGAGCATCGACGCACGAGACACCACATCGAGGGCGCGCGACGAACTGGCGGCCAGTGCCGTCAGTGCCGTGCGGCGGCGGCGTGCCGGAGCGCCGGGGGCGGCGCGCGGCGCCCCACGCTTGTCGCCTCGCTCCGCTCCAAAGCGCGAGCCGCCGCCGCCGTGTCTGCCGGCATCATCGGCCTTCCCGAGCATCTGACTATCGAGTTTAACAAGTTAATGATGACGTATCAATACGATATACCGAAATTTTAATAGGTACCGAAATTTTCATAACGTCAACAATAACTGTGGTGATTCAAATATGTCTTGAATAACACATAGGTATAGTCCTCCTGACCGCTTTCGGACGTAGCGGACAATCTCAACTCAACACAGACTAGCCATCGGCGCGGGACATATAATGCTGCCTTGCTTGCCACATGCTTGGTGTTTGCCACCAACAATGACAAACACCAAACACGTGCCGAACTCCGAGCACAAACACTGACCACAAACACGGCATCCAAATGCTTGGCGAACGTGCTACTATATTCCGGATTACTTTCAGGTTAGTAGAGTTATCAGATATTCGTGATGTCTACAGAGTCCAACAAATCGGTAGTTGTTGATTTTACCTCTGCCCAAACTAAAGAACACTTTCTGCAGTCGTTGAAAAACTTCAATAACCAACTGAGAAGTATCAAACTTAACACTCAGTACCTACAATTAGATGGACCACCAACTCCTATTTATATCTCGGATAGGTACGGGATAACCTCACAATTAAGGGAAGGAAGCTTTCTTCATGGCTCGTGACTTTGCTGCAGAGTTCAATTACAACTTCTGCTGGACATCGCGAGGGCGAATCTACTTGCGAAAGAAACAAGGTGGTGGTTTAATTTTTTTGCGGTTCTATGCGAGTTAGCCGCACGGTTGAGAAGTCTGGAGACGCGTCTCAGCGCGGGCCAGCTAGCTAGAGTGTTTTCGGGATTTATACAGGAAGAAAAATGTGCACCGTGATCATAAAACCACTACTAGCAAATAAACGTATACATTTTTTTATTTTTTTTTTGCGGTTCTACGCAAGTCAGCCGCACGGTTGAGGTGTCTGGAGACGCGTCTCGGCGCGGGCCAGCTAGCTAGAGTGTTTTCGGGATTAAGACAGAAGAAAAATGTGCACCGTGATCAAAAAACCACTACTAGCAAATAAACGTATACATTTTTTTAAATTTCTTGCGGTTCTATGCGAGCCAGCCGCACAGTTGAGGTGTCTGGAGACGCGTCTCGGCGCGGTCCAGCTAGCTAGAGTGTTTTCGGGATTTAGACAGGAAGAAAACAGTGCACCGTGATCAAAAAACCACTACAAGCAATTAAACGTATACATTTTTTTAAATTTTTTGCGGTTCTATGCGAGCCAGTCGCACGGTTGAGGTGTCTGGAGACGCGTCTCGGCGCGGGCCAGCCAGCCAGCTAGAGTGTTTTCGGGATTTAGAAAGGAAGAAAAATGTGCACCGTGATCAAAGAACCACTACAAGCAAATAAACGTCTACATTTTTTTTAATTTTTTTGCGGTTCTATGTCAGCCAGCCGCACGGTTGAAATGTCTGGAGACGCGTCACGGCGCGGGCCAGCTAGCTAGAGTGTTTTCGGGATTTAGACAGGAAGAAAAATGTGCACAGTGATCAAAAAACCACTACTAGCAAATAAACGTATACATTTTTTTAATTTTTGCGGTTCTATGCGAGCCAGCCGCACGGTTGAGGTGTCTGGAGACGCGTCTCGGCGCGGACCAGCTGGCTAGAGTGTTTTCGTGATTTAGACAGGAAGAAAAATGTGCACCGTAATAAAAAAACCACTACTAGCAAATAAACGTATACATTTTTTTTTATTTTTTGCGGTTCTATGCGAGCCAGCCGCACGGTTGAGGTGTCTGGAGACGCATCTCGGCGCGGGCCAGCTAGCTAGAGAGTTTTCGGGATTTAGACAGGAAGAAAAATGTGCACAGTGATCAAAAAACCACTACTAGCAAATAAACGTATAATTTTTTTTAAATTTTTGCGGTTCTATGCGAGCCAGCCGCACGGTTGAGGTGTCTGCAGACGCGTCTCGGCGCGGACCAGCTAGCTAGAGTGTTTTCGGGATTTAGACAGGAAGAAAAATGTGCACCGTAATAAAAAACCACTACTAGCAAATAAACGTATACATTTTTTTAAATTTTCTGCGGTTCTATGCGAGCCAGCCGCACGGTTGAGGTGTCTGGAGACGCGTCTCAGCGCGGGCCAGCTAGCTAGAGTGTTTTCGGGATTTAGACAGGAAGAAAAATGTGCACCGTGATCAAAAAACCACTACTAGCAAATAAACGTATACATATTTTTTTATTTTTTGCTGTTCTATGCGAGCCAGCCGCACGGTTGAGGTGTCTGGAGACGCATCTTTGCGCGGGCCAGCTAGCTAGACAGTTTTCGGGATTTAGACAGGAAGAAAAATGTGCACCGTGATCAAAAATCCACTACTAGCAAATAAACGTATACATTTTAAATTTTTTTGCGGTTCTATGCAAGCCAGCCGCACGGTTGTGGTGTCTGGAGACGCGTCTCGGCGCGGGCCAGCTAGCTAGTGTGTTTTCGGGATTTAGACAGGAAGAAAAATGTGTACCGTGATCAAAAAACCACTACTAGCAAATAAACGTATATATTTTTTGAAAATTTTGCGGTCCTGTGCGAGCCAGCCGCATGTTTGAGCAGTCTGGAGACGCGTCTCGGCGCGGGCCAGCTAGCTAGAGTGTTTCCGGGATTTAGACAGGAAGAAAAATGTGCACCGTGATCAAAAAACCACTTCTAGCAAATAAACGTATACATTTTTTCTATTTTTAGCGGTTCTATGCGAGCCAGCCGCACGGTTGTAGTGTTTGGTGACGCGTCTCGGCACGGGCCAGCTAGCAAGAGTATTTCCGGGGTTTAGACAGGAAGAAAAATGTGCAGCGTGATAAAAAAACCACTACTAGAAAATAAACGTATACATTTTTTTTTTTTTGCGGTTCTATGCAAGCCAGCCGCACGGTTGAGGTGTCTGGAGACGCGTCTTTGCGCGGGCCAGCTAGCTAGAGTGTTTCCGGGATTTAGACAGGAAAAAAAATGTGCACCGTGATCAAAAAACCACTACTAGCAAATAAACGTATACATTTTTTAATTTTTTTGCGGTTCTATGCGAGCCAGCCGCACGGTTGAGGTGTCTTGGAGACGCGTCTCGGCGTGGGCCAGCTAGCTAGAGTGTTTCCGGGATTTAGACAGGAAGAAAAATGTGCACCGTGATCAAAAAACCACTTCTAACAAATAAACGTATACATTTTTTCTATTTTTAGCGGTTCTATGCGAGCCAGCCGCACGGTTGAAGTGTTTGGTGACGCGTCTCGGCACGGGCCAGCTAGCAAGAGTATTTTCGGGGTTTAGACAGGAAGAAAAATGTGCAGCGTGATAAAAAAACCACTACTAGAAAATAAACGTATACATTTTAAATTTTTTTGCGGTTCTATGCCAGCCAGCCGCACGGTTGAGGTGTCTGGAGACGCGTCTTTGCGCGGGCCAGCTAGCTAGAGTGTTTCCGGGATTTAGACAGGAAGAAAAATGTGCACCGTGATCAATAAACCACTACTAGCAAATAAAAGTATACATTTTTGAATTTTTTTGCGGTTCTATGCGAGCCAGCCACACGGTTGAGGTGTCTTGGAGACGCGTCTTGGCGCGGGCCAGCTAGCCAGAGTATTTTCGGGATTTAGACAGGAAGAAAAATGTGCACCGTGATCAAAAAAGCACTACTGGCAAATAAACGTATACATTTTTGAATTTTCTTGCGGTTCTATGCGAGCCAGCCGCACGGTTGAGGTGTCTGGAGACGCGTTTAGGCGCGGGCCAGCTAGCTAGAGTGTTTCCGGGATTTAGACAGGAAGAAAAATGTGCACCGTGATCAAAAAACCACTACTAGCAAATAAACGTACATATTTTTTGAATTTTTTTGCGGTTCTATGCGAGCCAGCCGCACGGTTGAGGTGTCTGGAGACGCGTCTTGGCGCGGGCCAGCTAGTTTGAGTGTTTCCGGGATTTAGATAGGAAGAAAAATGTGGACCGTGATCAAAAAACCACTACTAGCAAATAAACGTATACATTTTTTTTGTTATTTTTAACGGTTCTATGCGAGCCAGCCGCACGGTTGAAGTGTTTGGAGACGCGTCTCGGCGCGGGCCAGCTAGCTAGGGTTTTTTCGGGATTTAGATAGGAACAAAAATGTGCACCGTGATCAAAAAACCACTACTAGCAAATAAACGTATACATTTTTTAATTTTTTTGCGGTTCTATGCGAGCCAGCCGCACGATTGAGGTGTCTGGAGACGCGTCTCGGCGCGGGCCAGCTAGCTAGAGTGTTTTCGGGATTTAGACAGGAAGAAAAATGTGCACCGTGATCAAAAAACCACTACTAGCAAATAAACGTATATATTTTTTGAAATTTTTGCGGTTCTATGCGAGCCAGCCGCACGGTTGAGGTGTCTGGAGACGCGTCTCGGAGCGGGCCAGCTAGCTAGAGTGTTTCCGGGATTAAGAAAGGTAGAAAAATGTGCACCGTGATCAAAAAACCACTACTAGCAAATAAACATATACATTTTTTTAAATTTTTTGCGGTTCTATGCGAGCCAGCCGCACGGTTGAGGTGTCTGGAGACGCGTCTCGGCGCGGGCCAGCTAGCTAGAGTGTTTCCGGGATTTAGACAGTGTAGTGTCCACGCATCGTATCACTAATAGTAGGTATTTGGCTCGCCTACGCACCACCACGTGCTGCCTGACTGACGGTTGAACACTGACTGTTTCGTTGTTCGACCCAGTCCGTACGTTGTGACGTACGCGCTCGAAAGCAATCATAAGTATATACATACACCACATCCCTTCCTTTTTTTTATTTGTGTATAAATACTTCCTGTAGTAAGTTTTTTATGGATCTAGGTACTTATAAATAGTATATGTATGTATTTATTACTAAGTATTTATTTCCTTCCAAATACTGTACATCATTCCCGCGCGCACTATTGTTGTGAGCGGTCGTTTACTAATTTTTGTCACAGTTTTTTTGAGCGCGCTATTTCTTATCTTGATTGCGCGCTGGACAACCGGTTTTGCCGGTCGGTCCCGGTGCAGCTATTGCTTTGTTAACATGTGTGAATTAAATCCAAATAATGTGAACATAAATTCACCTCCGAGCGCTGATGAGTTAGAGGATAATACAAATATGGAAGTTGAGGACAATACACAACAGAATCGCACTGAGACGACACGAATGAAAAGGTTAAGAGATGAAAACTCTTCTGAAGAAGGATGGACTGAAGTGAATAGTAGACGAAACAAATTAGTATGTAGTAGAGGAGACCTAGGTGAGAGGGAGAAAGAAGATAAGATACAGATATGTGTGACTTGTAAAACACCTTTGCCTAAACAGTTCGCGTTGGCGCGATTACTAAAAACGCACAACATTACCAGCAGCGACATCCATAGAATTAAATACGTACACCAAAATAAAATGCTAATTACATTTGATAATGATAAGGGCGCAGGAGAATTTTTGCGTTGTTCGGTGTTTACGGACATGGGTTGGTCTTGTCAGAAAACAACCGAAGTAGGTGTATCGTACGGCCTTATTAAAGCTATGGAATTGGATATATCTGATGAGGATCTTAAAGCGAATCTAACAAGTAGTGAAATAGTATCAATTAAGCGATTAAATAAACGATGCTCGGATAACCCTGATGGTAACGGCTGGACTCCAAGTGAAACGATTCGACTAGGATTTAAAGGATCTTCACTTCCTGCGTACGTTTATATCTACAGTTTGAGGATTCCGGTGGAGCGGTTTATATTCCCAGTTACTCAATGTGCGAACTGCTGGAAATTCGGACATGTGAAGATAAGATGTCCATCAAAGAAACCTGTTTGCCCCAAATGCTCTCAAAAACATGAAAATTGCACAACTACTTTATACACTTGTGTGAATTGTTCAGGTCGACATTTGGCATTTGACAAAATATGTCCATATTTTAAGAAAGAAAAGAGGCTCAGGAATTTGATGTCGGAATTTAATTGCACGTACAGGAAAGCACTTATTTTATACGTTCCACCTTCCCCAGATAACGTTTCACATGCGAAAATATCTGAATTAATCCCTGAAGTCGACCAAACACCTACTGTGACCGCTGCAAATACATACAGTTCGATACTGAAGCAGCCTCCGATTGATGCAAACGACGGTACAGCCGCACTAGTCCACTGTCCACGCATGGTAAATCAAAAAACCAAACCATTGACCAAGCGTAATTTGAAAAAGCAAAACCGTCGACCAGCAACACCACCACTTGTAGAGGATATAGCACGTGATCAAGTTTCTGATTCTTCGGACTCTGCAGAGCATATTTTTGAGACACCCACCTTTGTCAAAAACAACAATAATTCTAATAAGCCTTCTAATAATCAAAATTTTTGGCATATTGTAAGAAAAATTAAAGATATTATAAGAAGTAAAGAATCCTTTCAGGTTAAAATCCAGCAGTCAATTACTATATTCTTCGAATGGCTGACACGTATAATTGTAAGTAGTTTATCTTTTGACTCGTTATTCGATTTATTTGCTGGAAATGGCTAATAACAATAATTATATGAACTTTAATATTATACAATGGAATTGCCAAAGTATTAGACCCAAATCTCGTTCACTTGAGTTACACTTAAACCAAGAAAAAGTCCACATTGCTGTATTGAGCGAAACGTGGTTAGAACCCGATAGCTTTTTTAAAATTAGCGAATATAATACCCATCGATTAGACAGAGAAGATGGTTACGGTGGGGTCGCAATTATGACCCATCGCTCTGTAAAGTCGGTTGTTTGTACAACGAGAAGTCGCAATCCTGGCATTGAATTGCTACATATTAGAATTTTGAATTGTCAGCATATTGAGAATATTATTTCCGTATATTGCCCTTCGACTGTACATACCACTCAAAGTGATTGGGACGAAATTTTTTCTATAGGAAACAGTAAGACTCTTATCTTGGGAGATTTTAATGCCCACCACTATAATTGGTCTTTGAGAACTGACCGACGTGGCTCTGAATTATTTGATTCCATGCTAGATTACAATTTTATACATTTGAACGATGGAAGCTTCACTAGAATCAGATTGGTTGATGGAGTTCTCCAGCAATCTAGTCCTGATATATCATTCGTATCTTCTGATTTATCTTTGTTATTTATTTGGAAACCAAGTAACGAAACACTCGGTAGTGATCATTTAATTATTAAATTAAACTTAGTGCTAGCTGTTAACCGTGAATATCAAAACAAAAGAAATTTTAAAAAATCGGACTGGACTTCATATGCTGCATACATAGATGAGTATTTACAAAATTTCGTTACCCCCGAGGGTTCTCAGGATCTATATGATCATCTATATAATATTATGCAAAAATCTGCAGATAAATATATTCCCTGTATTAAAATCCCTCAAGGTATCAGCAATGCGTTTAAGCCAAAACCATACTGGTCTCCAGAGTTGTCCAGAGCTGTTGCGGAGCGGCGTTTGGCCCTTGCAAATCTGAGATCTTGCCCCTCTCCTAGAAACTTAGACATTCTTAAAGAGAAAATTAGCACTGCACAAAGGCTTATTCGTCGGGCTAGATGTAAATCTTTTCAGGTGTTTTGTTCCTCTGTAGATGAAACCTCTTCAGCGTCCGAAATGTGGCGTAAAATGAGGTGGTTAAAGGGTCGGCAAATCCCTAACGCTTGTGTGGATAAAGTTAAAGCTGAGCGCCTGCTTGTTGACCTTACTCCAGATTTTGTTTGCCCCGCGAAGCCTACTTTTAATTCAAGGAATGCATCGTTGGAGTCGCCAATATCAATGCCAGAGTTAGTTAACTGTATTAAAAATACCGACACAGCTCCTGGGTCAGATCAAATATCCTTCTCCATGATTAAGCACCTTCCAACTTCCGGTAAACATATGTTGCTTTTAATATATAACCAATGTTTTTCTTTCGGTTTTGTTCCCTCACAATGGCGCCAAATCAAAATAGTTCCAATCCCCAAGCATAGTAGTAGTTCATCTTCATCTATACGTCCAATATCCCTAATATCTTGTGTTTGTAAGATTTTTCATGCCATTTTGGCCAAACGTATTGAATGGTTTTTTGAAAAACATTGTCTTTTTACTGGGGACATGGTGGGTTTCCGTAAAGCACGATCTTGTCTGGATAGCCTTACGCGGTTGGTTTCTGAAATTCAACTTGGATTCTCGAAAAACTTGGTTACAGCGGCGTGTTTTATTGACATCGAAAGTGCATATAACAATGTTGATATTCCTTACCTGTTACATACTTTAGATCAGTTTGGTGTTGGATCAAAAATCTGTGCTTATTTGTGGTCTTTTTTATCAGACAGACATCTACAAGTGGCAACTTATGATTGTGAGATGGTAAGATGTACTGGCCGTGGACTAGCCCAGGGAGATCCACTGGCTCCACTGTTATTTAATATTTTAACATTACATATATCCAAGAAAGTTGACCAGATTAATATATCTCAATATGCTGATGACTTTGTTTTGTATTCCTCAAAAAGTAATTTAGATTTAGCGTTTGCAGAACTTCGCTCTGCATTACGATATACCAAAGTGTTAATTGATAAGCTAGGTTTAACTATGTCTCCAAATAAAACTAAGATTTGTGTTTTTAAAAAGGGTTGCTTTAGGAGGTCTATTGACTTTAATTTTGATGATGTCTCAATTGAAGTCGTTAAGTGTGTTAAATATTTGGGTCTATGGCTGGATAGTTCATTAAGATGGAGTAAACAAATCAATGAAATTTCTCAGAAAGTAATGAAGTTCATTAATCTACTTAAAGTCTTATCTGGTCCGGGATGGGGTCTCCATCAAAAACACCTAAGACGTTTGTATATTTCTGTTATTCGAAGTAGAATTGATTATGCCAGTTTCTTGTTTGACAATAGTTCTAACTCTAAACTAACCAAACTTGATAGGGTTCAAAACCAGGCTCTACGTGTTATTGGCCGATTTATAAGGAGTACCCCGATACATGTCATGGAAAGCGAGCTATGCCTCCCTCCACTTCATATTCTTAGAAGATATCTAGCTATTAAGTTTATGCTTAAATCAAAGTCCTTCTATAATAGTAAAACAACGAAGTCACTAGAAAATCTCTCACTCGTTACCGGTTCCAACTATTGGCAGAACAAGAAACTGCCATTACTCATTGACATCCTCGCTCAATACAATTCAGTTCCAATACACTCGAGCGTTCAACTTGAAATGTTTTCTCTTGACACGTGGGTTAGTAGTATTAACATATTCAATATAGTATTTGATAAAATTCCTAGCATTTCTCAAGCTAAACGATGCTACAGTACTGTACAGTTAAAACATCTATGTACGACATACATTCGAGAACGATATGCAGGTTACCATAAAATTTTTACTGACGGCTCCAAAGACAAACAACTCGGAGGCGCTGCCTTTTTTGATCCCATTCTTCTGAATCAAATGAAGATTAAGATTGATTCAAATATTTCTATCATGCACATTGAATTGATCGCAATATTGGAAGCTTTATCCTATATTGAATCAATTAATGGCGATAAATTTGTGATCCTTACGGATTCCAAAAGTTCGCTGCAACATTTGGCTCGGCACACTTCTCATATGCGAGGTACTCCGATAGCCTACGTTATATATAAATTGATTTTAAAACTTCAATCTGATACAAAAACAGTTTGTCTTCAATGGGTTCCGTCCCATGTTGAGTTAGAAGAAAATGACATGGTCGATTTACTCGCCAAACAAGCGTGTGCTGATGGAGTACCCATGAATATTACCCCACTGTATTCGGATTACATTGGAAAAGCAAAAAAACAATGCCTAGAACTTTGGCAGGAATATTTTAACGAAAGGTCAAAAGAAAAAGGGATATGGTACCGAACTATCCAGCCAGAGATCTCCCGGGTTCCATGGATTGACTGTAGTTTAAATAGAAATTTAATCACTATAGCTTTAAGACTTCGTTCCGGACATACTCCATCAAATAAATTCTACTACTTAATGAAGAAAGTTTTGTCTCCAAATTGTGATGACTGTGGAGTGGTTGATGATGTGTTTCATATCCTGATGAAGTGTGTCCGGAATGAAAATACGAGAATCAATGTTTTTGGGCACTGTAAATCTTTTGATATTGGTTTTTGTAACACAATACTCGCTTGTCCAATGTCCGAGAAAGCTAAACAATTGTATGAGTTATTCTTAAGGTAGATTTGTATTATAAAAATTTTGTGTTCTGTACTGGGCGATGTGGTCGCTAAGCGACAAAGCCCTTAATCAATAAATTAAAAAAAAAAAAAATACTGTACATGACACTAGAGGTATTTTACTCCTTTATTATTTTCTTTTTTCGGTTAACGACCCGATTATACTATATTGTAATTATATACCAATTATATTTTTTTCAATGATCACATGTGAGATAATTGTTTTGATTTTATTTATTGTATTCAATGTTATATGCCTTGATATTATTATTATCTCTATCTTTCTTCCCTTTTCTCTTTTTAATTTAGTCATAATTAATCAATCTTATTTATGAAGCAGATGTATCTTTTTGATTCAATTCCTTGGTTTTTTTTTATCATTAAAAACTTTCCACTGACCTTTAATTTCTATAAATGTACATTTCTTTTTCATCATTTGTCCTGTTTCATCATTATATACTTCAATATCCCCCAAGAAATTTGCTATCGTTAATCTCTACGGCAATTGTCTAAAATTTTTTACACACAGAGCTATTCCAAATCTTCAGTTAACTGACTTTTCGTTCAGTGTTTTAGCCATTCGACAGTTCTAAACTGGCTGTAATCAATCCTTTAGGTTTGATTCGTGATTCACTAGTATCCGTGATTACCAAGTCCAAGCACCAATGAAGTCATAAAACTCACATTGATTTTAACAAAGAATGTCAAAGACTACGTATCTTATTCACAGTCAACATCTATCTCATAGCTCAGCAAAACACAATTCCTGTACTCGCACTTCCCCATGGGAAGAATACCGAGTAAACTCTAATTTGTACCACCAATAGCAACGACACCCTGATACAGACTTCCTCGTCTATATCACTCTGTGATACTGCTACGACATCCTGGTACGCCCGCCGACCCACAGAACTAAGAACCTGTTCACACAAATTAATTTTATGCTTACTCGTCATCTATTTCATAACTTCACAACGTCAATTATTCATATACTTGGCCTTGGGCATCTTCCCGACAATGAGATTTTAAAACATACCAACCGGTAAGTTATGCACATCAGAGTTTACGAAGAGAAGAGAACCTAGGCCTGTCAATGTTTGTGCCTACGTTCATGTGAAGGGGCTGCGTTCGTGAATTTCTCTACGTCAATCTACGAGCATCATGGTCATAACTGCACCGAACAGTTTGAATCAATCAATATTATTTTAAATCTTACTTATATTAACTTACATCTACAGTAAGCAACCCGGTAGTGAAAAATCTATTCAGAAATTGTAATAGCTCAGAATTCTCTGTATCCCTACAGCTTTAATCAATGTCATTAATATCAAGTTACTGTTTATAATCGTTTACTATCGAATTAACGAACTGAATTTAATAACTTGTTATGTAAGAAAACTGTCACCGACACGTTAATATAAAAGCTTAAATCCAATTTTTCACTAAACACGTCTATGTTGGAACATGACCTTATGGCAACCTTGCCATGCAATATCTCATTCTTTAAGTTCGTACTGAATAAAATGTTGAAACTATTACCACCTACGGGAATCTCTTTAAGTACTCGCTTTTTTATATTTATAGGCACCAATATCTCACCTGGTGGCAAGCGATGACGTGGTTGAAGATGGAGCACGCTTGCCCAGAAGCAACCCAATCACTCCCGACTTAAAGATTCCCAGTTTGCAACTATCAGGAAACACAGACTCTGGCAGGGAATTACGCTCCTTGAATATTTCTCCAACCATAATCATGTATTTGTCAGAATATGGTAGGTACATTATAGTCTTAAGATTAGTTACTGGTAACCGTTCTTTTATATTTTTTTTTCAACTTTTCTTCCTATTATCCTTCTTAATGATTGAGAAGCTGGTTGTACTTTCTCATCGATTGGCACTTCATCATTGGATTTCGGAAACTGTCTTAGTTTCCATTTGGTCAATTTGTAATCCGATTTTAAGTACACCCATTATCAAAGTGTTACTTTTATCAAGTAAAAGTAACACTTTTTAAAGCATATTGCCAGGGTTTCTACACGGGGAATCTTTGGGTCAACTATACTAAAAGATCGCTGGATGACCTACGCGTCCAGTATAATAACATTTTTAGGATGCTGTTGGGACTGCCACGATGGTGCAGCGCTTCTGGTATGTTTGCGCAAAACCGAACCGATGGCTTCCACGCCGTCATTCGCAAAAAAACCGCGTCGCTGTGGTCAAGGTTGCGGGCGAGTGGCAATAGTATACTAAAAACTGTGGCGGAGAGTATCGACTCTTCGATAATTAAAAGTTTTGTGAGAAGGACTATCACTAATCATTAGATTGGGGTTGTCCTTTTCACAATAATATTTATTCTGTTCTGTCTTCTTCTCTGTTGTATTTTAGCTACTAACACTAGTAATAAGTTATAATATTGTTTACTAATACGCTGGATCATTGTTGTCCGAAAATAAAGAATTATTATTATAACTATAGCCATGGCAATTTCTTTCCCAAGTAGATCTCTAGTTCCATTAGAGATGCAAAAAAAGTAAAAAGTTGCATTTTCGGATCTATCTGCTATTTTTATATTTGCGTCAAATAGTCCTGTTAGGTCTTGACCTAACAAGACCATTAGGAAGAACCCCTTGGGTTTTCTTACTTTAAGAACCATAAAAGTCTTATTGCAACTGAATGTTTGGTTACCTTGTTTTGTTTCATATTTTCCCAAGTTTTGTGTGTGATTAAAGTTGGATTTACCTACACGCAGAGTCTACTAACATTTTTTTTTTTAACCTTCATTCCACCCATACGACAATCTAGTAAACTGTCATCGTCGATTTTGAACACAAATTGTATGTCTTTCGACTCTGAACTGAAATCTGTCTGCTTATTGTCTAAGCCGTACTAAGAAATTTTTGAAACTTTTCATTTGCCCCTTGTTTGATCAATCAAAAAGAGTGACGTTCTTAATTCTCAATTTGTTTAGGTGTAAAGTATGCGTGGAGTTTGGTGATAGCCACTTCAAAGACATCCACTCCATCAGCAGGTGATATTTGTATCTGGTATATTATTAAACTAGCTGATCCGAGCAACCTCGTCTTCGTCACATTATCCATTAATGCTTTGCTACTATTGGTCGTAGCATGATGTTAGATCCTATAGTCTTCCCCGATAAATAGGCCGTCCAACACTAAAATAGTCCTTCAACTCGAACCAGCAGTTCCCGAGATTAACGCGTTCAACCAAACAAACAAACTCCTCAGCTCTACAATATTAGTAAAGACATTTTTAGCAATTCTAGTCCACAAAATGTAGCAGCAAAGCCCGTTACTTGTCACTACCCTTGATACCAACAGCTTCCAGGTAGATCAAGAGTTCCTACGTCCAGCGTTTTTATCTCGTTCCTACTGATGAAGGTTCCCCCTCACAATCAAATTTGTCAATTTAATGACCAGTATGTACATAAACCACTAGGCACTGCTGACCTATTTTGTCTTTGATAACTAACTGTCAATTTAATGACCAGAAGGTATAATCTGCTGTAATTACTGTCATTCAATGATGACTTGTCAATTTAATGACCAGTAGGTGTATTCTACTGTTATTACTGTCATTCAATGATGACTTGTCAATTTAATGACCAGTAGGTGTATTCTACTGTTATTACTGTCATTCAATGATGACTTGTCAATTTAATGACCAGTAGGTATATTCTACTGCAATTACTGTCATTCAATGATGTCTTGTCAATTTGATGACCAGTAGGCATATTCTACTGTAATTACTGTCATTCAATGATGACTTATCAATTTAATGACCAGTAGGTATGTTCTACTGCAATTACTGTCATTCAATGATGACTTGTCAATTTAATGACCAGTAGTAGACAGGTCGTTGCCTTTTTCTTTTCGATCTTGTCAATACCAGAAGCATCGAAACAGATAGTGTTCGTTTCCCACGCTCCCATCTGACTCCAACCGAAGAACGTTCTCCTTCACAGTCGAACTTCTCCAATGTGAGTTGGGACATGTTAGTGTTATATCGTGAACCAACTAGTTTGTTGTTTTTTCAATATCAATTTTTTTATCACAAAATTCTGCTTCCTTTTTATAATGCGTCAATTTGATGACCAATAATGCTGTTGAGGATCCTCTGAACATAGTCAAACGGTGTCAATTTAATGACCAGCAATGCTGCTCCAACGTCATAATAAATCAGTATTATTATATCATTATACTGTTATAAAACTTGAAAATAACTTTATTATTTATTTGTCGATTAAATGACCAGGTACTACGCCAGTTTACATGGAATATAGGTAAGTTACTGGGGTATATCCATTTAATTAGGTAACGTCCAGACGATCAATAATTGTTTTTGAACTTGTCCTAAATAACCACCAATAAATACCACAGTACTTAAATAATACTGCAACCTATCCTTTCGATAAGGCCAAGCATAATATTAGGGTTCAAAATAAGAAAATCATTAAAAATACTCCACGTCTCTGACCACGTTTTTAAGACGTGGTGGTATTTATTTTTCAGAATTATTGAAATATCCACTAATCACTTTGTTCATTTTGGCACATGTAGGTACTTCAACAATTTAGCAATACTTATGAATATTATAATAATTACAAGATCACTGGGTAGGGTAAAACCGACATTATATTAATGTTTGTCGTAATTTATAACTTACGTAGGTGTAAATAAACAAACACAGTTTAACATTTGCACTTCAATACCATTATGATTATTCTATAGTCCATTATTACTTTAGTGTGAGTTACTAAACAACGAAGAACATTCCTTAAAATGTTATCAGTGTAGCTGAACATTCCAATGTAATGACTTTTTCGTAAGTTAAGCAATAGTCACCACTGTTAAGTAGGTGTAAAGGTTTATAATTTTGAATAATAATGGGTATCTATTTGTTAATTAAAGTAAACTAATGGTTTAAACCATATTTTGGGTAAAGGTAATTATAATAGCTGAGAAATGTAAATGAAAATGTCGCATGTTTTCTTAGTTTGAATAAGTAACATTCATGTACTTAAGTAGCATAAGTAAATTATCTTGCCACTTCGCGTCACATTTTCTCTTTTTTTTTTTTTATAGTCACTTTACTTACAGTTATAATTTGATTTTTTGTCCTCGTCGCCATATGTAGTGTCCACGCATCGTATCACTAATAGTAGGTATTTGGCTCGCCTACGCACCACCACGTGCTGCCTGACTGACGGTTGAACACTGACTGTTTCGTTGTTCGACCCAGTCCGTACGTTGTGACGTACCGCGCTCGAAAGCAATCATAAGTATATACATACACTACAGACAGGAAGAAAAATGTGCACCGTGATCAAAAAACCACTATTAGCAAATAAACATATACATTTTTTAAATTTCTTGCGATTCTATGCGAGCCAGCCGCATGGATTAGGTGTCTGGAGACGCGTCTCGGCGCGGGCCAGCTAGCTAGACCGTTTTCGGGATTCAGACAGGAAGAAAAATGTGCACCGTGATCAAAAAACCACTACTAGCAAATAAAGTATACATTTTTTTAAATTTTTTGCTGTTCTATGCGAGCCAGCCGCACGGTTGAGGTGTCTGGAGACGCGTCTCGGCGCGGGCCAGCTAGCTAGCGTGTTTTCGGGATTTAGACAGGAAAAAAATGTGCACCGTGATCAAAAAACCACTACTAGCAAATAAACGAATACATTTTTTTTTAATTTTTTGCGGTTCTATGCGAGCCAGCCGCACGGTTGAGGTGTCTGGAGACGTGTCTCGGCGCGGGCCAGCTAGCTAGAGTGTTTCCGGGATTTAGACAGGAAGAAAAATGTGCACCGTGATCAAAAAACCACTTCTAGCAAATAAACGTATACATTTTTTTATTTTTAGCGGTTCTTTGCGAGCCAGCCGCACGGTTGAGGTGTCTAGAGACGCGTCTCGGCGCGGGCCAGCTAGCTAGATTGTTTCCGGGATAAAGAAAGGTAGAAAAATGTGAACCGTGATCAAAAAACCACTACTAGCAAATAAACGTATACATTTTTTAATTTTTTTGCGGTTCTTTCCGAGCCAGCCGCACGATTGTGGGGTCTGGAGACGCGTCTCGGCACGGGCCAGCTGGCTAGAGTGTTTCCGGGATTTAGACAGGAAGAAAAATGTGCATCGTGATAAAAAAACCACTACTAGCAAATAAACGTATACATTTTTTTTTAATTTTTTGCGGTTCTATGCGAGCCAGCCGCACGGTTGAAGTGTTTGGAGACGCGTCTTGGCGCGGGCCAGCTAGCTAGAGTGTTTCCGGGATTTGGACAGGAAGAAAAATGTGCACCGTGATAAAAAACCACTACTAGCAAATAAACGTATACATTTTTTCTATTTTTAGCGGTTCTATGCGAGCCAGCCGCACGGTTGAAGTGTTTGGAGACGCGTCTTGGCGCGGGCCAGCTAGCTAGAGTGTTTCCGGGATTTGGACAGGAAGAAAAATGTGCACCGTGATCAAAAAACCACTACTAGCAAATAAGCGTATACATTTTTTCTATTTTTAGCGGTTCTATGCGAGCCAGCCGCACGGTTGAAGTGTTTGGAGACGCGTCTTGGCGCGGGCCAGCTAGCTAGAGTGTTTCCGGGATTTGGACAGGAAGAAAAATGTGCACCGTGATAAAAAACCACTACTAGCAAATAAACGTCTACATTTTTTATTTTTTTTGCGGTTCTATTCGAGCCAGCCGCACGGTTGAGGGGTCTGGAGACGCATCTCAGCGCGGGCCAGCTAGCTAGAGTGTTTCCGGGATTTAGACAGGACAAAAATGTGCACCGTGATCAAAAAACCACTACTAGCAAATAAACGTATACATTTTTTTAAATTTTTTGTGGTTCTATGCCAGCCAGCCGCACGGTTGAAGTGTTTGGAGACGCGTCTCGGCGCGAGTCAGCTAGCTAGAGTGTTTTCGGGATTAAGACAGAAGAAAAATGTGCACCGTGATCAAAAAACCACTACTAGCAAATAAACGTATACATTTTTGAATTTTTTTGCGGTTCTATGCGAGCCACCCGCATGGTTGAGGTGTCTGGAGACGCGTCTCGGCGCGGGCCAGCAAGCTAGAGTGCTTTCGGGATTTAGACAGGAAGAAAAATGTGCACCGTGATAAAAAAACCACTACTAGCAAATAAACGTATACATTTTTTTAATTTTTTGCGGTTCTATGCGAGCCAGCCGCACGGTTGAGGTGTCTGGAGACGCATCTCGCGGCGGACCAGCTAGCTAGAGTATTTCCGGGATTTAGACAGGAAGAAAAATGTGCACGGTGATAAAAAAACCACTACTAGCAAATAAACGTATACATTTTTTATTTTTTTTGCGGTTTTATGCGAGCCAGCCGCACGGTTGAGGTGTCTGGAGACGCGTCTCGGCGCGGGCCAGCTAGATAGAGTGTTTCCAGGATTTAGACAGGAAGAAAAATGTGCACCGTGATCAAAAAACCACTACTAGCAAATAAACGTATACATTTTTTTAATTTTTTTGCGGTTCTATGCCAGCCAGCCGCACGGTTGAGAAGCCTGGAGACGCGTCTCGGCGCGGGCCAGCTAGCTAGTGTGTTTCCGGGATTTAGAAAAGAAGAAAATTGTGCACCGTGATCAAAAAACTACTTCCAGCAAATAAACGTATACATTTTTTTTAATTTTTAGCGGTTCTATGCGAGCCAGCCGCACGGTTGAAGTGTTCGGAGACGCGTCTCGGCGCGAGTCAGCTAGCTAGAGTGTTTTCGGGATTAAGACAGAAGAAAAATGTGCACCGTGATCAAAAAACCACTACTAGCAAATAAACGTATACATTTTTGAATTTTTTTGCGGTTCTATGCGAGCCAGCCGCACGGTTGAGAAGTCTGGAGACGCGTCTCGGCGCGGGCCAGCAAGCTAGAGTGCTTTCGGGATTTAGACAGGAAGAAAAATGTGCATCGTGATAAAAAAACCACTACTAGCAAATAAACGTATACATTTTTTAATTTTTTTGCGGTTCTATGCGAGCCAGCCGCACGGTTGAGGTGTCTGGAGACGCGTCTCAGCGCGGGCAAGCTAGCTAGTGTGTTTCCGGGATTTTTTACAAGAAGAAAAATGTGCACCGTGATCAAAAAAGCACTACTAGCAAATAAACGTATACATTTTTGAATTTTTTTGCGGTTCTATGCGAGCCAGCCGCACGGTTGAGGTGTCTTGGAGACGCGTCTAAGCGCGGGCCATCTAGCCAGAGTGTTTTCGGGATTTAGACAGGAAGAAAAATGTGCACCGTTATCATAAAACCACTACTAGCAAATAAACGTATACATTTTTGATTTTTTTTGCGGTTCTATGCGAGCCAGCCGCACGGTTGAGAAGTCTGGAGACGCGTCTCGGCGCGGGCCAGCAAGCTAGAGTGCTTTCGGGATTTAGACAGGAAGAAAAATGTGCACCGTGATAAAAAAACCACTACTAGCAAATAAACGTATACATTTTTTATTTTTTTTGCGGTTCTATGCGAGCCACCCGCATGGTTGAGGTGTCTGGAGACGCGTCTCGGCGCGGGCCAGCAAGCTAGAGTGCTTTCGGGATTTAGACAGGAAGAAAAATGTGCACCGTGATAAAAAAACCACTACTAGCAAATAAACGTATACATTTGTTTTAATTTTTTTGCGGTTCTATGCGAGCCAGCCGCACGGTTGAGGTGTCTGGAGACGCATCTCGCGGCGTACCAGCTAGCTAGAGTATTTTCGGGATTTAGACAGGAAGAAAAATGTGCACCGTGAACAAAAAACCATTACTAGCAAATAAACGTATATATATTTTTTATTTTTTTGCGGTTCTATGCCAGCCAGCCGCACGGTTGAGGTGTCTGGAGACGCGTCTCGGCGCGGGCCAGCTAGCTCGAGTGTCTTCGGGATTTAGACAGGAAGAAAAATGTGCACCGTGATCAAAAAACCACTTCTAGCAAATAAACGTATACATTTTTTCTATTTTTAGCGGTGTTATGCGAGCCAGCCGCACGGTTGAGAAGTCTGGAGACGCGTCTCGGCGCGGGTCAGCTAGCTAGAGTGTCTTCGGGATTGAGACAGGAAGAAAAATGTGCACCGTGATCAAAAAACCACTTCTAGCAAATAAACGTATACATTTTTTCTATTTTTAGCGGTTCTATGCGAGCCAGCCGCACGGTTGAAGTGTTTGGAGACGCGTCTTGGCGCGGGCCAGCTAGCTAGAGTGTTTCCGGGATTTGGACAGGAAGAAAAATGTGCACCGTGATCAAAAAACCACTACTAGCAAGTAAACGTATACATTTTTTATTTTTTTTGCGGTTCTATTCGAGCCAGCCGCACGGTTGAGGGGTATGGAGACGCATCTCGGCGCGGGCCAGCTAGCTAGAGTGTTTCCGGGATTAAGACAGAAAGAAAAATGTGCACCGTGATAAAAAAAACCACTACTAGCAAATAAACGTCTACATTTTTTTAATTTTTTGCGGTTCTATGCGAGCCAGCCGCACGGTTAAGGTGTATGGAGACGCGTCTCGGCGCGGGCCAGCTAGGTAGCGTGTTTCCGGGATTCAGACAGGACAAAAATGTGCACCGTGATCAAAAAACCACTACTAGCAAATAAACGTATACATTTTTTTTAATTTTTTGTGGTTCTATGCCAGCCAGCCGCACGGTTGAGGTGCCTGGAGACGCGTCTCGGCGCGGGCCAGCTAGCTAGAGTGTTTCCGGGATTTAGAAAAGAAGAAAACTGTGCACCGTGATCAAAAAACTACTTCCAACAAATAAACGTATACATTTTTTTTTATTTTTAGCGGTTCTATGCGAGCCAGCCGCACGGTTGAAGTGTTTGGAGACGCGTCTCGGCGCGAGTCAGTTAGCTAGAGTGTTTTCGGGATTTAGACAGCAAGAAAAATGTGCACCGTGATCAAAAAACCACTACTAGCAAATAAACGTATACATTTTTGATTTTTTTTGCGGTTCTATGTGAGCCAGCCGCACGGTTGAGGTGTCTGGAGACGCGTCTCGGCGCGGGCCAGCTAGCTAGAGTGCTTTCGGGATTTAGACAGGAAGAAAAATGTGCACCGTGATCAAAAAACCACTACTAGCAAATAAACATATACATTTTTTTTATTTTTTTGCGGTTCTATGCAAGTTAGCCGCATGGTTGAGGTGTCTGGAGACGCGTCTCGGCGCGTGCCAGCTAGCGAGAGTGTTTCCGGGATTGAGACAGGAAGAAAAATGTGCACCGTGATCAAAAAACCACTACCAGCATATAAGCGTATACATTTTTTAATTTTTTTGCGGTTCTATGTCAGCCAGCCGCACGGTTGAGGTGTCTGGAGACGCGTCTCGGCGCGGGCCAGCTAGCCAGAGTGTCTTCGGGATTTAGACAGGAAGAAAAATGTGCACCGTGATCAAAAAACCACTTCTAGCAAATAAACGTATACATTTTTTCTATTTTCAGCGGTTCTATGCGAGCCAGCCGCACGGTTGAAGTGTTTGAAGACGCGTCTTGGCGCGGGCCAGCTAGCTAAAGTGTTTCCGAGATTTGGACAGGAAGAAAAATGTGCACCGTGATAAAAAACCACTACTAGCAAATAAACGTCTACATTTTTTATTTTTTTTTGCGGTTCTATTCGAGCCAGCCGCACGTTTGAGGGGTCTGGAGACGCATCTCAGCGCGGGCCAGCTAGCTAGAGTGTTTCCGGGATTAAGACAGAAAGAAAAATGTGCACCGTGATAAAAATCCACTACTAGCAAATAAACGTCTACATTTTTTTAATTTTTTGCGGTTCTATGCGCGCCAGCCGCACGGTTAAGGTGTATGGAGACGCGTCTCGGCGCGGGCCAGCTAGGTAGAGTGTTTCCGGGATTTAGACAGGACAAAAATGTGCACCGTGATCAAAAAACCACTACTAGCAAATAAACGTATACATTTTTTTAAATTTTTTGTGGTTCTATGCCAGCCAGCCGCACGGTTGAAGTGTTTGGAGACGCGTCTCGGCGCGAGTCAGCTAGCTAGAGTGTTTTCGGGATTAAGACAGAAGAAAAATGTGCACCGTGATCAAAAAACCACTACTAGCAAATAAACGTATACATTTTTGAATTTTTTTGCGGTTCTATGCGAGCCACCCGCATGGTTGAGGTGTCTGGAGACGCGTCTCGGCGCGGGCCAGCAAGCTGGAGTGCTTTCGGGATTTAGACAGGAAGAAAAATGTGCACCGTGATAAAAAAACCACTACTAGCAAATAAACGTATACATTTTTTTATTTTTTTGCGGTTCTATGCGAGCCAGCCGCACGGTTGAGGTGTCTGGAGACGCATCTCGCGGCGGATCAGCTAGCTAGAGTATTTCCGGGATTTAGACAGGAAGAAAAATGTGCACCGTGATCAAAAGACCACTACTAGCAAATAAACGTATACATTTTTGAATTTTTTTGCGGTTCTATGCGAGCCACCCGCATTGTTGAGGTGTCTGGAGACGCGTCTCGGCGCGGGCCAGCAAGCTAGAGTGCTTTCGGGATTTAGACAGGAAGAAAAATGTGCACCGTGATAAAAAAACCACTACTAGCAAATAAACGTATACATTTTTTTAATTTTTTGCGGTTCTATGCGAGCCAGCCGCACGGTTGAGGTGTCTGGAGACGCATCTCGCGGCGGACCAGCTAGCTAGAGTATTTCCGGGATTTAGACAGGAAGAAAAATGTGCATCGTGATAAAAAAACCACTACTAGCAAATAAACGTATACATTTTTTTTAATTTTTTGCGGTTCTATGCGAGCCAGCCGCACGGTTGAAGTGTTTGGAGACGCGTCTTGGCGCGGGCCAGCTAGCTAGAGTGTTTCCGGGATTTGGACAGGAAGAAAAATGTGCACCGTGATAAAAAACCACTACTAGCAAATAAACGTATACATTTTTTCTATTTTTAGCGGTTCTATGCGAGCCAGCCGCACGGTTGAAGTGTTTGGAGACGCGTCTTGGCGCGGGCCAGCTAGCTAGAGTGTTTCCGGGATTTGGACAGGAAGAAAAATGTGCACCGTGATCAAAAAACCACTACTAGCAAATAAGCGTATACATTTTTTCTATTTTTAGCGGTTCTATGCGAGCCAGCCGCACGGTTGAAGTGTTTGGAGACGCGTCTTGGCGCGGGCCAGCTAGCTAGAGTGTTTCCGGGATTTGGACAGGAAGAAAAATGTGCACCGTGATAAAAAACCACTACTAGCAAATAAACGTCTACATTTTTTATTTTTTTTGCGGTTCTATTCGAGCCAGCCGCACGGTTGAGGGGTCTGGAGACGCATCTCAGCGCGGGCCAGCTAGCTAGAGTGTTTCCGGGATTTGGACAGGAAGAAAAATGTGCACCGTGATAAAAAACCACTACTAGCAAATAAACGTCTACATTTTTTATTTTTTTTGCGGTTCTATTCGAGCCAGCCGCACGGTTGAGGGGTCTGGAGACGCATCTCGGCGCGGGCCAGCTAGCTAGAGTGCTTTCGGGATTTAGACAGGAAGAAAAATGTGCACCGTGATAAAAAAACCACTACTAGCAAATAAACGTATACATTTTTTTAATTTTTTGCGGTTCTATGCGAGCCAGCCGCACGGCTGAGGTGTCTGGAGACGCATCTCGAGGCGGACCAGCTAGCTAGAGTATTTCCGGGATTTAGACAGGAAGAAAAATGTGCACCGTGATCAAAAGACCACTACTAGCAAATAAAAGTATACATTTTTTATTTTTTTTGCGGTTTTATGCGAGCCAGCCGCACGGTTGAGGTGTCTGGAGACGCGTCTCGGCGCGGGCCAGCTAGATAGAGTGTTTCCAGGATTTAGACAGGAAGAAAAATGTGCACCGTGATCAAAAAACCACTACTAGCAAATAAACGTATACATTTTTTTAAATTTTTTGCGGTTCTATGCCAGCCAGCCGCACGGTTGAGAAGCCTGGAGACGCGTCTCGGCGCGGGCCAGCTAGCTAGTGTGTTTCCGGGATTTAGAAAAGAAGAAAATTGTGCACCGGGATCAAAAAACTACTTCCAGCAAATAAACGTATACATTTTTTTTAATTTTTAGCGGTTCTATGCGAGCCAGCCGCATGGTTGAAGTGTCCGGAGACGCGTCTCGGCGCGAGTCAGCTAGCTAGAGTGTTTTCGGGATTAAGACAGGAGAAAAATGTGCACCGTGATATAAAAACCACTACTAGCAAATAAACGTATACATTTTTGAATTTTTTTGCGGTTCTATGCGAGCCAGCCGCACGGTTGAGAAGTCTGGAGACGCGTCTCGGCGCGGGCCAGCAAGCTAGAGTGCTTTCGGGATTTAGACAGGAAGAAAAATGTGCACCGTGATAAAAAAACCACTACTAGCAAATAAACGTATACATTTTTTAATTTTTTTGCGGTTCTATGCGAGCCAGCCGCACGGTTGAGGTGTCTGGAGACGCGTCTCAGCGCGGGCAAGCTAGCTAGTGTGTTTCCGGGATTTTTTACAGGAAGAAAAAATGTGCACCGTGATCAAAAAAGCACTACTAGCAAATAAACGTATACATTTTTTAATTTTTTTGCGGTTCTATGCGAGCCAGCCGCACGGTTGAGGTGTCTTGGAGACGCGTCTAAGCGCGGGCCATCTAGCCAGAGTGTTTTCGGGATTTAGACAGGAAGAAAAATGTGCACCGTTATCATAAAACCACTACTAGCAAATAAACGTATACATTTTTGAATTTTTTTGCGGTTCTATGCGAGCCAGCCGCACGGTTGAGAAGTCTGGCGACGCGTCTCGGCGCGGGCCAGCAAGCTAGAGTGCTTTCGGGATTTAGACAGAAAGAAAAATGTGCACCGTGATAAAAAAACCCCTCCACTCAAATAAACGTATACATTTTTTATTTTTTTTTGCGGTTCTATGCGAGCCACCCGCATGGTTGAGGTGTCTGGAGACGCGTCTCGGCGCGGGCCAGCAAGCTAGAGTGCTTTCGAGATTTAGACAGGAAGAAAAATGTGCACCGTGATAAAAAAACCACTACTAGCAAATAAACGTATACATTTTTTTAATTTTTTTGCGGTTCTATGCGAGCCAGCCGCACGGTTGAGGTGTCTGGAGACGCATCTCGCGGCGTACCAGCTAGCTAGAGTATTTTCGGGATTTAGACAGGAAGAAAAATGTGCACCGTGAACAAAAAACCATTACTAGCAAATAAACGTATATATTTTTTTTATTTTTTTGCGGTTCTATGCCAGCCAGCCGCACGGTTGAGGTGTCTGGAGACGCGTCTCGGCGCGGGCCAGCTAGCTAGAGTTCTTTCGGGATTTAGACAGGAAGAAAAATGTGCACCGTGATCAAAAAACCACTACTAGCAAATAAACGTATACATTTTTTTAAATTTTTTGTGGTTCTATGCCAGCCAGCCGCACGGTTGAGGTGCCTGGAGACGCGTCTCGGCGCGGGCCAGCTAGCTAGAGTGTTTCCGGGATTTAGAAAAGAAGAAAACTGTGCACCGTGATCAAAAAACTACTTCCAACAAATAAACGTATACATTTTTTTTTATTTTTAGCGGTTCTATGCGAGCCAGCCGCACGGTTGAAGTGTTTGGAGACGCGTCTCGGCGCGAGTCAGTTAGCTAGAGTGTGCTCGGGATTTAGACAGCAAGAAAAATGTGCACCGTGATCAAAAAACCACTACTAGCAAATAAACGTATACATTTTTGATTTTTTTTGCGGTTCTATGTGAGCCAGTCGCACGGTTGAGGTGTCTGGAGACGCGTCTCGGCGCGGGCCAGCTAGCTAGAGTGCTTTCGGGATTTAGACAGGAAGAAAAATGTGCACCGTGATCAAAAAACCACTACTAGCAAATAAACATATACATTTTTTTTATTTTTTTACGGTTCTATGCAAGTTAGCCGCATGGTTGAGGTGTCTGGAGACGCGTCTCGGCGCATGCCAGCTAGCGAGAGTGTTTCCGGGATTGAGACAGGAAGAAAAATGTGCACCGTGATCAAAAAACCACTACCAGCAAATAAGCGTATACATTTTTTAATTTTTTTGCGGTTCTATGTCAGCCAGCCGCACGGTTGAGGTGTCTGGAGACGCGTCTCGGCGCGGGCCAGCTAGCTAGAGTGTCTTCGGGATTTAGACAGGAAGAAAAATGTGCACCGTGATCAAAAAACCACTTCTAGCAAATAAACGTATACATTTTTTCTATTTTTAGCGGTTCTATGCGAGCCAGCCGCACGGTTGAAGTGTTTGAAGACGCGTCTTGGCGCGGGCCAGCTAGCTAAAGTGTTTCCGAGATTTGGACAGGAAGAAAAATGTGCACCGTGATAAAAAACCACTACTAGCAAATAAACGTCTACATTTTTTATTTTTTTGCGGTTCTATTCGAGCCAGCCGCACGTTTGAGGGGTCTGGAGACGCATCTCAGCGCGGGCCAGCTAGCTAGAGTGTTTCCGGGATTAAGACAGAAAGAAAAATGTGCACCGTGATAAAAAACCACTACTAGCAAATAAACGTCTACATTTTTTTAATTTTTTGCGGTTCTATGCGAGCCAGCCGCACGGTTAAGGTGTATGGAGACGCGTCTCGGCGCGGGCCAGCTAGGTAGAGTGTTTCCGGGATTTAGACAGGACAAAAATGTGCACCGTGATCAAAAAACCACTACTAGCAAATAAACGTATACATTTTTTTAAATTTTTAGCGGTTCTATGCGAGCCAGCCGCACGGTTGAAGTGTTCGGAGACGCGTCTCGGCACGAGTCAGCTAGCTAGAGTGTTTTCGGGATTAAGACAGAAGAAAAATGTGCACCGTGATCAAAAAACCACTACTAGCAAATAAACGTATACATTTTTGAATTTTTTTGCGGTTCTATGCGAGCCAGCCGCACGGTTGAGAAGTCTGGAGACGCGTCTCGGCGCGGGCCAGCAAGCTAGAGTGCTTTCGGGATTTAGACAGGAAGAAAAATGTGCACCGTGATAAAAAAACCACTACTAGCAAATAAACGTAAACATTTTTTCTATTTTTAGCGGTTCTATGCGAGCCAGCCGCACGGTTGAAGTGTTTGGAGACGCGTCTTGGCGCGGGCCAGCTAGCTAGAGTGTTTCCGGGATTTGGACAGGAAGAAAAATGTGCACCGTGATCAAAAAACCACTACTAGCAAATAAGCGTATACATTTTTTCTATTTTTAGCGGTTCTATGCGAGCCAGCCGCACGGTTGAAGTGTTTGGAGACGCGTCTTGGCGCGGGCCAGCTAGCTAGAGTGTTTCCGGGATTTGGACAGGAAGAAAAATGTGCACCGTGATAAAAAACCACTACTAGCAAATAAACGTCTACATTTTTTATTTTTTTTTGCGGTTCTATTCGAGCCAGCCGCACGGTTGAGGGGTCTGGAGACGCATCTCGGCGCGGGCCAGCTAGCTAGAGTGTTTCCGGGATTAAGACAGAAAGAAAAATGTGCACCGTGATAAAAAACCACTACTAGCAAATAAACGTCTACATTTTTTTAATTTTTTGCGGTTCTATGCGAGCCAGCCGCACGGTTAAGGTGTATGGAGACGCGTCTCGGCGCGGGCCAGCTAGGTAGAGTGTTTCCGGGATTTAGACAGGAAGAAAAATGTGCATCGTGATAAAAAAACCACTACTAGCAAATAAACGTATACATTTTTTTAAACTTTTGTGGTTCTATGCCAGCCAGCCGCACGGTTGAAGTGTTTGGAGACGCGTCTCGGCGCGAGTCAGCTAGCTAGAGTGTTTTCGGGATTAAGACAGAAGAAAAATGTGCACCGTGATCAAAAAACCACTACTAGCAAATAAACGTAAACATTTTTGAATTTTTTTGCGGTTCTATGCGAGCCACCCGCATTGTTGAGGTGTCTGGAGACGCATCTCGCGGCGGACCAGCTAGCTAGAGTATTTCCGGGATTTAGACAGGAAGAAAAATGTGCATCGTGATAAAAAAACCACTACTAGCAAATAAACGTATACATTTTTTTTAATTTTTTGCGGTTCTATGCGAGCCAGCCGCACGGTTGAAGTGTTTGGAGACGCGTCTTGGCGCGGGCCAGCTAGCTAGAGTGTTTCCGGGATTTGGACAGGAAGAAAAATGTGCACCGTGATAAAAAACCACTACTAGCAAATAAACGTATACATTTTTTCTATTTTTAGCGGTTCTATGCGAGCCAGCCGCACGGTTGAAGTGTTTGGAGACGCGTCTTGGCGCGGGCCAGCTAGCTAGAGTGTTTCCGGGATTTGGACAGGAAGAAAAATGTGCACCGTGATCAAAAAACCACTACTAGCAAATAAGCGTATACATTTTTTCTATTTTTAGCGGTTCTATGCGAGCCAGCCGCACGGTTGAAGTGTTTGGAGACGCGTCTTGGCGCGGGCCAGCTAGCTAGAGTGTTTCCGGGATTTGGACAGGAAGAAAAATGTGCACCGTGATAAAAAACCACTACTAGCAAATAAACGTCTACATTTTTTATTTTTTTTGCGGTTCTATTCGAGCCAGCCGCACGGTTGAGGGGTCTGGAGACGCATCTCAGCGCGGGCCAGCTAGCTTGAGTGTTTCCGGGATTTGGACAGGAAGAAAAATGTGCACCGTGATAAAAAACCACTACTAGCAAATAAACGTCTACATTTTTTATTTTTTTTGCGGTTCTATTCGAGCCAGCCGCACGGTTGAGGGGTCTGGAGACGCATCTCGGCGCGGGCCAGCTAGCTAGAGTGCTTTCGGGATTTAGACAGGAAGAAAAATGTGCACCGTGATAAAAAAACCACTACTAGCAAATAAACGTATACATTTTTTTAATTTTTTGCGGTTCTATGCGAGCCAGCCGCACGGTTAAGGTGTCTGAAGACGCATCTCGAGGCGGACCAGCTAGCTAGAGTATTTCCGGGATTTAGACAGGAAGAAAAATGTGCACCGTGATCAAAAGACCACTACTAGCAAATAAAAGTATAAATTTTTTATTTTTTTTGCGGTTTTATGCGAGCCAGCCGCACGGTTGAGGTGTCTGGAGACGCGTCTCGGCGCGGGCCAGCTAGATAGAGTGTTTCCAGGATTTAGACAGGAAGAAAAATGTGCACCGTGATCAAAAAACCACTACTAGCAAATAAACGTATACATTTTTTTAAATTTTTTGCGGTTCTATGCCAGCCAGCCGCACGGTTGAGAAGCCTGGAGACGCGTCTCGGCGCGGGCCAGCTAGCTAGTGTGTTTCCGGGATTTAGAAAAGAAGAAAATTGTGCACCGTGATCAAAAAACTACTTCCAGCAAATAAACGTATACATTTTTTTAAATTTTTAGCGGTTCTATGCGAGCCAGCCGCATGGTTGAAGTGTCCGGAGACGCGTCTCGGCGCGAGTCAGCTAGCTAGAGTGTTTTCGGGATTAAGACAGAAGAAAAATGTGCACCGTGATCAAAAAACCACTACTAGCAAATAAACGTATACATTTTTGAATTTTTTTGCGGTTCTATGCGAGCCAGCCGCACGGTTGAGGTGTCTGGAGACGCGTCTCAGCGCGGGCAAGCTAGCTAGTGTGTTTCCGGGATTTTTTACAGGAAGAAAAATGTGCACCGTGATCAAAAAAGCACTACTAGCAAATAAACGTATACATTTTTTAATTTTTTTGCGGTTCTATGCGAGCCAGCCGCACGGTTGAGGTGTCTTGGAGACGCGTCTAAGCGCGGGCCATCTAGCCAGAGTGTTTTCGGGATTTAGACAGGAAGAAAAATGTGCACCGTTATCATAAAACCACTAATAGCAAATAAACGTATACATTTTTGAATTTTTTTGCGGTTCTATGCGAGCCAGCCGCACGGTTGAGAAGTCTGGAGACGCGTCTCGGCGCGGGCCAGCAAGCTAGAGTGCTTTCGGGATTTAGACAGGAAGAAAAATGTGCACCGTGATAAAAAAACCACTACTAGCAAATAAACGTATACATTTTTTATTTTTTTTGCGGTTCTATGCGAGCCACCCGCATGGTTGAGGTGTCTGGAGACGCGTCTCGGCGCGGGCCAGCAAGCTAGAGTGCTTTCGAGATTTAGACAGGAAGAAAAATGTGCACCGTGATAAAAAAACCACTACTAGCAAATAAACGTATACATTTTTTTAATTTTTTTGCGGTTCTATGCGAGCCAGCCGCACGGTTGAGGTGTCTGGAGACGCATCTCGCGGCGTACCAGCTAGCTAGAGTATTTTCGGGATTTAGACAAGAAGAAAAATGTGCACCGTGAACAAAAAACCATTACTAGCAAATAAACGTATATATTTTTTTTATTTTTTTGCGGTTCTATGCCAGCCAGCCGCACGGTTGAGGTATCTGGAGACGCGTCTCGGCGCGGGCCAGCTAGCTAGAGTGTCTTCGGGATTTAGACAGGAAGAAAAATGTGCACCGTGATCAAAAAACCACTTCTAGCAAATAAACGTATACATTTTTTCTATTTTTAGCGGTGTTATGCGAGCCAGCCGCACGGTTGAGAAGTCTGGAGACGCGTCTCGGCGCGGGTCAGCTAGCTAGAGTGTCTTCGGGATTGAGACAGGAAGAAAAATGTGCACCGTGATCAAAAAACCACTTCTAGCAAATAAACGTATACATTTTTTCTATTTTTAGCGGTTCTATGCGAGCCAGCCGCACGGTTGAAGTGTTTGGAGACGCGTCTTGGCGCGGGCCAGCTAGCTAGAGTGTTTCCGGGATTTGGACAGGAAGAAAAATGTGCACCGTGATCAAAAAACCACTACTAGCAAGTAAACGTATACATTTTTTATTTTTTTTGCGGTTCTATTCGAGCCAGCCGCACGGTTGAGGGGTCTGGAGACGCATCTCGGCGCGGGCCAGCTAGCTAGAGTGCTTTCGAGATTTAGACAGGAAGAAAAATGTGCACCGTGATAAAAAAACCACTACTAGCAAATAAACGTCTACATTTTTTTAATTTTTTGCGGTTCTATGCGAGCCAGCCGCACGGTTAAGGTGTATGGAGACGCGTCTCGGCGCGGGCCAGCTAGGTAGCGTGTTTCCGGGATTTAGACAGGACAAAAATGTGCACCGTGATCAAAAAACCACTACTAGCAAATAAACGTATACATTTTTTTAAATTTTTTGTGGTTCTATGCCAGCCAGCCGCACGGTTGAAGTGTTTGGAGACGCGTCTCGGCGCGAGTCAGTTAGCTAGAGTGTTTTCGGGATTTAGACAGCAAGAAAAATGTGCACCGTGATCAAAAAACCACTACTAGCAAATAAACGTATACATTTTTGAATTTTTTTGCGGTTCTATGCGAGCCAGCCGCACGGTTGAGAAGTCTGGAGACGCGTCTCGGCGCGGGCCAGCAAGCTAGAGTGCTTTCGGGATTTAGACAGGAAGAAAAATGTGCACCGTGATAAAAAAACCACTACTAGCAAATAAACGTATACATTTTTTATTTTTTTTGCGGTTCTATGCGAGCCACCCGCATGGTTGAGGTGTCTGGAGACGCGTCTCGGCGCGGGCCAGCAAGCTAGAGTGCTTTCGAGATTTAGACAGGAAGAAAAATGTGCACCGTGATAAAAAAACCACTACTAGCAAATAAACGTATACATTTTTTTAATTTTTTGCGGTTCTATGCGAGCCAGCGGCACGGTTGAGGTGTCTGGAGACGCATCTCGCGGCGTAACAGCTAGCTAGAGTATTTTCGGGATTTAGACAGGAAGAAAAATGTGCACCGTGAACAAAAAACCATTACTAGCAAATAAACGTATATATTTTTTTTATTTTTTTGCGGTTCTATGCCAGCCAGCCGCACGGTTGAGGTGTCTGGAGACGCGTCTCGGCGCGGGCCAGCTAGCTAGAGTGTCTTCGGGATTTAGACAGGAAGAAAAATGTGCACCGTGATCAAAAAACCACTTCTAGCAAATAAACGTATACATTTTTTCTATTTTTAGCGGTGTTATGCGATCCAGCCGCACGGTTGAGAAGTCTGGAGACGCGTCTCGGCGCGGGTCAGCTAGCTAGAGTGTCTTCGGGATTGAGACAGGAAGAAAAATGTGCACCGTGATCAAAAAACCACTTCTAGCAAATAAACGTATACATTTTTTCTATTTTTAACGGTTCTATGCGAGCCAGCCGCACGGTTGAAGTGTTTCGAGACGCGTCTTGGCGCGGGCCAGCTAGCTAGAGTGTTTCCGGGATTTGGACAGGAAGAAAAATGTGCACCGTGATCAAAAAACCACTACTAGCAAGTAAACGTATACATTTTTTATTTTTTTTGCGGTTCTATTCGAGCCAGCCGCACGGTTGAGGGGTCTGGAGACGCATCTCGGCGCAGGCCAGCTAGCTAGAGTGTTTCCGGGATTAAGACAGAAAGAAAAATGTGCACCGTGATAAAAAAACCACTACTAGCAAATAAACGTCTACATTTTTTTAATTTTTTGCGGTTCTATGCGAGCCAGCCGCACGGTTAAGGTGTATGGAGACGCGTCTCGGCGCGGGCCAGCTAGGTAGCGTGTTTCCGGGATTTAGACAGGGCAAAAATGTGCACCGTGATCAAAAAACCACTACTAGCAAATAAACGTATACATTTTTTTAAATTTTTTGTGGTTCTACGCCAGCCAGCCGCACGGTTGAAGTGTTTGGAGACGCGTCTCGGCGCGAGTCAGTTAGCTAGAGTGTTTTCGGGATTTAGACAGCAAGAAAAATGTGCACCGTGATCAAAAAACCACTACTAGCAAATAAACGTATACATTTTTGAATTTTTTTGCGGTTCTATGTGAGCCAGCCGCACGGTTGAGGTGTCTGGAGACGCGTCTCGGCGCGGGCCAGCTAGCTAGAGTGCTTTCGGGATTTAGACAGGAAGAAAAATGTGCACCGTGATCAAAAAACCACTACTAGCAAATAAACGTATACATTTTTTTTATTTTTTTGCGGTTCTATGCAAGTCAGCCGCATGGTTGAGGTGTCTGGAGACGCGTCTCGGCGCGTGCCAGCTAGCGAGATTGTTTCCGGGATTGAGACAGGAAGAAAAATGTGCACCGTGATCAAAAAACCACTACTAGCAAATAAGCGTATACATTTTTTAATTTTTTTGCGGTTCTATGTCAGCCAGCCGCACGGTTGAGGTGTCTGGAGACGCGTCTCGGCGCGGGCCAGCTAGCTAGTGTAATTCCGGGATTGAGACAGGAAGAAAAATGTGCACCGTGATCAAAAAACCACTTCTAGCAAATAAACGTATACATTTTTTCTATTTTTAGCGGTTCTATGCGAGCCAGCCGCACGGTTGAAGTGTTTGGAGACGCGTCTTGGCGCGGGCCAGCTAGCTAAAGTGTTTCCGAGATTTCAACAGGAAGAAAAATGTGCACCGTGATAAAAAACCACTACTAGCAAATAAACGTCTACATTTTTTATTTTTTTTGCGGTTCTATTCGAGCCAGCCGCACGGTTGAGGGGTCTGGAGACGCATCTCAGCGCGGGCCAGCTAGCTAGAGTGTTTCCGGGATTAAGACAGAAAGAAAAATGTGCACCGTGATAAAAAACCACTACTAGCAAATAAACGTCTACATTTTTTTAATTTTTTGCGGTTCTATGCGAGCCAGCCGCACGGTTAAGGTGTATGGAGACGCGTCTCGGCGCGGGCCAGCTAGGTAGAGTGTTTCCGGGATTTAGACAGGACAAAAATGTGCACCGTGATCAAAAAACCACTACTAGCAAATAAACGTATACATTTTTTTAAATTTTTTGTGGTTCTATGCCAGCCAGCCGCACGGTTGAAGTGTTTGGAGACGCGTCTCGGCGCGAGTCAGCTAGCTAGAGTGTTTTCGGGATTAAGACAGAAAAAAAATGTGCACCGTGATCAAAAAACCACTACTAGCAAATAAACGTATACATTTTTGATTTTTTTTGCGGTTCTATGCGAGCCACCCGCATGGTTGAGGTGTCTGGAGACGCGTCTCGGCGCGGGCCAGCAAGCTAGAGTGCTTTCTGGATTTAGACAGGAAGAAAAATGTGCACCGTGATAAAAAAACCATTACTAGCAAATAAACGTATACATTTTTTTAATTTTTTGCGGTTCTATGCGAGCCAGCCGCACGGTTGAGGTGTCTGGAGACGCATCTCGCGGCGGATCAGCTAGATAGAGTGTTTCCAGGATTTAGACAGGAAGAAAAATGTGCACCGTGATCAAAAAACCACTACTAGCAAATAAACGTATACATTTTTTTAAATTTTTTGCGGTTCTATGCCAGCCAGCCGCACGGTTGAAGTGTTCGGAGACGCGTCTCGGCGCGGGCCAGCTAGCTAGTGTGTTTCCGGGATTTAGAAAAGAAGAAAATTGTGCACCGTGATCAAAAAACTACTTCCAGCAAATAAACGTATACATTTTTTTAATTTTTAGCGGTTCTATGCGAGCCAGCCGCACGGTTGAAGTGTTCGGAGACGCGTCTCGGCGCGAGTCAGCTAGCTAGAGTGTTTTCGGGATTAAGACAGAAGAAAAATGTGCACCGTGATCAAAAAACCACTACTAGCAAATTAACGTATACATTTTTGAATTTTTTTGCGGTTCTATGCGAGCCAGCCGCACGGTTGAGAAGTCTGGAGACGCGTCTCGGCGCGGGCCAGCAAGCTAGAGTGCTTTCCGGATTTAGACAGGAAGAAAAATGTGCACCGTGATAAAAAAACCACTACTAGCAAATAAACGTATACATTTTTTAATTTTTTTGCGGTTCTATGCGATCCAGCCGCACGGTTGAGGTGTCTGGAGACGCGTCTCAGCGCGGGCAAGCTAGCTAGTGTGTTTCCGGGATTTTTTACAGGAAGGAAAATGTGCACCGTGATCAAAAAAGCACTACTAGCAAATAAACGTATACATTTTTGATTTTTTTTGCGGTTCTATGCGAGCCAGCCGCACGGTTGAGGTGTCTTGGAGACTCGTCTAAGCGCGGGCCATCTAGCCAGAGTGTTTTCGGGATTTAGACAGGAAGAAAAATGTGCACCGTGATCATAAAACCACTACTAGCAAATAAACGTATACATTTTTTATTTTTTTTGCGGTTCTATGCGAGCCACCCGCATGGTTGAGGTGTCTGGAGACGCGTCTCGGCGCGGGCCAGCTAGATAGATTGTTTCCAGGATTTAGACAGGAAGAAAAATGTGCACCGTGATCAAAAAACCACTACTAGCAAATAAACGTATACATTTTTGAATTTTTTTGCGGTTCTATGCGAGCCAGACGCACGGTTGAGGTGTCTGGAGACGCGTCTCGGCGCGGGCCAGCTAGTTAGCGTGCTTCCAGAATTTAAACAGAAAGAAAAATGTGCACCGATATCAAAAAACCACTACTAGCAAATAAGCGTATACATTTTTTCTATTTTTAGCGGTTCTATGCGAGCCAGCCGCACGGTTGAGGGGTCTGGAGACGCATCTCAGCGCGGGCCAGCTAGTTAGAGTGTTTCCGGGATTTGGACAGGAAGAAAAATGTGCACCGTGATAAAAAACCACTACTAGCAAATAAACGTCTACATTTTTTATTTTTTTTGCGGTTCTATTCGAGCCAGCCGCACGGTTGAGGGGTCTGGAGACGCATCTCGGCGCGGGCCAGCTAGCTAGAGTGCTTTCGGGATTTAGACAGGAAGAAAAATGTGCACCGTGATAAAAAAACCACTACTAGCAAATAAACGTATACATTTTTTTAATTTTTTGCGGTTCTATGCGAGCCAGCCGCACGGTTGAGGTGTCTGGAGACGCATCTCGAGGCGGACCAGCTAGCTAGAGTATTTCCGGGATTTAGACAGGAAGAAAAATGTGCACCGTGATCAAAAGACCACTACTAGCAAATAAAAGTATACATTTTTTATTTTTTTTGCGGTTTTATGCGAGCCAGCCGCACGGTTGAGGTGTCTGGAGACGCGTCTCGGCGCGGGCCAGCTAGATAGAGTGTTTCCAGGATTTAGACAGGAAGAAAAATGTGCACCGTGATCAAAAAACCACTACTAGCAAATAAACGTATACATTTTTTTAAATTTTTTGCGGTTCTATGCCAGCCAGCCGCACGGTTGAGAAGCCTGGAGACGCGTCTCGGCGCGGGCCAGCTAGCTAGTGTGTTTCCGGGATTTAGAAAAGAAGAAAATTGTGCACCGGGATCAAAAAACTACTTCCAGCAAATAAACGTATACATTTTTTTTAATTTTTAGCGGTTCTATGCGAGCCAGCCGCATGGTTGAAGTGTCCGGAGACGCGTCTCGGCGCGAGTCAGCTAGCTAGAGTGTTTTCGGGATTAAGACAGAAGAAAAATGTGCACCGTGATATAAAAACCACTACTAGCAAATAAACGTATACATTTTTGAATTTTTTTGCGGTTCTATGCGAGCCAGCCGCACGGTTGAGAAGTCTGGAGACGCGTCTCGGCGCGGGCCAGCAAGCTAGAGTGCTTTCGGGATTTAGACAGGAAGAAAAATGTGCACCGTGATAAAAAAACCACTACTAGCAAATAAACGTATACATTTTTTAATTTTTTTGCGGTTCTATGCGAGCCAGCCGCACGGTTGAGGTGTCTGGAGACGCGTCTCAGCGCGGGCAAGCTAGCTAGTGTGTTTCCGGGATTTTTTACAGGAAGAAAAATGTGCACCGTGATCAAAAAAGCACTACTAGCAAATAAACGTATACATTTTTTAATTTTTTTGCGGTTCTATGCGAGCCAGCCGCACGGTTGAGGTGTCTTGGAGACGCGTCTTAGCGCGGGCCATCTAGCCAGAGTGTTTTCGGGATTTAGACAGAAAGAAAAATGTGCACCGTTATCATAAAACCACTACTAGCAAATAAACGTATACATTTTTGAATTTTTTTGCGGTTCTATGCGAGCCAGCCGCACGGTTGAGAAGTCTGGAGACGCGTCTCGGCGCGGGCCAGCAAGCTAGAGTGCTTTCGGGATTTAGACAGAAAGAAAAATGTGCACCGTGATAAAAAAACCCTCCACTCAAATAAACGTATACATTTTTTATTTTTTTTTGCGGTTCTATGCGAGCCACCCGCATGGTTGAGGTGTCTGGAGACGCGTCTCGGCGCGGGCCAGCAAGCTAGAGTGCTTTCGAGATTTAGACAGGAAGAAAAATGTGCACCGTGATAAAAAAACCACTACTAGCAAATAAACGTATACATTTTTTTAATTTTTTTGCGGTTCTATGCGAGCCAGCCGCACGGTTGAGGTGTCTGGAGACGCATCTCGCGGTGTACCAGCTAGCTAGAGTATTTTCGGGATTTAGACAGGAAGAAAAATGTGCACCGTGAACAAAAAACCATTACTAGCAAATAAACGTATATATTTTTTTTATTTTTTTGCGGTTCTATGCCAGCCAGCCGCACGGTTGAGGTGTCTGGAGACGCGTCTCGGCGCGGGCCAGCTAGCTAGAGTGCTTTCGGGATTTAGACAGGAAGAAAAATGTGCACCGTGATCAAAAAACCACTACTAGCAAATAAACGTATACATTTTTTTAAATTTTTTGTGGTTCTATGCCAGCCAGCCGCACGGTTGAGGTGCCTGGAGACGCGTCTCGGCGCGGGCCAGCTAGCTAGAGTGTTTCCGGGATTTAGAAAAGAAGAAAACTGTGCACCGTGATCAAAAAACTACTTCCAACAAATAAACGTATACATTTTTTTTTATTTTTAGCGGTTCTATGCGAGCCAGCCGCACGGTTGAAGTGTTTGGAGACGCGTCTCGGCGCGAGTCAGTTAGCTAGAGTGTGCTCGGGATTTAGACAGCAAGAAAAATGTGCACCGTGATCAAAAAACTACTACTAGCAAATAAACGTATACATTTTTGATTTTTTTTGCGGTTCTATGTGAGCCAGCCGCACGGTTGAGGTGTCTGGAGACGCGTCTCGGCGCGGGCCAGCTAGCTAGAGTGCTTTCGGGATTTAGACAGGAAGAAAAATGTGCACCGTGATCAAAAAACCACTACTAGCAAATAAACATATACATTTTTTTTATTTTTTTGCGGTTCTATGCAAGTTAGCCGCATGGTTGAGGTGTCTGGAGACGCGTCTCGGCGCATGCCAGCTAGCGAGAGTGTTTCCGGGATTGAGACAGGAAGAAAAATGTGCACCGTGATCAAAAAACCACTTCTAGCAAATAAACGTATACATTTTTTCTATTTTTAGCGGTTCTATGCGAGCCAGCCGCACGGTTGAAGTGTTTGAAGACGCGTCTTGGCGCGGGCCAGCTAGCTAAAGTGTTTCCGAGATTTGGACAGGAAGAAAAATGTGCACCGTGATAAAAAACCACTACTAGCAAATAAACGTCTACATTTTTTATTTTTTTGCGGTTCTATTCGAGCCAGCCGCACGTTTGAGGGGTCTGGAGACGCATCTCAGCGCGGGCCAGCTAGCTAGAGTGTTTCCGGGATTAAGACAGAAAGAAAAATGTGCACCGTGATAAAAAACCACTACTAGCAAATAAACGTCTACATTTTTTTAATTTTTTGCGGTTCTATGCGAGCCAGCCGCACGGTTAAGGTGTATGGAGACGCGTCTCGGCGCGGGCCAGCTAGGTAGAGTGTTTCCGGGATTTAGACAGGACAAAAATGTGCACCGTGATCAAAAAACCACTACTAGCAAATAAACGTATACATTTTTTTAAATTTTTTGTGGTTCTATGCCAGCCAGCCGCACGGTTGAAGTGTTTGGAGACGCGTCTCGGCGCGAGTCAGCTAGCTAGAGTGTTTTCGGGATTAAGACAGAAGAAAAATGTGCACCGTGATCAAAAAACCACTACTAGCAAATAAACGTATACATTTTTGAATTTTTTTGCGGTTCTATGCGAGCCACCCGCATGGTTGAGGTGTCTGGAGACGCGTCTCGGCGCGGGCCAGCAAGCTAGAGTGCTTTCGGGATTTAGACAGGAAGAAAAATGTGCACCGTGATAAAAAAACCACTACTAGCAAATAAACGTATACATTTTTTTAATTTTTTGCGGTTCTATGCGAGCCAGCCGCACGGTTGAGGTGTCTGGAGACGCATCTCGCGGCGGATCAGCTAGCTAGAGTATTTCCGGGATTTAGACAGGAAGAAAAATGTGCACCGTGATCAAAAGACCGCTACTAGCAAATAAACGTATACATTTTTTTAAATTTTTAGCGGTTCTATGCGAGCCAGCCGCACGGTTGAAGTGTTCGGAGACGCGTCTCGGCACGAGTCAGCTAGCTAGAGTGTTTTCGGGATTAAGACAGAAGAAAAATGTGCACCGTGATCAAAAAACCACTACTAGCAAATAAACGTATACATTTTTGAATTTTTTTGCGGTTCTATGCGAGCCAGCCGCACGGTTGAGAAGTCTGGAGACGCGTCTCGGCGCGGGCCAGCAAGCTAGAGTGCTTTCGGGATTTAGACAGGAAGAAAAATGTGCACCGTGATAAAAAAACCACTACTAGCAAATAAACGTAAACATTTTTTCTATTTTTAGCGGTTCTATGCGAGCCAGCCGCACGGTTGAAGTGTTTGGAGACGCGTCTTGGCGCGGGCCAGCTAGCTAGAGTGTTTCCGGGATTTGGACAGGAAGAAAAATGTGCACCGTGATCAAAAAACCACTACTAGCAAATAAGCGTATACATTTTGTCTATTTTTAGCGGTTCTATGCGAGCCAGCCGCACGGTTGAAGTGTTTGGAGACGCGTCTTGGCGCGGGCCAGCTAGCTAGAGTGTTTCCGGGATTTGGACAGGAAGAAAAATGTGCACCGTGATAAAAAACCACTACTAGCAAATAAACGTCTACATTTTTTATTTTTTTTTGCGGTTCTATTCGAGCCAGCCGCACGGTTGAGGGGTCTGGAGACGCATCTCTGCGCGGGCCAGCTAGCTAGAGTGTTTCCGGGATTAAGACAGAAAGAAAAATGTGCACCGTGATAAAAAACCACTACTAGCAAATAAACGTCTACATTTTTTTAATTTTTTGCGGTTCTATGCGAGCCAGCCGCACGGTTAAGGTGTATGGAGACGCGTCTCGGCGCGGGCCAGCTAGGTAGAGTGTTTCCGGGATTTAGACAGGACAAAAATGTGCACCGTGATCAAAAAACCACTACTAGCAAATAAACGTATACATTTTTTTAAACTTTTGTGGTTCTATGCCAGCCAGCCGCACGGTTGAAGTGTTTGGAGACGCGTCTCGGCGCGAGTCAGCTAGCTAGAGTGTTTTCGGGATTAAGACAGAAGAAAAATGTGCACCGTGATCAAAAAACCACTACTAGCAAATAAACGTATACATTTTTGAATTTTTTTGCGGTTCTATGCGAGCCACCCGCATTGTTGAGGTGTCTGGAGACGCATCTCGCGGCGGACCAGCTAGCTAGAGTATTTCCGGGATTTAGACAGGAAGAAAAATGTGCATCGTGATAAAAAAACCACTACTAGCAAATAAACGTATACATTTTTTTTAATTTTTTGCGGTTCTATGCGAGCCAGCCGCACGGTTGAAGTGTTTGGAGACGCGTCTTGGCGCGGGCCAGCTAGCTAGAGTGTTTCCGGGATTTGGACAGGAAGAAAAATGTGCACCGTGATAAAAAACCACTACTAGCAAATAAACGTATACATTTTTTCTATTTTTAGCGGTTCTATGCGAGCCAGCCGCACGGTTGAAGTGTTTGGAGACGCGTCTTGGCGCGGGCCAGCTAGCTAGAGTGTTTCCGGGATTTGGACAGGAAGAAAAATGTGCACCGTGATCAAAAAACCACTACTAGCAAATAAGCGTATACATTTTTTCTATTTTTAGCGGTTCTATGCGAGCCAGCCGCACGGTTGAAGTGTTTGGAGACGCGTCTTGGCGCGGGCCAGCTAGCTAGAGTGTTTCCGGGATTTAGACAGGAAGAAAAATGTGCACCGTGATAAAAAACCACTACTAGCAAATAAACGTCTACATTTTTTATTTTTTTTTGCGGTTCTATTCGAGCCAGCCGCACGGTTGAGGGGTCTGGAGACGCATCTCAGCGCGGGCCAGCTAGCTAGAGTGTTTCCGGGATTTGGACAGGAAGAAAAATGTGCACCGTGATAAAAAACCACTACTAGCAAATAAACGTCTACATTTTTTATTTTTTTTGCGGTTCTATTCGAGCCAGCCGCACGGTTGAAGGGTCTGGAGACGCATCTCGGCACGGGCCAGCTAGCTAGAGTGCTTTCGGGATTTAGACAGGAAGAAAAATGTGCACCGTGATAAAAAAACCACTACTAGCAAATAAACGTATACATTTTTTTAATTTTTTGCGGTTCTATGCGAGCCAGCCGCACGGTTAAGGTGTCTGGAGACGCATCTCGAGGCGGACCAGCTAGCTAGAGTATTTCCGGGATTTAGACAGGAAGAAAAATGTGCACCGTGATCAAAAGACCACTACTAGCAAATAAACGTATACATTTTTTTAAATTTTTTGCGGTTCTATGCCAGCCAGCCGCACGGTTGAGAAGCCTGGAGACGCGTCTCGGCGCGGGCCAGCTAGCTAGTGTGTTTCCGGGATTTAGAAAAGAAGAAAATTGTGCACCGTGATCAAAAAACTACTTCCAGCAAATAAACGTATACATTTTTTTTAATTTTTAGCGGTTCTATGCGAGCCAGCCGCATGGTTGAAGTGTCCGGAGACGCGTCTCGGCGCGAGTCAGCTAGCTAGAGTGTTTTCGGGATTAAGACAGAAGAAAAATGTGCACCGTGATCAAAAAACCACTACTAGCAAATAAACGTATACATTTTTGAATTTTTTTGCGGTTCTATGCGAGCCAGCCGCACGGTTGAGGTGTCTGGAGACGCGTCTCAGCGCGGGCAAGCTAGCTAGTGTGTTTCCGGGATTTTTTACAGGAAGAAAAATGTGCACCGTGATCAAAAAAGCACTACTAGCAAATAAACGTATACATTTTTTAATTTTTTTGCGGTTCTATGCGAGCCAGCCGCACGGTTGAGGTGTCTTGGAGACGCGTCTAAGCGCGGGCCATCTAGCCAGAGTGTTTTCGGGATTTAGACAGGAAGAAAAATGTGCACCGTTATCATAAAACCACTAATAGCAAATAAACGTATACATTTTTGAATTTTTTTGCGGTTCTATGCGAGCCAGCCGCACGGTTGAGAAGTCTGGAGACGCGTCTCGGCGCGGGCCAGCAAGCTAGAGTGCTTTCGGGATTTAGACAGGAAGAAAAATGTGCACCGTGATAAAAAAACCACTACTAGCAAATAAACGTATACATTTTTTATTTTTTTTGCGGTTCTATGCGAGCCACCCGCATGGTTGAGGTGTCTGGAGACGCGTCTCGGCGCGGGCCAGCAAGCTAGAGTGCTTTCGAGATTTAGACAGGAAGAAAAATGTGCACCGTGATAAAAAAACCACTACTAGCAAATAAACGTATACATTTTTTTAATTTTTTTGCGGTTCTATGCGAGCCAGCCGCACGGTTGAGGTGTCTGGAGACGCATCTCGCGGCGTACCAGCTAGCTAGAGTATTTTCGGGATTTAGACAAGAAGAAAAATGTGCACCGTGAACAAAAAACCATTACTAGCAAATAAACGTATATATTTTTTTTATTTTTTTGCGGTTCTATGCCAGCCAGCCGCACGGTTGAGGTATCTGGAGACGCGTCTCGGCGCGGGCCAGCTAGGTAGAGTGTCTTCGGGATTTAGACAGGAAGAAAAATGTGCACCGTGATCAAAAAACCACTTCTAGCAAATAAACGTATACATTTTTTCTATTTTTAGCGGTGTTATGCGAGCCAGCCGCACGGTTGAGAAGTCTGGAGACGCGTCTCGGCGCGGGTCAGCTAGCTAGAGTGTCTTCGGGATTGAGACAGGAAGAAAAATGTGCACCGTGATCAAAAAACCACTTCTAGCAAATAAACGTATACATTTTTTCTATTTTTAGCGGTTCTATGCGAGCCAGCCGCACGGTTGAAGTGTTTGGAGACGCGTCTTGGCGCGGGCCAGCTAGCTAGAGTGTTTCCGGGATTTGGACAGGAAGAAAAATGTGCACCGTCATCAAAAAACCACTACTAGCAAGTAAACGTTTACATTTTTTATTTTTTTTGCGGTTCTATTCGAGCCAGCCGCACGGTTGAGGGGTCTGGAGACGCATCTCGGCGCGGGCCAGCTAGCTAGAGTGCTTTCGAGATTTAGACAGGAAGAAAAATGTGCACCGTGATAAAAAAACCACTACTAGCAAATAAACGTCTACATTTTTTTAATTTTTTGCGGTTCTATGCGAGCCAGCCGCACGGTTAAGGTGTATGGAGACGCGTCTCGGCGCGGGCCAGCTAGGTAGCGTGTTTCCGGGATTTAGACAGGACAAAAATGTGCACCGTGATCAAAAAACCACTACTAGCAAATAAACGTATACATTTTTTTAAATTTTTTGTGGTTCTATGCCAGCCAGCCGCACGGTTGAAGTGTTTGGAGACGCGTCTCGGCGCGAGTCAGTTAGCTAGAGTGTTTCGGGATTTAGACAGCAAGAAAAATGTGCACCGTGATCAAAAAACCACTACTAGCAAATAAACGTATACATTTTTGAATTTTTTTGCGGTTCTATGCGAGCCAGCCGCACGGTTGAGAAGTCTGGAGACGCGTCTCGGCGCGGGCCAGCAAGTTAGAGTGCTTTCGGGATTTAGACAGGAAGAAAAATGTGCACCGTGATAAAAAAACCACTACTAGCAAATAAACGTATACATTTTTTATTTTTTTTGCGGTTCTATGCGAGCCACCCGCATGGTTGAGGTGTCTGGAGACGCGTCTCGGCGCGGGCCAGCAAGCTAGAGTGCTTTCGAGATTTAGACAGGAAGAAAAATGTGCACCGTGATAAAAAAACCACTACTAGCAAATAAACGTATACATTTTTTTAATTTTTTGCGGTTCTATGCGAGCCAGCGGCACGGTTGAGGTGTCTGGAGACGCATCTCGCGGCGTAACAGCTAGCTAGAGTATTTTCGGGATTTAGACAGGAAGAAAAATGTGCACCGTGAACAAAAAACCATTACTAGCAAATAAACGTATATATTTTTTTTTTTTTTTTGCGGTTCTATGCCAGCCAGCCGCACGGTTGAGGTGTCTGGAGACGCGTCTCGGCGCGGGCCAGCTAGCTAGAGTGTCTTCGGGATTTAGACAGGAAGAAAAATGTGCACCGTGATCAAAAAACCACTTCTAGCAAATAAACGTATACATTTTTTCTATTTTTAGCGGTGTTATGCGATCCAGCCGCACGGTTGAGAAGTCTGGAGACGCGTCTCGGCGCGGGTCAGCTAGCTAGAGTGTCTTCGGGATTGAGACAGGAAGAAAAATGTGCACCGTGATCAAAAAACCACTTCTAGCAAATAAACGTATACATTTTTTCTATTTTTAGCGGTTCTATGCGAGCCAGCCGCACGGTTGAAGTGTTTCGAGACGCGTCTTGGCGCGGGCCAGCTAGCTAGAGTGTTTCCGGGATTTGGACAGGAAGAAAAATGTGCACCGTGATCAAAAAACCACTACTAGCAAGTAAACGTATACATTTTTTATTTTTTTTGCGGTTCTATTCGAGCCAGCCGCACGGTTGAGGGGTCTGGAGACGCATCTCGGCGCAGGCCAGCTAGCTAGAGTGTTTCCGGGATTAAGACAGAAAGAAAAATGTGCACCGTGATAAAAAAACCACTACTAGCAAATAAACGTCTACATTTTTTTAATTTTTTGCGGTTCTATGCGAGCCAGCCGCACGGTTAAGGTGTATGGAGACGCGTCTCGGCGCGGGCCAGCTAGGTAGCGTGTTTCCGGGATTTAGACAGGGCAAAAATGTGCACCGTGATCAAAAAACCACTACTAGCAAATAAACGTATACATTTTTTTAAATTTTTTGTGGTTCTACGCCAGCCAGCCGCACGGTTGAAGTGTTTGGAGACGCGTCTCGGCGCGAGTCAGTTAGCTAGAGTGTTTTCGGGATTTAGACAGCAAGAAAAATGTGCACCGTGATCAAAAAACCACTACTAGCAAATAAACGTATACATTTTTGAATTTTTTTGCGGTTCTATGTGAGCCAGCCGCACGGTTGAGGTGTCTGGAGACGCGTCTCGGCGCGGGCCAGCTAGCTAGAGTGCTTTCGGGATTTAGACAGGAAGAAAAATGTGCACCGTGATCAAAAAACCACTACTAGCAAATAAACGTATACATTTTTTTTATTTTTTTGCGGTTCTATGCAAGTCAGCCGCATGGTTGAGGTGTCTGGAGACGCGTCTCGGCGCGTGCCAGCTAGCGAGAGTGTTTCCGGGATTGAGACAGGAAGAAAAATGTGCACCGTGATCAAAAAACCACTACTAGCAAATAAGCGTATACATTTTTTAATTTTTTTGCGGTTCTATGTCAGCCAGCCGCACGGTTGAGGTGTCTGGAGACGCGTCTCGGCGCGGGCCAGCTAGCTAGAGTGTATTCGGGATTTAGACAGGAAGAAAAATGTGCACCGTGATCAAAAAACCACTTCTAGCAAATAAACGTATACATTTTTTCTATTTTTAGCGGTTCTATGCGAGCCAGCCGCACGGTTGAAGTGTTTGGAGACGCGTCTTGGCGCGGGCCAGCTAGCTAAAGTGTTTCCGAGATTTCAACAGGAAGAAAAATGTGCACCGTGATAAAAAACCACTACTAGCAAATAAACGTCTACATTTTTTATTTTTTTTGCGGTTCTATTCGAGCCAGCCGCACGGTTGAGGGGTCTGGAGACGCATCTCAGCGCGGGCCAGCTAGCTAGAGTGTTTCCGGGATTAAGACAGAAAGAAAAATGTGCACCGTGATAAAAAACCACTACTAGCAAATAAACGTCTACATTTTTTTAATTTTTTGCGGTTCTATGCGAGCCAGCCGCACGGTTAAGGTGTATGGAGACGCGTCTCGGCGCGGGCCAGCTAGGTAGAGTGTTTCCGGGATTTAGACAGGACAAAAATGTGCACCGTGATCAAAAAACCACTACTAGCAAATAAACGTATACATTTTTTTAAATTTTTTGTGGTTCTATGCCAGCCAGCCGCACGGTTGAAGTGTTTGGAGACGCGTCTCGGCGCGAGTCAGCTAGCTAGAGTGTTTTCGGGATTAAGACAGAAAAAAAATGTGCACCGTGATCAAAAAACCACTACTAGCAAATAAACGTATACATTTTTGATTTTTTTTGCGGTTCTATGCGAGCCACCCGCATGGTTGAGGTGTCTGGAGACGCGTCTCGGCGCGGGCCAGCAAGCTAGAGTGCTTTCTGGATTTAGACAGGAAGAAAAATGTGCACCGTGATAAAAAAACCATTACTAGCAAATAAACGTATACATTTTTTTAATTTTTTGCGGTTCTATGCGAGCCAGCCGCACGGTTGAGGTGTCTGGAGACGCATCTCGCGGCGGATCAGCTAGATAGAGTGTTTCCAGGATTTAGACAGGAAGAAAAATGTGCACCGTGATCAAAAAACCACTACTAGCAAATAAACGTATACATTTTTTTAAATTTTTTGCGGTTCTATGCCAGCCAGCCGCACGGTTGAAGTGTTCGGAGACGCGTCTCGGCGCGGGCCAGCTAGCTAGTGTGTTTCCGGGATTTAGAAAAGAAGAAAATTGTGCACCGTGATCAAAAAACTACTTCCAGCAAATAAACGTATACATTTTTTTAATTTTTAGCGGTTCTATGCGAGCCAGCCGCACGGTTGAAGTGTTTGGAGACGCGTCTCGGCGCGAGTCAGCTAGCTAGAGTGTTTTCGGGATTAAGACAGAAGAAAAATGTGCACCGTGATCAAAAAACCACTACTAGCAAATTAACGTATACATTTTTGAATTTTTTTGCGGTTCTATGCGAGCCAGCCGCACGGTTGAGAAGTCTGGAGACGCGTCTCGGCGCGGGCCAGCAAGCTAGAGTGCTTTCCGGATTTAGACAGGAAGAAAAATGTGCACCGTGATAAAAAAACCACTACTAGCAAATAAACGTATACATTTTTTAATTTTTTTGCGGTTCTATGCGATCCAGCCGCACGGTTGAGGTGTCTGGAGACGCGTCTCAGCGCGGGCAAGCTAGCTAGTGTGTTTCCGGGATTTTTTACAGGAAGGAAAATGTGCACCGTGATCAAAAAGCACTACTAGCAAATAAACGTATACATTTTTGATTTTTTTTGCGGTTCTATGCGAGCCAGCCGCACGGTTGAGGTGTCTTGGAGACGCGTCTAAGCGCGGGCCATCTAGCCAGAGTGTTTTCGGGATTTAGACAGGAAGAAAAAAGTGCACCGTGATCATAAAACCACTACTAGCAAATAAACGTATACATTTTTTATTTTTTTTGCGGTTCTATGCGAGCCAGCCGCACGGTTGAGGTGTCTGGAGACGCGTCTCGGCGCGGGCCAGCTAGATAGATTGTTTCCAGGATTTAGACAGCAAGAAAAATGTGCACCGTGATCAAAAAACCACTACTAGCAAATAAACGTATACATTTTTGAATTTTTTTGCGGTTCTATGCGAGCCAGACGCACGGTTGAGGTGTCTGGAGACGCGTCTCGGCGCGGGCCAGCTAGTTAGCGTGCTTCCAGAATTTAAACAGAAAGAAAAATGTGCACCGATATCAAAAAATCACTACTAGCAAATGAACGTATAAATTTTTTAATTTTTTTGCGGTTCTATGCGAGCCAGCCGCACGGTTGATATGTCTGGAGACGCGTCTCAGCGCGGGCGAGCTAGCTAGTGTGTTTTCGGGATTTAGACAGGAATAAAAATGTGCACCGTGATCAAAAAACCACTTCTAGCAAATAAACGTATACGTATTTGAATTTTTTTGCGGTTCTATGCGAGCCAGACGCACGGTTGACGGGTCTGGAGACGCGTCTCGGCGCGAGTCAGCTAGCTAGAGTGTTTTCGGGATTAAGACAGAAGAAAAATGTGCACCGTGATCAAAAAACCACTACTAGCAAATAAACGTATACATTTTTGAATTTTTTTGCGGTTCTATGCGAGCCACCCGCATGGTTGAGGTGTCTTGAGACGCGTTTCGGCGCGGGCCAGCAAGCTAGAGTGCTTTCGGGATTTAGACAGGAAGAAAAATGTGCACCGTGATAAAAAAACCACTACTAGCAAATAAACGTATACATTTTTTTAAATTTTTTGTGGTTCTATGCCAGCCAGCCGCACGGTTGAAGTGTTTGGAGACGCGTCTCGGCGCGAGTCAGCTAGCTAGAGTGTTTTCGGGATTAAGACAGAAAAAAAATGTGCACCGTGATCAAAAAACCACTACTAGCAAATAAACGTATACATTTTTGATTTTTTTGCGGTTCTATGCGAGTCACCCGCATGGTTGAGGTGTCTGGAGACGCGTCTCGGCGCGGGCCAGCAAGCTAGAGTGCTTTCGGGATTTAGACAGGAAGAAAAATGTGCACCGTGATAAAAAAACCACTACTAGCAAATAAACGTATACATTTTTTTAATTTTTTGCGGTTCTATGCGAGCCAGCCGCACGGTTGAGGTGTCTGGAGACGCATCTCGCGGCGGATCAGCTAGATAGAGTGTCTCCAGGATTTAGACAGGAAGAAAAATGTGCACCGTGATCAAAAAACCACTACTAGCAAATAAAGGTATACATTTTTTTAAATTTTTTTGCGGTTCTATGCCAGCCAGCCGCACGGTTGAGAAGCCTGGAGACGCGTCTCGGCGCGGGCCAGCTAGCTAGTGTGTTTCCGGGATTTAGAAAAGAAGAAAATTGTGCAGCGTGATCAAAAAACTACTTCCAGCAAATAAACGTATACATTTTTTTAATTTTTAGCGGTTCTATGCGAGCCAGCCGCACGGTTGAAAAGTTCGGAGACGCGTCTCGGCGCGAGTCAGCTAGCTAGAGTGTTTTCGGGATTAAGACAGAAGAAAAATGTGCACCGTGATCAAAAAACCACTACTAGCAAATAAACGTATACATTTTTGAATTTTTTTGCGGTTCTATGCGAGCCAGCCGCACGGTTGAGAAGTCTGGAGACGCGTCTCGGCGCGGGCCAGCAAGCTAGAGTGCTTTCCGGATTTAGACAGGAAGAAAAATGTGCACCGTGATAAAAAAACCACTACTAGCAAATAAACGTATACATTTTTTAATTTTTTTGCGGTTCTATGCGATCCAGCCGCACGGTTGAGGTGTCTGGAGACGCGTCTCAGCGCGGGCAAGCTAGCTAGTGTGTTTCCGGGATTTTTTACAGGAAGGAAAATGTGCACCGTGATCAAAAAAGCACTACTAGCAAATAAACGTATACATTTTTGAATTATTTTGCGGTTCTATGCGAGCCAGCCGCACGGTTGAGGTGTCTTGGAGACGCGTCTAAGCGCGGGCCATCTAGCCAGAGTGTTTTCGGGATTTAGACAGGAAGAAAAATGTGCACCGTGATCATAAAACCACTACTAGCAAATAAACGTATACATTTTTTATTTTTTTTGCGGTTCTATGCGAGCCAGCCGCACGGTTGAGGAGTCTGGAGACGCGTCTCGGCGCGGGCCAGCTAGATAGAGTGTTTCCAGGATTTAGACAGGAAGAAAAATGTGCACCGTGATCAAAAAACCACTACTAGCAAATAAACGTATACATTTTTGAATTTTTTTGCGGTTCTATGCGAGCCAGACGCACGGTTGAGGTGTCTGGAGACGCCTCTCGGCGCGGGCCAGCTAGTTAGCGTGCTTCCAGAATTTAAACAGGAAGAAAAATGTGCACCGATATCAAAAAATCACTACTAGCAAATGAACGTATAAATTTTTTAATTTTTTTGCGGTTCTATGCGAGCCAGCCGCACGGTTGAGATGTCTGGAGACGCGTCTCAGCGCGGGCGAGCTAGCTAGTGTGTTTTCGGGATTTAGACAGGAATAAAAATGTGCACCGTGATCAAAAAACCACTTCTAGCAAATAAACGTATACGTATTTGAATTTTTTTGCGGTTCTATGCGAGCCAGACGCACGGTTGACGGGTCTGGAGACGCGTCTCGGCGCGAGTCAGCTAGCTAGAGTGTTTTCGGGATTAAGACAGAAGAAAAATGTGCACCGTGATCAAAAAACCACTACTAGCAAATAAACGTATACATTTTTGAATTTTTTTGCGGTTCTATGCGAGCCACCCGCATGGTTGAGGTGTCTTGAGACGCGTCTCGGCGCGGACCAGCAAGCTAGAGTGCTTTCGGGATTTAGACAGGAAGAAAAATGTGCACCGTGATAAAAAAACCACTACTAGCAAAATAACGTATACATTTTTTTAATTTTTTTGCGGTTCTATGTGAGCCAGCCGCACGGTTGAGGGGTCTGGAGACGCATCTCGGCGCGGGCCAGCTAGCTAGAGTGTTTCCGGGATTAAGACACAAAGAAAAATGTGCACCGTGATAAAAAAACCACTACTAGCAAATAAACGTATACATTTTTTATTTTTTTTGCGGTTCTATGCGAGCCAGCCGCACGGTTGAGGTGTCTGGAGACGCGTCTCGGCGCGGGCCAGCTAGATAGAGTGTTTCCAGGATTTAGACAGGAAGAAAAATGTGCACCGTGATCAAAAAACCACTACTAGCAAATAAACGTATACATTTTTTTAAATTTTTTGCGGTTCTATGCCAGCCAGCCGCACGGTTGAGAAGCCTGGAGACGCGTCTCGGCGCGGGCCAGCTAGCTAGTGTGTTTCCGGGATTTAGAAAAGAAGAAAAATGTGCACCGTGATCAAAAAACTACTTCCAGCAAATAAACGTATACATTTTTTTTAATTTTTAGCGGTTCTATGCGAGCCAGCCGCACGGTTGAAGTGTTCGGAGACGCGTCTCGGCGCGAGTCAGCTAGCTAGAGTGTTTTCGGGATTAAGACAGAAGAAAAATGTGCACCGTGATCAAAAAACCACTACTAGCAAATAAACGTATACATTTTTGAATTTTTTTGCGGTTCTATGCGAGCCAGCCGCACGGTTGAGATGTCTGGAGACGCGTCTCAGCGCGGGCGAGCTAGCTAGTGTGTTTTCGGGATTAGACAGGAATAAAAATGTGCACCGTGATCAAAAAACCACTTCTAGCAAATAAACGTATACGTATTTGAATTTTTTTGCGGTTCTATGCGAGCCAGACGCACGGTTGACGGGTCTGGAGACGCGTCTCGGCGCGAGTCAGCTAGCTAGAGTGTTTTCGGGATTAAGACAGAAGAAAAATGTGCACCGTGATCAAAAAACCACTACTAGCAAATAAACGTATACATTTTTGAATTTTTTTGCGGTTCTATGCGAGCCACCCGCATGGTTGAGGTGTCTTGAGACGCGTCTCGGCGCGGGCCAGCAAGCTAGAGTGCTTTCGGGATTTAGACAGGAAGAAAAATGTGCACCGTGATAAAAAAACCACTACTAGCAAAAAAACGTATACATTTTTTTAATTTTTTTGCGGTTTTATGCGAGCCAGCCGCACGGTTGAGGTGTCTGGAGACGCATCTTGCGGCGGACCAGCTAGCTAGAGTATTTTCGGGATTTAGACAGGAAGAAAAATGTGCACCGTCAACAAAAAACCATTACTAGCAAATAAACGTATACATTTTTTTAATTTTTTTGCGGTTCTATGCCAGCCAGCCGCACGGTTGAAGTGTCTGGAGACGCGTCTCGGCGCGGGCCAGCTAGCTAGAGTGTCTTCGGGATTTAGACAGGAAGAAAAATGTGCACCGTGATCAAAGAACCACTTCTAGCAAATAAACGTATACATTTTTTCTATTTTTAGCGGTTCTATGCGAGCCAGCCGCACGGTTGAAGTAATTGGAGACGCGTCTTGGCGCGGGCCAGCTAGCTAGAGTGTTTCCGGGATTTGGACAGGAAGAAAAATGTGCACCGTGATCAAAAAACCACTACTAGCAAATAAACGTATACATTTTTTTTATTTTTTTGCGGTTCTATGCAAGCCAGCCGCATGGTTGAGGTGTCTGGAGACGCGTCTCGGCGCGTGCCAGCTAGGTAGAGTGTTTCCGGGATTGAGACAGGAAGAAAAATGTGCACCGTGATCAAAAAGCCACTACTAGCAAATAAGCGTCTACATTTTTTATTTTTTTTGCGGTTCTATGCGAGCCAGCCGCACGGTTGAGAAGTCTGGAGACGCGTCTCGGCGCGGGCCAGCTAGGTAGAGTGTTTTCGGGATTTAGACAGGAAGAAAAATGTGCACCGTGATCAAAAAACCACTACTAGCAAATAAACGTATACATTTTTTTTATTTTTTTGCGGTTCTATGCAAGCCAGCCGCATGGTTGAGGTGTCTGGAGACGCGTCTCGGCGCGTGCCAGCTAGGTAGAGTGTTTCCGGGATTGAGACAGGAAGAAAAATGTGCACCGTGATCAAAAAGCCACTACTAGCAAATAAGCGTCTACATTTTTTATTTTTTTTGCGGTTCTATGCGAGCCAGCCGCACGGTTGAGAAGTCTGGAGACGCGTCTCGGCGCGGGCCAGCTAGGTAGAGTGTTTTCGGGATTTAGACAAGAAGAAAAATGTGCACCGTGATCAAAAAACCACTTCTAGCAAATAAACGTATACATTTTTTCTATTTTTAGCGGTTCTATGCGAGCCAGCCGCACGGTTGAAGTGTTTGGAGACGCGTCTTGGCGCGGGCCAGCTAGCTAGAGTGTTTCCGGGATTTGGACAGGAAGAAAAATGTGCACCGTGATCAAAAAACCACTACTAGCAAGTAAACGTATACATTTTTTTTTTTTTGCGGTTCTATTCGAGCCAGCCGCACGGTTGAGGGGTCTGGAGACGCATCTCGGCGCGGGCCAGCTAGCTAGAGTGTTTCCGGGATTAAGACACGAAGAAAAATGTGCACCGTGATAAAAAACCACTACTAGCAAATAAACGTCTACATTTTTTTAATTTTTTGCGGTTCTATGCGAGCCAGCCGCACGGTTAAGGTGTATGGAGACGCGTCTATGCGCGGGCCAGCTAGGTAGCGTGTTTCCGGGATTTAGACAGGACAAAAATGTGCACCGTGATCAAAAAACCACTACTAGCAAATAAACGTATATATTTTTTTAAATTTTTTGTGGTTCTATGCCAGCCAGCCGCACGTTTGAAGTGTTTGGAGACGCGTCTCGGCGCGAGTCAGCTAGCTAGAGTGTTTTCGGGATTAAGACAGAAGAAAAATGTGCACCGTGATCAAAAAACCACTACTAGCAAATAAACGTATACATTTCTGAATTTTTTTGCGGTTCTATGCGAGCCACCCGCATGGTTGAGGTGTCTGGAGACGCGTCTCGGCGCGGGCCAGCAAGCTAGAGTGCTTTCGGGATTTAGACAGGAAGAAAAATGTGCACCGTGATAAAAAAACCACTACTAGCAAATAAACGTATACATTTTTTTAATTTTTTGCGGTTCTGTGCGAGCCAGCCGCACGGTTGAGGTGTCTGGAGACGCATCTCGCGGCGGACCAGCTAGCTAGACTATTTCCGGGATTTAGACAGGAAGAAAAATGTGCACCGTGATCAAAAAACCACTACTAGCAAATAAACGTATACATTTTTTATTTTTTTTTGCGGTTCTATGCGAGCCAGCCGCACGGTTGAGGTGTCTGGAGACGCGTCTCGGCGCGGGCCAGCTAGATAGAGTGTTTCCAGGATTTAGACAGGAAGAAAAATGTGCACCGTGATCAAAAAACCACTACTAGCAAATAAACGTATACATTTTTTTAATTTTTTTGCGGTTCTATGCCAGCCAGCCGCACGGTTGAGAAGCCTGGAGACGCGTCTCGGCAAGGGCCAGCTAGCTAGTGTGTTTCCGGGATTTAGAAAAGAAGAAAAATGTGCACCGTGATCAAAAAACTACTTCCAGCAAATAAACGTATACATTTTTTTTAATTTTTAGCGGTTCTATGCGAGCCAGCCGCACGGTTGAAGTGTTCGGAGACGCGTCTCGGCGCGAGTCAGCTAGCTAGAGTGTTTTCGGGATTAATACAGAAGAAAAATGTGCACCGTGATCAAAAAACCACTACTAGCAAATAAACGTATACATTTTTGAATTTTTTTGCGGTTCTATGCGAGCCAGCCGCACGGTTGAGATGTCTGGAGACGCGTCTCAGCGCGTGCGAGCTAGCTAGTGTGTTTTCGGGATTTAGACATTAATAAAAATGTGCACCGTGATCAAAAAACCACTTCTAGCAAATAAACGTATACGTATTTGAATTTTTTTGCGGTTCTATGCGAGCCAGACGCACGGTTGACGGGTCTGGAGACGCGTCTCGGCGCGAGTCAGCTAGCTAGAGTGTTTTCGGGATTAAGACAGAAGAAAAATGTGCACCGTGATCAAAAAACCACTACTAGCAAATAAACGTATACATTTTTTTAAATTTTTTTGCGGTTCTATGCGAGCCACCCGCATGGTTGAGGTGTCTTGAGACGCGTCTCGGCGCGGGCCAGCAAGCTAGAGTGCTTTCGGGATTTAGACAGGAAGAAAAATGTGCACCGTGATAAAAAAACCACTACTAGCAAAAAAACGTATACATTTTTTTAATTTTTTTGCGGTTTTATGCGAGCCAGCCGCACGGTTGAGGTGTCTGGAGACGCATCTTGCGGCGGACCAGCTAGCTAGAGTATTTTCGGGATTTAGACAGGAAGAAAAATGTGCACCGTCAACAAAAAACCATTACTAGCAAATAAACGTATACATTTTTTTAATTTTTTTGCAGTTCTATGCCAGCCAGCCGCACGGTTGAGGTGTCTGGAGACGCGTCTCGGCGCGGGCCAGCTAGCTAGAGTGTCTTCGGGATTTAGACAGGAAGAAAAATGTGCACCGTGATCAAAAAACCACTTCTAGCAAATAAACGTATACATTTTTTCTATTTTTAGCGGTTCTATGCGAGCCAGCCGCACGGTTGAGAAGTCTAGAGACGCGTCTCGGCGCGGGTCAGCTAGCTAGAGTGTCTTCGGGATTGATACAGGAAGAAAAATGTGCACCGTGATCAAAAAACCACTTCTAGCAAATAAACGTATACATTTTTTCTATTTTTAGCGGTTCTATGCGAGCCAGCCGCACGGTTGAAGTAATTGGAGACGCGTCTTGGCGCGGGCCAGCTAGCTAGAGTGTTTCCGGGATTTGGACAGGAAGAAAAATGTGCACCGTGATAAAAAAACCACTACTGGCAAATAAACGTATACATTTTTTTAAATTTTTTGTGGTTCTATGCCAGCCAGCCGCACGGTTGAGGTGCCTGGAGACGCGTCTCGGCGCGGGCCAGCTAGCTAGAGTGCTTTCGGGATTTAGACAGGAAGAAAAATGTGCACCGTGATCAAAAAACCACTACTAGCAAATAAACGTATACATTTTTTTTATTTTTTTGCGGTTCTATGCAAGCCAGCCGCATGGTTGAGGTGTCTGGAGACGCGTCTCGGCGCGTGCCAGCTAGCGAGAGTGTTTCCGGGATTGAGACAGGAAGAAAAATGTGCACCGTGATCAAAAAGCCACTACTAGCAAATAAGCGTCTACATTTTTTAATTTTTTTGCGGTTCTATGCGAGCCAGCCGCACGGTTGAGAAGTCTGTAGACGCGTCTCGGCGCGGGCCAGCTAGCTAGAGTGTTTTCGGGATTTAGACAAGAAGAAAAATGTGCACCGTGATCAAAAAACCACTACTAGCAAGTAAACGTATACATTTTTTTTTTTTGCGGTTCTATTCGAGCCAGCCGCACGGTTGAGGGGTCTGGAGACGCATCTCGGCGCGGGCCAGCTAGCTAGAGTGTTTCCGGGATTAAGACAGAAGAAAAATGTGCACCGTGATCAAAAAACCACTACTAGCAAGTAAACGTATACATTTTTTTTTTTGCGGTTCTATGCTTGCCAGCCGCACGTTTGAAGTGTTTGGAGACGCGTCTCGGCGCGAGTCAGCTAGCTAGAGTGTTTTCGGGATTAAGACAGAAGAAAAATGTGCACCGTGATCAAAAAACCACTACTAGCAAATAAACGTATACATTTTTGAATTTTTTTGCGGTTCTATGCAAGCCAGCCGCACGGTTGAGGTGTCTGGAGACGCGTCTCGGCGCGGGCCAGCTAGATAGAGTGTTTCCAGGATTTAGACAGGAAGAAAAATGTGCACCGTGATCAAAAAACCACTACTAGCAAATAAACGTATACATTTTTTTAAATTTTTTGCGGTTCTATGCCAGCCAGCCGCACGGTTGAGAAGCCTGGAGACGCGTCTTGGCGCGGGCCAGCTAGCTAGTGTGTTTCCGGGATTTAGAAAAGAAGAAAAATGTGCACCGTGATCAAAAAACTACTTCCAGCAAATAAACGTATACATTTTTTTTAATTTTTAGCGGTTCTATGCGAGCCAGCCGCACGGTTGAAGTGTTTGGAGACGCGTCTCGGCGCGAGTCAGCTAGCTAGAGTGTTTTCGGGATTAAGACAGAAGAAAAATGTGCACCGTGATCAAAAAACCACTACTAGCAAATAAACGTATACATTTTTGAATTTTTTTGCGGTTCTATGCGAGCCAGCCGCACGGTTGAGAAGTCTGGAGACGCGTCTCGGCGCGGGCCAGCAAGCTAGAGTGCTTTCGGGATTTAGACAGGAAGAAAAATGTGCACCGTGATAAAAAAACCACTACTAGCAAATAAACGTATACATTTTTTAATTTTTTTGCGGTTCTATGCGAGCCAGCCGCACGGTTGAGGTGTCTGGAGACGCGTCTCAGCGCGGGCAAGCTAGCTAGTGTGTTTCCGGGATTTTTTACAGGAAGAAAAATGTGCACCGTGATCAAAAAAGCACTACTAGCAAATAAACGTATACATTTTTGAATTTTTTTGCGGTTCTATGCGAGCCAGCCGCACGGTTGAGGTGTCTTGGAGACGCGTCTAAGCGCGGGCCATCTAGCCAGAGTGTTTTTGGGATTTAGACAGGAAGAAAAATGTGCACCGTGATCATAAAACCACTACTAGCAAATAAACGTATACATTTTTTTTATTTTTTTGCGGTTCTATGCAAGCCAGCCGCATGGTTGAGGTGTCTGGAGACGCGTCTCGGCGCGTGCCAGCTAGCGAGAGTGTTTCCGGGATTGAGACAGGAAGAAAAATGTGCACCGTGATCAAAAAGCCACTACTAGCAAATAAGCGTCTACATTTTTTAATTTTTTTGCGGTTCTATGCGAGCCAGCCGCACGGTTGAGAAGTTTGTAGACGCGTCTCGGCGCGGGCCAGCTAGCTAGAGTGTTTTCGGGATTTAGACAAGAAGAAAAATGTGCACCGTGATCAAAAAACCACTACTAGCAAGTAAACGTATACATTTTTTTTTTTTGCGGTTCTATTCGAGCCAGCCGCACGGTTGAGGGGTCTGGAGACGCGTCTCGGCGCGGGCCAGCTAGATAGAGTGTTTTCAGGATTTAGACAGGAAGAAAAATGTGCACCGTGATCAAAAAACCACTACTAGCAAATAAACGTATACGTATTTGAATTTTTTTGCGGTTCTATGCGAGCCAGACGCACGGTTGAGGTGTCTGGAGACGCCTCTCGGCGCGGGCCAGCTAGTTAGCGTGCTTCCAGGATTGAGACAGGAAGAAAAATGTGCACCGTGATCAAAAAACCACTACTAGCAAGTAAACGTATACATTTTTTAATTTTTTTGCGGTTCTTTGCGAGCCAGCCGCACGATTGAGGGGTCTGAAGACGCGTCTCGGCGCGGGCCAGCTAGCTAGAGTGTTTCCGGGATTTAGACAGGAAGAAAAATGTGCACCGTGATCATAAAACCACTACTAGCAAATAAACGTATACATTTTTTATTTTTTTTGCGGTTCTATGCGAGCCAGCCGCACGGTTGAGGTGTCTGGAGAAGCGTCTCGGCGCAAGCCAGCTAGATAGAGTGTTTCCAGGATTTAGACAGGAAGAAAAATGTGCACCGTGATCAAAAAACCACTACTAGCAAATAAACGTATACATTTTTGAATTTTTTTACGGTTCTATGCGAGCCAGACGCACGGTTGAGGTGTCTGGAGACGCCTCTCGGCGCGGGCCAGCTAGTTAGCGTGCTTCCAGAATTTAAACAGGAAGAAAAATGTGCACCGATATCAAAAAATCACTACTAGCAAATAAACGTATACATTTTTTAATTTTTTTGCGGTTCTATGCGAGCCAGCCGCACGGTTGAGATGTCTGGAGACGCGTCTCAGCGCGGGCAAGCTAGCTAGTGTGTTTTCGGGATTTAGACATGAATAAAAATGTGCACCGTGATCAAAAAACCACTTCTAGCAAATAAACGTATACGTATTTGAATTTTTTTGCGGTTCTATGCGAGCCAGACGCACGGTTGAGGTGTCTGGAGACGCCTCTCGGTGCGGGCCAGCTAGTTAGCGTGCTTCCAGGATTTAGACAGGAAGAAAAATGTGCACCGTGATCAAAAAACCACTACTAGCAAGTAAACGTATACATTTTTTAATTTTTTTGCGGTTCTTTGCGAGCCAGCCGCACGATTGACGGTTCTGGAGACGCGTCTCGGCGCGGGCCAGCAAGCTAGAGTGCTTTCGGGATTTAGACAGGAAGAAAAATATGCACCGTGATAAAAAAACCACTACTAGCAAATAAACGTATATATTTTTTTAATTTTTTTGCGGTTCTATGCGAGCCAGCCGCACGGTTGAGATGTCTGGAGACGCGTCTCAGCGCGGGCAAGCTAGCTAGTGTGTTTTCGGGATTTAGACAGGAATAAAAATGTGCACCGTGATCAAAAAACCACTTCTAGCAAATAAACGTATACGTATTTGAATTTTTTTGCGGTTCTATGCGAGCCAGACGCACGGTTGAGGTGTCTGGAGACGCCTCTCGGCGCGGGCCAGCTAGTTAGCGTGCTTCCAGGATTTAGACAGGAAGAAAAATGTGCACCGTGATCAAAAAACCACTACTAGCAAGTAAACGTATACATTTTTTAATTTTTTTGCGGTTCTTTGCGAGCCAGCCGCACGATTGAGGGGTCTGGAGACGCGTCTCGGCCCGGGCCAGCTAGCTAGAGTGTTTCCGGGATTTAAACAGGAAGAAAAATGTGCACCGTGATCATAAAACCACTACTAGCAAATAAACGTATACATTTTTTATTTTTGTTGCGGTTCTATGCAAGCCAGCCGCACGGTTGAGGTGTCTTGAGACGCGTCTCGGCGCGGGCCAGCTAGATAGAGTGTTTCCAGGATTTAGACAGGAAGAAAAATGTGCACCGTGATCAAAAAACCACTACTAGCAAATAAACGTATACATTTTTGAATTTTTTTACGGTTCTATGCGAGCCAGACGCACGGTTGAGGTGTCTGGAGACGCCTCTCGGCGCGGGACAGCTAGTTAGCGTGCTTCCAGAATTTAAACAGGAAGAAAAATGTGCACCGATATCAAAAAATCACAACTAGCAAATAAACGTATACATTTTTTAATTTTTTTGCGGTTCTATGCGAGCCAGCCGCACGGTTGAGATGTCTGGAGACGCGTCTCAGCGCGGGCAAGCTAGCTAGAATGTTTTCGGGATTTAGACAGGAATAAAAATGTGCACCGTGATCAAAAAACCACTTCTAGCAAATAAACGTATACGTATTTGAATTTTTTTGCGGTTCTATGCGAGCCAGACGCACGGTTGAGGTGTCTGGAGACGCCTCTCGGCGCGGGCCAGCTAGTTAGCGTGCTTCCAGGATTTAGACAGGAAGAAAAATGTGCACCGTGATCAAAAAACCACTACTAGCAAGTAAACGTATACATTTTTTAATTTTTTTGCGGTTCTTTGCGAGCCAGCCGCACGATTGAGGGGTCTGGAGACGCGTCTCGGCGCGGGCCAGCTAGCTAGAGTGTTTCCGGGATTTAGACAGGAAGAAAAATGTGCATCGTGATAAAAAAACCACTACTAGCAAATAAACGTATACATTTTTTTTAATTTTTTTGCGGTTCTTTGCGAGCCAGCCGCACGATTGAGGGGTCTGGAGACGCGTCTCGGCGCGGGCCAGCTAGCTAGAGTGTTTCCAGGATTTAGACAGAAAGAAAAATGTGCACCGTGATAAAAAAACCACTACTAGCAAATAAACGTATACATTTTTTTAAATTTTTTGCGGTTCTATGCTAGCCAGCCGCACGGTTGACGGGTCTGGAGACGCGTCTCGGCGCGGGCCAGCTAGCTAGAGTGTTTCCGGGATTTAGACAGAAAGAAAAATGTGCACCGTGATAAAAAAACCACTACTAGCAAATAAACGTATACATTTTTTTAAATTTTTTGCGGTTCTATGCTAGCCAGCCGCACGGTTGAGGTACCTGGAGACGCGTATCGGCGCGCGCCAGCTAGCTAGAGTGTTTCCGGGATATAGAAAAGAAGAAAAATGTGCACCGTGATCAAAAAACTACTTCCAGCAAATAAACGTATACAGTTTTTAATTTTTTTGCGGTTCTTTGCGAGCCAGCCGCACGATTGACGGGTCTGGAGACGCGTCTCGGCGCGAGTCAGCTAGCTAGAGTGTTTTCGGGATTAAGACAGAAGAAAAATGTGCACCGTGATCAAAAAACCACTACTAGCAAATAAACGTATACATTTTTAAATTTTTTTGCGGTTCTATGCGAGCCACCCGCATGGTTGAGGTGTCTGGAGACGCGTCTCGGCGCGGGCCAGCAAGCTGGAGTGTCTTCGGGATTTAGACAGGAAGAAAAATGTGCACCGTGATCAAAAAACCACTACTAGCAAATAAACGTATACATTTTTTATTTTTGTTGCGGTTCTATGCGAGCCAGCCGCACGGTTGAGGTGTCTTGAGACGCGTCTCGGCGCGGGCCAGCTAGATAGAGTGTTTCCAGGATTTAGACAGGAAGAAAAATGTGCACCGTGATCAAAAAACCACTACTAGCAAATAAACGTATACATTTTTGAATTTTTTTACGGTTCTATGCGAGCCAGACGCACGGTTGAGGTGTCTGGAGACGCCTCTCGGCGCGGGCCAGCTAGTTAGCGTGCTTCCAGAATTTAAACAGGAAGAAAAATGTGCACCGATATCAAAAAATCACTACTAGCAAATAAACGTATACATTTTTTAATTTTTTTGCGGTTCTATGCGAGCCAGCCGCACGGTTGAGATGTCTGGAGACGCGTCTCAGCGCGGGCAAGCTAGCTAGTGTGTTTTCGGGATTTAGACAGGAATAAAAATGTGCACCGTGATCAAAAAACCACTTCTAGCAAATAAACGTATACATTTTTTAATTTTTTTGCGGTTCTATGCGAGCCAGCCGCACGGTTGAGGTGTCTGGAGACGCCTCTCGGTGCGGGCCAGATAGTTAGCGTGCTTCCAGGATTTAGACAGGAAGAAAAATGTGCACCGTGATCAAAAAACCACTACTAGCAAGTAAACGTATACATTTTTTAATTTTTTTGCGGTTCTTTGCGAGCCAGCCGCACGATTGACGGTTCTGGAGACGCGTCTCGGCGCGAGTCAGCTAGATAGAGTGTTTTCGGGATTAAGACAGCAAGAAAAATGTGCACCGTGATCAAAAAACCACTACTAGCAAATAAACGTATACATTTTTAAATTTTTTTGCGGTTCTATGCGAGCCACCCGCATGGTTGAGGTGTCTGGAGACGCGTCTCGGCGCGGGCCAGCAAGCTAGAGTGCTTTCGGGATTTAGACAGGAAGAAAAATATGCACCGTGATAAAAAAACCACTACTAGCAAATAAACGTATACATTTTTTAATTTTTTTGCGGTTCTATGCGAGCCAGCCGCACGGTTGAGATGTCTGGAGACGCGTCTCAGCGCGGGCAAGCTAGCTAGTGTGTTTTCGGGATTTAGACAGGAATAAAAATGTGCACCGTGATCAAAAAACCACTTCTAGCAAATAAACGTATACGTATTTGAATTTTTTTGCGGTTCTATGCGAGCCAGACGCACGGTTGAGGTGTCTAGAGACGCCTCTCGGCGCGGGCCAGCTAGTTAGCGTGCTTCCAGGATTTAGACAGGAAGAAAAATGTGCACCGTGATCAAAAAACCACTACTAGCAAGTAAACGTATACATTTTTTAATTTTTTTGCGGTTCTTTGCGAGCCAGCCGCACGATTGAGGGGTCTGGAGACGCGTCTCGGCCCGGGCCAGCTAGCTAGAGTGTTTCCGGGATTTAGACAGGAAGAAAAATGTGCACCGTGATCATAAAACCACTACTAGCAAATAAACGTATACATTTTTTATTTTTGTTGCGGTTCTATGCGAGCCAGCCGCACGGTTGAGGTGTCTTGAGACGCGTCTCGGCGCGGGCCAGCTAGATAGAGTGTTTCCAGGATTTAGACAGGAAGAAAAATGTGCACCGTGATCAAAAAACCACTACTAGCAAATAAACGTATACATTTTTGAATTTTTTTACGGTTCTATGCGAGCCAGACGCACGGTTGAGGTGTCTGGAGACGCCTCTCGGCGCGGGCCAGCTAGTTAGCGTGCTTCCAGAATTTAAACAGGAAGAAAAATGTGCACCGATATCAAAAAATCACAACTAGCAAATAAACGTATACATTTTTTAATTTTTTTGCGGTTCTATGCGAGCCAGCCGCACGGTTGAGATGTCTGGAGACGCGTCTCAGCGCGGGCAAGCTAGCTAGTGTGTTTTCGGGATTTAGACAGGAATAAAAATGTGCACCGTGATCAAAAAACCACTTCTAGCAAATAAACGTATACGTATTTGAATTTTTTTGCGGTTCTATGCGAGCCAGACGCACGGTTGAGGTGTCTGGAGACGCCTCTCGGCGCGGGCCAGCTAGTTAGCGTGCTTCCAGGATTTAGACAGGAAGAAAAATGTGCACCGTGATCAAAAAACCACTACTAGCAAGTAAACGTATACATTTTTTAATTTTTTTGCGGTTCTTTGCGAGCCAGCCGCACGATTGAGGGGTCTGGAGACGCGTCTCGGCGCGGGCCAGCTAGCTAGAGTGTTTCCGGGATTTAGACAGGAAGAAAAATGTGCATCGTGATAAAAAAAACCACTACTAGCAAATAAACGTATACATTTTTTTTAATTTTTTTGCGGTTCTTTGCGAGCCAGCCGCACGATTGAGGGGTCTGGAGACGCGTCTCGGCGCGGGCCAGCTAGCTAGAGTGTTTCCGGGATTTAGACAGAAAGAAAAATGTGCACCGTGATAAAAAAACCACTACTAGCAAATAAACGTATACATTTTTTTAAATTTTTTGCGGTTCTATGCTAGCCAGCCGCACGGTTGACGGGTCTGGAGACGCGTCTCGGCGCGGGCCAGCTAGCTAGAGTGTTTCCGGGATTTAGACAGAAAGAAAAATGTGCACCGTGATAAAAAAACCACTACTAGCAAATAAACGTATACATTTTTTTAAATTTTTTGCGGTTCTATGCTAGCCAGCCGCACGGTTGAGGTACCTGGAGACGCGTATCGGCGCGCGCCAGCTAGCTAGAGTGTTTCCGGGATATAGAAAAGAAGAAAAATGTGCACCGTGATCAAAAAACTACTTCCAGCAAATAAACGTATACAGTTTTTAATTTTTTTGCGGTTCTTTGCGAGCTAGCCGCACGATTGACGGGTCTGGAGACGCGTCGTGGCGCGAGTCAGCTAGCTAGAGTGTTTTCGGGATTAAGACAGAAGAAAAATGTGCACCGTGATCAAAAAACCACTACTAGCGAATAAACGTATACATTTTTAAATTTTTTTGCGGTTCTATGCGAGCCACCCGCATGGTTGAGGTGTCTGGAGACGCGTCTCGGCGCGGGCCAGCAAGCTGGAGTGTCTTCGGGATTTAGACAGGAAGAAAAATGTGCACCGTGATCAAAAAACCACTACTAGCAAATAAACGTATACATTTTTTATTTTTGTTGCGGTTCTATGCGAGCCAGCCGCACGGTTGAGGTGTCTTGAGACGCGTCTCGGCGCGGGCCAGCTAGATAGAGTGTTTCCAGGATTTAGACAGGAAGAAAAATGTGCACCGTGATCAAAAAACCACTACTAGCAAATAAACGTATACATTTTTGAATTTTTTTACGGTTCTATGCGAGCCAGACGCACGGTTGAGGTGTCTGGAGACGCCTCTCGGCGCGGGCCAGCTAGTTAGCGTGCTTCCAAAATTTAAACAGGAAGAAAAATGTGCACCGATATCAAAAAATCACTACTAGCAAATAAACGTATACATTTTTTAATTTTTTTGCGGTTCTATGCGAGCCAGCCGCACGGTTGAGATGTCAGGAGACGCGTCTCAGCGCGGGCAAGCTAGCTAGTGTGTTTTCGGGATTTAGACAGGAATAAAAATGTGCACCGTGATCAAAAAACCACTTCTAGCAAATAAACGTATACGTATTTGAATTTTTTTGCGGTTCTATGCGAGCCAGACGCACGGTTGAGGTGTCTGGAGACGCCTCTCGGCGCGGGCCAGCTAGTTAGCGTGCTTCCAGGATTTAGACAGGAAGAAAAATGTGCACCGTGATCAAAAAACCACTACTAGCAAGTAAACGTATACATTTTCAAAAAAACACTACTAGCAAATAAACGTATATATTTTTGAATTTTTTTGCGGTTCTATGTGAGCCAGCCGCACGGTTGAGGTGTCTGGAGACGCGTCTCAACGCGGGCCAGCTAGCTAGGATGTTTTCGGAATTTAGACAGGAAGAAAAATGTGCACCGTGATCAAAAAACCACTACTAGCAAATAAACGTATACATTTTTTTTATTTTTTTGCGGTTCTATGCAAGCCAGCCGCATGGTTGAGGTGTCTGGAGACGCGTCTCGGCGCGTGCCAGCTAGCGAGAGTGTTTCCGGGATTGAGACAGGAAGAAAAATGTGCACCGTGATCAAAAAACCACTACTAGCAAATAAGCGTATACATTTTTTAATTTTTTTGCGGTTCTATGCCAGCCAGCCGCACGGTTGAGGTGTCTGGAGACGCGTCTCGGCGCGTGCCAGCTAGCGAGAGTGTTTCCGGGATTGAGACAGGAAGAAAAATGTGCACCGTGATCAAAAAACCACTTCTAGCAAATAAACGTATACATTTTTTCTATTTTTAGCGGTTCTATGCGAGCCAGCCGCACGGTTGAGAAGTCTGGAGACGCGTTTCGGCGCGGGCCAGCTAGCTAGAGTGCTTTCGGGATTTAGACAGGAAGAAAAATGTGCACCGTGATCAAAAAACCACTTCTAGCAAATAAACGTATACATTTTATTTTTTATATTTTGCGGTTCTATGCGAGTCAGCCGCACGGTTGAGGTGTATGGAGACGCGTCTTAGCGCAAACCAGCTAGATAGAGTGTTTTCGGGATTTAGACAGGAAGAAAAATGTGCACCGTGATCAAAAAACCACTACTAGCAAATAAACGTATACATTTTTGAATTTTTTTACGGTTCTATGCGAGCCAGACGCACGGTTGAGGTGTCTGGAGACGCCTCTCGGCGCGAGCCAGCTAGTTAGCGTGCTTCCAGAATTTAAACAGGAAGAAAAATGTGCACCGATATCAAAAAATCACTACTAGCAAATAAACGTATACATTTTTTAATTTTTTTGCGGTTCTATGCGAGCCAGCCGCACGGTTGAGATGTCTGGAGACGCGTCTCAGCGCGGGCAAGCTAGCTAGTGTGTTTTCGGGATTTAGACAGGAATTAAAATGTGCAACGTGATCAAAAAACCACTTCTAGCAAATAAACGTATACGTATTTGAATTTTTTTGCGGTTCTATGCGAGCCAGACGCACGGTTGAGGTGTCTGGAGACGCCTCTCGGCGCGGGCCAGCTAGTTAGCGTGCTTCCAGGATTTAGACAGGAAGAAAAATGTGCACCGTGATCAAAAAACCACTACTAGCAAGTAAACGTATACATTTTTTTTAATTTTTTGCGGTTCTATGCGAGCCAGCCGCACGGTTAAGGTATCTGGAGAAGCGTCTCCGCGCGGGCCAGCTAGATAGAGTGTTTTCGGGATTAAGACAGGAAGAAAAATGTGCACCGTGATAAAAAAACCACTACTAGCAAATAAACGTATACATTTTTTTAAATTTTTTGCGGTTCTATGCTAGCCAGCCGCACGGTTGAGGTACCTGGAGACGCGTATCGGCGCGCGCCAGCTAGCTAGAGTGTTTCCGGGATATAGAAAAGAAGAAAAATGTGCACCGTGATCAAAAAACTACTTCCAGCAAATAAACGTTTACATTTTTTAATTTTTTTGCGGTTCTTTGCGAGCCAGCCGCACGATTGACGGGTCTGGAGACGAGTCTCGGCGCGAGTCAGCTAGCTAGAGTGTTTTCGGGATTAAGACAGAAGAAAAATGTGCACCTTGATCAAAAAACCACTACTAGCAAATAAACGTATACATTTTTAAATTTTTTTGCGGTTGTATGCGAGCCACCCGCATGGTTGAGGTTTCTGGAGACGCGTCTCGGCGCGGGCCAGCAAGCTAGAGTATCTTCGGGATTTAGACAGGAAGAAAAATGTGCACCGTGATCAAAAAACCACTTCTAGCAAATAAACGTATAATTTTTTTTAATTTTTTTGCGGTTCTATGCGAGCCAGACGCACGGTTGAGGTGTCTGGAGACGCATCTCGCGGCGGACCAGCTAGCTAGAGTATTTTCGGGATTTAGACAGGAAGAAAAATGTGCACCGTGAACAAAAAACCATTACTAGCAAATAAACGTATACATTTTTTTAATTTTTTTGCGGTTCTATGCCAGCCAGCCGCACGGTTGAGGTGTCTGGAGACGCGTCTCGGCGCGGGCCAGCTAGCTAGAGTGTCTTCGGGATTTAGACAGGAAGAAAAATGTGCACCGTGATCAAAAAACCACTTCTAGCAAATAAACGTATACATTTTTTCTATTTTTAGCGGTTCTATGCGATCCAGCCGCACGGTTGAAGTGTTTGGAGACGCGTCTCGGCGCGAGTCATTTAGCTAGAGTAATTTCGGGATTTAGACAGCAAGAAAAATGTGCACCGTGATCAAAAAACCACTACAAGCAAATAAACGTATACATTTTTGAATTTTTTTGCGGTTCTATGTGAGCCAGCCGCACGGTTGAGGTGTCTGGAGACGCGTCTCGGCGCGGGCCAGCTAGCTAGAGTGCTTTCGGGATTTAGACAGGAAGAAAAATGTGCACCGTGATCAAAAAACCACTACTAGCAAATAAACGTATACATTTTTTTTATTTTTTTGCGGTTCTTTGCAAGCCAGCCGCATGGTTGAGGTGTCTGGAGACGCGTCTCGGCGCGTGCCAGCTAGCGAGAGTGTTTCCGGGATTGAAACAGGAAGAAAAATGTGCACCGTGATCAAAAAACCACTACTAGCAAATAAGCGTATACATTTTTTAATTTTTTTGCGGTTCTATGCCAGCCAGCCGCACGGTTGAGGTGTCTGGAGACGCGTCTCGGCGCGAGTCATTTAGCTAGAGTAATTTCGGGATTTAGACAGGAAGAAAAATGTGCACCGTGATCAAAAAACCACTTCTAGCAAATAAACGTATACATTTTTTCTATTTTTAGCGGTTCTATGCGAGCCAGCCGCACGGTTGAGAAGTCTGGAGACGCGTCTCAGCGCCGGCCAGCTAGCTAGAGTGCTTTCGGGATTTAGACAGGAAGAAAAATGTGCACCGTGATCAAAAAACCACTTCTAGCAAATAAACGTATACATTTTTTCTATTTTTAGCGGTTCTATGCGAGCCAGCCGCACGGTTGAAGTGTTTGGAGACGCGTCTTGGCGCGGGCCAGCTAGCTAGAGTGTTTCCGGGATTTGGACAGGAAGAAAAATGTGCACCGTGATCAAAAAACCACTACTAGCAAGTAAACGTATACATTTTTTATTTTTTTTGCGGTTCTATTCGAGCCAGCCGCACGGTTGAGGGGTCTGGAGACGCATCTCGGCGCGGGCCAGCTAGCTAGAGTGTTTCCGGGATTAAGACAGAAAGAAAAATGTGCACCGTGATAAAAAACCACTACTAGCAAATAAACGTCTACATTTTTTTAATTTTTTGCGGTTCTATGCGAGCCAGCCGCACGGTTAAGGTGTATGGAGACGCGTCTCGGCGCGGGCCAGCTAGGTAGCGTGTTTCCGGGATTTAGACAGGACAAAAATGTGCACCGTGTTCAAAAAACCACTACTAGCAAATAAACGTATACATTTTTTTAAATTTTTTGTGGTTCTATGCCAGCCAGCCGCACGGTTGAAGTGTTTTGAGACGCGTCTCGGCGCGAGTCAGCTAGCTAGAGTGTTTTCGGGATTAAGACAGAAGAAAAATGTGCACCGTGATCAAAAAACCACTACTAGCAAATAAACGTATACATTTTTTTAATTTTTTGCGGTTCTATGCGAGCCAGCCGCACGGTTGAGGTGTCTGGAGACGCATTTCGCCGCGGACCAGCTAGCTAGAGTATTTTCGGGATTTAGACAGGAAGAAAAATGTGCACCGTGAACAAAAAACCATTACTAGCAAATAAACGTATTCATTTTTTTTATTTTTTTGCGATTCTATGCGAGCCAGCCGCACGGTTGAGGTGTCTGGAGACGCGTCTCGGCGCGGGCCAGCCAGCTAGAGTGTTTTCGGGATTTAGACAGCAAGAAAAATGTGCACCGTGATCAAAAAACCACTACTAGCAAATAAACGTATACATTTTTTTAATTTTTTGCGTTCTATTCGAGCCAGCCGCACGGTTGAGGTGTTTGGAGACGCATCTCGGTGCAAGCCAGCTAGCTGAAGTATTTTCGGGATTTAGACAGGAAGAAAAATGTGCACCGTGATCAAAAAACCACTACTAGCAAATAAACGTATACATTTTTATTTTTTTTGCGGTTCTATGCGAGCCAGCCGCACGGTTGAAGTGTTTGGAGACGCGTCTTGGCGCGGGCCAGCCAGCTAGAGTGTTTTCGGGATTTAGACAGAAAGAAAAATGTGCACCGTGATCAAAAAACCACTACTAGCAAATAAACGTATACATTTTTTTAATTTTTTGCGGTTCTATGCGAGCCAGCCGCACGGTTGAGAAGTCTGGAGACGCGTCTCGGCGCGGGCCAGCAAGCTAGAGTGCTTTCGGGATTTAGACAGGAAGAAAAATGTGCACCGTGATAAAAAAACCACTACTAGCAAATAAACGTATACATTTTTTAATTTTTTTGCGGTTCTATGCGAGCCAGCCGCACGGTTGAGGTGTCTGGAGACGCGTCTCAGCGCGGGCAAGCTAGCTAGTGTGTTTCCGGGATTTTTTACAGGAAGAAAAATGTGCACCGTGATCAAAAAAGCACTACTAGCAAATAAACGTATACATTTTTGAATTTTTTTGCGGTTCTATGCGAGCCAGTCGCACGGTTGAGGTGTCTTGGAGACGCGTCTAAGCGCGGGCCATCTAGCCAGAGTGTTTTCGGGATTTAGACAGGAAGAAAAATGTGCACCGTGATCATAAAACCACTACTAGCAAATAAACGTATACATTTTTTTTATTTTTTTGCGGTTCTATGCAAGCCAGCCGCATGGTTGAGGTGTCTGGAGACGCGTCTCGGCGCGTGCCAGCTAGCGAGAGTGTTTCCGGGATTGAGACAGGAAGAAAAATGTGCACCGTGATCAAAAAGCCACTACTAGCAAATAAGCGTCTACATTTTTTAATTTTTTTGCGGTTCTATGCGAGCCAGCCGCACGGTTGAGAAGTCTGTAGACGCGTCTCGGCGCGGGCCAGCTAGCTAGAGTGTTTTCGGGATTTAGACAAGAAGAAAAATGTGCACCGTGATCAAAAAACCACTACTAGCAAGTAAACGTATACATTTTTTTTTTTTGCGGTTCTATTCGAGCCAGCCGCACGGTTGAGGGGTCTGGAGACGCGTCTCGGCGCGGGCCAGCTAGATAGAGTGTTTTCAGGATTTAGACAGGAAGAAAAATGTGCACCGTGATCAAAAAACCACTACTAGCAAATAAACGTATACGTATTTGAATTTTTTTGCGGTTCTATGCGAGCCAGACGCACGGTTGAGGTGTCTGGAGACGCCTCTCGGCGCGGGCCAGCTAGTTAGCGTGCTTCCAGGATTGAGACAGGAAGAAAAATGTGCACCGTGATCAAAAAACCACTACTAGCAAGTAAACGTATACATTTTTTAATTTTTTTGCGGTTCTTTGCGAGCCAGCCGCACGATTGAGGGGTCTGAAGACGCGTCTCGGCGCGGGCCAGCTAGCTAGAGTGTTTCCGGGATTTAGACAGGAAGAAAAATGTGCACCGTGATCATAAAACCACTACTAGCAAATAAACGTATACATTTTTTATTTTTTTTGCGGTTCTATGCGAGCCAGCCGCACGGTTGAGGTGTCTGGAGAAGCGTCTCGGCGCAAGCCAGCTAGATAGAGTGTTTCCAGGATTTAGACAGGAAGAAAAATGTGCACCGTGATCAAAAAACCACTACTAGCAAATAAACGTATACATTTTTGAATTTTTTTACGGTTCTATGCGAGCCAGACGCACGGTTGAGGTGTCTGGAGACGCCTCTCGGCGCGGGCCAGCTAGTTAGCGTGCTTCCAGAATTTAAACAGGAAGAAAAATGTGCACCGATATCAAAAAATCACTACTAGCAAATAAACGTATACATTTTTTAATTTTTTTGCGGTTCTATGCGAGCCAGCCGCACGGTTGAGATGTCTGGAGACGCGTCTCAGCGCGGGCAAGCTAGCTAGTGTGTTTTCGGGATTTAGACATGAATAAAAATGTGCACCGTGATCAAAAAACCACTTCTAGCAAATAAACGTATACGTATTTGAATTTTTTTGCGGTTCTATGCGAGCCAGACGCACGGTTGAGGTGTCTGGAGACGCCTCTCGGTGCGGGCCAGCTAGTTAGCGTGCTTCCAGGATTTAGACAGGAAGAAAAATGTGCACCGTGATCAAAAAACCACTACTAGCAAGTAAACGTATACATTTTTTAATTTTTTTGCGGTTCTTTGCGAGCCAGCCGCACGATTGACGGTTCTGGAGACGCGTCTCGGCGCGAGTCAGCTAGATAGAGTGTTTTCGGGATTAAGACAGGAAGAAAAATGTGCACCGTGATCAAAAAACCACTACTAGCAAATAAACGTATACATTTTTAAATTTTTTTGCGGTTCTATGCGAGCCACCCGCATGGTTGAGGTGTCTGGAGACGCGTCTCGGCGCGGGCCAGCAAGCTAGAGTGCTTTCGGGATTTAGACAGGAAGAAAAATATGCACCGTGATAAAAAAACCACTACTAGCAAATAAACGTATACATTTTTTTAATTTTTTTGCGGTTCTATGCGAGCCAGCCGCACGGTTGAGATGTCTGGAGACGCGTCTCAGCGCGGGCAAGCTAGCTAGTGTGTTTTCGGGATTTAGACAGGAATAAAAATGTGCACCGTGATCAAAAAACCACTTCTAGCAAATAAACGTATACGTATTTGAATTTTTTTGCGGTTCTATGCGAGCCAGACGCACGGTTGAGGTGTCTAGAGACGCCTCTCGGCGCGGGCCAGCTAGTTAGCGTGCTTCCAGGATTTAGACAGGAAGAAAAATGTGCACCGTGATCAAAAAACCACTACTAGCAAGTAAACGTATACATTTTTTAATTTTTTTGCGGTTCTTTGCGAGCCAGCCGCACGATTGAGGGGTCTGGAGACGCGTCTCGGCCCGGGCCAGCTAGCTAGAGTGTTTCCGGGATTTAGACAGGAAGAAAAATGTGCACCGTGATCATAAAACCACTACTAGCAAATAAACGTATACATTTTTTATTTTTGTTGCGGTTCTATGCGAGCCAGCCGCACGGTTGAGGTGTCTTGAGACGCGTTTCGGCGCGGGCCAGCTAGATAGAGTGTTTCCAGGATTTAGACAGGAAGAAAAATGTGCACCGTGATCAAAAAACCACTACTAGCAAATAAACGTATACATTTTTGAATTTTTTTACGGTTCTATGCGAGCCAGACGCACGGTTGAGGTGTCTGGAGACGCCTCTTGGCGCGGGCCAGCTAGTTAGCGTGCTTCCAGAATTTAAACAGGAAGAAAAATGTGCACCGATATCAAAAAATCACAACTAGCAAATAAACGTATACATTTTTTAATTTTTTTGCGGTTCTATGCGAGCCAGCCGCACGGTTGAGATGTCTGGAGACGCGTCTCAGCGCGGGCAAGCTAGCTAGTGTGTTTTCGGGATTTAGACAGGAATAAAAATGTGCACCGTGATCAAAAAACCACTTCTAGCAAATAAACGTATACGTATTTGAATTTTTTTGCGGTTCTATGCGAGCCAGACGCACGGTTGAGGTGTCTGGAGACGCCTCTCGGCGCGGGCCAGCTAGTTAGCGTGCTTCCAGGATTTAGACAGGAAGAAAAATGTGCACCGTGATCAAAAAACCACTACTAGCAAGTAAACGTATACATTTTTTAATTTTTTTGCGGTTCTTTGCGAGCCAGCCGCACGATTGAGGGGTCTGGAGACGCGTCTCGGCGCGGGCCAGCTAGCTAGAGTGTTTCCGGGATTTAGACAGGAAGAAAAATGTGCATCGTGATAAAAAAACCACTACTAGCAAATAAACGTATACATTTTTTTTAATTTTTTTGCGGTTCTTTGCGAGCCAGCCGCACGATTGAGGGGTCTGGAGACGCGTCTCGGCGCGGGCCAGCTAGCTAGAGTGTTTCCGGGATTTAGACAGAAAGAAAAATGTGCACCGTGATAAAAAAACCACTACTAGCAAATAAACGTATACATTTTTTTAAATTTTTTGCGGTTCTATGCTAGCCAGCCGCACGGTTGACGGGTCTGGAGACGCGTCTCGGCGCGGGCCAGCTAGCTAGAGTGTTTCCGGGATTTAGACAGAAAGAAAAATGTGCACCGTGATAAAAAAACCACTACTAGCAAATAAACGTATACATTTTTTTAAATTTTTTGCGGTTCTATGCTAGCCAGCCGCACGGTTGAGGTACCTGGAGACGCGTATCGGCGCGCGCCAGCTAGCTAGAGTGTTTCCGGGATATAGAAAAGAAGAAAAATGTGCACCGTGATCAAAAAACTACTTCCAGCAAATAAACGTATACAGTTTTTAATTTTTTTGCGGTTCTTTGCGAGCCAGCCGCACGATTGACGGGTCTGGAGACGCGTCTCGGCGCGAGTCAGCTAGCTAGAGTGTTTTCGGGATTAAGACAGAAGAAAAATGTGCACCGTGATCAAAAAACCACTACTAGCAAATAAACGTATACATTTTTAAATTTTTTTGCGGTTCTATGCGAGCCACCCGCATGGTTGAGGTGTCTGGAGACGCGTCTCGGCGCGGGCCAGCAAGCTGGAGTGTCTTCGGGATTTAGACAGGAAGAAAAATGTGCACCGTGATCAAAAAACCACTACTAGCAAATAAACGTATACATTTTTTATTTTTGTTGCGGTTCTATGCGAGCCAGCCGCACGGTTGAGGTGTCTTGAGACGCGTCTCGGCGCGGGCCAGCTAGATAGAGTGTTTCCAGGATTTAGACAGGAAGAAAAATGTGCACCGTGATCAAAAAACCACTACTAGCAAATAAACGTATACATTTTTGAATTTTTTTACGGTTCTATGCGAGCCAGACGCACGGTTGAGGTGTCTGGAGACGCCTCTCGGCGCGGGCCAGCTAGTTAGCGTGCTTCCAGAATTTAAACAGGAAGAAAAATGTGCACCGATATCAAAAAATCACTACTAGCAAATAAACGTATACATTTTTTAATTTTTTTGCGGTTCTATGCGAGCCAGCCGCACGGTTGAGATGTCTGGAGACGCGTCTCAGCGCGGGCAAGCTAGCTAGTGTGTTTTCGGGATTTAGACAGGAATAAAAATGTGCACCGTGATCAAAAAACCACTTCTAGCAAATAAACGTATACATTTTTTAATTTTTTTGCGGTTCTATGCGAGCCAGCCGCACGGTTGAGGTGTCTGGAGACGCCTCTCGGTGCGGGCCAGCTAGTTAGCGTGCTTCCAGGATTTAGACAGGAAGAAAAATGTGCACCGTGATCAAAAAACCACTACTAGCAAGTAAACGTATACATTTTTTAATTTTTTTGCGGTTCTTTGCGAGCCAGCCGCACGATTGACGGTTCTGGAGACGCGTCTCGGCGCGAGTCAGCTAGATAGAGTGTTTTCGGGATTAAGACAGGAAGAAAAATGTGCACCGTGATCAAAAAACCACTACTAGCAAATAAACGTATACATTTTTAAATTTTTTTGCGGTTCTATGCGAGCCACCCGCATGGTTGAGGTGTCTGGAGACGCGTCTCGGCGCGGGCCAGCAAGCTAGAGTGCTTTCGGGATTTAGACAGGAAGAAAAATATGCACCGTGATAAAAAAACCACTACTAGCAAATAAACGTATACATTTTTTTAATTTTTTTGCGGTTCTATGCGAGCCAGCCGCACGGTTGAGATGTCTGGAGACGCGTCTCAGCGCGGGCAAGCTAGCTAGTGTGTTTTCGGGATTTAGACAGGAATAAAAATGTGCACCGTGATCAAAAAACCACTTCTAGCAAATAAACGTATACGTATTTGAATTTTTTTGCGGTTCTATGCGAGCCAGACGCACGGTTGAGGTGTCTAGAGACGCCTCTCGGCGCGGGCCAGCTAGTTAGCGTGCTTCCAGGATTTAGACAGGAAGAAAAATGTGCACCGTGATCAAAAAACCACTACTAGCAAGTAAACGTATACATTTTTTAATTTTTTTGCGGTTCTTTGCGAGCCAGCCGCACGATTGAGGGGTCTGGAGACGCGTCTCGGCCCGGGCCAGCTAGCTAGAGTGTTTCCGGGATTTAGACAGGAAGAAAAATGTGCACCGTGATCAAAAAACCACTACTAGCAAATAAACGTATACATTTTTGAATTTTTTTACGGTTCTATGCGAGCCAGACGCACGGTTGAGGTGTCTGGAGACGCCTCTCGGCGCGGGCCAGCTAGTTAGCGTGCTTCCAGAATTTAAACAGGAAGAAAAATGTGCACCGATATCAAAAAATCACAACTAGCAAATAAACGTATACATTTTTTAATTTTTTTGCGGTTCTATGCGAGCCAGCCGCACGGTTGAGATGTCTGGAGACGCGTCTCAGCGCGGGCAAGCTAGCTAGTGTGTTTTCGGGATTTAGACAGGAATAAAAATGTGCACCGTGATCAAAAAACCACTTCTAGCAAATAAACGTATACGTATTTGAATTTTTTTGCGGTTCTATGCGAGCCAGACGCACGGTTGAGGTGTCTGGAGACGCCTCTCGGCGCGGGCCAGCTAATTAGCGTGCTTCCAGGATTTAGACAGGAAGAAAAATGTGCACCGTGATCAAAAAACCACTACTAGCAAGTAAACGTATACATTTTTTAATTTTTTTGCGGTTCTTTGCGAGCCAGCCGCACGATTGAGGGGTCTGGAGACGCGTCTCGGCGCGGGCCAGCTAGCTAGAGTGTTTCCGGGATTTAGACAGGAAGAAAAATGTGCATCGTGATAAAAAAACCACTACTAGCAAATAAACGTATACATTTTTTTTAATTTTTTTGCGGTTCTTTGCGAGCCAGCCGCACGATTGAGGGGTCTGGAGACGCGTCTCGGCGCGGGCCAGCTAGCTAGAGTGTTTCCGGGATTTAGACAGAAAGAAAAATGTGCACCGTGATAAAAAAACCACTACTAGCAAATAAACGTATACATTTTTTTAAATTTTTTGCGGTTCTATGCTAGCCAGCCGCACGGTTGACGGGTCTGGAGACGCGTCTCGGCGCGGGCCAGCTAGCTAGAGTGTTTCCGGGATTTAGACAGAAAGAAAAATGTGCACCGTGATAAAAAAACCACTACTAGCAAATAAACGTATACATTTTTTTAAATTTTTTGCGGTTCTATGCTAGCCAGCCGCACGGTTGAGGTACCTGGAGACGCGTATCGGCGCGCGCCAGCTAGCTAGAGTGTTTCCGGGATATAGAAAAGAAGAAAAATGTGCACCGTGATCAAAAAACTACTTCCAGCAAATAAACGTATACAGTTTTTAATTTTTTTGCGGTTCTTTGCGAGCCAGCCGCACGATTGAGAAGTCTGGAGACGCGTCTCGGCGCGAGTCAGCTAGCTAGAGTGTTTTCGGGATTAAGACAGAAGAAAAATGTGCACCGTGATCAAAAAACCACTACTAGCAAATAAACGTATACATTTTTAAATTTTTTTGCGGTTCTATGCGAGCCACCCGCATGGTTGAGGTGTCTGGAGACGCGTCTCGGCGCGGGCCAGCAAGCTGGAGTGTCTTCGGGATTTAGACAGGAAGAAAAATGTGCACCGTGATCAAAAAACCACTACTAGCAAATAAACGTATACATTTTTTATTTTTGTTGCGGTTCTATGCGAGCCAGCCGCACGGTTGAGGTGTCTTGAGACGCGTCTCGGCGCGGGCCAGCTAGATAGAGTGTTTCCAGGATTTAGACAGGAAGAAAAATGTGCACCGTGATCAAAAAACCACTACTAGCAAATAAACGTATACATTTTTGAATTTTTTTACGGTTCTATGCGAGCCAGACGCACGGTTGAGGTGTCTGGAGACGCCTCTCGGCGCGGGCCAGCTAGTTAGCGTGCTTCCAGAATTTAAACAGGAAGAAAAATGTGCACCGATATCAAAAAATCACTACTAGCAAATAAACGTATACATTTTTTAATTTTTTTGCGGTTCTATGCGAGCCAGCCGCACGGTTGAGATGTCAGGAGACGCGTCTCAGCGCGGGCAAGCTAGCTAGTGTGTTTTCGGGATTTAGACAGGAATAAAAATGTGCACCGTGATCAAAAAACCACTTCTAGCAAATAAACGTATACGTATTTGAATTTTTTTGCGGTTCTATGCGAGCCAGACGCACGGTTGAGGTGTCTGGAGACGCCTCTCGGCGCGGGCCAGCTAGTTAGCGTGCTTCCAGGATTTAGACAGGAAGAAAAATGTGCACCGTGATCAAAAAACCACTACTAGCAAGTAAACGTATACATTTTCAAAAAACCACTACTAGCAAATAAGCGTATACATTTTTTAATTTTTTTGCGGTTCTATGCCAGCCAGCCGCACGGTTGAGGTGTCTGGAGACGCGTCTCGGCGCGTGCCAGCTAGCGAGAGTGTTTCCGGGATTGAGACAGGAAGAAAAATGTGCACCGTGATCAAAAAACCACTTCTAGCAAATAAACGTATACATTTTTTCTATTTTTAGCGGTTCTATGCGAGCCAGCCGCACGGTTGAGAAGTCTGGAGACGCGTTTCGGCGCGGGCCAGCTAGCTAGAGTGCTTTCGGGATTTAGACAGGAAGAAAAATGTGCACCGTGATCAAAAAACCACTTCTAGCAAATAAACGTATACATTTTATTTTTTATATTTTGCGGTTCTATGCGAGTCAGCCGCACGGTTGAGGTGTATGGAGACGCGTCTTAGCGCGAACCAGCTAGATAGAGTGTTTTCGGGATTTAGACAGGAAGAAAAATGTGCACCGTGATCAAAAAACCACTACTAGCAAATAAACGTATACATTTTTGAATTTTTTTACGGTTTTATGCGAGCCAGACGCACGGTTGAGGTGTCTGGAGACGCCTCTCGGCGCGAGCCAGCTAGTTAGCGTGCTTCCAGAATTTAAACAGGAAGAAAAATGTGCACCGATATCAAAAAATCACTACTAGCAAATAAACGTATACATTTTTTAATTTTTTTGCGGTTCTATGCGAGCCAGCCGCACGGTTGAGATGTCTGGAGACGCGTCTCAGCGCGGGCAAGCTAGCTAGTGTGTTTTCGGGATTTAGACAGGAATTAAAATGTGCACCGTGATCAAAAAACCACTTCTAGCAAATAAACGTATACGTATTTGAATTTTTTTGCGGTTCTATGCGAGCCAGACGCACGGTTGAGGTGTCTGGAGACGCCTCTCGGCGCGGGCCAGCTAGTTAGCGTGCTTCCAGGATTTAGACAGGAAGAAAAATGTGCACCGTGATCAAAAAACCACTACTAGCAAGTAAACGTATACATTTTTTTTAATTTTTTGCGGTTCTATGCGAGCCAGCCGCACGGTTAAGGTATCTGGAGAAGCGTCTCCGCGCGGGCCAGCTAGATAGAGTGTTTTCGGGATTAAGACAGGAAGAAAAATGTGCACCGTGATAAAAAAACCACTACTAGCAAATAAACGTATACATTTTTTTAAATTTTTTGCGGTTCTATGCTAGCCAGCCGCACGGTTGAGGTACCTGGAGACGCGTATCGGCGCGCGCCAGCTAGCTAGAGTGTTTCCGGGATATAGAAAAGAAGAAAAATGTGCACCGTGATCAAAAAACTACTTCCAGCAAATAAACGTTTACATTTTTTAATTTTTTTGCGGTTCTTTGCGAGCCAGCCGCACGATTGACGGGTCTGGAGACGAGTCTCGGCGCGAGTCAGCTAGCTAGAGTGTTTTCGGGATTAAGACAGAAGAAAAATGTGCACCTTGATCAAAAAACCACTACTAGCAAATAAACGTATACATTTTTAAATTTTTTTGCGGTTGTATGCGAGCCACCCGCATGGTTGAGGTTTCTGGAGACGCGTCTCGGCGCGGGCCAGCAAGCTAGAGTATCTTCGGGATTTAGACAGGAAGAAAAATGTGCACCGTGATCAAAAAACCACTTCTAGCAAATAAACGTATAATTTTTTTTAATTTTTTTGCGGTTCTATGCGAGCCAGACGCACGGTTGAGGTGTCTGGAGACGCATCTCGCGGCGGACCAGCTAGCTAGAGTATTTTCGGGATTTAGACAGGAAGAAAAATGTGCACCGTGAACAAAAAACCATTACTAGCAAATAAACGTATACATTTTTTTAATTTTTTTGCGGTTCTATGCCAGCCAGCCGCACGGTTGAGGTGTCTGGAGACGCGTCTCGGCGCGGGCCAGCTAGCTAGAGTGTCTTCGGGATTTAGACAGGAAGAAAAATGTGCACCGTGATCAAAAAACCACTTCTAGCAAATAAACGTATACATTTTTTCTATTTTTAGCGGTTCTATGCGATCCAGCCGCACGGTTGAAGTGTTTGGAGACGCGTCTCGGCGCGAGTCATTTAGCTAGAGTAATTTCGGGATTTAGACAGCAAGAAAAATGTGCACCGTGATCAAAAAACCACTACAAGCAAATAAACGTATACATTTTTGAATTTTTTTGCGGTTCTATGTGAGCCAGCCGCACGGTTGAGGTGTCTGGAGACGCGTCTCGGCGCGGGCCAGCTAGCTAGAGTGCTTTCGGGATTTAGACAGGAAGAAAAATGTGCACCGTGATCAAAAAACCACTACTAGCAAATAAACGTATACATTTTTTTTATTTTTTTGCGGTTCTTTGCAAGCCAGCCGCATGGTTGAGGTGTCTGGAGACGCGTCTCGGCGCGTGCCAGCTAGCGAGAGTGTTTCCGGGATTGAAACAGGAAGAAAAATGTGCACCGTGATCAAAAAACCACTACTAGCAAATAAGCGTATACATTTTTTAATTTTTTTGCGGTTCTATGCCAGCCAGCCGCACGGTTGAGGTGTCTGGAGACGCGTCTCGGCGCGAGTCATTTAGCTAGAGTAATTTCGGGATTTAGACAGGAAGAAAAATGTGCACCGTGATCAAAAAACCACTTCTAGCAAATAAACGTATACATTTTTTCTATTTTTAGCGGTTCTATGCGAGTCAGCCGCACGGTTGCGGTGTATGGAGACGCGTCTCAGCGCGAACCAGCTAGATAGAGTGTTTTCGGGATTTAGACAGGAAGAAAAATGTGCACCGTGATCAAAAAACCACTACTAGCAAATAAACGTATACATTTTTGGTAAAGTTCTTTCGTGAGTGTGGGTAGTTAAGTGCGGGTGCGCGGAAAATAAGAGTGTCTCAGCTACTTACGATTATAATGTCCGTGCACAACACGATTACACGACAAAGAAACAGAAGGAGAACAGACAGGAGACACACAATAGTCACAACACAATACGGAAATCAGTTCACATAAACCATCCAGATCACTTAACGATAACTTTTATGAAGCGAGTCGCGAGCGCAGGTGATTAGCGGCGAGGTCCTTGACCGACTGACCTACAAACCGAATCGATACGTGCAGGGCCGGACTCAGGGCCTTTGCGCACGCGACTTCTTATACATTGCGCTCCTAATATTTAATGATGCGCATGATCATTGCGCCACCGACACCATCCGACATTATAATGTAAACATTATAGATGCCGTGAATGTCCAGAGTTGTGTTATCAATAAAATTACATGATAATAATAATGTGGCTGTGTTTATGTTTGTGTTGTAGTTGTGCTGTGTGTGTTTATAATAAACATAAATAAATTGTGGTAGGTGTGAACCCTACACATTTTTTTAAATTTTCTGCGGTTCTATGCGAGTTAACCGCACGGTTGAGGTGTCTGGAGACGCGTCTCAGCGCGGACTAATTAGCTAGTGTGTTTCCGGGATTTAGACAGGAAGAAAAATGTGCACCGTGATCAAAAAACCACTACTAGCAAATAAACGTATACATTTTTTTTAATTTTTTTGCAGATCTATGCAAGCGAGCCGCACGGTTGAGGTGCCTGGAGACGCGTCTCGGCGCCGGCCAGCTAGCTAGAGTGTTTCCGGGATTCAGACAGGAAGAAAAATGTGCACCGTGATCAAAAAACCACTACTAGCAAATAAACGTATACATTTTTTAAAATTTTTTTGCGGTTCTATGCGAGCGAGCCGCACGGTTGAGGTGCCTGGAGACGCGTCTCGGCGCGGGCCAGCTAGCTAGACTGTTTCCGGGATTCAGACAGGAAGAAAAATGTGCACCGCTATTAAAAAACCACTACTAGCAAATAAACGTATATAATTTTTTTGCGGTTCTATGCGAGTTAGCCGCACGGTTGAGGTGTCTGGAGACGCGTCTCGGCGCGGGCCAGCTAGCTAGAGTGTTTTGGGATTTAGACAGGAAGAAAAATGTGCACCGTGATCAAAAAGCACTACTAGCACATAAACGTATACATTTTTTTAATTTATTGCGGTTCTATGCGACCCAGTCGCACGGTTGATGTGTCTGGAGACGCGTCTCAGCGCGAACCAGCTAGATAGAGTGTTTTCGGGATTTAGACAGGAAGAAAAATGTGCACCGTGATCAAAAAACCACTACTAGCAAATAAACGTATGCATTTTTTAATTTTTTTGCGGTTCTGTGCGAGCCAGCCACACGGTTGAGGTGTCTCGAGACGCGTCTCGGCGCGAGCCAGTTAGCTAGAGTGTTTTCGGGATTTAGACAGGAAGAAAAATGTACACCATGAACAAAAAACCACTACTAGCAAATAAACGTATACATTTTTAAATTTTTATGCGGTTCTATGCGAGCCAGCCGCACGGCTGAGGTGTCTGGAGACGCGTCTCGGCGCGGGCCAGCTAGCTAGAGTGTTTTGGGATTTAGACAGGAAGAAAAATGTGCACCGTGATCAAAAAACCACTACTAGCAAATAAACGTATATAATTTTTTTGCGGTTCTTTGCGAGTTGGATGCACGGTTGAGGTGTCTGGAGACGCGTCTCGGCGCGGGCCAGCTAGCTAGAGTGTTTTCGGGATTTAGACAGGAAGAAAAATGTGCACCGTGATCAAAAAACCACTACTAGCAAATAAACGTATACATTTTTAAAAATTTTTTTTTGCGGTTCTATGCGAGCGAGCCGCACGGTTGAGGTGCCTGGAGACGCGTCTCGGCGCGGGCCAGCTAGCTAGACTGTTTCCGGGATTCAGACAGGAAGAAAAATGTGCACCGTTATTAAAAAACCACTACTAGCAAATAAACGTATATAATTTTTTTGCGGTTCTATGCGAGTTAGCCGCACGGTTGAGGTGTCTGGAGACGCGTCTCGGCGCGGGCCAGCTAGCTAGAGTGTTTTGGGATTTAGACAGGAAGAAAAATGTGCACCGTGATCAAAAAACCACTACTAGCAAATAAACGTATACATTTTTTAAATTTTTGGCAGTTCTATGCGAGCCAGCCGCACGGCTGAGGTGTCTGGAGACGCGTCTCGGCGCGGGCCAGCTAGCTAGAGTGTTTTGGGATTTAGACAGGAAGAAAAATGTGCACCGTGATCAAAAAGCACTTCTAGCAAATAAACGTATACATTTTTTTAATTTATTGCGGTTCTATGCGAGACAGTCGCACGGTTGATGTGTCTGGAGACGCGTCTCAGCGCGAACCAGCTGGATAGAGTGTTTTCGGGATTTAGACAGGAAGAAAAATGTGCACCGTTATTAAAAAACCACTACTAGCAAATAAACGTATATAATTTTTTTGCGGTTCTATGCGAGTAAGCCGCACGGTTGAGGTGTCTGGAGACGCGTCTCGGCGCGGGCCAGCTAGCTAGAGTGTTTTGGGATTTAGACAGGAAGAAAAATGTGCACCGTGATCAAAAAGCACTACTAGCAAATAAACGTATACATTTTTTTAATTTATTGCGGTTCTATGCGACCCAGTCGCACGGTTGATGTGTCTGGAGACGCGTCTCAGCGCGAACCAGCTAGATAGAGTGTTTTCGGGATTTAGACAGGAAGAAAAATGTGCACCGTGATCAAAAAACCACTACTAGCAAATAAACGTATGCATTTTTTAAATTTTTTGCGGTTCTGTGCGAGCCAGCCACACGGTTGAGGTGTCTCGAGACGCGACTCGGCGCGAGCCAGTTAGCTAGAGTGTTTTCGGGATTTAGACAGGAAGAAAAATGTACACCGTGAACAAAAAACCACTACTAGCAAATAAACGTATACATTTTTAAATTTTTTTGCGGTTCTATGCGAGCCAGCCGCACGGCTGAGGTGTCTGGAGACGCGTCTCGGCGCGAGCCAGCTAGCTAGAGTGTTTCCGGGATTTAGACAGGAAGAAAAATGTGCACCGTGATCAAAAAACCACTACTAGCAAATAAACGTATATAATTTTTTTGCGGTTCTTTGCGAGTTGGATGCACGGTTGAGGTGTCTGGAGACGCGTCTCGGCGCGGGCCAGCTAGCTAGAGTGTTTTCGGGATTTAGACAGGAAGAAAAATGTGCACCGTGATCAAAAAACCACTACTAGCAAATAAACGTATACATTTTTTAAAAATTTTTTTGCGGTTCTATGCGAGCGAGCCGCACGGTTGAGGTGCCTGGAGACGCGTCTCGGCGCGGGCCAGCTAGCTAGACTGTTTCCGGGATTCAGACAGGAAGAAAAATGTGCACCGTTATTAAAAAACCACTACTAGCAAATAAACGTATATAATTTTTTTGCGGTTCTATGCGAGTTAGCCGCACGGTTGAGGTGTCTGGAGACGCGTCTCGGCGCGGGCCAGCTAGCTAGAGTGTTTTCGGGATTTAGACAGGAAGAAAAATGTGCACCGTGATCAAAAAACCACTACTAGCAAATAAACGTATACATTTCTTAAAATTTTTTTTGCGGTTCTATGGGAGCGAGCCGCACGGTTGAGGTGCCTGGAGACGCGTATCGGCGCGGGCCAGCTAGCTAGACTGTTTCCGGGATTCAGACAGGAAGAAAAATGTGCACCGTTATTAAAAAACCACTACTAGCAAATAAACGTATATAATTTTTTTGCGGTTCTATGCGAGTTAGCCGCACGGTTGAGGTGTCTGGAGACGCGTCTCGGCGCGGGCCAGCTAGCTAGAGTGTTTTCGGGATTTAGACAGGAAGAAAAATGTGCACCGTGATCAAAAAACCACTACTAGCAAATAAACGTATACATTTTTTAAAATTTTTTTTGCGGTTCTATGGGAGCGAGCCGCACGGTTGAGGTGCCTGGAGACGCGTATCGGCGCGGGCCAGCTAGCTAGACTGTTTCCGGGATTCAGACAGGAAGAAAAATGTGCACCGTTATTAAAAAACCACTACTAGCAAATAAACGTATATAATTTTTTTGCGGTTCTATGCGAGTTAGCCGCACGGTTGAGGTGTCTGGAGACGCGTCTCGGCGCGGGCCAGCTAGCTAGAGTGTTTTGGGATTTAGACAGGAAGAAAAATGTGCACCGTGATCAAAAAACCACTACTAGCAAATAAACGTATACATTTTTTAAATTTTTGGCGGTTCTATGCGAGCCAGCCGCACGGCTGAGGTGTCTGGAGACGCGTCTCGGCGCGGGCCAGCTAACTAGAGTGTTTTGGGATTTAGACAGGAAGAAAAATGTGCACCGTGATCAAAAAGCACTACTAGCAAATAAACGTATACATTTTTTTAATTTATTGCGGTTCTATGCGAGACAGTCGCACGGTTGATGTGTCTGGAGACGCGTCTCAGCGCGAACCAGCTAGATAGAGTGTTTTCGGGATTTAGACAGGAAGAAAAATGTGCACCGTGATCAAAAAGCCACTACTAGCAAATAAACGTATGCATTTTTTAAATTTTTTGCGGTTCTATGCGAGCCAGCCGCACGGTCGAGGTGTCTGGAGACGCTTCTCGGCGCGGGCCAGCTAGCTAGAGTGTTTTCGGGATTTAGACAGGAAGAAAAATGTGCACCGTGATCAAAAAACCACTACTAGCAAATAAACGTATACATTTTTTAAATTTTTGGCGGTTCTATGCGAGCCAGCCGCACGGTTGAGGTGTCTGGAGACGCGTCTCGGTGCGAGCCAGCTAGCTAGTGTGTTTCCGGGATTTAGACAGAAAGAAAAATGTGCACCGTGATCAAAAAACCACTACTAGCAAATAAACGTATGCTTTTTTTTAATTTTTTGCGGTTCTATGCGAGCCAGCCGCACGGTTGAGGTGTCTGAAGACGCGTCTCAGCGCGGGCCAGCTAGCTAGTGTGTTTTCGGGATTGAGACAGGAAGAAAATTGTGCACCGTGATCAAATAACCACTACTAGCAAATAAACGTATATATTTTTCTAAATTTTTTGCTGTTCTATGCGAGCCAGCCGCACGGTTGAGGTGTCTGGAGACGCGTCTCGGCGCGAGCCAGCAAGCTAGTGTGTTTTCGGGATTTAGACAGAAAGAAAAATGTGCACCGTGATCAAAAAACCACTACTAGCAAATAAACGTATATATGTTTTTTTAATTTTTTGCGTTTCTATGCGAGCCAGCCGCACGGTTGAGGTGTCTGAAGACGCGTCTCGGCGCGGGCCAGCTAGTTTGAGTGTTTTCGGGATTTAGACAGGAAGAAAAATGTGCACCGTGATCAAAAAACCACTACTAGCAAATAAACGTATATATTTTTTTTTATTTTTTGCGGTTCTATGCGAGCCAGCCGCACGGTTGAGATGTCTGGAGACGCGTCTTGGCGCGAGCCAGCTAGCTAGAGTGTTTCCGGGATTTAAACAGGAAGAAAAATTTGCACCGTGATCATAAAACCACTACTAGCAAATAAACGTATAATTTTTTTAATTTTTTTTGCGGTTCTATGCAAGCCAGCCGCACGGTTGAGGTGTCTGAGGACGCGTCAGGGCGCGGGCCAGCTACTTAGAGTGTTTTCGGGATTTAGACAGGAAGAAAAATGTGCACCGTGATCAAAAAACCACTACTAGCAAATAAACGTATACATTTTTTAAATTTTATTGCGGTTCTATGCGAGCCAGCCGCACGGTTGAGGTGTCTGGAGACGCGTTTCGGCGTGGGCCAGCTAGCTAGAGTGTTTTCGGGATTTAGACAGGAAGAAAAATGTGCACCGTGATCAAAAAACCACTACTAGCAAATAAACGTATAATTTTTTTTAATTTTTTTGCGGTTCTATGCGAGCCAGCCGCACGATTGAGGTGTCTGGATACGCGTCTCGGCGCGAACCAGCTAGTTAGAGTGTTTTCGGGATTTAGACAGAAAGAAAAATGTGCACCGTGATCAAAAAATCACTACTAGCAAATAAACGTATACCTTTTTTTATTTTTTTGCGGTTCTATGCGAGCCAGCCGCACGGTTGAGGTGTTTGAAGACGCGTCTCAGCGCGGGCCAGCTAGCTAGAGTTTTTTCGGGATTGAGACAGGAAGAAAATTGGGCACCGTGATCAAATAACCACTACTAGCAAATAAACGTATACATTTTTCTAAATTTTTTGCTGTTCTATGCGAGCCAGCCGCACGGTTGAGGTGTCTGGAGACGCGTCTCGGCGCGAACCAGCAAGCTAGTGTGTTTCCGGGATTTAGACAGAAAGAAAAATGTGCACCGTGATCAAAAAACCACTACTAGCAAATAAACGTATATATGTTTTTTTAATTTTTTGCGGTTCTATGCGAGCCAGCCGCACGGTTGAGGTGTCTGAAGACGCGTCTTGGCGCGATCCAGCTAGCTAGAGTGTTTCCGGGATTTAGACAGGAAGAAAAATTTGCACCGTGATCAAAAAACCACTACTAGCAAATAAACGTATACATTTTTGGTAAAGTTCTTTCGTGAGTGTGGGTAGTTAAGTGCGGGTGCGCGGAAAATAAAAGTGTCTCAGCTACTTACGATTATAATGTCCGTGCACAACACGATTACACGACAAAGAAACAGAAGGAGAACAGACAGGAGACACAATAGTCACAACACAATACGGAAATCAGTTCACATAAACCATCCAGATCACTTAACGATAACTTTTATGAAGCGAGTCGCGAGCGCAGGTGATTAGCGGCGAGGTCCTTGACCGACTGACCTACAAACCGAATCGATACGTGCAGGGCCGGACTCAGGGCCTTTGCGCACGCGACTTCTTATACATTGCGCTCCTAATATTTAATGATGCGCATGATCATTGCGCCACCGACACCATCCGACATTATAATGTAAACATTATAGATGCCGTGAATGTCCAGAGTTGTGTTATCAATAAAATTACATGATAATAATAATGTGGCTGTGTTTATGTTTGTGTTGTAGTTGTGCTGTGTGTGTTCATAATAAACATAAATAAATTGTGGTAGGTGTGAACCCTACACATTTTTTTAAATTTTTTGCGGTTCTATGCGAGTTAACCGCACGGTTGAGGTGTCTGGAGACGCGTCTCAGCGCGGACTAATTAGCTAGTGTGTTTCCGGGATTTAGACAGGAAGAAAAATGTGCACCGTGATCAAAAAACCACTACTAGCAAATAAACGTATACATTTTTTTAAATTTTTTTGCGGTTCTATGCGAGCGAGCCGCACGGTTGAGGAGCCTGGAGACGCGTCTCGGCGCCGGCCAGCTAGCTAGAGTGTTTCCGGGATTCAGACAGGAAGAAAAATGTGCACCGTGATCAAAAAACCACTACTAGCAAATAAACGTATTCATTTTTTAAAAAAATTTTGCGGTTCTATGCGAGCGAGCCGCACGGTTGAGGTGCCTGGAGACGCGTCTCGGCGCGGGCCAGCTAGCTAGACTGTTTCCGGGATTCAGACAGGAAGAAAAATGTGCACCGTTATTAAAAAACCACTACTAGCAAATAAACGTATATAATTTTTTTGCGGTTCTATGCGAGTTAGCGGCACGGTTGAGGTGTCTGGAGACGCGTCTCGGCGCGGGCCAGCTAGCTAGAGTGTTTTGTGATTTAGACAGGAAGAAAAATGTGCACCGTGATCAAAAAACCACTACTAGCAAATAAACGTATGCATTTTTTAAATTTTTTGCGGTTCTGTGCGAGCCAGCCACACGGTTGAGGTGTATCGAGACGCGTCTCGGCGCGAGCCAGTTAGCTAGAGTGTTTTCGGGATTTAGACAGGAAGAAAAATGTACACCGTGAACAAAAAACCACTACTAGCAAATAAACGTATACATTTTTAAATTTTTTTGCGGTTCTATGCGAGCCAGCCGCACGGCTGAGGTGTCTGGAGACGCGTCTCGGCGCGAGCCAGCTAGCTAGAGTGTTTCCGGGATTTAGACAGGAAGAAAAATGTGCACCGTGATCAAAAAACCACTACTAGCAAATAAACGTATATAATTTTTATGCGGTTCTTTGCGAGTTAGATGCACGGTTGAGGTGTCTGGAGACGCGTCTCGGCGCGGGCCAGCTAGCTAGAGTGTTTTCGGGATTTAGACAGGGAGAAAAATGTGCACCGTGATCAAAAAACCACTACTAGCAAATAAACGTATACATTTTTAAAAATTTTTTTTGCGGTTCTATGCGAGCGAGCCGCGCGGTTGAGGTGCCTGGAGACGCGTCTCGGCGCGGGCCAGCTAGCTAGACTGTTTCAGGGATTCAGACAGGAAGAAAAATGTGCACCGTTATTAAAAAACCACTACTAGCAAATAAACGTATATAATTTTTTTGCGGTTCTATGCGAGTTAGCCGCACGGTTGAGGTGTCTGGAGACGCGTCTCGGCGCGGGCCAGCTAGCTAGAGTGTTTTGGGATTTAGACAGGAAGAAAAATGTGCACCGTGATCAAAAAGCACTACTAGCAAATAAACGTATACATTTTTTTAATTTATTGCGGTTCTATGCGAGCCAGTCGCACGGTTGATGTGTCTGGAGACGCGTCTCAGCGCGAACCAGCTAGATAGAGTGTTTTCGGGATTTAGACAGGAAGAAAAATGTGCACCGTGATCAAAAAACCACTACTAGCAAATAAACGTATACATTTTTTAAAATTTCTTGCGGTTCTATGCGAGCCAGCCGCACCGTTGAGGTGTCCGGAGACGCGTCTTCGTGCGGGCCAGCTAGCCAGAGTATTTTCGGGATTAAGACAGGAAGAAAAATGTGCACCGTGATCAAAAAACCACTACGAGGAAATAAACGTATAATTTTTTTTTAATTTTTTGCGGTTCTATGCGAGCCAGCCGCACGGTTGAGGTGTCCGGAGACGAGTCTTTGTGCGGGCCAGCTAGCGAGAGTGTTTTCGGGATTAAGACAGGAAGAAAAATGTGCACCGTGATCAAAAAACCACTACTAGCAAATAAACGTATACATTTTTTTTAATTTTTTGCGGTTCTATGCGAGCCAGCCGCACGGTTGAGGTGTCTGGAGACGCGTCTTAGCGCGGACCAGCTAGGTAGAATGTTTTCGGGATTTAGACAGGAAGAAAACTGTGCACCGTGATCAAAAAACCACTACTAGCAAATAAACGTATACATTTTTTAATTTTTTTGCGGTTCTATGCGAGCCAGCCGCACGGTTGAGGTGTCTGGAGACGCGTCGTGGCGCAGGCCAGCTAGCTAGAGTGTTTTCGGAATTTAGACAGGAAGAAAAATGTGCACCGTGATCAAAAAACCACTACAAGCAAATAAACGTATAATTTTTTTTTAATATTTTTGCGGTTTTATGCGAGACAGCCGCACGGTTGAGGTGTCTGGAGACGCGTCTCAGCGCGAACCAGCTAGATAGAGTGTTTTCGGGATTTAGACAGGAAGAAAAATGTGCACCGTGATCAAAAAACCACTACTAGCAAATAAACGTATACATTTTTTAAAATTTTTTGCGGTTCTATGCGAGCCAGCCGCACGGTTGAGGTGTCCGGAGACGCGTCTTTGTGCGGGCCAGCTAGCGAGAGTGTTTTCGGGATTAAGACAGGAAGAAAAATGTGCACCGTGATCAAAAAACCACTACTAGGAAATAAACGTATAATTTTTTTTAATTTTTTGCGGTTCTATGCGAGCCAGCCGCACGGTTGAGGTGTCTAGAGACGCGTCTTTGTGCTGGCCAGCTAGCAAGAGTGTTTTCGGGATTAAGACAGGAAGAAAAATGTGCACCGTGATCAAAAAACCACTACTAGCAAATAAACGTATACATTTTTTAAAATTTTTTGCGGTTCTATGCAAGCCAGCCGCTCGGTTGAGGTGTCTAGAGACGCGTCTTTATGCTGGCCAGCTAGCAAGAGTGTTTTCGGGATTAAGACAGGAAGAAAAATGTGCACCGTGATCAAAAAACCACTACTAGCAAATAAACGTATACATTTTTTTAATTTATAGCGGTTCTATGCGAGCCAGCCGCACGGTTGAGGTGTCAGGAGACGCGTCTCGGCGCGGGCCAGCTAGCCAGAGTGTTTTCGGGATTAAAACAGGAAGAAAAATGTGCACCGTGATCAAAAAACCACTACTAGCAAACAAACGTATACATTTTTTTGCGGTTCTGTGCGAGCCAGCCGCGAGGTTGAGGTGTCTGGAGACGCGTCTCGGCGAGGGCCAGCTAGCTAGTGCGTTTTCCGGATTCAGACAGGAAGAAAAATGTGCACCGTGATCAAAAAACCACTACTAGCAAATAAACGTATAATTTTTTTTTTAATATTTTTGCGGTTTTATGCAAGCCAGCCGCACGGTTGAGGTGTCTGGAGACGCGTCTCGGCGCGGGCCAGCTAGCGAGAGTATTTTCGGGATTAAGATAGGAAGAAAAATGTGCACCGTGATCAAAAAACCACTACTAGCAAATAAACGTATACATTTTTTAAAATTTTTTGCGGTTCTATGCGAGCCAGCCGCACGGTTGAGGTGTCCGGAGACGCGTCTTTGTGCGGGCCAGCTAGCGAGAGTGTTTTCGGGATTAAGACAGGAAGAAAAATGTGCACCGTGATCAAAAAACCACTACTAGGAAATAAACGTATAATTTTTTTTAATTTTTTGCGGTTCTATGCGAGCCAGCCGCACGGTTGAGGTGTCTAGAGACGCGTCTTTGTGCTGGCCAGCTAGCAAGATTGTTTTCGGGATTAAGACAGGAAGAAAAATGTGCACCGTGATCAAAAAACCACTACTAGCAAATAAACGTATACATTTTTTAAATTTTTTTGCGGTTCTATGCAAGCCAGCCGCTCGGTTGAGGTGTCTAGAGACGCGTCTTTGTGCTGGCCAGCTAGCAAGAGTGTTTTCGGGATTAAGAAAGGAAGAAAAATGTGCACCGTGATCAAAAAACCACTACTAGCAAATAAACGTATACATTTTTTTAATTTATAGCGGTTCTATGCGAGCCAGCCGCACGGTTGAGGTGTCAGGAGACGCGTCTCGGCGCGGGCCAGCTAGCCAGAGTGTTTTCGGGATTAAAACAGGAAGAAAAAAGTGCACCGTGATCAAAAAACCACTACTAGCAAATAAACGTTTACATTTTTTTAAACTTTTTGCGGTTCTATTCGAGGCAGCCGCACGGTTGAGGTGTCTGGAGATGCGTCTAGGCACGAGCCAGCTAGGTTGAGTGTTTCCGGGATTTAGACAGGAAAAAAAATGTGCACCGTGATCAAGAAACCACTACTAGCAAACAAACGTATACATTTTTTTGCGGTTCTGTGCGAGCCAGCCGCGAGGTTGAGGTGTCTGGAGACGCGTCTCGGCGAGGGCCAGCTAGCTAGTGCGTTTTCCGGATTAAGACAGGAAGAAAAATGTGCACCGTGATCAAAAAACCACTACTACCAAATAAACGTATAATTTTTTTTTAATTTTTTGCGGTTCTATGCGAGCCAGCCGCACGGTTGAGGTGTCTGGAAACGCGTTTCGGCACGGGCCAGCTAGGTAGAGTGTTTTCGGGATTGAGACAGGAAGAAAAATGTGCACCCTGATCAAAAAACCACTACTAGCAAATAAACGTATACATTTTTTAATTTTTTTTGCGGTTCTATGCGAGCCAGCCGCACGGTTGAGGTGTCTGGAGACGCGTCTTAGCGCGGACCAGCTAGGTAGAATGTTTTCGGGATTTAGACAGGAAGAAAAATGTGCACCGTGATGAAAAAACCACTACTAGCAAATAAACGTATACATTTTTTTAATTTTTTTGCGGTTCTATGCGAGCCAGCCGCACGGTTGAGGGGTCTGGAGACGCCTCTTAGCGCGGACCAGCTAGCTAGAATGTTTTCGCGATTTAGGCTGGAAGAAAAATGTGCACCGTGATCAAAAAACCACTACTAGCAAATAAACGTATACATTTTTTTAATTTTTTTGCGGTTCTATGCGAGCCAGCCGCACGGTTGAGGGGTCTGGAGACGCCTCTTAGCGCGGACCAGCTAGCTAGAATGTTTTCGCGATTTAGGCTGGAAGAAAAATGTGCACCGTGATCAAAAAACCACTACTAGCAAATAAACGTATACATTTTTTTAATTTTTTTGCGGTTCTATGCGAGCCAGCCGCACGGTTTAGGTGTCTGGAGACGCGACTCAGCGCGAGCCAGCTAGCTAGTGTGTTTTCGGGATTGAGACAGGAAGAAAAATGTGCACCGTTATCAAAAAACCACTACTAGCAAATAAACGTATACATTTTTCAAAAAAAATTGCGGTTGTATGCGAGCAAGCCGCACGGTTGAGGTGTCTGGAGACGCGTCTTAGCGCGGGCCAGCTAGCTAGAGTGTTGTCGGAATTTAGACAGGAAGAAAAATGTGCACCGTGATCAAAAAACCACTACTAGCTAGTAAACGTATACATTTTTTTAATTTTTTTTGCGGTTCTATGCGAGCCAGCCGCACGGTTGAGGTGTCTGGAGACGCGTCTCAGCGCGGGCCAGCTAGCTAGGATGTTTTCGGAATTAAGACAGGAAGAAAAATGTGCACCGTGATCAAAAAACCACTACTAGCAAATAAACGTATAATTTTTTTTTAAATATTTTTGCGGTTTTATGCGAGCCAGCCGCACGGTTGAGGTGTCTGGAGACGCGTCTCGGCGCGGGCCAGCTAGCGAGAGTGTTTTCGGGATTAAGACAGGAAGAAAAATGTGCACCGTGATCAAAAAACCACTACTAGCAAATAAACGTATACATTTTTTAAAATTTTTTGCGGTTCTATGCGAGCCAGCCGCACGGTTGAGGTGTCAGGAGACGCGTCTCGGCTCGGGCCAGCTAGCCAGAGTGTTTTCGGGATTAAAACAGGAAGAAAAATGTGCACCGTGATCAAAAAACCACTACTAGCAAATAAACGTATAATTTTTTTTTAAATATTTTTGCGGTTTTATGCGAGCCAGCCGCACGGTTGAGGTGTCTGGAGACGCGTCTCGGCGCGGGCCAGCTAGCGAGAGTGTTTTCGGGATTAAGACAGGAAGAAAAATGTGCACCGTGATCAAAAAACCACTACTAGCAAATAAACGTATACATTTTTTAAAATTTTTTGCGGTTCTATGCGAGCCAGCCGCACGGTTGAGGTGTCCGGAGACGCGTCTTCGTGCGGGCCAGCTAGCCAGAGTATTTTCGGGATTAAGACAGGAAGAAAAATGTGCACCGTGATCAAAAAACCACTACGAGGAAATAAACGTATAATTTTTTTTTATTTTTTTGCGGTTCTATGCGAGCCAGCCGCACGGTTGAGGTGTCCGGAGACGAGTCTTTGTGCGGGCCAGCTAGCGAGAGTGTTTTCGGGATTAAGACAGGAAGAAAAATGTGCACCGTGATCAAAAAACCACTACTAGCAAATAAACGTATACATTTTTTTTAATTTTTTGCGGTTCTATGCGAGCCAGCCGCACGGTTGAGGTGTCTGGAGACGCGTCTTAGCGCGGACCAGCTAGGTAGAATGTTTTCGGGATTTAGACAAGAAGAAAAATGTGCACCGTGATCAAAAAACCACTACTAGCAAATAAACGTATACATTTTTTAATTTTTTTGCGGTTCTATGCGAGCCAGCCGCACGGTTGAGGTGTCTGGAGACGCGTCGTGGCGCAGGCCAGCTAGCTAGAGTGTTTTCGGAATTTAGACAGGAAGAAAAATGTGCACCGTGATCAAAAAACCACTACAAGCAAATAAACGTATACATTTTTTTATTTTTTTTGCGGTTCTTTGCGAGCCAGCCGCACGGTTGAGGTGTCTGGAGACGCGTCTCAGCGCGGGCCAGCTAGCTAGGATGTTTTCGGAATTTAGACAGGAAGAAAAATGTGGACCGTTATCAAAAAACCACTACTAGCAAATAAACGTATAATTTTTTTTAAATATTTTTGCGGTTTTATGCGAGACAGCCGCACGGTTGAGGTGTCTGGAGACGCTTCTCGGCGCGGGCCAGCTAGTTAGCGTTTTTCCGGGATTTAGACAGGAAGAAAAATGTGCACCGTGATCAAAAAACCACTACTAGCAAATAAACGTATACATTTTTTAAAATTTTTTGCGGTTCTATGCGAGCCAGCCGCACGGTTGAGGTGTCCGGAGACGCGTCTTTGTGCGGGCCAGCTAGCGAGGGTGTTTTCGGGATTAAGACAGGAAGAAAAATGTGCACCGTGATCAAAAAACCACTACTAGGAAATAAACGTATAATTTTTTTTTAATTTTTTGCGGTTCTATGCGAGCCAGCCGCACGGTTGAGGTGTCTAGAGACGCGTCTTTGTGCTGGCCAGCTAGCAAGAGTGTTTTCGGGATTAAGACAGGAAGAAAAATGTGCACCGTGATCAAAAAACCACTACTAGCAAATAAACGTATACATTTTTTAAAATTTTTTGCGATTCTATGCAAGCCAGCCGCTCGGTTGAGGTGTCTAGAGACGCGTCTTTATGCTGGCCAGCTAGCAAGAGTGTTTTCGGGATTAAGACAGGAAGAAAAATGTGCACCGTGATCAAAAAACCACTACTAGCAAATAAACGTATACATTTTTTTAATTTATAGCGGTTCTATGCGAGCCAGCCGCACGGTTGAGGTGTCAGGAGACGCGTCTCGGCGCGGGCCAGCTAGCCAGAGTGTTTTCGGGATTAAAACAGGAAGAAAAATGTGCACCGTGATCAAAAAACCACTACTAGCAAACAAACGTATACATTTTTTTGCGGTTCTGTGCGAGCCAGCCGCGAGGTTGAGGTGTCTGGAGACGCGTCTCGGCGAGGGCCAGCTAGCTAGTGCGTTTTCCGGATTCAGACAGGAAGAAAAATGTGCACCGTGATCAAAAAACCACTACTAGCAAATAAACGTATAATTTTTTTTTTAATATTTTTGCGGTTTTATGCGAGCCAGCCGCACGGTTGAGGTGTCTGGAGACGCGTCTCGGCGCGGGCCAGCTAGCGAGAGTGTTTTCGGGATTAAGACAGGAAGAAAAATGTGCACCGTGATCAAAAAACCACTACTAGCAAATAAACGTATACATTTTTTAAAATTTTTTGCGGTTCTATGCGAGCCAGCCGCACGGTTGAGGTGTCCGGAGACGCGTCTTTGTGCGGGCCAGCTAGCGAGAGTGTTTTCGGGATTAAGACAGGAAGAAAAATGTGCACCGTGATCAAAAAACCACTACTAGCAAATAAACGTATATATTTTTTAATTTTTTTTGCGGTTCTATGCAAGCCAGCCGCTCGGTTGAGGTGTCTAGAGACGCGTCTTTGTGCTGGCCAGCTAGCAAGAGTGTTTTCGGGATTAAGACAGGAAGAAAAATGTGCACCGTGATCAAAAAACCACTACTAGCAAATAAACGTATACATTTTTTTAATTTATAGCGGTTCTATGCGAGCCAGCCGCACGGTTGAGGTGTCAGGAGACGCGTCTCGGCGCGGGCCAGCTAGCCAGAGTGTTTTCGGGATTAAAACAGGAAGAAAAAAGTGCACCGTGATCAAAAAACCACTACTAGCAAATAAACGTTTACATTTTTTTAAACTTTTTGCGGTTCTATTCGAGGCAGCCGCACGGTTGAGGTGTCTGGAGATGCGTCTAGGCACGAGCCAGCTAGGTTGAGTGTTTCCGGGATTTAGACAGGAAAAAAAATGTGCACCGTGATCAAAAAACCACTACTAGCAAACAAACGTATACATTTTTTTGCGGTTCTGTGCGAGCCAGCCGCGAGGTTGAGGTGTCTGGAGACGCGTCTCGGCGAGGGCCAGCTAGCTAGTGCGTTTTCCGGATTAAGACAGGAAGAAAAATGTGCACCGTGATCAAAAAACCACTACTACCAAATAAACGTATAATTTTTTTTAAATTTTTTGCGGTTCTATGCGAGCCAGCCGCACGGTTGAGGTGTCTGGAAACGCGTTTCGGCACGGGCCAGCTAGGTAGAGTGTTTTCGGGATTGAGACAGGAAGAAAAATGTGCACCCTGATCAAAAAACCACTACTAGCAAATAAACGTATACATTTTTTAATTTTTTTTGCGGTTCTATGCGAGCCAGCCGCACGGTTGAGGTGTCTGGAGACGCGTCTTAGCGCGGACCAGCTAGGTAGAATGTTTTCGGGATTTAGACAGGAAAAAAAATGTGCACCGTGATCAAAAAACCACTACTAGCAAATAAACGTATACATTTTTTTAATTTTTTTGCGGTTCTATGCGAGCCAGCCGCACGGTTGAGGTGTCTGGAGACGCCTCTTAGCGCGGACCAGCTAGCTAGAATGTTTTCGCGATTTAGGCTGGAAGAAAAATGTGCACCGTGATCAAAAAACCACTACTAGCAAATAAACGTATACATTTTTTTAATTTTTTTGCGGTTCTATGCGAGCCAGCCGCACGGTTTAGGTGTCTGGAGACGCGACTCAGCGCGAGCCAGCTAGCTAGTGTGTTTTCGGGATTGAGACAGGAAGAAAAATGTGCACCGTTATCAAAAAACCACTACTAGCAAATAAACGTATACATTTTTCAAAAAAAATTGCGGTTGTATGCGAGCAAGCCGCACGGTTGAGGTGTCTGGAGACGCGTCTTAGCGCGGGCCAGCTAGCTAGAGTGTTTTCGGAATTTAGACAGGAAGAAAAATGTGCACCGTGATCAAAAAACCACTACTAGCTAGTAAACGTATACATTTTTTTAATTTTTTTTGCGGTTCTATGCGAGCCAGCCGCACGGTTGAGGTGTCTGGAGACGCGTCTCAGCGCGGGCCAGCTAGCTAGGATGTTTTCGGAATTAAGACAGGAAGAAAAATGTGCACCGTGATCAAAAAACCACTACTAGCAAATAAACGTATAATTTTTTTTTTAATATTTTTGCGGTTTTATGCGAGCCAGCCGCACGGTTGAGGTGTCTGGAGACGCGTCTCGGCGCGGGCCAGCTAGCGAGAGTGTTTTCGGGATTAAGGCAGGAAGAAAAATGTGCACCGTGATCAAAAAACCACTACTAGCAAATAAACGTATACATTTTTTAAAATTTTTTGCGGTTCTATGCGAGCCAGCCGCACGGTTGAGGTGTCCGGAGACGCGTCTTTGTGCGGGCCAGCTAGCGAGAGTGTTTTCGGGATTAAGACAGGAAGAAAAATGTGCACCGTGATCAAAAAACCACTACTAGCAAATAAACGTATACATTTTTTTAATTTATAGCGGTTCTATGCGAGCCAGCCGCACGGTTGAGGTGTCAGGAGACGCGTCTCGGCTCGGGCCAGCTAGCCAGAGTGTTTTCGGGATTAAAACAGGAAGAAAAATGTGCACCGTGATCAAAAAACCACTACTAGCAAATAAACGTTTACATTTTTTTAAACTTCTTGCGGTTCTATTCGAGGCAGCCGCACGGTTGAGGTGTCTGGAGATGCGTCTAGGCACGAGCCAGCTAGGTTGAGTGTTTCCGGGATTTAGACAGGAAAAAAAATGTGCACCGTGATCAAAAAACCACTACTAGCAAACAAACGTATACATTTTTTTGCGGTTCTGTGCGAGCCAGCCGCGAGGTTGAGGTGTCTGGAGACGCGTCTCGGCGAGGGCCAGCTAGCTAGTGCGTTTTCCGGATTAAGACAGGAAGAAAAATGTGCACCGTGATCAAAAACCACTACTAGCAAATAAACGTTTAATTTTTTTAAAATTTTTTGCGGTTCTATGCGAGCCAGCCGCACGGTTGAGGTGTCTGGAAACGCGTTTCGGCACGGGCCAGCTAGGTAGAGTGTTTTCGGGATTGAGACAGGAAGAAAAATGTGCACCCTGATCAAAAAACCACTACTAGCAAATAAACGTATACATTTTTTAATTTTTTTTGCGGTTCTATGCGAGCCAGCCGCACGGTTGAGGTGTTTGGAGACGCGTCTTAGCGCGGACCAGCTAGGTAGAATGTTTTCGGGATTTAGACAGGAAGAAAAATGTGCACCGTGATCAAAAAACCACTACTAGCAAATAAACGTATACATTTTTTTAATTTTTTTGCGGTTCTATGCGAGCCAGCCGCACGGTTTAGGTGTCTGGAGACGCGACTCAGCGCGGGCCAGCTAGCTAGTGTGTTTTCGGGATTGAGACAGGAAGAAAAATGTGCACCGTTATCAAAAAACCACTACTAGCAAATAAACGTATATATTTTTCAAAAAAAATTGCGGTTGTATGCGAGCAAGCCGCACGGTTGAGGTGTCTGGAGACGCGTCTTAGCGCGGGCCAGCTAGCTAGAGTGTTTTCGGAATTTAGACAGGAAGAAAAATGTGCACCGTGATCAAAAAACCACTACTAGCAAATAAACGTATACATTTTTTTAAATTTTTTTGCGGTTCTATGCGAGCCAGCCGCACGGTTGAGGTGTCTGGAGACGCGTCTCGGCGTAAGCCAGCTAGCTAGAGTGTCTTCGGGATTGAGACAGGAAGAAAAATGTGCACCCTGATCAAAAAACCACTACTAGCAAATAAACGTATTCATTTTTTAATTTTTTTTGCGGTTCTATGCGAGCCAGCCGCACGGTTGAGGTGTCTGGAGACGCGTCTTAGCGCGGACCAGCTAGGTAGAATGTTTTCGGGATTTAGACAGAAAGAAAAATGTGCACCGTGATCAAAAAACCACTACTAGCAAATAAACGTATACATTTTTTTAATTTTTTTGCGGTTCTATGCGAGCCAGCCGCACGGTTGAGGTGTCTGGAGACGCATCTCAGCGCGGGCCAGCTAGCTAGGATGTTTTCGGAATTAAGACAGGAAGAAAAATGTGCACCGTGATCAAAAAACCACTACTAGCAAATAAACGTATAATTTTTTTTTTAATATTTTTGCGGTTTTATGCGAGCCAGCCGCACGGTTGAGGTGTCTGGAGACGCGTCTCGGCGCGGGCCAGCTAGCGAGAGTGTTTTCGGGATTAAGACAGGAAGAAAAATGTGCACCGTGATCAAAAAACCACTACTAGCAAATAAACGTATACATTTTTTAAAATTTTTTGCGGTTCTATGCGAGCCAGCCGCACGGTTGAGGTGTCCGGAGACGCGTCTTTGTGCGGGCCAGCTAGCGAGAGTGTTTTCGGGATTAAGACAGGAAGAAAAATGTGCACCGTGATCAAAAAACCACTACTAGCAAATAAACGTATACATTTTTTTAATTTATAGCGGTTCTATGCGAGCCAGCCGCACGGTTGAGGTGTCAGGAGACGCGTCTCGGCTCGGGCCAGCTAGCCAGAGTGTTTTCGGGATTAAAACAGGAAGAAAAATGTGCACCGTGATCAAAAAACCACTACTAGCAAATAAACGTTTACATTTTTTTAAACTTCTTGCGGTTCTATTCGAGGCAGCCGCACGGTTGAGGTGTCTGGAGATGCGTCTAGGCACGAGCCAGCTAGGTTGAGTGTTTCCGGGATTTAGACAGGAAAAAAAATGTGCACCGTGATCAAAAAACCACTACTAGCAAACAAACGTATACATTTTTTTGCGGTTCTGTGCGAGCCAGCCGCGAGGTTGAGGTGTCTGGAGACGCGTCTCGGCGAGGGCCAGCTAGCTAGTGCGTTTTCCGGATTAAGACAGGAAGAAAAATGTGCACCGTGATCAAAAACCACTACTAGCAAATAAACGTTTAATTTTTTTTAAATTTTTTGCGGTTCTATGCGAGCCAGCCGCACGGTTGAGGTGTCTGGAAACGCGTTTCGGCACGGGCCAGCTAGGTAGAGTGTTTTCGGGATTGAGACAGGAAGAAAAATGTGCACCCTGATCAAAAAACCACTACTAGCAAATAAACGTATACATTTTTTAATTTTTTTTGCGGTTCTATGCGAGCCAGCCGCACGGTTGAGGTGTTTGGAGACGCGTCTTAGCGCGGACCAGCTAGGTAGAATGTTTTCGGGATTTAGACAGGAAGAAAAATGTGCACCGTGATCAAAAAACCACTACTAGCAAATAAACGTATACATTTTTTTAATTTTTTTGCGGTTCTATGCGAGCCAGCCGCACGGTTTAGGTGTCTGGAGACGCGACTCAGCGCGGGCCAGCTAGCTAGTGTGTTTTCGGGATTGAGACAGGAAGAAAAATGTGCACCGTTATCAAAAAACCACTACTAGCAAATAAACGTATATATTTTTCAAAAAAAATTGCGGTTGTATGCGAGCAAGCCGCACGGTTGAGGTGTCTGGAGACGCGTCTTAGCGCGGGCCAGCTAGCTAGAGTGTTTTCGGAATTTAGACAGGAAGAAAAATGTGCACCGTGATCAAAAAACCACTACTAGCAAATAAACGTATACATTTTTTTAAATTTTTTTGCGGTTCTATGCGAGCCAGCCGCACGGTTGAGGTGTCTGGAGACGCGTCTCGGCGTAAGCCAGCTAGCTAGAGTGTCTTCGGGATTGAGACAGGAAGAAAAATGTGCACCCTGATCAAAAAACCACTACTAGCAAATAAACGTATTCATTTTTTAATTTTTTTTGCGGTTCTATGCGAGCCAGCCGCACGGTTGAGGTGTCTGGAGACGCGTCTTAGCGCGGACCAGCTAGGTAGAATGTTTTCGGGATTTAGACAGAAAGAAAAATGTGCACCGTGATCAAAAAACCACTACTAGCAAATAAACGTATACATTTTTTTAATTTTTTTGCGGTTCTATGCGAGCCAGCCGCACGGTTGAGGTGTCTGGAGACGCCTCTTAGTGCGGACCAGCTAGCTAGAATGTTTTCGGGATTTAGGCTGGAAGAAAAATGTGCACCGTGATCAAAAAACCACTACTAGCAAATAAACGTATACATTTTTTTAATTTTTTTGCGGTTCTATGCGAGCCAGCCGCACGGTTTAGGTGTCTGGAGACGCGACTCAGCGCGGGCCAGCTAGCTAGTGTGTTTTCGGGATTGAGACAGGAAGAAAAATGTGCACCGTTATCAAAAAACCACTACTAGCAAATAAACGTATACATTTTTCAAAAAAAATTGCGGTTGTATGCGAGCAAGCCGCACGGTTGAGGTGTCTGGAGACGCGTCTTAGCGCGGGCCAGCTAGCTAGAGTGTTTTCGGAATTTAGACAGGAAGAAAAATGTGCACCGTGATCAAAAAACCACTACTAGCAAATAAACGTATACATTTTTTTAAATTTTTTTGCGGTTCTATGCGAGCCAGCCGCACGGTTGAGGTGTCTGGAGACGCGTCTCGGCGTAAGCCAGCTAGCTAGAGTGTCTTCGGGATTGAGACAGGAAGAAAAATGTGCACCCTGATCAAAAAACCACTACTAGCAAATAAACGTATTCATTTTTTAATTTTTTTTGCGGTTCTATGCGAGCCAGCCGCACGGTTGAGGTGTCTGGAGACGCGTCTTAGCGCGGACCAGCTAGGTAGAATGTTTTCGGGATTTAGACAGAAAGAAAAATGTGCACCGTGATCAAAAAACCACTACTAGCAAATAAACGTATACATTTTTTTAATTTTTTTGCGGTTCTATGCGAGCCAGCCGCACGGTTGAGGTGTCTGGAGACGCCTCTTAGTGCGGACCAGCTAGCTAGAATGTTTTCGGGATTTAGGCTGGAAGAAAAATGTGCACCGTGATCAAAAAACCACTACTAGCAAATAAACGTATACATTTTTTTAATTTTTTTGCGGTTCTATGCGAGCCAGCCGCACGGTTGAGGTGTCTGGAGACGCAACTCAGCGCGGACCAGCTAGCTAGTGTGTTTTCGGGATTGAGACAGGAAGAAAAATGTGCTCCGTTATCAAAAAACCACTACTAGCAAATAAACGTATACATTTTTTAAATTTTTTGCGGTTCTGTGCGAGCCAGCCGCACGGTTTAGGTGTCTGGAGACGCGTCTCAGCGCGGGCCAGCTAGCTAAATTGTTTTCGGGATTTAGACAGGAAGAAAAATGTGCACCGTGATCAAAAAACCACTACTAGCAAATAAACGTATACATTTTTTAAATTTTTTTGCGGTTCTATGCGAGCCAGCCACACAAATGAGGTGTCTAGAGACACAACTCAGCGCGGACCAGCTAGCTAGAATGTTTTCGGGATTGAGACAGGAAGAAAAATGTGCACCGTTATCAAAAAACCACTACTAGCAAATAAACGTATACATTTTTTAAATTTTTTGCGGTTCTGTGCGAGCCAGCCGCACGGTTTAGGTGTCTGGAGACGCGTCTCAGCGCGGGCCAGCTAGTTAGAGTGTGTTCGGGATTTAGACAGTAAGAAAACTGTGCACCGTGATCAAAAAACCACTACTAGCAAATAAACGTATACATTTTTTAATTTTTTTGCGGTTCTATGCGAGCCAGCCGCACGGTTGAGAAGTCTGGAGACGCGTCTCAGCGCGGGCCAGCTAGCTAGTGTGTTTTCGGGATGAAGACAGAAAGAAAAATATGCACCGTGATCAAAAAACCACTACTAGCAAATAAACGTATACATTTTTTTAATTTTTTGCGGTTCTATGCGAGCCAGCCGCACGGTTGAGGTGTCCGGAGACGCGTCTTTGTGCGGGCCAGCTAGCGAGAGTGTTTTCGGGATTAAGGCAGGAAGAAAAATGTGCACCGTGATCAAAAAACCACTATTAGGAAATTAACGTATAATTTTTTTTTAATTTTTTGCGGTTCTATGCGAGCCAGCCGCACGGTTGAGGTGTCTGGAGACGCGTCTCGGCGCGGGCCAGCTAGCGAGAGTGTTTTCGGGATTGAGACAGGAAGAAAAATGTGCACCGTTATCAAAAAACCACTACTAGCAAATAAACGTATACTTTTTTTTAAATTTTTTGCGGTTCTATGCGAGTCAGCCGCACGGTTGAGGTGTCTGGGGACGCGTCTTGCTGCGGGCCAGCTAGCTAGTGTGTTTCCGGGATTTAGACAGGAAGAAAAATTTGCACCGTGATCATAAAACTACTACTAGCAAATAAACGTATAATTTTTTTTTAATTTTTTGCGGTTCCATGCGAGCCCGCCGCACGGTTGAGGTGTGTGGAGACGCTTCTCTGCGCGGGCCAGCTAGCTAGAGTGTTTTTGGGATTTACACAAGAAGAAAAATGTGCACCGTGATCAAAAAACCACTACTAGCAAATAAACGTATATATTTTTTTTAATTTTTTGCGGTTCTATGCGAGCCAGCCGCACGGTTGATGTGTCCGGAGACGCGTCTTTGTGCGGGCCAGCTAGCGAGAGTGTTTTCGGGATTAAGGCAGGAAGAAAAATGTGCACCGTGATCAAAAAACCACTATTAGGAAATTAACGTATAATTTTTTTTTAATTTTTTGCGGTTCTATGCGAGCCAGCCGCACGGTTGAGGTGTCTGGAGACGCGTCTCGGCGCGGGCCAGATAGAAAGAGTGTTTCCGGGATTTAGACAGCAAGAAAAATGTGCACCGTGATCAAAAAACCACTACTAGCAAATAAACGTATACATTTTTTAATTTTTTTTGCGGTTCTATGCGAGCCAGCCGCACGGTTGAGGTGTCTGGAGACGCGTCTTAACGCGGACCAGCTAGCTAGAATGTTTTCGTGATTTAGACAGGAATAAAAATGTGCACCGTGATCAAAAAACCACTACTAGCAAATAAACGTATAATTTTTTTTTTAATATTTTTGCGGTTTTATGCGAGCCAGCCGCACGGTTGAGGTGTCTGGAGACGCGTCTCGGCGCGGGCCAGCTAGCGAGAGTGTTTTCGGGATTGAGACAGGAAGAAAAATGTGCACCGTTATCAAAAAACCACTACTAGCAAATAAACGTATACTTTTTTTTAAATTTTTTGCGGTTCTATGCGAGTCAGCCGCACGGTTGAGGTGTCTGGGGACGCGTCTTGCTGCGGGCCAGCTAGCTAGTGTGTTTCCGGGATTTAGACAGGAAGAAAAATTTGCACCGTGATCATAAAACTACTACTAGCAAATAAACGTATAATTTTTTTTTAATTTTTTGCGGTTCCATGCGAGCCCGCCGCACGGTTGAGGTGTGTGGAGACGCGTCTCTGCGCGGGCCAGCTAGCTAGAGTGTTTTTGGGATTTACACAAGAAGAAAAATGTGCACCGTGATCAAAAAACCACTACTAGCAAATAAACGTATATATTTTTTTTAATTTTTTGCGGTTCTATGCGAGCCAGCCGCACGGTTGAGGTGTCCGGAGACGCGTCTTTGTGCGGGCCAGCTAGCGAGAGTGTTTTCGGGATTAAGGCAGGAAGAAAAATGTGCACCGTGATCAAAAAACCACTATTAGGAAATTAACGTATAATTTTTTTTTAATTTATTGCGGTTCTATGCGAGCCAGCCGCACGGTTGAGGTGTCTGAAGACGCGTCTCGGCGCGGGCCAGATAGAAAGAGTGTTTCCGGGATTTAGACAGCAAGAAAAATGTGCACCGTGATCAAAAAACCACTACTAGCAAATAAACGTATACATTTTTTAATTTTTTTTTAGGTTCTATGCGAGCCAGCCGCACGGTTGAGGTGTCTGGAGACGCGTCTTAACGCGGACCAGCTAGCTAGAATGTTTTCGTGATTTAGACAGGAATAAAAATGTGCACCGTGATCAAAAAACCACTACTAGCAAATAAACGTATAATTTTTTTTTTATATTTTTGCGGTTTTATGCGAGCCAGCCGCACGGTTGAGGTGTCTGGAGACGCGTCTCGGCGCGGGCCAGCTAGCGAGAGTGTTTTCGGGATTGAGACAGGAAGAAAAATGTGCACCGTTATCAAAAAACCACTACTAGCAAATAAACGTATACTTTTTTTTAAATTTTTTGCGGTTCTATGCGAGTCAGCCGCACGGTTGAGGTGTCTGGGGACGCGTCTTGCTGCGGGCCAGCTAGCTAGTGTGTTTCCGGGATTTAGACAGGAAGAAAAATTTGCACCGTGATCATAAAACTACTACTAGCAAATAAACGTATAATTTTTTTTTAATTTTTTGCGGTTCCATGCGAGCCCGCCGCACGGTTGAGGTGTGTGGAGACGCGTCTCTGCGCGGGCCAGCTAGCTAGAGTGTTTTTGGGATTTACACAAGAAGAAAAATGTGCACCGTGATCAAAAAACCACTACTAGCAAATAAACGTATATATTTTTTTTAATTTTTTGCGGTTCTATGCGAGCCAGCCGCACGAATGAGGTGTCCGGAGACGCGTCTTTGTGCGGGCCAGCTAGCGAGAGTGTTTTCGGGATTAAGGCAGGAAGAAAAATGTGCACCGTGATCAAAAAACCACTATTAGGAAATTAACGTATAATTTTTTTTTAATTTTTTGCGGTTCTATGCGAGCCAGCCGCACGGTTGAGGTGTCTGGAGACGCGTCTCGGCGTGGGCCAGATAGAAAGAGTGTTTCCGGGATTTAGACAGCAAGAAAAATGTGCACCGTGATCAAAAACCACTACTAGCAAATAAACGTATACATTTTTTAATTTTTTTTGCGGTTCTATGCGAGCCAGCCGCACGGTTGAGGTGTCTGGAGACGCGTCTTAACGCGGACCAGCTAGCTAGAATGTTTTCGTGATTTAGACAGGAATAAAAATGTGCACCGTGATCAAAAAACCACTACTAGCAAATAAACGTATAATTTTTTTTTTAATATTTTTGCGGTTTTATGCGAGCCAGCCGCACGGTTGAGGTGTCTGGAGACGCGTCTCGGCGCGGGCCAGCTAGCGTGAGTGTTTTCGGGATTGAGACAGGAAGAAAAATGTGCACCGTTATCAAAAAACCACTACTAGCAAATAAACGTATACTTTTTTTTAAATTTTTTGCGGTTCTATGCGAGTCAGCCGCACGGTTGAGGTGTCTGGGGACGCGTCTTGCTGCGGGCCAGCTAGCTAGTGTGTTTCCGGGATTTAGACAGGAAGAAAAATTTGCACCGTGATCATAAAACTACTACTAGCAAATAAACGTATAATTTTTTTTTAATTTTTTGCGGTTCCATGCGAGCCCGCCGCACGGTTGAGGTGTCCGGAGACGCGTCTTTGTGCGGGCCAGCTAGCGAGAGTGTTTTCGGGATTAAGGCAGGAAGAAAAATGTGCACCGTGATCAAAAAACCACTATTAGGAAATTAACGTATAATTTTTTTTTAATTTTTTGCGGTTCTATGCGAGCCAGCCGCACGGTTGAGGTGTCTGGAGACGCGTCTCGGCGCGGGCCAGATAGAAAGAGTGTTTCCGGGATTTAGACAGCAAGAAAAATGTGCACCGTGATCAAAAAACCACTACTAGCAAATAAACGTATACATTTTTTTATTTTTTTTGCGGTTCTATGCGAGCCAGCCGCACGGTTGAGGTGTCTGGAGACGCGTCTTAGCGCGGACCAGCTAGCTAGAATGTTTTCGTGATTTAGACAGGAAGAAAAATGTGCACCGTGATCAAAAAACCACTACTAGCAAATAAACGTATACATTTTTTTAATTTTTTTGCGGTTCTATGCGAGCCAGCCGCACGGTTTAGGTGTCTGGAGACGCGACTCAGCGCGGGCCAGCTAGCTAGTGTGTTTTCGGGATTGAGACAGGAAGAAAAATGTGCACCGTGATCAAAAAACCACTACTAGCAAATAAACGTATACATTTTTTAAAAAAAATTGCGGTTGTATGCGAGCAAGCCGCACGGTTGAGGTGTCTGGAGACGCGTCTTGACGCGGGCCAGCTAGCTAGAGTGTTTTCGGAATTTAGACAGCAAGAAAAATGTGCACCGTGATCAAAAAACCACTACTAGCAAATAAACGTATACATTTTTTTTAATATTTTTGCGGTTTTATGCGAGCCAGCCGCACGGTTGAGGTGTTTGGAGACGCGTCTCGGCGCGGGCCAGCTAGCTAGAGTTTTTCCGGGATTTAGACAGGAAAAAAAATGTGCACTGTGATCAAAAAACCACTACTAGCAAATAAACGTATACATTTTTTAAAATTTTTTGCGGTTCTATGCGAGCCAGCCGCACGTTTGAGGTGTCTGGAGACGCGTCTTAGCGCGGACCAGCTAGCTAGAATGTTTTCGTGATTTAGACAGGAAGAAAAATGTGCACCGTGATCAAAAAACCACTACTAGCAAATAAACGTATACATTTTTTTAATTTTTTTGCGGTTCTATGCGAGCCAGCCGCACGGTTTAGGTGTCTGGAGACGCGACTCAGCGCGGGCCAGCTAGCTAGTGTGTTTTCGGGATTGAGACAGGAAGAAAAATGTGCACCGTGATCAAAAAACACCGTGAGCAAATAAACGTATATATTTTTTTTAAATATTTTGCGGTTCTATGTGAGCCAGCCGCACGGTTGAGATGTCTGTAGACGCGTCTCGGCGCAGGCCAGCTAGCTAGAGTGTTTTCGGGATTGAGACAGGAAGAAAAATGTGCACCGTGATCAAAAGACCACTACTAGCAAATAAACGTATACATTTTTTTAATTTTTTTGTGGTTCTGTGCGAGCCAGCCGCTCGGTTGAGGTGTGTGGAGACGCGTCTCGGTGCGGGCCAGCTAGCTAGAGTGTTTTCGGGATTGAGATAGGAAGAAAAATGTGCACCGTGATCAAAAAACCACTACTAGCAAATAAACGTATATATTTTTTTAATTTTTTTGCGGTTCTGTGCGAGCCAGCCGCTCGGTTGAGGTGTGTGGAGACGCGTCTCGGTGCGGGCCAGCTAGCTAGAGTGTTTTCGGGATTTACAGAGGAAGAAAAATGTGCACCGTGATCAAAAAACCACTACTAGCAAATAAACGTATACATTTTTTTAATTTTTTTGCGGTTCTATGCGAGTCAGCCGCACGGTTGAGGTGTCTGGAGACGCGTCTCGGCGCGGGCCAGCTAGCTAGATTGTTTCCGGGATTTAGACAGAATGAAAAATGTGCACCGTGATCATAAAACCACTACTAGCAAATAAACGTATAATTTTTTTTTAATTTTTGCGGTTCTATGCGAGCCAGCCGCACGGTTGAGGTGTCTGGAGACGCGTCTCGGCGCGGACCGGCTATATAGTGTGTTTCCGGGATTTAGAAAGGAAGAAAAATGTGCACCGTGATCAAAAAACCACTACTAGCAAATAAACGTATACTTTTTTTTAATTTTTTTGCGGTTCTGTGCAAGTCAGCCGCACGGTTGAGGTGTTTGGAGACGCGTCTTGATGCGGGCCAGCTAGTTAGTGTGTTTCCGGGATTTAGACAGGAAGAAAAATTTGCACCGTGATCATAAAACTACTACTAGCAAATAAACGTATAATTTTTTTTTAATTTTTTGCGGTTCCATGCGAGCCCGCCGCACGGTTGAGGTGTGTGGAGACGCGTCTCTGCGCGGGCCAGCTAGCTAGACTGTTTTTGGGATTTACACAAGAAGAAAAATGTGCACCGTGATCAAAAAACCACTACTAGCAAATAAACGTATATATTTTTTTTAAATTTTTGCGGTTCTATGCGAGCCAGCCGCACGGTTGAGGTGTCTGGAAACGCGTCTCGGCGTTGGCCAGCTAGCTAGAGTGTTTTCGGGATTTAGACAGGAAGAAAAATGTGCACCATGATCAAAAAACCACTACTAGCAAATAAACGTATACATTTTTTAAAATTTTTTGCGGTTCTATGCAAGGCAGCCGCTCGGTTGAGGTGTGTGGAGACGCGTCTCAACGCGGGCCAGCTAGCTAGATTATTTTCGGGATTTGGACAGGAAGAAAAATGTGCACCGTGATCAAAAAACCACTACTAGCAAATAAACGTATACATTTATTTAAATTTTTTTGCGGTTCTATGCGAGCGAGCCGCACGGTTGAGGTGTCTGGAGACGCGTCTCGGCGTAAGCCAGCTAGCAAGAGTGTCTTCGGGATTGAGACAGGAAGAAAAATGTGCACCCTGATCAAAAAACCACTACTAGCAAATAAACGTATTAATTTTTTAATTTTTTTTGCGGTTCTATGCGAGCCAGCCGCACGGTTGAGGTGTCTGGAGACGCGTCTTAGCGCGGACCAGCTAGGTAGAATGTTTTCGGGATTTAGACAGAAAGAAAAATGTGCACCGTGATCATAAAACCACTACTAGCAAATAAACGTATACATTTTTTAAATTTTTTGCGGTTCTGCGCGAGCCAGCCGCACGGTTTAGGTGTCTGGAGACGCGACTCAGCGCGGGCCAGCTAGCTAAATTGTTTTCGGGATTTAGACAGGAAGAAAAATGTGCACCGTGATCAAAAAACCACTACTAGCAAATAAACGTATACATTTTTTAAATTTTTTTGCGGTTCTATGCGAGCCAGCCACACAAATGAGGTGTCTAGAGACACAACTCAGCGCGGACCAGCTAGCTAGTGTGTTTTCGGGATTGAGACAGGAAGAAAAATGTGCACCGTTATCAAAAAACCACTACTAGCAAATAAACGTATACATTTTTTAAATTTTTTGCGGTTCTGTGCGAGCCAGCCGCACGGTTTAGGTGTCTGGAGACGCGTCTCAGCGCGGGCCAGCTAGTTAGAGTGTGTTCGGGATTTAGACAGTAAGAAAACTGTGCACCGTGATCAAAAAACCACTACTAGCAAATAAACGTATATATTTTTTAATTTTTTTGCGGTTCTATGCGAGCCAGCCGCACGGTTGAGAAGTCTGGAGACGCGTCTCAGCGCGGGCCAGCTAGCTAGTGTGTTTTCGGGATGAAGACAGAAAGAAAAATATGCACCGTGATCAAAAAACCACTACTAGCAAATAAACGTATACATTTTTTTAATTTTTTGCGGTTCTATGCGAGCCAGCCGCACGGTTGAGGTGTCTGGAGACGCGTCTCGGCGCGGGCCAGATAGAAAGAGTGTTTCCGGGATTTAGACAGCAAGAAAAATGTGCACCGTGATCAAAAAACCACTACTAGCAAATAAACGTATACATTTTTTAATTTTTTTTGCGGTTCTATGCGAGCCAGCCGCACGGTTGAGGTGTCTGGAGACGCGTCTTAACGCGGACCAGCTAGCTAGAATGTTTTCGTGATTTAGACAGGAATAAAAATGTGCACCGTGATCAAAAAACCACTACTAGCAAATAAACGTATACATTTTTTTAATTTTTTTGCGGTTCTATGCGAGCCAGCCGCACGGTTTAGGTGTCTGGAGACGCGACTCAGCGCGGGCCAGCTAGCTTGTGTGTTTTCGGGATTGAGACAGGAAGAAAAATGTGCACCGTTATCAAAAAACCACTACTAGCAAATAAACGTATACTTTTTTTTAAATTTTTTGCGGTTCTATGCGAGTCAGCCGCACGGTTGAGGTGTCTGGGGACGCGTCTTGCTGCGGGCCAGCTAGCTAGTGTGTTTCCGGGATTTAGACAGGAAGAAAAATTTGCACCGTGATCATAAAACTACTACTAGCAAATAAACGTATAATTTTTTTTTAATTTTTTGCGGTTCCATGCGAGCCCGCCGCACGGTTGAGGTGTGTGGAGACGCGTCTCTGCGCGGGCCAGCTAGCTAGAGTGTTTTTGGGATTTACACAAGAAGAAAAATGTGCACCGTGATCAAAAAACCACTACTAGCAAATAAACGTATATATTATTTTTAATTTTTTGCGGTTCTATGCGAGCCAGCCGCACGGTTGAGGTGTCTGGAAACGCGTCTCGGCGTTAGCCAGCTAGCTAGAGTGTTTTCGGGATTTAGACAGGAAGAAAAATGTGCACCGTGATCAAAAAACCACTACTAGCAAATAAACGTATATATTATTTTTAATTTTTTGCGGTTCTATGCGAGCCAGCCGCACGGTTGAGGTGTCTGGAAACGCGTCTCGGCGTTAGCCAGCTAGCTAGAGTGTTTTCGGGATTGAGACAGGAAGAAAAATGTGCACCCTGATCAAAAAACCACTACTAGCAAATAAACGTATACATTTTTTAATTTTTTTTGCGGTTCTATGCGAGCCAGCCGCACGGTTGAGGTGTCTGGAGACGCGTCTTAGCGCGGACCAGCTAGGTAGAATGCTTTCGGGATTTAGACAGAAAGAAAAATGTGCACCGTGATCAAAAAACCGCTACTAGCAAATAAACGTATACATTTTTTTAAATTTTTTGCGGTTCTATGCGAGCCAGCCGCACGGTTGAGGTGTCTGGAGACGCCTCTTAGTGCGGACCAGCTAGCTAGAATGTTTTCGGGATTTAGGCTGGAAGAAAAATGTGCACCGTGATCAAAAAACCACTACTAGCAAATAAACGTAAACATTTTTTTAATTTTTTTGCGGTTCTATGCGAGCCAGCCGCACGGTTGAGGTGTCTGGAGACGCAACTCAGCGCGGACCAGCTAGCTAGTGTGTTTTCGGGATTGAAACAGGAAGAAAAATGTGCACCGTGATCAAAAAACCACTACTAGCAAATAAACGTATACATTTTTTTAATTTTTTTGCGGTTCTATGCGAGCCAGCCGCACGGTTGAGGTGTCTGGAGACGCGTCTCTGCGCAGGCCAGCTAGCTAGAGTATTTCCGGGATTTAGACAGGAAGAAAAATGTGCACCGTGATCAAAAAACCACTACTAGCAAATAAACGTATACATTTTTTTAATTTTTTTGCGGTTCTGTGCGAGCCAGCCGCTCGGTTGAGGTGTGTGGAGACGCGTCTCGGTGCGGGCCAGCTAGCTAGAGTGTTTTCGGGATTTACAGAGGAAGAAAAATGTGCACCGTGATCAAAAAACCACTACTAGCAAATAAACGTATACATTTTTTTAATTTTTTTGCGGTTCTATGCGAGCCAGCCGCACGGTTGAGGTGTCTGGAGACGCGTCTCTGCGCAGGCCAGCTAGCTAGAGTATTTCCGGGATTTAGACAGGAAGAAAAATGTGCACCGTGATCAAAAAACCACTACTAGCAAATAAACGTATACATTTTTTTAATTTTTTTGCGGTTCTGTGCGAGCCAGCCGCTCGGTTGAGGTGTGTGGAGACGCGTCTCGGTGCGGGCCAGCTAGCCAGAGTGTTTTCGGGATTAAAACAGGAAGAAAAAAGTGCACCGTGATCAAAAAACCACTACTAGCAAATAAACGTTTACATTTTTTTAAACTTTTTGCGGTTCTATTCGAGGCAGCCGCACGGTTGAGGTGTCTGGAGATGCGTCTAGGCACGAGCCAGCTAGGTTGAGTGTTTCCGGGATTTAGACAGGAAAAAAAATGGGCACCGTGATCAAAAAACCACTACTAGCAAACAAACGTATACATTTTTTTGCGGTTCTGTGCGAGCCAGCCGCGAGGTTGAGGTGTCTGGAGACGCGTCTCGGCGAGGGCCAGCTAGCTAGTGCGTTTTCCGGATTAAGACAGGAAGAAAAATGTGCACCGTGATCAAAAAACCACTACTACCAAATAAACGTATAATTTTTTTTAAATTTTTTGCGGTTCTATGCGAGCCAGCCGCACGGTTGAGGTGTCTGGAAACGCGTTTCGGCACGGGCCAGCTAGGTAGAGTGTTTTCGGGATTGAGACGGGAAGAAAAATGTGCACCCTGATCAAAAAACCACTACTAGCAAATAAACGTATACATTTTTTAATTTTTTTTGCGGTTCTATGCGAGCCAGCCGCACGGTTGAGGTGTCTGGAGACGCGTCTTAGCGCGGACCAGCTAGGTAGAATGTTTTCGGGATTTAGACAGAAAAAAAAATGTGCACCGTGATCAAAAAACCACTACTAGCAAATAAACGTATACATTTTTTTAATTTTTTTGCGGTTCTATGCGAGCCAGCCGCACGGTTGAGGTGTCTGGAGACGCCTCTTAGCGCGGACCAGCTAGCTAGAATGTTTTCGCGATTTAGGCTGGAAGAAAAATGTGCACCGTGATCAAAAAACCACTACTAGCAAATAAACGTATACATTTTTTTAATTTTTTTGCGGTTCTATGCGAGCCAGCCGCACGGTTTAGGTGTCTGGAGACGCGACTCAGCGCGAGCCAGCTAGCTAGTGTGTTTTCGGGATTGAGACAGGAAGAAAAATGTGCACCGTTATCAAAAAACCACTACTAGCAAATAAACGTATACATTTTTCAAAAAAAATTGCGGTTGTATGCGAGCAAGCCGCACGGTTGAGGTGTCTGGAGACGCGTCTTAGCGCGGGCCAGCTAGCTAGAGTGTTTTCGGAATTTAGACAGGAAGAAAAATGTGCACCGTGATCAAAAAACCACTACTAGCTAGTAAACGTATACATTTTTTTAATTTTTTTTGCGGTTCTATGCGAGCCAGCCGCACGGTTGAGGTGTCTGGAGACGCGTCTCAGCGCGGGCCAGCTAGCTAGGATGTTTTCGGAATTAAGACAGGAAGAAAAATGTGCACCGTGATCAAAAAACCACTACTAGCAAATAAACGTATAATTTTTTTTTTAATATTTTTGCGGTTTTATGCGAGCCAGCCGCACGGTTGAGGTGTCTGGAGACGCGTCTCGGCGCGGGCCAGCTAGCGAGAGTGTTTTCGGGATTAAGACAGGAAGAAAAATGTGCACCGTGATCAAAAAACCACTACTAGCAAATAAACGTATACATTTTTTAAAATTTTTTGCGGTTCTATGCGAGCCAGCCGTACGGTTGAGGTGTCCGGAGACGCGTCTTTGTGCGGGCCAGCTAGCGAGAGTGTTTTCGGGATTAAGACAGGAAGAAAAATGTGCACCGTGATCAAAAAACCACTACTAGCAAATAAACGTATACATTTTTTTAATTTATAGCGGTTCTATGCGAGCCAGCCGCACGGTTGAGGTGTCAGGAGACGCGTCTCGGCTCGGGCCAGCTAGCCAGAGTGTTTTCGGGATTAAAACAGGAAGAAAAATGTGCACCGTGATCAAAAAACCACTACTAGCAAATAAACGTTTACATTTTTTTAAACTTTTTGCGGTTCTATTCGAGGCAGCCGCACGGTTGAGGTGTCTGGAGATGCGTCTAGGCACGAGCCAGCTAGGTTGAGTGTTTCCGGGATTTAGACAGGAAAAAAAATGTGCACCGTGATCAAAAACCACTACTAGCAAACAAACGTATACATTTTTTTGCGGTTCTGTGCGAGCCAGCCGCGAGGTTGAGGTGTCTGGAGACGCGTCTCGGCGAGGGCCAGCTAGCTAGTGCGTTTTCCGGATTAAGACAGGAAGAAAAATGTGCACCGTGATCAAAAAACCACTACTAGCAAATAAACGTATAATTTTTTTTAAATTTTTTGCGGTTCTATGCGAGCCAGCCGCACGGTTGAGGTGTCTGGAAACGCGTTTCGGCACGGGCCAGCTAGGTAGAGTGTTTTCGGGATTGAGACAGGAAGAAAAATGTGCACCCTGATCAAAAAACCACTACTAGCAAATAAACGTATACATTTTTTAATTTTTTTTGCGGTTCTATGCGAGCCAGCCGCACGGTTGAGGTGTCTGGAGACGCGTCTTAGCGCGGACCAGCTAGGTAGAATGTTTTCGGGATTTAGACAGGAAGAAAAATGTGCACCGTGATGAAAAAACCACTACTAGCAAATAAACGTATACATTTTTTTAATTTTTTTGCGGTTCTATGCGAGCCAGCCGCACGGTTGAGGGGTCTGGAGACGCCTCTTAGCGCGGACCAGCTAGCTAGAATGTTTTCGCGATTTAGGCTGGAAGAAAAATGTGCACCGTGATCAAAAAACCACTACTAGCAAATAAACGTATACATTTTTTTAATTTTTTTGCGGTTCTATGCGAGCCAGCCGCACGGTTGAGGGGTCTGGAGACGCCTCTTAGCGCGGACCAGCTAGCTAGAATGTTTTCGCGATTTAGGCTGGAAGAAAAATGTGCACCGTGATCAAAAAACCACTACTAGCAAATAAACGTATACATTTTTTTAAATTTTTTTGCGGTTCTATGCGAGCCAGCCGCACGGTTGAGGTGTCTGGAGACGCGACTCAGCGCGGGCCAGCTAGCTAGTGTGTTTTCGGGATTGAGACAGGAAGAAAAATGTGCACCGTTATCAAAAAACCACTACTAGCAAATAAACGTATACATTTTTCAAAAAAAATTGCGGTTGTATGCGAGCAAGCCGCACGGTTGAGGTGTCTGGAGACGCGTCTTAGCGCGGGCCAGCTAGCTAGAGTGTTTTCGGAATTTAGACAGGAAGAAAAATGTGCACCGTGATCAAAAAACCACTACTAGCAAATAAACGTATACATTTTTTTAAATTTTTTTGCGGTTCTATGCGAGCCAGCCGCACGGTTGAGGTGTCTGGAGACGCGTCTCGGCGTAAGCCAGCTAGCTAGAGTGTCTTCGGGATTGAGACAGGAAGAAAAATGTGCACCCTGATCAAAAAACCACTACTAGCAAATAAACGTATTCATTTTTTAATTTTTTTTGCGGTTCTATGCGAGCCAGCCGCACGGTTGAGGTGTCTGGAGACGCGTCTTAGCGCGGACCAGCTAGGTAGAATGTTTTCGGGATTTAGACAGAAAGAAAAATGTGCACCGTGATCAAAAAACCACTACTAGCAAATAAACGTATACATTTTTTTAATTTTTTTGCGGTTCTATGCGAGCCAGCCGCACGGTTGAGGTGTCTGGAGACGCCTCTTAGTGCGGACCAGCTAGCTAGAATGTTTTCGGGATTTAGGCTGGAAGAAAAATGTGCACCGTGATCAAAAAACCACTACTAGCAAATAAACGTATACATTTTTTTAATTTTTTTGCGGTTCTATGCGAGCCAGCCGCACGGTTTAGGTGTCTGGAGACGCGACTCAGCGCGGGCCAGCTAGCTAGTGTGTTTTCGGGATTGAGACAGGAAGAAAAATGTGCACCGTTATCAAAAAACCACTACTAGCAAATAAACGTATACATTTTTCAAAAAAAATTGCGGTTGTATGCGAGCAAGCCGCACGGTTGAGGTGTCTGGAGACGCGTCTTAGCGCGGGCCAGCTAGCTAGAGTGTTTTCGGAATTTAGACAGGAAGAAAAATGTGCACCGTGATCAAAAAACCACTACTAGCAAATAAACGTATACATTTTTTTAAATTTTTTTGCGGTTCTATGCGAGCCAGCCGCACGGTTGAGGTGTCTGGAGACGCGTCTCGGCGTAAGCCAGCTAGCTAGAGTGTCTTCGGGATTGAGACAGGAAGAAAAATGTGCACCCTGATCAAAAAACCACTACTAGCAAATAAACGTATTCATTTTTTATTTTTTTTTTGCGGTTCTATGCGAGCCAGCCGCACGGTTGAGGTGTCTGGAGACGCGTCTTAGCGCGGACCAGCTAGGTAGAATGTTTTCGGGATTTAGACAGAAAGAAAAATGTGCACCGTGATCAAAAAACCACTACTAGCAAATAAACGTATACATTTTTTTAATTTTTTTGCGGTTCTATGCGAGCCAGCCGCACGGTTGAGGTGTCTGGAGACGCCTCTTAGTGCGGACCAGCTAGCTAGAATGTTTTCGGGATTTAGGCTGGAAGAAAAATGTGCACCGTGATCAAAAAACCACTACTAGCAAATAAACGTATACATTTTTTTAATTTTTTTGCGGTTCTATGCGAGCCAGCCGCACGGTTGAGGTGTCTGGAGACGCAACTCAGCGCGGACCAGCTAGCTAGTGTGTTTTCGGGATTGAGACAGGAAGAAAAATGTGCACCGTTATCAAAAAACCACTACTAGCAAATAAACGTATACATTTTTTAAATTTTTTGCGGTTCTGTGCGAGCCAGCCGCACGGTTTAGGTGTCTGGAGACGCGTCTCAGCGCGGGCCAGCTAGCTAAATTGTTTTCGGGATTTAGACAGGAAGAAAAATGTGCACCGTGATCAAAAAACCACTACTAGCAAATAAACGTATACATTTTTTAAATTTTTTTGCGGTTCTATGCGAGCCAGCCACACAAATGAGGTGTCTAGAGACACAACTCAGCGCGGACCAGCTAGCTAGAATGTTTTCGGGATTGAGACAGGAAGAAAAATGTGCACCGTTATCAAAAAACCACTACTAGCAAATAAACGTATACATTTTTTAAATTTTTTGCGGTTCTGTGCGAGCCAGCCGCACGGTTTAGGTGTCTGGAGACGCGTCTCAGCGCGGGCCAGCTAGTTAGAGTGTGTTCGGGATTTAGACAGTAAGAAAACTGTGCACCGTGATCAAAAAACCACTACTAGCAAATAAACGTATACATTTTTTAATTTTTTTGCGGTTCTATGCGAGCCAGCCGCACGGTTGAGAAGTCTGGAGACGCGTCTCAGCGCGGGCCAGCTAGCTAGTGTGTTTTCGGGATGAAGACAGAAAGAAAAATATGCACCGTGATCAAAAAACCACTACTAGCAAATAAACGTATACATTTTTTTAATTTTTTGCGGTTCTATGCGAGCCAGCCGCACGGTTGAGGTGTCCGGAGACGCGTCTTTGTGCGGGCCAGCTAGCGAGAGTGTTTTCGGGATTAAGGCAGGAAGAAAAATGTGCACCGTGATCAAAAAACCACTATTAGGAAATTAACGTATAATTTTTTTTTAATTTTTTGCGGTTCTATGCGAGCCAGCCGCACGGTTGAGGTGTCCGGAGACGCGTCTTTGTGCGGGCCAGCTAGCGAGAGTGTTTTCGGGATTAAGGCAGGAAGAAAAATGTGCACCGTGATCAAAAAACCACTATTAGGAAATTAACGTATAATTTTTTTTTAATTTTTTGCGGTTCCATGCGAGCCAGCCGCACGGTTGAGGTGTCTGGAGACGCGTCTCGGCGCGGGCCAGATAGAAAGAGTGTTTCCGGGATTTAGACAGCAAGAAAAATGTGCACCGTGATCAAAAAACCACTACTAGCAAATAAACGTATACATTTTTTAATTTTTTTTGCGGTTCTATGCGAGCCAGCCGCACGGTTGAGGTGTCTGGAGACGCGTCTTAACGCGGACCAGCTAGCTAGAATGTTTTCGTGATTTAGACAGGAATAAAAATGTGCACCGTGATCAAAAAACCACTACTAGCAAATAAACGTATAATTTTTTTTTAATATTTTTGCGGTTTTATGCGAGCCAGCCGCACGGTTGAGGTGTCTGGAGACGCGTCTCGGCGCGGGCCAGCTAGCGAGAGTGTTTTCGGGATTGAGACAGGAAGAAAAATGTGCACCGTTATCAAAAAACCACTACTAGCAAATAAACGTATAATTTTTTTTTAATTTTTTGCGGTTCCATGCGAGCCCGCCGCACGGTTGAGGTGTGTGGAGACGCGTCTCTGCGCGGGCCAGCTAGCTAGAGTGTTTTTGGGATTTACACAAGAAGAAAAATGTGCACCGTGATCAAAAAACCACTACTAGCAAATAAACGTATATATTTTTTTTAATTTTTTGCGGTTCTATGCTAGCCAGCCGCACGGTTGAGGTGTCTGGAGACGCGTCTCGGCGCGGGCCAGATAGAAAGAGTGTTTCCGGGATTTAGACAGCAAGAAAAATGTGCACCGTGATCAAAAAACCACTACTAGCAAATAAACGTATACATTTTTTAATTTTTTTTGCGGTTCTATGCGAGCCAGCCGCACGGTTGAGGTGTCTGGAGACGCGTCTTAACGCGGACCAGCTAGCTAGAATGTTTTCGTGATTTAGACAGGAATAAAAATGTGCACCGTGATCAAAAAACCACTACTAGCAAATAAACGTATAATTTTTTTTTTAATATTTTTGCGGTTTTATGCGAGCCAGCCGCACGGTTGAGGTGTCTGGAGACGCGTCTCGGCGCGGGCCAGCTAGCGAGAGTGTTTTCGGGATTGAGACAGGAAGAAAAATGTGCACCGTTATCAAAAAACCACTACTAGCAAATAAACGTATACTTTTTTTAAAATTTTTTGCGGTTCTATGCGAGTCAGCCGCACGGTTGAGGTGTCTGGGGACGCGTCTTGCTGCGGGCCAGCTAGCTAGTGTGTTTCCGGGATTTAGACAGGAAGAAAAATTTGCACCGTGATCATAAAACTACTACTAGCAAATAAACGTATAATTTTTTTTTAATTTTTTGCGGTTCCATGCGAGCCCGCCGCACGGTTGAGGTGTGTGGAGACGCGTCTCTGCGCGGGCCAGCTAGCTAGAGTGTTTTTGGGATTTACACAAGAAGAAAAATGTGCACCGTGATCAAAAAACCACTACTAGCAAATAAACGTATATATTTTTTTTAATTTTTTGCGGTTCTATGCGAGCCAGCCGCACGAATGAGGTGTCCGGAGACGCGTCTTTGTGCGGGCCAGCTAGCGAGAGTGTTTTCGGGATTAAGGCAGGAAGAAAAATGTGCACCGTGATCAAAAAACCACTATTAGGAAATTAACGTATAATTTTTTTTTAATTTTTTGCGGTTCTATGCGAGCCAGCCGCACGGTTGAGGTGTCTGGAGACGCGTCTCGGCGTGGGCCAGATAGAAAGAGTGTTTCCGGGATTTAGACAGCAAGAAAAATGTGCACCGTGATCAAAAAACCACTACTAGCAAATAAACGTATACATTTTTTAATTTTTTTTGCGGTTCTATGCGAGCCAGCCGCACGGTTGAGGTGTCTGGAGACGCGTCTTAACGCGGACCAGCTAGCTAGAATGTTTTCGTGATTTAGACAGGAATAAAAATGTGCACCGTGATCAAAAAACCACTACTAGCAAATAAACGTATAATTTTTTTTTTAATATTTTTGCGGTTTTATGCGAGCCAGCCGCACGGTTGAGGTGTCTGGAGACGCGTCTCGGCGCGGGCCAGCTAGCGAGAGTGTTTTCGGGATTGAGACAGGAAGAAAAATGTGCACCGTTATCAAAAAACCACTACTAGCAAATAAACGTATACTTTTTTTTAAATTTTTTGCGGTTCTATGCGAGTCAGCCGCACGGTTGAGGTGTCTGGGGACGCGTCTTGCTGCGGGCCAGCTAGCTAGTGTGTTTCCGGGATTTAGACAGAAAGAAAAATTTGCACCGTGATCATAAAACTACTACTAGCAAATAAACGTATAATTTTTTTTTAATTTTTTGCGGTTCCATGCGAGCCCGCCGCACGGTTGAGGTGTGTGGAGACGCGTCTTTGTGCGGGCCAGCTAGCGAGAGTGTTTTCGGGATTAAGGCAGGAAGAAAAATGTGCACCGTGATCAAAAAACCACTATTAGGAAATTAACGTATAATTTTTTTTTAATTTTTTGCGGTTCTATGCGAGCCAGCCGCACGGTTGAGGTGTCTGGAGACGCGTCTCGGCGCGGGCCAGATAGAAAGAGTGTTTCCGGGATTTAGACCGCAAGAAAAATGTGCACCGTGATCAAAAAACCACTACTAGCAAATAAACGTATACATTTTTTTAAATATTTTTGCGGTTTTATGCGAGCCAGCCGCACGGTTGAGGTGTTTGGAGACGCGTCTCGGCGCGGGCCAGCTAGCTAGAGTTTTTCCGGGATTTAGACAGGAAAAAAAATGTGCACTGTGATCAAAAAACCACTACTAGCAAATAAACGTATACATTTTTTAAATTTTTTTGCGGTTCTATGCGAGCCAGCCGCACGTTTGAGGTGTCTGGAGACGCTTCTTAGCGCGGACCAGCTAGCTAGAATGTTTTCGTGATTTAGACAGGAAGAAAAATGTGCACCGTGATCAAAAAACCACTACTAGCAAATAAACGTATACATTTTTTTAATTTTTTTGCGGTTCTATGCGAGCCAGCCGCACGGTTTAGGTGTCTGGAGACGCGACTCAGCGCGGGCCAGCTAGCTAGTGTGTTTTCGGGATTGAGACAGGAAGAAAAATGTGCACCGTGATCAAAAAACACCGTGAGCAAATAAACGTATATATTTTTTTTAAATATTTTGCGGTTCTATGTGAGCCAGCCGCACGGTTGAGATGTCTGTAGACGCGTCTCGGCGCAGGCCAGCTAGCTAGAGTGTTTTCGGGATTGAGACAGGAAGAAAAATGTGCACCGTGATCAAAAGACCACTACTAGCAAATAAACGTATACATTTTTTTAATTTTTTTGTGGTTCTGTGCGAGCCAGCCGCTCGGTTGAGGTGTGTGGAGACGCGTCTCGGTGCGGGCCAGCTAGCTAGAGTGTTTTCGGGATTGAGATAGGAAGAAAAATGTGCACCGTGATCAAAAAACCACTACTAGCAAATAAACGTATATATTTTTTTTATTTTTTTGCGGTTCTGTGCGAGCCAGCCGCTCGGTTGAGGTGTGTGGAGACGCGTCTCGGTGCGGGCCAGCTAGCTAGAGTGTTTTCGGGATTTACAGAGGAAGAAAAATGTGCACCGTGACCAAAAAACCACTACTAGCAAATAAACGTATACATTTTTTTAATTTTTTTGCGGTTCTATGCGAGTCAGCCGCACGGTTGAGGTGTCTGGAGACGCGTCTCGGCGCGGGCCAGCTAGCTAGATTGTTTCCGGGATTTAGACAGAATGAAAAATGTGCACCGTGATCATAAAACCACTACTAGCAAATAAACGTATAATTTTTTTTTCATTTTTGCGGTTCTATGCGAGCCAGCCGCACGGTTGAGGTGTCTGGAGACGCGTCTCGGCGCGGACCGGCTATATAGTGTGTTTCCGGGATTTAGAAAGGAAGAAAAATGTGCACCGTGATCAAAAAACCACTACTAGCAAATAAACGTATACTTTTTTTTAAATTTTTTGCGGTTCTGTGCAAGTCAGCCGCACGGTTGAGGTGTTTGGAGACGCGTCTTGATGCGGGCCAGCTAGTTAGTGTGTTTCCGGGATTTAGACAGGAAGAAAAATTTGCACCGTGATCATAAAACTACTACTAGCAAATAAACGTATAATTTTTTTTTAATTTTTTGCGGTTCCATGCGAGCCCGCCGCACGGTTGAGGTGTGTGGAGACGCGTCTCTGCGCGGGCCAGCTAGCTAGACTGTTTTTGGGATTTACACAAGAAGAAAAATGTGCACCGTGATCAAAAAACCACTACTAGCAAATAAACGTATATATTTTTTTTAAATTTTTGCGGTTCTATGCGAGCCAGCCGCACGGTTGAGGTGTCTGGAAACGCGTCTCGGCGTTGGCCAGCTAGCTAGAGTGTTTTCGGGATTTAGACAGGAAGAAAAATGTGCACCATGATCAAAAAACCACTACTAGCAAATAAACGTATACATTTTTTAAAATTTTTTGCGGTTCTATGCAAGGCAGCCGCTCGGTTGAGGTGTGTGGAGACGCGTCTCAACGCGGGCCAGCTAGCTAGATTATTTTCGGGATTTGGACAGGAAGAAAAATGTGCACCGTGATCAAAAAACCACTACTAGCAAATAAACGTATACATTTATTTAAATTTTTTTGCGGTTCTATGCGAGCGAGCCGCACGGTTGAGGTGTCTGGAGACGCGTCTCGGCGTAAGCCAGCTAGCTAGAGTGTCTTCGGGATTGAGACAGGAAGAAAAATGTGCACCCTGATCAAAAAACCACTACTAGCAAATAAACGTATTCATTTTTTAATTTTTTTTGCGGTTCTATGCGAGCCAGCCGCACGGTTGAGGTGTCTGGAGACGCGTCTTAGCGCGCACCAGCTAGGTAGAATGTTTTCGGGATTTAGACAGAAAGAAAAATGTGCACCGTGATCAAAAAACCACTACTAGCAAATAAACGTATACATTTTTTAAATTTTTTGCGGTTCTGCGCGAGCCAGCCGCACGGTTTAGGTGTCTGGAGACGCGTCTCAGCGCGGGCCAGCTAGCTAAATTGTTTTCGGGATTTAGACAGGAAGAAAAATGTGCACCGTGATCAAAAAACCACTACTAGCAAATAAACGTATACATTTTTTAAATTTTTTTGCGGTTCTATGCGAGCCAGCCACACAAATGAGGTGTCTAGAGACACAACTCAGCGCGGACCAGCTAGCTAGTGTGTTTTCGGGATTGAGAAAGGAAGAAAAATGTGCACCGTTATCAAAAAACCACTACTAGCAAATAAACGTTTAATTTTTTTTTTATATTTTTGCGGTTTTATGCGAGCCAGCCGCACGGTTGAGGTGTCTGGAGACGCGTCTCGGCGCGGGCCAGCTAGCTAGAGTTTTTCCGGGATTTAGACAGGAAGAAAAATGTGCACCGTGATCAAAAAACCACTACTAGCAAATAAACGTATATATTTTTTTAAATTTTTTGCGGTTCTATGCGAGCCAGCCGCACGGTTGAGGTGTCTGGAGACGCGTCTCGGCGCGGGCCAGATAGAAAGATTGTTTCCGGGATTTAGACAGAAAGAAAAATGTGCACCGTGATCAAAAAACCACTACTAGCAAATAAACGTATATATTTTTTAATTTTTTTTGCGGTTCTATGCGAGCCAGCCGCACGGTTGAGGTGTCTGGAGACGCGTCTTAGCAAGGACCAGCTAGCTAGAATATTTTCGGGATTTAGACAGGAAGAAAAATGTGCACCGTGATCAAAAAACCACTACTAGCAAATAAACGTATACATTTTTTAATATTTTTGCGGTTCTATGCGAGCTAGCCGCACGGTTGAGGTGTCTGGAGACGCGACTCAGCAAGGACCAGCTAGCTAGTGTATTTTAAGGATTGAGACAGGAAGAAAAATGTGCACCGTTATCAAAAAACCACTACTAGCAAATAAACGTATACATTTTTTAAATTTTTTGCGGTTCTGTGCGAGCCAGCCGCACGGTTTAGGTGTCTGGAGACGCTTCTCAGCGCGAGCCAGCTGGCTAGATTGTTTCCGGGATTTAGACAGGAAGAAAAATGTGCACCGTTATCAAAAAACCACTACTAGCAAATAAACGTATACATTTTTTAAATTTTTTTGCGGTTCTATGCGAGCCAGCCGCACGAATGAGGTGTCTGGAGACGCGTCTCGGCGAGGGCCAGCTAGTTAGAGTGTGTTCGGGATTTAGACAGTAAGAAAAATGTGCACCGTGATCAAAAAACCACTACTAGCAAATAAACGTATACATTTTTTAAATTTTTTGCGGTTCTGTGCGAGCCAGCCGCACGGTTGAGAAGTCTGGAGACGCGTCTCAGCGCGTGCCAGCTAGCTAGTGTGTTTTCGGGATTAAGTCAGAAAGAAAAATGTGCACCGTGATCAAAAAACCACTACTAGCAAATAAACGTATACATTTTTTAAAAAAAATTGCGGTTGTATGCGAGCAAGCCGCACGGTTGAGGTGTCTGGAGACGCGTCGTAGCGCCGGCCAGCTAGCTAGAGTGTTTTCGGAATTTAGACAGGAAGAAAAATGTGCACCGTGATCAAAAAACCACTACTAGCAAATAAACTTATACATATTTTTAATTTTTTTGCGGTTCTATGCGAGCCAGCCGCACGGTTGAGGTGTCTGGAGACGCGTCTCAGCGCGGGCCAGCTAGCTAAGATGTTTTCGGAATTTAGACAGGAAGATAAATGTGCACCGTTATCAAAAAACCACTACTAGCAAATAAACGTATAAATTTTTCTAAATTTTTTGCTGTTCTATGCGAGCCAGCCGCACGGTTGAGGTGTCTGGAGACGCGTCTCGGCGCGGGCCAGCTAGCTAGATTGTTTCCAGGATTTAGACAGAAAGAAAAATGTGCACCGTGATCAAAAAACCACTACTAGCAAATAAACGTATAAATTTTTCTAAATTTTTTGCTGTTCTATGCGAGCCAGCCGCACGGTTGAGGTGTCTGGAGACGCGTCTCGGCGCGGGCCAGCTAGCTAGATTGTTTCCAGGATTTAGACAGAAAGAAAAATGTGCACCGTGATCAAAAAACCACTACTAGCAAATAAACGTATACATTTTTTTAAATTTTTTGCGGTTCTATGCGAGCCAGCCGCACGGTTGAGGTGTCAAGAGACGCGTCTCGGCGCGGGCCAGCTAGCTAGAGTGTTTTCGGGATTATGACAGGAAAAAAAATGTGCACCGTAATCAAATAACCACTACTAGCAAATAAACGTATAAATTTTTCTAAATTTTTTGCTGTTCTATGCGAGCCAGCCGCACGGTTGAGGTGTCTGGAGACGCGTCTCGGCGCGGGCCAGAGAGTAAGAGTGTTTCCGGGATTTAGACAGGAAGAAAAATGTGCACCGTGATCAAAAAACCACTACTAGCAAATAAACGTATAATTTTTTTAATTTTTTTTGCGGTTTTATGCGAGCCAGCCGCACGGTTGAGGTGTCTGGAAACGCGTCTTAGTGCGGACCAGCTAGCTAGAATGTTTTCGGGATTTAAACAGGAAGAAAAATGTGCACCGTGATCAAAAAACCACTACTAGCAAATAAACGTATACATTTCTTAAAATTTTTTGCGGTTCTATGCGAGCCAGCCGCACGTTTGAGGTGTCTGGAGACGCGTCATTGTGCCGACAAGCTAGCGAGAGTGTTTTCGGGATTAAGACACGAAGAAAAATGTGCACCGTGATCAAAAAACCACTACCAGGAAATAAACGTATATTTTTTTTTTAATTTTTTGCGGTTCTATGCGAGCCAGCCGCACGGTTGAGGTGTCCGGAGACGCGTCTTTGTGCGGGCCAGCTAGCGAGAATATTTTCGGGATTAAGACAGTAAAAAAAATGTGCACCGTGATCAAAAAACACCGTGAGCAAATAAACGTCTACATTTTTTTAAATTTTTTGCGGTTCTATGTGAGCCAGCCGCACGGTTGAGATGTCTGTAGACGCGTCTCGGCGCGGGCCAGCTAGCTAGAGTGTTTTCGGGATTGAGACAGGAAGAAAAATGTGCACCGTGATCAAAAAACCACTACTAGCAAATAAACGTATACATTTTTTTAATTTTTTTGCGGTTCTGTGCGAGCCAGCCGCTCGGTTGAGGTGTGTGGAGACGCATCTCGGTGCGGGCCAGCTAGCTAGAGTGTTTTCGGGATTGAGACAGGAAGAAAAATGTGCACCGTGATCAAAAAACCACTACTAGCAAATAAACGTATACATTTTTTTTATTTTTTTGCGGTTCTATGCAAGTCAGCCGCACGGTTGAGGTGTCTGGAGACGCGTTTCGGCGCGAGCCAGATAGAAAGAGTGTTTCCGGGATTTAGACAGGAAGAAAAATGTGCACCGTGATCAAAAAACCACTACTAGCAAATAAACGTATAATTTTTTTTTTATATTTTTGCGGTTTTATGCGAGCCAGCCGCACGGTTGAGGTGTCTGGAGACGCGTCTCGGCGCGGGCCAGCTAGCTTGAGTTTTTCCGGGATTTAGACAGGAAGAAAAATGTGCACCGTGATCAAAAAACCACTACTAGCAAATAAACGTATACATTTTTTTTAATTTTTTGCGGTTCTATGCGAGCCAGCCGCTCGGTTGAGGTGTGTGGAGACGCATCTCGGTGCGGGCCATTTAGCTAGAGTGTTTTCGGGATTGAGACAGGAAGAAAAATGTGCACCGTGATCAAAAAACCACTACTAGCAAATAAACGTATACATTTTTTTTATTTTTTTGCGGTTCTATGCAAGTCAGCCGCACGGTTGAGGTGTCTGGAGACGCGTCTCGGCGCGGGCCAGCTAGCTAGATTGTTTCCGGGATTTAGACACGAAGAAAAATGTGCACCGTGATCAAAAAACCACTACTAGGAAATAAACGTATATATTTTTTTTAATTTTTTGCGGTTCTATGCGAGCCAGCCGCACGGTTGAGGTGTCCGGAGACGCGTCTTTGTGCGGGCCAGCTAGCGAGAGTATTTTCGGGATTAAGACAGTAAGAAAAATGTGCACCGTGATCAAAAAACACCGTGAGCAAATAAACGTCTACATTTTTTTAAATTTTTTGCGGTTCTATGTGAGCCAGCCGCACGGTTGAGGTGTCCGGAGACGCGTCTCGGAGCGGGCCAGCTAGCTAGATTGTTTCCAGGATTTAGACAAAAAGAAAAATGTGCACCGTGATCAAAAAACCACTACTAGCAAATAAACGTATACATTTTTTTATTTTTTTTGCGGTTCTTTGCAAGTCAGCCGCACGGTTGAGGTGTCTGGAGACGCGTCTCGGCGCGGGCCAGCTAGCTAGATTGTTTTCGGGATTGAGACAGGAAGAAAAATGTGCACCGTAATCAAAAAACCACTATTAGGAAATAAACGTATAATTTTTTTTTAATTTTTTGCGGTTCTATGCGAGCCAGCCGCACGGTTGAGGTGTCTGGAGACGCGTCTCGGCGCGGGCCAGATAGAAAGAGTGTTTCCGGGATTTAGACAGGAAGAAAAATGTGCACCGTGATCAAAAAACCACTACTAGCAAATAAACGTATAATTTTTTTTTTGATATTTTTGCGGTTTTATGCGAGCCAGCCGCACGGTTGAGGTGTCTGGAGACGCGTCTTGGCGCGGGCCAGCTAGCTTGAGTTTTTCCGGGATTTAGACAGGAAGAAAAATGTGCACCGTAATCAAAAAACCACTACTAGCAAATAAACGTATACATTTTTTATTTTTTTTTGCGGTTTTATGCGAGCCAGCCGCACGGTTGAGGTGTCTGGAAACGCGTCTTAGTGCGGACCAGCTAGCTAGAATGTTTTCGGGATTTAAACAGGAAGAAAAATGTGCACCGTGATCAAAAAACCACTACTAGCAAATAAACGTATACATTTCTTAAAATTTTTTGCGGTTCTATGCGAGCCAGCCGCACGTTTGAGGTGTCTGGAGACGCGTCATTGTGCCGACAAGCTAGCGAGAGTGTTTTCGGGATTAAGACACGAAGAAAAATGTGCACCGTGATCAAAAAACCACTACCAGGAAATAAACGTATATTTTTTTTTTAATTTTTTGCGGTTCTATGCGAGCCAGCCGCACGGTTGAGGTGTCCGGAGACGCGTCTTTGTGCGGGCCAGCTAGCGAGAATATTTTCGGGATTAAGACAGTAAAAAAAATGTGCACCGTGATCAAAAAACACCGTGAGCAAATAAACGTCTACATTTTTTTAAAATTTTTTGCGGTTCTATGCGAGCCAGCCGCACGGATGAGATGTCTGGAGACGCGTCTCGGCGCGGGCCAGTTAGGTAGTGTATTTTCGGTATTAAGACAGGAAGAAAAATGTGCACCGTGATCAAAAAACCACTACTAGGTAATAAACGTATATTTTTTTTTTAATTTTTTGCGGTTCTATGCGAGCCAGCCGCACGGTTGAGGTGTCTGCAGACGCATCTTGGCGCGGGCCAGCTAGCAGAGTGTTTCCGGGATTTAGACAGAAAGAAAAATGTGCACCGTGATCAAAAAACCACTACTAGCAAATAAACGTATACATTTTTTTAATTTTTTTGCGGTTCTATGCGAGCCAGCCGCACGATTGAGGTGTCTGGAGACGCCACTTAGCGCGGACCAGCTAGCTAGAATGTTTTCGGGATTTAGGCTAGAAGAAAAATGTGCACCGTGATCAAAAAACCACTACTAGCAAATAAACGTATACATTTTTTAATTTTTTTGCGGTTCTATGCGAGCCAGCCGCACGGTTGAGGTGTCTGGAGACGCGACTCAGCAAGGACCAGCTAGCTAGTGTATTTTCGGGATTGAGACAGGAAGAAAAATGTGCACCGTTATCAAAAAACCACTACTAGCAAATAAACGTATACATTTTTTAAATTTTTTGCGGTTCTGTGCGAGCCAGCCGCACGGTTTAGGTGTCTGGAGACGCGTCTCGGCGCGGGCCAGTTAGCTAGTGTATTTTCGGTATTAAGACAGGAAGAAAAATGTGCACCGTGATCAAAAAACCACTACTAGGTAATAAACGTATATTTTTTTTTTAATTTTTTGCGGTTCTATGCGAGCCAGCCGCACGGTTGAGGTGTCTGCAGACGCGTCTTGGCGCGGGCCAGCTAGCAGAGTGTTTCCGGGATTTAGACAGAAAGAAAAATGTGCACCGTGATCAAAAAACCACTACTAGCAAATAAACGTATACATTTTTTTAATTTTTTTGCGGTTCTATGCGAGCCAGCCGCACGGTTTAGGTGTCTGGAGACGCGTCTCAGCGCGAGCCAGCTGGCTAGATTGTTTCCGGGATTTAGACAGGAAGAAAAATGTGCACCGTTATCAAAAAACCACTACTAGCAAATAAACGTATACATTATTTAAATTTTTTGCGGTTCTGTGCGAGCCAGCCGCACGGTTTAGGTGTCTGGAGACGCGTCTCAGCGCGAGCCAGCTGGCTAGATTGTTTCCGGGATTTAGACAGGAAGAAAAATGTGCACCGTTATCAAAAAACCACTACTAGCAAATAAACGTATACATTTTTTAATTTTTTTTGCGGTTCTATGCGAGCCAGCCGCACGAATGAGGTGTCTGGAGACGCGTCTCGGCGAGGGCCAGCTAGTTAGAGTGTGTTCGGGATTTAGACAGTAAGAAAAATGTGCACCGTGATCAAAAAACCACTACTAGCAAATAAACGTATACATTTTTAAAATTTTTTGCGGTTCTGTGCGAGCCAGCCGCACGGTTGAGAAGTCTGGAGACGCGTCTCAGCGCGTGCCAGCTAGCTAGTGTGTTTTCGGGATTAAGTCAGAAAGAAAAATGTGCACCGTGATCAAAAAACCACTACTAGCAAATAAACGTATACATTTTTTAAAAAAATTTGCGGTTGTATGCGAGCAAGCCGCACGGTTGAGGTGTCTGGAGACGCGTCGTAGCGCCGCCCAGCTAGCTAGAGTGTTTTCGGAATTTAGACAGGAAGAAAAATGTGCACCGTGATCAAAAAACCACTACTAGCAAATAAACTTATACATTTTTTTAATTTTTTTGCGGTTCTATGCGAGCCAGCCGCACGGTTGAGGTGTCTGGAGACGCGTCTCAGCGCGGGCCAGCTAGCTAGGATGTTTTCGGAATTTAGACAGGAAGAAAAATGTGCACCGTTATCAAAAAACCACTACTAGCAAATAAACGTATAATTTTTTTTTTATATTTTTGCGGTTTTATGTGAGCCAGCCGCACGGTTGAGGTGTCTGGAGACGCGTCTCGGCGCGGGCCAGCTAGCTAGAGTTTTTCCGGGATTGAGACAGGAAGAAAAATGTGCACCGTAATCAAATAACCACTACTAGCAAATAAACGAATACATTTTTCTAATTTTTTTGCGGTTCTATGCGAGCCAGCCGCACGTTTGAGGTGTCTGAGGACGCGTCTGGGTGCGGGCCAGCTAGTAAGAGTGTTTTCGGGATTAAGACAGCAAGAAAAATGTGCACCGTGATCAAAAAACCACTACTAGCAAATAAACGTATACATTTTTTTATTTTTTTTGCGGTTCTATGCGAGCCAGTCGCACGGTTTAGGTGTCTGGAGACGCGACTCTGCGCGGGCCAGCTAGCTAGAGTGTTTTCGGAATTTAGACAGGAAGAAAAAAATGCACCGTGATCAAAAAACCACTACTAGCAAATAAACGTATACATTTATTTAATTTTTTTGCGGTTCTATGCGAGCCAGTCGCACGGTTTAGGTGTCTGGAGACGCGACTCTGCGCGGGCAAGCTAGCTAGAGTGTTTTCGGGATTTAGACAGGTAGAAAAATGTGCACCGTGATCAAAAAACCACTACTAGCAAATAAACGTATACATTTTTTTAATTTTTTTGCGGTTCTATGCGAGCCAGCCGCACGGTTTAGGTGTCTGGAGACGCGACTCAGCGCGGGCCAGCTAGCTAGTGTGTTTTCGGGATTGAGACAGGAAGAAAAATGTGCACCGTTATCAAAAAACCACTACTAGGAAATAAACGTATACATTTTTTAAATTTTTTGCGGTTCTATGCGAGCCAGCCGCACGGTTGAGGTGTCTGGAGACGCGTCTCGGCACGGGCCAGCTAGCTAGATTGTTTTCGGGATTTGGACAGGAAGAAAAATGTGCACCGTGATCAAATAACCACTACTAGCAAATAAACGTATACATTTTTTAAAAATTTTTGCGGTTCTATGCGAGCCAGCCGCACGATTGAGGTGTCTTGAGACGCGACTCAGCGCAGACTAGCCAGCTAGAGTATTTTCGGGATTTGGACAGGAAGAAAAATGTGCACCGTGATCAAAAAACCACTACTAGCAAGTAAACGTATACATTTTTTTAAATTTTTTGCGGTTCTATGCGAGCCAGCCGCACGGTTGAGATGTCTGGAGACGCGTCTCGGCGCGGGCCAGTTAGCTAGTGTATTTTCGGTATTAAGACAGGAAGAAAAATGTGCACCGTGATCAAAAAACCACTACTAGGTAATAAACGTATATTTTTTTTTTAATTTTTTGCGGTTCTATGCGAGCCAGCCGCACGGTTGAGGTGTCTGCAGACGCGTCTTGGCGCGGGCCAGCTAGCAGAGTGTTTCCGGGATTTAGACAGAAAGAAAAATGTGCACCGTGATCAAAAAACCACTACTAGCAAATAAACGTATACATTTTTTTAATTTTTTTGCGGTTCTATGCGAGCCAGCCGCACGATTGAGGTGTCTGGAGACGCCACTTAGCGCGGACCAGCTAGCTAGAATGTTTTCGGGATTTAGACAGGAAGAAAAATGTGCACCGTGATCAAAAAACCACTACTAGCAAATAAACGTATACATTTTTTTAATTTTTTTGCGGTTCTATGCGAGCCAGCCGCATGGTTGAGGTGTCTGGAGACGCGACTCAGCAAGGACCAGCTAGCTAGTGTATTTTCGGGATTGAGACAGGAAGAAAAATGTGCACCGTTATCAAAAAACCACTACTAGCAAATAAACGTATACATTTTTTAAATTTTTTGCGGTTCTGTGCGAGCCAGCCGCACGGTTTAGGTGTCTGGAGACGCGTCTCAGCGCGAGCCAGCTGGCAAGATTGTTTTCGGGATTTAGACAGGAAGAAAAATGTGCACCGTTATCAAAAAACCACTACTAGCAAATAAACGTATACATTTTTTAAATTTTTTTGCGGTTCTATGCGAGCCAGCCGCACGAATGAGGTGTCTGGAGACGCGTCTCGGCGAGGGCCAGCTAGTTAGAGTGTGTTCGGGATTAAGACAGTAAGAAAAATGTGCACCGTGATCAAAAAACCACTACTAGCAAATAAACGTATACATTTTTTAAATTTTTTGCGGTTCTGTGCGAGCCAGCCGCACGGTTGAGAAGTCTGGAGACGCGTCTCAGCGCGTGCCAGCTAGCTAGTGTGTTTTCGGGATTAAGTCAGAAAGAAAAATGTGCACCGTGATCAAAAAACCACTACTAGCAAATAAACGTATACATTTTTTAAAAAAATTTGCGGTTGTATGCGAGCAAGCCGCACGGTTGAGGTGTCTGGAGACGCGTCGTAGCGCCGGCCAGCTAGCTAGAGTGTTTTCGGAATTTAGACAGGAAGAAAAATGTGCACCGTGACCAAAAAACCACTACTAGCAAATAAACTTATACATTTTTTTAATTTTTTTGCGGTTCTATGCGAGCTAGCCGCACGGTTGAGGTGTCTGGAGACGCGTCTCAGCGCGGGCCAGCTAGCTAGGATGTTTTCGGAATTTAGACAGGAAGAAAAATGTGCACCGTTATCAAAAAACCACTACTAGCAAATAAACGTTTAATTTTTTTTTTTATATTTTTGCGGTTTTATGCGAGCCAGCCGCACGGTTGAGGTGTCTGGAGACGCGTCTCGGCGCGGGCCAGCTAGCTAGAGTTTTTCCGGGATTTAGACAGGAAGAAAAATGTGCACCGTGATCAAAAAACCACTACTAGCAAATAAACGTATATATTTTTTTAAATTTTTTGCGGTTCTATGCGAGCCAGCCGCACGGTTGAGGTGTCTGGAGACGCGTCTCGGCGCGGGCCAGATAGAAAGATTGTTTCCGGGATTTAGACAGAAAGAAAAATGTGCACCGTGATCAAAAAACCACTACTAGCAAATAAACGTATATATTTTTTAATTTTTTTTGCGGTTCTATGCGAGCCAGCCGCACGGTTGAGGTGTCTGGAGACGCGTCTTAGCAAGGACCAGCTAGCTAGAATATTTTCGGGATTTAGACAGGAAGAAAAATGTGCACCGTGATCAAAAAACCACTACTAGCAAATAAACGTATACATTTTTTAATATTTTTGCGGTTCTATGCGAGCCAGCCGCACGGTTGAGGTGTCTGGAGACGCGACTCAGCAAGGACCAGCTAGCTAGTGTATTTTCGGGATTGAGACAGGAAGAAAAATGTGCACCGTTATCAAAAAACCACTACTAGCAAATAAACGTATACATTTTTTAAATTTTTTGCGGTTCTGTGCGAGCCAGCCGCACGGTTTAGGTGTCTGGAGACGCGTCTCAGCGCGAGCCAGCTGGCTAGATTGTTTCCGGGATTTAGACAGGAAGAAAAATGTGCACCGTTATCAAAAAACCACTACTAGCAAATAAACGTATACATTTTTTAAATTTTTTTGCGGTTCTATGCGAGCCAGCCGCACGAATGAGGTGTCTGGAGACGCGTCTCGGCGAGGGCCAGCTAGTTAGAGTGTGTTCGGGATTTAGACAGTAAAAAAAATGTGCACCGTGATCAAAAAACCACTACTAGCAAATAATCGTATACATTTTTTAAATTTTTTGCGGTTCTGTGCGAGCCAGCCGCACGGTTGAGAAGTCTGGAGACGCGTCTCAGCGCGTGCCAGCTAGCTAGTGTGTTTTCGGGATTAAGTCAGAAAGAAAAATGTGCACCGTGATCAAAAAACCACTACTAGCAAATAAACGTATACATTTTTTAAAAAAAATTGCGGTTGTATGCGAGCAAGCCGCACGGTTGAGGTGTCTGGAGACGCGTCGTAGCGCCGGCCAGCTAGCTAGAGTGTTTTCGGAATTTAGACAGGAAGAAAAATGTGCACCGTGATCAAAAAACCACTACTAGCAAATAAACTTATACATATTTTTAATTTTTTTGCGGTTCTATGCGAGCCAGCCGCACGGTTGAGGTGTCTGGAGACGCGTCTCAGCACGAGCCAGCTGGCAAGATTGTTTTCGGGATTTAGACAGGAAGAAAAATGTGCACCGTTATCAAAAAACCACTACTAGCAAATAAACGTATACATTTTTTAAATTTTTTTGCGGTTCTATGCGAGCCAGCCGCACGAATGAGGTGTCTGGAGACGCGTCTCGGCGAGGGCCAGCTAGTTAGAGTGTGTTCGGGATTAAGACAGTAAGAAAAATGTGCACCGTGATCAAAAAACCACTACTAGCAAATAAACGTATACATTTTTTAAATTTTTTGCGGTTCTGTGCGAGCCAGCCGCACGGTTGAGAAGTCTGGAGACGCGTCTCAGCGCGTGCCAGCTAGCTAGTGTGTTTTCGGGATTAAGTCAGAAAGAAAAATGTGCACCGTGATCAAAAAACCACTACTAGCAAATAAACGTATACATTTTTTAAAAAAATTTGCGGTTGTATGCGAGCAAGCCGCACGGTTGAGGTGTCTGGAGACGCGTCGTAGCGCCGGCCAGCTAGCTAGTGTGTTTTCGGAATTTAGACAGGAAGAAAAATGTGCACCGTGATCAAAAAACCACTACTAGCAAATAAACTTATACATTTTTTTAATTTTTTTGCGGTTCTATAAGAGCTAGCCGCACGGTTGAGGTGTCCAGAGACGCGTCTCAGCGCGGGCCAGCTAGCAAGGATGTTTTCGGAATTTAGGCAGGAAGAAAAATGTGCACCGTTATCAAAAAACCACTACTAGCAAATAAACGTTTAATTTTTTTTTTATATTTTTGCGGTTTTATGCGAGCCAGCCGCACGGTTGAGGTGTCTGGAGACGCGTCTCGGCGCGGGCCAGCTAGCTAGAGTTTTTCCGGGATTTAGACAGGAAGAAAAATGTGCACCGTGATCAAAAAACCACTACTAGCAAATAAACGTATATATTTTTTTAAATTTTTTGCGGTTCTATGCGAGCCAGCCGCACGGTTGAGGTGTCTGGAGACGCGTCTCGGCGCGGGCCAGATAGAAAGATTGTTTCCGGGATTTAGACAGAAAGAAAAATGTGCACCGTGATCAAAAAACCACTACTAGCAAATAAACGTATATATTTTTTAATTTTTTTTGCGGTTCTATGCGAGCCAGCCGCACGGTTGAGGTGTCTGGAGACGCGTCTTAGCAAGGACCAGCTAGCTAGAATATTTTCGGGATTTAGACAGGAAGAAAAATGTGCACCGTGATCAAAAAACCACTACTAGCAAATAAACGTATACATTTTTTAATATTTTTGCGGTTCTATGCGAGCCAGCCGCACGGTTGAGGTGTCTGGAGACGCGACTCAGCAAGGACCAGCTAGCTAGTGTATTTTAAGGATTGAGACAGGAAGAAAAATGTGCACCGTTATCAAAAAACCACTACTAGCAAATAAACGTATACATTTTTTAAATTTTTTGCGGTTCTGTGCGAGCCAGCCGCACGGTTTAGGTGTCTGGAGACGCTTCTCAGCGCGAGCCAGCTGGCTAGATTGTTTCCGGGATTTAGACAGGAAGAAAAATGTGCACCGTTATCAAAAAACCACTACTAGCAAATAAACGTATACATTTTTTAAATTTTTTTGCGGTTCTATGCGAGCCAGCCGCACGAATGAGGTGTCTGGAGACGCGTCTCGGCGAGGGCCAGCTAGTTAGAGTGTGTTCGGGATTTAGACAGTAAGAAAAATGTGCACCGTGATCAAAAAACCACTACTAGCAAATAAACGTATACATTTTTTAAATTTTTTGCGGTTCTGTGCGAGCCAGCCGCACGGTTGAGAAGTCTGGAGACGCGTCTCAGCGCGTGCCAGCTAGCTAGTGTGTTTTCGGGATTAAGTCAGAAAGAAAAATGTGCACCGTGATCAAAAAACCACTACTAGCAAATAAACGTATACATTTTTAAAAAAAAATTGCGGTTGTATGCGAGCAAGCCGCACGGTTGAGGTGTTTGGAGACGCGTCGTAGCGCCGGCCAGCTAGCTAGAGTGTTTTCGGAATTTAGACAGGAAGAAAAATGTGCACCGTGATCAAAAAACCACTACTAGCAAATAAACTTATACATATTTTTAATTTTTTTGCGGTTCTATGCGAGCCAGCCGCACGGTTGAGGTGTCTGGAGACGCGTCTCAGCGCGGGCCAGCTAGCTAAGATGTTTTCGGAATTTAGACAGGAAGATAAATGTGCACCGTTATCAAAAAACCACTACTAGCAAATAAACGTATAATTTTTTTTTTATATTTTTGCGGTTTTATGCGAGCCAGCCGCACGGTTTAGGTGTCTGGAGACGCGTCTCGGCGCGGGCCAGCTAGCTAGAGTTTTTCCGGGATTGAGACAGGAAGAAAAATGTGCACCGTAATCAAATAACCACTACTAGCAAATAAACGAATACATTTTTCTAATTTTTTTGCGGTTCTATGCGAGCCAGCCGCACGATTGAGGTGTCTGAGGACGCGTCTGGGTGCGGGCCAGCTAGTAAGAGTGTTTTCGGGATTTAGACAGGAAGAAAAATGTGCACCGTGATCAAAAAACCACTACTAGCAAATAAACGTATACATTTTTTTAATTTTTTTGCGGTTCTATGGGAGCCAGCCGCACGGTTTAGGTGTCTGGAGACGCGACTCAGCGCGGGCCAGCTAGCTAGATTGTTTTCGGTATTTTGACAGGAAGAAAAATGTGCACCGTGATCAAAAAACCACTACTAGCAAATAAACGTATACATTTTTTTAATTTTTTTGCGGTTCTATGCGAGCCAGCCGCACGGTTGAGATGCCTGGAGACGCGTCTCGGCGCGGGCCAGCTAGCTAGAGTTTTTCCGGGATTTAGACAGAAAAAAAAATGTGCACCGTGATCAAAAAACCACTACTAGCAAATAAACGTATATATTTTTTTAAATATTTTGCGGTTCTATGCGAGCCAGCCGCACGTTTGAGGTGTCCGGAGACGCGTCTTTGTGCGGACAAGCTAGTGAGAGTGTTTTCGGGATTAAGACACGAAGAAAAATGTGCACCGTGATCAAAAAACCACTACTAGGAAATAAACGTATTTTTTTTTTTTAATTTTTTGCGGTTCTATGCGAGCCAGCCGCACGGTTGAGGTGTCCCGAGACGCGTCTTTGTGCGGGCCAGCTAGCGAGAGTGTTTTCGGGATTAAGACAGGAAGAAAAATGTGCACCGTGATCAAAAAACACCGTGAGCAAATAAACGTATACATTTTTTTAAATTTTTTGCGTTTCTATGTGAGCCAGCCGCACGGTTGAGATGTCTGTAGACGCGACTCGGCGCGAGCCAGCTAGCTAGAGTGTTTTCGGGATTGAGACAGGAAGAAAAATGTGCACCGTGATCAAAAAACCACTACTAGCAAATAAACGTATAATTTTTTTTAAATTTTTTGCGGTTCTATGCGAGCCAGCCGCACGGTTGAGGTGTCTGGAAACGCGTCTCGGCACGGGCCAGCTAGGTAGATTGTTTTCGGGATTGAGACAGGAAGAAAAATGTGCACCCTGATCAAAAAACCACTACTAGCAAATAAACGTATACATTTTTTATTTTTTTTTGCGGTTCTATGCGAACCAGCCGCACGGTTGAGGTGTCTGGAGACGCGTCTTAGCGCGGACCAGCTAGGTAGATTGTTTTCGGGATTTAGACAGGAAGAAAAATGTGCACCGTTATCAAAAAACCACTACTAGCAAATAAACGTATATATTTTTTTTATTTTTTTGCGGTTCTATGCGAGCCAGCCGCACGGTTGAGGTGTCTGGAGACGCCTCTTAGCGCGGACCAGCTAGCTAGAATGTTTTCGGGATTTAGGCTGGAAGAAAAATGTGCACCGTGATCAAAAAACCACTACTAGCAAATAAACGTATACATTTTTTAAATTTCTTGCGGTTCTGTGCGAGCCAGCCGCACGGTTTAGGTGTCTGGAGACGCGACTCAGCGCGGACCAGCTAGCTAGTGTGTTTTCGGGATTGAGACAGGAAGAAAAATGTACACCGTTATCAAAAATCCACTACTAGCAAATAAACGTATACATTTTTTAAATTTCTTGCGGTTCTGTGCGAGCCAGCCGCACGGTTTAGGTGTCTGGAGACGCGCCTCAGCGCGGGCCAGCTAGCTAGATTGTTTTCGGGATTTAGACAGGAAGAAAAATGTGCACCGTGATCAAAAAACCACTACTAGCAAATAAACGTATACATTTTTTAAAAAAATTTGCGGTTGTATGCGAGCAAGCCGCACGGTTGAGGTGTCTGGAGACGCGTCGTGGCGCGGGCCAGCTAGCTAGATTGTTTTCGGAATTTAGACAGGAAGAAAAATGTGCACCGTGATCAAAAAACCACTACTAGCAAATAAACGAATACATTTTTCTAATTTTTTTGCGGTTCTATGCGAGCCAGCCGCACGATTGAGGTGTCTGAGGACGCGTCTGGGTGCGGGCCAGCTAGTAAGAGTGTTTTCGGGATTTAGACAGGAAGAAAAATGTGCACCGTGATCAAAAAACCACTACTAGCAAATAAACGTATACATTTTTTTAATTTTTTTGCGGTTCTATGGGAGCCAGCCGCACGGTTTAGGTGTCTGGAGACGCGACTCAGCGCGGGCCAGCTAGCTAGATTGTTTTCGGTATTTTGACAGGAAGAAAAATGTGCACCGTGATCAAAAAACCACTACTAGCAAATAAACGTATACATTTTTTTAATTTTTTGCGGTTCTGTGCGAGCCAGCCGCACAGTTTAGGTGTCTGGAGACGCGACTCAGCGCGGACCAGCTAGCTAGAATGTTTTCGGGATTTAGCCAGGAAGAAAAATGTGCACCGTGATCATAAAACCACTACTAGCAAATAAACGTATACATTTTTTTTTAATTTTTGCGGTTCTATGCGAGCCAGCCGCTCGGTTGAGGTGTGTGGAGACGCGTCTCGGTGCGGGCCAGCTAGCTCGAGTGTTTTCGGGATTTACACAGGAAGAAAAATGTGCACCGTGATCAAAAAACCACTACTAGCAAATAAACGTATAATTTTTTTAATTTTTTTGCGGTTCTGTGCGAGCCAGCCGCTCGGTTGAGGTGTGTGGAGACGCGTCTCGGTGCGGGCCAGCTAGCTCGAGTGTTTTCGGGATTTACACAGGAAGAAAAATGTGCACCGTGATCAAAAAACCACTACTAGCAAATAAACGTATACATTTTTTTAATTTTTTTGCGGTTCTATGCGAGTCAGCCGCACGGTTGAGGTGTCTGGAGACGCGTCTCAGCGCGGGCCAGCTAGCTAAGATGTTTTCGGAATTTAGACAGGAAGATAAATGTGCACCGTTATCAAAAAACCACTACTAGCAAATAAACGTATAATTTTTTTTTTATATTTTTGCGGTTTTATGCGAGCCAGCCGCACGGTTTAGGTGTCTGGAGACGCGTCTCGGCGCGGGCCAGCTAGCTAGAGTTTTTCCGGGATTGAGACAGGAAGAAAAATGTGCACCGTAATCAAATAACCACTACTAGCAAATAAACGAATACATTTTTCTAATTTTTTTGCGGTTCTATGCGAGCCAGCCGCACGATTGAGGTGTCTGAGGACGCGTCTGGGTGCGGGCCAGCTAGTAAGAGTGTTTTCGGGATTTAGACAGGAAGAAAAATGTGCACCGTGATCAAAAAACCACTACTAGCAAATAAACGTATACATTTTTTTAATTTTTTTGCGGTTCTATGGGAGCCAGCCGCACGGTTTAGGTGTCTGGAGACGCGACTCAGCGCGGGCCAGCTAGCTAGATTGTTTTCGGTATTTTGACAGGAAGAAAAATGTGCACCGTGATCAAAAAACCACTACTAGCAAATAAACGTATACATTTTTTTAATTTTTTTGCGGTTCTATGCGAGCCAGCCGCACGGTTGAGATGCCTGGAGACGCGTCTCGGCGCGGGCCAGCTAGCTAGAGTTTTTCCGGGATTTAGACAGAAAAAAAAATGTGCACCGTGATCAAAAAACCACTACTAGCAAATAAACGTATATATTTTTTTAAATATTTTGCGGTTCTATGCGAGCCAGCCGCACGTTTGAGGTGTCCGGAGACGCGTCTTTGTGCGGACAAGCTAGTGAGAGTGTTTTCGGGATTAAGACACGAAGAAAAATGTGCACCGTGATCAAAAAACCACTACTAGGAAATAAACGTATTTTTTTTTTTTAATTTTTTGCGGTTCTATGCGAGCCAGCCGCACGGTTGAGGTGTCCCGAGACGCGTCTTTGTGCGGGCCAGCTAGCGAGAGTGTTTTCGGGATTAAGACAGGAAGAAAAATGTGCACCGTGATCAAAAAACACCGTGAGCAAATAAACGTATACATTTTTTTAAATTTTTTGCGTTTCTATGTGAGCCAGCCGCACGGTTGAGATGTCTGTAGACGCGACTCGGCGCGAGCCAGCTAGCTAGAGTGTTTTCGGGATTGAGACAGGAAGAAAAATGTGCACCGTGATCAAAAAACCACTACTAGCAAATAAACGTATAATTTTTTTTAAATTTTTTGCGGTTCTATGCGAGCCAGCCGCACGGTTGAGGTGTCTGGAAACGCGTCTCGGCACGGGCCAGCTAGGTAGATTGTTTTCGGGATTGAGACAGGAAGAAAAATGTGCACCCTGATCAAAAAACCACTACTAGCAAATAAACGTATACATTTTTTATTTTTTTTTGCGGTTCTATGCGAACCAGCCGCACGGTTGAGGTGTCTGGAGACGCGTCTTAGCGCGGACCAGCTAGGTAGATTGTTTTCGGGATTTAGACAGGAAGAAAAATGTGCACCGTTATCAAAAAACCACTACTAGCAAATAAACGTATATATTTTTTTTATTTTTTTGCGGTTCTATGCGAGCCAGCCGCACGGTTGAGGTGTCTGGAGACGCCTCTTAGCGCGGACCAGCTAGCTAGAATGTTTTCGGGATTTAGGCTGGAAGAAAAATGTGCACCGTGATCAAAAAACCACTACTAGCAAATAAACGTATACATTTTTTAAATTTCTTGCGGTTCTGTGCGAGCCAGCCGCACGGTTTAGGTGTCTGGAGACGCGACTCAGCGCGGACCAGCTAGCTAGTGTGTTTTCGGGATTGAGACAGGAAGAAAAATGTACACCGTTATCAAAAACCCACTACTAGCAAATAAACGTATACATTTTTTAAATTTCTTGCGGTTCTGTGCGAGCCAGCCGCACGGTTTAGGTGTCTGGAGACGCGCCTCAGCGCGGGCCAGCTAGCTAGATTGTTTTCGGGATTTAGACAGGAAGAAAAATGTGCACCGTGATCAAAAAACCACTACTAGCAAATAAACGTATACATTTTTTAAAAAAAATTGCGGTTGTATGCGAGCAAGCCGCACGGTTGAGGTGTCTGGAGACGCGTCGTGGCGCGGGCCAGCTAGCTAGATTGTTTTCGGAATTTAGACAGGAAGAAAAATGTGCACCGTGATCAAAAAACCACTACTAGCAAATAAACGTATACATTTTTTTAATTTTTTTGCGGTTCTATGCGAGCCAGCCGCACGGTTGAGGTGTCTGGAGACGCGTCTCAGCGCGAACCAGCTAGCTAGGATGTTTTCGGAATTTAGACAGGAAGAAAAATGTGCACCGTTATCAAAAAACCACTACTAGCAAATAAACGTATAATTTTTTTAAAATATTTTTGCGGTTTTATGCGAGCCAGCCGCACGGTTGAGGTGTCTGAAGACGCATCTTAGCGCGGACCAGCTAGCTAGAATGTTTTTGGGATTTAGACAGGAAGAAAAATGTACACCTAGATCAAAAAACCACTACTAGCAAATAAACGTATACATTTTTTTAATTTTTTTGCGGTTCTATGCGAGCCAGCCGCACAGTTTAGGTGTCTGGAGACGCGACTCAGCGCGGACCAGCTAGCTAGTGTGTTTTCGGGATTGACACAGGAAGAAAAATGTGCACCGTTATCAAAAAACCACTACTAGCAAATAAACGTATACATTTTTTAAATTTCTTGCGGTTCTACGCGAGCCAGCCGCACGGTTGAGGTGTCTGGAGACGCGTCTTAGCGCCGGCCAGCTAGCTAGGATGTTTTCGGAATTTAGACAGGAAGAAAAATGTGCACCGTTATCAAAAAACCACTACTAGCAAATAAACGTATATTTTTTTTTATATTTTTGCGGTTTTATGCGAGCCAGCCCTACAGTTGAGGTGTCTGGAGACGCGTCTCGGCGCGGGCCAGATAGAACGATTGTTTCCGGGATTTAGACAGGAAGAAAAATGTGCACCATGATCAAAAAACCACTACTAGCAAATAAACGTATACATTTTTTTAATTTTTTTTGCGGTTCTATGCGAGCCAGCCGCACGGTTGAGGTGTTTGGAGACGCGTCTTAGCAAGGTCCAGCTAGCTAGAATGTTTTCGGGATTTAGACAGGAAGAAAAATGTGCACCGTGATCAAAAAACCACTACTAGCAAATAAACGTATACATTTTTTATTATTTTTTTGCGGTACTATGCGAGACAGCCGCACGGTTGAGGTGTCTGGAGACGCGTCTTAGCTCGGACCAGCTAGATAGAATGTTTTCGGGATTTAGACAGGAAGAAAAATGTGCACCGTGATCAAAAAACCACTACTAGGAAATTAACGTATATTTTTTATTTTTATTTTTTGCGGTTCTATGCAAGCCAGCCGCACGGTTGAGGTGTCCGGAGACGCGTCTTTGTGCGGGCCAGCTAGCGAGAGTGTTTTCGGAATTAAGACAGGAAGAAAAATGTGCACCGTGATCAAAAAACACCGTGAGCAAATAAACGTATACATTTTTTTAAATTTTTTGCGGTTCTATTTGAGCCAGCCGCACGGTTGAGATGTCTGTAGACGCGTCTCGGCGCGGGCCAGCTAGCTAGAGTGTTTTCGGGATTGAGACAGGAAGAAAAATGTGCACCGTGATCAAAAAACCACTACTAGGAAATAAACGTATACATTTTTTTAATTTTTTTGCGGTTCTGTGCGAGCCAGCCGCTCGGTTGAGGTGTGTGGAGACGCGTCTCGGTGCGGGCCAGCTAGCTAGAGTGTTTCCGGGATTGAGACAGGAAGAAAAATGTGCACCGTGATCAAAAAACCACTACTAGCAAATAAACGTATATATTTTTTTATTTTTTTTGCGGTTCTGTGCGAGCCAGCCGCTCGGTTGAGGTGTGTGGAGACGCGTCTCGGTGCGGGCCAGCTAGCTCGAGTGTTTTCGGGATTTACACAGGAAGAAAAATGTGCACCGTGATCAAAAAACCACTACTAGCAAATAAACGTATACATTTTTTTAATTTTTTTGCGGTTCTATGCGAGTCAGCCGCACGGTTGAGGTGTCTGGAGACGCGTCTCGGCGCGGGCCAGCTAGCTAGATTGTTTTCGGGATTTAGACAGGAAGAAAAATGTGCACCGTGATCATAAAACCACTACTAGCAAATAAACGTATACATTTTTTTTTAATTTTTGCGGTTCTATGCTAGCCAGCCGCACGATTGAGGTGTCTGGAGACGCGTCTTAGCGCGGACCAGCTAGCTAGAATGTTTTCGGGATTTAGACAGGAAGAAAAATGTGCACCGTGATCAAAAAACCACTACTAGCAAATAAACGTATACATTTTTTTAATTTTTTTGCGGTTCTATGCGAGCCAGCCGCACGGTTGAGGTGTCTGGAGACGCGTCTCAGCGCGGGCCAGCTAGCTAGGATGTTTTCGGAATTTAGACAGGAAGAAAAATGTGCACCGTTATCAAAAAACCACTACTAGCAAATAAACGTATAATTTTTTTTTAAATATTTTTGCGGTTTTATGCGAGCCATCCGCACGGTTGAGATGTCTGGAGACGCGTCTCGGCGCGGGCCAGCTTGCTAGAGTTTTTCCGGGATTTAGACAGGAAAAAAAATGTGCACCGTGATCAAAAAACCACTACTAGCAAATAAACGTATACATTTTTTTAATTTTTATGCGGTTCTATGCGAGCCAGCCGCACGTTTGAGGTGTCCGGAGACGCGTCTTTGTGCGGACAAGCTAGCGAGAGTGTTTTCGGGATTAAGACACGAAGAAAAATGTGCACCGTGATCAAAAAACCACTACTAGGAAATAAACGTATTTTTTTTTTTAATTTTTTGCGGTTCTATGCGAGCCAGCCGCACGGTTGAGGTGCTTGGAGACGCGTCTTTGTGCGGGCCAGCTAGCGAGAGTGTTTTTGGGATTAAGACAGGACGAAAAATGTGCACCGTGATCAAAAAACACCGTGAGCAAATAAACGTATACATTTTTTTAAATTTTTTAAGGTTCTATGTGAGCCAGCCGCACGGTTGAGATGTCTGTAGACGCGTCTTTGTGCGGGCCAGCTAGCGAGAGTGTTTTCGGGATTAAGACAGGAAGAAAAATGTGCACCGTGATCAAAAAACCACTATTAGGAAATAAACGTATATTTTTTTTAAAATTTTTTTGCGGTTCTATGCGAGCCAGCCGCACGGTTGAGGTGTCTGGAGACGTGTCTCGGCGCGGGCCAGATAGAAAGATTGTTTCCGGGATTTAGACAGAAAGAAAAATGTGCACCGTGATCAAAAAACCACTATTAGGAAATAAACGTATATTTTTTTTAAAATTTTTTTGCGGTTCTATGCGAGCCAGCCGCACGGTTGAGGTGTCTGGAGACGTGTCTCGGCGCGGGCCAGATAGAAAGATTGTTTCCGGGATTTAGACAGAAAGAAAAATGTGCACCGTGATCAAAAAACCACTACTAGCAAATAAACGTATACATTTTTTAATTTTTTTTGCGGTTCTATGCGAGCCAGCCGCACGGTTGAGGTGTCTGGAGACGCGTTTTAGCAAGTACCAGCTAGCTAGAATGTTTTCGGGATTTAGACAGGAAGAAAAATGTGCATCGTGATCAAAAAATCACTACTAGCAAATAAACGTATACATTTTTTAATTTTTTTTGCGGTTCTATGCGAGCCAGCCGCACGGTTGAGGTGTCTGGAGACGCGTCTTAGCGCGGACCAGCTAGCTAGAATGTTTTCGGGATTTAGACAGGAAGAAAAATGTGCACCGTGATCAAAAAACCACTACTAGCAAATAAACGTATACATTTTTTTAATTTTTTTGCGGTTCTATGGGAGCCAGCCGCACGGTTTAGGTGTCTGGAGACGCGACTCAGCGCGGGCCAGCTAGCTAGATTGTTTTCGGTATTTTGACAGGAAGAAAAATGTGCACCGTGATCAAAAAACCACTACTAGCAAATAAACGTATACATTTTTTTAATTTTTTTGCGGTTCTATGCGAGCCAGCCGCACGGTTGAGGTGTCTGGAGACGCGTCTCAGCGCGGGCCAGCTAGCTAGGATGTTTTCGGAATTTAGACGGGAAGAAAAATGTGCACCGTTATCAAAAAACCACTACTAGCAAATAAACGTATAATTTTTTTTTAATATTTTTGCGGTTTTATGCGAGCCAGCCGCACGGTTGAGATGTCTGGAGACGCGTCTCGGCGCGGGCCAGCTAGTTAGAGTTTTTCCGGGATTTAGACAGAAAAAAAAATGTGCACCGTGATCAAAAAACCACTACTAGCAAATAAACGTATATATTTTTTTTAATTTTTTGCGGTTCTATGCGAGCCAGCCGCACGTTTGAGGTGTCCGGAGACGCGTCTTTGTGCGGACAAGCTAGTGAGAGTGTTTTCGGGATTAAGACACGAAGAAAAATGTGTACCGTGATCAAAAAACCACTACTAGGAAATAAACGTATATATTTTTTTTAATTTTTTGCGGTTCTATGCGAGCCAGCCGCACGGTTGAGGTGTCCCGAGACGCGTCTTTGTGCGGGCCAGCTAGCGAAAGTGTTTTCGGGATTAAGACAGGAAGAAAAATGTGCACCGTGATCAAAAAACACCGTGAGCAAATAAACGTATACATTTTTTAAATTTTTTTGCGGTTCTATGTGAGCCAGCCGCACGGTTGAGATGTCTGTAGACGCGTCTCGGCGCGGGCCAGCTAGCTAGACTGTTTTCGGGATTGAGACAGGAAGAAAAATGTGCACCGTTATCAAAAAACCACTACTAGCAAATAAACGTATACATTTTTTAAATTTCTTGCGGTTCTACGCGAGCCAGCCGCACGGTTGAGGTGTCTGGAGACGCATCTCAGCGCGGGCCAGCTAGCTAGATTGTTTTCGGTATTTTGACAGGAAGAAAAATGTGCACCGTGATCAAAAAACCACTACTAGCAAATAAACGTATACATTTTTTAAAAAAAATTGCGGTTGTATGCGAGCAAGCCGCACGGTTGAGGTGTCTGGAGACGCGTCTTAGCGCCGGCCAGCTAGCTAGAGTGTTTTCGGAATTTAGACAGGAAGAAAAATGTGCATCGTGATCAAAAAACCACTACTAGCAAATAAACGTATACATTTTTTTAATTTTTTTGCGGTTTTATGCGAGCCAGCCGCACGGTTGAGGTGTCTGGAGACGCGTCTTAGCGCCGGCCAGCTAGCTAGGATGTTTTCGGAATTTAGACAGGAAGAAAAATGTGCACCGTTATCAAAAAACCACTACTAGCAAATAAACGTATACATTTTTTTTTTTTTTGCGGTACTATGCGAGCCAGCCGCACGGTTGAGGTGTCTGGAGACGCGTCTTAGCGCGGACCAGCTAGCTAGAATATTTTCGGGATTTAGACAGGAAGAAAAATGTGCACCGTGATCAAAAAACCACTACTAGCAAATAAACGTATACATTTTTTAATTTTTTTTGCGGTTCTATGCGAGCCAGCCGCACGGTTGAGGTGTCTGGAGACGCGTCTTAGCAAGATCCAGCTAGCTTGAATGTTTTCGGGATTTAGACAGGAAGAAAAATGTGCACCGTGATCAAAAACCACTACTAGCAAATAAACGTATACATTTTTTTTTTTTTTTTTGCGGTACTATGCGAGCCAGCCGCACGGTTGAGGTGACTGGAGACGCGTCTTAGCGCGGACCAGCTAGCTAGAATGTTTTCGGGATTTAGACAGGAAGAAAAATGTGCACCGTGATCAAAAAACCACTACTAGCAAATAAACGTATACATTTTTCATTTTTTTTTTGCGGTTCTATGCAAGCCAGCCGCACGGTTGAGGTGTCTGGAGACGCGTCTCTGCGCGGGCCAGATAGAACGATTGTTTCCGGGATTTAGACAGGAAGAAAAATGTGCACCATGATCAAAAAACCACTACTAGCAAATAAACGTATACATTTTTTAATTTTTTTGCGGTTCTATGCGAGCCAGCCGCACGGTTGAGGTGTCTGGAGACGCGTCTTAGCAAGGTCCAGCTAGCTAGAATGTTTTCGGGATTTAGACAGGAAGAAAAATGTGCACCGTGATCAAAAAACCACTACTAGCAAATAAACGTATACATTTTTTTTTTTTTTTTGCGGTACTATGCGAGCCAGCCGTACGGTTGAGGTGTCTGGAGACGCGTCTTAGCGCGGACCAGCTAGCTAGAATGTTTTCGGGATTTAGACAGGAAGAAAAATGTGCACCGTGATCAAAAAACCACTACTAGCAAATAAACGTATACATTTTTTTAATTTTCTTGCGGTTCTATGCGAGCCAGCCGCACGGTTGAGAAGTTTGGAGACGCGTCTCAGCGCGGGCCAGCTAGCTAGGATGTTTTCGGAATTTAGACAGGAAGAAAAATGTGCACCGTGATCAAAAAACCACTACTAGGAAATTAACGTATATTTTTTTTTTTAATTTTTTGCGGTTCTATGCGAGCCAGCCGCACGGTTGAGGTGTCCGGAGACGCGTCTTTGTGCGGGCCAGCTAGCGAGAGTGTTTTCGGGATTAAGACAGGAAAAAAAATGTGCACCGTGATCAAAAAACACCGTGAGCAAATAAACGTATACATTTTTTTAAATTTTTTGCGGTTCTATGTGAGCCAGCCGCACGGTTGAGATGTCTGTAGACGCGTCTCGGCGCGGGCCAGCTAGCTAGAGTGTTTTCGGGATTGAGACAGGAAGAAAAATGTGCACCGTGATCAAAAAAACCACTACTAGCAAATAAACGTATAATTTTTTTTAATTTTTTTGCGGTTCTGTGCGAGCCAGCCGCTCGGTTGAGGTGTGTGGAGACGCGTCTCGGTGCGGGCCAGCTAGCTCGAGTGTTTTCGGGATTTACACAGGAAGAAAAATGTGCACCGTGATCAAAAAACCACTACTAGCAAATAAACGTATACATTTTTTTAATTTTTTTGCGGTTCTATGCGAGTCAGCCGCACGGTTGAGGTGTCTGGAGACGCGTCTCAGCGCGGGCCAGCTAGCTAGATTGTTTTCGGGATTTAGACAGGAAGAAAAATGTGCACCGTGATCATAAAACCACTACTAGCAAATAAACGTATACATTTTTTTTTAATTTTTGCGGTTCTATGCGAGCCAGCCGCACGATTGAGGTGTCTGGAGACGCGTCTTAGCGCGGACCAGCTAGCTGGAATGTTTTCGGGATTTAGGCAGGAAGAAAAATGTGCACCGTGATCAAAAAACCACTACTAGCAAATAAACGTATACATTTTTTTAATTTTTTTGCGGTTCTATGCGAGCCAGCCGCACGGTTGAGGTGTCTGGAGACGCGTCTCAGCGCGGGCCAGCTAACTAGGATGTTTTCGGAATTTAGACAGGAAGAACAATGTGCACCGTTATCAAAAAACCACTACTAGCAAATAAACGTATAATTTTTTTTAAAATATTTTTGCGGTTTTATGCGAGCCAGCCGCACGGTTGAGATGTCTGGAGACGCGTCTCGGCGCGGGCCAGCTAGCTAGAGTTTTTCCGGGATTTAGACAGGAAAAAAAATGTGCACCGTGATCAAAAAACCACTACTGGCAAATAAACGTATATATTTTTTTAATTTTTTTGCGGTTCTATGCGAGCCAGCCGCACGTTTGAGGTGTCCGGAGACGCGTCTTTGTGCGGACAAGCTAGCGAGAGTGTTTTCGGGATTAAGACACGAAGAAAAATGTGCACCGTGATCAAAAAACCACTACTAGCAAATAAACGTATACATTTTTTATTTTTTTTTTGCGGTACTATGCGAGCCAGCCGCACGGTTGAGGTGTCTGGAGACGCGTCTTAGCGCGGACCAGCTAGCTAGAATGTTTTCGGGATTTAGACAGGAAGAAAAATGTGCACCGTGATCAAAAAACCACTACTAGCAAATAAACGTATACATTTTTTTTTTTTTTTTTGCGGTTTTATGCAAGCCAGCCGCACGGTTGAGGTGTCTGGAGACGCGTCTCTGCGCGGGCCAGATAGAACGATTGTTTCCGGGATTTAGACAGGAAGAAAAATGTGCACCATGATCAAAAAACCACTACTAGCAAATAAACGTATACATTTTTTAATTTTTTTTGCGGTTCTATGCGAGCCAGCCGCACGGTTGAGGTGTCTGGAGACGCGTCTGAGCAAGGTCCAGCTAGCTAGAATGTTTTCGGGATTTAGACAGGAAGAAAAATGTGCACCGTGATCAAAAAACCACTACTAGCAAATAAACGTATACATTTTTTATTTTTTTTTTGCGGTACTATGCGAGCCAGCCGTACGGTTGAGGTGTCTGGAGACGCGTCTTAGCGCGGACCAGCTAGCTAGAATGGTTTCATGATTTAGACAGGAAGAAAAATGTGCACCGTGATCAAAAAACCACTACTAGCAAATAAACGTATACATTTTTTTAATTTTCTTGCGGTTCTATGCGAGCCAGCCGCACGGTTGAGAAGTTTGGAGACGCGTCTCAGCGCGGGCCAGCTAGCTAGGATGTTTTCGGAATTTAGACAGGAAGAAAAATGTGCACCGTTATCAAAAAACCACTACTAGCAAATAAACGTATAATTTTTTTTTTAAATATTTTTGCGGTTTTATGCGAGCCAGCCGCACGGTTGAGATGTCTGGAGACGCGTCTCGGCGCGGGCCAGCTAGCTAGAGTTTTTCCGGGATTTAGACAGAAAAAAAAATGTGCACCGTGATCAAAAAACCACTACTAGCAAATAAACGTATACATTTTTTTAAATTGTTTGCGGTTCTATGCGAGCCAGCCGCACGTTTGAGGTGTCCGGAGACGCGTCTTTGTGCGGACAAGCTACCGAGAGTGTTTTCGGGATTAAAACACCAAGAAAAATGTGCACCGTGATCAAAAAACCACTACTAGGAAATTAACGTATATTTTTTTTTTTAATTTTTTGCGGTTCTATGCGAGCCAGCCGCACGGTTGAGGTGTCCGGAGACGCGTCTTTGTGCGGGCCAGCTAGCGAGTGTGTTTTCGGAATTAAGACAGGAAGAAAAATGTGCACCGTGATCAAAAAACACCGTGAGCAAATAAACGTATATATTTTTTTAAATTTTTTGCGGTTCTATGTGAGCCAGCCGCACGGTTGAGATGTCTGTAGACGCGTCTCGGCGCGGGCCAGCTAGCTAGAGTGTTTTCGGGATTGAGACAGGAAGAAAAATGTGCACCGTGATCAAAAAACCACTACTAGGAAATAAACGTATACATTTTTTTAATTTTTTTGCGGTTCTGTGCGAGCCAGCCGCTCGGTTGAGGTGTGTGGAGACGCGTCTCGGTGCGGGCCAGCTAGCTAGAGTGTTTTCGGGATTGAGACAGGAAGAAAAATGTGCACCGTGATCAAAAAACCACTACTAGCAAATAAACGTATACATTTTTTTAATTTTTTTGCGGTTCTATGGGAGCCAGCCGCACGGTTTAGGTGTCTGGAGACGCGACTCAGCGCGGGCCAGCTAGCTAGATATTTTTCGGTATTTTGACAGGAAGAAAAATGTGCACCGTGATCAAAAAACCACTACTAGCAAATAAACGTATACATTTTTTTAATTTTTTTGCGGTTCTATGCGAGCCAGCCGCACGGTTGAGGTGTCTGGAGACGCGTCTCAGCGCGGGCCAGCTAGCCAGTATGTTTTCGGAATTTAGACAGGAAGAAAAATGTGCACCGTTATCAAAAAACCACTACTAGCAAATAAACGTATAATTTTTTTTTAATATTTTTGCGGTTCTATGGGAGCCAGCCGCACGGTTTAGGTGTCTGGAGACGCGACTCAGCGCGGGCCAGCTAGCTAGATATTTTTCGGTATTTTGACAGGAAGAAAAATGTGCACCGTGATCAAAAAACACCGTGAGCAAATAAACGTATACATTTTTTTAAATTTTTTGCGGTTCTATGTGAGCCAGCCGCACGGTTGAGATGTCTGTAGACGCGTCTCGGCGCGGGCCAGCTAGCTAGAGTGTTTTCGGGATTGAGACAGGAAGAAAAATGTGCACCGTGATCAAAAAACCACTACTAGGAAATAAACGTATACATTTTTTTAATTTTTTTGCGGTTCTGTGCGAGCCAGCCGCTCGGTTGAGGTGTGTGGAGACGCGTCTCGGTGCGGGCCAGCTAGCTAGAGTGTTTTCGGGATTGAGACAGGAAGAAAAATGTGCACCGTGATCAAAAAACCACTACTAGCAAATAAACGTATAATTTTTTTAATTTTTTTGCGGTTCTGTGCGAGCCAGCCGCTCGGTTGAGGTGTGTGGAGACGCGTCTCGGTGCGGGCCAGCTAGCTCGAGTGTTTTCGGGATTTACACAGGAAGAAAAATGTGCACCGTGATCAAAAAACCACTACTAGCAAATAAACGTATACATTTTTTTAATTTTTTTGCGGTTCTATGCGAGTCAGCCGCACGGTTGAGGTGTCTGGAGACGCGTCTTAGCGCGGTACAGCTAGCTAAAATGTTTTCGGGATTTAGACACGAAGAAAAATGTGCACCGTGATCAAAAAACCACTACTAGCAAATAAACGTATACATTTTTTTAATTTTTTGCGGTTCTGTGCGAGCCAGCCGCACAGTTTAGGTGTCTGGAGACGCGACTCAGCGCGGACCAGCTAGCTAGAATGTTTTCGGGATTTAGCCAGGAAGAAAAATGTGCACCGTGATCATAAAACCACTACTAGCAAATAAACGTATACATTTTTTTTTAATTTTTGCGGTTCTATGCGAGCCAGCCGCACGATTGAGGTGTCTGGAGACGCGTCTTAGCGCGGACCAGCTAGCTAGAATGTTTTCGGGATTTAGACAGGAAGAAAAATGTGCACCGTGATCAAAAAACCACTACTAGCAAATAAACGTATACATTTTTTTAATTTTTTTGCGGTTCTATGCGAGCCAGCCGCACGGTTGAGGTGTCTGGAGACGCGTCTCAGCGCGGGCCAGCTAGCTAGGATGTTTTCGGAATTTAGACAGGAAGAAAAATGTGCACCGTTATCAAAAAACCACTACTAGCAAATAAACGTATAATTTTTTTTAAAATATTTTTGCGGTTTTATGCGAGCCATCCGCACGGTTGAGATGTCTGGAGACGCGTCTCGGCGCGCGCCAGCTAGCTAGAGTTTTTCCGGGATTTAGACAGGAAAAAAAATGTGCACCGTGATCAAAAAACCACTACTAGCAAATAAACGTATACATTTTTTTAATTTTTTTGCGGTTCTATGCGAGCCAGCCGCACGTTTGAGGTGTCCGGAGACGCGTCTTTGTGCGGACAAGCTAGCGAGAGTGTTTTCGGGATTAAGACACGAAAAAAAATGTGCACCGTGATCAAAAAACCACTACTAGGAAATAAACGTATTTTTTTTTTTAATTTTTTGCGGTTCTATGCGAGCCAGCCGCACGTTTGAGGTGTCCGGAGACGCGTCTTTGTGCGGACAAGCTAGCGAGAGTGTTTTCGGGATTAAGACACGACAAAAAATGTGCACCGTGATCAAAAAACCACTACTAGGAAATAAACGTATTTTTTTTTTAATTTTTTGCGGTTCTATGCGAGCCAGCCGCACGGTTGAGGTGCTTGGAGACGCGTCTTTGTGCGGGCCAGCTAGCGAGAGTGTTTTTGGGATTAAGACAGGACGAAAAATGTGCACCGTGATCAAAAAACACCGTGAGCAAATAAACGTATACATTTTTTTAAATTTTTTAAGGTTCTATGTGAGCCAGCCGCACGGTTGAGATGTTTGTAGACGCGTCTTTGTGCGGGCCAGCTAGCGAGAGTGTTTTCGGGATTAAGACAGGAAGAAAAATGTGCACCGTGATCAAAAAACCACTATTAGGAAATAAACGTATATTTTTTTTTAAATTTTTTGCGGTTCTATGCGAGCCAGCCGCACGGTTGAGGTGTTTGGAGACGCGTCTCGGCGCGGGCCAGATAGAAAGATTGTTTCCGGGATTTAGACAGAAAGAAAAATGTGCACCGTGATCAAAAAACCACTACTAGCAAATAAACGTATACATTTTTTAATTTTTTTTGCGGTTCTATGCGAGCCAGCCGCACGGTTGAGGTGTCTGGAGACGCGTCTTAGCAAGGACCAGCTAGCTAGAATGTTTTCGGGATTTAGACAGGAAGAAAAATGTGCATCGTGATCAAAAAACCACTACTAGCAAATAAACGTATACATTTTTTAATTTTTTTTGCGGTTCTATGCGAGCCAGCCGCACGGTTGAGGTGTCTGGAGACGCGTCTTAGCGCGGACCAGCTAGCTAGAATGTTTTCGGGATTTAGACAGGAAGAAAAATGTGCACCGTGATCAAAAAACCACTACTAGCAAATAAACGTATACATTTTTTTAATTTTTTTGCGGTTCTATGGGAGCCAGCCGCACGGTTTAGGTGTCTGGAGACGCGACTCAGCGCGGGCCAGCTAGCTAGATATTTTTCGGTATTTTGACAGGAAGAAAAATGTGCACCGTGATCAAAAAACCACTACTAGCAAATAAACGTATACATTTTTTTAATTTTTTTGCGGTTCTATGCGAGCCAGCCGCACGGTTGAGGTGTCTGGAGACGCGTCTCAGCGCGGGCCAGCTAGCTAGTATGTTTTCGGAATTTAGACAGGAAGAAAAATATGCACCGTTATCAAAAAACCACTACTAGCAAATAAACGTATAATTTTTTTTTAATATTTTTGCGGTTTTATGCGAGCCAGCCGCACGGTTGAGATGTCTGGAGACGCGTCTCGGCGCGGGCCAGCTAGCTAGAGTTTTTCCGGGATTTAGACAGAAAAAAAAATGTGCACCGTGATCAAAAAACCACTACTAGCAAATAAACGTATATATTTTTTTTAATTTTTTGCGGTTCTATGCGAGCCAGCCGCACGTTTGAGGTGTCCGGAGACGCGTCTTTGTGCGGACAAGCTAGTGAGAGTGTTTTCGGGATTAAGACACGAAGAAAAATGTGTACCGTGATCAAAAAACCACTACTAGGAAATAAACGTATATATTTTTTTTAATTTTTTGCGGTTCTATGCGAGCCAGCCGCACGGTTGAGGTGTCCCGAGACGCGTCTTTGTGCGGGCCAGCTAGCGAGAGTGTTTTCGGGATTAAGACAGGAAGAAAAATGTGCACCGTGATCAAAAAACACCGTGAGCAAATAAACGTATACATTTTTTTAAATTTTTTGCGGTTCTAAAAAATTACGTTTATTTCCTAGTAGTGGTTACTACTAGGAAATAAACGTAATTTTTTTTTAAAATTTTTTGCGGTTGTATGCGAGCCAGCCGCACGCTTGAGTTGTCTGAAGACGCGTCTCGGCGCGGGCCAGCTAGCTAGATTGTTTCCGGGATTAAGACAGGAAGAAAAATGTGCACCGTGATCAAAAAACCACTACTAGCAAATAAACGTATATATTTTTAAAAAAAAATTTGCGGTTCTATGCGAGCCAGCCGCACGGTTGAGGTGTCTGGAGACGCGTCTCGGCGCGGGCCAGCTAGCTAGAGTGTTTTCGGGATTGAGACAGGAAAAAAAATGTGCACCGTGATCAAAAAACCACTACTAGCAAATAAACGTATAATTTTTTTTAAATTTTTTGCGGTTGTATGCGAGCCAGCCGCACGGTTGAGGTGTCTGGAGACGCGTCTCAGCGCGAACCAGCTAGCTAGCATGTTTTCGGAATTTAGACAGGAAGAAAAATGTGCACCGTGATCAAAAAACCACTACTAGCAAATAAACGTATACATTTTTTTAATTTTTTTGCGGTTCTATGCGAGCCAGCCGCACGGTTGAGGTGTCTGGAGACGCGTCTCAGCGCGGGCCAGCTAGCTAGGTTGTTTTCGGAATTTAGACAGGAAGAAAAATGTGCACCGTTATCAAAAAACCACTACTAGCAAATAAACGTATAATTTTTTTTTAAATATTTTTGCGGTTTTATGCGAGCCAGCCGCACGGTTGAGATGTCTGGAGACGCGTCTCGGCGCGGGCCAGCTAGCTAGAGTTTTTCCGGGATTTAGACAGGAAAAAAAATGTGCACCGTGATCAAAAAACCACTACTAGCAAATAAACGTATACATTTTTTTAATTTTTTTGCGGTTCTATGCGAGCCAGCCGCACGTTTGAGGTGTCCGGAGACGCGTCTTTGTGCGGACAAGCTAGCGAGAGTGTTTTCGGGATTAAGACACGAAGAAAAATGTGCACCGTGATCAAAAAACCACTACTAGGAAATAAACGTATTTTTTTTTTTTAATTTTTTGCGGTTCTATGCGAGCCAGCCGCACGGTTGAGGTGCTTGGAGACGCGTCTTTGTGCGGGCCAGCTAGCGAGAGTGTTTTTGGGATTAAGACAGGACGAAAAATGTGCACCGTGATCAAAAAACACCGTGAGCAAATAAACGTATACATTTTTTTAAATTTTTTAAGGTTCTATGTGAGCCAGCCGCACGGTTGAGATGTCTGTAGACGCGTCTTTGTGCGGGCCAGCTAGCGAGAGTGTTTTCGGGATTAAGACAGGAAGAAAAATGTGCACCGTGATCAAAAAACCACTATTAGGAAATAAACGTATATTTTTTTTTTAATTTTTTGCGGTTCTATGCGAGCCAGCCGCACGGTTGAGGTGTCTGGAGACGCGTCTCGGCGCGGGCCAGATAGAAAGATTGTTTCCGGGATTTAGACAGAAAGAAAAATGTGCACCGTGATCAAAAAACCACTACTAGCAAATAAACGTATACATTTTTTAATTTTTTTTGCGGTTCTATGCGAGCCAGCCGCACGGTTGAGGTGTCTGGAGACGCGTCTTAGCAAGGACCAGCTAGCTAGAGTGTTTTCGGGATTGAGACAGGAAAAAAAATGTGCACCGTGATCAAAAAACCACTACTAGCAAATAAACGTATAATTCTTTTTTTTATTTTTTTTTGCGGTTTTATGCGAGCCAGCCGGACGGTTGAGTTGTCTGGAGACGCGTCTCGGCGCGGGCCAGCTAGCTAGAGTGTTTTCGAGATAAAGACAGGAAGAAAAATGTGCACCGTGATCAAAAAACCACTACTAGCAAATAAATGTATATAATTTTTTTGCGGTTCTTTGCGAGTTAGCCGCACGGTTGAGGTGTCTGGAGACGCGTCTCGGCGCGGGCCAGCTAGCTAGAGTGTTTTCGGGATTTAGACGGGAAGAAAAATGTGCACCGTGATCAAAAAACCACTACTAGCAAATAAACGTATACATTTTTTTAATTTATTGCGGTTCTATGCGAGTCAGCCGCACGGTTGAGGTGTCTGGAGACGCGTCTCGGCGCGAGCCAGCTAGTTAGAATATTTTCGGGATTAAGACAGTAAGAAAAATGTGCATCGTGATCAAAAAACCACTACTAGCAAATAAACGTATACATATTTTTTTAAATTTTTTGCGGTTCTATGCGATTCAGCCGCACGGTTGAGGTGTATGGAGACGCATCTCAGCGCGAACCAGCTAGATAGAGTGTTTTCGGGATTAAGACAGGAAGAAAAATGTGCACCGTGATCAAAAAACCACTATTAGCAAATAAACGTATATATTTATTTTAATTTTTTTGCGGTTCTGTGCGAGCCAGCCACACGGTTGAGGTGTCTAAGACGCGTCTCGTCGCGGGCCAGCTAGCTAGAGTGTTTTCGGGATTTAGACAGGAAGAAAAATGTGCACCGTGATCATGAAACCACTACTAGGAAATAAACGTATGCATTTTTTTAAATTTTTTGCGGTTCTATGCGAGCCAGCCGCACGGTTGAGGTGTCTGGAGACGCGTCTCGGCGCGGGCCAGCTAGCTAGAGTGTTTTCGGGATTGAGACAGGAAAAAAAATGTGCACCGTGATCAAAAAACCAGTACTAGCAAATAAACGTATAATTTTTTTTTTTTTTTTTTTTTGCTGTTTTATGCGAGCCAGCCGCACGGTTGAGGTGTCTGGAGACGCGTCTCGGTGCGGGCCAGCTAGCTAGAGTGTTTTCGAGATAAAGACAGGAAGAAAAATGTGCACCGTGATCAAAAAACCACTACTAGCAAATAAACGTATACATTTTTAAAAAAAATTTACGGTTCTATGCGAGCCAGCCGCACGGTTGAGGTGTCTGGAGACGCGTGTTTGTGCTGGCGTGCTTGCAAAAGTGTTTTCGGCATTAAGACAGGAAGAAAAATGTGCACCGTGATCAAAAAACCACTACTTGCAAATAATCGTATACATTTTTTAAAATTTTTTGCGGTTATATGCGAGCCAGCCGCACGCTTGAGTTGTCTGAAGACGCGTCTCGGCGCGGGCCAGCTAGCTAGAGTGTTTCCGGGATTAAGACAGGAAGAAAAATGTGCACCGTGATCAAAAAACCACTACTAGCAAATAAACGTATACATTTTTTTTTTAATTTTTTGCGGTTCTATGCGATTCAGCCGCACGGTTGAGGTGTCTGGAGACGCGTCTCGGCGCGGGCCAGCTAGCTAGAGTGTTTTCGGGATTTAGACAGGAAGAAAAATGTGCACCGTGATCATGAAACCACTACTAGCAAATAAACGTATGCATTTTTTTAATTTTTGTGCGGTTCTATGCGATTCAGCCGCACGGTTGAGGTGTCTGGAGACGCGGCTCGGCGCGGGCCAGCTAGCTAGAGTGTTTTCGGGATTGAGACAGGATAAAAAATGTGCACCGTGATCAAAAAACCACTACTAGCAAATAAACGTATAATTTTTTTTTTTATTTTTTTTTGCGGTTTTATGCGAGCCAGCCGGACGGTTGAGGTGTCTGGAGACGCGTCTCGGCGCGGGCCAGCTAGCTAGAGTGTTTTCGAGATAAAGACAGGAAGAAAAATGTGCACCGTGATCAAAAAACCACTACTAGCAAATAAATGTATATAATTTTTTTGCGGTTCTTTGCGAGTTAGCCGCACGGTTGAGGTGTCTGGAGACGCGTCTCGGCGCGAGCCAGCTAGTTAGAATATTTTCGGGATTAAGACAGTAAGAAAAATGTGCATCGTGATCAAAAAACCACTACTAGCAAATAAACGTATACATTTTTTTTTTAAATTTTTTGCGGTTCTATGCGATTCAGCCGCACGGTTGAGGTGTATGGAGACGCATCTCAGCGCGAACCAGCTAGATAGAGTGTTTTCGGGATTAAGACAGGAAGAAAAATGTGCACCGTGATCAAAAAACCACTATTAGCAAATAAACGTATATATTTATTTTAATTTTTTTGCGGTTCTGTGCGAGCCAGCCACACGGTTGAGGTGTCTAAGACGCGTCTCGGCGCGGGCCAGCTAGCTAGAGTGTTTTCGGGATTTAGACAGGAAGAAAAATGTGCACCGTGATCATGAAACCACTACTAGGAAATAAACGTATGCATTTTTTTAAATTTTTTGCGGTTCTATGCGAGCCAGCCGCACGGTTGAGGTGTCTGGAGACGCGTCTCGGCGCGGGCCAGCTAGCTAGAGTGTTTTCGGGATTGAGACAGGAAAAAAAATGTGCACCGTGATCAAAAAACCACTACTAGCAAATAAACGTATAATTTTTTTTAATTTTTTTGCGGTTCTAAGCGAGCCAGCCGCTCGGTTGAGGTGTCTGGAGACGCGTCTCGGCGCGGGCCAGCTAGCTAGAGTGTTTTCGAGATAAAGACAGGAAGAAAAATGTGCACCGTGATCAAAAAACCACTACTAGCAAATAAACGTATACATTTTTTAAAAAAATTTACGGTTCTATGCGAGCCAGCCGCACGGTTGAGGTGTCTGGAGACGCGTGTTTGTGCTGGCGTGCTAGCAAAAGTGTTTTCGGCATTAAGACAGGAAGAAAAATGTGCACCGTGACCAAAAAACCACTACTAGGAAATAAACGTAATTTTTTTTTAAAATTTTTTGCGGTTGTATGCGAGCCAGCCGCACGCTTGAGTTGTCTGAAGACGCGTCTCGGCGCGGGCCAGCTAGCTAGAGTGTTTCCGGGATTAAGACAGGAAGAAAAATGTGCACCGTGATCAAAAAACCACTACTAGCAAATAAACGTATATATTTTTAAAAAAAAATTTGCGGTTCTATGCGAGCCAGCCGCACGGTTGAGGTGTCTGGAGACGCGTCTCGGCGCGGGCCAGCTAGCTAGAGTGTTTTCGGGATTGAGACAGCAAAAAAAATGTGCACCGTGATCAAAAAACCACTACTAGCAAATAAACGTATACATTTTTTTAAATTTTTTGCGGTTCTTTGCGAGCCAGCCGCACGGTTGAGGTGTCTGGAGACGCGTCTCGGCGCGGGCCAGCTAGCTAGAGTGTTTTCAGGATTAAGACAGGAAAAAAAATGTGCACCGTGATAAAAAAACCACTACTAGCAAATAAACGTACACATTTTTTTAAATTTTTTGCGGTTCTATGCGAGCCAGCCGCACGGTTGAGGTGTCTGGAAACGCGTCTTTGTGCGGGCCAGCTAGCTATTGTGTTTTCGGGATTAAGACAGGAAGAAAAATGTGCACCGTGACCAAAAAACCACTACTAGGAAATAAACGTTAATTTTTTTTTAAATTTTTTGCGGTTGTATGCGAGCCAGCCGCACGCTTGAGTTGTCTGAAGACGCGTCTCGGCGCGGGCCAGCTAGCTAGAGTGTTACCGGGATTAAGACAGGAAGAAAAATGTGCACCGTGATCAAAAAACCACTACTAGCAAATAAACGTATATATTTAAAAAAAAAATTTGCGGTTCTATGCGAGCCAGCCGCACGGTTGAGGTGTCTGGAGACGCGTCTCGGCGCGGGCCAGCTAGCTAGAGTGTTTTCGGGATTGAGACAGGAAAAAAAATGTGCACCGTGATCAAAAAACCACTACTAGCAAATAAACGTATACATTTTTTAAAAATTTTTGCGGTTCTTTGCGAGCCAGCCGCACGTTTGAGGTGTCTGGAGACGCGTCTCGGTGAGGGCCAGCTAGCTAGAGCATTTTCAGGATTAAGACAGGTAGAAAAATGTGCACCGTGATCAAAAAACCACTACTAGCAAATAAACGTATATATTTTTTTTAATTTTTTGCGGTTCTATGCGAGCCAGCCGCACGTTTGAGGTGTCCGGAGACGCGTCTTTGTGCGGACAAGCTAGTGAGAGTGTTTTCGGGATTAAGACACGAAGAAAAATGTGTACCGTGATCAAAAAACCACTACTAGGAAATAAACGTATATATTTTTTTTAATTTTTTGCGGTTCTATGCGAGCCAGCCGCACGGTTGAGGTGTCCCGAGACGCGTCTTTGTGCGGGCCAGCTAGCGAGAGTGTTTTCGGGATTAAGACAGGAAGAAAAATGTGCACCGTGATCAAAAAACACCGTGAGCAAATAAACGTATACATTTTTTTAAATTTTTTGCGGTTCTAAAAAATTACGTTTATTTCCTAGTAGTGGTTACTACTAGGAAATAAACGTAATTTTTTTTTAAAATTTTTTGCGGTTGTATGCGAGCCAGCCGCACGCTTGAGTTGTCTGAAGACGCGTCTCGGCGCGGGCCAGCTAGCTAGATTGTTTCCGGGATTAAGACAGGAAGAAAAATGTGCACCGTGATCAAAAAACCACTACTAGCAAATAAACGTATATATTTTTAAAAAAAAATTTGCGGTTCTATGCGAGCCAGCCGCACGGTTGAGGTGTCTGGAGACGCGTCTCGGCGCGGGCCAGCTAGCTAGAGTGTTTTCGGGATTGAGACAGGAAAAAAAATGTGCACCGTGATCAAAAAACCACTACTAGCAAATAAACGTATAATTTTTTTTAAATTTTTTGCGGTTGTATGCGAGCCAGCCGCACGGTTGAGGTGTCTGGAGACGCGTCTCAGCGCGAACCAGCTAGCTAGCATGTTTTCGGAATTTAGACAGGAAGAAAAATGTGCACCGTGATCAAAAAACCACTACTAGCAAATAAACGTATACATTTTTTTAATTTTTTTGCGGTTCTATGCGAGCCAGCCGCACGGTTGAGGTGTCTGGAGACGCGTCTCAGCGCGGGCCAGCTAGCTAGGTTGTTTTCGGAATTTAGACAGGAAGAAAAATGTGCACCGTTATCAAAAAACCACTACTAGCAAATAAACGTATAATTTTTTTTTAAATATTTTTGCGGTTTTATGCGAGCCAGCCGCACGGTTGAGATGTCTGGAGACGCGTCTCGGCGCGGGCCAGCTAGCTAGAGTTTTTCCGGGATTTAGACAGGAAAAAAAATGTGCACCGTGATCAAAAAACCACTACTAGCAAATAAACGTATACATTTTTTTAATTTTTTTGCGGTTCTATGCGAGCCAGCCGCACGTTTGAGGTGTCCGGAGACGCGTCTTTGTGCGGACAAGCTAGCGAGAGTGTTTTCGGGATTAAGACACGAAGAAAAATGTGCACCGTGATCAAAAAACCACTACTAGGAAATAAACGTATTTTTTTTTTTTAATTTTTTGCGGTTCTATGCGAGCCAGCCGCACGGTTGAGGTGCTTGGAGACGCGTCTTTGTGCGGGCCAGCTAGCGAGAGTGTTTTTGGGATTAAGACAGGACGAAAAATGTGCACCGTGATCAAAAAACACCGTGAGCAAATAAACGTATACATTTTTTTAAATTTTTTAAGGTTCTATGTGAGCCAGCCGCACGGTTGAGATGTCTGTAGACGCGTCTTTGTGCGGGCCAGCTAGCGAGAGTGTTTTCGGGATTAAGACAGGAAGAAAAATGTGCACCGTGATCAAAAAACCACTATTAGGAAATAAACGTATATTTTTTTTTTAATTTTTTGCGGTTCTATGCGAGCCAGCCGCACGGTTGAGGTGTCTGGAGACGCGTCTCGGCGCGGGCCAGATAGAAAGATTGTTTCCGGGATTTAGACAGAAAGAAAAATGTGCACCGTGATCAAAAAACCACTACTAGCAAATAAACGTATACATTTTTTAATTTTTTTTGCGGTTCTATGCGAGCCAGCCGCACGGTTGAGGTGTCTGGAGACGCGTCTTAGCAAGGACCAGCTAGCTAGAGTGTTTTCGGGATTGAGACAGGAAAAAAAATGTGCACCGTGATCAAAAAACCACTACTAGCAAATAAACGTATAATTCTTTTTTTTATTTTTTTTTGCGGTTTTATGCGAGCCAGCCGGACGGTTGAGTTGTCTGGAGACGCGTCTCGGCGCGGGCCAGCTAGCTAGAGTGTTTTCGAGATAAAGACAGGAAGAAAAATGTGCACCGTGATCAAAAAACCACTACTAGCAAATAAATGTATATAATTTTTTTGCGGTTCTTTGCGAGTTAGCCGCACGGTTGAGGTGTCTGGAGACGCGTCTCGGCGCGGGCCAGCTAGCTAGAGTGTTTTCGGGATTTAGACGGGAAGAAAAATGTGCACCGTGATCAAAAAACCACTACTAGCAAATAAACGTATACATTTTTTTAATTTATTGCGGTTCTATGCGAGTCAGCCGCACGGTTGAGGTGTCTGGAGACGCGTCTCGGCGCGAGCCAGCTAGTTAGAATATTTTCGGGATTAAGACAGTAAGAAAAATGTGCATCGTGATCAAAAAACCACTACTAGCAAATAAACGTATACATATTTTTTTAAATTTTTTGCGGTTCTATGCGATTCAGCCGCACGGTTGAGGTGTATGGAGACGCATCTCAGCGCGAACCAGCTAGATAGAGTGTTTTCGGGATTAAGACAGGAAGAAAAATGTGCACCGTGATCAAAAAACCACTATTAGCAAATAAACGTATATATTTATTTTAATTTTTTTGCGGTTCTGTGCGAGCCAGCCACACGGTTGAGGTGTCTAAGACGCGTCTCGTCGCGGGCCAGCTAGCTAGAGTGTTTTCGGGATTTAGACAGGAAGAAAAATGTGCACCGTGATCATGAAACCACTACTAGGAAATAAACGTATGCATTTTTTTAAATTTTTTGCGGTTCTATGCGAGCCAGCCGCACGGTTGAGGTGTCTGGAGACGCGTCTCGGCGCGGGCCAGCTAGCTAGAGTGTTTTCGGGATTGAGACAGGAAAAAAAATGTGCACCGTGATCAAAAAACCAGTACTAGCAAATAAACGTATAATTTTTTTTTTTTTTTTTTTTTGCTGTTTTATGCGAGCCAGCCGCACGGTTGAGGTGTCTGGAGACGCGTCTCGGTGCGGGCCAGCTAGCTAGAGTGTTTTCGAGATAAAGACAGGAAGAAAAATGTGCACCGTGATCAAAAAACCACTACTAGCAAATAAACGTATACATTTTTAAAAAAAATTTACGGTTCTATGCGAGCCAGCCGCACGGTTGAGGTGTCTGGAGACGCGTGTTTGTGCTGGCGTGCTTGCAAAAGTGTTTTCGGCATTAAGACAGGAAGAAAAATGTGCACCGTGATCAAAAAACCACTACTTGCAAATAATCGTATACATTTTTTAAAATTTTTTGCGGTTATATGCGAGCCAGCCGCACGCTTGAGTTGTCTGAAGACGCGTCTCGGCGCGGGCCAGCTAGCTAGAGTGTTTCCGGGATTAAGACAGGAAGAAAAATGTGCACCGTGATCAAAAAACCACTACTAGCAAATAAACGTATACATTTTTTTTTTAATTTTTTGCGGTTCTATGCGATTCAGCCGCACGGTTGAGGTGTCTGGAGACGCGTCTCGGCGCGGGCCAGCTAGCTAGAGTGTTTTCGGGATTTAGACAGGAAGAAAAATGTGCACCGTGATCATGAAACCACTACTAGCAAATAAACGTATGCATTTTTTTAATTTTTGTGCGGTTCTATGCGATTCAGCCGCACGGTTGAGGTGTCTGGAGACGCGGCTCGGCGCGGGCCAGCTAGCTAGAGTGTTTTCGGGATTGAGACAGGATAAAAAATGTGCACCGTGATCAAAAAACCACTACTAGCAAATAAACGTATAATTTTTTTTTTTATTTTTTTTTGCGGTTTTATGCGAGCCAGCCGGACGGTTGAGGTGTCTGGAGACGCGTCTCGGCGCGGGCCAGCTAGCTAGAGTGTTTTCGAGATAAAGACAGGAAGAAAAATGTGCACCGTGATCAAAAAACCACTACTAGCAAATAAATGTATATAATTTTTTTGCGGTTCTTTGCGAGTTAGCCGCACGGTTGAGGTGTCTGGAGACGCGTCTCGGCGCGAGCCAGCTAGTTAGAATATTTTCGGGATTAAGACAGTAAGAAAAATGTGCATCGTGATCAAAAAACCACTACTAGCAAATAAACGTATACATTTTTTTTTTAAATTTTTTGCGGTTCTATGCGATTCAGCCGCACGGTTGAGGTGTATGGAGACGCATCTCAGCGCGAACCAGCTAGATAGAGTGTTTTCGGGATTAAGACAGGAAGAAAAATGTGCACCGTGATCAAAAAACCACTATTAGCAAATAAACGTATATATTTATTTTAATTTTTTTGCGGTTCTGTGCGAGCCAGCCACACGGTTGAGGTGTCTAAGACGCGTCTCGGCGCGGGCCAGCTAGCTAGAGTGTTTTCGGGATTTAGACAGGAAGAAAAATGTGCACCGTGATCATGAAACCACTACTAGGAAATAAACGTATGCATTTTTTTAAATTTTTTGCGGTTCTATGCGAGCCAGCCGCACGGTTGAGGTGTCTGGAGACGCGTCTCGGCGCGGGCCAGCTAGCTAGAGTGTTTTCGGGATTGAGACAGGAAAAAAAATGTGCACCGTGATCAAAAAACCACTACTAGCAAATAAACGTATAATTTTTTTTAATTTTTTTGCGGTTCTAAGCGAGCCAGCCGCTCGGTTGAGGTGTCTGGAGACGCGTCTCGGCGCGGGCCAGCTAGCTAGAGTGTTTTCGAGATAAAGACAGGAAGAAAAATGTGCACCGTGATCAAAAAACCACTACTAGCAAATAAACGTATACATTTTTTAAAAAAATTTACGGTTCTATGCGAGCCAGCCGCACGGTTGAGGTGTCTGGAGACGCGTGTTTGTGCTGGCGTGCTAGCAAAAGTGTTTTCGGCATTAAGACAGGAAGAAAAATGTGCACCGTGACCAAAAAACCACTACTAGGAAATAAACGTAATTTTTTTTTAAAATTTTTTGCGGTTGTATGCGAGCCAGCCGCACGCTTGAGTTGTCTGAAGACGCGTCTCGGCGCGGGCCAGCTAGCTAGAGTGTTTCCGGGATTAAGACAGGAAGAAAAATGTGCACCGTGATCAAAAAACCACTACTAGCAAATAAACGTATATATTTTTAAAAAAAAATTTGCGGTTCTATGCGAGCCAGCCGCACGGTTGAGGTGTCTGGAGACGCGTCTCGGCGCGGGCCAGCTAGCTAGAGTGTTTTCGGGATTGAGACAGCAAAAAAAATGTGCACCGTGATCAAAAAACCACTACTAGCAAATAAACGTATACATTTTTTTAAATTTTTTGCGGTTCTTTGCGAGCCAGCCGCACGGTTGAGGTGTCTGGAGACGCGTCTCGGCGCGGGCCAGCTAGCTAGAGTGTTTTCAGGATTAAGACAGGAAAAAAAATGTGCACCGTGATAAAAAAACCACTACTAGCAAATAAACGTACACATTTTTTTAAATTTTTTGCGGTTCTATGCGAGCCAGCCGCACGGTTGAGGTGTCTGGAAACGCGTCTTTGTGCGGGCCAGCTAGCTATTGTGTTTTCGGGATTAAGACAGGAAGAAAAATGTGCACCGTGACCAAAAAACCACTACTAGGAAATAAACGTTAATTTTTTTTTAAATTTTTTGCGGTTGTATGCGAGCCAGCCGCACGCTTGAGTTGTCTGAAGACGCGTCTCGGCGCGGGCCAGCTAGCTAGAGTGTTACCGGGATTAAGACAGGAAGAAAAATGTGCACCGTGATCAAAAAACCACTACTAGCAAATAAACGTATATATTTAAAAAAAAAATTTGCGGTTCTATGCGAGCCAGCCGCACGGTTGAGGTGTCTGGAGACGCGTCTCGGCGCGGGCCAGCTAGCTAGAGTGTTTTCGGGATTGAGACAGGAAAAAAAATGTGCACCGTGATCAAAAAACCACTACTAGCAAATAAACGTATACATTTTTTAAAAATTTTTGCGGTTCTTTGCGAGCCAGCCGCACGTTTGAGGTGTCTGGAGACGCGTCTCGGTGAGGGCCAGCTAGCTAGAGCATTTTCAGGATTAAGACAGGTAGAAAAATGTGCACCGTGATCAAAAAACCACTACTAGCAAATAAACGTATACATTTTTTAAATTTTTTTGCGGTTCTTTGCGAGCCAGCCGCACGGTTGAGGTGTCTGGAGACGCGTCTTTGTGCGGGCCAGCTTGCTAGATTGTTTTCGGGATTAAGACAGGAAGAAAAATGTGCACCGTGATCAAAAAACCACTACTAGGAAATAAACGTATAATTTTTTTTTAAATTTTTTGCGGTTCTATGCGAGCCAGCCGCACGGTTGTGGTGTCTGGAGACGCGTCTCGGCGCGGGCCAGCTAGCTAGAGTATTTTCGGGATTTGGACAGGAAGAAAAATGTGCACCGTGATCAAAAAACCCACTACTAGCAAACAAACGTATACATTTTTGGTAAAGTTCTTTCGTGAGTGTGGGTAGTTAAGTGCGGGTGCGCGGAAAATAAAAGTGTCTCAGCTACTTACGATTATAATGTCCGTGCACAACACGATTACACGACACAGAAACAGAAGGAGAACAGACAGGAGACACACAATAGTCACAACACAATACGGAAATCAGTTCACATAAACCATCCAGATCACTTAACGATAACTTTTATGAAGCGAGTCGCGAGCGCAGGTGATTAGCGGCGAGGTCCTTGACCGACTGACCTACAAACCGAATCGATACGTGCAGGGCCGGACTCAGGGCCTTTGCGCACGCGACTTCTTATACATTGCGCTCCTAATATTTAATGATGCGCATGATCATTGCGCCACCGACACCATCCGACATTATAATGTAAACATTATAGATGCCGTGAATGTCCAGAGTTGTGTTATCAATAAAATTACATGATAATAATAATGTGGCTGTGTTTATGTTTGTGTTGTAGTTGTGCTGAGTGTGTTTATAATAAACATAAATAAATATGTGGTAGGTGTGAACCCTACACATTTTTTTAAATTTTTTGCGGTTTTATGCGAGTTAGCCGCGCGGTTGAGCTCTCTGGAAACGCGTCTCGGCGCGGGCCAGCTAGCTAGAGTGTTTCCGGGATTCAGACAGGAAGAAAAATGTGCACCGTGATCAAAAAACCACTACTAGCAAATAAACGTATATAATTTTTTTGCGGTTCTTTGCGAGTTAGCCGCACGGTTGAGGTGTCTGGAGACGCGTCTCGGCGCGGGCCAGCTAGCTAGAGTGTTTTCGGGATTTAGACGGGAAGAAAAATGTGCACCGTGATCAAAAAACCACTACTAGCAAATACACGTATACATTTTTTTAATTTATTGCGGTTCTATGCGAGTCAGCCGCACGGTTGAGGTGTCTGGAGACGCGTCTCGGCGCGAGCCAGCTAGTTAGAATATTTTCGGGATTAAGACAGTAAGAAAAATGTGCATCGTGATCAAAAAACCACTACTAGCAAATAAACGTATACATTTTTTTTTTAATTTTTTGCGGTTCTATGCGATTCAGCCGCACGGTTGAGGTGTCTGGAGACGCGTCTCGGCGCGGGCCAGCTAGCTAGAGTGTTTTCGGGATTTAGACAGGAAGAAAAATGTGCACCGTGATCATGAAACCACTACTAGCAAATAAACGTATGCATTTTTTTAATTTTTTTGCGGTTCTATGCGATTCAGCCGCACGGTTGAGGTGTCTGGAGACGCGGCTCGGCGCGGGCCAGCTAGCTAGAGTGTTTTCGGGATTGAGACAGGAAAAAAAATGTGCACCGTGATCAAAAAACCACTACTAGCAAATAAACGTATAATTTTTTTTTTTATTTTTTTTTGCGGTTTTATGCGAGCCAGCCGGACGGTTGAGGTGTCTGGAGACGCGTCTCGGCGCGGGCCAGCTAGCTAGAGTGTTTTCGAGATAAAGACAGGAAGAAAAATGTGCACCGTGATCAAAAAACCACTACTAGCAAATAAATGTATATAATTTTTTTGCGGTTCTTTGCGAGTTAGCCGCACGGTTGAGGTGTCTGGAGACGCGTCTCGGCGCGGGCCAGCTAGCTAGAGTGTTTTCGGGATTTAGACGGGAAGAAAAATGTGCACCGTGATCAAAAAACCACTACTAGCAAATAAACGTATACATTTTTTTAATTTATTGCGGTTCTATGCGAGTCAGCCGCACGGTTGAGGTGTCTGGAGACGCGTCTCGGCGCGAGCCAGCTAGTTAGAATATTTTCGGGATTAAGACAGTAAGAAAAATGTGCATCGTGATCAAAAAACCACTACTAGCAAATAAACGTATACATTTTTTTTTAAATTTTTTGCGGTTCTATGCGATTCAGCCGCACGGTTGAGGTGTATGGAGACGCATCTCAGCGCAAACCAGCTAGATAGAGTGTTTTCGGGATTAAGACAGGAAGAAAAATGTGCACCGTGATCAAAAAACCACTACTAGCAAATAAACGTATACATTTTTTTAATTTATTGCGGTTCTATGCGAGTCAGCCGCACGGTTGAGGTGTCTGGAGACGCGTCTCGGCGCGAGCCAGCTAGTTAGAATATTTTCGGGATTAAGACAGTAAGAAAAATGTGCATCGTGATCAAAAAACCACTACTAGCAAATAAACGTATACATTTTTTTTTAAATTTTTTGCGGTTCTATGCGATTCAGCCGCACGGTTGAGGTGTATGGAGACGCATCTCAGCGCGAACCAGCTAGATAGAGTGTTTTCGGGATTAAGACAGGAAGAAAAATGTGCACCGTGATCAAAAAACCACTATTAGCAAATAAACGTATATATTTATTTTAATTTTTTTGCGGTTCTGTGCGAGCCAGCCACACGGTTGAGGTGTCTAAGACGCGTCTCGGCGCGGGCCAGCTAGCTAGAGTGTTTTCGGGATTTAGACAGGAAGAAAAATGTGCACCGTGATCATGAAACCACTACTAGGAAATAAACGTATGCATTTTTTTAAATTTTTTGCGGTTCTATGCGAGCCAGCCGCACGGTTGAGGTGTCTGGAGACGCGTCTCGGCGCGGGCCAGCTAGCTAGAGTGTTTTCGGGATTGAGACAGGAAAAAAAATGTGCACCGTGATCAAAAAACCACTACTAGCAAATAAACGTATAATTTATTTTTTTATTTTTTTTGCGGTTTTATGCGAGCCAGCCGCACGGTTGAGGTGTCTGGAGACGCGTCTCGGCGCGGGCCAGCTAGCTAGAGTGTTTTCGAGATAAAGACAGGAAGAAAAATGTGCACCGTGATCAAAAAACCACTACTAGCAAATAAACGTATACATTTTTTAAAAAAATTTACGGTTCTACGCGAGCCAGCCGCACGGTTGAGGTGTCTGGAGACGCGTGTTTGTGCTGGCGTGCTAGCAAAAGTGTTTTCGGCATTAAGACAGGAAGAAAAATGTGCACCGTGATCAAAAAACCATTACTTGCAAATAAACGTATACATTTTTTAAAAAATTTTGCGGTTATATGCGAGCCAGCCGCACGCTTGAGTTGTCTGAAGACGCGTCTCGGCGCGGGCCAGCTAGCTAGAGTGTTTCCGGGATTAAGACAGGAAGAAAAATGCGCACCGTGATCAAAAAACCACTACTAGCAAATAAACGTATACATTTTTTTAAATTTTTTGCGGTTCTATGCGAGCCAGCCGCACGGTTGAGGTGTCTGGAAACGCGTCTTTGTGCGGGCCAGCTAGCTAGCGTGTTTTCGGGATTAAGACAGGAAGAAAAATGTGCACCGTGACCAAAAAACCACTACTAGGAAATAAACGTAATTTTTTTTTTAAATTTTTTGCGGTTGTATGCGAGCCAGCCGCACGCTTGAGTTGTCTGAAGACGCGTCTCGGCGCGGGCCAGCTAGCTAGAGTGTTTCCGGGATTAAGACAGGAAGAAAAATGTGCACCGTGATCAAAAAACCACTACTAGCAAATAAACGTATATATTTTTAAAAAAAAATTTGCGGTTCTATGCGAGCCAGCCGCACGGTTGAGGTGTCTGGAGACGCGTCTCGGCGCGGGCCAGCTAGCTAGAGTGTTTTCGGGATTGAGACAGGAAAAAAAATGTGCACCGTGATCAAAAAACCACTACTAGCAAATAAACGTATACATTTTTTTAAATTTTTTGCGGTTCTTTGCGAGCCAGCCGCACGGTTGAGGTGTCTGGAGACGCGTCTCGGCGCGGGCCAGCTAGCTAGAGTGTTTTCAGGATTAAGACAGGAAAAAAAATGTGCACCGTGATAAAAAAACCACTACTAGCAAATAAACGTACACATTTTTTTAAATTTTTTGCGGTTCTATGCGAGCCAGCCGCACGGTTGAGGTGTCTGGAAACGCGTCTTTGTGCGGGCCAGCTAGCTAGCGTGTTTTCGGGATTAAGACAGGAAGAAAAATGTGCACCGTGACCAAAAAACCACTACTAGGAAATAAACGTTAATTTTTTTTTAAATTTTTTGCGGTTGTATGCGAGCCAGCCGCACGCTTGAGTTGTCTGAAGACGCGTCTCGGCGCGGGCCAGCTAGCTAGAGTGTTTCCGGGATTAAGACAGGAAGAAAAATGTGCACCGTGATCAAAAAACCACTACTAGCAAATAAACGTATATATTTTAAAAAAAAATTTGCGGTTCTATGCGAGCCAGCCGCACGGTTGAGGTGTCTGGAGACGCGTCTCGGCGCGGGCCAGCTAGCTAGAGTGTTTTCGGGATTGAGACAGGAAAAAAAATGTGCACCGTGATCAAAAAACCACTACTAGCAAATAAACGTATACATTTTTTAAAAATTTTTGCGGTTCTTTGCGAGCCAGCCGCACGTTTGAGGTGTCTGGAGACGCGTCTCGGTGAGGGCCAGCTAGCTAGAGCATTTTCAGGATTAAGACAGGTAGAAAAATGTGCACCGTGATCAAAAAACCACTACTAGCAAATAAACGTATACATTTTTTAAATTTTTTTGCGGTTCTTTGCGAGCCAGCCGCACGGTTGAGGTGTCTGGAGACGCGTCTTTGTGCGGGCCAGCTTGCTAGATTGTTTTCGGGATTAAGACAGGAAGAAAAATGTGCACCGTGATCAAAAAACCACTACTAGGAAATAAACGTATAATTTTTTTTTTATTTTTTTGCGGTTCTATGCGAGCCAGCCGCACGGTTGTGGTGTCTGGAGACGCGTCTCGGCGCGGGCCAGCTAGCTAGAGTATTTTCGGGATTTGGACAGGAAGAAAAATGTGCACCGTGATCAAAAAACCCACTACTAGCAAACAAACGTATACATTTTTGGTAAAGTTCTTTCGTGAGTGTGGGTAGTTAAGTGCGGGTGCGCGGAAAATAAAAGTGTCTCAGCTACTTACGATTATAATGTCCGTGCACAACACGATTACACGACAAAGAAACAGAAGGAGAACAGACAGGAGACACACAATAGTCACAACACAATACGGAAATCAGTTCACATAAACCATCCAGATCACTTAACGATAACTTTTATGAAGCGAGTCGCGAGCGCAGGTGATTAGCGGCGAGGTCCTTGACCGACTGACCTACAAACCGAATCGATACGTGCAGGGCCGGACTCAGGGCCTTTGCGCACGCGACTTCTTATACATTGCGCTCCTAATATTTAATGATGCGCATGATCATTGCGCCACCGACACCATCCAACATTATAATGTAAACATTATAGATGCCGTGAATGTCCAGAGTTGTGTTATCAATAAAATTACATGATAATAATAATGTGGCTGTGTTTATGTTTGTGTTGTAGTTGTGCTGAGTGTGTTTATAATAAACATAAATAAATATGTGGTAGGTGTGAACCCTACACATTTTTTAAAAATTTTTGCGGTTTTATGCGAGTTAGCCGCGCGGTTGAGCTCTCTGGAAACGCGTCTCGGCGCGGGCCAGCTAGCTAGAGTGTTTCCGGGATTCAGACAGGAAGAAAAATGTGCACCGTGATCAAAAAACCACTACTAGCAAATAAACGTATACATTTTTTTTATTTATTGCGGTTCTATGCGAGTCAGCCGCACGGTTGAGGTGTCTGGAGACGCGTCTCGGCGCGAGCCAGCTAGTTAGAATATTTTCGGGATTAAGACAGTAAGAAAAATGTGCATCGTGATCAAAAAACCACTACTAGCAAATAAACGTATACATTTTTTTTATTTATTGCGGTTCTATGCGAGTCAGCCGCACGGTTGAGGTGTCTGGAGACGCGTCTCGGCGCGAGCCAGCTAGTTAGAATATTTTCGGGATTAAGACAGTAAGAAAAATGTGCATCGTGATCAAAAAACCACTACTAGCAAATAAACGTATACATTTTTTTTTAATTTTTTGCGGTTCTATGCGATTCGGCCGCACGGTTGAGGTGTCTGGAGACGCGTCTCGGCGCGGGCCAGCTAGCTAGAGTGTTTTCGGGATTTAGACAGGAAGAAAAATGTGCACCGTGATCATGAAACCACTACTAGCAAATAAACGTATGCATTTTTTTAATTTTTTTGCGGTTCTATGCGATTCAGCCGCACGGTTGAGGTGTCTGGAGACGCGGCTCGGCGCGGGCCAGCTAGCTAGAGTGTTTTCGGGATTGAGACAGGAAAAAAAATGTGCACCGTGATCAAAAAACCACTACTAGCAAATAAACGTATAATTTTTTTTTTATTTTTTTTTGCGGTTTTATGCGAGCCAGCCGGACGGTTGAGGTGTCTGGAGACGCGTCTCGGCGCAAGCCAGCTAGCTAGAGTGTTTTCGAGATAAAGACAGGAAGAAAAATGTGCACCGTGATCAAAAAACACTACTAGCAAATAAACGTATACATTTTTTTAAAAAATTTACGGTTCTATGCGAGCCAGCCGCACGGTTGAGGTGTCTGGAGACGCGTGTTTGTGCTGGCGTGCTAGCAAAAGTGTTTTCGGGATTAAGACAGGAAGAAAAATGTGCACCGTGATCAAAAAACCACTACTAGCAAATAAACGTACACATTTTTTAAATTTTTTTGCGGTTCTATGCGAGCCAGCCGCACGGTTGATGTGTCTGGAAACGCGTCTTTGTGCGGGCCAGCTAGCTAGCGTGTTTTCGGGATTAAGACAGGAAGAAAAATGTGCACCGTGACCAAAAAACCACTACTAGGAAATAAACGTAAATATTTTTTTAAATTTTTTGCGGTTGTATGCGAGCCAGCCGCACGCTTGAGTTGTCTGAAGACGCGTCTCGGCGCGGGCCAGCTAGCTAGAGTGTTTCCGGGATTAAGACAGGAAAAAAAATGTGCACCGTGATCAAAAAACCACTACTAGCAAATAAACGTATACATTTTTTTAAATTTTTTGCGGTTCTATGCGAGCCAGCCGCACGTTTGAGGTGTCTGGAAACGCGTCTTTGTGCGGGCCAGCTAGCTAGCGTGTTTTCGGGATTAAGGCAGGAAGAAAAATGTGCACCGTGATCAAAAAACCACTACTAGCAAATAAACGTTTACATTTTTTATTTTTTTTTGCGGTTCTATTCGAGCCAGCCGCACGGTTCAGGTGTCTGGAGACGCGTCTCGGCGAGCGCCAGCTAGCTAGCGCGTTTTCGGGATTGAGACAGAAAGAAAAATGTGCACCGTGATCAAAAAACGACTACTAGCAAATAAACGTATATATATTTTTTTAATTTTTTGCGGTTCTATGCGAGTCAGCCGCACGGTTGAGGTGTCTGGAGTCGCGTCTTGACGCGGGCCAGCTAGCTAGAGTGTTTCCGGGATTTAGACAGGAAGAAAAATTTGCACCGTGATCATAAAACTACTACTAGCAAATAAACGTATAATTTTTTTTTAATTTTTTGCGGTTCCATGCGAGCCAGCCGCACGGTTGAGGTGTCTGTAGACACGTCTCGGCGCGGGCCAGCTAGCTAGAATGTTTTCGGGATTGAGACAGGAAGAAAAATGTGCACCGTGATCAAAAAACCACTACTAGCAAATAAACGTATACATTTTTTTAATTATTTTGCGGTTTTGTGCGAGCCAGCCGCTCGATTGAGGTGTGTGGAGACGCGTCTCGACGCGGGCCAGCTAGCTAGAGTATTTTCGGGATTTGGACAGGAAGAAAAATGTGCACCGTGATCAAAAAACCACTACTAGCAAATAAACGTATACATTTTTTTAATTTTTTTGCGGTTCTATGCGAATTTGCCGCACGGTTGAGGTGTCTGGAGACGCGTCTCAGCGCAGACCAGCTAGCTAGCGTGTTTTCGAGATTTAGACATGAAAAAAATGTGCACCTTGATCAAAAAACCCACTACTAGCAAATAAACGGATACATTTTTTTAATTTATTGCGGTTCTATGCGAGCCAGCCGCACGGTTGAGGTGTCAGGAGACGCGTCTCGGCACGGGCCAGCTAGCTAGATTGTTTTCGGGATTACGACAGAAAGAAAAATGTGCAACGTGATCAAAAAACCACTACTAGCAAATAAACGAATACATTTTTTTAAATTTTTTGCGGTTCTATGCGAGACAGCCGCACGGCTGAGGTGTCTGTAGACACGTCTCGGTGCGGGCCAGCTAGCTAGAATGTTTTCGGGATTAAGACAGGAAGAAAAATGTGCACCGTGATCAAAAAACCACTACTAGCAAATAAACGTATACATTTTTTTAATTTTTTTGCGGTTTTGTGCGAGCCAGCCGCTCGATTGAGGTGTGTGGAGACGCGTCTCGACGCGGGCCAGCTAGCTAGAGTATTTTCGGGATTTGGACAGGAAGAAAAATGTGCACCGTGATCAAAAAACCACTACTAGCAAATAAACGTATACATTTTTTTTTAATTTTTTTGCGGTTCTATGCGAGCCAGCCGCACGGTTGAGGTGTCTGGAGACGCGTCTCGGCTTGGGCCAGCTAGCTAGCGTGTTTTCGGGATTAAGACAGGAAGAAAAATGTGCACCGTGATCAAAAAACCACTACTAGCAAATTAACGAATACATTTTTTTAAAAATTTTTGCGGTTCTATGCGAGACAGCCGCACGGTTGAGGTGTCTGGAGACGCGTCTCGGCACGGGCCAGCTAGCTAGATTGTTTTCGGGATTTGGACAGGAAGAAAAATGTGCACCGTGATCAAAAAACCACTACTAGCAAATAAACGTATACATTTTTTTAAATTTTTTGCGGTTCTATGCGAGCCAGCCGCATGATTGAGGTGTCTTGAGACGCGTCTCAGCGCGGACTAGCCAGCTAGATTATTTTCGGGATTTGGACAGGAAGAAAAATGTGCACCGTGATCGAAAAACCACTATTAGCAAATAAACGTATATATTTTTTTTAATTTTTTTGCGGTTCTGTGCGAGCCAGGCACACGGTTGAGGTGTCTGGAGACGCGTCTCGGCGCGGGCCAGCTAGCTAGAATGTTTTCGGGATTTAGACAGGAACAAAAATGTGCACCGTGATCATGAAACCACTACTAGCAAATAAACGTATGCATTTTTTTTAATTTTTTGCGGTTCTATGCGAGCCAGCCGCACGGTTGAGGTGTCTGGAGACGCGTCTCAGCGCGGGCCAGCTAGCTAGAGTGTTTTCGCAATTGAGACAGGAAAAAAAATGTGCACCGTGATCAAAAAACCACTACTAGCAAATAAACGTATAATTTTATTTTTTATTTTTTTTGCGGTTTTATGCGAGCCAACCGCACGTTTGAGGTGTGTGGAGACGCGTCTCTGCGCGGGCCAGCTAGCTAGAGTGTTTTTGGGATTTACACAAGAAGAAAAATGTGCACCGTGATCAAAAAACCACTACTAGCAAATAAACGAATACATTTTTTTAAATTTTTTGCGGTTCTATGCGAGACAGCCGCACGGCTGAGGTGTCTGTAGACACGTCTCGGCGCGGGCCAGCTAGCTAGAGTGTTTTCGGGATTGAGACAGGAAGAAAAATGTGCACCGTGATCAAAAAACCACTACTAGCAAATAAACGTATACATTTTTTAAAATTTTTTGCGGTTCTATGCGAGCCAGCCGCACGGTTGAGGTGTCTGGAGACGCGTCTCAGCGCAGACCAGCTAGCTAGCGTGTTTTCGAGATTTAGACATGAAAAAAATGTGCACCTTGATCAAAAAACCCACTATTAGCAAATAAACGTATACATTTTTTTAATTTATTGCGGTTCTATGCGAGCCAGCCGCACGGTTGAGGTGTCAGGAGACGCGTCTCGGCGCGGGCCAGCTAGCTAGATTGTATTCGGGATTACGACAGAAAGAAAAATGTGCAACGTGATCAAAAAACCACTACTAGCAAATAAACGAATACATTTTTTTAAATTTTTTGCGGTTCTATGCGAGACAGCCGCACGGCTGAGGTGTCTGTAGACACGTCTCGGCGCGGGCCAGCTAGCTAGAGTGTTTTCGGGATTGAAACAGGAAGAAAAATGTGCAACGTGATCAAAAAACCACTACTAGCAAATAAACGAATACATTTTTTTAAATTTTTTGCGGTTCTATGCGAGACAGCCGCACGGCTGAGGTGTCTGTAGACACGTCTCGGCGCGGGCCAGCTAGCTAGAGTGTTTTCGGGATTGAAACAGGAAGAAAAATGTGCACCGTGATCAAAAAACCACTACTAGCAAATAAACGTATACATTTTTTTTTATTTTTTTTGCGGTTCTATGCGAGCCAGCCGCACGGTTGAGGTGTCTGGAGACGCGTCTCGGCGTAGGCCAGCTAGCTAGAGTGTTTTCGGGATTTAGACAGGAAGAAAAATGTGCACCGTGATCAAAAAACCACTACTAGCAAATTAACGAATACATTTTTTTTAAAATTTTTGCGGTTCTATGCGAGACAGCCGCACGGTTGAGGTGTCTGGAGACGCGTCTCGGCACGGGCCAGCTAGCAAGATTGTTTTCGGGATTTGGACAGGAAGAAAAATGTGCACCGTGATCAAAAAACCACTACTAGCAAATAAACGTATACATTTTTTTTAATTTTTTGCTGTTCTATGCGAGCCAGCCGCATGATTGAGGTGTCTTGAGACGCGTTCCAGCGCGGACTAGCCAGCTAGATTATTTTCGGGATTTGGACAGGAAGAAAAATGTGCACCGTGATCAAAAAACCAATACTAGCAAATAAACGTATACATTTTTTAAAAATTTTTGCGGTTCTATGCGAGCCAGCCGCACGATTGAGGTGTCTTGAGACGCGACTCAGCGCGGACTAGCCAGGTAGATTATTTTTGGGATTAAGACAGGAAGAAAAATGTGCACCGTGATCAAAAAACCACTATTAGCAAATAAACGTATAATTTTTTTAAATTTTTTTGCGGTTCTGTGCAAGCCAGCCACACGGTTGAGGTGTCTGGAGACGCGTCTCGGCGCGGGCCAGCTAGCTAGCGTGTTTTCGGGATTTAGACAGGAACAAAAATGTGCACCGTGATCAAAAAACCACTACTAGCAAATAAACGTATGCATTTTTTTTTAATTTTTTGCGGTTCTATGCGAGCCAGCCGCACGGTTGAGGTGTCTGGAGACGCGTCTCGGCGCGGGCCAGCTAGCTAGAGTGTTTTCGGGATTGAGACAGGAAAAAAAATGTGCACCGTGATCAAAAAACCACTACTAGCAAATAAACGTATACATTTTTTTAATTTTTTTGCGGTTCTATGCGAATTTGCCGCACGGTTGAGGTGTCTGGAGACGCGTCTCAGCGCAGACCAGCTAGCTAGCGTGTTTTCGAGATTTAGACATGAAAAAAATGTGCACCTTGATCAAAAAACCCACTATTAGCAAATAAACGTATACATTTTTTTAATTTATTGCGGTTCTATGCGAGCCAGCCGCACGGTTGAGGTGTCAGGAGACGCGTCTCGGCGCGGGCCAGCTAGCTAGATTGTTTTCGGGATTTAGACAGGAAGAAAAATGTGCAACGTGATCAAAAAACCACTACTAGCAAATAAACGTAAATATTTTTTAAATTTTTTTGCGGTTCTATGCGAGCCAGCCGCATGGTTGAGGTGTCTGGAGACGCGTCTCGGCGCGAACCAGCCAGCTAGAGTGTTTTCGGGATTTAGATAGGAAGAAAAATGTGCACCGTGATCAAAAAACCCACTACTAGCAAATAAACGTATACATTTTTTTAATTTTTTTGCGGTTCTATGTGAGTTAGCCGCACGGTTGAGGTGTCTGGAGACGCGTCTCAGCGCATACCAGCTAGCTAGCGTGTTTTCGAGATTTAGACATGAAAAAAAATGTGCACCGTGATCAAAAAACCCACTACTAGCAAATAAACGTATACATTTTTTTAATTTAATGCGGTTCTATGCGAGCCAGCCGCACGGTTGAGTTGTCTGGAGACGCGTCTCGGCACGGGCCAGCTAGCTAGATTGTTTTCGGGATTTGGACAGGCAGACAAATGTGCACCGTGATCAAAAAATCACTACTAGCAAATAAACGTATACATTTTTTTAAATTTTTTGCGGTTCTATGCGAGCCAGCCGCATGATTGAGGTGTCTTGAGACGCGTCTCAGCGCGGACTAGCCAGCTAGATTATTTTCGGGATTTGGACAGGAAGAAAAATGTGCACCGTGATCAAAAAACCACTACTAGCAAATAAACGTATATATTTTTTAAAAAAAATTTGCGGTTCTATGCGAGCCAGCCGCACGGTTGAGGTGTCTGGAGACGCGTCTCGGCGCGGGCCAGCTAGCTAGAGTGTTTCCTGGATTTAGACAGGAAGAAAAATGTGCACCATGATCATAAAACCACTACTAGCAAATAAACGTATGCATTTTTTTTTAATTTTTTGCGGTTCTATGCGAGCCAGCCGCACGGTTGAGGTGTCTGGAGACGCGTCTCGGCGCGGGCCAGCTAGCTAGAGTGTTTCCGGGATTTAGACAGGAAAAAAAATGTGCACCGTGATCAAAAAACCACTACTAGCAAATAAACGTTTATTCTTTTAAATTTTTTGCGGTTCTTTGCGAGCCAGCCGCACGGTTGAGGTGTCAGGAGACGCGTCTCGGCGCGGGCCAGCTAGCTAGATTGTTTTCGGGATTTAGTCAGGAAGAAAAATGTGCACCGTGATCAAAAAACCACTACTAGCAAATAAACGAATACATTTTTAGGGTTCGGAAAAAAATGGAATGCTTATAAGATCACTCGGGTGTCTGTCTGTCGGTCTGTCTGTCTGTCTGTCTGTCCGTCTGTCACAGCCAGTTTTCTCCGGATCCACTGAACCGATTCTGTTGAAATTTGGTACACATATGGACTTCTATGACCCAAACATGGACGCGTTACGTAAATTATTAAATTTTTAGTTTAGGGGTCAAAGTAGAAAAAAAAAAAAAAATTGAACAATATCGTGTGACATATCAAATGAAAAGGGCTTACTATGACGGTTTTAATTATATTTTTTTTCATAATTTTAAAATAAATGGTTTTGAAGTTATTCTAGAAATTAGACGAAAAATGACCATTCCCCCCCCCCCTTATCTCCGAATCTACTGAGCCTAAAATTTTGAAAAAAATGGAATTAATAGATCTTTACCTAAAGATTACACAAAAACCTATTAGAAGTCTGTAGTGTTAAAATAACATGTTAAAAAAATTAAAATCGTTCGGAACCCTTTGCACGCGAGTCCGACTCGCACTTGGCCAGTTTTTTAAATTTTTTGTAGTTCTATGCGAGCCAGGCGCACGGTTGAGGTGTCTGGAGACGCGTCTCGGCGCGGGCCAGCTAGCTAGAGTGTTTTCGGGATTGAGACAGGAAGAAAAATGTGCACCGTGATCAAAAAACCACTACTAGCAAATAAACGTATAAATTTTTTAATTTTTTTGCGGTTCTAAGCGAGCCAGCCGCTCGGTTGAGGTGTGTGGAGACGCTTCTCGGCGCGGGCCAGCTAGCTAGAGTGTTTTCGGAATTTACACAGGAAGAAAATGTGCACCGTGATCAAAAAACCACTACTAGCAAATAAACGTATACATTTTTTCTATTTTTAGCGGTTCTATGCGAGTTAGCCGCACGGTTGAGGTGTCTGGAGACGCGTCTCAGCGCAAGCCAGCTAGCTAGCTTGTTTTCGAAATTTAGACATGAAAAAAACTTTGCACCTTCATCAGAAAACCCACTACTAGCAAATAAACGTATACATTTTTTTAATTTATTGCGGTTCTATGCGAGCCAGCCGCACGGTTGAGGTGTCAGGAGACGCATCTCGGCGCGGGCCAGCTAGCTAGATGGTTTTCGGGATTAAGACAGGAAGAAAAATGTGCAACGTGATCAAAAAACCACTACTAGCAAATAAACGTTTACATTTTTTTAAACTTTTTGCGGTTCTATTCGAGCCAGCCGCACGGTTGAGGTGTCTGGAGATGCGTCTCGGCGCGAGCCAGCTAGCTAGATTGTTTCCGGGATTTAGACAGGAAGAAAAATGTGCACCGTGATCAAAAAACCACTACTAGCAAATAAACGTATACATTTTTTTTAAATTTAGTTGCGGTTCTATGCGAGCCAGCCGCACGGTTGAGGTGTCTGGAGACGCGTCTTGGCGCGAGCCAGCTAGCTAGAATGTTTCCGGGATTTAGACAGGAAGAAAAATGTGCACCGTGATCAAAAAACCACTACTAGCAAATAAACGTTTACATTTTTTTAAACTTTTTGCGGTTCTATGCGAGCCACCCGCACGGTTCAGGTGTCTGGAGACGCGTCTTGGCGAGGGCCAGCTAGCTAGCGCGTTTTCGGGATTAAGACAAGAAGAAAAATTTGCACCGTGATCAAAAAACGACTACTAGCAAATAAACGTATACATTTTTTAAATTTTTTGCCGTTCTATGCGAGCCAGCCGCACGGTTGAGGTGTCAGGAGACGCATCTCGGCGCGGGCCAGCTAGCTAGATATTTTTCGGGATTAAGACAGGAAGAAAAATGTGCAACGTGATCAAAAAACCACTACTAGCAAATAAACGTTTATATTTTTTTAAACTTTTTGCGGTTCTATTCGAGCCAGCCGAACGGTTGAGGTGTCTGGAGATGCGTCTCGGCGCGAGCCAGCTAGCTAGAATGTTTCCGGGATTTAGACAGAAAGAAAAATGTGCACCGTGATCAAAAAACCACTACTAGCAAATAAACGTATACAGTTTTTATTTTTTTTTGCGGTTCTATGCGAGCCAGCCGCACGGTTGAGGTGTCTGGAGACGCGACTCGGCGCGAGCCAGCTAGCTAGATTGTTTCCGGGATTTAGACAGGAAAAAAAATGTGCACCGTGATCAAAAAACCACTACTAGCAAATAAACGTATACATTTTTTAAAATTTTTTGCGGTTCTATGCGAGCCAGCCGCACGGTTGAGGTGTCTGGAGACGCGTCTCGGCGCGGGCCAGCTAGCTAGCGTGTTTTCGAGATTTAGACATGAAAAAAAATGTGCACCGTGATCAAAAAAACCCACTACTAGCAAATAAACGTATACATTTTTTTAATTTATTGCGGTTCTATGCGAGCCAGCCGCACGATTGAGGTGTCAGGAGACGCGTCTCAGCGCGGGCCAGCTAGCTAGTGTGTTTTCGGGATTGAGACAGGAAGAAAAATGTGCACCGTTATCAAAAAACCACTAGCAAATAAACGTATATATTTTTTATTTTTTTTTGCGGTTCTATGCGAGCCAGCCGCACGGTTGAGGTGTCTGGAGACGCGTCTCAGCGAGGGCCAGCTAGCTAGAGTGTTTTCGGGATTAAGACAGGAAGAAAAATGTGCACCGTGATCAAAAAACCACTACTAGCAAATAAACGTATACATTTTTTAAAATTTTTTGCGGTTCTTTGCGAGCCAGCCGCACGGTTGAGGTGTCTGGAGACGCGTCTTTGTGCGGGCCAGCTAGCTAGAGTGTTTTTGGGATTAAGGCAGGAAGAAAAATGTGCACCGTGATCAAAAAACAACTACTAGGAAACAAACGTATAATTTTTTTTAAATTTTTTTGCGGTTCTATGCGAGTTAGCCGCACGGTTGAGGTGTCTGGAGACGCGTCTCAGCGCAGGCCAGCTAGCTAGCGTGTTTTCGAGATTTAGACATGAAAAAAAATGTGCACCGTGATCAAAAAAACCCACTACTAGCAAATAAACGTATACATTTTTTTAATTTATTGCGGTTCTATGCGAGCCAGCTGCACGATTGAGGTGTCAGGAGACGCATCTCGGCGCGGGCCAGCTAGCTAGATTGTTTTCGGGATTAAGACAGGAAGAAAAATGTGCAACGTGATCAAAAAACCACTACTAGCAAATAAACGTTTACATTTTTTTAAACTTTTTGCGGTTCTATTCGAGCCAGCCGAACGGTTGAGGTGTCTGGAGATGCGTCTCGGCGCGAGCCAGCTAGCTAGATTGTTTCCGGGATTTAGACAGGAAGAAAAATGTGCACCGTGATCAAAAAACCACTACTAGCAAATAAACGTATACATTTTTTTAATTTTTTTGCGGTTCTATGCGAGTCAGCCGTACGGTTGAGGTGTCTGGAGACGCGTCTCAGCGCGGGCCAGCTAGCTAGTGTGTTTTCGGGATTGAGACAGGAAGAAAAATGTGCACCGTTATCAAAAAACCACTAGCAAATAAACGTATCTATTTTTTATTTTTTTTTGCGGTTCTATGCGAGCCAGCCGCACGGTTGAGGTGTCTGGAGACGCGTCTTAGCGCGGACCAGCTAGCTAGAATGTTTCCGGGATTTAGACAGGAAGAAAAATGTGCACCGTGATCAAAAAACCACTACTAGCAAATAAACGTATACATTTTTTAAATTTTTTGCGGTTCTGTGCGAGCCAGCCGCACGGTTGAGGTGTCTGGAGACGCGTCTCAGCGAGGGCCAGCTAGCTAGAGTGTTTTCGGGATTAAGACAGGAAGAAAAATGTGCACCGTGATCAAAAAACCACTACTAGCAAATAAACGTATACATTTTTTAAAAATTTTTGCGGTTCTTTGCGAGCCAGCCGCACGGTTGAGGTGTCTGGAGACGCGTCTTTGTGCGGGCCAGCTAGCTAGAGTTTTTTTTGGGTTTAAGGCAGGAAGAAAAATGTGCACCGTGATCAAAAAACAACTACTAGGAAATAAACGTATAATTTATTTTAATTTTTTTGCGGTTCTATGCGAGCCAGCCGCACGGTTGAGGTGTCTGGAGACGCGTCTCGGCGCGGGCCAGCTAGCTAGAGTGTTTCTGGGATTTAGACAGGAAGAAAAATGTGCACCGTGATCATAAAACCACTACTAGCAAATAAACGTATGCATTTTTTTTTAATTTTTTGCGGTTCTCTGCGAGCCAGCCGCACGGTTGAGCTGTCTGGAAACGCGTCTCGGCGCGGGCCAGCTAGGTAGAGTGTTTTCGGGATTGAGACAGGAAGAAAAATGTGCACCGTGATCAAAAAACCACTACTAGCAAATTAACGTATATTTTTTTATTTTTTTTGCAGTTCTTTGCGAGCCAGCCGCACGGTTGAGGTGTCAGGAGACGCGTCTCGGCGCGGGCCAGCTAGCTAGATTGTTTTCGGGATTTAGACAGGAAGAAAAATGTGCACCGTGATCAAAAAACCACTACTAGCAAATAAACGAATACATTTTTAGGGTTCGGAAAAAAAAGGAATGCTTATAAGATCTCACGGGTGTCTGTCTGTCTGTCTGTCTGTCTGTCCGTCTGTCACAGCCAGTTTTCTCCGGATTCACTGAACCAATTCTGTTGAAATTTGGTACACATATGGACTTCTATGACCCAAACATGGACGCGTTACGTAAATTATTAAATTTTTAGTTTGGGGGTCAAAGTAGAAAAAAAAAAAAAAAAATTTAACAATATCGTGTGACATATCAAATGAAAAGGGCTTACTATGACGGTTTTAATTATATTTTTTTCATAATTTTAAAATAAATGGTTTTGAAGTTATTCAAGAAATTAGACGAAAAATGACCATTCCCCCCCCCCTTATCTCCGAATCTACTGAGCCTAAAATTTTGAAAAAAATGGAATTAATAGATCTTTACCTAAAGATTACACAAAAACCTATTAGAAGTCTGTAGTGTTAAAATAACATGTTAAAAAAATTAAAATCGTTCGGAACCCTTTGCACGCGAGTCCGACTCGCACTTGGCCAGTTTTTTAAATTTTTTGCGGTTCTATGCGAGCCAGGCGCACGGTTGAGGTGTCTGGAGACGCGTCTCGGCGCGGGCCAGCTAGCTAGAGTGTTTTCGGGATTGAGACAGGAAGAAAAATGTGCACCGTGATCAAAAAACCACTACTAGCAAATAAACGTATAATTTTTTTTAATTTTTTTGCGGTTCTAAGCGAGCCAGCCGCTCGGTTGAGGTGTGTGGAGACGCTTCTCGGCGCGGGCCAGCTAGCTAGAGTGTTTTCGGGATTTACACAGGAAGAAAAATGTGCACCGTGATCAAAAAACCACTACTAGCAAATAAACGTATACATTTTTTTAAATTTTTTGCGGTTCTATGCGAGCCAGCCGCACGGTTCAGATGTCTGGAGACGCGTCTCGGCGTGGGCCAGCTAGCTAGCGTATTTTCGGGATTTAGACAGGAAGAAAAATGTGCACCGTGATCAAAAAACCACTACTAGCAAATAAACGCATACATTTTTTTTTAATTTTTTGCGGTTCTATGCGAGCCAGCCGCTTGGTTGAGGTGTCTGGAGACGCGTCTCGGCGCAGGCCAGCTAGCTAGAGTGTTTTCAAAATTAAGACAGGAAGAAAAATGTGCACCGTGATCAAAAAACCACTACTAGCAAATAAACGTATACATTTTTTTAAATTTTTTGCGGTTCTATGCGAGCCAGCCGCACAGTTGAGGTGTCTGGAAACGCGTCTTTGTGCGGGCCAGCTAGCTAGCGTGTTTTCGGGATTAAGACAGGAAGAAAAATGTGCACCGTGATCAAAAAACCACTACTAGGAAATAAACGTACAATTTTTTTTAATTTTTTGCGGTTGTATGCGAGCCAGCCGCACGCTTGAGGTGTCTGAAGACGCGTCTCGGCGCGGGCCAGCTAGCTAGAGTGTTTTCGGGATTGAGACAGGAAAAAAAATGTGCACCGTGATCAAAAAACCACTACTAGCAAATAAACGTATACATTTTTTTTAATTTTTTGCGGTTCTTTGCGAGCCAGCCGCACGGTTGAGGTGTCTGGAGACGCGTCTCGGTGAGGGCCAGCTAGCTAGAGCATTTTCAGGATTAAGACAGGTAGAAAAATGTGCACCGTGATCAAAAAACCACTACTAGCAAATAAACGTATGCATTTTTTAAAAAATTTTGCGGTTCTATGCGAGCCAGCCGCACGGTTGAGGTGTCTGGAGACGCGTCTCGGCGCGGGCCAGCTAGCTAGAGTATTTCCGGGATTTAGACAGGAAGAAAAATGTGCACCGTGATCAAAAAACCACTACTAGCAAATAAACGTATACATTTTTTTTAATTTTTTGCGGTTCTATGCGAGCCAGCCGCACGGTTGAGCTGTCTGGAAACGCGTCTCGGCGCGGGCCAGCTAGGTAGAGTGTTTTCGGGATTGAGACAGGAAGAAAAATGTGCACCGTGATCAAAAAACCACTACTAGCAAATAAACGTATATTTTTTTAATTTTTTTGCGGTTCTTTGCGAGCCAGCCGCACGGTTGAGGTGTCAGGAGACGCGTCTCGAAAAAAAAATTTTAACAATATCGTGTGACATATCAAATGAAAAGGGCTTACTATGACGGTTTTAATTATATTTTTTTCATAATTTTGAAATAAATGGTTTTGAAGTTATTCAAGAAATTAGACGAAAAATGACCATTCCCCCCCCCCCCTTATCTCCGAATCTACTGAGCCTAAAATTTTGAAAAAAATGGAATTAATAGATCTTTACCTAAAGATTACACAAAAACCTATTAGAAGTCTGTAGTGTTAAAATAACATGTTAAAAAAATTAAAATCGTTCGGAACCCTTTGCACGCGAGTCCGACTCGCACTTGGCCAGTTTTTTAATTTTTTTGCGGTTCTATGCGAGCCAGGCGCACGGTTGAGGTGTCTGGAGACGCGTCTCGGCGCGGGCCAGCTAGCTAGAGTGTTTTCGGGATTGAGACAGGAAGAAAAATGTGCACCGTGATCAAAAAACCACTACTAGCAAATAAACGTATAATTTTTTTTAATTTTTTTGCGGTTCTAAGCGAGCCAGCCGCTCGGTTGAGGTGTGTGGAGACGCTTCTCGGCGCGGGCCAGCTAGCTAGAGTGTTTTCGGGATTTACACAGGAAGAAAAATGTGCACCGTGATCAAAAAACCACTACTAGCAAATAAACGTATACATTTTTTTAAATTTTTTGCGGTTCTATGCGAGCCAGCCGCACGGTTCAGATGTCTGGAGACGCGTCTCGGCGTGGGCCAGCTAGCTAGCGTATTTTCGGGATTTAGACAGGAAGAAAAATGTGCACCGTGATCAAAAAACCACTACTAGCAAATAAACGCATACATTTTTTTTTAATTTTTTGCGGTTCTATGCGAGCCAGCCGCTTGGTTGAGGTGTCTGGAGACGCGTCTCGGCGCAGGCCAGCTAGCTAGAGTGTTTTCAAAATTAAGACAGGAAGAAAAATGTGCACCGTGATCAAAAAACCACTACTAGCAAATAAACGTATACATTTTTTTAAATTTTTTGCGGTTCTATGCGAGCCAGCCGCACAGTTGAGGTGTCTGGAAACGCGTCTTTGTGCGGGCCAGCTAGCTAGCGTGTTTTCGGGATTAAGACAGGAAGAAAAATGTGCACCGTGATCAAAAAACCACTACTAGGAAATAAACGTACAATTTTTTTTAATTTTTTGCGGTTGTATGCGAGCCAGCCGCACGTTTGAGGTGTCTGAAGACGCGTCTCGGCGCGGGCCAGCTAGCTAGAGTGTTTTCGGGATTGAGACAGAAAAAAAAATGTGCACCGTGATCAAAAAACCACTACTAGCAAATAAACGTATACATTTTTTAAAAAATTTTGCGGTTCTTTGCGAGCCAGCCGCACGGTTGAGGTGTCTGGAGACGCGTCTCGGTGAGGGCCAGCTAGCTAGAGCATTTTCAGGATTAAGACAGGTAGAAAAATGTGCACCGTGATCAAAAAACCACTACTAGCAAATAAACGTATAATTTTTTTTAAATTGTTTGCGGTTCTATGCGAGCCAGCCGCACGGTTGAGGTGTCTGGAGACGCGTCTCGGCGCGGGCCAGCTAGCTAGAGTGTTTTCAAAATTAAGACAGGAAGAAAAATGTGCACCGTGATCAAAAAACCACTACTAGCAAATAAACGTATATATTTATTTAAATTTTTTGCGGTTCTATGCGAGCCAGCCGCACGGTTGAGGTGTTTGGAGACGCGTCTCGGCTCGGGCCAGCCAGCTAGAATGTTATCGGGATTTAGATAGGAAGAAAAATGTGCACCGTGATCAAAAAACCCACTACTAGCAAATAAACGTATGCATTTTTTTATTTTTTTTGCGGTTCTATGCGAGTTAGCCGCACGGTTGAGGTGTCTGGAGACGCGTCTCAGCGCAGGCCAGCTAGCTAGCGTGTTTTCGAGATTTAGACATGAACAAAAATGTGCACCTTGATCAAAAAACCCACTACTAACAAATAAACGTATGCATTTTTTTTTAATTTTTTGCGGTTCTATGCGAGCCAGCCGCACGGTTGAGGTGTCTGGAGACGCGTCTCGGCGCGGGCCAGCTAGCTAGAGTGTTTCCGGGATTTAGACAGGAAGAAAAATGTGCACCGTGATCAAAAAACCACTACTAGCAAATAAACGAATATATTTTTAGGGTTCCGAAAAAAAAAGGAACCCTTATAAGATCACTCGGGTGTCTGTCTGTCTGTCCATCTATCTGTCTGTCTGTCTATCTGTCTGTCCGTCTGTCTGTCCGTCTGTCTGTCTGTCTGTCTGTCACAGCCTGTTTTCTCCGGATCCACTGGACCGATTCTGTTGAAATTTGGTTCTCATATGGATTTCTATGACCCAAATACGGACGCGTTACGAAAATTATTAAATTTTTAGTATGGGGGTCACTTTTGGGAGTCAAAGTAGAAAATTTAAAAAAAAGTTTTTTGAACAGTATCGTGTGATATTATTTCAAATGAAAGGACTTACTGTGAGGGTGCTAATTATATTTTTTTTGCAATTTTTTTTTATATATTGGACCAAAAATGGCCATTCCCCCCCCTTGTCTCCGAAACTACTGAGCCTAAATTAAAAAAAAAATACCTAAAGATTACAGGAAACCGATAAGAAGACTGTAGGGATAAAATAACATAACTATTAAAAAAATGAAATTGTTTCGGAACCCTTTAGGTAAGGAATAAGCTACCTGACCATTCTCCCCACATAGTGCCTCAGAATAGGGGAGTACCTACAGACTGTTGTCACTGTCCCGCGTTCTACGCATCAGTGATGTAACTTTTTTGCGAATCACACGCATGGAACCAGTTCTGTTCTGAGCAAACATCTCCGAAGCGCTACAGAAACGGGGCAGTTTCAACAGCATCCTAAAAACATTATTGGTCTGGGCTCCAGTGAGGTCTATCCTTCCTCCACAAGCAAGTGATGATGGGCGAGCACCGACTTTTGTCATTTTTAGGGTTCCGAATAAAAAACGGAACCCATATAGGATAGTAGAGTCAAACACTATTATGTATAATTACCGTCTCCAAGCGGAAAACAATTAAACCCTGGATAACTCCAAATCTCTTGAGATGTATAAAAACAGAGACAATCTAAATAAAACAACATCCTGAAAATTTGGCACACATGTTTGAGCAAATAAATTTATCTCTATCTCTATCTCTATCTCTATCTCTATCTCTATCTCTATCTCTATCTCTATCTCTATCTCTATCTCTATCTCTATCTCTATCTCTATCTCTATCTCTATCTCTATCTCTATCTCTATCTCTATCTCTATCTCTATCTCTATCTCTATCTCTATCTCTATCTCTATCTCTATCTCTATCTCTATCTCTATCTCTATCTCTATCTCTATCTCTATCTCTATCTCTATCTCTATCTCTATCTCTATCTCTATCTCTATCTCTATCTCTATCTCTATCTCTATCTCTATCTCTATCTCTATCTCTATCTCTATCTCTATCTCTATCTCTATCTCTATCTCTATCTCTATCTCTATCTCTATCTCTATCTCTATCTCTATCTCTATCTCTATCTCTATCTCTATCTCTATCTCTATCTCTATCTCTATCTCTATCTCTATCTCTATCTCTATCTCTATCTCTATCTCTATCTCTATCTCTATCTCTATCTCTATCTCTATCTCTATCTCTATCTCTATCTCTATCTCTATCTCTATCTCTATCTCTATCTCTATCTCTATCTCTATCTCTATCTCTATCTCTATCTCTATCTCTATCTCTATCTCTATCTCTATCTCTATCTCTATCTCTATCTCTATCTCTATCTCTATCTCTATCTCTATCTCTATCTCTATCTCTATCTCTGTCTCTGTCTCTATCTCTATCTCTATCTCTATCTCTATCTCTATCTCTATCTCTATCTCTATCTCTGTCTCTGTCTCTGTCTCTATCTCTATCTCTATCTCTATCTCTATCTCTATCTCTATCTCTATCTCTATCTCTATCTCTATCTCTATCTCTATCTCAATCTCACCCTGTCCCTGTCCCTGTCCCTGTCCCTGTCCCTGTCCCTGTCCCTGTCCCTGTCCCTGTCCCTGTCCCTGTCCCTGTCCCTGTCCCTGTCCCTGTCCCTGTCCCTGTCCCTGTCCCTGTCCCTGTCCCTGTCCCTGTCCCTGTCTCTGTCTCTGTCTCTGTCTCTGTCTCTGTCTCTGTCTCTGTCTCTGTCTCTGTCTCTGTCTCTGTCTCTGTCTCTGTCTCTGTCTCTGTCTCTGACTCTGTCTCTGTCTCTGTCTCTGTCTCTGTTACCTGAATCGATCATGATGGTCTGCACATCTCCGAGGCCGGCCACATTCTCGCCCTGCAGCGGCGCCGCGCCGTCTCTCACGGCGAGGTAGGAGACGGAGCGCGTCTTCAGGAACTCGTTCATGCACGGCAGGATGGAGGGCGGGCAGCCTCTGATCCCGAGGGTTGGCAGGGGCCTGTTGTTCGTCAGGTTGAGCACGGGTAGGTCCGCGCACGTGAAGTTTGTGCCCTGGAGACATCGCAGTAACTGTTTAGTGAGATCGTCAGTAGAAGGATACTCGTAGGTAGAGAGTTGAAAGAAAACTTATGAATCACTAGAGAAGTTGGCATATCAGAAGAGTCTACAGTCCCCGCCACGCAAAGCTATACATTTTTAGGGTTCCGAACAATAAACGGAACCCTTATAAAATAAATAATAAATGATATTTATTTTGCAAATAGGTTTACAAGTAACTCTTTTAAACGTCATTTTTTTTTGTCATATTAATCTAGGTTAGGCCGGATGTTTCCTAGCTGACTACCCTGAGAAGAAACACCGAAACAAACTCAGAGGTCATAGTCTCTTTTGAAGTCCATACAATCGCTAATAACATATGAAAAACATGTAGGTTAACGTCTGAGGTGGCCTTTTGAGGAAAGCACCACGCAGGTTTGAGTGGACTTGTCCAGACAGTGCAAGCATTTGTCAGTTATCGTGCAGCTCAACTCAGAACTTTGAGGAGTTCAACGAACCGACGAACAATACAAATGAAAGTAAACTCCAAATTGATTCCCAGGCATTTATTTTTATTGAAAATAACGAATAATCACAATACTAATATAGTTAAACTTTACTTTCTAAACTTTTTATTAAAACAGTGTACATACCTTAATTTATTCCAACCAGCACTTATACCACAATTACGTCTTTATGTACTTGTATAACTACGACTTGATTTCGTCTATTCGGCTCGACTGTCGCAACAAGACTGACTCGACTCGCTTGCCCGTTGCGCCCACGTTTCCCCTTCCACTCTTTGGTGGAAGTGCGCAACGGGGCGAGCAAGTCAGTGTTGCCAGGATGAAAAATATAAATCAGTAAAATAACTAATTGAGTAATACATTTAAGCATTTTTAAACCAAATAGAATAATGTACAGACTTCAAAAATGATTTCTAACGCTTATACGATTAAATACATAACTTAATATTACAACGTCTGACTGATTCCTAACAGCTCGGCCATCCTGCAGTTCTAGCGAGTCCCTTCGCTTTAAGTTACTAGTAAGTTAAGTAAGTATCAAAACAGAATAGCGAAACATAACCAATATAATCACCTTACAGAATAATAATTTTATCATTAAATATTTTGTCACACGTACTTACGTACTCGCAGGTAAATTAACCTATGCAGTTTAGTAATCAACAATTTAAAGGTACTACTTTTTCATATTTTTACTAAGCTAAACACCTATTCTAATCTAAACATCTTAAGCTAGGTATCTTAATGTATATTTAGCCATAATACATATTTATTTACTTGAACAAAACGCAATTACTTAAGTAAGTTTAACAGATAAGTATTTTTTTTCTATGGTTTATGTTTCCAATACTGTGTATAAAGTACCTACACATTGCTAGTCAATTATGGAAAATGATACGCTTTTAATCACTTTCGGATTTCTGATCATCGTTTTGGGATGTAACGTCATCATCATCGGATTTTTCGGAGGAATCATAATTTTTGTTAAAAACTAACCAGGGCTTAAGTTTGTCTATTGCAACAATATTATCGTATAGGGGTCGGCCAGGCTTACGTGTCAATGGCGTGTCTTCGATTGCAAATCTGTCATTAGGTAGCAGTTTTGTTACGCGGTAAGGACCCTGATATTTATTAACTAGCTTTTTAGATTTTCCGTCGCTAGGAACCTCTCTTTTTACGCTTACTAGATCGCCTACTGCATAAACATGTTTGCTTTTTCTTTTTGAGTCAAATCTAGCTTTATCTTTTTGTTGTTGTTCTATAATACGCGCGCTGGCTTGCTCTCGGATTTGATCCAAATGATTGGTAGACGCGTCCCTGGTGTCATCTATAATGTCACTAAGTACATTTTCGGAACCACTATTGATTTTAAAACCAAACAAAAGCTCAGAAGGACTTTTACCAGTTGTTTTATGAATAGTACTATTTAGCCCTATTTGAATGTCAGATACGTATTCATCCCAACTTCTATCATCCTTACAATGAGTTTTGGCTGACAAAGCGTCTAAGATTGTTCTATTGAACCTTTCAACTTGGCCGTTAGCACGTGGCGTAGCCACTGCATTGAGAATATGCTTGATGCCGACAGATTTCGTGAATGAACGGAAGCTGTTACTTGTGAACGATGTTCCCTGGTCTGTTATTAATCGAGTAGGGGCACCAAAATAACTTACGTGTTCCTGAAAAACCTTGATCGATGTGCTACTTCTTGTATTTCGAACAGGTGTAATTTTAATAAACTTAGTAAAACCATCTATAAAAACTAAAAGATAGCAGTTGCCTTTTTTACTTTTAATGAATGGTCCAAGGTGGTCTGCGTGAATGGTGTGGAACGGCACCTCAACTTTTGGTATTGGGTGTAATTCGCCCTCTTGCTTGCCAGAAAACCCCCTATTGATAAGCGCATTGTAAGCAAGATCTTACATACTTTTTTACGAACCTGCGCATTTTTGGAAACCAATAAGACTGTTGTATCCTAATCAGCGTCTTCTCAAAACTAAAATGCCCTACGTCATCGTGGTTCATCTTTGCAATCTGCCATCGAACACCCTTTGGCACTAACCACCGAATATCGTTGTTTCCCTCGCCCACGATACGATAAACTTTACCGTTTTTAAGTTTATAATTCTTTAAAACCTCCACAACCTTTACAGCGTTAGGGTCATTTAAAATCTCTTTTATTCGAACTACTTCGCTATCACTTGACTGAACAGTTGCTATCCAGTCTTCAGTGCCAACGTTTAGAACGTCCAAAACATGGAGTTCTTCAGCCGCACCCCCAACCGGGTTTCTACTTAGGGCGTCCACGTGTTGCATACGAGAGCCTGGGCGATACTCGATTTCACAATCAAATTCTTGGAGTTGAACCCACCATCTAGCTATACGGGGAATAAGATCCTTCTTCGTTAAGGTCGTTCTCAGAGCATTACAGTCTGTCAATACTTTAAAAGGCATACCAATAAGATAGACTCTGAATCTGTTTAGGGACGAAACTACGGCGAGTGTCTCTAATTCAAACGAGTGATATTTTTGTTCGTCGGGAGTAGTCTTACGACTGAAGTAAGATACTGGTCTCAATAAGCCATCATCACCCTTTTGGAACAGGATTCCAGCTATGCCGTGCTTGCTGGCATCGGTATGAACCTGAGTCTCACTCTTAGGATCATACAATGCCAGTACGGGCCTTTTTGTCAGAACTGACTTGAGTTGCTGGAATGATTCGTTTTGCTGTGGCCCCCAAGTCCACTCGGTATCTTTCTTAAGAAGGTCCGTGAGTGGTCCTGCCATAGTAGCAAAGCCCTGAACAAACCTTCTGAAAAAACTGGCGAGTCCGAGGAATTGGCGCAGCTCATGCTGTGACTTGGGGACAGGAAATTTGGATATTGAATCAGTTTTCCTAATTCCTAGGAATCCTAGGAAGTCTATAGAATCAAGGAAAAACTTGCATTTAGCCAATTTGAGGGTAAGGCCTCCCTTTTTTAAGAGAATTAAAACCTCCTCCAATCTGGACATACCCTCTTTGAAAGAACGAGCGGGAATAAGCACATCGTCCATGTAAACAAGTGCGTATTTAGATTTTGCGTCTGAAAGAATTTTGTTAATTGTTCTTTGGAACACAAACGGGGCATTAACTAGACCAAATGGCATCCTTGTAAACTCAAATTAGCCATCTGGGGTCACAAATGCAGTTTTACCCTGTGATTCCTTTTCTATAGGTATTTGGTAATACCCAGATGCAAGGTCTAAGGAAATAAACAGAGAGTTACCAGAAAGTCTGTCTAACTGATCCTCGATAAGGGGAAGGGGATAGTGGTCTTTCTTGGTACGACGATTCAATGCTCTCTCTGTAATCGACGCACAATCTTTTTTTCGCCGGTTTTCTTTTTGACCAGTACGATCGGGCTTGCGTATGGCGATGAAGATTCCTTGACGATTCCGGTGTCTGTTAGTCGGACTTTCGACCGGTACCGCTACTAACTCGTTAGGTTTTAGATTCGTATCCACACAAGCTATTACGAAAATTTTGGTATTAGAACGCTTCTCAAATATAATCTGATTGGGAGTTTTTGTTATCGTGATGTTTGGTTTCTCCGTGAATGTGTGCCCTAATAACACGGGGTGTTTTATAATTGAATCATCTACAATAAGAATTTTAACCTTTTCTTCTATACCTTGTACTAAAATGTCAACGTGAGCCTCTCCTAGTGGTTGTACATGATAACCACCTATACCTCGCAAAATTGGTAATTTGTCAAAGTTATAATCAAGACCTAGTTCTATTGCTATAGACTCTTTAATGAGCGTACACTGACTTCCTAAATCTACATGTGCCATTAATGGTTTTCCCTTTACTTTAATTTCTATCAGATATTTTTCATTAGCCTCTTCACTATTATCTAATAAAGCAACTTGTTTTTCTTGTTTAGTTTCAGGAGTTGCTTTTTTTTCGTTTGCATTATTATTTTGTTTCGCTCTACAGTACAAGTCTAAATGTCCTACTCTACCGCAAAAAGTACATTTATTAGGCGGTTTACCACATTTGAAACTTTTATGGCCGTCTTCGTTACAATTATGGCATTTTATTTTACTCGAGGAATCGTGAGGTTTAAATTTATTCGTATTAGTATGACCTTTCCGTTCAGATTTTGCCTTTTCGGAAGTTTCTCTACTGTGCCCTGGTTTTACGGTCTTTAAATATTTAAGGACATCTTCTGGCTCCTTAAACTGGGCAGCTTGTGCCCCCACCCTAATAGCGCGGTCCTCAATACCATGAAGAAGACAATCGACAGCTTTCCTACCTTTAATTCCACATCTGTTAATCAAATTTATTTTGGAATAATAATAGTGTTCTAGTGAGTCCCCATAACGCACGCGCTTGGCCAGCATTTCAGTTAAAAGTTCTGCATAGTCATCTCTACAAGGAAACGACTCTATAAGCTTTCTTTTCCATTCACTCCAGCTGTAAAGTACTGTATCTAGCCCCTGGTACCACGTTTTAGCTATGCCCGTCAATTTCGGGAGAGCAAAATGTATGACTTCGCGTTCATCCCACCCGTATATTTCGGCGCATTCTTCAACCTTTGTGAGCCAAGTGACTATAGTCTGATCCTTGGATGTTGGATCAAATTCTGGCAGGACGTTTGTCAAAGAAAGCTTAGAAGTCGATGATCCTTTAACATTACTTAATATATCTAAAAACTTATTTAAAATGCTTTTATCATCACTAGGCATATCTTTAAAGTTATTATTCACGTTATTGAATCGCGGGCGACGGGATCGAGAACGTTGACGTCGTCGTTTTCTTGATTGCATAAGATCGTCTTCGCTATCAGAATACGACCGACGCCGACGCCTCCTCGTTCCGCGAACTTCATCCTCGGAACTATATGACAATTCGCGTGAGCTACTATGATCGTATCGTGACCTCTTGTAGATTCGACGTCGTGGACGAGACCTTTGAGAGTTCTGTCGCCCATAATGACAGCCTTCATACCGACGACCGTCTATACTATTATTACTTGGACTATTTAGTATAATTAAGGATGCCGAGTTTTGATGTCGCGACTCCCTGTGACCCACACGTTGTCGCGACACCTCCCTACTCGGGCTTCGTGAGTTAAAGTTATAAGAGCGCTTGTGGACTTGCCTTTCTCGAAGACTCCCATCCACTCCCTCGCTCTGGCCTTGTACTGAACGTTTGTGGACTTGCCTCTCTCGAAGGCTCCCTTCCACTCCCTCGCTCTGGCCTTGTCCTGAACGTTTGTGGACTTGCCTCTCTTGTAGGCTCCCTTCCACTCCCTCGCTCAGGCCTCGCTCAGGAGTTTGCCTCTCTCCGCTTGGATCATCGCGGTTATGGTTATTAGGCTCACCCTCCGATACAGCTTCTGATGTAGTATTATCCATGAATCTGAAACTTATTTCATTTCCCATGTATAATCCATACAATGATGTTGAAGGTAAGATGATATTGAGGTATATTAAGGTAACGTAATATGAAGCAAGGTAGCATTAGGGTAGGGTAATATTAAGGTAAGATAATAATAATAAGGTAAGGTGGCAGTAAGTTAGGTAAGGTAAGGTTTTTACTATAAAAAGGCAAGGTATTATAAAGGTAAGGTAAAATTAGGGTTAAGTAATATTAAGGTAAAATATTATTAAGGTGAGGTAACAATAAGGTAAGGTAACATTAAGGTAAAGTGATATTAGGATAAGGTAATATTAGGGTAAGCTAATATTAGAAATGATAGCAAATTAAAGTACCTAATATTATGGTTATCTTTTTAGAAAACATAGAAAGCCCAATAAAGCATTTTGTACTTATTTATTTAATATACCTACTAAACGTAGGTACTTACTTGAAATTATCCAATAGCTATTGAAGCGAGTGACTGTGTTAAGTAAAAGTCGAAAAGACAATAATGCATTTTACAAATTTGGCCATTGTTCACATATGAGAACTAAGTACAATATTATTTAATCAAAATTATTTTAGTTGCGTGCTTTCTAGTGCGGAAATCTATGTGGTGCTGTGATGTTTACTAGCAAGAAGTTAAGGAAAGGTTGTTAAGAATAGAATTAGACGGTGATCATTGTGCACTCAGCGGCGCATTTCCAGAAAGTAAGTAGCTCTGGCAAAATACACCACCCAAAAGGAAATAAACACCGGGGTGCTTCGATCTAATTCGGTCCCCAGTTACGAGTACCACAATGCTAAATGTGCATAAAAATATTTATTAACCCATGCGTGCTTCAAGAAGAAAAAAAAATTGCTTCGGAAAGAGTGCTTCGGTAAAATAACTTTTACAAAAGAAGTATCGCGGACTACCCCGACCAAATTCAACCCTTAATTTATCCAATAACACAATTTTACATATTACACAAAACAGGCTCACTGTCCTATCCCTGGTTATTAAGAAAAGAAGCATGGAATTTTATTGTAAACTTTGAAACATTGCAGCACCATTACTTTCTTATCAAACGGCCAAATTTAAAAAAACAAAAAAAAAAATCGAGAATCAATTTAGGGTCTAAAAGAAAGAAGAGAAAAAAAAAGAATAAAAACCACATTTGTGGAAGTGACTTCGAATCCCACTTCTGAGATGAAAGTAAACTCCAAATTGATTCCCAGGCATTTATTTTTATTGAAAATAACGAATAATCACAATACTAATATAGTTAAACTTTACTTTCTAAACTTGTTATTAAAACAGTGTACATACCTTAATTTATTCCAACCAGCACTTATACCACAATTACGTCTTTATGTACTTGTATAACTACGACTTGATTTCGTCTATTCGGCTCGACTGTCGCAACAAGACTGACTCGACTCGCTTGCCCGTTGCGCCCACGTTTCCCCTTCCATTCTTTGGTGGAAGTGCGCAACGGGCCGAGCAAGTCAGTGTTGCCAGGATGAAAAATATAAATCAGTAAAATAACTAATTGAGTAATACATTTAAGCATTTTTAAACCAAGTAGAAAAATGTACAGACTTCAAAAATGATTTCTAACGCTTATACGATTAAATACATAACTTACTATTACAATGTCTGACTGATTCCTAACACAAAAGTAAGGACATTTGGGCAAGACGCATAGTATACTCAAACTGCCATACAGTCATGAAATCAATCCTTAAAATAACGACCTACATAGTCCTTACAATACATCATTTTTTAAGAACCATGCAGATTAGTGTCTGAGATGGTCTTTAGAAGAAAGAACCACACAGATTTGAGTGAACCTGTCCAGTCAGTGCAAGCATTTGTCAGTAGTCGTGTAGCTCAACTCAGATCTACTTAAGAGCTCAGCAACTCGACGAACAATACCAAAGAAAGGACATTTATGTAGGCCTTACAAAGCACTCAAACTGCCAGACAAACATTAAAATTACTCGAAGAAATAAAAAATAATCCACATAGTCCTCATCCATAATAAAAATAATGATAATACTTTACAAAGTGAAAAGAATTATGTCAAATTGTATAAAATAAAAAGAAAAATGACATATTGCATATTAAAAAATAACAAATTGTATAAAAAATGTCAAATTGTGTATAATAAAAAAATGTAAAACTAATAGATCACTCGGGTGTCTGTCTGTCTGTCCATCTATCTGTCTGTCTGTCTGTCTGTCTGTCCGTCTGTCTGTCCGTCTGTCTGTCTGTCTGTCACAGCCAGTTTTCTCCGGATCCACTAGACCGATTCTGTTGAAATTTGGTTCTCATATGGATTTCTATGACCCAAATACGGACGCGTTACGAAAATTATTAAATTTTTAGTATGGGGGTCACTTTTGGGAGTCAAAGTAGAAAATTTTAAAAAAAGTTTTTTGAACAGTATCGTGTGATATTATATCAAATGAAAGGACTTACTGTGAGGGTGCTAATTATATTTTTTTTACAATGTTTTTTTTATATATTGGACCAAAAATGGCCATTCCCCCCCCTTGTCTCCGAAACTACTGAGCCTAAATTAAAAAAAATACCTAAAGATTACAGGAAACCGATAAGAAGACTGTAGTGATAAAATAACATAACTATTAAAAAAATGAAATTGTTTCGGAACCCTTTAGGTAAGGAATAAGCTACCTGACCATTCTCCCCACATAGTGCCTCAGAATAGGGGAGTACCTACAGACTGTTGTCACTGTCCCGCGTTCTACGCATCAGTGATGTAACTTTTTTGCGAATCACACGCATGGAACCAGTGTTCTGTTCCGACAGAGACAGAGACAGAGACAGAGACAGAGACAGAGACAGAGACAGAGACAGAGACAGAGATAGAGATAAATTTATTTGCTCAAACATGTGTGCCAAATTTTCAGGATGTTGTTTTATTTAGATTGTTTCTGTTTTTATACATCTCAAGAGATTTGGGGTTATCCAGGGTTTAATTGTTTTCCGCTTGGAGACGGTAATTATACATATTAGTGTTTGACTCTACTATCCTATATGGGTTCCGTTTTTTATTCGGAACCCTAAAAATGACAAAAGTCGGTGCTCGCCCATCATCACTTGCTTGTGGAGGAAGGATAGACCTCACTGGAGCCCAGACCAATAATGTTTTTAGGATGCTGTTGAAACTGCCCCGTTTCTGTAGCGCTTCGGAGATGTTTGCTCAGAACAGAACTGGTTCCATGCGTGTGATTCGCAAAAAAGTTACATCACTGATGCGTAGAACGCGGGACAGAGACAGAGACAGAGACAGAGACAGAGACAGAGACAGAGACAGAGACAGAGACAGAGACAGAGACAGAGACAGAGACAGAGACAGAGACAGAGACAGAGACAGAGACAGAGACAGAGACAGAGACAGAGACAGAGACAGAGACAGAGACAGAGACAGAGACAGAGACAGAGACAGAGACAGAGACAGAGACAGAGACAGAGACAGAGACAGAGACAGAGACAGAGACAGAGACAGAGACAGAGACAGAGACAGAGACAGAGACAGAGACAGAGACAGAGACAGAGACAGAGACAGAGACAGAGACAGAGACAGAGACAGAGACAGAGACAGAGACAGAGACAGAGACAGAGACAGAGACAGAGACAGAGACAGAGACAGAGACAGAGACAGAGACAGAGACAGAGATAGAGATAGAGATAAATTTATTTGCTCAAACATGTGTGCCAAATTTTCTGGATGTTGTTTTATTTAGATTGTCTCTGTTTTTATACATCTCAAGAGATTTGGGGTTATCCAGGGTTTAATTGTTTTCCGCTTGGAGACGGTAATTATACATATTAGTGTTTGACTCTACTATCCTAGATGGGTTCCGTTTTTTATTCGGAACCCTAAAAATGACAAAAGTCGGTGCTCGCCCATCATCACTTGCTTGTGGAGGAAGGATAGACCTCACTGGAGCCCAGACCAATAATGTTTTTAGGATGCTGTTGAAACTGCCCCGTTTCTGTAGCGCTTCGGAGATGTTTGCTCAGAACAGAACTGGTTCCATGCGTGTGATTCGCAAAAAAGTTACATCACTGATGCGTAGAACGCGGGGACAGTGACAACAGTCTGTAGGTACTCCCCTATTCTGAGGCACTATGTGGGGAGAATGGTCAGGTAGCTTATTCCTTACCTAAAGGGTTCCGAAACAATTTCATTTTTTTTAATAGTTATGTTATTTTATCACTACAGTCTTCTTATCGGTTTCCTGTAATCTTTAGGTATTTTTTTTTTAATTTAGCTCATTAGTTTCGGAGACAAGGGGGGGGGAATGGCCATTTTTGGTCCAATATATAAAAAAAAATTGTAAAAAAAATATAATTAGCACCCTCACAGTAAGTCCTTTCATTTGAAATAATATCACACGATACTGTTAACTTTTTTTTAAATTTTCTACTTTGACTCCCAAAAGTGACCCCCATACTAAAAATTTAATAATTTTCGTAACGCGTCCGTATTTGGGTCATAGAAATCCATATGAGAACCAAATTTCAACAGAATCGGTCCAGTGGATCCGGAGAAAACTGGCTGTGACAGACAGACAGACAGACAGACGGACAGACAGACGGACAGACAGACGGACAGACAGACAGACAGATAGATGGACAGACAGACAGACACCCGAGTGATCCATTAGTTTTACATTTTTTTATTATACACAATTTGACATTTTTTATACAATTTGTTATTTTTTAATATGCAATATGTCATTTTTCTTTTTATTATATACAATTTGACATAATTCTTTTCATTTTGTAAAGTATTATCATTATTTTTATTATGGATGAGGACTATGTGGATTATTTTTTATTTCTTCGAGTAATTTTAATGTTTGTCTGGCAGTTTGAGTGCTTTGTAAGGCCTACACAAATGTCCTTTCTTTGGTATTGTTCGTCGAGTTGCTGAGCTCTTAAGTAGATCTGAGTTGAGCTACACGACTACTGACAAATGCTTGCACTGACTGGACAGGTTCACTCAAATCTGTGTGGTTCTTTCTTCTAAAGACCATCTCAGACACTAATCTGCATGGTTCTTAAAAAATGATGTATTGTAAAGACTATGTAGGTCGTTATTTTAAGGATTGATTTCATGACTGTATGGCAGTTTGAGTATACTATGCGTCTTACCCAAATGTCCTTACTTTTGTATTGTTCGTCGGTTCGTTGAACTCCTCAAAGTTTTGAGTTGAGCTGCACGATAACTGACAAATACTTGCACTGTCTGGACAAGTCCACTCAAACCTGCGTGGTGCTTTCCTCAAAAGGCCACCTCAGACGTTAACCTACATGTTTTTCATATGTTATTAGCGATTGTATGGACTTCAAAAGAGACTATGACCTCTGAGTTTGTTTCGGTGTTTCTTCTCAGGGTAGTCAGCTAGGAAACATCCGGCCTCATCTAGATTAATATGACAAAAAAAAAATGAAGTTTAAAAGAGTTACTTGTAACCTACCTATTTGCAAAATAAATATCATTTATCATTTATTTTATAAGGGTTCCGTTTTTTGTTCGGATCCCTAAAAATGTATAGCTTTGCGTGGCGGGGACTGTAGACTCTTCTGATGTGCCAACTTCTCTAGTGATTCATAAGTTTTCTTTCAACTCTCTACCTACGAGTATCCTTCTACTGACGATCTCACTAAACAGTTACTGCGATGTCTCCAGGGCACAAACTTCACGTGCGCGGACCTACCCGTGCTCAACCTGACGAACAACAGGCCCCTGCCAACCCTCGGGATCAGAGGCTGCCCGCCCTCCATCCTGCCGTGCATGAACGAGTTCCTGAAGACGCGCTCCGTCTCCTACCTCGCCGTGAGAGACGGCGCGGCGCCGCTGCAGGGCGAGCATGTGGCCGGCCTCGGAGATGTGCAGACCATCATGATCGATTCAGGTAACAGAGACAGAGACAGAGACAGAGACAGAGACAGAGACAGGGACAGAGACAGGGACAGGGACAGGGACAGGGACAGGGACAGGGACAGGGACAGGGACAGGGACAGGGACAGGGACAGGGACAGGGACAGGGACAGGGACAGGGACAGGGACAGGGACAGAGATTGAGATTGAGATTTAGATAGAGATAGAGATAGAGATAGAGATAGAGACAGAGACAGAGACAGAGACAGAGACAGAGACAGAGACAGAGACAGAGACAGAGACAGAGACAGAGACAGAGACAGAGACAGAGACAGAGACAGAGACAGAGGCAGAGACAGAGACAGAGACAGAGACAGAGACAGAGACAGAGACAGAGACAGAGACAGAGACAGAGACAGAGACAGAGACAGAGACAGAGACAGAGACAGAGACAGTGACAGAGACAGAGACAGAGACAGAGACAGAGACAGAGACAGAGACAGAGACAGAGACAGAGACAGAGACAGAGACATAAAATAACATAACTATTAAAAAAATGAAATTTTTTCGGAACCCTTTAGGTAAGGAATAAGCTACCTGACCATTCTCCCCACATAGTGCCTCAGAATAGGGGAGTACCTACAGACTGTTGTCACTGTCCCGCGTTCTACGCATCAGTGATGTAACTTTTTTGCGAATCACACGCATGGAACCAGTTCTGTTCTGAGCAAACATCTCCGAAGCGCTACAGAAACGGGGCAGTTTCAACAGCATCCTAAAAACATTATTGGTCTGGGCTCCAGTGAGGTCTATCCTTCCTCCACAAGCAAGTGATGATGGGCGAGCACCGACTTTTGTCATTTTTAGGGTTCCGAATAAAAAACGGAACCCATATAGGATAGTAGAGTCAAACACTAATATGTATAATTACCGTCTCCAAGCGGAAAACAATTAAACCCTGGATAACCCCAAATCTCTTGAGATGTATAAAAACAGAGACAATCTAAATAAAACAACATCCTGAAAATTTGGCACACATGTTTGAGCAAATAAATTTATCTCTGTCTCTGTCTCTGTCTCTGTCTCTGTCTCTGTCTCTGTCTCTGTCTCTGTCTCTGTCTCTGTCTCTGTCTCTGTCTCTGTCTCTGTCTCTGTCCCTGTCCCTGTCCCTGTCCCTGTCCCTGTCCCTGTCCCTGTCCCTGTCCCTGTCCCTGTCCCTGTCCCTGTCCCTGTCCCTGTCCCTGTCCCTGTCCCTGTCCCTGTCCCTGTCCCTGTCCCTGTCCCTGTCCCTGTCCCTGTCCCTGTCCCTGTCCCTGTCCCTGTCCCTGTCCCTGTCCCTGTCCCTGTCCCTGTCCCTGTCCCTGTCCCTGTCCCTGTCCCTGTCCCTGTCCCTGTCCCTGTCCCTGTCCCTGTCCCTGTCCCTGTCCCTGTCCCTGTCCCTGTCCCTGTCCCTGTCCCTGTCCCTGTCCCTGTCCCTGTCCCTGTCCCTGTCCCTGTCCCTGTCCCTGTCCCTGTCAGAAGGATACTCGTAGGTAGAGAGTTGAAAGAAAACTTATGAATCACTAGAGAAGTTGGCATATCAGAAGAGTCTACAGTCCCCGCCACGCAAAGCTATACATTTTTAGGGTTCCGAACAAAAAACGGAACCCTTATAAAATAAATGATAAATGATATTTATTTTGCAAATAGGTAGGTTACAAGTAACTCTTTTAAACGTCATTTTTTTGTCATATTAATCTAGATGAGGCCGGATGTTTCCTAGCTGACTACCCTGAGAAGAAACACCGAAACAAACTCAGAGGTCATAGTCTCTTTTGAAGTCCATACAATCGCTAATAACATATGAAAAACATGTAGGTTAACGTCTGAGGTGGCCTTTTGAGGAAAGCACCACGCAGGTTTGAGTGGACTTGTCCAGACAGTGCAAGCATTTGTCAGTTATCGTGCAGCTCAACTCAAAACTTTGAGGAGTTCAACGAACCGACGAACAATACAAAAGTAAGGACATTTGGGTAAGACGCATAGTATACTCAAACTGCCATACAGTCATGAAATCAATCCTTAAAATAACGACCTACATAGTCCTTACAATACATCATTTTTTAAGAACCATGCAGATTAGTGTCTGAGATGGTCTTTAGAAGAAAGAACCACACAGATTTGAGTGAACCTGTCCAGTCAGTGCAAGCATTTGTCAGTAGTCGTGTAGCTCAACTCAGATCTACTTAAGAGCTCAGCAACTCGACGAACAATACCAAAGAAAGGACATTTGTGTAGGCCTTACAAAGCACTCAAACTGCCAGACAAACATTAAAATTACTCGAAGAAATAAAAAATAATCCACATAGTCCTCATCCATAATAAAAATAATGATAATACTTTACAAAGTGAAAAGAATTATGTCAAATTGTATATAATAAAACGAAAAATGACATATTGCATATTAAAAAATAACAAATTGTATAAAAAATTTCAAATTGTGTATAATAAAAAAATGTAAAACTAATGGATCACTCGGGTGTCTGTCTGTCTGTCCATCTATCTGTCTGTCTGTCTGTCTGTCTGTCCGTCTGTCTGTCCGTCTGTCTGTCTGTCACAGCCAGTTTTCTCCGGATCCACTGGACCGATTCTGTTGAAATTTGGTTCTCATATGGATTTCTATGACTCAAATACGGACGCGTTACGAAAATTATTAAAATTTTAGTATGGGGGTCACTTTTGGGAGTCAAAGTAGAAAATTTAAAAAACAGTTTTTTGAACAGTATCGTGTGATATTATATCAAATGAAAGGACTTACTGTGAGGGTGCTAATTATATTTTTTTTACAATGTTTTTTTTATATATTGGACCAAAAATGGCCATTCCCCCCCCTTGTCTCCGAAACTACTGAGCCTAAATTAAAAAAAAAATACCTAAAGATTACAGGAAACCGATAAGAAGACTGTAGTGATAAAATAACATAACTATTAAAAAAATGAAATTGTTTCGGAACCCTTTAGGTAAGGAATAAGCTACCTGACCATTCTCCCCACATAGTGCCTCAGAATAGGGGAGTACCTACAGACTGTTGTCACTGTCCCGCGTTCTACGCATCAGTGATGTAACTTTTTTGCGAATCACACGCATGGAACCAGTTCTGTTCTGAGCAAACATCTCCGAAGCGCTACAGAAACGGGGCAGTTTCAACAGCATCCTAAAAACATTATTGGTTTGGGCTCCAGTGAGGTCTATCCTTCCTCCACAAGCAAGTGATGATGGGCGAGCACCGACTTTTGTCATTTTTAGGGTTCCGAATAAAAAACGGAACCCATATAGGATAGTAGAGTCAAACACTAATATGTATAATTACCGTCTCCAAACGGAAAACAATTAAACCCTGGATAACCCCAAGTCTCTTGAGATGTATAAAAAACAGAGACAATCTAAATAAAAAACCATCCTGAAAATTTAGAAAAGGCTCACATAGAACTGCAAAAAGTTGCACATTTTTGTTCCTGGCTAAATTCTGAAAACGCTATAGCTAGCTGGCCCGCGCCGAGACGCATCTCCAGACGCCTCAAACGCGCGGCTGGCTCGCATAGAACTGCAAAAAGTTGCACATTTTTGTTCCTGGCTAAATTCTGAAAACGCTATAGCTAGCTGGCCCGCTCCGAGACGCGTCTCCAGACGCCTCAAACGTGCGACTGGCTCGCATAGAACTGCAAGAAATTGCACATTTTTGTTCCTGGCTAAATTCTGAAAACGCTATAGCTAGCTGGCACGCTCCGAGACGCGTCTCCAGACGCCTCAAACGTGCGGCTGGCTCTCATAGAACTGCAAAAAATTGCACATTTTTGTTCCTGGCTAAATTCTGAAAACGCTACAGCTAGCTGGCCCGCGCCGAGACGTGTCTCCAGACGCCTCAAACGTGCGGCTGGCTCGCATAAAACTGCAAAAAATTGCACATTTTTGTTCCTGGCTAAATTCTGAAAACGCTATAGCTAGTTGGCCCGCGCCGAGACGCGTCTCCAGACGCCTCAAACGTGCGGCTGGCTCGCATAGAACTGCAAAAAATTGCACATTTTTGTTCCTGGCTAAATACTGAAAACGCTATAGCTAGCTGGCCCGCGCAGAGACGCATCTTCAGACGCATCTCCAGACGCCTCAAACGTGCGGCTGGATCTCATAGAACTGCAAAAAATTGCACATTTTTGTTCCTGGCTAAATTCTAAAAACGCTATAGCTAGCTGGCCCGCGCCGAGACGCGTCTCCAGACGACTGAAACGTGCGGCTGGCTCGCATAGAACTGCAAGAAATTGCTCATTTTTGTTCCTGGCTAAATTCTGAAAACGCTATAGCTAGCTGGCCCGCGCCGAGACGCGTCTCCAGACGCGTCTCTTGACGCCTCAAACGTGCGGCTGTCTCGCATAGAACTGCAAAAATTGCACATTTTTGTTCCTGGCTAAATTCTGAAAACGCTATAGCTAGCTGGCCCGCGCCGAGACGCGTCTCCAGACGCCTCAAACGTGCGGCTGGCTCTCATATAACTGCAAAAAATTGCACATTTTTGTTCCTGGCTAAATTCTGAAACGCTACAGCTAGCTGGCCCGCGCCGAGACGCGTCTCCAGACGCCTCAAACGTGCGGTTGGCTCGCATAGAACTGCAAAAAATTGCACATTTTTGTTCCTGGCTAAATTCTGAAAACGCTATAGCTAGCTGGCCCGCGCCGAGACGCATCTCCAGACGCATCTCCAGACGCCTCAAACGTGCGGCTGGCTCGCATAGAACTGCAAAAAATTGCACATTTTTGTTCCTGGCTAAATTCTGAAAAAGTTATAGCTAGCTGGCCCGCGCCGAGACGCATCTCCAGACGCCTCAAACGTGCGGCTGGCTCTCATAGAACTGCAAAAAATTGCACATTTTTGTTCCTGGCTAAATTCTGAAAACGCTATAGCTAGCTGGCCCGCGCCGAGACGCATCTCCAGACGCCTCAAACGTGCGGCTGGCTCTCATAGAACTGCAAAAAATTGCACATTTTTGTTCCTGGCTAAATTCTGAAAACGCTATAGCTAGCTGGCCCGCGCCGAAACGCGTCTCCAGACGCCTCAAACGTGCGGCTGGCTCTTACAGAACTGCAAAAAATTGCACATTTTTGTTCCTGGCTAAATTCTGAAAACGCTATAGCTAGCTGGCCCGCGTCGAGACGCGTCTCCAGACGCCTCAAACGTGCGGCTGGCTAGCATAGAACTGCAAAAAATTGCACATTTATGTTCCTGGCTAAATTCTGAAAACGCTATAGCTAGCTGTCCCGCGCCGAGACGCGTCTCCAGACGCCTCAAACGTGCGGCTGGCTAGCATAGAACTGCAAAAAATTGCACATTTTTGTTCCTGGCTAAATTCTGAAAACGCTATAGCTAGCTGGCCCGCGCCGAGACGCGTCTCCAGACGCCACAAACGTGCGGCTGGCTAGCATAGAACTGCAAAAAATTGCACATTTTTGTTCTTGGCTAAATTCTGAAAACGCTGTAGCTAGCTGGCCCGCGCCGAGACGCGTCTCCAGACGCGTCTCCAGACGCCTCAAACGTGCGGCTGGCTCGCATAGAACTGCAAAAAATTGCACATTTTTGTTCCTAGCTAAATTCTGAAAACGCTATAGCTAGCTGGCCCGCGCCAAGACACGTCTGCAAACGCCTCAAACGTGCGGCTGGCTGGCATAGAACTGCAAAAAATTGCACATTTTTGGTCCTGACTAAATTCTGAAAACGATTTAGCTAGCTGGCCCGCGCCGAGACGCGTCTCTAGACGCGTCTCCAGACGCCTCAAACGTGCGGCTGGCTCGCATAGAACTGCAAGAAATTGCACATTTTTGTTCCTGGCTAAATTCTGAAAACGCTATAGCTAGCTGGCCCGCGCCGAGACGCGTCTCCAAACGCGTCTCTTGACGCCTCAAACGTGCGGATGTCTCGCATAGAACTGCAAAAATTGCACATTTTTGTTCCTGGCTAAATTCTGAAAACGCTATAGTTAGCTGGCCCGCGCCGAGACGCGTCTCCAGACGCCTCAAACGTGCGGCTGGCTCTCATATAACTGCAAAAAATTGCACATTTTTGTTCCTGGCTAAATTCTGAAAACGCTACAGCTAGCTGGCCCGCGCCGAGACGCGTCTCCAGACGCCTCAAACGTGCGGCTGGCTCGCATAGAACTGCAAAAAATTGCACATTTTTGTTGCTGGCTAAATTCTGAAAACGCTATAGCTAGCTGGCCTGCGCCGAGACGCATCTCCAGACGCATCTCCAGACGCCTCAAACGTGCGGCTGGCTCGCATAGAACTGCAAAAAATTGCACATTTTTGTTCCTGGCTAAATTCTGAAAACGCTATAGCTAGCTGGCCCGCGCCGAGACGCATCTCAAGACGCCTCAAACGTGCGGCTGGCTCTCATAGAACTGCTAAAAATTGCACATTTTTGTTCCTGGCTAAATTCTGAAAACGCTATAGGTAGCTGGCCCGCGCCGAGACGCGTCTCCAGACGCCTCAAACGTGCGGCTGGCTCGCATAGAACTGCAAAAAATTGCACATTTTTGTTCCTGGCTAAATTCTGAAAACGCTATAGCTTGCTGGCCCGCGCCGAGACGCGTCTCCAGACGCCTCAAACGTGCGGCTGGCTCTCATAAAACTGCAAAAAGTTGCACATTTTTGTTCCTGGCTAAATTCTGAAAACGCTATAGCTAGCTGGCCCGCGCCGAGATGCATCTCCAGACGCCTCAAACGTGCGGCTGGCTCGCATAGAACTGCAAAAATTTGCACATTTTTGTTCCTGGCTAAATACTGAAAACGCTATAGCTAGCTGGCCCGCGCAGAGACGCGTCTCCAGACGCCTCAAACGTGCGGCTAGCTCTCATAGAACTGCAAAAAGTTGCACATTTTTGTTCCAGGCTAAATTCTGAAAACGCTATAGCTAGCTGGCCCGCGCCGAGACGCATCTTCAGACGCATCTCCAGACGCCTCAAACGTGCGGCTGGATCTCATGGAACTGCAAAAAATTGCACATTTTTGTTCCTGGCTAAATTCTAAAAACGCTATAGCTAGCTGGCCCGCGCCGAGACGCGTCTCCAGACGACTGAAACGTGCGGCTGGCTCGCATAGAACTGCAAGAAATTGCTCATTTTTGTTCCTGGCTAAATTCTGAAAACGCTATAGCTAGCTGGCCCGCGCCGAGACGCGTCTCCAGACGCGTCTCTTGACGCCTCAAACGTGCGGCTGTCTCGCATAGAACTGCAAAAATTGCACATTTTTGTTCCTGGCTAAATTCTGAAAACGCTATAGCTAGCTGGCCCGCGCCGAGACGCGTCTCCAGATGCCTCAAACGTGCGGCTGGCTCTCATATAACTGCTAAAAATTGCACATTTTTGTTCCTGGCTAAATTCTGAAAACGCTACAGCTAGCTGGCCCGCGCCGAGACGCGTCTCCAGACGCCTCAAACGTGCGGTTGGCTCGCATAGAACTGCAAAAAATTGCACATTTTTGTTCCTGGCTAAATTCTGAAAACGCTATAGCTAGCTGGCCCGCGCCGAGACGCATCTCCAGACGCCTCAAACGTGCGGCTGGCTCGCATAGAACTGCAAAAAATTGCACATTTTTGTTCCTGGCTAAATTCTGAAAACGCTATAGCTAGCTGGCCCGCGCCGAGACGCATCTCCAGACGCCTCAAACGTGCGGCTGGCTCTCATAGAACTGCAAAAAATTGCACATTTTTGTTCCTGGCTAAATTCTGAAAACGCTATAGCTAGCTGGCCCGCGCCGAAACGCGTCTCTAGACGCCTCAAACGTGCGGCTGGCTCTTACAGAACTGCAAAAAATTGCACATTTTTGTTCCTGGCTAAATTCTGAAAACGCTATAGCTAGCTGGCCCGCGCCGAGACGCGTCTCCAGACGCCTCAAACGTGCGGCTGGCTAGCATAGAACTGCAAAAAATTGCACATTTATGTTCCTGGCTAAATTCTGAAAACGCTATAGCTAGCTGTCCCGCGCCGAGACGCGTCTCCAGACGCCTCAAACGTGCGGCTGGCTAGCATAGAACTGCAAAAAATTGCACATTTTTGTTCCTGGCTAAATTCTGAAATCGCTATAGCTAGCTGGCCCGCGCCGAGACGCGTCTCCAGACGCCACAAACGTGCGGCTGGCTAGCATAGAACTGCAAAAAATTGCACATTTTTGTTCTTGGCTAAATTCTGAAAACGCTATAGCTAGCTGGCCCGCGCCGAGACGCGTCTCCAGACGCCTCAAACGTGCGGCTGGCTCGCATAGAACTGCAAAAAATTGCACATTTTTGTTCCTAGCTAAATTCTGAAAACGCTATAGCTAGCTGGCCCGCGCCAAGACACGTCTGCAAACGCCTCAAACGTGCGGCTGGCTGGCATAGAACTGCAAAAATTGCACATTTTTGGTCCTGACTAAATTCTGAAAACGCTTTAGCAAGCTGGCCCGCGCCGAGACGCGTCTCTAGACGCGTCTCCAGACGCCTCAAACGTGCGGCTGGCTCGCATAGAACTGCAAAAAATTGCACATTTTTGTTCCTGGCTAAATTCTGAAAACGCTATAGCTAGCTGGCCCGCGCCGAGACGCGTCTCCAAACGCGTCTCTTGACGCCTCAAACGTGCGGCTGTCTCGCATAGAACTGCAAAAATTGCACATTTTTGTTCCTGGCTAAATTCTGAAAACGCTATAGTTAGCTGGCCCGCGCCGAGACGCGTCTCCAGACGCCTCAAACGTGCGGCTGGCTCTCATATAACTGCAAAAAATTGCACATTTTTGTTCCTGGCTAAATTCTGAAAACGCTACAGCTAGCTGGCCCGCGCCGAGACGCGTCTCCAGACGCCTCAAACGTGCGGCTGGCTCGCATAGAACTGCAAAAAATTGCACATTTTTGTTGCTGGCTAAATTCTGAAAACGCTATAGCTAGCTGGCCTGCGCCGAGACGCATCTCCAGACGCATCTCCAGACGCCTCAAACGTGCGGCTGGCTCGCATAGAACTGCAAAAAATTGCACATTTTTGTTCCTGGCTAAATTCTGAAAACGCTATAGCTAGCTGGCCCGCGCCGAGACGCATCTCAAGACGCCTCAAACGTGCGGCTGGCTCGCATAGAACTGCAAAAAATTGCACATTTTTGTTCCTGGCTGAATTCTGAAAACGCTATAGCTAGCTGGCCCGCGCCGAGACGCGTCTCCAGACGCCTCAAACGTGCGGCTGGCTAGCACAGTACTGCAAAAAATTGCACATTTATGTTCCTGGCTAAATTCTGAAAACGCTATAGCTAGCTGTCCCGCGCCGAGACGCGTCTCCAGACGCCACAAACGTGCGGCTGGCTCGCATAGAACTGCTAAAAATTGCACATTTTTGTTCCTGGCTAAATTCTGAAAACGCTATAGCTAGCTGGCCCGCGCCGAGACGCGTCTCCAGACGCCTCAAACGTACGGCTGGCTCAAAACAATTGGTACTTTTAGCTCAAGATTCAAGCAACACCTACTTTGCATTCAAAAAGAAACTACATAGAAACAACTTACCTACCCAGGGTATACACGCAGCTAGTATTGGTGAATTTGTCCCATGTTCTCAATATAACTCTTTTTTGTGACAAAACACTACACCACACAGTCCTCAACTGTTCAATCATTTTTATTTTTAACCATACTATTTTAGACGTTTAGCAAAGTTCTTTCGGGAGTGTAGGTAGTTAAGTGCGGGTGCGCGGAAAATAAAAGTCTCTTAGTTACCTACTATTATAATGTCCGTGCACAACACGATTACACGACACAGAAACAGAAGGAGAACAGACAGTAAACACACAATAGCCACAACACAGTACAGTAGTCAGTTCACGTAAACTATGTCGAACTTATCACAATACTTTGCCTAAGCGAGTCGCGAGCGCAGGTGATTAGCGGCGAGGTCCTTGACCGACTGACCTACAAACCGAATCGATCCGTGCAGGGCCGGACTCAGGGCCTTTGCGCACGCGACTTCTTATACATTGCGCTCCTAATATTTAATGATGCACATGATCATTGCGCCACCGACACCATCCGACATTATAATGAAAACATTATAGATGCCGTGAATGTCCAGAGTTGTGTTATCAATAAACTTACATGATAATAATAATGTGGCTGTGTTTATGTTTGTGTTGTAGTTGTGCTGTGTGTATTTATAATAAGCATAAATAAATATGTGGTAGGTGTGAACCCTACATCACCCCCCTCCAGAGACCGTCAAGGGCGATAAAAATCTGGGAACCTGACATGACGACCAGAGCGAGTGGTATACTCTTTGCTACTGCTAGGTGGAGTGACTTCTTCTGGGTCAGCTTTGTCTGGCAAAATGTAAGCTGGCTTAAGGCGGTCAATTGAGACCGTGACCTCTCTACCCTTAAATAAAATTCTGAAGACTTTGTCTCCCTGTCCGAGACGCGTCTCCAGACGCCTCAAACGTGCGGCTGGCTCTCAATGAACTGCAAAAAATTGTACATTTTTGTTCCTGGCTAAATTCTGAAAACGCTATAGCTAGCTGGCCCGCGCCGAGACGCATCTCCATACGCGTCTCCAGACGCCTCAAACGTGCGGCTGGCTAGCATAGAACTGCAAAAAATTGCACATTTATGTTCCTGGCTAAATTCTGAAAACGCTATAGCTAGCTGTCCCGCGCCGAGACGCGTCTCCAGACGCCTCAAACGTGCGGCTGGCTAGCATAGAACTGCAAAAAATTGCACATTTTGTTCCTGGCTAAATTCTGAAAACGCTATAGCTAGCTGGCCCGCGCCGAGACGCGTCTCCAGACGCCTCAAACGTGCGGCTGGCTCGCATAGAACTGCAAAAAATTGCACATTTTTTTTCCTGGCTAAATTCTGAAAACGCTATAGCTAGCTGGCCCGCGCCGAGACGCGTCTCCAGACGCCTCAAACGTGCGGCTGGCTCGCATATAACTGCAAAAAATTGCACATTTTGTTCCTGGCTAAATTCTGAAAACACTATAGCTAGCTGGCCCGCGCCGAGATGCGTCTCCAGACGCCTCAAACGTGCGGCTGGCTCGCATAGAACTGCAAAAAATTGCACATTTTTGTTCCTGGCTAAATTCTGAAAACGCTATAGCTAGCTGGCCCGCGCCGAGACGCGTCTCCAGACGCCTCAAACGTGCGGCTGGCTCGCATAGAACTGCAAGAAATTGCACATTTTTGTTCCTGGCTAAATTCTGAAAACGCTATAGCTAGCTGGCCCGCGCCGAGACGCGTCTCCAGACGCCTCAAACGTGCGGCTGACTCGCATAGAACTGCAAAAAATTGCACATTTTTGTTCCTGGCTAAATTCTGAAAACGCTTTTTAAATCATTTCGAGTGAATTTATCAAAAAAGAAACCCGTTTTTTACAAATAAAGGAGGGTGGCGATATTAGGCCCGCTAGCAGTGATAAGAAGTGATAGCGGCCACAAATGAAATACATATTAAAAAAAAAACTTTTATTTAATAGTTATTTATCATAATTTTTATACGACTTTTAATCACGGGGTAATGAAAAACATAATAAAACGAAGTTATAGCGGAAAACATTGTGAAAAAATTATCTGTGGAATTAGGAAATCCAGATGTCAGCCATGACATCTGCATTTCCTAATTCCAGGGTTGCCAGGGGTTAAAATTGAATAATATTTTATGAAAGGAGTCATGATTTCTTATTATTTTGTATATTATTATTAAAAATCCATGATCCATTTTGAAAGTCTAAATGTATCTAACGCATTACGTAAATATTTTTGTCAATTACAACGTTTTCGGTTCATAATTGTAGCTTTGTTGATTTTGACAGTACATAAAAATGCTAGAAGCCAAGTTATAAAAACTCAAGAAACGTCAAATAAGCTGAAAAAATCAATCAATGTCATGTCAAACGTCATTCACTTCGCGAACTCGTACAGACTCATGTGTTTGTACTCTTACGCTGCTGTGAATAATCCATTTGTTTTTGTGAATTACTTGTTTTGACCTGGCTATTCTTTTGGACTCTGGAACTGCTCAAACGATTGACCCGGCTGTGTTATAATTGGATTTTGTTGTTTAAAATGGAAGGCTTACGGTGTTTGAATTATGGTGCAATGATAACCACCAATCGAAGGCACCCTCCGGCTAATGCCGAAGCAATTCGACAAACTATATCACAATGGATTGCTCCACGCACTGTGAGTGTTAATTTATATATTTTTAACTTTGACTCGGGCCTTTGTTACAAATACCAATTTGAGAGCTTTGATACTGACTACAGATCGATTAATTTTCAGATGACTGCTAGTGATCATGTTTGTGACAGCTGCTGGACCTTGGCCAGCAACCTCTGTACTCAACATCGACACCTATGCGTCAGTTGTGGCCGCTCCTTACTAAGAGTTCGTTTCCATGTGTTGAACATGGATAATGAGCGTGGATACGACATTTACAAACTTGTAAATGAAAACGTACAGAGAAGACTTGGACGTCAGGTTAGTTAAACCATTTATTTACATAAGAACTCCCCAGTGAATTTAGCTAAAGCTATGTAGACAGGCGGCTCCCAGCACCGAGGTGAAAGCCAAAGATTGTAACACGAAGATGATGATGTAGATATGTAGACATATTATCATTTATTTATTTTCACATTTTTGTGCTTACACTATCAAAAACCTTGACTGATTACAAGCAATAAATCCAAGTCCGTTTCATCATCGGACCACAAGAAGTACGGCGTTGCATCACCATACATACATGGTACGTACATGGTGGACATCCCACCTATACATACAAAGCGTTTTGGGAGTACATTCATGATGCGTACAGCTAAGGAATGGAATTCCCTGCCGGATTCTGTGTTTCCTGATAGCTATAACCTAGGGTCTTTAAGTCAAGAGTGAATAGATTGTTTCTAGGCAAGCGTGCTCCATCATGGGGTGAAATTGTGGTCAAACGTGAGCCTATCAAAAAGAAGATACAAACCCTTCAAAATGTTTGTTTACCGTATTTAGACACAATAGGTGTGTGCTGGCGGCTTGGGGCTTCAGTGAATATAATATATTTTATTTAACTGGTTAACTATCATAATTACCTGTAGATTATAAGGTCATTGTGTCTTGCACCACCAAGGTATGGCTGGACTAAATTGGTTTAATAAACATATTCTTATATAATAATTTTTGTTTCAGGCTAGGTCGGGCCATGACAGTATTTGTCATCCATGTTGGCAGAGAGCTGATCGTTTGCGGAATAGACAATTGTCTGTTGCTTCCACAAGCACCTCTCAGTCTATGTCAATTAATATTGACGATACTGGGGTGGAATCTACACCAGTAGATGATGAAACACGAGCAGTACATGAAACTCCAGCAGTGAGTGAAGTATCTGCAGTGGATGAAACACCAGCTGTGAGTGTAATACCGGCGGTGGATGAAACTGCAGCAGTGGATGAAAGCCAAAGTATAGGACGATTGCAGCTTCCGTCCTATCTGCGTGCACCTGATACCCAGCGACATTGTGTTTTCCAAGGTTGTAGAAATCCGCAGAGAAGGGTTATTCCCACCTCTATTAGAAAACGTGTTTTGTGTGATTACAATTACTATATACCTGCTAATTGTCGTGTATGTAATGAACATATGTCTGCAGCAGTTTGGCATAATTTATCAGAAGCAGAAAATGCATTAAATTCTTTTAAGCCAGAACATCTTGAAGAAATCATAACATGGTTTCAGTCTAGTCATATGTCTACAAGCGTTTTAGATTTTCAGAACATTGATAGGTTGAATGATGACCACCTTCATTATTGGATCAGATTGTCAAGAGATCAATTTAATGTTATTCTTGCTGAGGTACCCCGTATCAATGATATGGTTAGAGGGCAAACAGGACTTCTAGCTTATTTAATTAAAATGAGGACAGGGGACTCAGGTGACCGCTTGTCACAACTATTTAATATTCCAAGAAGAACACTTGAGGGTATGATGAGTAAGGTTAGGGAATTACTTAAACAGGATTTTGTTCCTCGACATTTAGGACTAAGTCACATATCCCGTCAAGAGGTTGCTAATCGCAATTTAATTATACCAAATGGATTATTTGGTTCTGCTGATTATAGTACGGCAATTGCTATTTTTGATGGTACATATGTGTATATCCAAAAAAGTAGCAATTATAAGTACCAAAAACAAACTTATTCACTACACAAATACAGAAACCTTATAAAACCATTCCTCCTTGTATGTACGGATGGTTATATCATTGATGTACTTGGGCCATATCCTGCAACTACATCAGATGCAGATATTATGCGCAATGAGTTTGCAGATAGTCGGCCATTAAAAAATTATTTTGCAAGCGGGGACACCTTTATATTAGATAGAGGGTTTCGGGATGCTGTACCTTTATTAGAACAATGTAATTTCCGCGTATCCATGCCAGAATCTCTTGAAATTGGTCAACATCAACTAACTACATTACAAGCTAATAAGTCTCGGGCAACTACAATATGTAGATGGGTCGTTGAAATTGTGAATGGTCGATTTAAAAGAGATTATAAGCTTTTTTAATGTTGCTTCTAAACATGTAATTACTGACTTTACTATAGCTGCAGCTATAATTAATAGTTTTCATCCACTTTTAACAGACAGAGCAAATGCTCAAACAATATTAAATATAATTCAAAATAAGATGTACACTGATAATTCTCTGGCTACTTATGTAAATAGTCGTGATTTAAATAGGAGGCGAGCCCAATTCGAAAGAATTAATGTTAATAGTCATAATGTTAATGATTTTCCTAGGCTGGTCTTTGAAGAACTTATTTTAATATCGTTAGGGCCTTATCAAATCAAACAAGCCAGATCGTATTATGGTGAGCATATACCAACTGGCGGACAATATATTATTGAAATATACAGAGAAAGCAACAGCAATTTAAAAGGCTTGTTTTCACAAAATGACAATAAATGGTTGCTCAGAGGGAGAATCCAAAGTCGGCACGTTAGCAGAAGAATGTACTTTGTATATATTGTTATAAATAATAACCTTAGTGGGCGTGATGCTATAGAGCAATATTGTTGTAACTGTTTGGTGGGAAGACGCACAGTAGGGTGCTGTGCTCATGTCATGTCTATTATATGGTATTTGTCATGGGCGCGACATGCGCCTAATATATTCCCACTAGCTCAATTTTTAGTGATGATTTATTAATTATTTATGAAAATGAATAAAAGAGAACTTCATTCAGACTAAAAGTGATTTTATTTTTAATGAAATTAATACAATATAATAATATATTCCACAACTATCACACAACACCATCTAGTCTCAAGCTAAGCAGAGCTTGTGTTATGAGTACTAGACAACTGATAAACATACTTATATATTTCTAAATACATAGTTATTATAGATAAATTACTCCCAGACACAGAAAAAATGATAGCGCTCATCACACAAACATTTGTCCTGGGTGGGAATCGAACCCACGACCTCCGGCTTAGTAGTCAAGGCCACTAACCACTAGACCAACAGGCCAGTCTAATCAGGTATTTTTTTTTCATTATGTCAGTCAGAAAAGTAAAAACATGAATTATGTTTTTAGTTTTCATAACCTAAAAATACGTTTTTGCCATCTCTCTGTTATCTCGGTATTCCCATGATCAATATTGATATTGATGTTTTTATAGTAAATAGTGTTTATTACTAGTCAATTTAGTGTTCATATTATTATGGTCCGTTGAGTTGAAAAAGTGGGCCGGACGAAGTATGGGCCGTTGCCGGTGTCCTTTTAGAGTTGAACTTTGAACCCGACTCGTAGCTCCAAGTGGAGAGTGGATGCACTAAAATAAAGTGCTACCAACCGTATCATAGTGACAACTACCGCCATTACGGACCCTAGTGGTGAATAGACGAACCAAAAGCAGTGTTACCATCCCTAAATAAACAATTTTTTTCACGAATTAAATTAATTAATTGAACTACTACCGCCATTCTAGACTGTAGTGGTGAATAGACGAACTAAAAAAACAGTGTGACTACGATCACTCAAGGTAGTGAATAGTTGAACTAAAAATAGTGTTGCCAAAGAAAGAAAATAATCACAACAGAAACGTGATTTTGTCAAGATGAATTATCTGAATAACATTACATTCAGGCGCACGGGCCGCAGTCGGAACCAACCAATGATGATAGTGATGTAATTTCACAAAGTCTAGAAGAGACAGCAAATAGCTTACCAGAAGTATCGGAAGACGAAGATAATAATGAAATAAATATATTGAAGGAAAAGATAGACATTTTAACTTCTCAATTAAATAGCGCACACAACGAGATTGAATCTTTAACATTAGAAAATCATAATCTGAAGAGACTAAATGAAGAATTTACTAAGAAGAACACAATATACAAAAAATTTGTTAACAGTCCAGTGAAGGCAAAAGTGACGACACCTAAAAATATTACAAAAAAGCTCACGAAAACTAAACAAACCCAGACAGTTAACATTGTCGAAAATGACACAATATCGGAAAATAACTTGAATAATGGAAATGGAAGCATCACAAGTACAAGAGTCATTCAAGACACGGAAAAATATCACAATAAACCTGAAAAACCTAAAATATGCTTAATCAGTAGTGAAACCTCAGACCGGTTATATAAAATTGCTACCACTACTGCCCTGCAAAACTACGACATGTGCCACTACCGTAAACCTAAATGTGGATTGAAACAATTACTGGATAAAATTGACGGAAAAGTAAAAGACTACACCCACTCTGATTTTTGTATAATTTATATTGGCGAAGAAGACTTTAATAAAACCCGTAATTATATAGAACTAGTGATATTTATAAGAGACAAATTGCTTAACCTAACCCATACTAACTTTATAAAATGTTTACCAACTTTCAAATACATGGAAAACACTAACATTATGGTTAATAGTCGCATCGAAACCTTTAATAATCTTTTGTATATGGACACAATTGCACACGGCTATGCACACATCTTAGACTCCAACCTAAATTTACCCTACAGCTATGATACATATAACTTACGGTATAAAACCTTAAACAATCATGGCTTGAAAATTGTTGTGGCTGATTTACAAAATCTAATTATGGACTTATGCAACCTGAATATTACGCACTCAGAAGTTGACTACCCCTGTCAAAATCAGAATGAAATCTCAGCTAATTCAAAACCAACAACCTCGCAGTTTTTTCTTTAACAATCTTAATTTATTACATCAAAATATAGCAGGATTAATTAACAAAGCAGATACACTTTTAGTTAAATTAGATGAACTGTTCACTCAAGGAACTTTAATAGACATTATTTGTATAACAGAGCACTTTATCGAAGCTGGATATGAATATTTAGTTCACATACCGAACTTCAGCCGAGCAGCTATCTTTTCAAGAAATACAAAAAGAGGAGGAACGTGCATCTTTGTCAGAAATGGACTCCAGTATAAAGAATTACCGGCTATAGCTAAACAATCAGTTTCAGGTATATTTGAATGTTGTGCCGTGGAACTATTATCGCATAATATCATAATCATTTGCATATATAGGATACCTAAACATAATTTGTTAGTTTTTTACGAAAAATTAGATAATATACTACGTAAACTTAGTTTGAATCCAAATAAAAAAATTATTTTATGCGGTGATTTTAATATTGATGTACTTAAGAGAAATAAAACTACTTTAGAATTTGAACATTTTCTGCTTCAATTCAATCTTAAACTAGCACTTTACAACCCCACTAGACTGAGTAGTAAGAGCTGTATCGATAACTTTGCTCATAATTTTCATAAAGAATGTAAGGCAAATATTGTTGATTTTGGTCTCTCTGATCACACATCTCAAATTCTTACAGTACCTATTGAAAAAACATGTAAATTAACCCATTGGAAATTCAAAAAGCAAGACATCTCTACGCACAACCTAATGACATTTAAAGCTCATCTTGAATGTCTATCCTTCTCGCAAGTGTATAATGCCAAAGAGGCCCAGGAGTCCTATGATAAGTTCATAGATGATTTCCTCATGCTCTATAGATTATGCTTTCCGGAAAAAACCGTCACTATAAAGACAAATAAGAAAAATAAATGGATATCTAGTGGGATAAAAAAATGCAGTAAAAAGCAAAGAGAACTACTTTGGAAATATAGGTGCAATCCTGACAGAAGCAATAAACAAAGTTTTAAAAAATATACTGCGTTATTTAAAAAAATAATACGTTTAACCCAGAAGTCGCAAAATAACCACTTTATAAAGAACTCTCAAAATAGATCGAAGGCAGCCTGGCAAATAATAAATAAATCTAAATCAAGTTTGCCGCAGGACACAATAACGGCCATAACAAAAGATCAACTTATTATAACGAATCCTATTGACATTTCTAATGAATTTAATAACTACTTTATTGACGAAATAGAAAATAATATAAAAACTGACATGAAGTTGACTAATCAAAATAATATTGGAAATTCGACAGTGCAATCCCTATTTATGTTACCTGTTTCGACGAACGACATTACTACAATAATTGACAATCTAAAAAATACAAACACAATTGGTTATGATGGTGTATCTACTAGAGTAATTAAATATGTTAAAGAAGTTATAGCGCCACCTCTTACACACATAATTAATTTATGCATCACAGATGGCATATTTCCGAAAGGTCTAAAAAAGGCTATCATTAAAACTCTATTAAAAAAAAAACGATAAAACAGATGTCAACAACTATAGACCAATAGCAAAACTCTCGGTACTTTCGAAAATATTTGAAAAAGTAATTTATAATTCTATTTATACATACTTTGAAAAATTCAATTTATTCTGCAGTGAACAAAAAGGATTTCGTAAAAATCATACAATTAATATGGCACTGTACGATTTATTGTGTAATATTATGACATCAGTAGATAAGAATAATCCAGTATGTGCAATTTTAACTGATATGTCAAAGGCATTTGACTATGTGGATCACAAAATATTACTGAAAAAGCTACATGCATATGGCATAAGGGGTAATGCTCTGAAACTTATTGAATCATACATTAGTGATAGATATCAATACACGGAAATATCTAGAATATGCCATAAGACTAAAATACAGATCAAATATAGATCAAAACCAAGACACGTAAAATATGGCGTGACCCAAGGCAGCGTGCTAGGGCCGTTATTATTTCTGATATATATTAATGATCTACCAAAAACTATACGACACAACATGATCCTATTTGCCGATGATAGCACTGCTGTCATAAAATGTAATAATATTAAAACTTACCAAAATGATACTAATAAATCCCTCCTCAATATCATAAATTGGATGAATGATAATAACCTGAGAATTTACCTAAATAAAACTAAGGTGATGCAGTTTCAACAACGGCAACCGCACCAAAATATTGATATCTCCTATAATAACCATAAAATAGAAGAAGTAAATAATGCTAAGTTTCTAGGTATTACCATCGACAGTAAGCTTAATTGTAAACTCATGATAGAAGAACTTTGCAAGCGTCTGAGTAAATCTACTTATGCACTCTATCAATTATCAAAAAAGGTAAACAAAGATACGATACTGGTAGCATACCATGGACTTGTAGCTTCTGTATTGCGATATGGCGTAATTTTTTGGGGGCAGTCGACTGACCGTGAGCTTGTATTTAGGATGCAAAAAAGATGTGTCAGAGCCATGTGTAATATTAAAACAACGGATAGCTGTAGACCCTATTTTAAGGCTTTAAAAATACTGATCCTTCCAGCAATATACATTTTGGAAACTGCATTATTTGTGAAAAGGAACCCACAACTATTTGAAAAAATGTCTTCCACTAGAAAAACTCCATTACGTTCTCAATATGTAAATAAGCTATGTCATTATAAATGTAAGACCTCATTGATGCGAAAAAGCTTTTTTGGTATAGCGCCTAAAGTGGGTCAGTGGGTAGCCTTAGGGGCGGGTGTTTAATAAAATTCCTGATGACATAAAAAACATGACATTATATAAGTCTAAAAAAGCTCTAACTAAATTATTAATTGACAAATGTTATTATACCGTAGACGAATATCTGAACGACCAATTATTACAATGATGCATTTTTTTTACCATTAGACAATAAGTACTGTGACTTTGTATTATTTTTTATATCATTGACATTTCTTTTTTTTCCTGTATTCAATTCAAAACTTTATTATTTACGCATGCATAATCTAATGACACCTAATGGGTCACTTAAAAATTTGTATGTCATAATTATGACAAAACATAGCGCAACCTCTATTTATGTAAACACCTATGTAAACACCTATGTAAACACCTATGTAAACACCTATGTAAACACCTATGTTTAACAAATAAATGGATTGATTGATTGATTGTGTAGTGTCCACGCATCGTATCACTAATAGTAGGTATTTGGTTCGCCTACGCACCACCACGTGCTGCCTGACTGAAGGTTGAACACTGACTGACCGTTGACTGAGCGTACGTTGTGACGTACGCGCTCGAAAGCAATCATAAGTATATACATACACTACATCCCTTCCTTTTTTTTTATTTGTGTATAACTTCCTGTAGTAAGTTTTTTATGGATCTAGGTACTTATAAAAATATATGTATGTATTTATTACTAAGTATTTATTTCCTTCCAAACACTGTACATGACACTAGAGGTATTTTACTCCTTTATTATTATTTTTTTTCGGTTAATGACCCGATTATACTATATTGTAATTATATACCAATTATATTTTTTTCAATGATCACATGTGAGATAATTGTTTTGATTTTCTTTATTGTATTCAATGTTATATGCCTTGATATTATTATTATCTCTATCTTTCTTCCCTTTTCTCTTTTTAATTTAGTCATAATTAATCAATCTTATTTATGAAGCAGATGTATCTTTTTGATTCAATTCCTTGGTTTTTTTTTTATCATTAAAAACTTTCCACTGACCTTCAATTTCTATAAATGTACGACATTTCTTTTTCATCATTTGTCCTGTTTCATCATTATATACTTCAATATCCCCCAAGAAATTTGCTATCGTTAATCTCTACGCAATTGTCAATTTTTTTTTTTTTTTTTACACAGAGCTATTCCAAATCTTCAGTTAACTGACTTTTCGTTCAGTGTTTTAGCCATTGGACAGTTCTAAACTGGCTGTAATCAATCCTTTAGGTTTGATTCGTGATTCACTAGTATTCGTGATTACCAAGTCCAAGCACCAATGAAGTCATAAAACTCACATTGATTTTAACAAAGAATGTCAAAGACTACGTATCTTATTCACAGTCAACATCTATCTCATAGTTCAGCAAAACACAATTCCTATACTCGCACTTCCCCATGGGAAGAATACCGAGTAAACTCTAATTTGTACCACCAATAGCAACGACACCCTGATACAGACTTCCTCGTCTATATCACTCTGTGATACTGCTACGATATCCTGGTAGCCCGCCGACCCACAGAACTAAGAACCTGTTCACACAAAATAATTTTATGCTTACTCGTCATCTATTTCACAACTTCACAACGTCAATTATTCATATACTTGGCCTTGGGCATCTTCCCGACAATGAGATTTTAAAACATACCAACCGGTAAGTTATGCACATCAGAGTTTACGAAGAGAAGAGAACCTAGGCCTGTCAATGTTTGTGCCTACGTTCATGTGAAGGGGCTACGTTCATGAATTACTCTACGTCAATCTACGAGCATCATGGTCATAACTGCACCGAACAGTTTGAATCAATCAATATTATTTTAAATCTTACTTATATTAACTTACATCTACAGTATGCAACCCGGTAGTGAAAAATCTATTCTGAAATTGTAATAGCTCAGAATTCTCTGTATCCCTACAGCTTTAATCAATGTCATTAATATCAAGTTACGGTTTATAATCGTTTACAATCGAATTTACGAACTGAATTTAATAACTTGTTATGTAAGAAAACTGTCACCGACACGTTAATATAAAAGCTTAAATCCAATTTTCACTAAACACGTCTAAGTTGGAACATGACCTTATGGCAACCTTGCCATGCAATATCTCATTCTTTAAGTTCGTACTGAATAAAATGTTGAAACTATTAACACCTACGGGAATCTCTTTAAGTACTCGCTTTTTTATATTTATAGGCACCAATATCTCACCTGGTGGCAAGCGATGACGTGGTTGAAGATGGAGCACGCTTGCCCAGAAGCAACCCAATCACTCCCGACTTAAAGATTCCCAGTTTGCAACTATCAGGAAACACAGACTCTGGCAGGGAATTACGCTCCTTGAATATTTCTCCAACCATAATCATGTATTTGTCAGAATATGGTAGGTACATTATAGTCTTAAGATTAGTTACTGGTAACCGTTCTTTTATATTTTTTTTTCAACTTTTCTTCCTATTATCCTTCTTAATGATTGAGAAGCTGGTTGTACTTTCTCATCGATTGGCACTTCCACTAAAACATCATTGGATTTCGGAAACTGTCTTAGTTTCCATTTGGTCAATTTGTAATCCGATTTTAAGTACACCCATTATCAAAGTGTTACTTTTATCAAGTAAAGTAACACTTTTTAAAGCATATTGCCAGGGTTTCTACACGGGGAATCTTTGGGTCAACTATACCAAAAGATCGCTGGATGACCTACGCGTCCAGTATAATAACATTTTTAGGATGCTGTTGGGACTGCCACGATGGTGCAGCGCTTCTTGTATGTTTGCGCAAAACCGAACCGATGGCTTCCACGCCGTCATTCGCAAAAAAAACCGCGTCGCTGTTGTCAAAGTTGCGGGCGAGTGGCAACAGTATACTAAAAACTGTGGCGGAGAGTATCGACTCTTCGATAATTAAAAGTTTTGTGAGAAGGACTATCACTAACCATTAGATTGGGGTTGTCCTTTTCACAATAATATTTATTCTGTTCTGTCTTCTTCTCTGTTGTATTTTTGCTACTAACACTAGTAATAAGTTATAATATTGTTTACTAACACGCTGGATCATTGTTGTCCGAAAATAAAGAATTATTATTATTATTATAACTATAGCCATGGCAATTTCTTTCCCAAGTAGATCTCAAGTTCCATCAGAGATGCAAAAAAAGTAAAAAGTTGCATTTTCGGATCTATCTGCTACTTTTATATTTGCGTCAAATGGTCCTGTTAGGTCTTGACCTTACAAGACCATTAGGAAGAACCCCTTGGGTTTTCTTACTTTAAGAACAAACAAAAACTTGTTTTGTTTCATATTTTCCCAAGTTTTGTGTGTGGTTAAAGTTGGATTTACCTACACGCAGAGTCTACCAACATTTTTTTTTTTTAACCTTCATTCCACCTATACGACAATCTAGTAAACTGTCATCGTCGATTTTGAACACATATTGTATGTCTTTCGACTCTGTTTGAACTGAAATCTGTCTGCTTATTGTCTAAGCCGTACTAAGAAATTTTTGAAACTTTTCATTTGCCCCTTGTTTGATCAATCAAAAAGAGTGACGTTCTTAATTCTCAATTTGTTTAGGTGTAAAGTATGCGTGGAGTTTGGTGATAGCCACTTCAAAGACATCCACTCCATCAGCAGGTGATATTTGTATCTGGTATATTATTAAACTAGCTGATCCGAGCAACCTCGTCTTCGTCACATTATCCATTAATGCTTTGCTACTATTGGTCGTAGCATGATGTTAGATCCTATAGTCTTCCCCGATAAATAGGCCGTCCAACACTAAAATAGTCCTTCAACTCGAACCAGCAGTTCCCGAGATTAACGCGTTCAACCAAACAAACAAACTCCTCAGCTCTACAATATTAGTATAGACATTTTTAGCAATTCTAGTCCACAAAATGTAGCAGCAAAGCCCGTTACTTGTCACTACCCTTGATGCCAACAGCTTCCAGGTAGATCAAGAGTTCCTACGTCCAGCGTTTTTATCTCCGTTCCTACTGATGAGGGTTCCCCCTCACAATCAAATTTGTCAATTTCATGACCAGTATGTACATAAAAAGTACCACTAGGCACTGCTGACCTATTTTGTCTTTGATAACTAACTGTCAATTTAATGACCAGAAGGTATATTCTGCTGTAATTACTGTCATTCAATGATGACTTGTCAATTTAATGACCAGTAGGTGTATTCTACTGTTATTACTGTCATTCAATGATGACTTGTCAATTTAATGACCAGTAGGTGTATTCTACTGTTATTACTGTCATTCAATGATGACTTGTCAATTTAATGACCAGTAGGTATATTCTACTGCAATTACTGTCATTCAATGATGTCTTGTCAATTTAATGACCAGTAGGTATGTTCTACTGCTATTACTGTCATTCAATGATGACTTGTCAATTTAATGACCAGTAGGTATGTTCTAATGTAATTACTGTCATTCAATTATGACTTGTCAATTTAATGACCAGTAGGTATGTTCTACTGCAATTACTGTCATTCGATGATGACTTGTCAATTTAATGACCAGTAGGTATGTTCTACTGCAATTACTGTCATTCAATGATGACTTGTCAATTTAATGACCAGTAGGTGTATTCTACTGTTATTACTGTCATTCAATGATGACTTGTCAATTTAATGACCAGTAGGTATATTCTACTGCAATTACTGTCATTCAATTATGACTTGTCAATTTAATGACCAGTAGGTATGTTCTACTGCAATTACTGTCATTCGATGATGACTTGTCAATTTAATGACCAGTAGGTATGTTATACTGTAATTACTGTCATTCAATGATGACTTGTCAATTTAATGACCAGTAGGTATGTTCTACTGTAATTAAATTTATGCGCTCTTTGATTTATTAATATCTAAGCATGAGGTCCCTGGTTAGACTCCCAGGTCGTTGCCTTTTTCTTTTCGATCTTGTCAATACCAGAAGCATCGAAATAGATAGTGTTCGTTTCCCACGCTCCCATCTGACTCCAACCGAAGAACGTTCTCCTTCGCAGTCGAACTTCTCCAATGTGAGTTGGGACATGTTAGTGTTATATCGTGAACCAACTAGTCTGTTGTTTTTTCAATATCAATTTTTTTATCACAAAATTCTGCTTCCTTTTTATAATGCGTCAATTTGATGACCAATAATGCTGTTGAGGATCCTCCGAACATAGTCAAACGGTGTCAATTTAATGACCAGCAATGCTGCTCCAACGTCATAATAAATCAGTATTATTATATCATTATACTGTTATAAAACTTGAAAATAACTTTATTATTTATTTGTCGATTAAATGACCAGGTACTACGCCAGTTTACATGGAATATAAGTAAGTTACTGGGGTATATCCATTTAATTAGGTAACGTCCAGACGGTCAATAATTGTTTTTGAACTTGTCCTAAATAACCACCAATAAATACCACAGTACTTAACTAATACTGCAACCTATCCTTCCTATAAGGCCAAGCATAATATTAGGGTTCAAAATAAGAAAATCATTAAAAATACTCCACGTCTCTGACCACGTTTTTAAGATGTGGTGGTGTTTATTTTTCAGAATTATTGAAATATCCACTAATCACTTTGTTCATTATGGCACATGTAGGTACTTCAACAATTTAGCAATACCTATGAGTATTATAATAATTACAAGATCACTGGGTAGGGTAAAACCGACATTATATTAATGTTTGTCGTAATTTATAACTTACGTAGGTGTAAATAAACAAACACAGTTTAACATTTGTTCTTCAATACCATTATGATTATTCTATAGTCCATTATTACTTTAGTGCGAGTTACTAAACAACGAAGAACATTCCTTAAAATGTTATCAGTGTAGCTGAACATTCCAATGTAATGACTTTTTCGTAAGTTAAGCAATAGTCACCACTGTTAAGTAGGTGTAAAGTTTTATAATTTTGAATCATAATGGGTATCTATTTATTAATTAAAGTAAACTAATGGTTTAAACCATATTTTGGGTAAAGGTAATTATAATAGCTGAGAAATGTAAATGAAAATGTCGCATGTTTTCTTAGTTTGAATAAGTAACATTCATGTACCTAAGTAGCATAAGTAAATTATCTTGCCACTTCGCCAGTCACATTTTCTCTTTTTTTTTATAAAGTCACTTTACTTACAGTTTTAATTTTTTTTTTGTCCTCGTCGCCATATGTAGTGTCCACGCATCATATCACTAATAGTAGGTATTTGGCTCGCCTACGCACCACCACGTGCTGCCTGACTGACGGTTGAACACTGACTGACCGTTGACTGACCGTACGTTGTGACGTACGCGCTCGAAAGCAATCATAAGTATATACATACACTACAGGTATCTATTTGTTAATTAAAGTAAACTAATGGTTTAAACCATATTTTGGGTAAAGGTAATTATAATAGCTGAGAAATGTAAATGAAAATGTCGCATGTTTTCATAGTTTGAATAAGTAACATTCATGTACCTAAGTAGCATAAGTAAATTATCTTGCCACTTCGCCAGTCACATTTTCTCTTTTTTTTTTTTATAAAGTCACTTTACTTACAGTTTTAATTATTTTTTTGTCCTCGTCGCCATATGTAGTGTCCACGCATCGTATCACTAATAGTAGGTATTTGGTTCGCCTACGCACCACCACGTGCTGCCTGACTGACGGTTGAACACTGACTGACCGTTGACTGAGCGTACGTTGTGACGTACGCGCTCGAAAGCAATCATAAGTATATACATACACTACAGATTGATTGATTGATTGATTGCTATAGCTAGCTGGCCAGCGCCGAGACGCGTCTCCAGACGCCTCAAACTTGCGGCTGGCTCAAAACAACTGGTACTTTTAGCTCAAGATTCAAGCAACACCTACTTTGCATTCAAAAATAAACTATATAGAAACAACTTACCTACCCAGGGTATGCACGCAGCTAGTATTGGTGAATTTGTCCCATGTTCTCAATATAACTCTTTTTTGTGACAAAACACTACACCACACAGTCCTCAACTGTTCAATCATTTTTATTTTTAACCATACTATTTTAGACGTTTAGCAAAGTTCTTTCGGGAGTGTAGGTAGTTAAGTGCGGGTGCGCGGAAAATAAAAGTCTCTTAGCTACTTACTATTATAATGTCCGTGCACAACACGATTACACGACACAGAAACAGAAGGAGAACAGACAGTAAACACACAATAGCCACAACACAGTACAGTAGTCAGTTCACGTAAACTATATCGAACTTATCACAATACTTTGCCTAAGCGAGTCGCGAGCGCAGGTGATTAGCGGCGAGGTCCTTGACCGACTGACCTACAAACCGAATCGATCCGTGCAGGGCCGGACTCAGGGCCTTTGCGCACGCGACTTCTTATACATTGCGCTCCTAATATTTATTGATGCGCATGATCATTGCGCCACCGACACCATCCGACATTATAATGAAAACATTATTGATGCCGTGAATGTCCAGAGTTGTGTTATCAATAAACTTACATGATAATAATAATGTGGCTGTGTTTATGTTTGTGTTGTAGTTGTGCTGTGTGTGTTTATAATAAACATAAGTGAATATGTGGTAGGTGTGAACCCTACATCACCCCCCTCCAGAGACCGTCCAGGGCGATAAAAATCTGGGAACCTGACATGACGACCAGAGCGAGTGGTATACTCTTTGCTACTGCTAGGTGGAGTGACTTCTGGGTCAGCTTTGTCTGCCAAAATGTAAGCTGGCTTAAGGCGGTCAATTGAGACCGTGACCTCTCTATCCTTAAATAAAATTCTGAAGACTTTGTCTCCCCGTTGCAGAACTTTGTGGGGACCTGTGTACGCTGGTTGTAGCGAGCCACGTAATGCGTCTTCACGAAGGAACACGTGATCAGTGGTCTGCAGATCCTTATAAACGAATACGCTGGTCTTGCTGTGACGGGATGCTGGAGTTGGTTGCAGGTTTTAAGCGAACTTGCGAATGCGCGCAGTGAAGTCTGTGACGTCAGTCGTTCCTTCGTCACTAGTGGTGAAGAATTCACCTGGGAGCCTTAGCGGTTCGCCGTATACAAGTTCGGCTGAGGACGCCTGGACATCCTGTTTGAATGCGCTCCGTATACCAAGCAATACCCACGGCAAGGACTCTGTCCACTTGTCACTAGCATGGCACACGATCAAGGAATCATAGAAGAAGGAGACGGAACGTGCGCGCCGAGCAACCGAGCGCGAGCGGGCTAAAGCTAAGGCTGCGTCCATAACGCATAAGAGGAGCGAGCGTTTATCAGAAGCCGCGGAGCTACCCTTGGAGGAAAATGATATGCATGAAGAATGGAAAATAGTCAATTATCGCAAAAATTGAACTAACAAAGTTAGTAATATGGTACGAAAAGGAGGGAATTCGCAAATTTCCACGCTTCAAGCAATCGAGAAGAAGAAGTTCTTGCATGTGTGGTCATTGCATCCGGACACTACTGAAAGGGCAGTAACCGATCACGTTACGGAAATCTGTGGCTCGAGTGATATTAAAATTGAGAAGATAGTCCCGAAAACAAATAGGGACTATGCGTCATTTATGGTTGGAGTAAAGGAATCACTCTTTGATAAAATAAACAACGCTGATAGTTGGCCAGTAAATGCGCAATTTAACCAATGGGTGTGGTTTCGAAACTCCCGTAAGCCATCAAAAGGCAGTCAAGGTTAGAAATGAGTACATCCACGTGTATTACCAGAATGTTAGAGGATTGCGAACGAAAAATAAAACTTTTCTTAATAATGTTTTAGCATCGACATACGACCTTTTTGCAATTACGGAATCAGGTCTCAATGATGGAATTCATGACGGAGAACTAATTCCAACGAATTACAACATAATTCGATGTAATCGAGCGGACGGGCGAAAACAAGGAGGAGTATTTTTAGCGGCTTCCCCGCGTTTTGGCTTAAATCGCGTTTCTCTTGACAACGTCGACAATGCCTTATTTGAGATCGTGTGTGCGACAGTACATCGACGAAACCATTTTTTGTTGTGTTGTTTACATTCCGCCAAAATGTCACGCTAATGAATATATGCAATTATTCCATATATTAGAGAATGTGTGTGTTAAATATGATAAAGTGTTAGTATTGGGTGATTTCAATATGCCTTCTGCGACCGTGGAAATACAAAGTTATTTGGATTACGTTATTGCTTACTGTGGATTTCGGCAGGTAAATAATTTGGTTAATATTAATGATCGTATATTAGACTTAGTATTGTCAACGTATGAGTTGAGTGACCTACAACTCTCTGAGGAACCGTTGGTTAACATCGATGCTCAACACCCGCCGCTGGTCATTAGCGCCAAGCTTTCTGATCGGGAACCAGAGGGTAGCGGGGAGCTTTCTAGGAACAACGGGGATAGTGTTTCGGTACTTAGAAAAAGGTGGAATTTTAATAAAGCAGATTTTTTAAGTTTATACCATTCTTTTATGTTATTAAATTGGGAATTGATGTTTAAAATTCAGAACTCAGAGACGGCATTGAATTACTTTTATAAAATAGTATATGCTGTCCTTGACGAGTGCGTTCCTAAGAAAACCATAAAGTTCTTAAGAAAGGGTCTAGGTTTAGTTATCCAGAATGGTACACATCTGATTTGATAAGTGATATCAAACTCAAGTGGCGTTATCATAAATTATATAAAACAACTGGTTCCCGGAGTGATTATGAAAGGTTTTCTCGGTATCGAGCTCGAGTGAAAATTAAAATCGCTTCAACATATGAAGCCTACCAAAACAGACTTCAGAAAAACCTTAAAAGTGATCCGAAGTCGTTCTGGAGCATGATAAGAAGTAAACAAGCTAGCCGCAATAAACCGAAAGTCACGAAGGACGGCTTATTGTTGAAGGATGAGGAGTGTGCAGAATGTTTCGCCTCATATTTCCACTCGGTGTACAGCCCGCAGCAGCCAACGCTGGACCCGCGGGCCGCGGAGTGCGCGGGCGGCGGGGCGGCGGGGGCGGCGCGCGTGCATGTCGACCGCCTCAGCGCGCGAGACCTGCGCGCGGCGCTCCTGCGCCTCAAGCCGAAGCGCTCAGTAGGCCCGGACGGCATACCACCTTACATTGTCAAAGATTGTCGTATGGTTTTTGAGGAGCCCTTGTTGTACATTTTCAACTTGTGCTTGCAGGAGGCTCACTACCCGGAAAAATGGAAGATTACGCGAGTTATCCCAGTACCCAAAGGAGGTGCGGGTTCTGACGTGAGTGGATACCGACCGGTGGCAGTGCTGTCTGCGTTCGCCAAGGTATTCGAGTCAGTATTGCATAAGAGTATCTATGCGCAAGTGAGCTCTCGGTTATCGGATGCACAGCACGGTTTTCGGCCGGGTCGCAGTACGGGGGGCAACTTGCTGTCTTTTGTTACTTACTTGTCGCCCGCTATTGACGCCGGGGGGCAGGTGGATGTGGCATATTTTGACTTCCGGAAAGCTTTTGATACTGTGGATAATGATGTACTTTTATGCAAGCTCGCTGCTGTGGGGTTCACACCGCACTTGCTTAAGTTTTTTGCGAGTTACCTTGGCGAGCGACGACAGTACGTCGAGTATGCAGGACATGACTCCAGGCCCTACTTCACGTTCTCAGGGGTAATATCGGGCCATTGGAATTCATATTGGTAGTGAACGATCTGCCAACTGTGGTCAAAGAGGCGAAGTGTCTGTTGTTTGCGGATGACTTAAAGCTATTTTTAGCGGTTAAAGATGAGGCAGATTGTAATCGGCTCCAATCAGATATTAATAATGTAGTCCAATGGAGCAAATCTAATAAACTCCATTTTAATATCAACAAGTGCTGTGTGATGAGTTACAGCCGTGCACGTGCTCCATTACATCATCAGTACGAGATGGACACCGAGGTACTGCCGCGTGTCACACAGGTGCGGGACCTGGGCGTGCAGATGGTGCCGGAGTTGACGTTCCGCAAACATATAGTTGAGGTGTGCGGCAGGGCTTTCAGAAATCTCGGTTTTATCTTGAGACAATGTAAGGATTTTAGCGATATGGCTGCTGTGAAGGTTTTGTATAATGCTCTGGTACGGAGCCACCTGGAAACCAGTGCAATTATTTAGAATCCTCATGAGGGAAAGTACAGCCTCATGTTGGAGAAAATACAGAACAAGTTTGCGAGATTTCTGTATTTAAAGGAATATGGGGTTTACCCTTTTTATTCCCTCATGTACCCGAGTCTGTTCGTCCTGGGCATGGTCGGGTACACCAGGCTGGCTGTAAGAAGAGACGTGGCGCTGGTCAAGTATGTGGCTAGCGTACTACTAGGTTTGCTGCACCACCCAGAGGTGCTGGAGGCGCTGCGGCTGCGCGCGCCGGACGGGTGCGTGGTTGCGCGCCGCCGCCCCGCTCTGTTAGGCGTTCCATTGGCGAGGACGAATTTACTCAAGTTTGCCCCTATGTCGCGAGCCATACGTTTGATTAATGATATATCAGTCACATCGGAAGATATATTTTGCCAAAACCTGCCGAGATTTATCAAAGCAGCGCAAAATTTAATTGAAAAGGTCTGGACATTTAAATAATAATTGCTGTAATGTACATTTTTTGTAATATATAAGTTATAACATCGTCTTGGAGCAATCTGTAAAGGTGTTATAATAATTCAATGATAAAATAAATAAATAAATAAAAATAAATAAATAAATAAATGATGGACGCCTTGAGTTGCCGGTGAAATCGCTCCACCATGCCATTACATGCCGGATGGTATGCCGTTGTCCGCTTGTGCTGGAAACCAGCCAGTTTGGACAATTGTTCGAACAGGGCTGCCTCAAACTGTCGACCCCTGTCCGTGACAATGTCCGTGGGACAGCCAAACCGGGCAATCCATCCGGATAGCAGCGCTTTAGCTACTGTCTCGGCAGTTATGTCGACAATAGGTATGACCTCTGGCCACCTGGTGAAACGGTCGACTGCCGTCAGACAATACCTATAAAATGCCTTGCGAAATGGGGAGCGGGCCCACAAGGTCAATGTTGACGGTGGTGAACCTTGCACGTGGGAGGTGATACGACCCTAATGGCGCAGAAACGTGTCGGCTCACTTTGGCCCGCTGGCAGTCAAGACAAGCTCGAGCCCACTCCCTGCAGTCCTTCCTTATGCCTGGCCAAACGAAGCGCTCTGCGATTAATTTGGCAGACGCTGAGGCACCAGGATGGCTGAGGGAGTGCAGGCTGTCGAAGACTTGCTTTCGCAGCATTACAGGCACAAATGGTCTGGGTGGCGTTGTACTGACGTCACAGTACACAGATGTACGCTCCCCTGGGACCTGTACCTTCTCCAGTTCCAACGAGGATCCTTCCTGGAGCAACGTAGATAGCTCTGGATCCGAAGTTTGCGATTCCGCGAGAGTGTCGAAGCTGACCGGTACTTGTAGCGCTTCCACGCGAGATAAGGGGTCGGCTACGACATTGTCCTTGCCGGAAATGTGCCTTATGTCGGTGGTAAACTGGGCAATGTAGTCTAGGTACCGGAATTGCCTGGGCGAGCAGTTTTTCTTCCTCTTGTGGAATGCGAAACTGATCGACTTTTGATCCATGTAAACAACGAAATGTCGGGCCTCGAGCATGTGGCGAAAGTATTTGATGGCCTCATAAATGGCCAGCAGTTCCCTGTCATAGGGAGAATACTTTGCTTGCGAAGGGCTGAGCTTCCTGGAGAAGAAAGCTAGTGGCTGCCAGCCATCATCGCTAAGCTGCTGCAACACCGCACCGATTGCTGAATCCGACGCATCTTTAACTAACGCGAGTTTGGCATTGCAATCGGGGTGAGCTAAAAGAGCAGCGTTAGCCAAGCTTGCCTTACAGTCCTCAAATGCTTGCAAAGTATTCACCGCAAGACATATGGGCTGTGAGCCCTTTACGTTGCCAATCAAGAGGTTGTGAAGCGGTGCCTGGATCTGAGCTGCGTGGGGTATGAAACGCCTGTAAAAATTAATCATACCCAGGAATCGGCGCAACTGACGGACATCTTTGGGCGGCGGGAAGTTGTTGATGGCTTCGACCTTGGAGTGGAGTGGTTTGGTGCCCTTCTCGGAGATGTGGTAACCTAGAAAAATTACCTCCGGAACACCGAAAACACACTTGGACGTGTTCACCAACATGCCGAAGGTCTTCATCCTGCCGAAGATAATGCGGAGGTGCTCCTCGTGCTCTGCCTGTGACCTTGAGAAAATTAAGAAGTCATCGAAGTAAGCGTAGCAAAAGTCCAAACCTCTGGTCATCTCGTCCACAAAACGCTGGAAAGTCTGGCCTGCGTTACGCAGACCGAACGTCATGTACGGAAATTCGTACAGGCCGAACGGTGTGGTGATCGCCGTCTTCGGAATGTCATCTGGACTGACAGGGATCTGATTATAGGCCTTAACAAGGTCTATGGTGCTGAAGACTTTGCAACCAGCGATGCTGTGTGCAAAGTCGTGGATGTGCCTAATCGGATACCTGTCAGGGATGGTTCGGGCGTTGAGCATTCGGTAATCACCACAGGGTCGCCAACCGTTGTCTTTCTTGGGGGCGAGGTACAAGGGTGATGCCCATGGACTCTCCGACGGTCTTGCGGTTCCATTGGCCAGCATCAACTGGAACTCCTGCTGAGCAATCTTTAATTTATCTGGCGCTAGTCGCCAAAATGGTGATGATACTGGAGGGCCGGGGGTGGTGCGGATGTGGTGTACAGTGTTGTGTGGTGTAGTGCGTAGTGTACCGGCGGGTCGGAAGATGTCGGGATAGGCTTTCAAAATTTTGTGGTACCTCGAATCACCAGAAGAAATTTTTACAGAAAATAAAGATGAGTCTGAGTGATCCGAGGCTATAGAGAAGACATTCGTAGTACTATCAACTAGTCGTTGATTACGACAGTCAACGACTAGCGAGTAAAAACTTAAAAAATCTACGCCGATAATTGGCTTGGTTACCTCGGCCACCACAAAACGCCACTTAAAGTCTCTACGGAGTCCTAAATTTAAACTTAATTCTACGAAACCAAATGTTTTGATGGGCGTACCATTTGCGGCCACAAGTTGGTAGTTAGTACACGCACGACGTTCACTTAACAGGCGACGAGGGTAGACGCAGAGGTCGCTGCCTGTGTCGACCAGGAACTGCGTCTTGGTGGCCCGATCCGTGACGAACAGGCGACCAGTTGAGCGAGGGCGATCGTCTGTCGCCATCACCGACTGCCCGCGGCGTTTCCCTGCCGGAAGTCGCAGGGCTTGCTGCAGCGCTTCGCCTTCTCGCCATGCATCGCGTGGTACCAGCAAACAGGATGCTGCCGGTAGCTGGAGTCCGAGCATGTTGAAGAACGTTGGCGTGAGTGCCGTCGCGCGTCTCGTCCATGGCTGTGGGAGCGGGTCTGCGAACGGCTGTCACGCAGCCGCAGCGTCAGGTCCTTCATCGCCCGCTTCAGCTCGGCGATCTCGGCTGCCATCTCGGTGACCGAGGGTCCTGCTGCTGAAGTTGCTGCGACGTGGGTTGCTGGCGCGACGATGTCCTGGACGCGGTCAGCCAGCTCAGCTAGCGCTTCCAGGGTGCTGTGGGGCTGCGATGCCAGGAGGGGCTGGATGTTGGTGGGGAGTCGGCTGCACCAGATAGTGCGCACGAAGTCCTCAGGCACGGAAGGGCCTGCTAACCCCTGCAGGTGCCGAAGAAACTGCGACGGCTTCCGGTCTCCCAGCTCTTCGTGCATCAGCAGCTGCTTCACTTTGCGCTCCTGGGAGGTTGAGAGCCTCCGCACCAATTCGGTCTTCAACTTCTCGTAGCGGTCGGTGGCGGGAGGGGACATGATGACATCCCTCACTTCTTTCGAAAACTGGGGGTCGAGGTGTCCAACGACATAATTGTATTTTATGACGTCATTCGTCACCCCAGCATTCTCGAACTGCGCCTCAATTTGCGCAAACCAAATATCGGGCTCCTCGGGCCAAAACGGCGGTAGACGCAAAGCGACGCGGTACACCTCGGCCGGGTCGACCTTTGGACCCGATAAGCGCTTAGCCCTGCGCGCGCGTTGCGCGACGTGGTCGGCGGGCTGCGACGACGCGGTGTGTTCGGTCTCACTGTCACTCATGTTTTAGTTTGTGTTCCTCTCGGGGTCACCAGTTTAGCAAAGCTCTTTCGGGAGTGTAGGTAGTTAAGTGCGGGTGCGCGGAAAATAAAAGTCTCTTAGTTACTTACTGTTATAATGTCCGTGCACAACACGATTACACGACACAGAAACAGAAGGAGAACAGACAGTAAACACACAATAGTCACAACACAGTACAGTAGTCAGTTCACGTAAACTATATCGAACTTATCACAATACTTTGCCTAACCGAGTCGCGAGCGCAGGTGATTAGCGGCGAGGTCCTTGACCGACTGACCTACAAACCGAATCGATCCGTGCAGGGCCGGACTCAGGGCCTTTGCGCACGCGACTTCTTATACATTGCGCTCCTAATATTTAATGATGCACATGATCATTGCGCCACCGACACCATCCGACATTATAATGAAAACATTATAGATGCCGTGAATGTCCAGAGTTGTGTTATCAATAAACTAACATGATAATAATAATGTGGCTGTGTTTATGTTTGTGTTGTAGTTGTGCTGTGTGTGTTTATAATAAACATAAATAAATATGTGGTAGGTGTGAACCCTACAGACGCACTCGATAAGTCTTTTGTTTTGTTTTATTTACATTGTTTGTTGTGTTTCTGCCATGTTTTAATCTCGATATGATCTCGATATTGCAACCTCTGTGAACCATAGTCTCCAACACTGCGCCCGCGCGTTCCGTCATTTGTCTATGACATTGACAAATGATACTGGAGCACTGGGCCATTGAGATTTGGTTAATTTTGAAATTTTTTATTGTATGTATTTTATGTATTCCACATTTTAAATTGTTTTATTTTTAGACAAATTAATATATTCATTATTTTATTTGTATATATATCTTAGTAATGTGTTCCGTATGTGTGTCCGTGACATCACATCAGGCCCTGTCATAACACCAGCGCTGTGATATTTATTTTTTAAATATCGCAGCATATGCTGAGACAGGGACCTTTTTGGCCTCGCACAAATTAATTTTAAGACGCCGCTTATATGTATTGAGTGATATGTATGTCTTGTGCGAGTCCCACATAAATACTTTTCTTTCTTTCTTCCTTTCCTGGCTAAATTCTGAAAACGCTACAGCTAGCTGGCCCGCGCCGAGACGCGTCTCCAGACGCCTCAAACGTGCGGCTGGCACTCATAGAACTGCAAAAAATTGCACATTTTTGTTCCTGGCTTAATTCTGAAAACGCTATAGCTAGCTGGCCCGCACCGAGACGCGTCTCCAGACGCCTCAAACGTGCGGCTGGCTCGCATAGAACTGCAAAAAATTGCACATTTTTGTTCCTGGCTAAATTCTGAAAACGCTATAGCTAGCTGGCCCGCGCCGAGACGCGTCTCCAGACGCGTCTCCAGACGCCTCAAACGTGCGGCTGGCTCGCATAGAACTGCAAAAATTGCACATTTTTGTTCCTGGCTAAATTCTGAAAACGCTATAGCTAGCTGGCCCGCGCCGAGACGCGTCTCCAGACGCCTCAAACGTGCGTCTGGCTCGCATAGAACTGCAAAAAATTGCACATTTTTGTTCCTGGATAAATTCTAAAAACGCTATAGCTAGCTGGCCCGCGCCGAGACGCGTCTCCAGACGCCTCAAACGTGCGTCTGGCTCGCATAGAACTGCAAAAAATTGCACATTTTTGTTCCTGGCTAAATTCTGAAAACGCTATAGCTAGCTGGCCCGCGCCGAGACGCGTCTCCAGACGCCTCAAACGTGCGGCTGGCTCGCATAGAACTGCAAAAATTGCACATTTTTGTTCCTGGCTAAATTCTGAAAACGCTATAGCTAGCTGGCCCGCGCCGAGACGCGTCTCCAGACGCCTCAAACGTGCGGCTGGCTCTCAAAGAACTGCAAAAAATTGCACATTTTTGTTCCTGGCTAAATTCTGAAAACGCTATAGCTAGCTGGCCCGAGCCGAAACGCGTCTCCAGACGCGTCTCCAGACGCCTCAAACGTGCGGCTGGCTCGCATAGAACTGTAAGAAATTGCACATTTTTGTTCCTGGCTAAATTCTGAAAACGCTATAGCTAGCTGGCCCGCGCCGAGACGCCTCTCCAGACGCCTCAAACGTGCGGCTGGCTCGCATAGAACTGCAAAAAATTGCATATTTTTGTTCCTAGCTAAATTCTGAAAACGCTATAGCTAGCTGGCCCGCGCCGAGACGCGTCTCAAACGTGCGGCTGGCTCGCATAGAACTGCAAGAAATTGCACATTTTTGTTCCCGGCTAAATTCTGAAAACGCTATAGCTAGCTGGCCCGCGCCGAGACGCGTCTCCAGACGCCTCAAACATGTGACTGGCTCTCATAGAAATGCTAAAAATTGCACATTTTTGTTCCTGGCTAAATCCTCAAAACGCTATAGCTAGCTGGCCCGCGCCGAGACGCGTCTCCAGACGCCTCAAACGTGCGTCTGGCTCGCACAGAACTGCGAAAAATTGCACATTTTTGTTCCTGGCTAAATTCTAAAAACGCTATAGCTAGCTGGCCCGCGCCGAGACGCGTCTCCAGACGCCTCAAACGTGCGTCTGGCTCGCATAGAACTGCAAAAAATTGCACATTTTTGTTCCTGGCTAAATTCTAAAAACGCTATAGCTAGCTGGCCCGCGCCGAGACGCGTCTCCAGACGCCTCAAACGTGCGTCTGGCTCGCATAGAACTGCAAAAAATTGCACATTTTTGTTCCTGGCTAAATTCTAAAAACGCTATAGCTAGCTGGCCCGCGCCGAGACGCGTCTCCAGACGCCTCAAGCGTGCGTCTGGCTCGCATAAAACTGCAAAAAATTGCACATTTTTGTTCCTGGCTAAATTCTAAAAACGCTATAGCTAGCTGGCCCGCGCCGAGACGCGTCTCCAGACGCCTCAAACGTGCGTCTGGCTCGCATAGAACTGCAAAAAATTGCACATTTTTGTTCCTGGCTAAATTCTAAAAACGCTTTAGCTAGCTGGCCCGCGCCGAGACGCGTCTCCAGACGCCTCAAACGTGCGTCTGGCTCGCATAGAACTGCAAAAAATTGCACATTTTTGTTCCTGGCTAAATTCTAAAAACGCTATAGCTAGCTGGCCCGCGCCAAGACGCGTCTCCAGACGCCCCTAACGTGCGTCTGGCTCGCATAGAACTGCAAAAAATTGCACATTTTTGTTCCTGGCTAAATTCTAAAGACGCTATAGCTAGCTGGCCCGCGCCGAGACGCGTCTCCAGACGCCTCAAACGTGCGTCTGGCTCGCATAGAACTGCAAAAAATTGCACATTTTTGTTCCTGGCTAAATTCTAAAAACGCTATAGCTAGCTGGCCCGCGCCGAGACGCGTCTCCAGACGCCTCAAACGTGCGTCTGGCTCGCATAGAACTGCAAAAACTTGCACATTTTTGTTCCTGGCTAAATTCTAAAAACGCTATAGCTAGCTGGCCCGCGCCGAGACGCGTCTCCAGACGCCTCAAACGTGCGTCTGGCTCGCATAGAACTGCAAAAAATTGCACATTTTTGTTCCTGGCTAAATCCTCAAAACGCTATAGCTAGCTGGCCCGCGCCGAGACGCGTCTCCAGACGCCTCAAACGTGCATCTGGCTCGCATAGAACTGCAAAAAATTGCACATTTTTGTTCCTGGCTAAATTCTAAAAACGCTATAGCTAGCTGGCCCGCGCCGAGACGCGTCTCCAGACGCCTCAAACGTGCGGCTGGCTCGCATAGAACTGCAAAAAATTGCACATTTTTGTTCCTGGCTAAATTCTAAAAACGCTATAGCTAGCTGGCCCGCGCCGAGACGCGTCTCCAGACGCCTCAAACGTGCGTCTGGCTCGCATAGAACTGCAAAAAATTGCACATTTTGTTCCTGGCTAAATTCTAAAAACGCTATAGCTAGCTGGCCCTCGCCAAGACGCGTCTCCAGACGCCTCAAACGTGCGTCTGGCTCGCATAGAACTGCAAAAAATTGCACATTTTTGTTCCTGGATAAATTCTAAAAACGCTATAGCTAGCTGGCCCGCGCCGAGACGCGTCTCCAGACGCCTCAAACGTGCGTCTGGCTCGCATAGAACTGCAAAAAATTGCACATTTTTGTTCCTGGCTAAATTCTAAAAACGCTATAGCTAGCTGGCCCGCGCCGAGACGCGTCTCCAGACGCCTCAAACGTGCGGCTGGCTCGCATAGAACTGCAAAAAATTGCACATTTTTGTTCCTGGCTAAATTCTAAAAACGGTATAGCTAGCTGGCCCGCGCCGAGACGCGTCTCCAGACGCCTCAAACGTGCGTTTGGCTCGCATAGAACTGCAAAAAATTGCACATTTTTTCCCTGGCAAAATTCTAAAAACGCTATAGCTAGCTGGCCCGCGCCGAGACGCGTCTCCAGACGCCTCAAACGTGCATCTGCCTCGCATAGAACTGCAAAAAATTGCACATTTTTGTTCCTGGCTAAATTCTAAAAACGCTATAGCTAGCTGGCCCGCACCGAGACGCGTCTCCAGACGCCTCAAACGTGCGTCTGGCTCGCATAGAACTGCAAAAAATTGCACATTTTTGTTCCTGGCTAAATTCTAAAAACGCTATAGCTAGCTGGCCCGCGCCGAGACGCGTCTCCAGACGCCTCAAACGTGCGTCTGGCTCGCATAGAACTGCAAAAAATTGCACATTTTTGTTCCTGGCTAAATTCCAAAAACGCTATAGCTAGCTGGCCTGCGCCGAGACGCGTCTCCAGACGCCTCAAACGTGCGTCTGGCTCGCATAGAACTGCAAAAGAATTGCACATTTTTGTCCCTGGCTAAATTCTAAAAACGCTATAGCTAGCTGGCCCGCGCCGAGACGCGTCTCCAGACGCCTCAAACGTGCGGCTGGCTCGCATAGAACTGCAAAAAATTGCACATTTTTGTTCCTGGCTAAATTCTAAAAACGATATAGCTAGCTGGTCCGCGCCGAGACGCGTCTCCAGACGCCTCAAACGTGCGGCTGGCTCGCATAGAACTGCAAAAAATTGCACATTTTTGTTCCTGGCTAAATTCTAAAAACGATATAGCTAGCTGGCCCGCGCCGAGACGCGTCTCCAGACGCCTCAAACGTGCGTCTGGCTCGCATAGAACTGCAAAAAATTGCACATTTTGTTCCTGGCTAAATTCTAAAAACGCTATAGCTAGCTGGCCCGCGCCGAGACGCGTCTCCAGACGCCTCAAACGTGCGGCTGGCTCGCATAGAACTGCAAAAAATTGCACATTTTTGTTCCTGGCTAAATTCTAAAAACGGTATAGCTAGCTGGCCCGCGCCGAGACGCGTCTCCAGACGCCTCAAACGTGCGTTTGGCTCGCATAGAACTGCAAAAAATTGCACATTTTTGTTCCTGGCTAAATCTTAAAAACGCTATAGCTAGCTGGCCCGCGCCTAGACGCGTCTCCAGACGCCTCAAACGTGCGTCTGGCTCGCATAGAACTGCAAAAAATTGCGCATTTTTCTTCCTGGCTAAATTCTAAAAACGCTATAGCTAGCTGGCCCGCGCCGAGACGCGTCTCCAAACGCCTCAAACGTGTGTCTGGCTCGCATAGAACTGCAAAAAATTGCACATTTTTGTTCCTGGCTAAATTCTAAAAACGCTATAGCTAGCTGGCCCGCGCCGAGACGCGTCTCCAGACGCCTCAAACGTGCGTCTGGATCGCATAGAACTGCAAAAAATTGCACATTTTTGTTCCTGGCTAAATTCTAAAAACGCTATAGCTAGCTGGCCCGCGCCGAGACGCGTCTCCAGACGCCTCAAACGTGCGTCTGGCTCGCATAGAACTGCAAAAAATTGCACATTTTTGTTCCTGGCTAAATCTTAAAAACGCTATAGCTAGCTGGCCCGCGCCGAGACGCGTCTCCAGACGCCTCAAACGTGCGTCTGGCTCGCATAGAACTGCAAAAAATTGCGCATTTTTGTTCCTGGCTAAATTCTAAAAACGCTATAGCTAGCTGGCCCGCGCCGAGACGCGTCTCCAGAAGCCTCAAACGTGCGTCTGGCTCGCATAGAACTGCAAAAAATTGCACATTTTTGTTTCTGGCTAAATCCTAAAAACGCGATAGCTGGCTGGCCCGCGCCGAGACGCGTCTCCAGACGTTTCAAACGTGCGTCTGGCTCGCATAGAACTGCAAAAAATTGCACATTTTTGTTCCTGGCTAAATTCTAAAAACGCTATAGCTAGCTGGCCCGCGCCGAGACGCGTCTCCAGACGCCTCAAACGTGCGTCTGGCTCGCATAGAACTACAAAAAATTGGACATTTCTGTTCCTGGCTAAATTCTAAAAACGCTATAGCTAGCTGGCCCGCGCCGAGACGCGTCTCCAGACGCCTCAAACGTGCGTCTGGCTCGCATAGAACTGCAAAAAATTGCACATTTTTGTTCCTGGCTAAATTCTAAAAACGCTATAGCTAGCTGGCCGGCGCCGAAACGCCTCAAACGTGCGTCTGGCTCGCATAGAACTGCAAAAAATTGCACATTTTTGTTCCTGGCTAAATCTTAAAAACGCTATAGCTAGCTGGCCCGCGCCGAGACGCGTCTCCAGACGCCTCAAACGTGCGTCTGGATCGCATAGAACTGCAAAAAATTGCACATTTTTGTTCCTGGCTAAATTCTAAAAACGCTATAGCTAGCTGGCCCGCGCCGAGACGCGTCTCCAGACGCCTCAAACGTGCGTCTGGCTCGCATAGAACTGCAAAAAATTGCACATTTTTGTTCCTGGCTAAATCTTAAAAACGCTATAGCTAGCTGGCCCGCGCCGAGACGCGTCTCCAGACGCCTCAAACGTGCGTCTGGCTCGCATAGAACTGCAAAAAATTGCGCATTTTTGTTCCTGGCTAAATTCTAAAAACGCTATAGCTAGCTGGCCCGCGCCGAGACGCGTCTCCAGAAGCCTCAAACGTGCGTCTGGCTCGCATATAACTGCAAAAAATTGCACATTTTTGTTTCTGGCTAAATCCTAAAAACGCGATAGCTGGCTGGCCCGCGCCGAGACGCGTCTCCAGACGTTTCAAACGTGCGTCTGGCTCGCATAGAACTGCAAAAAATTGCACATTTTTGTTCCTGGCTAAATTCTAAAAACGCTATAGCTAGCTGGCCCGCGCCGAGACGCGTCTCCAGACGCCTCAAACGTGCGTCTGGCTCGCATAGAACTACAAAAAATTGGACATTTCTGTTCCTGGCTAAATTCTAAAAACGCTATAGCTAGCTGGCCCGCGCCGAGACGCGTCTCCAGACGCCTCAAACGTGCGTCTGGCTCGCATAGAACTGCAAAAAATTGCACATTTTGTTTCTGGCTAAATCCTAAAAACGCGATAGCTGGCTGGCCCGCGCCGAGACGCGTCTCCAGACGTTTCAAACGTGCGTCTGGCTCGCATAGAACTGCAAAAAATTGCACATTTTTGTTCCTGGCTAAATTCTAAAAACGCTATAGCTAGCTGGCCCGCGCCGAGACGCGTCTCCAGACGCCTCAAACGTGCGTCTGGCTCGCATAGAACTGCAAAAAATTGCACATTTTTGTTTCTGGCTAAATCCTAAAAACGCGATAGCTGGCTGGCCCGCGCCGAGACGCGTCTCCAGACGTTTCAAACGTGCGTCTGGCTCGCATAGAACTGCAAAAAATTGCACATTTTTGTTCCTGGCTAAATTCTAAAAACGCTATAGCTAGCTGGCCCGCGCCGAGACGCGTCTCCAGACGCCTCAAACGTGCGTCTGGCTCGCATAGAACTACAAAAAATTGGACATTTCTGTTCCTGGCTAAATTCTAAAAACGCTATAGCTAGCTGGCCCGCGCCGAGACGCGTCTCCAGACGCCTCAAACGTGCGTCTGGCTCGCATAGAACTGCAAAAAATTGCACATTTTTGTTCCTGGCTAAATTCTAAAAACGCTATAGCTAGCTGGCCGGCGCCGAAACGCCTCAAACGTGCGTCTGGCTCGCATAGAACTGCAAAAAATTGCACATTTTTGTTCCTGGCTAAATCTTAAAAACGCTATAGCTAGCTGGCCCGCGCCGAGACGCGTCTCCAGACGCCTCAAACGTGCGTCTGGATCGCATAGAACTGCAAAAAATTGCACATTTTTGTTCCTGGCTAAATTCTAAAAACGCTATAGCTAGCTGGCCCGCGCCGAGACGCGTCTCCAGACGCCTCAAACGTGCGTCTGGCTCGCATAGAACTGCAAAAAATTGCACATTTTTCTTCCTGGCTAAATCTTAAAAACGCTATAGCTAGCTGGCCCGCGCCGAGACGCGTCTCCAGACGCCTCAAACGTGCGTCTGGCTCGCATAGAACTGCAAAAAATTGCGCATTTTTGTTCCTGGCTAAATTCTAAAAACGCTATAGCTAGCTGGCCCGCGCCGAGACGCGTCTCCAGAAGCCTCAAACGTGCGTCTGGCTCGCATAGAACTGCAAAAAATTGCACATTTTTGTTTCTGGCTAAATCCTAAAAACGTGATAGCTGGCTGGCCCGCGCCGAGACGCGTCTCCAGACGTTTCAAACGTGCGTCTGGCTCGCATAGAACTGCAAAAAATTGCACATTTTTGTTCCTGGCTAAATTCTAAAAACGCTATAGCTAGCTGGCCCGCGCCGAGACGCGTCTCCAGACGCCTCAAACGTGCGTCTGGCTCGCATAGAACTACAAAAAATTGGACATTTCTGTTCCTGGCTAAATTCTAAAAACGCTATAGCTAGCTGGCCCGCGCCGAGACGCGTCTCCAGACGCCTCAAACGTGCGTCTGGCTCGCATAGAACTGCAAAAAATTGCACATTTTTGTTTCTGGCTAAATCCTAAAAACGCGATAGCTGGCTGGCCCGCGCCGAGACGCGTCTCCAGACGTTTCAAACGTGCGTCTGGCTCGCATAGAACTGCAAAAAATTGCACATTTTTGTTCCTGGCTAAATTCTAAAAACGCTATAGCTAGCTGGCCCGCGCCGAGACGCGTCTCCAGACGCCTCAAACGTGCGTCTGGCTCGCATAGAACTACAAAAAATTGGACATTTCTGTTCCTGGCTAAATTCTAAAAACGCTATAGCTAGCTGTCCCGCGCCGAGACGCGTCTCCAGACGCCTCAAACGTGCGTCTGGCTCGCATAGAACTGCAAAAAATTGCACATTTTTGTTCCTGGCTAAATTCTTAAAACGCTATAGCTAGCTGGCCGGCGCCGAAACGCCTCAAACGTGCGTCTGACTCGCATAGAACTGCAAAAAATTGCACATTTTTGTTCCTGGCTAAATTCTAAAAACGCTAAAGCTAGCTGGCCCGCGCCGAGACGCGTCTCCAGACGCCTCAAACGTGCGTCTGGCTCGCATAGAACTGCAAAAAATTGCACATTTTTGTTCCTGGCTAAATCCTAAAAACGCTATAGCTAGCTGGCCTGCGCCGAGACGCGTCTCCAGACGCCTCAAACGTGCGTCTGGCTCGCATAGAACTGCAAAAAATTGCACATTTTTGTTCCTGGCTAAATTCTAAAAACGCTATAGCTAGTTGGCCCGCGTCGAGACGCGTCTCCAGACGCCTCAAACGTGCGTCTGGCTCGCATAGAACTGCAAAAAATTGCACATTTTTGTTCCTGGCTAAATTCTAAAAACGCTATAGCTAGCTGGCCCGCGCCGAGACGCGTCTCCAGACGCCTCAAACGTGCGTCTGGCTCGCATAGAACTGCAAAAAATTGCACATTTTTGTTCCTGGCTAAATTCTAAAAACGCTATAGCTAGCTGGCCCGCGCCGAGACGCGTCTCCATACGCCTCAAACGTGCGTCTGGCTCGCATAGAACTGCAAAAAATTGCAAATTTTTGTTCCTGGCTAAATTCTAAAAACGCTAAAGCTAAATGGCCCGCGCCGAGACGCGTCTCCAGACGCCTCAAACGTGCGTCTGGCTCGCATAGAACTGCAAAAAATTGCACATTTTTGTTCCTGGCTAAATTCTAAAAACGCTATAGCTAGCTGGCCTGCGCCGAGACGCGTCTCCAGACGCCTCAAACGTGCGTCTGGCTCGCATAGAACTGCAAAAAATTGCACATTTTTGTTCCTGGCTAAATTCTAAAAACGGTATAGCTAGCTGGCCCGCGCCGAGACGCGTCTCCAGACGCCTCAAACGTGCGTCTGGCTCGCATAGAACTGCAAAAAATTGCACATTTTTGTTCATGGCTAAATTCTAAAAACGCTATAGCTAGCTGGCCGGCGCCGAAACGCCTCAAACGTGCGTCTGGCTCGCATAGAACTGCAAAAAATTGCACATTTTTGTTCTTAGCTAAATTCTAAAAACGCTATAGCTAGCTGGCCCGCGCCGAGACGCGTCTCCAGACGCCTCAAACGTGCGTCTGGCTCGCATAGAACTGCAAAAAATTGCACATTTTTGTTCTTGGCTAAATCCCAAAAGCGCTATAGTTAGCTGGCCCGCGCCGAGACGCGTCTCCAGACGCCTCAAACGTGAGTTTGGCTCGCATAGAACTGCAAAAAATTGCACATTTTTGTTCCTGGCTAAATCTTAAAAACGCTATAGCTAGCTGGCCCGCGCCGAGACGCGTCTCCAGACGCCTCAAACGTGCGTCTGGCTCGCATAGAACTGCAAAAAATTGCGCATTTTTGTTCCTGGCTAAATTCTAAAAACGCTATAGCTAGCTGGCCCGCGCCGAGACGCGTCTCCAGACGCCTCAAACGTGTGTCTGGCTCGCATAGAACTGCAAAAAATTGCACATTTTTGTTCCTGGCTAAATTCTAGAAACGCTATAGCTAGCTGGCCCGCGCCGAGACGCGTCTCCAGACGCCTCAAACGTGCGTCTGGATCGCATAGAACTGCAAAAAATTGCACATTTTTGTTCCTGGCTAAATTCTAAAAACGCTATAGCTAGCTGGCCCGCGCCGAGACGCGTCGCCAGACGCCTCAAATGTGCGTCTGGCTCGCATAGAACTGCAAAAAATTGCACATTTTTGTTCCTGGCTAAATCTTAAAAACGCTATAGCTAGCTGGCCCGCGCCGAGACGCGTCTCCAGACGCCTCAAACGTGCGTCTGGCTCGCATAGAACTGCAAAAAATTGCGCATTTTTGTTCCTGGCTAAATTCTAAAAACGCTATAGCTAGCTGGCCCGCGCCGAGACGCGTCTCCAGAAGCCTCAAACGTGCGTCTGGCTCGCATAGAACTGCAAAAAATTGCACATTTTTGTTCCTGGCTAAATTCTAAAAATGCTATAGCTAGCTGGCCCGCGCCGAGACGCGTCTCCAGACGCCTCAAACGTGCGTCTGGCTCGCATAGAACTACAAAAAATTGCACATTTTTGTTCCTGGCTAAATTCTAAAAACGCTATAGCTAGCTGGCCCGCGCCGAGACGCGTCTCCAGACGCCTCAAACGTGCGTCTGGCTCGCATAGAACTGCAAAAAATTGCACATTTTTGTTCTTGGCTAAATCCAAAAAGCGCTATAGCTAGCTGGCCCGCGCCGAGACGCGTCTCCAGACGCCTCAAACGTGCGTCTGGCTCGCATAGAACTGCAAAAAATTGCACATTTTTCTTCCTGGCTAAATCTTAAAAACGCTATAGCTAGCTGGCCCGCGCCGAGACGCGTCTCCAGACGCCTCAAACGTGCGTCTGGCTCGCATAGAACTGCAAAAAATTGCGCATTTTTGTTCCTGGCTAAATTCTAAAAACGCTATAGCTAGCTGGCCCGCGCCGAGACGCGTCTCCAGACGCCTCAAACGTGTGTCTGGCTCGCATAGAACTGCAAAAAATTGCACATTTTTGTTCCTGGCTAAATTCTAAAAATGCTATAGCTAGCTGGCCCGCGCCGAGACGCGTCTCCAGACGCCTCAAACGTGCGTCTGGATCGCATAGAACTGCAAAAAATTGCACATTTTTGTTCCTGGCTAAATTCTAAAAACGCTATAGCTAGCTGGCCCGCGCCGAGACGCGTCTCCAGACGCCTCAAACGTGCGTCTGGCTCGCATAGAACTGCAAAAAATTGCACATTTTTGTTCCTGGCTAAATCTTAAAAACGCTATAGCTAGCTGGCCCGCTCCGAGACGCGTCTCCAGACGCCTCAAACGTGCGTCTGGCTCGCATAGAACTGCAAAAAATTGCGCATTTTTGTTCCTGGCTAAATTCTAAAAACGCTATAGCTAGCTGGCCCGCGCCGAGACGCGTCTCCAGAAGCCTCAAACGTGCGTCTGGCTCGCATAGAACTGCAAAAAATTGCACATTTTTGTTTCTGGCTAAATCCTAAAAACGCGATAGCTGGCTGGCCCGCGCCGAGACGCGTCTCCAGACGTTTCAAACGTGCGTCTGGCTCGCATAGAACTGCAAAAAATTGCACATTTTTGTTCCTGGCTAAATTCTAAAAACGCTATAGCTAGCTGGCCCGCGCCGAGACGCGTCTCCAGACGCCTCAAACGTGCGTCTGGCTCGCATAGAACTACAAAAAATTGGACATTTCTGTTCCTGGCTAAATTCTAAAACCGCTATAGCTAGCTGGCCCGCGCCGAGACGCGTCTCCAGACGCCTCAAACGTGCGTCTGGCTCGCATAGAACTACAAAAAATTGGACATTTCTGTTCCTGGCTAAATTCTAAAAACGCTATAGCTAGCTGGCCCGCGCCGAGACGCGTCTCCAGACGCCTCAAACGTGCGTCTGGCTCGCATAGAACTGCAAAAAATTGCACATTTTTGTTCCTGGCTAAATTCTAAAAACGCTAAAGCTAGCTGGCCCGCGCCGAGACGCGTCTCCAGACGCCTCAAACGTGCGTCTGGCTCGCATAGAACTGCAAAAAATTGCACTTTTTTGTTCCTGGCTAAATCCTAAAAACGCTATAGCTAGCTGGCCCGCGCCGAGACGCGTCTCCAGACGCCTCAAACGTGCGTCTGGCTCGCATAGAACTGCAAAAAATTGCACATTTTTGTTCCTGGCTAAATTCTAAAAACGCTATAGCTTGTTGGCACGCGTCGAGACGCGTCTCCAGACGCCTCAAACGTGCGTCTGGCTCGCATAGAACTGCAAAAAATTGCACATTTTTGTTCCTGGCTAAATTCTTAAAACGCTATAGCTAGCTGGCCCGCGCCGAGACGCGTCTCCAGACGCCTCAAACGTGCGTCTGGCTCGCATAGAACTGCAAAAAATTGCACATTTTTGTTCCTGGCTAAATTCTAAAAACGCTATAGCTAGCTGGCCCGCGCCGAGACGCGTCTCCATACGCCTCAAACGTGCGTCTGGCTCGCATAGAACTGCAAAAAATTGCAAATTTTTGTTCCTGGCTAAATTCTAAAAACGCTATAGCTAAATGGCCCGCGCCGAGACGCGTCTCCAGACGCCTCAAACGTGCGTCTGGCTCGCATAGAACTGCAAAAAATTGCACATTTTTGTTCCTGGCTAAATTCTAAAAACGCTATATCTAGCTGGCCTGCGCCGAGACGCGTCTCCAGACGCCTCAAACGTGCGTCTGGCTCGCATAGAACTGCAAAAAATTGCACATTTTTGTTCCTGGCTAAATTCTAAAAACGCTATAGCTAGCTGGCCCGCGCCGAGACGCGTCTCCAGACGCCTCAAACGTGCGTCTGGCTCGCATAGAACTGCAAAAATTGCACATTTTTGTTCCTGGCTAAATTCTAAAACCGCTATAGCTAGCTGGCCCGCGCCGAGATGCGTCTCCAGACGCCTCAAACGTGCGTCTGGCTCGCATAGAACTGCAAAAAATTGCACATTTTTGTTCTTGGCTAAATTCTAAAAAAGCTATAGCTTGCTGGCCCGCGCCGAGACGCGTCTCCAGACGCCTCAAACGTGCGTCTGGCTCGCATAGAACTGCAAAAAATTGCACATTTTTGTTCTTGGCTAAATCCTAAAAGTGCTATAGCTAGCTGGCCCGCGCCGAGACGCGTCTCCAGACGCCTCAAACGTGCGTCTGGCTCGCATAGAACTGCAAAAAATTGCACATTTTTGTTCCTGGCTAAATCTTAAAAACGCTAAAGCTAGCTGGCCCGCGCCGAGACGCGTCTCCAGACGCCTCAAACGTGCGTCTGGCTCGCATAGAACTGCAAAAAATTGCGCATTTTTGTTCCTGGCTAAATTCTAAAAACGCTATAGCTAGCTGGCCCGCGCCGAGACGCGTCTCCAGACGCCTCAAACGTGCGTATGGCTCGCATAGAACTGCAAAAAATTGCACATTTTTGTTCCTGGCTAAATTCTAAAAACGCTATAGCTAGCTGGCCCGCGCCGAGACGCATCTCCAGACGCCTCAAACGTGCGTCTGGCTCGCATAGAACTGCAAAAAATTGCACATTTTTGTTCCTGGCTAAATTCTAAAAACGCTATGGCTAGCTGGCCCGCGCCGAGACGCGTCTCCAGACGCCTCAAACGTGCGTCTGGCTCGCATAGAACTGCAAAAAATTGCACATTTTTGTTCCTGGCTAAATTCTTAAAACGCAATAACTAGCTGGCCCGCGCCGAGTCGCGTCTCCAGACGCCTCAAACGTGCGTCTGGCTCGCATAGAACTGCAAAAAATTGCACATTTTTGTTCCTGGCTAAATCCTAAAAACGCTATAGCTAGCTGGCCCGTGCCGAGACGCGTCTCCATACGCCTCAAACGTGCGTCTGGCTCGCATAGAACTGCAAAAAATTGCACATTTTTGTTCTTGGCTAAATTCTAAAAACGCTATAGCTAGCTGGCCCGCGCCGAGACGCGTCTCCAGACGCCTCAAACGTGCGTCTGGCTCGCATAGAACTGCAAAAAATTGCACATTTTTGTTCTTGGCTAAATCCTAAAAGCGCTATAGCTAGGTGGCCCGCGCCGAGACGCGTCTCCAGACGCCTCAAACGTGCGTCTGGCTCGCATAGAACTGCAAAAAATTGCACATTTTTGTTCCTGGCTAAATCTTAAAAACGCTATAGCTAGCTGGCCCGCGCCGAGACGCGTCTCCAGACGCCTCAAACGTGCGTCTGGCTCGCATAGAACTGCAAAAAATTGCGCATTTTTGTTCCTGGCTAAATTCTAAAAACGCTATAGCTAGCTGGCCCGCGCCGAGACGCGTCTCCAGACGCCTCAAACGTGCGTCTGGCTCGCATAGAACTGCAAAAAATTGCACATTTTTGTTCCTGGCTAAATTCTAAAAACGCTATAGCTAGCTGGCCGGCGCCGAAACGCCTCAAACGTGCGTCTGGCTCGCATAGAACTGCAAAAAATTGTACATTTTTGTTCCTGGCTAAATTCTAAAAACGCTAAAGCTAGCTGGCCCGCACCGAGACGCGTCTCCAGACGCCTCAAACGTGCGTCTGGCTCGCATAGAACTGCAAAAAATTGCACATTTTTGTTCCTGGCTAAATCCTAAAAACGCTATAGCTAGCTGGCCCGCGCCGAGACGCGTCTCCAGACGCCTCAAACGTGCGTCTGGCTCGCATAGAACTGCAAAAAATTGCACATTTTTGTTCCTGGCTAAATTCTAAAAACGCTATAGCTAGTTGGCCCGCGTCGAGACGCGTCTCCAGACGCCTCAAACGTGCGTCTGGCTCGCATAGAACTGCAAAAAATTGCACATTTTTGTTCCTGGCTAAATTCTAAAAACGCTATAGCTAGCTGGCCCGCGCCGAGACGCGTCTCCAGACGCCTCAAACGTGCGTCTGGCTCGCATAGAACTGCAAAAAATTGCACATTTTTGTTCTTGGCTAAATCCTAAAAGCGCTATAGCTAGCTGGCCCGCGTCGAGACGCGTCTCCAGACGCCTCAAACGTGCGTCTGGCTCGCATAGAACTGCAAAAAATTGCACATTTTTGTTCCTGGCTAAATTCTAAAAACGCTATAGCTAGCTGGCCCGCGCCGAGACGCGTCTCCAGACGCCTCAAACGTGCGTCTTGCTCGCATAGAACTGCAAAAAATTGCACATTTTTGTTGCTGGCTAAATCTTAAAAACGCTATAGCTAGCTGGCCCGCGCCGAGACGCGTCTCCAGACGCCTCAAACGTGCGTCTGGCTCGCATAGAACTGCAAAAAATTGCGCATTTTTGTTCCTGGCTAAATTCTAAAAACGCTATAGCTAGCTGGCCCGCGCCGAGACGCGTCTCCAGACGCCTCAAACGTGTGTCTGGCTCGCATAGAACTGCAAAAAATTGCACATTTTTGTTCCTGGCTAAATTCTAAAAACGCTATAGCTAGCTGGCCCGCGCCGAGACGCGTCTCCAGACGCCTCAAACGTGCGTCTGGATCGCATAGAACTGCAAAAAATTGCACATTTTTGTTCCTGGCTAAATTCTAAAAACGCTATAGCTAGCTGGCCCGCGCCGAGACGCGTCTCCAGACGCCTCAAACGTGCGTCTGGCTCGCATAGAACTTTAAAAAATTGCACATTTTTGTTCCTGGCTAAATCTTAAAAACGCTATAGCTAGCTGGCCCGCGCCGAGACGCGTCTCCAGACGCCTCAAACGTGCGTCTGGCTCGCATAGAACTGCAAAAAATTGCGCATTTTTGTTCCTGGCTAAATTCTAAAAACGCTATAGCTAGCTGGCCCGCGCCGAGACGCGTCTCCAGAAGCCTCAAACGTGCGTCTGGCTCGCATAGAACTGCAAAAAATTGCACATTTTTGTTTCTGGCTAAATCCTAAAAACGCGATAGCTGGCTGGCCCGCGCCGAGACGCGTCTCCAGACGTTTCAAACGTGCGTCTGGCTCGCATAGAACTGCAAAAAATTGCACATTTTTGTTCCTGGCTAAATCTTAAAAACGCTATAGCTAGCTGGCCCGCGCCGAGACGCGTCTCCAGACGCCTCAAACGTGCGTCTGGCTCGCATAGAACTACAAAAAATTGGACATTTCTGTTCCTGGCTAAATTCTAAAAACGCTATAACTAGCTGGCCCGCGCCGAGACGCGTCTCCAGACGCCTCAAACGTGCGTCTGGCTCGCATAGAACTGCAAAAAATTGCACATTTTGTTCCTGGCTAAATTCTAAAAACGCTATAGCTAGCTGGCCGGCGCCGAAACGCCTCAAACGTGCGTCTGGCTCGCATAGAACTGCAAAAAATTGCACATTTTTGTTCCTGGCTAAATTCTAAAAACGCTAAAGCTAGCTGGCACGCGCCGAGACGCGTCTCCAGACGCCTCAAACGTGCGTCTGGCTCGCATAGAACTGCAAAAAATTGCACTTTTTTGTTCCTGGCTAAATCCTAAAAACGCTATAGCTAGCTGGCCCGCGCCGAGACGCGTCTCCAGACGCCTCAAACGTGCGTCTGGCTCGCATAGAACTGCAAAAAATTGCACATTTTTGTTCCTGGCTAAATTCTAAAAACGCTATAGCTAGTTGGCCCGCGTCGAGACGCGTCTCCAGACGCCTCAAACGTGCGTCTGGCTCGCATAGAACTGCAAAAAATTGCACATTTTTGTTCCTGGCTAAATTCTAAAAACGCTATAGCTAGCTGGCCCGCGCCGAGACGCGTCTCCAGACGCCTCAAACGTGCGTCTGGCTCGCATAGAACTGCAAAAAATTGCACATTTTTGTTCCTGGCTAAATTCTAAAAACGCTATAGCTAGTTGGCCCGCGTCGAGACGCGTCTCCAGACGCCTCAAACGTGCGTCTGGCTCGCATAGATCTGCAAAAAATTGCACATTTTTGTTCCTGGCTAAATTCTAAAAACGCTATAGCTAGCTGGCCCGCGCCGAGACGCGTCTCCAGACGCCTCAAACGTGCGTCTGGCTCGCATAGAACTACAAAAAATTGCACATTTTTGTTCCTGGCTAAATTCTAAAAACGCTATAGCTAGCTGGCCCGCGCCGAGACGCGTCTCCAGACGCCTCAAACGTGCGTCTGGCTCGCATAGAACTTTAAAAAATTGCACATTTTTGTTCCTGGCTAAATCTTAAAAACGCTATAGCTAGCTGGCCCGCGCCGAGACGCGTCTCCAGACGCCTCAAACGTGCGTCTGGCTCGCATAGAACTGCAAAAAATTGCGCATTTTTGTTCCTGGCTAAATTCTAAAAACGCTATAGCTAGCTGGCCCGCGCCGAGACGCGTCTCCAGAAGCCTCAAACGTGCGTCTGGCTCGCAAAGAACTGCAAAAAATTGCACATTTTTGTTTCTGGCTAAATCCTAAAAACGCGATAGCTGGCTGGCCCGCGCCGAGACGCGTCTCCAGACGTTTCAAACAAGCGTCTGGCTCGCATAGAACTGCAAAAAATTGCACATTTTTGTTCCTGGCTAAATTCTAAAAACGCTATAGCTAGCTGGCCCGCGCCGAGACGCGTCTCCAGACGCCTCAAACGTGCGTCTGGCTCGCATAGAACTACAAAAAATTGGACATTTCTGTTCCTGGCTAAATTCTAAAAACGCTATAGCTAGCTGGCCCGCGCCGAGACGCGTCTCCAGACGCCTCAAACGTGCGTCTGGCTCGCATAGAACTGCAAAAAATTGCACATTTTGTTCCTGGCTAAATTCTAAAAACGCTATAGCTAGTTGGCCCGCGTCGAGACGCGTCTCCAGACGCCTCAAACGTGCGTCTGGCTCGCATAGAACTGCAAAAAATTGCACATTTTTGTTCCTGGCTAAATTCTAAAAACGCTATAGCTAGCTGGCCCGCGCCGAGACGCGTCTCCAGACGCCTCAAACGTGCGTCTGGCTCGCATAGAACTGCAAAAAATTGCACATTTTTGTTCCTGGCTAAATTCTAAAAACGCTATAGCTAGTTGGCCCGCGTCGAGACGCGTCTCCAGACGCCTCAAACGTGCGTCTGGCTCGCATAGAACTGCAAAAAATTGCACATTTTTGTTCCTGGCTAAATCTTAAAAACGCTATAGCTAGCTGGCCCGCGCCGAGACGCGTCTCCAGACGCCTCAAACGTGCGTCTGGCTCGCATAGAACTGCAAAAAATTGCGCATTTTTGTTCCTGGCTAAATTCTAAAAACGCTATAGCTAGCTGGCCCGCGCCGAGACGCGTCTCCAGACGCCTCAAACGTGCGTCTGGCTCGCATAGAACTGCAAAAAATTGCACATTTTTGTTCCTGGCTAAATTCTAAAAACGCTATAGCTAGTTGGCCCGCGTCGAGACGCGTCTCCAGACGCCTCAAACGTGCGTCTGGCTCGCATAGAACTGCAAAAAATTGCACATTTTTGTTCCTGGCTAAATTCTAAAAACGCTATAGCTAGCTGGCCCGCGCCGAGACGCGTCTCCAGACGCCTCAAACGTGCGTCTGGCTCGCATAGAACTGCAAAAAATTGCACATTTTTGTTCCTGGCTAAATTCTAAAAACGCTATAGCTAGTTGGCCCGCGTCGAGACGCGTCTCCAGACGCCTCAAACGTGCGTCTGGCTCGCATAGAACTGCAAAAAATTGCACATTTTTGTTCCTGGCTAAATTCTAAAAACGCTATAGCTAGCTGGCCTGCGCCGAGACGCGTCTCCAGACGCCTCAAACGTGCGTCTGGCTCGCATAGAACTGCAAAAAATTGCACATTTTTGTTCCTGGCTAAATTCTAAAAACGCTATAGCTAGCTGGCCCGCGCCGACACGCGTCTCCAGACGCCTCAAACGTGCGTCTGGCTCGCATAGAACTGCAAAAAATTGCACATTTTTGTTCCTGGCTAAATTCTAAAACCGCTATAGCTAGCTGGCCCGCGCCGAGATGCGTCTCCAGACGCCTCAAACGTGCGTCTGGCTCGCATAGAACTGCAAAAAATTGCACATTTTTGTTCTTGGCTAAATTCTAAAAAAGCTATAGCTTGCTGGCCCGCGCCGAGACGCGTCTCCAGACGCCTCAAACGTGCGTCTGGCTCGCATAGAACTGCAAAAAATTGCACATTTTTGTTCTTGGCTAAATCCTAAAAGCGCTATAGCTAGCTGGCCCGCGCCGAGACGCGTCTCCAGACGCCTCAAACGTGCGTCTGGCTCGCATAGAACTGCAAAAAATTGCACATTTTTGTTCCTGGCTAAATCTTAAAAACGCTATAGCTAGCTGGCCCGCGCCGAGACGCGTCTCCAGACGCCTCAAACGTGCGTCTGGCTCGCATAGAACTGCAAAAAATTGCGCATTTATGTTCCTGGCTAAATTCTAAAAACGCTATAGCTAGCTGGCCCGCGCCGAGACGCGTCTCCAGACGCCTCAAACGTGCGTATGGCTCGCATAGAACTGCAAAAAAAAGCACATTTTTGTTCCTGGCTAAATTCTTAAAACGCTATAGCTAGCTGGCCCGCGCCGAGACGCGTCTCCAGACGCCTCAAACGTGCGTCTGGCTCGCATAGAACTGCAAAAAATTGCACATTTTTGTTCCTGGCTAAATTCTAAAAACGCTATGGCTAGCTAGCCCGCGCCGAGACGCGTCTCCAGACGCCTCAAACGTGCGTCTGGCTCGCATAGAACTGCAAAAAATTGCACATTTTTGTTCCTGGCTAAATTCTAAGAACGCAATAGCTAGCTGGCCCGCGCCGAGTCGCGTCTCCAGACGCCTCAAACGTGCGTCTGGCTCGCATAGAACTGCAAAAAATTGCACATTTTTGTTCTTGGCTAAATCCTAAAAGCGCTATAGCTAGCTGGCCCGCGCCGAGACGCGTCTTCAGACGCCTCAAACGTGCGTCTGGCTCGCATAGAACTGCAAAAAATTGCACATTTTTGTTCCTGGCTAAATCTTAAAAACGCTATAGCTAGCTGGCCCGCGCCGAGACGCGTCTCCAGACGCCTCAAACGTGCGTCTGGCTCGCATAGAACTGCAAAAAATTGCGCATTTATGTTCCTGGCTAAATTCTAAAAACGCTATAGCTAGCTGGCCCGCGCCGAGACGCGTCTCCAGACGCCTCAAACGTGCGTATGGCTCGCATAGAACTGCAAAAAATTGCACATTTTTGTTCCTGGCTAAATTCTAAAAACGCTATAGCTAGCTGGCCCGCGCCGAGACGCGTCTCCAGACGCCTCAAACGTGCGTCTGGCTCGCATAGAACTGCAAAAAATTGCACATTTTTGTTCCTGGCTAAATTCTAAAAACGCTATAGCTAGCTGGCCCGCACCGAGACGCGTCTCCAGACGCCTCAAACGTGCGTCTGGCTCGCATAGAACTGCAAAAAATTGCACATTTTTGTTCCTGGCTAAATTCTAAAAACGCAATAGCTAGCTGGCCCGCGCCGAGACGCGTCTCCAGACGCCTCAAACGTGCGTCTGGCTCGCATAGAACTGCAAAAAATTGCACATTTTTGTTCTTGGCTAAATTCTAAAAACGCTATAGCTAGCTGGCCCGCGCCGAGACGCGTCTCCAGACGCCTCAAACGTGCGTCTGGCTGGCATAGAACTGCAAAAAATTGCACATTTTTGTTCCTGGCTAAATTCTAAAAACGCTATAGCTAGCTGGCCGGCGCCGAAACGCCTCAAACGTGCGTCTGGCTCGCATAGAACTGCAAAAAATTGCACATTTTTGTTCCTGGCTAAATTCTAAAAACGCTATAGCTAGCTGGCCGGCGCCGAAACGCCTCAAACGTGCGTCTGGCTCGCATAGAACTGCAAAAAATTGCACATTTTTGTTCCTGGCTAAATTCTAAAAACGCTAAAGCTAGCTGGCCCGCGCCGAGACGCGTCTCCAGACGCCTCAAACGTGCGTCTGGCTCGCATAGAACTGCAAAAAATTGCACATTTCTGTTCCTGGCTAAATTTTAAAAACGTTATAGCTAGCTGGCCCGCGCCGAGACGCGTCTCCAGACGCCTCAAACGTGCGTCTGGCTCGCATAGAACTGCAAAAAATTGCACATTTTTGTTCCTGGCTAAATTCTAAAAAGGCTATAGCTAGCTGGCCCGCGCCGAGATGCGTCTCCAGACGCCTCAAACGTGCGTCTGGCTCGCATAGAACTACAAAAAATTGGACATTTCTGTTCCTGGCTAAATTCTAAAAACGCTATAGCTAGCTGGCCCGCGCCGAGACGCGTCTCCAGACGCCTCAAACGTGCGTCTGGCTCGCATAGAACTGCAAAAAATTGCACATTTTGTTCCTGGCTAAATTCTAAAAACGCTATAGCTAGCTGGCCCGCGCCGAGACGCGTCTCCAGACGCCTCAAACGTGCGTCTGGCTCGCATATAACTGCAAAAAATTGCACTTTTTTGTTCCTGGCTAAATCCTAAAAACGCTATAGCTAGCTGGCCCGCGCCGAGACGCGTCTCCAGACGCCTCAAACGTGCGTCTGGCTCGCATAGAACTGCAAAAAATTGCACATTTTTGTTCCTGGCTAAATTCTAAAAACGCTATAGCTAGTTGGCCCGCGTCGAGACGCGTCTCCAGACGCCTCAAACGTGCGTCTGGCTCGCATAGAACTGCAAAAAATTGCACATTTTTGTTCCTGGCTAAATTCTAAAAACGCTATAGCTAGCTGGCCCGCGCCGAGACGCGTCTCCAGACGCCTCAAACGTGCGTCTGGCTCGCATAGAACTGCAAAAAATTGCACATTTTTGTTCCTGGCTAAATTCTAAAAACGCTATAGCTAGTTGGCCCGCGTCGAGACGCGTCTCCAGACGCCTCAAACGTGCGTCTGGCTCGCATAGAACTGCAAAAAATTGCACATTTTTGTTCCTGGCTAAATTCTAAAAACGCTATAGCTAGCTGGCCTGCGCCGAGACGCGTCTCCAGACGCCTCAAACGTGCGTCTGGCTCGCATAGAACTGCAAAAAATTGCACATTTTTGTTCCTGGCTAAATTCTAAAAACGCTATAGCTAGCTGGCCCGCGCCGACACGCGTCTCCAGACGCCTCAAACGTGCGTCTGGCTCGCATAGAACTGCAAAAAATTGCACATTTTTGTTCCTGGCTAAATTCTAAAACCGCTATAGCTAGCTGGCCCGCGCCGAGACGCGTCTCCAGACGCCTCAAACGTGCGTCTGGCTCGCATAGAACTGCAAAAAATTGCACATTTTTGTTCTTGGCTAAATTTTAAAAAAGCTATAGCTTGCTGGCCCGCGCCGAGACGCGTCTCCAGACGCCTCAAACGTGCGTCTGGCTCGCATAGAACTGCAAAAAATTGCACATTTTTGTTCTTGGCTAAATCCTAAAAGCGCTATAGCTAGCTGGCCCGCGCCGAGACGCGTCTCCAGACGCCTCAAACGTGCGTCTGGCTCGCATAGAACTGCAAAAAATTGCACATTTTTGTTCCTGGCTAAATCTTAAAAACGCTATAGCTAGCTGGCCCGCGCCGAGACGCGTCTCCAGACGCCTCAAACGTGCGTCTGGCTCGCATAGAACTGCAAAAAATTGCGCATTTATGTTCCTGGCTAAATTCTAAAAACGCTATAGCTAGCTGGCCCGCGCCGAGACGCGTCTCCAGACGCCTCAAACGTGCGTCTGGCTGGCATAGAACTGCAAAAAATTGCACATTTTTGTTCCTGGCTAAATTCTAAAAACGCTATAGCTAGCTGGCCGGCGCCGAAACGCCTCAAACGTGCGTCTGGCTCGCATAGAACTGCAAAAAATTGCACATTTTTGTTCCTGGCTAAATTCTAAAAACGCTATAGCTAGCTGGCCGGCGCCGAAACGCCTCAAACGTGCGTCTGGCTCGCATAGAACTGCAAAAAATTGCACATTTTTGTTCCTGGCTAAATTCTAAAAACGCTAAAGCTAGCTGGCCCGCGCCGAGACGCGTCTCCAGACGCCTCAAACGTGCGTCTGGCTCGCATAGAACTGCAAAAAATTGCACATTTCTGTTCCTGGCTAAATTTTAAAAACGTTATAGCTAGCTGGCCCGCGCCGAGACGCGTCTCCAGACGCCTCAAACGTGCGTCTGGCTCGCATAGAACTGCAAAAAATTGCACATTTTTGTTCCTGGCTAAATTCTAAAAAGGCTATAGCTAGCTGGCCCGCGCCGAGATGCGTCTCCAGACGCCTCAAACGTGCGTCTGGCTCGCATAGAACTACAAAAAATTGGACATTTCTGTTCCTGGCTAAATTCTAAAAACGCTATAGCTAGCTGGCCCGCGCCGAGACGCGTCTCCAGACGCCTCAAACGTGCGTCTGGCTCGCATAGAACTGCAAAAAATTGCACATTTTGTTCCTGGCTAAATTCTAAAAACGCTATAGCTAGCTGGCCCGCGCCGAGACGCGTCTCCAGACGCCTCAAACGTGCGTCTGGCTCGCATATAACTGCAAAAAATTGCACTTTTTTGTTCCTGGCTAAATCCTAAAAACGCTATAGCTAGCTGGCCCGCGCCGAGACGCGTCTCCAGACGCCTCAAACGTGCGTCTGGCTCGCATAGAACTGCAAAAAATTGCACATTTTTGTTCCTGGCTAAATTCTAAAAACGCTATAGCTAGTTGGCCCGCGTCGAGACGCGTCTCCAGACGCCTCAAACGTGCGTCTGGCTCGCATAGAACTGCAAAAAATTGCACATTTTTGTTCCTGGCTAAATTCTAAAAACGCTATAGCTAGCTGGCCCGCGCCGAGACGCGTCTCCAGACGCCTCAAACGTGCGTCTGGCTCGCATAGAACTGCAAAAAATTGCACATTTTTGTTCCTGGCTAAATTCTAAAAACGCTATAGCTAGTTGGCCCGCGTCGAGACGCGTCTCCAGACGCCTCAAACGTGCGTCTGGCTCGCATAGAACTGCAAAAAATTGCACATTTTTGTTCCTGGCTAAATTCTAAAAACGCTATAGCTAGCTGGCCTGCGCCGAGACGCGTCTCCAGACGCCTCAAACGTGCGTCTGGCTCGCATAGAACTGCAAAAAATTGCACATTTTTGTTCCTGGCTAAATTCTAAAAACGCTATAGCTAGCTGGCCCGCGCCGACACGCGTCTCCAGACGCCTCAAACGTGCGTCTGGCTCGCATAGAACTGCAAAAAATTGCACATTTTTGTTCCTGGCTAAATTCTAAAACCGCTATAGCTAGCTGGCCCGCGCCGAGACGCGTCTCCAGACGCCTCAAACGTGCGTCTGGCTCGCATAGAACTGCAAAAAATTGCACATTTTTGTTCTTGGCTAAATTCTAAAAAAGCTATAGCTTGCTGGCCCGCGCCGAGACGCGTCTCCAGACGCCTCAAACGTGCGTCTGGCTCGCATAGAACTGCAAAAAATTGCACATTTTTGTTCTTGGCTAAATCCTAAAAGCGCTATAGCTAGCTGGCCCGCGCCGAGACGCGTCTCCAGACGCCTCAAACGTGCGTCTGGCTCGCATAGAACTGCAAAAAATTGCACATTTTTGTTCCTGGCTAAATCTTAAAAACGCTATAGCTAGCTGGCCCGCGCCGAGACGCGTCTCCAGACGCCTCAAACGTGCGTCTGGCTCGCATAGAACTGCAAAAAATTGCGCATTTATGTTCCTGGCTAAATTCTAAAAACGCTATAGCTAGCTGGCCCGCGCCGAGACGCGTCTCCAGACGCCTCAAACGTGCGTATGGCTCGCATAGAACTGCAAAAAAAAGCACATTTTTGTTCCTGGCTAAATTCTTAAAACGCTATTGCTAGCTGGCCCGCGCCGAGACGCGTCTCCAGACGCCTCAAACGTGCGTCTGGCTCGCATAGAACTGCAAAAAATTGCACATTTTTGTTCCTGGCTAAATTCTAAAAACGCTATGGCTAGCTAGCCCGCGCCGAGACGCGTCTCCAGACGCCTCAAACGTGCGTCTGGCTCGCATAGAACTGCAAAAAATTGCACATTTTTGTTCCTGGCTAAATTCTAAGAACGCAATAGCTAGCTGGCCCGCGCCGAGTCGCGTCTCCAGACGCCTCAAACGTGCGTCTGGCTCGCATAGAACTGCAAAAAATTGCACATTTTTGTTCTTGGCTAAATCCTAAAAGCGCTATAGCTAGCTGGCCCGCGCCGAGACGCGTCTTCAGACGCCTCAAACGTGCGTCTGGCTCGCATAGAACTGCAAAAAATTGCACATTTTTGTTCCTGGCTAAATCTTAAAAACGCTATAGCTAGCTGGCCCGCGCCGAGACGCGTCTCCAGACGCCTCAAACGTGCGTCTGGCTCGCATAGAACTGCAAAAAATTGCGCATTTATATTCCTGGCTAAATTCTAAAAACGCTATAGCTAGCTGGCCCGCGCCGAGACGCGTCTCCAGACGCCTCAAACGTGCGTATGGCTCGCATAGAACTGCAAAAAATTGCACATTTTTGTTCCTGGCTAAATTCTAAAAACGCTATAGCTAGCTGGCCCGCGCCGAGACGCGTCTCCAGACGCCTCAAACGTGCGTCTGGCTCGCATAGAACTGCAAAAAATTGCACATTTTTGTTCCTGGCTAAATTCTAAAAACGCTATAGCTAGCTGGCCCGCACCGAGACGCGTCTCCAGACGCCTCAAACGTGCGTCTGGCTCGCATAGAACTGCAAAAAATTGCACATTTTTGTTCCTGGCTAAATTCTAAAAACGCAATAGCTAGCTGGCCCGCGCCGAGACGCGTCTCCAGACGCCTCAAACGTGCGTCTGGCTCGCATAGAACTGCAAAAAATTGCACATTTTTGTTCTTGGCTAAATTCTAAAAACGCTATAGCTAGCTGGCCCGCGCCGAGACGCGTCTCCAGACGCCTCAAACGTGCGTCTGGCTGGCATAGAACTGCAAAAAATTGCACATTTTTGTTCCTGGCTAAATTCTAAAAACGCTATAGCTAGCTGGCCGGCGCCGAAACGCCTCAAACGTGCGTCTGGCTCGCATAGAACTGCAAAAAATTGCACATTTTTGTTCCTGGCTAAATTCTAAAAACGCTATAGCTAGCTGGCCGGCGCCGAAACGCCTCAAACGTGCGTCTGGCTCGCATAGAACTGCAAAAAATTGCACATTTTTGTTCCTGGCTAAATTCTAAAAACGCTAAAGCTAGCTGGCCCGCGCCGAGACGCGTCTCCAGACGCCTCAAACGTGCGTCTGGCTCGCATAGAACTGCAAAAAATTGCACATTTCTGTTCCTGGCTAAATTTTAAAAACGTTATAGCTAGCTGGCCCGCGCCGAGACGCGTCTCCAGACGCCTCAAACGTGCGTCTGGCTCGCATAGAACTGCAAAAAATTGCACATTTTTGTTCCTGGCTAAATTCTAAAAAGGCTATAGCTAGCTGGCCCGCGCCGAGATGCGTCTACAGACGCCTCAAACGTGCGTCTGGCTCGCATAGAACTGCAAAAAATTGCACATTTTTGTTCTTGGCTAAATTCTGAAAACGCTATAGCTAGCTGGCCCGCGCCGAGACGCGTCTCCAGACGCCTCAAACGTGCGTCTGGCTCGCATAGAACTGCAAAAAATTGCACATTTTTGTTCTTGGCTAAATCCTAAAAGCGCTATAGCTAGCTGGCCCGCGCCGAGACGCGTCTCCAGACGCCTCAAACGTGCGTCTGGCTCGCATAGAACTGCAAAAAATTGCACATTTTTGTTCCTGGCTAAATTCTATAAACGCTATAGCTAGCTGGCCCGCGCCGAGATGCGTCTCCAGACGCCTCAAACGTGCGTCTGGCTCGCATAGAACTCCAAAAAATTGCACATTTTTGTTCTTGGCTAAATTCTAAAAACGCTATAGCTAGCTGGCCCGCGCCGAGACGCGTCTCCAGACGCCTCAAACGTGCGTCTGGCTCGCATAGAACTGCAAAAAATTAAACATTTTTGTTCTTGGCTAAATCCTAAAAGCGCTATAGCTAGCTGGCCCGCGCCGAGACGCGTCTCCAGACGCCTCAAACGTGCGTCTGGCTCGCATAGAACTGCAAAAAATTGCACATTTTTGTTCCTGGCTAAATCTTAAAAACGCTATAGCTAGCTGGCCCGCGCCGAGACGCGTCTCCAGACGCCTCAAACGTGCGTCTGGCTCGCATAGAACTGCAAAAAATTGCGCATTTTTGTTCCTGGCTAAATTCTAAAAACGCTATAGCTAGCTGGCCCGCGCCGAGACGCGTCTCCAGAAGCCTCAAACGTGCGTCTGGCTCGCATAGAACTGCAAAAAATTGCATATTTTTGTTCCTGGCTAAATCCTAAAAACGCGATAGCTGGCTGGCCCGCGCCGAGACGCGTCTCCAGACGATTCAAACGTGCGTCTGGCTCGCATAGAACTGCAAAAAATTGCACATTTTTGTTCCTGGCTAAATTCTAAAAACGCTATAGCTAGCTGGCCCGCGCCGAGACGCGTCTCCAGACGCCTCAAACGTGCGTCTGGCTCGCATAGAACTGCAAAAAATAGCACATTTTTGTTCCTGGCTAAATTCTAAAAACGCTATAGCTAGCTGGCCCGCGCCGAGACGCGTCTCCAGACGCCTCAAACGTGCGTCTGGCTCGCATAGAACTGCAAAAAATTGCACATTTTTGTTCCTGGCTAAATTCTAAAAACGCTATAGCTAGCTGGCCCGCGCCGAGACGCGTCTCCAGACGCCTCAAACGTGCGTCTGCCTCGCATAGAACTGCACAAAATAGCACATTTTTGTTCCTGGCTAAATTCTAAAAACGCTATAGCTAGCTGGCCCGCGCCGAGACGCGTCTCCAGACGCCTCAAACGTGCGTCTGGCTCGCATAGAACTGCAAAAAATTGCACATTTTTGTTCCTGGCTAAATTCTAAAAAGGCTATAGCTAGCTGGCCCGCGCCGAGATGCGTCTCCAGACGCCTCAAACGTGCGTCTGGCTCGCATAGAACTACAAAAAATTGGACATTTCTGTTCCTGGCTAAATTCTAAAAACGCTATAGCTAGCTGGCCCGCGCCGAGACGCGTCTCCAGACGCCTCAAACGTGCGTCTGGCTCGCATAGAACTGCAAAAAATTGCACATTTTGTTCCTGGCTAAATTCTAAAAACGCTATAGCTAGCTGGCCCGCGCCGAGACGCGTCTCCAGACGCCTCAAACGTGCGTCTGGCTCGCATATAACTGCAAAAAATTGCACTTTTTTGTTCCTGGCTAAATCCTAAAAACGCTATAGCTAGCTGGCCCGCGCCGAGACGCGTCTCCAGACGCCTCAAACGTGCGTCTGGCTCGCATAGAACTGCAAAAAATTGCACATTTTTGTTCCTGGCTAAATTCTAAAAACGCTATAGCTAGTTGGCCCGCGTCGAGACGCGTCTCCAGACGCCTCAAACGTGCGTCTGGCTCGCATAGAACTGCAAAAAATTGCACATTTTTGTTCCTGGCTAAATTCTAAAAACGCTATAGCTAGCTGGCCCGCGCCGAGACGCGTCTCCAGACGCCTCAAACGTGCGTCTGGCTCGCATAGAACTGCAAAAAATTGCACATTTTTGTTCCTGGCTAAATTCTAAAAACGCTATAGCTAGTTGGCCCGCGTCGAGACGCGTCTCCAGACGCCTCAAACGTGCGTCTGGCTCGCATAGAACTGCAAAAAATTGCACATTTTTGTTCCTGGCTAAATTCTAAAAACGCTATAGCTAGCTGGCCTGCGCCGAGACGCGTCTCCAGACGCCTCAAACGTGCGTCTGGCTCGCATAGAACTGCAAAAAATTGCACATTTTTGTTCCTGGCTAAATTCTAAAAACGCTATAGCTAGCTGGCCCGCGCCGACACGCGTCTCCAGACGCCTCAAACGTGCGTCTGGCTCGCATAGAACTGCAAAAAATTGCACATTTTTGTTCCTGGCTAAATTCTAAAACCGCTATAGCTAGCTGGCCCGCGCCGAGATGCGTCTCCAGACGCCTCAAACGTGCGTCTGGCTCGCATAGAACTGCAAAAAATTGCACATTTTTGTTCTTGGCTAAATTCTAAAAAAGCTATAGCTTGCTGGCCCGCGCCGAGACGCGTCTCCAGACGCCTCAAACGTGCGTCTGGCTCGCATAGAACTGCAAAAAATTGCACATTTTTGTTCTTGGCTAAATCCTAAAAGCGCTATAGCTAGCTGGCCCGCGCCGAGACGCGTCTCCAGACGCCTCAAACGTGCGTCTGGCTCGCATAGAACTGCAAAAAATTGCACATTTTTGTTCCTGGCTAAATCTTAAAAACGCTATAGCTAGCTGGCCCGCGCCGAGACGCGTCTCCAGACGCCTCAAACGTGCGTCTGGCTCGCATAGAACTGCAAAAAATTGCGCATTTATGTTCCTGGCTAAATTCTAAAAACGCTATAGCTAGCTGGCCCAAGCCGAGACGCGTCTCCAGACGCCTCAAACGTGCGTATGGCTCGCATAGAACTGCAAAAAAAAGCACATTTTTGTTCCTGGCTAAATTCTTAAAACGCTATTGCTAGCTGGCCCGCGCCGAGACGCGTCTCCAGACGCCTCAAACGTGCGTCTGGCTCGCATAGAACTGCAAAAAATTGCACATTTTTGTTCCTGGCTAAATTCTAAAAACGCTATGGCTAGCTAGCCCGCGCCGAGACGCGTCTCCAGACGCCTCAAACGTGCGTCTGGCTCGCATAGAACTGCAAAAAATTGCACATTTTTGTTCCTGGCTAAATTCTAAGAACGCAATAGCTAGCTGGCCCGCGCCGAGATGCGTCTACAGACGCCTCAAACGTGCGTCTGGCTCGCATAGAACTGCAAAAAATTGCACATTTTTGTTCTTGGCTAAATTCTGAAAACGCTATAGCTAGCTGGCCCGCGCCGAGACGCGTCTCCAGACGCCTCAAACGTGCGTCTGGCTCGCATAGAACTGCAAAAAATTGCACATTTTTGTTCTTGGCTAAATCCTAAAAGCGCTATAGCTAGCTGGCCCGCGCCGAGACGCGTCTCCAGACGCCTCAAACGTGCGTCTGGCTCGCATAGAACTGCAAAAAATTGCACATTTTTGTTCCTGGCTAAATTCTAAAAACGCTATAGCTAGCTGGCCCGCGCCGAGATGCGTCTCCAGACGCCTCAAACGTGCGTCTGGCTCGCATAGAACTCCAAAAAATTGCACATTTTTGTTCTTGGCTAAATTCTAAAAACGCTATAGCTAGCTGGCCCGCGCCGAGACGCGTCTCCAGACGCCTCAAACGTGCGTCTGGCTCGCATAGAACTGCAAAAAATTAAACATTTTTGTTCTTGGCTAAATCCTAAAAGCGCTATAGCTAGCTGGCCCGCGCCGAGACGCGTCTCCAGACGCCTCAAACGTGCGTCTGGCTCGCATAGAACTGCAAAAAATTGCACATTTTTGTTCCTGGCTAAATCTTAAAAACGCTATAGCTAGCTGGCCCGCGCCGAGACGCGTCTCCAGACGCCTCAAACGTGCGTCTGGCTCGCATAGAACTGCAAAAAATTGCGCATTTTTGTTCCTGGCTAAATTCTAAAAACGCTATAGCTAGCTGGCCCGCGCCGAGACGCGTCTCCAGAAGCCTCAAACGTGCGTCTGGCTCGCATAGAACTGCAAAAAATTGCACATTTTTGTTCCTGGCTAAATCCTAAAAACGCGATAGCTGGCTGGCCCGCGCCGAGACGCGTCTCCAGACGTTTCAAACGTGCGTCTGGCTCGCATAGAACTGCAAAAAATTGCACATTTTTGTTCCTGGCTAAATTCTAAAAACGCTATAGCTAGCTGGCCCGCGCCGAGACGCGTCTCCAGACGCCTCAAACGTGCGTCTGGCTCGCATAGAACTGCAAAAAATAGCACATTTTTGTTCCTGGCTAAATTCTAAAAACGCTATAGCTAGCTGGCCCGCGCCGAGACGCGTCTCCAGACGCCTCAAACGTGCGTCTGGCTCGCATAGAACTGCAAAAAATTGCACATTTTTGTTCCTGGCTAAATTCTAAAAACGCTATAGCTAGCTGGCCCGCGCCGAGACGCGTCTCCAGACGCCTCAAACGTGCGTCTGCCTCGCATAGAACTGCACAAAATAGCACATTTTTGTTCCTGGCTAAATTCTAAAAACGCTATAGCTAGCTGGCCCGCGCCGAGACGCGTCTCCAGACGCCTCAAACGTGCGTCTGGCTCGCATAGAACTGCAAAAAATTGCACATTTTTGTTCCTGGCTAAATTCTAAAAACGCTATAGCTAGCTGGCCCGCGCCGAGACGCGTCTCCAGACGCCTCAAACGTGCGTCTGGCTCGCATAGAACTGCAAAAAATTGCACATTTTTGTTCCTACCTAAATTCTAAAAATGCTATAGCTAGCTGGCCCGCGCCGAGACGCGTCTCCAGACGCCTCAAACGTGCGTCTGGCTCGCATAGAACTGCAAAAAATTGCACATTTTTGTTCCTGGCTAAATTCTAAAAACGCTATAGCTAGCTGGCCCGCGCCGAGACGCGTCTCCAGACGCCTCAAACGTGCGTCTGGTTCGCATAGAACTGCAAAAAATAGCACATTTTTGTTCCTGGCTAAATTCTAAAAACGCTATAGCTAGCTGGCCCGCGCCGAGACGCGTCTCCAGACGCCTCAAACGTGCGTCTGGCTCGCATAGAACTGCAAAAAATTGCACATTTTTGTTCCTGGCTAAATTCTAAAAATGCTATAGCTAGCTGGCCCGCGCCGAGACGCGTCTCCAGACGCCTCAAACGTGCGTCTGGCTCGCATAGAACTGCAAAAAATTGCACATTTTTGTTCCTGGCTAAATTCTAAAAAACGCTATAGCAAGCTGGCCGGCACCGAAACGCCTCAAACGTGCGTCTGGCTCGCATAGAACTGCAAAAAATTGCACATTTTTGTTCCTGGCTAAATTCTAAAAACGCTAAAGCTAGCTGGCCCGCGCCGAGACGCGTCTCCAGACGCCTCAAACGTGCGTCTGGCTCGCATAGAACTGCAAAAAACTGCACATTTTTGTTCCGGGCTAAATCCTAAAAACGCTATAGCTAGCTGGCCCGCGCCGAGATGCGTCTCCAGACGCCTCAAACGTGCGTCTGGCTCGCATAGAACTGCATAAAATTGCACATTTTTGTTCCTGGTTAAATCCTAAAAACGCTATAGCTAGCTGGCCCGCGCCGAGACGCGTCTCCAGACGCCTCAAACGTGCGTCTGGCTCGCATAGAACTGCAAAAAATTGCACATTTTTGTTCCTGGCTAAATTCTAAAAACGCTATAGCTAGCTGGCCCGCGCCGAGACGCGTCTCCAGACGCCTCAAACGTGCGTCTGGCTCGCATAGAACTGCAAAAAATTGCACATTTTTGTTCTTGGCTAAATCCTAAAAACGCTATAGCTAGCTGGCCCGTGCCGAGACGCGTCTCCAGACGCCTCAAACGTGCGTCTGGCTCGCATAGAACTGCAAAAAATTGCACATTTTTGTTCCTGGCTAAATTCTAAAAACGCTATAGCTAGCTGGCCCGCGCCGAGACCCGTCTCCAGACGCCTCAAACGTGCGTCTGGCTCGCATAGAACTGCAAAAAATTGCACATTTTTGTTCCTGGCTAAATCCTAAAAACGCTATAGCTAGCTGGCCCGCGCCGAGACGCGTCTCCAGACGCCTCAAACGTGCGTCTGGCTCGCATAGAACTGCAAAAAATTGCACATTTTTGTTCCTGGCTAAATTCTAAAAACGCAATAGCTAGCTGGCCCGCGCCGAGACGCGTCTCCAGACGCCTCAAACGTGCGTCTGGCTCGCATAGAACTGCAAAAAATTGCGCATTTTTGTTCCTGGCTAAATTCTAAAAACGCTATAGCTAGCTGGCCCGCGCCGAGACGCGTCTCCAGACGCCTCAAACGTGCGTATGGCTCGCATAGAACTGCAAAAAATTGCACATTTTTGTTCCTGGCTAAATTCTAAAAACGCTATAGCTAGCTGGCCCGCGCCGAGACGCGTCTCCAGACGCCTCAAACGTGCTTCTGGCTCGCATAGAACTGCAAAAAATTGCACATTTTTGTTCCTGGCTAAATTCTAAAAAGGCTATAGCTAGCTGGCCCGCGCCGAGATGCGTCTCCAGACGCCTCAAACGTGCGTCTGGCTCGCATAGAACTGCAAAAAATTGCACATTTTTGTTCTTGGCTAAATTCTGAAAACGCTATAGCTAGCTGGCCCGCGCCGAGACGCGTCTCCAGACGCCTCAAACGTGCGTCTGGCTCGCATAGAACTGCAAAAAATTGCACATTTTTGTTCTTGGCTAAATCCTAAAAGCGCTATAGCTAGCTGGCCCGCGCCGAGACGCGTCTCCAGACGCCTCAAACGTGCGTCTGGCTCGCATAGAACTGCAAAAAATTGCACATTTTTGTTCCTGGCTAAATTCTAAAAACGCTATAGCTAGCTGGCCCGCGCCGAGATGCGTCTCCAGACGCCTCAAACGTGCGTCTGGCTCGCATAGAACTCCAAAAAATTGCACATTTTTGTTCTTGGCTAAATTCTAAAAACGCTATAGCTAGCTGGCCCGCGCCGAGACGCGTCTCCAGACGCCTCAAACGTGCGTCTGGCTCGCATAGAACTGCAAAAAATTAAACATTTTTGTTCTTGGCTAAATCCTAAAAGCGCTATAGCTAGCTGGCCCGCGCCGAGACGCGTCTCCAGACGCCTCAAACGTGCGTCTGGCTCGCATAGAACTGCAAAAAATTGCACATTTTTGTTCCTGGCTAAATTCTAAAAACGCTATAGCTAGCTGGCCCGCGCCGAGACGCGTCTCCAGACGCCTCAAACGTGCGTCTGGCTCGCATAGAACTACAAAAAATTGGACATTTCTGTTCCTGGCTAAATTCTAAAAACGCTATAGCTAGCTGGCCCGCGCCGAGACGCGTCTCCAGACGCCTCAAACGTGCGTCTGGCTCGCATAGAACTGCAAAAAATTGCACATTTTTGTTCCTGGCTAAATTCTAAAAACGCTATAGCTAGCTGGCCCGCGCCGAGACGCGTCTCCAGACGCCTCAAACGTGCGTCTGGCTCGCATAGAACTGCAAAAAATTGCACATTTTTGTTCCTGGCTAAATTCTAAAAAACGCTATAGCTAGCTGGCCGGCACCGAAACGCCTCAAACGTGCGTCTGGCTCGCATAGAACTGCAAAAAATTGCACATTTTTGTTCCTGGCTAAATTCTAAAAACGCTAAAGCTAGCTGGCCCGCGCCGAGACGCGTCTCCAGACGCCTCAAACGTGCGTCTGGCTCGCATAGAACTGCAAAAAACTGCACATTTTTGTTCCGGGCTAAATCCTAAAAACGCTATAGCTAGCTGGCCCGCGCCGAGATGCGTCTCCAGACGCCTCAAACGTGCGTCTGGCTCGCATAGAACTGCATATAATTGCACATTTTTGTTCCTGGTTAAATCCTAAAAACGCTATAGCTAGCTGGCCCGCGCCGAGACGCGTCTCCAGACGCCTCAAACGTGCGTCTGGCTCGCATAGAACTGCAAAAAATTGCACATTTTTGTTCCTGGCTAAATTCTAAAAACGCTAAAGCTAGCTGGCCCGCGCCGAGACGCGTCTCCAGACGCCTCAAACGTGCGTCTGGCTCGCATAGAACTGCAAAAAACTGCACATTTTTGTTCCGGGCTAAATCCTAAAAACGCTATAGCTAGCTGGCCCGCGCCGAGATGCGTCTCCAGACGCCTCAAACGTGCGTCTGGCTCGCATAGAACTGCATAAAATTGCACATTTTTGTTCCTGGTTAAATCCTAAAAACGCTATAGCTAGCTGGCCCGCGCCGAGACGCGTCTCCAGACGCCTCAAACGTGCGTCTGGCTCGCATAGAACTGCAAAAAATTGCACATTTTTGTTCCTGGCTAAATTCTAAAAACGCTATAGCTAGCTGGCCTGCGCCGAGACGCGTCTCCAGACGCCTCAAACGTGCGTCTGGCTCGCATAGAACTGCAAAAAATTGCACATTTTTGTTCCTGGCTAAATTCTAAAAACGCTATAGCTAGCTGGCCCGCGCCGAGACGCGTCTCCAGACGCCTCAAACGTGCGTCTGGCTCGCAGAGAACTGCATAAAATTACACATTTTTGTTCCTGGCTAAATTCTAAAAACGATATAGCTAGCTGGACCGCGCCGAGACGCGTCTCCAGACGCCTCAAACGTGCGTCTGGCTCGCATAGAACTACAAAAAATTGCACATTTTTGTTCCTGGCTAAATTCTAAAAACGCAATAGCTAGCTGGCCCGCGCCGAGACGCGTCTCCAGACGCCTCAAACGTGCGTCTGGCTCGCATAGAACTGCAAAAAATTGCACATTTTTGTTCCTGGCTAAATCCTAAAAACGCTATAGCTAGCTGGCCCGTGCCGAGACGCGTCTCCATACGCCTCAAACGTGCGTCTGGCTCGCATAGAACTGCAAAAAATTGCACATTTTTGTTCCTGGCTAAATTCTAAAAACGCTATAGCTAGCTGGCCCGCGCCGAGACGCGTCTCCAGACGCCTCAAACGTGCGTCTGGCTCGCATAGAACTGCAAAAAATTGCATATTTTTGTTCTTGGCTAAATCCTAAAAACGCTATAGCTAGCTGGCCCGTGCCGAGACGCGTCTCCAGACGCCTCAAACGTGCGTCTGGCTCGCATAGAACTGCAAAAAATTGCACATTTTTGTTCCTGGCTAAATTCTAAAAACGCTATAGCTAGCTGGCCCGCGCCGAGACCCGTCTCCAGACGCCTCAAACGTGCGTCTGGCTCGCATAGAACTGCAAAAAATTGCACATTTTTGTTCCTGGCTAAATCCTAAAAACGCTATAGCTAGCTGGCCCGCGCCGAGACGCGTCTCCAGACGCCTCAAACGTGCGTCTGGCTCGCATAGAACTGCAAAAAATTGCACATTTTTGTTCCTGGCTAAATTCTAAAAACGCTATAGCTAGCTGGCCCGCGCCGAGACGCGTCTCCAGACGCCTCAAACGTGCGTCTGGCTCGCATAGAACTGCAAAAAATTGCACATTTTTGTTCCTGGCTAAATCCTAAAAACGCTATAGCTAGCTGGCCCGTGCCGAGACGCGTCTCCATACGCCTCAAACGTGCGTCTGGCTCGCATAGAACTGCAAAAAATTGCACATTTTTGTTCCTGGCTAAATTCTAAAAACGCTATAGCTAGCTGGCCCGCGCCGAGACGCGTCTCCAGACGCCTCAAACGTGCGTCTGGCTCGCATAGAACTGCAAAAAATTGCACATTTTTGTTCCTGGCTAAATTCTAAAAACGCTATAGCTAGCTGGCCCGCGCCGAGACGCGTCTCCAGACGCCTCAAACGTGCGTCTGGCTCGCATAGAACTGCAAAAAATTGCACATTTTTGTTCTTGGCTAAATCCTAAAAACGCTATAGCTAGCTGGCCCGTGCCGAGACGCGTCTCCAGACGCCTCAAACGTGCGTCTGGCTCGCATAGAACTGCAAAAAATTGCACATTTTTGTTCCTGGCTAAATTCTAAAAACGCTGTAGCTAGCTGGCCCGCGCCGAGACCCGTCTCCAGACGCCTCAAACGTGCGTCTGGCTCGCATAGAACTGCAAAAAATTGCACATTTTTGTTCCTGGCTAAATCCTAAAAACGCTATAGCTAGCTGGCCCGCGCCGAGACGCGTCTCCAGACGCCTCAAACGTGCGTCTGGCTCGCATAGAACTGCAAAAAATTGCACATTTTTGTTCCTGGCTAAATTCTAAAAACGCAATAGCTAGCTGGCCCGCGCCGAGACGCGTCTCCAGACGCCTCAAACGTGCGTCTGGCTCGCATAGAACTGCAAAAAATTGCACATTTTTGTTCCTGGCTAAATCCTAAAAACGCTATAGCTAGCTGGCCCGTGCCGAGACGCGTCTCCATACGCCTCAAACGTGCGTCTGGCTCGCATAGAACTGCAAAAAATTGCACATTTTTGTTCCTGGCTAAATTCTAAAAACGCTATAGCTAGCTGGCCCGCGCCGAGACGCGTCTCCAGACGCCTCAAACGTGCGTCTGGCTCGCATAGAACTGCAAAAAATTGCATATTTTTGTTCTTGGCTAAATCCTTAAAACGCTATAGCTAGCTGGCCCGTGCCGAGACGCGTCTCCAGACGCCTCAAACGTGCGTCTGGCTCGCATAGAACTGCAAAAAATTGCACATTTTTGTTCCTGGCTAAATTCTAAAAACGCTATAGCTAGCTGGCCCGCGCCGAGACCCGTCTCCAGACGCCTCAAACGTGCGTCTGGCTCGCATAGAACTGCAAAAAATTGCACATTTTTGTTCCTGGCTAAATCCTAAAAACGCTATAGCTAGCTGGCCCGCGCCGAGACGCGTCTCCAGACGCCTCAAACGTGCGTCTGGCTCGCATAGAACTGCAAAAAATTGCACATTTTTGTTCCTGGCTAAATTCTAAAAACGCAATAGCTAGCTGGCCCGCGCCGAGACGCGTCTCCAGACGCCTCAAACGTGCGTCTGGCTCGCATAGAACTGCAAAAAATTGCACATTTTTGTTCCTGGCTAAATCCTAAAAACGCTATAGCTAGCTGGCCCGTGCCGAGACGCGTCTCCATACGCCTCAAACGTGCGTCTGGCTCGCATAGAACTGCAAAAAATTGCACATTTTTGTTCCTGGCTAAATTCTAAAAACGCTATAGCTAGTTGGCCCGCGCCGAGACGCGTCTCCAGACGCCTCAAACGTGCGTCTGGCTCGCATAGAACTGCAAAAAATTGCACATTTTTGTTCCTGGCTAAATTCTAAAAACGCTATAGCTAGCTGGCCTGCGCCGAGACGCGTCTCCAGACGCCTCAAACGTGCGTCTGGCTCGCATAGAACTGCAAAAAATTGCACATTTTTGTTCCTGGCTAAATTCTAAAAACGCTATAGCTAGCTGGCCGGCGCCGAGACGCGTCTCCAGACGCCTCAAACGTGCGTCTGGCTCGCATAGAACTGCAAAATATAGTATATATATCTATATAGTAGGTTAACTTGGGCCCGAGATGTGAACAAAGTGAAAACAAGAGCATCGGCTTACCTTTTGTTGTCTACGCCTCATCGAACTGCTGCATTCCGTGGAAGTTTTAAATTCGCAGCTTCTCGTTGCTGGAACGACCTGCCACCGCCGTTTCGTGCTATAAAAACAATTGGTACTTTTAGTTCAAAATTCAAGCAACACCTACTGCGCATTCAAAAAGAAACTACATAAAAATATTAACTTTCCCAGGGTATGCACGCAACGAGTATTTGTGAACGGTCCCATGTTCTCGTTGTAACTTAGCTATACTATTATAGATGCACTCGATAAGGCTTTCGTTTTGTTTTATTTACATTGTTTGTTGTGTTTCGGCCATTTTCATAGACTTGAAGTCTTTCGACTTTCATCAGGATTATGAGACATGTACGGGTAGGCGTGGATTATCGGGTAGGAAGACAGTATTTCAATAAAATAACTATTGCAATAATCACTTCACTTATAATTCTCGATACTACAATCAATAGTTTCACCAATTAATTAATGATCACTAAGCTTAACGCGGATTAGAACTTAACGTCCACCGAGCACGTGGTTGCGTGCGCACTCCACGACGGTACAACACTAAGTGTCACTTATTACAAGATGGCCGCCTCACCAGTGCTCGGTGTTCGCACATATGACAGGGACGTTTGACATTGACATTTTATAAAGTGACAGCAGGCGTATTGAGAGGCGGATGCGCCGACAGACTAGTATATTACATAATGCAATTTTTTTAATTTCGACAACCAGCCATTACGAATAGTCTGTGACCATAGCTTCCCACAGTGCGCCCGCGCGTTCCGTCATTTGTCTATGACATTGACAAATGAAACTGGAGCACTGGGCCATTGGGATTTGGTTAATTTTGAAGTTATTATTTGTATGTATTTATCTATTGCACATTTTATTTTATTTTGTTTTGTTTATACACAAACTCACTCACGTACTCTCAACTATTTAATTAATTAATTATTATTTTATTGTATTTATATCTTAGTGTTGTTCCGTATGTGTGTCCGTGACATCACGCCAGGCCCTGTCATAACACCAGCGCTGTGATATTTATTATTAAATATCGCAGCATATGCTGAGACAGGGACCTTTTTGGCCTCGCACAGATTAATTTAAGGATGCCGCTTAACTGTATATATATATTTTATAACTGTTATTTTTACATTTTTTTTTTCATTTTATGTGTCTTGTGCAAGTCCCAAATAAACATTTTTCTTTCTTTCTTTCTTTCAAAAATTTCACATTTTTGTTCCTGGCTAAATTCAAAAAACGCTATAGCTAGCTGGCCCGCGTCGAGACGCGTCTCCAGACGCCTCAAACGTGCGTCTGGCTCGCATAGAACTGCAAAAAATTGCACATTTTTGTTCCTGGCTAAATTCTAAAAACGCTATAGCTAGCTGGCCCGCGCCGAGACGCGTCTCCAGACGCCTCAAACGTGCGTCTGGCTCGCATAGAACTGCAAAAAATTGCACATTTTTGTTCCTGGCTAAATTCTAAAAACGCTATAGCTAGCTGGCCCGCGCCGAGACGCGTCTCCAGACGCCTCAAACGTGCGTCTGGCTCGCATAGAACTGCAAAAAATTGCACATTTTTGTTCCTGGCTAAATTCTAAAATCGCTATAGCTAGCTGGCCCGCGCCGAGACGCGTCTCCAGACGCCTCAAACGTGCGTCTGGCTCGCATAGAACTGCAAAAAATTGCACATTTTTGTTCCTGGCTAAATTCTAAAAACGCTATAGCTAGCTGGCCCGCGCCGAGACGCGTCTCCAGACGCCTCAAACGTGCGTCTGGCTCGCATAGAACTGCAAAAAATTGCACATTTTTGTTCCTGGCTAAATTCTAAAAACGCTATAGCTAGCTGGCCCGCGCCGAGACGCGTCTCCAGACGCCTCAAACGTGCGTCTGGCTCGCAAAGAACTGCAAAAAATTGCACATTTTTGTTCCTGGCTAAATTCTAAAATCGCTATAGCTAGCTGGCCCGCGCCGAGACGCGTCTCCAGACGCCTCAAACGTGCGTCTGGCTCGCATAGAACTGCAAAAAATTGCACATTTTTGTTCCTGGCTAAATTCTAAAACCGCTATAGCTAGCTGGCCCGCGCCGAGACGCGTCTCCAGACGCCTCAAACGTGCGTCTGGCTCGCATAGAACTGCAAAAAATTGCACATTTTTGTTCCTGGCTAAATTCTAAAAACGCTATAGCTAGCTGGCCCGCGCCGAGACGCGTCTCCAGACGCCTCAAACGTGCGTCTGGCTCGCATAGAACTGCAAAAAATTGCACATTTTTGTTCCTGGCTAAATTCTAAAAACGCTATAGCTAGCTGGCCCGCGCCGAGACGCGTCTCCAGACGCCTCAAACGTGCGTCTGGCTCGCATAGAACTGCAAAAAATTGCACATTTTTGTTCCTGGCTAAATTCTAAAAACGCTATAGCTAGCTGGCCCGCGCCGAGACGCGTCTCCAGACGCCTCAAAAGTGTCAGTCACAAGTCGGTTCTTTATTAACGCAGTGTTTCTTAACGTGACCGATCTGTTGACTATGTAAGCACCGAACGACTTCAACATCGTCAATAAAGCGGCAGGTAGCCCAATCAATAAATAATTTATCCTTGGTAGAAACTAAGTGTTTACGTACTGCGGAATCTAACTCGATGCCTATCCACTTACGACCGTTGTCTAACGAGCGCCTACGGATAATTTTAGTAGACTTAATAAAGTCATCCTCTTTCATTTGAAGCTCATCTTTAATATTTTGGCGGTATAGCGCGATCAGAAAAGCGCCATCATCCATTGAAGATGGTACATCCTTAACTAATACTCGAGGGCGTCTACCTTTTGGTTTTTCTAGTCGTTAACCAGCGGCCTTAATTGCGTCCACGGATTCCAATTTTTTAAGCTGATGTTCACTAGCGACACGTAGAACAACACCTGATTTCGCGGTTTTTTTCACGCCTACAATTTGAAAACCGTCATCACAGGGCTTAATTGCTTTCATAAGTGCGTGTTTTGTCGCGGACGATGTGCTATAATCAGCTGATCGAGCTGCGGTCGGATAAGCCACCACACACGGCAATGGTGGACGGGATTCCATAATTGCTGGAGCTACTTTTGGCAAGCGTAGTTTCAACGAGTCCGCATACGAAATTTTACAATTGTTATTATTATTATTGACAGGATTGGGATTGACATAGTTATTCGACTTGATTTTTTCTAATTCGCGTTCCGTATTGGCTAACTTCGTTTCGTTGCATGATGATTTTATGGCCAGCATAGAAACGATGGCCGTGACACGCTGTGTCATATCCATAATGGCAGATTTATTTGCTACGTTAATGCGAGAGCCCTGATCATTGACTAAGTCGTTAATTTTTGACAGGTAGGCTGACGCCTCGGAAACTAAGTCGCAGTAATCGGTATTGCTCACATTACTGATATTTAAAATCGGCGAGGATTTTTCCACGGTTTCGAAAGTTGGATGAACCCGTTTTGACCTATCATCGGGCGAAATGTATGATGGAGACATTTCGCTGAACAAGCGTTTCGAATTAGCGGAGGTCGCCACGGGCGACCTTTGGGTTTTTGTATTTCGACGAAATATATCTCCGCCACGATCTGGAGGGTCATCATTTGTTGACATCATGAATTACTTTATAACAACACGGATGAATTAAAAATATCAAAAGAACTAAACAAATAGATATCAATCGATTAAGTTATTTCGCGTTACCCACACACAAGAAAAATAAATGCACTTACCGAAAGCTGGAGAAATTGACTAATTAACTGTAAATAAATGAACAGACACTTTGAAAAACTTACAAAACACGCACTTACTACACTATAGCACCGCTAGGAACAATTCACAAGCCTTAAAATAAACACAGAACGCGAATTCCGAATTTACAATACGCAGCGATATAATAAACACCGCAGTGCGCGCGAGTGGGGAGGGAACGCTATAGCTAGCTGGCCCGCGCCGAGACGCGTCTCCAGACGCCTCAAACGTGCGTCTGGCTCGCATAGAACTGCAAAAAATTGCACATTTTTGTTCCTGGCTAAATTCTAAAAACGCTATAGCTAGCTGGCCCGCGCCGAGACGCGTCTCCAGATGCCTCAAACGTGCGTCTGGCTCGCATAGAACTGCAAAAAAATGCACATTTTTTGTTCCTGGCTAAATTCTAAAAACGCTATAGCTAGCTGGCCCGCGCCGAGACGCGTCTCCAGACGCCTCAAACGTGCGTCTGGCTCGCATAGAACTGCAAAAAATTGCACATTTTTGTTCCTGGCTAAATTCTAAAAACGCTATAGCTAGCTGGCCCGCGCCGAGACGCGTCTCCAGACGCCTCAAACGTGCGTCTGGCTCGCATAGAACTGCAAAAAATTGCACATTTTTGTTCCTGGCTAAATTCTAAAAACGCTATAGCTAGCTGGCCCGCGCCGAGACGCGTCTCCAGACGCCTCAAACGTGCGTCTGGCTCGCATAGAACTGCAAAAAAATGCACATTTTTGTTCCTGGCTAAATTCTAAAAACGCTATAGCTAGCTGGCCCGCGCCGAGACGCGTCTCCAGACGCCTCAAACGTGCGTCTGGCTCGCATAGAACTGCAAAAAAAATGCACATTTTTGTTCCTGGCTAAATTCTTAAAACGCTATAGCTAGCTGGCCCGCGCCGAGACGCGTCTCCAGACGCCTCAAACGTGCGTCTGGCTCGCATAGAACTGCAAAAAATTGCACATTTTTGTTCCTGGCTAAATTCTAAAAACGCTATAGCTAGCTGGCCCGCGCCGAGACGCGTCTCCAGACGCCTCAAGCGTGCGTCTGGCTCGCATAGAACTGCAAAAAATTGCACATTTTTGTTCCTGGCTAAATTCTAAAAACGCTATAGCTAGCTGGCCCGCGCCGAGACGCGTCTCCAGACGCCTCAAACGTGCGTCTGGCTCGCATAGAACTGCAAAAAATTGCACATTTTTGTTCCTGGCTAAATTCTAAAAACGCTATAGCTAGCTGGCCCGCGCCGAGACGCGTCTCCAGACGCCTCAAACGTGCGTCTGGCTCGCATAGAACTGGAAAAAATTGCACATTTTTGTTCCTGGCTAAATTCTAAAAACGCTATAGCTAGCTGGCCCGCGCCGAGACGCGTCTCCAGACGCCTCAAACGTGCGTCTGGCTCGCATAGAACTGGAAAAAATTGCACATTTTTGTTCCTGGCTAAATTCTAAAAACGCTATAGCTAGCTGGCCCGCGGCGAGACGCGTCTCCAGACGCCTCAAACGTGCGTCTGGCTCGCATAGAACTGCAAAAAGTTGCACATTTTTGTTCCTGGCTAAATTCTAAAAACGCTATAGCTAGCTGGCCCGCGTCGAGACGCGTCTCCAGACGCCTCAAACGTGCGTCTGGCTCGCATAGAACTGCAAAAAATTGCACATTTTTGTTCCTGGCTAAATTCTAAAAACGCTATAGCTAGCTGGCCCGCGTCGAGACGAGTCTCCAGACGCCTCAAACGTGCGTCTGGCTCGCATAGAACTGCAAAAAGTTGCACATTTTTGTTCCTGGCTAAATTCTTTAAACGCTATAGCTAGCTGGCCCGCGTCGAGACGCGTCTCCAGACGCCTCAAACGTGCGTCTGGCTCGCATAGAACTGCAAAAAATTGCACATTTTTGTTCCTGGCTAAATTCTAAAAACGCTATAGCTAGCTGGCCCGCGTCGAGACGCGTCTCCAGACGCCTCAAACGTGCGTCTGGCTCGCATAGAACTGCAAAAAATTGCACATTTTTGTTCCTGGCTAAATTCCAAAAAACGCTATAGCTAGCTGGCCGGCGCCGAGACGCGTCTCCAGACGCCTCAAACGTGCGTCTGGCTCGCATAGAACTGAAAAAAATTGCACATTTTTGTTCCTGGCTAAATTCTAAAAACGCTAAAGCTAGCTGGCCCGCGCCGAGACGCGTCTCCAGACGCCTCAAACGTGCGTCTGGCTCGCAAAGAACTGCAAAAAATTGCACATTTTTGTTCCTGGCTAAATTCTAAAAACGCTATAGCTAGCTGGCCCGCGTCGAGACGCGTCTCCAGACGCCTCAAACGTGCGTCTGGCTCGCATAGAACTGCAAAAAATTGCACATTTTTGTTCCTGGCTAAATTCTAAAAACGCTATAGCTAGCTGGCCCGTGCCGAGACGCGTCTCCAGACGCCTCAAACGTGCCTCTGGCTCGCATAGAACTGCAAAAAATTGCACATTTTTGTTCCTGGCTAAATTCTAAAAACGCTATAGCTAGCTGGCCCGCGCCGAGACGCGTCTCCAGACGCCTCAAACGTGCGTCTGGCTCACATAGAACTGCAAAAAATTGCACATTTTTGTTCCTGGCTAAATTCTAAAAACGCTATAGCTAGCTGGCCCGCGCCGAGACGCGTCTCCAGACGCCTCAAACGTGCGTCTGGCTCGCATAGAACTGCAAAAAAATGCACATTTTTGTTCCTGGCTAAATTCTAAAAACGCTATAGCTAGCTGGCCCGCGCCGAGACGCGTCTCCAGACGCCTCAAACGTGCGTCTGGCTCGCATAGAACTGCAAAAAAATGCACATTTTTGTTCCTGGCTAAATTCTTAAAACGCTATAGCTAGCTGGCCCGCGCCGAGACGCGTCTCCAGACGCCTCAAACGTGCGTCTGGCTCGCATAGAACTGCAAAAAATTGCACATTTTTGTTCCTGGCTAAATTCTAAAAACGCTATAGCTAGCTGGCCCGCGCCGAGACGCGTCTCCAGACGCCTCAAGCGTGCGTCTGGCTCGCATAGAACTGCAAAAAATTGCACATTTTTGTTCCTGGCTAAATTCTAAAAACGCTATAGCTAGCTGGCCCGCGCCGAGACGCGTCTCCAGACGCCTCAAACGTGCGTCTGGCTCGCATAGAACTGCAAAAAATTGCACATTTTTGTTCCTGGCTAAATTCTAAAAACGCTATAGCTAGCTGGCCCGCGCCGAGACGCGTCTCCAGACGCCTCAAACGTGCGTCTGGCTCGCATAGAACTGCAAAAAATTGCACATTTTTGTTCTTGGCTAAATTCTAAAAACGCTATAGCTAGCTGGCCCGCGCCGAGACGCGTCTCCAGACGCCTCAAACGTGCGTCTGGCTCGCATAGAACTGGAAAAAATTGCACATTTTTGTTCCTGGCTAAATTCTAAAAACGCTATAGCTAGCTGGCCCGCGGCGAGACGCGTCTCCAGACGCCTCAAACGTGCGTCTGGCTCGCATAGAACTGCAAAAAGTTGCACATTTTTGTTCCTGGCTAAATTCTAAAAACGCTATAGCTAGCTGGCCCGCGTCGAGACGCGTCTCCAGACGCCTCAAACGTGCGTCTGGCTCGCATAGAACTGCAAAAAATTGCACATTTTTGTTCCTGGCTAAATTCTAAAAACGCTATAGCTAGCTGGCCCGCGTCGAGACGAGTCTCCAGACGCCTCAAACGTGCGTCTGGCTCGCATAGAACTGCAAAAAGTTGCACATTTTTGTTCCTGGCTAAATTCTATAAACGCTATAGCTAGCTGGCCCGCGTCGAGACGCGTCTCCAGACGCCTCAAACGTGCGTCTGGCTCGCATAGAACTGCAAAAAATTGCACATTTTTGTTCCTGGCTAAATTCTAAAAACGCTATAGCTAGCTGGCCCGCGTCGAGACGCGTCTCCAGACGCCTCAAACGTGCGTCTGGCTCGCATAGAACTGCAAAAAATTGCACATTTTTGTTCCTGGCTAAATTCCAAAAAACGCTATAGCTAGCTGGCCGGCGCCGAGACGCGTCTCCAGACGCCTCAAACGTGCGTCTGGCTCGCATAGAACTGAAAAAAATTGCACATTTTTGTTCCTGGCTAAATTCTAAAAACGCTAAAGCTAGCTGGCCCGCGCCGAGACGCGTCTCCAGACGCCTCAAACGTGCGTCTGGCTCGCAAAGAACTGCAAAAAATTGCACATTTTTGTTCCTGGCTAAATTATAAAAACGCTATAGCTAGCTGGCCCGCGTCGAGACGCGTCTCCAGACGCCTCAAACGTGCGTCTGGCTCGCATAGAACTGCAAAAAATTGCACATTTTTGTTCCTGGCTAAATTCTAAAAACGCTATAGCTAGCTGGCCCGCGTCGAGACGCGTCTCCAGACGCCTCAAACGTGCGTCTGGCTCGCATAGAACTGCAAAAAATTGCACATTTTTGTTCCTGGCTAAATTCTAAAAACGCTATAGCTAGCTGGCCCGCGTCGAGACGCGTCTCCAGACGCCTCAAACGTGCGTCTGGCTCGCATAGAACTGCAAAAAATTGCACATTTTTGTTCCTGGCTAAATTCCAAAAAACGCTATAGCTAGCTGGCCGGCGCCGAGACGCGTCTCCAGACGCCTCAAACGTGCGTCTGGCTCGCATAGAACTGAAAAAAATTGCACATTTTTGTTCCTGGCTAAATTCTAAAAACGCTAAAGCTAGCTGGCCCGCGCCGAGACGCGTCTCCAGACGCCTCAAACGTGCGTCTGGCTCGCAAAGAACTGCAAAAAATTGCACATTTTTGTTCCTGGCTAAATTCTAAAAACGCTATAGCTAGCTGGCCCGCGTCGAGACGCGTCTCCAGACGCCTCAAACGTGCGTCTGGCTCGCATAGAACTGCAAAAAATTGCACATTTTTGTTCCTGGCTAAATTCTAAAAACGCTATAGCTAGCTGGCCCGTGCCGAGACGCGTCTCCAGACGCCTCAAACGTGCCTCTGGCTCGCATAGAACTGCAAAAAATTGCACATTTTTGTTCCTGGCTAAATTCTAAAAACGCTATAGCTAGCTGGCCCGCGCCGAGACGCGTCTCCAGACGCCTCAAACGTGCGTCTGGCTCGCATAGAACTGCAAAAAATTGCACATTTTTGTTCCTGGCTAAATTCTAAAAACGCTATAGCTAGCTGGCCCGCGCCGAGACGCGTCTCCAGACGCCTCAAACGTGCGTCTGGCTCGCATAGAACTGCAAAAAAATGCACATTTTTGTTCCTGGCTAAATTCTAAAAACGCTATAGCTAGCTGGCCCGCGCCGAGACGCGTCTCCAGACGCCTCAAACGTGCGTCTGGCTCGCATAGAACTGCAAAAAAATGCACATTTTTGTTCCTGGCTAAATTCTTAAAACGCTATAGCTAGCTGGCCCGCGCCGAGACGCGTCTCCAGACGCCTCAAACGTGCGTCTGGCTCGCATAGAACTGCAAAAAATTGCACATTTTTGTTCCTGGCTAAATTCTAAAAACGCTATAGCTAGCTGGCCCGCGCCGAGACGCGTCTCCAGACGCCTCAAGCGTGCGTCTGGCTCGCATAGAACTGCAAAAAATTGCACATTTTTGTTCCTGGCTAAATTCTAAAAACGCTATAGCTAGCTGGCCCGCGCCGAGACGCGTCTCCAGACGCCTCAAACGTGCGTCTGGCTCGCATAGAACTGCAAAAAATTGCACATTTTTGTTCCTGGCTAAATTCTAAAAACGCTATAGCTAGCTGGCCCGCGCCGAGACGCGTCTCCAGACGCCTCAAACGTGCGTCTGGCTCGCATAGAACTGCAAAAAATTGCACATTTTTGTTCTTGGCTAAATTCTAAAAACGCTATAGCTAGCTGGCCCGCGCCGAGACGCGTCTCCAGACGCCTCAAACGTGCGTCTGGCTCGCATAGAACTGGAAAAAATTGCACATTTTTGTTCCTGGCTAAATTCTAAAAACGCTATAGCTAGCTGGCCCGCGGCGAGACGCGTCTCCAGACGCCTCAAACGTGCGTCTGGCTCGCATAGAACTGCAAAAAGTTGCACATTTTTGTTCCTGGCTAAATTCTAAAAACGCTATAGCTAGCTGGCCCGCGTCGAGACGCGTCTCCAGACGCCTCAAACGTGCGTCTGGCTCGCATAGAACTGCAAAAAATTGCACATTTTTGTTCCTGGCTAAATTCTAAAAACGCTATAGCTAGCTGGCCCGCGTCGAGACGAGTCTCCAGACGCCTCAAACGTGCGTCTGGCTCGCATAGAACTGCAAAAAGTTGCACATTTTTGTTCCTGGCTAAATTCTATAAACGCTATAGCTAGCTGGCCCGCGTCGAGACGCGTCTCCAGACGCCTCAAACGTGCGTCTGGCTCGCATAGAACTGCAAAAAATTGCACATTTTTGTTCCTGGCTAAATTCTAAAAACGCTATAGCTAGCTGGCCCGCGTCGAGACGCGTCTCCAGACGCCTCAAACGTGCGTCTGGCTCGCATAGAACTGCAAAAAATTGCACATTTTTGTTCCTGGCTAAATTCCAAAAAACGCTATAGCTAGCTGGCCGGCGCCGAGACGCGTCTCCAGACGCCTCAAACGTGCGTCTGGCTCGCATAGAACTGAAAAAAATTGCACATTTTTGTTCCTGGCTAAATTCTAAAAACGCTAAAGCTTGCTGGCCCGCGCCGAGACGCGTCTCCAGACGCCTCAAACGTGCGTCTGGCTCGCAAAGAACTGCAAAAAATTGCACATTTTTGTTCCTGGCTAAATTATAAAAACGCTATAGCTAGCTGGCCCGCGTCGAGACGCGTCTCCAGACGCCTCAAACGTGCGTCTGGCTCGCATAGAACTGCAAAAAATTGCACATTTTTGTTCCTGGCTAAATTCTAAAAACGCTATAGCTAGCTGGCCCGTGCCGAGACGCGTCTCCAGACGCCTCAAACGTGCCTCTGGCTCGCATAGAACTGCAAAAAATTGCACATTTTTGTTCCTGGCTAAATTCTAAAAACGCTATAGCTAGCTGGCCCGCGCCGAGACGCGTCTCCAGACGCCTCAAACGTGCGTCTAGCTCGCATAGAACTGCAAAAAATTGCACATTTTTGTTCCTGGCTAAATTCTAAAAACGCTATAGCTAGCTGGCCCGCGCCGAGACGCGTCTCCAGACGCCTCAAACGTGCGTCTGGCTCGCATAGAACTGCAAGAAATTGCACATTTTTGTTCTTGGCTAAATTCTAAAAACGCTATAGCTAGCTGGCCCGCGCCGAGACGCGTCTCCAGACGCCTCAAACGTGCGTCTGGCTCGCATAAAACTGCAAAAAATTGCACATTTTTGTTCCTGGCTAAATTCTAAAAACGGTATAGCTAGCTGGCCCGCGCCGAGACGCGTCTTCAGACGCCTCAAACGTGCGTCTGGCTCGCATAGAACTGCAAAAAATTGCACATTTTTGTTCCTGGCTAAATTCTAAAAACGCTATAGCTAGCTGGCCCGCGCCGAGACGCGTCTCCAGACGCCTCAAACGTGCGTCTGGCTCGCATAGAACTGCAAAAAAATGCACATTTTTGTTCCTGGCTAAATTCTAAAAACTCTATAGCTAGCTGGCCCGCGCCGAGACGCGTCTCCAGACGCCTCAAACGTGCGTCTGGCTCGCATAGAACTGCAAAAAGTTGCACATTTTTGTTCCTGGCTAAATTCTAAAAACGCTATAGCTAGCTGGCCCGCGTCGAGACGCGTCTCCAGACGCCTCAAACGTGCGTCTGGCTCGCATAGAACTGCAAAAAATTGCACATTTTTGTTCCTGGCTAAATTCTAAAAACGCTATAGCTAGCTAGCCCGCGTCGAGACGCGTCTCCAGACGCCTCAAACGTGCGTCTGGTTCGCATAGAACTGCAAAAAATTGCACATTTTTGTTCCTGGCTAAATTCTAAAAACGCTATAGCTAGCTGGCCCGCGCCGAGACGCGTCTCCAGACGCCTCAAACGTGCGTCTGGCCCGCATAGAACTGCAAAAAATTGCACATTTTTGTTCCTGGCTAAATTCTAAAAACGCTATAGCTAGCTGGCACGCGTCGAGACGCGTCTCCAGACGCCTCAAACGTGCGTCTGGTTCGCAAAGAACTGCAAAAAATTGCACATTTTTGTTCCTGGCTAAATTCTAAAAACGCTATAGCTAGCTGGCACGCGTCGAGACGCGTCTCCAGACGCCTCAAACGTGCGTCTGGCTCGCATAGAACTGCAAAAAATTGCACATTTTTGTTCTTGGCTAAATTCTAAAAACGCTATAGCTAGCTGGCCCGCGCCGAGATGCGTCTCCAGACGCCTCAAACGTGCGTCTGGCTCGCATAGAACTGCAAAAAAATGCACATTTTTGTTCCTGGCTAAATTCTAAAAACGCCATAGCTAGCTGGCACGCGTCGAGACGCGTCTCCAGACGCCTCAAACGTGCGTCTGGCTCGCACAGAACTGCAAAAAATTGCACATTTTTGTTCCTGGCTAAATTCTAAAAACGCTATAGCTAGCTGGCACTTGTCGAGACGCGTCTCCAGACGCCTCAAACGTGCGTCTGGCTCGCATAGAACTGCAAAAAATTGCACATTTTTGTTCCTGGCTAAATTCTAAAAACGCTATAGCTAGCTGGCCCGCGCCGAGACGCGTCTCCAGACGCCTCAAACGTGCGTCTGGCTCGCATAGAACTGCAAAAAATTGCACATTTTTGTTCCTGGCTAAATTCTAAAAACGCTATAGCTAGCTGGCCCGCGCCGAGACGCGTCTCCAGACGCCTCAAACGTGCGTCTGGCTCGCATAGAACTGCAAAAAATTGCACATTTTTGTTCCTGGCTAAATTCTAAAAACGCTATAGCTAGCTAGCCCGCGTCGAGACGCGTCTCCAGACGCCTCAAACGTGCGTCTGGTTCGCATAGAACTGCAAAAAATTGCACATTTTTGTTCCTGGCTAAATTCTAAAAACGCTATAGCTAGCTGGCCCGCGCCGAGACGCGTCTCCAGACGCCTCAAACGTGCGTCTGGCTCGTATAGAACTGCAAATGATTGCACATATTTGTTCGTGGCTTAATTCTAAAATCGCTATAGCTAGCTGGCCCGCGCCGAGACGCGTCTCCAGACGCCTCAAACGTGCGTCTGGCTCGCATAGAACTGCAAAAAATTGCACATTTTTGTTCCTGGCTAAATTCTAAAATCGCTATAGCTAGCTGGCCCGCGCCGAGACGCGTCTCCAGACGCCTCAAACGTGCGTCTGGCTCGCATAGAACTGCAAAAAATTGCACATTTTTGTTCCTGGCTAAATTCTAAAAACGCTATAGCTAGCTGGCCCGCGCCGAGACGCGTCTCCAGACGCCTCAAACGTGCGTCTGGCTCGCATAGAACTGCAAAAAAATGCACATTTTTGTTCCTGGCTAAATTCTTAAAACGCTATAGCTAGCTGGCCCGCGCCGAGACGCGTCTCCAGACGCCTCAAACGTGCGTCTGGCTCGCATAGAACTGCAAAAAATTGCACATTTTTGTTCCTGGCTAAATTCTAAAAACGCTATAGCTAGCTGGCCCGCGCCGAGACGCGTCTCCAGACGCCTCAAAAGTGTCAGTCACAAGTCGGTTCTTTATTAACGCAGTGTTTCTTAACGTGACCGAACTGTTGACAATGTAAGCACCGAACGACTTCAACATCGTCAATAAAGCGGCAGGTAGCCCAATCAATAAATAATTTATCCTTGGTAGAAACTAAGTGTTTACGTACTGCGGAATCTAACTCGATGCCTATCCACTTACGACCGTTGTCTAACGAGCGCCTACGGATAATTTTAGTAGACTTAATAAAGTCATCCTCTTTCATTTGAAGCTCATCTTTAATATTTTTGCGGTATAGCGCGATCAGAAAAGCGCCATCATCCATTGAAGATGGTACATCCTTAACTAATACTCGAGGGCGTCTACCTTTTGGTTTTTCTAGTCGTTAACCAGCGGCCTTAATTGCGTCCACGGATTCCAATTTTTTAAGCTGATGTTCACTAGCGACACGTAGAACAACACCTGATTTCGCGGTTTTTTTCACGCCTACAATTTGAAAACCGTCATCACAGGGCTTAATTGCTTTCATAAGCGCTTGTTTTGTCGCGGACGATGTGCTATAATCAGCTGATCGAGCTGCGGTCGGATAAGCCACCACACACGGCAATGGTGGACGGGATTCCATAATTGCTGGAGCTACTTTTGGCAAGCGTAGTTTCAACGAGTCCGCATACGAAATTTTACAATTGTTATTATTATTATTGACAGGACTGGGATTGACATAGTTATTCGACTTGATTTTTTCTAATTCGCGTTCCGTATTGGCTAACTTCGTTTCGTTGCATGATGATTTTATGGCCAGCATAGAAACGATGGCCGTGACACGCTGTGTCATATCCATAATGGCAGATTTATTTGCTACGTTAATGCGAGAGCCCTGATCATTGACTAAGTCGTTAATTTTTGACAGGTAGGCTGACGCCTCGGAAACTAAGTCGCAGTAATCGGTATTGCTCACATTACTGATATTTAAAATCGGCGAGGATTTTTCCACGGTTTCGAAAGTTGGATGAACCCGTTTTGACCTATCATCGGGCGAAATGTATGATGGAGACATTTCGCTGAACAAGCGTTTCGAATTAGCGGAGGTCGCCACGGGCGACCTTTGGGTTTTTGTATTTCGACGAAATATATCTCCGCCACGATCTGGAGGGTCATCATTTGTTGACATCATGAATTACTTTATAACAACACGGATGAATTAAAAATATCAAAAGAACTAAACAAATAGATATCAATCGATTAAGTTATTTCGCGTTACCCACACACAAGAAAAATAAATGCACTTACCGAAAGCTGGAGAAATTGACTAATTACCTGTAAATAAATGAACAGACACTTTGAAAAACTTACAAAACACGCACTTACTACACTATAGCACCGCTAGGAACAATTCACAAAAACTTAAAATAAACACACAACGCGAATTCCGAATTTACAATACGCAGCGATATAATAAACACCGCAGTGCGCGCGAGTGGGGAGGGAACGCTATAGCTAGCTGGCCCGCGCCGAGACGCGTCTCCAGACGCCTCAAACGTGCGTCCGGCTCGCATAGAACTGCAAAAAATTGCACATTTTTGTTCCTGGCTAAATTCTAAAAACGCTATAGCTAGCTGGCCCGCGCCGAGACGCGTCTCCAGACGCCTCAAACGTGCGTCTGGCTCGCATAGAACTGCAAAAAAATGCACATTTTTGTTCCTGGCTAAATTCTAAAAACGCTATAGCTAGCTGGCCCGCGCCGAGACGCGTCTCCAGACGCGTCTCCAGACGCCTCAAACGTGCGTCTGGCTCGCATAGAACTGCAAAAAATTGCACATTTTTGTTCCTGGCTAAATTCTAAAAACGCTATAGCTAGCTGGCCCGCGCCGAGACGCGTCTCCAGACGCCTCAAACGTGCGTCTGGCTCGCATAGAACTGCAAAAAATTGCACATTTTTGTTCCTGGCTAAATTCTAAAAACGCTATAGCTAGCTGGCCTGCGCCGAGACGCGTCTCCAGACGCCTCAAACGTGCGTCTGGCTCGCATAGAACTGCAAAAAATTGCACATTTTTGTTCCTGGCTAAATTCTAAAAACGCTATAGCTAGCTGGCCCGCGCCGAGACGCGTCTCCAGACGCCTCAAACGTGCGTCTGGCTCGCATAGTACTGCAAAAAATTGCACATTTTTGTTCCTGGCTAAATTCTAAAAACGCTATAACTTGCTGGCCCGCGTCGAGACGCGTCTCCAGACGCCTCAAACGTGCGTCTGGCTCGCATAGAACTGCATAAAATTACACATTTTTGTTCCTGGCTAAATTCTAAAAACGCTATAGCTAGCTGGCCCGCGCCGAGACGCGTCTCCAGACGCCTCAAACGTGCGTCTGGCTCGCATAGTACTGCAAAAAATTGCACATTTTTGTTCCTGGCTAAATTCTAAAAACGCTATAACTTGCTGGCCCGCGTCGAGACGCGTCTCCAGACGCCTCAAACGTGCGTCTGGCTCGCATAGAACTGCATAAAATTACACATTTTTGTTCCTGGCTAAATTCTAAAAACGCTATAGCTAGCTGGCCCGCGCCGAGACGCGTCTCCAGACGCCTCAAACGTGCGTCTGGCTCGCATAGAACTGCAAAAAATTGCACATTTTTGTTCCTGGCTAAATCCTAAAAGCGCTATAGCTAGCTGGCCCGCGCCGAGACGCGTCTCCAGACGCCTCAAACGTGCGTCTGGCTCGCATAGAACTGCAAAAAATTGCACATTTTTGTTCCTGGCTAAATCTTAAAAACAATATAGCTAGCTGGCCCGCGCCGAGACGCGTCTCCAGACGCCTCAAACGTGTCAGTCACAAGTCGGTTCTTTATTAACGCAGTGTTTCTTAACGTGACCGAACTGTTGACAATGTAAGCACCGAACGACTTCAACATCGTCAATAAAGCGGCAGGTAGCCCAATCAATAAATAATTTATCCTTGGTAGAAACTAAGTGTTTACGTACTGCGGAATCTAACTCGATGCCTATCCACTTACGACCGTTGTCTAACGAGCGCCTACGGATAATTTTAGTAGGCTTAATAAAGTCATCCTCTTTCATTTGAAGCTCATCTTTAATATTTTGGCGGTATAGCGCGATCAGAAAAGCGCCATCATCCATTGAAGATGGTACATCCTTAACTAATACTCGAGGGCGTCTACCTTTTGGTTTTTCTAGTCGTTAACCAGCGGCCTTAATTGCGTCCACGGATTCCAATTTTTTAAGCTGATGTTCACTAGCGACACGTAGAACAACACCTGATTTCGCGGTTTTTTTCACGCCTACAATTTGAAAACCGTCATCACAGGGCTTAATTGCTTTCATAAGCGCTTGTTTTGTCGCGGACGAAGTGCTATAATCAGCTGATCGAGCTGCGGTCGGATAAGCCACCACACACGGCAATGGTGGACGGGATTCCATAATTGCTGGAGCTACTTTTGGCAAGCGTAGTTTCAACGAGTACGCATACGAAATTTTACAATTGTTATTATTATTATTGACAGGATTGGGATTGACATAGTTATTCGACTTGATTTTTTCTAATTCGCGTTCCGTATTGGCTAACTTCGTTTCGTTGCATGATGATTTTATGGCCAGCATAGAAACGATGGCCGTGACACGCTGTGTCATATCCATAATGGCAGATTTATTTGCTACGTTAATGACTTCTGGGGCATTTCCATAAAACTTTTGAGTAATATAATAGACATAGTAGCTCCCTACCTGGCTGTAACGTTTAATAAATGCGTGGATTTAGGAACTTTTCCTGATCTTATGAAGAGTAGTAAAGTCATACCTTTGTTTAAATCAGGTAATAAAAACGACATAGGCAACTTCCGGCCTATCTTCATCTTACCTGCATTTAGCAAAATATTTGAAAAGTTAATACTCAAGCAGTTGTTAATACATTTTAATTTAAATAGACTACTCCATAATGAACAGTACGGCTTTACAAAAGGTCGTTCGACTACAGATGCGGGTGTCGCTCTCCTAAAACATATATTTAACGCATGGGAGAACTCGCAAAATGCAATTGGAGTTTTCTGTGATCTCTCCAAAGCCTTTGATTGCGTACACCATGACACGCTTTTGCGTAAACTACGTCACTACGGTCTCCAAAGCGAAGCTCTTAAAGTAATTGATTCATATTTACATAATAGGTTCCAATGTGTTGATGTCAATGGTGTGAAATCTTCCGGGCTACCAGTGTATCTAGGTGTGCCTCAAGGCTCAATACTGGGTCCCTTCTTGTTTCTGGTGTACATAAACGATCTACCATTCTTCTTAAAGGGTATCTGTGACGTAGTATTGTTTGCGGATGATACCTCTCTTATATTTAAAGTAGATAGGAATAGACAAGATTTCGATAACGTAAACAACGCTCTTTCAATGGTTACGGATTGGTTTACGACAAATAATTTAGTTCTAAATGCCAAGAAAACGAAATGTATAAAATTTGCCTTGCCTAATGTTAGAAATTTAGGACCCAATGTAATCTTAAGTGACGAGGTGCTTGAAACTGTAGACAAGGCAGTATTTTTGGGCATAACTGTTGATTCCAAACTACAATGGGGCCCACATATATCAAGCCTATCGGGAAGGCTCAGCTCTGCCGCATACGCCGTCAGGAAAGTAAGACAATTTACTGATGTTGACACAGCTCGGTTAGTCTATTTTAGTTATTTCCATAGCGTTATGTCCTACGGTATTCTATTGTGGGGAAAAGCTGCTGATATACAAAATATATTTGTCTTACAAAAACGTGCCGTGCGTGCAATATATCAGCTAGGGTCAAGAGTTTCTTTAAGAGAAATTTTCAAAGAGATTGGAATTCTCACGGTAGCATCTCAATTCATTTTTGCAAACATTTTATATATTAGGCAAAATATATATTTATACAGTAAAACGAGCGACATTCACAGCTTTAACACCAGAAACAAGTACAAGCTACATGCTCCTTCCCACCGACTTCGTAGGGTCCACGACTCATTTGTGGGGCTCGGTATCCGTTTATACAATAAACTTCCACTTTCTTTTCTTGACCTGCCTTTTAACTCATTTAAAGCTAAAGTTAAATCTAACCTTTGTTCGAAGGCATACTATTCTATTAATGATTATTTAGACGATAAGAATAGTTGGTCGCTGTGTTAAACGCAAGACAATGTCATAATTGTCATAATTATCACGTTCTTTCTCTTTAAGTAATTAGCTTATGACAGGTTATATGTATTCATATAATATTGTTTTTGTTTTTTTTATTTATTATTATTATTATTATTTTTTTATGATCTGACTATGTAGGTCAATTCGTTGTTTTTTTTATATATACATTTCTATCATTATCAGTATCATAGTGTGCTAGCTAACAAGTTATAAATTTTGTGTCATGTATTAATTACTTAGCATACTTTTATATAGATTCAAGTTTTTAAAACGTAACAGACAGATGTGTTGCTGGGGAGTTTGTTGGCCACTTCTTCTCCACAGCTAAAACACTAGGAAGTGGTGACGGGCGGGCGTTTTGGGGGACTGTCTTTTGTAAAACTTGACGTTCAAAAAGTGCTGGCTCTCAGCCTAATTTGAATAAACGACTTTTGATTTTGATTTTTTTTTTGATTTTGAATGCGAGAGCCCTGATCATTGACTAAGTCTTAAATTTTTGACAGGTAGGCTGACGCCTCGGAAACTAAGTCGCAGTAATCGGTATTGCTCACATTACTGATATTTAAAATCGGCGAGGATTTTTCCACGGTTTCGAAAGTTGGATGAACCCGTTTTGACCTATCATCGGGCGAAATGTATGATGGAGACATTTCGCTGAACAAGCGTTTCGAATTAGCGGAGGTCGCCACGGGCGACCTTTGGGTTTTTGTATTTCGACGAAATATATCTCCGCCACGATCTGGAGGGTCATCATTTGTTGACATCATGAATTACTTTATAACAACACGGATGAATTAAAAATATCAAAAGAACTAAACAAATAGATATCAATCGATTAAGTTATTTCGCGTTACCCCCACACAAGAAAAATAAATGCACTTACCGAAAGCTGGAGAAATTGACTAATTACCTGTAAATAAATCAACAGACACTTTGAAAAACTTACAAAACACGCACTTACTACACTATAGCACCGCTAGGAACAATTCACAAAAACTTAAAATAAACACACAACGCGAATTCCGAATTTACAATACGCAGCGATATAATAAACACCGCAGTGCGCGCGAGTGGGGAGGGAACGCTATAGCTAGCTGGCCCGCGCCGAGACGCGTCTCCAGACGCCTCAAACGTGCGTCTGGCTCGCATAGAACTGCAAAAAATTGCACATTTTTGTTCCTGGCTAAATTCTAAAAACGCTATAGCTAGCTGGCCCGCGCCGAGACGCGTCTCCAGACGCCTCAAACGTGGTCTGGCTCGCATAGAACTGCAAAAAATTGCACATTTTTGTTCCTGGCTAAATTCTAAAAACGCTATAGCTAGCTGGCCCGCGCCGAGACGCGTCTCCAGACGCCTCAAACGTGCGTCTGGCTCGCATAGAACTGCAAAAAATTGCACATTTTTGTTCCTGGCTAAATTATTAAAACATTATAGCAAGCTGGCCCGCGCCGAGACGCGTCTCCAGACGCCTCAAACGTGCGTCTGGCTCGCATAGAACTGCAAAAAATTGCACATTTTTGTTCCTGGCTAAATTCTTAAAACGCTATAGCTAGCTGGCCGGCGCCGAGACGCGTCTCCAGACGCCTCAAACGTGCGTCTGGCTCGCATAGAACTGCAAAAAAATGCACATTTTTGTTCCTGGCTAAATTCTAAAAACGCTATAGCTAGCTGGCACGCGTCGAGACGCGTCTCCAGACGCCTCAAACGTGGTCTGGCTCGCATAGAACTGCAAAAAATTGCACATTTTTGTTCCTGGCTAAATTCTAAAAACGCTATAGCTAGCTGGCCCGCGCCGAGACGCGTCTCAAGACGCCTCAAACGTGCGTCTGGCTCGCATAGAACTGCAAAAAAATGCATATTTTTGTTCCTGGTTAAATTCTAAAAACGCTATAGCTAGCTGGCCCGTGCCGAGACGCGTCTCCAGACGCCTCAAAAGTGCGTCTGGCTCGCATAGAACTGCAAAAAATTGCACATTTTTGTTCCTGGCTAAATTCTAAAAACGCTATAGCTAGCTGGCCCGCGCCGAGACGCGTCTCCAGACGCCTCAAACGTGCGTCTGGCTCGCATAGAACTGCAAAAAATTGCACATTTTTGTTCCTGGCAAAATTCTAGAAACGCTATAGCTAGCTGGCCCGCGCCGAGACGCGTCTCCAGACGCCTCAAACGTGCGTCTGGCTCGCATAATACTGCAAAAAATTGCACATTTTTGTTCCTGGCTAAATTCTAAAAACGCTATAACTTGCTGGCCCGCGTCGAGACGCGTCTCCAGACGCCTCAAACGTGCGTCTGGCTCGCATAGAACTGCATAAAATTACACATTTTTGTTCCTGGCTAAATTCTAAAAACGCTATAGCTAGCTGGCCCGCGCCGAGACGCGTCTCCAGACGCCTCAAACGTGCGTCTGGCTCGCATAGAACTACAAAAAATTGCACATTTTTGTTCCTGGCTAAATTCTAAAAACGCTATAGCTAGCTGGCCCGCGCCGAGACGCGTCTCCAGACGCCTCAAACGTGCGTCTGGCTCGCATAGTACTGCAAAAAATTGCACATTTTTGTTCCTGGCTAAATTCTAAAAACGCTATAACTTGCTGGCCCGCGTCGAGACGCGTCTCCAGACGCCTCAAACGTGCGTCTGGCTCGCATAGGACTGCACAAAATTACACATTTTTGTTCCTGGCTAAATTCTAAAAACGCTATAGCTAGCTGACCCGCGCCGAGACGCGTCTCCAGACGCCTCAAACGTGCGTCTGGCTCGCATAGAACTGGAAAAAATTGCACATTTTTGTTCCTGGCTAAATTCTAAAAACGCTATAGCTAGCTGGCCCGCGCCGAGACGCGTCTCCAGACGCAGACGCGTCTCCAGACGCCTCAAACGTGCGTCTGGCTCGCATAGAACTGCATAAAATTACACATTTTTGTTCCTGGCTAAATTCTAAAAACGCTATAGCTAGCTGGCCCGCGCCGAGACGCGTCTCCAGACGCCTCAAACGTGCGTCTGGCTCGCATAGAACTACAAAAAATTGCACATTTTTGTTCGTGGCTAAATTCTAAAAACGCTATAGCTAGCTGGCCCGCGCCGAGACGCGTCTCCAGACGCCTCAAACGTGCGTCTGGCTCGCATAGTACTGCATAAAATTGCACATTTTTGTTCCTGGCTAAATTCTAAAAACGCTATAACTTGCTGGCCCGCGTCGAGACGCGTCTCCAGACGCCTCAAACGTGCGTCTGGCTCGCATAGAACTGCACAAAATTACACATTTTTGTTCCTGGCTAAATTCTAAAAACGCTATAGCTAGCTGGCCCGCGCCGAGACGCGTCTCCAGACGCCTCAAACGTGCGTCTGGCTCGCATAGAACTGGAAAAAATTGCACATTTTTGTTCCTGGCTAAATTCTTAAAACGCTATAGCTAGCTGGCCCGCGCCGAGACGCGTCTCCAGACGCCTCAAACGTGCGTCTGGCTCGCATAGAACTGGAAAAAATTGCACATTTTTGTTCCTGGCTAAATTCTAAAAACGTTATAGCTAGCTGGCCCGCGCCGAGACGCGTCTCCAGACGCCTCAAACGTGCGTCTGGCTCGCATAGAACTGCAAAAAGTTGCACATTTTTGTTCCTGGCTAAATTCTAAAAACGCTATAGCTAGCTGGCCCGCGCCGAGACGCGTCTCCAGACGCCTCAAACGTGCGTCTGGCTCGCATAGAACTGCAAAAAATTGCACATTTTTGTTCCTGGCTAAATTCTAAAAGCGCTATAGCTAGCTGGCCCGCGCCGAGACGCGTCTCCAGACGCCTCAAACGTGCGTCTGGCTCGCATAGTACTGCAAAAAATTGCACATTTTTGTTCCTGGCTAAATTCTAAAAACGCTATAACTTGCTGGCCCGCGTCGAGACGCGTCTCCAGACGCCTCAAACGTGCGTCTGGCTCGCATAGAACTGCATAAAATTACACATTTTTGTTCCTGGCTAAATTCTAAAAACGCTATAGCTAGCTGGCCCGCGCCGAGACGCGTCTCCAGACGCCTCAAACGTGCGTCTGGCTCGCATAGAACTACAAAAAATTGCACATTTTTGTTCCTGGCTAAATTCTAAAAACGCTATAGCTAGCTGGCCCGCGCCGAGACGCGTCTCCAGACGCCTCAAACGTGCGTCTGGCTCGCAAAGTACTGCAAAAAATTGCACATTTTTGTTCCTGGCTAAATTCTAAAAACGCTATAACTTGCTGGCCCGCGTCGAGACGCGTCTCCAGACGCCTCAAACGTGCGTCTGGCCCGCATAGAACTGCAAAAAAATGCACATTTTTGTTCCTGGCTATATTCTAAAAACGCTATAGCTAGCTGGCCCGCGCCGAGACGCGTCTCCAGACGCCTCAAACGTGCGTCTGGCTCGCATAGAACTGGAAAAAATTGCACATTTTTGTTCCTGGCTAAATTCTAAAAACGTTATAGCTAGCTGGCCCGCGCCGAGACGCGTCTCCAGACGCCTCAAACGTGCGTCTGGCTCGCATAGAACTGCAAAAAGTTGCACATTTTTGTTCCTGGCTAAATTCTAAAAACGCTATAGCTAGCTGGCCCGCGCCGAGACGCGTCTCCAGACGCCTCAAACGTGCGTCTGGCTCGCATAGAACTGCAAAAAATTGCACATTTTTGTTCCTGGCTAAATTCTAAAAGCGCTATAGCTAGCTGGCCCGCGCCGAGACGCGTCTCCAGACGCCTCAAACGTGCGTCTGGCTCGCATAGTACTGCAAAAAATTGCACATTTTTGTTCCTGGCTAAATTCTAAAAACGCTATAACTTGCTGGCCCGCGTCGAGACGCGTCTCCAGACGCCTCAAACGTGCGTCTGGCTCGCATAGAACTGCATAAAATTACACATTTTTGTTCCTGGCTAAATTCTAAAAACGCTATAGCTAGCTGGCCCGCGCCGAGACGCGTCTCCAGACGCCTCAAACGTGCGTCTGGCTCGCATAGAACTACAAAAAATTGCACATTTTTGTTCCTGGCTAAATTCTAAAAACGCTATAGCTAGCTGGCCCGCGCCGAGACGCGTCTCCAGACGCCTCAAACGTGCGTCTGGCTCGCAAAGTACTGCAAAAAATTACACATTTTTGTTCCTGGCTAAATTCTAAAAACGCTATAGCTAGCTGGTCCGCGCCGAGACGCGTCTCCAGACGCCTCAAACGTGCGTCTGGCCCGCATAGAACTGCAAAAAAATGCACATTTTTGTTCCTGGCTATATTCTAAAAACGCTATTGCTAGCTGGCACGCGTCGAGACGCGTCTCCAGACGCCTCAAACGTGCGTCTGGCTCGCATAGAACTGCAAAAAATTGCACATTTTTGTTCCTGGCTAAATTCTAAAAACGCTATAGCTAGCTGGCCCGCGCCGAGACGCGTCTCCAGACGCCTCAAACGTGCGTCTGGCTCGCATAGAACTGCAAAAAATGCACATTTTTGTTCCTGGCTAAATTCTAAAAACGCTATAGCTAGCTGGCCCGCGCCGTGACGCGTCTCCAGACGCCTCAAACGTGCGTCTGACTCGCATAGAACTACAAAAAATTGCACATTTTTGTTCCTGGCTAAATTCTAAAAACGCTATAGCTAGCTGGCCCGCGCCGAGACGCGTCTCCAGACGCCTCAAACGTGCGTCTGGCTCGCATAGTACTGCAAAAAATTGCACATTTTTGTTCCTGGCTAAATTCTAAAAACGCTTGAACTTGCTGGCCCGCGTCGAGACGCGTCTCCAGACGCCTCAAACGTGCGTCTGGCTCGCATAGAACTGCATAAAATTACACATTTTTGTTCCTGGCTAAATTCTAAAAACGCTACAGCTAGCTGGCCCGCGCCGAGACGCGTCTCCAGACGCCTCAAACGTGCGTCTGGCTCGCATAGAACTGCAAAAAATTGCACATTTTTGTTCCTGGCTAAATTCTAGAAACTCTATAGCTAGCTGGCCCGCACCGAGACGCGTCTCCAGACGCCTCAAACGTGCGTCTGGGTCGCATAGTACTGCAAAAAATTGCACATTTTTGTTCTAAATTCTAAAAACGCTATAACTTGCTGGCCCGCGTCGAGACGCGTCTCCAGACGCCTCAAACGTGCGTCTGGCTCGCATAGAACTGCATAAAATTACACATTTTTGTTCCTGGCTAAATTCTAAAAACGCTATAGCTAGCTGGCCCGCGCCGAGACGCGTCTCCAGACGCCTCAAACGTGCGTCTGGCTCGCATAGAACTACAAAAAATTGCACATTTTTGTTCCTGGCTAAATTCTAAAAACGCTATAGCTAGCTGGCCCGCGCCGAGACGCGCCTCCAGACGCCTCAAACGTGCGTCTGGCTCGCATAGAACTGCAAAAAATTGCACATTTTTGTTCCTGGCTAAATTCTAGAAACTCTATAGCTAGCTGGCCCGCGCCGAGACGCGTCTCCAGACGCCTCAAACGTGCGTCTGGCTCGCATAGTACTGCAAAAAATTGCACATTTTTGTTCCTGGCTAAATTCTAAAAACGCTATAACTTGCTGGCCCGCGTCGAGACGCGTCTCCAGACGCCTCAAACGTGCGTCTGGCTCGCATAGAACTGCATAAAATTACACATTTTTGTTCCTGGCTAAATTCTAAAAACGCTATAGCTAGCTGGCCCGCGCCGAGACGCGTCTCCAGACGCCTCAAACGTGCGTCTGGCTCGCATAGAACTACAAAAAATTGCACATTTTTGTTCCTGGCTAAATTCTAAAAACGCTATAGCTAGCTGGCCCGCGCCGAGACGCGTCTCCAGACGCCTCAAACGTGCGTCTGGCTCGCAAAGTACTGCAAAAAATTACACATTTTTGTTCCTGGCTAAATTCTAAAAACGCTATAGCTAGCTGGTCCGCGCCGAGACGCGTCTCCAGACGCCTCAAACGTGCGTCTGGCCCGCATAGAACTGCAAAAAAATGCACATTTTTGTTCCTGGCTATATTCTAAAAACGCTATTGCTAGCTGGCACGCGTCGAGACGCGTCTCCAGACGCCTCAAACGTGCGTCTGGCTCGCATAGAACTGCAAAAAATTGCACATTTTTGTTCCTGGCTAAATTCTAAAAACGCTATAGCTAGCTGGCCCGCGCCGAGACGCGTCTCCAGACGCCTCAAACGTGCGTCTGGCTCGCATAGAACTGCAAAAAATGCACATTTTTGTTCCTGGCTAAATTCTAAAAACGCTATAGCTAGCTGGCCCGCGCCGTGACGCGTCTCCAGACGCCTCAAACGTGCGTCTGACTCGCATAGAACTACAAAAAATTGCACATTTTTGTTCCTGGCTAAATTCTAAAAACGCTATAGCTAGCTGGCCCGCGCCGAGACGCGTCTCCAGACGCCTCAAACGTGCGTCTGGCTCGCATAGTACTGCAAAAAATTGCACATTTTTGTTCCTGGCTAAATTCTAAAAACGCTTGAACTTGCTGGCCCGCGTCGAGACGCGTCTCCAGACGCCTCAAACGTGCGTCTGGCTCGCATAGAACTGCATAAAATTACACATTTTTGTTCCTGGCTAAATTCTAAAAACGCTACAGCTAGCTGGCCCGCGCCGAGACGCGTCTCCAGACGCCTCAAACGTGCGTCTGGCTCGCATAGAACTGCAAAAAATTGCACATTTTTGTTCCTGGCTAAATTCTAGAAACTCTATAGCTAGCTGGCCCGCACCGAGACGCGTCTCCAGACGCCTCAAACGTGCGTCTGGGTCGCATAGTACTGCAAAAAATTGCACATTTTTGTTCTAAATTCTAAAAACGCTATAACTTGCTGGCCCGCGTCGAGACGCGTCTCCAGACGCCTCAAACGTGCGTCTGGCTCGCATAGAACTGCATAAAATTACACATTTTTGTTCCTGGCTAAATTCTAAAAACGCTATAGCTAGCTGGCCCGCGCCGAGACGCGTCTCCAGACGCCTCAAACGTGCGTCTGGCTCGCATAGAACTACAAAAAATTGCACATTTTTGTTCCTGGCTAAATTCTAAAAACGCTATAGCTAGCTGGCCCGCGCCGAGACGCGCCTCCAGACGCCTCAAACGTGCGTCTGGCTCGCATAGAACTGCAAAAAATTGCACATTTTTGTTCCTGGCTAAATTCTAGAAACTCTATAGCTAGCTGGCCCGCGCCGAGACGCGTCTCCAGACGCCTCAAACGTGCGTCTGGCTCGCATAGTACTGCAAAAAATTGCACATTTTTGTTCCTGGCTAAATTCTAAAAACGCTATAACTTGCTGGCCCGCGTCGAGACGCGTCTCCAGACGCCTCAAACGTGCGTCTGGCTCGCATAGAACTGCATAAAATTACACATTTTTGTTCCTGGCTAAATTCTAAAAACGCTATAGCTAGCTGGCCCGCGCCGAGACGCGTCTCCAGACGCCTCAAACGTGCGTCTGGCTTGCATAGTACTGCAAAAAATTGCACATTTTGTTCCTGGCTAAATTCTAAACACGCTATAACTTGCTGGCCCGCGTCGAGACGCGTCTCCAGACGCCTCAAACGTGCGTCTGGCTCGCATAGAACTGCAAAAAAATGCATATTTTTGTTCCTGGCTAAATTCTAAAAACGCTATAGCTAGCTGGCCCGCGCCGAGACGCGTCTCCAGACGCCTCAAAAGTGCGTCTGGCTCGCATAGAACTGCAAAAAATTGCACATTTTTGTTCCTGGCTAAATTCTAAAAACGCTATAGCTAGCTGGCCCGCGCCGAGACGCGTCTCCAGACGCCTCAAACGTGCGTCTGGCTCGCATAGTACTGCAAAAAATTGCACATTTTTGTTCCTGGCTAAATTCTAAAAACGCTATAACTTGCTGGCCCGCGTCGAGACGCGTCTCCAGACGCCTCAAACGTGCGTCTGGCTCGCATAGAACTGCAAAAAGTTGCACATTTTTGTTCCTGGCTAAATTCTAAAAACGCTATAGCTAGCTGGCCCGCGCCGAGACGCGTCTCCAGACGCCTCAAACGTGCGTCTGGCTCGCATAGAACTGCAAAAAATGCACATTTTTGTTCCTGGCTAAATTCTAAAAACGCTATAGCTAGCTGGCCCGCGCCGAGACGCGTCTCCAGACGCCTCAAACGTGCGTCTGGCTCGCATAGTACTGCAAAAAATTGCACATTTTTGTTCCTGGCTAAATTCTAAAAACGCTATAACTTGCTGGCCCGCGTCGAGACGCGTCTCCAGACGCCTCAAACGTGCGTCTGGCTCGCATAGAACTGCATAAAATTACACATTTTTGTTCCTGGCTAAATTCTAAAAACGCTATAGCTAGCTGGCCCGCGCCGAGACGCGTCTCCAGACGCCTCAAACGTGCGTCTGGCTCGCATAGAACTGCAAAAAATTGCACATTTTTGTTCCTGGCTAAATCCTAAAAGCGCTATAGCTAGCTGGCCCGCGCCGAGACGCGTCTCCAGACGCCTCAAACGTGCGTCTGGCTCGCATAGAACTGCAAAAAATTGCACATTTTTGTTCCTGGCTAAATCTTAAAAACAATATAGCTAGCTGGCCCGCGCCGAGACGCGTCTCCAGACGCCTCAAACGTGTCAGTCACAAGTCGGTTCTTTATTAACGCAGTGTTTCTTAACGTGACCGAACTGTTGACAATGTAAGCACCGAACGACTTCAACATCGTCAATAAAGCGGCAGGTAGCCCAATCAATAAATAATTTATCCTTGGTAGAAACTAAGTGTTTACGTACTGCGGAATCTAACTCGATGCCTATCCACTTACGACCGTTGTCTAACGAGCGCCTACGGATAATTTTAGTAGACTTAATAAAGTCATCCTCTTTCATTTGAAGCTCATCTTTAATATTTTGGCGGTATAGCGCGATCAGAAAAGCGCCATCATCCATTGAAGATGGTACATCCTTAACTAATACTCGAGGGCGTCTACCTTTTGGTTTTTCTAGTCGTTAACCAGCGGCCTTAATTGCGTCCACGGATTCCAATTTTTTAAGCTGATGTTCACTAGCGACACGTAGAACAACACCTGATTTCGCGGTTTTTTTCACGCCTACAATTTGAAAACCGTCATCACAGGGCTTAATTGCTTTCATAAGCGCTTGTTTTGTCGCGGACGAAGTGCTATAATCAGCTGATCGAGCTGCGGTCGGATAAACCACCACACACGGCAATGGTGGACGGGATTCCATAATTGCTGGAGCTACTTTTGGCAAGCGTAGTTTCAACGAGTCCGCATACGAAATTTTACAATTGTTCTTATTATTATTGACAGGATTGGGATTGACATAGTTATTCGACTTGATTTTTTCTAATTCGCGTTCCGTATTGGCTAACTTCGTTTCGTTGCATGATGATTTTATGGCCAGCATAGAAACGATGGCCGTGACACGCTGTGTCATATCCATAATGGCAGATTTATTTGCTACGTTAATGACTTCTGGGGCATTTCCATAAAACTTTTGAGTAATATAATAGACATAGTAGCTCCCTACCTGGCTGTAACGTTTAATAAATGCGTGGATTTAGGAACTTTTCCTGATCTTATGAAGAGTAGTAAAGTCATACCTTTGTTTAAATCAGGTAATAAAAATGACATAGGCAACTTCCGGCCTATCTCCATCTTACCTGCATTTAGCAAAATATTTGAAAAGTTAATACTCAAGCAGTTGTTAATACATTTTAATTTAAATAGACTACTCCATAATGAACAGTACGGCTTTACAAAAGGTCGTTCGACTACAGATGCGGGTGTCGCTCTCCTAAAACATATATTTAACGCATGGGAGAACTCGCAAAATGCAATTGGAGTTTTCTGTGATCTCTCCAAAGCCTTTGATTGCGTACACCATGACACGCTTTTGCGTAAACTACGTCACTACGGTCTCCAAAGCGAAGCTCTTAAAGTAATTGATTCATATTTACATAATAGGTTCCAATGTGTTGATGTCATTGGTGTGAAATCTTCCGGGCTACCAGTGTATCTAGGTGTGCCTCAAGGCTCAATACTGGGTCCCTTCTTGTTTCTGGTGTACATAAACGATCTACCATTCTTCTTAAAGGGTATCTGTGACGTAGTATTGTTTGCGGATGATACCTCTCTTATATTTAAAGTAGATAGGAATAGACAAGATTTCGATAACGTAAACAACGCTCTTTCAATGGTTACGGATTGGTTTACGACAAATAATTTAGTTCTAAATGCCAAGAAAACGAAATGTATAAAATTTGCCTTGCCTAATGTTAGAAATTTAGGACCCAATGTAATCTTAAGTGACGAGGTGCTTGAAACTGTAGACAAGGCAGTATTTTTGGGCATAACTGTTGATTCCAAACTACAATGGGGCCCACATATATCAAGCCTATCGGGAAGGCTCAGCTCTGCCGCATACGCCGTCAGGAAAGTAAGACAATTTACTGATGTTGACACAGCTCGGTTAGTCTATTTTAGTTATTTCCATAGCGTTATGTCCTACGGTATTCTATTGTGGGGAAAAGCTGCTGATATACAAAATATATTTGTCTTACAAAAACGTGCCGTGCGTGCAATATATCAGCTAGGGTCAAGAGTTTCTTTAAGAGAAATTTTCAAAGAGATTGGAATTCTCACGGTAGCATCTCAATTCATTTTTGCAAACATTTTATATATTAGGCAAAATATATATTTATACAGTAAAACGAGCGACATTCACAGCTTTAACACCAGAAACAAGCACAAGCTACATGCTCCTTCCCACCGACTTCGTAGGGTCCACGACTCATTTGTGGGGCTCGGTATCCGTTTATACAATAAACTTCCACTTTCTTTTCTTGACCTGCCTTTTAACTCATTTAAAGCTAAAGTTAAATCTAACCTTTGTTCGAAGGCATACTATTCTATTAATGATTATTTAGACGATAAGAATAGTTGGTCGCTGTGTTAAACGCAAGACAATGTCATAATTGTCATAATTATCACGTTCTTTCTCTTTAAGTAATTAGCTTATGACAGGTTATATGTATTCATATAATATTGTTTTTGTTTTTTTTATTTATTATTATTATTATTATTATTTTATGATCTGACTATGTAGGTCAATTCGTTGTTTTTTTTATATATACATTTCTATCATTATCAGTATCATAGTGTGCTAGCTAACAAGTTATAAATTTTGTGTCATGTATTAATTACTTAGCATACTTTTATATAGATTCAAGTTCTTAAAACGTAACAGACAGATGTGTTGCTGAGGAGTTTGTTGGCCACTTCTTCTCCACAGCTAAAACACTAGGAAGTGGTGACGGGCGGGCGTTTTGGGGCTGTCTTTTGTAAAACTTGACGTTCAAAAAGTGCTGGCTCTCAGCCTAATTTGAATAAACGACTTTTGATTTTGTTTTTTTTTTTATTTTGAATGCGAGAGCCCTGATCATTGACTAAGTCGTTAATTTTTGACAGGTAGGCTGACGCCTCGGAAACTAAGTCGCAGTAATCGGTATTGCTCACATTACTGATATTTAAAATCGGCGAGGATTTTTCCACGGTTTCGAAAGTTGGATGAACCCGTTTTGACCTATCATCGGGCGAAATGTATGATGGAGACATTTCGCTGAACAAGCGTTTCGAATTAGCGGAGGTCGCCACGGGCGACCTTTGGGTTTTTGTATTTCGACGAAATACAAAGTGGTTATGATAATACGACAATAAATGAAAACATTGACAATACTAGTTCATATGAACAATTGTAAGCTATCAAAAAAACCCTAACATCAAAATTTAAAAAAATAAAATTTCAAACAAACTAAATGACATAAAAGTGGAAAGAAAATAGAACACCATTTATAAATGGTTCACTAACCTGTGATAGAGTAGCAATAGCGCGGTCCTGTAGCGACTTGATCTTTTGGCGCCATTATTATTAATGCTCAGTAAAAATAATAACACTGAATCACAAATGTATTAACGAAATAATTAGGCACCTTTCACCCGCATGTTATTTATTAATCAAATTATTAATCACTATCAGGATCACTGTTCAGTCACGTAGCTAGGTAGGTACCTATTAAAGTTACTAAATTTTTCGTGTTTCAATATGGCCACCATTAACTCGAATACACAAACTGCACCGCCGTAGGAGATTATTCCTAACGTTTGATAAGAGGTCCCCGTTTGCAGCCATATGTTTTAATTTATTAAAAGATAAGATAATTCTATCTTTTAAATCATCTACCGTATCAACAGCTGGTGAGTACACCTTAATTTTTGATGTGACCCCACAAGAAAAAATCTAATGGTGTGAGGTCGGGTGACCTCGCTGGCCACCGCGTTGGTCCATAACGGCCAATCCACTGCTGACCGAACATTTGAGACAAACGCTCTCTTGCTGACACCACTGAATGAGCTGGTGCTCCGTCTAGCTGGTACCACATCTGCCTGTACACATCAAGCGGAAGCTCATCCATGTACTCGGAAACGGGTCCGTTGAGGAGTTCTAAAAACTTTTCACCATTTAAATTTCCATCAATAAAAACCGGACCTATTATGGTATTTCTATGAATGCCAGCCCAAACATTGACAGCAAATCTGTACTGGTGCGAAGTCTCTCGTCCTAGACGCGGATTCACGCGCCTCCAGTAACGTAAATTCTGTCTGTTCCATAACCCGTTTCTTGTAAATGTACTTTCATCAGTCCACATCACATTGTACAGGAAATCCGGATCCTCTAAATGTTTCGTTTCTTCTAAATTTATTGTTGCAATGTTTCAACAAGAAAGCGAAGTAACAAACGAAACTAGATTTATCTCTTTCGCACAAACCAATTTTTCTATTTCATGAGTGCTTAGCTATTTCCGCATGTATTATTTTGTTAGAGTCAGGACTCTAATGGCAAGCTTTATGACTCTTACAATTTAGGCGTAAGGTATAATTTGCACTGAATCAAATGTAAAAACTATTATGGTGCTGGTTGGAAATGTGTCTTTAATCTTTTGATGTGCATACCGATGCGGGGGTCGTTAACCTGTCAGTACTTCCCTATTAATACATACATCGTGTAGCAAATGTTAAAAATGAAAAATAATTTCTTGTGACTAAACAACTGGATATATTCAAATGATTTTTTAGTAGTCTGAGAATGTCTTGAGGTATGCGAAGTTTAATTTATTGTCGTATTATCTTAACCACTTTGTATATCTCCGCCACGATCTGGAGGGTCATCATTTGTTGACATCATGAATTACTTTATAACAACACGGATGGATTAAAAATATCAAAAGAACTAAACAAATAGATATCAATCGATTAAGTTATTTCGCGTTACCCCCACACAAGAAAAATAAATGCACTTACCGAAAGCTGGAGAAATTGACTAATTACCTGTAAATAAATGAACAGACACTTTGAAAAACTTACAAAACACGCATTTACTACACTATAGCACCGCTAGGAACAATTCACAAGCCTTAAAATAAACACACAACGCGAATTCCGAATTTACAATACGCAGCGATATAATAAACACCGCAGTGCGCGCGAGTGGGGAGGGAACGCTATAGCTAGCTGGCCCGCGCCGAGACGCGTCTCCAGACGCCTCAAACGTGCGTCTGGCTCGCATAGAACTACAAAAAATTGCACATTTTTGTTCCTGGCTAAATTCTAAAAACGCTATCGCTAGCTGGCCCGCGTCGAGACGCGTCTCCAGACGCCTCAAACGTGCGTCTGGCTCGCATAGAACTGCATAAAATTACACATTTTTGTTCCTGGCTAAATTCTAAAAACGCTATAACTTGCTGGCCCGCGTCGAGACGCGTCTCCAGACGCCTCAAACGTGCGTCTGGCTCACATAGAACTGCATAAAATTACACATTTTTGTTCCTGGCTAAATTCTAAAAACGCTATAGCTAGCTGGCCCGCGCCGAGACGCGTCTCCAGACGCCTCAAACGTGCGTCTGGCTCGCATAGAACTACAAAAAATTGCACATTTTTGTTCCTGGCTAAATTCTAAAAACGCTATAGCTAGCTGGCCCGCGCCGAGACGCGTCTCCAGACGCCTCAAACGTGCGTCTGGCTCGCATAGTACTGCAAAAAATTGCACATTTTTGTTCCTGGCTAAATTCTAAAAACGCTATAACTTGCTGGCCCGCGTCGAGACGCGTCTCCAGACGCCTCAAACGTGCGTCTGGCTCGCATAGAACTGCATAAAATTACACATTTTTGTTCCTGGCTAAATTCTAAAAACGCTATAGCTAGCTGGCCCGCGCCGAGACGCGTCTCCAGACGCCTCAAACGTGCGTCTGGCTCGCATAGAACTGCAAAAAATGCACATTTTTATTACTGGCTAAATTCTAAAAACGCTATAGCTAGCTGGCACGCGTCGAGACGCGTCTCCAGACGCCTCAAACGTGCGTCTGGCTCGCATAGAACTGCAAAAAATTGCACATTTTTGTTCCTGGCTAAATTCTAAAAACGCTATAGCTAGCTGGCCCGCGCCAAGACGCGTCTCCAGACGCCTCAAACGTGCGTCTGGCTCGCATAGAACTGCAAAAAATTGCACATTTTTGTTCCTGGCTAAATTCTAAAAACGCTATAGCCAGCTGGCCCGCGCCGAGACGCGTCTCCAGACGCCTCAAACGTGCGTCTGGCTCGCATAGAACTGCAAAAAAATGCATATTTTTGTTCCTGGCTAAATTCTAAAAACGCTATAGCTAGCTGGCCCGCGCCAAGACGCGTCTCCAGACGCCTCAAAAGTGCGTCTGGCTCGCATAGAACTGCAAAAAATTGCACATTTTTGTTCCTGGCTAAATTCTAAAAACGCTATAGCTAGCTGGCCCGCGCCGAGACGCGTCTCCAGACGCCTCAAACGTGCGTCTGGCTCACATAGAACTGCAAAAAATTGCACATTTTTGTTCCTGGCAAAATTCTAGAAACGCTAAAGCTAGCTGGCCCGCGCCGAGACGCGTCTCCAGACGCCTCAAACGTGCGTCTGGCTCGCATAGAACTGCATAAAATTACACATTTTTGTTCCTGGCTAAATTCTAAAAACGCTATAGCTAGCTGGCCCGCGCCGAGACGCGTCTCCAGACGCCTCAAACGTGCGTCTGGCTCGCATAGAACTACAAAAAATTGCACATTTTTGTTCCTGGCTAAATTCTAAAAACGCTATAGCTAGCTGGCCCGCGCCGAGACGCGTCTCAAGACGCCTCAAACGTGCGTCTGGCTCGCATAGTACTGCAAAAAATTGCACATTTTTGTTCCTGGCTAAATTCTAAAAACGCTATAACTTGCTGGCCCGCGTCGAGACGCGTCTCCAGACGCCTCAAACGTGCGTCTGGCTCGCATAGAACTGCATAAAATTACACATTTTTGTTCCTGGCTAAATTCTAAAAACGCTATAGCTAGCTGGCCCGCGCCGAGACGCGTCTCCAGACGCGTCTCCAGACGCCTCAAACGTGCGTCTGGCTCGCATAGAACTGCAAAAAAATGCACATTTTTGTTCCTGGCTAAATTCTAAAAACGCTATAGCTAGCTGGCCCGCGCCGAGACGCGTCTCCAGACGCCTCAAACGTGCGTCTGGCTCGCATAGAACTGCAAAAAATTGCACATTTTTGTTCCTGGCTAAATTCTAAAAACGCTATAGCTAGCTGGCCCGCGCCGAGACGCGTCTCCAGACGCCTCAAACGTGCGTCTGGCTCGCATAGAACTGCAAAAAAATGCACATTTTTGTTCCTGGCTAAATTCTAAAAACGCTATAACTTGCTGGCCCGCGTCGAGACGCGTCTCCAGACGCCTCAATCGTGCGTCTGGCTCGCATAGAACTGCATAAAATTACACATTTTTGTTCCTGGCTAAATTCTAAAAACGCTATAGCTAGCTGGCCCGCGCCGAGACGCGTCTCCAGACGCCTCAAACGTGCGTCTGGCTCGCATAGAACTACAAAAAATTGCACATTTTTGTTCCTGGCTAAATTCTAAAAACGCTATAGCTAGCTGGCCCGCGCCGAGACGCGACTCCAGACGCCTCAAACGTGCGTCTGGCTCGCATAGTACTGCAAAAAAATGCACATTTTTGTTCCTGGCTAAATTCTAAAAACGCTATAGCTAGCTGGCCCGCGCCGAGACGCGTCTCCAGACGCCTCAAACGTGCGTCTGGCTCGCATAGAACTGCAAAAAATTGCACATTTTTGTTCCTGGCTAAATTCTAGAAACGCTATAGCTAGCTGGCTCGCGCCGAGACGCGTCTCCAGACGCCTCAAACGTGCGTCTGGCTCGCATAGTACTGCAAAAAATTGCACATTTTTGTTCCTGGCTAAATTCTAAAAACGCTATAACTTGCTGGCCCGCGTCGAGACGCGTCTCCAGACGCCTCAAACGTGCGTCTGGCTCGCATAGAACTGCATAAAATTACACATTTTTGTTCCTGGCTAAATTCTAAAAACGCTATAGCTAGCTGGCCCGCGCCGAGACGCGTCTCCAGACGCCTCAAACGTGCGTCTGGCTCGCATAGAACTACAAAAAATTGCACATTTTTGTTCCTGGCTAAATTCTAAAAACGCTATAGCTAGCTGGCCCGCGTCGAGACGCGTCTCCAGACGCCTCAAACGTGCGTCTGGCTCGCATACCACTGCAAAAAATTGCACATTTTTGTTCCTGGCTAAATTCTAAAAACGCTATAACTTGCTGGCCCGCGTCGAGACGCGTCTCCAGACGCCTCAAATGTGCGTCTGGCTCGCATAGAACTGCAAAAAATTGCACATTTTTGTTCCTGGCTAAATTCTAATAACGCTATAGCTAGCTGGCCCGCGCCGAGACGCGTCTCCAGACGCCTCAAACGTGCGTCTGGCCCGCATAGAACTGCAAAAAATTGCACATTTTTGTTCCTGGCTAAATTCTAAAATCGCTATAGCTAGCTGGCACGCGTCGAGACGCGTCTCCAGACGCTTCGGTTCTTTATTAACGCAGTGTTTCTTAACGTGACCTGACAATGTAAGCACCGAACGACTTCAACATCGTCAATAAAGCGGCAGGTAGCCCAATCAATAAATAATTTATCCTTGGTAGAAACTAAGTGTTTACGTACTGCGGAATCTAACTCGATGCCTATCCACTTACGACCGTTGTCTAACGAGCGCCTACGGATAATTTTAGTAGACTTAATAAAGTCATCCTCTTTCATTTGAAGCTCATCTTTAATATTTTGGCGGTATAGCGCGATCAGAAAAGCGCCATCATCCATTGAAGATGGTACATCCTTAACTAATACTCGAGGGCGTCTACCTTTTGGTTTTTCTAGTCGTTAACCAGCGGCCTTAATTGCGTCCACGGATTCCAATTTTTTAAGCTGATGTTCACTAGCGACACGTAGAACAACACCTGATTTCGCGGTTTTTTTCACGCCTACAATTTGAAAACCGTCATCACAGGGCTTAATTGCTTTCATAAGCGCTTGTTTTGTCGCGGACGAAGTGCTATAATCAGCTGATCGAGCTGCGGTCGGATAAGCCACCACACACGGCAATGTTGGACGGGATTCCATAATTGCTGGAGCTACTTTTGGCAAGCGTAGTTTTAACGAGTCCGCATACGAAATTTTACAATTGTTATTATTATTATTGACAGGATTGGGATTGACATAGTTATTCGACTTGATTTTTTCTAATTCGCGTTCCGTATTGGCTAACTTCGTTTCGTTGCATGATGATTTTATGGCCAGCATAGAAACGATGGCCGTGACACGCTGTGTCATATCCATAATGGCAGATTTATTTGCTACGTTAATGCGAGAGCCCTGATCATTGACTAAGTCGTTAATTTTTGACAGGTAGGCTGACGCCTCGGAAACTAAGTCGCAGTAATCGGTATTGCTCACATTACTGATATTTAAAATCGGCGAGGATTTTTCCACGGTTTCGAAAGTTGGATGAACCCGTTTTGACCTATCATCGGGCGAAATGTATGATGGAGACATTTCGCTGAACAAGCGTTTCGAATTAGCGGAGGTCGCCACGGGCGACCTTTGGGTTTTTGTATTTTGACGAAATATATCTCCGCCACGATTTGGAGGGTCATCATTTGTTAACATCATGAATTACTTTATAACAACACGGATGAATCAAAAATATCAAAAGAACTAAACAAATAGATATCAATCGATTAAGTTATTTCGCGTTACCCACACACTAGAAAAATAAATGCACTTACCGAAAGCTGGAGAAATTGACTAATTACCTGTAAATAAATGAACAGACACTTTGAAAAACTTACAAAACACGCACTTACTACACTATAGCACCGCTAGGAACAATTCACAAGCCTTAAAATAAACACACAACGCGAATTCCGAATTTACAATACGCAGCGATATAATAAACACCGCAGTGCGCGCGAGTGGGGAGGAAACGCTATAGCTAGCTGGCCCGCGCCGAGACGCGTCTCCAGACGCCTCAAACGTGCGTCTGGCTCGCATAGAACTGCAAAAAATTGCACATTTTTGTTCCTGGCTAAATTCTAAAACGCTATAGCTAGCTGGCCCGCGCCGAGACGCGTCTCCAGACGCCTCAAACGTGCGTCTGGCTCGCATAGTACTGCAAAAAATTGCACATTTTTGTTCCTGGCTAAATTCTAAAAACGCTATAACTTGCTGGCCCGCGTCGAGACGCGTCTCCAGACGCCTCAAACGTGCGTCTGGCTCGCATAGAACTGCATAAAATTACACATTTTTGTTTCTGGCTAAATTCTAAAAACGCTATAGCTAGCTGGCCCGCGCCGAGACGCGTCTCCAGACGCCTCAAACGTGCGTCTGGCTCGCATAGAACTACAAAAAATTGTACATTTTTGTTCCTGGCTAAATTCTAAAAACGCTATAGCTAGCTGGCCCGCGTCGAGACGCGTCTCCAGACGCCTCAAACGTGCGTCTGGCTCGCATAGTACTGCAAAAAATTGCACATTTTTGTTCCTGGCTAAATTCTAAAAACGCTATAACTTGCTGGCCCGCGTCGAGACGCGTCTCCAGACGCCTCAAACGTGCGTCTGGCGCGCATAGAACTGCAAAAAATTGCACATTTTTGTTCCTGGCTAAATTCTAAAAACGCTATAGCTAGCTGGCCCGCGTCGAGACGCGTCTCCAGACGCCTCAAACGTGCGTCTGGCTCGCATAGTACTGCAAAAAATTGCACATTTTTGTTCCTGGCTAAATTCTAAAAACGCTATAAATTGCTGGCCCGCGTCGAGACGCGTCTCCAGACGCCTCAATCGTGCTTCTGGCTCGCATAGAACTGCATAAAATTACACATTTTTGTTCCTGGCTAAATTCTAAAATCGCTATAGCTAGCTGGCCCGCGCCGAGACGCGTCTCCAGACGCCTCAAACGTGCGTCTGGCTCGCATAGAACTACAAAAAATTGCACATTTTTGTTCCAAAATTCTAAAAACGCTATAGCTAGCTGGCCCGCGCCGAGACGCGTCTCCAGACGCCTCAAACGTGCGTCTGGCTCGCATAGTACTGCAAAAAATTGCACATTTTTGTTCCTGGCAAAATTCTAAAAACGCTATAGCTAGCTGGCCCGCGCCGAGACGCGTCTCCAGACGCCTCAAACGTGCGTCTGGCTCGCATAGAACTGCAAAAAAATGCACATTTTTGTTCCTGGCTAAATTCTAAAAACGCTATAGCTAGCTGGCCCGCGCCGAGACGCGTCTCCAGACGCCTCAAACGTGCGTCTGGCTCGCATAGAACTGCAAAAAATTGCACATTTTTGTTCCTGGCTAAATTCTAAAAACGCTATAGCTAGCTGGCCCGCGCCGAGACGCGTCTACAGACGCCTCAAACGTGCGTCTGGCTCGCATAGAACTACAAAAAATTGCACATTTTTGTTCCTGGCTAAATTCTAAAATCGCTATCGCTAGCTGGCCCGCGTCGAGACGCGTCTCCAGACGCCTCAAACGTGCGTCTGGCTCGCATACCACTGCAAAAAATTGCACATTTTTGTTCCTGGCTAAATTCTAAAAACGCTATAACTTGCTGGCCCGCGTCGAGACGCGTCTCCAGACGCCTCAAATGTGCGTCTGGCTCGCATAGAACTGCAAAAAATTGCACATTTTTGTTCCTGGCTAAATTCTAAAAACGCTATAGCTAGCTGGCCCGCGCCGAGACGCGTCTCCAGACGCCTCAAACGTGCGTCTGGCTCGCATAGAACTGCAAAAAATTGCACATTTTTGTTCCTGGCTAAATTCTAAAAACGCTATAGTTAGCTGGCCCGCGCCGAGACGCGTCTCCAGACGCCTCAAACGTGCGTCTGCCCGCATAGAACTGCAAAAAATTGCACATTTTTGTTCCTGGCTAAATTCTAAAATCGCTATAGCTAGCTGGCCCGCGCCGAGACGCGTCTCCAGACGCCTCAAACGTGCGTCTGGCTCGCATAGTACTGCAAAAAATTGCACATTTTTGTTCCTGGCTAAATTCTAAAAACGCTATAACTTGCTGGCCCGCGCCGAGACGCGTCTCCAGACGCCTCATACGTGCGTCTGGTTCGCATAGAACTGCAAAAAATTGCACATTTTTGTTCCTGGCTAAATTCTAAAAACGCTATAGCTAGCTGGCCCGCGCCGAGACGCGTCTCCAGACGCCTCTAACGTGCGTCTGGCTCGCATAGTACTGCAAAAAATTGCACATTTTTGTTCCTGGCTAAATTCTAAAAACGCTATAACTTGCTGGCCCGCGTCGAGACGCGTCTCCAGACGCCTCAAACGTGCTTCTGGCTCGCATAGAACTGCAAAAAATTGCACATTTTTGTTCCTGGCTAAATTCTAAAAACGCTATAGCTAGCTGGCCCGCGTCGAGACGCGTCTCCAGACGCCTCAAACGTGCGTCTGGCTCGCATAGAACTGCAAAAAATTGCACATTTTTGTTCCTGGCTAAATTCTAAAAACGCTATAGTTAGCTGGCCCGCGCCGAGACGCGTCTCCAGACGCCTCAAACGTGCGTCTGGCTCGCATAGTACTGCAAAAAATTGCACATTTTTGTTCCTGGCTAAATTCTAAAAACGCAATAACTTGCTGGCCCGCGTCGAGACGCGTCTCCAGACGCCTCAAACGTGCGTCTGGCTCGCATAGAACTGCATAAAATTACACATTTTTGTTCCTGGCTAAATTCTAAAAACGCTATAGCTAGCTGGCCCGCGCCGAGACGCGTCTCCAGACGCCTCAAACGTGCGTCTTGCTCGCATAGAACTACAAAAAATTCCACATTTTTATTCCTGGCTAAATTCTAAAAACGCTATAGCTAGCTGGCCCGCGCCGAGAAGCGTCTCCAGACGCCTCAAACGTGCGTCTGGCTCGCATAGTACTGCAAGAAATTGCACATTTTTGTTCCTGGCTAAATTTTAAAAACGCTATAACTTGCTGGCCCGCGTCGAGACGCGTCTCCAGACGCCTCAAACGTGCGTCTGGCTCGCATAGAACTGCATAAAATTACACATTTTTGTTCCTGGCTAAATTCTAAAAACGCTATAGCTAGCTGGCCCGCGCCGAGACGCGTCTCCAGACGCGTCTCCAGACGCCTCAAACGTGCGTCTGGCTCGCATAGAACTGCAAAAAACTGCACATTTTTGTTCCGGGCTAAATCCTAAAAACGCTATAGCTAGCTGGCCCGCGCCGAGATGCGTCTCCAGACGCCTCAAACGTGCGTCTGGCTCGCATAGAACTGCATAAAATTGCACATTTTTGTTCCTGGCTAAATCCTAAAAACGCTATAGCTAGCTGGCCCGCGCCGAGACGCGTCTCCAGACGCCTCAAACGTGCGTCTGGCTCGCATAGAACTGCAAAAAATTGCACATTTTTGTTCCTGGCTAAATTCTAAAAACGCTATAGCTAGCTGGCCCGCGCCGAGACGCGTCTCCAGACGCCTCAAACGTGCGTCTGGCTCGCATAGAACTGCAAAAAATTGCACATTTTTGTTCTTGGCTAAATCCTAAAAACGCTATAGCTAGCTGGCCCGTGCCGAGACGCGTCTCCAGACGCCTCAAACGTGCGTCTGGCTCGCATAGAACTGCAAAAAATTGCACATTTTTGTTCCTGGCTAAATTCTAAAAACGCTATAGCTAGCTGGCCCGCGCCGAGACCCGTCTCCAGACGCCTCAAACGTGCGTCTGGCTCGCATAGAACTGCAAAAAATTGCACATTTTTGTTCCTGGCTAAATCCTAAAAACGCTATAGCTAGCTGGCCCGCGCCGAGACGCGTCTCCAGACGCCTCAAACGTGCGTCTGGCTCGCATAGAACTGCAAAAAATTGCACATTTTTGTTCCTGGCTAAATTCTAAAAACGCAATAGCTAGCTGGCCCGCGCCGAGACGCGTCTCCAGACGCCTCAAACGTGCGTCTGGCTCGCATAGAACTGCAAAAAATTGCACATTTTTGTTCCTGGCTAAATCCTAAAAACGCTATAGCTAGCTGGCCCGTGCCGAGACGCGTCTCCATACGCCTCAAACGTGCGTCTGGCTCGCATAGAACTGCAAAAAATTGCACATTTTTGTTCCTGGCTAAATTCTAAAAACGCTATAGCTAGCTGGCCCGCGCCGAGACGCGTCTCCAGACGCCTCAAACGTGCGTCTGGCTCGCATAGAACTGCAAAAAATTGCACATTTTTGTTCTTGGCTAAATCCTAAAAACGCTATAGCTAGCTGGCCCGTGCCGAGACGCGTCTCCAGACGCCTCAAACGTGCGTCTGGCTCGCATAGAACTGCAAAAAATTGCACATTTTTGTTTCTGGCTAAATTCTAAAAACGCTATAGCTAGCTGGCCCGCGCCGAGACCCGTCTCCAGACGCCTCAAACGTGCGTCTGGCTCGCATAGAACTGCAAAAAATTGCACATTTTTGTTCCTGGCTAAATCCTAAAAACGCTATAGCTAGCTGGCCCGCGCCGAGACGCGTCTCCAGACGCCTCAAACGTGCGTCTGGCTCGCATAGAACTGCAAAAAATTGCACATTTTTGTTCCTGGCTAAATTCTAAAAACGCTATAGCTAGCTGGCCCGCGCCGAGAAGCGTCTCCAGACGCCTCAAACGTGCGTCTGGCTCGCATAGTACTGCAAGAAATTGCACATTTTTGTTCCTGGCTAAATTTTAAAAACGCTATAACTTGCTGGCCCGCGTCGAGACGCGTCTCCAGACGCCTCAAACGTGCGTCTGGCTCGCATAGAACTGCATAAAATTACACATTTTTGTTCCTGGCTAAATTCTAAAAACGCTATAGCTAGCTGGCCCGCGCCGAGACGCGTCTCCAGACGCGTCTCCAGACGCCTCAAACGTGCGTCTGGCTCGCATAGAACTGCAAAAAACTGCACATTTTTGTTCCGGGCTAAATCCTAAAAACGCTATAGCTAGCTGGCCCGCGCCGAGATGCGTCTCCAGACGCCTCAAACGTGCGTCTGGCTCGCATAGAACTGCATAAAATTGCACATTTTTGTTCCTGGCTAAATCCTAAAAACGCTATAGCTAGCTGGCCCGCGCCGAGACGCGTCTCCAGACGCCTCAAACGTGCGTCTGGCTCGCATAGAACTGCAAAAAATTGCACATTTTTGTTCCTGGCTAAATTCTAAAAACGCTATAGCTAGCTGGCCCGCGCCGTGACGCGTCTCCAGACGCCTCAAACGTGCGTCTGGCTCGCATAGAACTGCAAAAAATTGCACATTTTTGTTCCTGGCTAAATTCTAAAAACGCTATAGCTAGCTGGCCCGCGCCGAGACCCGTCTCCAGACGCCTCAAACGTGCGTCTGGCTCGCATAGAACTGCAAAAAATTGCACATTTTTGTTCCTGGCTAAATCCTAAAAACGCTATAGCTAGCTGGCCCGCGCCGAGACGCGTCTCCAGACGCCTCAAACGTGCGTCTGGCTCGCATAGAACTGCAAAAAATTGCACATTTTTGTTCCTGGCTAAATTCTAAAAACGCAATAGCTAGCTGGCCCGCGCCGAGACGCGTCTCCAGACGCCTCAAACGTGCGTCTGGCTCGCATAGAACTGCAAAAAATTGCACATTTTTGTTCCTGGCTAAATCCTAAAAACGCTATAGCTAGCTGGCCCGTGCCGAGACGCGTCTCCATACGCCTCAAACGTGCGTCTGGCTCGCATAGAACTGCAAAAAATTGCACATTTTTGTTCCTGGCTAAATTCTAAAAACGCTATAGCTAGCTGGCCCGCGCCGAGACGCGTCTCCAGACGCCTCAAACGTGCGTCTGGCTCGCATAGAACTGCAAAAAATTGCACATTTTTGTTCCTGGCTAAATTCTAAAAACGCTATAGCTAGCTGGCCCGCGCCGAGACGCGTCTCCAGACGCCTCAAACGTGCGTCTGGCTCGCATAGAACTGCACAAAATTTCACATTTTTGTTCTTGGCTAAATCCTAAAAACGCTATAGCTAGCTGGCCCGTGCCGAGACGCATCTCCAGACGCCTCAAACGTGCGTCTGGCTCGCATAGAACTGCAAAAAATTGCACATTTTTGTTCCTGGCTAAATTCTAAAAACGCTATAGCTAGCTGGCCCGCGCCGAGACCCGTCTCCAGACGCCTCAAACGTGCGTCTGGCTCGCATAGAACTGCAAAAAATTGCACATTTTTGTTCCTGGCTAAATTCTAAAAACGCTATAGCTAGCTGGCCTGCGCCGAAACGCGTCTCCAGACGTCTCAAACGTGCGTCTGGCTCGCATAGAACTGCAAAAAATTGCACATTTTTGTTCCTGGCTAAATTCTAAAAACGCTATAGCTAGCTGGCCCGCGCCGAGACGCGTCTCCAGACGCCTCAAACGTGCGTCTGGCTCGCATAGAACTGCATAAAATTACACATTTTTGTTCCTGGCTAAATTCTAAAAACGCTATAGCTAGCTGGCCCGCGCCGAGACGCGTCTCCAGACGCCTCAAACGTGCGTCTGGCTCGCATAGAACTAAAAAAAATTGCACATTTTTGTTCCTGGCTAAATTCTAAAAACGCTATAGCTAGCTGGCCCGCGCCGAGACGCGTCTCCAGACGCCTCAAACGTGCGTCTGGCTCGCATAGAACTGCAAAAAATTGCACATTTTTGTTCCTGGCTAAATTCTAAAAACGCTATAGCTAGCTGGCCCGCGCCGAGACGCGTCTACAGACGCCTCAAACGTGCGTCTGGCTCGCATAGAACTGCAAAAAATTGCACATTTTTGTTCCTGGCTAAATCCTAAAAACGCTATAGCTAGCTGGCCCGTGCCGAGACGCGTCTCCATACGCCTCAAACGTGCGTCTGGCTCGCATAGAACTGCAAAAAATTGGAATTTTTTTTTCCTGGCTAAATTCTAAAAACGCTAAAGCTAGCTGGCCCGCGCCGAGACGCGTCTCCAGACGCCTCAAACGTGCGTCTGGCTCGCATAGAACTGCAAAAAATTGCACATTTTTGTTCCTGGCTAAATTCTAAAAACGCTATAGCTAGCTGGCCTGCGCCGAGACGCGTCTCCAGACGCCTCAAACGTGCGTCTGGCTCGCATAGAACTGCAAAAAATTGCACATTTTTGTTCCTGGCTAAATTCTAAAAACGCTATAGCTAGCTGGCCCGCGCCGAGACGCGTCTCCAGACGCCTCAAACGTGCGTCTGGCTCGCATAGAACTGCATAAAATTGCACATTTTTGTTCCTGGCTAAATTCTAAAAACGATATAGCTAGCTGGCCCGCGCCGAGACGCGTCTCCAGACGCCTCAAACGTGCGTCTGGCTCGCATAGAACTACAAAAAATTGCACATTTTTGTTCCTGGCTAAATTCTAAAAACGCTATAGCTAGCTGGCCCGCGCCGAGACGCGTCTCCAGACGCCTCAAACGTGCGTCTGGCTCGCATAGAACTGCAAAAAATTGCACATTTTTGTTCCTGGCTAAATTCTAAAAACGCTATAGCTAGCTGGCCAGCGCCGAGACGCGTCTCCAGACGCCTCAAACGGGCGTCTGGCTCGCATAGAACTGCAAAAAATTGCACATTTTTGTTCTTGGCTAAATTCTAAAAACGCTATAGCTAGCTGGCCCGCGCCGAGACGCGTCTCCAGACGCCTCAAACGTGCGTCTGGCTCGCATAGAACTGCAAAAAATTGCACATTTTTGTTCCTGGCTAAATTCTAAAAACGCTATAGCTAGCTGGCCCGCGTCGAGACGCGTCTCCAGACGCCTCAAACGTGCGTCTGGCTCGCATGGAACTGCAAAAAATTGCACATTTTTGTTCCTGGCTAAAATCTAAAAACGCTATAGCTAGCTGCCCCGCGCCGAGACGCGTCTCCAGACGCCTCAAACGTGCGTCTGGCTCGCATAGAACTGCAAAAAATTGCACATTTTTGTTCCTGGCTAAATCTTAAAAACGCTATAGCTAGCTGGCCCGCGCCGAGACGCGTCTCCAGACGCCTCAAACGTGCGTCTGGCTCGCATAGAACTGCAAAAAATTGCGCATTTTTGTTCCTGGCTAAATTCTAAAAACGCTAAAGCTAGCTGGCCCGCGCCGAGACGCGTCTCCAGAAGCCTCAAACGTGCGTCTGGCTCGCATAGAACTGCAAAAAATTGCACATATTTATTTCTGGCTAAATCCTAAAAACGCGATAGCTGGCTGGCCCGCGCCGAGACGCGTCTCCAGACGTTTCAAACGTGCGTCATGCTCGCATAGAACTGCAAAAAATTGCACATTTTTGTTCCTGGCTAAATTCTAAAAACGCTATTGCTAGCTGGCCCGCGCCGAGACGCGTCTCCAGACGCCTCAAACGTGCGTCTGGCTCGCATAGAACTGCAAAAAATTGCACATTTTTGTTCTTGGCTAAATCCTAAAAGCGCTATAGTTAGCTGGCCCGCGCCGAGACGCGTCTCCAGACGCCTCAAACGTGCGTCTGGCTCGCATAGAACTGCAAAAAATTGCGCATTTTTGTTCCTGGCTAAATTCTAAAAACGCTATAGCTAGCTGGCCCGCGCCGAGACGCGTCTCCAGAAGCCTCAAACGTGCGTCTGGCTCGCATAGAACTGCAAAAAATTGCACATTTTTGTTTCTGGCTAAATCCTAAAAACGCGATAGCTGGCTGGCCCCTGCCGAGACGCGTCTCCAGACGTTTCAAACGTGCGTCTGGCTCGCATAGAACTGCAAAAAATTGCACATTTTTGTTCCTGGCTAAATTCTAAAAACGCTATAGCTAGCTGGCCCGCGCCGAGACGCGTCTCCAGACGCCTCAAACGTGCGTCTGGCTCGCATAGAACTGCAAAAAATTGCACATTTTTGTTCCTGGCTAAATTCTAAAAACGCTATAGCTAGCTGGCCCGCGCCGAGACGCGTCTCCAGACGCCTCAAACGTGCGTCTGGCTCGCATAGAACTGCAAAAAATTGCACATTTTTGTTCCTGGCTAAATTCTAAAAAACGCTATAGCTAGCTGGCCCGCGCCGAGACGCGTCTCCAGACGCCTCAAACGTGCGTCTGGCTCGCATAGAACTGCAAAAAATTGCACATTTTTGTTCCTGGCTAAATTCTAAAAACGCTATAGCTAGCTGGCCGGCGCCGAAACGCCTCAAACGTGCGTCTGGCTCGCATAGAACTGCAAAAAATTGCACATTTTTGTTCCTGGCTAAATTCTAAAAACGCTAAAGCTAGCTGGCCCGCGCCGAGACGCGTCTCCAGACGCCTCAAACGTGCGTCTGGCTCGCATAGAACTGCAAAAAATTGCACATTTTTGTTCCTGGCTAAATCCTAAAAACGCTAAAGCTAGCTGGCCCGCGCCGAGACGCGTCTCCAGACGCCTCAAACGTGCGTCTGGCTCGCATAGAACTGCAAAAAATTGCGCATTTTTGTTCCTGGCTAAATTCTAAAAACGCTATAGCTAGCTGGCCCGCGCCGAGACGCGTCTCCAGAAGCCTCAAACGTGCGTCTGGCTCGCATAGAACTGCAAAAAATTGCACATTTTTGTTTCTGGCTAAATCCTAAAAACGCGATAGCTGGCTGGCCCCTGCCGAGACGCGTCTCCAGACGTTTCAAACGTGCGTCTGGCTCGCAAAGAACTGCAAAAAATTGCACATTTTTGTTCCTGGCTAAATTCTAAAAACGCTATAGCTAGCTGGCCCGCGCCGAGACGCGTCTCCAGACGCCTCAAACGTGCGTCTGGCTCGCATAGAACTGCAAAAAATTGCACATTTTTGTTCCTGGCTAAATTCTAAAAACGCTATAGCTAGCTGGCCCGCGCCGAGACGCGTCTCCAGACGCCTCAAACGTGCGTCTGGCTCGCATAGAACTGCAAAAAATTGCACATTTTTGTTCCTGGCTAAATTCTAAAAACGCTATAGCTAGCTGGCCCGCGCCGAGACGCGTCTCCAGACGCCTCAAACGTGCGTCTGGCTCGCATAGAACTACAAAATATTGCACATTTTTGTTCCTGGCTAAATTCTAAAAACGCTATAGCTAGCTGGCCCGCGCCGAGACGCGTCTCCAGACGCCTCAAACGTGCGTCTGGCTCGCATAGAACTGCAAAAAATGCACATTATTGTTCCTGGCTAAATTCTAAAAACGCTATAGCTAGCTGGCCCGCGCCGAGACGCGTCTCCAGACGCCTCAAACGTGCGTCTGGCGCGCATAGAACTGCAAAAAATTGCACATTTTTGTTCCTGGCTAAATTCTAAAAACGCTATAGCTAGCTGGCCCGCGCCGAGACGCGTCTCCAGACGCCTCAAACGTGCGTCTGGCTCGCATAGTACTGCAAAAAATTGCACATTTTTGTTCCTGGCTAAATTCTAAAAACGCTATAAATTGCTGGCCCGTGTCGAGACGCGTCTCCAGACGCCTCAAACGTGCGTCTGGCTCGCATAGAACTGCAAAAAATTGCACATTTTTGTTCCTGGCTAAATTCTAAAAACGCTATAGCTAGCTGGCCCGCGCCGAGACGCGTCTCCAGACGCCTCAAACGTGCGTCTGGCTCGCATAGAACTGCAAAAAATTGCACATTTTTGTTCCTGGCTAAATTCTAAAAACGCTATAGCTAGCTGGCCCGCGCCGAGACGCGTCTCCAGACGCCTCAAACGTGCGTCTGGCTCGCATAGAACTACAAAATATTGCACATTTTTGTTCCTGGCTAAATTCTAAAAACGCTATAGCTAGCTGGCCCGCGCCGAGACGCGTCTCCAGACGCCTCAAACGTGCGTCTGGCTCGCATAGAACTGCAAAAAATGCACATTTTTGTTCCTGGCTAAATTCTAAAAACGCTATAGCTAGCTGGCCCGCGCCGAGACGCGTCTCCAGACGCCTCAAACGTGCGTCTGGCGCGCATAGAACTGCAAAAAATTGCACATTTTTGTTCCTGGCTAAATTCTAAAAACGCTATAGCTAGCTGGCCCGCGCCGAGACGCGTCTCCAGACGCCTCAAACGTGCGTCTGGCTCGCATAGTACTGCAAAAAATTGCACATTTTTGTTCCTGGCTAAATTCTAAAAACGCTATAAATTGCTGGCCCGTGTCGAGACGCGTCTCCAGACGCCTCAAACGTGCGTCTGGCTCGCATAGAACTGCATAAAATTACAGATTTTTGTTCCTGGCTAAATTCTAAAAACGCTATAGCTAGCTGGCCCGCGCCGAGACGCGTCTCCAGACGCGTCTCCAGACGCCTCAAACGTGCGTCTGGCTCGCATAGAACTGCAAAAAAATGCACATTTTTGTTCCTGGCTAAATTCTAAAAACGCTATAGCTAGCTGGCCCGCGCCGAGACGCGTCTCCAGACGCCTCAAACGTGCGTCTGGCTCGCATAGAACTGCAAAAAATTGCACATTTTTGTTCCTGGCTAAATTCTAAAAACGCTATAGCTAGCTGGCCCGCGCCGAGACGCGTCTCCAGACGCCTCAAACGTGCGTCTGGCTCGCATAGAACTGCAAAAAATTGCACATTTTTGTTCCTGGCTAAATTCTAGAAACGCTATAGCTAGCTGGCTCGCGCCGAGACGCGTCTCCAGACGCCTCAAACGTGCGTCTGGCTCGCATAGTACTGCAAAAAATTGCACATTTTTGTTTCTGGCTAAATTCTAAAAACCCTATTACTTGCTGGCCCGCGTCGAGACGCGTCTCCAGACGCCTCAAACGTGCGTCTGGCTCGCATAGAACTGCAAAAAAATGCACATTTTTGTTCCTGGCTAAATTCTAAAAACGCTATAACTTGCTGGCCCGCGTCGAGACGCGTCTCCAGACGCCTCAAACGTGCGTCTGGCTCGCATAGAACTGCAAAAAAATGCACATTTTTGTTCCTGGCTAAATTCTAAAAACGCTATAGCTAGCTGGCACGCGTCGAGACGCGTCTCCAGACGCCTCAAACGTGCGTCTGGCTCGCATAGTACTGCAAAAAATTGCACATTTTTGTTCCTGGCTAAATTCTAAAAACGCTATAACTTGCTGGCCCGCGTTGAGACGCGTCTCCAGACGCCTCAAACGTGCGTCTGGCTCGCATAGAACTGCATAAAATTACAAATTTTTGTTCCTGGCTAAATTCTAAAAACGCTATAGCTAGCTGGCCCGCGCCGAGACGCGTCTCCAGACGCCTCAAACGTGCGTCTGGCTCGCATAGTACTGCAAAAAATTGCACATTTTTGTTCCTGGCTAAATTCTAAAAACACTATAACTTGCTGGCCCGCGTCGAGACGCGTCTCCAGACGCCTCAAAGGTGCGTCTGGCTCGCATAGAACTGCAAAAAAATGCACATTTTTGTTCCTGGCTAAATTCTAAAAACGCTATAGCTAGCTGGCACGCGTCGAGACGCGTCTCCAGACGCCTCAAACGTGCGTCTGGCTCGCATAGAACAGCAAAAAATTGCACATTTTTGTTCCTGGCTAAATTCTAAAAACGCTATAGCTAGCTGGTCCGCGCCGAGATGCGTCTCCAGACGCCTCAAACGTGCGTCTGGCTCGCATAGAACTGCAAAAAATGCACATTTTTGTTCCTGGCTAAATTCTAAAAACGCTATAGCTAGCTGGCCCGCGCCGAGACGCGTCTCCAGACGCCTCAAACGTGCGTCTGGCGCGCATAGAACTGCAAAAAATTGCACATTTTTGTTCCTGGCTAAATTCTAAAAACGCTATAGCTAGCTGGCCCGCGCCGAGACGCGTCTCCAGACGCCTCAAACGTGCGTCTGGCTCGCATAGTACTGCAAAAAATTGCACATTTTTGTTCCTGGCTAAATTCTAAAAACGCTATAACTTGCTGGCCCGCGTCGAGACGCGTCTCCAGACGCCTCAAACGTGCGTCTGGCTCGCATAGAACTGCATAAAATTACAAATTTTTGTTCCTGGCTAAATTCTAAAAACGCTATAGCTAGCTGGCCCGCGCCGAGACGCGTCTCCAGACGCCTCAAACGTGCGTCTGGCTCGCATAGTACTGCAAAAAATTGCACATTTTTGTTCCTGGCTAAATTCTAAAAACGCTATAACTTGCTGGCCCGCGTCGAGACGCGTCTCCAGACGCCTCAAACGTGCGTCTGGCTTGCATAGAACTGCAAAAAAATGCACATTTTTGTTCCTGGCTAAATTCGAAAAACGCTATAGCTAGCTGGCCCGCGCCGAGACGCGTCTCCAGACGCCTCAAACGTGCGTCTGGCTCGCATAGAACTGCAAAAAAATGCACATTTTTGTTCCTGGCTAAATTCTAGAAACGCTATAGCTAGCTGGCCCGCGCCGAGACGCGTCTCCAGACGCCTCAAACGTGCGTCTGGCTCGCATAGAACTGCAAAAAAATGCACATTTTTGTTCCTGGCTAAATTCTAAAAACGCTATAGCTAGCTGGCACGCGTCGAGACGCGTCTCCAGACGCCTCAAACGTGCGTCTGGCTCGCATAGAACTGCAAAAAATTGCACAGTTTTGTTCCTGGCTAAATTCTAAAAACGCTATAGCTAGCTGGCCCGCGCCGAGATGCGTCTCCAGACGCCTCAAACGTGCGTCTGGCTCGCATAGAACTGCAAAAAATGCACATTTTTGTTCCTGGCTAAATTCTAAAAACGCTATAGCTAGCTGGCCCGCGCCGAGACGCGTCTCCAGACGCCTCAAACGTGCGTCTGGCGCGCATAGAACTGCAAAAAATTGCACATTTTTGTTCCTGGCTAAATTCTAAAAACGCTGTAGCTAGCTGGCCCGCGCCGAGACGCGTCTCCAGACGCCTCAAACGTGCGTCTGGCTCGCATAGTACTGCAAAAAATTGCACATTTTTGTTCCTGGCTAAATTCTAAAAACGCTATAACTTGCTGACCCGCGTCGAGACGCGTCTCCAGACGCCTCAAACGTGCGTCTGGCTCGCATAGAACTGCAAAAAATTGCACATTTTTGTTCCTGGCTAAATTCTAAAAACGCTATAGTTAGCTGGCCCGCGCCGAGACGCGTCTCCAGACGCCTCAAACGTGCGTCTGGCCCGCATAGAACTGCAAAAAATTGCACATTTTTGTTCCTGGCTAAATTCTAGAAACGCTATAGCTAGCTGGCCCGCGCCGAGACGCGTCTCCAGACGCCTCAAACGTGCGTCTGGCTCGCATAGTACTGCAAAAAATTGCACATTTTTGTTCCTGGCTAAATTCTAAAAACGCTATAAATTGCTGGCCCGCGTCGAGACGCGTCTCCAGACGCCTCAAACGTGCGTCTGGCTCGCATAGAACTGCATAAAATTACAGATTTTTGTTCCTGGCTAAATTCTAAAAAAGCTATAGCTAGCTGGCCCGCGCCGAGACGCGTCTCCAGACGCCTCAAACGTGCGTCTGGCTCGCATAGAACTACAAAAAATTGCACATTTTTGTTCCTGGCTAAATTCTAAAAACGCTATAGCTAGCTGGCCCGCGCCGAGACGCGTCTCCAGACGCCTCAAACGTGCGTCTGGCTCGCATAGAACTGCAAAAAATTGCACATTTTTGTTCCTGGCTAAATTCTAGAAACGCTATAGCTAGCTGGCCCGCGCCGAGACGCGTCTCCAGACGCCTCAAACGTGCGTCTGGCTCGCATAGTACTGCAAAAAATTGCACATTTTTGTTCCTGGCTAAATTCTAGAAACGCTATAACTTGCTGGCCCGCGTCGAGACGCGTCTCCAGACGCCTCAAACGTGCGTCTGGCTCGCATAGAACTGCATAAAATTACAAATTTTTGTTCCTGGCTAAATTCTAAAAACGCTATAGCTAGCTGGCCCGCGCCGAGACGCGTCTCCAGACGCCTCAAACGTGCGTCTGGCTCGCATAGTACTGCAAAAAATTGCACATTTTTGTTCCTGGCTAAATTCTAAAAACGCTATAACTTGCTGGCCCGCGTCGAGACGCGTCTCCAGACGCCTCAAACGTGCGTCTGGCTCGCATAGAACTGCAAAAAAATGCACATTTTTGTTCCTGGCTAAATTCTAAAAACGCTATAGCTAGCTGGCACGCGTCGAGACGCGTCTCCAGACGCCTCAAACGTGCGTCTGGCTCGCATAGTACTGCAAAAAATTGCACATTTTTGTTCCTGGCTAAATTCTAAAAACGCTACAACTTGCTGGCCCGCGTCGAGACGCGTCTCCAGACGCCTCAAACGTGCGTCTGGCTCGCATAGAACTGCATAAAATTACAAATTTTTGTTCCTGGCTAAATTCTAAAAACGCTATAGCTAGCTGGCCCGCGCCGAGACGCGTCTCCAGACGCCTCAAACGTGCGTCTGGCTCGCATAGTACTGCAAAAAATTGCACATTTTTGTTCCTGGCCAAATTCTAAAAACGCTATAACTTGCTGGCCCGCGTCGAGACGCGTCTCCAGACGCCTCAAAGGTGCGTCTGGCTCGCATAGAACTGCAAAAAAATGCACATTTTTGTTCCTGGCTAAATTCTAAAAACGCTATAGCTAGCTGGCACGCGTCGAGACGCGTCTCCAGACGCCTCAAACGTGCGTCTGGCTCGCATAGAACAGCAAAAAATTGCACATTTTTGTTCCTGGCTAAATTCTAAAAACGCTATAGCTAGCTGGTCCGCGCCTAGATGCGTCTCCAGACGCCTCAAACGTGCGTCTGGCTCGCATAGAACTGCAAAAAATGCACATTTTTGTTCCTGGCTAAATTCTAAAAACGCTATAGCTAGCTGGCCCGCGCCGAGACGCGTCTCCAGACGCCTCAAACGTGCGTCTGGCGCGCATAGAACTGCAAAAAATTGCACATTTTTGTTCCTGGCTAAATTCTAAAAACGCTATAGCTAGCTGGCCCGCGCCGAGACGCGTCTCCAGACGCCTCAAACGTGCGTCTGGCTTGCATAGAACTGCAAAAAAATGCACATTTTTGTTCCTGGCTAAATTCTAAAAACGCTATAGCTAGCTGGCCCGCGCCGAGACGCGTCTCCAGACGCCTCAAACGTGCGTCTGGCTCGCATAGAACTGCAAAAAATTTCACATTTTTGTTCCTGGCTAAATTCTAAAAACGCTATAGCTAGCTGGCACGCGTCGAGACGCGTCTCCAGACGCCTCAAACGTGCGTCTGGCTCGCATAGAACTGCAAAAAATTGCACATTTTTGTTCCTGGCTAAATTCTAAAAACGCTATAGCTAGCTGGCCCGCGCCGAGACGCGTCTCCAGACGCCTCAAACGTGCGTCTGACTCGCATAGAACTACAAAAAATTGCACATTTTTGTTCCTGGCTAAATTCTAAAAACGCTATAGCTAGCTGGCCCGCGCCGAGACGCGTCTCCAGACGCCTCAAACGTGCGTCTGGCTCGCATAGTACTGCAAAAAATTGCACATTTTTGTTCCTGGCTAAATTCTAAAAACGCTATAACTTGCTGGCCCGCGTCGAGACGCGTCTCCAGACGCCTCAAACGTGCGTCTGGCTCGCATAGAACTGCATAAAATTACACATTTTTGTTCCTGGCTAAATTCTAAAAACGCTATAGCTAGCTGGCCCGCGCCGAGACGCGTCTCCAGACGCCTCAAACGTGCGTCTGGCTCGCATAGTACTGCAAAAAATTGCACATTTTTGTTCCTGGCTAAATTCTAAAAACGCTATAACTTGCTGGCCCGCGTCGAGACGCGTCTCCAGACGCCTCAAACGTGCGTCTGGCTCGCATAGAACTGCATAAAATTACAAATTTTTGTTCCTGGCTAAATTCTAAAAACGCTATAGCTAGCTGGCCCGCGCCGAGACGCGTCTCCAGACGCCTCAAACGTGCGCCTGGCTCGCATAGTACTGCAAAAAATTGCACATTTTTGTTCCTGGCTAAATTCTAAAAACGCTATAACTTGCTGGCCCGCGTCGAGACGCGTCTCCAGACGCCTCAAACGTGCGTCTGGCTCGCATAGAACTGCAAAAAAATGCACATTTTTGTTCCTGGCTAAATTCGAAAAACGCTATAGCTAGCTGGCACGCGTCGAGACGCGTCTCCAGACGCCTCAAACGTGCGTCTGGCTAGCATAGAACTGCAAAAAATTGCACATTTTTGTTCCTGGCTAAATTCTAAAAACGCTATAGCTAGCTAGCCCGTGCCGAGACGCGTCTCCAGACGCCTCAAACGTGCGTCTGGCTCGCATAAAACTGCAAAAAATGCACATTTTTGTTCCTGGCTAAATTCTAAAAACGCTATAGCTAGCTGGCCCGCGCCGAGACGCGTCTCCAGACGCCTCAAACGTGCGTCTGGCTCGCATAGAACTGCAAAAAATTGCACATTTTTGTTCCAGGCTAAATTCTAAAAACGCTATAGCTAGCTGGCCCGCGCCGAGACGCGTCTCCAGACGCCTCAAACGTGCGTCTGGCTCGCATAGAACTACAAAATATTGCACATTTTTGTTCCTGGCTAAATTCTAAAAACGCTATAGCTAGCTGGCCCGCGCCGAGACGCGTCTCCAGACGCCTCAAACGTGCGTCTGGCTCGCATAGAACTGCAAAAAATGCACATTTTTGTTCCTGGCTAAATTCTAAAAACGCTATAGCTAGCTGGCCCGCGCCGAGACGCGTCTCCAGACGCCTCAAACGTGCGTCTGGCGCGCATAGAACTGCAAAAAATTGCACATTTTTGTTCCTGGCTAAATTCTAAAAACGCTATAGCTAGCTGGCCCGCGCCGAGACGCGTCTCCAGACGCCTCAAACGTGCGTCTGGCTCGCATAGTACTGCAAAAAATTGCACATTTTTGTTCCTGGCTAAATTCTAAAAACGCTATAAATTGCTGGCCCGTGTCGAGACGCGTCTCCAGACGCCTCAAACGTGCGTCTGGCTCGCATAGAACTGCATAAAATTACAGATTTTTGTTCCTGGCTAAATTCTAAAAAAGCTATAGCTAGCTGGCCCGCGCCGAGACGCGTCTCCAGACGCCTCAAACGTGCGTCTGGCTCGCATAGAACTACAAAAAATTGCACATTTTTGTTCCTGGCTAAATTCTAAAAACGCTATAGCTAGCTGGCCCGCGCCGAGACGCGTCTCCAGACGCCTCAAACGTGCGTCTGGCTCGCATAGAACTGCATAAAATTACACATTTTTGTTCCTGGCTAAATTCTAAAAACGCTATAGCTAGCTGGCCCGCGCCGAGACGCGTCTCCAGACGCCTCAAACGTGCGTCTGGCTCGCATAGAACTGCAAAAAATTGCACATTTTTGTTCCTGGCTAAATTCTAGAAACGCTATAGCTAGCTGGCCCGCGCCGAGACGCGTCTCCAGACGCCTCAAAGGTGCGTCTGGCTCGCATAGAACTGCAAAAAAATGCACATTTTTGTTCCTGGCTAAATTCTAAAAACGCTATAGCTAGCTGGCACGCGTCGAGACGCGTCTCCAGACGCCTCAAACGTGCGTCTGGCTCGCATAGAACAGCAAAAAATTGCACATTTTTGTTCCTGGCTAAATTCTAAAAACGCTATAGCTAGCTGGTCCGCGCCGAGATGCGTCTCCAGACGCCTCAAACGTGCGTCTGGCTCGCATAGAACTGCAAAAAATGCACATTTTTGTTCCTGGCTAAATTCTAAAAACGCTATAGCTAGCTGGCCCGCGCCGAGACGCGTCTCCAGACGCCTCAAACGTGCGCCTGGCGCGCATAGAACTGCAAAAAATTGCACATTTTTGTTCCTGGCTAAATTCTAAAAACGCTATAGCTAGCTGGCCCGCGCCGAGACGCGTCTCCAGACGCCTCAAACGTGCGTCTGGCTCGCATAGTACTGCAAAAAATTGCACATTTTTGTTCCTGGCTAAATTCTAAAAACGCTATAACTTGCTGGCCCGCGTCGAGACGCGTCTCCAGACGCCTCAAACGTGCGTCTGGCTCGCATAGAACTGCATAAAATTACAAATTTTTGTTCCTGGCTAAATTCTAAAAACGCTATAGCTAGCTGGCCCGCGCCGAGACGCGTCTCCAGACGCCTCAAACGTGCGTCTGGCTCGCATAGTACTGCAAAAAATTGCACATTTTTGTTCCTGGCTAAATTCTAAAAACGCTATAACTTGCTGGCCCGCGTCGAGACGCGTCTCCAGACGCCTCAAACGTGCGTCTGGCTTGCATAGAACTGCAAAAAAATGCACATTTTTGTTCCTGGCTAAATTCGAAAAACGCTATAGCTAGCTGGCACGCGTCGAGACGCGTCTCCAGACGCCTCAAACGTGCGTCTGGCTCGCATAGAACTGCAAAAAATTGCACATTTTTGTTCCTGGCTAAATTCTAAAAACGCTATAGCTAGCTAGCCCGTGCCGAGACGCGTCTCCAGACGCCTCAAACGTGCGTCTGGCTCGCATAAAACTGCAAAAAATGCACATTTTTGTTCCTGGCTAAATTCTAAAAACGCTATAGCTAGCTGGCCCGCGCCGAGACGCGTCTCCAGACGCCTCAAACGTGCGTCTGGCTCGCATAGAACTCCAAAAAATTGCACATTTTTGTTCCTGGCTAAATTCTAGAAACGCTATAGCTAGCTGGCCCGCGCCGAGACGCGTCTCCAGACGCCTCAAACGTGCGTCTGGCTCGCATAGTACTGCAAAAAATTACACATTTTTGTTCCTGGCTAAATTCTAAAAACGCTATAGCTAGCTGGCCCGCGCCGAGACGCGTCTCCAGACGCCTCAAACGTGCGTCTGGCTCGCATAGAACTACAAAAAATTGCACATTTTTGTTCCTGGCTAAATTCTAAAAACGCTATAGCTAGCTGGCCCGCGCCGAGACGCGTCTCCAGACGCCTCAAACGTGGGTCTGGCTCGCATAGAACTGCAAAAAATTGCACATTTTTGTTCCTGGCTAAATTCTAAAAACGCTATAGCTAGCTGGCCCGCGCCGAGACGCGTCTCCAGACGCCTCAAACGTGCGTCTGGCTCGCATAGAACTGCAAAAAAATGCACATTTTTGTTCCTGGCTAAATTCTAAAAACGCTATAGCTAGCTGGCCCGCGCCGAGACGCGTCTCCAGACGCCTCAAACGTGCGTCTGGCTCGCATAGAACTGCAAAAAAATGCACATTTTTGTTCCTGGCTAAATTCTAGAAACGCTATAGCTAGCTGGCCCGCGCCGAGACGCGTCTCCAGACGCCTCAAACGTGCGTCTGGCTCGCATAGAACTGCAAAAAAATGCACATTTTTGTTCCTGGCTAAATTCTAAAAACGCTATAGCTAGCTGGCACGCGTCGAGACGCGTCTCCAGACGCCTCAAACGTGCGTCTGGCTCGCATAGAACTGCAAAAAATTGCACAGTTTTGTTCCTGGCTAAATTCTAAAAACGCTATAGCTAGCTGGCCCGCGCCGAGATGCGTCTCCAGACGCCTCAAACGTGCGTCTGGCTCGCATAGAACTGCATAAAATGCACATTTTTGTTCCTGGCTAAATTCTAAAAACGCTATAGCTAGCTGGCCCGCGCCGAGACGCGTCTCCAGACGCCTCAAACGTGCGTCTGGCGCGCATAGAACTGCAAAAAATTGCACATTTTTGTTCCTGGCTAAATTCTAAAAACGCTATAGCTAGCTGGCCCGCGCCGAGACGCGTCTCCAGACCCCTCAAACGTGCGTCTGGCTCGCATAGTACTGCAAAAAATTGCACATTTTTGTTCCTGGCTAAATTCTAAAAACGCTGTAACTTGCTGACCCGCGTCGAGACGCGTCTCCAGACGCCTCAAACGTGCGTCTGGCTCGCATAGAACTGCAAAAAATTGCACATTTTTGTTCCTGGCTAAATTCTAAAAACGGAATAGCTAGCTGGCCCGCGTCGAGACGCGTCTCCAGACGCCTCAAACGTGCGTCTGGCTCGCATAGAACTGCAAAAAATTGCACATTTTTGTTCCTGGCTAAATTCTAAAAACGCTATAGCTAGCTGGCCCGCGCCGAGACGCGTCTCCAGACGCCTCAAACGTGCGTCTGGCCCGCATAGAACTGCAAAAAATTGCACATTTTTGTTCCTGGCTAAATTCTAGAAACGCTATAGCTAGCTGGCCCGCGCCGAGACGCGTCTCCAGACGCCTCAAACGTGCGTCTGGCTCGCATAGTACTGCAAAAAATTGCACATTTTTGTTCCTGGCTAAATTCTAAAAACGCTATAAATTGCTGGCCCGCGTCGAGACGCGTCTCCAGACGCCTCAAACGTGCGTCTGGCTCGCATAGAACTGCATAAAATTACAGATTTTTGTTCCTGGCTAAATTCTAAAAAAGCTATAGCTAGCTGGCCCGCGCCGAGACGCGTCTCCAGACGCCTCAAACGTGCGTCTGGCTCGCATAGAACTACAAAAAATTGCACATTTTTGTTCCTGGCTAAATTCTAAAAACGCTATAGCTAGCTGGCCCGCGTCGAGACGCGTCTCCAGACGCCTCAAACGTGCGTCTGGCTCGCATAGAACTGCATAAAATTACACATTTTTGTTCCTGGCTAAATTCTAAAAACGCTATAGCTAGCTGGCCCGCGCCGAGACGCGTCTCCAGACGCCTCAAACGTGCATCTGGCTCGCATAGAACTGCAAAAAATTGCACATTTTTGTTCCTGGCTAAATTCTAGAAACGCTATAGCTAGCTGGCCCGCGCCGAGACGCGTCTCCAGACGCCTCAAACGTGCGTCTGGCTCGCATAATACTGCAAAAAATTGCACATTTTTGTTCCTGGCTAAATTCTATAAACGCTATAACTTGCTGGCCCGCGTCGAGACGCGTCTCCAGACGCCTCAAACGTGCGTCTGGCTCGCATAGAACTGCATAAAATTACAAATTTTTGTTCCTGGCTAAATTCTAAAAACGCTATAGCTAGCTGGCCCGCGCCGAGACGCGTCTCCAGACGCCTCAAACGTGCGTCTGGCTCGCATAGTACTGCAAAAAATTGCACATTTTTGTTCCTGGCTAAATTCTAAAAACGCTATAACTTGCTGGCCCGCGTCGAGACGCGTCTCCAGACGCCTCAAACGTGCGTCTGGCTCGCATAGAACTGCAAAAAAATGCACATTTTTGTTCCTGGCTAAATTCTAAAAACGCTATAGCTAGCTGGCACGCGTCGAGACGCGTCTCCAGACGCCTCAAACGTGCGTCTGGCTCGCATAGTACTGCAAAAAATTGCACATTTTTGTTCCTGGCTAAATTCTAAAAACGCTATAGCTAGCTGGTCCGCGCCTAGATGCGTCTCCAGACGCCTCAAACGTGCGTCTGGCTCGCATAGAACTGCAAAAAATGCACATTTTTGTTCCTGGCTAAATTCTAAAAACGCTATAGCTAGCTGGCCCGCGCCGAGACGCGTCTCCAGACGCCTCAAACGTGCGTCTGGCGCGCATAGAACTGCAAAAAATTGCACATTTTTGTTCCTGGCTAAATTCTAAAAACGCTATAGCTAGCTGGCCCGCGCCGAGACGCGTCTCCAGACGCCTCAATTGTGCGTCTGGCTCGCATAGAACTGCAAAAAAATGCACATTTTTGTTCCTGGCTAAATTCTAAAAACGCTATAGCTAGCTGGCCCGCGCCGAGACGCGTCTCCAGACGCCTCAAACGTGCGTCTGGCTTGCATAGAACTGCAAAAAATTTCACATTTTTGTTCCTGGCTAAATTCTAAAAACGCTATAGCTAGCTGGCACGCGTCGAGACGAGTCTCCAGACGCCTCAAACGTGCGTCTGGCTCGCATAGAACTGCAAAAAATTGCACATTTTTGTTCCTGGCTAAATTCTAAAAACGCTATAGCTAGCTGGCCCGCGCCGAGACGCGTCTCCAGACGCCTCAAACGTGCGTCTGACTCGCATAGAACTACAAAAAATTGCACATTTTTGTTCCTGGCTAAATTCTAAAAACGCTATAGCTAGCTGGCCCGCGCCGAGACGCGTCTCCAGACGCCTCAAACGTGCGTCTGGCTCGCATAGTACTGCAAAAAATTGCACATTTTTGTTCCTGGCCAAATTCTAAAAACGCTATAACTTGCTGGCCCGCGTCGAGACGCGTCTCCAGACGCCTCAAACGTGCGTCTGGCTCGCATAGAACTGCATAAAATTACACATTTTTGTTCCTGGCTAAATTCTAAAAACGCTATAGCTAGCTGGCCCGCGCCGAGACGCGTCTCCAGACGCCTCAAACGTGCGTCTGGCTCGCATAGTACTGCAAAAAATTGCACATTTTTGTTCCTGGCTAAATTCTAAAAACGCTATAACTTGCTGGCCCGCGTCGAGACGCGTCTCCAGACGCCTCAAACGTGCGTCTGGCTCGCATAGAACTGCATAAAATTACACATTTTTGTTCCTGGCTAAATTCTAAAAACGCTATAGCTAGCTGGCCCGCGCCGAGACGCGTCTCCAGACGCCTCAAACGTGCGTCTGGCTCGCATAGAACTGCAAAAAATTACACATTTTTGTTCCTGGCTAAATTCTAGAAACGCTATAGCTAGCTGGCCCGCGCCGAGACGCGTCTCCAGACGCCTCAAACGTGCGTCTGGCTCGCATAGAACTGCAAAAAAATGCACATTTTTGTTCCTGGCTAAATTCGAAAAACGCTATAGCTAGCTGGCACGCGTCGAGACGCGTCTCCAGACGCCTCAAACGTGCGTCTGGCTCGCATAGAACTGCAAAAAATTGCACATTTTTGTTCCTGGCTAAATTCTAAAAACGCTATAGCTAGCTAGCCCGTGCCGAGACGCGTCTCCAGACGCCTCAAACGTGCGTCTGGCTCGCATAAAACTGCAAAAAATGCACATTTTTGTTCCTGGCTAAATTCTAAAAACGCTATAGCTAGCTGGCCCGCGCCGAGACGCGTCTCCAGACGCCTCAAACGTGCGTCTGGCTCGCATAGAACTGCAAAAAATTGCACATTTTTGTTCCAGGCTAAATTCTAAAAACGCTATAGCTAGCTGGCCCGCGCCGAGACGCGTCTCCAGACGCCTCAAACGTGCGTCTGGCTCGCATAGAACTACAAAATATTGCACATTTTTGTTCCTGGCTAAATTCTAAAAACGCTATAGCTAGCTGGCCCGCGCCGAGACGCGTCTCCAGACGCCTCAAACGTGCGTCTGGCTCGCATAGAACTGCAAAAAATGCACATTTTTGTTCCTGGCTAAATTCTAAAAACGCTATAGCTAGCTGGCCCGCGCCGAGACGCGTCTCCAGACGCCTCAAACGTGCGTCTGGCGCGCATAGAACTGCAAAAAATTGCACATTTTTGTTCCTGGCTAAATTCTAAAAACGCTATAGCTAGCTGGCCCGCGCCGAGACGCGTCTCCAGACGCCTCAAACGTGCGTCTGGCTCGCATAGTACTGCAAAAAATTGCACATTTTTGTTCCTGGCTAAATTCTAAAAACGCTATAAATTGCTGGCCCGTGTCGAGACGCGTCTCCAGACGCCTCAAACGTGCGTCTGGCTCGCATAGAACTGCATAAAATTACAGATTTTTGTTCCTGGCTAAATTCTAAAAAAGCTATAGCTAGCTGGCCCGCGCCGAGACGCGTCTCCAGACACCTCAAACGTGCGTCTGGCTCGCATAGAACTACAAAAAATTGCACATTTTTGTTCCTGGCTAAATTCTAAAAACGCTATAGCTAGCTGGCCCGCGCCGAGACGCGTCTCCAGACGCCTCAAACGTGTGTCTGGCTCGCATAGAACTGCATAAAATTACACATTTTTGTTCCTGGCTAAATTCTAAAAACGCTATAGCTAGCTGGCCCGCGCCGAGACGCGTCTCCAGACGCCTCAAACGTGCGTCTGGCTCGCATAGAACTGCAAAAAATTGCACATTTTTGTTCCTGGCTAAATTCTAGAAACGCTATAGCTAGCTGGCCCGCGCCGAGACGCGTCTCCAGACGCCTCAAACGTGCGTCTGGCTCGCATAGTACTGCAAAAAATTGCACATTTTTGTTCCTGGCTAAATTCTAAAAACGCTATAACTTGCTGGCCCGCGTCGAGACGCGTCTCCAGACGCCTCAAACGTGCGTCTGGCTCGCATAGAACTGCATAAAATTACAAATTTTTGTTCCTGGCTAAATTCTAAAAACGCTATAGCTAGCTGGCCCGCGCCGAGACGCGTCTCCAGACGCCTCAAACGTGCGTCTGGCTCGCATAGTACTGCAAAAAATTGCACATTTTTGTTCCTGGCTAAATTCTAAAAACGCTATAACTTGCTGGCCCGCGTCGAGACGCGTCTCCAGACGCCTCAAACGTGCGTCTGGCTCGCATAGAACTGCAAAAAAATGCACATTTTTGTTCCTGGCTAAATTCTAAAAACGCTATAGCTAGCTGGCCCGCGCCGAGACGCGTCTCCAGACGCCTCAAACGTGCGTCTGGCTCGCATAGTACTGCAAAAAATTGCACATTTTTGTTCCTGGCTAAATTCTAAAAACGCTATAGCTAGCTGGCCCGCGCCGAGACGCGTCTCCAGACGCCTCAAACGTGCGTCTGGCTCGCATAGTACTGCAAAAAATTGCACATTTTTGTTCCTGGCTAAATTCTATAAACGCTATAACTTGCTGGCTCGCGTCGAGACGCGTCTCCAGACGCCTCAAACGTGCGTCTGGCTCGCATAGAACTGCATAAAATTACAAATTTTTGTTCCTGGCTAAATTCTAAAAACGCTATAGCTAGCTGGCCCGCGCCGAGACGCGTCTCCAGACGCCTCAAACGTGCGTCTGGCTCGCATAGTACTGCAAAAAATTGCACATTTTTGTTCCTGGCTAAATTCTAAAAACGCTATAACTTGCTGGCCCGCGTCGAGACGCGTCTCCAGACGCCTCAAAGGTGCGTCTGGCTCGCATAGAACTGCAAAAAAATGCACATTTTTGTTCCTGGCTAAATTCTAAAAACGCTATAGCTAGCTGGCACGCGGCGAGACGCGTCTCCAGACGCCTCAAACGTGCGTCTGGCTCGCATAGAACAGCAAAAAATTGCACATTTTTGTTCCTGGCTAAATTCTAAAAACGCTATAGCTAGCTGGTCCGCGCCGAGATGCGTCTCCAGACGCCTCAAACGTGCGTCTGGCTCGCATAGAACTGCAAAAAATGCACATTTTTGTTCCTGGCTAAATTCTAAAAACGCTATAGCTAGCTGGCCCGCGCCGAGACGCGTCTCCAGACGCCTCAAACGTGCGTCTGGCTCGCATAGAACTGCAAAAAATTGCACATTTTTGTTCCTGGCTAAATTCTAAAAACGCTATAGCTAGCTGGCCCGCGCCGAGACGCGTCTCCAGACGCCTCAAACGTGCGTATGACTCGCATAGAACTACAAAAAATTGCACATTTTTGTTCCTGGCTAAATTCTAAAAACGCTATAGCTAGCTGGCCCGCGCCGAGACGCGTCTCCAGACGCCTCAAACGTGCGTCTGGCTCGCATAGTACTGCAAAAAATTGCACATTTTTGTTCCTGGCTAAATTCTAAAAACGCTATAACTTGCTGGCCCGCGTCGAGACGCGTCTCCAGACGCCTCAAACGTGCGTCTGGCTCGCATAGAACTGCAAAAAATTACACATTTTTGTTCCTGGCTAAATTCTAAAAACGCTATAGCTAGCTGGCCCGCGCCGAGACGCGTCTCCAGACGCCTCAAACGTGCGTCTGGCTCGCATAGTACTGCAAAAAATTGCACATTTTTGTTCCTGGCTAAATTCTAAAAACGCTATAACATGCTGGCCCGCGTCGAGACGCGTCTCCAGACGCCTCAAACGTGCGTCTGGCTCGCATAGAACTGCATAAAATTACAAATTTTTGTTCCTGGCTAAATTCTAAAAACGCTATAGCTAGCTGGCCCGCGCCGAGACGCGTCTCCAGACGCCTCAAACGTGCGTCTGGCTCGCATAGAACTGCAAAAAATTGCACATTTTTGTTCCTGGCTAAATTCTAAAAACGCTATAGCTAGCTGGCCCGCGCCGAGACGCGTCTCCAGACGCCTCAAACGTGCGTCTGGCTCGCATAGAACTACAAAAAATTGCACATTTTTGTTCCTGGCTAAATTCTAAAAACGCTATAGCTAGCTGCCCCGCGCCGAGACGCGTCTCCAGACGCCTCAAACGTGCGTCTGGCTCGCATAGAACTGCAAAAAATGCACATTTTTGTTCCTGGCTAAATTCTAAAAACGCTATAGCTAGCTGGCCCGCGCCGAGACGCGTCTCCAGACGCCTCAAACGTGCGTCTGGCGCGCATAGAACTGCAAAAAATTGCACATTTTTGTTCCTGGCTAAATTCTAAAAACGCTATAGCTAGCTGGCCCGCGCCGAGACGCGTCTCCAGACGCCTCAAACGTGCGTCTGACTCGCATAGAACTACAAAAAATTGCACATTTTTGTTCCTGGCTAAATTCTAGAAACGCTATAGCTAGCTGGCCCGCGCCGAGACGCGTCTCCAGACGCCTCAAACGTGCGTCTGGCTCGCATAGTACTGCAAAAAATTGCACATTTTTGTTCCTGGCTAAATTCTAAAACGCTATAAATTGCTGGCCCGCGTCGAGACGCGTCTCCAGACGCCTCAAACGTGCGTCTGGCTCGCATAGAACTGCATAAAATTACAGATTTTTGTTCCTGGCTAAATTCTAAAAAAGCTATAGCTAGCTGGCCCGCGCGAGACGCGTCTCCAGACGCCTCAAACGTGCGTCTGGCTCGCATAGAACTACAAAAAATTGCACATTTTTGTTCCTGGCTAAATTCTAAAAACGCTATAGCTAGCTGGCCCGCGCCGAGACGCGTCTCCAGACGCCTCAAACGTGCGTCTGGCTCGCATAGTACTGCATAAAATTGCACATTTTTGTTCCTGGCTAAATTCTAAAAACGCTATAACTTGCTGGCCCGCGTCGAGACGCGTCTCCAGACGCCTCAAACGTGCGTCTGGCTCGCATAGAACTGCATAAAATTACACATTTTTGTTCCTGGCTAAATTCTAAAAACGCTATAGCTAGCTGGCCCGCGCCGAGACGCGTCTCCAGACGCCTCAAACGTGCGTCTGGCTCGCATAGAACTGCAAAAAATTGCACATTTTTGTTCCTGGCTAAATTCTAAAAACGCTATAGCTAGCTGGCCCGCGCCGAGACGCGTCTCCAGACGCCTCAAACGTGCGTCTGGCTCGCATAGAACTGCAAAAAAATGCACATTTTTGTTCCTGGCTAAATTCTAAAAACGCTATAGCTAGCTGGCCCGCGCCGAGACGCGTCTCCAGACGCCTCAAACGTGCGTCTGGCTCGCATAGAACTGCAAAAAAATGCACATTTTTGTTCCTGGCTAAATTCTAGAAACGCTATAGCTAGCTGGCCCGCGCCGAGACGCGTCTCCAGACGCCTCAAACGTGCGTCTGGCTCGCATAGTACTGCAAAAAATTGCACATTTTTGTTCCTGGCTAAATTCTAAAAACGCTATAACTTGCTGGCCCGCGTCGAGACGCGTCTCCAGACGCCTCAAACGTGTGTCTGGCTCGCATAGAACTGCAAAAAAATGCACATTTTTGTTCCTGGCTAAATTCTAAAAACGCTATAGCTAGCTGGCACGCGTCGAGACGCGTCTCCAGACGCCTCAAACGTGCGTCTGGCTCGCATAGAACTACAAAAAATTGCACATTTTTGTTCCTGGCTAAATTCTAAAAACGCTATAGCTAGCTGGCCCGCGCCGAGACGCGTCTCCAGACGCCTCAAACGTGCGTCTGGCTCGCATAGAACTGCATAAAATTACACATTTTTGTTCCTGGCTAAATTCTAAAAACGCTATAGCTAGCTGGCCCGCGCCGAGACGCGTCTCCAGACGCCTCAAACGTGCGTCTGGCTCGCATAGAACTGCAAAAAATTGCACATTTTTGTTCCTGGCTAAATTCTAGAAACGCTATAGCTAGCTGGCCCGCGCCGAGACGCGTCTCCAGACGCCTCAAACGTGCGTCTGGCTCGCATAGTACTGCAAAAAATTGCACATTTTTGTTCCTGGCTAAATTCTAGAAACGCTATAACTTGCTGGCCCGCGTCGAGACGCGTCTCCAGACGCCTCAAACGTGCGTCTGGCTCGCATAGAACTGCATAAAATTACAAATTTTTGTTCCTGGCTAAATTCTAAAAACGCTATAGCTAGCTGGCCCGCGCCGAGACGCGTCTCCAGACGCCTCAAACGTGCGTCTGGCTCGCATAGTACTGCAAAAAATTGCACATTTTTGTTCCTGGCTAAATTCTAAAAACGCTATAACTTGCTGGCCCGCGTCGAGACGCGTCTCCAGACGCCTCAAACGTGCGTCTGGCTCGCATAGAACTGCAAAAAAATGCACATTTTTGTTCCTGGCTAAATTCTAAAAACGCTATAGCTAGCTGGCACGCGTCGAGACGCGTCTCCAGACGCCTCAAACGTGCGTCTGGCTCGCATAGTACTGCAAAAAATTGCACATTTTTGTTCCTGGCTAAATTCTAAAAACGCTATAACTTGCTGGCCCGCGTCGAGACGCGTCTCCAGACGCCTCAAACGTGCGTCTGGCTCGCATAGAACTGCATAAAATTACAAATTTTTGTTCCTGGCTAAATTCTAAAAACGCTATAGCTAGCTGGCCCGCGCCGAGACGCGTCTCCAGACGCCTCAAACGTGCGTCTGGCTCGTATAGTACTGCAAAAAATTGCACATTTTTGTTCCTGGCTAAATTCTAAAAACGCTATAACTTGCTGGCCCGCGTCGAGACGCGTCTCCAGACGCCTCAAAGGTGCGTCTGGCTCGCATAGAACTGCAAAAAAATGCACATTTTTGTTCCTGGCTAAATTCTAAAAACGCTATAGCTAGCTGGCACGCGTCGAGACGCGTCTCCAGACGCCTCAAACGTGCGTCTGGCTCGCATAGAACAGCAAAAAATTGCACATTTTTGTTCCTGGCTAAATTCTAAAAACGCTATAGCTAGCTGGTCCGCGCCGAGATGCGTCTCCAGACGCCTCAAACGTGCGTCTGGCTCGCATAGAACTGCAAAAAATGCACATTTTTGTTCCTGGCTAAATTCTAAAAACGCTATAACTTGCTGGCCCGCGTCGAGACGCGTCTCCAGACGCCTCAAACGTGTGTCTGGCTCGCATAGAACTGCAAAAAAATGCACATTTTTGTTCCTGGCTAAATTCTAAAAACGCTATAGCTAGCTGGCACGCGTCGAGACGCGTCTCCAGACGCCTCAAACGTGCGTCTGGCTCGCATAGAACTACAAAAAATTGCACATTTTTGTTCCTGGCTAAATTCTAAAAACGCTATAGCTAGCTGGCCCGCGCCGAGACGCGTCTCCAGACACCTCAAACGTGCGTCTGGCTCGCATAGAACTGCATAAAATTACACATTTTTGTTCCTGGCTAAATTCTAAAAACGCTATAGCTAGCTGGCCCGCGCCGAGACGCGTCTCCAGACGCCTCAAACGTGCGTCTGGCTCGCATAGAACTGCAAAAAATTGCACATTTTTGTTCCTGGCTAAATTCTAGAAACGCTATAGCTAGCTGGCCCGCGCCGAGACGCGTCTCCAGACGCCTCAAACGTGCGTCTGGCTCGCATAGTACTGCAAAAAATTGCACATTTTTGTTCCTGGCTAAATTCTAGAAACGCTATAACTTGCTGGCCCGCGTCGAGACGCGTCTCCAGACGCCTCAAACGTGCGTCTGGCTCGCATAGAACTGCATAAAATTACAAATTTTTGTTCCTGGCTAAATTCTAAAAACGCTATAGCTAGCTGGCCCGCGCCGAGACGCGTCTCCAGACGCCTCAAACGTGCGTCTGGCTCGCATAGTACTGCAAAAAATTGCACATTTTTGTTCCTGGCTAAATTCTAAAAACGCTATAACTTGCTGGCCCGCGTCGAGACGCGTCTCCAGACGCCACAAACGTGCGTCTGGCTCGCATAGAACTGCAAAAAAATGCACATTTTTGTTCCTGGCTAAATTCTAAAAACGCTATAGCTAGCTGGCACGCGTCGAGACGCGTCTCCAGACGCCTCAAACGTGCGTCTGGCTCGCATAGTACTGCAAAAAATTGCACATTTTTGTTCCTGGCTAAATTCTAAAAACGCTATAACTTGCTGGCCCGCGTCGAGACGCGTCTCCAGACGCCTCAAACGTGCGTCTGGCTCGCATAGAACTGCATAAAATTACAAATTTTTGTTCCTGGCTAAATTCTAAAAACGCTATAGCTAGCTGGCCCGCGCCGAGACGCGTCTCCAGACGCCTCAAACGTGCGTCTGGCTCGTATAGTACTGCAAAAAATTACACATTTTTGTTCCTGGCTAAATTCTAAAAACGCTATAACTTGCTGGCCCGCGTCGAGACGCGTCTCCAGACGCCTCAAAGGTGCGTCTGGCTCGCATAGAACTGCAAAAAAATGCACATTTTTGTTCCTGGCTAAATTCTAAAAACGCTATAGCTAGCTGGCACGCGTCGAGACGCGTCTCCAGACGCCTCAAACGTGCGTCTGGCTCGCATAGAACAGCAAAAAATTGCACATTTTTGTTCCTGGCTAAATTCTAAAAACGCTATAGCTAGCTGGTCCGCGCCGAGATGCGTCTCCAGACGCCTCAAACGTGCGTCTGGCTCGCATAGAACTGCAAAAAATGCACATTTTTGTTCCTGGCTAAATTCTAAAAACGCTATAGCCAGCTGGCCCGCGCCGAGACGCGTCTCCAGACGCCTCAAACGTGCGTCTGGCGCGCATAGAACTGCAAAAAATTGCACATTTTTGTTCCTGGCTAAATTCTAAAAACGCTATAGCTAGCTGGCCCGCGCCGAGACGCGTCTCCAGACGCCTCAAACGTGCGTCTGGCTCGCATAGAACTGCAAAAAAATGCACATTTTTGTTCCTGGCTAAATTCTAAAAACGCTATAGCTAGCTGGCCCGCGCCGAGACGCGTCTCCAGACGCCTCAAACGTGCGTCTGGCTCGCATAGAACTGCAAAAAATTTCACATTTTTGTTCCTGGCTAAATTCTAAAAACGCTATAGCTAGCTGGCACGCGTCGAGACGCGTCTCCAGACGCCTCAAACGTGCGTCTGGCTCGCATAGAACTGCAAAAAATTGCACATTTTTGTTCCTGGCTAAATTCTAAAAACGCTATAGCTAGCTGGCCCGCGCCGAGACGCGTCTCCAGACGCCTCAAACGTGCGTCTGACTCGCATAGAACTACAAAAAATTGCACATTTTTGTTCCTGGCTAAATTCTAAAAACGCTATAGCTAGCTGGCCCGCGCCGAGACGCGTCTCCAGACGCCTCAAACGTGCGTCTGGCTCGCATAGTACTGCAAAAAATTGCACATTTTTGTTCCTGGCTAAATTCTAAAAACGCTATAACTTGCTGGCCCGCGTCGAGACGCGTCTCCAGACGCCTCAAACGTGCGTCTGGCTCGCATAGAACTGCATAAAATTACACATTTTTGTTCCTGGCTAAATTCTAAAAACGCTATAGCTAGCTGGCCCGCGCCGAGACGCGTCTCCAGACGCCTCAAACGTGCGTCTGGCTCGCATAGTACTGCAAAAAATTGCACATTTTTGTTCCTGGCTAAATTCTAAAAACGCTATAACTTGCTGGCCCGCGTCGAGACGCGTCTCCAGACGCCTCAAACGTGCGTCTGGCTCGCATAGAACTGCATAAAATTACAAATTTTTGTTCCTGGCTAAATTCTAAAAACGCTATAGCTAGCTGGCCCGCGCCGAGACGCGTCTCCAGACGCCTCAAACGTGCGTCTGGCTCGCATAGTACTGCAAAAAATTGCACATTTTTGTTCCTGGCTAAATTCTAAAAACGCTATAACTTGCTGGCCCGCGTCGAGACGCGTCTCCAGACGCCTCAAACGTGCGTCTGGCTCGCATAGAACTGCAAAAAAATGCACATTTTTGTTCCTGGCTAAATTCGAAAAACGCTATAGCTAGCTGGCACGCGTCGAGACGCGTCTCCAGACGCCTCAAACGTGCGTCTGGCTCGCATAGAACTGCAAAAAATTGCACATTTTTGTTCCTGGCTAAATTCTAAAAACGCTATAGCTAGCTAGCCCGTGCCGAGACGCGTCTCCAGACGCCTCAAACGTGCGTCTGGCTCGCATAAAACTGCAAAAAATGCACATTTTTGTTCCTGGCTAAATTCTAAAAACGCTATAGCTAGCTGGCCCGCGCCGAGACGCGTCTCCAGACGCCTCAAACGTGCGTCTGGCTCGCATAGAACTGCAAAAAATTGCACATTTTTGTTCCTGGCTAAATTCTAGAAACGCTATAGCTAGCTGGCCCGCGCCGAGACGCGTCTCCAGACGCCTCAAACGTGCGTCTGGCTCGCATAGTACTGCAAAAAATTGCACATTTTTGTTCCTGGCTAAATTCTAAAAACGCTATAAATTGCTGGCCCGCGTCGAGACGCGTCTCCAGACGCCTCAAACGTGCGTCTGGCTCGCATAGAACTGCATAAAATTACACATTTTTGTTCCTGGCTAAATTCTAAAAACGCTATAGCTAGCTGGCCCGCGCCGAGACGCGTCTCCAGACGCCTCAAACGTGCGTCTGGCTCGCATAGAACTACAAAAAATTGCACATTTTTGTTCCTGGCTAAATTTAGAAACGCTATAGCTAGCTGGCCCGCGCCGAGACGCGTCTCCAGACGCCTCAAACGTGCGTCTGGCTCGCATAGAACTGCAAAAAATTGCACATTTTTGTTCCTGGCTAAATTCTAAAAACGCTATAACTTGCTGGCCCGCGTCGAGACGCGTCTCCAGACGCCTCAAACGTGCGTCTGGCTCGCATAGAACTGCATAAAATTGCACATTTTTGTTCCTGGCTAAATTCTAAAAACGCTATAGCTAGCTGGCCCGCGCCGAGACGCGTCTCCAGACGCCTCAAACGTGGGTCTGGCTCGCATAGAACTGCAAAAATTGCACATTTTTGTTCCTGGCTAAATTCTAAAAACGCTATAGCTAGCTGGCCCGCGCCGAGACGCGTCTCCAGACGCCTCAAACTTGCGTCTGGCTCGCATAGAACTGCAAAAAAATGCACATTTTTGTTCCTGGCTAAATTCTAAAAACGCTATAGCTAGCTGGCCCGCGCCGAGACGCGTCTCCAGACGCCTCAAACGTGCGTCTGGCTCGCATAGAACTGCAAAAAAATGCACATTTTTGTTCCTGGCTAAATTCTAAAAACGCTATAGCTAGCTGGCACGCGTCGAGACGCGTCTCCAGACGCCTCAAACGTGCGTCTGGCTCGCATAGAACTGCAAAAAATTGCACAGTTTTGTTCCTGGCTAAATTCTAAAAACGCTATAGCTAGCTGGCCCGCGCCGAGATGCGTCTCCAGACGCCTCAAACGTGCGTCTGGCTCGCATAGAACTATAAAAAATGCACATTTTTGTTCCTGGCTAAATTCTAAAAACGCTATAGCTAGCTGGCCCGCGCCGAGACGCGTCTCCAGACGCCTCAAACGTGCGTCTGGCGCGCATAGAACTGCAAAAAATTGCACATTTTTGTTCCTGGCTAAATTCTAAAAACGCTATAGCTAGCTGGCCCGCGCCGAGACGCGTCTCCAGACGCCTCAAAAGTGCGTCTGGCTCGCATAGTACTGCAAAAAATTGCACATTTTTGTTCCTGGCTAAATTCTAAAAACGCTATAACTTGCTGACCCGCGTCGAGACGCGTCTCCAGACGCCTCAAACGTGCGTCTGGCTCGCATAGAACTGCAAAAAATTGCACATTTTTGTTCCTGGCTAAATTCTAAAAACGCTATAGCTAGCTGGCCCGCGTCGAGACGCGTCTCCAGACGCCTCAAACGTGCGTCTGGCTCGCATAGAACTGCAAAAAATTGCACATTTTTGTTCCTGGCTAAATTCTAAAAACGCTATAGTTAGCTGGCCCGCGCCGAGACGCGTCTCCAGACGCCTCAAACGTGCGTCTGGCCCGCATAGAACTGCAAAAAATTGCACATTTTTGTTCCTGGCTAAATTCTAGAAACGCTATAGCTAGCTGGCCCGCGCCGAGACGCGTCTCCAGACGCCTCAAACGTGCGTCTGGCTCGCATAGTACTGCAAAAAATTGCACATTTTTGTTCCTGGCTAAATTCTAAAAACGCTATAAATTGCTGGCCCGCGTCGAGACGCGTCTCCAGAAGCCTCAAACGTGCGTCTGGCTCGCATAGAACTGCAAAAAATTGCACATTTTTGTTCCTGGCTAAATTCTAAAAAAGCTATAGCTAGCTGGCCCGCGCCGAGACGCGTCTCCAGACGCCTCAAACGTGCGTCTGGCTCGCATAGAACTACAAAAAATTGCACATTTTTGTTCCTGGCTAAATTCTAAAAACGCTATAGCTAGCTGGCCCGCGCCGAGACGCGTCTCCAGACGCCTCAAACGTGCGTCTGGCTCGCATAGAACTGCATAAAATTACACATTTTTGTTCCTGGCTAAATTCTAAAAACGCTATAGCTAGCTGGCCCGCGCCGAGACGCGTCTCCAGACGCCTCAAACGTGCGTCTGGCTCGCATAGAACTGCAAAAAATTGCACATTTTTGTTCCTGGCTAAATTCTAGAAACGCTATAGCTAGCTGGCCCGCGCCGAGACGCGTCTCCAGACGCCTCAAACGTGCGTCTGGCTCGCATAGTACTGCAAAAAATTGCACATTTTTGTTCCTGGCTAAATTCTAAAAACGCTATAACTTGCTGGCCCGCGTCGAGACGCGTCTCCAGACGCCTCAAAGGTGCGTCTGGCTCGCATAGAACTGCAAAAAAATGCACATTTTTGTTCCTGGCTAAATTCTAAAAACGCTATAGCTAGCTGGCACGCGTCGAGACGCGTCTCCAGACGCCTCAAACGTGCGTCTGGCTCGCATAGAACAGCAAAAAATTGCACATTTTTGTTCCTGGCTAAATTCTAAAAACGCTATAGCTAGCTGGTCCGCGCCGAGATGCGTCTCCAGACGCCTCAAACGTGCGTCTGGCTCGCATAGAACTGCAAAAAATGCACATTTTTGTTCCTGGCTAAATTCTAAAAACGCTACAGCTAGCTGGCCCGCGCCGAGACGCGTCTCCAGACGCCTCAAACGTGCGTCTGGCGCGCATAGAACTGCAAAAAATTGCACATTTTTGTTCCTGGCTAAATTCTAAAAACGCTATAGCTAGCTGGCCCGCGCCGAGACGCGTCTCCAGACGCCTCAAACGTGCGTCTGGCTCGCATAGAACTGCAAAAAAATGCACATTTTTGTTCCTGACTAAATTCTAAAAACGCTATAGCTAGCTGGCCCGCGCCGAGACGCGTCTCCAGACGCCTCAAACGTGCGTCTGGCTCGCATAGAACTGCAAAAAATTTCACATTTTTGTTCCTGGCTAAATTCTAAAAACGCTATAGCTAGCTGGCACGCGTCGAGACGCGTCTCCAGACGCCTCAAACGTGCGTCTGGCTCGCATAGAACTGCAAAAAATTGCACATTTTTGTTCCTGGCTAAATTCTAAAAACGCTATAGCTAGCTGGCCCGCGCCGAGACGCGTCTCCAGACGCCTCAAACGTGCGTCTGACTCGCATAGAACTACAAAAAATTGCACATTTTTGTTCCTGGCTAAATTCTAAAAACGCTATAGCTAGCTGGCCCGCGCCGAGACGCGTCTCCAGACGCCTCAAACGTGCGTCTGGCTCGCATAGTACTGCAAAAAATTGCACATTTTTGTTCCTGGCTAAATTCTAAAAACGCTATAACTTGCTGGCCCGCGTCGAGACGCGTCTCCAGACGCCTCAAACGTGCGTCTGGCTCGCATAGAACTGCATAAAATTACACATTTTTGTTCCTGGCTAAATTCTAAAAACGCTATAGCTAGCTGGCCCGCGCCGAGACGCGTCTCCAGACGCCTCAAACGTGCGTCTGGCTCGCATAGTACTGCAAAAAATTGCACATTTTTGTTCCTGGCTAAATTCTAAAAACGCTATAACTTGCTGGCCCGCGTCGAGACGCGTCTCCAGACGCCTCAAACGTGCGTCTGGCTCGCATAGAACTGCATAAAATTACAAATTTTTGTTCCTGGCTAAATTCTAAAAACGCTATAGCTAGCTGGCCCGCGCCGAGACGCGTCTCCAGACGCCTCAAACGTGCGTCTGGCTCGCATAGTACTGCAAAAAATTGCACATTTTTGTTCCTGGCTAAATTCTAAAAACGCTATAACTTGCTGGCCCGCGTCGAGACGCGTCTCCAGACGCCTCAAACGTGCGTCTGGCTCGCATAGAACTGCAAAAAAATGCACATTTTTGTTCCTGGCTAAATTCGAAAAACGCTATAGCTAGCTGGCACGCGTCGAGACGCGTCTCCAGACGCCTCAAACGTGCGTCTGGCTCGCATAGAACTGCAAAAAATTGCACATTTTTGTTCCTGGCTAAATTCTAAAAACGCTATAGCTAGCTAGCCCGTGCCGAGACGCGTCTCCAGACGCCTCAAACGTGCGTCTGGCTCGCATAAAACTGCAAAAAATGCACATTTTTGTTCCTGGCTAAATTCTAAAAACGCTATAGCTAGCTGGCCCGCGCCGAGACGCGTCTCCAGACGCCTCAAACGTGCGTCTGGCTCGCATAGAACTGCAAAAAATTGCACATTTTTGTTCCTGGCTAAATTCTAGAAACGCTATAGCTAGCTGGCCCACGCCGAGACGCGTCTCCAGACGCCTCAAACGTGCGTCTGGCTCGCATAGTACTGCAAAAAATTGCACATTTTTGTTCCTGGCTAAATTCTAAAAACGCTATAAATTGCTGGCCCGCGTCGAGACGCGTCTCCAGACGCCTCAAACGTGCGTCTGGCTCGCATAGAACTGCATAAAATTACACATTTTTGTTCCTGGCTAAATTCTAAAAACGCTATAGCTAGCTGGCCCGCGCCGAGACGCGTCTCCAGACGCCTCAAACGTGCGTCTGGCTCGCATAGAACTACAAAAAATTGCACATTTTTGTTCCTGGCTAAATTCTAGAAACGCTATAGCTAGCTGGCCCGCGCCGAGACGCGTCTCCAGACGCCTCAAACGTGCGTCTGGCTCGCATAGAACTGCAAAAAATTGCACATTTTTGTTCCTGGCTAAATTCTAAAAACGCTATAACTTGCTGGCCCGCGTCGAGACGCGTCTCCAGACGCCTCAAACGTGCATCTGGCTCGCATAGAACTGCAAAAAATTACACATTTTTGTTCCTGGCTAAATTCTAAAAACGCTATAGCTAGCTGGCCCGCGCCGAGACGCGTCTCCAGACGCCTCAAACGTGGGTCTGGCTCGCATAGAACTGCAAAAAATTGCACATTTTTGTTCCTGGCTAAATTCTAAAAACGCTATAGCTAGCTGGCCCGCGCCGAGACGCGTCTCCAGACGCCTCAAACTTGCGTCTGGCTCGCATAGAACTGCAAAAAAATGCACATTTTTGTTCCTGGCTAAATTCTAAAAACGCTATAGCTAGCTGGCCCGCGCCGAGACGCGTCTCCAGACGCCTCAAACGTAAGTCTGGCTCGCATAGAACTGCAAAAAAATGCACATTTTTGTTCCTGGCTAAATTCTAAAAACGCTATAGCTAGCTGGCCCGCGCCGAGACGCGTCTCCAGACGCCTCAAACGTGCGTCTGGCTCGCATAGAACTGCAAAAAAATGCACATTTTTGTTCCTGGCTAAATTCTAAAAACGCTATAGCTAGCTGGCACGCGTCGAGACGCGTCTCCAGACGCCTCAAACGTGCGTCTGGCTCGCATAGAACTGCAAAAAATTGCACAGTTTTGTTCCTGGCTAAATTATAAAAACGCTATAGCTAGCTGGCCCGCGCCGAGATGCGTCTCCAGACGCCTCAAACGTGCGTCTGGCTCGCATAGAACTGCAAAAAATGCACATTTTTGTTCCTGGCTAAATTCTAAAAACGCTATAGCTAGCTGGCCCGCGCCGAGACGCGTCTCCAGACGCCTCAAACGTGCGTCTGGCGCGCATAGAACTGCAAAAAATTGCACATTTTTGTTCCTGGCTAAATTCTAAAAACGCTATAGCTAGCTGGCCCGCGCCGAGACGCGTCTCCAGACGCCTCAAACGTGCGTCTGGCTCGCATAGTACTGCAAAAAATTGCACATTTTTGTTCCTGGCTAAATTCTAAAAACGCTATAACTTGCTGACCCGCGTCGAGACGCGTCTCCAGACGCCTCAAACGTGCGTCTGGCTCGCATAGAACTGCAAAAAATTGCACATTTTTGTTCCTGGCTAAATTCTAAAAACGCTATAGCTAGCTGGCCCGCGTCGAGACGCGTCTCCAGACGCCTCAAACGTGCGTCTGGCTCGCATAGAACTGCAAAAAATTGCACATTTATGTTCCTGGCTAAATTCTAAAAACGCTATAGTTAGCTGGCCCGCGCCGAGACGCGTCTCCAGACGCCTCAAACGTGCGTCTGGCCCGCATAGAACTGCAAAAAATTGCACATTTTTGTTCCTGGCTAAATTCAAGAAACGCTATAGCTAGCTGGCCCGCGCCGAGACGCGTCTCCAGACGCCTCAAACGTGCGTCTGGCTCGCATAGTACTGCAAAAAATTGCACATTTTTGTTCCTGGCTAAATTCTAGAAACGCTATAACTTGCTGGCCCGCGTCGAGACGCGTCTCCAGACGCCTCAAACGTGCGTCTGGCTCGCATAGAACTGCATAAAATTACAAATTTTTGTTCCTGGCTAAATTCTAAAAACGCTATAGCTAGCTGGCCCGCGCCGAGACGCGTCTCCAGACGCCTGAAACGTGCGTCTGGCTCGCATAGTACTGCAAAAAATTGCACATTTTTGTTCCTGGCTAAATTCTAAAAACGCTATAACTTGCTGGCCCGCGTCGAGACGCGTCTCCAGACGCCTCAAACGTGCGTCTGGCTCGCATAGAACTGCAAAAAAATGCACATTTTTGTTCCTGGCTAAATTCGAAAAACGCTATAGCTAGCTGGCACGCGTCGAGACGCGTCTCCAGACGCCTCAAAAGTGCGTCTGGCTAGCATAGAACTGCAAAAAATTGCACATTTTTGTTCCTGGCTAAATTCTAAAAACGCTATAGCTAGCTAGCCCGTGCCGAGACGCGTCTCCAGACGCCTCAAACGTGCGTCTGGCTCGCATAAAACTGCAAAAAATGCACATTTTTGTTCCTGGCTAAATTCTAAAAACGCTATAGCTAGCTGGCCCGCGCCGAGACGCGTCTCCAGACGCCTCAAACGTGCGTCTGGCTCGCATAGAACTGCAAAAAATTGCACATTTTTGTTCCTGGCTAAATTCTAGAAACGCTATAGCTAGCTGGCCCGCGCCGAGACGCGTCTCCAGACGCCTCAAACGTGCGTCTGGCTCGCATAGTACTGCAAAAAATTGCACATTTTTGTTCCTGGCTACATTCTAAAAACGCTATAAATTGCTGGCCCGCGTCGAGACGCGTCTCCAGACGCCTCAAACGTGCGTCTGGCTCGCATAGAACTGCATAAAATTACACATTTTTGTTCCTGGCTAAATTCTAAAAACGCTATAGCTAGCTGGCCCGCGCCGAGACGCGTCTCCAGACGCCTCAAACGTGCGTCTGGCTCGCATAGAACTACAAAAAATTGCACATTTTTGTTCCTGGCTAAATTCTAGAAACGCTATAGCTAGCTGGCCCGCGCCGAGACGCGTCTCCAGACGCCTCAAACGTGCGTCTGGCTCGCATAGAACTGCAAAAAATTGCACATTTTTGTTCCTGGCTAAATTCTAAAAACGCTATAACTTGCTGGCCCGCGTCGAGACGCGTCTCCAGACGCCTCAAACGTGCGTCTGGCTCGCATAGAACTGCATAAAATTACACATTTTTGTTCCTGGCTAAATTCTAAAAACGCTATAGCTAGCTGGCCCGCGCCGAGACGCGTCTCCAGACGCCTCAAACGTGGGTCTGGCTCGCATAGAACTGCAAAAAATTGCACATTTTTGTTCCTGGCTAAATTCTAAAAACGCTATAGCTAGCTGGCCCGCGCCGAGACGCGTCTCCAGACGCCTCAAACTTGCGTCTGGCTCGCATAGAACTGCAAAAAAATGCACATTTTTGTTCCTGGCTAAATTCTAAAAACGCTATAGCTAGCTGGCCCGCGCCGAGACGCGTCTCCAGACGCCTCAAACGTGCGTCTGGCTCGCATAGAACTGCAAAAAAATGCACATTTTTGTTCCTGGCTAAATTCTAAAAACGCTATAGCTAGCTGGCCCGCGCCGAGACGCGTCTCCAGACGCCTCAAACGTGCGTCTGGCTCGCATAGAACTGCAAAAAATTGCACAGTTTTGTTCCTGGCTAAATTATAAAAACGCTATAGCTAGCTGGCCCGCGCCGAGATGCGTCTCCAGACGCCTCAAACGTGCGTCTGGCTCGCATAGAACTGCAAAAAATGCACATTTTTGTTCCTGGCTAAATTCTAAAAACGCTATAGCTAGCTGGCCCGCGCCGAGACGCGTCTCCAGACGCCTCAAACGTGCGTCTGGCGCGCATAGAACTGCAAAAAATTGCACATTTTTGTTCCTGGCTAAATTCTAAAAACGCTATAGCTAGCTGGCCCGCGCCGAGACGCGTCTCCAGACGCCTCAAACGTGCGTCTGGCTCGCATAGTACTGCAAAAAATTGCACATTTTTGTTCCTGGCTAAATTCTAAAAACGCTATAACTTGCTGACCCGCGTCGAGACGCGTCTCCAGACGCCTCAAACGTGCGTCTGGCTCGCATAGAACTGCAAAAAATTGCACATTTTTGTTCCTGGCTAAATTCTAAAAACGCTATAGCTAGCTGGCCCGCGTCGAGACGCGTCTCCAGACGCCTCAAACGTGCGTCTGGCTCGCATAGAACTGCAAAAAATTGCACATTTATGTTCCTGGCTAAATTCTAAAAACGCTATAGTTAGCTGGCCCGCGCCGAGACGCGTCTCCAGACGCCTCAAACGTGCGTCTGGCCCGCATAGAACTGCAAAAAATTGCACATTTTTGTTCCTGGCTAAATTCTAGAAACGCTATAGCTAGCTGGCCCGCGCCGAGACGCGTCTCCAGACGCCTCAAACGTGCGTCTGGCTCGCATAGTACTGCAAAAAATTGCACATTTTTGTTCCTGGCTAAATTCTAAAAACGCTATAAATTGCTGGCCCGCGTCGAGACGCGTCTCCAGACGCCTCAAACGTGCGTCTGGCTCGCATAGAACTGCATAAAATTACAGATTTTTGTTCCTGGCTAAATTCTAAAAAAGCTATAGCTAGCTGGCCCGCGCCGAGACGCGTCTCCAGACGCCTCAAACGTGCGTCTGGCTCGCATAGAACTACAAAAAATTGCACATTTTTGTTCCTGGCTAAATTCTAAAAACGCTATAGCTAGCTGGCCCGCGCCGAGACGCGTCTCCAGACGCCTCAAACGTGCGTCTGGCTCGCATAGAACTGCATAAAATTACACATTTTTGTTCCTGGCTAAATTCTAAAAACGCTATAGCTAGCTGGCCCGCGCCGAGACGCGTCTCCAGACGCCTCAAACGTGCGTCTGGCTCGCATAGAACTGCAAAAAATTGCACATTTTTGTTCCTGGCTAAATTCTAGAAACGCTATAGCTAGCTGGCCCGCGCCGAGACGCGTCTCCAGACGCCTCAAACGTGCGTCTGGCTCGCATAGTACTGCAAAAAATTGCACATTTTTGTTCCTGGCTAAATTCTAAAAACGCTATAACTTGCTGGCCCGCGTCGAGACGCGTCTCCAGACGCCTCAAACGTGCGTCTGGCTCGCATAGAACTGCATAAAATTACAAATTTTTGTTCCTGGCTAAATTCTAAAAACGCTATAGCTAGCTGGCCAGCGCCGAGACGCGTCTCCAGACGCCTCAAACGTGCGTCTGGCTCGCATAGTACTGCAAAAAATTGCACATTTTTGTTCCTGGCTAAATTCTAAAAACGCTATAACTTGCTGGCCCGCGTCGAGACGCGTCTCCAGACGCCTCAAACGTGCGTCTGGCTCGCATAGAACTGCAAAAAAATGCACATTTTTGTTCCTGGCTAAATTCTAAAAACGCTATAGCTAGCTGGCACGCGTCGAGACGCGTCTCCAGACGCCTCAAACGTGCGTCTGGCTCGCATAGTACTGCAAAAAATTGCACATTTTTGTTCCTGGCTAAATTCTAAAAACGCTATAACTTGCTGGCCCGCGTCGAGACGCGTCTCCAGACGCCTCAAACGTGCGTCTGGCTCGCATAGAACTGCATAAAATTACAAATTTTTGTTCCTGGCTAAATTCTAAAAACGCTATAGCTAGCTGGCCAGCGCCGAGACGCGTCTCCAGACGCCTCAAACGTGCGTCTGGCTCGCATAGTACTGCAAAAAATTGCACATTATTGTTCCTGGCTAAATTCTAAAAACGCTATAGCTAGCTGGCCCGCGCCGAGACGCGTCTCCAGACGCCTCAAACGTGCGTCTGGCTCGCATAGAACTGCAAAAAATTGCACATTTTTGTTCCTGGCTAAATTCAAGAAACGCTATAGCTAGCTGGCCCGCGCCGAGACGCGTCTCCAGACGCCTCAAACGTGCGTCTGGCTCGCACAGTACTGCAAAAAATTGCACATTTTTGTTCCTGGCTAAATTCTAGAAACGCTATAACTTGCTGGCCCGCGTCGAGACGCGTCTCCAGACGCCTCAAACGTGCGTCTGGCTCGCATAGAACTGCATAAAATTACAAATTTTTGTTCCTGGCTAAATTCTAAAAACGCTATAGCTAGCTGGCCCGCGCCGAGACGCGTCTCCAGACGCCTGAAACGTGCGTCTGGCTCGCATAGTACTGCAAAAAATTGCACATTTTTGTTCCTGGCTAAATTCTAAAAACGCTATAACTTGCTGGCCCGCGTCGAGACGCGTCTCCAGACGCCTCAAACGTGCGTCTGGCTCGCATAGAACTGCAAAAAAATGCACATTTTAGTTCCTGGCTAAATTCTAAAAACGCTATAGCTAGCTGGCACGCGTCGAGACGCGTCTCCAGACGCCTCAAACGTGCGTCTGGCTCGCATAGTACTGCAAAAAATTGCACATTTTTGTTCCTGGCTAAATTCTAGAAACGCTATAACTTGCTGGCCCGCGTCGAGACGCGTCTCCAGACGCCTCAAACGTGCGTCTGGCTCGCATAGAACTGCATAAAATTACACATTTTTGTTCCTGGCTAAATTCTAAAAACGCTATAGCTAGCTGGCCCGCGCCGAGACGCGTCTCCAGACGCCTCAAACGTGCGTCTGGCTCGCATAGTACTGCAAAAAATTGCACATTTTTGTTCCTGGCTAAATTCTAAAAACGCTATAACTTGCTGGCCCGCGTCGAGACGCGTCTCCAGACGCCTCAAACGTGCGTCTGGCTCGCATAGAACTGCAAAAAAATGCACATTTTTGTTCCTGGCTAAATTCGAAAAACGCTATAGCTAGCTGGCACGCGTCGAGACGCGTCTCCAGACGCCTCAAACGTGCGTCTGGCTCGCATAGTACTGCAAAAAATGGCACATTTTTGTTCCTGGCGAAATTCTAAAAACGCTATAACTTGCTGGCCCGCGTCGAGACGCGTCTCCAGACGCCTCAAACGTGCGTCTGGCTCGCATAGAACTGCATAAAATTACAAATTTTTGTTCCTGGCTAAATTCTAAAAACGCTATAGCTAGCTGGCCAGCGCCGAGACGCGTCTCCAGACGCCTCAAACGTGCGTCTGGCTCGCATAGTACTGCAAAAAATTGCACATTTTTGTTCCTGGCTAAATTCTAAAAACGCTATAACTTGCTGGCCCGCGTCGAGACGCGTCTCCAGACGCCTCAAAGGTGCGTCTGGCTCGCATAGAACTGCAAAAAAATGCACATTTTTGTTCCTGGCTAAATTCTAAAAACGCTATAGCTAGCTGGCACGCGTCGAGACGCGTCTCCAGACGCCTCAAACGTGCGTCTGGCTCGCATAGAACAGCAAAAAATTGCACATTTTTGTTCCTGGCTAAATTCTAAAAACGCTATAGCTAGCTGGTCCGCGCCGAGATGCGTCTCCAGACGCCTCAAACGTGCGTCTGGCTCGCATAGAACTGCAAAAAATGCACATTTTTGTTCCTGGCTAAATTCTAGAAACGCTATAACTTGCTGGCCCGCGTCGAGACGCGTCTCCAGACGCCTCAAACGTGCGTCTGGCTCGCATAGAACTGCATAAAATTACAAATTTTTGTTCCTGGCTAAATTCTAAAAACGCTATAGCTAGCTGGCCCGCGCCGAGACGCGTCTCCAGACGCCTGAAACGTGCGTCTGGCTCGCATAGTACTGCAAAAAATTGCACATTTTTGTTCCTGGCTAAATTCTAAAAACGCTATAACTTGCTGGCCCGCGTCGAGACGCGTCTCCAGACGCCTCAAACGTGCGTCTGGCTCGCATAGAACTGCAAAAAAATGCACATTTTAGTTCCTGGCTAAATTCTAAAAACGCTATAGCTAGCTGGCACGCGTCGAGACGCGTCTCCAGACGCCTCAAACGTGCGTCTGGCTCGCATAGTACTGCAAAAAATTGCACATTTTTGTTCCTGGCTAAATTCTAGAAACGCTATAACTTGCTGGCCCGCGTCGAGACGCGTCTCCAGACGCCTCAAACGTGCGTCTGGCTCGCATAGAACTGCATAAAATTACAAATTTTTGTTCCTGGCTAAATTCTAAAAACGCTATAGCTAGCTGGCCCGCGCCGAGACGCGTCTCCAGACGCCTCAAACGTGCGTCTGGCTCGCATAGTACTGCAAAAAATTGCACATTTTTGTTCCTGGCTAAATTCTAAAAACGCTATAACTTGCTGGCCCGCGTCGAGACGCGTCTCCAGACGCCTCAAACGTGCGTCTGGCTCGCATAGAACTGCAAAAAAATGCACATTTTTGTTCCTGGCTAAATTCTAAAAACGCTATAGCTAGCTGGCACGCGTCGAGACGCGTCTCCAGACGCCTCAAACGTGCGTCTGGCTCGCATAGTACTGCAAAAAATGGCACATTTTTGTTCCTGGCGAAATTCTAAAAACGCTATAACTTGCTGGCCCGCGTCGAGACGCGTCTCCAGACGCCTCAAACGTGCGTCTGGCTCGCATAGAACTGCATAAAATTACAAATTTTTGTTCCTGGCTAAATTCTAAAAACGCTATAGCTAGCTGGCCAGCGCCGAGACGCGTCTCCAGACGCCTCAAACGTGCGTCTGGCTCGCATAGTACTGCAAAAAATTGCACATTTTTGTTCCTGGCTAAATTCTAAAAACGCTATAACTTGCTGGCCCGCGTCGAGACGCGTCTCCAGACGCCTCAAAGGTGCGTCTGGCTCGCATAGAACTGCAAAAAAATGCACATTTTTGTTCCTGGCTAAATTCTAAAAACGCTATAGCTAGCTGGCACGCGTCGAGACGCGTCTCCAGACGCCTCAAACGTGCGTCTGGCTCGCATAGAACAGCAAAAAATTGCACATTTTTGTTCCTGGCTAAATTCTAAAAACGCTATAGCTAGCTGGTCCGCGCCGAGATGCGTCTCCAGACGCCTCAAACGTGCGTCTGGCTCGCATAGAACTGCAAAAAATGCACATTTTTGTTCCTGGCTAAATTCTAAAAACGCTATAGCTAGCTGGCCCGCGCCGAGACGCGTCTCCAGACGCCTCAAACGTGCGTCTGGCGCGCATAGAACTGCAAAAAATTGCACATTTTTGTTCCTGGCTAAATTCTGAAAAAGCTATAGCTAGCTGGCCCGCGCCGAGACGCGTCTCCAGACGCCTCAAACGTGCGTCTGGCTCGCATAGAACTGCAAAAAAATGCACATTTTTGTTCCTGGCTAAATTCTAAAAACGCTATAGCTAGCTGGCCCGCGCCGAGACGCGTCTCCAGACGCCTCAAACGTGCGTCTGGCTCGCATAGAACTGCAAAAAATTTCACATTTTTGTTCCTGGCTAAATTCTAAAAACGCTATAGCTAGCTGGCACGCGTCGAGACGCGTCTCCAGACGCCTCAAACGTGCGTCTGGCTCGCATAGAACTGCAAAAAATTGCACATTTTTGTTCCTGGCTAAATTCTAAAAACGCTATAGCTAGCTGGCCCGCGCCGAGACGCGTCTCCAGACGCCTCAAACGTGGGTCTGGCTCGCATAGAACTGCAAAACATTGCACATTTTTGTTCCTGGCTAAATTCTAAAAACGCTATAGCTAGCTGGCCCGCGCCGAGACGCGTCTCCAGACGCCTCAAACTTGCGTCTGGCTCGCATAGAACTGCAAAAAAATGCACATTTTTGTTCCTGGCTAAATTCTAAAAACGCTATAGCTAGCTGGCCCGCGCCGAGACGCGTCTCCAGACGCCTCAAACGTGCGTCTGGCTCGCATAGAACTGCAAAAAATTGCACATTTTTGTTCCTGGCTAAATTCTAAAAACGCTATAGCTAGCTGGCCCGCGCCGAGACGCGTCTCCAGACGCCTCAAACGTGCGTCTGGCTCGCATAGAACTGCAAAAAAATGCACATTTTTGTTCCTGGCTAAATTCTAAAAACGCTATAGCTAGCTGGCACGCGTCGAGACGCGTCTCCAGACGCCTCAAACGTGCGTCTGGCTCGCATAGAACTGCAAAAAATTGCACAGTTTTGTTCCTGGCTAAATTATAAAAACGCTATAGCTAGCTGGCCCGCGCCGAGATGCGTCTCCAGACGCCTCAAACGTGCGTCTGGCTCGCATAGAACTGCAAAAAATGCACATTTTTGTTCCTGGCTAAATTCTAAAAACGCTATAGCTAGCTGGCCCGCGCCGAGACGCGTCTCCAGACGCCTCAAACGTGCGTCTGGCTCGCATAGAACTGCAAAAAATGCACATTTTTGTTCCTGGCTAAATTCTAAAAACGCTATAGCTAGCTGGCCCGCGCCGAGACGCGTCTCCAGACGCCTCAAACGTGCGTCTGGCGCGCATAGAACTGCAAAAAATTGCACATTTTTGTTCCTGGCTAAATTCTAAAAAAGCTATAGCTAGCTGGCCCGCGCCGAGACGCGTCTCCAGACGCCTCAAACGTGCGTCTGGCTCGCATAGAACTACAAAAAATTGCACATTTTTGTTCCTGGCTAAATTCTAAAAACGCTATAGCTAGCTGGCCCGCGCCGAGACGCGTCTCCAGACGCCTCAAACGTGCGTCTGGCTCGCATAGAACTGCATAAAATTACACATTTTTGTTCCTGGCTAAATTCTAAAAACGCTATAGCTAGCTGGCCCGCGCCGAGACGCGTCTCCAGACGCCTCAAACGTGCGTCTGGCTCGCATAGAACTGCAAAAAATTGCACATTTTTGTTCCTGGCTAAATTCTAGAAACGCTATAGCTAGCTGGCCCGCGCCGAGACGCGTCTCCAGACGCCTCAAACGTGCGTCTGGCTCGCATAGTACTGCAAAAAATTGCACATTTTTGTTCCTGGCTAAATTCTAAAAACGCTATAACTTGCTGGCCCGCGTCGAGACGCGTCTCCAGACGCCTCAAACGTGCGTCTGGCTCGCATAGAACTGCATAAAATTACAAATTTTTGTTCCTGGCTAAATTCTAAAAACGCTATAGCTAGCTGGCCAGCGCCGAGACGCGTCTCCAGACGCCTCAAACGTGCGTCTGGCTCGCATAGTACTGCAAAAAATTGCACATTTTTGTTCCTGGCTAAATTCTAAAAACGCTATAACTTGCTGGCCCGCGTCGAGACGCGTCTCCAGACGCCTCAAACGTGCGTCTGGCTCGCATAGAACTGCAAAAAAATGCACATTTTTGTTCCTGGCTAAATTCTAAAAACGCTATAGCTAGCTGGCACGCGTCGAGACGCGTCTCCAGACGCCTCAAACGTTCGTCTGGCTCGCATAGTACTGCAAAAAATTGCACATTTTTGTTCCTGGCTAAATTCTAAAAACGCTATAACTTGCTGGCCCGCGTCGAGACGCGTCTCCAGACGCCTCAAACGTGCGTCTGGCTCGCATAGAACTGCATAAAATTACAAATTTTTGTTCCTGGCTAAATTCTAAAAACGCTATAGCTAGCTGGCCAGCGCCGAGACGCGTCTCCAGACGCCTCAAACGTGCGTCTGGCTCGCATAGTACTGCAAAAAATTGCACATTATTGTTCCTGGCTAAATTCTAAAAACGCTATAGCTAGCTGGCCCGCGCCGAGACGCGTCTCCAGACGCCTCAAACGTGCGTCTGGCTCGCATAGAACTGCAAAAAATTGCACATTTTTGTTCCTGGCTAAATTCAAGAAACGCTATAGCTAGCTGGCCCGCGCCGAGACGCGTCTCCAGACGCCTCAAACGTGCGTCTGGCTCGCATAGTACTGCAAAAAATTGCACATTTTTGTTCCTGGCTAAATTCTAGAAACGCTATAACTTGCTGGCCCGCGTCGAGACGCGTCTCCAGACGCCTCAAACGTGCGTCTGGCTCGCATAGAACTGCATAAAATTACAAATTTTTGTTCCTGGCTAAATTCTAAAAACGCTATAGCTAGCTGGCCCGCGCCGAGACGCGTCTCCAGACGCCTGAAACGTGCGTCTGGCTCGCATAGAACAGCAAAAAATTGCACATTTTTGTTCCTGGCTAAATTCTAAAAACGCTATAGCTAGCTGGTCCGCGCCGAGATGCGTCTCCAGACGCCTCAAACGTGCGTCTGGCTCGCATAGAACTGCAAAAAATGCACATTTTTGTTCCTGGCTAAATTCTAAAAACGCTATAGCTAGCTGGCCCGCGCCGAGACGCGTCTCCAGACGCCTCAAACGTGCGTCTGGCGCGCATAGAACTGCAAAAAATTGCACATTTTTGTTCCTGGCTAAATTCTAAAAACGCTATAGCTAGCTGGCCCGCGCCGAGACGCGTCTCCAGACGCCTCAAACGTGCGTCTGACTCGCATAGAACTACAAAAAATTGCACATTTTTGTTCCTGGCTAAATTCTAAAAACGCTATAGCTAGCTGGCCCGCGCCGAGACGCGTCTCCAGACGCCTCAAACGTGCGTCTGGCTCGCATAGTACTGCAAAAAATTGCACATTTTTGTTCCTGGCTAAATTCTAAAAACGCTATAACTTGCTGGCCCGCGTCGAGACGCGTCTCCAGACGCCTCAAACGTGCGTCTGGCTCGCATAGAACTGCATAAAATTACACATTTTTGTTCCTGGCTAAATTCTAAAAACGCTATAGCTAGCTGGCCCGCGCCGAGACGCGTCTCCAGACGCCTCAAACGTGCGTCTGGCTCGCATAGTACTGCAAAAAATTGCACATTTGTGTTCCTGGCTAAATTCTAAAAACGCTATAACTTGCTGGCCCGCGTCGAGACGCGTCTCCAGACGCCTCAAACGTGCGTCTGGCTCGCATAGAACTGCATAAAATTACACATTTTTGTTCCTGGCTAAATTCTAAAAACGCTATAGCTAGCTGGCCCGCGCCGAGACGCGTCTCCAGACGCCTCAAACGTGCGTCTGGCTCGCATAGAACTGCAAAAAATTGCACATTTTTGTTCCTGGCTAAATTCTAAAAACGCTATAGCTAGCTGGCCCGCGCCGAGACGCGTCTCCAGACGCCTCAAACGTGCGTCTGGCTCGCATAGAACTACAAAAAATTGCACATTTTTGTTCCTGGCTAAATTCTAAAAACGCTATAGCTAGCTGGCCCGCGCCGAGACGCGTCTCCAGACGCCTCAAACGTGCGTCTGGCTCGCATAGAACTGCAAAAAATGCACATTTTTGTTCCTGGCTAAATTCTAAAAACGCTATAGCTAGCTGGCCCGCGCCGAGACGCGTCTCCAGACGCCTCAAACGTGCGTCTGGCGCGCATAGAACTGCAAAAAATTGCACATTTTTGTTCCTGGCTAAATTCTAAAAACGCTATAGCTAGCTGGCCCGCGCCGAGACGCGTCTCCAGACGCCTCAAACGTGCGTCTGACTCGCATGGAACTACAAAAAATTGCACATTTTTGTTCCTGGCTAAATTCTAGAAACGCTATAGCTAGCTGGCCCGCGCCGAGACGCGTCTCCAGACGCCTCAAACGTGCGTCTGGCTCGCATAGTACTGCAAAAAATTGCACATTTTTGTTCCTGGCTAAATTCTAAAAACGCTATAAATTGCTGGCCCGCGTCGAGACGCGTCTCCAGACGCCTCAAACGTGCGTCTGGCTCGCATAGAACTGCATAAAATTACAGATTTTTGTTCCTGGCTAAATTCTAAAAAAGCTATAGCTAGCTGGCCCGCGCGAGACGCGTCTCCAGACGCCTCAAACGTGCGTCTGGCTCGCATAGAACTACAAAAAATTGCACATTTTTGTTCCTGGCTAAATTCTAAAAACGCTATAGCTAGCTGGCCCGCGCCGAGACGCGTCTCCAGACGCCTCAAACGTGCGTCTGGCTCGCATAGTACTGCAAAAAATTGCACATTTTTGTTCCTGGCTAAATTCTAAAAACGCTATAACTTGCTGGCCCGCGTCGAGACGCGTCTCCAGACGCCTCAAACGTGCGTCTGGCTCGCATAGAACTGCATAAAATTACACATTTTTGTTCCTGGCTAAATTCTAAAAACGCTATAGCTAGCTGGCCCGCGCCGAGACGCGTCTCCAGACGCCTCAAACGTGCGTCTGGCTCGCATAGAACTGCAAAAAATTGCACATTTTTGTTCCTGGCTAAATTCTAAAAACGCTATAGCTAGCTGGCCCGCGCCGAGACGCGTCTCCAGACGCCTCAAACGTGCGTCTGGCTCGCATAGAACTGCATAAAATTACACATTTTTGTTCCTGGCTAAATTCTAAAAACGCTATAGCTAGCTGGCCCGCGCCGAGACGCGTCTCCAGACGCCTCAAACGTGCGTCTGGCTCGCATAGAACTGCATAAAATTACACATTTTTGTTCCTGGCTAAATTCTAAAAACGCTATAGCTAGCTGGCCCGCGTCGAGACGCGTCTCCAGACGCCTCAAACGTGCGTCTGGCTCGCATAGAACTGCATAAAATTACACATTTTTGTTCCTGGCTAAATTCTAAAAACGCTATAGCTAGCTGGCCCGCGCCGAGACGCGTCTCCAGACGCCTCAAACGTGCGTCTGGCTCGCATAGTACTGCAAAAAATTGCACATTTTTGTTCCTGGCTAAATTCTAAAAACGCTATAACTTGCTGGCCCGCGTCGAGACGCGTCTCCAGACGCCTCAAACGTGCGTCTGGCTCGCATAGAACTGCATAAAATTACAAATTTTTGTTCCTGGCTAAATTCTAAAAACGCTATAGCTAGCTGGCCCGCGCCGAGACGCGTCTCCAGACGCCTCAAACGTGCGTCTGGCTCGCATAGAACTGCAAAAAATTGCACATTTTTGTTCCTGGCTAAATTCTAAAAACGCTATAGCTAGCTGGCCCGCGCCGAGACGCGTCTCCAGACGCCTCAAACGTGCGTCTGGCTCGCATAGAACTACAAAAAATTGCACATTTTTGTTCCTGGCTAAATTCTAAAAACGCTATAGCTAGCTGCCCCGCGCCGAGACGCGTCTCCAGACGCCTCAAACGTGCGTCTGGCTCGCATAGAACTGCAAAAAATGCACATTTTTGTTCCTGGCTAAATTCTAAAAACGCTATAGCTAGCTGGCCCGCGCCGAGACACGTCTCCAGACGCCTCAAACGTGCGTCTGGCGCGCATAGAACTGCAAAAAATTGCACATTTTTGTTCCTGGCTAAATTCTAAAAACGCTATAGCTAGCTGGCCCGCGCCGAGACGCGTCTCCAGACGCCTCAAACGTGCGTCTGACTCGCATAGAACTACAAAAAATTGCACATTTTTGTTCCTGGCTAAATTCTAGAAACGCTATAGCTAGCTGGCCCGCGCCGAGACGCGTCTCCAGACGCCTCAAACGTGCGTCTGGCTCGCATAGTACTGCAAAAAATTGCACATTTTTGTTCCTGGCTAAATTCTAAAAACGCTATAAATTGCTGGCCCGCGTCGAGACGCGTCTCGAGACGCCTCAAACGTGCGTCTGGCTCGCATAGAACTGCATAAAATTACAGATTTTTGTTCCTGGCTAAATTCTAAAAAAGCTATAGCTAGCTGGCCCGCGCGAGACGCGTCTCCAGACGCCTCAAACGTGCGTCTGGCTCGCATAGAACTACAAAAAATTGCACATTTTTGTTCCTGGCTAAATTCTAAAAACGCTATAGCTAGCTGGCCCGCGCCGAGACGCGTCTCCAGACGCCTCAAACGTGCGTCTGGCTCGCATAGTACTGCAAAAAATTGCACATTTTTGTTCCTGGCTAAATTCTAAAAACGCTATAACTTGCTGGCCCGCGTCGAGACGCGTCTCCAGACGCCTCAAACGTGCGTCTGGCTCGCATAGAACTGCATAAAATTACACATTTTTGTTCCTGGCTAAATTCTAAAAACGCTATAGCTAGCTGGCCCGCGCCGAGACGCGTCTCCAGACGCCTCAAACGTGCGTCTGGCTCGCATAGAACTGCAAAAAATTGCACATTTTTGTTCCTGGCTAAATTCTAAAAACGCTATAGCTAGCTGGCCCGCGCCGAGACGCGTCTCCAGACGCCTCAAACGTGCGTCTGGCTCGCATAGAACTGCAAAAAAATGCACATTTTTGTTCCTGGCTAAATTCTAAAAACGCTATAGCTAGCTGGCCCGCGCCGAGACGCGTCTCCAGACGCCTCAAACGTGCGTCTGGCTCGCATAGAACTGCAAAAAAATGCACATTTTTGTTCCTGGCTAAATTCTAGAAACGCTATAGCTAGCTGGCCCGCGCCGAGACGCGTCTCCAGACGCCTCAAACGTGCGTCTGGCTCGCATAGTACTGCAAAAAATTGCACATTTTTGTTCCTGGCTAAATTCTAAAAACGCTATAACTTGCTGGCCCGCGTCGAGACGCGTCTCCAGACGCCTCAAACGTGTGTCTGGCTCGCATAGAACTGCAAAAAAATGCACATTTTTGTTCCTGGCTAAATTCTAAAAACGCTATAGCTAGCTGGCACGCGTCGAGACGCGTCTCCAGACGCCTCAAACGTGCGTCTGGCTCGCATAGAACTGCAAAAAATTGCACATTTTTGTTCCTGGCTAAATTCTAAAAACGCTATAGCTAGCTGGCCCGCGCCGAGACGCGTCTCCAGACGCCTCAAACGTGCGTCTGGCTCGCATAGAACTGCATAAAATTACACATTTTTGTTCCTGGCTAAATTCTAAAAACGCTATAGCTAGCTGGCCCGCGCCGAGACGCGTCTCCAGACGCCTCAAACGTGCGTCTGGCTCGCATAGAACTGCAAAAAATTGCACATTTTTGGTCCTGGCTAAATTCTAAAAACGCTATAGCTAGCTGGCCCGCGCCGAGACGCGTCTCCAGACGCCTCAAACGTGCGTCTGGCTCGCATAGAACTACAAAAAATTGCACATTTTTGTTCCTGGCTAAATTCTAAAAACGCTATAGCTAGCTGGCCCGCGCCGAGACGCGTCTCCAGACGCCTCAAACGTGCGTCTGGCTCGCATAGTACTGCAAAAAATTGCACATTTTTGTTCCTGGCTAAATTCTAAAAACGCTATAACTTGCTGGCCCACGTCGAGACGCGTCTCCAGACGCCTCAAACGTGCGTCTGGCTCGCATAGAACTGCATAAAATTACACATTTTTGTTCCTGGCTAAATTCTAAAAACGCTATAGCTAGCTGGCCCGCGCCGAGACGCGTCTCCAGACGCCTCAAACGTGCGTCTGGCTCGCATAGTACTGCAAAAAATTGCACATTTTTGTTCCTGGCTAAATTCTAAAAACGCTATAACTTGCTGGCCCGCGTCGAGACGCGTCTCCAGACGCCTCAAACGTGTGTCTGGCTCGCATAGAACTGCAAAAAAATGCACATTTTTGTTCCTGGCTAAATTCTAAAAACGCTATAGCTAGCTGGCACGCGTCGAGACGCGTCTCCAGACGCCTCAAACGTGCGTCTGGCTCGCATAGAACTGCAAAAAATTGCACATTTTTGTTCCTGGCTAAATTCTAAAAACGCTATAGCTAGCTGGCCCGCGCCGAGACGCGTCTCCAGACGCCTCAAACGTGCGTCTGGCTCGCATAGAACTGCAAAAAATGCACATTTTTGTTCCTGGCTAAATTCTAAAAACGCTATAGCTAGCTGGCCCGCGCCGAGACGCGTCTCCAGACGCCTCAAACGTGCGTCTGGCTCGCATAGAACTGCAAAAAATTGCACATTTTTGTTCCTGGCTAAATTCTAAAAACGCTATAGCTAGCTGGCCCGCGCCGAGACGCGTCTCCAGACGCCTCAAACGTGCGTCTGGCTCGCATAGAACTACAAAAAATTGCACATTTTTGTTCCTGGCTAAATTCTAAAAACGCTATAGCTAGCTGGCCCGCGCCTAGACGCGTCTCCAGACGCCTCAAACGTGCGTCTGGCTCGCATAGTACTGCAAAAAATTGCACATTTTTGTTCCTGGCTAAATTCTAAAAGCGCTATAACTTGCTGGCCCGCGTCGAGACGCGTCTCCAGACGCCTCAAACGTGCGTCTGGCTCGCATAGAACTGCATAAATTTACACATTTTTGTTCCTGGCTAAATTCTAAAAACGCTATAGCTAGCTGGCCCGCGCCGAGACGCGTCTCCAGACGCCTCAAACGTGCGTCTGGCTCGCATAGAACTGCAAAAAATTGCACATTTTTGTTCCTGGCTAAATTCTAGAAACGCTATAGCTAGCTGGCCCGCGCCGAGACGCGTCTCCAGACGCCTCAAACGTGCGTCTGGCTCGCATAGTACTGCAAAAAATTGCACATTTTTGTTACGGGCTAAATTCTAAAAACGCTATAGCTAGCTGGCCCGCGTCGAGACGCGTCTCCAGACGCCTCAAACGTGCGTCTGGCTCGCATAGAACTGCATAAAATTACACATTTTTGTTCCTGGCTAAATTCTAAAAACGCTATAGCTAGCTGGCCCGCGCCGAGACGCGTCTCCAGACGCCTCAAACGTGCGTCTGGCTCGCATAGAACTACAAAAAATTGCACATTTTTGTTCCTGGCTAAATTCTAAAAACGCTATAGCTAGCTGGCCCGCGCCGAGACGCGTCTCCAGACGCCTCAAATGTGCGTCTGGCTCGCATAGTACTGCAAAAAATTGCACATTTTTGTTCCTGGCTAAATTCTAAAAACGCTATAACTTGCAGGCCCGCGTCGAGACGCGTCTCCAGACGCCTCAAACGTGCGTCTGGCTCGCATAGAACTGCATAAAATTACACATTTTTGTTCCTGGCTAAATTCTAAAAACGCTATAGCTAGCTGGCCCGCGCCGAGAAGCGTCTACAAACGCCTCAAACGTGCGTCTGGCTCGCATAGAACTGCAAAAAATTACACATTTTTGTTCCTGGCTAAATTCTAGAAACGCTATAGCTAGCTGGCCCGCGCCGAGACGCGTCTCCAGACGCCTCAAACGTGCGTCTGGCTCGCATAGTACTGCAAAAAATTGCACATTTTTGTTCCTGGCTAAATTCTAAAAACGCTATAACTTGCTGGCCCGCGTCGAGACGCGTCTCCAGACGCCTCAAACGTGCGTCTGGCTCGCATAGAACTGCATAAAATTACACATTTTTGTTCCTGGCCAAATTCTAAAAACGCTATAGCTAGCTGGCCCGCGCCGAGACGCCTCTCCAGACGCCTCAAACGTGCGTCTGGCTCGCATAGTACTGCAAAAAATTGCACATTTTTGTTCCTGGCTAAATTCTAAAAACGCTATAACTTGCTGGCCCGCGTCGAGACGCGTCTCCAGACGCCTCAAAGGTGCGTCTGGCTCGCATAGAACTGCAAAAAAATGCACATTTTTGTTCCTGGCTAAATTCTAAAAACGCTATAGCTAGCTGGCACGCGTCGAGACGCGTCTCCAGACGCCTCAAACGTGCGTCTGGCTCGCATAGAACAGCAAAAAATTGCACATTTTTGTTCCTGGCTAAATTCTAAAAACGCTATAGCTAGCTGGTCCGCGCCGAGATGCGTCTCCAGACGCCTCAAACGTGCGTCTGGCTCGCATAGAACTGCAAAAAATGCACATTTTTGTTCCTGGCTAAATTCTAAAAACGCTATAGCTAGCTGGCCCGCGCCGAGACGTGTCTCCAGACGCCTCAAACGTGCGTCTGGCGCGCATAGAACTGCAAAAAATTGCACATTTTTGTTCCTGGCTAAATTCTAAAAACGCTATAGCTAGCTGGCCCGCGCCGAGACGCGTCTCCAGACGCCTCAAACGTGCGTCTGACTCGCATAGAACTACAAAAAATTGCACATTTTTGTTCCTGGCTAAATTCTAAAAACGCTATAGCTAGCTGGCCCGCGCCGAGACGCGTCTCCAGACGCCTCAAACGTGCGTCTGGCTCGCATAGTACTGCAAAAAATTGCACATTTTTGTTCCTGGCTAAATTCTAAAAACGCTATAACTTGCTGGCCCGCGTCGAGACGCGTCTCCAGACGCCTCAAACGTGCGTCTGGCTCGCATAGAACTGCATAAAATTACACATTTTTGTTCCTGGCTAAATTCTAAAAACGCTATAGCTAGCTGGCCCGCGCCGAGACGCGTCTCCAGACGCCTCAAACGTGCGTCTGGCTCGCATAGTACTGCAAAAAATTGCACATTTTTGTTCCTGGCTAAATTCTAAAAACGCTATAACTTGCTGGCCCGCGTCGAGACGCGTCTCCAGACGCCTCAAACGTGCGTCTGGCTCGCATAGAACTGCATAAAATTACAAATTTTTGTTCCTGGCTAAATTCTAAAAACGCTATAGCTAGCTGGCCCGCGCCGAGACGCGTCTCCAGACGCCTCAAACGTGCGTCTGGCTCGCATAGTACTGCAAAAAATTGCACATTTTTGTTCCTGCCTAAATTCTAAAAACGCTATAACTTGCTGGCCCGCGTCGAGACGCGTCTCCAGACGCCTCAAACGTGCGTCTGGCTCGCATAGAACTGCAAAAAAATGCACATTTTTGTTCCTGGCTAAATTCTAAAAACGCTATAGCTAGCTGGCACGCGTCGAGACGCGTCTCCAGACGCCTCAAACGTGCGTCTGGCTCGCATAGAACTGCAAAAAATTGCACATTTTTGTTCCTGGCTAAATTCTAAAAACGCTATAGCTAGCTAGCCCGTGCCGAGACGCGTCTCCAGACGCCTCAAACGTGCGTCTGGCTCGCATAGAACTGCAAAAATGCACATTTTTGTTCCTGGCTAAATTCTAAAAACGCTATAGCTAGCTGGCCCGCGCCGAGACGCGTCTCCAGACGCCTCAAACGTGCGTCTGGCTCGCATAGAACTGCAAAAAATTGCACATTTTTGTTCCTGGCTAAATTCTAAAAACGCTATAGCTAGCTGGCCCGCGCCGAGACGCGTCTCCAGACGCCTCAAACGTGCGTCTGGCTCGCATAGAACTACAAAAAATTGCACATTTTTGTTCCTGGCTAAATTCTAAAAACGCTATAGCTAGCTGCCCCGCGCCGAGACGCGTCTCCAGACGCCTCAAACGTGCGTCTGGCTCGCATAGAACTGCAAAAAATGCACATTTTTGTTCCTGGCTAAATTCTAAAAACGCTATAGCTAGCTGGCCCGCGCCGAGACGCGTCTCCAGACGCCTCAAACGTGCGTCTGGCGCGCATAGAACTGCAAAAAATTGCACATTTTTGTTCCTGGCTAAATTCTAAAAACGCTATAGCTAGCTGGCCCGCGCCGAGACGCGTCTCCAGACGCCTCAAACGTGCGTCTGACTCGCATAGAACTACAAAAAATTGCACATTTTTGTTCCAGGCTAAATTCTAGAAACGCTATAGCTAGCTGGCCCGCGCCGAGACGCGTCTCCAGACGCCTCAAACGTGCGTCTGGCTCGCATAGTACTGCAAAAAATTGCACATTTTTGTTCCTGGCTAAATTCTAAAAACGCTATAAATTGCTGGCCCGCGTCGAGACGCGTCTCCAGACGCCTAAAACGTGCGTCTGGCTCGCATAGAACTGCATAAAATTACAGATTTTTGTTCCTGGCTAAATTCTAAAAAAGCTATAGCTAGCTGGCCCGCGCGAGACGCGTCTCCAGACGCCTCAAACGTGCGTCTGGCTCGCATAGAACTACAAAAAATTGCACATTTTTGTTCCTGGCTAAATTCTAAAAACGCTATAGCTAGCTGGCCCGCGCCGAGACGCGTCTCCAGACGCCTCAAACGTGCGTCTGGCTCGCATAGTACTGCAAAAAATTGCACATTTTTGTTCCTGGCTAAATTCTAAAAACGCTATAACTTGCTGGCCCGCGTCGAGACGCGTCTCCAGACGCCTCAAACGTGCGTCTGGCTCGCATAGAACTGCATAAAATTACACATTTTTGTTCCTGGCTAAATTCTAAAAACGCTATAGCTAGCTGGCCCGCGCCGAGACGCGTCTCCAGACTCCTCAAACGTGCGTCTGGCTCGCATAGAACTGCAAAAAATTGCACATTTTTGTTCCTGGCTAAATTCTAAAAACGCTATAGCTAGCTGGCCCGCGCCGAGACGCGTCTCCAGACGCCTCAAACGTGCGTCAGGCTCGCATAGAACTGCAAAAAAATGCACATTTTTGTTCCTGGCTAAATTCTAAAAACGCTATAGCTAGCTGGCCCGCGCCGAGACGCGTCTCCAGACGCCTCAAACGTGCGTCTGGCTCGCATAGAACTACAAAAAATTGCACATTTTTGTTCCTGGCTAAATTCTAGAAACGCTATAGCTAGCTGGCCCGCGCCGAGACGCGTCTCCAGACGCCTCAAACGTGCGTCTGGCTCGCATAGAACTACAAAAAATTGCACATTTTTGTTCCTGGCTAAATTCTAAAAACGCTATAACTTGCTGGCCCGCGTCGAGACGCGTCTCCAGACGCCTCAAACGTGTGTCTGGCTCGCATAGAACTGCAAAAAAATGCACATTTTTGTTCCTGGCTAAATTCTAAAAACGCTATAGCTAGCTGGCACGCGTCGAGACGCGTCTCCAGACGCCTCAAACGTGCGTCTGGCTCGCATAGAACTGCAAAAAATTGCACATTTTTGTTCCTGGCTAAATTCTAAAAACGCTATAGCTAGCTGGCCCGCGCCGAGACGCGTCTCCAGACGCCTCAAACGTGCGTCTGGCTCGCATAGAACTGCAAAAAATGCACATTTTTGTTCCTGGCTAAATTCTAAAAACGCTATAGCTAGCTGGCCCGCGCCGAGATGCGTCTCCAGACGCCTCAAACGTGCGTCTGGCTCGCATAGAACTGCAAAAAATTGCACATTTTTGTTCCTGGCTAAATTCTAAAAACGCTATAGCTAGCTGGCCCGCGCCGAGACGCGTCTCCAGACGCCTCAAACGTGCGTCTGGCTCGCATAGAACTGCATAAAATTACACATTTTTGTTCCTGGCTAAATTCTAAAAACGCTATAGCTAGCTGGCCCGCGCCGAGACGCGTCTCCAGACGCCTCAAACGTGCGTCTGGCTCGCATAGAACTACAAAAAATTGCACATTTTTGTTCCTGGCTAAATTCTAAAAACGCTATAGCTAGCTGGCCCGCGCCGAGACGCGTCTCCAGACGCCTCAAATGTGCGTCTGGCTCGCATAGTACTGCAAAAAATTGCACATTTTTGTTCCTGGCTAAATTCTAAAAACGCTATAACTTGCAGGCCCGCGTCGAGACGCGTCTCCAGACGCCTCAAACGTGCGTCTGGCTCGCATAGAACTGCATAAAATTACACATTTTTGTTCCTGGCTAAATTCTAAAAACGCTATAGCTAGCTGGCCCGCGCCGAGAAGCGTCTACAAACGCCTCAAACGTGCGTCTGGCTCGCATAGAACTGCAAAAAATTACACATTTTTGTTCCTGGCTAAATTCTAGAAACGCTATAGCTAGCTGGCCCGCGCCGAGACGCGTCTCCAGACGCCTCAAACGTGCGTCTGGCTCGCATAGTACTGCAAAAAATTGCACATTTTTGTTCCTGGCTTAATTCTAAAAACGCTATAACTTGCTGGCCCGCGTCGAGACGCGTCTCCAGACGCCTCAAACGTGCGTCTGGCTCGCATAGAACTGCATAAAATTACAAATTTTTGTTCCTGGCTAAATTCTAAAAACGCTATAGCTAGCTGGCCCGCGCCGAGACGCCTCTCCAGACGCCTCAAACGTGCGTCTGGCTCGCATAGTACTGCAAAAAATTGCACATTTTTGTTCCTGGCTAAATTCTAAAAACGCTATAACTTGCTGGCCCGCGTCGAGACGCGTCTCCAGACGCCTCAAAGGTGCGTCTGGCTCGCATAGAACTGCAAAAAAATGCACATTTTTGTTCCTGGCTAAATTCTAAAAACGCTATAGCTAGCTGGCACGCGTCGAGACGCGTCTCCAGACGCCTCAAACGTGCGTCTGGCTCGCATAGAACAGCAAAAAATTGCACATTTTTGTTCCTGGCTAAATTCTAAAAACGCTATAGCTAGCTGGTCCGCGCCGAGATGCGTCTCCAGACGCCTCAAACGTGCGTCTGGCTCGCATAGAACTGCAAAAAATGCACATTTTTGTTCCTGGCTAAATTCTAAAAACGCTATAGCTAGCTGGCCCGCGCCGAGACGTGTCTCCAGACGCCTCAAACGTGCGTCTGGCGCGCATAGAACTGCAAAAAATTGCACATTTTTGTTCCTGGCTAAATTCTAAAAACGCTATAGCTAGCTGGCCCGCGCCGAGACGCGTCTCCAGACGCCTCAAACGTGCGTCTGACTCGCATAGAACTACAAAAAATTGCACATTTTTGTTCCTGGCTAAATTCTAAAAACGCTATAGCTAGCTGGCCCGCGCCGAGACGCGTCTCCAGACGCCTCAAACGTGCGTCTGGCTCGCATAGTACTGCAAAAAATTGCACATTTTTGTTCCTGGCTAAATTCTAAAAACGCTATAACTTGCTGGCCCGCGTCGAGACGCGTCTCCAGACGCCTCAAACGTGCGTCTGGCTCGCATAGAACTGCATAAAATTACAAATTTTTGTTCCTGGCTAAATTCTAAAAACGCTATAGCTAGCTGGCCCGCGCCGAGACGCGTCTCCAGACGCCTCAAACGTGCGTCTGGCTCGCATAGTACTGCAAAAAATTGCACATTTTTGTTCCTGCCTAAATTCTAAAAACGCTATAACTTGCTGGCCCGCGTCGAGACGCGTCTCCAGACGCCTCAAACGTGCGTCTGGCTCGCATAGAACTGCAAAAAAATGCACATTTTTGTTCCTGGCTAAATTCTAAAAACGCTATAGCTAGCTGGCACGCGTCGAGACGCGTCTCCAGACGCCTCAAACGTGCGTCTGGCTCGCATAGAACTGCAAAAAATTGCACATTTTTGTTCCTGGCTAAATTCTAAAAACGCTATAGCTAGCTAGCCCGTGCCGAGACGCGTCTCCAGACGCCTCAAACGTGCGTCTGGCTCGCATAGAACTGCAAAAATGCACATTTTTGTTCCTGGCTAAATTCTAAAAACGCTATAGCTAGCTGGCCCGCGCCGACACGCGTCTCCAGACGCCTCAAACGTGCGTCTGGCTCGCATAGAACTGCAAAAAATTGCACATTTTTGTTCCTGGCTAAATTCTAAAAACGCTATAGCTAGCTGGCCCGCGCCGAGACGCGTCTCCAGACGCCTCAAACGTGCGTCTGGCTCGCATAGAACTACAAAAAATTGCACATTTTTGTTCCTGGCTAAATTCTAAAAACGCTATAGCTAGCTGCCCCGCGCCGAGACGCGTCTCCAGACGCCTCAAACGTGCGTCTGGCTCGCATAGAACTGCAAAAAATGCACATTTTTGTTCCTGGCTAAATTCTAAAAACGCTATAGCTAGCTGGCCCGCGCCGAGACGCGTCTCCAGACGCCTCAAACGTGCGTCTGGCGCGCATAGAACTGCAAAAAATTGCACATTTTTGTTCCTGGCTAAATTCTAAAAACGCTATAGCTAGCTGGCCCGCGCCGAGACGCGTCTCCAGACGCCTCAAACGTGCGTCTGACTCGCATAGAACTACAAAAAATTGCACATTTTTGTTCCAGGCTAAATTCTAGAAACGCTATAGCTAGCTGGCCCGCGCCGAGACGCGTCTCCAGACGCCTCAAACGTGCGTCTGGCTCGCATAGTACTGCAAAAAATTGCACATTTTTGTTCCTGGCTAAATTCTAAAAACGCTATAAATTGCTGGCCCGCGTCGAGACGCGTCTCCAGACGCCTAAAACGTGCGTCTGGCTCGCATAGAACTGCATAAAATTACAGATTTTTGTTCCTGGCTAAATTCTAAAAAAGCTATAGCTAGATGGCCCGCGCGAGACGCGTCTCCAGACGCCTCAAACGTGCGTCTGGCTCGCATAGAACTACAAAAAATTGCACATTTTTGTTCCTGGCTAAATTCTAAAAACGCTATAGCTAGCTGGCCCGCGCCGAGACGCGTCTCCAGACGCCTCAAACGTGCGTCTGGCTCGCATAGTACTGCAAAAAATTGCACATTTTTGTTCCTGGCTAAATTCTAAAAACGCTATAACTTGCTGGCCCGCGTCGAGACGCGTCTCCAGACGCCTCAAACGTGCGTCTGGCTCGCATAGAACTGCATAAAATTACACATTTTTGTTCCTGGCTAAATTCTAAAAACGCTATAGCTAGCTGGCCCGCGCCGAGACGCGTCTCCAGACTCCTCAAACGTGCGTCTGGCTCGCATAGAACTGCAAAAAATTGCACATTTTTGTTCCTGGCTAAATTCTAAAAACGCTATAGCTAGCTGGCCCGCGCCGAGACGCGTCTCCAGACGCCTCAAACGTGCGTCAGGCTCGCATAGAACTGCAAAAAAATGCACATTTTTGTTCCTGGCTAAATTCTAAAAACGCTATAGCTAGCTGGCCCGCGCCGAGACGCGTCTCCAGACGCCTCAAACGTGCGTCTGGCTCGCATAGAACTACAAAAAATTGCACATTTTTGTTCCTGGCTAAATTCTAGAAACGCTATAGCTAGCTGGCCCGCGCCGAGACGCGTCTCCAGACGCCTCAAACGTGCGTCTGGCTCGCATAGAACTACAAAAAATTGCACATTTTTGTTCCTGGCTAAATTCTAAAAACGCTATAACTTGCTGGCCCGCGTCGAGACGCGTCTCCAGACGCCTCAAACGTGTGTCTGGCTCGCATAGAACTGCAAAAAAATGCACATTTTTGTTCCTGGCTAAATTCTAAAAACGCTATAGCTAGCTGGCACGCGTCGAGACGCGTCTCCAGACGCCTCAAACGTGCGTCTGGCTCGCATAGAACTGCAAAAAATTGCACATTTTTGTTCCTGGCTAAATTCTAAAAACGCTATAGCTAGCTGGCCCGCGCCGAGACGCGTCTCCAGACGCCTCAAACGTGCGTCTGGCTCGCATAGAACTGCAAAAAATGCACATTTTTGTTCCTGGCTAAATTCTAAAAACGCTATAGCTAGCTGGCCCGCGCCGAGATGCGTCTCCAGACGCCTCAAACGTGCGTCTGGCTCGCATAGAACTGCAAAAAATTGCACATTTTTGTTCCTGGCTAAATTCTAAAAACGCTATAGCTAGCTGGCCCGCGCCGAGACGCGTCTCCAGACGTCTCAAACGTGCGTCTGGCTCGCATAGAACTACAAAAAATTACACATTTTTGTTCCTGGCTAAATTCTAAAAACGCTATAGCTAGCTGGCCCGCGCCGAGACGCGTCTCCAGACGCCTCAAACGTGCGTCTGGCTCGCATAGTACTGCAAAAAATTGCACATTTTTGTTCCTGGCTAAATTCTTAAAACGCTATAACTTGCTGGCCCGCGTCGAGACGCGTCTCCAGACGCCTCAAACGTGCGTCTGGCTCGCATAGAACTGCATAAAATTACACATTTTTGTTCCTGGCTAAATTCTAAAAACGCTATAGCTAGCTGGCCCGCGCCGAGACGCGTCTCCAGACGCCTCAAACGTGCGTCTGGCTCGCATAGTACTGCAAAAAATTGCACATTTTTGTTCCTGGCTAAATTCTAAAAACGCTATAACTTGCTGGCCCGCGTCGAGACGCGTCTCCAGACGCCTCAAACGTGTGTCTGGCTCGCATAGAACTGAAAAAAAATGCACATTTTTGTTCCTGGCTAAATTCTAAAAACGCTATAGCTAGCTGGCACGCGTCGAGACGCGTCTCCAGACGCCTCAAACGTGCGTCTGGCTCGCATAGAACTGCAAAAAATTGCACATTTTTGTTCCTGGCTAAATTCTTAAAACGCTATAACTTGCTGGCCCGCGTCGAGACGCGTCTCCAGACGCCTCAAACGTGCGTCTGGCTCGCATAGAACTGCATAAAATTACACATTTTTGTTCCTGGCTAAATTCTAAAAACGCTATAGCTAGCTGGCCCGCGCCGAGACGCGTCTCCAGACGCCTCAAACGTGCGTCTGGCTCGCATAGTACTGCAAAAAATTGCACATTTTTGTTCCTGGCTAAATTCTAAAAACGCTATAACTTGCTGGCCCGCGTCGAGACGCGTCTCCAGACGCCTCAAACGTGTGTCTGGCTCGCATAGAACTGAAAAAAAATGCACATTTTTGTTCCTGGCTAAATTCTAAAAACGCTATAGCTAGCTGGCACGCGTCGAGACGCGTCTCCAGACGCCTCAAACGTGCGTCTGGCTCGCATAGAACTGCAAAAAATTGCACATTTTTGTTCCTGGCTAAATTCTAAAAACGCTATAGCTAGCTGGCCCGCGCCGAGACGCGTCTCCAGACGCCTCAAACGTGCGTCTGGCTCGCATAGAACTGCAAAAAATGCACATTTTTGTTCCTGGCTAAATTCTAGTAACGCTATAGCTAGCTGGCCCGCGCCGAGACGCGTCTCCAGACGCCTCAAACGTGCGTCTGGCTCGCATAGAACTGCAAAAAATTGCACATTTTTGTTCCTGGCTAAATTCTAAAAACGCTATAGCTAGCTGGCCCGCGCCGAGACGCGTCTCCAGACGCCTCAAACGTGCGTCTGGCTCGCATAGAACTACAAAAAATTGCACATTTTTGTTCCTGGCTAAATTCTAAAAACGCTATAGCTAGCTGGCCCGCGCCTAGACGCGTCTCTAGACGCCTCAAACGTGCGTCTGGCTCGCATAGTACTGCAAAAAATTGCACATTTTTGTTCCTGGCTAAATTCTAAAAGCGCTATAACTTGCTGGCCCGCGTCGAGACGCGTCTCCAGACGCCTCAAATGTGCGTCTGGCTCGCATAGAACTGCATAAAATTACACATTTTTGTTCCTGGCTAAATTCTAAAAACGCTATAGCTAGCTGGCCCGCGCCGAGACGCGTCTCCAGACGCCTCAAACGTGCGTCTGGCTCGCATAGAACTGCAAAAAATTGCACATTTTTGTTCCTGGCTAAATTCTAGAAACGCTATAGCTAGCTGGCCCGCGCCGAGACGCGTCTCCAGACGCCTCAAACGTGCGTCTGGCTCGCATAGTACTGCAAAAAATTGCACATTTTTGTTCCGGGCTAAATTCTAAAAACGCTATAGCTAGCTGGCCCGCGTCGAGACGCGTCTCCAGACGCCTCAAACGTGCGTCTGGCTCGCATAGAACTGCATAAAATTACACATTTTTGTTCCTGGCTAAATTCTAAAAACGCTATAGCTAGCTGGCCCGCGCCGAGACGCGTCTCCAGACGCCTCAAACGTGCGTCTGGCTCGCATAGAACTACAAAAAATTGCACATTTTTGTTCCTGGCTAAATTCTAAAAACGCTATAGCTAGCTGGCCCGCGCCGAGACGCGTCTCCAGACGCCTCAAACGTGCGTCTGGCTCGCATAGTACTGCAAAAAATTGCACATTTTTGTTCCTGGCTAAATTCTAAAAACGCTATAACTTGCTGGCCCGCGTCGAGACGCGTCTCCAGACGCCTCAAACGTGCGTCTGGCTCGCATAGAACTGCATAAAATTACACATTTTTGTTCCTGGCTAAATTCTAAGAACGCTATAGCTAGCTGGCCCGCGCCGAGAAGCGTCTCCAAACGCCTCAAACGTGCGTCTGGCTCGCATAGAACTGCAAAAAATTACACATTTTTGTTCCTGGCTAAATTCTAGAAACGCTATAGCTAGCTGGCCCGCGCCGAGACGCGTCTCCAGACGCCTCAAACGTGCGTCTGGCTCGCATAGTACTGCAAAAAATTGCACATTTTTGTTCCTGGCTAAATTCTAAAAACGCTATAACTTGCTGGCCCGCGTCGAGACGCGTCTCCAGACGCCTCAAACGTGCGTCTGGCTCGCATAGAACTGCATAAAATTACACATTTTTGTTCCTGGCTAAATTCTAAAAACGCTATAGCTAGCTGGCCCGCGCCGAGACGCGTCTCCAGACGCCTCAAACGTGCGTCTGGCTCGCATAGAACTACAAAAAATTGCACATTTTTGTTCCTGGCTAAATTCTAAAAACGCTATAGCTAGCTGGCCCGCGCCGAGACGCGTCTCCAGACGCCTCAAACGTGCGTCTGGCTCGCATAGAACTACAAAAAATTGCACATTTTTGTTCCTGGCTAAATTCTAAAAACGCTATAGCTAGCTGGCCCGCGCCGAGACGCGTCTCCAGACGCCTCAAACGTGCGTCTGGCTCGCATAGTACTGCAAAAAATTGCACATTTTTGTTCCTGGCTAAATTCTAAAAACGCTATAACTTGCTGGCCCGCGTCGAGACGCGTCTCCAGACGCCTCAAACGTGCGTCTGGCTCGCATAGAACTGCATAAAATTACACATTTTTGTTCCTGGCTAAATTCTAAAAACGCTATAGCTAGCTGGCCCGCGCCGAGACGCGTCTCCAGACGCCTCAAACGTGCGTCTGGCTCGCATAGAACTGCAAAAAATTGCACATTTTTGTTCCTGGCTAAATTCTAGAAACGCTATAGCTAGCTGGCCCGCGCCGAGACGCGTCTCCAGACGCCTCAAACGTGCGTCTGGCTCGCATAGTACTGCAAAAAATTGCACATTTTTGTTCCTGGCTAAATTCTAAAAACGCTATAACTTGCTGGCCCGCGTCGAGACGCGTCTCCAGACGCCTCAAACGTGCGTCTGGCTCGCATAGAACTGCATAAAATTACACATTTTTGTTCCTGGCTAAATTCTAAAAACGCTATAGCTAGCTGGCCCGCGCCGAGACGCGTCTCCAGACGCCTAAAACGTGCGTCTGGCTCGCATAGTACTGCAAAAAATTGCACATTTTTGTTCCTGGCTAAATTCTAAAAACGCTATAACTTGCTGGCCCGCGTCGAGACGCGTCTCCGGACGCCTCAAACGTGCGTCTGGCTCGCATAGAACTGCAAAAAATGCACATTTTTGTTCCTGGCTAAATTCTAAAAACGCTATAGCTAGCTGGCACGCGTCGAGACGCGTCTCCAGACGCCTCAAACGTGCGTCTGGCTCGCATAGAACTGCAAAAAATTGCACATTTTTGTTCCTGGCTAAATTCTAAAAACGCTATAGCTAGCTGGCCCGCGCCGAGACGCGTCTCCAGACGCCTCAAACGTGCGTCTGGCTCGCATAGAACTGCAAAAAATGCACATTTTTGTTCCTGGCTAAATTCTAAAAACGCTATAGCTAGCTGGCCCGCGTCGAGACGCGTCTCCAGACGCCTCAAACGTGCGTCTGGCTCGCATAGAACTGCAAAAAAATGCACATTTTTGTTCCTGGCTAAATTCTAAAAACGCTATAGCTAGCTGGCCCGCGCCGAGACGCGTCTCCAGACGCCTCAAACGTGCGTCTGGCTCGCATAGTACTGCAAAAAATTGCACATTTTTGTTCCTGGCTAAATTCTAAAAACGCTATAACTTGCTGGCCCGCGTCGAGACGCGTCTCCAGACGCCTCAAACGTGCGTCTGGCTCGCATAGAACTGCATAAAATTACACATTTTTGTTCCTGGCTAAATTCTAAAAACGCTATAGCTAGCTGGCCCGCGCCGAGACGCGTCTCCAGACGCCTCAAACGTGCGTCTGGCTCGCATAGAACTGCAAAAAATTGCACATTTTTGTTCCTGGCTAAATTCTAGAAACGCTATAGCTAGCTGGCCCGCGCCGAGACGCGTCTCCAGACGCCTCAAACGTGCGTCTGGCTCGCATAGTACTGCAAAAAATTGCACATTTTTGTTCCTGGCTAAATTCTAAAAACGCTATAAATTGCTGGCCCGCGTCAAGACGCGTCTCCAGACGCCTCAAACGTGCGTCTGGCTCGCATAGAACTGCATAAAATTACACATTTTTGTTCCTGGCTAAATTCTAAAAACGCTATAGCTAGCAGGCCCGCGTCGAGACGCGTCTCCAGACGCCTCAAACGTGCGTCTGGCTCGCATAGTACTGCAAAAAATTGCACATTTTTGTTCCTGGCTAAATTCTAAAAACGCTATAACTTGCTGGCCCGCGTCGAGACGCGTCTCCAGACGCCTCAAACGTGCGTCTGGCTCTCATAGAACTGCATAAAATTACACATTTTTGTTCCTGGCTAAATTCTAAAAACGCTATAGCTAGCTGGCCCGCGCCGAGACGCGTCTCCAGACGCCTCAAACGTGCGTCTGGCTCGCATAGAACTGCAAAAAATTGCACATTTTTGTTCCTGGCTAAATTCTAGAAACGCTATAGCTAGCTGGCCCGCGCCGAGACGCGTCTCCAGACGCCTCAAACGTGCGTCTGGCTCGCATAGTACTGCAAAAAATTGCACATTTTTGTTCCGGGCTAAATTCTAAAAACGCTATAGCTAGCTGGCCCGCGCCGAGACGCGTCTCCAGACGCCTCAAACGTGCGTCTGGCTCGCATAGAACTGCAAAAAATTGCACATTTTTGTTCCTGGCTAAATTCTAGAAACGCTATAGCTAGCTGGCCCGCGCCGAGACGCGTCTCCAGACGCCTCAAACGTGCGTCTGGCTCGCATAGTACTGCAAAAAATTGCACATTTTTGTTCCTGGCTAAATTCTAAAAACGCTATAACTTGCTGGCCCGCGTCGAGACGCGTCTCCAGACGCCTCAAACGTGCGTCTGGCTCGCATAGAACTGCATAAAATTACACATTTTTGTTCCTGGCTAAATTCTAAAAACGCTATAGCTAGCTGGCCCGCGCCGAGACGCGTCTCCAGACGCCTAAAACGTGCGTCTGGCTCGCATAGTACTGCAAAAAATTGCACATTTTTGTTCCTGGCTAAATTCTAAAAACGCTATAACTTGCTGGCCCGCGTCGAGACGCGTCTCCGGACGCCTCAAACGTGCGTCTGGCTCGCATAGAACTGCAAAAAATGCACATTTTTGTTCCTGGCTAAATTCTAAAAACGCTATAGCTAGCTGGCACGCGTCGAGACGCGTCTCCAGACGCCTCAAACGTGCGTCTGGCTCGCATAGAACTGCAAAAAATTGCACATTTTTGTTCCTGGCTAAATTCTAAAAACGCTATAGCTAGCTGGCCCGCGCCGAGACGCGTCTCCAGACGCCTCAAACGTGCGTCTGGCTCGCATAGAACTGCAAAAAATGCACATTTTTGTTCCTGGCTAAATTCTAAAAACGCTATAGCTAGCTGGCCCGCGTCGAGACGCGTCTCCAGACGCCTCAAACGTGCGTCTGGCTCGCATAGAACTGCAAAAAAATGCACATTTTTGTTCCTGGCTAAATTCTAAAAACGCTATAGCTAGCTGGCCCGCGCCGAGACGCGTCTCCAGACGCCTCAAACGTGCGTCTGGCTCGCATAGTACTGCAAAAAATTGCACATTTTTGTTCCTGGCTAAATTCTAAAAACGCTATAACTTGCTGGCCCGCGTCGAGACGCGTCTCCAGACGCCTCAAACGTGCGTCTGGCTCGCATAGAACTGCATAAAATTACACATTTTTGTTCCTGGCTAAATTCTAAAAACGCTATAGCTAGCTGGCCCGCGCCGAGACGCGTCTCCAGACGCCTCAAACGTGCGTCTGGCTCGCATAGAACTGCAAAAAATTGCACATTTTTGTTCCTGGCTAAATTCTAGAAACGCTATAGCTAGCTGGCCCGCGCCGAGACGCGTCTCCAGACGCCTCAAACGTGCGTCTGGCTCGCATAGTACTTCAAAAAATTGCACATTTTTGTTCCTGGCTAAATTCTAAAAACGCTATAAATTGCTGGCCCGCGTCAAGACGCGTCTCCAGACGCCTCAAACGTGCGTCTGGCTCGCATAGAACTGCATAAAATTACACATTTTTGTTCCTGGCTAAATTCTAAAAACGCTATAGCTAGCAGGCCCGCGTCGAGACGCGTCTCCAGACGCCTCAAACGTGCGTCTGGCTCGCATAGTACTGCAAAAAATTGCACATTTTTGTTCCTGGCTAAATTCTAAAAACGCTATAACTTGCTGGCCCGCGTCGAGACGCGTCTCCAGACGCCTCAAACGTGCGTCTGGCTCTCATAGAACTGCATAAAATTACACATTTTTGTTCCTGGCTAAATTCTAAAAACGCTATAGCTAGCTGGCCCGCGCCGAGACGCGTCTCCAGACGCCTCAAACGTGCGTCTGGCTCGCATAGAACTGCAAAAAATTGCACATTTTTGTTCCTGGCTAAATTCTAGAAACGCTATAGCTAGCTGGCCCGCGCCGAGACGCGTCTCCAGACGCCTCAAACGTGCGTCTGGCTCGCATAGTACTGCAAAAAATTGCACATTTTTGTTCCGGGCTAAATTCTAAAAACGCTATAGCTAGCTGGCCCGCGTCGAGACGCGTCTCCAGACGCCTCAAACGTGCGTCTGGCTCGCATAGAACTGCATAAAATTACACATTTTTGTTCCTGGCTAAATTCTAAAAACGCTATAGCTAGCTGGCCCGCGCCGAGACGCGTCTCCAGACGCCTCAAACGTGCGTCTGGCTCGCATAGAACTGCAAAAAATTGCACATTTTTGTTCCTGGCTAAATTCTAAAAACGCTATAGCTAGCTGGCCCGCGCCGAGACGCGTCTCCAGACGCCTCAAACGTGCGTCTGGCTCGCATAGAACTGCAAAAAAATGCACATTTTTGTTCCTGGCTAAATTCTAAAAACGCTATAGCTAGCTGGCCCGCGCCGAGACGCGTCTCCAGACGCCTCAAACGTGCGTCTGGCTCGCATAGAACTGCAAAAAATTGCACATTTTTGTTCCTGGCTAAATTCTAGAAACGCTATAGCTAGCTGGCCCGCGCCGAGACGCGTCTCCAGACGCCTCAAACGTGCGTCTGGCTCGCATAGTACTGCAAAAAATTGCACATTTTTGTTCCTGGCTAAATTCTAAAAACGCTATAACTTGCTGGCCCGCGTCGAGACGCGTCTCCAGACGCCTCAAACGTGCGTCTGGCTCGCATAGAACTGCATAAAATTACACATTTTTGTTCCTGGCTAAATTCTAAAAACGCTATAGCTAGCTGGCCCGCGCCGAGACGCGTCTCCAGACGCCTCAAACGTGCGTCTGGCTCGCATAGAACTGCAAAAAATTGCACATTTTTGTTCCTGGCTAAATTCTAGAAACGCTATAGCTAGCTGGCCCGCGCCGAGACGCGTCTCCAGACGCCTCAAACGTGCGTCTGGCTCGCATAGTACTGCAAAAAATTGCACATTTTTGTTCCTGGCTAAATTCTAAAAACGCTATAACTTGCTGGCCCGCGTCGAGACGCGTCTCCAGACGCCTCAAACGTGCGTCTGGCTCGCATAGAACTGCATAAAATTACACATTTTTGTTCCTGGCTAAATTCTAAAAACGCTATAGCTAGCTGGCCCGCGCCGAGACGCGTCTCCAGACGCCTCAAACGTGCGTCTGGCTCGCATAGAACTACAAAAAATTGCACATTTTTGTTCCTGGCTAAATTCTAAAAACGCTATAGCTAGCTGGCCCGCGCCGAGACGCGTCTCCAGACGCCTCAAACGTGCGTCTGGCTCGCATAGAACTACAAAAAATTGCACATTTTTGTTCCTGGCTAAATTCTAAAAACGCTATAGCTAGCTGGCCCGCGCCGAGACGCGTCTCCAGACGCCTCAAACGTGCGTCTGGCTCGCATAGTACTGCAAAAAATTGCACATTTTTGTTCCTGGCTAAATTCTAAAAACGCTATAACTTGCTGGCCCGCGTCGAGACGCGTCTCCAGACGCCTCAAACGTGCGTCTGGCTCGCATAGAACTGCATAAAATTACACATTTTTGTTCCTGGCTAAATTCTAAAAACGCTATAGCTAGCTGGCCCGCGCCGAGACGCGTCTCCAGACGCCTCAAACGTGCGTCTGGCTCGCATAGAACTGCAAAAAATTGCACATTTTTGTTCCTGGCTAAATTCTAGAAACGCTATAGCTAGCTGGCCCGCGCCGAGACGCGTCTCCAGACGCCTCAAACGTGCGTCTGGCTCGCATAGTACTGCAAAAAATTGCACATTTTTGTTCCTGGCTAAATTCTAAAAACGCTATAACTTGCTGGCCCGCGTCGAGACGCGTCTCCAGACGCCTCAAACGTGCGTCTGGCTCGCATAGAACTGCATAAAATTACACATTTTTGTTCCTGGCTAAATTCTAAAAACGCTATAGCTAGCTGGCCCGCGCCGAGACGCGTCTCCAGACGCCTCAAACGTGCGTCTGGCTCGCATAGAACTACAAAAAATTGCACATTTTTGTTCCTGGCTAAATTCTAAAAACGCTATAGCTAGCTGGCCCGCGCCGAGACGCGTCTCCAGACGCCTCAAACGTGCGTCTGGCTCGCATAGTACTGCAAAAAATTGCACATTTTTGTTCCTGGCTAAATTCTAAAAACGCTATAACTTGCTGGCCCGCGTCGAGACGCGTCTCCAGACGCCTCAAACGTGCGTCTGGCTCGCATAGAACTGCATAAAATTACACATTTTTGTTCCTGGCTAAATTCTAAGAACGCTATAGCTAGCTGGCCCGCGCCGAGAAGCGTCTCCAAACGCCTCAAACGTGCGTCTGGCTCGCATAGAACTGCAAAAAATTACACATTTTTGTTCCTGGCTAAATTCTAGAAACGCTATAGCTAGCTGGCCCGCGCCGAGACGCGTCTCCAGACGCCTCAAACGTGCGTCTGGCTCGCATAGTACTGCAAAAAATTGCACATTTTTGTTCCTGGCTAAATTCTAAAAACGCTATAACTTGCTGGCCCGCGTCGAGACGCGTCTCCAGACGCCTCAAACGTGCGTCTGGCTCGCATAGAACTGCATAAAATTACACATTTTTGTTCCTGGCTAAATTCTAAAAACGCTATAGCTAGCTGGCCCGCGCCGAGACGCGTCTCCAGACGCCTCAAACGTGCGTCTGGCTCGCATAGAACTACAAAAAATTGCACATTTTTGTTCCTGGCTAAATTCTAAAAACGCTATAGCTAGCTGGCCCGCGCCGAGACGCGTCTCCAGACGCCTCAAACGTGCGTCTGGCTCGCATAGAACTACAAAAAATTGCACATTTTTGTTCCTGGCTAAATTCTAAAAACGCTATAGCTAGCTGGCCCGCGCCGAGACGCGTCTCCAGACGCCTCAAACGTGCGTCTGGCTCGCATAGTACTGCAAAAAATTGCACATTTTTGTTCCTGGCTAAATTCTAAAAACGCTATAACTTGCTGGCCCGCGTCGAGACGCGTCTCCAGACGCCTCAAACGTGCGTCTGGCTCGCATAGAACTGCATAAAATTACACATTTTTGTTCCTGGCTAAATTCTAAAAACGCTATAGCTAGCTGGCCCGCGCCGAGACGCGTCTCCAGACGCCTCAAACGTGCGTCTGGCTCGCATAGAACTGCAAAAAATTGCACATTTTTGTTCCTGGCTAAATTCTAGAAACGCTATAGCTAGCTGGCCCGCGCCGAGACGCGTCTCCAGACGCCTCAAACGTGCGTCTGGCTCGCATAGTACTGCAAAAAATTGCACATTTTTGTTCCTGGCTAAATTCTAAAAACGCTATAACTTGCTGGCCCGCGTCGAGACGCGTCTCCAGACGCCTCAAACGTGCGTCTGGCTCGCATAGAACTGCATAAAATTACACACTTTTGTTCCTGGCTAAATTCTAAAAACGCTATAGCTAGCTGGCCCGCGCCGAGACGCGTCTCCAGACGCCTAAAACGTGCGTCTGGCTCGCATAGTACTGCAAAAAATTGCACATTTTTGTTCCTGGCTAAATTCTAAAAACGCTATAACTTGCTGGCCCGCGTCGAGACGCGTCTCCGGACGCCTCAAACGTGCGTCTGGCTCGCATAGAACTGCAAAAAATGCACATTTTTGTTCCTGGCTAAATTCTAAAAACGCTATAGCTAGCTGGCACGCGTCGAGACGCGTCTCCAGACGCCTCAAACGTGCGTCTGGCTCGCATAGAACTGCAAAAAATTGCACATTTTTGTTCCTGGCTAAATTCTAAAAACGCTATAGCTAGCTGGCCCGCGCCGAGACGCGTCTCCAGACGCCTCAAACGTGCGTCTGGCTCGCATAGAACTGCAAAAAATGCACATTTTTGTTCCTGGCTAAATTCTAAAAACGCTATAGCTAGCTGGCCCGCGTCGAGACGCGTCTCCAGACGCCTCAAACGTGCGTCTGGCTCGCATAGAACTGCAAAAAAATGCACATTTTTGTTCCTGGCTAAATTCTAAAAACGCTATAGCTAGCTGGCCCGCGCCGAGACGCGTCTCCAGACGCCTCAAACGTGCGTCTGGCTCGCATAGTACTGCAAAAAATTGCACATTTTTGTTCCTGGCTAAATTCTAAAAACGCTATAACTTGCTGGCCCGCATCGAGACGCGTCTCCAGACGCCTCAAACGTGCGTCTGGCTCGCATAGAACTGCATAAAATTACACATTTTTGTTCCTGGCTAAATTCTAAAAACGCTATAGCTAGCTGGCCCGCGCCGAGACGCGTCTCCAGACGCCTCAAACGTGCGTCTGGCTCGCATAGAACTGCAAAAAATTGCACATTTTTGTTCCTGGCTAAATTCTAGAAACGCTATAGCTAGCTGGCCCGCGCCGAGACGCGTCTCCAGACGCCTCAAACGTGCGTCTGGCTCGCATAGTACTGCAAAAAATTGCACATTTTTGTTCCTGGCTAAATTCTAAAAACGCTATAAATTGCTGGCCCGCGTCAAGACGCGTCTCCAGACGCCTCAAACGTGCGTCTGGCTCGCATAGAACTGCATAAAATTACACATTTTTGTTCCTGGCTAAATTCTAAAAACGCTATAGCTAGCAGGCCCGCGTCGAGACGCGTCTCCAGACGCCTCAAACGTGCGTCTGGCTCGCATAGTACTGCAAAAAATTGCACATTTTTGTTCCTGGCTAAATTCTAAAAACGCTATAACTTGCTGGCCCGCGTCGAGACGCGTCTCCAGACGCCTCAAACGTGCGTCTGGCTCTCATAGAACTGCATAAAATTACACATTTTTGTTCCTGGCTAAATTCTAAAAACGCTATAGCTAGCTGGCCCGCGCCGAGACGCGTCTCCAGACGCCTCAAACGTGCGTCTGGCTCGCATAGAACTGCAAAAAATTGCACATTTTTGTTCCTGGCTAAATTCTAGAAACGCTATAGCTAGCTGGCCCGCGCCGAGACGCGTCTCCAGACGCCTCAAACGTGCGTCTGGCTCGCATAGTACTGCAAAAAATTGCACATTTTTGTTCCGGGCTAAATTCTAAAAACGCTATAGCTAGCTGGCCCGCGTCGAGACGCGTCTCCAGACGCCTCAAACGTGCGTCTGGCTCGCATAGAACTGCATAAAATTACACATTTTTGTTCCTGGCTAAATTCTAAAAACGCTATAGCTAGCTGGCCCGCGCCGAGACGCGTCTCCAGACGCCTCAAACGTGCGTCTGGCTCGCATAGAACTGCAAAAAATTGCACATTTTTGTTCCTGGCTAAATTCTAAAAACGCTATAGCTAGCTGGCCCGCGCCGAGACGCGTCTCCAGACGCCTCAAACGTGCGTCTGGCTCGCATAGAACTGCAAAAAAATGCACATTTTTGTTCCTGGCTAAATTCTAAAAACGCTATAGCTAGCTGGCCCGCGCCGAGACGCGTCTCCAGACGCCTCAAACGTGCGTCTGGCTCGCATAGAACTGCAAAAAATTGCACATTTTTGTTCCTGGCTAAATTCTAGAAACGCTATAGCTAGCTGGCCCGCGCCGAGACGCGTCTCCAGACGCCTCAAACGTGCGTCTGGCTCGCATAGTACTGCAAAAAATTGCACATTTTTGTTCCTGGCTAAATTCTAAAAACGCTATAACTTGCTGGCCCGCGTCGAGACGCGTCTCCAGACGCCTCAAACGTGCGTCTGGCTCGCATAGAACTGCATAAAATTACACATTTTTGTTCCTGGCTAAATTCTAAAAACGCTATAGCTAGCTGGCCCGCGCCGAGACGCGTCTCCAGACGCCTCAAACGTGCGTCTGGCTCGCATAGAACTGCAAAAAATTGCACATTTTTGTTCCTGGCTAAATTCTAGAAACGCTATAGCTAGCTGGCCCGCGCCGAGACGCGTCTCCAGACGCCTCAAACGTGCGTCTGGCTCGCATAGTACTGCAAAAAATTGCACATTTTTGTTCCTGGCTAAATTCTAAAAACGCTATAACTTGCTGGCCCGCGTCGAGACGCGTCTCCAGACGCCTCAAACGTGCGTCTGGCTCGCATAGAACTGCATAAAATTACACATTTTTGTTCCTGGCTAAATTCTAAAAACGCTATAGCTAGCTGGCCCGCGCCGAGACGCGTCTCCAGACGCCTCAAACGTGCGTCTGGCTCGCATAGAACTACAAAAAATTGCACATTTTTGTTCCTGGCTAAATTCTAAAAACGCTATAGCTAGCTGGCCCGCGCCGAGACGCGTCTCCAGACGCCTCAAACGTGCGTCTGGCTCGCATAGAACTACAAAAAATTGCACATTTTTGTTCCTGGCTAAATTCTAAAAACGCTATAGCTAGCTGGCCCGCGCCGAGACGCGTCTCCAGACGCCTCAAACGTGCGTCTGGCTCGCATAGTACTGCAAAAAATTGCACATTTTTGTTCCTGGCTAAATTCTAAAAACGCTATAACTTGCTGGCCCGCGTCGAGACGCGTCTCCAGACGCCTCAAACGTGCGTCTGGCTCGCATAGAACTGCATAAAATTACACATTTTTGTTCCTGGCTAAATTCTAAAAACGCTATAGCTAGCTGGCCCGCGCCGAGACGCGTCTCCAGACGCCTCAAACGTGCGTCTGGCTCGCATAGAACTGCAAAAAATTGCACATTTTTGTTCCTGGCTAAATTCTAGAAACGCTATAGCTAGCTGGCCCGCGCCGAGACGCGTCTCCAGACGCCTCAAACGTGCGTCTGGCTCGCATAGTACTGCAAAAAATTGCACATTTTTGTTCCTGGCTAAATTCTAAAAACGCTATAACTTGCTGGCCCGCGTCGAGACGCGTCTCCAGACGCCTCAAACGTGCGTCTGGCTCGCATAGAACTGCATAAAATTACACATTTTTGTTCCTGGCTAAATTCTAAAAACGCTATAGCTAGCTGGCCCGCGCCGAGACGCGTCTCCAGACGCCTCAAACGTGCGTCTGGCTCGCATAGAACTACAAAAAATTGCACATTTTTGTTCCTGGCTAAATTCTAAAAACGCTATAGCTAGCTGGCCCGCGCCGAGACGCGTCTCCAGACGCCTCAAACGTGCGTCTGGCTCGCATAGTACTGCAAAAAATTGCACATTTTTGTTCCTGGCTAAATTCTAAAAACGCTATAACTTGCTGGCCCGCGTCGAGACGCGTCTCCAGACGCCTCAAACGTGCGTCTGGCTCGCATAGAACTGCATAAAATTACACATTTTTGTTCCTGGCTAAATTCTAAGAACGCTATAGCTAGCTGGCCCGCGCCGAGAAGCGTCTCCAAACGCCTCAAACGTGCGTCTGGCTCGCATAGAACTGCAAAAAATTACACATTTTTGTTCCTGGCTAAATTCTAGAAACGCTATAGCTAGCTGGCCCGCGCCGAGACGCGTCTCCAGACGCCTCAAACGTGCGTCTGGCTCGCATAGTACTGCAAAAAATTGCACATTTTTGTTCCTGGCTAAATTCTAAAAACGCTATAACTTGCTGGCCCGCGTCGAGACGCGTCTCCAGACGCCTCAAACGTGCGTCTGGCTCGCATAGAACTGCATAAAATTACACATTTTTGTTCCTGGCTAAATTCTAAAAACGCTATAGCTAGCTGGCCCGCGCCGAGACGCGTCTCCAGACGCCTCAAACGTGCGTCTGGCTCGCATAGAACTACAAAAAATTGCACATTTTTGTTCCTGGCTAAATTCTAAAAACGCTATAGCTAGCTGGCCCGCGCCGAGACGCGTCTCCAGACGCCTCAAACGTGCGTCTGGCTCGCATAGAACTACAAAAAATTGCACATTTTTGTTCCTGGCTAAATTCTAAAAACGCTATAGATAGCTGGCCCGCGCCGAGACGCGTCTCCAGACGCCTCAAACGTGCGTCTGGCTCGCATAGTACTGCAAAAAATTGCACATTTTTGTTCCTGGCTAAATTCTAAAAACGCTATAACTTGCTGGCCCGCGTCGAGACGCGTCTCCAGACGCCTCAAACGTGCGTCTGGCTCGCATAGAACTGCATAAAATTACACATTTTTGTTCCTGGCTAAATTCTAAAAACGCTATAGCTAGCTGGCCCGCGCCGAGACGCGTCTCCAGACGCCTCAAACGTGCGTCTGGCTCGCATAGAACTGCAAAAAATTGCACATTTTTGTTCCTGGCTAAATTCTAGAAACGCTATAGCTAGCTGGCCCGCGCCGAGACGCGTCTCCAGACGCCTCAAACGTGCGTCTGGCTCGCATAGTACTGCAAAAAATTGCACATTTTTGTTCCTGGCTAAATTCTAAAAACGCTATAACTTGCTGGCCCGCGTCGAGACGCGTCTCCAGACGCCTCAAACGTGCGTCTGGCTCGCATAGAACTGCATAAAATTACACACTTTTGTTCCTGGCTAAATTCTAAAAACGCTATAGCTAGCTGGCCCGCGCCGAGACGCGTCTCCAGACGCCTAAAACGTGCGTCTGGCTCGCATAGTACTGCAAAAAATTGCACATTTTTGTTCCTGGCTAAATTCTAAAAACGCTATAACTTGCTGGCCCGCGTCGAGACGCGTCTCCGGACGCCTCAAACGTGCGTCTGGCTCGCATAGAACTGCAAAAAATGCACATTTTTGTTCCTGGCTAAATTCTAAAAACGCTATAGCTAGCTGGCACGCGTCGAGACGCGTCTCCAGACGCCTCAAACGTGCGTCTGGCTCGCATAGAACTGCAAAAAATTGCACATTTTTGTTCCTGGCTAAATTCTAAAAACGCTATAGCTAGCTGGCCCGCGCCGAGACGCGTCTCCAGACGCCTCAAACGTGCGTCTGGCTCGCATAGAACTGCAAAAAATGCACATTTTTGTTCCTGGCTAAATTCTAAAAACGCTATAGCTAGCTGGCCCGCGTCGAGACGCGTCTCCAGACGCCTCAAACGTGCGTCTGGCTCGCATAGAACTGCAAAAAAATGCACATTTTTGTTCCTGGCTAAATTCTAAAAACGCTATAGCTAGCTGGCCCGCGCCGAGACGCGTCTCCAGACGCCTCAAACGTGCGTCTGGCTCGCATAGTACTGCAAAAAATTGCACATTTTTGTTCCTGGCTAAATTCTAAAAACGCTATAACTTGCTGGCCCGCATCGAGACGCGTCTCCAGACGCCTCAAACGTGCGTCTGGCTCGCATAGAACTGCATAAAATTACACATTTTTGTTCCTGGCTAAATTCTAAAAACGCTATAGCTAGCTGGCCCGCGCCGAGACGCGTCTCCAGACGCCTCAAACGTGCGTCTGGCTCGCATAGAACTGCAAAAAATTGCACATTTTTGTTCCTGGCTAAATTCTAGAAACGCTATAGCTAGCTGGCCCGCGCCGAGACGCGTCTCCAGACGCCTCAAACGTGCGTCTGGCTCGCATAGTACTGCAAAAAATTGCACATTTTTGTTCCTGGCTAAATTCTAAAAACGCTATAAATTGCTGGCCCGCGTCAAGACGCGTCTCCAGACGCCTCAAACGTGCGTCTGGCTCGCATAGAACTGCATAAAATTACACATTTTTGTTCCTGGCTAAATTCTAAAAACGCTATAGCTAGCAGGCCCGCGTCGAGACGCGTCTCCAGACGCCTCAAACGTGCGTCTGGCTCGCATAGTACTGCAAAAAATTGCACATTTTTGTTCCTGGCTAAATTCTAAAAACGCTATAACTTGCTGGCCCGCGTCGAGACGCGTCTCCAGACGCCTCAAACGTGCGTCTGGCTCTCATAGAACTGCATAAAATTACACATTTTTGTTCCTGGCTAAATTCTAAAAACGCTATAGCTAGCTGGCCCGCGCCGAGACGCGTCTCCAGACGCCTCAAACGTGCGTCTGGCTCGCATAGAACTGCAAAAAATTGCACATTTTTGTTCCTGGCTAAATTCTAGAAACGCTATAGCTAGCTGGCCCGCGCCGAGACGCGTCTCCAGACGCCTCAAACGTGCGTCTGGCTCGCATAGTACTGCAAAAAATTGCACATTTTTGTTCCGGGCTAAATTCTAAAAACGCTATAGCTAGCTGGCCCGCGTCGAGACGCGTCTCCAGACGCCTCAAACGTGCGTCTGGCTCGCATAGAACTGCATAAAATTACACATTTTTGTTCCTGGCTAAATTCTAAAAACGCTATAGCTAGCTGGCCCGCGCCGAGACGCGTCTCCAGACGCCTCAAACGTGCGTCTGGCTCGCATAGAACTGCAAAAAATTGCACATTTTTGTTCCTGGCTAAATTCTAAAAACGCTATAGCTAGCTGGCCCGCGCCGAGACGCGTCTCCAGACGCCTCAAACGTGCGTCTGGCTCGCATAGAACTGCAAAAAAATGCACATTTTTGTTCCTGGCTAAATTCTAAAAACGCTATAGCTAGCTGGCCCGCGCCGAGACGCGTCTCCAGACGCCTCAAACGTGCGTCTGGCTCGCATAGAACTGCAAAAAATTGCACATTTTTGTTCCTGGCTAAATTCTAGAAACGCTATAGCTAGCTGGCCCGCGCCGAGACGCGTCTCCAGACGCCTCAAACGTGCGTCTGGCTCGCATAGTACTGCAAAAAATTGCACATTTTTGTTCCTGGCTAAATTCTAAAAACGCTATAACTTGCTGGCCCGCGTCGAGACGCGTCTCCAGACGCCTCAAACGTGCGTCTGGCTCGCATAGAACTGCATAAAATTACACATTTTTGTTCCTGGCTAAATTCTAAAAACGCTATAGCTAGCTGGCCCGCGCCGAGACGCGTCTCCAGACGCCTCAAACGTGCGTCTGGCTCGCATAGAACTGCATAAAATTACACATTTTTGTTCCTGGCTAAATTCTAAAAACGCTATAGCTAGCTGGCCCGCGCCGAGACGCGTCTCCAGACGCCTCAAACGTGCGTCTGGCTCGCATAGAACTGCAAAAAATTGCACATTTTTGTTCCTGGCTAAATTCTAAAAACGCTATAGCTAGCTGGCCCGCGCCGAGACGCGTCTCCAGACGCCTCAAACGTGCGTCTGGCTCGCATAGAACTGCAAAAAAATGCACATTTTTGTTCCTGGCTAAATTCTAAAAACGCTATAGCTAGCTGGCCCGCGCCGAGACGCGTCTCCAGACGCCTCAAACGTGCGTCTGGCTCGCATAGAACTGCAAAAAATTGCACATTTTTGTTCCTGGCTAAATTCTAGAAACGCTATAGCTAGCTGGCCCGCGCCGAGACGCGTCTCCAGACGCCTCAAACGTGCGTCTGGCTCGCATAGTACTGCAAAAAATTGCACATTTTTGTTCCTGGCTAAATTCTAAAAACGCTATAACTTGCTGGCCCGCGTCGAGACGCGTCTCCAGACGCCTCAAACGTGCGTCTGGCTCGCATAGAACTGCATAAAATTACACATTTTTGTTCCTGGCTAAATTCTAAAAACGCTATAGCTAGCTGGCCCGCGCCGAGACGCGTCTCCAGACGCCTCAAACGTGCGTCTGGCTCGCATAGAACTGCAAAAAATTGCACATTTTTGTTCCTGGCTAAATTCTAGAAACGCTATAGCTAGCTGGCCCGCGCCGAGACGCGTCTCCAGACGCCTCAAACGTGCGTCTGGCTCGCATAGTACTGCAAAAAATTGCACATTTTTGTTCCTGGCTAAATTCTAAAAACGCTATAACTTGCTGGCCCGCGTCGAGACGCGTCTCCAGACGCCTCAAACGTGCGTCTGGCTCGCATAGAACTGCATAAAATTACACATTTTTGTTCCTGGCTAAATTCTAAAAACGCTATAGCTAGCTGGCCCGCGCCGAGACGCGTCTCCAGACGCCTCAAACGTGCGTCTGGCTCGCATAGAACTGCAAAAAATTGCACATTTTTGTTCCTGGCTAAATTCTAGAAACGCTATAGCTAGCTGGCCCGCGCCGAGACGCGTCTCCAGACGCCTCAAACGTGCGTCTGGCTCGCATAGTACTGCAAAAAATTGCACATTTTTGTTCCTGGCTAAATTCTAAAAACGCTATAACTTGCTGGCCCGCGTCGAGACGCGTCTCCAGACGCCTCAAACGTGCGTCTGGCTCGCATAGAACTGCATAAAATTACACATTTTTGTTCCTGGCTAAATTCTAAAAACGCTATAGCTAGCTGGCCCGCGTCGAGACGCGTCTCCAGACGCCTAAAACGTGCGTCTGGCTCGCATAGTACTGCAAAAAATTGCACATTTTTGTTCCTGGCTAAATTCTAAAAACGCTATAACTTGCTGGCCCGCGTCGAGACGCGTCTCCGGACGCCTCAAACGTGCGTCTGGCTCGCATAGAACTGCAAAAAATGCACATTTTTGTTCCTGGCTAAATTCTAAAAACGGTATAGCTAGCTGGCACGCGTCGAGACGCGTCTCCAGACGCCTCAAACGTGCGTCTGGCTCGCATAGAACTGCAAAAAATTGCACATTTTTGTTCCTGGCTAAATTCTAAAAACGCTATAGCTAGCTGGCCCGCGCCGAGACGCGTCTCCAGACGCCTCAAACGTGCGTCTGGCTCGCATAGAACTGCAAAAAATGCACATTTTTGTTCCTGGCTAAATTCTAAAAACGCTATAGCTAGCTGGCCCGCGTCGAGACGCGTCTCCAGACGCCTCAAACGTGCGTCTGGCTCGCATAGAACTGCAAAAAAATGCACATTTTTGTTCCTGGCTAAATTCTAAAAACGCTATAGCTAGCTGGCCCGCGCCGAGACGCGTCTCCAGACGCCTCAAACGTGCGTCTGGCTCGCATAGTACTGCAAAAAATTGCACATTTTTGTTCCTGGCTAAATTCTAAAAACGCTATAACTTGCTGGCCCGCGTCGAGACGCGTCTCCAGACGCCTCAAACGTGCGTCTGGCTCGCATAGAACTGCATAAAATTACACATTTTTGTTCCTGGCTAAATTCTAAAAACGCTATAGCTAGCTGGCCCGCGCCGAGACGCGTCTCCAGACGCCTCAAACGTGCGTCTGGCTCGCATAGAACTGCAAAAAATTGCACATTTTTGTTCCTGGCTAAATTCTAGAAACGCTATAGCTAGCTGGCCCGCGCCGAGACGCGTCTCCAGACGCCTCAAACGTGCGTCTGGCTCGCATAGTACTGCAAAAAATTGCACATTTTTGTTCCTGGCTAAATTCTAAAAACGCTATAAATTGCTGGCCCGCGTCAAGACGCGTCTCCAGACGCCTCAAACGTGCGTCTGGCTCGCATAGAACTGCATAAAATTACACATTTTTGTTCCTGGCTAAATTCTAAAAACGCTATAGCTAGCAGGCCCGCGTCGAGACGCGTCTCCAGACGCCTCAAACGTGCGTCTGGCTCTCATAGAACTGCATAAAATTACACATTTTTGTTCCTGGCTAAATTCTAAAAACGCTATAGCTAGCTGGCCCGCGCCGAGACGCGTCTCCAGACGCCTCAAACGTGCGTCTGGCTCGCATAGAACTGCAAAAAATTGCACATTTTTGTTCCTGGCTAAATTCTAGAAACGCTATAGCTAGCTGGCCCGCGCCGAGACGCGTCTCCAGACGCCTCAAACGTGCGTCTGGCTCGCATAGTACTGCAAAAAATTGCACATTTTTGTTCCGGGCTAAATTCTAAAAACGCTATAGCTAGCTGGCCCGCGTCGAGACGCGTCTCCAGACGCCTCAAACGTGCGTCTGGCTCGCATAGAACTGCATAAAATTACACATTTTTGTTCCTGGCTAAATTCTAAAAACGCTATAGCTAGCTGGCCCGCGCCGAGACGCGTCTCCAGACGCCTCAAACGTGCGTCTGGCTCGCATAGAACTGCAAAAAATTGCACATTTTTGTTCCTGGCTAAATTCTAAAAACGCTATAGCTAGCTGGCCCGCGCCGAGACGCGTCTCCAGACGCCTCAAACGTGCGTCTGGCTCGCATAGAACTGCAAAAAAATGCACATTTTTGTTCCTGGCTAAATTCTAAAAACGCTATAGCTAGCTGGCCCGCGCCGAGACGCGTCTCCAGACGCCTCAAACGTGCGTCTGGCTCGCATAGAACTGCAAAAAATTGCACATTTTTGTTCCTGGCTAAATTCTAGAAACGCTATAGCTAGCTGGCCCGCGCCGAGACGCGTCTCCAGACGCCTCAAACGTGCGTCTGGCTCGCATAGTACTGCAAAAAATTGCACATTTTTGTTCCTGGCTAAATTCTAAAAACGCTATAACTTGCTGGCCCGCGTCGAGACGCGTCTCCAGACGCCTCAAACGTGCGTCTGGCTCGCATAGAACTGCATAAAATTACACATTTTTGTTCCTGGCTAAATTCTAAAAACGCTATAGCTAGCTGGCCCGCGCCGAGACGCGTCTCCAGACGCCTCAAACGTGCGTCTGGCTCGCATAGAACTGCATAAAATTACAAATTTTTGTTCCTGGCTAAATTCTAAAAACGCTATAGCTAGCTGGCCCGCGCCGAGACGCGTCTCCAGACGCCTCAAACGTGCGTCTGGCTCGCATAGTACTGCAAAAAATTGCACATTTTTGTTCCTGGCTAAATTCTAAAAACGCTATAACTTGCTGGCCCGCGTCGAGACGCGTCTCCAGACGCCTCAAACGTGCGTCTGGCTCGCATAGAACTGCAAAAAAATGCACATTTTTGTTCCTGGCTAAATTCTAAAAACGCTATAGCTAGCTGGCACGCGTCGAGACGCGTCTCCAGACGCCTCAAACGTGCGTCTGGCTCGCATAGAACTGCAAAAAATTGCACATTTTTGTTCCTGGCTAAATTCTAAAAACGCTATAGCTAGCTGGCCCGCGCCGAGACGCGTCTCCAGACGCCTCAAACGTGCGTCTGGCTCGCATAGAACTGCAAATAATGCACATTTTTGTTCCTGGCTAAATTCTAAAAACGCTATAGCTAGCTGGCCCGCGCCGAGACGCGTCTCCAGACGCCTCAAACGTGCGTCTGGCTCGCATAGAACTGCAAAAAATTGCACATTTTTGTTCCTGGCTAAATTCTAAAAACGCTATAGCTAGCTGGCCCGCGCCGAGACGCGTCTCCAGACGCCTCAAACGTGCGTCTGGCTCGCATAGAACTGCAAATAATGCACATTTTTGTTCCTGGCTAAATTCTAAAAACGCTATAGCTAGCTGGCCCGCGCCGAGACGCGTCTCCAGACGCTTCAAACGTGCGTCTGGCTCGCATAGAACTACAAAAAATTGCACATTTTTGTTCCTGGCTAAATTCTAAAAACGCTATAGCTAGCTGGCCCGCGCCGAGACGCGTCTCCAGACGCCTCAAACGTGCGTCTGGCTCGCATAGTACTGCAAAAAATTGCACATTTTTGTTCCTGGCTAAATTCTAAAAACGCTATAACTTGCTGGCCCGCGTCGAGACGCGTCTCCAGACGCCTCAAACGTGCGTCTGGCTCGCATAGAACTGCATAAAATTACACATTTTTGTTCCTGGCTAAATTCTAAAAACGCTATAGCTAGCTGGCCCGCGCCGAGACGCGTCTCCAGACGCCTCAAACGTGCGTCTGGCTCGCATAGAACTGCAAAAAATTGCACATTTTTGTTCCTGGCTAAATTCTAGAAACGCTATAGCTAGCTGGCCCGCGCCGAGACGCGTCTCCAGACGCCTCAATCGTGCGTCTGGCTCGCATAGTACTGCAAAAAATTGCACATTTTTGTTCCTGGCTAAATTCTAAAAACGCTATAGCTAGCTGGCCCGCGCCGAGACGCGTCTCCAGACGCCTCAAACGTGCGTCTGGCTCGCATAGAACTACAAAAAATTGCACATTTTTGTTCCTGGCTAAATTATAAAAACGCTATAGCTGGCTGGCCCGCGCCGAGACGCGTCTCCAGACGCCTCAAACGTGCGTCTGGCTCGCATAGTACTGCAAAAAATTGCACATTTTTGTTCCTGGCTAAATTCTAAAAACGCTATAGCTAGCTGGCCCGCGTCGAGACGCGTCTCCAGACGCCTCAAACGTGCGTCTGGCTCGCATAGAACTGCAAAAAATTGCACATTTTTGTTCCTGGCTAAATTCTAAAAACGCTATAGCTAGCTGGCCCGCGCCGAGACGCGTCTCCAGACGCCTCAAACGTGCGTCTGGCTCGCATAGAACTGCAAATAATGCACATTTTTGTTCCTGGCTAAATTCTAAAAACGCTATAGCTAGCTGGCCCGCGCCGAGACGCGTCTCCAGACGCCTCAAACGTGCGTCTGGCTCGCATAGAACTGCAAAAAATTGCACATTTTTGTTCCTGGCTAAATTCTAAAAACGCTACAGCTAGCTGGCCCGCGCCGAGACGCGTCTCCAGACGCCTCAAACGTGCGTCTGGCTCGCATAGAACTACAAAAAATTGCACATTTTTGTTCCTGGCTAAATTCTAAAAACGCTATAGCTAGCTGGCCCGCGCCGAGACGCGTCTCCAGACGCCTCAAACGTGCGTCTGGCTCGCATAGTACTGCAAAAAATTGCACATTTTTGTTCCTGGCTAAATTCTAAAAACGCTATAACTTGCTGGCCCGCGTCGAGACGCGTCTCCAGACGCCTCAAACGTGCGTCTGGCTCGCATAGAACTGCATAAAATTACACATTTTTGTTCCTGGCTAAATTCTAAAAACGCTATAGCTAGCTGGCCCGCGCCGAGACGCGTCTCCAGACGCCTCAAACGTTCGTCTGGCTCGCATAGAACTGCAAAAAATTGCACATTTTTGTTCCTGGCTAAATTCTAGAAACGCTATAGCTAGCTGGCCCGCGCCGAGACGCGTCTCCAGACGCCTCAAACGTGCGTCTGGCTCGCATAGTACTGCAAAAAATTGCACATTTTTGTTCCTGGCTAAATTCTAAAAACGCTATAACTTGCTGGCCCGCGTCGAGACGCGTCTCCAGACGCCTCAAACGTGCGTCTGGCTCGCATAGAACTGCATAAAATTACAAATTTTTGTTCCTGGCTAAATTCTAAAAACGCTATAGCTAGCTGGCCCGCGCCGAGACGCGTCTCCAGACGCCTAAAACGTGCGTCTGGCTCGCATAGTACTGCAAAAAATTGCACATTTTTATTCCTGGCTAAATTCTAAAAACGCTATAACTTGCTGGCCCGCGTCGAGACGCGTCTCCAGACGCCTCAAACGTGCGTCTGGCTCGCATAGAACTGCAAAAAAATGCACATTTTTGTTCCTGGCTAAATTCTAAAAACGCTATAGCTAGCTGGCACGCGTCGAGACGCGTCTCCAGACGCCTCAAACGTGCGTCTGGCTCGCATAGAACTGCAAAAAATTGCACATTTTTGTTCCTGGCTAAATTCTGAAAACGCTATAGCTAGCTGGCCCGCGCCGAGACGCGTCTCCAGACGCCTCAAACGTGCGTCTGGCTCGCATAGAACTGCAAAAAATGCACATTTTTGTTCCTGGCTAAATTCTAAAAACGCTATAGCTAGCTGGCCCGCGTCGAGACGCGTCTCCAGACGCCTCAAACGTGCGTCTGGCTCGCATAGAACTGCAAAAAAATGCACATTTTTGTTCCTGGCTAAATTCTAAAAACGCTATAGCTAGCTGGCCCGCGCCGAGACGCGTCTCCAGACGCCTCAAACGTGCGTCTGGCTCGCATAGTACTGCAAAAAATTGCACATTTTTGTTCCTGGCTAAATTCTAAAAACGCTATAACTTGCTGGCCCGCGTCGAGACGCGTCTCCAGACGCCTCAAACGTGCGTCTGGCTCGCATAGAACTGCATAAAATTACACATTTTTGTTCCTGGCTAAATTCTAAAAACGCTATAGCTAGCTGGCCCGCGCCGAGACGCGTCTCCAGACGCCTCAAACGTGCGTCTGGCTCGCATAGAACTGCAAAAAATTGCACATTTTTGTTCCTGGCTAAATTCTAGAAACGCTATAGCTAGCTGGCCCGCGCCGAGACGCGTCTCCAGACGCCTCAAACGTGCGTCTGGCTCGCATAGTACTGCAAAAAATTGCACATTTTTGTTCCTGGCTAAATTCTAAAAACGCTATAAATTGCTGGCCCGCGTCAAGACGCGTCTCCAGACGCCTCAAACGTGCGTCTGGCTCGCATAGAACTGCATAAAATTACACATTTTTGTTCCTGGCTAAATTCTAAAAACGCTATAGCTAGCTGGCCCGCGCCGAGACGCGTCTCCAGACGCCTCAAACGTGCGTCTGGCTCGCATAGAACTGCAAAAAATTGCACATTTTTGTTCCTGGCTAAATTCTAAAAACGCTATAGCTAGCTGGCCCGCGCCGAGACGCGTCTCCAGACGCCTCAAACGTGCGTCTGGCTCGCATAGAACTGCAAAAAATTGCACATTTTTGTTCCTGGCTAAATTCTAGAAACGCTATAGCTAGCTGGCCCGCGCCGAGACGCGTCTCCAGACGCCTCAAACGTGCGTCTGGCTCGCATAGTACTGCAAAAAATTGCACATTTTTGTTCCTGGCTAAATTCTAAAAACGCTATAACTTGCTGGCCCGCGTCGAGACGCGTCTCCAGACGCCTCAAACGTGCGTCTGGCTCGCATAGAACTGCATAAAATTACAAATTTTTGTTCCTGGCTAAATTCTAAAAACGCTATAGCTAGCTGGCCCGCGCCGAGACGCGTCTCCAGACGCCTCAAACGTGCGTCTGGCTCGCATAGTACTGCAAAAAATTGCACATTTTTGTTCCTGGCTAAATTCTAAAAACGCTATAACTTGCTGGCCCGCGTCGAGACGCGTCTCCAGACGCCTCAAACGTGCGTCTGGCTCGCATAGAACTGCAAAAAAATGCACATTTTTGTTCCTGGCTAAATTCTAAAAACGCTATAGCTAGCTGGCCCGCGCCGAGACGCGTCTCCAGACGCCTCAAACGTGCATCTGGCTCGCATAGAACTGCAAAAAATTGCACATTTTTGTTCCTGGCTAAATTCTAAAAACGCTATAGCTAGCTGGCCCGCGCCGAGACGCGTCTCCAGACGCCTCAAACGTGCGTCTGGCTCGCATAGAACTGCAAAAAATTGCACATTTTTGTTCCTGGCTAAATTCTAAAAACGCTATAGCTAGCTGGCCCGCGCCGAGACGCGTCTCCAGACGCCTCAAACGTGCGTCTGGCTCGCATAGAACTACAAAAAATTGCACATTTTTGTTCCTGGCTAAATTATAAAAACGCTATAGCTGGCTGGCCCGCGCCGAGACGCGTCTCCAGACGCCTCAAACGTGCGTCTGGCTCGCATAGTACTGCAAAAAATTGCACATTTTTGTTCCTGGCTAAATTCTAAAAACGCTATAGCTAGCTGGCCCGCGCCGAGACGCGTCTCCAGACGCCTCAAACGTGCGTCTGGCTCGCATAGAACTGCAAAAAATTGCACATTTTTGTTCCTGGCTAAATTCTAAAAACGCTATAGCTAGCTGGCCCGCGCCGAGACGCGTCTCCAGACGCCTCAAACGTGCGTCTGGCTCGCATAGAACTACAAAAAATTGCACATTTTTGTTCCTGGCTAAATTATAAAAACGCTATAGCTGGCTGGCCCGCGCCGAGACGCGTCTCCAGACGCCTCAAACGTGCGTCTGGCTCGCATAGAACTGCATAAAATTACACATTTTTGTTCCTGGCTAAATTCTAAAAACGCTATAGCTAGCTGGCCCGCGCCGAGACGCGTCTCCAGACGCCTCAAACGTGCGTCTGGCTCGCATAGAACTGCAAAAAATTGCACATTTTTGTTCCTGGCTAAATTCTAGAAACGCTATAGCTAGCTGGCCCGCGCCGAGACGCGTCTCCAGACGCCTCAAACGTGCGTCTGGCTCGCATAGTACTGCAAAAAATTGCACATTTTTGTTCCTGGCTAAATTCTAAAAACGCTATAAATTGCTGGCCCGCGTCAAGACGCGTCTCCAGACGCCTCAAACGTGCGTCTGGCTCGCATAGAACTGCATAAAATTACACATTTTTGTTCCTGGCTAAATTCTAAAAACGCTATAGCTAGCTGGCCCGCGCCGAGACGCGTCTCCAGACGCCTCAAACGTGCGTCTGGCTCGCATAGAACTGCAAAAAATTGCACAATTTTGTTCCTGGCTAAATTCTAAAAACGCTATAGCTAGCTGGCCCGCGCCGAGACGCGTCTCCAGACGCCTCAAACGTGCGTCTGGCTCGCATAGAACTGCAAAAAAATGCACATTTTTGTTCCTGGCTAAATTCTAAAAACGCTATACCTAGCTGGCCCGCGCCGAGACGCGTCTCCAGACGCCTCAAACGTGCGTCTGGCTCGCATAGAACTGCAAAAAATTGCACATTTTTGTTCCTGGCTAAATTCTAGAAACGCTATAGCTAGCTGGCCCGCGCCGAGACGCGTCTCCAGACGCCTCAAACGTGCGTCTGGCTCGCATAGTACTGCAAAAAATTGCACATTTTTGTTCCTGGCTAAATTCTAAAAACGCTATAACTTGCTGGCCCGCGTCGAGACGCGTCTCCAGACGCCTCAAACGTGCGTCTGGCTCGCATAGAACTGCATAAAATTACAAATTTTTGTTCCTGGCTAAATTCTAAAAACGCTATAGCTAGCTGGCCCGCGCCGAGACGCGTCTCCAGACGCCTCAAACGTGCGTCTGGCTCGCATAGTACTGCAAAAAATTGCACATTTTTGTTCCTGGCTAAATTCTAAAAACGCTATAACTTGCTGGCCCGCGTCGAGACGCGTCTCCAGACGCCTCAAACGTGCGTCTGGCTCGCATAGAACTGCAAAAAAATGCACATTTTTGTTCCTGGCTAAATTCTAAAAACGCTATCGCTAGCTGGCACGCGTCGAGACGCGTCTCCAGACGCCTCAAACGTGCGTCTGGCTCGCATAGAACTGCAAAAAATTGCACATTTTTGTTCCTGGCTAAATTCTAAAAACGCTATAGCTAGCTGGCCCGCGCCGAGACGCGTCTCCAGACGCCTCAAACGTGCGTCTGGCTCGCATAGAACTGCAAATAATGCACATTTTTGTTCCTGTCTAAATTCTAAAAACGCTATAGCTAGCTGGCCCGCGCCGAGACGCGTCTCCAGACGCCTCAAACGTGCGTCTGGCTCGCATAGAACTGCAAAAAATTGCACATTTTTGTTCCTGGCTAAATTCTAAAAACGCTACAGCTAGCTGGCCCACGCCGAGACGCGTCTCCAGACGCCTCAAACGTGCGTCTGGCTCGCATAGAACTACAAAAAATTGCACATTTTTGTTCCTGGCTAAATTCTAAAAACGCTATAGCTAGCTGGCCCGCGCCGAGACGCGTCTCCAGACGCCTCAAACGTGCGTCTGGCTCGCATAGAACTGCATAAAATTACACATTTTTGTTCCTGGCTAAATTCTAAAAACGCTATAGCTAGCTGGCCCGCGCCGAGACGCGTCTCCAGACGCCTCAAACGTGCGTCTGGCTCGCATAGAACTACAAAAAATTGCACATTTTTGTTCCTGGCTAAATTCTAAAAATGCTATAGCTAGCTGGCCCGCGTCGAGACGCGTCTCCAGACGCCTCAAACGTGCGTCTGGCTCGCATAGAACTGCAAAAAATTGCACATTTTTGTTCCTGGCTAAATTCTAAAAACGCTATAGCTAGCTGGCCCGCGTCGAGACGCGTCTCCAGACGCCTCAAACGTGCGTCTGGCTCGCATAGAACTGCAAAAAATTGCACATTTTTGTTCCTGGCTAAATTCTAAAAACGCTATAGTTAGCTGGCCCGCGCCGAGACGCGTCTCCAGACGCCTCAAACGTGCGTCTGGCTCGCATAGAACTGCAAAAAATTGCACATTTTTGTTCCTGGTTAAATTCTAAGATCGCTATAGCTAGCTGGCACGCGTCGAGACGCGTCTCCAGACGCCTCAAACGTGCGTCTGGTTCGCAAAGAACTGCAAAAAATTGCACATTTTTGTTCCTGGCTAAATTCTAAAAACGCTATAGCTAGCTGGCACGCGTCGAGACGCGTCTCCAGACGCCTCAAACGTGCGTCTGGCTCGCATAGAACTGCAAAAAATTGCACATTTTTGTTCCTGGCTAAATTCTAAAAACGCTATAGCTAGCTGGCCCGCGCCGAGACGCGTCTCCAGACGCCTCAAACGTGCGTCTGGCTCGCATAGAACTGCAAAAAATTGCACATTTTTGTTCCTGGCTAAATTCTAAAAACGCTACAGCTAGCTGGCCCGCGCCGAGACGCGTCTCCAGACGCCTCAAACGTGCGTCTGGCTCGTATAGAACTGCAAATGATTGCACATTTTTGTTCGTGGCTAAATTCTAAAATCGCTATAGCTAGCTGGCCCGCGCCGAGACGCGTCTCCAGACGCCTCAAACGTGCGTCTGGCTCGCATAGAACTGCAAAAAATTGCACATTTTTGTTCCTGGCTAAATTCTTAAATCGCTATAGCTAGCTGGCCCGCGCCGAGACGCGTCTCCAGACGCCTCAAACGTGCGTCTGGCTCGCATAGAACTGCAAAAAAATGCACATTTTTGTTCTTGGCTAAATTCTAAAAACGCTATAGCTAGCTGGCCCGCGCCGAGACGCGTCTCCAGACGCCTCAAACGTGCGTCTGGCTCGCATAGAACTGCAAAAAATTGCACATTTTTGTTCCTGGCTAAATTCTAAAAACGCTATAGCTAGCTGGCCCGCGCCGAGACGCGTCTCCAGACGCCTCAAACGTGCGTCTGGCTCGCATAGAACTGCAAAAAATTGCACATTTTTGTTCCTGGCTAAATTCTAAAAACGCTATAGCTAGCTGGCCCGCGCCGAGACGCGTCTCCAGACGCCTCAAACGTGTCAGTCACAAGTCGGTTCTTTATTAACGCAGTGTTTCTTAACGTGACCGAACTGTTGACAATGTAAGCACCGAACGACTTCAACATCGTCAATAAAGCGGCAGGTAGCCCAATCAATAAATAATTTATCCTTGGTAGAAACTAAGTGTTTACGTACTGCGGAATCTAACTCGATGCCTATCCACTTACGACCGTTGTCTAACGAGCGCCTACGGATTATTTTAGTAGACTTAATAAAGTCATCCTCTTTCATTTGAAGCTCATCTTTAATATTTTGGCGGTATAGCGCGATCAGAAAAGCGCCATCATCCATTGAAGATGGTACATCCTTAACTAATACTCGAGGGCGTCTACCTTTTGGTTTTTCTAGTCGTTAACCAGCGGCCTTAATTGCGTCCACGGATTCCAATTTTTTAAGCTGATGTTCACTAGCGACACGTAGAACAACACCTGATTTCGCGGTTTTTTTCACGCCTACAATTTGAAAACCGTCATCACAGGGCTTAATTGCTTTCATAAGCGCTTGTTTTGTCGCGGACGAAGTGCTATAATCAGCTGATCGAGCTGTGGTCGGATAAGCCACCACACACGGCAATGGTGGACGGGATTCCATAATTGCTGGAGCTACTTTTGGCAAGCGTAGTTTCAACGAGTCCGCATACGAAATTTTACAATTGTTATTATTATTATTGACAGGATTGGGATTGACATAGTTATTCGACTTGATTTTTTCTAATTCGCGTTCCGTATTGGCTAACTTCGTTTCGTTGCATGATGATTTTATGGCCAGCATAGAAACGATGGCCGTGACACGCTGTGTCATATCCATAATGGCAGATTTATTTGCTACGTTAATGCGAGAGCCCTGATCATTGACTAAGTCGTTAATTTTTGACCGGTAGGCTGACGCCTCGGAAACTAAGTCGCAGTAATCGGTATTGCTCACATTACTGATATTTAAAATCGGCGAGGATTTTTCCACGGTTTCGAAAGTTGGATGAACCCGTTTTGACCTATCATCGGGCGAAATGTATGATGGAGACATTTCGCTGAACAAGCGTTTCGAATTAGCGGAGGTCGCCACGGGCGACCTTTGGGTTTTTGTATTTCGACGAAATATATCTCCGCCACGATCTGGAGGGTCATCATTTGTTGACATCATGAATTACTTTATAACAACACGGATGAATTAAAAATATCAAAAGAACTAAACAAATAGATATCAATCGATTAAGTTATTTCGCGTTACCCACACACAAGAAAAATAAATGCACTTACCGAAAGCTGGAGAAATTGACTAATTACCTGTAAATAAATGAACAGACACTTTGAAAAACTTACAAAACACGCACTTACTACACTATAGCACCGCTAGGCACAATTCACAAGCCTTAAAATAAACACACAACGCGAATTCCGAATTTACAATACGCAGCGATATAATAAACACCGCAGTGCGCGCGAGTGGGGAGGGAACGCTATAGCTAGCTGGCCCGCGCCGAGACGCGTCCCCAGACGCCTCAAACGTGCGTCTGGCTCGCATAGAACTGCATAAAATTACACATTTTTGTTCCTGGCTAAATTCTAAAAACGCTATAGCTAGCTGGCCCGCGTCGAGACGCGTCTCCAGACGCCTCAAACGTGCGTCTGGCTCGCATAGAACTGCAAAAAATTGCACATTTTTGTTCCTGGCTAAATTCTAAAAACGCTATAGTTAACTGGCCCGCGCCGAGACGCGTCTCCAGACGCCTCAAACGTGCGTCTGGCTCGCATAGAACTGCATAAAATTACACATTTTTGTTCCTGGCTAAATTCTAAAAACGCTATAGCTAGCTGGCCCGCGCCGAGACGCGTCTCCAGACGCCTCAAACGTGCGTCTGGCTCGCATAGAACTGCAAAAAATTGCACATTTTTGTTCCTGGCTAAATTCTAGAAACGCTATAGCTAGCTGGCCTGCGCCGAGACGCGTCTCCAGACGCCTCAAACGTGCGTCTGGCTCGCATAGAACTGCAAAAAATTGCACATTTTTGTTCCTGGCTAAATTCTAAAAACGCTATAGCTAGCTGGCCCGCGCCGAGACGCGTCTCCAGACGCCTCAAACGTGCGTCTGGCTCGCATAGAACTGCAAATAATGCACATTTTTGTTCCTGGCTAAATTCTAAAAACGCTATAGCTAGCTGGCCCGCGCCGAGACGCGTCTCCAGACGCCTCAAACGTGCGTCTGGCTCGCATAGAACTGCAAATAATGCACATTTTTGTTCCTGGCTAAATTCTAAAAACGCTATAGCTAGCTGGCCCGCGCCGAGACGCGTCTCCAGACGCCTCAAACGTGCGTCTGGCTCGCATAGAACTGCAAAAAATTGCACATTTTTGTTCCTGGCTAAATTCTAAAAACGCTACAGCTAGCTGGCCCGCGCCGAGACGCGTCTCCAGAAGCCTCAAACGTGCGTCTGGCTCGCATAGAACTACAAAAAATTGCACATTTTTGTTCCTGGCTAAATTCTAAAAACGCTATAGCTAGCTGGCCCGCGCCGAGACGCGTCTCCAGACGCCTCAAACGTGCGTCTGGCTCGCATAGTACTGCAAAAAATTGCACATTTTTGTTCCTGGCTAAATTCTAAAAACGCTATAACTTGCTGGCCCGCGTCGAGACGCGTCTCCAGACGCCTCAAACGTGCGTCTGGCTCGCATAGAACTGCATAAAATTACACATTTTTGTTCCTGGCTAAATTCTAAAAACGCTATAGCTAGCTGGCCCGCGCCGAGACGCGTCTCCAGACGCCTCAAACGTTCGTCTGGCTCGCATAGAACTGCAAAAAATTGCACATTTTTGTTCCTGGCTAAATTCTAGAAACGCTATAGCTAGCTGGCCCGCGCCGAGACGCGTCTCCAGACGCCTCAAACGTGCGTCTGGCTCGCATAGTACTGCAAAAAATTGCACATTTTTGTTCCTGGCTAAATTCTAAAAACGCTATAACTTGCTGGCCCGCGTCGAGACGCGTCTCCAGACGCCTCAAACGTGCGTCTGGCTCGCATAGAACTGCATAAAATTACAAATTTTTGTTCCTGGCTAAATTCTAAAAACGCTATAGCTAGCTGGCCCGCGCCGAGACGCGTCTCCAGACGCCTAAAACGTGCGTCTGGCTCGCATAGTACTGCAAAAAATTGCACATTTTTATTCCTGGCTAAATTCTAAAAACGCTATAACTTGCTGGCCCGCGTCGAGACGCGTCTCCAGACGCCTCAAACGTGCGTCTGGCTCGCATAGAACTGCAAAAAAATGCACATTTTTGTTCCTGGCTAAATTCTAAAAACGCTATAGCTAGCTGGCACGCGTCGAGACGCGTCTCCAGACGCCTCAAACGTGCGTCTGGCTCGCATAGAACTGCAAAAAATTGCACATTTTTGTTCCTGGCTAAATTCTGAAAACGCTATAGCTAGCTGGCCCGCGCCGAGACGCGTCTCCAGACGCCTCAAACGTGCGTCTGGCTCGCATAGAACTGCAAAAAATGCACATTTTTGTTCCTGGCTAAATTCTAAAAACGCTATAGCTAGCTGGCCCGCGCCGAGACGCGTCTCCAGACGCCTCAAACGTGCGTCTGGCTCGCATAGAACTGCAAAAAATTGCACATTTTTGTTCCTGGCTAAATTCTAAAAACGCTACAGCTAGCTGGCCCGCGCCGAGACGCGTCTCCAGACGCCTCAAACGTGCGTCTGGCTCGCATAGAACTACAAAAAATTGCACATTTTTGTTCCTGGCTAAATTCTAAAAACGCTATAGCTAGCTGGCCCGCGCCGAGACGCGTCTCCAGACGCCTCAAACGTGCGTCTGGCTCGCATAGTACTGCAAAAAATTGCACATTTTTGTTCCTGGCTAAATTCTAAAAACGCTATAACTTGCTGGCCCGCGTCGAGACGCGTCTCCAGACGCCTCAAACGTGCGTCTGGCTCGCATAGAACTGCATAAAATTACACATTTTTGTTCCTGGCTAAATTCTAAAAACGCTATAGCTAGCTGGCCCGCGCCGAGACGCGTCTCCAGACGCCTCAAACGTTCGACTGGCTCGCATAGAACTGCAAAAAATTGCACATTTTTGTTCCTGGCTAAATTCTAGAAACGCTATAGCTAGCTGGCCCGCGCCGAGACGCGTCTCCAGACGCCTCAAACGTGCGTCTGGCTCGCATAGTACTGCAAAAAATTGCACATTTTTGTTCCTGGCTAAATTCTAAAAACGCTATAACTTGCTGGCCCGCGTCGAGACGCGTCTCCAGACGCCTCAAACGTGCGTCTGGCTCGCATAGAACTGCATAAAATTACAAATTTTTGTTCCTGGCTAAATTCTAAAAACGCTATAGCTAGCTGGCCCGCGCCGAGACGCGTCTCCAGACGCCTAAAACGTGCGTCTGGCTCGCATAGTACTGCAAAAAATTGCACATTTTTATTCCTGGCTAAATTCTAAAAACGCTATAACTTGCTGGCCCGCGTCGAGACGCGTCTCCAGACGCCTCAAACGTGCGTCTGGCTCGCATAGAACTGCAAAAAAATGCACATTTTTGTTCCTGGCTAAATTCTAAAAACGCTATAGCTAGCTGGCACGCGTCGAGACGCGTCTCCAGACGCCTCAAACGTGCGTCTGGCTCGCATAGAACTGCAAAAAATTGCACATTTTTGTTCCTGGCTAAATTCTGAAAACGCTATAGCTAGCTGGCCCGCGCCGAGACGCGTCTCCAGACGCCTCAAACGTGCGTCTGGCTCGCATAGAACTGCAAAAAATGCACATTTTTGTTCCTGGCTAAATTCTAAAAACGCTATAGCTAGCTGGCCCGCGTCGAGACGCGTCTCCAGACGCCTCAAACGTGCGTCTGGCTCGCATAGAACTGCAAAAAAATGCACATTTTTGTTCCTGGCTAAATTCTAAAAACGCTATAGCTAGCTGGCCCGCGCCGAGACGCGTCTCCAGACGCCTCAAACGTGCGTCTGGCTCGCATAGTACTGCAAAAAATTGCACATTTTTGTTCCTGGCTAAATTCTAAAAACGCTATAACTTGCTGGCCCGCGTCGAGACGCGTCTCCAGACGCCTCAAACGTGCGTCTGGCTCGCATAGAACTGCATAAAATTACACATTTTTGTTCCTGGCTAAATTCTAAAAACGCTATAGCTAGCTGGCCCGCGCCGAGACGCGTCTCCAGACGCCTCAAACGTGCGTCTGGCTCGCATAGAACTGCAAAAAATTGCACATTTTTGTTCCTGGCTAAATTCTAGAAACGCTATAGCTAGCTGGCCCGCGCCGAGACGCGTCTCCAGACGCCTCAAACGTGCGTCTGGCTCGCATAGTACTGCAAAAAATTGCACATTTTTGTTCCTGGCTAAATTCTAAAAACGCTATAAATTGCTGGCCCGCGTCAAGACGCGTCTCCAGACGCCTCAAACGTGCGTCTGGCTCGCATAGAACTGCATAAAATTACACATTTTTGTTCCTGGCTAAATTCTAAAAACGCTATAGCTAGCTGGCCCGCGCCGAGACGCGTCTCCAGACGCCTCAAACGTGCGTCTGGCTCGCATAGAACTGCAAAAAATTGCACATTTTTGTTCCTGGCTAAATTCTAAAAACGCTATAGCTAGCTGGCCCGCGCCGAGACGCGTCTCCAGACGCCTCAAACGTGCGTCTGGCTCGCATAGAACTGCAAAAAATTGCACATTTTTGTTCCTGGCTAAATTCTAGAAACGCTATAGCTAGCTGGCCCGCGCCGAGACGCGTCTCCAGACGCCTCAAACGTGCGTCTGGCTCGCATAGTACTGCAAAAAATTGCACATTTTTGTTCCTGGCTAAATTCTAAAAACGCTATAACTTGCTGGCCCGCGTCGAGACGCGTCTCCAGACGCCTCAAACGTGCGTCTGGCTCGCATAGAACTGCATAAAATTACAAATTTTTGTTCCTGGCTAAATTCTAAAAACGCTATAGCTAGCTGGCCCGCGCCGAGACGCGTCTCCAGACGCCTCAAACGTGCGTCTGGCTCGCATAGTACTGCAAAAAATTGCACATTTTTGTTCCTGGCTAAATTCTAAAAACGCTATAACTTGCTGGCCCGCGTCGAGACGCGTCTCCAGACGCCTCAAACGTGCGTCTGGCTCGCATAGAACTGCAAAAAAATGCACATTTTTGTTCCTGGCTAAATTCTAAAAACGCTATAGCTAGCTGGCCCGCGCCGAGACGCGTCTCCAGACGCCTCAAACGTGCATCTGGCTCGCATAGAACTGCAAAAAATTGCACATTTTTGTTCCTGGCTAAATTCTAAAAACGCTATAGCTAGCTGGCCCGCGCCGAGACGCGTCTCCAGACGCCTCAAACGTGCGTCTGGCTCGCATAGAACTGCAAAAAATTGCACATTTTTGTTCCTGGCTAAATTCTAAAAACGCTATAGCTAGCTGGCCCGCGCCGAGACGCGTCTCCAGACGCCTCAAACGTGCGTCTGGCTCGCATAGAACTACAAAAAATTGCACATTTTTGTTCCTGGCTAAATTATAAAAACGCTATAGCTGGCTGGCCCGCGCCGAGACGCGTCTCCAGACGCCTCAAACGTGCGTCTGGCTCGCATAGTACTGCAAAAAATTGCACATTTTTGTTCCTGGCTAAATTCTAAAAACGCTATAGCTAGCTGGCCCGCGCCGAGACGCGTCTCCAGACGCCTCAAACGTGCGTCTGGCTCGCATAGAACTGCAAAAAATTGCACATTTTTGTTCCTGGCTAAATTCTAAAAACGCTATAGCTAGCTGGCCCGCGCCGAGACGCGTCTCCAGACGCCTCAAACGTGCGTCTGGCTCGCATAGAACTACAAAAAATTGCACATTTTTGTTCCTGGCTAAATTATAAAAACGCTATAGCTGGCTGGCCCGCGCCGAGACGCGTCTCCAGACGCCTCAAACGTGCGTCTGGCTCGCATAGAACTGCATAAAATTACACATTTTTGTTCCTGGCTAAATTCTAAAAACGCTATAGCTAGCTGGCCCGCGCCGAGACGCGTCTCCAGACGCCTCAAACGTGCGTCTGGCTCGCATAGAACTGCAAAAAATTGCACATTTTTGTTCCTGGCTAAATTCTAGAAACGCTATAGCTAGCTGGCCCGCGCCGAGACGCGTCTCCAGACGCCTCAAACGTGCGTCTGGCTCGCATAGAACTGCAAAAAAATGCACATTTTTGTTCCTGGCTAAATTCTAAAAACGCTATACCTAGCTGGCCCGCGCCGAGACGCGTCTCCAGACGCCTCAAACGTGCGTCTGGCTCGCATAGAACTGCAAAAAATTGCACATTTTTGTTCCTGGCTAAATTCTAGAAACGCTATAGCTAGCTGGCCCGCGCCGAGACGCGTCTCCAGACGCCTCAAACGTGCGTCTGGCTCGCATAGTACTGCAAAAAATTGCACATTTTTGTTCCTGGCTAAATTCTAAAAACGCTATAACTTGCTGGCCCGCGTCGAGACGCGTCTCCAGACGCCTCAAACGTGCGTCTGGCTCGCATAGAACTGCAAAAAATTGCACAATTTTGTTCCTGGCTAAATTCTAAAAACGCTATAGCTAGCTGGCCCGCGCCGAGACGCGTCTCCAGACGCCTCAAACGTGCGTCTGGCTCGCATAGAACTGCAAAAAAATGCACATTTTTGTTCCTGGCTAAATTCTAAAAACGCTATACCTAGCTGGCCCGCGCCGAGACGCGTCTCCAGACGCCTCAAACGTGCGTCTGGCTCGCATAGAACTGCAAAAAATTGCACATTTTTGTTCCTGGCTAAATTCTAGAAACGCTATAGCTAGCTGGCCCGCGCCGAGACGCGTCTCCAGACGCCTCAAACGTGCGTCTGGCTCGCATAGTACTGCAAAAAATTGCACATTTTTGTTCCTGGCTAAATTCTAAAAACGCTATAACTTGCTGGCCCGCGTCGAGACGCGTCTCCAGACGCCTCAAACGTGCGTCTGGCTCGCATAGAACTGCATAAAATTACAAATTTTTGTTCCTGGCTAAATTCTAAAAACGCTATAGCTAGCTGGCCCGCGCCGAGACGCGTCTCCAGACGCCTCAAACGTGCGTCTGGCTCGCATAGTACTGCAAAAAATTGCACATTTTTGTTCCTGGCTAAATTCTAAAAACGCTATAACTTGCTGGCCCGCGTCGAGACGCGTCTCCAGACGCCTCAAACGTGCGTCTGGCTCGCATAGAACTGCAAAAAAATGCACATTTTTGTTCCTGGCTAAATTCTAAAAACGCTATCGCTAGCTGGCACGCGTCGAGACGCGTCTCCAGACGCCTCAAACGTGCGTCTGGCTCGCATAGAACTGCAAAAAATTGCACATTTTTGTTCCGGGCTAAATTCTAAAAACGCTATAGCTAGCTGGCCCGCGCCGAGACGCGTCTCCAGACGCCTCAAACGTGCGTCTGGCTCGCATAGAACTGCAAATAATGCACATTTTTGTTCCTGTCTAAATTCTAAAAACGCTATAGCTAGCTGGCCCGCGCCGAGACGCGTCTCCAGACGCCTCAAACGTGCGTCTGGCTCGCATAGAACTGCAAAAAATTGCACATTTTTGTTCCTGGCTAAATTCTAAAAACGCTACAGCTAGCTGGCCCGCGCCGAGACGCGTCTCCAGACGCCTCAAACGTGCGTCTGGCTCGCATAGAACTACAAAAAATTGCACATTTTTGTTCCTGGCTAAATTCTAAAAACGCTATAGCTAGCTGGCCCGCGCCGAGACGCGTCTCCAGACGCCTCAAACGTGCGTCTGGCTCGCATAGTACTGCAAAAAATTGCACATTTTTGTTCCTGGCTAAATTCTAAAAACGCTATAACTTGCTGGCCCGCGTCGAGACGCGTCTCCAGACGCCTCAAACGTGCGTCTGGCTCGCATAGAACTGCAAAAAATTGCACATTTTTGTTCCTGGCTAAATTCTAGAAACGCTATAACTTGCTGGCCCGCGTCGAGACGCGTCTCCAGACGCCTCAAACGTGCGTCTGGCTCGCATAGAACTGCATAAAATTACACATTTTTGTTCCTGGCTAAATTCTAAAAACGCTATAGCTAGCTGGCCCGCGCCGAGACGCGTCTCCAGACGCCTCAAACGTGCGTCTGGCTCGCATAGAACTACAAAAAATTGCACATTTTTGTTCCTGGCTAAATTCTAAAAACGCTATAGCTAGCTGGCCCGCGTCGAGACGCGTCTCCAGACGCCTCAAACGTGCGTCTGGCTCGCATAGAACTGCAAAAAATTGCACATTTTTGTTCCTGGCTAAATTCTAAAAACGCTATAGCTAGCTGGCCCGCGTCGAGACGCGTCTCCAGACGCCTCAAACGTGCGTCTGGCTCGCATAGAACTGCAAAAAATTGCACATTTTTGTTCCTGGCTAAATTCTAAAAACGCTATAGTTAGCTGGCCCGCGCCGAGACGCGTCTCCAGACGCCTCAAACGTGCGTCTGGCTCGCATAGAACTGCAAAAAATTGCACATTTTTGTTCCTGGTTAAATTCTAAGATCGCTATAGCTAGCTGGCACGCGTCGAGACGCGTCTCCAGACGCCTCAAACGTGCGTCTGGTTCGCAAAGAACTGCAAAAAATTGCACATTTTTGTTCCTGGCTAAATTCTAAAAACGCTATAGCTAGCTGGCACGCGTCGAGACGCGTCTCCAGACGCCTCAAACGTGCGTCTGGCTCGCATAGAACTGCAAAAAATTGCACATTTTTGTTCCTGGCTAAATTCTAAAAACGCTATAGCTAGCTGGCCCGCGCCGAGACGCGTCTCCAGACGCCTCAAACGTGCGTCTGGCTCGCATAGAACTGCAAAAAATTGCACATTTTTGTTCCTGGCTAAATTCTAAAAACGCTACAGCTAGCTGGCCCGCGCCGAGACGCGTCTCCAGACGCCTCAAACGTGCGTCTGGCTCGTATAGAACTGCAAATGATTGCACATTTTTGTTCGTGGCTAAATTCTAAAATCGCTATAGCTAGCTGGCCCGCGCCGAGACGCGTCTCCAGACGCCTCAAACGTGCGTCTGGCTCGCATAGAACTGCAAAAAATTGCACATTTTTGTTCCTGGCTAAATTCTTAAATCGCTATAGCTAGCTGGCCCGCGCCGAGACGCGTCTCCAGACGCCTCAAACGTGCGTCTGGCTCGCATAGAACTGCAAAAAAATGCACATTTTTGTTCTTGGCTAAATTCTAAAAACGCTATAGCTAGCTGGCCCGCGCCGAGACGCGTCTCCAGACGCCTCAAACGTGCGTCTGGCTCGCATAGAACTGCAAAAAATTGCACATTTTTGTTCCTGGCTAAATTCTAAAAACGCTATAGCTAGCTGGCCCGCGCCGAGACGCGTCTCCAGACGCCTCAAACGTGCGTCTGGCTCGCATAGAACTGCAAAAAATTGCACATTTTTGTTCCTGGCTAAATTCTAAAAACGCTATAGCTAGCTGGCCCGCGCCGAGACGCGTCTCCAGACGCCTCAAACGTGTCAGTCACAAGTCGGTTCTTTATTAACGCAGTGTTTCTTAACGTGACCGAACTGTTGACAATGTAAGCACCGAACGACTTCAACATCGTCAATAAAGCGGCAGGTAGCCCAATCAATAAATAATTTATCCTTGGTAGAAACTAAGTGTTTACGTACTGCGGAATCTAACTCGATGCCTATCCACTTACGACCGTTGTCTAACGAGCGCCTACGGATTATTTTAGTAGACTTAATAAAGTCATCCTCTTTCATTTGAAGCTCATCTTTAATATTTTGGCGGTATAGCGCGATCAGAAAAGCGCCATCATCCATTGAAGATGGTACATCCTTAACTAATACTCGAGGGCGTCTACCTTTTGGTTTTTCTAGTCGTTAACCAGCGGCCTTAATTGCGTCCACGGATTCCAATTTTTTAAGCTGATGTTCACTAGCGACACGTAGAACAACACCTGATTTCGCGGTTTTTTTCACGCCTACAATTTGAAAACCGTCATCACAGGGCTTAATTGCTTTCATAAGCGCTTGTTTTGTCGCGGACGAAGTGCTATAATCAGCTGATCGAGCTGTGGTCGGATAAGCCACCACACACGGCAATGGTGGACGGGATTCCATAATTGCTGGAGCTACTTTTGGCAAGCGTAGTTTCAACGAGTCCGCATACGAAATTTTACAATTGTTATTATTATTATTGACAGGATTGGGATTGACATAGTTATTCGACTTGATTTTTTCTAATTCGCGTTCCGTATTGGCTAACTTCGTTTCGTTGCATGATGATTTTATGGCCAGCATAGAAACGATGGCCGTGACACGCTGTGTCATATCCATAATGGCAGATTTATTTGCTACGTTAATGCGAGAGCCCTGATCATTGACTAAGTCGTTAATTTTTGACCGGTAGGCTGACGCCTCGGAAACTAAGTCGCAGTAATCGGTATTGCTCACATTACTGATATTTAAAATCGGCGAGGATTTTTCCACGGTTTCGAAAGTTGGATGAACCCGTTTTGACCTATCATCGGGCGAAATGTATGATGGAGACATTTCGCTGAACAAGCGTTTCGAATTAGCGGAGGTCGCCACGGGCGACCTTTGGGTTTTTGTATTTCGACGAAATATATCTCCGCCACGATCTGGAGGGTCATCATTTGTTGACATCATGAATTACTTTATAACAACACGGATGAATTAAAAATATCAAAAGAACTAAACAAATAGATATCAATCGATTAAGTTATTTCGCGTTACCCACACACAAGAAAAATAAATGCACTTACCGAAAGCTGGAGAAATTGACTAATTACCTGTAAATAAATGAACAGACACTTTGAAAAACTTACAAAACACGCACTTACTACACTATAGCACCGCTAGGCACAATTCACAAGCCTTAAAATAAACACACAACGCGAATTCCGAATTTACAATACGCAGCGATATAATAAACACCGCAGTGCGCGCGAGTGGGGAGGGAACGCTATAGCTAGCTGGCCCGCGCCGAGACGCGTCCCCAGACGCCTCAAACGTGCGTCTGGCTCGCATAGAACTGCATAAAATTACACATTTTTGTTCCTGGCTAAATTCTAAAAACGCTATAGCTAGCTGGCCCGCGTCGAGACGCGTCTCCAGACGCCTCAAACGTGCGTCTGGCTCGCATAGAACTGCAAAAAATTGCACATTTTTGTTCCTGGCTAAATTCTAAAAACGCTATAGTTAACTGGCCCGCGCCGAGACGCGTCTCCAGACGCCTCAAACGTGCGTCTGGCTCGCATAGAACTGCATAAAATTACACATTTTTGTTCCTGGCTAAATTCTAAAAACGCTATAGCTAGCTGGCCCGCGCCGAGACGCGTCTCCAGACGCCTCAAACGTGCGTCTGGCTCGCATAGAACTGCAAAAAATTGCACATTTTTGTTCCTGGCTAAATTCTAGAAACGCTATAGCTAGCTGGCCTGCGCCGAGACGCGTCTCCAGACGCCTCAAACGTGCGTCTGGCTCGCATAGTACTGCAAAAAATTGCACATTTTTGTTCCTGGCTAAATTCTAAAAACGCTATAAATTGCTGGCCCGCGTCGAGACGCGTCTCCAGACGCCTCAAACGTGCGTCTGGCTCGCATAGAACTGCATAAAATTACACATTTTTGTTCCTGGCTAAATTCTAAAAACGCTATAGCTAGCTGGCCCGCGCCGAGACGCGTCTCCAGACGCCTCAAACGTGCGTCTGGCTCGCATAGAACTGCAAAAAATTGCACATTTTTGTTCCTGGCTAAATTCTAAAAACGCTATAGCTAGCTGGCCCGCGCTAGACGCGTCTCCACACGCCTCAAACTTGCGTCTGGCTCGCATAGAACTGCAAAAAAATGCACATTTTTGTTCCTGGCTAAATTCTAAAAACGCTATAGCTAGCTGGCCCGCGCCGAGACGCGTCTCCAGACGCCTCAAACGAGCGTCTGGCTCGCATAGAACTGCATAAAATTACACATTTTTGTTCCTGGCTAAATTCTAAAAACGCTATAGCTAGCTGGCCCGCGCCGTGACGCGTCTCCAGACGCCTCAAACGTGCGTCTGGCTCGCATAGAACTGCAAAAAATTGCACATTTTTGTTCCTGGCTAAATTCTAGAAACGCTATAGCTAGCTGGCCCGCGCCGAGACGCGTCTTCAGACGCCTCAAACGTGCGTCTGGCTCGCATAGTACTGCAAAAAATTGCACATTTTTGTTCCTGGCTAAATTCTAAAAACGCTATAACTTGCTGGCCCGCGTCGAGACGCGTCTCCAGACGCCTCAAACGTGCGTCTGGCTCGCATAGAACTGCATAAAATTACACATTTTTGTTCCTGGCTAAATTCTAAAAACGCCATAGCTAGCTGGCCCGCGCCGAGACGCGTCTCCAGACGCCTCATACGTGCGTCTGGCTCGCATAGAGCTACAAAAAATTGCACATTTTTGTTCCTGGCTAAATTCTAAAAACGCTATAGCTAGCTGGCCCGCGCCGAGACGCGTCTCCAGACGCCTCAAACGTGCGTCTGGCTCGCATAGTACTGCAAAAAATTGCACATTTTTGTTCCTGGCTAAATTCTAAAAACGCTATAACTTGCTGGCCCGCGTCGAGACGCGTCTCCAGACGCCTCAAACGTGCGTCTGGCTCGCATAGAACTGCAAAAAATTGCACATTTTTGTTCCTGGCTAAATTCTAAGATCGCTATAGCTAGCTGGCACGCGTCGAGACGCGTCTCCAGACGCCTCAAACGTGCGTCTGGTTCGCAAAGAACTGCAAAAAATTGCACATTTTTGTTCCTGGCTAAATTCTAAAAACGCTATAGCTAGCTGGCACGCGTCGAGACGCGTCTCCAGACGCCTCAAACGTGCGTCTGGCTCGCATAGAACTGCAAAAAATTGCACATTTTTGTTCCTGGCTAAATTCTAAAAACGCTATAGCTAGCTGGCCCGCGCCGAGACGCGTCTCCAGACGCCTCAAACGTGCGTCTGGCTCGCATAGAACTGCAAAAAATTGCACATTTTTTTCCTGGCTAAATTCTAAAAACGCTATAGCTAGCTGGCCCGCGCCGAGACGCGTCTCCAGACGCCTCAAACGTGCGTCTGGCTCGTATAGAACTGCAAATGATTGCACATTTTTGTTCGTGGCTAAATTCTAAAATCGCTATAGCTAGCTGGCCCGCGCCGAGACGCGTCTCCAGACGCCTCAAACGTGCGTCTGGCTCGCATAGAACTGCAAAAAATTGCACATTTTTGTTCCTGGCTAAATTCTTAAATCGCTATAGCTAGCTGGCCCGCGCCGAGACGCGTCTCCAGACGCCTCAAACGTGCGTCTGGCTCGCATAGAACTGCAAAAAAATGCACATTTTTGTTCTTGGCTAAATTCTAAAAACGCTATAGCTAGCTGGCCCGCGCCGAGACGCGTCTCCAGACGCCTCAGACGTGCGTCTGGCTCGCATAGAACTGCAAAAAATTGCACATTTTTGTTCCTGGCTAAATTCTAAAAACGCTATAGCTAGCTGGCCCGCGCCGAGACGCGTCTCCAGACGCCTCAAACGTGCGTCTGGCTCGCATAGAACTGCAAAAAATTGCACATTTTTGTTCCTGGCTAAATTCTAAAAACGCTATAGCTAGCTGGCCCGCGCCGAGACGCGTCTCCAGACGCCTCAAACGTGTCAGTCACAAGTCGGTTCTTTATTAACGCAGTGTTTCTTAACGTGACCGAACTGTTGACAATGTAAGCACCGAGCGACTTCAACATCGTCAATAAAGCGGCAGGTAGCCCAATCAATAAATAATTTATCCTTGGTAGAAACTAAGTGTTTACGTACTGCGGAATCTAACTCGATGCCTATCCACTTACGACCGTTGTCTAACGAGCGCCTACGGATTATTTTAGTAGACTTAATAAAGTCATCCTCTTTCATTTGAAGCTCATCTTTAATATTTTGGCGGTATAGCGCGATCAGAAAAGCGCCATCATCCATTGAAGATGGTACATCCTTAACTAATACTCGAGGGCGTCTACCTTTTGGTTTTTCTAGTCGTTAACCAGCGGCCTTAATTGCGTCCACGGATTCCAATTTTTTAAGCTGATGTTCACTAGCGACACGTAGAACAACACCTGATTTCGCGGTTTTTTTCACGCCTACAATTTGAAAACCGTCATCACAGGGCTTAATTGCTTTCATAAGCGCTTGTTTTGTCGCGGACGAAGTGCTATAATCAGCTGATCGAGCTGTGGTCGGATAAGCCACCACACACGGCAATGGTGGACGGGATTCCATAATTGCTGGAGCTACTTTTGGCAAGCGTAGTTTCAACGAGTCCGCATACGAAATTTTACAATTGTTATTATTATTATTGACAGGATTGGGATTGACATAGTTATTCGACTTGATTTTTTCTAATTCGCGTTCCGTATTGGCTAACTTCGTTTCGTTGCATGATGATTTTATGGCCAGCATAGAAACGATGGCCGTGACACGCTGTGTCATATCCATAATGGCAGATTTATTTGCTACGTTAATGCGAGAGCCCTGATCATTGACTAAGTCGTTAATTTTTGACCGGTAGGCTGACGCCTCGGAAACTAAGTCGCAGTAATCGGTATTGCTCACATTACTGATATTTAAAATCGGCGAGGATTTTTCCACGGTTTCGAAAGTTGGATGAACCCGTTTTGACCTATCATCGGGCGAAATGTATGATGGAGACATTTCGCTGAACAAGCGTTTCGAATTAGCGGAGGTCGCCACGGGCGACCTTTGGGTTTTTGTATTTCGACGAAATATATCTCCGCCACGATCTGGAGGGTCATCATTTGTTGACATCATGAATTACTTTATAACAACACGGATGAATTAAAAATATCAAAAGAACTAAACAAATAGATATCAATCGATTAAGTTATTTCGCGTTACCCACACACTAGAAAAATAAATGCACTTACCGAAAGCTGGAGAAATTGACTAATTACCTGTAAATAAATGAACAGACACTTTGAAAAACTTACAAAACACGCACTTACTACACTATAGCACCGCTAGGAACAATTCACAAGCCTTAAAATAAACACACAACGCGAATTCCGAATTTACAATACGCAGCGATATAATAAACACCGCAGTGCGCGCGAGTGGGGAGGGAACGCTATAGCTAGCTGGCCCGCGCCGAGACGCGTCCCCAGACGCCTCAAACGTGCGTCTGGCTCGCATAGAACTGCATAAAATTACACATTTTTGTTCCTGGCTAAATTCTAAAAACGCTATAGCTAGCTGGCCCGCGTCGAGACGCGTCTCCAGACGCCTCAAACGTGCGTCTGGCTCGCATAGAACTGCAAAAAATTGCACATTTTTGTTCCTGGCTAAATTCTAAAAACGCTATAGTTAGCTGGCCCGCGCCGAGACGCGTCTCCAGACGCCTCAAACGTGCGTCTGGCTCGCATAGAACTGCATAAAATTACACATTTTTGTTCCTGGCTAAATTCTAAAAACGCTATAGCTAGCTGGCCCGCGCCGAGACGCGTCTCCAGACGCCTCAAACGTGCGTCTGGCTCGCATAGAACTGCAAAAAATTGCACATTTTTGTTCCTGGCTAAATTCTAGAAACGCTATAGCTAGCTGGCCCGCGCCGAGACGCGTCTCCAGACGCCTCAAACGTGCGTCTGGCTCGCATAGTACTGCAAAAAATTGCACATTTTTGTTCCTGGCTAAATTCTAAAAACGCTATAGCTAGCTGGCCCGCGTCGAGACGCGTCTCCAGACGCCTCAAACGTGCGTCTGGCTCGCATAGAACTGCATAAAATTACACATTTTTGTTCCTGGCTAAATTCTAAAAACGCTATAGCTAGCTGGCCCGCGCTAGACGCGTCTCCAGACGCCTCAAACTTGCGTCTGGCTCGCATAGAACTGCAAAAAAATGCACATTTTTGTTCCTGGCTAAATTCTAAAAACGCTATAGCTAGCTGGCCCGCGCCGAGACGCGTCTCCAGACGCCTCAAACGAGCGTCTGGCTCGCATAGAACTGCATAAAATTACACATTTTTGTTCCTGGCTAAATTCTAAAAACGCTATAGCTAGCTGGCCCGCGCCGAGACGCGTCTCCAGACGCCTCAAACGTGCGTCTGGCTCGCATAGAACTGCAAAAAATTGCACATTTTTGTTCCTGGCTAAATTCTAGAAACGCTATAGCTAGCTGGCCCGCGCCGAGACGCGTCTTCAGACGCCTCAAACGTGCGTCTGGCTCGCATAGTACTGCAAAAAATTGCACATTTTTGTTCCTGGCTAAATTCTAAAAACGCTATAACTTGCTGGCCCGCGTCGAGACGCGTCTCCAGACGCCTCAAACGTGCGTCTGGCTCGCATAGAACTGCATAAAATTACACATTTTTGTTCCTGGCTAAATTCTAAAAACGCCATAGCTAGCTGGCCCGCGCCGAAACGCGTCTCCAGACGCCTCATACGTGCGTCTGGCTCGCATAGAGCTACAAAAAATTGCACATTTTTGTTCCTGGCTAAATTCTAAAAACGCTATAGCTAGCTGGCCCGCGCCGAGACGCGTCTCCAGACGCCTCAAACGTGCGTCTGGCTCGCATAGTACTGCAAAAAATTGCACATTTTTGTTCCTGGCTAAATTCTAAAAACGCTATAACTTGCTGGCCCGCGTCGAGACGCGTCTCCAGACGCCTCAAACGTGCGTCTGGCTCGCATAGAACTGCATAAAATTACAAATTTTTGTTCCTGGCTAAATTCTAAAAACGCTATAGCTAGCTGGCCCGCGCCGAGACGCGTCTCCAGACGCCTCAAACGTGCGTCTGGCTCGCATAGTACTGCAAAAAATTGCACATTTTTGTTCCTGGCTAAATTCTAAAAACGCTATAACTTGCTGGCCCGCGTCGAGACGCGTCTCCAGACGCCTCAAACGTGCGTCTGGCTCGCATAGAACTGCAAAAAAATGCACATTTTTGTTCCTGGCTAAATTCTAAAAACGCTATAGCTAGCTGGCCCGCGCCGAGACGCGTCTCCAGACGCCTCAAACGTGCGTCTGGCTCGCATAGAACTGCAAAAAATGCACATTTTTGTTCCTGGCTAAATTCTAAAAACGCTATAGCTAGCTGGCCCGCGCCGAGACGCGTCTCCAGACGCCTCAAACGTGCGTCTGGCTCGCATAGAACTGCAAAAAATTGCACATTTTTGTTCCTGGCTAAATTCTAAAAACGCTATAGCTAGCTGGCCCGCGCCGAGACGCGTCTCCAGACGCCTCAAACGTGCGTCTGACTCGCATAGAACTACAAAAAATTGCACATTTTTGTTCCTGGCTAAATTCTAAAAACGCTATAGCTAGCTGGCCCGCGCCGAGACGCGTCTCCAGACGCCTCAAACGTGCGTCTGGCTCGCATAGTACTGCAAAAAATTGCACATTTTTGTTCCTGGCTAAATTCTAAAAACGCTATAACTTGCTGGCCCGCGTCGAGACGCGTCTCCAGACGCCTCAAACGTGCGTCTGGCTCGCATAGAACCGCATAAAATTACAAATTTTTGTTCCTGGCTAAATTCTAAAAACGCTATAGCTAGCTGGCCCGCGCCGAGACGCGTCTCCAGACGCCTCAAACGTGCGTCTGGCTCGCATAGAACTGCAAAAAATTGCACATTTTTGTTCCTGCCTAAATTCTAGAAACGCTATAGCTAGTTGGCCCGCGACGAGACGCGTCTCCAGACGCCTCAAACGTGCGTCTGGCTCGCATAGTACTGCAAAAAATTGCACATTTTTGTTCCTGGCTAAATTCTAAAAACGCTATAAATTGCTGACCCGCGTCGAGACGCGTCTCCAGACGCCTCAAACGTGCGTCTGGCTCGCATAGAACTGCATAAAATTACACATTTTTGTTCCTGGCTAAATTCTAAAAACGCTATAGCTAGCTGGCCCGCGCCGAGACGCGTCTCCAGACGCCTCAAACGTGCGTCTGGCTCGCATAGAACTACAAAAAATTGCACATTTTTGTTCCTGGCTAAATTCTAAAAACGCTATAGCTAGCTGGCCCGCGCCGAGACGCGTCTCCAGACGCCTCAAACGTGCGTCTGGCTCGCATAGTACTGCAAAAAATTGCACATTTTTGTTCCTGGCTAAATTCTAAAAACGCTATAACTTGCTGGCCCGCGTCGAGACGCGTCTCCAGACGCCTCAAACGTGCGTCTGGCTCGCATAGAACTGCATAAAATTACACATTTTTGTTCCTGGCTAAATTCTAAAAACGCTATAGCTAGCTGGCCCGCGCCGAGACGCGTCTCCAGACGCCTCAAACGTGCGTCTGGCTCGCATAGAACTGCAAAAAATTGCACATTTTTGTTCCTGGCTAAATTCTAAAAACGCTATAGCTAGCTGGCCCGCGCTAGACGCGTCTCCAGACGCCTCAAACTTGCGTCTGGCTCGCATAGAACTGCAAAAAAATGCACATTTTTGTTCCTGGCTAAATTCTAAAAACGCTATAGCTAGCTGGCCCGCGCCGAGACGCGTCTCCAGACGCCTCAAACGAGCGTCTGGCTCGCATAGAACTGCATAAAATTACACATTTTTGTTCCTGGCTAAATTCTAAAAACGCTATAGCTAGCTGGCCCGCGCCGAGACGCGTCTCCAGACGCCTCAAACGTGCGTCTGGCTCGCATAGAACTGCAAAAAATTGCACATTTTTGTTCCTGGCTAAATTCTAAAAACGCTATAACTTGCTGGCCCGCGTCGAGACGCGTCTCCAGACGCCTCAAACGTGCGTCTGGCTCGCATAGAACTGCAAAAAATTACACATTTTTGTTCCTGGCTAAATTCTAGAAACGCTATAGCTAGCTGGCCCGCGCCGAGACGCGTCTCCAGACGCCTCAAACGTGCGTCTGGCTCGCATAGAACTGCAAAAAATGCACATTTTTGTTCCTGGCTAAATTCTAAAAACGCTATAGCTAGCTGGCCCGCGCCGAGACGCGTCTCCAGACGCCTCAAACGTGCGTCTGGCTCGCATAGAACTGCAAAAAATTGCACATTTTTGTTCCTGGCTAAATTCTAAAAACGCTATAGCTAGCTGGCCCGCGCCGAGACGCGTCTCCAGACGCCTCAAACGTGCGTCTGACTCGCATAGAACTACAAAAAATTGCACATTTTTGTTCCTGGCTAAATTCTAAAAACGCTATAGCTAGCTGGCCCGCGCCGAGACGCGTCTCCAGACGCCTCAAACGTGCGTCTGGCTCGCATAGTACTGCAAAAAATTGCACATTTTTGTTCCTGGCTAAATTCTAAAAACGCTATAACTTGCTGGCCCGCGTCGAGACGCGTCTCCAGACGCCTCAAACGTGCGTCTGGCTCGCATAGAACCGCATAAAATTACACATTTTTGTTCCTGGCTAAATTCTAAAAACGCTATAGCTAGCTGGCCCGCGCCGAGACGCGTCTCCAGACGCCTCAAACGTGCGTCTGGCTCGCATAGAACTGCAAAAAATTGCACATTTTTGTTCCTGCCTAAATTCTAGAAACGCTATAGCTAGTTGGCCCGCGACGAGACGCGTCTCCAGACGCCTCAAACGTGCGTCTGGCTCGCATAGTACTGCAAAAAATTGCACATTTTTGTTCCTGGCTAAATTCTAAAAACGCTATAAATTGCTGACCCGCGTCGAGACGCGTCTCCAGACTAGGGCATGCAAAACCGGTTTTCCGGTTTTGCGCAAAACCGGAAATCGGCCAAAATTTAACGATTTTTGAAAACCGGTTTTGAGAGCCAAAACCGGAGCTCAACTCCGGTTTTCCCATTATTGAGTAACAATTAACATTTTGATTTTTATCAACATTTTTTTCGAAAACTCTCAAAAAATAATTAATTTTGAGGCATGAAATGTATCCGAACCGAACACAGCCTGCATCCACCCACTTACACGCCTCCCTCCACTACCCCCGCACCCCGCACCCGTAACCCGCCAGCCTGCGCCTGCGTTGTTACAGTAATACCCTTACCGGGAGTGCAAGTGCGTGTCCGCCGCCCTCGCCTGCGACGCTAGGACAAAATGTGAGTATTTACTTAGTTATTAACCCCTCGCTAGTCGTTATGAAGTCACAGACACCATCACCGCAGTTCTCACCGAGCAGTCCATACCTTTGCAATCGTCTTCATCTGACGCTGAAGAGCTAACTCTTCAAGAGCAGCTAGAGAAGGAATTACACAAATGCAAGAGAAAGAGAACCCCCAAAACTCGGTCAGATTTCGACCTGGCTGGGTTCGTAAAAGTAGAGCAAGCCATGTATGAAAGCGGAGGGCATCGGGGTGTGTATCTCACCGAAGCATATAATTATTTATTATGTGTTCTACCAACAAGTGTTGAGAGTGAAAGGGTGTTTTCGAGTGCTGGGTATTTCTGTAACAAAATAAGAAGTTCGCTGTCTGATCGAATGTTGGATGCACTTATATTCTTGAGATCACATTATCAAGAACAGCGATCTCTTGAAAACAAGCGATTTATGATTTATTTAAATTAATATACAAAGTTGATTATTGATCTCTTTTTTAGTGCAATATGAATCATATTATAATAATGTTATTTTGTAGTTCACTTCAAAGTTACAAAAATGTTGATTTTTTTGGTAATTGTGGGTAGCTGTGTTTAATATTTGAAGATGCTGATTGTGTTTTCTAGGTTTAAAATATATTATTTTTGATAGCAGACTTAATAGGTACCAAAGATACCATAAACTTACTTGTTGTTGATTTGATCTCAGTTAATTAATCTTTATACTATTATAAGTTCATTGTTATCTGTACAATTATTATGGTTTGGATTAAAAAGAAATGTATCATACAATTTGTTTTATTTGTAGACTTAGTGGGTATTTAAAAAAAATGGTGTTTCTTTTTAAATTATACTACATTCGATTTTTTTTGCTAAAACCGGACCTAGCTCCGGTTTTCGGTTTTGGTCCCAAAAAAACGATGTTCAAAACCGGTTTTGATGACTTTCCGGTTTTGCATGCCCTACTCCAGACGCCTCAAACGTGCGTCTGGCTCGCATAGAACTGCATAAAATTACACATTTTTGTTCCTGGCTAAATTCTAAAAACGCTATAGCTAGCTGGCCCGCGCCGAGACGCGTCTCCAGACGCCTCAAACGTGCGTCTGGCTCGCATAGAACTACAAAAAATTGCACATTTTTGTTCCTGGCTAAATTCTAAAAACGCTATAGCTAGCTGGCCCGCGCCGAGACGCGTCTCCAGACGCCTCAAACGTGCGTCTGGCTCGCATAGTACTGCAAAAAATTGCACATTTTTGTTCCTGGCTAAATTCTAAAAACGCTATAACTTGCTGGCCCGCGTCGAGACGCGTCTCCAGACGCCTCAAACGTGCGTCTGGCTCGCATAGAACTGCATAAAATTACACATTTTTGTTCCTGGCTAAATTCTAAAAACGCTATAGCTAGCTGGCCCGCGCCGAGACGCGTCTCCAGACGCCTCAAACGTGCGTCTGGCTCGCATAGAACTGCAAAAAAATGCACATTTTTGTTCCTGGCTAAATTCTAAAAACGCTATAGCTAGCTGGCCCGCGCCGAGACGCGTCTCCAGACGCCTCAAACGTGCGTCTGGCTCGCATAGAACTGCAAAAAATGCACATTTTTGTTCCTGGCTAAATTCTAAAAACGCTATAGCTAGCTGGCCCGCGCCGAGACGCGTCTCCAGACGCCTCAAACGTGCGTCTGGCTCGCATAGAACTGCAAAAAATTGCACATTTTTGTTCCTGGCTAAATTCTAAAAACGCTATAGCTAGCTGGCCCGCGCCGAGACGCGTCTCCAGACGCCTCAAACGTGCGTCTGACTCGCATAGAACTACAAAAAATTGCACATTTTTGTTCCTGGCTAAATTCTAAAAACGCTATAGCTAGCTGGCCCGCGCCGAGACGCGTCTCCAGACGCCTCAAACGTGCGTCTGGCTCGCATAGTACTGCAAAAAATTGCACATTTTTGTTCCTGGCTAAATTCTAAAAACGCTATAACTTGCTGGCCCGCGTCGAGACGCGTCTCCAGACGCCTCAAACGTGCGTCTGGCTCGCATAGAACCGCATAAAATTACACATTTTTGTTCCTGGCTAAATTCTAAAAACGCTATAGCTAGCTGGCCCGCGCCGAGACGCGTCTCCAGACGCCTCAAACGTGCGTCTGGCTCGCATAGAACTGCAAAAAATTGCACATTTTTGTTCCTGCCTAAATTCTAGAAACGCTATAGCTAGTTGGCCCGCGACGAGACGCGTCTCCAGACGCCTCAAACGTGCGTCTGGCTCGCATAGTACTGCAAAAAATTGCACATTTTTGTTCCTGGCTAAATTCTAAAAACGCTATAAATTGCTGACCCGCGTCGAGACGCGTCTCCAGACGCCTCAAACGTGCGTCTGGCTCGCATAGAACTGCATAAAATTACACATTTTTGTTCCTGGCTAAATTCTAAAAACGCTATAGCTAGCTGGCCCGCGCCGAGACGCGTCTCCAGACGCCTCAAACGTGCGTCTGGCTCGCATAGAACTACAAAAAATTGCACATTTTTGTTCCTGGCTAAATTCTAAAAACGCTATAGCTAGCTGGCCCGCGCCGAGACGCGTCTCCAGACGCCTCAAACGTGCGTCTGGCTCGCATAGTACTGCAAAAAATTGCACATTTTTGTTCCTGGCTAAATTCTAAAAACGCTATAACTTGCTGGCCCGCGTCGAGACGCGTCTCCAGACGCCTCAAACGTGCGTCTGGCTCGCATAGAACTGCATAAAATTACACATTTTTGTTCCTGGCTAAATTCTAAAAACGCTATAGCTAGCTGGCCCGCGCCGAGACGCGTCTCCAGACGCCTCAAACGTGCGTCTGGCTCGCATAGAACTGCAAAAAATTACACATTTTTGTTCCTGGCTAAATTCTAGAAACGCTATAGCTAGCTGGCCCGCGCCGAGACGCGTCTCCAGACGCCTCAAACGTGCGTCTGGCTCGCATAGTACTGCAAAAAATTGCACATTTTTGTTCCTGGCTAAATTCTAAAAACGCTATAACTTGCTGGCCCGCGTCGAGACGCGTCTCCAGACGCCTCAAACGTGCGTCTGGCTCGCATAGAACTGCATTAAATTACACATTTTTGTTCCTGGCTAAATTCTAAAAACGCTATAGCTAGCTGGCCCGCGCCGAGACGCGTCTCCAGACGCCTCAAACGTGCGTCTGGCTCGCATAGAACTACAAAAAATTGCACATTTTTGTTCCTGGCTAAATTCTAAAAACGCTATAGCTAGCTGGCCCGCGCCGAGACGCGTCTCCAGACGCCTCAAACGTGCGTCTGGCTCGCATAGTACTGCAAAAAATTGCACATTTTTGTTCCTGGCTAAATTCTAAAAACGCTATAACTTGCTGGCCCGCGTCGAGACGCGTCTCCAGACGCCTCAAACGTGCGTCTGGCTCGCATAGAACTGCAAAAAAATGCACATTTTTGTTCCTGGCTAAATTCTAAAAACGCTATAGCTAGCTGGCCCGCGCCGAGACGCGTCTCCAGACGCCTCAAACGTGCGTCTGGCTCGCATAGTACTGCAAAAAATTGCACATTTCTTTCCTGGCTAAATTCTAAAAACGCTATAACTTGCTGGCCCGCGTCGAGACGCGTCTCCAGACGCCTCAAACGTGCGTCTGGCTCGCATAGAACTGCAAAAAATTGCACATTTTTGTTCCTGGCTAAATTCTAGAAACGCTATAGCTAGCTGGCCCGCGCCGAGACGCGTCTCCAGACGCCTCAAACGTGCGTCTGGCTCGCATAGTACTGCAAAAAATTGCACATTTTTGTTCCTGGCTAAATTCTAAAAACGCTATAAATTGCTGGCCCGCGTCGAGACGCGTCTCCAGACACCTCAAACGTGCGTCTGGCTCGCATAGAACTGCATAAAATTACACATTTTTGTTCCTGGCTAAATTCTAAAAACGCTATAGCTAGCTGGCCCGCGCCGAGACGCGTCTCCAGACGCCTCAAACGTGCGTCTGGCTCGCATAGTACTGCAAAAAATTGCACATTTTTGTTCCTGGCTAAATTCTAAAAACGCTATAGCTAGCTGGCCCGCGCCGAGACGCGTCTCCAGACGCCTCAAACGTGCGTCTGGCTCGCATAGAACTGCAAAAAATTGCACATTTTTGTTCCTGGCTAAATTCTAAAAACGCTATAGCTAGCTGGCCCGCGCCGAGACGCGTCTCCAGACGCCTCAAACGTGCGGCTGGCTCGCATAGAACTGCAAAAAATTACACATTTTTGTTCCTGGCTAAATTCTAAAAACGCTATAGCTAGCTGGCCCGCGCCGAGACGCGTCTCCAGACGCCTCAAACGTGCGTCTGGCTCGCATAGTACTGCAAAAAATTGCACATTTTTGTTCCTGGCTAAATTCTAAAAACGCTATAGCTAGCTGGCCCGCGCCGAGACGCGTCTCCAGACGCCTCAAATGTGCGTCTGGCTCGCATAGTACTGCAAAAAATTGCACATTTTTGTTCCTGGCTAAATTCTAAAAACGCTATAGCTAGCTGGCCCGCGCCGAGACGCGTCTCCAGACGCCTCAAACGTGCGTCTGGCTCGCATAGAACTACAAAAAATTGCACATTTTTGTTCCTGGCTAAATTCTAAAAACGCTATAGCTAGCTGGCCCGCGCCGAGACGCGTCTCCAGACGCCTCAAACGTGCGTCTGGCTCGCATAGTACTGCAAAAAATTGCACATTTTTGTTCCTGGCTAAATTCTAAAAACGCTATAACTTGCTGGCCCGCGTCGAGACGCGTCTCCAGACGCCTCAAACGTGCGTCTGGCTCGCATAGTACTGCAAAAAATTGCACATTTTTGTTCCTGGCTAAATTCTAAAAACGCTATAGCTAGCTGGCCCGCGCCGAGACGCGTCTCCAGACGCCTCAAACGTGCGTCTGGCTCGCATAGAACTGCATAAAATTACACATTTTTGTTCCTGGCTAAATTCTAAAAACGCTATAGCTAGCTGGCCCGCGCCGAGACGCGTCTCCAGACGCCTCAAACGTGCGTCTGGCTCGCATAGAACTGCAAAAAATTGCACATTTTTGTTCCTGGCTAAATTCTAGAAACGCTATAGCTAGCTGGCCCGCGCCGAGACGCGTCTCCAGACGCCTCAAACGTGCGTCTGGCTCGCATACAACTACAAAAAATTGCACATTTTTGTTCCTGGCTAAATTCTAAAAACGCTATAAATTGCTGGCCCGCGTCGAGACGCGTCTCCAGACGCCTCAAACGTGCGTCTGGCTCGCATAGAACTGCATAAAATTACACATTTTTGTTCCTGGCTAAATTCTAAAAACGCTATAGCTAGCTGGCCCGCGCCGAGACGCGTCTCCAGACGCCTCAAACGTGCGTCTGGCTCGCATAGAACTGCAAAAAATTGCACATTTTTGTTCCTGGCTAAATTCTAGAAACGCTATAGCTAGCTGGCCCGCGCCGAGACGCGTCTCCAGACGCCTCAAACGTGCGTCTGGCTCGCATAGTACTGCAAAAAATTGCACATTTTTGTTCCTGGCTAAATTCTAAAAACGCTATAACTTGCTGGCCCGCGTCGAGACGCGTCTCCAGACGCCTCAAACGTGCGTCTGGCTCGCATAGAACTGCATAAAATTACACATTTTTGTTCCTGGCTAAATTCTAAAAACGCTATAGCTAGCTGGCCCGCGCCGAGACGCGTCTCCAGACGCCTCAAACGTGCGTCTGGCTCGCATAGAACTGCATAAAATTACAAATTTTTGTTCCTGGCTAAATTCTAAAAACGCTATAGCTAGCTGGCCCGCGCCGAGACGCGTCTCCAGACGCCTCAAACGTGCGTCTGGCTCGCATAGTACTGCAAAAAATTGCACATTTTTGTTCCTGGCTAAATTCTAAAAACGCTATAACTTGCTGGCCCGCGTCGAGACGCGTCTCCAGACGCCTCAAACGTGCGTCTGGCTCGCATAGAACTGCAAAAAAATGCACATTTTTGTTCCTGGCTAAATTCTAAAAACGCTATCGCTAGCTGGCACGCGTCGAGACGCGTCTCCAGACGCCTCAAACGTGCGTCTGGCTCGCATAGAACTGCAAAAAATTGCACATTTTTGTTCCTGGCTAAATTCTAAAAACGCTATAGCTAGCTGGCCCGCGCCGAGACGCGTCTCCAGACGCCTCAAACGTGCGTCTGGCTCGCATAGAACTGCAAATAATGCACATTTTTGTTCCTGTCTAAATTCTAAAAACGCTATAGCTAGCTGGCCCGCGCCGAGACGCGTCTCCAGACGCCTCAAACGTGCGTCTGGCTCGCATAGAACTGCAAAAAATTGCACATTTTTGTTCCTGGCTAAATTCTAAAAACGCTACAGCTAGCTGGCCCGCGCCGAGACGCGTCTCCAGACGCCTCAAACGTGCGTCTGGCTCGCATAGAACTACAAAAAATTGCACATTTTTGTTCCTGGCTAAATTCTAAAAACGCTATAGCTAGCTGGCCCGCGCCGAGACGCCTCTCCAGACGCCTCAAACGTGCGTCTGGCTCGCATAGTACTGCAAAAAATTGCACATTTTTGTTCCTGGCTAAATTCTAAAAACGCTATAACTTGCTGGCCCGCGTCGAGACGCGTCTCCAGACGCCTCAAAGGTGCGTCTGGCTCGCATAGAACTGCAAAAAAATGCACATTTTTGTTCCTGGCTAAATTCTAAAAACGCTATAGCTAGCTGGCACGCGTCGAGACGCGTCTCCAGACGCCTCAAACGTGCGTCTGGCTCGCATAGAACAGCAAAAAATTGCACATTTTTGTTCCTGGCTAAATTCTAAAAACGCTATAGCTAGCTGGTCCGCGCCGAGATGCGTCTCCAGACGCCTCAAACGTGCGTCTGGCTCGCATAGAACTGCAAAAAATGCACATTTTTGTTCCTGGCTAAATTCTAAAAACGCTATAGCTAGCTGGCCCGCGCCGAGACGTGTCTCCAGACGCCTCAAACGTGCGTCTGGCGCGCATAGAACTGCAAAAAATTGCACATTTTTGTTCCTGGCTAAATTCTAAAAACGCTATAGCTAGCTGGCCCGCGCCGAGACGCGTCTCCAGACGCCTCAAACGTGCGTCTGACTCGCATAGAACTACAAAAAATTGCACATTTTTGTTCCTGGCTAAATTCTAAAAACGCTATAGCTAGCTGGCCCGCGCCGAGACGCGTCTCCAGACGCCTCAAACGTGCGTCTGGCTCGCATAGTACTGCAAAAAATTGCACATTTTTGTTCCTGGCTAAATTCTAAAAACGCTATAACTTGCTGGCCCGCGTCGAGACGCGTCTCCAGACGCCTCAAACGTGCGTCTGGCTCGCATAGAACTGCATAAAATTACAAATTTTTGTTCCTGGCTAAATTCTAAAAACGCTATAGCTAGCTGGCCCGCGCCGAGACGCGTCTCCAGACGCCTCAAACGTGCGTCTGGCTCGCATAGTACTGCAAAAAATTGCACATTTTTGTTCCTGCCTAAATTCTAAAAACGCTATAACTTGCTGGCCCGCGTCGAGACGCGTCTCCAGACGCCTCAAACGTGCGTCTGGCTCGCATAGAACTGCAAAAAAATGCACATTTTTGTTCCTGGCTAAATTCTAAAAACGCTATAGCTAGCTGGCACGCGTCGAGACGCGTCTCCAGACGCCTCAAACGTGCGTCTGGCTCGCATAGAACTGCAAAAAATTGCACATTTTTGTTCCTGGCTAAATTCTAAAAACGCTATAGCTAGCTAGCCCGTGCCGAGACGCGTCTCCAGACGCCTCAAACGTGCGTCTGGCTCGCATAGAACTGCAAAAATGCACATTTTTGTTCCTGGCTAAATTCTAAAAACGCTATAGCTAGCTGGCCCGCGCCGAGACGCGTCTCCAGACGCCTCAAACGTGCGTCTGGCTCGCATAGAACTGCAAAAAATTGCACATTTTTGTTCCTGGCTAAATTCTAAAAACGCTATAGCTAGCTGGCCCGCGCCGAGACGCGTCTCCAGACGCCTCAAACGTGCGTCTGGCTCGCATAGAACTACAAAAAATTGCACATTTTTGTTCCTGGCTAAATTCTAAAAACGCTATAGCTAGCTGCCCCGCGCCGAGACGCGTCTCCAGACGCCTCAAACGTGCGTCTGGCTCGCATAGAACTGCAAAAAATGCACATTTTTGTTCCTGGCTAAATTCTAAAAACGCTATAGCTAGCTGGCCCGCGCCGAGACGCGTCTCCAGACGCCTCAAACGTGCGTCTGGCGCGCATAGAACTGCAAAAAATTGCACATTTTTGTTCCTGGCTAAATTCTAAAAACGCTATAGCTAGCTGGCCCGCGCCGAGACGCGTCTCCAGACGCCTCAAACGTGCGTCTGACTCGCATAGAACTACAAAAAATTGCACATTTTTGTTCCAGGCTAAATTCTAGAAACGCTATAGCTAGCTGGCCCGCGCCGAGACGCGTCTCCAGACGCCTCAAACGTGCGTCTGGCTCGCATAGTACTGCAAAAAATTGCACATTTTTGTTCCTGGCTAAATTCTAAAAACGCTATAAATTGCTGGCCCGCGTCGAGACGCGTCTCCAGACGCCTAAAACGTGCGTCTGGCTCGCATAGAACTGCATAAAATTACAGATTTTTGTTCCTGGCTAAATTCTAAAAAAGCTATAGCTAGCTGGCCCGCGCGAGACGCGTCTCCAGACGCCTCAAACGTGCGTCTGGCTCGCATAGAACTACAAAAAATTGCACATTTTTGTTCCTGGCTAAATTCTAAAAACGCTATAGCTAGCTGGCCCGCGCCGAGACGCGTCTCCAGACGCCTCAAACGTGCGTCTGGCTCGCATAGTACTGCAAAAAATTGCACATTTTTGTTCCTGGCTAAATTCTAAAAACGCTATAACTTGCTGGCCCGCGTCGAGACGCGTCTCCAGACGCCTCAAACGTGCGTCTGGCTCGCATAGAACTGCATAAAATTACACATTTTTGTTCCTGGCTAAATTCTAAAAACGCTATAGCTAGCTGGCCCGCGCCGAGACGCGTCTCCAGACTCCTCAAACGTGCGTCTGGCTCGCATAGAACTGCAAAAAATTGCACATTTTTGTTCCTGGCTAAATTCTAAAAACGCTATAGCTAGCTGGCCCGCGCCGAGACGCGTCTCCAGACGCCTCAAACGTGCGTCAGGCTCGCATAGAACTGCAAAAAAATGCACATTTTTGTTCCTGGCTAAATTCTAAAAACGCTATAGCTAGCTGGCCCGCGCCGAGACGCGTCTCCAGACGCCTCAAACGTGCGTCTGGCTCGCATAGAACTACAAAAAATTGCACATTTTTGTTCCTGGCTAAATTCTAGAAACGCTATAGCTAGCTGGCCCGCGCCGAGACGCGTCTCCAGACGCCTCAAACGTGCGTCTGGCTCGCATAGAACTACAAAAAATTGCACATTTTTGTTCCTGGCTAAATTCTAAAAACGCTATAACTTGCTGGCCCGCGTCGAGACGCGTCTCCAGACGCCTCAAACGTGTGTCTGGCTCGCATAGAACTGCAAAAAAATGCACATTTTTGTTCCTGGCTAAATTCTAAAAACGCTATAGCTAGCTGGCACGCGTCGAGACGCGTCTCCAGACGCCTCAAACGTGCGTCTGGCTCGCATAGAACTGCAAAAAATTGCACATTTTTGTTCCTGGCTAAATTCTAAAAACGCTATAGCTAGCTGGCCCGCGCCGAGACGCGTCTCCAGACGCCTCAAACGTGCGTCTGGCTCGCATAGAACTGCAAAAAATGCACATTTTTGTTCCTGGCTAAATTCTAAAAACGCTATAGCTAGCTGGCCCGCGCCGAGATGCGTCTCCAGACGCCTCAAACGTGCGTCTGGCTCGCATAGAACTGCAAAAAATTGCACATTTTTGTTCCTGGCTAAATTCTAAAAACGCTATAGCTAGCTGGCCCGCGCCGAGACGCGTCTCCAGACGTCTCAAACGTGCGTCTGGCTCGCATAGAACTACAAAAAATTACACATTTTTGTTCCTGGCTAAATTCTAAAAACGCTATAGCTAGCTGGCCCGCGCCGAGACGCGTCTCCAGACGCCTCAAACGTGCGTCTGGCTCGCATAGTACTGCAAAAAATTGCACATTTTTGTTCCTGGCTAAATTCTTAAAACGCTATAACTTGCTGGCCCGCGTCGAGACGCGTCTCCAGACGCCTCAAACGTGCGTCTGGCTCGCATAGAACTGCATAAAATTACACATTTTTGTTCCTGGCTAAATTCTAAAAACGCTATAGCTAGCTGGCCCGCGCCGAGACGCGTCTCCAGACGCCTCAAACGTGCGTCTGGCTCGCATAGTACTGCAAAAAATTGCACATTTTTGTTCCTGGCTAAATTCTAAAAACGCTATAACTTGCTGGCCCGCGTCGAGACGCGTCTCCAGACGCCTCAAACGTGTGTCTGGCTCGCATAGAACTGAAAAAAAAATGCACATTTTTGTTCCTGGCTAAATTCTAAAAACGCTATAGCTAGCTGGCACGCGTCGAGACGCGTCTCCAGACGCCTCAAACGTGCGTCTGGCTCGCATAGAACTGCAAAAAATTGCACATTTTTGTTCCTGGCTAAATTCTAAAAACGCTATAGCTAGCTGGCCCGCGCCGAGACGCGTCTCCAGACGCCTCAAACGTGCGTCTGGCTCGCATAGAACTGCAAAAAATGCACATTTTTGTTCCTGGCTAAATTCTAGTAACGCTATAGCTAGCTGGCCCGCGCCGAGACGCGTCTCCAGACGCCTCAAACGTGCGTCTGGCTCGCATAGAACTGCAAAAAATTGCACATTTTTGTTCCTGGCTAAATTCTAAAAACGCTATAGCTAGCTGGCCCGCGCCGAGACGCGTCTCCAGACGCCTCAAACGTGCGTCTGGCTCGCATAGAACTACAAAAAATTGCACATTTTTGTTCCTGGCTAAATTCTAAAAACGCTATAGCTAGCTGGCCCGCGCCTAGACGCGTCTCCAGACGCCTCAAACGTGCGTCTGGCTCGCATAGTACTGCAAAAAATTGCACATTTTTGTTCCTGGCTAAATTCTAAAAGCGCTATAACTTGCTGGCCCGCGTCGAGACGCGTCTCCAGACGCCTCAAACGTGCGTCTGGCTCGCATAGAACTGCATAAAATTACACATTTTTGTTCCTGGCTAAATTCTAAAAACGCTATAGCTAGCTGGCCCGCGCCGAGACGCGTCTCCAGACGCCTCAAACGTGCGTCTGGCTCGCATAGAACTGCAAAAAATTGCACATTTTTGTTCCTGGCTAAATTCTAGAAACGCTATAGCTAGCTGGCCCGCGCCGAGACGCGTCTCCAGACGCCTCAAACGTGCGTCTGGCTCGCATAGTACTGCAAAAAATTGCACATTTTTGTTCCGGGCTAAATTCTAAAAACGCTATAGCTAGCTGGCCCGCGTCGAGACGCGTCTCCAGACGCCTCAAACGTGCGTCTGGCTCGCATAGAACTGCATAAAATTACACATTTTTGTTCCTGGCTAAATTCTAAAAACGCTATAGCTAGCTGGCCCGCGCCGAGACGCGTCTCCAGACGCCTCAAACGTGCGTCTGGCTCGCATAGAACTACAAAAAATTGCACATTTTTGTTCCTGGCTAAATTCTAAAAACGCTATAGCTAGCTGGCCCGCGCCGAGACGCGTCTCCAGACGCCTCAAACGTGCGTCTGGCTCGCATAGTACTGCAAAAAATTGCACATTTTTGTTCCTGGCTAAATTCTAAAAACGCTATAACTTGCTGGCCCGCGTCGAGACGCGTCTCCAGACGCCTCAAACGTGCGTCTGGCTCGCATAGAACTGCATAAAATTACACATTTTTGTTCCTGGCTAAATTCTAAGAACGCTATAGCTAGCTGGCCCGCGCCGAGAAGCGTCTCCAAACGCCTCAAACGTGCGTCTGGCTCGCATAGAACTGCAAAAAATTACACATTTTTGTTCCTGGCTAAATTCTAGAAACGCTATAGCTAGCTGGCCCGCGCCGAGACGCGTCTCCAGACGCCTCAAACGTGCGTCTGGCTCGCATAGTACTGCAAAAAATTGCACATTTTTGTTCCTGGCTAAATTCTAAAAACGCTATAACTTGCTGGCCCGCGTCGAGACGCGTCTCCAGACGCCTCAAACGTGCGTCTGGCTCGCATAGAACTGCATAAAATTACACATTTTTGTTCCTGGCTAAATTCTAAAAACGCTATAGCTAGCTGGCCCGCGCCGAGACGCGTCTCCAGACGCCTCAAACGTGCGTCTGGCTCGCATAGAACTACAAAAAATTGCACATTTTTGTTCCTGGCTAAATTCTAAAAACGCTATAGCTAGCTGGCCCGCGCCGAGACGCGTCTCCAGACGCCTCAAACGTGCGTCTGGCTCGCATAGAACTACAAAAAATTGCACATTTTTGTTCCTGGCTAAATTCTAAAAACGCTATAGCTAGCTGGCCCGCGCCGAGACGCGTCTCCAGACGCCTCAAACGTGCGTCTGGCTCGCATAGTACTGCAAAAAATTGCACATTTTTGTTCCTGGCTAAATTCTAAAAACGCTATAACTTGCTGGCCCGCGTCGAGACGCGTCTCCAGACGCCTCAAACGTGCGTCTGGCTCGCATAGAACTGCATAAAATTACACATTTTTGTTCCTGGCTAAATTCTAAAAACGCTATAGCTAGCTGGCCCGCGCCGAGACGCGTCTCCAGACGCCTCAAACGTGCGTCTGGCTCGCATAGAACTGCAAAAAATTGCACATTTTTGTTCCTGGCTAAATTCTAGAAACGCTATAGCTAGCTGGCCCGCGCCGAGACGCGTCTCCAGACGCCTCAAACGTGCGTCTGGCTCGCATAGTACTGCAAAAAATTGCACATTTTTGTTCCTGGCTAAATTCTAAAAACGCTATAACTTGCTGGCCCGCGTCGAGACGCGTCTCCAGACGCCTCAAACGTGCGTCTGGCTCGCATAGAACTGCATAAAATTACAAATTTTTGTTCCTGGCTAAATTCTAAAAACGCTATAGCTAGCTGGCCCGCGCCGAGACGCGTCTCCAGACGCCTAAAACGTGCGTCTGGCTCGCATAGTACTGCAAAAAATTGCACATTTTTGTTCCTGGCTAAATTCTAAAAACGCTATAACTTGCTGGCCCGCGTCGAGACGCGTCTCCAGACGCCTCAAACGTGCGTCTGGCTCGCATAGAACTGCAAAAAATGCACATTTTTGTTCCTGGCTAAATTCTAAAAACGCTATAGCTAGCTGGCACGCGTCGAGACGCGTCTCCAGACGCCTCAAACGTGCGTCTGGCTCGCATAGAACTGCAAAAAATTGCACATTTTTGTTCCTGGCTAAATTCTAAAAACGCTATAGCTAGCTGGCCCGCGCCGAGTCGCGTCTCCAGACGCCTCAAACGTGCGTCTGGCTCGCATAGAACTGCAAAAAATGCACATTTTTGTTCCTGGCTAAATTCTAAAAACGCTATAGCTAGCTGGCCCGCGTCGAGACGCGTCTCCAGACGCCTCAAACGTGCGTCTGGCTCGCATAGAACTGCAAAAAAATGCACATTTTTGTTCCTGGCTAAATTCTAAAAACGCTATAGCTAGCTGGCCCGCGCCGAGACGCGTCTCCAGACGCCTCAAACGTGCGTCTGGCTCGCATAGTACTGCAAAAAATTGCACATTTTTGTTCCTGGCTAAATTCTAAAAACGCTATAACTTGCTGGCCCGCGTCGAGACGCGTCTCCAGACGCCTCAAACGTGCGTCTGGCTCGCATAGAACTGCATAAAATTACACATTTTTGTTCCTGGCTAAATTCTAAAAACGCTATAGCTAGCTGGCCCGCGCCGAGACGCGTCTCCAGACGCCTCAAACGTGCGTCTGGCTCGCATAGAACTGCAAAAAATTGCACATTTTTGTTCCTGGCTAAATTCTAGAAACGCTATAGCTAGCTGGCCCGCGCCGAGACGCGTCTCCAGACGCCTCAAACGTGCGTCTGGCTCGCATAGTACTGCAAAAAATTGCACATTTTTGTTCCTGGCTAAATTCTAAAAACGCTATAAATTGCTGGCCCGCGTCAAGACGCGTCTCCAGACGCCTCAAACGTGCGTCTGGCTCGCATAGAACTGCATAAAATTACACATTTTTGTTCCTGGCTAAATTCTAAAAACGCTATAGCTAGCAGGCCCGCGTCGAGACGCGTCTCCAGACGCCTCAAACGTGCGTCTGGCTCGCATAGTACTGCAAAAAATTGCACATTTTTGTTCCTGGCTAAATTCTAAAAACGCTATAACTTGCTGGCCCGCGTCGAGACGCGTCTCCAGACGCCTCAAACGTGCGTCTGGCTCTCATAGAACTGCATAAAATTACACATTTTTGTTCCTGGCTAAATTCTAAAAACGCTATAGCTAGCTGGCCCGCGCCGAGACGCGTCTCCAGACGCCTCAAACGTGCGTCTGGCTCGCATAGAACTGCAAAAAATTGCACATTTTTGTTCCTGGCTAAATTCTAGAAACGCTATAGCTAGCTGGCCCGCGCCGAGACGCGTCTCCAGACGCCTCAAACGTGCGTCTGGCTCGCATAGTACTGCAAAAAATTGCACATTTTTGTTCCGGGCTAAATTCTAAAAACGCTATAGCTAGCTGGCCCGCGTCGAGACGCGTCTCCAGACGCCTCAAACGTGCGTCTGGCTCGCATAGAACTGCATAAAATTACACATTTTTGTTCCTGGCTAAATTCTAAAAACGCTATAGCTAGCTGGCCCGCGCCGAGACGCGTCTCCAGACGCCTCAAACGTGCGTCTGGCTCGCATAGAACTGCAAAAAATTGCACATTTTTGTTCCTGGCTAAATTCTAAAAACGCTATAGCTAGCTGGCCCGCGCCGAGACGCGTCTCCAGACGCCTCAAACGTGCGTCTGGCTCGCATAGAACTGCAAAAAAATGCACATTTTTGTTCCTGGCTAAATTCTAAAAACGCTATAGCTAGCTGGCCCGCGCCGAGACGCGTCTCCAGACGCCTCAAACGTGCGTCTGGCTCGCATAGAACTGCAAAAAATTGCACATTTTTGTTCCTGGCTAAATTCTAGAAACGCTATAGCTAGCTGGCCCGCGCCGAGACGCGTCTCCAGACGCCTCAAACGTGCGTCTGGCTCGCATAGTACTGCAAAAAATTGCACATTTTTGTTCCTGGCTAAATTCTAAAAACGCTATAACTTGCTGGCCCGCGTCGAGACGCGTCTCCAGACGCCTCAAACGTGCGTCTGGCTCGCATAGAACTGCATAAAATTACACATTTTTGTTCCTGGCTAAATTCTAAAAACGCTATAGCTAGCTGGCCCGCGCCGAGACGCGTCTCCAGACGCCTCAAACGTGCGTCTGGCTCGCATAGAACTGCATAAAATTACAAATTTTTGTTCCTGGCTAAATTCTAAAAACGCTATAGCTAGCTGGCCCGCGCCGAGACGCGTCTCCAGACGCCTCAAACGTGCGTCTGGCTCGCATAGTACTGCAAAAAATTGCACATTTTTGTTCCTGGCTAAATTCTAAAAACGCTATAACTTGCTGGCCCGCGTCGAGACGCGTCTCCAGACGCCTCAAACGTGCGTCTGGCTCGCATAGAACTGCAAAAAAATGCACATTTTTGTTCCTGGCTAAATTCTAAAAACGCTATAGCTAGCTGGCACGCGTCGAGACGCGTCTCCAGACGCCTCAAACGTGCGTCTGGCTCGCATAGAACTGCAAAAAATTGCACATTTTTGTTCCTGGCTAAATTCTAAAAACGCTATAGCTAGCTGGCCCGCGCCGAGACGCGTCTCCAGACGCCTCAAACGTGCGTCTGGCTCGCATAGAACTGCAAATAATGCACATTTTTGTTCCTGGCTAAATTCTAAAAACGCTATAGCTAGCTGGCCCGCGCCGAGACGCGTCTCCAGACGCCTCAAACGTGCGTCTGGCTCGCATAGAACTGCAAAAAATTGCACATTTTTGTTCCTGGCTAAATTCTAAAAACGCTATAGCTAGCTGGCCCGCGCCGAGACGCGTCTCCAGACGCCTCAAACGTGCGTCTGGCTCGCATAGAACTGCAAATAATGCACATTTTTGTTCCTGGCTAAATTCTAAAAACGCTATAGCTAGCTGGCCCGCGCCGAGACGCGTCTCCAGACGCTTCAAACGTGCGTCTGGCTCGCATAGAACTACAAAAAATTGCACATTTTTGTTCCTGGCTAAATTCTAAAAACGCTATAGCTAGCTGGCCCGCGCCGAGACGCGTCTCCAGACGCCTCAAACGTGCGTCTGGCTCGCATAGTACTGCAAAAAATTGCACATTTTTGTTCCTGGCTAAATTCTAAAAACGCTATAACTTGCTGGCCCGCGTCGAGACGCGTCTCCAGACGCCTCAAACGTGCGTCTGGCTCGCATAGAACTGCATAAAATTACACATTTTTGTTCCTGGCTAAATTCTAAAAACGCTATAGCTAGCTGGCCCGCGCCGAGACGCGTCTCCAGACGCCTCAAACGTGCGTCTGGCTCGCATAGAACTGCAAAAAATTGCACATTTTTGTTCCTGGCTAAATTCTAGAAACGCTATAGCTAGCTGGCCCGCGCCGAGACGCGTCTCCAGACGCCTCAATCGTGCGTCTGGCTCGCATAGTACTGCAAAAAATTGCACATTTTTGTTCCTGGCTAAATTCTAAAAACGCTATAGCTAGCTGGCCCGCGCCGAGACGCGTCTCCAGACGCCTCAAACGTGCGTCTGGCTCGCATAGAACTACAAAAAATTGCACATTTTTGTTCCTGGCTAAATTATAAAAACGCTATAGCTGGCTGGCCCGCGCCGAGACGCGTCTCCAGACGCCTCAAACGTGCGTCTGGCTCGCATAGTACTGCAAAAAATTGCACATTTTTGTTCCTGGCTAAATTCTAAAAACGCTATAGCTAGCTGGCCCGCGTCGAGACGCGTCTCCAGACGCCTCAAACGTGGTCTGGCTCGCATAGAACTGCAAAAAATTGCACATTTTTGTTCCTGGCTAAATTCTAAAAACGCTATAGCTAGCTGGCCCGCGCCGAGACGCGTCTCCAGACGCCTCAAACGTGCGTCTGGCTCGCATAGAACTGCAAATAATGCACATTTTTGTTCCTGGCTAAATTCTAAAAACGCTATAGCTAGCTGGCCCGCGCCGAGACGCGTCTCCAGACGCCTCAAACGTGCGTCTGGCTCGCATAGAACTGCAAAAAATTGCACATTTTTGTTCCTGGCTAAATTCTAAAAACGCTACAGCTAGCTGGCCCGCGCCGAGACGCGTCTCCAGACGCCTCAAACGTGCGTCTGGCTCGCATAGAACTACAAAAAATTGCACATTTTTGTTCCTGGCTAAATTCTAAAAACGCTATAGCTAGCTGGCCCGCGCCGAGACGCGTCTCCAGACGCCTCAAACGTGCGTCTGGCTCGCATAGTACTGCAAAAAATTGCACATTTTTGTTCCTGGCTAAATTCTAAAAACGCTATAACTTGCTGGCCCGCGTCGAGACGCGTCTCCAGACGCCTCAAACGTGCGTCTGGCTCGCATAGAACTGCATAAAATTACACATTTTTGTTCCTGGCTAAATTCTAAAAACGCTATAGCTAGCTGGCCCGCGCCGAGACGCGTCTCCAGACGCCTCAAACGTGCGTCTGGCTCGCATAGAACTGCAAAAAATTGCACATTTTTGTTAATGGCTAAATTCTAGAAACGCTATAGCTAGCTGGCCCGCGCCGAGACGCGTCTCCAGACGCCTCAAACGTGCGTCTGGCTCGCATAGTACTGCAAAAAATTGCACATTTTTGTTCCTGGCTAAATTCTAAAAACGCTATAACTTGCTGGCCCGCGTCGAGACGCGTCTCCAGACGCCTCAAACGTGCGTCTGGCTCGCATAGAACTGCATAAAATTACAAATTTTTGTTCCTGGCTAAATTCTAAAAACGCTATAGCTAGCTGGCCCGCGCCGAGACGCGTCTCCAGACGCCTAAAACGTGCGTCTGGCTCGCATAGTACTGCAAAAAATTGCACATTTTTATTCCTGGCTAAATTCTAAAAACGCTATAACTTGCTGGCCCGCGTCGAGACGCGTCTCCAGACGCCTCAAACGTGCGTCTGGCTCGCATAGAACTGCATAAAATTACAAATTTTTGTTCCTGGCTAAATTCTAAAAACGCTATAGCTAGCTGGCCCGCGCCGAGACGCGTCTCCAGACGCCTAAAACGTGCGTCTGGCTCGCATAGTACTGCAAAAAATTGCACATTTTTATTCCTGGCTAAATTCTAAAAACGCTATAACTTGCTGGCCCGCGTCGAGACGCGTCTCCAGACGCCTCAAACGTGCGTCTGGCTCGCATAGAACTGCAAAAAAATGCACATTTTTGTTCCTGGCTAAATTCTAAAAACGCTATAGCTAGCTGGCACGCGTCGAGACGCGTCTCCAGACGCCTCAAACGTGCGTCTGGCTCGCATAGAACTGCAAAAAATTGCACATTTTTGTTCCTGGCTAAATTCTAAAAACGCTATAGCTAGCTGGCCCGCGTCGAGACGCGTCTCCAGACGCCTCAAACGTGCGTCTGGCTCGCATAGAACTGCAAAAAAATGCACATTTTTGTTCCTGGCTAAATTCTAAAAACGCTATAGCTAGCTGGCCCGCGCCGAGACGCGTCTCCAGACGCCTCAAACGTGCGTCTGGCTCGCATAGAACTGCATAAAATTACACATTTTTGTTCCTGGCTAAATTCTAAAAACGCTATAGCTAGCTGGCCCGCGCCGAGACGCGTCTCCAGACGCCTCAAACGTGCGTCTGGCTCGCATAGAACTGCAAAAAATTGCACATTTTTGTTCCTGGCTAAATTCTAGAAACGCTATAGCTAGCTGGCCCGCGCCGAGACGCGTCTCCAGACGCCTCAAACGTGCGTCTGGCTCGCATAGAACTGCATAAAATTACAAATTTTTGTTCCTGGCTAAATTCTAAAAACGCTATAGCTAGCTGGCCCGCGCCGAGACGCGTCTCCAGACGCCTAAAACGTGCGTCTGGCTCGCATAGTACTGCAAAAAATTGCACATTTTTATTCCTGGCTAAATTCTAAAAACGCTATAACTTGCTGGCCCGCGTCGAGACGCGTCTCCAGACGCCTCAAACGTGCGTCTGGCTCGCATAGAACTGCAAAAAAATGCACATTTTTGTTCCTGGCTAAATTCTAAAAACGCTATAGCTAGCTGGCACGCGTCGAGACGCGTCTCCAGACGCCTCAAACGTGCGTCTGGCTCGCATAGAACTGCAAAAAATTGCACATTTTTGTTCCTGGCTAAATTCTAAAAACGCTATAGCTAGCTGGCCCGCGTCGAGACGCGTCTCCAGACGCCTCAAACGTGCGTCTGGCTCGCATAGAACTGCAAAAAAATGCACATTTTTGTTCCTGGCTAAATTCTAAAAACGCTATAGCTAGCTGGCCCGCGCCGAGACGCGTCTCCAGACGCCTCAAACGTGCGTCTGGCTCGCATAGTACTGCAAAAAATTGCACATTTTTGTTCCTGGCTAAATTCTAAAAACGCTATAACTTGCTGGCCCGCGTCGAGACGCGTCTCCAGACGCCTCAAACGTGCGTCTGGCTCGCATAGAACTGCATAAAATTACACATTTTTGTTCCTGGCTAAATTCTAAAAACGCTATAGCTAGCTGGCCCGCGCCGAGACGCGTCTCCAGACGCCTCAAACGTGCGTCTGGCTCGCATAGAACTGCAAAAAATTGCACATTTTTGTTCCTGGCCAAATTCTAGAAACGCTATAGCTAGCTGGCCCGCGCCGAGACGCGTCTCCAGACGCCTCAAACGTGCGTCTGGCTCGCATAGTACTGCAAAAAATTGCACATTTTTGTTCCTGGCTAAATTCTAAAAACGCTATAAATTGCTGGCCCGCGTCAAGACGCGTCTCCAGACGCCTCAAACGTGCGTCTGGCTCGCATAGAACTGCATAAAATTACACATTTTTGTTCCTGGCTAAATTCTAAAAACGCTATAGCTAGCTGGCCCGCGCCGAGACGCGTCTCCAGACGCCTCAAACGTGCGTCTGGCTCGCATAGAACTGCAAAAAATTGCACATTTTTGTTCCTGGCTAAATTCTAAAAACGCTATAGCTAGCTGGCCCGCGCCGAGACGCGTCTCCAGACGCCTCAAACGTGCGTCTGGCTCGCATAGAACTGCAAAAAATTGCACATTTTTGTTCCTGGCTAAATTCTAGAAACGCTATAGCTAGCTGGCCCGCGCCGAGACGCGTCTCCAGACGCCTCAAACGTGCGTCTGGCTCGCATAGTACTGCAAAAAATTGCACATTTTTGTTCCTGGCTAAATTCTAAAAACGCTATAACTTGCTGGCCCGCGTCGAGACGCGTCTCCAGACGCCTCAAACGTGCGTCTGGCTCGCATAGAACTGCATAAAATTACAAATTTTTGTTCCTGGCTAAATTCTAAAAACGCTATAGCTAGCTGGCCCGCGCCGAGACGCGTCTCCAGACGCCTCAAACGTGCGTCTGGCTCGCATAGTACTGCAAAAAATTGCACATTTTTGTTCCTGGCTAAATTCTAAAAACGCTATAACTTGCTGGCCCGCGTCGAGACGCGTCTCCAGACGCCTCAAACGTGCGTCTGGCTCGCATAGAACTGCAAAAAAATGCACATTTTTGTTCCTGGCTAAATTCTAAAAACGCTATAGCTAGCTGGCCCGCGCCGAGACGCGTCTCCAGACGCCTCAAACGTGCATCTGGCTCGCATAGAACTGCAAAAAATTGCACATTTTTGTTCCTGGCTAAATTCTAAAAACGCTATAGCTAGCTGGCCCGCGCCGAGACGCGTCTCCAGACGCCTCAAACGTGCGTCTGGCTCGCATAGAACTGCAAAAAATTGCACATTTTTGTTCCTGGCTAAATTCTAAAAACGCTATAGCTAGCTGGCCCGCGCCGAGACGCGTCTCCAGACGCCTCAAACGTGCGTCTGGCTCGCATAGAACTACAAAAAATTGCACATTTTTGTTCCTGGCTAAATTATAAAAACGCTATAGCTGGCTGGCCCGCGCCGAGACGCGTCTCCAGACGCCTCAAACGTGCGTCTGGCTCGCATAGTACTGCAAAAAATTGCACATTTTTGTTCCTGGCTAAATTCTAAAAACGCTATAGCTAGCTGGCCCGCGCCGAGACGCGTCTCCAGACGCCTCAAACGTGCGTCTGGCTCGCATAGAACTGCAAAAAATTGCACATTTTTGTTCCTGGCTAAATTCTAAAAACGCTATAGCTAGCTGGCCCGCGCCGAGACGCGTCTCCAGACGCCTCAAACGTGCGTCTGGCTCGCATAGAACTACAAAAAATTGCACATTTTTGTTCCTGGCTAAATTATAAAAACGCTATAGCTGGCTGGCCCGCGCCGAGACGCGTCTCCAGACGCCTCAAACGTGCGTCTGGCTCGCATAGAACTGCATAAAATTACACATTTTTGTTCCTGGCTAAATTCTAAAAACGCTATAGCTAGCTGGCCCGCGCCGAGACGCGTCTCCAGACGCCTCAAACGTGCGTCTGGCTCGCATAGAACTGCAAAAAATTGCACATTTTTGTTCCTGGCTAAATTCTAGAAACGCTATAGCTAGCTGGCCCGCGCCGAGACGCGTCTCCAGACGCCTCAAACGTGCGTCTGGCTCGCATAGTACTGCAAAAAATTGCACATTTTTGTTCCTGGCTAAATTCTAAAAACGCTATAAATTGCTGGCCCGCGTCAAGACGCGTCTCCAGACGCCTCAAACGTGCGTCTGGCTCGCATAGAACTGCATAAAATTACACATTTTTGTTCCTGGCTAAATTCTAAAAACGCTATAGCTAGCTGGCCCGCGCCGAGACGCGTCTCCAGACGCCTCAAACGTGCGTCTGGCTCGCATAGAACTGCAAAAAATTGCACAATTTTGTTCCTGGCTAAATTCTAAAAACGCTATAGCTAGCTGGCCCGCGCCGAGACGCGTCTCCAGACGCCTCAAACGTGCGTCTGGCTCGCATAGAACTGCAAAAAAATGCACATTTTTGTTCCTGGCTAAATTCTAAAAACGCTATACCTAGCTGGCCCGCGCCGAGACGCGTCTCCAGACGCCTCAAACGTGCGTCTGGCTCGCATAGAACTGCAAAAAATTGCACATTTTTGTTCCTGGCTAAATTCTAGAAACGCTATAGCTAGCTGGCCCGCGCCGAGACGCGTCTCCAGACGCCTCAAACGTGCGTCTGGCTCGCATAGTACTGCAAAAAATTGCACATTTTTGTTCCTGGCTAAATTCTAAAAACGCTATAACTTGCTGGCCCGCGTCGAGACGCGTCTCCAGACGCCTCAAACGTGCGTCTGGCTCGCATAGAACTGCATAAAATTACAAATTTTTGTTCCTGGCTAAATTCTAAAAACGCTATAGCTAGCTGGCCCGCGCCGAGACGCGTCTCCAGACGCCTCAAACGTGCGTCTGGCTCGCATAGTACTGCAAAAAATTGCACATTTTTGTTCCTGGCTAAATTCTAAAAACGCTATAACTTGCTGGCCCGCGTCGAGACGCGTCTCCAGACGCCTCAAACGTGCGTCTGGCTCGCATAGAACTGCAAAAAAATGCACATTTTTGTTCCTGGCTAAATTCTAAAAACGCTATCGCTAGCTGGCACGCGTCGAGACGCGTCTCCAGACGCCTCAAACGTGCGTCTGGCTCGCATAGAACTGCAAAAAATTGCACATTTTTGTTCCTGGCTAAATTCTAAAAACGCTATAGCTAGCTGGCCCGCGCCGAGACGCGTCTCCAGACGCCTCAAACGTGCGTCTGGCTCGCATAGAACTGCAAATAATGCACATTTTTGTTCCTGTCTAAATTCTAAAAACGCTATAGCTAGCTGGCCCGCGCCGAGACGCGTCTCCAGACGCCTCAAACGTGCGTCTGGCTCGCATAGAACTGCAAAAAATTGCACATTTTTGTTCCTGGCTAAATTCTAAAAACGCTACAGCTAGCTGGCCCGCGCCGAGACGCGTCTCCAGACGCCTCAAACGTGCGTCTGGCTCGCATAGAACTACAAAAAATTGCACATTTTTGTTCCTGGCTAAATTCTAAAAACGCTATAGCTAGCTGGCCCGCGCCGAGACGCGTCTCCAGACGCCTCAAACGTGCGTCTGGCTCGCATAGTACTGCAAAAAATTGCACATTTTTGTTCCTGGCTAAATTCTAAAAACGCTATAACTTGCTGGCCCGCGTCGAGACGCGTCTCCAGACGCCTCAAACGTGCGTCTGGCTCGCATAGAACTGCAAAAAATTGCACATTTTTGTTCCTGGCTAAATTCTAGAAACGCTATAACTTGCTGGCCCGCGTCGAGACGCGTCTCCAGACGCCTCAAACGTGCGTCTGGCTCGCATAGAACTGCATAAAATTACACATTTTTGTTCCTGGCTAAATTCTAAAAACGCTATAGCTAGCTGGCCCGCGCCGAGACGCGTCTCCAGACGCCTCAAACGTGCGTCTGGCTCGCATAGAACTACAAAAAATTGCACATTTTTGTTCCTGGCTAAATTCTAAAAACGCTATAGCTAGCTGGCCCGCGTCGAGACGCGTCTCCAGACGCCTCAAACGTGCGTCTGGCTCGCATAGAACTGCAAAAAATTGCACATTTTTGTTCCTGGCTAAATTCTAAAAACGCTATAGCTAGCTGGCCCGCGTCGAGACGCGTCTCCAGACGCCTCAAACGTGCGTCTGGCTCGCATAGAACTGCAAAAAATTGCACATTTTTGTTCCTGGCTAAATTCTAAAAACGCTATAGTTAGCTGGCCCGCGCCGAGACGCGTCTCCAGACGCCTCAAACGTGCGTCTGGCTCGCATAGAACTGCAAAAAATTGCACATTTTTGTTCCTGGCTAAATTCTAAGATCGCTATAGCTAGCTGGCACGCGTCGAGACGCGTCTCCAGACGCCTCAAACGTGCGTCTGGTTCGCAAAGAACTGCAAAAAATTGCACATTTTTGTTCCTGGCTAAATTCTAAAAACGCTATAGCTAGCTGGCACGCGTCGAGACGCGTCTCCAGACGCCTCAAACGTGCGTCTGGCTCGCATAGAACTGCAAAAAATTGCACATTTTTGTTCCTGGCTAAATTCTAAAAACGCTATAGCTAGCTGGCCCGCGCCGAGACGCGTCTCCAGACGCCTCAAACGTGCGTCTGGCTCGCATAGAACTGCAAAAAATTGCACATTTTTGTTCCTGGCTAAATTCTAAAAACGCTACAGCTAGCTGGCCCGCGCCGAGACGCGTCTCCAGACGCCTCAAACGTGCGTCTGGCTCGTATAGAACTGCAAATGATTGCACATTTTTGTTCGTGGCTAAATTCTAAAATCGCTATAGCTAGCTGGCCCGCGCCGAGACGCGTCTCCAGACGCCTCAAACGTGCGTCTGGCTCGCATAGAACTGCAAAAAATTGCACATTTTTGTTCCTGGCTAAATTCTTAAATCGCTATAGCTAGCTGGCCCGCGCCGAGACGCGTCTCCAGACGCCTCAAACGTGCGTCTGGCTCGCATAGAACTGCAAAAAAATGCACATTTTTGTTCTTGGCTAAATTCTAAAAACGCTATAGCTAGCTGGCCCGCGCCGAGACGCGTCTCCAGACGCCTCAAACGTGCGTCTGGCTCGCATAGAACTGCAAAAAATTGCACATTTTTGTTCCTGGCTAAATTCTAAAAACGCTATAGCTAGCTGGCCCGCGCCGAGACGCGTCTCCAGACGCCTCAAACGTGCGTCTGGCTCGCATAGAACTGCAAAAAATTGCACATTTTTGTTCCTGGCTAAATTCTAAAAACGCTATAGCTAGCTGGCCCGCGCCGAGACGCGTCTCCAGACGCCTCAAACGTGTCAGTCACAAGTCGGTTCTTTATTAACGCAGTGTTTCTTAACGTGACCGAACTGTTGACAATGTAAGCACCGAACGACTTCAACATCGTCAATAAAGCGGCAGGTAGCCCAATCAATAAATAATTTATCCTTGGTAGAAACTAAGTGTTTACGTACTGCGGAATCTAACTCGATGCCTATCCACTTACGACCGTTGTCTAACGAGCGCCTACGGATTATTTTAGTAGACTTAATAAAGTCATCCTCTTTCATTTGAAGCTCATCTTTAATATTTTGGCGGTATAGCGCGATCAGAAAAGCGCCATCATCCATTGAAGATGGTACATCCTTAACTAATACTCGAGGGCGTCTACCTTTTGGTTTTTCTAGTCGTTAACCAGCGGCCTTAATTGCGTCCACGGATTCCAATTTTTTAAGCTGATGTTCACTAGCGACACGTAGAACAACACCTGATTTCGCGGTTTTTTTCACGCCTACAATTTGAAAACCGTCATCACAGGGCTTAATTGCTTTCATAAGCGCTTGTTTTGTCGCGGACGAAGTGCTATAATCAGCTGATCGAGCTGTGGTCGGATAAGCCACCACACACGGCAATGGTGGACGGGATTCCATAATTGCTGGAGCTACTTTTGGCAAGCGTAGTTTCAACGAGTCCGCATACGAAATTTTACAATTGTTATTATTATTATTGACAGGATTGGGATTGACATAGTTATTCGACTTGATTTTTTCTAATTCGCGTTCCGTATTGGCTAACTTCGTTTCGTTGCATGATGATTTTATGGCCAGCATAGAAACGATGGCCGTGACACGCTGTGTCATATCCATAATGGCAGATTTATTTGCTACGTTAATGCGAGAGCCCTGATCATTGACTAAGTCGTTAATTTTTGACCGGTAGGCTGACGCCTCGGAAACTAAGTCGCAGTAATCGGTATTGCTCACATTACTGATATTTAAAATCGGCGAGGATTTTTCCACGGTTTCGAAATTTGGATGAACCCGTTTTGACCTATCATCGGGCGAAATGTATGATGGAGACATTTCGCTGAACAAGCGTTTCGAATTAGCGGAGGTCGCCACGGGCGACCTTTGGGTTTTTGTATTTCGACGAAATATATCTCCGCCACGATCTGGAGGGTCATCATTTGTTGACATCATGAATTACTTTATAACAACACGGATGAATTAAAAATATCAAAAGAACTAAACAAATAGATATCAATCGATTAAGTTATTTCGCGTTACCCACACACAAGAAAAATAAATGCACTTACCGAAAGCTGGAGAAATTGACTAATTACCTGTAAATAAATGAACAGACACTTTGAAAAACTTACAAAACACGCACTTACTACACTATAGCACCGCTAGGAACAATTCACAAGCCTTAAAATAAACACACAACGCGAATTCCGAATTTACAATACGCAGCGATATAATAAACACCGCAGTGCGCGCGAGTGGGGAGGGAACGCTATAGCTAGCTGGCCCGCGCTAGACGCGTCTCCACACGCCTCAAACTTGCGTCTGGCTCGCATAGAACTGCAAAAAAATGCACATTTTTGTTCCTGGCTAAATTCTAAAAACGCTATAGCTAGCTGGCCCGCGCCGAGACGCGTCTCCAGACGCCTCAAACGAGCGTCTGGCTCGCATAGAACTGCATAAAATTACACATTTTTGTTCCTGGCTAAATTCTAAAAACGCTATAGCTAGCTGGCCCGCGCCGTGACGCGTCTCCAGACGCCTCAAACGTGCGTCTGGCTCGCATAGAACTGCATAAAATTACACATTTTTGTTCCTGGCTAAATTCTAAAAACGCTATAGCTAGCTGGCCCGCGCCGAGACGCGTCTCCAGACGCCTCAAACGTGCGTCTGGCTCGCATAGAACTGCAAAAAATTGCACATTTTTGTTCCTGGCTAAATTCTAGAAACGCTATAGCTAGCTGGCCCGCGCCGAGACGCGTCTCCAGACGCCTCAAACGTGCGTCTGGCTCGCATAGTACTGCAAAAAATTGCACATTTTTGTTCCTGGCTAAATTCTAAAAACGCTATAAATTGCTGGCCCGCGTCGAGACGCGTCTCCAGACGCCTCAAACGTGCGTCTGGCTCGCATAGAACTGCATAAAATTACACATTTTTGTTCCTGGCTAAATTCTAAAAACGCTATAGCTAGCTGGCCCGCGCCGAGACGCGTCTCCAGACGCCTCAAACGTGCGTCTGGCTCGCATAGAACTGCAAAAAATTGCACATTTTTGTTCCTGGCTAAATTCTAAAAACGCTATAGCTAGCTGGCCCGCGCTAGACGCGTCTCCACACGCCTCAAACTTGCGTCTGGCTCGCATAGAACTGCAAAAAAATGCACATTTTTGTTCCTGGCTAAATTCTAAAAACGCTATAGCTAGCTGGCCCGCGCCGAGACGCGTCTCCAGACGCCTCAAACGAGCGTCTGGCTCGCATAGAACTGCATAAAATTACACATTTTTGTTCCTGGCTAAATTCTAAAAACGCTATAGCTAGCTGGCCCGCGCCGTGACGCGTCTCCAGACGCCTCAAACGTGCGTCTGGCTCGCATAGAACTGCAAAAAATTGCACATTTTTGTTCCTGGCTAAATTCTAGAAACGCTATAGCTAGCTGGCCCGCGCCGAGACGCGTCTTCAGACGCCTCAAACGTGCGTCTGGCTCGCATAGTACTGCAAAAAATTGCACATTTTTGTTCCTGGCTAAATTCTAAAAACGCTATAACTTGCTGGCCCGCGTCGAGACGCGTCTCCAGACGCCTCAAACGTGCGTCTGGCTCGCATAGAACTGCATAAAATTACACATTTTTGTTCCTGGCTAAATTCTAAAAACGCCATAGCTAGCTGGCCCGCGCCGAGACGCGTCTCCAGACGCCTCATACGTGCGTCTGGCTCGCATAGAGCTACAAAAAATTGCACATTTTTGTTCCTGGCTAAATTCTAAAAACGCTATAGCTAGCTGGCCCGCGCCGAGACGCGTCTCCAGACGCCTCAAACGTGCGTCTGGCTCGCATAGTACTGCAAAAAATTGCACATTTTTGTTCCTGGCTAAATTCTAAAAACGCTATAACTTGCTGGCCCGCGTCGAGACGCGTCTCCAGACGCCTCAAACGTGCGTCTGGCTCGCATAGAACTGCAAAAAATTGCACATTTTTGTTCCTGGCTAAATTCTAAGATCGCTATAGCTAGCTGGCACGCGTCGAGACGCGTCTCCAGACGCCTCAAACGTGCGTCTGGTTCGCAAAGAACTGCAAAAAATTGCACATTTTTGTTCCTGGCTAAATTCTAAAAACGCTATAGCTAGCTGGCACGCGTCGAGACGCGTCTCCAGACGCCTCAAACGTGCGTCTGGCTCGCATAGAACTGCAAAAAATTGCACATTTTTGTTCCTGGCTAAATTCTAAAAACGCTATAGCTAGCTGGCCCGCGCCGAGACGCGTCTCCAGACGCCTCAAACGTGCGTCTGGCTCGCATAGAACTGCAAAAAATTGCACATTTTTTTCCTGGCTAAATTCTAAAAACGCTATAGCTAGCTGGCCCGCGCCGAGACGCGTCTCCAGACGCCTCAAACGTGCGTCTGGCTCGTATAGAACTGCAAATGATTGCACATTTTTGTTCGTGGCTAAATTCTAAAATCGCTATAGCTAGCTGGCCCGCGCCGAGACGCGTCTCCAGACGCCTCAAACGTGCGTCTGGCTCGCATAGAACTGCAAAAAATTGCACATTTTTGTTCCTGGCTAAATTCTTAAATCGCTATAGCTAGCTGGCCCGCGCCGAGACGCGTCTCCAGACGCCTCAAACGTGCGTCTGGCTCGCATAGAACTGCAAAAAAATGCACATTTTTGTTCTTGGCTAAATTCTAAAAACGCTATAGCTAGCTGGCCCGCGCCGAGACGCGTCTCCAGACGCCTCAGACGTGCGTCTGGCTCGCATAGAACTGCAAAAAATTGCACATTTTTGTTCCTGGCTAAATTCTAAAAACGCTATAGCTAGCTGGCCCGCGCCGAGACGCGTCTCCAGACGCCTCAAACGTGCGTCTGGCTCGCATAGAACTGCAAAAAATTGCACATTTTTGTTCCTGGCTAAATTCTAAAAACGCTATAGCTAGCTGGCCCGCGCCGAGACGCGTCTCCAGACGCCTCAAACGTGTCAGTCACAAGTCGGTTCTTTATTAACGCAGTGTTTCTTAACGTGACCGAACTGTTGACAATGTAAGCACCGAACGACTTCAACATCGTCAATAAAGCGGCAGGTAGCCCAATCAATAAATAATTTATCCTTGGTAGAAACTAAGTGTTTACGTACTGCGGAATCTAACTCGATGCCTATCCACTTACGACCGTTGTCTAACGAGCGCCTACGGATTATTTTAGTAGACTTAATAAAGTCATCCTCTTTCATTTGAAGCTCATCTTTAATATTTTGGCGGTATAGCGCGATCAGAAAAGCGCCATCATCCATTGAAGATGGTACATCCTTAACTAATACTCGAGGGCGTCTACCTTTTGGTTTTTCTAGTCGTTAACCAGCGGCCTTAATTGCGTCCACGGATTCCAATTTTTTAAGCTGATGTTCACTAGCGACACGTAGAACAACACCTGATTTCGCGGTTTTTTTCACGCCTACAATTTGAAAACCGTCATCACAGGGCTTAATTGCTTTCATAAGCGCTTGTTTTGTCGCGGACGAAGTGCTATAATCAGCTGATCGAGCTGTGGTCGGATAAGCCACCACACACGGCAATGGTGGACGGGATTCCATAATTGCTGGAGCTACTTTTGGCAAGCGTAGTTTCAACGAGTCCGCATACGAAATTTTACAATTGTTATTATTATTATTGACAGGATTGGGATTGACATAGTTATTCGACTTGATTTTTTCTAATTCGCGTTCCGTATTGGCTAACTTCGTTTCGTTGCATGATGATTTTATGGCCAGCATAGAAACGATGGCCGTGACACGCTGTGTCATATCCATAATGGCAGATTTATTTGCTACGTTAATGCGAGAGCCCTGATCATTGACTAAGTCGTTAATTTTTGACCGGTAGGCTGACGCCTCGGAAACTAAGTCGCAGTAATCGGTATTGCTCACATTACTGATATTTAAAATCGGCGAGGATTTTTCCACGGTTTCGAAAGTTGGATGAACCCGTTTTGACCTATCATCGGGCGAAATGTATGATGGAGACATTTCGCTGAACAAGCGTTTCGAATTAGCGGAGGTCGCCACGGGCGACCTTTGGGTTTTTGTATTTCGACGAAATATATCTCCGCCACGATCTGGAGGGTCATCATTTGTTGACATCATGAATTACTTTATAACAACACGGATGAATTAAAAATATCAAAAGAACTAAACAAATAGATATCAATCGATTAAGTTATTTCGCGTTACCCACACACTAGAAAAATAAATGCACTTACCGAAAGCTGGAGAAATTGACTAATTACCTGTAAATAAATGAACAGACACTTTGAAAAACTTACAAAACACGCACTTACTACACTATAGCACCGCTAGGAACAATTCACAAGCCTTAAAATAAACACACAACGCGAATTCCGAATTTACAATACGCAGCGATATAATAAACACCGCAGTGCGCGCGAGTGGGGAGGGAACGCTATAGCTAGCTGGCCCGCGCCGAGACGCGTCCCCAGACGCCTCAAACGTGCGTCTGGCTCGCATAGAACTGCATAAAATTACACATTTTTGTTCCTGGCTAAATTCTAAAAACGCTATAGCTAGCTGGCCCGCGTCGAGACGCGTCTCCAGACGCCTCAAACGTGCGTCTGGCTCGCATAGAACTGCAAAAAATTGCACATTTTTGTTCCTGGCTAAATTCTAAAAACGCTATAGTTAGCTGGCCCGCGCCGAGACGCGTCTCCAGACGCCTCAAACGTGCGTCTGGCTCGCATAGAACTGCATAAAATTACACATTTTTGTTCCTAGCTAAATTCTAAAAACGCTATAGCTAGCTGGCCCGCGCCGAGACGCGTCTCCAGACGCCTTAAACGTGCGTCTGGCTCGCATAGAACTGCAAAAAATTGCACATTTTTGTTCCTGGCTAAATTCTAGAAACGCTATAGCTAGCTGGCCCGCGCCGAGACGCGTCTCCAGACGCCTCAAACGTGCGTCTGGCTCGCATAGTACTGCAAAAAATTGCACATTTTTGTTCCTGGCTAAATTCTAAAAACGCTATAGCTAGCTGGCCCGCGTCGAGACGCGTCTCCAGACGCCTCAAACGTGCGTCTGGCTCGCATAGAACTGCATAAAATTACACATTTTTGTTCCTGGCTAAATTCTAAAAACGCTATAGCTAGCTGGCCCGCGCTAGACGCGTCTCCAGACGCCTCAAACTTGCGTCTGGCTCGCATAGAACTGCAAAAAAATGCACATTTTTGTTCCTGGCTAAATTCTAAAAACGCTATAGCTAGCTGGCCCGCGCCGAGACGCGTCTCCAGACGCCTCAAACGAGCGTCTGGCTCGCATAGAACTGCATAAAATTACACATTTTTGTTCCTGGCTAAATTCTAAAAACGCTATAGCTAGCTGGCCCGCGCCGAGACGCGTCTCCAGACGCCTCAAACGTGCGTCTGGCTCGCATAGAACTGCAAAAAATTGCACATTTTTGTTCCTGGCTAAATTCTAGAAACGCTATAGCTAGCTGGCCCGCGCCGAGACGCGTCTTCAGACGCCTCAAACGTGCGTCTGGCTCGCATAGTACTGCAAAAAATTGCACATTTTTGTTCCTGGCTAAATTCTAAAAACGCTATAACTTGCTGGCCCGCGTCGAGACGCGTCTCCAGACGCCTCAAACGTGCGTCTGGCTCGCATAGAACTGCATAAAATTACACATTTTTGTTCCTGGCTAAATTCTAAAAACGCCATAGCTAGCTGGCCCGCGCCGAAACGCGTCTCCAGACGCCTCATACGTGCGTCTGGCTCGCATAGAGCTACAAAAAATTGCACATTTTTGTTCCTGGCTAAATTCTAAAAACGCTATAGCTAGCTGGCCCGCGCCGAGACGCGTCTCCAGACGCCTCAAACGTGCGTCTGGCTCGCATAGTACTGCAAAAAATTGCACATTTTTGTTCCTGGCTAAATTCTAAAAACGCTATAACTTGCTGGCCCGCGTCGAGACGCGTCTCCAGACGCCTCAAACGTGCGTCTGGCTCGCATAGAACTGCATAAAATTACAAATTTTTGTTCCTGGCTAAATTCTAAAAACGCTATAGCTAGCTGGCCCGCGCCGAGACGCGTCTCCAGACGCCTCAAACGTGCGTCTGGCTCGCATAGTACTGCAAAAAATTGCACATTTTTGTTCCTGGCTAAATTCTAAAAACGCTATAACTTGCTGGCCCGCGTCGAGACGCGTCTCCAGACGCCTCAAACGTGCGTCTGGCTCGCATAGAACTGCAAAAAAATGCACATTTTTGTTCCTGGCTAAATTCTAAAAACGCTATAGCTGGCTGGCCCGCGCCGAGACGCGTCTCCAGACGCCTCAAACGTGCGTCTGGCTCGCATAGAACTGCAAAAAATGCACATTTTTGTTCCTGGCTAAATTCTAAAAACGCTATAGCTAGCTGGCCCGCGCCGAGACGCGTCTCCAGACGCCTCAAACGTGCGTCTGGCTCGCATAGAACTGCAAAAAATTGCACATTTTTGTTCCTGGCTAAATTCTAAAAACGCTATAGCTAGCTGGCCCGCGCCGAGACGCGTCTCCAGACGCCTCAAACGTGCGTCTGACTCGCATAGAACTACAAAAAATTGCACATTTTTGTTCCTGGCTAAATTCTAAAAACGCTATAGCTAGCTGGCCCGCGCCGAGACGCGTCTCCAGACGCCTCAAACGTGCGTCTGGCTCGCATAGTACTGCAAAAAATTGCACATTTTTGTTCCTGGCTAAATTCTAAAAACGCTATAACTTGCTGGCCCGCGTCGAGACGCGTCTCCAGACGCCTCAAACGTGCGTCTGGCTCGCATAGAACCGCATAAAATTACACATTTTTGTTCCTGGCTAAATTCTAAAAACGCTATAGCTAGCTGGCCCGCGCCGAGACGCGTCTCCAGACGCCTCAAACGTGCGTCTGGCTCGCATAGAACTGCAAAAAATTGCACATTTTTGTTCCTGCCTAAATTCTAGAAACGCTATAGCTAGTTGGCCCGCGACGAGACGCGTCTCCAGACGCCTCAAACGTGCGTCTGGCTCGCATAGTACTGCAAAAAATTGCACATTTTTGTTCCTGGCTAAATTCTAAAAACGCTATAAATTGCTGACCCGCGTCGAGACGCGTCTCCAGACGCCTCAAACGTGCGTCTGGCTCGCATAGAACTGCATAAAATTACACATTTTTGTTCCTGGCTAAATTCTAAAAACGCTATAGCTAGCTGGCCCGCGCCGAGACGCGTCTCCAGACGCCTCAAACGTGCGTCTGGCTCGCATAGAACTACAAAAAATTGCACATTTTTGTTCCTGGCTAAATTCTAAAAACGCTATAGCTAGCTGGCCCGCGCCGAGACGCGTCTCCAGACGCCTCAAACGTGCGTCTGGCTCGCATAGTACTGCAAAAAATTGCACATTTTTGTTCCTGGCTAAATTCTAAAAACGCTATAACTTGCTGGCCCGCGTCGAGACGCGTCTCCAGACGCCTCAAACGTGCGTCTGGCTCGCATAGAACTGCATAAAATTACACATTTTTGTTCCTGGCTAAATTCTAAAAACGCTATAGCTAGCTGGCCCGCGCCGAGACGCGTCTCCAGACGCCTCAAACGTGCGTCTGGCTCGCATAGAACTGCAAAAAATTGCACATTTTTGTTCCTGGCTAAATTCTAAAAACGCTATAGCTAGCTGGCCCGCGCTAGACGCGTCTCCAGACGCCTCAAACTTGCGTCTGGCTCGCATAGAACTGCAAAAAAATGCACATTTTTGTTCCTGGCTAAATTCTAAAAACGCTATAGCTAGCTGGCCCGCGCCGAGACGCGTCTCCAGACGCCTCAAACGAGCGTCTGGCTCGCATAGAACTGCATAAAATTACACATTTTTGTTCCTGGCTAAATTCTAAAAACGCTATAGCTAGCTGGCCCGCGCCGAGACGCGTCTCCAGACGCCTCAAACGTGCGTCTGGCTCGCATAGAACTGCAAAAAATTGCACATTTTTGTTCCTGGCTAAATTCTAGAAACGCTATAGCTAGCTGGCCCGCGCCGAGACGCGTCTTCAGACGCCTCAAACGTGCGTCTGGCTCGCATAGTACTGCAAAAAATTGCACATTTTTGTTCCTGGCTAAATTCTAAAAACGCTATAACTTGCTGGCCCGCGTCGAGACGCGTCTCCAGACGCCTCAAACGTGCGTCTGGCTCGCATAGAACTGCATAAAATTACACATTTTTGTTCCTGGCTAAATTCTAAAAACGCCATAGCTAGCTGGCCCGCGCCGAGACGCGTCTCCAGACGCCTCATACGTGCGTCTGGCTCGCATAGAGCTACAAAAAATTGCACATTTTTGTTCCTGGCTAAATTCTAAAAACGCTATAGCTAGCTGGCCCGCGCCGAGACGCGTCTCCAGACGCCTCAAACGTGCGTCTGGCTCGCATAGTACTGCAAAAAATTGCACATTTTTGTTCCTGGCTAAATTCTAAAAACGCTATAACTTGCTGGCCCGCGTCGAGACGCGTCTCCAGACGCCTCAAACGTGCGTCTGGCTCGCATAGAACTGCATAAAATTACAAATTTTTGTTCCTGGCTAAATTCTAAAAACGCTATAGCTAGCTGGCCCGCGCCGAGACGCGTCTCCAGACGCCTCAAACGTGCGTCTGGCTCGCATAGTACTGCAAAAAATTGCACATTTTTGTTCCTGGCTAAATTCTAAAAACGCTATAACTTGCTGGCCCGCGTCGAGACGCGTCTCCAGACGCCTCAAACGTGCGTCTGGCTCGCATAGAACTGCAAAAAATTACACATTTTTGTTCCTGGCTAAATTCTAGAAACGCTATAGCTAGCTGGCCCGCGCCGAGACGCGTCTCCAGACGCCTCAAACGTGCGTCTGGCTCGCATAGAACTGCAAAAAATGCACATTTTTGTTCCTGGCTAAATTCTAAAAACGCTATAGCTAGCTGGCCCGCGCCGAGACGCGTCTCCAGACGCCTCAAACGTGCGTCTGGCTCGCATAGAACTGCAAAAAATTGCACATTTTTGTTCCTGGCTAAATTCTAAAAACGCTATAGCTAGCTGGCCCGCGCCGAGACGCGTCTCCAGACGCCTCAAACGTGCGTCTGACTCGCATAGAACTACAAAAAATTGCACATTTTTGTTCCTGGCTAAATTCTAAAAACGCTATAGCTAGCTGGCCCGCGCCGAGACGCGTCTCCAGACGCCTCAAACGTGCGTCTGGCTCGCATAGTACTGCAAAAAATTGCACATTTTTGTTCCTGGCTAAATTCTAAAAACGCTATAACTTGCTGGCCCGCGTCGAGACGCGTCTCCAGACGCCTCAAACGTGCGTCTGGCTCGCATAGAACCGCATAAAATTACACATTTTTGTTCCTGGCTAAATTCTAAAAACGCTATAGCTAGCTGGCCCGCGCCGAGACGCGTCTCCAGACGCCTCAAACGTGCGTCTGGCTCGCATAGAACTGCAAAAAATTGCACATTTTTGTTCCTGCCTAAATTCTAGAAACGCTATAGCTAGTTGGCCCGCGACGAGACGCGTCTCCAGACGCCTCAAACGTGCGTCTGGCTCGCATAGTACTGCAAAAAATTGCACATTTTTGTTCCTGGCTAAATTCTAAAAACGCTATAAATTGCTGACCCGCGTCGAGACGCGTCTCCAGACGCCTCAAACGTGCGTCTGGCTCGCATAGAACTGCATAAAATTACACATTTTTGTTCCTGGCTAAATTCTAAAAACGCTATAGCTAGCTGGCCCGCGCCGAGACGCGTCTCCAGACGCCTCAAACGTGCGTCTGGCTCGCATAGAACTACAAAAAATTGCACATTTTTGTTCCTGGCTAAATTCTAAAAACGCTATAGCTAGCTGGCCCGCGCCGAGACGCGTCTCCAGACGCCTCAAACGTGCGTCTGGCTCGCATAGAACTGCAAAAAATTGCACATTTTTGTTCCTGGCTAAATTCTAAAAACGCTACAGCTAGCTGGCCCGCGCCGAGACGCGTCTCCAGACGCCTCAAACGTGCGTCTGGCTCGCATAGAACTACAAAAAATTGCACATTTTTGTTCCTGGCTAAATTCTAAAAACGCTATAGCTAGCTGGCCCGCGCCGAGACGCGTCTCCAGACGCCTCAAACGTGCGTCTGGCTCGCATAGTACTGCAAAAAATTGCACATTTTTGTTCCTGGCTAAATTCTAAAAACGCTATAACTTGCTGGCCCGCGTCGAGACGCGTCTCCAGACGCCTCAAACGTGCGTCTGGCTCGCATAGAACTGCAAAAAATTGCACATTTTTGTTCCTGGCTAAATTCTAGAAACGCTATAACTTGCTGGCCCGCGTCGAGACGCGTCTCCAGACGCCTCAAACGTGCGTCTGGCTCGCATAGAACTGCATAAAATTACACATTTTTGTTCCTGGCTAAATTCTAAAAACGCTATAGCTAGCTGGCCCGCGCCGAGACGCGTCTCCAGACGCCTCAAACGTGCGTCTGGCTCGCATAGAACTACAAAAAATTGCACATTTTTGTTCCTGGCTAAATTCTAAAAACGCTATAGCTAGCTGGCCCGCGTCGAGACGCGTCTCCAGACGCCTCAAACGTGCGTCTGGCTCGCATAGAACTGCAAAAAATTGCACATTTTTGTTCCTGGCTAAATTCTAAAAACGCTATAGCTAGCTGGCCCGCGTCGAGACGCGTCTCCAGACGCCTCAAACGTGCGTCTGGCTCGCATAGAACTGCAAAAAATTGCACATTTTTGTTCCTGGCTAAATTCTAAAAACGCTATAGTTAGCTGGCCCGCGCCGAGACGCGTCTCCAGACGCCTCAAACGTGCGTCTGGCTCGCATAGAACTGCAAAAAATTGCACATTTTTGTTCCTGGCTAAATTCTAAGATCGCTATAGTTAGCTGGCACGCGTCGAGACGCGTCTCCAGACGCCTCAAACGTGCGTCTGGTTCGCAAAGAACTGCAAAAAATTGCACATTTTTGTTCCTGGCTAAATTCTAAAAACGCTATAGCTAGCTGGCACGCGTCGAGACGCGTCTCCAGACGCCTCAAACGTGCGTCTGGCTCGCATAGAACTGCAAAAAATTGCACATTTTTGTTCCTAGCTAAATTCTAAAAACGCTATAGCTAGCTGGCCCGCGCCGAGACGCGTCTCCAGACGCCTCAAACGTGCGTCTGGCTCGCATAGAACTGCAAAAAATTGCACATTTTTGTTCCTGGCTAAATTCTAAAAACGCTATAGCTAGCTGGCCCGCGCCGAGACGCGTCTCCAGACGCCTCAAACGTGCGTCTGGCTCGTATAGAACTGCAAATGATTGCACATTTTTGTTCGTGGCTAAATTCTAAAATCGCTATAGCTAGCTGGCCCGCGCCGAGACGCGTCTCCAGACGCCTCAAACGTGCGTCTGGCTCGCATAGAACTGCAAAAAATTGCACATTTTTGTTCCTGGCTAAATTCTTAAATCGCTATAGCTAGCTGGCCCGCGCCGAGACGCGTCTCCAGACGCCTCAAACGTGCGTCTGGCTCGCATAGAACTGCAAAAAAATGCACATTTTTGTTCTTGGCTAAATTCTTAAAACGCTATAGCTAGCTGGCCCGCTCCGAGACGCGTCTCCAGACGCCTCAAACGTGCGTCTGGCTCGCATAGAACTGCAAAAAATTGCACATTTTTGTTCCTGGCTAAATTCTAAAAACGCTATAGCTAGCTGGCCCGCGCCGAGACGCGTCTCCAGACGCCTCAAACGTGCGTCTGGCTCGCATAGAACTGCAAAAAATTGCACATTTTTGTTCCTGGCTAAATTCTAAAAACGCTATAGCTAGCTGGCCCGCGCCGAGACGCGTCTCCAGACGCCTCAAACGTGTCAGTCACAAGTCGGTTCTTTATTAACGCAGTGTTTCTTAACGTGACCGAACTGTTGACAATGTAAGCACCGAGCGACTTCAACATCGTCAATAAAGCGGCAGGTAGCCCAATCAATAAATAATTTATCCTTGGTAGAAACTAAGTGTTTACGTACTGCGGAATCTAACTCGATGCCTATCCACTTACGACCGTTGTCTAACGAGCGCCTACGGATTATTTTAGTAGACTTAATAAAGTCATCCTCTTTCATTTGAAGCTCATCTTTAATATTTTGGCGGTATAGCGCGATCAGAAAAGCGCCATCATCCATTGAAGATGGTACATCCTTAACTAATACTCGAGGGCGTCTACCTTTTGGTTTTTCTAGTCGTTAACCAGCGGCCTTAATTGCGTCCACGGATTCCAATTTTTTAAGCTGATGTTCACTAGCGACACGTAGAACAACACCTGATTTCGCGGTTTTTTTCACGCCTACAATTTGAAAACCGTCATCACAGGGCTTAATTGCTTTCATAAGCGCTTGTTTTGTCGCGGACGAAGTGCTATAATCAGCTGATCGAGCTGTGGTCGGATAAGCCACCACACACGGCAATGGTGGACGGGATTCCATAATTGCTGGAGCTACTTTTGGCAAGCGTAGTTTCAACGAGTCCGCATACGAAATTTTACAATTGTTATTATTATTATTGACAGGATTGGGATTGACATAGTTATTCGACTTGATTTTTTCTAATTCGCGTTCCGTATTGGCTAACTTCGTTTCGTTGCATGATGATTTTATGGCCAGCATAGAAACGATGGCCGTGACACGCTGTGTCATATCCATAATGGCAGATTTATTTGCTACGTTAATGCGAGAGCCCTGATCATTGACTAAGTCGTTAATTTTTGACCGGTAGGCTGACGCCTCGGAAACTAAGTCGCAGTAATCGGTATTGCTCACATTACTGATATTTAAAATCGGCGAGGATTTTTCCACGGTTTCGAAAGTTGGATGAACCCGTTTTGACCTATCATCGGGCGAAATGTATGATGGAGACATTTCGCTGAACAAGCGTTTCGAATTAGCGGAGGTCGCCACGGGCGACCTTTGGGTTTTTGTATTTCGACGAAATATATCTCCGCCACGATCTGGAGGGTCATCATTTGTTGACATCATGAATTACTTTATAACAACACGGATGAATTAAAAATATCAAAAGAACTAAACAAATAGATATCAATCGATTAAGTTATTTCGCGTTACCCACACACTAGAAAAATAAATGCACTTACCGAAAGCTGGAGAAATTGACTAATTACCTGTAAATAAATGAACAGACACTTTGAAAAACTTACAAAACACGCACTTACTACACTATAGCACCGCTAGGAACAATTCACAAGCCTTAAAATAAACACACAACGCGAATTCCGAATTTACAATACGCAGCGATATAATAAACACCGCAGTGCGCGCGAGTGGGGAGGGAACGCTATAGCTAGCTGGCCCGCGCCGAGACGCGTCCCCAGACGCCTCAAACGTGCGTCTGGCTCGCATAGAACTGCATAAAATTACACATTTTTGTTCCTGGCTAAATTCTAAAAACGCTATAGCTAGCTGGCCCGCGTCGAGACGCGTCTCCAGACGCCTCAAACGTGCGTCTGGCTCGCATAGAACTGCAAAAAATTGCACATTTTTGTTCCTGGCTAAATTCTAAATACGCTATAGTTAGCTGGCCCGCGCCGAGACGCGTCTCCAGACGCCTCAAACGTGCGTCTGGCTCGCATAGAACTGCATAAAATTACACATTTTTGTTCCTGGCTAAATTCTAAAAACGCTATAGCTAGCTGGCCCGCGCCGAGACGCGTCTCCAGACGCCTCAAACGTGCGTCTGGCTCGCATAGAACTGCAAAAAATTGCACATTTTTGTTCCTGGCTAAATTCTAGAAACGCTATAGCTAGCTGGCCCGCGCCGAGACGCGTCTCCAGACGCCTCAAACGTGCGTCTGGCTCGCATAGTACTGCAAAAAATTGCACATTTTTGTTCCTGGCTAAATTCTAAAAACGCTATAAATTGCTGGCCCGCGTCGAGACGCGTCTCCAGACGCCTCAAACGTGCGTCTGGCTCGCATAGAACTGCATAAAATTACACATTTTTGTTCCTGGCTAAATTCTAAAAACGCTATAGCTAGCTGGCCCGCGCCGAGACGCGTCTCCAGACGCCTCAAACGTGCGTCTGGCTCGCATAGAACTGCAAAAAATTGCACATTTTTGTTCCTGGCTAAATTCTAAAAACGCTATAGCTAGCTGGCCCGCGCTAGACGCGTCTCCAGACGCCTCAAACTTGCGTCTGGCTCGCATAGAACTGCAAAAAAATGCACATTTTTGTTCCTGGCTAAATTCTAAAAACGCTATAGCTAGCTGGCCCGCGCCGAGACGCGTCTCCAGACGCCTCAAACGAGCGTCTGGCTCGCATAGAACTGCATAAAATTACACATTTTTGTTCCTGGCTAAATTCTAAAAACGCTATAGCTAGCTGGCCCGCGCCGAGACGCGTCTCCAGACGCCTCAAACGTGCGTCTGGCTCGCATAGAACTGCAAAAAATTGCACATTTTTGTTCCTGGCTAAATTCTAGAAACGCTATAGCTAGCTGGCCCGCGCCGAGACGCGTCTTCAGACGCCTCAAACGTGCGTCTGGCTCGCATAGTACTGCAAAAAATTGCACATTTTTGTTCCTGGCTAAATTCTAAAAACGCTATAACTTGCTGGCCCGCGTCGAGACGCGTCTCCAGACGCCTCAAACGTGCGTCTGGCTCGCATAGAACTGCATAAAATTACACATTTTTGTTCCTGGCTAAATTCTAAAAACGCCATAGCTAGCTGGCCCGCGCCGAGACGCGTCTCCAGACGCCTCATACGTGCGTCTGGCTCGCATAGAGCTACAAAAAATTGCACATTTTTGTTCCTGGCTAAATTCTAAAAACGCTATAGCTAGCTGGCCCGCGCCGAGACGCGTCTCCAGACGCCTCAAACGTGCGTCTGGCTCGCATAGTACTGCAAAAAATTGCACATTTTTGTTCCTGGCTAAATTCTAAAAACGCTATAACTTGCTGGCCCGCGTCGAGACGCGTCTCCAGACGCCTCAAACGTGCGTCTGGCTCGCATAGAACTGCATAAAATTACAAATTTTTGTTCCTGGCTAAATTCTAAAAACGCTATAGCTAGCTGGCCCGCGCCGAGACGCGTCTCCAGACGCCTCAAACGTGCGTCTGGCTCGCATAGTACTGCAAAAAATTGCACATTTTTGTTCCTGGCTAAATTCTAAAAACGCTATAACTTGCTGGCCCGCGTCGAGACGCGTCTCCAGACGCCTCAAACGTGCGTCTGGCTCGCATAGAACTGCAAAAAAATGCACATTGTTGTTCCTGGCCAAATTCTAAAAACGCTATAGCTAGCTGGCCCGCGCCGAGACGCGTCTCCAGACGCCTCAAACGTGCGTCTGGCTCGCATAGAACTGCAAAAAATGCACATTTTTGTTCCTGGCTAAATTCTAAAAACGCTATAGCTAGCTGGCCCGCGCCGAGACGCGTCTCCAGACGCCTCAAACGTGCGTCTGGCTCGCATAGAACTGCAAAAAATTGCACATTTTTGTTCCTGGCTAAATTCTAAAAACGCTATAGCTAGCTGGCCCGCGCCGAGACGCGTCTCCAGACGCCTCAAACGTGCGTCTGACTCGCATAGAACTACAAAAAATTGCACATTTTTGTTCCTGGCTAAATTCTAAAAACGCTATAGCTAGCTGGCCCGCGCCGAGACGCGTCTCCAGACGCCTCAAACGTGCGTCTGGCTCGCATAGTACTGCAAAAAATTGCACATTTTTGTTCCTGGCTAAATTCTAAAAACGCTATAACTTGCTGGCCCGCGTCGAGACGCGTCTCCAGACGCCTCAAACGTGCGTCTGGCTCGCATAGAACCGCATAAAATTACACATTTTTGTTCCTGGCTAAATTCTAAAAACGCTATAGCTAGCTGGCCCGCGCCGAGACGCGTCTCCAGACGCCTCAAACGTGCGTCTGGCTCGCATAGAACTGCAAAAAATTGCACATTTTTGTTCCTGCCTAAATTCTAGAAACGCTATAGCTAGTTGGCCCGCGACGAGACGCGTCTCCAGACGCCTCAAACGTGCGTCTGGCTCGCATAGTACTGCAAAAAATTGCACATTTTTGTTCCTGGCTAAATTCTAAAAACGCTATAAATTGCTGACCCGCGTCGAGACGCGTCTCCAGACGCCTCAAACGTGCGTCTGGCTCGCATAGAACTGCATAAAATTACACATTTTTGTTCCTGGCTAAATTCTAAAAACGCTATAGCTAGCTGGCCCGCGCCGAGACGCGTCTCCAGACGCCTCAAACGTGCGTCTGGCTCGCATAGAACTACAAAAAATTGCACATTTTTGTTCCTGGCTAAATTCTAAAAACGCTATAGCTAGCTGGCCCGCGCCGAGACGCGTCTCCAGACGCCTCAAACGTGCGTCTGGCTCGCATAGTACTGCAAAAAATTGCACATTTTTGTTCCTGGCTAAATTCTAAAAACGCTATAACTTGCTGGCCCGCGTCGAGACGCGTCTCCAGACGCCTCAAACGTGCGTCTGGCTCGCATAGAACTGCATAAAATTACACATTTTTGTTCCTGGCTAAATTCTAAAAACGCTATAGCTAGCTGGCCCGCGCCGAGACGCGTCTCCAGACGCCTCAAACGTGCGTCTGGCTCGCATAGAACTGCATAAAATTACACATTTTTGTTCCTGGCTAAATTCTAACAACGCTATAGCTAGCTGGCCCGCGCCGAGACGCGTCTCCAGACGCCTCAAACGTGCGTCTGGCTCGCATAGAACTACAAAAAATTGCACATTTTTGTTCCTGGCTAAATTCTAAAAACGCTATAGCTAGCTGGCCCGCGTCGAGACGCGTCTCCAGACGCCTCAAACGTGCGTCTGGCTCGCATAGAACTGCAAAAAATTGCACATTTTTGTTCCTGGCTAAATTCTAAAAACGCTATAGCTAGCTGGCCCGCGTCGAGACGCGTCTCCAGACGCCTCAAACGTGCGTCTGGCTCGCATAGAACTGCAAAAAATTGCACATTTTTGTTCCTGGCTAAATTCTAAAAACGCTATAGTTAGCTGGCCCGCGCCGAGACGCGTCTCCAGACGCCTCAAACGTGCGTCTGGCTCGCATAGAACTGCAAAAAATTGCACATTTTTGTTCCTGGCTAAATTCTAAGATCGCTATAGCTAGCTGGCACGCGTCGAGACGCGTCTCCAGACGCCTCAAACGTGCGTCTGGTTCGCAAAGAACTGCAAAAAATTGCACATTTTTGTTCCTGGCTAAATTCTAAAAACGCTATAGCTAGCTGGCACGCGTCGAGACGCGTCTCCAGACGCCTCAAACGTGCGTCTGGCTCGCATAGAACTGCATAAAATTACACATTTTTGTTCCTGGCTAAATTCTAAAAACGCTATAGCTAGCTGGCCCGCGCCGAGACGCGTCTCCAGACGCCTCAAACGTGCGTCTGGCTCGCATAGAACTACAAAAAATTGCACATTTTTGTTCCTGGCTAAATTCTAAAAACGCTATAGCTAGCTGGCCCGCGCCGAGACGCGTCTCCAGACGCCTCAAACGTGCGTCTGGCTCGCATAGTACTGCAAAAAATTGCACATTTTTGTTCCTGGCTAAATTCTAAAAACGCTATAACTTGCTGGCCCGCGTCGAGACGCGTCTCCAGACGCCTCAAACGTGCGTCTGGCTCGCATAGAACTGCATAAAATTACACATTTTTGTTCCTGGCTAAATTCTAAAAACGCTATAGCTAGCTGGCCCGCGCCGAGACGCGTCTCCAGACGCCTCAAACGTGCGTCTGGCTCGCATAGAACTGCATAAAATTACACATTTTTGTTCCTGGCTAAATTCTAAAAACGCTATAGCTAGCTGGCCCGCGCCGAGACGCGTCTCCAGACGCCTCAAACGTGCGTCTGGCTCGCATAGAACTACAAAAAATTGCACATTTTTGTTCCTGGCTAAATTCTAAAAACGCTATAGCTAGCTGGCCCGCGTCGAGACGCGTCTCCAGACGCCTCAAACGTGCGTCTGGCTCGCATAGAACTGCAAAAAATTGCACATTTTTGTTCCTGGCTAAATTCTAAAAACGCTATAGCTAGCTGGCCCGCGTCGAGACGCGTCTCCAGACGCCTCAAACGTGCGTCTGGCTCGCATAGAACTGCAAAAAAATTGCACATTTTTGTTCCTGGCTAAATTCTAAAAACGCTATAGTTAGCTGGCCCGCGCCGAGACGCGTCTCCAGACGCCTCAAACGTGCGTCTGGCTCGCATAGAACTGCAAAAAATTGCACATTTTTGTTCCTGGCTAAATTCTAAGATCGCTATAGCTAGCTGGCACGCGTCGAGACGCGTCTCCAGACGCCTCAAACGTGCGTCTGGTTCGCAAAGAACTGCAAAAAATTGCACATTTTTGTTCCTGGCTAAATTCTAAAAACGCTATAGCTAGCTGGCACGCGTCGAGACGCGTCTCCAGACGCCTCAAACGTGCGTCTGGCTCGCATAGAACTGCAAAAAATTGCACATTTTTGTTCCTGGCTAAATTCTAAAAACGCTATAGCTAGCTGGCCCGCGCCGAGACGCGTCTCCAGACGCCTCAAACGTGCGTCTGGCTCGCATAGAACTGCAAAAAATTGCACATTTTTTTCCTGGCTAAATTCTAAAAACGCTATAGCTAGCTGGCCCGCGCCGAGACGCGTCTCCAGACGCCTCAAACGTGCGTCTGGCTCGCATAGAACTACAAAAAATTGCACATTTTTGTTCCTGGCTAAATTATAAAAACGCTATAGCTGGCTGGCCCGCGCCGAGACGCGTCTCCAGACGCCTCAAACGTGCGTCTGGCTCGCATAGAACTGCATAAAATTACACATTTTTGTTCCTGGCTAAATTCTAAAAACGCTATAGCTAGCTGGCCCGCGCCGAGACGCGTCTCCAGACGCCTCAAACGTGCGTCTGGCTCGCATAGAACTGCAAAAAATTGCACATTTTTGTTCCTGGCTAAATTCTAGAAACGCTATAGCTAGCTGGCCCGCGCCGAGACGCGTCTCCAGACGCCTCAAACGTGCGTCTGGCTCGCATAGTACTGCAAAAAATTGCACATTTTTGTTCCTGGCTAAATTCTAAAAACGCTATAAATTGCTGGCCCGCGTCAAGACGCGTCTCCAGACGCCTCAAACGTGCGTCTGGCTCGCATAGAACTGCATAAAATTACACATTTTTGTTCCTGGCTAAATTCTAAAAACGCTATAGCTAGCTGGCCCGCGCCGAGACGCGTCTCCAGACGCCTCAAACGTGCGTCTGGCTCGCATAGAACTGCAAAAAATTGCACAATTTTGTTCCTGGCTAAATTCTAAAAACGCTATAGCTAGCTGGCCCGCGCCGAGACGCGTCTCCAGACGCCTCAAACGTGCGTCTGGCTCGCATAGAACTGCAAAAAAATGCACATTTTTGTTCCTGGCTAAATTCTAAAAACGCTATACCTAGCTGGCCCGCGCCGAGACGCGTCTCCAGACGCCTCAAACGTGCGTCTGGCTCGCATAGAACTGCAAAAAATTGCACATTTTTGTTCCTGGCTAAATTCTAGAAACGCTATAGCTAGCTGGCCCGCGCCGAGACGCGTCTCCAGACGCCTCAAACGTGCGTCTGGCTCGCATAGTACTGCAAAAAATTGCACATTTTTGTTCCTGGCTAAATTCTAAAAACGCTATAACTTGCTGGCCCGCGTCGAGACGCGTCTCCAGACGCCTCAAACGTGCGTCTGGCTCGCATAGAACTGCATAAAATTACAAATTTTTGTTCCTGGCTAAATTCTAAAAACGCTTTAGCTAGCTGGCCCGCGCCGAGACGCGTCTCCAGACGCCTCAAACGTGCGTCTGGCTCGCATAGTACTGCAAAAAATTGCACATTTTTGTTCCTGGCTAAATTCTAAAAACGCTATAACTTGCTGGCCCGCGTCGAGACGCGTCTCCAGACGCCTCAAACGTGCGTCTGGCTCGCATAGAACTGCAAAAAAATGCACATTTTTGTTCCTGGCTAAATTCTAAAAACGCTATCGCTAGCTGGCACGCGTCGAGACGCGTCTCCAGACGCCTCAAACGTGCGTCTGGCTCGCATAGAACTGCAAAAAATTGCACATTTTTGTTCCTGGCTAAATTCTAAAAACGCTATAGCTAGCTGGCCCGCGCCGAGACGCGTCTCCAGACGCCTCAAACGTGCGTCTGGCTCGCATAGAACTGCAAATAATGCACATTTTTGTTCCTGTCTAAATTCTAAAAACGCTATAGCTAGCTGGCCCGCGCCGAGACGCGTCTCCAGACGCCTCAAACGTGCGTCTGGCTCGCATAGAACTGCAAAAAATTGCACATTTTTGTTCCTGGCTAAATTCTAAAAACGCTACAGCTAGCTGGCCCGCGCCGAGACGCGTCTCCAGACGCCTCAAACGTGCGTCTGGCTCGCATAGAACTACAAAAAATTGCACATTTTTGTTCCTGGCTAAATTCTAAAAACGCTATAGCTAGCTGGCCCGCGCCGAGACGCGTCTCCAGACGCCTCAAACGTGCGTCTGGCTCGCATAGTACTGCAAAAAATTGCACATTTTTGTTCCTGGCTAAATTCTAAAAACGCTATAACTTGCTGGCCCGCGTCGAGACGCGTCTCCAGACGCCTCAAACGTGCGTCTGGCTCGCATAGAACTGCAAAAAATTGCACATTTTTGTTCCTGGCTAAATTCTAGAAACGCTATAACTTGCTGGCCCGCGTCGAGACGCGTCTCCAGACGCCTCAAACGTGCGTCTGGCTCGCATAGAACTGCATAAAATTACACATTTTTGTTCCTGGCTAAATTCTAAAAACGCTATAGCTAGCTGGCCCGCGCCGAGACGCGTCTCCAGACGCCTCAAACGTGCGTCTGGCTCGCATAGAACTACAAAAAATTGCACATTTTTGTTCCTGGCTAAATTCTAAAAACGCTATAGCTAGCTGGCCCGCGTCGAGACGCGTCTCCAGACGCCTCAAACGTGCGTCTGGCTCGCATAGAACTGCAAAAAATTGCACATTTTTGTTCCTGGCTAAATTCTAAAAACGCTATAGCTAGCTGGCCCGCGTCGAGACGCGTCTCCAGACGCCTCAAACGTGCGTCTGGCTCGCATAGAACTGCAAAAAATTGCACATTTTTGTTCCTGGCTAAATTCTAAAAACGCTATAGTTAGCTGGCCCGCGCCGAGACGCGTCTCCAGACGCCTCAAACGTGCGTCTGGCTCGCATAGAACTGCAAAAAATTGCACATTTTTGTTCCTGGCTAAATTCTAAGATCGCTATAGCTAGCTGGCACGCGTCGAGACGCGTCTCCAGACGCCTCAAACGTGCGTCTGGTTCGCAAAGAACTGCAAAAAATTGCACATTTTTGTTCCTGGCTAAATTCTAAAAACGCTATAGCTAGCTGGCACGCGTCGAGACGCGTCTCCAGACGCCTCAAACGTGCGTCTGGCTCGCATAGAACTGCAAAAAATTGCACATTTTTGTTCCTGGCTAAATTCTAAAAACGCTATAGCTAGCTGGCCCGCGCCGAGACGCGTCTCCAGACGCCTCAAACGTGCGTCTGGCTCGCATAGAACTGCAAAAAATTGCACATTTTTGTTCCTGGCTAAATTCTAAAAACGCTACAGCTAGCTGGCCCGCGCCGAGACGCGTCTCCAGACGCCTCAAACGTGCGTCTGGCTCGTATAGAACTGCAAATGATTGCACATTTTTGTTCGTGGCTAAATTCTAAAATCGCTATAGCTAGCTGGCCCGCGCCGAGACGCGTCTCCAGACGCCTCAAACGTGCGTCTGGCTCGCATAGAACTGCAAAAAATTGCACATTTTTGTTCCTGGCTAAATTCTTAAATCGCTATAGCTAGCTGGCCCGCGCCGAGACGCGTCTCCAGACGCCTCAAACGTGCGTCTGGCTCGCATAGAACTGCAAAAAAATGCACATTTTTGTTCTTGGCTAAATTCTAAAAACGCTATAGCTAGCTGGCCCGCGCCGAGACGCGTCTCCAGACGCCTCAAACGTGCGTCTGGCTCGCATAGAACTGCAAAAAATTGCACATTTTTGTTCCTGGCTAAATTCTAAAAACGCTATAGCTAGCTGGCCCGCGCCGAGACGCGTCTCCAGACGCCTCAAACGTGCGTCTGGCTCGCATAGAACTGCAAAAAATTGCACATTTTTGTTCCTGGCTAAATTCTAAAAACGCTATAGCTAGCTGGCCCGCGCCGAGACGCGTCTCCAGACGCCTCAAACGTGTCAGTCACAAGTCGGTTCTTTATTAACGCAGTGTTTCTTAACGTGACCGAACTGTTGACAATGTAAGCACCGAACGACTTCAACATCGTCAATAAAGCGGCAGGTAGCCCAATCAATAAATAATTTATCCTTGGTAGAAACTAAGTGTTTACGTACTGCGGAATCTAACTCGATGCCTATCCACTTACGACCGTTGTCTAACGAGCGCCTACGGATTATTTTAGTAGACTTAATAAAGTCATCCTCTTTCATTTGAAGCTCATCTTTAATATTTTGGCGGTATAGCGCGATCAGAAAAGCGCCATCATCCATTGAAGATGGTACATCCTTAACTAATACTCGAGGGCGTCTACCTTTTGGTTTTTCTAGTCGTTAACCAGCGGCCTTAATTGCGTCCACGGATTCCAATTTTTTAAGCTGATGTTCACTAGCGACACGTAGAACAACACCTGATTTCGCGGTTTTTTTCACGCCTACAATTTGAAAACCGTCATCACAGGGCTTAATTGCTTTCATAAGCGCTTGTTTTGTCGCGGACGAAGTGCTATAATCAGCTGATCGAGCTGTGGTCGGATAAGCCACCACACACGGCAATGGTGGACGGGATTCCATAATTGCTGGAGCTACTTTTGGCAAGCGTAGTTTCAACGAGTCCGCATACGAAATTTTACAATTGTTATTATTATTATTGACAGGATTGGGATTGACATAGTTATTCGACTTGATTTTTTCTAATTCGCGTTCCGTATTGGCTAACTTCGTTTCGTTGCATGATGATTTTATGGCCAGCATAGAAACGATGGCCGTGACACGCTGTGTCATATCCATAATGGCAGATTTATTTGCTACGTTAATGCGAGAGCCCTGATCATTGACTAAGTCGTTAATTTTTGACCGGTAGGCTGACGCCTCGGAAACTAAGTCGCAGTAATCGGTATTGCTCACATTACTGATATTTAAAATCGGCGAGGATTTTTCCACGGTTTCGAAAGTTGGATGAACCCGTTTTGACCTATCATCGGGCGAAATGTATGATGGAGACATTTCGCTGAACAAGCGTTTCGAATTAGCGGAGGTCGCCACGGGCGACCTTTGGGTTTTTGTATTTCGACGAAATATATCTCCGCCACGATCTGGAGGGTCATCATTTGTTGACATCATGAATTACTTTATAACAACACGGATGAATTAAAAATATCAAAAGAACTAAACAAATAGATATCAATCGATTAAGTTATTTCGCGTTACCCACACACTAGAAAAATAAATGCACTTACCGAAAGCTGGAGAAATTGACTAATTACCTGTAAATAAATGAACAGACACTTTGAAAAACTTACAAAACACGCACTTACTACACTATAGCACCGCTAGGAACAATTCACAAGCCTTAAAATAAACACACAACGCGAATTCCGAATTTACAATACGCAGCGATATAATAAACACCGCAGTGCGCGCGAGTGGGGAGGGAACGCTATAGCTAGCTGGCCCGCGCCGAGACGCGTCCCCAGACGCCTCAAACGTGCGTCTGGCTCGCATAGAACTGCATAAAATTACACATTTTTGTTCCTGGCTAAATTCTAAAAACGCTATAGCTAGCTGGCCCGCGTCGAGACGCGTCTCCAGACGCCTCAAACGTGCGTCTGGCTCGCATAGAACTGCAAAAAATTGCACATTTTTGTTCCTGGCTAAATTCTAAATACGCTATAGTTAGCTGGCCCGCGCCGAGACGCGTCTCCAGACGCCTCAAACGTGCGTCTGGCTCGCATAGAACTGCATAAAATTACACATTTTTGTTCCTGGCTAAATTCTAAAAACGCTATAGCTAGCTGGCCCGCGCCGAGACGCGTCTCCAGACGCCTCAAACGTGCGTCTGGCTCGCATAGAACTGCAAAAAATTGCACATTTTTGTTCCTGGCTAAATTCTAGAAACGCTATAGCTAGCTGGCCCGCGCCGAGACGCGTCTCCAGACGCCTCAAACGTGCGTCTGGCTCGCATAGTACTGCAAAAAATTGCACATTTTTGTTCCTGGCTAAATTCTAAAAACGCTATAAATTGCTGGCCCGCGTCGAGACGCGTCTCCAGACGCCTCAAACGTGCGTCTGGCTCGCATAGAACTGCATAAAATTACACATTTTTGTTCCTGGCTAAATTCTAAAAACGCTATAGCTAGCTGGCCCGCGCCGAGACGCGTCTCCAGACGCCTCAAACGTGCGTCTGGCTCGCATAGAACTGCAAAAAATTGCACATTTTTGTTCCTGGCTAAATTCTAAAAACGCTATAGCTAGCTGGCCCGCGCTAGACGCGTCTCCAGACGCCTCAAACTTGCGTCTGGCTCGCATAGAACTGCAAAAAAATGCACATTTTTGTTCCTGGCTAAATTCTAAAAACGCTATAGCTAGCTGGCCCGCGCCGAGACGCGTCTCCAGACGCCTCAAACGAGCGTCTGGCTCGCATAGAACTGCATAAAATTACACATTTTTGTTCCTGGCTAAATTCTAAAAACGCTATAGCTAGCTGGCCCGCGCCGAGACGCGTCTCCAGACGCCTCAAACGTGCGTCTGGCTCGCATAGAACTGCAAAAAATTGCACATTTTTGTTCCTGGCTAAATTCTAGAAACGCTATAGCTAGCTGGCCCGCGCCGAGACGCGTCTTCAGACGCCTCAAACGTGCGTCTGGCTCGCATAGTACTGCAAAAAATTGCACATTTTTGTTCCTGGCTAAATTCTAAAAACGCTATAACTTGCTGGCCCGCGTCGAGACGCGTCTCCAGACGCCTCAAACGTGCGTCTGGCTCGCATAGAACTGCATAAAATTACACATTTTTGTTCCTGGCTAAATTCTAAAAACGCCATAGCTAGCTGGCCCGCGCCGAGACGCGTCTCCAGACGCCTCATACGTGCGTCTGGCTCGCATAGAGCTACAAAAAATTGCACATTTTTGTTCCTGGCTAAATTCTAAAAACGCTATAGCTAGCTGGCCCGCGCCGAGACGCGTCTCCAGACGCCTCAAACGTGCGTCTGGCTCGCATAGTACTGCAAAAAATTGCACATTTTTGTTCCTGGCTAAATTCTAAAAACGCTATAACTTGCTGGCCCGCGTCGAGACGCGTCTCCAGACGCCTCAAACGTGCGTCTGGCTCGCATAGAACTGCATAAAATTACAAATTTTTGTTCCTGGCTAAATTCTAAAAACGCTATAGCTAGCTGGCCCGCGCCGAGACGCGTCTCCAGACGCCTCAAACGTGCGTCTGGCTCGCATAGTACTGCAAAAAATTGCACATTTTTGTTCCTGGCTAAATTCTAAAAACGCTATAACTTGCTGGCCCGCGTCGAGACGCGTCTCCAGACGCCTCAAACGTGCGTCTGGCTCGCATAGAACTGCAAAAAAATGCACATTTTTGTTCCTGCCTAAATTCTAGAAACGCTATAGCTAGTTGGCCCGCGACGAGACGCGTCTCCAGACGCCTCAAACGTGCGTCTGGCTCGCATAGTACTGCAAAAAATTGCACATTTTTGTTCCTGGCTAAATTCTAAAAACGCTATAAATTGCTGACCCGCGTCGAGACGCGTCTCCAGACGCCTCAAACGTGCGTCTGGCTCGCATAGAACTGCATAAAATTACACATTTTTGTTCCTGGCTAAATTCTAAAAACGCTATAGCTAGCTGGCCCGCGCCGAGACGCGTCTCCAGACGCCTCAAACGTGCGTCTGGCTCGCATAGAACTACAAAAAATTGCACATTTTTGTTCCTGGCTAAATTCTAAAAACGCTATAGCTAGCTGGCCCGCGCCGAGACGCGTCTCCAGACGCCTCAAACGTGCGTCTGGCTCGCATAGTACTGCAAAAAATTGCACATTTTTGTTCCTGGCTAAATTCTAAAAACGCTATAACTTGCTGGCCCGCGTCGAGACGCGTCTCCAGACGCCTCAAACGTGCGTCTGGCTCGCATAGAACTGCATAAAATTACACATTTTTGTTCCTGGCTAAATTCTAAAAACGCTATAGCTAGCTGGCCCGCGCCGAGACGCGTCTCCAGACGCCTCAAACGTGCGTCTGGCTCGCATAGAACTGCATAAAATTACACATTTTTGTTCCTGGCTAAATTCTAACAACGCTATAGCTAGCTGGCCCGCGCCGAGACGCGTCTCCAGACGCCTCAAACGTGCGTCTGGCTCGCATAGAACTACAAAAAATTGCACATTTTTGTTCCTGGCTAAATTCTAAAAACGCTATAGCTAGCTGGCCCGCGTCGAGACGCGTCTCCAGACGCCTCAAACGTGCGTCTGGCTCGCATAGAACTGCAAAAAATTGCACATTTTTGTTCCTGGCTAAATTCTAAAAACGCTATAGCTAGCTGGCCCGCGTCGAGACGCGTCTCCAGACGCCTCAAACGTGCGTCTGGCTCGCATAGAACTGCAAAAAATTGCACATTTTTGTTCCTGGCTAAATTCTAAAAACGCTATAGTTAGCTGGCCCGCGCCGAGACGCGTCTCCAGACGCCTCAAACGTGCGTCTGGCTCGCATAGAACTGCAAAAAATTGCACATTTTTGTTCCTGGCTAAATTCTAAGATCGCTATAGCTAGCTGGCACGCGTCGAGACGCGTCTCCAGACGCCTCAAACGTGCGTCTGGTTCGCAAAGAACTGCAAAAAATTGCACATTTTTGTTCCTGGCTAAATTCTAAAAACGCTATAGCTAGCTGGCACGCGTCGAGACGCGTCTCCAGACGCCTCAAACGTGCGTCTGGCTCGCATAGAACTGCATAAAATTACACATTTTTGTTCCTGGCTAAATTCTAAAAACGCTATAGCTAGCTGGCCCGCGCCGAGACGCGTCTCCAGACGCCTCAAACGTGCGTCTGGCTCGCATAGAACTACAAAAAATTGCACATTTATGTTCCTGGCTAAATTCTAAAAACGCTATAGCTAGCTGGCCCGCGCCGAGACGCGTCTCCAGACGCCTCAAACGTGCGTCTGGCTCGCATAGTACTGCAAAAAATTGCACATTTTTGTTCCTGGCTAAATTCTAAAAACGCTATAACTTGCTGGCCCGCGTCGAGACGCGTCTCCAGACGCCTCAAACGTGCGTCTGGCTCGCATAGAACTGCATAAAATTACACATTTTTGTTCCTGGCTAAATTCTAAAAACGCTATAGCTAGCTGGCCCGCGCCGAGACGCGTCTCCAGACGCCTCAAACGTGCGTCTGGCTCGCATAGAACTGCATAAAATTACACATTTTTGTTCCTGGCTAAATTCTAAAAACGCTATAGCTAGCTGGCCCGCGCCGAGACGCGTCTCCAGACGCCTCAAACGTGCGTCTGGCTCGCATAGAACTACAAAAAATTGCACATTTTTGTTCCTGGCTAAATTCTAAAAACGCTATAGCTAGCTGGCCCGCGTCGAGACGCGTCTCCAGACGCCTCAAACGTGCGTCTGGCTCGCATAGAACTGCAAAAAATTGCACATTTTTGTTCCTGGCTAAATTCTAAAAACGCTATAGCTAGCTGGCCCGCGTCGAGACGCGTCTCCAGACGCCTCAAACGTGCGTCTGGCTCGCATAGAACTGCAAAAAATTGCACATTTTTGTTCCTGGCTAAATTCTAAAAACGCTATAGTTAGCTGGCCCGCGCCGAGACGCGTCTCCAGACGCCTCAAACGTGCGTCTGGCTCGCATAGAACTGCAAAAAATTGCACATTTTTGTTCCTGGCTAAATTCTAAGATCGCTATAGCTAGCTGGCACGCGTCGAGACGCGTCTCCAGACGCCTCAAACGTGCGTCTGGTTCGCAAAGAACTGCAAAAAATTGCACATTTTTGTTCCTGGCTAAATTCTAAAAACGCTATAGCTAGCTGGCACGCGTCGAGACGCGTCTCCAGACGCCTCAAACGTGCGTCTGGCTCGCATAGAACTGCAAAAAATTGCACATTTTTGTTCCTGGCTAAATTCTAAAAACGCTATAGCTAGCTGGCCCGCGCCGAGACGCGTCTCCAGACGCCTCAAACGTGCGTCTGGCTCGCATAGAACTGCAAAAAATTGCACATTTTTTTCCTGGCTAAATTCTAAAAACGCTATAGCTAGCTGGCCCGCGCCGAGACGCGTCTCCAGACGCCTCAAACGTGCGTCTGGCTCGCATAGAACTACAAAAAATTGCACATTTTTGTTCCTGGCTAAATTATAAAAACGCTATAGCTGGCTGGCCCGCGCCGAGACGCGTCTCCAGACGCCTCAAACGTGCGTCTGGCTCGCATAGAACTGCATAAAATTACACATTTTTGTTCCTGGCTAAATTCTAAAAACGCTATAGCTAGCTGGCCCGCGCCGAGACGCGTCTCCAGACGCCTCAAACGTGCGTCTGGCTCGCATAGAACTGCAAAAAATTGCACATTTTTGTTCCTGGCTAAATTCTAGAAACGCTATAGCTAGCTGGCCCGCGCCGAGACGCGTCTCCAGACGCCTCAAACGTGCGTCTGGCTCGCATAGTACTGCAAAAAATTGCACATTTTTGTTCCTGGCTAAATTCTAAAAACGCTATAAATTGCTGGCCCGCGTCAAGACGCGTCTCCAGACGCCTCAAACGTGCGTCTGGCTCGCATAGAACTGCATAAAATTGCACATTTTTGTTCCTGGCTAAATTCTAAAAACGCTATAGCTAGCTGGCCCGCGCCGAGACGCGTCTCCAGACGCCTCAAACGTGCGTCTGGCTCGCATAGAACTGCAAAAAATTGCACAATTTTGTTCCTGGCTAAATTCTAAAAACGCTATAGCTAGCTGGCCCGCGCCGAGACGCGTCTCCAGACGCCTCAAACGTGCGTCTGGCTCGCATAGAACTGCAAAAAAATGCACATTTTTGTTCCTGGCTAAATTCTAAAAACGCTATACCTAGCTGGCCCGCGCCGAGACGCGTCTCCAGACGCCTCAAACGTGCGTCTGGCTCGCATAGAACTGCAAAAAATTGCACATTTTTGTTCCTGGCTAAATTCTAGAAACGCTATAGCTAGCTGGCCCGCGCCGAGACGCGTCTCCAGACGCCTCAAACGTGCGTCTGGCTCGCATAGTACTGCAAAAAATTGCACATTTTTGTTCCTGGCTAAATTCTAAAAACGCTATAACTTGCTGGCCCGCGTCGAGACGCGTCTCCAGACGCCTCAAACGTGCGTCTGGCTCGCATAGAACTGCATAAAATTACAAATTTTTGTTCCTGGCTAAATTCTAAAAACGCTTTAGCTAGCTGGCCCGCGCCGAGACGCGTCTCCAGACGCCTCAAACGTGCGTCTGGCTCGCATAGTACTGCAAAAAATTGCACATTTTTGTTCCTGGCTAAATTCTAAAAACGCTATAACTTGCTGGCCCGCGTCGAGACGCGTCTCCAGACGCCTCAAACGTGCGTCTGGCTCGCATAGAACTGCAAAAAAATGCACATTTTTGTTCCTGGCTAAATTCTAAAAACGCTATCGCTAGCTGGCACGCGTCGAGACGCGTCTCCAGACGCCTCAAACGTGCGTCTGGCTCGCATAGAACTGCAAAAAATTGCACATTTTTGTTCCTGGCTAAATTCTAAAAACGCTATAGCTAGCTGGCCCGCGCCGAGACGCGTCTCCAGACGCCTCAAACGTGCGTCTGGCTCGCATAGAACTGCAAATAATGCACATTTTTGTTCCTGTCTAAATTCTAAAAACGCTATAGCTAGCTGGCCCGCGCCGAGACGCGTCTCCAGACGCCTCAAACGTGCGTCTGGCTCGCATAGAACTGCAAAAAATTGCACATTTTTGTTCCTGGCTAAATTCTAAAAACGCTACAGCTAGCTGGCCCGCGCCGAGACGCGTCTCCAGACGCCTCAAACGTGCGTCTGGCTCGCATAGAACTACAAAAAATTGCACATTTTTGTTCCTGGCTAAATTCTAAAAACGCTATAGCTAGCTGGCCCGCGCCGAGACGCGTCTCCAGACGCCTCAAACGTGCGTCTGGCTCGCATAGTACTGCAAAAAATTGCACATTTTTGTTCCTGGCTAAATTCTAAAAACGCTATAACTTGCTGGCCCGCGTCGAGACGCGTCTCCAGACGCCTCAAACGTGCGTCTGGCTCGCATAGAACTGCAAAAAATTGCACATTTTTGTTCCTGGCTAAATTCTAGAAACGCTATAACTTGCTGGCCCGCGTCGAGACGCGTCTCCAGACGCCTCAAACGTGCGTCTGGCTCGCATAGAACTGCATAAAATTACACATTTTTGTTCCTGGCTAAATTCTAAAAACGCTATAGCTAGCTGGCCCGCGCCGAGACGCGTCTCCAGACGCCTCAAACGTGCGTCTGGCTCGCATAGAACTACAAAAAATTGCACATTTTTGTTCCTGGCTAAATTCTAAAAACGCTATAGCTAGCTGGCCCGCGTCGAGACGCGTCTCCAGACGCCTCAAACGTGCGTCTGGCTCGCATAGAACTGCAAAAAATTGCACATTTTTGTTCCTGGCTAAATTCTAAAAACGCTATAGCTAGCTGGCCCGCGTCGAGACGCGTCTCCAGACGCCTCAAACGTGCGTCTGGCTCGCATAGAACTGCAAAAAATTGCACATTTTTGTTCCTGGCTAAATTCTAAAAACGCTATAGTTAGCTGGCCCGCGCCGAGACGCGTCTCCAGACGCCTCAAACGTGCGTCTGGCTCGCATAGAACTGCAAAAAATTGCACATTTTTGTTCCTGGCTAAATTCTAAGATCGCTATAGCTAGCTGGCACGCGTCGAGACGCGTCTCCAGACGCCTCAAACGTGCGTCTGGTTCGCAAAGAACTGCAAAAAATTGCACATTTTTGTTCCTGGCTAAATTCTAAAAACGCTATAGCTAGCTGGCACGCGTCGAGACGCGTCTCCAGACGCCTCAAACGTGCGTCTGGCTCGCATAGAACTGCAAAAAATTGCACATTTTTGTTCCTGGCTAAATTCTAAAAACGCTATAGCTAGCTGGCCCGCGCCGAGACGCGTCTCCAGACGCCTCAAACGTGCGTCTGGCTCGCATAGAACTGCAAAAAATTGCACATTTTTGTTCCTGGCTAAATTCTAAAAACGCTACAGCTAGCTGGCCCGCGCCGAGACGCGTCTCCAGACGCCTCAAACGTGCGTCTGGCTCGTATAGAACTGCAAATGATTGCACATTTTTGTTCGTGGCTAAATTCTAAAATCGCTATAGCTAGCTGGCCCGCGCCGAGACGCGTCTCCAGACGCCTCAAACGTGCGTCTGGCTCGCATAGAACTGCAAAAAATTGCACATTTTTGTTCCTGGCTAAATTCTTAAATCGCTATAGCTAGCTGGCCCGCGCCGAGACGCGTCTCCAGACGCCTCAAACGTGCGTCTGGCTCGCATAGAACTGCAAAAAAATGCACATTTTTGTTCTTGGCTAAATTCTAAAAACGCTATAGCTAGCTGGCCCGCGCCGAGACGCGTCTCCAGACGCCTCAAACGTGCGTCTGGCTCGCATAGAACTGCAAAAAATTGCACATTTTTGTTCCTGGCTAAATTCTAAAAACGCTATAGCTAGCTGGCCCGCGCCGAGACGCGTCTCCAGACGCCTCAAACGTGCGTCTGGCTCGCATAGAACTGCAAAAAATTGCACATTTTTGTTCCTGGCTAAATTCTAAAAACGCTATAGCTAGCTGGCCCGCGCCGAGACGCGTCTCCAGACGCCTCAAACGTGTCAGTCACAAGTCGGTTCTTTATTAACGCAGTGTTTCTTAACGTGACCGAACTGTTGACAATGTAAGCACCGAACGACTTCAACATCGTCAATAAAGCGGCAGGTAGCCCAATCAATAAATAATTTATCCTTGGTAGAAACTAAGTGTTTACGTACTGCGGAATCTAACTCGATGCCTATCCACTTACGACCGTTGTCTAACGAGCGCCTACGGATTATTTTAGTAGACTTAATAAAGTCATCCTCTTTCATTTGAAGCTCATCTTTAATATTTTGGCGGTATAGCGCGATCAGAAAAGCGCCATCATCCATTGAAGATGGTACATCCTTAACTAATACTCGAGGGCGTCTACCTTTTGGTTTTTCTAGTCGTTAACCAGCGGCCTTAATTGCGTCCACGGATTCCAATTTTTTAAGCTGATGTTCACTAGCGACACGTAGAACAACACCTGATTTCGCGGTTTTTTTCACGCCTACAATTTGAAAACCGTCATCACAGGGCTTAATTGCTTTCATAAGCGCTTGTTTTGTCGCGGACGAAGTGCTATAATCAGCTGATCGAGCTGTGGTCGGATAAGCCACCACACACGGCAATGGTGGACGGGATTCCATAATTGCTGGAGCTACTTTTGGCAAGCGTAGTTTCAACGAGTCCGCATACGAAATTTTACAATTGTTATTATTATTATTGACAGGATTGGGATTGACATAGTTATTCGACTTGATTTTTTCTAATTCGCGTTCCGTATTGGCTAACTTCGTTTCGTTGCATGATGATTTTATGGCCAGCATAGAAACGATGGCCGTGACACGCTGTGTCATATCCATAATGGCAGATTTATTTGCTACGTTAATGCGAGAGCCCTGATCATTGACTAAGTCGTTAATTTTTGACCGGTAGGCTGACGCCTCGGAAACTAAGTCGCAGTAATCGGTATTGCTCACATTACTGATATTTAAAATCGGCGAGGATTTTTCCACGGTTTCGAAAGTTGGATGAACCCGTTTTGACCTATCATCGGGCGAAATGTATGATGGAGACATTTCGCTGAACAAGCGTTTCGAATTAGCGGAGGTCGCCACGGGCGACCTTTGGGTTTTTGTATTTCGACGAAATATATCTCCGCCACGATCTGGAGGGTCATCATTTGTTGACATCATGAATTACTTTATAACAACACGGATGAATTAAAAATATCAAAAGAACTAAACAAATAGATATCAATCGATTAAGTTATTTCGCGTTACCCACACACTAGAAAAATAAATGCACTTACCGAAAGCTGGAGAAATTGACTAATTACCTGTAAATAAATGAACAGACACTTTGAAAAACTTACAAAACACGCACTTACTACACTATAGCACCGCTAGGAACAATTCACAAGCCTTAAAATAAACACACAACGCGAATTCCGAATTTACAATACGCAGCGATATAATAAACACCGCAGTGCGCGCGAGTGGGGAGGGAACGCTATAGCTAGCTGGCCCGCGCCGAGACGCGTCCCCAGACGCCTCAAACGTGCGTCTGGCTCGCATAGAACTGCATAAAATTACACATTTTTGTTCCTGGCTAAATTCTAAAAACGCTATAGCTAGCTGGCCCGCGTCGAGACGCGTCTCCAGACGCCTCAAACGTGCGTCTGGCTCGCATAGAACTGCAAAAAATTGCACATTTTTGTTCCTGGCTAAATTCTAAATACGCTATAGTTAGCTGGCCCGCGCCGAGACGCGTCTCCAGACGCCTCAAACGTGCGTCTGGCTCGCATAGAACTGCATAAAATTACACATTTTTGTTCCTGGCTAAATTCTAAAAACGCTATAGCTAGCTGGCCCGCGCCGAGACGCGTCTCCAGACGCCTCAAACGTGCGTCTGGCTCGCATAGAACTGCAAAAAATTGCACATTTTTGTTCCTGGCTAAATTCTAGAAACGCTATAGCTAGCTGGCCCGCGCCGAGACGCGTCTCCAGACGCCTCAAACGTGCGTCTGGCTCGCATAGTACTGCAAAAAATTGCACATTTTTGTTCCTGGCTAAATTCTAAAAACGCTATAAATTGCTGGCCCGCGTCGAGACGCGTCTCCAGACGCCTCAAACGTGCGTCTGGCTCGCATAGAACTGCATAAAATTACACATTTTTGTTCCTGGCTAAATTCTAAAAACGCTATAGCTAGCTGGCCCGCGCCGAGACGCGTCTCCAGACGCCTCAAACGTGCGTCTGGCTCGCATAGAACTGCAAAAAATTGCACATTTTTGTTCCTGGCTAAATTCTAAAAACGCTATAGCTAGCTGGCCCGCGCTAGACGCGTCTCCAGACGCCTCAAACTTGCGTCTGGCTCGCATAGAACTGCAAAAAAATGCACATTTTTGTTCCTGGCTAAATTCTAAAAACGCTATAGCTAGCTGGCCCGCGCCGAGACGCGTCTCCAGACGCCTCAAACGAGCGTCTGGCTCGCATAGAACTGCATAAAATTACACATTTTTGTTCCTGGCTAAATTCTAAAAACGCTATAGCTAGCTGGCCCGCGCCGAGACGCGTCTCCAGACGCCTCAAACGTGCGTCTGGCTCGCATAGAACTGCAAAAAATTGCACATTTTTGTTCCTGGCTAAATTCTAGAAACGCTATAGCTAGCTGGCCCGCGCCGAGACGCGTCTTCAGACGCCTCAAACGTGCGTCTGGCTCGCATAGTACTGCAAAAAATTGCACATTTTTGTTCCTGGCTAAATTCTAAAAACGCTATAACTTGCTGGCCCGCGTCGAGACGCGTCTCCAGACGCCTCAAACGTGCGTCTGGCTCGCATAGAACTGCATAAAATTACACATTTTTGTTCCTGGCTAAATTCTAAAAACGCCATAGCTAGCTGGCCCGCGCCGAGACGCGTCTCCAGACGCCTCATACGTGCGTCTGGCTCGCATAGAGCTACAAAAAATTGCACATTTTTGTTCCTGGCTAAATTCTAAAAACGCTATAGCTAGCTGGCCCGCGCCGAGACGCGTCTCCAGACGCCTCAAACGTGCGTCTGGCTCGCATAGTACTGCAAAAAATTGCACATTTTTGTTCCTGGCTAAATTCTAAAAACGCTATAACTTGCTGGCCCGCGTCGAGACGCGTCTCCAGACGCCTCAAACGTGCGTCTGGCTCGCATAGAACTGCATAAAATTACAAATTTTTGTTCCTGGCTAAATTCTAAAAACGCTATAGCTAGCTGGCCCGCGCCGAGACGCGTCTCCAGACGCCTCAAACGTGCGTCTGGCTCGCATAGTACTGCAAAAAATTGCACATTTTTGTTCCTGGCTAAATTCTAAAAACGCTATAACTTGCTGGCCCGCGTCGAGACGCGTCTCCAGACGCCTCAAACGTGCGTCTGGCTCGCATAGAACTGCAAAAAAATGCACATTGTTGTTCCTGGCCAAATTCTAAAAACGCTATAGCTAGCTGGCCCGCGCCGAGACGCGTCTCCAGACGCCTCAAACGTGCGTCTGGCTCGCATAGAACTGCAAAAAATGCACATTTTTGTTCCTGGCTAAATTCTAAAAACGCTATAAATTGCTGGCCCGCGTCGAGACGCGTCTCCAGACGCCTCAAACGTGCGTCTGGCTCGCATAGAACTGCATAAAATTACACATTTTTGTTCCTGGCTAAATTCTAAAAACGCTATAGCTAGCTGGCCCGCGCCGAGACGCGTCTCCAGACGCCTCAAACGTGCGTCTGGCTCGCATAGAACTGCAAAAAATTGCACATTTTTGTTCCTGGCTAAATTCTAAAAACGCTATAGCTAGCTGGCCCGCGCTAGACGCGTCTCCAGACGCCTCAAACTTGCGTCTGGCTCGCATAGAACTGCAAAAAAATGCACATTTTTGTTCCTGGCTAAATTCTAAAAACGCTATAGCTAGCTGGCCCGCGCCGAGACGCGTCTCCAGACGCCTCAAACGAGCGTCTGGCTCGCATAGAACTGCATAAAATTACACATTTTTGTTCCTGGCTAAATTCTAAAAACGCTATAGCTAGCTGGCCCGCGCCGAGACGCGTCTCCAGACGCCTCAAACGTGCGTCTGGCTCGCATAGAACTGCAAAAAATTGCACATTTTTGTTCCTGGCTAAATTCTAGAAACGCTATAGCTAGCTGGCCCGCGCCGAGACGCGTCTTCAGACGCCTCAAACGTGCGTCTGGCTCGCATAGTACTGCAAAAAATTGCACATTTTTGTTCCTGGCTAAATTCTAAAAACGCTATAACTTGCTGGCCCGCGTCGAGACGCGTCTCCAGACGCCTCAAACGTGCGTCTGGCTCACATAGAACTGCATAAAATTACACATTTTTGTTCCTGGCTAAATTCTAAAAACGCCATAGCTAGCTGGCCCGCGCCGAGACGCGTCTCCAGACGCCTCATACGTGCGTCTGGCTCGCATAGAGCTACAAAAAATTGCACATTTTTGTTCCTGGCTAAATTCTAAAAACGCTATAGCTAGCTGGCCCGCGCCGAGACGCGTCTCCAGACGCCTCAAACGTGCGTCTGGCTCGCATAGTACTGCAAAAAATTGCACATTTTTGTTCCTGGCTAAATTCTAAAAACGCTATAACTTGCTGGCCCGCGTCGAGACGCGTCTCCAGACGCCTCAAACGTGCGTCTGGCTCGCATAGAACTGCATAAAATTACAAATTTTTGTTCCTGGCTAAATTCTAAAAACGCTATAGCTAGCTGGCCCGCGCCGAGACGCGTCTCCAGACGCCTCAAACGTGCGTCTGGCTCGCATAGTACTGCAAAAAATTGCACATTTTTGTTCCTGGCTTAATTCTAAAAACGCTATAACTTGCTGGCCCGCGTCGAGACGCGTCTCCAGACGCCTCAAACGTGCGTCTGGCTCGCATAGAACTGCAAAAAAATGCACATTGTTGTTCCTGGCCAAATTCTAAAAACGCTATAGCTAGCTGGCCCGCGCCGAGACGCGTCTCCAGACGCCTCAAACGTGCGTCTGGCTCGCATAGAACTGCAAAAAATGCACATTTTTGTTCCTGGCTAAATTCTAAAAACGCTATAGCTAGCTGGCCCGCGCCGAGACGCGTCTCCAGACGCCTCAAACGTGCGTCTGGCTCGCATAGAACTGCAAAAAATTGCACATTTTTGTTCCTGGCTAAATTCTAAAAACGCTATAGCTAGCTGGCCCGCGCCGAGACGCGTCTCCAGACGCCTCAAACGTGCGTCTGACTCGCATAGAACTACAAAAAATTGCATATTTTTGTTCCTGGCTAAATTCTAAAAACGCTATAGCTAGCTGGCCCGCGCCGAGACGCGTCTCCAGACGCCTCAAACGTGCGTCTGGCTCGCATAGTACTGCAAAAAATTGCACATTTTTGTTCCTGGCTAAATTCTAAAAACGCTATAACTTGCTGGCCCGCGTCGAGACGCGTCTCCAGACGCCTCAAACGTGCGTCTGGCTCGCATAGAACCGCATAAAATTACACATTTTTGTTCCTGGCTAAATTCTAAAAACGCTATAGCTAGCTGGCCCGCGCCGAGACGCGTCTCCAGACGCCTCAAACGTGCGTCTGGCTCGCATAGAACTGCAAAAAATTGCACATTTTTGTTCCTGCCTAAATTCTAGAAACGCTATAGCTAGTTGGCCCGCGACGAGACGCGTCTCCAGACGCCTCAAACGTGCGTCTGGCTCGCATAGTACTGCAAAAAATTGCACATTTTTGTTCCTGGCTAAATTCTAAAAACGCTATAAATTGCTGACCCGCGTCGAGACGCGTCTCCAGACGCCTCAAACGTGCGTCTGGCTCGCATAGAACTGCATAAAATTACACATTTTTGTTCCTGGCTAAATTCTAAAAACGCTATAGCTAGCTGGCCCGCGCCGAGACGCGTCTCCAGACGCCTCAAACGTGCGTCTGGCTCGCATAGAACTGCAAAAAATTGCACATTTTTGTTCCTGGCTAAATTCTAAAAACGCTATAGCTAGCTGGCCCGCGCCGAGACGCGTCTCCAGACGCCTCAAACGTGCGTCTGGCTCGCATAGTACTGCAAAAAATTGCACATTTTTGTTCCTGGCTAAATTCTAAAAACGCTATAACTTGCTGGCCCGCGTCGAGACGCGTCTCCAGACGCCTCAAACGTGCGTCTGGCTCGCATAGAACTGCATAAAATTACACATTTTTGTTCCTGGCTAAATTCTAAAAACGCTATAGCTAGCTGGCCCGCGCCGAGACGCGTCTCCAGACGCCTCAAACGTGCGTCTGGCTCGCATAGAACTGCAAAAAATTACACATTTTTGTTCCTGGCTAAATTCTAGAAACGCTATAGCTAGCTGGCCCGCGCCGAGACGCGTCTCCAGACGCCTCAAACGTGCGTCTGGCTCGCATAGTACTGCAAAAAATTGCACATTTTTGTTCCTGGCTAAATTCTAAAAACGCTATAACTTGCTGGCCCGCGTCGAGACGCGTCTCCAGACGCCTCAAACGTGCGTCTGGCTCGCATAGAACTGCATAAAATTACACATTTTTGTTCCTGGCTAAATTCTAAAAACGCTATAGCTAGCTGGCCCGCGCCGAGACGCGTCTCCAGACGCCTCAAACGTGCGTCTGGCTCGCATAGAACTACAAAAAATTGCACATTTTTGTTCCTGGCTAAATTCTAAAAACGCTATAGCTAGCTGGCCCGCGCCGAGACGCGTCTCCAGACGCCTCAAACGTGCGTCTGGCTCGCATAGTACTGCAAAAAATTGCACATTTTTGTTCCTGGCTAAAT